>JARWLC010000007.1:10877500-13821666 GCA_033318265.1 Phyllotis vaccarum
GTTGGGCTACGAGTCAAAACCAGTAGCACTGAAACGTTGCTATACATCGTTCCCCATAGGATAGGCAAGTCACTGATTATTTTTGAGGGATTTGAAACTTTAATTGGTGATATATGCGACTTCTTTTAATACAAGGTCATAGCTGGTAAGATGGCTCAGTGGGTGAAGGCAGTCACCCCCAAACCCCAACAACCTGAGTTTCACTCTCAGGACCCGCATAGTCTAAGAATACCAACATAGCTGTCATCTGACCTCCAGTGATCACTGTGCCAAGTGCATACACATGTATGCATTTATGCATACACACACACATACACATACTAGCAAATAAATAATTAAAACCTCTGTTTTAAAGGTCCAATATTTAAAAAAAAAAAAAAAATCTACTCCTGCATGTTACCCAAACTCACAGAGCAGAGCTAACTGAATTTTGTTTCTCGCCTCTCACCAATCTAGGCAGGCTCCTTGGAGGAGGTGAGAGGAGAGTCCGCAGAGGAATTCCTTCACAACCCACTCAGGCTTTGGAGCAATAAGTAGGCCAAGATTTTAATGCTTATCATTGCAAAAGGGTGAGGCTTTTATGGGTTCTGTTAAGTTAGTAGGAAGAAATAGCTCTCCTTAGTCCCAATAGGGGGAGAGCATGTACAAGAGAGGCCAAGAGGCCCCAGGCACACCCTATCAGGATCCCAGGTACCTCGGACCAATTTACCCAAAGACACAGTGGCACAGGTTAGCCAGCATGAGGCACTCCTCACAAGCACTGTATACTAAGAGCAGAAAGAGAGCAGCTCTCAGGAGTGGGATGACAATACCATTTTGTGTCACCTGGGGATGGCACCCTCCTACAAAAACTCCATCTCTTTGACTACCATTCTAAAGTCCCCTGTCACCGTCACTCACCCACAAAATTAACGACTAAAGGAGACAAGGACCACAAATGCCCAGTCCGGGAAACACAGAGACAGAGAGGGACAGAACAAGTTAATAAATAAAACAAGAGCCTGAAGGGAAGAGGTGCTTTGTCAGAATATAAATATTTCCCTTCCCCTTTTATCTTTAATGTAGTGTGAGAAGCTTATTAAAGGGAAATGCCTCAGTCCCCGGAGCCCTCGCAGGAGCTTGTGGGAAGCTGTGGCTGGCCTAGCCCCATGCCTCTAAACTCTTCCCTGCTGGAAGCAAGTGGAAAGCCCAAAGCAATAAAGAAAGGCCGGGGAAGCAAAGGGAAGTCATTGTGGTCATTAGGATCCTTATCTTGATGGGCCTGGTGTCATGTTATGTTAATTGTTAGAAGCTGCTGATAGACTGAGATTGAGGAATGCCTATCTGCTCAAAGATTTGGCCTCAAATTCAGAGAGATACTCCCATGGCTAGACTTACACTCTGCACTAGAGAGCAACACCCAGGTTTAGACAAAGGGGAGTCTGTCCACAGGGAAGAGCAAAGGAGTCCTATGGGTATCCTTGGAGGAGCCTCCATGGCTACACAATCACATCTACAAGACAGCCAGCACAGGCAGTCCCAACTCCCAGCCCATAACAACATCCTGTTCCTATAGAACAGAAAATGCTCCTCCTCCATACCCTTCTTAAAAGCCAAAAGGAGAGGATGGGCATCCAAGTAGGCACCCAGCATGTTGCTTTGTTTTTATTTTAAGATAAGGCCTCATGGAGCCCATGCTGACCTTGAATGCACGATATCATCAAGGATGGCACTGACCTTCTTTCTCTTCCCCACAAGCTCTCAAGTAGTGAGATTCAGGTTTGTGTTACTATGGACTGTGTGTGCAGTGCTGGGGGTCCAGCCTAGCACCCTAGTATGCCAGGTAAACATCATCTGAGCTGTACCCCCAGTCTGAAGCCCAGTAAGTTTGTAAGTTCAAATGACCTTCCATGAAGTTGTGCTGATTTTAACACTGTCAGCTATCTGTAAGGACATGTAAAGGCCCTGGACCACAAGGCTTTGAGGAAGGGAACGTGAACACATGCATTTGAACAAAATGAAGACTCCCCCACCCCCACCCCAACCACCATTTCTGCTGCCTTTCTAAGGGGCCTTCTGTTCTGGGTCAGGATTTGAATTCTCCCAGACTCTGAGGGATATCATTATTGCTAACATTTGGAGATAGATATTCAGCCATGTGATTACAGAAGGACAAAAGTAAGGCCATTCATATACCAGATGCCACAGATTAGCTAAGGGTCAAAGAGAATAATAGTTAAAATTTGCTGCCAGAAGGGGTGTCTATCATCTCATTTTTCCTGATGGCTCTCCCAAGAGAGCTGGCCCTGATCCCTTCTCTACCACCCTACACCAGACCACACACCCATGCATTCTGATTTCTCCAATACTTTTTTTTTTTTTTTAAGTCTGCCTTCCTAGCTCATTAGTGATTGGACCACACATGACCTCAAAGAGGGTCTGGAGTTCAGGTACCACCCCACGATTCCTGACTCAGAAACTCTTTACATCCCATTCAGCCTTCCATCCTTTGCTATTTCCAATACACTCTCATTCCCAGAACCAATTACATCTTACAGTGATGTCTGTGCTGTGATTCAGGGATGGTGAAGAAAGTTTGCTGGTTCCCAGGGAGTTCCTCACCCATCCTTCTAAACATTGCCTGGGAGCTATTTGAGCTACCTGATTTAACACTCCCTTCCTGCTCAAGCTCTCTAGCCTCCTCTGGGCCTCCGCTGCACTGGGAGCTTGGAACTATGAGAGGGCCTATTTCTAGGGTTCCCACAAACCAAGCAGAGGAGTCTGGGGGTGGGGGGAGGCACACATGTATCTGAGGGTCGATTTTGTGGAAGAGGGATTAAATATGTACTATGAAGATCAATGGGAGCCTTGGGGAGACAGACTGCCGTTCGATGTAATGAAGGACTTTTTAACAATTAAATGAAGTGAAAGCCTTAAAGATAGCCCTCTCTTCATGGTGCTCAGGCAAAGGGGAAGTCTCCCTAGGCAGTGTGGCTCATCGGTCAGCACCTGACACTTGGCAATGTGACTGCCCAGGTTTGAGTTCCAGTCACAAGTGTCACTACCTTCACAATCTTGGGTAGATGTTTTAGCCTTTCTAAAATGCCATTTCTGTCTGTATATGTAATATACATATATGTGTGTGTGTGTATATATATGTGTGTATGTATATATATATATGCACACACATATAAAGATAAAAACATTACAATGAATAAAGTGTGGTTTATTGGGAGATGAATTAATTATTTTTAATTGATGTGCAATGGGTCCTTGGGTTTGATCCCCAGAAACACAAAATACTAATTTGTATTATTTTAACAAGGTGAGGGAGAGCTTAGCAGTTAAAAGCACTCTTCTAAAAGACCCAGCATCTGTTCTCAGCGCCCACCTGGCTGGCTGTTCATACCCTTCTGTAACTCTAGGTACAAGAGATCATATACCCCTTCTTACTTCCTTGGGGATCCAGGCACACAGTGGCACACAAATATATATGCAGCCAAAATAGATTAAGACATATTAAGAGGCAAGAGACATAGTACAGCTGTTGGGAACATTTGTTGCTCTTATAGAAAATCCAGATTTGATTCCCAGAACCCACACAGTGACTCGTGGCCACCCATGACTCCAGTTCTGGGGGATTCAAATCCCTTTCTGGCCTCCAGAAGCACTAGGCACACACATGGTATACATACATGTATGCAGGCCAAGCACTCATGCATAAAATAAAATGTTAAAAAATGTTTTGAAAACATATTAGGGCTGGTGTGTGGTGCACGCCTTTAATGCCAGTAGTTCAGACCTCTGAAGATTCAAAGCCAGCCTTGTCTACAAAGCAAGTTCCAGGTTAGTGAGGCCTACAAAGTAAGACTTTGTCTCAGTGTGTGTGTGTGTGTGTGTGTGTGTGTGTGTGTGTGTGTGTGTGTGTGTGTGTGTGTGTTGGAATTAGCAAGATGGCTCAGCATGTAAAGGAATGTGTTTGCCACTCAGCTTGACAACTTGAATTGGATTTCCATTCATGACCTTGTCCTCTGGCTACCACACAAGTATCATGGTATTCACACAGGTGTGCATATAGATGAAAGAATAAATAAATTAATACATTAAAAATTAAACCATACTAAACTTTCTGGGCAACTGTGAGAATTTTTTGTTCGTTTGCTTGTTTTTTGACGGTTTTGTTTTGTTTTATCCTTACCAAAAGAACCTATGGGGTGGAGAGAGGGTTCAGCGATTGAGAACACTGGTTGCCCTGCAGAGGGCCAGAGTTCGTTTCCCAGCATCTACCATCTGTAACTAGGAGTCTAGGGGATCTGGTACCTTCTGCTTACCATGTGCTCCTGCAGGCATGTGGTCCACATACACATATTCAGGCACATACACACATATATAAAATGAAACATTTATTTAAAATTGTATTTTTTTTTAAATAGTAGGAGGGTGTCTTAACCTTCAGCTGCTCAAAGCCCTTACTGGTTTATAAAAGTCATAAAAGAATAGCTGCCATGCTTTACTTGCAAAAACATAAAATAGCATTTTTTCAACGAACTGGTTTTGTTTTCTTTGCTAGAATAAAATCCAAGGCCTTGAATATTATGCTGGGCAAGTATTGTCTCAATGAGCTCCTTATCCAGATGGTTGGGCTTTAAGGGTGGTCAGCCAGAATTTACATATGGGGCGGGGGAAGGGGTCAGCACAGGGACCACTGACCAGAACCTTGCAGTGAGGCAGGTTAGGCTCCACCCCTATAATAAACCCTTATTCTGCACACACACATAACAAACTTCAGTGTTGAAATGTTCAGAAACTGTAAGGAGAAAAAGTGTTTTAAGCTAACACGTTTACCTGCATGGTGTGAAGATAAAGGAAAGGAGAAAACAGCAGATTATTAAGCCGACCGATATTTATGAAGCAGTCACTGGAGCCAAGTCTCCTGGATAAAAGACCATTCTGATGGCAGGTGCTGTTGCCGGGGCTCACCAGGCGGCCAGTAACTGCTGCTGACCTTTCCTGTGCAAAGGTCACTTCAAGTGAGGGACACCAAGAACAGCCAGCGTCACCAGCTTTCCCCTAGGTGTTACCCCTGCCCCACCAAGACCCTGAGCTCAGGACAGCACTCAACAGCCAGTGTCAATCTAGACTGTTGTGTTGGGCACTCTACATGAACCGGGCCAGACAATAATAGACAAATTAAACACTGAGAGTGTACCTCTTAGGCTTCACGGTTTTCCATTTCCCTTCAGACAGCCTCTGAGAGGAGAGATATTGATCTTGTCTAGGAGGGAACCCAAGATTTTGGGTTTTCCTATTATTTTTTTTATAGAACACAGCCCTTGGTTCCAAGGGACTTATGCCTAAAATGGACATGGGTGGAAATAAACACGGAAGGCCCAAAATATCTTTTCTGTGGGGTATAAGCATCCAGATTTGAAAAAGGAATTTCTCTTCAGCAGCTCTTGAAGGCTGTGGCAGGTCAGAAACATCCTTCTCTGTGGCCAATTGGTTCTCATCATCAGAAATACGGAGGGAAGCCCGGCTTTGCTCTGCCCAGTGTCCCCTCCGGTGTTTTCATACAGAGCATGCTGGTGGCTTTCTGGGGAACCAGCAGTAAATGACTACCTTTCATTGGCCATTTACAACCTGCCAGGCTCATCATATCATCTCTCTGAGTCACAGTTCCAGGGTGGTCGTGCAACTCTGGGAACACCTGAGTTGACTCTTGATATTTCCTCTGCCTCCTGGGCTGTCTTGCCTCCTCTCAGTAGAAGCTCTTCACTTCTGGAGGCCACCCTGGGAAAATGAAGGCCATGGGAAGTAGCTTGGTCAAAGCCATATAACTGATAAACTACTAAATAAGGATTCAAATCCATAAAACCTAAGCTTCAACCAAACGTTCCCAAAACGTACCCATAACAATGAGTGCAGGGGATAGGGTTCCCCAGTGGACCACACTAATCCCTCCTGGTTTGCAGATTTTTCAAAATAGTTGGTGGGAAAATTCTCTCCTGCCTCTTAGCAGAATGAGAAGTATGAGCTGGTTGGGGGGGGGGGGGGGAGCTATATGCTTTATAACGATCCAGTCTCGAACAAACATCCTGGGCCTGTGATGTCCTCTGGGACAGCTGGCCGTGGAGGTGCTAGACAGAAATGCTACCTCATGGTGCTTCTCTGGGAACACCTGAGTTGACTGTTTCTCTTTGCTCTGTGGGGGCCTTGGGCAGACACACTTAGGCAGCCCTTGCTCTTCAGGGAGGGCTAAATTCCACCTCCTTTCTTCCCTTTCATACCTCCCCCACCCCTTTTTACTCAAGGAAAGAACCAGTTCAAAGCTTGTTACTTACCAGTAGGATCACAGACCCATAACTTGGTACCCTCATCTGTAAACTGGGTCAAAAAAAAAAAAAAAAGAGTGGCCAGTTGCAAGGGCTGTTGTGGCTGAAGATTCAGAGCAAGGGTGAGGGCTTAGCAGGATGTCTCTGGCATGGGGAGCATTAAATAAATGTTAGCAGTTCATAAAAATAGTAAGGATCCGGCTAGCCCCAGACGCTGGAGTCAGTCAGCGGGCTCACTCCCAACTGCTCAGCTGGGATTTAAGTTAGGACGCCGTCGTCCCAGGGTGCCAAAACAAAACAGGACCAATATGGTCTTTAAAACGGGGGCCATCTCTTGGGGCCGGGGCAACTTTGTAAATGGAAGGCAGGGGAAGAGGAGGGTGAAGTTTCACAGGGAGACCAAAGTGCCCTTTGCCGAAGTGAGAAGTCTGTCGCAATTTTTGTTTACCTCTACCTCTTGAAATTTCCTCTGCCTCCTGGGCTGTCTTCCCTCCTCTCAGCAGAAGCTCTTCACGGGTCTGCTGGAGGCCACAGAGGGCGGCAGCCCCTTCCCCAGTTCAGACCTGTAGAGACAACCTCTCTCCTTCCTCTGCTGCTGAGGTCATGCTGGACCTCAGCTAAAGGTCTCCCACCCTTTCCCAGGCCCCTCCTGAGGTGGTACAGCTTTGAGGGGTCACCTCTGGTGACTGGTGGCAAGCGGAACAGCCGCCCTCACCAGCCTCCTTGCAGACCTCCCCTGCAGGAGCCACCCCGATGAACACAGGGGCCAAGGAGCCTAAACATGTGGGTTTTACTTTCAGCCCTTTTTATCATCCGATTCATTTCACACCTTGAGCTTCAGCGTTCCTACCTGTAAAAAAGTTAAGAATTCACAGCCTTTCAGATTCCTTCTGAAGGACAGCCCCTAAGTGGTTCCTCAATGCAGCCCCCTCCTTTTTGATTTGTCTTATTCTTAACATTTTTGCACTTACTTATTTTGTGTGTATACTTGTGTGGCACCGGTGGCTGTGCATGCCACAGCACATGTGTGAAAGTCACAGAGCAATTAGAAGGACCCCGTTTTCTCTGTCTACCAAGTGGGTTCCAGGGATGGAATCCAGGTCACGAGAGTGGGTGTCAAATGCCTTTACCTGCTGGACCACCTCACTGGCTCCTAAATAGATATTTTCAAATAACTGAAGGAGGGCATGAGCTTTTCTTACATGCTTTTCAGTGTGAATTGGGCCCTAGTAATTCACTGGCTCAGTCATTTATGGGGCAACCCCTGTGCACCTGACAAGGCATCCCACCGAAGTCAGTGTCCCCAGGATTTAAATAAACTTTGTGAGTACCAATAGGCAGAATAACCGGTGGGTGAGGCAGGGAATTCAATGCAAGGACAGATTCCTCAACATGTTAATAAGAGTAACTAAGCAATAAAGGGCTTCTCTGTTCCCACCCAGGGGTTTCAGCAGTCAACATTCAAGTACAAGTCGCTTTAACCAGCTTGCATTTTCAAAGCCAAAGCTAACACCACACAACACAGCACTTCCTGTTAAATTCACAAGGTGAAACCAAGTTGGGGGGGGGGGGGGAACCAAGATTTTCACACGTGAAGGAAATCTCAAAGCTCTCTCCTGGCTCTGCTCAGTCACTTTTCAACCTGTCATCTCCCTAGGGGACAGCACCAGGTCACGCCCCCTACTCCTGCTCAGGTGAAACCATTCTCAAATTAAGTCACAATGAGAGACAGCCAGGCTGTAATGATCCGTGTTTATTTAGTAAATGGGTTGATTGCCCTCATTTGTGGAGATTAAGGGTTAATTTCCCAACTGCAAAGAGAACTGATTTCTCGAAGGGCAACCCCAGATAATTAAGAGACAAGGAACCAAAATTCAAATGGCTCCCCACTTGCTGCAGCGCCACCCCACCCCTTCCCGCGTGGCCTTTTGGGAGGGGCCTCTCTGCCAGTTCCCCAAAGCCATGAGTTCTTGAAGTTTTCTGAGCAAGGATTTGGTAAACAAAGGCTTAGGAATTCTTAGTCCCCTTCAAACTGACATCTGGCAATTTGAGATTAGCAGTCTCCTGCTCTCCTGGCTTTGAAAAGCCAATGTTTCAAGGTTTGCCTTCTCTGCCTTACAGAGTTCTTAATCAAGTGGAGTCAAGCTACTTTGTCTACACCTTAATTGAAGAGCCTGGCTCTAGAGTTTAAAGTGCTATTTAAAATAATAGAGGGGAGGCAGGGAAAGGGGGGGGGCTGAGGGGAACCGTGAAAGGAAGAGCCATGGGCAATCGGCCCTTAAGGGAATGCTCAGCGTGTCTAGCATGAGCTTCCTGAGACAAGTGGGTGGGGTGTCAGTCAGCAGGTGCAAGGAGAGATCTGCTCTTTTTTATGCCATACATCCAGGAGGTCCCCAAGTGTTGGGAGTTCTTGCTCAGAAACCCCCAGATAAAGCCATATCACAAAGCTCAGCTTCCTCTGGGACAAGCTCTGGGGTGACCAGACTGGAACTCAGTCAGGGGTGTGGGGTTAATCAGGAGGATCACAGGAGTCTTCATGGCCACTGAGTATTTCTCTGGTTGAATCCTTGGGAGAGGGAAGAAATGCACCGTCTCCTGACTGGCACACACTGGAGGAGGCAATTCACTGTCTTAATAATAGAGTTTTCAAGAAAAGGAAACTAACACTTGCTTTCTGTTTCCTCACCAGCTATTTAAAATCCTGGCTTCATATTCGACCTTCTTGGGGAGATTTTAGCAGAACTTACAAGGAGAGAAGCAGGTTTTTAAGAATTCAGTGCCTTTACTGCCAGCCCTTTGAGAATCAACTCTCTTCCCTCAGATCACCTAATTTAGTTTGCGTCTCCCATGTCTGTGTCTGATTTAGAAGAAACAGCAGTGCTTTAGGCTGGGGTTATCAGGATCCTGAGGTCTTTGTCCCTCCTACCTGTATCCTGTATCCTATTGTAAATCTCCAGACCCGACCGACACACTGAACTTTCTGTCGTTGATGAACTGCACAAGTTGATTCAACAAAGCAAATGTCCACCTTGTGGATGCCAGAGCAGAAAAATAAAATGTAACCCCTACTGAGGTCCCCAAGCAGGGCAGGTAGGGATGCATCAAAGTGGATGTGATACAAGTGTGAGACTATGGGCCCGGCACACGGTCATCAAATAGGACAAGGGCTGGTTATTAATACGGAAAGAGCGTTCATTGGCATCCCGTGGTGTCAAAGACCCTGACTCCTGTCTCTC
Organism: Phyllotis vaccarum; assembly: GCA_033318265.1. Lineage (NCBI taxonomy): Eukaryota > Metazoa > Chordata > Mammalia > Rodentia > Cricetidae > Phyllotis > Phyllotis vaccarum. The sequence continues at coordinate 10,887,048 of JARWLC010000007.1, forward strand.
ACTCCTTTCTAGGAGTTCTAGACATCAACAGAAGAGAAGGAGGCCATATCTATTGTTTAATTGCGTACAGCAAACTATTGCTGACATCCACCCACAGTCAGATCCAATAGGGAGGCAAGAAAAGAAGCCCTAGTGGATCATACAGGCAGTCAAAGACTCCGGGCCCTGTCACTTTGGAAAAAAGGGGAGATTGAAGGGACAGTAGCAGCCCCCACATCATGTTGAAAATGGTAGAATGCCTTAACATATTTGTTTCTCCTCACAACTCAGGAGAAAGAGGTTCTCCTGAGCTTTTACAGTTAATTCACAGTTAATACACTGATTGCGCTCCTGTTATATTTTTCTGCTTTATTTTGTTTCTTGCTTCCTTGTTTTTATACAGGGTCTCATGTATCCCAGGCTAGCCCTGACCTTGACGTCCCGATTCTCTTGCCTCTATCTCCAGAGTACTGAAATTAGAGGTGTGAGCTGCCATACCAGGTCTTAGACAATTCTAGGAAATTTAGCCTGAGATTGATACATGCTAGGCAAGCCTTTACCAGCTAGCCACACACACCCCCAGCCCTAGTCTCAAGATCTTCACCCAGGCCATTCCAGCAACACAAAGGTCTTTACAGGACTGAAATTGGAAGTCAGCTGGGATGCTTTTCCCAGGCTCCTGGTGATGATGTGGTCAGCTTTCTGAGGCTGTGAGCCCAGCATACAGTTGGTAGGGTTTTCCCTAGTTGCTTCATAAATCAAGAGACCTCATTCGGGCATGATAGGATCTGAGGGCAGGAAGAGCTAGGAAGCAGCCTCCTTCCCCCATGACAAGAGCATTTGCTATCTTCTTCTTCTTTTTCTTTAATTCTTTATTATTTCATTTTGACTTTATGAGCATGGATGTTTTGCCTGCATCTATGTCTAGGTCCCACATGCATGCCTGGAACCTGGGGAGGGGGGCAGAAGAGGGCATTTGATCCCCAGATTCCCTGTAGTTAGAGTTAACACAGTGGTGGGCTTGCACTTGAACCCTGGTTCTCTGGAAGAACACCTAGTGCTCTTAACCACTGAGATAACTCTCCAGCTCCAGTCTTCTTAAAACAGGTGTTTCTTGTCCCTTCCTAACCTCCCTCTCATTCCCTTCTTCCCTGCTGCTCCGCTTTGCCTCCATTAAATCCTGCTCCACCTGCCCAGTTGCCTGTCAACCTTGCCTCCTCCAAACTGCTACATCTCCTTGACTTCTGCCTTTCCTGGTCACTGTCAATTTAGGCTCAGACACACACACACACACACACACACACACACACACACACACACACACACACACACACACACACCCGCCCCCAAAGGGATCTAATTAGATGGCCACTCTGTATTCAGCAGACACACCTGTTAGGCAGTGGTCTCATGACAGACAACCTCGTGGCTGGGTCACATCATCTATTCGTGACTCAGTCTATGAGGTCAGGGTTCATTTGGTCCAAGGATGGCAATGGGGACTGAGGAAATTACTGGTAGCAGCTGTTACATTTCAGAATAGCAGCAGAGAACTTGAGCCTTATAATAAGAACCCAGAAGCCAGCATCACATCATAGAACCAGTCCCTTGTTCAAGCCTCCCTCCCCTCTCTCCTGTCTCTCTGTGTCTCTCTCTTCTGACTGACTGTCTCTTTGTCTCTATCTCCCCCTCCCAGTCTCTCCCTCTCTCTACTCCCTTACAGTTCTCATATTTCCGGCCTTCATTTCAAAATGTAATCAGGCAGAGTGAGGACTCTGTGTGACACTGAGGACATTCTGTAAGGTATCAGTGACACATGCACTGGATTGGAATAGAAGTCTGGGTCAGAGGTTCCCAAGCCTGACTAACTCAAAAGAATCACCTTGTGAGCTTCTAAAAGAATTAAATCTCCAAATCCCGAGCCAGAGATTCTGACCCAACATGTCTGAGGTGGGCTCAAGCTTCTGAATCTCCTCTCCCTTTCCCCTCCCCCTCCCTCCCTCCCCCTCCCTCTGCTCGTCCTTCCCGTGACCTCCCCCCACCCTTCTCTGCTCCTTTCTCTCAGGTGGTTCTGATGACCAGCTAGGTGTGAGTGCCACCGTTCCAAGTTTCCTCTTTACTCTTCTAGCAGATTCTTTACCATCTTGACTCTGTTTCCTGCGTTCTCCTGCTTGCTCTCTGCTGGTCGGGCCTGCATTCTCTTAGAGGAATAGCCTAAAAAAAAAAATCACAGAGTTTCCTTCTTGTCTTAGTGGCCAAGAGTGAAGTTAGCGGTTTGACCAGCGGCAACTATTTGTTCCTTGGAAATTTAGAGTAAGTTGACAGGCTCTCCCAAGTGGGCGGAGACATGTGAGTGCAACACGCAAGGGGCCATCACTAACTTAGGCCTGGTATCATAAGGCTTCTCTAAAATAACAACAGAGATTGGCGGTTTACACCATCCAGTGAAATGTACTATACAGATTTAAGCTTTAGTCTAGGTCTGACTGTGGTGTAAGAAAAAAATAAATAAATAACAAAAACCTCTACCTGGAATCTCCAAGGTTGTTATGAAATCAGACATACTGTATTTATATCACCTGGCACTGTATAAACAGTGGCCATTATATTTTAAATGTGACTATTTGGATGCTCAAAACAATAGGAAGAAAAATTCTATAAGCCCATTACTGTCCCAGAACTGCTCTTAGGCTACCTGGGTGCATATATTTTTCAAATCCAAGCTCTCTGACAACATGTTGACTCGACATCCACCATGGCAGCAGTATTTATACCCTGAAAATTAGGAAACCTACATTCAGGCTTTCTCCTAGACAGTATTATAAACATCCACCAGCATACCACTGTAACTGTGTGTGTGTGTGTGTGTGTGTGTGTGTGTGTGTGTGTGTGTGTGTGTGAACTTCGATGAAGAGCCAGAGTCACAAAGATGCTGCTAAAAGGGTCTTTTATTTTGTCTCATGCACCACATAACCAAAGCAGAGTGCTGTCCTGATGATTTTCATGTGCGTGGGTCACAAGCATTTTACAGCTCTGACACCAGGAATCCCCTCTACACACTGGAGGGAGCAAGAAGGCTGAGTGATTTGCCTGAGGCAGGACAGGATATCAGTCATGAAAAACAGAACCAAGCCAGTCTGCACCGGCCACCTCTGCACTCTTCCCACACCTTAGCACCACACAGAGTGGAACTGAAATGCAGGTAGCAATTATCCACAATGCTGTCACCTCATAACCCAGATGGCCAAAGTCTCTCTTAGACTGTGTCCAAAATGCTCTGGTTTTTGAACGCAGATGTGATCCCCCGGGAGTCTCCTTATTTGCTGTACCCAGAGGGTTCTCCAGAATTGCTGATGGTCTTTCATGAGACAAATTTCTCAACATGCTTTTTCCCTCTGCCCAAAGAAGTATGTTTTGAAAAAATGTCCTCCAAAGTCAGGGCTTTGTTCTGACTGTATCAGACACAAGTGGTACTGTATCTCTGTGTTCTCATTCTTACACTTCGGTCAGAAGCCCAAGAGGGGTTTCTCTGTGTCCTTGTCTTGACAACCCTCTGGCAAAGAAGAAATGACCATCACAGGAAGGACCTGGCAAAGCCCTGCCAACATCCTTCCATTCCGATGAGTCTCCTACACAGTACTCTAATCCCCATCGCCCCTTAAGTGAGGTCAACCTAGGGACTTTTCTCTAATGGACACAATACGTCAAGAATCACAGGTTGGTCACTTCAGGGTTAGGCTACAGAAATACTGGCTGTGTCAACCTGGGACATTCTTCTCCCCACTTTCTCCCACTCCATTCTCACAAGCTCTCGCTCCTTCTGGACTTTTTCTCTGAAGAACAGTTTATGTTTTGAGGGTCCTTAGGAGAGATGTGAATGATGAGAAATTGGTGGCTTTGGCCACCCTCTGAGGCCTAGCCAGATGCCATTAGGTTTGAAAGTGAGTCCATAACTAACACCCTGCTTGCAATGAGGACAGGGACATGAAACAGAGTGCACCCAGATTCCTGACCCTTAGAAACCGTGAGCTACGGAGTATTTGTTATTTCTAAGCTGCTAAATTTGGGGGCCACTTGATATACAGTGATAAATAACTCTTAAAACTCTTGGGCAATGAAGAAAAGGTTGGTCCAACAGATTCAATAGCTGAATCTGCTGTATAAATCATCTCTGCCCATGCACCATCACACAGTATGGCCTTTCTCTTCTTCAATGTGAAATCTTCAGCTTCCATAACATTTGAAAGTACTTTAAGATAAAAATGTTCCACTTTGGATGGAGAACAAGCCAATATGCTAAACTGTGGTGAACACAAGTTGATGGCAAGCTGGCAATTGGATATCTCAATTTTTCAGTGTCATATAATGTCAAAGCTGTCTGGCAAAAGAAAGGCCAGAAAGGGAAGTGAGTTCCAAGATGTCCTTTCTGGTCTTTCATGAATAATTCTTGCAGCCAGAGTTTCATTACAGCCACAGGATTGTGGAACCACGTGGCCATTTTCAAATCTGCCCTGACATCAGAATGCAATTCAGCTAGATAAACCTGGGACTTAGCCAAAATAAGTAGTACTTGAAAGATGGAGCTAATGACTACCACCACTTTCTTTGGGGCCACATATGACTCTGATGTGAAGAAATAAAGGCCTTTGTTATTTTAAAGGGCAGGGACAATTGGAAGTTTTGCAGCAGACAGTTACAAAATTTTCCACCCTTGGCTTTCCAAAGATGATACCAGTAAGAGGCTTTGGGAGCTGGGTGTGGGAGGTGCTGCTTGGAAAGAAAATTAATTCTGGGGAGAATGTAAACCAGAGCTGCACACTTGCCAGGAGCCAAACAGACTTGATGTACATTGTGAACTTATCTTTTCCACAGCATTTGACATCAGGCAAGCATAGAAATGTTACAGCATTGCCTCTTACCAACAGTAGTGTCTTTCTCTCTTTCCCTTTCTCTCCCTCTCTCTCCCTCCCTCTCTCTCTCTCTCTTTCCCTCTCCCCCACTCTCACTCTCATTCTCTCTCTCTCTCTCTCTCTCTCTCTCTCTCTCTCTCTCTCTCTCTCTCTCTCTCTCTCTCTCTCTCTCTCTCTCTCAGTGGGGGAATGGTGTTATCTGAATCACACTTCACTATGTAGCTCTCTATGGAATTCACTTTGTAGACCAGACTGGCCTGGGACTCACAGAGATCCAACTGCCTTGCCTTCCCAAGTACCGGAAGTAAAGGCATTCAACACTACATCTAGCACAAACAGTAAATTCTTGTGTTTTTCTCATAATAATTTTGGATTGAGATTTTTTTTTTGGTTGGTTTGGTTGGGTTTGGGTTTTTTTGTAGTATGAAAGATTGAATCTAGCGCCTCTTATACTCAATAGTGAGCTATAGCCTCAAGCCCAGACTGAGTATTACTGTTATTGTTTTAAATAATTTATTTAATATACATTGGTGTTTTGCCTGCATGTATGTCTATGTGAGGGTGTGACACTGGAACTGGAGTTACAGACAGTTGAGAGCTGCCATATGGGTGCTGAGAATTGAACTCAGGACCTCTAGAAGAGCAGCCAGTGCTCTTAACCACTGAACCATCTTTCCAGCCTGCTGTTATTGTTTTAAATCCTCTTTAAAAACAATCTCCCCACCCCAACTCCTAAACTCTACGTTTGCTTCTCTACATTTATCTGCCTCAGACAGAGCAAAAGGACTCAGAGCTGTGACATTCCCATCTAGGATGGGTTTCCCGCTCCTTACTCATAGATTGCTTAAAAAATATTGCATTTCCTTCTTCTATACTGACTCAACCCGCCCCCTCTTCCTAAATCACGGTTCCCATTACCTAACATCAGTAGCTGTCTGGGACTATAAGGATGAGCAGCTCATCAGTTAACTGGGTTTGGTTGCATCTGAGGCAGTGTTCTATCCCGTCAGGTTTCATTTTATTTGACGACAGTGCTTGGCATTTCTCCCTCAATAAGCAGAGATGAGATAGATCAGTGGCCTGATGAATAAGCATGAAAATTTGATTTAAAAAAAGGAGAACATCCCCATGGGAAGAAGAAAGAAATCCAAGCCCACCACCCACACTCTCAATGATGAAGCAAAACAGTGCTGATGCCTTCACTATATCTCCTCAAATCAGCAGACAGCAATAGGTAATAGGAATGGTGTTTTAGAAAGCAGAAGATGAAATCCTGAGGTATATTTTTTTAAAAAAGAAAATGTTGTCTATTCATCTTTATTGCTTTGAGGCAGACACTCAAAAGGGGAAAACTTTGGTTTTGAAGGGTAAACTGACGCTTACAAGGAAAGTGATTTCTATTGCAGGTCAGATTTTTTGGGGGGTGGGGTAACATGTTGTCTTGTTCCAAGGGGCTCTGCTCTTTAAAGCCACTACCAGGAGTACAAAAGAACTCCAGTGTGGAAGGAAAGATCTCTGTAAACCTCCGAGATAAAGTAAATAAAAGAAAATTACAAGAAGCCCAAGTCTGGTAGAAAAGGGAATCCAATTGCCTTAGATTTAAGAATCAGCTTTTTCCTAGATGGAGAAACTGTATCCTGGAGGCAGTGACTTCTGCCAGCATTCAGCATTCAAAGTGATCAAAAAAAAAAAAAAAAAAAAAAAAAAAAAAAAAAAAAAAAAAATCACTCAAGCACCAGCAGCCAGCCAACTGAGACAGGCAGGACTCAGACAGGAGTACTTTTTTTTTTTAAGAGTTAGACTGCCGAGACTACAGAGAGATTCAACTTGTCACTTGCCTGCACGGGAATTCATAATATTCATGATATTCCTTGCTGGCCCCTCTGAGAGGGCAGAGGCCCCTTAGTAACTTCCGACCCGTCGGGGCAGTCAGACAACGCGCACGAGCGCCCAGTGCCTGGAGCAGGGTTAAGATTTGACCGAGAACAAAAGAACGCTTGCCAATCAGAAAACGCTACCCCAGAAGGAAAATAACCCCTCTTTGTGTCTCGAAAGCCCTTTAATTAGCAAATGCCCTGGTTTCTAACGCGCATTAAAAACTTTTCTATGTAGATTCCAAATGGAAAGATCAAATGGCTGTTTCTGCAACGGAGATGGGATTCCCGAAGGCCACACACACCAGAACGAAGGGGAAACGGCAACCGAAGGCGCTCAGTAAAAACGTACAGAGAGTTCCGGGCCGCTCGGTCTCAGATTACTTTCATAAGCATTCCCCCAGCGCTGCCTTAGCTTCTCCAACCCCCTGGAACCTCTCCGGCTCCCCAGGCTCCCAGCCGTGCGCGCGGGCGGGGTGCCTGACACCCCCAGCTCCCGGCCCTCTCCTCCGAGGGTCTGCACTTCCTCCCGCCACAAGCCCCTCACCCCCCTCGGCCGACTCAGGTTTCTCCTTCCAGGCGGCCCCCCTCTTTGCAACTGGGGGAGGGAGAGGGGACTGTGGCTTCGTGCGGTCGGTTGGGGTATGGGGAGAAAAAGGCGATCCTCAGCCGCACTCCTTTCTCGACCCACACCGATGCTCAAAAGCCTCCCGCCCAAGCCAGCCAGGCAAGGCTAACGTGACTCCGGGTCACGTCTCTGCGCCCGGGCGCTGCGCTATTCTCAGCTCCTCGCCAAAGCCTTTGGCGAAAGCGTCCTTCTGCTCAGGAATGTGTATTTTAGGGTACCCGGAAGAGGAACCAATCTCTCAGGCAAATTCCCTTTCTGGTGCGTTCTTCTCCCGTGAGCAAATTCTGGGTAAAAGTTTTCCCAACTTTTCTCTCCCAGTCCCCCGCCCCTCCCCTCAGGAATCCGCCCAGAGCGCTTCGGGCACCGCCTCCCTCGTTCCCTAGACCGCCCCTTCCGACTTACACCCAATCGGAAGGCGTCCACAGAGAAAACAAAGCGTGCTATTGGACCTCCGGAGGGCTCGGGGCCCGCCCCCGGAGTGGTTTGTGAATGGGGGGAGGGGAGGGGGCGGGGCGGCCCCAAACGCTGCAAGCGGACGCTTCTTCTAGCCACCAGCGCGACTCCCAGGCGTTACTCTGCGCTCCTTCCCTGGCCGGCGGCGGACGCGGGGACTCGCGGGCCGGGACTGTGCGGGGCAGGAGAGGCCGGGTGCAGGCAGGCCGCGGGTGCAGGAGCCTCAGCGCCTCGGATTCCACGCAACTGGGTTTCCAAAAAGAACTCGCCTAGCTCTTAGCTCTCAAGCACCGATCGGACTCGGCTTGGGAATCGGACGATTGACTGAAACTTGGGGCCGACCTTCCCGGGGCTGAAGGAGGCTCGAGGTTCGGAGGAGGCGGCGGCGGCGGCCCACGGGGCCTCGAGACAAGAAAGGCGGAGCTGCACCGCCGAGGCGGAGGCCCGGGCGAGCAGGCGGGGGCGCCGAGTTCTGGCTTGGCGGAGGAGGCCCGACTCGGTGTGGGGGACGTGGACATCGCCGTGCGTCCAGGGCTCCAGAGACTTGGACAAACTTTGAAAGGTAACCGGAGACGCTTGCAGCAGCCCGTCGCCCAAGAGAAAGCCGCACCGTTACGTCTCGGCGGGGAGGGTAAGACTACACCCCCCTCCCATTCCCCAGCCCGAGCCCAGGAGTTTGAGCCCCCGGCGGCCGCGTGAGTGCCACGCGGAGGCGGCTGCGGCGCCCCCTCGGCTGGCGGCCTCGCCCCCGCCGTGCAGGCACCCTAGCGCCCTCGGCTCCGCGCCGCCCACGGCCCGGCCCCGGCGCCGGGAGGACTCTCATGCGCCGGGCGCGGCGGCGCCTCCCTGCATCCAAGCCGCTCCCCAGCGCCTGGTCTTTTTCCTCCAGCTGAGAACGCCACTGTACCCGCGGCCCGCGATGCGGGGCCCCGGCACTGCGGCGTCGCATTCGCCCCTGGGCCTGTGCGCCCTAGTGTTGGCGCTTTTGGGCGCGCTGCCCGCGGGCACCCGGGCTCAGCCGTACCACGGTGAGAAGGGCATCTCGGTACCGGACCACGGCTTCTGCCAGCCCATCTCCATCCCGTTGTGCACGGATATCGCCTACAACCAGACCATCCTGCCTAACCTGCTGGGCCACACGAACCAAGAGGACGCGGGCCTCGAGGTGCACCAGTTCTACCCTCTGGTGAAAGTGCAGTGTTCTCCCGAGCTGCGCTTCTTCTTATGCTCCATGTACGCGCCCGTATGCACGGTGCTCGACCAAGCCATTCCTCCGTGCCGCTCCCTGTGCGAGCGCGCCCGCCAAGGCTGTGAGGCTCTAATGAACAAGTTCGGTTTCCAGTGGCCTGAGCGTCTGCGCTGCGAGAACTTCCCGGTGCACGGCGCGGGCGAGATCTGCGTGGGCCAGAACACGTCCGACGGCTCTGGGGGCGCGGGCGGCAGCCCCACCGCCTACCCTACTGCTCCCTATCTGCCAGACCCGCCTTACACTGCGAGGTCCCCTTCCGATGGCAGAAGCCGGTGGTCTTTCCCCTTCTCGTGCCCGCGCCAGCTCAAGGTGCCTCCCTACCTGGGCTACCGCTTCCTAGGTGAGCGCGACTGCGGTGCCCCGTGTGAGCCGGGCCGAGCTAACGGCCTCATGTACTTTAAAGAGGAGGAGAGGCGTTTCGCCCGCCTCTGGGTGGGTGTGTGGTCGGTGTTGTGCTGTGCCTCGACGCTCTTCACCGTGCTCACCTACCTAGTGGACATGCGGCGTTTCAGCTACCCAGAGCGACCCATCATCTTCCTGTCGGGCTGCTACTTCATGGTGGCCGTGGCGCACGTGGCGGGCTTCCTGCTAGAGGACCGTGCCGTGTGCGTGGAGCGCTTCTCGGACGATGGCTACCGCACGGTGGCGCAGGGCACCAAGAAGGAGGGCTGCACCATCCTCTTCATGGTGCTTTACTTCTTCGGCATGGCCAGCTCCATCTGGTGGGTCATTCTGTCTCTCACTTGGTTCCTGGCAGCAGGCATGAAGTGGGGCCACGAGGCCATCGAGGCCAATTCGCAGTACTTTCATCTGGCCGCGTGGGCTGTGCCCGCGGTCAAGACAATCACCATCTTGGCCATGGGCCAGGTGGACGGGGACCTACTCAGTGGAGTGTGCTACGTGGGCCTGTCTAGTGTGGATGCGCTCCGGGGCTTCGTGCTCGCGCCCCTGTTCGTCTACCTCTTCATCGGTACGTCTTTTCTGCTGGCCGGGTTTGTGTCTCTCTTCCGCATCCGCACCATCATGAAGCACGATGGTACCAAGACCGAGAAACTGGAGAAACTCATGGTGCGCATAGGCGTCTTCAGCGTGCTCTATACGGTGCCGGCCACCATCGTGCTGGCCTGCTACTTTTACGAGCAGGCCTTCCGCGAGCATTGGGAGCGCACCTGGCTCCTGCAGACCTGCAAGAGCTACGCTGTGCCCTGCCCTCCCGGCCACTTCCCCCCCATGAGCCCCGACTTCACAGTCTTCATGATCAAGTACCTGATGACCATGATCGTGGGCATCACTACCGGCTTCTGGATCTGGTCGGGCAAGACCTTGCAATCATGGCGTCGTTTTTACCACAGACTGAGCCACAGTAGCAAGGGGGAGACTGCGGTATGAGCCCCGTCCTTTCCCCTGCCTTTGCTGCTTCCACTCCCTTGTTGGAAGAGAGGCACGGTAGGGAAAGGACTGATGGGTGGGGACTTGTTTCTGTAGGCTACCCCCTCCTCCGCCGAGCTTTACTTGGAAGTGAGAAGTTATTTGGAGGTGAGAAGAGATTTGGGGTGAGAGGTGGTTTGGTGAGGAGGCCTGAGTGAAAAGTCAAAAGCAGTTTGGATGAAATAAACTTGTGGCCAAGACTTGGAGGATGATATTAACTGTGAAAGATAATGGGTCGGCTAGGGCCTTAAGGGAAAGGTTGAGATCAGCAGAGCGAGTTCTTCCAGCGCCTGAGCTGAGCCGGGGCTGAGTCCAATCCCTGCTGCAAGACAAGTGGCTGTCCTCACTACAGTGAGGCCCGGGGTGGGGGAGATAGCACTCTGTCTGCAGCCTGGGCTTTGTTGGGAAGATGGGGGCCCCCTGCGGTGCCCTTGTCAAGCGGTGGTCAAACCATAATCTCTTTTCACTGGGGCCAAACTGGAGCCCAGATGGGTTAATTTCCAGGGTCAGACATGACAGTCCCCCCTCCCCGACCCCTCCCGCCTGTTTTTCCTCCCCTACTCCTTTCAAGTCTAGTAAAATAAGCATTTGGAAGGCCGGGGAGGCCTGCCTGCTAGAATTCTAACGCAAAGATGGGTAAGAAGACGGTAACATCTCGGAGACGAGGCCAAGCAGACGACTGGTAGATGATAGTTCTGCTACTCTTCATTTTCTTGGGAAGGCGGGAGGCAAAAGGGAAAAGAATGTTTTATGTGGTCTCATACCCTGAAAAGAAGGGATGACTTGTTGCTTTTCAAAACAGGAATGCATTTTCCCCCTTGTCTTTGTTGTAAGAAGACAAAGGAGGGAACAGAAGTGTCTCCCTGAGCAAAGGCTTGACTGTGAAGGCAGCAGCTTTTATAGGCAAAGCAGCAGAAAGCTGAGGCTTCCCTTCGGTTGTTAATTTGATTGAGATAAACATTCCTTTTTAAGGAAAAGCGAAGGGCAGCATGCTTTCTTAGCCATCCAGCCAAAGGTTCTGACTTGGATAAAGGAAATGCAAGCTTTGTTATTTGTTTTAAACGGATTTAATTCAGAGCACATGATCTAACAGGCTCTGCTGAACAGCTTAATGAAATCTCCCTTCATTCCACACACCCCATGAGCCTAAATTTCAGGTGTTTGTCCCCACCTCCTTGTGTGTGTGTGTGTGTGTGAGTGTGTGTGTGTGTGTGTTGTTTGGCAGTTTCTTTGGGTTTTTTGTTTTGTTTGTTTTTGGCTGGGTTTTGTTTGTTTTGGGTTTTTTGTTGTTGTTTTGTGTGTGGTGTTTTTTTTGTTTTGTTTTTTGTTGTTTTTTTTTTGGTTGGTTGGTTGGTTGGTTGGTTGGTTGGTTGGTTGGTTGGTTGGTTGTTTTTTTGAGACAAGATTTCCCAGTGAATCCCCTCCCTGTCCTGGAACTCACTCTGTCAACTAGGCTAGCCTCAAACTCTGAGATTCCCCCTGCCTGTGGGGTGCTGGGATTAATGCTGTGGACAGCCACATCTGGCACCTCCATCCAGTTTGGCTTCTTCAAGATTAAAGAGGCATAATACTCAAGGATCAAAATAGACAGTTAATTTAAAGGGTTAAAAACATTTTGCCCATTTTTCTCTTTGTTCCATAAATCTGTGTATAAGAAACGTGTTGACCCCTTCTCTGGTTTTGTGAAGAGGTGATGAGCAGGAATCAGAGTGAAGGCAGAGGAGAGTTTGTAGTAGGTTTAGAAAGTCATTAAAGGAAGGTAAACTTCAAAGTGATTCTGGAGTTCTTTGAAATGTACTAGAAGACTTAAATTTATTAATCTTAAATCATATAATTTTTTTTCCTGTAATAGAAGTCTGGTTCTGGCCTAATGGTGTAAAGCTAAGCAGAACATCATGGAAGCTAACCTTTACCTTTGACCCTGACTTTCTCCAGCGTTGCTCAGTTTCCCGGAGCAGTTGTTAAATACCAATGGGGGTACTGTCGGAGTACAAATTATATATGTCATGTTCAGTTGAATGGAGCTGCTTTTACATTAAAGTGATCTTGTATTTCTGAAACTTTCAAAAAATGATCCCACCTGTCAGATTTTTTTTAACTGCCGACACACAGGCTTGGCATCTTTTGTGTTTTATTTTTTAAGTGCATGTGAAGTTTGTAAAATAGAGACAGTGCAGTATGTATATTTTGTAAATCTCCCATTTTTGTAAGAAAATATATATTGTATTTATACATTTTTACTTTGGATTTTTGTTTTGTTTTTTGCCTTTAAAGATCTACAATGAAGCCCCACTTTATCACATGTACAGATCACAAATAAATTTTTTAAAAAATAAAGTGAATGTTTATTTACCCTACGTGAAGAAAGTAAACCAAAGAACGAAACTTTACTGTGGAAAGAAGGTGTGCCGTGGGTGTGTCCCCCATGGAAGAGGACGGTGACATGGGGTCCTGGAAGCTTTGTCTGTCCTTTGGTTTGTTCCTGTTTTCTGTTCCGCCTTCTCCTCATTACCTCTAAGCCAGTCATTCTCAAAATGAGGGTCAGGCTTCTTTGGGGTCACATGTCAGATATCCTGCCTCTCAGATATTCCCATTACAGTTCATAACAGTAGCAACATTACAGTTATGAAGTAGCATCAAAATAATTTTATGATCGGGGTCAACACCATATAAGGAACAATATTCAAGGGCCACAGCATTGGGAAGGTTGAGAGCCACGCCTGTAAGCCTTTTTGGAAAGCTTTTGAGGATCTTCTAGAGGTTCAGAATCCATGTCTCTCTGATCTGTAATTTACCTAGTTTATGAGACTACTAAACCCATGTTTGAAAGGGAACTAGGAAGAATTGTAGGTATTTCTACTTTTCCATTGATTGTCCCCCCCAACACACACACACTTGGGAATTGTGTGGTATGGCCTCTAATAGACCTTATCTAAATTATATTTATATTTAAATGTTTTGAATTCAGGTGGTGGGGAAAGTTTAGATGCTTCCAGTTAAGAGCAGGGCTCCCCTTTTGTAGAACACTTACCTGGAGGTTTTCTTCTAGGTAAACTAAAACAGGCACAGAGCTCCCTGAGGGGCCAGTGACTCAGCACCTCACAGGGATGGACTACAGCCTGACCCTGAGGTGGCCTCAGAAGCCACTGACCCTGAGGTGGCCTCAGAAGCGCTCGGCTGTTATTTACTCTTGAAGAGGCTAACTTTGGAAGCAGATGAGTAGTCCCTCAGGAAATAGTCTAGGCATTCTCATACTCCCAGTTGAGAGTTTTTTTTTTTTTTTTTTTCACTTGCTTCGTGTTTAATTCAGGTGCCAATACCCCGATTATAACCAAAGTCGGTGGTTCACTGCCTGCTGTTTCTCCCATCCCACAACCGGCTGAAAGTTGCTGTAGTGGTAAATCATAACAGAAACGGTTCTGTTTTTGTTCTAATTAACAGTCTCACACAGGCGGGTGTGTTTTACAAACGGAAAGAATGAAAACCAATGGCAGGCGGTCTCCGGGAAGAAGCCAGCTAGCTAGTCAAACACAGGCTCAAAGCAGCCTGGTTAGCTGCTTGGTTGATTTTGTTTTTCACGGGTTCTGAACATCACAATGGGTGTGAGGTCATTCTGACTGGTGAAGATTTGGGCAGCAAGGAGAGAAAATTTAGTGACTCTGAATCTCTTAAGCTTTATCCACTTTTCAGTGACAACCTTGAGGTAAAGCATGCCTTCCATCGGGGAATCAATGCCAGCTTGTTAATGTTTGCTTTCAGAGCAAATGGAAGGAGCTTGCCTTCTGCATTTTCTTCTCCTATTCCTACTTTCCCCTTTTTCTTTCTTCCTTGTAAACAACTGATAAAGGCCCTTAGACCCTTCCAAGGGAAGCCTTGTGGCTGCTCCCAGGAACATATCTCCGCCTTGTCTTTCAGAGCTCCCAGTGATCCAGGAGGCTTGGTCTCTAATGAGGGAACAAAAACAGCGTGTGAAGAAATTACTAACCTGCTCGCTCGCTTAGCAGAAATCTCCACTTCAGTAGCTTTCCCTTGGGGATGCCTCTCGAGGTCAAACCTTAAATTAGAAACCCTGTGTATTTTCCTAAAAAGTTGCGCTTTAGCAGAAACTAGAGGAGGAGAGCATTTGCATAGAGAGTTTAAGAAAAACATTGGTGTTGATCCCCAGATAAGGAACAACACTGAAATTTTTCTGCTCTTTGTAAAACACAACACAACAATGCATTGCAACACCTAATCTTGGTAAGTATGTGAGAACTCTTGGCAAGGTGGGGGGAGGTACCCTGTTAGCATCGTAGTATTAATTTTTAAAATGTACTTAAAATAGTGATGTTGGAAATTCTCTTGGAAGGACTGTCGTAACTTAACAGCTGTAGGTTTGAGCCCTGTAATTACACTCAGAAAATCTCTTCTCACCCTCCCATCTTTAATTTCACTGAAAAGGCAGATGGCTATTTATAGATGGTATATTTTTGTATATGCATATGTGAATGGTGAATAACAGTCTACAGGGCTCCAGGAAATCCTAGAAGAGAGTGAAAACACTCCAGTGTACACTTAAAAAATTCATAGATGTTGTGCCGACCGGTTTTTATGCCAACTTGACACAGGCTAGAGTCATTTGGCAAGAGGGAACCTCAATTGAGAAAATGTCCCCACCAGATTAGCCTGTGGGCAAGCTTGTAGGTCATGCTCTTGATTAAGGATTAACATGGGTGGCCCATGGGGGATGTGCCACCTCTGAGTGGGTGGTCCTGGGTGGTAAGCAAGCAGGCTGAGCAAGTCATGAGAAAGCCATTAAATAACAATTTTCTGTGACTTCTGCTTCAGTTCCTGCCTCCAGGTTCCTGCCTTGGGTTCCTGCCCTGGCTTCCCTGGATGGCTGAACTGCAAGCTGTAATGTGAATAAACCCTTTCCCCAGACGATGCTTCTGGTTGTGGTGTTTTATCACAGCAATAGAGAACTAACACACATATATTCTTTTTTTCTTTCTTTTTTTTTCTTATTATCTTTACTCAGTGAAATAAACCGGTTTCAAAAAAATGCATTCTTAAACTCTTCTTAGTAAGTCTTCTTAAAAGAAAATTGTAAGTTATATATTCTTCACACTTCCTAGGAAATTGAACCTAGTCAAAAGGCTATCATAACAATACCAGTTCTTTGGTACTTTTTTCTTATTCTCTTTTGTTATCTTTTGTATGCATGTGGGAGAGATAAATGGGTGTGTGAAATATGTTTGTGAATATGGGTGTGTGCACAGGTGTGTGTGGGTGTGTGCACAGGTGTGTGTATGGGTGTGTGCACAGGTGTGTGTGTGCACAGGTGTGTGTGGGTGTGTGTACAGATGTGTGTACAGGTGTGTGTGTACAGGTGTGTGCACAGGTCTGTACAGGTGTGTGCACAGGTGTGTGTACAGGTGTGTGCACAGGTGTGTGTACAGGTGTGTGTACAGGTGTGTGCACACATATGCAGTGGAGGCCAGAGGTTGATGCTGTCTTCCTCTCTACCTTATTAGTTGAGACAAGTCTCCTGCTAAACCTGGAGCTCATCAGTTCCCTTAGGATGACTGGGCAATGAACCCCAGTGACCTTCCTACCTGTCTCTCCCCTCTACCTTAGAGTTACATTAACACCTACACACAGCTTTTACATGTGTGTGTGTGGGAAACGTGCTTTACATGTATGTGAAGATCCTAAGTGAGGTCCTTGTACTTGTGGGACAAGCAAGCCCAAAATGATAGATAGATAGATAGATAGATAGATAGATAGATAGATAGATAGATAGTAAATAGATAGATAGATAGTAGATAGATAGTAGATAGATAGATAGTAGATAGATAGTAGATAGATAGATAGTAGATAGATAGATAGTAGATAGATAGATAGATAGTAGATAGATAGATAGTAGATAGATAGATAGTAGATAGATAAATAGATAGATAATAGATAGATAGATAGATAGATAGATAGATAGATAGATAGATAGAAGATAGATAGATAAATAGATAGATAGTAGATAGGTAGATAGATAGTAGATAGATAGATAGATAGATAGATAGTAGATAGATAGATAGATAGATAGATAGTAGATAGATAGATAGTAGATAGATAGATAGATAGATAGATAGATAGATAGATAGATAGGTAGATAGATTAAATAGATGGATACAGAGATAGATACGTAGATGTGTGTTATGCACATGCATATTCATTCTGGAATTTCCTCAGTATCGTAGTTGGGATAAGCAAGTTTGATGACAATAGTGTGTTATATGTTCTGTTAGAGGGAAAAACAGGTAAGAAGAAAGCAGACAAAGCTCACCTGAAGTAAGACCAGACCCAGTTCTGAGTGAGCGTGTCCCTCAGGGAGAATGAGCAAATAAAACGTCACCATACAGATGAAGCTACACGCGTCTAGAGACTCGATGACATTTGACCTTTGTTTAAAAGGTCATTATTTGACTTATTCTCACACTTACTTCAACCCTGAAATGGAAAGAAATTGCTAATTAAAAGGTAAGTTGAGAGCATTGATCTATGACTGTCTGAAAGGATTATTTTAAGTGCACAGCAAAGTTCCTTGCAATGTATAAAGTCTGGGACTGGGCGGGTGTTTATTTGAATGGTTGCCTTCCTCTGGCTACGGAATGTTTTCATTGGTGAGGTCATTACAAAGAGTGACTTTAAATTCTAGCAATGCAGATAGAAGGGAGGGCATGCCGTCCACAGGCTGACCATAGTGTGCTGCCTCATGCTCAGCCTGGTCTCTGCTACAATGCTGTGCAGGCTCACCCTGTCAGTCAAGAGAGATGACCAGCAAGAATCCAGATTATGTGGCACTTGTGTGTTCTTACATTGTTCTCCTCTTCTCTGGTGGCTCGCTCTCCTCAGCTGAGAAGATGGCCTCTGAGGTGACATAAGTCATAGTACGGTGTACCAAACTGGCATATCCGTTTGCTGAGTGCCCACAACTATCATAAAATGCCTGAGTGATTGAGCCTTTCTGTAGGTCATTGTGTCCTGTCCTTCAGTTGACCAAGTGAGTATGTTCTCCACATCCGCAGAACGCATTAGACACTGTGGGGCTGTGGAACTCTGAAACAGGCCGTTTCATCTTCTCATTCTGTAATGAGTGGGGGTGGGGTAGGCGGTGTACACACCTGTAACACCGGTGGAAACACTGAGGCAAACCATTCTTTTGAGACAGGCCTAGTTATATGGGGACTCTCAAAACAAACAGAAGTTTTATTCCATGTACTCTTGGTTTCTCTCCAAGCATGTGACCGTATCACAGCTAGGTTTAGCCAGCTTCTTGGAATTTTTGCTGCTGGGCATTTTATTAACAAATCTATACTCAAATGCTTGAAATGATAGAGACAGACATTTTTGCAGGAATTAATTGTTTCTCTGGGTTCCTTAAGCCTCTTTCAAAAGCTGCCTAACTAACAAGATAAACCTGAAAGCTACTGTGAGGGGTTCCAGTGTGCTTAAGCCAAGGGTCCACTTAACTGCAAGGAGGCTTTGGGAGCTCTGTTCCACGGCTTTTGCTGGTGAGCTACCATTAAGGCCGCTTACCTGTGAAGCTCTTTTCCCCATTCAGCTCTGGTAACAGGTTCAGCTCAGTGTTCGAGAAGTCTCCAGAGATACACATATCTCGGATAGGAAGGGGCATATAAGAAAGGCCAGAGAAAGCAAGCCCACACATCCATGAATAAATAGACAAGCTGTCCAAGTGATCCAGCACTACCCACTTATGGGGTACTGGAGTCCCACACTTCAGTTTGGCCATGAAAGTATGAATTTCAAGAGGAAAAGTTTGTTTGGTGGGGGATATTGTGGGACAGGGCATAGAAAACAGTCTCAACATAACTACCACCAACCATACTTTTTTTTACTGCGCTGGGGAGGGGGGAATGATACACATATAACATTTACTTCTTGTTTCCAGGTCTAGAGTCCTGGAAGAAAAGCTAGGTAGGAAGCTAGTCCCTGATTTGCTTTTTTGCATCTGTTGTAGAGAGAAACAGCTAAAACCTCAGTTCTCTACATCTCTAAAGGGGCAGCGAGAACCCGGGGCCTGTGTTCAGCAGGACTTCCCCCAGCCTCAGCCAGAGCAGCACCCTGCTCACTCAGGCAGGGATCCTAGCGAATGAATGGAAAATACTGCATTCTGTATTTCCAAAGCATCTTTCTCTCCTTGTGGACTTAAGCTAACGAATCAGTAGGGGTAACTTGAATGCTTTCCAAAGATGGGGAAACCACAGATGGGAGGCTAAAAGCAGTTTATTCAGTGTCCCAAGTAATCTCAAGCCAAGCCACAGAGAGGGATCCACCCAGATCGCCCTAAAACTGAATCTGGTTCTCTTTCTCCCAGAGCAAAGGACTTAAATATGAGGCATAACCAAGCAGAGCAAGCAGGAGTAGCCTTGGGTTTACGCTAGCTTTGTGAAAGAGCATGTTGTGACAACATGTTGTCAAGGTCACCAGACTAGCTCTTTGTGTGTCCTTGATAATAATGATCATTATAGTTGTTAACATCTCCTGAACACCGACTATACACAAAGGCCCTGGGTACAATATGGTAGAATGGGCAAGGCAACTTACCCAAAACCCTAACCATGGCATTTGGTATCTAGTAAGTATTCAGTGAGTATCAACATCTTTATGATAAATACACAATGATCATTTACACATTATAACAACCCTAGGAGGTAAATATAATTACCTCCCTGTTGGCGTGAGGGGAAACCTAGCCCTGCAAGGTGAGCCAGAGAATGGCCACACTGGCTCTGGTCAGTGGCCCTAGTCACCATGCCACAAATATTTACTGAGTTCCTGATGTTTCCACCCTCTTAATTTGGTTCAGATTGGTTCCAAAGGGAGGGAAATAACTTACATCCTGACAGGGCAGAATTGGGAGGGGATTTTCAGTGCTAGTTCCCAGAGTATTTCAGGTTTTTTTTTTTTTTTTTTTCTTAGAAAAAGGCAGAAGGCTCATAAATACTGTTTAAATTATTTCTTTTTCTTTGGGTGTTTTGAAGCAGAATCTGGCTCTGAGCTCCGTCTGGCCTGGACACATGTAGTCTGCCTGCCTCTACCTCCTGAGTGCTAGGATTATAGGCATGAACCACCACACCCAGACAGGCTCATCCTTCTTCCCCAACATGAAGTGAGAATTAAGTTGGCCTGTGTGGCTAGAGATGCACCCTAGAATATGTGAGATTCCAGGCTCAGTCCCTAGCAACAAAAATTTGCATGAGGCCTAGAGATCAGAAGTTCAAGGTCATCCTCTGCTCCATAGGCTATATGAGACCCTATCTTAATTAATTAATTAATTTAATTAATTAAAAAATTAACATAGGGGTAGCACTCCTGATAGTCCCTCGAGCCTAGTAGAAGAATCTCTAGAATGTTCCACCAAAGCCACGGATCACCTACCAGGCATGAGAAATCCCCTTTCAGGTTCTTGGTGGGGAGAGGGGTCTAAAAGATTCTCAAAATGATATAGACTATTGCTGTTGTTCTTAGTTGCTTCCAGAGGTTGAAGGTAGGTCCCTTTTGCTAAAGACACCCTGGACTTTGGACACAGGTTCCAGAAGACCTAAGCTAGATCTGATCTGAACGCCCTGTCTATGAGGAGGGTGGATGCAGGCTTCGAAGGGAAGGAAGCAACCCAAGTCCTGTCCAGATCTGAACCACAGCAATGACCAGCATGGCACAAAGACCTTAAGAGCACTAATATCATGGCATCAAGTAGCAGCTTTCTAATTGGACTTAAGGACCACTACTAACGGGGGAAATCATGCCCGGTACTGCAAGCCTGGCCAACCACTCAGGGCTAGAGAGGTCATGGATCTTAGAAGAAAACCAGCATAATTTTTAACTGAATTCTAAATATTTATCCTCACACCCCTTATATACATATTTAGAAACATTTTTAAAGGCCACAAATTCAAGAGAGCACATGGGAGTGGTTGGGAGGAAGAGAAAGGAGGAAATGATGTATTTATATTTTAATTAAATTATATATATATATATATATAGAGAGAGAGATAGATATGTATATATCTCTCCCCTCCCCCAGGAGGCCTCCTCTGTGTTGCTATGGCTCCTTGCTTACCCATTCCAGCCCTGAAGGAGAGGGTGGGCTTCAAATGGAGGGATAAATGGGAAAGTCCTGGCTTCTTGCTGACCAGGTCAGGCTGACTCCCTATTGGTGAGGCAATGGATGGGCACATGAGGAAAAGTGAACCCAGCACCATGGAAATCCCCTTCTTGGAGGCCAATGCCAGGAATCACAAAATGTTTCCACTGATACTGTCACGTATATAATGTCAATGTTATCAGAGTACAATTATAACATAGAAAGTTATTTAGTGATTTTTAACTGGTGGTTATTATGAATTTAGTTTATTCAGGGAATTTTTTTTTTCAGACAAGGTCTGCCTATGAAGCCTGTGATGATCTGCTCTCACTTCCTGAGGTTAGGATGATGTGAAGATCTTAAAATGTGTCAATTTTGTGTTAATCCCGACATTGACTCATTTCGTCCATACACTAGAAGATAGAAATTATTATGGCTCTCATTTAATCAGCTTTCTGTGTAATCTGTCAGAAGAGCATTAAAGGCTAAGCACTCACTGAAGAGCCATGCAAGCTTCCCTGCATTATCCCAATTACAGAAAGGGCAGCTGAGGCACAGGGAACTCAACTAGGCCCTAAGGACCAAGAGTAGGGACCGTTTCCAGTGTGTATCTCTTTGAAGGGCTCTTTTATAAACAGGAAACCATAAGAGAGGGTGGGGGACAATTGCAGGGTATGTAGTGAAATTCTTCCAGAAAGTAGGGATTCTGGAGGCAACATTCTTTTTGTTGTTTACATGCATAATACATTACACACACACATACATACATACATACATACATACATACATACATACATACATACATACATACGATGCTTGCCTTTAATCCCAGTGAGTTCAAGGCTAGCCCGATCTACATAGTAAATTCTAGGCTAGCTGAGGCTACAAAGTGAGACTCTGCCTAAAATTTAAAAATATAAATATATAAGTGCATATGAATTTCAACAATAAATCCAGGACAGAGAAATAAATAGGCATTGTCTTCCCTCCCCCACCTCCTCTTTTTCTTTTTTGGGGGCCCTGAGCAGGGTCTCACTTATCCCAGGCTGGCTTCTAGCATGCTACATAGCTGTGGAACTTGGACCCTTGATTATCTGAGTGCTAAGATTACAGGAATGCACCACATGCCCAGTTTATGTGGTGGTGAGGTTGAACCCAGGGTTTCATGCATGCTAGGCAGGCACTTCCACCTGAGCTACAAGTCTTGCCCAACATTGTCTCTTTCCTAGAGCTGACTTTCAGGATAAGTAGCGGTTTGCATCCCTAGTCCGTGCTCCCTCTCTTGCATTTGTGCCTTGGCAGGCTTGCAGCGTTTCCCAGAAAGATTACTAAGTTTCTAACAGAAGGGGCATTCCAGTCATAGAGGACACATCAGAGACTAGCAAATAACCCAAAAGGTTTTTCCCAGACACAAGTTAAACCCTCTGGTTAAAGACTGGGCTGGGCTCACATCTATTCTTTTATTGCTATTATGTTTTACTAATTTATTTTGTGTATGCACATACACACATACATGTACCATAGTCCACGGGTAGAGGTCACAGGACAAGTTGCTGGGATTGATTCCCTCTTTCTAGCATATGGGTGCTGGCGATCAAACTTAGGAGTCAGGCTTGGTGACAAGTACTGTTCCACTGGGCCTTCTGTTCACATCCAATCTTTAGTTCATTCATGTCTAAGTGAACTTGGATTGCTTAAGACAGTTCATATTCTCCCTGGATAGAATAAAAAGTTTTGTTGGTGGTATGTGGCTGCGATTATTTAGCTGTTAGCAGAAAATAATCCCCAGTAAGGAGAGCTTGTTGGGTTTTTTTTTCCTTATTTGCAGTTTAGACTTCCAAACAGGCAAGCTAGTACACAGCATACTTTCCTGGCTATCAGTGTCCTCGGCTTCCAGGACAGCACACACTGACAGCCTTTCCTGCAGCAGTCTCCAAATGTCAAAAGACTTGATCTAGTTAAGAGCCCCAGAAAATGAGAACAAACGTTTCAGACCAAACCTTCCTCTCAACCCATGAGGGGCTTTTTTTTTTTTTTTTTTTTTTTTTTTTTTTTGTCCATACCTGTGGCAAAGAAGGGAAGGAAGGAAACCAGAAAGTAAACGCTGAGTTCTTCATTCCAGATCCACTTAAGAGGATCCCTCTCAACAGAAGGGTGCTCTTGTTTCACTCCAAGTGGGAACCTATTTCACTGGAAGAACCAAAACAGTGAAGAAATTTGATTCAGTTCCTTCATCTCCGAGGAAGGTACGATTCCTCCATTCACCAAGTGGCTTTTGGTCTACAAGTTGTAAAAATGTGTACTCCAGATAATCACATCCCTTCATCTGCAAACTACCCTATTAGGTACTAAAACTGCTCTCCGCTTATCCCTCAGTGTCTCAGATTCATGGATTCTGTCTAAGCAGCTGGAGTGACTCTCGGGGACGGAGGGGGGGGGGGATCAAAATGCAGTATCCGATAGCCAATCAGAATACCACCTAGATGGCCTGTTACTATTTTTAAATTAAAATGCATCATTTCTGCTAGCCTGAATGTCAGGTTTGAATAAGTCACAATAGAAAGACTCAGGCAATTCTACCTCAACCCAAAGATCTATCTGTTTGCATAGGATCAGGCTTCTAAAAAATTTGAATGGAGCCAGCCTCACTTTCCTTTAACCTAGAGAAATGTTTCATATAGTTTCTGAACCAAGGAAAAGAAGTCACTTTTAATGCCAGCTCTCAGTGGCAGGCAGTGGCGGGCCAAGTGGATCTCTGTGAGTTGAAGGCTATATACTGATGCCATGATTCAGAAAAGGAAAGGAAGGAAGGAGGGAGGGAGGAAGGGAGGGAGGGAGGAAGGAAGGAAGGAAGGAAGGAAGGAAGGAAGGAAGGAAGGAAGGAAGGAAGGAAGGAAGGAAGGAAGGAAGGAAGGAGCAGAGGAGGTGAAAAGGAAAAAAAGCAGGAATTGGGGAAGGTGTTCAAAGAGAGGTCGAGCCTGGTGGCACAAGCCTGTAATTCCAACTACACAGGACGCTGAGGAGACATCACACATTGAAGGCCAGCCTGGGCTATGGAATGAGTCTGTGGCCATTGTGGGTAGTGAGACCCTGTCTCCAAAAGGGGTTTAAATAGAGTGGCAGAGATAGAGCTCGGGAGCAGGGCACTTGCCCAGCGTGAGTGAGGCTCCGAGGACCTCAGAAATGAAAACTAGAGAGAACACACCCACAGTGGAGCGTGCCAGAGAGCAGAGCAGTAAGAGCACCCTGAACACACCTTTTTTGACTCTTGACACCTTTTTCCCATCATTCTTTTGACAACAAACTGAATGTCAATCAGTCGACTTCTCATTCCTGCCGTTTCCTATAAGTAATGACTACACATTTTATCTCCTCCCAGTCTCTCATAAAGAGAAAAGGCTGGACCAAGAGATTAACTTGCCAGGATCACTTGATCACTGCACTCTACTAGCTCTCTCCCTGCCATTTTCCCTTCCATCTAGCCTTGACTACTAAATTGTTGGCTTTGTGTTTCTTTGAAGTTTCATTAGACATGTGGTTAGCTCGAGTGATGGAGCCTCATCCAGCACAGTTATTTCATATCACATATTACCTCTTAGCAGAGCATTAGACCTGTGTCTACAGACCTTGTCCCGTGTGAGAGTGTCACACGGGGATTATGGCCACTGTTGGGGTTAGTCTGCTGGTGGAGCTGAAGTAGTTTTGGGTGTAGTTCACCTCTCCTTGCCTTCTGACGTAAAAGGTTTGCAGGGAAACTAGGTAAGTGGGCGGCTAGGCACCATGGTTCCAAAGGGCAGCATTTACGTCGCCTCATTGCTCAGGCTCCAGAATCTCCTTGAGGATGAGAGAGTTGAGAAACATGACAGAATTCTAAAGAATGAGAAAGTTGACTGAGTTGGGGAAAGTAGCAAGTGTGTGAGTGTGGGTGTGTGTGCGGTGTGTATGTGGGGTGTGGGGTGTGGGGTATGTGTATGGTGTGTGTGTGGTGTGTGGGGTGTGTGTGTATTTGTGTGTGTATGTGTGGTATGTGTGTGGTGTGTGTGGGTGTGTGGTGTGTGGGGTGTGTGTGTATGTGTGTGTGTATGTGTGGTATGTGTGTGGTGTGTGTGGGTGTGGGGTGTGGGGGGGTGTGTGGTGTGTGTGTGTGTGGTATGTGTGGTGTGTGTGGTCTGTGTGTGTGTGTATGTGTGTGTGTGTGTGTGTGGTCTTTTGAGACCAGGTTTCTCTGAGTAACTATCTTCTAGTCCTGGAACTCACCTTGTTGACCAGACTGGCTTTGAACTCACTGAGATCCACCTGCCTCTGCCTCCATAATTAATTAAATCTTCTGGGATTAAAGGCATGTGCCACCATAGTATTAGAATTTCTAAAAGTAACAAAATATTTTTTAAATTATTTTTACTACTGGTACATTGTACTTAAACCAAAATATGTAATACTACACTTTTCCACCTCTTAGGAAAGGAGTCAGTTACAGGAATCAGTTACTTGAGTATAGTTCAAATTCTACAGGACTTTGATTTTGTTTTTAAAAATCTCAAGGTAGGGCTGGGTATAGTGGCATGTGCTTTTAATCCCAGCCCTTGGGAGGCAGAGACAGGTGGATTTCAATGAGTTTGAGTCCAACCTGGTCTACATAGTGAGTTCCAGATCAGGCAGGGTTATAAAGTGAGACCCATTTTCAAAAATAAATAAATAAATATCGCTGTGTGTCTTTTGCATTATCAAAATTCACAGGGACATAATGAACTCCAGGACCTAAAGTGTCAGCAGGTGCTTGTCATCAACAAGAACGCAACATAGAATCCTAACTCAAACCCTTAAGGAAGTCCATTGCAAAGGGAAATTTGTAATGGAATTGCTAACAAGCACCCCCACTCCTGCACACAAAGAGTGCGTTAGTATTTGGTCAAGCCAGCTTAACGAACTTCCAAAAGAGATTGCTGAATCCTAAGGTAAAAGGTACAGAATTCTCCCTCCTCTTCCTCCCTCCCTCCCTCCCTCCCCCCTCCCTCCCCCCTTTCCCTCCCTGCCTCCCCCCTCCCCCCCCCCATATAACATGCATTACCTCCTATTGTGACCCAGGACTGTGCTAAGGAGAGTGTCTTGTTGCTAAGGTTGGTGTCAGTACACCACTGTAAGCACTGGGGACTACAGGTCTCCTGCTCTGAGCAGAGGCACATCTGGGAAGAAGACATTGCTTTGGCGTGTAGTGGAGCATTGAGGAGCAGGAGGGACATGGGTGACAAGAACGACGGAGGTGAGGATAAGATCTGTGATCACTGCTAAGAGACGATCCTTCCTCAACATTCAAGGAAGAGCTGCCCCAGGAGACTCTACCTTTGCCCAGGATGGAGTCGGACCATCCCTGTTTGGCGCCACCCTTGCCATTTGGCACTGATGTAAATATCATCCATGACTCTGAACTTTGAGGACGTCTGGCAGGGTTCTCTTTCCCTGAATTCTTTTTTACAGACCATCAGGCACATCCTGCCACCAGTAAAGAGAATTTAAAAGCTGTGTGCCCGGAGCCATCTTTTAAATACCGTAACTATTTTCTCGCTTTGCAGAAGCAAGCCAACCACCACAAGTTCAGCCAATGCTCGAATCTCATTTTCCTACTTGGAAGTATGGGGTATCCTTGGTTCCCCCTGGGCTGTCTTCTCAGTGACAGTATCACCCTGAACTCTCAGTGGGGAACAGTAGCACAGAGGCCCAACGCTCAGGTACAGGCAGTGAAGCAAAAAAAGGTCCCAGGTCCAAGTTCGGATAACAGCTCGAATCTCAGGGCCTGTCAATTTTTAAACACAACTTTCCCCTCTCATTCCTCATTCCTCGTCTCACAGTTGAATATGATGCTAGAAAGTGCCCAGGAAATTGTCTCCAAGTTCTATCTGGGCCCCTAAAGGCACAGTTCCAACCAGCTGGCTGCAGGAAGTTCTGGCTACGAGTGGGTCATCCCACAGGATCCCAAGGGACCAACAGAATGAGGAAACAAGGCCTTTCCTGTAGTCCACGACCTCAGGTTATTCTTATTCCCCGCGCCTACCTACTCTTGACTCAGAATTTCTAGAAACCAATGGCATCACCATTTCAAGGTCAAGGTGAGCAGAAGGGGAGCAGAGTGAAACCTTGTCTCCTCCAGCCCACCTCACGGTACCAATGGAGTTGTCGTCCTGTTCACTGGTCTGTCTGTGTCCATTTTGCTTGCCTTGATTTTTCTTTTTCTCCGGTAGACACCCTCTCCCAGAGGTGGTGGATTCTCCTTTCAGTCTGGCCCACTGGAGAGGAGAGATAACCAGTTGTTGGAAGGGCGTGGAAAGCACCTCTGTTGGCCTGAAGCCCTCATTGTTTTGCTGAAACACTGGCTCGGTGGATTCTGGTTTGGCCCAGCTCTCTCTGCCCCCATTGGATCCTTGTTCTGTGAAGACAGCTTGGACCGTCCTTTGACGGTGTGGGGAGCAAAGGATGGCTTTAAAGTCCTGATCCTCCACCTTCAGAGCGCTTGAGATTACAATGGTGCTTCTCTTCCTGTGAGTTGGGACCCCTGTGGGGGTCAAACAGCCTTTTCACAAGGGTCACATATCCAATAGCCTAAGTATTGGATATTTACATTACAATTCATAACAGTAGCAAAGTTTACAGTTAGGGAGTAACAACGAAAATAATTTTATGACTAGGGGGCAAGGGAAGTCACCACATCATCAAGAACTGTTAAAGGGTTGGAAAAACACCGAATTACAAACATGAGCCACTGTGCTTGGATAGTGGTTCTTCATGTCAGGTTCCCGGACATGATACTGAAGCTGCCTCCATGTGACTTACAAACATAGTCTTCCAAGATCTTACCCTAACCTGGGGTGGCTGCTAGAATGTCACCTGGGATTCAGGGAGGCTTCCAGGGCTTCCGGGTGTATGGCTATCTAGCTTCTTACAGCTTATCTCATCTGTGTCAATGATTATATCTGGATAGTCCTTTCTTGGACAACTTGGAAAGACATGGCTAGGCTCCAGCAGCTAAATTTCTTACTATTTGCTTCCTCTTCTTTTTGAGGTAGTGGCTCCAGGGTGTAACAGTATGCAGAACCACCTTAAATGACCCCCACTCTAACCTGATCCATGTCCCCAGAATACAAGTATTTACATCTTAGGCTACATTTCAGAGATGTGCTTGTACGTCTTTTCCTGAGAATAGAGCGTTCTAGGAGCATGCTTCATCGGAAGGGAATAAGGACAGATGAAAGAGAGCCCCAGCAGGTTTGAGGAACCATGTGAAGCCCCAGAGTTATTTAAATACATATTTAACATTTATTGAAAATAGCTTTGATTGTAGGAGAAAATTAATTAAAGCAGACAAAAGGCTTCTAATCAGATTTATGCTATCTGGCTGTGTAATTAGACCTGGCTCTGAGGCCATCCCAACAAGTTTATTTGGAGAGGAAGGGAGATCACTGTTTATTGGAATGGCAATAATTTGGGTTTCTTTAATTGACTCCTGGTGTGAAGACGTTGGTGCCCCTGCTGTTCTCTAAGAGGCAACGTGGAAAGTTTCCAGGAAAAGTTCACATTCCAGGGGCAGCTTTGGAATCTACTTGACTTTGTACCAACAAAATACCAGCTCTCAAAGGCAGGCTCCCCGGGTAGCAGTGACCACAGCTGCACTAGGGGTTGGGTAGAAAGAAGGTACTGAGCAGCCTTACCTTCCCTGTGTCTAAGGCACTAAGGGCACCAGAGGCTGGAACCTGGGATGCCAACTGGAAAAATGAGTTAACATTCTCATCCCGTTCTGGGTCTATAGAGCAGAGCCGGGAGGGGGGAGGGTACTGATATGCTCTTTCCAATGCTTTCAAATTCCCAAAAGCATACCTGCCAGTAGTGTTATGAAAATAAGTACCTTCCGTGGAAACTTAAGACAGCACAAAAGAATAGCAATCTGAACTTACTTGAAAGCAGAGGTACATTTCAAAATTCCTCCCAGAATATGGATGAAAAGAGAAGTAGAGACTGGGTGGGGATCTTGAAAAGAGAAAATGGGATTTTCAGAGCCCAGCTCCTGGGGCTGAGGATGTGCTCACCTAGCATGTGCATCAGGCTTTACTGAGGATGTAGCTCCATTGTGCTCACCTAGCATGTGCATCAGGCTTTACTGAGGATGTAGCTCCATTGTGCTCACCTAGCATGTGCATCAGGCTTTACTGAGGATGTAGCTCCATTGTGCTCACCTAGCATGTGCATCAGGCTTTACTGAGGATGTAGCTCCATTGTGCTCACCTAGCATGTGCATCAGGATTTAGCTTTATCCCCCGCACTGGATCAACTGTGCTCGCCTGTAATCCCAGTACTCTGGAGGAAGAGACAGGGAGATCAGAAGGACATCCATAGCTACATAGCATGTTTGAAGCTAGCCTGGGCTAAATGAGGCCCTGTCTTTAAAAAAGAAAAATAAAAATATCAAGGCCTGATATAGAAACATTTTCTTAAGAATAATAACTTTAAAATCTACTTCAGAGTTTAGAATCTACTTTAATCCAAAAAACAATTGTTAATCTCAAAATACTTAACATTGGATTTTGGTTTATTAATACAAATTTAAGGTCAATTTTGTTATACTTTATATATTTCTGCTCTAGTTTAAGGTATTATGTTTATGCAACTCATTCAAATTGTAATGTATAATTAAGAAATGCAGATTAATAGTCATCTATGAAAATCAAGCTTGTAGTCATGTTAGTTATGTTTTCTAGGTATACAAAGATATATTTCAATTAGGTAGGTAATTTTCAAACACTTCAAAAACCTACAGAATATGGCATTTAAAATGTTTTAAGAACTTAGACTTAAAAATAAATAAATAAATAAATAAATAAATAAATAAATAAATAAATAAATAAATAAATAAATAAATAAATAGTCAGGCAGTGGTGGCACGTTCCTTTAATCACAATAGTTGGAGGCAGAAGCAGGCCAATCTCTGTGAGTTTGAGGCTGGTCTGGTCTACAGAGCAAGTTTCAGGACAGGTTCTAAAGCTACACAGAGAAACCCTGCCTCAAGATAAAACAAACAAACAAGCAAAAAGAACTTAGTCTTTTCTAGACACTGAGACACCACGTCTGCTCTTGACAGCACCAATTACTTCAAAGAAGATGATGGGCATCAAAGAAATAGTGACAGAATTTGCTTACAATGTGGCAAGGCTATTTGGGTAAGTAACTGCTCTTGCCTGGACTGTTTGAATGTTTTCTGTATAAACTGGACATACAGGACCAATGGGAAAGTAACCATTGAACTTTTCCAAAACAAGACTAGATGGTCCTTCACATTTCTGTTTTAGAAGAAACTGACAGACCTTCTTTAGAACATGGAGAAAAGCAACTGATGAACTTTGCCAAAATATATAGAATAGTCTTTTAAATTTCTTGCTTCATTAAAAAGTCTGCCAGAGACTTTAGGCCTGTAGGCTGAAGATAGATGTCCCAACATTACAGAGGAACTTTGGGTAAGTGCACAGGCAGCCAGATATCTTTGACATTTCTAGAATTTTGGAAGTTGCTTGCAATCTTCTGTGGTCTTTGATGAAGTTGAAGATTAGATAGTTATAATTATAGTTTTAGTTAGTCATGATAAAAGGTAAATTAGATTTGAAACTTTAGACTCACAAAAATAGGATAGATGATAGAGTATTTTCTTTAATTTTGCCAAATACAAATAGACTAGATACTGTAACTGTAATTCTTGCTTGATAACTGTTCTACTACACGTAATTTTACTATGTTAATTTTTAAAAACCTTCCTTTTTGATTAGACAGAAAAGGGGAAATGCTGTGGGATAGTCTTTTTGTACACTGTGATATGTGCTAATACCATTGACCAATAAAGAAGATATTTTGGCCTATGACAAGGCAGCTTACAGTCAGGTAGGAAATCTAAGCAGAAAGACAAAAGAAGGACAGAAACTGGGAAATGCCATTCAGCTGCCCAAGAAGCAAGCTGTGACTATACCAGTGTGGGAGATTGTGTTGTTTCATTGTAAATAATTGTCCCACTCACTGGTTTAATAAAAAGCGCTGATTGGCCAAAGGCAGACAGGAAGTATGGGCAGGGCTACCAGACTAAGAAAACTCTGAGAACAGGAAGCACAGAGCAGAATGCCAGAGAGAAGCCGGAGGAAGCAGAGGACAACCATGCTGCTATGAGAAAAGGTACCGAGCCCCATGACTGAACAGGTTAAGAGTCATGGGTTAGATGAAGGGTAGAGAGCTAGCAAGCTATATGCCTGGGCCTTAGGCTGATCAGATTAAAACTATCGTATGCATCTGTGTGTCTCTGCGGGTCTGTGGGTCTGTGGGTCTGTGGGCCTAAACCTTGAGGTTAGGCCTGAAAGTCCAGGCCGGAAACCTTCTACTACATACCAGTAAGCTGCCAGTCACATAGCAATACAGAGATTAATAGATGTGGGTTGAGTTGAGATTCAAAAGCTAGTAGCATGAACCATGACTAAATAGTATGTAATTAATATAAGCTTTTGTGTGTTTATTTGGGACAAAGCAGCTGTGAAACACAGGAAAACGTCCAGCTATAAAAGCCCAGGTTGCTCCTGAAAGTCTAACAGAGAACTAATATTCTTTCTAACTATGACGGCTGCCAGTTGTTTTGTGCACCTGTGGCACATTGCCTGGGCTAACCTTGCTGGTTCGTGGTATCATCCTAGTCTTATAGATAGGAGATAAGGTTCAGGGATGTTAAGGAACTGACCGGATTAGGCGGCCAAGTTTAGCCAATGTTTGAGCCTAACCCTATCAGACTCTAAATCCATAGTCTGACCTACATTGTCCACCATCCTCATGGATCGTCCAGGTGGGGACTACAACAGCAGCCAACTGTTCCAGGTCATGTGATGGTCTGCTCTCAATCTTTTCAATTTCCCCTAGCTCTCTTTGAAAGGGAACAAGCCTTTATTTACCCCTCCTCCCATTTTGCTTTTATCTTTCAAGAAAATGAAAAGCTACTAGCCAGAACCAGAAACCAAGCCTTTCCCCTTCTCCATCTGACCCATAAGGACACACTGTCCAGACTGGGCCAGGACCCCAGAGCAACTTCTTTTTCCTCACTTTTTCCCTTACTCTTGAGCTTCTAGTTCCTGACAAACACCCCTCAGAAAAACATCCCCTGATGAGTTCATGGAAAGACTCTACTTCCCTAAGCAGAAGATGGGACATGTTCATGATCAGATCCACTGTGTGCATGTGTGTGTGTGTGTGTGTGTGTGTGTGTGTGTGTGTGTGTGTGTGTGTGTATGAATATGTGTATGTCTCTGTGTGCCTATGTATGTATGTCTCTGTGTGTGTGTCTGTGTGTGTATCTGCGTATGTCTCTGTGTATCTCTGTGTGTGTCTGTGTTTGTGTATGTGTGTCACTCTGTGTGTGTATGTCTTTCTGTGTGTGTGTGTGTCTACGTATGTGTGTGTGTTTCTGTGTATCTCCATGTGTATGTGTATGTGTGTCTATGTGTACTACAAGACCTTTCGTATTCTAAGTAATAATGCCATCAATTGAGTTACCTGTCCCTTGTTTACTTTGCATTTGTTTATTTTTTTTATAGGGTCATTCTCTATAGCTCAAGCTAATCTTGAATTTGCTAAGTATCCCAGGCTGGCCTTGAACTCTCAGAATCCTACTATCTCAGTTTACTGGATCTGGTATCACAGAACTGTGACACCATTGACTGATAGGGGCACCTTAAAAAAAATAACAAATTTCATCAAGTCATTCTATCCATCAAAATCTTCAATATAGTCTCCTCAGCCGCTTACACTGACTTACAAAAGACACCTTTGTCTGTCCTCTACCCTACTGTGGCTTGGATGTGGTTTGTCCCCCACCTCACCCCACAAAGGTTCATGTTAGAAATCTGAGCCCCACTGTGGCAATAATAAGAGGTACTAGCACCTTTGAGAAGTACAACCTAATAGGAGGTCACTGAGCCATCATAGTTCTGCTCACAATGGAACCAACGTTCCTAAAAGATTCTCATTATAAAAAGTCAGGTGTGACCCCTCCCCAATGGTCCTCAGGTTTTCTGTCCTGACATGTGATCTGCCCTTCTGCACATGTCCCACCATTATGATGCCACCTGCCCAGGACCCTGCCAGACCCCGCAGTTTGGAATGTGTATCTTTAAAATTGCAAGATTAAGTCCTGGAGAAATGGTTCAGTCAGTAAAGAGCTACCACACAAACACAAGGACCTTACTTTGAGCCCCGGGACATGTTTTTAAAAGCTGAGCATAGTGGCTGAAGCTTATAATCTCACATCTCACCACTGGAGAGACTGAGGCAGGGGGATCCCTGGGGCTCCTAAATGATCTGTTAACCGCACTAGCTCTAAAGCCATTTTCTTCTTCTTTAAAAGAACATTTTATTTTATGTGTACCTGAGTGCCCGTATGTGCAGTGCCTGAGTGCAGGAGCCCTTGGAGGTCAGAAGAGGCACTGAATTCCCTGGAACTGGAGTTATAGACAACTGTGAGCTGCCATGTTGGATACTGGAAGCCAATGCAGGGTCCTCTGCAAAAGTAGGAAACTCTCTGAACTGCTAAGCTCTCTGTCTCTCCAGCCCCAGCCATTTCATTTTTCCTGACAAAATGCCTTTAGCAATCAGAACTAATTCATCCAGCATGTTCTTCCAAAAGACCTGGAGGATGCTACTTCCTGCAGAAATGCCAATGTGTGATGACAGAAAACATACACACACACCCCAATCATGACTGTTGCAAGAATGAACAACTTACTCATATAAACATTTCTGTGTGAGGCCATTATCATGTAACATTTTAATTATTTGTTGATATGCTTACAACTTGCCTGGACTCCAAGCTCTGAGAGATGGAACTTTTCTTTATGTCCTGTATGCAAATCATAGCACAGTGCATGGTGCATACCAGTTGTTCAATACATGGATCTGGAAGGAGAAGGAAGGGAGGGAGGGAGGGAAGGAAGGAAGGAGAAAGGGAGGGAGAGAAGGAAGGAAGGAAGGAAGTTAGTTTCAGGAGAGAAAGCAGTACTAGCCATAACAAAATATCCATCCGACAGGCAGTGTATTAAATCATGGACTTTCATTCAAGTTGTACATGACTATTGCTTGTCCAATTCTCCAGTTAAAAATCTGAAGAAGTTTTAGTGCAGAGAAACTAGGTGGTTCATATTTGGCTAATGACCATGAGTATGGCTGGGGATGTAAGCCAGATGGTAGAGCGTTTGCCTAGCCCTCGGAAAGACAGCCCCCAGAACTCCATAAACATGATGTGGTAGCACACACTTGTCATCCCAACACTCAGAAGGCAGAATCAGGAGAATCACTACAAGTTTAAGGTCATCCTGTGCTGCTGGTGGGTTTCAAGCCAGCCTGAGCTATAAAATAAAACCTTAAACCAAAATTAAAACTTAAAGGTTACAGATAAGCTTTAATTTTTTTAAAGATTTATTTTATTTTACTTTATTTTATGAAGAGGCATATATTGCCTGCACATGTGTATCTGTACCAGGTACTTGTCTGGTGGCCTCGGCAGTCAGAAGACAGTATTAATTTCCCTGGAACTAGAATTATGATGTGGGACACCATGTGGTGCTGGGAATGAAACCCAGGACCTCTGTATGAGCAACAAGTGCTCTTAACTTCTGAGCCATCTCTCTGCCCCCCCTTTTAAAAGCTTATTAAGGTAATTAAAATTAAGAAAAAATTAGGGTGCTTCTCTAATTATTCTCTAGGATTGCTTTTTTTCCTTGGTGGGAATTTCCCATGGATATTTTCTCCTAGTTAAAATGTCTTTTCCCTAGAGAATATCCAGAAGCACCAACTTCTAAAAGATAGTGGTAATTAGGAAGATAATTGGGAAGGAATAAGCAAGCAAATGAAACAGGAGCTTTGGAATGCAGTGGGGATGCCGACTTGGCATCCTCACAAGAATTGTATGTCCATCTGGGTCCTCCAAGAAACAGATACCAAGACAAGATTAGATGTGTCGGAGATTTATTAGGGAAAACACTTGTGAGGGAAAATGGGGTGGGCGCCAGGAGAAGCCTCGGACAGGGCACAGATCCACCCAATGAAGGAGAAGGAAGAAAGAGGTCTGGGTAGGAGTGTCTTAGATTCCAGTGACATTGGAAAAGGTTTTGCCAGGTCATCAGGAATCCCTAAACCAGTCACCCAGCAGAGGTGCCCCATGTCCACAGTGTCCTCAACGCTTACCCTGCCTGCCATGGTTCTGCTGGAATACTCAGACTGGGTTAGGAGCAGCCTGCAGGGGCCTAAGTGGCACAAATGTGGTGTATTAGTCAACACGGAACATCTAGGGCTCTGTCCTTTCTGATACCCAGAGCTGGTAACCTTGAGAGGTGCTTTTACATGGCTACCCCAAGTTGTGTCTTCTCTCTACACATCCCATTTAGAACCTATTTCTTCAACATCCATTTGAGGGGCACCCGTTCCTCTCCTTTCTTTGCATTCTTATAGTATTGTCTGCACCCTCTCCTGTATAAATCAGTGTGTGCATGTGCGTGCGTGTGCGTGTGCGTGTGCGTGTGCGTGTGCGTGTGCGTGTGCGTGTGCGTGTGCGTGTGCGTGTGCGTGTGTGTGTGTGTGTGTGTGTGTGTGTGTGTGTGTGTGTGTGTGTTTCAAGGAGTCTTGTCCCATTTATACCGCTCTTGGGCATATACCCAACTACAAAGACACTTGCTAAACTATGTTCACAGAAGGTTTATTTATAACAGCCAGAAATGGAAACCTACATATCCCCCGACCAAAAAAAAAAAGAATAAAGAAAATGTGTTATGGGGCTGGAGAGATGGCTCAGATGTTAAGAGCACTGACTGCTCTTCCAGAGGCCCCCAGTTCAATTCCCAGCCCACATGGTAGCTCACAATCATCTGTAACTCTACTCCTAGAGGATCCAACACCCTTCTCTGTAGGCACTGCAATACACAGTGCACAGTCATGCAGGCAGGCAAAACAGCCATGCACATACAAATAAATACATATATAAAAAAGAAAATGTGGTACATGTACACAATGGAGTAATACACAGCGATTAAAAATGACATCATGAAATTTGCAAGTAAATGGGTAAAACTAGAAGAAGAAGAAAAAAAACCTTGGTGAGGTAGCCCAGAAAGACAGACATGAGGGGAGCTTAGCCCAACTGTCATCAGAGACACTTCCTCCAGCAGCTGATGGGAGCAGATGCTGAGGCTCACAAACTGGAGATCTCCACTGGGTCCTTTTCTTTGCCACTTAAGGAACAGCTTGAGGAACCCCTCAGAAGAGCAGGGGGGATTATAGGTTGAGGACAACAGGAGAATGCAGCCCACAGAATCAACCAGGCAGGGCTCACAGCGGCTCACAGAGATTGAAGTGGCACCAGGTCCTCTGCATACACGTTACAATTGTTAGCTTGGTGTTTTTGTGGGAGTGGGGGCGTCTCAGACTCTTTTGCCTGCTTTTGGGACCCTTTTCCTCCTACTGGATTGCCTTGCTCAGCCCCAGTCTTATTTAATAGTTTTCTATGCTGTGTTCAGTTGATATACCTGGGAGGCCTGCTCTTTTCTGAAGAGAAGCTGAGGAGGAGTGGATCTGGGAGAGGGGAGATGGGGGGGGTGGCTGGGGGAGTGGAGGGAGGGGGAAACTGTGGTCATGATGTATTGCATGAGAGAAGAATAAATAAATAGTATTTTTTAAAAGAAGAGGTATTGCTGTGTGGCCTCAGGTGACCTTAAACTCTTAATTCTTTTGCCTCGCTTCCTGAGTGCTGTAATAGGCATGCACCACCATGCCCAGCTTCAATTTAAGGCTTTCCACCTTTCATTGTTTTCTTGAGACACTTTCTACTTTACTATATAACATATCCAGTACAAGCCACTAAGACTGCTCTGTAAGGGGCCGAGATGGGGTAGAGGTTGTCTACCTACTCTGGAAGCTAGAATCTTGACAAATATTCAAGGTTTCCTTCATTTCTCTCTCTCTCTCTCTCTCTCTCTCTCTCTCTCTCTCTCTCTCCCCCTTTGTGTGTATGTTTAGGTGTGTGTATGCCACGGCACACTTGTAAAGGTCAAGGAACAACTATGGGTGTCCATTCACCTTCCTCCACCCTGTTGAGGTGGACCATCTTAACTTAGTGTGTGAAACCATTGCATTGGACTTCTTCCCTCGGTTCCGGGGCTCGAACTTGCATCCTCAGGCTTGCAAGCTGGTGCCTCCCTCTGCTGCTCCATCTACCCGACACCTTGTCTCATTTTTCTTCTTTTTTGAGGCAAGTTCTCATTATGTACCTCCCGTACAGCCTCTCAGACTGTGTCTCTCTGCCTCCACCTCCTGAGTGCCAGGGTTCCAAGCGTGCACCCCCATACCAATCCTACTTTATCCTCATAGCCCTCTTTGTGGTGATTCTAAACTTGAGATGCAGCTTAGAGTTTCTGAATAATTACCTCCTGATGGCAGGAGGTGAGCCGGTTCTGAATTATCATCATCTGCCCACAGGAGAACTCAATAAGCACAGCAAAGTGTGTTTACAGTAAGTGAAGATTCACTACTCACTCTGAAGGTATGACCACACTTACCTGTCTTCCAGAAAAGCAAGTCAAACCCTCCACAGGACTCAGAAGGAAGATGTCTGCCCACACAATGGGCACTGGAATTCTACAATAAAAACTGGTGGATGTCTCAGGGGATACAGACAATTTCAAGTTAGGTAGTTTGAGGGAATCAATTCATTTATTGCAAAGTTGCCCTGAGCACCAGCTGTCTCTCAAGAAAAGAAGCAAATAATCTAATTAAAGGAAGGACAACACTGAATTTAGCCAAATAGGAAAAACAAACAAACCCTGGTAGTCCACCAATATGACCACCAGTCAGAGCACCTGGCCTCATTTGCTAAAGGGTCTGCAAGATAAGCCCCGCCCAGGTGTCTGACACCCCCAGTGTTAAGTAGCCCCACCCCTGATGCTGAGCATCACTGCCATCGATCACAATATTCAGAGAAACTGTAGCTTGACTTCGAAAGAGGCACATCCCCAAGGGCAGGCATGGTACCATGTGCCTTTAATCCCAGCACTTGTAAGGCAGAGGCAGGCAGCCTGGAACTCCCTCTGTAAACCAAGCTGGCCTCAAACTCAGATCTGCTGGGATTAAGGGTATAGGTCACCACTCCTGGTCTTTCCCTGTGCTGAGATTAAAGGTGTGAGTTACCACTCTCTGATCCTCCTGGATTGACTGTGGTTAGATCTCTGATATTTCAGACTGGTTGTTATTATGAAATGTATCACCACAAGACTTGGAATCACTATGGAAACACACCTCAGGGTGTGTTTGTGAGAGTATTTCCAGAAAGGTGGGAAGCCTCATTTTGCACAACAGCAGCACCATCCTATGGTCTGAGGGTTCTGAACTAAATAAAAAGAGAAAATGAGCTAAGCACCAGCATGCATTGCTTCCGGTTTCCTGATTATGTTGTAATTCTGCCATGATTACTCCCCCACTGTGATGAACCATAACCTCAAACTGTGAGCCTGTCTTAATCAGGGTTTCTATTGCTGCAATGACCAAAAAGCAACTTGAAGGAAAAGGTTTATTTGGCCTACACTGCCACATCACTGCTCGTCATTGAAGGAAGTCAGGACAGGAACTCACACAAGACAGGAACCTGTAGGCAGGAGCTGACGCAGAGGCTATGGAGGGAGCTGTTTACTGCCTTGGATCTCCTGCTAGGTCAACCTGCTTTCTTACAGAACCAGGACCACTAGCCCAGGGATGGTACCATCCACAATGGGCGGGGGTGGTGCCCTCTCCCACATCAATCACTAATTAAGAAAAGGCCCTACAGCTGGATCTCATGGAGGCATCTTCTCAGTTAAGGTTTCTTTCCTCTCATACGGCTCCAGCTTGTGTCAAATGACATAAGACCAGACAGTAAAGGGATAAATACTCCTTTTTAGGTTACTTTTGCCGGGCAGTTTTGTCACAGCACAAGAGGACTTTTACAGTCTGTATATAGCCACCAAGTCACCCATCTTTCCACTGTCATATTAAAATGATTTTCTTCCTTAAAATTTGCCTGCAGGGCCTGGAAAGATGGCTCAGCAAGTAAAGGTACTTGCCACAAGACTGATAACCCGGGCTCCATCCCTAGGACTCAAACTGGTAAAGGAAGGAACTGAATCCTGAAAGTTGCCTTCTGACATTCACATCAGCACCACGGCACAGGCACATGCATGTGTGAATGTATGCCTAAAATAAAAATAAACAGCTATAAAGAGCCTTTACATGATGCATCTATGGATAAGACTTCCTTGCTGTTACTTGTTTCGTTGAGGCTGGGAACCGAACTCGGGGCCTTATGTGTGATGGATAGAATGCATCCCAGCTCCTCCACAATCCTTTTTTCCTCAGATTCTGAAAGTTTAACTTTAAGGCCTCACATGTGTTAAACAGGGGCCCAATCATTGAGCTATAAACCCAGTCCTCATACATGTTTTTTATTTGTTGTTTGTTAGGTTGGTTGGTTGGGTTTTTTTGTGTGTTTGTTTTGTTTGAGACAGGGTTTCTCTGTGTAGTCCTGGCTGTCCTGGAAGTCTCTCTGTACACCAGGCTGGCCTCAAACTCAGAGATTCACCTGCCTCTGCCTCCTGAGTGTCCAGACTGAAGGTGTGAGCCACCACCACCTGGCATCATCCATGGTTCTTTAAACTGGCTAAACGTTAGAATCACCTGAGGAGCTTCCAAAGCCTGTCAGTGCCTAACAGGAGTGGGGAGCAGACACTTCATCTCCAGTATTTTTGTAGCAGGCCTTCATGGTAAAGCCTGCCACCCTGTTCCCAGATGAAGGAGCTGAAACGGATCGTACGGATTTCCCTATTGCCTTCTAATGGGGAACAGAACTGACTTGCAACCCAAATATCTCTCAATACTGTTGAGTGTCCTCTGGAACATACTTTGACAACATTTGGCTACTCCATTCACCCCCACCCAGACCCAAGGGTCAGGCCATCTTTGAAGCAGCAGGAAAAACCCCTATTCCAACTCTTCCAGGCAACACAAACACAGACTTGTACCCTTAAATCAGTCCTCTGCTCTTCTTACATGTGTCTTATCACATCTCCACATAGAGAAGGGTGCACACGGTAGAGTGAGTGGCCAGGCCAGAAGTTAACATCTCGGATCACCATGACTATAAATTTTGAATGCTTTTATTTCCTGATCGTGCTCAGGGCTTAGATCTCTGTGAGTCTAAGTGAATTAGATGAAATTTGGTATTTTTTTAAGCCAGAATGAATTAAACAGATTGACATAGATGGACAAAAATAGCTTTGCCTTCTCACTCAACTCTGCTTTGTAAATTTTCATTTTATTCAAGTTCCAGACAAAACAACCCCAAGTTGTGAGTCTGAGAATCCCAAAAGAGTTCTCTTCTTTATTAGAGACACTAGCCAAGTTTTACCCTCCCCCCCCCAAAAAATATTGTATCAAGAGCCCCTTTTGCTGCCGGTCTCAGCAAATCTGGAGTGGCTGACATCTTCAGGGTGGGTGGAGCAACTGTCAGGCCCCCTGGGTTCTAAGGGAGGCAGATTTTTGTCCCTCCCGGCTTGCAGCTGGCCAGGAACATCCACAATCTGGATCTCTTGTCTGGGTTCTCTCCGCTCCGCCACGCCCCTTGTCGGAAAGCCGAGCCACAAGTCACCGCACAGACCAGCTCTGGAAGCAGCCGGTGAATCACAAGGACTCTGCCGAACAAAGAACTCCAGCGCTGGAAAACTTTCTGGCCCAGAGTGTTCCCAGTGGAGAGGCAGACCACTTAGACCTAGTCCTGGGGAAAAGCAGTAAAGCAAGCTGGGTCAGCCCAATCATGGCTGTACGGCCCGTGTCTACAGATGCTATTTTCAAACCAGCTGCATCCTGAGTGGAGATGGTGCTTAGTAATGGTCGTGGGCGGCTCGGTCGGAGCTTTCTTAAGAAGAAAGCTCTTTGAATGAGCCAATGAAAGCTGTTGCCAGGGAACCAGATGCCATGAACAGGCCACTCCAGCCGTGTAAGAATACAAGCTGGGTGAGCATTAAGCGTACTCGGCAGCTGAGTCCTACAAGGCTGGTTAACCCTTTGTGCACCTAAGGAGTCACAGGAGCTGATAGCACCTCCCACAGAAATGACTATGGCAAAGCTGTCCTTCCTGCTTAACTGACAACTCCCCGGGAGTTAGGATGGGTAGGCATCCTCGGAGGAGATGAGCTGAGGCTGACATCACAGGATCTGTTCATAATACTACACTAGTGGTTTCTCCCAGCTTGTGGCCTGCCTTCTTCTGGGCATCGGCCTCAGGAGGGCAGACTCTGCCACATGTGTGTTCTGTGTGATGAGATGGAGCAGCTTCTTCCTTCCCTGTAACCCCAGAGCTCCCTGGACCAGTCAGAGACTGATAGCCTACCCTCATCTTAAGAATATTGCCTGGAGGGGCGTGGGCGTAGGCGCAGGCTAGCCCTCTGGAGAAATAACAAGCAGGCAGAATTGCCACGGGTATCCTAGCTTACCTCCCAGAGTTTCACGCTGTCTTTTCCCAAGTCTTCCTTTTTCTTTTCTGGCAATGCCAATCAGGCCGCCACCATGGGGCTCATTTCTGTCCTGTCTGGGTATGCAGTCTCTACAGAGGAACTTGAAAATCAGTTCACAAGAGAACCTAAGTGTTTCCTTAAAGGATCCATGCAAGCTGAGCATAGGCCGCGAGGTCCCTGAGAGACTAGGGGTTTCCTGGTTCACAGTGTGAACTCCAACTTGACACCCACCCTTTGCCTCACACTATCAGTTCTGGCTCTGTTGGGGTCATGGATGGGGGCGTATAATTTGAACATTCAAAAACAAAACCTTACTAATGTGAGCAAATAATGTGTGTATCTTAACTCGTGAGACTTTTTCACAAAGAGATGTATTTTCTATATTGTTAGTATTTCTCAAATGATCAGTGAATAATTCATAGACAGACTCCTTAATAATAAAAGAACAGAAATTATTCTTGTCACAGAGAAACGGTGAGCTGGAAGGCAGCTGACAAGGAAGTGTATGATTGTGTCTCTACATGTGAGAGTCCCTCTGTGAGGCAGTGACTTTACTTCTGTGACCTACCAGTAGGGAGCTTGTCCCTATGAAGTCTGTGTTGAGAGACAGAATTACTTCTTAAACAGTATTTATTGACTGAATACTATATGCAGTCTGTGCCTTATATCAGGCATTTTATCATTTAAATAAGCATCACTGTGACAATAGGCAATGGAATGTTTTGTTGTTTTTGAGACAGGGTCTCTCTTTGCAACCCTGACTGTACTGGACCTTGGTCTGTAAACCAGCCTTGCATCAAACTCACAAAGATCCTCCTGCCTCTGCCTCTAATCTCAACATTTGAGAGTCAGAGGTAAGTGAATCTCTTGAGTTTGAGACCAACTCCACCTGAGTTCCAGGCCAGCCAGGGCTACACACACAGTCAGACCCAGTCTCAACAAACAAACGTGACTGTAAGCCAATGAAACAGATAAAACATTCTATTTTCTTTTTCTGCTGTTTAACAGCTCTACACCAGCACAACTGGCTAGGTCTCTGTGAATGATGCATGCTCTGTCTCCTGTTAGAACTGAGCTCATCCCTGGTCTTCTGCTACTTTTGTTCCCATTCATTGATGGAGCTGCTGACTGGAGAGTGATAGATTCCGCCCGTTATGAAAGAACCAAGACTCTGCCTTTGCGTTTTTTCTTCTATGAACTTGTTATCTCCCTGCCACAAACTTAAGAGTTATGAGTGCTTCTGCTAAGAAAATGAAGCCTTCAAACAGGCCCCGAGTAAGCAGGTCCCCAGAGCCCCATCCTGAACCAGCCAGGGTATGTGGCCTCGATTTATATCAGACTACAAAGGCTACAGCCATCTTCTCCCTTACTATTCCAGAGTATTCTGTGTTGCTTTCTGCGTTATATTCCTTCATATCTGGCCCTAGCTACATGAGAAACCAGCTCCAGTATCTGAAGAAGACGCATACTCATCCTTAGCCAGCCTGTGCTTCTTCCAACAGATCAAGAGGGTTTAATCTCCCGTAGTGATGTTAGCGTTCTTTCTGCCTTTGTTTACTGAATCTTGGGTTGGTTGGTGCTTTCAACCTGTGAATCTAAGCTTTGTACTCTGGCCAGGCAAACTACCAGCTACTAAGACAGGTTTTGACCTAATACTCTTAATGTTCTTCATTTATATCTCTTAATGGCCCGAAGTAATTACTCATCTCTTTGAGCATATTACAAAGGCAAACCGCTCTATGTTTAATGAGTGACTACTATGTGCAAGGGGTGGAATTGGGAGTGTGTAAGAACCCTTGCTGTATAAGACAGCATCACGTGTTAAATGCAGAGGCTGCCTTTTTAAGGGTCTTTTATTTTGACTTTTTCCTGTGTTTGGTGTTTGTGGCAGATCACTGTGGTTGGTT
Organism: Phyllotis vaccarum; assembly: GCA_033318265.1. NCBI lineage: Eukaryota > Metazoa > Chordata > Mammalia > Rodentia > Cricetidae > Phyllotis > Phyllotis vaccarum. The sequence goes on from JARWLC010000007.1 coordinate 10,930,205, forward strand.
CTCTTGGCCTTCATTTTTACCTTTCCTGTAGTTCAAGAAGCTGAGAGCTAACAGACAAATCTGCAAACTCACTTGCAAAGGTAAAGGAAAGAGAAGCCAGGTGAGTAATATGGAGAGAGTGGGCGTACCACATCCATCTCCAAAGCAGCATCGCAGGCCTGATGGGGAAGCTGTAGCGGCAACCATGGCTCCTTCTGGAGAGCTGAATATTAGCAGCGAAGGAGTTTCTTAGGGATAGATGCCCTCAACTCTAGCATAAACAACAGGTTAGAACCAAATTCAGGAAAGGTCCCACGTCACCTCTGCTTTGCTCTGTGGCTTTGTGGAAACTATTCTCTCTGTGCTCTGCAGAAAGTTAAGATAGCACCAGCAGATCTTGTAGACTGAAGATAAATAAAACTACACTTCTATAAAGCAGGCTGTGGGGAGAGACAAAAAATCCTGATGTAACCTCCTGGGCCATTTTTGCAGAGTGACATCAACTGAACCCAAGTACTTTGAAACAAGGGACAAATTCCCAAACACACGGGGGATGAGGCATCTATTTCTATCATTTCATGTGGTTTTTATTTATTTACAGAGTACCATGGTTATTCACGATGCTTTACAAACCATAAAAACAAGGTCTCCACCCTATAGAATTTATAGTGTAATTTAAACATACCATGCTGCATGGGCTGACAGGTCAGGCATGCCAGGGGGTGGTGGCGGTGTTGTATAACACGGGTGTGGAGGGTTCCTTCTTGAGTTATAAATACTTTCCAGTTACAAGGCCTTTCATCTGGGATCCCTGAGCACTTTAGAATAGCAATAACCTCGATTGCTTTCTAAATGCACTTTCCATAAACTGTTGTGGGGACCTGAGTAAATGCTTTTAAATGCCTATTAATTGATCCATGGATCTGCTCATTGTCCATATTAAACAGCACAGATGTAAACACAATGATTTAGGAGAGGCCTGCTGTGGGATGTGGGCTGTCTGCTCACAGATTACATCCCCAAAGAGGCCTAGCTGCCTTGCTCTAGCCTTGAGAGAGCCACAGGGACACCTGGGTGTTTTCTCTAGTGAGATATTTGAGGGACTAAACTGGATCAGTCAGCACTTCCTGATGTCTCATTTGCTATCTGTGGGCAAATCAGTCTATGGGGCTCACACAAAGATCAGAGTCACCCCCAGGAAGGCATCTCTCTCTCAGCTTCCTCCCCATCACTCCATCATGCGCTTCTGAGCTGTCTGACTCTCTTTTAGCAATGCCATTTCCAACATGTTTGGATTTCTATTTTCTTGTAGCTGATGGAGTTTCCCTTTCTACATTTCACTCAATGACAAGTCAGTCATTCCTGACCTCTGACAAGTTCGTTCAAGTCCAAGGGTTATTGGCCCTGAGGGTTCACCCGGAGGTTCATGAGATAAGCACCCTCCATCCTGTCACCCTTTACAAGTTTCTCAGTCAAAAGCCCCAGATGGGCTCACATCACCTCCCCGCTTTGAAAACCCCCATCTGAGTGGGCAGGAGGAACAGGAATTCCAGATCACCATGGCAATTTCAAGGTCAGCCTGGGATATACGAGCCCCTGTCTTTAAGAAGAGAGGAGGGGCAAGGGAAGAGCTGAGGAATAAAGTCAGTGTACATGACCTTCACGGCCCTGGCCTCCAGACAGGTCACCCTGCTGCCATGGGCCTGCCTCCTGATAAGTCTTCTTTCATCTTGTTCAGCCACCGTTGTCACAGCTTCCCCTTGAACTTCTGCCCTTTCATGTTCCACACTAACACCCTCCCTGTTTGCAGCCTTCCAGAGACCCTCACCATCCATGGCCTCCCTCTACCATTCGTCCCCAATACCTTCTGTCCCCCACCTCTGGGAACACAACTGTACCTTTTCAGGGATGGGATACTCCTCAAGATTCGGGCATTCCCACTTGGGAAACCTCTGTTAAGGGTCTTCTGTATATGGAAGGGGAAAGAGGGGCAACGGTAGCCTAGGACCCCTGGAAAGTATTTAGAGCCCTGGTTTTGCAGGATTTTTGTCCCATCCTTGTGAGGCGCTCATTTCAGGATACGCTGACCACTTGAATTAGCAAGTGTTTGATTCAGTTTTCAAATTTTTGCAATATATTTGGGGAAAAAAATTGTGATAAAAGGTACAAAAGTTTACCATATTGAAGTTAACAGTTTCTCGGAACTAAGAACATCCACCCTGTGGTGAGACTATCTCCAAAAGGCTTTTATTTTCCCAAACACAGTTTCCACAGAACATTAACTTTGAATTTCCTCCTCCCTCCCCCAGCTCCATCCCAATACCTGGTCCAGTGACTCTGACTTCTCTAGAAATGTCATGTAAGTAGCACCCTCCCAAATCTGACCTATATTGTGACTAGCTTATTCCATTTAACATAATATCATCAAAGCTTGTTAGTATTGTAGCATATATCTGAATTTCTTTCTCTTTTTAAGGCTGAATGATGTTTTGTTGTAACATGTCAAATTTTGTCCGATCATCTGTATGACAGTGGATAACCGGATTGCTTTCATATTTTAATTGTTTCAGTTGGGTGTTTTGAACATGGGGAAGACAAACCCAGAAGTCTGCTTCCAAAAACTCCTTTGGGGGATATAATCAAAGGTGGACTTACTGGACAATGTGTTGCTTACATGCTTGATTTGGGGGGTTTTTGTTTGTTTGTTTGTTTGTTTGTTTAACTCTCATACCATTTCTTCAGAGGATGCACCATTTTATTTCAATTATTATTGCTTGCCTGCTTGTTTTGTTTTTTGGAACAGGGTTTCTCTGTGTAGCCCTGACCATCCTGAAACTTGCTCTGTAAACCAGGCTAGCCTGGAATTCAGAGATCCACCTGCCTCTGCCTCCTGTGTGCTGGGACTGAAGTATGTCCCACCACTACAAATGCACATTGGTGTACAAGGACTCTTGAGTTCTCCTCACCAACACTGCTATTTTATGTTGCCTTGATTGTTTATAGCTTCCAGGTGCAAAGTATGACCTCATTGTTGACTTAACAACTCAGTTTTGAACCTCTGTGTTCATGATCTTAATTCCTCTGATAAACTGGATGTCATTTCACAGCATGAGATCTGAGCATGCCTGAGGGGAGATGCTGCCCTGAGAAGGCTCCACAGAGAGGGAACTGGTAAGTAGGGAGGCCCACAGGTAGTTGCAGTCATGAATACCAACCCGTAGGGGTGCCCCACAAGCAGTTTGTTTTTCTTGGCCCAAACTGGGTCCTAACCAGCAACAGGAACCCTCTGACTTCCTGGCCCTTTCCAGCTTGTTTTGTGCTCACTGTGTCAGCCTCAGAAAGAAGCAGGGGGCTAAGGTTCGAACAGGGTGCCAAGTAATATTCATTATGCACGACAGTCACACCTTGCAGGACATTGTACCTCCTAGGCCCAAGAGTGGTGTGATATGGTCCTGTTGCATGTGTGTGTGTGTGTGTGTGTGTGTGTGTGTGTGTGTGTGTGTGTGTGTGTGTGTGTGCGCGCGCGCGATATGTAAAACTACAATGTCCCCCACTGAGAATCAGGACTGCAAAGGAAGCCAGAACTTTCTGGTGTCTCCCAGTCACTCATGCAAAGCAGCCATTAGTAAAATGAGGCGTCTAGAGCAGGGGATCCTGGGGCCATATCAGCCAAGGGACATATCATAGATGGCTCTTGGTGACATAGAGGATTCCATGAGTCTGTTAATAGTTGATAGTGATAGGCTCACATGTCAGGGTAAAGGGAAGATACTTATTTAAAGCAAGATGAACACACATCAGAAAAAACACCCCAACATGCCTTCCCACCCCACCTCCATCCTCCAGGACTTAGTATGTGAATCTGTTCCCTTTATTGTCCACTGGGCAGCTCCCCACCTCCACCCTAGCCCATAAACTAGCAGTGCCTTTGCCTGGGTTAAAGGACTTCATCTCCCTATGCTGCCATAGCAACCAGGAAACAACTTCCATTCACAGTGAGAAGGATGGCGCCTTGGCCCAGATTTGCAGATGCATGTGGTCTGTAGCAGAGCAACCAGGTCTCAGGGACAACAAGAGCTCAGAGGAGCTGAGAGTACACAGCCTGCTGTCTGAGGAGCCTTACAGCTTGGTTCTTCCCTCCACAAAGATGCACTCTGTCTAAACTGCCTGGCTGGACGGTACTGGGTTTCTGTAAGAGGGGAAATATATTTATTTCATAAAAGGCCCAATGTTCATGGTCTACTTTGGTTTGCTGTTGAGCTTTGGAAACCCTGAGGTGTAACCAGTTTTCAGCCTTCAAAACCAAGATGAACTGCCCTTGAGAGGGGGAGAAGTCGGGGGGAAAGCATGAGCACCCTTTCTCTCCTGAGCCGGGGACATGGGAAGTTGGTCCAGAACAAACAGAAATTGGAAGTCTATTTTGAACCAGAGGTGAGTCTTAGAGCTGGGAGGCGTAGGGGTGGGGGGAGGCACATTATGAGCATGAGGAGGAAAGATCTGTCTTACCAAGCCGTGTTTTGGTGAGTGTTGGAGCCAAGATGATGGTCCCTGGTAGATCTTTCCTGTTTTTGCTTGACCCCGGTAGCTGCACACAGGAACAGCCTGCCTTGCTCACTCAGGCCCTGCTGCCTCTGCTTGAGCCTGGAGGAGAATCCAGATTGTCTGGAGGCTGGACGTTTAGTTCAAGACCAGAATTCCCACCTGGTCTATAGGAGAAATTAGGAGCCCTGTTCAGTGGTTGAAATGCTGTGTTTGTGCCTTTCAATGGCTCTTTTGAAATTTGTGGAATTCAACCCACAAGTTCCATATTTAATGAAGGCCAAAACAAATCTGATTTTAGAAGATTTTTAAAGAGGTGGCAAAAAATCTCCTTGTTGCACTAGAGTTTTATTTCTTGAGGACTGCCAGGAACAATAAACACATTGCGGCTACTTTGTAAATTCATGGGTCAAACAGAAATCTCCATCACTGTGGTTGTTTGGCATGACATTTGACCTTCATTGTGTTAAAAGGTATATAAAGTTTCAAAGGACTTCAATGGCCAATAGCATACACTTACAAAACATATAGCTCATTTATAGGCTCCTACTTATAGCCAAATTAGGCAATGTTCCACAGTCTGGAATGTACAGATAGCCTCTCTGTGCATAGCTGAAATGATAGTGGGTTGAAATAATTTTTCATATTTAAACTGATAACTAGCCCAAGTCCAACTGACAAATTATCTACTGTCCTTGATACTTCTGACTATTGCTTGCACAGCAGGAGATGTAACTAGCCTGTAACCTACACTGTGCTCTGCTGAAAGCCTGTAGGCAGGCATGGCTCTTCTGACAGCTGTGTGGAATAAAATGGATTTGTGTACTAGGTTTTACTAACTTTTATTTTATTTATACATTGGTCTTCTCTCTCTCTCTTTTTCTCTCTCTCTCTCCTGTGTTCCTGTGTGTGTGTGTGTATGTGTATGTATGTGTGTTTTAAAGTTTCTTTTTATCATTTTTAATTAAATGTAGGTGTGGATAGGATTGTAGCCCATTTGGTGGAAGGCAAAAGCTGACACCCACACATTGTCCTCTGACCTCTACACATGCCATGGCACATGTTCATGCATGCACACAGATAAATAAATATATAATTTTAGAAATACAAAAACTTTGCACAGTATTTGCTGCAGGATTTTCCACAGTGTCTCAACCAAAGCATTTTCCTTTCCTTAAAGGATTATTTGAACTGGAAGTCCCCAGAGGACTATGTACTGGTCAGCAAACCCCGGGATGGGGACAGTGCCAGCCAGCACTCCTGGAGCCTCTTTCTTCCTAAGACCTTCAGCACAAGGAAGGGGGAGCTGATCCTGTACTCAGAGGGGCTAGCTGTGTCGGCATGGACACCCAAAGAGAAAAAAAGAGGCCACAAAAAAAAGCCAGACCTTGAACTGTACACGCTTCAAGACCTCAAAGAAGCCATTTTGGCATATGGAAGGAGACAGGTGAGTTTGAGTAAGGTGCTGGTTTCGTGTTCATAAATGTCATTGCAGCTTTTGAATGTAACTTCATGGTCCTGAGGGAGGGAAGGTACAAAACTTAGGTCTCCAATTTGTCATCTTGTCCCATATACCAAGAACTACTGTCATGAGACTCATAGATCACACATGGAAGAAACTTCAAAAGCGAAAAGATTTTGGTATTATTATTTCATACTTCTCTTTTAGTTACAGTGACGCAAAACCCTTTTCATGTCCAGACTGTAATCAGAACCCATGAAACTATGCCTCATAGCCACAAACAACCATCATTCAACCTCTGGTGATCCTAGCTTGTGGAAATGAGAATGCTTTGAATACTTATCTTGAGCCCTTTGGCATCTGCAAAAGTTAACTACTTTTTCCATTCTGAATTTACTATTAAGGGGAATCTCTGCTGTCTTCTGATTCATACCGTCTGATGTGTTGAGATGCACGCATGGCCCCCACTTTCTATAACCACATGCATCAGCCCTTAGGCTGAGGCCCTGAGACAGTCTGTGAAGCTGTGTCACTCTAAGATTCTAGATTGGAGATGGTGGGTTATTCCCTCATTTCAAAGTCTCTCCATTCTAATAAACTTCTTCAGCTTTTGACACCAGGCCCTGCACACGCTGCTCTCTCTTCCATGTCTAGCCCCATGTCCCACTTTTTCATCCCACGGTCAAAGTCATTATATCTCTCTACTTGGGAGGGTGGGAGAAGAGATTCCTTGGGCAGCTGGATAGTGTCTCTGTCTGATTCTACCCTCCTCCTACCTATGCTCTGATTCTCTGCCTACTCATACAAGGCACAGCACCTCCAGTTGTGTGCCAGTCTGAGGGCACACAGGCAGTGACATCTCTAGGTCCACTTGGCAGCTTTACTGATGATCCAGCTTCCTAAAGAGCAAAGAGCAATGTCAATGACTGGACTTGGGAGTTCTCAGACCTCTACAGGCATACTGAGCATCCTCTTGGATTTTGTTTTCTACCAACGAAAGTCAAGTTTGTCTTAAAGTTAAAACCATTCCTGAGGACTTTCGTTCATTCAATATCATATTTAGAAGCCACTTAGCCATAAACCCAGATAGCCATAATTGGGGCAGCTTTTAAATGAAAATAGTGGCTATGAACTTGAAGCACAACAAAATCCTAAAGAGTTTCTAAAATTGTCAGATAAACTGATTTTCAGATTGTTTATTTCTCATTCTTTATATATATATTTAATTTAATGAGCATTGGTGTTTTGCCATGATGTTGGGTCCCCTGGAACTGGAATTACAGACAATCGTGAGCTGCCATGTGAGTGCTAGGAATTGAACCCAGGTCCCCTGGAAGAGCAGTCAGTGCTCTTAACCCCGAAGTCATCACTCCAGCCCCTATTTCTCACTCTCATGTTTTCAAAACTTTGTGAATCTGTTGGTACTTTTAAAATGTCCACTTTAGCACATGCCTTTAATCCCTGGAAGACAGAGTCTATGAATTTGAGGCCAGCCTGGTCTACAGAGTGAGTTCTAAGACAATCAGGGCTACACAGAGAAACCCTGTCTCAAAATAAATAAGTAAATAAGCAAATAAATAGATGATAGACAGATAGACACTCACTTTAGTTCATTTTCTGTTTGTTGCTGACACTAAATATAGCAGGATGGGTCATTTATACAGACTAGGGTTCTGTCAACTTGTTGGTATAAGCTCCTGGAGTTAGTATCTGCTCCACAGCTGGTGACAGGCTTCTGGCTGCATCTTAACATGTCAGAGGAAATCAAATGTTCTGAGAACCAAACCAAGCGTGCTAGCCCAGGTCTTTCTTCCTCTTCTTATGAAGCCACCAATGTCAGGGTGATAGAGGAGCATCACCTAATTCCTTCCATTCTAACCACCTCCAAAAGCCCCACCTCCAAAAACCATCAGTACAGAATTGTTAGACCGGAAGCCAATGTCAGGGGTCTTCCTCAGCCACTCGCTACCTTACTTTTTGAGACAAGGTCTCTCACAAAATCTGGAGCTCATCCATTTGACTTGACTGTCAAGCATCCTCCTGGTCCCGTCTCACCAAAGCTGGGATTATAAGCATGTGCTGCCACACTTGACTTTTTATGTGGGAGCTAGGGATCCATGCTCAGTTCTCCATCCATGCAAGGCAAGTCTACCAACTGAGGTATGTCTCCAGTTACAAACTAACATTTTCTGAATGTTAACTGTAACGGCCATTTTATCTATGGATGTCACTCAATCAGAACAACCCTATAATATGGGTGCTACTGGGACTTGAAATTAAATAATTTGCCTCAAGTTATACACCCCAGCTATGCACACTGGAATTGGAGCTTAGATAATTTGTTCTAAAGCTCAACTCAACCCCTAGATTTCTACATGCTTCAGAGAAAAATCTATCTCCTCAGTTCTAGCAAATATTGTGAGAGCAGCACTTGGTGGGGGGTGCAGCACAGAGGTAGAGTACTTGCCCTGCATGTGTGAGATCCTGAGTTTGTACCTCAGTCTCCCTAGCATTGGGGGTGCAGGGGGGCCAGCAAGAAGACAGGGAGAGAGGAGAGGAGGGGAGAGGGAGAAAATATGAGTCTTCCAGGACATTCCTCACATAAACCATTTATAATTCTAAGGAAATGAGTCAGGCTTTCATTAAAATCTAGTTTGATTACAGACAACATTTTCATGCCATGCTAGACGTATATGATCCAAGGGACTCTTGTTTTCCTAAGCTTTCTATTTTTCATTTATCAGTCCTCCCTTGTAGAGCTAATAGAGACTGTTCATTTTATTTTTCCCTTCTCACTTGCTCTCCCTGTGTATATATGTGCTCCGGTATCATGGAATACATGTGGAAATCGGAGGATAATTTATGCAGGCCAGTTCTCTTCCACTTTGTGAAGCCAGGCTATTTGTTGTTTTCTGCTGCTAGGCTTTATTCTCCAGCCTGCCTGGCCCAAAGCTTCCAGACAGTGCTCCTGTCTCTACCTCCCTCTCACCAGAGGCATAGAATTACAGGTGCACGCCACGGCATCCAAAATTTTTATATGGGTTTCTAGGATCAAACACAGGTCATCAGGCTTGCACAGCTAAAACCTTGAGCTGCTGGGCCATCTCCCTGGCTCTGGAGAATATTTATAATAATGACTAATCCCAAGAACTGCTACACTTGTTATCACTCTAATTGCCTAATGACTTTATTTCTTACAACTTTATAAGGTTTTTACTATTTTTCTATTGTGTTAAAGCAGACTCACATTTTACCCTTTTTATATGTACAATATACTTGCACTAACTACATTTACATTATTGTACAAACATTACTACTACCTATTTCCATACTTGAAAAAACTTATAAAACCGGGGGCTCAGGGGGTCGGCTATGAAGACACTGTCTTCCCCATTCAGCTAAGCTAAGAACCAACCAACCAACAGCCAGGACAGTGCCTAACACATAGCAGACCAACAACAGACAGCAGTTGAGTGAGCATATTCATTGCCAGTGTTCTCGTGGGGAGCCACAGCCTCTACCCACCAGGAATGTGAAGCCCGGTAAAAAAAACGCTAATTTATGTTTCAATGACACTTGAGAAGCACAATCTTTGATACAACCAGAGTATAACTTAGTGATATACTTTGGAGCAATTAAAGAGGGGGAACTTTGTGATTGTTGTACTATTATTGAACTATTATTATTTATATGAATGGGGCACAGTGTGATAATTATATACACGTAAAATGTGCCATGATCAAAGCAGTCAGCATCCTATCTAACACTCAATCTGTGACATCTCACAGTTACCACTTCATCTAGCATCCCTTAAACATTGTCCTAAACCTCTTTTTTAATATAATCTTTCAATTATTTTATTAGTATGGATGTTTTATTAGCATGTATGCCTGTGTATCAATCACTGTATGCAGAGCCCAGATGAGAGCATCAGATCTCCTAAAACTGTTACAGACAGTTGTGAGCTGCCATGTGGGTACTGGAAACTGACCTGAGATCTTATGGAAGAGCAGCCAGTGCTCTTAACCACTGAGCCACCTCTCCAGTCCCTGTCTTAAAATTCTTATTAAGCCAGTACAATGCCCTGGATCTATAGCTGCATATGCAGTTGGCTAAGGCAAGAAGATCTTTTAAACCCAGAAATTCAAGACCAGCCTGGGCAGGATAGTAAATCTGTCGAAATCCAAAAGCAGAAACAATGACAATAACAACAATTAAAAATGCATGCACACATTAATTTTTGATTAACGGATAATGGCTATACAGACTCAAGAGGTATGCTGTGGTGTTTCAGTACACATGTGCAATGTCAGCTTATACATATATGTGTGAAAATAGGGTAACTGGCCTTTGACCTGGCTTCTGTTCAGAGCCTATGAGCTTCTCTCTTCTAGTTAGTTACTGATAAAATAGATAGATGGTTCTTGTGAGCTGTAGCCACCTCACTGGGCTGTAGAATCCACCAGAACTTTCTCTTTGCGTCCTTCACTCCACCTCCCAGCACACACTCCTACCTCTGACACTAGTTAGTCTACATTCCGGTCTACTTCTTACAGCATCCACATGTGAGGGGCTCTCTGCAGGGAAATGAACTGTGAATAGATGAGAATGAAAACTTGGTTCAAATTGGCTTGGTCAGCTTATTTAAATTCAGTATAATTTAGGGGGAAAAATTTTCTGATGTAATACAATCCCTGGTGTACAAGAAACATAATTATATCAAAATTCAACTCAGGAAAGATAATTTCTTCCAGAAGATGGGTCCTAGAAATAGGCTACCTGTGCTAACTTAAGGGTCTCACCTGGTCTTAGTCGTACAGATAGTGTAGAGGTCATTTAGGTTATTAGCTACCTCCTCTGGTCCTGGTTATGGAAGTCTCTGGATCTACAGATAATGTTAGGGTCATTTAGATTATTAGGTATCTCCAGTCCTGACTGAAAGAGCTTGATATGGCCTAGCCCAACAGATAACATGGATCAGTAGGTTGTTAATCACCTCCAATTCCTTGCTTCCTAAATGAAGAACAGGTTCTACACCCATTTTTTTCGAGAAGATAATCCTGTGTACTTAACATTCCTGGTTTTCCTGGAGATCTGTGAGTGCCAGGACCTTGGTGCTGGGCTCCCAACTCACATGGGAGAAAGACTCTTAGCCAGTCATCTGTTGATGGGCGTCTAGGATGATCCTTTATCTTAGCTATCGGTGCCACAATAAATGTTAGACTACAGGTATGGAGATTTTATTTTCTTCAGACACTGCCGAGTAGTGGGTTATGTGGCAGACCTATTTTCAGTGTTTGGGGGACCCTCATTCTGTTCTTCTTAGTGGGGACCTGTTTTCAGTGTTTGGGGGACCCCCATTCTGTTCTTCTTAGTGGGGACCTGTTTTCAGTGTTTGGGGGACCCCCATTCTGTTCTTCTTAGTGGGGACCCGTTTTCAGTGTTTGGGGGACCTCCATTCTGTTCTTCTTAGTGCTTGTACTTATCTCCACTCCCATCAACAGGGGTAGAGTCTGCTCTGCTCCATATCTCACCAGTGTTTGGTAATCAGTCAATTTTGTCCTTTTTAAAGACCAGACCTGGTATCTGTTCTCAAAATCACTGTGTAGCTGAGAATGACCTTGAACTTCTGACCCTCCGGCTCCTAAGGTACTAGGCTTACAAATACATTATGCCCTGACTTGTGCAGCTGGAGATGCATGCTAGCTATTAAAGCTACATCCCTAAGCCTATGTTTTTGTCTTTTTAAAAATCATGTGTACTGTCTTGTGTGTGTTTGTAGAACACCAAAACTTTCTCTTTCTGCATGAGTAGTTCAGAAAACAACTTCGGGGAGTGGGTACCCTCCTTCTACCATGTAGGTCCCAAGGACTGAACCCAGCTCATCAAGCTTAGCATCAAACACTCTTACCCCATGAACTGTCTCCCTGGCCCTATTTATTCTTCATAATAATAGCTTTTCTAATTGGGGGGAGGTGTTCTCTCATTGAAGTTTGATTGGCGTGTCTCTGCTGCTAATGACATTAAACATTTTTCCCATAAGTCTCTTGGCCATTTTAATTTACTTTGAGAAGTGTCTGCATAAATCCCTTCCACCCTCTTTCCAGACAGGATTTCTCTGTGTAGCCCTGGCTGTTCTGGAACTTATTCTGTAGACCAGGCTGGCCTGAAACTCAGAGATCCACCGGACTCTGCCTCCTGAGTGCATGGATTAAGTGTGTGCACCCGCACCGCTCAGCCCATTTTTAAACGGGATTTTTATTAGCTTTCTTGAGTTCCCTCTATATTCTAGATTGCATTCCTTCATCAGAGGAGATACTTTATTATACAAACACCTCATTTTGTGGTCTTTTTCACTCTATTGATTTGCTGGGCCAGAGCATGTGACTTAGGAGTAATCTCATTTACCTTTGATGTCCCTGCTTTGGTGTCTTCCCTCTGTGACTGCCTCTCATTGGGAAAGTGGCTTCTTAGAAAAAGAAGAATTTAAATAGAATCTTGTGGTAAAAACAAGAAGAGACCCAGACATATGTGAGCAGGAGCCCAGAGCAAGCAGAGGGAACAGGGGAATCAGCCAGGCATGGACTCTTGGCTGCAAAATATATCTGGAGAATCTGGTGAGGGCTGAACTGTGGAGGGCTTTGCCCAATAGCCTTGGCATTTCTGGGCATCTCTCTTCACCCCCTGTGGACTTCTACAAACAGAACCTGGGCCACTCTCTGCAGGACGGTAGCAGCTGGCTGGCCTGGCCATTCTGACCTTCCTGGTGTCCTGCCACCCTTAGCAGGCATACAAGCCCTAACCACAGCCTCCTTCTATCTTGGGATAAGTAGACAGCACTGCAGATGCTAAAAGGCACAGGGGCCGGGGAGTCCCCTCATCCCTCTGTCTTCATAGGCCTGGTAGACATGGAAAAGGCAGCCTGTCAGAGCAAGCCTCTCATTAAAGGTGGAGTGGCTAACAGGCTGCTCTGCGCATACTAATTATTTGTCTCAAAAGAAGCAAGCAGAGGGTTGACTGGCAAAGCTGAGCAGTCTGAACCCACCGCAGCCAGTCCCCTGCTGGCATGTTTATTTCTCTCTTCCAGAAACTCCCTCCCAGGCTCCCTTCTGTCTCCCTGTCTGTCTTCAAGTAACCTCTGAGTGGGTGGTGTAGGATGATGCTCTTGGGTAAAGAGGACTCAGCAAATATGGAAGAGAAGAAGTTCTATAAAACTGGTTAAATCTTAACTTTCCCTCTCTATAAATTTAATGTAACCATCCTGCTAGAAATTTGGTTTTACATTAAAAAGAATATGTATTCTTGTGCCCAGCAGCCTAATACTATTTCTAGCATTTGAATATTTTTCTATGAGCCTTTCCACCCTCATTATACATTAGTAAGATGCACTTTTAAGAGGTTGTAATGACTCATTCCTCTGTATTTTGCCTTGTTTCCACTCACATTATGTATATTGGAGAAGCTCTCACCCTAACTGGCCTCCTCAGGGATCCTGGTCTTCCCTGAATGCCTGTTTGTCCAATGATGTGGCTTTGTTAACAACACAGGTGTAACTCAAAAAAAAAAAAAAAAAAAAAATGCCAAGAGAAGCTAAATAAGAGCTTAAAGAAACTGGAGTTGGCAGGAAAACCACAGACACATACACATACACCTCACACACAGACACACACACAGAGACACACATGCACACACAGACACAGATAGACAAACACAGACACACACACATAGACACATACCACACACATATACACACAACACACACACACCAAACACACACACACCACACACACAGACACATGCACACACACATGCCATACACACGTGCCACACACATACATACCACACACACACATGCACACACAGACACACACAACACACACAGACACACACATAGACACATACCACACACATACACACACACAGACACACACACATAGACACACACAGACACACATACAGACACATAGACACACACACACACACGCACAGGATGTCTTTTTTCTAACCCCTAGAGACTGTTAATATTTTGCATTATAAGGAGAGAGGAGCGGCTGAAGTTGCAGGTGGAACTGGAGCTGTTATTTGGATGGAGCTTGGGTTGTTTGGTTCCATTTGCCGAGGCCGGAGCCCAGAGTCTTGTGCATGCTCTGAGTTACACTCCGTCCCTTGTGTCTTGTTCTGTCATGAGACAGGGTCTCATTATATAGTTTAAGCTGCTCTTAAATCTACAATCTTCTTGGTTCTACCTTCTGTACACTGAGATTATAATGCTCTACTCGGTTTGCTAGTCTTAAAATGGGAAATTATTTTGGATTTTTTTGGGGGGTGGGATGGGGAGTGATGTAGTTATGGGGATTTTTTTTTTTTTTTCTTGAGACAGGATTTCTCTGCATAGCTTTGGCTGTCCTGAAATTGACTCTGAAGACCAGGCTGGCCTAGAACTCACAGAGGCCAAACTGCCTCTGTCTCCTGAGTATGCACCACCACCACCAGGCCTGGTAGGATTTTTTTATGACTGAGAAGGGGGAACAAGCGAGGACACAGAATTAGAAGTACTCCGTCCAACATTGCTGGCTTGAAGGAGGGGAACACAAGCCAAGGAATACAGGGCTCTTTAGAAGCTGGAAAAGGAGTCAGAGAAACAGTTCTTTCCTGGTATCTCCAGCAGAAACCACAGGCCCGACCACACCTTGTTATTAATGGTTCATAGAGACCCATTTCAAACTTCTAACTGCCAGAAGTGTAAGATAATACTTTTGTATTAGCTAGGTCACTAATTGTGTGTGAGTTGTTATAGCAGCAGTAAGAAACTCATACAGTGGCTAAGATCAGCTTTCAAAGGCTCAGCGGAACAATATGCAAGTAGTCCAAATTCCAAGGCAAGGCATTCCCTGACTTGTCTTGGCAGCTCCTTCCACCTTGAAAGAGCAGCCCAGCCAAGCTCCCACTGAAGCATGAGAAATCCTCGCTAACAAGGGCAGCAAGGGGTTCTTATCCAGATTCATACCGTCGTCCGTGCTGGGTTAACAGAGCCCATGGCTTCTCAGAAGAGCTGAGACATGGACACTCGGGGAACAATCAGCTGAAGCGAAGATTTACAGAGAAGGGAGATTCCAAACCACCCAGAAGAGGCCTCCTGTCTAGTGGACCCCATGAATCCAGAGATTAGATCTTGGCTCACAGCACTCCAGTCAGACATATCTATCCCCTCTTCGAGGAAGACAAGATTTTCCAGAGGCTCCGAAGAACTTGCTATTCCATGTTTTTGTCCAGAACTGTCCAAAGAGTCACTTCAAAAATACAAGGGATTCGATTAACAAGAAAATTAAAATGAACTGGGAGTCTGTTTGTAAGGAGCAGCAAGAGGAAGAAGCATTTCAGTTTCCCATAATTCCTCATACCCTGAGCAAGGCAAAGAAAGAAAGGTTAATACTGTTGACCACATACTAGACAGAAGTCTAGAATATATTATACACCTCAGCTCGTTACTCTTTCCTCTCAGGACACTGAACAAAATTAGTTGGGAAGTAATTAATTTGCCTGAGGGAACATGCTCAGCAGGAACAGCTTGCCAAACTACTCTGTGGTCTCCTTCAGTGGGCTCTCTTCATTCCCACTCAGAGCTGGGAGAACCGAACATGTTCACACGTGCAAGGCAAGCAGAAGGAGACCAGGAGCACTAAGAGAAAGCACATTCTCACCCTGCCAGAGCTGGGCTTAGGAAGGCACATCTCACGTGATTTTATTGACAGCCTGAGAAGAGCTGGCAAAATAACTCAGCCAATGAGTTCAGTCCCTGGAATCTGGTGGTGAAAGCAGAAAACAGAGCTATCCTTGGCCAATACACACACACATACACACCACAGACACACACATACACACACCACAAACACGCACATACACACACCACAAACACGCACGCACACACACATACACACCACAAACACATACACACACATGCATAGTATATACATATGTATACATATGTGTGTTCAGGGATATATATATCTCCCTGAAAGAGCCTGGTTTATAGGCCTGAAACCCCACTTTCCTCAGGAGCCTGAGGCAGGAAGATCCCAAGGTCAAAGCCTGCCTGGGCAGCTTAATGAATTCCCAAGATTAAAAAGAGGCAGTAGGGGGACCATGGGGATACTGGCTGGCAGTAGAGCACTTTCCTAGCATGTGAGAGGCACTAGGTTCAGTCTACAGTATGGAGCAGGGTGTAGTTTTGTGCGCTCACTTAGCTACTAATTTCTGAAGAATGTCTTTCTGGAACCTGTAAAATCTAAATCTATTAGGGCATGTGGCTTTTGATGTCACGAACTTCCCACTCCTAATATGGCTCCACTTTGAGGAGGTTCAAAAAGACTCGAAGCCTTGCCCATGATCAGAAAGTCCTGAGGCTGGATGGCCTGGGATGCTGACACCCTGACCATAAATCCAGGTGCAGGCTGTCCTGGGCTTTCTCTTAAGCTCCCATCTGATTCTGCTGGGCGTTCTGGATCTGCTTAATGTCTCTGTGTCCATGGTGCAGGCTCAGCGTGTCTGTAAGACTGAAGTGAAAGATGTCTCAGAGGTACAAAGGGCCTTGCTGCCTGTGGAACTCAAGAGACATTGAACCTCCAATTTAACCAGCCCCATTACTCTCCAAACGTTGGTCCTTTTGATGCGTGAGCTAACATACTTTCTTTCTTGCTGTGTTAACCATTGAGTCGGGTTTTACTGAATCCTAACAAGCACGAACATGTTGGACTCTGGTCTCACAGACCTTACTCTCCAGGACTTTCGATAAAGCGCCTGCTTCAAACCACCTTTTGTTCTTCTGTTATCAAGATGATGCATGGAGCTAAGTCCTGATCCATGGATGAGATTAAATGTTCTTGGGGAACAGAAGACTCTGTGCTGATGAGAAATTTAAAGCTCTGAGTTCTGACTGACTCCACTCTCTGCTGTGGTTTAAATATAACCAAAGTTCCCAGTGTGAGAAATGTATTCTCTGTGTAGCCTATCCTGAGACTTGCTCTGTAGACCAGGCTGGTCTCGAACGCAGCTTGCCTCTGCCTCCCAAGTGCTGAGATTAAAGGCGTGTGCCACTACCACCTGGCTATTCACAGGTTTAATGAATCATAGGCAGCATTTCCAAATCATTTGAACTCTGTCTACTTTATAGGATTACAATGATTTAAAGGCTTTCCATACAGTGTAAATTCCTGGTCAAGCATTAGATGTCTATTTGTTCCTCATGTGCCTTGCACAGAGGGGCTGAATTTGGGAGGAAAAGTCCCAAGAAATTCTCCCTAGCTGAAATGAAACACAACACCATCAAATATTTTCAAAATGTCAGGCTCCCTATGAATATGGTCAGGCTCTGTCTATTTTCACAGGAAAAACATTGAGTGCTAAAGGCTGCAGAGCATACTCTTTCCTGCTACATTGGGGTAGTTTTGAAGGGACTGACATGATTTCCACAGCTGAAGTAATTCTCCTGAGGCTTTATTCTTTCCTGATGCTCTATACTAAGATGGGGTCTGGCATTTTTTTTTTATTTCCCTTTCTCTGACTGAATCTTTAGGGCTTTTCAGGGCTTTGCCCTCTGGGCTCTTGGATTGTGTTTATTAGGCAAGGCATCTGTTATTGGTGCCTTCTGGCATCTTCTAGAAGTCTCTGGATTGCTGGTGAGGATTGGGCTAGTCTCAGGGCTCTGAGACTCA
This sequence comes from Phyllotis vaccarum, assembly GCA_033318265.1. Lineage (NCBI taxonomy): Eukaryota > Metazoa > Chordata > Mammalia > Rodentia > Cricetidae > Phyllotis > Phyllotis vaccarum. Next base: position 10,947,896 of record JARWLC010000007.1, read on the forward strand.
GGGCTCAGCCGCTGTGCTATTTCCTGATTTGTGTCCCCACAGAGAGAGCAGGACAGAGCCTGGCAACCTTACCTCTACTTCCGAAGCAAGCCAGAGAGCCAGACCCAACGGCAGATCCAGCCTGGGTATTCGGCCAAGAGGTACCTCCGAGGACTTTTGCGGACATGGCCCGCTGATACCATGTACAGGCTCCAGTGCGCAGGTCAGTGGGAAGATGGGAGGCATGCACTCCACTCTCGAGCACTTATTCTGACGTGAAGGTATCCTTTCCGCTGACGCCAGAAACACCAGGATTTAAGGTTCAATTCTGCACTAAGGCAAAGTCCTCAAGCTTTGTAGCCTACAAGCCTCTACCTCAGCTATTGCCTTTTATCTCCTCTGACATTTACAGAAGGGCAGGCCACATAAGTACCTGACCCGCTCACACTGCTCAACCTCAGCAACTCAGGTTCCACAGCCCAATCCAGAACTTGCTTCCCAGCCTACTCCATACCGAGGCCTCAGAGATATTCCAGCTTAAGCCCCACTATTCACAAGACAAGACAAAATAGAAGTCTAAAGATGAAAAGTTATTTAGCCAAGGTCAGCCAGCCAGAAGCAGAACTGGACCCAGAAGGCAGATACTTCCTGTACCCACAGCTCCACATTCTTCCCAGCATTCCCAAGTTCTTGGTCCAAGGTCATCTCAGGTCCTCTTAAAGAAGGCAACTCTCCAGCACAATCCCCTCAGGAGAGAGATGAACACCTCCCCTCCGCCTGACAGAAACCCCAAATGCACTCTGCAGACTTATGAAAGCCTGAAATGGGTTGCCAGATTCGGCACACTACACCCACACAAACAGTAAAACGCACAATATTTGCAACATATTTCCACTAAAAAGTATTCATTGTTTATGTGAAATTCAAACTTAATTGGACATCCTGTATTTTATTTGGCAAACCTCTGGAGATGAGAGATGGGTGGTAAGATGTGCCAGACCTCACTCTGTTGCTTGCCATTCCGTCAGCAACCAACACACAGGACCAGAAAGTCCTGGCTTGCTTCTTGTTTTATAGGTTTACCTGGGAAAGGAGAGAAAATAGTTCCCTGCCCCAGTAAGTGGTGCCTTGAAACAAAATGAGAGATGTGGGCTTGTCTGGCAATGGATTTTATTTTCAAGGCACCCCCATGGTTACAGGCATTTCTGTTTACTTGCCACTTGTGAGAAAGAGCTTCTCAACCAAAAAGGTGTCAGTGGATGGGGTCAAGGCAGGGCAGGCTACTGTCCCATAGCCTGGGCCCAATATCCTCAAGGAAGTAGCAGATCTCAGTTCAGTCCACATGCAGGCAGATCTAGCTAGCATGCATGCTCTAAGAAAGGGTGCAGGGACCTTGTATTTATGGGCCCCTTGCCATAGCTTCTTGCTAGAGTGTCTCTTTAAAGGTGGCCCTCAAGCTGGAGGAGAAGTGTCCCAACAGCCCCCCTCACTGTTCAGAGCTAACTCACATTAGTTCTCTATTCTCTCCTGTCAGTCCCCCTCCCCCTCCCCACTCCCCTACCCCCCACTCCCCTGATGAATTGACCCCACCCCTCAAGCCTGTTTTTTCTCATTTTGTTCTTTCCAAAAGCTTTTTTGCTTGTGTGCCTGTTTGGGTTTCGTTTGGTTATTTTGGTTTTTGAGACAAAGTCGTACACCTTGAATCCCTAGCTGGCCTGGAAATGGGTATATAGATGTCTGGCCTCAAACTCATAGAATTCTTCCTGATTCAGTCTGGGTGCTGGGATTAAGGGTGAGAGCCACCATGCCCAGCTTCAAAAGTTGTCTAAATTAATGTTTACGTTAGTATACAAAGTAATGGATTTCATCAGGCACCATCATACACGTCATTAGCATGTGCTCTTCCTGCCTGTCAGATCCTCATCCATCCTCACAGTTAGCCCCTCTTCCGCTTTACTTCATTAATTACATCATTGCCTCTCTATCTCCCACCTCCCTCAAGATTTTCTTCCTGCCCTCATGATGTCCTTTTTAGATCATAACCCACATGTGTGCACACACATCTCTGTAAACAAACATACACAAAGATTTTAACCAAGACTGCGTATCTAAGCCGAATCTTCTACAAAGGCTTTTCCAGTATTGAGCTTCTGGCTTCACGTCACACTCATACCTACAGGGTTGACCTATAAGAAATCCGTGCTAGTTCCTCTGTGTCTACCCTGCGGCCTAGCGGATGGTAGGCGCCTGGTACAACGTCAAGAAACGACTAGATTAGGTTCAGAAGGTTGAGGGTCATGGGCAGACAGAAGAGAGCAGGACATACCCACTATGATTAGATCTCTCTGACACAGAGCAAGCCTCCTGGTCAACACCTAGAAAACAGCCATGGTTTTATTTAATTTTCCCAACAAGGACCTAGTTCTTGGGAATGGTGAAGTGGGACACTGTGTTCCTGGACATAGAACCAGAGGCATCCAAAGCACTCGACAGGGAGTTTCCACACATCCATGTGAGTTTTCTAATCCTGCGCATCTTTTAATGGTCCTCTTTAATGTCTATTCAAAGCCAAGGCTACTGCAAGGGAGGAGTGTTTTCTCCTGAACTCTAGACTGGTTAGTATACTTCCCATCAGTAACTCCTGACCCGCTCCTCAGGACACATCAAGGATTCTGTGCTGCTTCAGGACAGTCAACTTGGGATACCCAAAAATCTCAGGCCACACCAGGATCTTTCAGTTGTTCCCCAAAAATACCATCTCCTGCCTGTCTTCCCTTCATTTTGGATTCAACAGAGACCATCTTATGAACAAGGTAACTGTTTGCTTTTTTTTTTTTCATTTTACGTGCACATGTGTGTATGTGTGTTGGCATGTGCATGTGTATACGCATGTTTGATTATGTATTGGCACATATGTGTGGATAGGAATACTAGTCTACATGAATGTAGATTCCTGCTGAGGCTTGAGGATGAAGCCATAATCACTATATACTGCTTTTTCACCTTATCCATTGAGACAGGTCTCTCAATCAAGCCCAAAGCCCATTGATAGGATAGTCTTGCTAACCAGCTTGCTTTGGAGATCCCCTGTCTCTAACCTCTAAGACAGGAATTCTAAGCAGGCTGCCAGACTCACCCAGCACTTAAATGAATTCTGGGAACCTGAACTGTAGCCTGATTCTTTCGTGTCTGGTAATTTAACCACCGAGCCATCTCCCCAACCAGTACATGTTGATTGTGTAACCAGTTCAGATACTTGGATTTTTTTTTTAAGAGCTTAAAATAAAGTTTCACAGAATAAGATGTGGGGTTCTGGTTCCATTGTGTTCATCTGTAAGATGAAGGGGTCAGTCTGGAAAGTGGGACAAGTGTGCTAGCCAATAGAGTGGTCATTAATCAATGGCCAGGGAGCACTTGAAATGTAGCTACTGTTAACCATGAATCTGAGTTTTTAATTTAATTTTGATTCATGTACATACACACCCATATGTGGCTAGCAGTTACTGTTCTGAACAAATAGGTCTAAACTTCAGTTCAGATTTCTGAGGTTTGTTCTGTTCCTAACATTCTTCTGTGTCTGTTAGTTGGTTGGGATCTTGTTTCTTGTTTTTGTCGTTTTTGAAACAGGGTCTCACTACATAGCCCAGGCTAACCTAAAACTCACAGTCCCTCTGCCTCATCTTTCTAAATGTCAGGGTTACAGACATATGGCACCATCTAACATTCTATAGTCCTGTGATTTTTGTGACAATGCTTTAAAAATATATAAACTTTGGAACCATGCATCTGCTCTCCATGACTCTCCTTTGATTTATGCGATGGACGATCTTGAGCAAATCAGGTAACCTCTCTGTGTTTCCAATTGCTCATCTGTGTGATGGGCACATAAAGGCTACTCAGCAGAACACCGACACTATCATGATCTGTCTTTAACTGATGTTTCTCTTGGGAATGTGTGTCACCTTTGGTAAGAGATAGGAAAAGACGGCTGAGAACAGAGCTCTTGAGAAAAATACAAGAGCCTAGCATCACATAGAGGTATTTTTCTGAAATCCAAAAGTTTCCAGAAACAATGGGAACATCAGAACGTGCTCTCTCCTTGGAAAAAGGATCTTTTTAGAATAAGCAGAGGAAGTGTGGAGCACGGCTGGGCCTCGGAGGCTGGTGCCACCAACCATTCCAACTATGCGGTTCTCTTGACCCTAGACTCTTGGTGCCACAGAACCTGGTCAGGACTGGTCCACATATAGTTTGTCTCTATAAAACTAGCTCTAGCATTTATCTTTCTCATTATCTGTTTATACTTGTTTATAATGTGTGCCTTGTTAACATGGGTTGAAATTCCTTAAACTACCTGATTTTTGGAATATTGAAGAAATCATGTTTCTGGGCAATCCATGTCCTGGGGACTGGACCCTGCCTAGGTAATGTCCCCATGTGGGGACTCTTGCCTTTCTGCCTTTCCCATGATGGACAGTTATCACATCAGTACCTTATGCCATCTCTCTTCACAGACCTGTCTCCAGTTGATAGCCTGGGATTCTGATGTTCTGTGACGCAATAAAGCGGGCAGTGATTGCAGCACTTTCCCTGGGGAGGGGTATCAAGGCTTCACAACTGTGGGATCAGTGACTTCGCTGACACCATTTAGCAAGGAGCTGTCACCATCAGACAGGGAACAGAGATGGTGGTGATAGCAGAAGGTTCTAAGCCATATGACCGCTCTGGGCCCCAGTTTCTTCGTTTATAAAACTGAATGACCACACCACATATAGTTCATAAGACAGTATGTGGGAGTTCAAGGGGATAGTGCAGTCTCTGGCACATAGTAAGTGCTCAATAAATGTTAATTACAGACCTCCCTAGATTTTTTTCCAGTATAATTACTAATTGCAATGCCCAATTGTCCATGATCACAGGGGCAAGAAAAAAAATCAATTTAAAAAAATTATCTGGCATTCAAATACTGAGAGTTGGAGCCCACCATTTTCATTGTTTTTAACTTCACCTGCTCTAAGCTTCACTCTGTTTGCCTTTTTTCCCTGAAGAAGTAGGAAAAACCCGGACTGTAAAGCTCAGATCCCCAATAAGCCAAGCTACACTCCCTGCTTCCTCGGTTTGCTCATCTATAAAATGGGAGCAATGGTGTCTGCATTCCTTCCCCTGTGAGCTTTTGTGAAAAGTTACAGGAAGGATGGGGAGATGGCTCAGTGAGTAAGACCACTTGCTGTGTCAGCCAAAGGACCTGAATTCAAATCCCCAGCACCCATCTAAAGGCTAAGTATTCCCATCAGCTCCTGGAACTCCAACATTTAGGGGTGAAGGCCAGTAAAAACCCAGTGCTTGCTGGCCAGTTACTCTAGCTAAGATGGTGTACTTCAGGGTCAGTAGGGAACCTGTTCAAAAACCAAGACAAAGAGTGATAAAAGGCCTTTAATCCCAGTGCTGAGGAGGCAGAGGCAGAAGGATCTCTGCGAGTTCAAGGCCAGACTGGTCTACATAGCAAGCTCTAGGGCATCTGGATCTGTGTAGAGATTTCCTGTCTCAGAAAAAAAGAAAGAAAGAGAGAGGGGGGGAGGGAGGGAGGGAGGGAGGGAGGGAGGGAGGGAGGGAGGGAGGGAGGGAGGAAGGAAGGAAGGAAGGAAGGAAGGAAGGAAGGAAGGAAGGAAGGAAGGAAGGAAGGAAGGAAGGAAGGAAGGAAGGAAGGCTCTTGGCTCTTCTCTATGCCCAGACAGACAGACACACAGAGAAAGACAGACAGAGAGAGAGAGTGTCTGTGTAAAATGAAAAGAGAATGTAAAGGAAAGGAGAATCACAGAGGAGGGTGGGTAAAAGCTTGCCAACAATTCTAAATTGCTAGCCTGAAGCATGTGATTGGGACGGCCGGAGTCCATGTTTGCTGTACAAAGGGAAGTAGCCTTGGACTCTTTTCAATTAAGATGCCCAGTGTTTTTCTTGCAAGCCTGGTTCTATGAAGCATAAACCACCGAGCCAGGTGATGCCATGTATGGAGAATTGTTGCTCCCTCATAGACTGAGCCACATATTTAATCTCACTGTGATACGGCCAGGAGAAGTGACCTGTATATACCCTCTACTCACCTTACACATTCGGATGTACACACCTGTTGAGTGAGTACCCATTTGGCTGGAGTTTCATTTCCTCTGCCCTCAGAAGTATGTCTGGTCAGGAAGAATGGATTTGTAGTCTGGCTTAGCATCAAAAGATTAATCTAGAATTCCTCAAAAGGTTTTTAGCACTATATACTTTGTACAGAGTTAAGGTTCTCTTGTGAACAAGGCAACATGGCTCTAGGCTATCCATTAAGTTCCCTGAGCCATAAAACCTGGGAAGACTTCTGAACTTAAACCTGAGCTTGTGTCTTATCCATCAATTCTTCCAGTATCACCTTAAACTACAGCACCCTTCAGGCAGGGGAACAGGGTGGGGAGCGCTGTCTCCATAATGCCCAACTTTTGACACTAGAGCCAATGACCCAAGGATGATGAAGGCATGTGAGGCTGGCTGTGGGGAAGCACAGGAGCTCCCAGACACCCAGTTCTCCATCTCACACGGGGCACCTGAGGTTTCCAGTGCTCCTGGTTGAAAGTCCCATATTGTTCCACAGAACTGCATGCTGGGAGTGGAGGTATTGCTACTCACAAACAAGAGAAGCTTACCAGACTCTTTCAGCAATAAATCTACCTTGAGTTGGTGATGAAAACAGCTGCAGGACCCTTTAAATCATCGGTGAAAGATTTGTTAACTATGCCACAGTCATCTGCTGCCTCAGATCCTCCCTGCAGACTGCAGACAGGGTGAATCCAGAGAGAGACAGCAGTCCTGCTTCCCTGCCATGGACAGAGGTCTTCCCCAAGCAAAGCACCAGGAGACACCCAGAAACCCCAAGGTCAAGTTTCCAGTTGAGCATCTCAGTGGCTACAGGTCAGGGCTGCAGGCCAGGTGACGCAGTCACATCACCAGCACCCAGGATCCCTTGCAGTTCATACATAAATGGTCACTGTTGTCATCTGATTTGAGACCTCCATAAGAAAGTGAGGGCACGAAATTGGGACCCCCGTTTTACAAATGAGGAAACAATACCCAAGAAGCAAAGCTTCCCAGCCTGACTCTCCTGACACCTAGGGCAGCCCTGTGTCCACTAGCTGGCTGTCATTTCCATGGATGCTCTACTGGAAATACAGGAATGAAGGAATAAGAAGAGCATCAGCCTGGGCCACCACTGCTCAGAGAAAGCAGAGGGAAGCAGTAGTATCTGGGGTTCCTAGCTGATCCATGCTCACCTTTGCAGATCCACAGGGCCCAGATGAAGAGGAAGCTGGGACTGGTGCATATGTGGGCCAGGGCTCCGCCGCCCAGCACCACAGCAATCAGTGGACTCACCCGACGCTACTCACAAAGCAGCCATGGCAGGAAGATGAAGCACGGCCTGAGGTACCCTTTCTGTCCTGGTGCCCTCTGTTCTTCCTGACTTCAGAGGAGAGTCTCTCTCCCTTTTCCAGAAAACTTTGACTGAATACAGTTACTTAAGCTCTGACCCAAGGAACCCTGACGTCGCCAGATGCTCCTTTAAAGGGGTTTTCTGCAGGTAAACACACCTAGGAAATGCTGCCCACACCCCGCCCCACATGGGAAGCCAAGGTACCTTTGGACAGGGGGCTTTCAGAGAGGTCTTGGGGTAAAGTGGCCAATTTCACTCTATCCAACTTCTGGCTTTCCAGGTTGCTGAAACAGATTCTCCCTGCCTCCCCACCCCACCTAGGTCTGTCTAGAAAGAATTGTGCCTTAGACTTGGTCTGTTTCTTACTGTTGTAATAGACTAAAAACCTAACTTCCAGCCTCCTGAAATAACTCTTCCACAGGATGGATTTATGACCTAAAATACAGACGTGCTTTCTAAATTCTAAAGCTCTCTGTGTGTGTGTGTGTGTGTGTGTGTGTGTGTGTGTGTGTGTGTGTGTGTGTGTGTGTGTGTGCATAGTGTGTGAGGTGGGTATGTATGAGAGAGATGTATGTGGTGTATATGTGTGGGGATGGAGGTGTTTGAGAGAGAGATGTGTGTGGTATGTGTGTGTGTGTGTCTGGTGTGTGGAGAGGGGCTATAAGAGAGATGTGTGTGGTATGTGTGTGTGTGTGTCTGGTGTGTGGAGAGGGGCTATAAGAGAGATGTGTGTGGTATGTGTGTGTGGTGTGTGGAGAGGGGGCATGAGAGAGATGTGTGTGGTATGTGTATCTGTAGTGTGGGGATGTGGAGGGTAAGAGAGATGTGTGTGTGGTATATATGTGAGTTCATCCAGGAGGCTAGAGATTAAATTCTTAAATCTATTAGATGTAGTAAGAAGCAGACCGAGCCTAAGGCACAATTCTTTCTAGACAGACCTAGGTGAGGTGGGGAGTCAGGGAGAATCTGTTTCAGCAACATAGGAATCCAGGAGCTAGACAGAGTGAAATTGGACTGTAACTTCTGGGGGAGTAGGGGAGCAGCACTTCCCAGGTGCATTTACCTGCCCTTCTGAATCTGGAGCATCTGGCAATGTCAGAGTCTCTTGGGTCACAGTAGTGTGGGGATGTGGGGGGAGGTGAAATATGTGTGTGTGATGTGTATTTGTAGATATGTGTGTTCTTCAGAGCAACAGCAACAGTATCTGTTTCTATCTTGAATAATCTTGTTTGACTTTATGAGGTCACATGTCAAGAAGAGCAGAAACATGAGGAAGAGCCAAACTACAGAAGGAGAAAGAGATTTTACGGTGTAAAGACCATGATTTGGCATTTCATCCTGTTTTTTTTCTTTCTGTAAAGCACTGTAGGTCAGAATAGCTTCAAGTCGCTCCATCGTTGGTCACTAGTGACATGTTTCACAGTAATGAACAGCGTTAGAGATTATGTTGCAGTGACCTTGTTCTGCAGAGAGATTTCATCCTTTGAACCACAAGGCCTGACTTACAGAGAGCTACTTAATTTCCTCATGTTTACAAGGCTGTGTCTGTCGTTCCCTAGGACACGTTGATAGAGAGCCACCTTGGTGTCCACGCTTCAGAGCAAAGTCACAATGAAAAGACACAGCAAGCCTCCAGGAAGGCCCTTGGACATGCCCACATCAGCTACCCTCAGCTTCTTAGCGACAAATCTCTCTTCGCAGTCTACAGTGGTGCCTTCCCAGGTAGAAAAGCAGGTCTTAGTGTGAGAAGCCTGAGGTCTGTTTGATCTGAGTTCCTCATGCAGAGCTCACTTGAGGGCACAGGATCACAAACTTCTTCCTGCCATTCACCTTGGAAAATAACAAGCAGAGGCCAGTTAACGTGGGAATGACTGACCAGCCCCTCTCTGCCTAGTGCTTAACCACACAAAATCCATCATTCAAGTACTGGGTTTGAATTATCCCTGCTTACCAGTTATGGTCTTAGGCAAATGGTTTACTTTTTCTGAGGCCATTTCCCACTTTGTAGAATGAGAATAACGTGCCTTTGAGACTCCATGGGGATTTCAGGGTTAATACATGTAAGGCACGGTGGCTAATTTCCTTCCCACATTTAGCTTTCCCTACACCTGTGTTATTATTGCTGTTCTCACCACCGCCTGTCAGAGACTGAGGGTCCCCTGCCTGCCACAGTAGAGCCATTGCCATCTCAGTCTCCCACACGCTCTCTGATTTTCTTCTCATCAGCCATATTTGCAGAGACTTCTGTTTTCTATTCGTGTATATGCATTTGATTGTATGTTCCTCCTGTGCACAGAAAAGCGCTCAGGTTAGGGAATGGTGGTATATACTTGTAATCTCAGCACTCAGGAAGCTGGGATACCAGTTCAAGGCCATCCTGCATTACATAATGAGTTTGGGGCTAGCTAGCCTGGGCTACAGTATGAAAAGCTGCTCAGAAAAATAAAATAGAGGGCTAGAGAGTTGGCTCGATGGTTAAAAGTATTTGCTGTTCTTCCAGAGGACCCCAGTTCAGTTCCCAGCTCCCACATTGGATGGTCACAACTACCTCAACTGCCTATAATTAACTCCAAGGGATCTAATACCCTCTGGCCTCTGCAGTCATGTAGCATGTATCAAAACACACACACACAACAAATTTTGAAGAAAAAAAAACGTAGTAAGAGTTAAAACTCAGCAGTTCACTCCATATCTGCAACTGATACGTTTTCATCCTTACCTGTTTCTACAGATAAACAAGGAAATGTGAAACTCCACAAGGCCAGAGGCAGCTGCTTGTCACAGGAGCCTCCTGCTGAAAGATGTCTTTTCCCCCCTGTGGCACCTGCCACAGGGTCAGAACAAAGAACCCTTGGAGAAACAAAGAAAAAGAAGGTAGGGGAGTGTGTGCGTGTGTACATGTGTCTGTGTGTGCAAGTGCATGCTCATGTATGCATATATATGTGCATGCATGTGTATGTGTCTGTGTGTGCTATCTGTGTGTATTCGTGCATGTATGTATGCATGTGTGTATGTGTATATGTGTGTCTGTGTTTCTCTGTGTGTGTTTAATCCCATCCTAGAAACTGGCTCAGAGGGATGCCTGTGAGCTCATGAGGTGGAGTTGGAATGAAGTGCTGTAGCAATTTCCTGGGAGAAATCATGGAGTTTCAGCAGCCCCACTCATTCTGCAGAGCAGAACACTGTCCTGTTGGGGGCCAGGGAGTCCCTCTAAAGCAGTAAGGACAGAACTTGAGCCTGTGAGCATCTGGTTTCCTACCAATTAAATATTTGGGGAAACCAACCTTAGCAATGTTCGTTCAATTGAGGCTCCATCACCTTTGCCAATGTAGGGTAATTTGGCAAGGGTATGGACTCCTTTCAGAAGTCAAGAGATGGCTGGAGAGTTGGCTCAGAGGTTAAGAGCACTGGCTGCTCTTCCAGAGGACCAGGGTTTAACTCCCAGCAACCACATTGCAGCTCACAACCATCTTTAACTACAGTTTCAGGGGATCTGACATCCTCACACAAATACATGAAGGTAAACACCAATGCACAAGAAACACACTGCACCCCATATCCCACAGCCACACTATACATTCAGACCTCTCTCTCTCTCTTTCTTTCTCTCTCTCTCTCTCTCTCTCTCTCTCTCTCTCTCTCTCTCTCTCTCTCTCTCACACACACACACACACACACACACACACACTATACTACAGATACACTGTACATGCATAAATAAATCATTTTAAAAAATGACTCTGGTCATCTCTGGCCTGGCCCTGTCTCAGGACTCTATATGGGACTTTGGCATTTGGGAAGCATTGATGACAGATAAAACATGTAGAAGAAACTCTGAAATGTTCTGCCCCCATAGCCTCTGTGTGAACACAGGCAGGCCACTACCATCTGCAGTGGTCTGAAGGAACACAGGCAGTCTGGGCAGTGCTGGTACCAGTAAGGGATGCTGTTTTCATTCTGTTCAGTACTGTCTGGGTGGTCCTGAGTCTGAGCTGTCTTCCCAGGTTCCTTTGGGCCAGGAGTAAAGAACAGACCTGAACTCCAGCATTATCACAGGATCAACACAGGCTTGAGCTCTCACACCCTGTCAGTCCCAACCGGAGCCAGGCTCAGAGGCAAGGAACTCCTTTGAATCCCATACATTCATTAACACAGGAAAGCAATATTTTCCACTGTATTAAAACCCTATGTCAATTTCTAATTAGAATAAAGAAATTCAGGGTTGGCTTGTCAGCCATCCCTCACACAAGAAGTCTGAGTTCCCACACAGCCTTCTCAATGCAACCCTTGTGAAACAGAACCCACAAGGTCCATATTCAAAGCAGGGCAGTTGGTGGGCAACACCTGAACAGGGAGGGTCTCCAGGAACAGAGATCTTATGTGCTTGTGTTTGGCTAAATCATTTTCTTAATATCGCAAATTATAAATATTACCTTGCATAAATTGGGTAGAATTTCCTTCCTCAGTCAGCCCCAAGCATGTAGGATGCTTACATGTTTCTGATTTCTGAATTTTTTTTTCTTTAAAGCACTGGGGGAAAACAGAAATTTTTTTTTGTTTTTCTTCCTCTGAAATCAAACCTACACAGATCAGAGCACTAAGTTCCTATGCAAACCAAAAGTGAAGTGCTCCGAAATTTCTGAATGATTGAAAATGGAGGCCCCAAGTGTTAACCCTACAGCATCTACACACACACACACACACACACACACAATTATACATATGGTTGTGAGTGTGCGTGTGATTGAAAACAGGAAGTAGAAACCAAGTCAAGTGAGTTGTTGAAGCCAACTCTTTCTAGTTGTGATCAGAAGCTCAGATTTTTTTTTTTTTTTTTTTTTCCTGCTTTGGGCCAAACTAGGTGTTACATACTAACAGGAAGGACTCTACCTCTAACAAACATCCTAGATTCCAAGTGTGGTGGGGTATGCCTGTAATCTCAGCATTCATGAAGCAAAGGCAGGAAAGTTGTGAGTTCAAAGCCAGCCTGGATTACACAGTGAAAACTTGTCTCAGAAGAAACTGAGGCTGGGAGGCAACTCAGTAGCAAAGTATCCAAGCTCCATCTTCAGCAACACACACAGCACCACCAACACCAACACCAACGATACATCACACATGCACATATCACACACACATACACTATACTACAGATACACCATACATGCAAACAGATAACACAGAGAGAAAGAGCACACACACCATACGTATACACGTACCACAGACACATCAAGCATACAGACATATCACACAGACACACACCACACAAGTCATAAAACAATCCATGTTCCAAACCTACTGTAACTACATATATTAATTCATTTATATCTCCCAACTTTGCAGTATGGGTAGTGTGGCCACTCTTATTGAAGAAAGAAACTGAGGCTTAGAAGCTACCAAAGGGGAGCTCAGGGGGATCCTGTTGAAGATGAGGAGAAAGGACTGTAGGAGCCAGAGGAGTCGGGAACCACAAGAAAACCTCCAGAATCAACTAACCTGATCACAGAGACTGAACCACAGCCATGGAGCCTGCATGGTATTGACCTAGGCACTCTGCATATATGTTACGAGTGTGTAGCTGGTCCTCCTGTGGGACTCCTTATAATGGGAGCAGGGCTGTCTCTGACTCCGCTGCCAGCTTTTAGAAACCCATTCCTCCTATGGGGCTGCCTCATCCAGCCTTAAAAGAGGAAGTGCCTAGTCTCCCAGTAACTTGATATATCATGGCCGGCTGATAGTCACGGAAGGCCCACCTGTATCTAAAGAAACACAGAGGAAGAGGGGTGGATGGAGTGGGTGGAGACTGGAAGGAGAGGAGGGAGGGGAACCTTTGATTGAGATGTAAATACAAAAATAAATAAATTAAATTTTAAAAAAAGATACCAAAGGGAGCCAGTGGTGGTGGTGCACACCTTTAGTTCCAGCATTTGGGAGTTGGAGAGGCAGATATGTAAGTTCAAGGCTACCCTGGACTACAGAGTGATTCCAAGACAGCCAGAGCTACACAGAAAAACCCTGTCTTAAAGAACAGAAGAAAAGAAGTTTCCAAAGGGATCCTGGCACAAATGACCAGCTCCTTCTCACTTCTCACCTGAAGTTAAACAGTGTTATGTATCTTGATTCCTCTGCCTCATTTATCAGTACAGAGAAATCGCAGCATGTCACTTCAATCCATTATCATTCTCCCCAGTCACAAAAGAGACTTCTCTCAAAGGCTTTTATGGTAGGGAGAGAGGACCTGGTTCAGGCTGGCTCTGAATTTGCCGGTTCACTGTGGATGACCTTGAATTCCTGATCTTCCTGCCTCCACGCTTCCCAAGAACTGGGATTACTGATGTGGACCACCATGCCTGGCTCTCTCAAAGGTTCTCAAATTTATCATGTTGCTAAAACTCAGAAGACTCATACGGGAAGGATGTACATGGAGCTCCATGGAGTTATCAAAGCAACACACACACACAGACACACAGACACACAGACACACACACATACACACGCTCCAGGGCAATCAGCACCAGCTCACAGCACTGACCTTTGCTTCTCCTAGCTGCTGTCTGAACAAGAAATGCTATCATTTGCCCTCTGCGGGGAGAGTTTTGATTCCTGCCATGTTGGTTTTGTCTTTAACTTTCTCCAGGCATCAAAGGCTCTGAAATTACCTCCTATTTCAGAAGAACAACCCAGAGTCCTCAACCCCCTCAGGAGCCAATTTAAGGCCAATGAACCCCCAACAGAGCTCTTCATTATCCCAATGGAGATTCATTTCCATACCCTACAACCCCCCAAAGAAAAGGCCTGCAGGAGAGGTAGGTCCCCTGCTGATGGCACTTCTGAGAAATTTAGTCAAGCCAGAAAGGGTTAAAAGTTAGAATCCCTGCCAGTCTAACCCATCCTGAAGTGATCACTGAGTCACCCCCAGGGTCACCTCCAGGACCATTCCCCAGTGGAGGGAAAAAGGCCTTTTCCAGACAAAGGAAAGGCATCAAAATCCGTAGGTCTCTTCTGATCATTTCCAATTCAATTTTATATCTGCCGAGTCCTTTGCTAAGCAGTTCATAAACTAGGAAAAGGATGACAGGTGCATAAGTAACTCCAGTGGACCATAGATAGTATAACGGTCTAAGAATGTTCTGGCAGCTTACAAAAAAAAAAAAAAAAAAATTATACAATACCAAAAAACCAACTAAAAATGAAATTGAAAAAAAAAAATGTCCTAGTTAGGATTACCATGCTTCATCACAGCCAAAAGCAACTGGGGAAGAAAGGGTTTGTCTGGTTTACATATCTCCACTCATGACAGGAACCTGGAGGCAGGAGCAGATGCAGGGGCCATGGACGGGTGCTGCTCACTGGCTTGCTCCCCATGGCTTGCTCAGCCTGCTTTCTTATAAAAGGACCTTGATAAGGCTCTAATCAAGTCAGGACCACTCGTCCAGGGATGGCACTACCCAGGATGGGCTGGGACCTCACCCATCAATCACTAATTAATTAAACGCCTTACAGCTGGATCTTGGGGGAGATTTTTCTCAGTTTAGGTTCCTTTCAGGTGCCTCTAGCTTGTGTGGAGATGACATAAGACTAGCCAGGACAGAAACCCTGATTTAAAAGATCAGAGAAATTGATATTGTCAGATAACTCGGATGAAGTTAATGCTTTAGGTAAACTTTAGATTTATTTTAACTGAATTTCCTAGCAGCCACGCTAAAAGCAAGTATTGGCTATTTGGACCTTCGTTTTATAAAGGAAAAAAATGTCCAAAAACTTTTTTATTTTTAAATTATTTTATTATCTAAAAGACTATCTCAACAACCCTTGTCGGGAAAAGGATTCTGTTTTTTCTAAGAAGATGTCTGAGAGAGCATGCCCCAGGAAAAACAGATCCAATTGCACTGAAGAGACTCTTAGAGAAGCCTTGAGAGCCGCCACCCCCACCCTGAGCCAAAGGAGAAATTTCCTAAGTTGTTTACTGCTGGGACTTCACTGGTCAGTCCGAGACATAAGATAACCCCCATCTTAAGGAATTCAGAGCTTTCTAGAAACTTCAACAGAAACTGCCTCTGATTTCTTGCAGTTTCCACTTCTGGAAATTTTTCAGGGGGAGGGGGTGTTTTGTTGGAATTCTTGCAAAGATCAATGATTCCCTCGTCAGCATCACCCAAGGACAGAGGGGGGAAGGGAGAGAGGGAGGGACAGTCTGGTTTGGGTCATGCCTCTGCCCTGGAATCGCTATGGCTAAGATAATGTGGTCCTCTTAAAATTCAAGCTCAGTCACACGGCCAACCCTGCAGTCACAGAATGGACTCAGATTTACCCAAACCCCATTGTGCAAGCAAGAAAGAGATGAGTCTCCACAGAGAAGAGACACATGCCAAAAAGCGATTTAGCTTTCTCTTTGCCTTCTAGGTGCTCAGCGCCCTGAATCAGATCCGGAACCAGAAGAAGCCACGCCTTCATGGAGGCCAACTCTGAAGCATCTATACTTAGAAAGGCCAAGAGGGATAACGGTGCATCTCCCTTGCCTGGACACACCCTCACCTCAAGGTAGTTCCTTTTTCCCTCCAGCATCCCAAGGGAACCTCACTCTAAACGGAAACAAAGCAAGACACAGGAGGGTCCTCGGAGGAGAGAAAGGCTTCCAGGGAGGTTAGTGCATCCCCAACCTCTTGAAGATGGCTGTTATTCACTCGACAAGTGGCTAACCCACGTGCTTCCATACAACTAACAGTGTCCTGTTCCCAGACAACTTCCCCACTGAATCAGCCCTCCATAAATTTTTTTGGTAACTGAAAACTTGCTACATGTCTTGTTACTAATCTTGTTTTTAAGCAATGAATTTCATTTCTAATCTTACGTGAACGATTAGAAATTTCATTCCTAATCCTATTCATTTAAAAGTTTGTAATACTGATCTTACAAAATCTTCACATTGTTTTCAAAATATATGGTCATGCACTTGGGGCATGATGTTGTAGGCCACACCTTTAATCCCAGCCCTTGGGAGGCAGAGGCAGGTGGATCTCTATGAGTTTGAGACCAGCCTGGTCTACAGAGCTAGTTCTAGAACAGCCAGGGCTACCCAGAGAGACTTTGTCTCAAAAAATTAAAAAATTAAGAAAATGTTTTTTTAAAAAGTTATGCTCATGGGTATGCTAAAGTGTATAACTTAATACAGTAAATATGTCGGAAGCGGTGAGCCACATGTGGAAAATTCTCCATCTTCAGATTCCTGAGCCTTTCTCCAAAAGACTGGTTCACCAGCGGCAGATGAACACGGGGCACCACACTGGAAGCAGGGGGTGCCCATTGACTTGTAATATGTTCCTCTCTGTGCCAGGCTCTGCTCTCTAACATACACTCTCTCAAGTCCTTCTCACAACAACCCTCCCTCAGTTTTACAGACCAGGAAATAGGCATGCCAAGAACTAAGCAATTTACCCGAAGCCACACAATTCCAAGTGGTCTTGCTGGGACCGGAGGGCAGGACATCCTAGGGATCAACTCCATCTTGCCCATTACCCTAATGCCCTTGAGAATAGACACAACAAAAAACCTAGGGTAGGGTGTTCTCAAAAGATATTATCAGAGCAGGGGCTTATTTAATTGGCCTAATGTTAGTCATCCACTTTGCAGTTTCTTTAGAGATAGTATAGGCAAGAACCACCTTCGGCCAATTTCTGGTTCACAGCCAGATGCACAGAGGATTTCACCTTTAGAATTGTTCATCCTATCCTGCCCTCCATTCCTTTCCACCTACTGTATTTGACCTACTCTCGGGGCCTGGGAATCAAGAACTAGCCCATCTTTGGCTGCTACACCAGGTTAGAAGCTGGCCTAAGAAGTCTGATAAATCAGAGTGACTTAGTTCAGTATGTGATCCAATGGAGGGTCATGAGTTCAAGGCCAGCCTCTAAAACAGTGATACTCCTGCTCAGAAAAAAAGGAGGTGCCAAAGAGGCAAGTTTTTTCATATACTATGATCCCCATAGACCTGGTGCAGGATATTGGCAGCTGGTAAGTGGAATTGTCTCATGGCTACAAAGGCTGCACATTCTCATTTTCTTGCTCAACCCTAGAACATTTTCCCTTTAATACTACAGAAGTGAAGCCATCTTTTATGTCTCCACATATCCAGATACACACATATTTTATTTTGCTGTAGCACTATGTGTGTATAAGTTGCAGGCATTATACAGTCTATCAGCAAAATATTCTGTCAGCCACAATGCAGTCATCATGTTCCAGAAAAAGTTAGCATTAGTGAAGTTTTCCAATATAAAATCCATATTCAGTATTTTCTAGTTATACCAACAATGTTCACTGGGGGCTTTCATTTGTTTGTTTTCCTAATCAAAATTCAGTTGAGGACAGTGCATATCATTTAGACACCTTCTCTTCAGGCCTTTTTAACCTGCAAGAGTTCTCTTGGCAGGATCTTGCCCTGTGGGTTATTGTTGCTGGTGTAGTTTAGTTGAGGTCTGTTTGTTGTTGTTTGGCTGGTTGGTTAGTTTGGTTTGATTTGGGGTGTTCTGTTTGGTTGTGTGGTTGGTTTGGTTTGATTTGGGGTGTTCTGTTTGGTTGTGTGGTTGGTTTGGTTTGATTTGGGGTGTTCTGTTTGGTTGTGTGGTTGGTTTGGTTTGATTTGGGGTGTTCTGTTTGGTTGGCTGATTGGTTTGGTTTGATTTGGGGTGTTCTGTTTGGTTGGCTGGTTGGTTTGGTTTGATTTGGGGTGTTCTGTTTGGTTGGCTGGTTGGTTTGGTTTGATTTGGGGTGTTCTGTTTGGTTGGCTGGTTGGTTTGGTTTGATTTGGGGTGTTCTGTTTGGTTGGCTGGTTGGTTTGGTTTGATTTGGGGTGTTCTGTTTGGTTGGCTGGTTGGTTTGGTTTGATTTGGGGTGTTCTGTTTGGTTGGCTGGTTGGTTTGGTTTGATTTGGGGTGTTCTGTTTGGTTGGCTGGTTGGTTTGGTTTGATTTGGGGTGTTCTGTTTGGTTGGCTGGTTGGTTTGGTTTGATTTGGGGTGTTCTGTTTGGTTGGCTGGTTGGTTTGGTTTGATTTGGGGTGTTCTGTTTGGTTGGCTGGTTGGTTTTATTTTGGTTTGGTTTTTCCAGGCAGGGTTTCTCTGTGTAGCCTGGGCTGTCCTGGAACTTGCTCTGTAGACCAAGCTGGTCTCAAACTCAAAGATCTTCCTGCCTCTGCCTCCCAAACACTGGGATTAAAGGTGTGCACACCACTGCCCACCTTGGTTTGGTTTTTTGAGATGGACTCTCACATAGAAACAGCCTGAGCTGGCTCCAAACTCACTGTGTATCTGAGGATGGTCTTGAACCCCTGATCCTCCTATTTCTATCTCCCGAGTTACTAGAATGAGAGTTGCTCATAAGCACAGCAGGTTTCCAAGTTAGTTTCTTATGATGTCATGACAGCGTGTTCCGTAGGAAGTGATGCAAACCTGTATTAGGTCGATGGTGGTGTGTGCCAGATTCCTCCACTGTGAAAATACTTCTGACAGGCATGGTGGCTCACACCTTTAAGCCCAGCACTTGGGAGACAGAGGCAGGTAGGTAGATCTCTGTGAGTTCAAGGCCAGCGTGGTCTATATAGTGAGTCCCAGGACAGACTATGTAGAGAGACTGGAGGAGAAAAGTGCTTCTTCCCTTTGTGATAAACACACTGTGAGATTCTGAGGTTTCGCACAAAGCCAGCTTTTAAGTAGCAGTTATGTTGAATGTGAAATAAAGACCATTATCTCTGAAGGACAAACGCGGCTTTTGTAGGTGAGGTCCCAGGTTCTGGCTTCCTAGAGCAGCCTCTGCTCATTTAGAAAGAGAAAACGGAGATGAAAGGGTTACAAGGTGCTTTTTGGAGATTTTAAAATCAGCCCAGTGCCCCCTGTCTACCATCTGGAGGGCGGTATAACTACCCCCCAAACCAATGTGCCCATTCTACACCCACAGATTCAACCACCTACAAATAGAAAGTATTTTGGGGGGAAATCAACTGTGCTAAACACCCCTCCCCTTTTTTCTTCTCTTTCTTTCTTCTTTTTTTTTTTTTTTTTGCTATTCTTTCCTAAACAGTACAATATAATAACTATTTGCATAATGTTTACATTGCATCAGCTATTATAAGGAACCCAGAGACACGTTGTACAAGGGAATTCAGGCAGGCTATAAGTAAATGCTATGCCATTTTACTTAATGGACTTGAGCATCTGAGGATGTGGGTACCCAGTCTATCTATAGGCAGCTTATACTCTGTACCCAGCGTGCCTTGGGAGGGGAAATGTTATCATTGGCTTCATCAAGCAAAACTGCTTTGTCAGCAGAAATCTGTATCCATCTGGGTATAGTAGCATAGGCCTGTGATCCTAGCATTTGGGAAACTGAGGCAGAGAGACCACACTTTAAGGCAGGCTGCACCGTCAGATATTGTCTCAAAAGGAAAGAAAACGGTATCCTATAATCAAAATCCTGAGTACTCAGAGCCTTCAGACTGAGGAGTGTGTAAGAGCTCAGGCTTGTCCCCATCTCTGATTCCCTTCTCTGAGGTGACAATCACAACTTTTTCATTCCTCCCTGCTCTGTGCCCACCCCTTAGCAGGTCTGGAAAGGAAGAGCAAAGCCATTATTCCAGCAGCTGTCACCTACGCTGGGAAAGACACGAACCGACGCTCCTGGTTCCAGAGTAATTCCACTCATGAATTTCCTATTTTGCTTTTAGGGGATGCTGATATCCTGACCAAGAGCGGGGACCAACCACTGGGTCTCCCACCCCTGATCAAAAGAAGAAAAAGTCCAGAGACCCGGAAGGACATGGACAACACCAAGATATCAGGCTGCGACAGTCGCACGGGTCGCCTAAATGAGAGGGCATTGCCAGCGAGATTAGGTAATCATTCTGGAATGCATGGAAACCCTACTGCGTTGTCCTTTCTGTGGGTCCTGTCTAGGTTCCCCACCAAAACGGGAGAAATGGTGGTATTTCCAACTATATTAGTAAAATTAATGTTTGGTCGCCTCCCTAAAGAATCTGAACTTGTTGGAAGAGTCTGCTGCACCAATACACTCCAACAAGCTGTTTCCTCCTGCAAGCAGCCACTTGGCCCCCTGAACTCCTGCGTGGCACATCACTGGGTTCAGTAGACATACTTAACCCACTCCAAGCCAGAACCCTTCTTGGGCACACGAAACTGTGGACCTTGTGGTAGATAAAACTTCCAGAGGGAAATGATCCTCTAGCTCAGGGCAGACCTGAGGCCTGTTCTCAGGAGGGAAAGAAGGCTGCATTCCTATTGCGGGATGAGGCAAGGCAAGCCATGCCCTCTGTGACAGAGCCCCACTTAGACACTGGCAGTCAAGGAGTGACCAACACGAAAAGCAACTCCTCAAGACCACTGTCACAGCTGACACAGGGCTTTGAACTGTAGGCGGGTCAGAAAGCTGAGAGTCTGAACTACCCCCTAAAAATAAAGACAGATGCCATGCTGGAAACTGACAGGCCATTGTCAAAGAAATGCAGCTGAGGGACCGAGGAGCCGGCTCAGCAGTTGAGTCAAAGGACTCCTGACCTGTCCCCAGCACCCAAGTATCTGTAACTCCAGTTCCAGGAGATCTGAGATCTGCTCCTGGACTCCTCAGGCAGCAGGCACGCGCATAGCATATATGCCTACACATAGGCAAAACACTCATACACATAGCATAAACCAATAAATAATAAATCTTAATATATTTTTTAAATGCAGCCCATGTACTGTTCTTCCCCCTCAGAGCTTTGGGCCACGTCCTTCTCTGGGGGGGCACCAGATTGGGGAGCCAGCAAGTGTGGAAGAGGCATCTCTGTTCACATTACAACTCTCACTGAGAGAAAAAGGGAGCTGAGATCCGCAGGGAGAAACAGACTCTTTCATGCTACTCAGAGACAGGCTGAGTCTATCTAAATCAATCACTCTCTCCCTTCCCCCATCTGTCTCCCCTTCCATCTCCCATCCTGTCCCCAAAGCATGTGGGGTTGGATTCTTGTAAGCATAAATTAAATATGTAAGTCAATAACTCTGTTCTTTGCTTGCAGTTTCTCCATTTAGGGATGAAATAGTCATAATCAAACCTCCTCTCTTCCTCCCCCTCTCTTTCAGCACAAAAGGCTTTGAGTCTCCCCCCCCCCCAGCTTCATCTCCTTATCTATGATACAAATAGCCCAAGCTTGACCAGTGTCCCTTCTTCACCAGGGCCGTCCTGTAGGTCAATAGCCCTAGATAAATCACAGCACACACACACACACTCACACACACATGCACGCACAGCCTAGGATAATCTCATAAAGGGAGAACCAGCCATGACTGAGACAAGAAATTTCATGTGTATATGCTGGATGTGTGTGCATGTGTATGAGTGTATTATAGTCATGGATCTCCGAGTATGTGGTGGTATACATATACTTATCCGCCCATGTGAGTGCATATGTGTACTGTGTGCATGATACACACCTGTATGTGTCTAAGCATATTATAGTACATGTCTAAAATGCATTCAAGCCTGTGACAGAGTGCATATTTCAGTGCATTATACCAATCTGTATGTGACATGTGTATAAGCTCACATCCTACATGTATGTGTACATTTGTGTTTTGAGAGTATGCACGTGTGTGCACATTTATACATGTAAGTGAATCATGTCTATGTCCCTCAGCATCCACTCCTACCTTACTACTGCCTCTTTGCTTTGGAAATAGGAAAAGTAACAGTAATATGATATGAACTATATTTATCCTTTGTCCCTGGTTTCTGCCACAGACCTAAAAACCCATGCAATTTCCAGATATAAGTATCTCTTCTTGCTTATTGAGAGTTTGTTTGATAATAGAGGAGTTTATGCTAATGGGGTCACATATGCTCAGAGAGGGTGTAGAAGCTCCCAACCCCCACTGCACATCTCATCATCTGGCTGTTGGGCTTATTCCTTATGACACATTAGTAAACTTGAGTGTCTATGAGTGTCCTAAGGAAGTATCAGATTTAAGGAGGAAATCATGGAAGACCCATTTGTAACTGGTGGGTTAGAAGCCCAGGCTATAAATGGAGGCTTTCAGTCAACAGTTAAAAAGGGGACAGCCTTGTGGATCTGAGCCTTCAACCTGAGAAATCTGATGGCAACTCCAGGTACCAATGTCAGCATTGAACACAAGTAGGAAGCCCACTGTTGTGTGCTAGAGAGTTGCTTGGTGAGGGGGGAATGTCCACACATCTGCACACAGGTGTTTTCGTGTCGGGACTGAGAGCAGAGGATGAACACACATTTTTCTTTCATAGTAAGTTTACATAAACCTTGAGTCTTTGCAAGTAACCAATAGACAGACAACCTCTTTGTACATCCTGGGCTGGAGTTCCTGTATAGTCCCAGCACTTGGTCCTAACCTGTGATCATAGAGACAAAATGCCACACAAAGGCATCAAGTGAGAAGAAAAGCAGGGTCTTGGCCACACTCAATGGGAGAAGGCCCACTGGCTAGCCCTGCCCTCAAAACACCCAGAGCGTCTCCCTTCTCCAGACAGACCCTGCATGGGTTTGTTGCAGCTCTTGGAAGCCCCTCTATCTCAAGCCCATCCTGACCCCCAGAAGACAGGGCCTAGACAATAAGCCTGCTCTGCCAAGTACCTCAGTGAACCCTGGCAAGCAAAGAACACAACAGTGTCTCCATTCACAGCCCACCTGGGCTTAGGGGAGCATAATCAGGCTCAGCCTCCCTCACCTGCACTGGGGCTAATGCTGCCCATGCATATGCTTATTTTCAAGAAAATTCCAGAGATCCCACGCTGGGACACTTCTTGCTGAGTCCAGATGGTGAAAACATCTGCCAGTCCCTTGCAGGGCTCACAGGAACAGAGGCGCCTCCCGTGGGACAAGGTAAGATAGCACATTCCAGGGCAGCCTTGTTTTCAGAAGGGAAGGCTTCACCTTCAGTTTCCAAAGGTTCCCAGCGGCAGAGACATCATTAAAAGCAGCAGACGTGAAGCAGCCAGCTTCTCCCACTCCCTGACACAGAGGTTCCTCTGTGGTCCAGACACAATAACCCTATGTTTGAGGAACAAGTTCCCTCTTGCCGGAACATCTGGAGTCAGGGGTTGCAGAGGAAATGGCTAGTGTGCCATGCTGATGCCTTGATCAGGATGATAAAGCCCTTTTGGTATTTGCCCAAACCAAACATGGTCTCTTCTCTCCTTTCCAACCACGCTCCTGAGGTGGAGGTGGCTAATTGGTAATCCAATCAGGCATCCTTGTTACGTGCGTTGGTTCACTGCTGTGAGTCACCTGGCTCCTGGCAGACAGCAGGACAGTTTCCAAAAGCCCTTTTGGCACAGCAGCTTTTTGGAAAAAAGACACTGACTCTGGGCAATAGCCATTTTGCAAAAGACAAAAGAAATGAAGTCAGAGGGTGATGAGTGTCAACCACCCAGAAACCATCGGGATGAGCTTGCAGGGGCTGTGCAGCCAGCAGGTCCCTTAATGAAGAAGATTAAAAGCACACGCATCGGTGGGTTATGTCATGACTAGCTTAATGAGTAGGGCCTGGATCCAGGGCCAGATCCCCATAGTCCTGGCTTGTTCTCTTTGTAGCCTGATAATGTTTCCTGTGTCGTCCATGGTTGCTTACCCAAAATGACAAGACACACACACACACACACACACACACTGACTGTGTTTTATATCCCGTGTCTATTGCTCTAAGTTCTACCCATTATAGGGATTTCTAGGATGCATGATGCATTTGCTTCTGAATTAAGTTTCCAAGAGCATCCACCCCCATTTGGTAAGACCAGAAGATGACCTTTTAAATGTCTTGGGTCTGAATCTGTTAGAGCAGGAGACAGTTGGAAGGACTTTCTGGTACAGCTGGTGGGACAGCAGGGAAGCTGATGGCACTTTCACCTGCCACATATCTGTCCATGCTGTTCCAGAAGACAGTTTTTCTCTTTGGATGGTGCAAAAGCTGCAGAAAACAGAAATATTATGTCTGTTATTGCCACTGTAGATATGATGCTGCAGATACCAGTATCTCCCATCACGGTTCCTAACAAAGAAGCAGAATCATAGCACGTGTTCACTGAGAAAGAGTTGAGGGACCTGAATGGACTTGGAATAGAGTGCTTGTCCGGCATGTGCAAGGCCCTGAGTTTGAGTCCCAGCAAACCCCCCCACCACCAATTTCAGAGAAACAGAGAGATAAAACAGGCTAAATAAATAGAGACTTGCCTACATCTTCCCCCAGTCCTAAGGACAACACATTCAACCCCACTTGCTTCTCAAATCCAAAAGCATCCATTGTGCTCCTGCTGAATGAAGCAGCTAGGCAATCTCTCTCCAGTTGGTTGAGCTTCAGTCTTGATGGGGATCGGATAGTGCTTCACAGGGTGAGGAGCTATCTTAAGTTCACATCTTCCTACAATGATCCGAAGAACAGATCTACTTTTCTAAGACTCCATTAATGGAAGCACATTTTTTTGAGTCTGTACTTATATTTTGTGTATCAATGTTTTGTCTGCATAGATTTCTGTGTGCCATGTGCATACAATGCCCTCAAAGACTAAAAGAGGGCATCGAACCCTCTGGAACTGGAGTTTCAGATGGTTGTGAGTAACATGTGTGCTGAGAGATGAACCCTGGTCCTTTGGAGGAACAGTCAGTGCTCTTAACTGCTGAACCACCTCTCCAGTCCCTGAAGAGTATTTTAGATTTGGGAGGGTTGCCTTTTTAATCTTTGGTTTGATCTGACAGAGTATATTAAAAGCCCTTTTCCCTTCGCAAAAGACTTCTACCACAAGACTCTGAAAGTTCAATTTTATTCAGATCCATTTTTTGAATTTTATTTTATTTACTTACATCTATTTTGGTGCTAGGAATGAAACCCAATACCTCCCACATACTAGGCAAGAGGTCTGAGCTCCACCCTCAGATTCAATGAACCATGGCCACCATTCCCACACCCCATCCAAGATCATCTCCCACGCATTACAGCCGACCCTTCAGTGATCCCTTCATCCTCCCTTGATGGCCCAAATGTTCAGTTTCCAGCCTTTCCTCTCCAGGTCTTTCCCTGAGTCATCCCCCAAATATTTAGACAAGCTCTAAGTTCATCTCCCTCGGACGTTTTCTGAATAATTTTACCTCCCTCCGTACAACTACCTGGATGTAATCTTGCCCTCTCTCAGCCCCACCTTTCTGATGCTGGATTTATTTGCATCTGTTTTCAGTATGGCTTTCTAATATATGAGTCCTGGGGAACCTTCTTCTCTTCTTATCCTGTGTGCAAGAAATATGTGCTGATTGACTGAATACCCCAGGTGACACACAGAAAAGTTCTTGGGGAAACATAGTTAGTTTTTTTAATATTAAAAAAAAATTCTTAAGTAAAAGAGAGAATATGATATGTCTGATCTTTCTGAAACTGTGAGGCTCTGTCAACAACTATTTGGAAATAAATTCTTAGGCAATTAGGTCATGATAGTTTGCTTTCAAACAGCAGAGAGAGATGAATATAACCTTTAAAAGAAGGACGGGGGGAAGAAAGATGTGAAGACTAGAGCTGGAATTTGGCTCTCTCACGCACGCACGTTGGACTATTGCGACACTCCCTGAATTCAAAGGCTGATGGAAGGAAAAGTTGGCTTGGAAGAGTCTAAGACAAGCATTGGATATGCTCTCTGAATTGCTTATTCCTGACACACATCCTCAAATATTCTTCTCATCACAGTGCCAGCGGCACACATTTCTTCTCAAGAGTTCTTCTATTCACTAGTTTCATACTAAGAGATATTTAAAGGTGTCTGTGCCAAGAATTCAAGTTGGGGCCTCAGGTTCCATATAGACTTCAATTCCTAATCTCTTTTGGAGTTCTTAATTGACATTCAGCCTTGTCCTAAACGGATTTGTAATCCAAAGTGTGTTTCCTGTTTGCTTCTCTGTTTTACTCTGATGTTTGTTCTGCCATAAAATTAGCATCCTTACCCCTGTGACTTTTCCTGGTGTGGTCATTTTAAGACATGTCTACAAATTAATTGACACATCTCCCTTCAAAGATATGGATATAGCACCTCATGTCTAATACTGATATGGGACAGAAGTGAGGTATATGCCTTTGGAAACAGAGTCTGCCTGACCCTCCTGTCTGATGCTGTCTTAGCTGAGGTCTTTCTTTTTGGTTTTGTTTGTTTGGTTGGTTGGTTAGATGGTTGGTTGGTTAGAGGTTTTTTTTTTTGTTTTTTTTTTTGTAGGGGGTGGATGGAATTTTTTTTGTTCTTTGTTTTTGCTTTGTTTTGCTGTGAAAAGACACCATGACCACACCAACTCTTATAAAGAAAACATTTGAGGCGGCTTACAGTTCAGAGGTTGAGCCCATTATGATCATGGTGGGATGTGGTGGCTGCAGGCAGACATGGTGCTAGAGAAGGAGCGAAGAGTCCTACAGCTTGCAGACAATAGGAAGTCGACTGAGACACTGGGCATATCCTGAGCATAGGAAACCTCAAAGCCCACCCAACAGTGACACACTTCCTCCAGCAAGTCCATAACCAATCCAGCAAAGCCACACCTCCTAATAGTGCCACTCCCTATGAGATTATGAGGTAAATTATATTCAAACTCACACATTCCACTTCCTGGCTCCTTTAAGCTTGTAATAATATTACAATGCAAAATGCATACTTCCAACATAGAATGGCACAGGATATACGTTTTCATTCCAAAGCACAGGGAAGGGAGCATAGTGAGGAAATACTGAATCAAGGCAAGACAGAAAACCAGGCCAATTACATCCAAACTACCAGAGCTGCCATAACAGAATATATGAGACTGGGTAATTTGTAAAGAATTAGAGTCTTCTTTCGGGTCATTGTTTTGGAGACCAAAAAATCCCAGAACACAGCAGCATCAGCATCAGCATCTGCTTAGGACAGAGAGGGTCTTAAAATGAAGAAAAAGTGCAAAGGAATGCAGATTAGTACACTTGAGTTCTAAGAACTCACTCCTACAGTAACTGACGCAGACTCAGGAGCATGACAAGACCCTCATTCCTTCAAAAAATTAGCCCACCCTGGGGGAGGGTTACTCCTGGAAGGCAAAACCCAAACCCAGCTCTATAGCTCAGGGCAGGGATCAAGTTCCAACATGTGTAGGAAGACATTTGGTAGGAGGAGTTTTTGTTATTTTGGTTTGATCTCATTATGTCACTCTGGCTGGTCTGGAACTCACAGGGTTTTCCTGCCTCACCCTCCCAGGGGCTAGCTCTTGGCTAGGTCTTTATATTAACAGCCTCTTCCCTGATGCTATGACTGTGGCCTTCTGATGGCTGTCCCAGAATCCCACATCTGTGTCCCTCCCAGATTCCCACCCCGAATTTGTGAGAGATAAGTAAATTGTATTCTTTCAACTCACTAGGTTGAAGATAATTCATGTTGCAATAACAGATAACTCATTTTCTCTGCTGAGCCCCATGTCAGGGAGGGGTCTTCCCATGTTGGTGGATGTGGTACAGAGCGTGCCTTCCTTTTAGCAGCTTACGTATTAGCAGCTGTTGTTGTAAAGATGATGCCTAAAAACTTAAGGGACACCTTTCAGTTAGTCTGTGTAAGGAAAAAGAAAGAGCCCTGAATAGGCTTGGGTCACATGACCCAGTCTACCAACTGTGGCTTTGGTGGTCACGGATAAATAGCTTCACTCCTTTGGACTTCAGCCTCTTCATATAGAAAAATGAAAGTTAGTTTCTCATCCAGACCTCCTAGCACATGTCACATGGGACACCAGTGCTGGAGAATGTTATAGACAGCATGCAAAAAGGGAAGAGCTTTGAGGTCAAATGTATTTGGGGACTACTAGACAGGTGTTGAGCAGATTCCTGATGTAGAGATACAGAGCCACACTGCTTCTCAGACTTGCTTGATCACTGATTTGTTTTTTTAGAACAGTGTCACGTGTATCTAAATCTTTTTATTTTTTGAAACACATTTTGGAAAATGCTAAACTGATGGTTTCTAGGGCACCTCCCAGCTCTAACAGGGTACAGAAGCCCCTTCTCCTGGAGGCCCATTCAGTGAGGGCAGTTCTGCCCTCTAAGTTTGAAACAGATCTCAGTATTTACTGGGTTCTGACTGTTCCTGCTTCCCCTTTTCCAGACATCAGTTCTGAATCATATAACCCACAATACACCCACCTCTGTGTGGGAAGAAAGAGAGGAATACAAAAAGAAAGAGGCCTGTGTGGTAATATTCCACATTGTTCTTCTTACCCAATCAGTGTTTGCTAATAACCCATAAGAAATAAGGTTGGCAAATGTTATCAGTTCTATTGATTGCGGATCAAAAGTTTGAATAACATGGCTGGATACGACAGTTGTTGGGCACCCCACCTTCCTGTACTGGAGAAGCTAGAAAGCTAAAAACTACATTCCCCAGATAACATTTGCAGCTAGGGAACTGAATAAAAACTGGGCTCTGCCACTTAGCCTTGCTTGCATGAGATTTGGAGGGTGGAAGTGAGGCAGAGACATCTAAGTTTGGGGCTACTTGTGTTAGCACCAAGCTCATGAGATAACATGTTGAAAGGCAATGTCTTCGTTAGGGTTTTATTGCTGTGAAGAGACACCGTGACCACAGCAACTCTTATAAGGAAAACATTTAATTGGGGCTGGTTTAGTCCATTGTCATCATGGCAAGAAGCATGGTGGCTGCAGGCAGACGTGCTGGAGAGGAGCTGAGAGTCCTACATCTGGATCAGCAGGCAGCAGGAAGATAGAGAGTAGCTAGAGAGAGCCAGCCACTAGACCTAGCTTGAGCTTCTGAAACCTCAAAGACCACCCCTCAGTGACATGCTTCATCTAACAATTTCCAATATGAGTCTCTGGGGCCATTTTCATCCAAATTGCCATAGGCAGTTCAACTAGTTTATAACCTTGGTTTCTTCCCTGTTTCTGCCCTATACATCACCATAGTTGATAATCAATCCTTATAGAGCCTGCAGGGAATTCCCATCATCCTCAGCACTGGACCGAACCCAGTCTGCCTCATGCTTCAGTAGGGACAGTTTGACAACAGTTTGCAGAAGGAAGCCGGGTTTTCAGGCCTCCACTGCTGGCACTGACCTTGGTGGTCAGCATCAAAAGCTCCTCCTGACACTGAGGGCTCTCCTGCCTTTCTTTTTTTTTTTTTTTTCCTGATCTTTTTAACAGGGCCTCACTACAAAGCAGGCCCTAAACATTCGATCCTTCTACCTCAGCTTCCCAAGTGCTGGGATTATAGGCCCGAGCCACCAGACCCGGCTCCTTCCTCTTCTTTGGCAAAGACCTCTTAAGATCCCTATGACAGCATCACCATTACCCAGTGGCCACCCCACAAAGAAGAAAAATGTCAAAGAGAAGTTTTTGTTAAATGTTTTTCCTCTGAACCTGACAGAAATTTTCTTAGTGTTGTTTTAGAGGGGGCTGTGAAGCCTGAGCTGGCCTCTATCTCATACAACCTCTCCCTAGGTGCTGGGATTGCAGGCCTTCCTGTGCTGGGATTGCAGGTCTCAGAGCAAGCTTCCTATGTGCTGAGATTACAGGTGTGCATCACCAGACCTGGCTCAGAAATGCTTTCTTTGAAGAAAAGCCCACACTAAGTGCTAAAGCATACTTAATTTTCCTGTGGGTTTATTTTGTTGGTGGGGGGTGTCATTGTTGTTTTGGGTTATTTTGCTTGCAGATGACATTATCTGGATGATTTTTTTTTTTTTTTACAGAGCCTGTGAAGGTACAAATTCTGTCTCTCCTGCCTTCCTTCCATTTTGGGGTCTAAAATCAAGAGGGAATCTGTAGATTACTATCACCAATGCTTTGCAAAGGAAGCACTTAATAAGACTTGCTGAGGGCACCAATTAGACTTGCTCAGGGCAACAGCAGATAAAACAGATACAAGCTGAGTTGCCAGGGAGAAGTAGTCTTTGCCCTTCCCAGAGCATCCACAGCCCAGCTAAACTCCTCCCTTCCTAAGATATCCGGATTGCAGAGTGTCCATACTCAGCAACCTGAGCCAGGAAACCACAGTTTTAAAGCCCTCTTATTTTGTACGTTAGGAGAACTAGAAGCCAGAGATGTGTGGATTTTTTTTTTTTTTTTTTTTTTTTTTGGCCCCAGTCATACAAGTCTTATTTTCTTGATTTTTTTCTAGATTCTTCTTATTCTTTCCTCTTCCTTCTAGATTTAAAATTCCTGTATGTAAATTCCTCTAATCTATTTCAGAATATTTCAGAAAAGTGGCCCTTACAGAAAATGCTTGAAACTTACAGAAAATGTTGCTTGAAACTATAATATTAGAGCCTTCAATGGTTCCCCAATGTCCATTCCTCCATTGTTAGAGTCCTCATCCTTGAATGTTAGCTGAACATACGGACACCAAACTTAAGACTATATTTCCCAGAAAGTCTGGCTCCTATATCCGACTCTGTGATTAATGGGAAGAGAAATTACATGTGTGACTTCCAGGTCATTTCTTTATCCATTCTTCTCTCTTCTTTACCTTTGCCCTTGACTGTGATGGTAGAATGGTTTTAACCATGTGGAAGAAAACCATTTTCTATAGGATGACAAAGCAGTGAGTTAAGTTATAAAGAACCAGGTGCCCAGATAACATCACTGTATCAAAGCCACCTGGTTTGCCCACTTACCTCTAGATTCTTATGTGCATGAAAAATAATTGAGTGTCTCTGGGAAGCCACCTTGTCATGTGGCTTGCCTTCTTCCTCTGTGACAGGCTTGCAGATGCTTCCTTTCTCACTGGCTTCTCGGGGCTCTGGACCAAGCTCTGTGGGTAGCTTAGGAACCTGTAGTAGGAGGCTTCTGGCCCTGACTTTTGGGCCTAGCCTCAAGGTTTAGGCTCTCAGACTCACAGATACACAGATGCTTACAATGGTTTTAGGCTGATCAGCCTAAGGCTCAGGCATATCACTTGCTAGCTCTCTATCCTTCATCTAACCCATGATTCTTCCTGTTCAGCCATGCAGCTTTAGAGCAGCATGGTTGTCCTCTGCTTCTTCTAGCTTCTCTCTGGCATTCTGCTCTGTGCTTCCTGTTCTCAGAGTTTTCTTAGTTTGGTAGCCCCGCCCACACTTCCTGCCTGCCTTTGGCCAATCAGCGCTTTTTATTAAACCAGTGGGTGGGACAATTATTTACAATGTAACAGCATAATCTCCCACAGGGACCTCTCACAATCCAGAGGAAAACAGATTCACAAGTAACTTGGTCTCCTGAAGAACAGAAGGAAATGAGGCTGCAATCAAGGTCCATGCAAATCAGGGCTGCTAAAGAGGGAGCAATCACTAGCCTAGGAGATGTCTAGTCTTTTTATAGAGAGATTGCCATTTGCACAGACCTTTGAGAAATAGGATAAAGACATGCTTCTGGGCACTCAGAGACAGTAGAGAGGCAGACAGCATGTAGCCCAGTATGGGTAGACTGAGAACCCAGTCCACAGCAGGCTCCAGGGCTAAAAGGCAAGCCAGGGTCAGACCAAGGAAGGCCTGTGTGCCAGGCCAGAACCGAAACGTTCCCCTTTAGACAAGAAAGATTTGAAGATGTCTGAGAAGGGGTAACATGCAACCCAACGTGTGTGTGCCAGCCTCTGTGAATGGACAGTAGAGAATAGGTACAGGGTTCCAGACACCCCTCATTCAGACAACAGCTGACAGAGACTCAGTGGTGCAGAAAATCCAGGCCCCTGAGAGCCACTGCCTGCATGTGGAGCTAAAACCAGAGCGACCAGAGACAAGCCTGTTTGTAGAGTGTCCACAAAATTAGCTACAATTACCCAATTCTGTTTTACTTTCAGTTAAGAAATTACCAATGGAGGGAAGGGGGGGTGCATGTCTGGTATATTGTAATTAAGAGAAAACAACTAAGACCCTGAAGCCTGCATGCCCCCCCCTATTCATACCCCAACCTCCCCACCCCTGCAGCACCCACAGGGCCACAGTTCCCTTAGCTTCTCATTTCTAATCACATCCCATCCGTTTAAGAAAGAGCAGCCCTGTGGTTCCTGGAAACGCAGCATGGCGCGGGTTTTGCTGGAAAGAAATGCTTGAGCTTCCTAGCAGTCAACTGGGGTAGTAACAAAGTGTCCTAAAGAAAGAAAGACCTGGGAGCAGACTTCTTGGGAGCCAAGAGACAAAGGGAGCGAGTGGGAAGCCTGATGGAAGTGTGTGTGACCCTCCTTCACCCTACCGCCCCCCCTCACAAGGAGGGTTCTCTTTCAGCACTGGTCTAGGGGACCACTCAATTCTAGGAGGGAAAATTAACATTCATTATGCAATTTATCTCTCTCCTTTTAATCCAGAGTGTCTGTCTCCCAAGTCCCTACTCAATAATTAATGTTTGTTCTCATTTTCCATTCTCCAGAGCATCTATTCTTGAACTGGAGGGTCAACAATTAACACTAATTATGGCTTTCTCTCCCTCCGCCTTGGCTCTCTGGATTCCAGATTGCTTTCTCAGCCTGGGTTCTGGGCGTGCCTGGGACTGCTTGTGTGTGCCTGCATGCAGACGCACACAGGGGAGGCTTTGCCCCTGCAGCTGTGCAGATCCATGCTGCCCATTCTTAAACTCTAGCATACTTAGTGTCAGTAACCGATTAATGAGGCAAAAATGGGAAAGTATTGGCAATGTGTTCGGGTGTGTAATTCACCTGGAAGTTATGTCTTGTCCAGCTTACGTTTTCCAAGCTGCTCTGTTTCTCTTCCTCCTTCCCTCTCTCTCCCCCACCCGCCTCCCTGCAGTCTTTCTTGGGCCTGTCACCCTTATTGTCTTCATCTGTGGAAACAGCATTGTTAAAACTCATTTTCATTTTGGCTAACAAGGACAGTTACAATAATTCTCACCCAGATGATCTTAACAGATTAAAAAATAAATAAATAAAATTTAAAAACAAAAACTCTGTCTTCGGGATCAGAACCACCCTTGTCTGCCCTGGTCCCAACTCACTTTGTTGGAAGGTGAACTGGGCTCGGAGGTAGCATAGCATCACATCACTGCTCATGTTCAACATCATCTGACCAGTGCTCGTGCTGATCAAAGATGCTCTGCTCACAGTTTTAGCTTAGTGGGCCCTGCGGGACTTCACCACTAAAAACTTAGGATAAAATCAGCCTTCTCTTCAGTGGCTTTTGAATCCTAGACCAGCCTTCTCTCTACAGGTATCCACAATGTTTCAAAGTCATCCAACTCACCACCAGGCTTAAATCCAGGCATCCAGTGAATTTATATTTTCCCTGTTTTAGGGTAAAGAAAGTAGAACTTTTTTTTTCTTCAAGTTTTTCATACTCTTAGTTAAAATTCTTTATTGTTTTCCAGTCTGTGAATTTGTCCATTCTAGTCTTCATCATAAATATGAAGGGCCCAATACTTCTGAAAAGTTAGCTTTTCTTTAAAAAGTCACCCTGACTTCTCAGCACCATTACCCCCAAATACACCAGGAATTAGGAAATGGGATGTACTTTGGGTGTCTGAGAAATGTGGAGTTCTCCTGAGTTATTCCTGAAAAACCCACTGGCTGGCGTTCAGCAGAAATCTTAGAAAATTGGCTCTTCCCAAGCAATTGCACTCAAATGGCCAAGAAGGGACCATTTCCAGGGATGTTCTATGATCTGTCCAGGTTATCCACTGCACAATTCCTCTAACGGTAAGGCGGCTGTTGTTCCCTACAGCGAGACACAATTCACCCTACACAACTACAGACTAGGAAGCTGTCTGAAAAACCCTCTGTGGGTTGTGTCTTAAATGGAGGACTGAAGGCAACTAATTCCTCCTCCTTCCAAGATCCCTATTACGTTTCATTTCCCCTACCCCCCAGAAAGATGCAAACCTGCATACCTCCCCGTCCACCCACGGACATGGCTGCCCCTGTTTCAGAACAGGGAGAAGGGGTGATTACAAGAGGCTCTTCTCCTAAAAACAGGCTTTGATGAGGAGGGAAACGTGTGTGGTCTTCCTTGTTGCTCATTTGTGGAGGCAGCAATGAACCTCGGATGAGGAACCCGCTGTACTAACGATGGACTACAGCAGAGTGGGAGGGATTGCAGAAGTGGGGGGAAAGATACAATCGGGTCCTGGTGATGGCAAGATGCAGGAAGCTAACTGGGAGGCTAGCCCCACCTTCGCCCCTTTGCCAGCATCCTCAATGGGGAGCTTCCGTGTCCGTTTACATTTATGTAGAAATGAGCAATATAGCAGCCCTAAAATAGGAGCTCTGTCCTGAAGATGATGAAGATAATTAAGATGACGGCGATCATGGTGCTGGTGCTGATAATGGTTGTAGTCATGGTAACAAGTACTGTTAAAGATGTCTGATGTGCCAAATATCGCATACCTTCCTCTCCCTTATTCACTCATTCACAATGCAACTACTCTTCTGGTCTCAGAGTAGAAGAGTTTTGCTCGCTCTCCTGATTTGCTCACTGACCTTAAGAAAACATTCTGGCACCTGACACCCCCCCCCATTTGTTTTTAAGAAGATAAATATAAGATAGATATAACACTACCCTGAGAATAGGTGATGCTTTCTGGAACTGAGTGCTCAGAAAAAATTAGAGCATCTGTTAGAATCATCTATAGCATTGGCATACATTTTTGTTTTCTGAGTACTTTGTTTGAATGAAAAGTTTTAGATTAAATTGATAGGATCCTAAAAAATAGTACATTGTTGATGGGTGTTGTATTTATACACTGGAAAGTCTATTTCTACTCTTTGAAAATGTCTTCAAAAGTCAAGGACACATTGAATGGCAAAAATAAAAGCATAAAAATAAAACAAGTCAGGGACATATTGAATGACAATTTTTTAAAGCGTCATATTTTTTAAAAAAAGTCAAAAATAGGCTGTGGATATAGCTAGGTTGGTAGAATATTCACTTAGCAATAAATATGAAAGAAGAAATGTCTGTGGCCCTAAAATTTCTGCGATTGGTAACAGAAATAAAAAAGAATGAAGTAAATCTAACAATTTAATAATTTTCCTCAAAAACAAAATACAAAAAATGGGAAGTATAGTTGAGTAAATTACTTTAACTCTTCACAGAGAGACTCTCTAAGAGACTGAAGAACGATGCTCTTTCTTCAGTTTTACTGGGACACGATACCCCACCAGAGACCAGAGGACTAAGGAAATCCTCAGCATGTGTCTGCCCAGAACCTGAGAGGTGCTGATGTAGTATGACAGGGAAGTGGGCTCACAAACTAACCATTTTAAGGCTCACACAGATTTTTAAGAGAAGACCGTTTCTTCTAAAGTAGTTTTTCTTTTGTCACAGTAACTAGAAGCTGTAACTTTCACTAGCGGGTAAGTCACCACATCACTTTCTATTTCCTCCCCCTTTGGGAATCTGTGGGACTGAACCGTGAGAGAGTGCCTCAGGACTCGGCCTTTCCTGCCTTTCCTGCTTCCTTCACATACTGCCCCGTGGTCTAGGGACATCGCCACTGCTGATCTCCCACAATTCTTCACCTGAAAAGTAATGTAAGCACCAACATTGGATCATGTTCAACAGAAAGAATAAGTAAGGTTATTTTACAAGGCACAAAGAAACTGCTCCTTCATTAATTCTGGCCAACACCAGATGGCCATCTGCTAGCCACAAATATTGTACAAGGCACAATAAAGTAGCAGAGCTGGGATACAGAGCCATGTCCCTAAAGAGGACCTCAATGGAAAGGAGGCCTGAATACAAATTATAAAATATGGAGGCTGTGTTTGGAGAAGGAAAGAAAAATACGCATAGCAGAGTTTCTAAGGCTATGTGTAGGAAACACACAAATGGAAAGGATTCTAGAAGGAAAGAGGCCCCGAGAGAGTTAGGGAACACAGCAGAATGGGAGGAGCATGAGCAACTTGTAATGCCTGGATGGCAGGGTACATGGAAGGGATGGGAAAGCAGAGTGAGCAATGGGCCATCCAGGACAACCAAAGACAGTATTCCAGCACATGCTTATGAATCTTATGATAAGTCTTCACTGGAGGGTCTCTTAAATCACTGGTATTTATTGCTACACAATTGAAATGTAAATTCAAAAACAGCAAATTGGTTTCTATTTTCGGCTTGGTAAGCTGCCATGAACCTTTGGACTTCTCCATAAAAACAAAAAATTAAGAACTTTTGAAAGAAGTGTATATTCCCTAAACCAAAAGCTAGACCCTAGAGACTGAACTAGGTCTTTAAAAATGTACGTAAATAAAAGGACTGATATCCCAAATTGGAAGAAAAATACTGCTCTCACATTTCCAAGGCATGTCCATATTTAAATTCTGACTGACTCATATTTTCTAGACAGGCTCCTTAGCTGGACCTCCCAGAGGTATGTCTTTAGCCCGGAGGTCTTCTGAGGTCCCTAAGCAATTGTTTAATATGCCTATCTCACTGTCCTTCTCAGCCAGGAAAATTTAAAAGGAAAATGTGTAGCATAAACAAAGCCTTAAATCTTATCCTAAGAATCTGATAATGGCATCGCCAACAGGCCTTCATGCTTCTTGGTCTCTTGCATTCAACAAACCGACTTGAAATTTATTATAACACTCCATAGGTCACAAGCATCTTGAGTCACATCTTATAAAATATTTTTAGATATTTTTAAGGAAAGGTCATGGGCACTGCCATCCCCTTCCTTTTATAGTTAAGTTTACCCTGGGAAGAATTTTTTTTAAATGATTTGGAATTTACATTTTCCATTTATGACCAAAACACAAACCTTGAAGGTAGCAGGCCTGACGTTGGGGCCTTCTCTTACTTGGTTCTGCTGAGACCAGTGAGGCTCTGCACAAAGCTGTGAGAAGGCCACAGCCCTTGAGGTCTGTGTGGCAGCAGATATATTGCCTGTCCAACTATATGACACTTAAGGTAAGGAAAGAAATTGTATGACAGCACCCCAGCAATCAAAGTGTGTGCTCTTGAGAAACAGCATGTGGAAAAAGGCCCTGAACAGATTTCAAGAGGCTCCTGCCAGCACCTCTAACAGTTCCTGCCCTGCTAACCACAGAACATTTGGCCATTTCAGAGCCTGCAGGGCCAATGTTTACCAAGCCTTGACTTGCACAGAAGGAGCCAGGTGGCCCACCTGTCCTGATAAGGCAGTTTCTTGGAGATGGGTTTCCATTCTGCTACCAGATGGGTCCCATCGGTCTCCCCCACTCCAGAAAATAAGCACCCTCAAACAGCTATGGTGAATATAATTGTATTTCTTTTTTATTTAAAACAGCAATTTGGGAATTAAACATTGTCAATGCAGATTTAAATAGGAAGGAAATTTAAGGGAGCCAGACTCCAAGCTAAACTCAGTTGCTCTCTTCAC
The DNA here is from genome assembly GCA_033318265.1 of Phyllotis vaccarum. NCBI lineage: Eukaryota > Metazoa > Chordata > Mammalia > Rodentia > Cricetidae > Phyllotis > Phyllotis vaccarum. The sequence goes on from JARWLC010000007.1 coordinate 10,985,682, forward strand.
CTTCCAAGGTTTGAGTGTTTGCTGAAGAAAACCAGGATTTTGGGAAGGCAGAATAGACTGAGGCTAAAATCCCTCTAGGCAGGGTCACCTCTGGATAGCCTGATTATCTAGTGGGAACACTATCTCCTCCCTAAAAGCCCAGGGCTCCATTAATGGGAGATTTGAAAATCTGATCAGTCTGGCTGGTGGGCAGCCAGGGAATGTGTTTTCTGTTTATCTGAATAGTGGCAGGCATGTTCATCACAGAAAAGCTGTGAGCAGCTTCAAGCAGCCCGGAAGTAGTGTTCGAGCAGCGTGAGGTCTTTGGCTGTGTTCATCAGCTTCTGAAATAGGAAGAAGGCCCTACCCTAGGTTGACAGCCAGTGGCCTAAGTTACACAAGAGGTAGATCTTCCCTGTGTTGCTCCAGAAGGGAGTTTTACCACCCCCATTGCTTTATCTCACAGGAATGCACGGCCCTCAGTAAATTACCAAGGTCTTGACCCAAGAGATGAGAAGTCTTAAGTGATTTTTCAGTCTCCTATCTAAAGATGTGTTTACATTTCTTGAACTCTGGCTGACTGATTCATTCTGCTGTTGCAAGAACTTTCCTTATGTATTAGGATTCATACATTTCTTTTCTGAAAGACCCAGGGTCTTTTCCAGGCCACTGTGAAGTGAACCCCATCACAGCACAATTCTGCTGGGTGGCTCTGTCCAGAGCATGGTTCCTGTCCCAGCTGCTGGGATGTGAAGAACGAAAGTGAGGCTAATGGTGGGTAGTATGCTGTGTAAGGAAACCCAAGACACAGCTCAGGACACCTGAGCTCTGGTTCCCCATCAGGCTATTTTGAGGTATAGGCTTGAGCCCACACAGATCCATTCTCTGGGCCTCAGTTTCCCTGATCTGATTTAAACCAAAAATACGTTTTAAGTTTATGCAGAAGCCATCCTCAAACAAATCAGGAAAGAAAAAAAAAAAGCTGAGGAACCACAGACCACAGGAAAAAAAAATGAGCCTGTAAGAGATAGATCTGGCCAGTTGATGGTGGCTCATCCCTTTATCCTGGTACTCAGTGGGCAGAGGCAGGCTGATCTCTGTGAGTATGAGGCCAGCTTGGTTTACAGAGCTAGTTCTAGGACATCCAGGCTACACAGAAACTTTGTCTCGGAAACCCCTCCCCCTGAAAAAAGGAAGGAAGGAAGGAAGGAAGGAAGGAAGGAAGGAAGGAAGGAAGGAAGGAAGGGAGGAAGGGAGGGAATTACAAACTAATGCCACTTTGGCTCATGTGGAGGTGCCATCGACAGTCATACTGGCTTTTGCCTGTCTTTCCTGCATGGTCTTAGTCTCTTGTTACCCTCCCCAGTGAGGGAAGGGGAAATCTCTGCTCTCTTCCTGGAAGCTTTCAGAAGCATTTTCCCATTTCAGCAAAGTGTGAGATCATATGAAATTTATATTCAACAGCATCAGCATTTTTTTTACATCAATATTTCCTTTTTTAACTTCAGCTTTTATCTGCGTTACAATAGCACAAAGAATCTACTTTTGTTCTTTTAAATATCAATCAAAAGAAAATCTAAATTTGGGTATAAGACTTAGCCACACTCAACAAGGTGTTTAGGCATGTCTACAGAGACTGTGGGTTATACCTGGTAATGTCATAGCTGTGCGCTTATAATCTTTAATGCACGTATGACTATAGTTCATATGAAAGTTCATGAGCCCCAGATCTGACCCCTTGAACTCTCTTTCTCTCTGGCTTTCACCGTAGCAAACACTGAATCCAGAACCAGTCTCCATGGAAATCTTCACGAGACCTCCTTAAGGTTGACTCAGGCAACAGAGAATCAGGTACAGTATTGCCCTAACTTGCTATGTGACCCTAAGTGAGACTCTTATCTCTTCGGGCCTCATTTGTCTCATCAGTAAAATGAGCGAGGTAAACCGTTACGTCACTGGGTTCCTTCACTCTCAAGCTTGGAATTTGGATCCTATTGTGTGGTTCTTTGTGTGTGTGAAGAAGCGAAGCCGACTTTTCCCAGCCTTCTGCAAAGTCAGAGAGGGAATCAGCACACAGAAAACAAAGTAACCGAGAGTTCACATTTCCCTTCCAAGTAGGGAGAGAACATAGTGGTTGCGTGTGCGTTGTTTTTAAGGAATCAAGGATATGAGCAGGGGCGAGGTCTCCGTGGTAAAGCGCTTGCCTTTAGTTCAGATCCCCGGACCCCACATAAAAAGTCTGGCAGGTACAGTGGTTACGGCTGTAATTGCAGCTCTGTGGGAGGTGAGGAGACAGGCAGACCCTGGAGCTCATTGGCTAGCCAACCTTGCTGAATGGATGCGCTCCAGGTTCAGTGAGAGACCCTGTTTTAGGCAGTAACACACAGAACAATAAAGGTAGCCAGTAGATGTCAACCCCTGGCCTCCATGCACATGCGTGTGCACACACACGTACAATGAACACACACACCCATGAACACACACAAGCTAGGATAGTTATGAAGAAGGAAGGTTCTGATTCGGGTGACTTAGGAATTTCTAATGATTCAAGGAAATGTATAGAGAAATATCGATAAGTAGGCCTCCATTGGAAGCTCTGAGGATAACTCTCTCTTGAGAGTCTCTCTAGACTCCCAGGCCCCTCCCTCGTCTACAGCCTGAGGGGCAGACTCTCCATTCTTCTCTTATCTCCAACTTCCTGCCACAGCCACTGGCTTCCTCTCTTCCCAACACCTGGTTACGGAGCAGTCTGTGTGGAGGTGTGTTTCAGCTGAGCTCTCACGGTTAGAACGCCAGGCTTGAGTCAGGGCCTCCACGGAAGGCACAGCTAGGCCACCTCTCTGCTTCTGAGGATCCACAGAAACACTGTGTGTGTGTGTGTGTGTGTGTGTGTGTGTGTGTGTGTGTGTGTGTGTGTGTGTGTGTGTGTGTTTTAACGCCTCCTTTGAAGACACTTTTCATGAAGGATCTGAAGACCTAAGTAATAACAATAATAGAGAGCTGCAGATAAGAAAATACAATATATTTTGGTATTCCAAAGCTCCAGAAACCATACAAATACCTCCAGTACTCCCAGCATGCTCCAAACTCATGAGGTGCTATGATTGTATTGGAGGAGGCTGATATCCCTGCAAAGAGTGGCCCAGCTGTGTCAAGCTTACTAGACCAAATTACACATTTTGCAGTCAGAACATAGACTTTGGGTCTTAAGCTCCAACCCTGGTTCATCTACAAGGCCTTGGCAAGTTCACGAACTCTGAGAATGTCCTGTGCCTCCTTTGCAAAAAGGAGGGGGCGTTCCCTTCTGAGCTACTTGGGTTTTTGGCATCACCATAGCCCGCCCTTCCTTAAAAAGGAGCCGGGGAAGGAGAAGCTATGTGAAGAAAAGTCTAGGGAGCCCCACCAGCTCCTAAGCCAAGAAAACCGGGGGTGAGGGGGCAGAGGGACTTCCTGTTGCTTCACTTACCCCTCCTCCTTACTTCTTGAGGCTAGCGGCCCTTTATTAGGCTAATCACTGCCTCGGATTTTAACTACTTCCTCAACCTACTCCACATAAATGACTAATTTCATGTTTGCTATAAAGCATCTGGGAAGGATTTAGAAACAAATTTCTACCCAGCAGACTTCAGGTTCCTACCTTGATGGGTCACTGACTCTCTCTCTCTCTCTCTCTCTCTCCTCTCTCTCCCTCTCTCTCTCTCTCCCCTCTCTCTCTCTCTCTCTCTCTCTCTCTCTCTCTCTCTCTCTCTCTCTCTCTCTCCCTCTCTCCCTCTCTCCCTCTCTCCCTCCCTCTCTCTCTCCCTCTCCCTCTCCCTCTCTCCCTCCCTTCCCTCTCCCTCTCCCTCTCCCTCTCCTCTCCCTCTCCCTCTCCCTCTCCCTCTCTCCCTCTCCCTCTCCTCTCTCTCTCTCTCTCTCTCTCTCTCTCTCTCTCCTCTCTCTCTCTCTCTCTCTCTCTCTCTCTCTCCCTCTCTCTCTCTCTCTCTCTCCTTCTCTCTCTCTCTCTCTCTCTCTCTCTCCCCCCCTCTCTCCCTCCCCCCCCTTCTTTCCTTCCCCCCTTCTCCTCTTTCTTCCCCCGACCTTTTCCTCTTCTTTTTTTAATAACATGGTGGTAGCTGAGACTCCAAAGGTGAAACCCGTTGGATAAGCCGACCCTTAAGAAGCCGCGGGGCCCTACACCGAGAAACCTTTAGGACTTTAGGGTTCCTGGACATAAGGGAGAAAGCCTAGCGGTACTGTCCAAAGGCACCGATTCCCAGGGGTCTGGAAGCTGCCTCGGGCGCCCCCTCCCGGCAGCATTGAAAACCTCCGCTCTGGTGGAAGGGGCTGCCTGGCTAGAGCCAAGGCAGAAAAGGTGAGCTGATGCCTGCCTGCCTCCCTCCCTGAACCATCTCTAGGAAAAGGCCATGAGACACCCCTTCCACACCTAGCCTGAGGTTCAGGGCTATGGCGCCAAGTGCATCAGTTAAATGAGCGCCGCAGCTGCCATCAGCAACTTCCTTGGAGTTAGAGGAGGGGGTTAAGCCAGAGAAACCGGGAAGAAAGCAACAAGGGGAGTGTGGAGATAAAAGGAGCAGTAAAAAGAGACGTTTCAACTGCAAGCTCCCATTTCCTCTCTCAAATGAACAGCCTCCCCACTGAGAGCAGAATCAAGTATTTATAAAGGCATTTTTTTGCATATTAATGGCTGCACAGGGACGGAGCCTTGCCAGCTCTGAAGTCCTAAAGGTATGGTGCCCTTTTTTAATACAGGTCTTACCAGCTCCTCATAGAATTTGGTTTTTCTCCTTCAGATTTATTTCTGCTTTTGCCTTGTGGCTTCTCCCGGGGCCCTACAACTGATTAAGAGAAATTAGTTCCTGGGTTGTCTCCAGAGACCTGGTATGGCTCTTCCCTCTGTGGGTCACTGACATCAATCGCCAGAGAGCAATTCCTCTTCCCCAGGGCCTCTGTGGAGAGACTTGAGGTCGGATGAGGCAACCAGGAGCTAAAAAAGAATGTTAAAATTGTAAATGAAAGTTCCGGAAGGAGACATTAATATATCTGTGTACTGAGAAATGAAAGTAAAACTAAAAAGAAAAAATTCAGTAATTTCATTAGCTCTGGTAGATGATACTGTCTATCCTCAGTGAAGGTTTGCATTTCATTTTTAAAAGGAAAACACTGTGAGTTAGAAATATAAGCAAAAGTGATTCTCATAAAAATAATAGGAGTGGACAAGTATGTGATCTATAACCAAGTAGTAATGTTTGACTGCCATGTGCAAGGCCCTGGGACTGATCCCAAACACACACACACAGGCACACAGGTGACTAGGGGTTGGAGAGTGGTTCCACTGACTGATTAGAACTAATTGCTTAGAAGGCACATAGCCCTGGGTTTGATCCTGGGACCAAATAAGCCAAGCACGTTGACACATACCTGTGATACCAGCACTTGGAAGGTTAGACAAACGGCTCAGAAAGTCAAGATCATCCCATATATAGCAGATTTGAGGTAGGCTGAGATATGTGATTTTTCTGGAATCTGTGACTTAATACTGAGGTTGGAGCAGATGCTTGGTTAGGAGCAAGCCTGGGCATCACAGAATGCTTAGCAGCACCCCTAGCTTCTGCTCACTAGGTGCGCTGTTGTAACTGTCAAAATGTTTGTCCATAATACTGAATGTTTCCTTGGGAGCAACTGAGCCAGCCTTTTGTTGTTATTATTGTTTATTTTTTGAGACAAGGTCTTACTATGGACCCCTGGCTGGCTATCCTCCTGCCTCACTAAGATTATAGGCATAGGTCACCACACCCATTGTCTTAGTTAGGGTTTCTATTGCTGTGAAGAGACACCATGACCACACAGTTCTCATAAAGCAAAACATTTCATTGCAATGGCTTGCTTACAATTCAGAGATTTAGTTCATTATCATCATGGTGAGACACAGCAGCGTGCAGGCAGACATGGTGCTGGAGAAGTAGCTGAGAGTCCTACATCTTGCAGGCAACAGGAAGTAGTCTGAGACATTGGAAGTTGTAGTCAGAAATTTCTGGCCTGGCCTAGCCCTGAGGTAAGGACCTGCCTGCAACTGCTTAGTCCAAAATCATCACACAAAGGCTTATATTAATTACAGGCTGATCGATCTATGGTTCAGGGCTTATTACTATCTAACCCTTATACTTTAACCCATTTCTTATTTAGACTAAGCTATGTGGCTTGGTACCTTTTCTCAGTGCAGCATTCTCATCTTCTTCCCTCAGCGTGCGTCTGGCCATCATCATTGCTCAACACTTCCACTTCCCAGAATTCTCCTGTTCTGCTTGCCCCACCTCTACTTCCTATCTAGCTACATGACCAATCAGCGTTTTGTTAAACCAATATGAGAAATAAATCTTTACAGTGTACAAGAGCAATATCCCACAGCAGGAAGTACCTTTGAGCATAGGAGACCTCAAGACCCACCCCCACGGTGACACACTTCCTCCAACAAGATTATACATACCCAACAAGGGTACACCTCCTAATTGTTCCAGTTCCTTCCGAAACATCACATGCACTGTAATAGTCAATTATCATGGCTGCATCTATGGTTGATCCATAAGGGAAAGGTTTGAAGACAGTTTTTGCAGGAAAAAGAAGTACACCCAGGCTAGCTGGAAGTTAGGGTGTGCTGGATTCAAATCTTACTTTGTTTTCCCGGGATTGCGGTTTTTGCTGTCTTCTCTTTTTCTTTTTATCTTTTTCCTATAAAAAAGGAAAGGTAGATCATAAAAAGAGTTGATTGATTTTCAAGATGGACACGGTGACATGTGCTTGTAATCTCAGGATCTTGGAGGCTAAAAGAGGGAGGTTTATTACTTCAAAACCAGACTGAGACCCCTGTCTGGAAAAACCAAAAACCAAAACCCCAGGGGGAAAAAAAGTAAATAAGTTTTGTTGTTTTGGTTTTTTGGGTTTTTTTTTTGTTTGTTTGTTTTTTTTTTTTTTTTTTTTTTTTTTGAGAGGGTCTCATTATGTTGGCTGCCAGGCTAGCCTCCAACTCTCCAAGATCTACCTGCCTTTGCCTCCAAAGTGCTGGGATTAGAGGCGTGACCACTATACCCAGCTAAATAAGTAGTTTTTAAAGTGCACATTATATCCAACAGTAGCTAATATTACCCAGGAGTCACAATGTACAGCAAGCTAAGCTAACATGCTAGTGGGGTTTTTTTGGTTTTTTTTTTTTTCTCAAGACAGGGTTTCTCTGTGTAGCCTGACTGTCCTGAAACTCACTATGTAGACCAGGCTGGCCTTGAACCCAGACAGCCTCCTACCTCTGCCTCCCAAGTGCTGTGGCAAAGGCATGCGCCATCACCACCCAGCTTGCACCATCATTTCTTAAAACTGTTCCTTTAACAAATTTAACATTAGTCAGACTTATACTGTGCTGTTGAATAGAGCCCCCCAGATTTACCTTCCAAGGACCTCAACTCGTTTTCAACATCTTATCCTTCTAAAACTCAAAAAGTCAATGAATTTATCTTATTCTCAAGTTTACATCTCAAGTATGAACTTCCCTTACCTACTCAGTTTTATGGAATTGGGACAAGAGAGCCTCTAAGCTCTGGCTTTCAGAATGATGAGACCAGAGAGATTGCCATGGTATCAAAGAACAAACTCAAACCTCAGATTCCCCAAGAATCTTGGCATCCCTTTGTTAATAAAGCAGTCAGGCATAGTGATGCACGCCCTTTGATCCCAGCACTCAGGAGGCAGAGGCAGGCAAATCTCTGGACCGAGGCTAGCCTGGTATACAGAGTGAGCTTCAGAACAGGCAGAACTGTGCAGAAAAAGCCTGCCTCCAAAAGAAAATAAATAGGTAGGTAGGTAGGTAGGTAGGTAGGTAGGTAGGTAGGTAGGTAGATAGATAGATAGATAGATAGATAGATAGATAGATAGATAGATAGATAGATAGATAGATAGACAAAATAAAGCAAGCCTTACCTGTCTTCCCCGTAGCCAATTTCCTTTGTTGAAACCAACTCCAGCTCAGGAAGAGAAGACCAATGTGTTTATAGTGCACTGCTTTTGAGTGTTTTGGTTTGGGATTTTGTTGTTGCTTTGTGGAGACAACAAAATTTTGGCAGTTTCTTAAAAGTTCTGTTAAACCAGAATGAAGCTCTTTTTCCTCGGCCATTTCTATTTCCACCTACTCTGACTAGTTTAAATTATGGCGAGCTTACTATAGCATAAATTCGAGTTTAATCTTACATGTCTTAAGCCTATCTTTTTTTTGGATTTCAAAGGGCAACCTGTCGTTCTGACTACGGCAGGATGGGGGCCGAATAAGCCTGTCTGTAGACCTCATCTTTTCCAGAAGTAATGCTTGAAGTTCCTATTGACCTTCCTCTTTCCAGACAATAAACTCATATATGCACCTGTAGACACACTGTGTTTTGTACAATGTAGATGGACTTTTCTTTGGGCCACCAGCTCACAAAAAAAAAAATGATATGAGGACTTATTAATTATGAAAGCTCAGTCTATAGTTTAAACTTGTCCTGTGAGCTCTTATAACTTAAATTAACCCATTTATATTAACCTATGTTTTGTCTCATGACCTTTACCTTCATCCATCTTGGGCTTCCTGTTTCCTCTCCATGTCATCTGGCTTCTCTCTATCTCACACCTAAACTCATCTCTACTCTCTCTTTGTCTGGAAGTCCCACCTATCCTCTCCTGCCTAGCTATTGGACATTCAGTTCTTTATTAAACCAATCAGAAGGCACCTTGGCAAAGATGCATTTTCACAGTGTACAAAACAAAATTTATTTCACAACAGTACAAAGATTTAAAAGTAACCTTTTTACCGGGGTCCAGCTAAGCCACACTATAGCTTGCCTTCCTGTTAATTTTTTTAGCTAAGCTTCCAAGCTTTAAAGGCAGACTATTTTTTATTTTTTTTTATTTTTTTATTTTTTGGTCACCTAATTTATCTTACTATTCTCATAAATCCTGACACACGAATGCTAACTGGAAGAAATCGGCAAACAAAATACTTCATTGGCATGAAAAATGTGTCATGGTAAACTCACAGCCCATAGAAATATATAATCCGTAGGAGAAGCCCATAGCCCTAGAAGATGACTCTGAAGTGACTATGTTTTGCCCCCATGATAACAGTAACGAGGTTCAGCACTGTTGAAGGCTGGTAGCCATTAGGACTTGGCTTTTTCTGCTCTCTGGAAAAGCTCTGGATCACATGCACACTTGGAGGTGTCACTTGGCATCCTTCTCAGAGACCCTTGTGAGGGCGTGAGATGAGTTCTAGCATTGATGGCAACAATTATCTTATTTCCTATTAAAGGAGAAGGGAACTGCTCTATGCTCTCTGGCAAGCGCTCTCCCCTCCCCCTCCCGTTGACCTCCTCACCTCCTCTCTTGTTTTATAAATATCTCTCTGGTTGTAGAACTTGATTCAAAGGATTTCTGGAGACCTAAAGCAAACTTCCTTTCCAGCCCAAGCCTGTCCACTCCCAAACTCCCTAGACAATTCAAGGACCATTTCCTGGAGGGATTTTTTTTTTATTACAAAACCAGAGTTTTATATGTTGGATTTATGTGGCCATCTTTATTCCAATAAGTCTGCATGCACTGATCTCTTGGTTGCTGGTGACACATAACACCTGCCTAGTTAAGGTCTCCTTCTGTTTCCTTATTATGGTGGACAATTTCAAACATATGTAAAAGGGAATAATACAGCAAACCTTCCTGTTCCTACCCACAAATTTGAACAATTATCTCCCATTATCTTTAGAGGGTCTTTCTGAATAGTAGGTAATGGCAGCTGATGGTTTGGGGTTTATGTGAAGGACTAAAGATTATCTCCCTCAACCTCTATTACAGTCTATTGTGGGCACAGTTATGGTTTCCATTTTACATATGAGGAAATGGATGTGGAGACCACCAGGGCCCCATTTATACGTGACCTGCACCTCCAAAGAGGCCTAGCTGAAGATTGGGGACCCCATAAAAACACACTTAGATCCCCTCTTTTTGCTTCCTGGCTCTGTGGTTTGAGCCAGGTTACTTGAGACTCAGTTTCCTCCTGTGTAAGGGAGAGCACCCCCCCCCCCCCATCATCCTGGCAAAGGAGTAAGAAACAGTTTGTGGCAAGGGATTTGCACAATGCCAGAAACAGGAAGACTCAGTGAATTATAACTTCTGCCGCTTTACTCCCCTGGTGTCTGCCTTGAAAATCGTTATCAGACAGGACCCGGAGCATATTATATGGAGAGGAGAGTTTGGGGGCTGGGAACACAGTGGGTTCCCTACCCCACAGCAAATGCTGCTGAGGAAAACTTAGAGCCCAGTGGAGGAGAGGGGGCAGGAGAAGGAGGACATTTTTGGTTTTCTTCTTCCAGCTCTCTTCTGTTCCAGCATTCCAGGGCCTAGTTCAACTTCATAGTCTCCCTAAATTATGGGGTTGATAAGCTTTTATGGCCTAGTCTAGAATTCTAAGCACCCAAGTAACTTTGTTTCTCTAGTGACGGATTTAAAATAACCCTTTTATAGTGGAATCAAGTTGAGCTTCCCTGGCTGTTGTCAGCCGAAAAGGTCACAACAAAACACAGTTGTGGGTGGAAGCCCTCAACTAGGAGGAACTTTTTTGTTGAGCTGTCTACACACACATACACACACACACACACACACACACACACACACACACACACACACACACACACACACACACCTTCCCATCTCCTGTCCAAGGCAGGTGGGCTATCACCCAGGCCCAGGGAAGGTTCCACCTTAAGGCCAGCTAGACACCCCCTCGTGGAAAACACTGGGCTTGACCTCCCTAGGGGCAGAGCTAAAACTAGATAAACAATGACTGTGTTGTGTCAACAAAGCACTTAATTAAACGGAGGACAATATCAATTAGAATTCCTGGATAAGATCTACTTCCAGATAACAGAAGCCCTGAAGCTAGAGTGCCCGCTTCATTATTCAAAAATCTTCCTGAGAACAATGAAGCGAGCATTTTCTTTTTTCTAGGTAGAGAAACCAAGGCACAGAAAGTTCAGTGACTTGGCAAAAGTCACCAAATTAGCCCTGACAAAATCGAGGGTAGAATCCTAAGTTTCAGGGCTCAGAGGCTGGTGAGTAAACTTGATAAAGACTGGGATGAAAGCCAACAGTTTTTGTAGACTTGAGGAAGTAGTTGAAAGGCTCGAGACATAGCTCAGTTGGCAGAGTACTTGCCTGGTATGTCTGCAAGCCAGGGGTCAGTCCTTAACCACTGCAGGAATCAGCACGGTGGCACACACCTGTGATCCTGGCTCAGGAAACAGAGGGTCAGTTCAAGTTCATCCTCGGCTATGAAGGGAATCCAAAGACATAAGAGAGACCCCCATCTCAAAAACAGGAAGGGGGGGCGGTGAGGGAGACCAAAATTCTTAACAGGAGGAAATGCCTAAAAATCAAACTGTCTCCACCATGCCACACTGGTCCTGAAAGATCCACTCAGCACATGTTGCCGGGCCCACACTTCCTGGAGAACATAAAAAGGCAGTGGGGACCTCAGGCGGCAGAGATGAGTGAATGAAACCACAGAACCAGTGAGGATGCTGAGCACGTTGGTGATGGGTAGAAACATGCTATTGGTCGTGGACCCTTGGCCCCTTTGGAGGCTGGGTAGCTGAGCTAAGAGCTTCAAGTTCAGTTGTTCTCAACATGTGGGTCGCGACCCCCTTAGACTCAATTGATCTTACAGGGGTCACCTCTGGCCATTGGAAAACAGATGTTTACATTATGATTCGCAACAGTAGCAAAATTACAATTATGAAGTAGCAACGGAAATAGTTTTATGGGGGGGGTCACCACAACATGAGGAATTGTATTAAAAGGTGGCAGCATTAGGAAGGTTGAGAACCACTGTTCCCAGTCCTTTGCAGCCTCTGTGCACTAAAATGCTGCTTCTCTCCCAGGCAAGGAAGAGGAGCTCAAGGTGACGGGGAGAGGCAGATGGTAGAGTCTGCAGTGACCCCCTACCCTCACATATCACCCTCTTGGAGAAGCCAGGTCACCAGGAGGCAGCAGAGTTCTAGGTGCAGCCCAGCCCCACCCCGTTCCCAATTCTACTCAATTTTAGCGTCCTAGGATGCCAAGGGAAGAAGTAACTAGTTGTCAAAACTCAGGGAACTGGTCAGGGCAGGTGCTCTCATTTTCAGGATCTCGGACTGTCCTCAACACCAAGAGACTAAGTTTCTCACCCGTCCCCACCAGGGTTCAAAGCTCCCAGGTACAGGAGAGTGAGGCCAGGGAGGGGGGTCTGGTGCTCAAGGTTCTTTTTTTTTGTTTGCTCATCGGAGGGGACAAATGCCCTGTGTGCACATAGGTTTGATGTGAGGATTTCATGGGAGTTTCTACAAAGGCATCCCCCAGCGCTCTGCTCCCTCCTCCCATGCAGTAAGATAATGGTGGGGTGTGTTCAAGTCTTGGCTACCCGGGCTCTCTCTCCCTCCTCAGGTTTCCTTCCCTACAGCTCAGCTTGCCCACAGGTTCCCAGAGATTTTTGGCAGCAGGTTCTCGGGGCAGAGTGAAGCTGTGAGCTGCGTGGGAGGGGAGGCGGTTAGACGACCCATGTTGCAGCCTACTTAATGAGCGACAGGAGCTCCTGGTGGAGCCATTAAGCGGCAGCTACAAAGGTGGGGAACCCCAATTAGAAAGGGGTGGGAGGCATCAGCAGGAGGCCCCGCGGGACGCCTACCGGACAGATCCTTGTCTTGGGTGACTCTGTGGGACTCGCGGGTGGAGATGTAGCTGTTTGGGTTCTGAGTCTCATTTTAAAGTGAGCTATCCCAAGGTCTGTGTGTAGAGAGCAACTTGTGAAATCTCAAGGGAGGAGGGAAAATGAGTAGAGGGCGGGTCTCCTTGAATCTGTGGTTCAGATGTTACAATCCAAGGGTACTGAAGGAAATGATAAGCTATTTACTTAATTTTAATGGGCATCCCTTTCAGTTTGGATATCTGTATGCAGCCAATTGCTCTCTTCTGTGGATAGCGCGACTGAATCGCATTATGTTTACAGCAAGATAATAATCCTGGATTTTCCATGGCTTGCTCTGTCAGAGTATAAGATTAGCTCTTGAATTCATTAACAGGCCTCTCCTTTTAAATGTCAGATAACTGTTTAAATGCCAAGCCCTTGCACAATACCTTCTGTGCAATTCAAATCAGCTTTACCAAATTAACTCATCCATCTTTACTAAAGAGAAAGGCTTCCAGGTGCTTTTAGCAGAGCCTAAAAAATAGTAAAATATTTACAGTATGACATAGGGACAGGGGCTGGATGAATTTCCATCTTCTCTGAAATAGGTCACCTTTCCATCAGTTTTAAATCATTTCCACCACACACACACGCACACGCACACGCACACGCGCACGCGCGCGCGCACACACACACACACACACACACACACACACACACACACACACACACACACCAGCTTTAGGTCTCCTTCCTTCCAGGTAACTCTGGCTTTTTTCTCCCCCCTACCCTTTTTGAGACCTTACTCTATGTTGCTGCCTTAGCTCTCTGCATACACCAGAGATGCAAGAGTCAGTGCTGAGTGTTCCTCTGTGTTGCAAACCTAAAGGGGATGGAGCTCACAGCGTCAGGATGGGACCCAGACAGCTGGAGCAGAGGGAGCCTGGAAATCAAGAACTCCACTTTCCTTTTCAAAGAGCCCCTGCCGGAGTTGGACCTCCTGAATAATGAGACCACAGAGGCAGGCTTCACTGATTTCTAAAGACAGATCTGGTCCATGAGGTTTTTCCTCATGCACGCCTCTTCACTCGGTCTGAGCTCCACTGTTATTCCCTCAGAGAGGTGCCCCCTGACTGCCCCAAGGCAGGTCATCAAATGTCCCCCCAGTCTATCACAATCGCAGTGTCGTCAGAGATGAGTCACCATATAAAATCACCTGCCGGCCCATGCTGTCCGTCTGGCTCATGGTAGCCACAATAAATACCTATTTAATGAACAGACACAAACCACCCAAGCATAGGGCCGGCTTTCCTGTGTTGTACTCTCTGACATCCTTCTCTCCCTTGTGCTTAATCACATTTACTCTCATGTCCCAGGCTCTTTTGCTAGCATCTATTTTCAGAACCTTGAACGTCATCATCATCATAAACTACTTCTCTGAAGGCATTCCATCAAGTTACCACTGATGGCTCCTACATGACAGGGAGAGGAGCAGAATGGTCCTCAGAGGGAAAGATAAGTCAGGAGGTATAGATTCCAACAAGTCAAGTTCATTCCAGCCATCAGACCTGGTCTTGGCCATACCCTGGTCCTCTAGCCCAGCACAAGATCTTTGTAGATAATGAAGAACTTTCTGTCAGATCATATCGTCTGATTTCCATCATCCATCTAGTGATTCCTGAAGGACTATGAGACCGGACAGCTTGAATCTTGTCAGATTCTAGCTTGAACCAAAAGCTTTCAATGGACCTAGAATAGAGAAAGGGAAATCTCTGCCTGAGAAAGCTAGGCAGGTATATGGCTGGCATGATAGGAAAAATATATATATCTTTTTTTTCCAGAAAAAAAAAAAAAAAACTTTAGGCACATTTCAAAATAAAGGAAATGGATGTGGTTATTCATTGGAATAATGGCCACTTGTGGGGACCCACCAACTGCTAATTCCTCATGAATGCTTACAAGTAGCATAAATGTTATGGGAGGAATGGTTTATGGCTGCCCAGAGAGACAGACATCTGAGGGTTAGTCTCCTAAAAAATATGGAACTGATCAAATTCCCACCCAGGGTGATCTCATAGCACATTCATGTATGTGACCCCAGCAAACCGGCACCCGCAAAATAAATAACTTTTCTCTTTGCAAATGAGGGACCAGTGCCACGAGGAGGTCAGGCCTGTGGAGGTCAAAGCATACTTCCTGTGAAGGATGCTTCTTGTCTCCTCTCAGTCTGAGGCGAGGTGAGCTACACTCACAGCTGCCTCTGCTATCCTTCACTCACCCATCTCTTCCTCTCCAGCTAATAAGTCCAGTCAGCTGTGTTATACTCTGAGTCAGACATTGCTGGAACCGAGGAACAAGGCAGCTAGGCCTCCTGCCCTCCAGGAACTCAGTGTCAGCCAGTGCAGACGCCATCACTGCAGGCTGCTGTGGGAGGGGAGGCCGAGGGGACACAGGATGGAGAGGAGAGGGATGGGCCGGGAGCACAGAGTTGATGGCGGTCCTCGGGCTCTTCTCGCTGTCTTCCTGGTGTTTTTATCTCCTCAAGGGTGAGTCACATTCTTTGTTTTCTCTTCCCTCTCAGAGAGTTCAGGGTGCTCTTCAGGAGGGTGCAGGTGTCACCCAACGACACCCAATAAGTATTTATTGAAGGACTGAAAGAGACCAGAAAGACCAGGATCAGGCTAGGCAGGCCTCATAGCCGTTTTAAGATGGTTAGTTGTCCTTCAGTCAAAGGCCTTTTGAGGACTGGAAGCAGAGGAGGAACATGGTCCTTTCACTTAGATCACCCAGGTTGCAGTGGGGGGTAAGGCCTAGAAGGCAACTTCAGATCCGACTTTCCGTCACTGAAATGGGACACTGAAATGCTCATTTTGGTGATCACAGAGAGCGTGGTCCAAGAGATCATAGGGCCCCTGGGGCCTCCCAGACTCCTGTCTTTGCCTCTGTCACATTTGTTCAAATCACTCTTCCAAACATATCAAACACATCTTAGCTTGCAAATTAGCCGGACTCTTGCCTTAATCATATATATCGAAAGACACACTTGATGACTACTCATGGAAGTTATAGGAATATTTAAAAAAAAAAAAATGTCTTGATGTGGTGGCACTAGCCTATGACCCCAACACTTTTGGTGGATAAAGCAAAAGAATCACAAGTTTGAGGCCTGCTTGGGCTACACAGTGAGAGACCGTCACAAACCAAAAAAAAAAGGAAAGAAAAGAGAAAAAAAGTCTTGTCTTGGGCACTGATCTTACCTCTTCCAAATGCTACCCAAATGGCTCTGGACAAGTTGATTTTCTGATCTGTGTAGGGAGGATGACTGGGCAGGCAGACCTGCCTCCCAGGGTTGCTGTGAGTAGTATATGAAATAATTACCACCCCAGGAAAGTCCCTTCCCACTTCTCTATTAACTGGTCCAATTGCTCTTTACATGTATGTATCCCTGTGTCTTCGATAATAAAAATAGGCATTGCTATTAGTGTTGCCATGATGAAAAAAATGATTTTTATAAATATTAGGGGGGTTGGATCGGCTCTTGTTGCTGTGTGTATCGTTCCTATAAAAGTCGGGCTTTCTGCTTCTCTCACAGGGAACACCGCAGTCCTTGGAGGCAGCAGCTCAGAGGATGGGAGAGCCTCAAAGTTGTATAAATAAAGGCCTGATATGTTCAAACGAAAAAGAATTTTACACACGCAAGCTGCACATCGACATGACGCCGTTCCTGAAGGTGATCCCACACTGAGAGACAAGGGGTTTATAGGCACATACACAGGAATGACAGTTAATACACTTCTGCATGCTACAAAAACTGCTCAGAAGTCCCTCTGTGCTCCCACTTTATCAGAAAGGACAGAAAATAGGCAGGTTGTAGCAGATGAAGGAAGAGCAAATTAGGACAGTAATCCCAGCCAGCCATCGGGACAAACCAGTTGGGTGTCTGGTTTAGGTAGTAGGGGACAGTGGAACAGAGAGAAAAAGAGAACTTTGAACTCCCTCATAAAACAGGTAAATATGATTCATTTTATCTTGGCAGTTGCTAACATAATTGCTACTGTTTGTCACTATCTGTAACTTGGTAGAGCGATGTTATGAAAAGCGCCGATTCTTGAGTTAATTATTTGAGGGTGATATGTGGATTCTTTCCTGGATATTAGCCCTTGTTTTCCCTAACATTCACTGATCTCCCAAGCTCAGCTTCGCCTCTGGTTAAGGGCACTGAGCACTCCTGAGGTGAGGATGGCATCGGTCCCCCTTTACAGTGCTCCCTCCCACTTCAGCATGTCACACAGCCCTGGCTGACGGAGGGTGCTCAGTGGGTGCTCTGTAGGTTGGTCCACGCTTTTCATCTTACAGCCCTTTGGTTGAAGGCTTTTTCCCAATCTCTCCTTTGGACCTCTTCAGAGTATGCTGAGCTGAAAAATGGCCATAAAGTCAAAGAAACTGACCAGGAGCAGAACCAAGATAGGCATAGAAGGACTTCAGATCCTTCATACTGTCCTAGAGGGCACTGTCTCAGACCTTTGTTTAAAAGTGACTAGGGAAAGACAGACACAGGGGAAGACAAACACTTGAGAACCCTTGAAGACATGCTGTAGTGTTGTGAGTTCTGACAGGAACTATGGATGTCATAAGAGCCACTGTCCCAACCTCAGCTAATCCAGAGTTCTCCGGGCATGCTTCGGTGGGCTTCCACCTTAAGATTTATGCAGAGAGTTAATGATGCTCACATGTTTGGGATATTAACAGTGAAAAGGAGAGGCAGGGGGATCGGGAATTCATTATCGTTTCAGCTACATAGGGAATTTGAGGCCACCTTTGACCACATGAGACTCCATTTCCAAACAAACAAAAACACTTAAAAGTTTACCTTGAATATGTTTGTCTCTGTGACTTTCCTAGGCTTCCTCCTGAACTAGTCTAGTGGAGGCAAGATGGCTCCTGGCTTTTTCTCCTGGAGTCATTTCAGAACTGAAAAACAGCTTAGGTCCCATGTCCTGATGAAGCCCCTGGTCCAGCCTGTTGCCACAGGAGGTGACAATGGAGAAAAGAAGCACGTCTTACAGGGTACTTAAATTACAAGACAGAACAATGATTTCTGAACAGCAGGAACAAAAGATCTTGACTTTGAGAGTCAAGAAGATTGCCAGGCTGTTAGCGGATGATCCCTGTTAGTATAAGGAACGGTCCTTTTTGTGTCTTAGGGCGCAAAGAATTATTGCTGGTACGTTCTGAAAAAGTGGTTGAATCATTACCGCTGTTTGTTTATTCTTTTAGTTAATATTTTGAGTGCCTACTATGGGGTATGTCTGAGAACAAAATAGACTGAGATGGCCTGGAGATGTAGTTCAGTTGGACTTGCCCGGAGTGCACAGAGTTCTAGGTTTCCATTTCCAGAACAAGAGGGAAACAAATAGAATTAGATCAAGATCCCTGCCCCCTCTTCCAGGATAGCGAAGGGGAAAGCAGTAAGTATAAGCAGAGATGTGGTATATCTAAGGTAACTGTTGCTAAGGAAACAAGATGAGACCCTGCTTGTGGAGCAACTGAAAAGCACAAAATTCAAAGTGGGAGGTTTTGAAAGTCTGATCTAAATGTACCCATCCTGCACAATGACCCGGAGGTTATACATGCTCTCTCCAGAAGGCAGACAAAATAGACAATAAGCTTCAACTCCACAGCTGCTGCAGATGTTAGCTACTGGAACTGTATAGGTGGAGAGGGACCTGACTGAATACCAGTCAAGAGCCTGCAGTTAGAGCAGCCAGCATCCGTTGGGAAGTTCCAGGCTTTGTTCATAGAGGCAGGTACATCCCACCACCCAGAGGATCACTGTCAAGGCCTGCTGTGGTTGCATCAGGGAAGCCTGGCTTAGGACACTGCCCAAGATGAAGCCCGATGCCCTATGAAGTAAGATCTGGTCCCAAGAGTCGTTTCAATATGCTTTGTTAACTTGGCAGGGACAGGGCAGAGAGACTGAAAGCCAGGTTTAAGATTCAATGAATGCATGAAGTTTGGAAAATATTGCCAGGAGAAAATATTTAGGACGGCAAGTGTGGTCTTCCCAAGAGAAAGAAGCAAGAGCAAGGTGAATGGGAAATAAGCAATACTAAGGTGTCAGGCCAGTGAGTTGGCAAGAACCAGGTCTTCTCTGATTCTGAGTGACCTTCCAACCCTCTGGAACACCATTTCCTCTTTGCAAAATAGAGATGACTAAAAATAGTCCCCCAACACCTGCTTCTCAACGATGAGGTGAGAATTACATAAAATAACAGTTTTGAAAACATGTTCACTTCTTTAGCAGACTCAGCCCAGGGGAGTAAGGAACAAAGTAAGCTCGTTGGTCCCTGCTAAGACTGAGCCTCTCACACACTGAACTTGCTTAAATTTCCCACCCACCTCTCCAGCAAGTATTCAGATCCCCCAGGACTCCTGAAAAACTGACGCTCACAAATAACCCACAGCATGCCTGACTCGCGGGGAGCCAGGATAAAAAGCTATGTAATGTTGAATGAGGTCTCTACACGGCTTCTGTGAAGAATTGAATTTCACATTTTTGTTCTGGCCTCAGAGCCTGAGAAAGGGCAGGGATCTGTTTGTTTGGGTGTTTTGTTGTTGATTTGGTTTGAATTTTCAAGACAGGATTTCCCTGTGTGGTCCTGGTGGTCCTGAAACTCACTCTGTAGACCAGACTGGCCTCGAACTCACCTGCCTCTGCCTGGGATTAAAGGCATGCACTACCACCGACCAGCTTGTTTTCATTTCTTTCTTTTTTTTATTTTATGTACTTTATTTTGTCTGTATGTCTGTCTGTGTGAGGGTGGCGGGTAGCCTGGAAATGAGGTAAGAGACAGCTGTGAGCTGACATATGGAAGCTGGGAATTGAACCCTGGTCCTCTAAAGGAGGGGCCAGTGCTCTCAACTTGTAAGCCATTTCTCCAGCTCTTTCCTCCTCCTCCTCCTCCTCCTCCTTTTTCTTCTTCCTCCTCCTGCTATTTATTTACTTGTTTGTTTGTTATGTAACCCTGCCTAGTCCTGAACTGCAGTGATCTGCCTGGGATTGAACCTGCACCTCTGGGACTGGCCCTGGGGATGTTTTTGTTTGTATTGTTGTTTTGCGTTGCTGGAAATTGGAGTCAGGGCTGTGTGCATGCTGGGCTAGTGTTCTACTACTGAGCTACATCCCTGGCCCCAGAATCTTTCTAGAACGTTGGAAAAGCTAGACTACTTCAGAAGTTGAAACTATCAAATGAGATACTGATACTGGTTTGGGAGAGTCAGTGGATGAGAACATTTTCTCAGAAAGCTCAAAGTTTGATGTGAGTTTTAATCTCCAGAGCTCATGGTTTTAAGGGGGGGGGGGGCACTGTGCTGCTTTTTTTTTTTTTTTCTATCATTAAAACGATACTGAAAGAGCCAGGCATGGTGGCGCTTGCCTTTAATCCCAGCATTTAGGAGGCAGAGGCTGGCAGATCTCTGACTTGGAAGCCACCTGGTCTACAGGGCAGGTTTCAGGATAGTTAGAACTACACAGAGAAACCCTATCTCAAAAAACAAAAAAAAAAGAAACAAAGAAAAATTTGAAAAAAGAGCTGATAAGATAGCTCAGTGGGGGAGATGGGGAGATGGCTCTGAGGCTAAAAACACTTTGCTCTTCCAAAGTTCAGTTCCCAGCACCCACATGATGGCTAACATCTGTAACCAGTCCCAGGGGATCTGATACCCTCTTCTGGCTCCTGTGACCACTACACTTATGTGCACACAAACATATGCTGGCAAAACAGTCATACACATGAACATAAATTAAAACAAAAATACCCACAACATCTCAGTGAGAACAGCATCTGCTATCAAATCTGAGCTTTATCCCAGAGACCCATACAGCAGGAGAGAAAAGCATTCCAAAGGTGTGCATCTGACAGACGTCCCCCCACATGAACATACACACACACATACACACACAAACATTCACACACATTAAATCAATGTAACAAATTAAAGAATTAATTATTGCTTTTGGATATCAAATGGTCGTGTTACATAGAATTCTAAGTGTGTCTTCCAAGCTGAGCATTTGGGGAAATCTTGTAGCCTCTATCATCTATTACTCCACAGGGTCCTGGGAGTGTAGGTTACTCCAGTAACTGATGCTTCTGAATTTCTAATTCTCCTGCCTCCACCTCTCAGGTCCCAGGACTTCAAGTGTTCCCCCACCCTGTCCAGCTCTTGTGTATTACTTATTATTGCTCTCATCTCGCTGATGGAGGGCCGAGATTTGGTGTTGCGTAGGCAACTGGAGACAGACAGAAGTCTCCATTCTTCCTTCTGTATCTCATGCCTCCCTCTCAGCGGTGCCCTGGAGCACCGTGCCCAGATGGAGGGCCAGTATGAGGAAGGAGGTCCAGGCTTCTGCAAGTTTTCCAAGGACAAACAAATAAGAGCTTCTGGTGACATGACCAGAGCCAAGCTCACTAACAGTTGTGGAAACTGAGGTTCAGGAGTTAAGTGATGCCTGCTTTGTAAATGACAAGTGTAAGATTTGAGAGCAAGCTTTAGGCTCCACTGCCCATGTGTCCCAGAATTGCCTGAGAGTTTACATTGTTACTCTAATGACTCCAGCTTCCCACCCAGGCCTCTAATTTGCTGTTACCAGCTTGCTTAAAAACTCTTTCCATGTCCACACTAACTGTGCAGTTGAATTTCCATCTTCAAAGATGTACTTCTTTTACAAGTAGAAAAGTATGGCAAATTCAGTTTTTCTAAAACTCCAAATTGTACCACACAAGAAGTGACCTATGTCCAATTTACACTGCCTGACACTGTAGTCCCTAGACTCCCCCCACATGCTTGGAAGTGTCCTGCCTTCCTGCTCCTGCAATACTTCACACTAGCCTGCTGGTAAACAAACCTACTGGGCCTAATTTAGCTTCACCTCCCTTGAGGTCCCGGGGAAACCTGGACCTCTCACAACATTTACACCCAGTCTCAGACCCATGAGGCTTCCTGCCATCCTCCTACAAGAAAGTGAGCTTTCTGCAAATAGATCTTCCGACTTTGTGTCCCTAGTGCAGTACTTGGTACGTGGCAGATAAATGTCATCTGCTGAACAGAGGACAAATGACTTGTTAGAGTTACAGAACTGAGATTTGAACTTTTATGCATTTTGCTCACTCAACAAGATGAGTGTCTATAATCCCAAAGTGTGAAATCTTAACTGCTCCCAATTCAGAAAATCTTTGAAGAATTAAAGATGCGCTATAAATGGAAAATTCTGTGTCCAAGTTCAGATGATAGGTCACAATGTAAATGCACTTTAAAAATATGTAAAATTATGCTCAGGCTGTGTGCATAAAACATATCTGAAACATAAGTTAATTTTATGTCTACATTTGAGACTCCTTCTCAGGATATCTCATTATTTGTATGTAAATATTCCATAATCCAAAATGTGTGTGTGTGTGTTCCTGTTTGATGTGTGGGTATATATATATATATATATATATATATATATATATATATATATATATGTGTGTGTGTGTGTGTGTGTGTGTGTGTATATATATATGTATATATATATATATATATATATATATATATATATATATATATCTGTGTATGAACATGTGTGTAAACTCTGAAACACTACTAAGTCCAAATATTTCAGATACTTTTTTATGTTTTAATCACTCAGTTTACTGATTTTATTTTAGTGTTTTGTTGTTATCTGTTGGGGATTTGAATCCAGAGGCTTGCATGCTAGGTAACTAGTCTGCCGCTGAGCTACACCCCCAGCTCTTGGTTTGGATTTTTTCAGGCAGGGTCTCACCTAAAGCTGTGAAGGCCAATCTTAATGCTAACTTGGGTGATGTGCCTAGATGAGTGAAGAGTCTCTGAGTGTGTCTTGATGACATTCCCAGGAAGGGTTAACTAGAGTGGGGACAGCCTGGATGTGGTGACATCATCCCAAGAACAGAGAACCACTTCTAGGTGTAGGTATGCTGTCTGCCTACTTCCTGGACACCAGGATGTGAGCAGTTCTAATCCACACCTTCCTGCCACAGTGGACTGACTCCGTGGAAACTATGAAACCAGATCTTTCCTCTCTTTAAACTGTCTCCCAGGCATTTATCAAAGCAACGGAAGCTTAACACAGGGAGGCCTCTGTTTACCTCCTGAGTACCAGGATTAGTTTACAGTTCAAGTTTTAAGTCTGAACTGCACAAAGAAGTCTTTTTTATTTTTATTTATTGGGGGTGATGGGACTCATGGCCTCACACTCACTGTGCAGCTGAGGCTAACATTGACCTTCTGATGTTACACATTAGCTCCGCTTTCAGAGTTCTTAGATTACAGGCATGTACCACCATGCCTGGCCCCATGTGCCCTCACCAAAGTGTACAACGTGATGCATACAAACATAACAAGTGGATTTTCAAAGAAACTGACCTGTTAGTACATATTGTTTGGGGTCTTATCCTTAGATTTATCCTTAGATTTCATGGTGTTCTGTGTCAACTCAGAGAGTTCCCTCGTTCTTCCTAAATTACCATAATTAATTTAACTGGTCTTCAGTTGATAGGCCATGTGGGCTATTTCCATTCTGTTGCAATGAATGAATGACCCAGGTACATTATTTCACGTGTGCTTGTATGTGTAAATAACAACAAAAATGACAGGCAGTGACTCCAGGATTCTCAGTATCTGAAGGAACTGAATTTAATAGTAAGTTGATTTCTCTAATAAGAATTCACTTGAAGGGTTTCCAAATCACTGACTCTCCCTGCCTCCAACTTCTCATCTGGGAAATGGGAAGAATATTCCTTGCTCCCGCAGATTCAGGGATGCATGTTGTAGAGACCAGTTATTTTTCTGCATTTGAAATTCTTCCAGCATAGGGAGCTTGTTTCTCTCTGTGCAGACATTTTTCTGTTAGATTGAAAGGTTTCATAAATAGGGATATAAAAACTGGTATATTTTCTAGTATTTAACTCAGCGGTTTACTGTGACTGAGGAAGGTTTTTCCATGATTTTTGCTTTGTTGTTTTTCAAGTCAAGGTTCCTCTATGTAGCCCTGGGCTGTACTGGAACTAGCTCTAGACCAGACTGGCCTTGAACTCACAGAGATCGGCCTGCCTCTGCCTCCTCAGTGCCAGGATTAAAGGCTTGTGCCACCACCTGGCATCTTCTATTCCAGGATGAGCTTTTTATGTTTACTTACTGTTTTTGTTTTGGTTTGTTTGATTTTACTGTAACAGGCTCATCTGTTTTGTCTCCAAAAGGACAGTTATTCGCCCTTTAGCGTTTCACGTCAGCAGATCTCATCAGCTCTAAGCACTAGGTCAGCACATTAGAACAAAGCCGGCAAGTAGAGAAGGGAGGGGGGCGCACGACCTGGAGAGGATGCCTTAGCAGATGATCGATCTTCTCTGATTTGCTGATGAGTGGAAAAGTGAGATTGCCTCTGAAAGCTGAGGCCTTGAGGAGGGACTCGCAGGGCCTGAAACATGCTCTGCTCAAACCAGCTGTATCACTGAGATGGCAGCGTGGGTAAGGACCCGGGGGCAGGGGCAAGGCCGGAGCACAGGGGCTCTCCTTGGGTCATCAACTCCACCTGCTGTGGTTTTTTTGTTAGTTTGAGGTTTGTGTTGTAGTTGTTGTTGTTAACGAGCTCTTGATCCAACCGCACACTGGAACGAGACACTTTAAAACACACCATCCCAGAGTCTGATTTTGTTTGCTGTTAGCTCCTAGGCTTTTGTTTGCTTGTTTTTATTTTTTCAACCCTTCACATAATTCCAGTGGACAGCAGCTGAGATTAAGAAGCTCTGGGAGGGGGATTTCTGGACAGTGAAATTGATCATGTGACTCAGGGAAAGCGGGAAGAGGGGGTCAAATGGGAGGAAACCCAACCTATATCAACCCTGGGAAAGCCACCAAGGGCCAGGCTGACCCATCTGTTCTCAAGATAAAGGACGGAATCCTTACCCTGCTTTGGAAGCTCTTGACTCTTCCCCAACCTCCCCACTTCTTTCTGCCTCTGCTCCATCCCACGCCAGCCTTCTGTCCCTAGCGGTGCTCTGCACTCGCCACCAGTTGGACCTCCCTTTCCTCAGCAAACATCTACACCTGTGCCAGCCATGCATTGAGCCCTGCACAGAGAATAAACTAAACACCGTCTAGATCAGTGGGACTCTGTCCTGCCCCCTTGGCTCTTTACAGATGATCTCTGGACACTTAAACTGAAGAAGCTGACCAGGAAGATGGGCTGGGGATGAAGTGCAGCAGCATAGTGCTTGCCTAGCATGGGCAGACATCCTCATTATAATCCCAGCAGCTCCAGGCAGTGGTGATACACCTTTGGTCCTAGGCTCAGGAGGCAGAGGCAGGCTGATCACTGTGAGTTCAAGGCCAGCCTGGTCTACAGACTGAATGCCAAGGTAGCCAGAGAAGGAGCTACACAAAGAAACCCTGTCTAGAATTTTTTTTAAAAAAGGGGGGGGGGTGATGATCGTTATCATCACCTGTAGCACCACTAAGAAGAAGAAACTGTAGTCCATTTTACTAGAAGGGCATGGACAGAGGGGCGTTTGCATGTATTTTCTCTCATTATTCTTTGTGGTAACCCAATAGGAGCATGGAGATGAAACCAACTCTCATGAAGAAGCAGGAAGACCCCAGAGAGGGAGTGACGAAGATTGTCAAGGTAGCGTGAGCTGGCGCTGGGTGTATAATCCTAGTGATTGTCCAGGATGAACCCCGTGCTGTTCATTAACAGAGAACCATCTTCCCATTTCCCTCTGACTGGAACTTAGAAATAGAGTTCTTACTGCCCCAAGCAAATGCAGGTAACATGATTTCTCCTCTTGGATTATTTAACGATTTCTTTCCTGCTTGAGTTGCTGACTGATGCAAGAGTAGAGACTTCGGGAAGTACAAAAAAAAAAAAAAATTCCACCTCCCATTCCCATCCCAAACATCTCCGCATCTGTGTTCTCCTGCTTTTGGGAGCTGTGGCTATGCTGTGAGGGGCCCGGAGCTCCATACCTAGAGAGATGTGAAATACAGGGAGGCAGGACCTATCATCCGCAGAGCCCTGGGAGGCAAGAATGCCTCCCTTGATACACCGGCCACAGCGGTACATGCCTTTAGTCCCAGCACTCTGGAGACAAAGGCAGTTAGATCTCTGTGAGTTCAAGGTCAGTCAGGTTTAATGAGTTCCATCCAGGACAACCAGGGCTATACAAAGATCGTTTCTCAAACAAAAACAGAAAGAATGCCTTGATGGTGGCTTCCTTCAAAACAAGTCTACATTTGATCAGCTGGTGGTGGTTCTAAGGTGGGTGACATACATAGTTCAGAGTCTGAATTAGACTCCAAGGTTGTTATTTGATACAGCAGTCAACTGGGCCTCCAGGAACTGAATTGGTCTCTGCCCTTAATGCTTCTAGTTTGGGTTTTAGTTTTACTTGTGTATGTAGGGGGATTATGTTGTTACATTGTAAATAATTGTCCCGCCCACTGGTTTCATAAAAACGCTGATTGGCCAAAGGCAGACAGGAAGTGTGGGCGGAGCTACCAGACTAAGAAAATTCTGGGAACAGGAAGAACAGAGCAGAGATGCCACAGATGAAGAGGACAACTATGCTGCTCTGAGAAAAGGTACTGAGCCACATGGTTGAACAAGATAAGAGTCATGGGTTAGATTAAGAGCAAGAGCTAGCAAATTATATGCCTAGGCCCCAGGTCAATCAGCGTTCAATTAATGTAAGCGTCTGTGTGTCTCTGTGGGACTTCAGGACTGTGGTTCTGTGGGTCCGGGCCATGAGGCTAGGCTGGAAAGTCCGGGCCAGAAACATACAACATGTGTATTTTAAGATAATCTCACTGTGTGACTCTGGGTGTCCTGGAACTCAGAAATTCTCCTGCTTCTGCCTCTGGAGCGCTGGCATTAAAAGCTGTTGCCATGACGCCAAAATCCTCATTGCTTCATTTTTAAGGGTGGGTTCCTGGCCACACCAAAGTAACCAGTTTATAGTTGGTATACAAGAGTGTCCAGCAGAGGGAGCATGTGGACTGACTGCCAGCCTGGGCTCTGAAACCTACACCATTTGAAGCACCCAGGGATGCTTGTGGCCTCTTTTTTAAATGTCACACAGGCGAATGTGCTACCCAGGCTGGTAACTTCAGGTCTGTTCTACTGAATTGAGCTTGAGCTGTGGAGTGGGCTTTATCCACCTTCACCTCCCCATGCCTGGCATTGTCTGCCCAGGCTAGCATAAGCACTGGCCTCTTCAGGCGGCTGCACAAAAAAACAGACAGAACGAGGCCCCTTAAAGAATATCAGTCTCAGTCTGGCGGTGGCACTTGGGAAGCAGAGGCAGGCAGATCTTGGATATTACAGCAAATTAATATCTACCCTGAAATGACACTGATGCTTTCTGTCTCCATTAAGTTGAAGGTTTTAACTTTTTCTTATTTATCTCTCACAATTTCTTTCCATTGACATTTTAGTAAAAAATAATTTTTATAGCGATTTTGTTTTTTATAAAGCTGTTTTGGGGTTTTTGTTTGGGAGGGGTCTTTTCTTTCTTGTGCTCTCTCTTTTTTTCTGCATGTTTTACCTGCATGTATGCTCTGTACCACATGCATGTAGTGCCTGAGGAGGGTGTCAGATCCCTGGAGTTATTGACATCGTGAGCCCAAATGTGGGTGCTGGGAATAGAACCCGGGTTATCTGGAAAATCAGCTACAGGTCATAACCACCCTTAACCATTGAGCCGTCTCTCCAGCCCTAGACTGACTTTTAAAGATGTCACTCTTAGACAATAATACATTATGGTAGTGTGAGCCCTGGGTTGATCAAGGTTTTAACAGGGCCTTCTAACTCCATCTCAAAAATTGACCTTCAAATCCTCCCTACTATAAATCACACATTCTGAATGTGAACACTGACAAGGTTCCAAGGTCTTGGCCAAGTGCAGCGGGGACTTTAAGCACCACAGAGCATGGCCCAAACTAAGCAATGACCAAGTCAGTGAAAACAGACTTCCTGTCTCCTGACACCAGGGCCGGCTCCACAAGTCCCAAGTCCCTCAGAGGGTAGCCAGACATTCTCTAATGTAATGAAATGCCACTGCAGAAAGTCACAGAAGGCGTTTGCCTGTCCCGAGTGACAAATGCTCACTTTTAGAAAGGATTTCGGGTCATGGAAAGCAAGATGAAGGAATTACTAGGGAAATGCTTCGAGCTGCTTAAACAATTTTCTCTTTGGTCTTAATGGTCAGGTTGGGTTTTTTGTCTTGTTTTTGTTTTTGGCTTGTTTGTTTTGGTTTTGGTTTTTCCCTATTTTAAATTCAGTTGTGATCTTCATGGTTTGTTATAAGGACTGAGCCAGAGACTGGGGCTATAACTCAGGGCAGAGCATTTGCCTAGGATGTGCAAGGCCCTGGGTTCAATCACCAGTACTAAATGTATTACACACACATACATAAATAAAATATATAAAAATGAGTGAGTTTGTGATAGGGCTTAAAATTCTGCTTTTAAGTTTCCGCAATGACCTCAGAATCCAAGCAGACCGAGGAAATAGCTCTTGTCCCAATGTCCCAGGAAAGAATAAAACCTTCAGTTCTAGCTAAACATTGCTGCACTTCAGAATTACCTGGAAATGTGGTTCTGGTTTTTCAAGGCAGAGTAACGTATAACCCTAGTTGTCCTAGAATTCAGGCTGGCCTCGGACCCAGAGACCCACCTGCCTCTGCCTCCTGAGTGCTGGGATTAAAGGAATGTGTCACCACTGCCCAGCTTTACCTGGAAGGTTTACAAAATGTTCCTTGTGGCACTCACCTGGAATTCCAGACAACCGGAAGGCTAAGGTGTGAGGCTTGCAAACCCAATGCCAGTCTAGGCTATGGAGATAGACCCTGTATCCAAAATTAAACGAATAGGGCTGGAGATGGCTTTAAAGTTAGGAGATCTCTCTGCCTTCCAGAAAACCCAAGTTTAGCTACTCATATCAGGTAGCGAACAACAGCCTGTAACTCCAGCTTCAGTGTATCTGCCGACCTCTTCTGGCCACCGTACACACCCACACAGGGCATACACTTTACAGACATGTACATACACATAAATAAAAATAAATCTTAATTTTTTAATTAAAGGAGACAAAAACATTTTTAGTCTGGTTTATATCTGGGCTGAGGCCTGGAAATATGCAGTTTTATAACTGGACCTTCCCACTTGATGCCGGAGGTACAGGGACCACACTCTAAAACCCGTCTTGAGACCTGTTTCTCATATTTGTTTCTCTGAATTTGCCAAGATCCATTAGCCTTTCTTTCTTTCTTTTTTGTTAATAGAGGCTGGGAGAAGAATTAGTGAGCATGTTGTGTTTGGCATACCTTGTCTCAGGCCTACAGCATAGACCTAGGTTGACTTCAAACTCTCTCTGCAGACAAGGATAGCTTTGAACTTCTGTTGCCTACACTTCCACCATTAAATCCCGAGATTACCAACTTGTGCCACCACGCCCAGAAACCTATTTAAGAACAAATAGAAAAGGAAACCTTTAATTATATAGTCACAATTTGTATTAGTATCTTATCAAGAAAGCCTTGTTCTAACATGATAACTACTTTCTAAGCCAGGCTCGATGGCAGGGCACTTGGTCTTGGAGACTCATCCATCTCTGCCTTAGCCCTTTAGCTTAAGACCAGACAAGGGTGTGATCCGAGATGAATGAGGCAGTACAGATGACACAATATCACTCTTTGAGGGCCAGTGTTATCCCAGCACACAGGCATATGTCCATATGGCTAGCCTGGTCTATGCTGGGAGAGACTATGTCTCAAGAAACAAAACGAAATAACGCCTTAAAATGTGGCAGAATGTTTTAAGATTTATGTTGAGTAGCAAACTCAGGCTCTCATGCATACTAGTCAAAGCCTCTATCACTGAGCTACCTCCCTTAAGATAGACTGAGAGAGCTCTGTAAGCCAACGTGAAATATGATGTCACGAAGGAGCAACCTATAAAGGGAGGGAGAGAAACATTGGAAAGCAATGAGCCATTCCCATGGCTCCATTCAGAAAGAGAAGGCCCAGGGTCTGCCACCTTATCAAAAGCAATGTCTGGAGCTGGAGAGATGGTTCAGTGGTTAAGAACACTGGCTGCTCTTCCAGAATTTCGGGGTTCAATTCCCAGCACCCACTTGATGGCTCACAACCATTTGTAATCCCAGTTCCAGGGGATCCAAGGTCTTCCTCTGGCCTCCGCAGGCCCCAGGCACATACCTGGAGCACAGACATACATACAGACAAAACACTCATACACATAAAATAATAATAAAAAGAGAGACGTGTGTGATCACTGTCCTGCTGGTCTAACAAAGGCAAAATAACAGAAGGAGGATAGGAAGCTTCTGCCTTGAAAATACAGCCAAGCTGGCAGATGGCGGCAGGTAGAGGGCAGGGAAGCTTGCCACATTAGGCTGTCCAGAGCCCCAAGTTACCTCTCAATACTTTGAAATTGGTCCCCTGTGAGGTTACCCTTATACAGTGCTGATCCAGGACAGGAGAGGAAGGGTCAGTGTTGGGTGCACCACTGCCTTTAAAAACTTTTGTTTTATATATATATATATGAAGTCCCTACTAGGAAAGCTGGAAAAGCCAGGGTTTTGCTAGCTGAACCAAGATAAACACAAGGGGGCGCTGCTCCCCACAAGTGGAAGCAGGCGGGCCCACTGCCTGTCAGATATGTTTATTTCTGTCCTGTAGATGCTGCACATTCCTACCTCTTAGACTCACAGTCACACTTGCTCTCATGCCAACTCTAAAGTGTTTTTCTCTCTCCGGCACAAACAGCAGGCTCTAGTTACCATGCTGTGGCTGGCCTCAGGGAGCTAAGCTATCCCTGCCTCCTCCTGGTCTTTGTGGTAGCAAAGGAAGAGAAAGAAATATTTAATGCATTTGTGAGTTGTGAGAACCTGGTGGTGTGACTCACTGACCCCAATGAGAGCTGCCTGGGGAGCTGGGCTCCATATTTTGAAAACAAGCCCTTTCTTAGGAAGCTGTCCCACACTGCTTCTCCTTACACACCAAGTCACTTGACACCTCCGCTTCCTTGGGAGACCTGAAGTCTTACTCAGTTTTGTCCAGACCTCACCTCCATTCCACAAGTGAAGGAATGAATCAGGTGAATGAACTGAAAACACACTGAGTTCCTTACCCGCAGGAGCTTACAGCAGAGATTTCTGCTTTGGGCCTCACAACAGTGCCTGCAGGAATAACGAAGGTCAGAAATCTACCACTGGGAGACTCAAAGAAGCCATGGCCACCAGCGAGCACACACATCATAGTCAGAAGCAGACATCACAGTGGTCTCACTACAGCTGACAGGGGTGGACTGGCTTCACTAACCTGAGGGTGACTGCTCGCAGGATGCCATGAGCATCCACAAGATCCAGATTAGGTGTTTCTGAGGACCGCCAGCCTAGGCCTTTTCTAGGAGAAGCAG
This sequence comes from Phyllotis vaccarum, assembly GCA_033318265.1. NCBI lineage: Eukaryota > Metazoa > Chordata > Mammalia > Rodentia > Cricetidae > Phyllotis > Phyllotis vaccarum. Next base: position 11,016,907 of record JARWLC010000007.1, read on the forward strand.
ATTCTGAGTGCTCGCTTTGACAAGAATAAGAAAGATAGGAAATTCGAGTCCTACCTGGGCAACTTAATAAGATCTTGGCTCAGAATAAAAAGCTAAACACAGTTACGCTAATAGACACATTTATCACCTCAAGAAAGGTGAAGAGGATTTCTATGTAGTGATAAAGCACTTGCCTATATAAGCCAGAGGCCCAGCCCTTACACGCAAACATAGGTGCACATGCTCCTGAACATACACAAACGCTGAACACACACACACAACCCTCAGATGTTTCACGTACACCTTGGTATCTGAAAATCATTGGCATCGACTCACTGAGGACACTGAACTTCAAATTCAAAAGGTGGGGGTTTCCACCCCTTGCTCGTTGCTACAAGGGGTGGACTAGCCAGGGCAATGCTGGAGAACTAACTCACCCTGGTGGTGAGGACAGGGGAGAGCTGGGGGGAGGGGGGGTTGACCATCCTGCAACTACCCAGGCCCAGAACCAGGGTTAAGTGTTGGCCCATCCCAACATCCACCCCATCTATGATCCATTGGAGTACAGGTGGGGGATGGTGGTCCTGCAAACCCAGGGTTACAGGATCTCCATGACACAGGCAGCAACAGGATGTCCAGGCAGAGTCCTAGTGAGGGTCCAGTGTCCATAGTGTAGCAGAGACCAGTGGCCTCAAACCAGACCAATGATGCTTTGCAATGAACACCCTCATGTAAAAAATATATAGAGGAAAGAGTTTACTTCATGGCTCACTATGCCACATTGCAGCTTTATAGTGAGATTTTCCCTTTTTTTTTTTTTTTTAATCTTAAATTATATTTTGTCTTATTTGAGAGAGGGTATTTCAAGGTCAGAGGGCAGATGCCAGGGATGGGATCAGGATGCATGATGTGAAAGACATCAAAGAATAAATTTTAAAAGTTTTAAATAATATATATGCAGAGGTTTCCTTACCTGTTTGGCTTTGATTAAGGCTAATATTGAAGGCAGGGTGCATCACCACTCTGGACCTCTGTTTCCATAGATGGCTAGCCTGTGTAGTACTGAGAGCCCCATCCCTCTCACCCTGTTGCTTCCCCAGTTATGACCAGCATCTAAGCCAGGACTAGGTTCCTTCCAGTGCAGCTGCTCCCAGGGAAGGCCAGCCTGGTATCTGCACTGTGTTCCCCCTAAGGCTCTGCTAAACCCAGGCCTCTGTGGGTAGGTGAGCACCATCGGCTGCAAAGGTAGTAAGCAACTCTGTGAGCCCAGGGCCTCTTCTGTTGGCATAAGGAAGGTGACCCCTCTGTCCCCTCACTGCAAATAACGGAGTTGGTTTGCTAATCATTCATCCTCATTTTTGACGATCTGATGATATTAGAAAAGTAAAATCTTTAGGATACCAATGGGAGCATCTCTGATTCAGCCACCAGCCAGGCCTTTCCACGTGCTTAACCAACAACTACATGAATGGGGGATCTTTTAGTCACTTAAGGAACACTTCTTTTCTTTTTTTTAATGTGTATTAGTGTTTTGCCATGGGTGTCAGGTCCCCTGGAACTGAAGTTACAGTTTCCAGCTGCCATGTGGATGCTGGAGACCGAACCCAGGTCTTTTAGAAGAGCAGTCAGTGCTCTTAACCGCTCTTAGCCATCTCTCCAGCCCCAAGGAGCATTTTTCTAATCCCTGGCTAGGTTCCACATTGTCTGTGGTTGGGGAAGATGTTTCCCCTATGTAGCTACAGTTTTGGTTAAGGTGATGGTTTCAACGGTACCTGAGAGAACACAGCAACAGCAATGGGTTGGAAAAGCAAAGAGGTCAGGTAAGGCAGGCGAGTCAGCTCCCCATCACTATGACCAAACAGAAGAGAAAGGTCAACTTAAAAAGAGGATAATTGCACCTGGGTTCTGTCGGTGCTCACGTGGCCCTGCTGTGGATGTTACGGGACAGAGCTACTCCCAGCCAGTAGCTGGGAAGCATGGGGAGAGAGAAAGGAGCCAGTGTCCCAGTATGCCCCACACCACCAATGGCCTAACTTCCCCGCACCACCTACTACCTCCCAACAGCCATACAGGCAGGCAGCCATGCCTTTAGCTCATGAGCCTTGGGAGGCCATTTTAGATCCAAGCTATAACCTGGAGGAGATGACACCTGCCGTGAAGGACGGCCATTACTGAGCCTGTAATGCACTATTCAGAAGGCAGAAGTAGGAAGTTCCCCCCCCCACCCCACCCCATGCAGCCCCCTGTAAATCATCTTCTGCAGAGTGTCTTGATCCTGTGGAGCCCTGTTAGTCAGATGGGGAAAAAAAGGCAGGGGGTAGTGTAACCTGACCTTCATCACAGGGCTGGGCAAAGGAGAGACCCAAGGCCTGACTGGCCTCCCCAGCCTCAGACTCACTCTGGTTGATAACGTTATCAATGAAGGGTTTTTGAGTCCAGTGCTCTTGGGTAGATGGAGCCAGAGCAGAAAGGACAGGAAGAAATAGGGATATAAAGTTGCACATGTGCACAAACACAATTACAATCCAAATAGACAAATTTAAATGATGTGATTCTTGAGGGTTTTGTTTGCTTGGGTGCTGGGGACAGAATCCAAGGTCGTGAACTTGCTAGGCGAGTGCTCTACCAAGGAGCTAAACCTCAACCTTCCATCGCCCCCACCCCCACCCAGAAGATTTTTTTTCCTTTGAGAAACAAAACAGCACGGGTTGTCAGGAAAGGGGCCAAAAGACAAATGGACCTAGCACTGGGTGCAGCAGATGGCCCCAGGGTGCAGGGCCACAGCTCCAACAAGAGGACCCCAGGCAGGAGTCTCCCTGCAGGCTGTCTCTCTGCAGCATCCCATCACCGACTCGGCTGCTCACTGGGACTGCCATGTGGGTGAGCCAAGAAGGGACAGAACCCCTGTAAGGACACCACCACGCTGGGGACAGTTCAGACTTAAATTCACACAAGGTTTTTGTTTTGTTTTGTTTTTGTTTTTGTTTTGTTTTGGTTTGGTTTTTTGCCACACTTCACAGGGAGAATTTAGAAAAGAGAAGCAGTGTGGGGCATGTCGGGTGTTTTGTGTATATTTGTCTTGTTTTGACCTCAAACTATGCTGTTCCTGCTTCACGGTTGAGAAAAATGAGATTGTTAGGCGTTCTCTCCAACCAGAAAGGGAAGGAACTGATCTACAAGGCCCTAAAGCTAGAGTCTTCTGAGCCCAGGTGGCAGGACCTAGCAGCCAGTGTCTGTGAAGGTCTCAGAGGGAGCATCCGCGGGAGCAGGGAGCCTGGTGGCCTTCATGGGACAACCTTCCAGCTCTCAAGTCAGAGCCCCGCTTTGGCTCCCAAGTTTATACTTCCCACCTTCACAGAGATGCCTTTTCCTGCCAGCCTCTCCCACCATTGCAGGGCTGGCCACCATGACTTCACCCTACCTCCCCTGCCAGCCTTTCCCAGCAATTCAGGGCTGGCCACCTTGGCTCTTGCCCCTTCTCAACTATGTGCTTCTCAAGTGATGCCCACAAGCCCCGGAGAGCTGGTTTTACTAATTAGCAGGAACCATACAACTCTCTTGACTTGACAGCCTCAGATCCCTTAACCCGCAATGGAAAAGAATTTCTAAACAGTCTCCGAGATTCATGCCAGGTTTAAAACAAAACAAAATGCTGCATTGTGTGTGTGTGTGTGTGTGTGTGTGTGTGTGCGTGTGTGTGTGTGTGAATTCGTCTGTGCATGTGTGCGACTTTTCTCTGACTGTCACTCTTTCCAATTCGGAACACATGGAGGGTTACAACACTTCAAGAGTCAAGAGCCTTGTAGAAACCAGGCCCAGCCCATCAGTATTACTGTGCTAACAATAAAATAAAATAGCAACTAAAGAACCTCAGCCTTGTATCTCAGCATCTTCCTTTTCTAATTAGAGAGAGCGCCCAACAGTCCCGTTTTTCTCAGCCGTGAAGCAGGGATAACATAGTTTGAGACTAAATCAAGACAAATATACACAAAACACCCGACATGCCCCAGATTACTTCTTTTCTCAATTCTCCCTGTGAAGTGTGGCAAACAAACTGTGAATTAAAAAGTCTGAATTGTCCCCAGGGTGGTGCCCATACAGGGGTTTATATATAGTCTCCTCAGGACTGCTTCCTGCACAGTCCCACTCAGCCCTGTGTGGAAGCCAAAAGTGTCCCTCAAACACCGATGTTGCCTTTGGGTCTGACAACTCCTTCACCCTCTAGAAAAGAACATTCGTTTCTCACATAGAACCTAAATTTGTCAAAACAAAGAGCAGCTGGAATTGGAGATAAAGATAGTATAAGAAAAGCAATCCACCAGTCAGGGTGGTGTGTATATAATCTCACCGGGTGAGAAACTGAGGCAGGACCACCACCAAAGGTCAAGAATAGCCTGGGCTATATTGAAAAACACTATCTCAAAAACAGGAGTAGAAGGAAGGCCGGCCAATCTTAATAATCAAAAATGTGAAATTCCTAAGACAGTAGCTAACTGAATCCTTAAGCTTAAATTGTAAATAAGTAAATAACAATAATCGGAGACTAGACTCAGTTTATCACAGGAGTTCAAAATAGCTAATGTATGAAAATCTGTTTATGTGATTTTTTTTTTAAGATTGAATTTTTTAATTATGTATACAGTGCTCTACTTGGGTGTATGCATACCAGAAGAGGGCGCCAGATCTCATTATAGATGGTTGTGAGCCACCATGTGGTTGCTGGAAATTAACTCAGGACTTCTGGAAGAGCAGTCAGTGCTCTTAACCAGTGAGCCCGTTTCAGCCCCTGTTTATGTGATCTCTATCCATGGTAAAGGGGAAAGTCAGGCTGGGGGTGTAGCTCAGTGGTGAATGCTTGCTCAGACCATATGCGGCTCCGTAAAACCAAAGAAATACGATATGCACACAAACTAATAAGGGTAAATAAAGATTTTTAAGTAATTTCAATATCTGTACAAAAGGAAAGGGTCTGTTTGTGTGTATGTGTGTGTGTGTGTGTGTGTGTGTGGCAGGAGCTGATGCAGAGGCCATGGACGGGTGCTGCTCACTGGCTTGCTCTCCGTGACATGCTCAGGCTGCTTTCTTATAGAACCCAGTGATGTGGGAATGCCTTTCTGTATGCTGTGAATATCAATCTTTAAATAAAGGAGCTGTTTTGGGCCATGACAGGCACCGTAGAAAAAGTAGGAGGAGAAATCAGAGCATAGGTAGGAGAAACAGGGTGGAGTCAGACTGACCAAGCTCGAAGCCTAAAGGAGCAACATGTAAGGAACACAGGTGAGCCACGGGCCACGTGGCAGACAGATTAATAGAAATGGGTTGATTTAAGATGTAAGAGCTAGCTAGCAGTGTGCCTGAACCATGAACTTAATATAAGCGTCTGAGTCATTTTTGGGGCCTGAGCAGCAGCAGTGGACAGCTAAGGGGTCTGGGGCTGACTGCAGGTCTGTGGGTCTGGACCTCTGGCCGCCGGGACCAAGAAACCTAATTACAACAACCCAGGATCAGGGATGGCCCCACGCACAATGGACCGGGTCCTCTCCCATTGATCAGTAATTTAGAAAATACCCTAATAGCCAGCTCTTCTGAGGCATTTTCTCAATTGAAGTTCCTTCCTTTCAGATGACTCACTCATGTCAAGGTGACATAAAACTAACCAGGACAGTAGGCATAAGTGGAATTTAAAATTAATTGTTGTTATGGAGAACCCTAAGTATATACAAAGATACGGGAAGAGCACAGAGAGCATCGCTGTTGGCCACATTCTCCACATATCACCAACTCCTTATCACTTTGAAATGAATTCTAGGCTTATATCATTTACCCCACATACACCCACACAGTTCTAAAAATCAAAAAGGGATTCTTTTGACATAACTATGAGGCCATTGTTCTTGACTCGAGCTGGAGTCATCGGGGAAGAGGAAACCTTAACTGAGAGAATGCCTTCATAAGACTGGGTTGTGAGCAAGCCTGTAGGGCATTTTCCCTTTCAGTGGATTGGTGGTGTGATCCTGATCCTGGCTTCTATAAGAAAGCAGGCCGAGCAAGCTCCTGCCTTCAGGATGCTGTCCTGTTTGAATTCCTGCCTTGGCTTCCCTTTGTAGATTCTAATTCAAGATATGTAAGCCAAATAAACCATTTTCTCCAAAAGTTGCTTTTGGCCGTGATGTTACATCACGAAAGTGGAAGAGTAAGCCATAATCATCACACCTAAGAATCCAAAGAATTCTTTAATATGGTTGACCATGTTTTTATAGTTTTCAAGTTCTTATTGTTTTACAATTATAATTTTTGAGTTGATTATAATTAGTTGACATGGTCTTTAAGTGCCATTTAAATTATAGGATCCATTTTACTTCTTCCCATCCCCTCTTTTAGTTTATATGCTCAGAAAACTGGGTCGCTTTGTCCTGCCGCGCTTCCCGTGGTGTAGATTTTGCTAACTGTATCCCCCTGTTGTGGTTTCCTGAGTGTCTGCTTTCCTGTTACTTGGTCCTTGGTCCTCAAGCTCAAGTTTCATTCTTCCTCTTGGCAAGGCCAGTCGGTGTCTCTCAGGACACAGAGTGTTCATTTGTCTCTTGCCAATGTCAGCAGCTGTGGATCTATCAGTAGTGGAGCTGGCAAAGTCATGATACCATATGGAATTCTATCAATCCTTCCTCAGTTACTGATTGGTTGTGGTTATTTTTTGGTTTTTCAAGACAGGGTTTCTCTGTGTAGCCCTGGCTGCCCTGGAACTCACTCTGTAGATTAGGCTGGCCTGGAACTCACGGAGAACTGCCTGTCTGCACCACCACCTCCCGGCTTCCTCAATTACTAGTTGGGAAACTCCAACACTGAAGGCTGTTTCCTCATTGCTTTTTAAAATTATCCGATGGTATAGTTTACACAGGATGGCAGGATAATTGGTCAGTCTTTCCCTTTATGAATCCGTTTTCTACGAGTTGGCTCCGCAGCAGTACCCTACAGCCATCTAATTTTTTTCTTTTTTCTTAAATTTCTAATCATGGAAACAAAAAAATGTAGCTAAAAGTTAAAGCTTTTAGAAAAACCACTTGCTCTTCCCTGTCTTGTATAGTTTCTCAAACTTGACCCTGGCCTCTCTCCTGGCCTTGCATTTCAGAGCTGGGTCTCTAAAGACGTCCTTGTTGACAACAGTTTTGTCCAAGGGAGAGCCACAATGTACCCTGTGGGCACAATTGTAATTATAAACTGTCACAAAGGACTTGATCTTTGATCTGTTGGCAATTTTCTTCTTGCCCATGGCAGCTGTCACTTTTGAGGGATAGCAGTCAATTCTGGCCACCAGGGCATGACTACAGAGTGAGGTACCATCATCTGTCTTCACAATGATGGCTTTGTGTCCCGAACAGCAGCCAGCCAGGACCAGCACCACTTTCCAGGTCATGAACTTGTCCATTTCGACAGCAAGCAGCCCGCACCTAAGAAAGGAGGATACTTCTGCTCATAATCTTATTTTTGGTTTGGTTTGTTTTGTCTTGAGATGGGGTTTTTGTGCATAGCCGTGGGTGTCCTGGAACTCACTCTAATTTTTAAAGTATCATTACTAATTATTAACTTGTGGACTTAAATATGGAATTGTATAATCTTAAGATAATATATGATTTTATTTCAATTAAATGAAAATATACATGAATAGATCTAATCGTCTATATAACCCTGGGTACGGTGTTCACAAATAGGAAGAACCGTTGTCGTTATCGTAAAGAAGACAAAACAAGGTGTTGTGGCAATTGGGACATGCCTGGGTGACCTAGCAAGATTCTTTCTGGAAGGAAGGAAAAGCGAAGACAAGTCTCTAAATTAATCTATCCCTTCAAGGCAGTTGTTAAAGTCCCGTCAGATGTGCTGACGCATGCGTGCAACCCCACACTGGGAAAGCTAAGGCAGGAAGACTGAGTTTGGGGTAAGCCTACGCTACATAGTGAGACCCTGTCTCTGAAACCAAACCAAAGGTAATTCTGTCCCCAGGACACCACTCTCAGGAAAGGCTTGGTGCAGTTCCCTCAAGAGTGGGCTGCTGTGAAAGCAGGTTGTTATAAATCAAATTTGGCCTTCCTGGCTTGCTCTCTTGATGTATAATACTGCTGGTTCTTCCATGGGTTCTTATTTCTTTTCTTCCGTGAAGAAGCTGTGATTCTTACATGAACAAATACTTCATTTCTTTGTTAGAAAAATGTGAATTAAATATGTGGAACTGTTTAAATCTCACAAGGCTAACTGGGAAGTCCATGGGCATTGAGTACACAAGATTTTATTCTATGCTCTGCATAGTTATATTAGGTGGTCTTACTAAGGGAAAGAAATCTTCCTTAGCTGGCTCACATCTCAAATGGTGGGGTTAACTGCCAGGTTAAGCCTCTGCTTCTGGACAGTGCAATTGTGCCCTCTGGTGGTCAGACCGTGCTCTACACCCAGGTTTGAAAAAAATTGTTTAGGACAGAGCATGCCCTGAAAGGGAGCGTCCCCCATGCCCCACACCCCATCCCGAGCCACCATGTTGAAGAAATAAAAGAGGTCCTCTTGTCATCGAAATACAATAGATACCATAATCATCTCCTACTACGCCGCTAATGTCACGTACACAAAGCAAAAGAAATGCTCAGGTACATTCCTGGCCACATTGTACAGTAACCCCCACTCCAAAGCCTGGAGAGAGGTCTTTGTGTGAGAGAGTTCTGATGTATGAGGCTAGCAAAGGGGAACCCAAGTTACAGAGGAGCCTTGAGTGTAGGGGAGCAAGAGCAGCTGAATAGTGGGGAAATGCCTGACCATGTCACTGGATAGTGGTTAGGGTACTGTGCATAAGCCTCCCCCATAAACAGGACACTGTTTAAAGAAATTTGCTTTCTACTGTTAAAACCACACTGGGATTTTCATTTTGTTCTTTTGGTTTTTCAAGACGGGGTTTTCTCTGCAAAGCCCTGGCTGTCCTGGAACTAGCTTTGTAGAGCAGGCTGGCCTTGAACTCACAGAGCCTGCTTCTGCCTCCTAAGTGCTGGGATTAAAGGCATTTGTGGGCCACCATGACCCAGCAAAGAGGACCTTCACTCATTTTTAAAAATTTATTTTATGTGTATCAGTTATGTCTGCATGTGAAGTCAGAAAGTGCCAGACTCTCTGAGATTGGAGCTAAACACAGTTGTGAGCCACCATCTGGGTATGGGGATTGAGCCTAGGTTCTCTAAAAAAGCAGCCGGTGCTCTTAACCTCTGGTCCATCTCTCTACACCCCCACACACACACACTGGGGTTTTAAGAGGGAAAAAAAAAAACCTAAACGTGCATAAATCTAATCTAACATTGTCTATTTTCCTCTTCCAGTCCTTGGCCATCTGTTGTGATTTTTGGGATAGGGTCTGAATATTAACTCTGGCTAGTCTGGAATGTGAGGTGATCCTTCTGCCTCCTCCAGATTTTAATGATTCATAACACTTTTCTACAGTCTCTAGCTTTTCTTGTTATTATAAATACTTTCTATACTTTCAATATTTCTCTTTTTAACCATAATTTTCTTTCTTTCTCTTCTTTTTACTTATTAACCTTCTTAGTGGTACTGATGAACACAAGAAACAAGCTCTACCCTGAACTACCCTCCTAGTCCTTACCATCCCATTTATACGTCCATCATCTCCCAAGTCTTCTTTGTTAAAGTGTCTCTAACTTTTCATTACCAACAAATGAAGCAAATACATTGTTACAAAATATTATTTGTTCTTTTGCATCATTTCCTTGTGATAAATACCCAGGTGAGAGTCCTGATTAAGGCTAAAACAGTTTATGGTCCTATCACTTTCCTAAAGGACATTTAGTAATTGTCACAAGCCAGCTCAGGTCCCTCTGCAGCTTTTGTTGCTCACGATTCACTGGTAGACATTTTCCCTTGCCTGATTTCTTCCTGGGAAAATTGCCTGGGTCTTTTGCTGATGGAAGATACTCTATTTTCACAGACCCAGAACCAAGGAACGTGACCCTTGACCCCCTCAGTACTCCGGTAGCTGAGCACAACCAGACCTCTGTGGCTGACACCGTGAAAAGCATGTGAGTGTGCAGCTTGTGGCAATTCATCATGGGTTTGTTTCATTAATTTACTTTCTGGTTTTGTTCGTTTGTTTTCTGAGACTCATGTGGTAAGATGTAGGCAGCTGGTATATCAAAGCAACAGGCCCCTGGATAGGTTACACATTCATGAGTGAGCTACTTAAACCAAATAGTCTTGGTTAGGTGGGGGGAGTGAGCTTGAGCCATCTTGAAGTGGCTTTTAGGTGTGTCTATGCACCTGATGTTCACAGAGACCCTGGAAGGCTGGGGACAAACAGTCCATTCTGGTTCCTCCTCCGGGTTCATTAACTCTAGACAGAATAAAGATGGCCAGCCATCATCATGGCTTCTTCTCATCCCCGCCAACACAGGAACACCTTCCCTGCATGCTTACTGTGAGCTCACTGGCCAGCAGCCTGGCCCCACCCTTTGTCCTCCTTCTCCGCTGGCATCTGCTGTAAACTTCTCCACTATGGGAGGGGGAGGGGAGAACTAGACCTTACTGTGGATTTCATGAGTCTGGAGGGAACAGAGTTCAGCAGTATAAATCTCAGGTCAAAAAGCTTTCATGCCAAACCAGAAGCAAAAGAAGGAAGCCTCCATGGTTGAGTCAGTCAGTAAAGATTTTTTTTTGTCCCAAAACATATTTTAAACAAGTTATTACAACTCCCCTCCCCCAGCCAAAACCAATGGAATTCTTTTTTTTTTTTTAATCAAGAGGAGACACACACACACACAAAAGCACAAAACACTCCACAAAATCCATTGCAGTTAGTGTGACTAAAATTCAGATTTAACACAGATTCCTAAATGAGGAATAGAAAAACAGCAACGCAGTCAGGCCCGAGGTGCTCAGTTGCAGCCGCTTGCTTCTTGGGGACATAGAGGTTTTCCTAACACAGTTCTAAAGCAGACTTCTGCGAGTTTTTATGGAGTGTCACTGAATGACCTAAAGACTCATATACTTACGGGAAATTCCATTTGCCTCATTCAACAAATATTTCTCAAGTTTCCACAGTAAGGCTCTGGGCTAGCACACCACAGTAAATATATTGATTTAACTAAAAAGAAAAAAGACCCAGACAAGACCCAGCACCCAGCAGGCACACGGCATCACTGATGTTCTTGCCAACCACGAGCATAAGTCAGTGACGGCAAAAACCCTAGAACACACAAGACCTCAGAGTGGCTGAATCCTGTTAAGGGTAAAACTCAGAGAACCGGAGGCATGAATGAACAATTGGATGTTTGGGGGGTCATCTTTCTTAAAGGCCACTTTCCTTTTCCAGATAAGCCTTTGATAGAAGACATCCCAGTTGTGTGGTTCTGTGAGGGTGATCTGACCCCACTGATGATCACTGGGGTTGATTCAGCCAATCTCCTTCCTCCTCCTGCTCCACTCGTGTCCCTCCCAAAGCCACCAGTTCCACTGAAGAGGATAACCTTCCCCAAATAGGAAAGCCTGTCTTTTTTTGGCCCAAGGTACCCTCGTATTTCTGCCTGATAGAGCCTCCAAGCAAGCTCTCAATGAACGGAGTAAATATGCAATGGAAAAAATTAAAACTATTTTTCCAATTGTCTACGTTTTAGGGCTTACCTTAAGGAAACCCCGGAAGTGAAGACCACCCTTCCTAATCTCCCTGAAGGGAGAAAGTTGCCTGCCTGTGTCAAATGCCCCAACATCAAGTCATAGTTGTCCCTTCCCTCCCACTTAAATTTCTGGTCATTAACTGGTCTGCTGGCTTGCTCTTTCCAAAGGGACAGAAATGACAAGGTGTACAGACGGCTGCTAGAACATAAGCCTGCGTCCCCAGAGAAGCTGGCTTCTGAGACTACATCTCTTCTTCCAAGAAAAAAAAATAAGAAAACAAAACCAAACTTGTTCAACCAACAGACATCAGTTGCCATCAGTCATGTGAGTATGAGAATGAAGAAATCTGGTCCAGAAACCAGCCTGGACCTCTCCAAGGCTCCATGTAGATTTCTGAAGGTTTCTTGAAAGATAAGAGCATCTCACTAAGGGGCAGTAGGGGCGGAAGTTCAGTGACTGCTCACCAGGCCCTGTACCTTGCACTTGGTTGCATTTCCATTCCTGAAGGACAAGGGCCCCATTGCCCAACCCTACAGAACTGCAGAGTGGGTAACCATTGCCCTACTCTGCCAGCCTCTTTTAGGGGGAACTGCCATGTTGTCCCAGTCTATAGGGAAAGAAAAGCTGGCGTGACTCTTGCTACATGCATGGGGTTTCCTCAAAGTTAGCACATGATGTAGCTGTGGATAGAAAGCCGGCTCTGGCTGAGTTCAGTCAGTTGGCCAGCAGTGGCAGGACCAAGAAGCAAGAAAACTGCTTCCTTTGCTTTAAGCTCGAACCCTAACATAACACCGAAAGGCCTTAAAGGCCCTACTGTTTCTCCTCTGAAACTTTTCCTGGTTATTTTAAATAAATAAATGTGACCTTTTCCCCACTGGCTCCGTACTCTGAAGCTGACCCTCTGCTCCATCCAGAACTCACCTAAGCCTCAGCTGCCTTGCTCTTCCAGCATAGTCTTTGAGAAACTTTTATTTCCCGTATGTATCACAGTCTTCTTCCTAAATTTTTTCCCTTAGGGAAGGGATTTAATTGACAAGGATGAGACGAAGAAAATAACTAAGACAGACAAGGCCAGAGCACCCAAAACAGAGAGAGAAAGGGTCCTGGGCCAAGCAGAGGCTGGTGGAGGTAAGGAAGTATGTCCATATGGACTTGGCCCCTGCAGGTCTACCTTTGACTACCCAGTCAAGCTGGCTCCCTAGCCTGGTCTCAGTGCGCATGGGCAGAGAAAACCATGGCTGAGTAGAGACTTCGAAGACCCTGCGAGGGTGACAACGGCACTCTGTTGAAATGAGTGTCGCCATGCTGTGTGTGTGCCTGAGGCTGAGAGAGGCTGGGTAAGGGGAAGAGCGGACCCAGGGTTTGTCCTGTCCTACTTGAGTCCGTCCCAGTGTGTATTATTAGTGCCACTATGAGCTCATAACTACAGGCTGAGATCTGCCATCTGAAAAGCAGAAATGGAAAATGTCCCCAGGTCTGGAACTTTCTGAACGTCAACAAGATGTCACAAGTAGATTCTGCACCTGACCTCACTGAAAATACTGTGTATCATCCTGCTCGGGTCTTACAGTGTATTTGGTGTACAGTTTTATTTTGATTCTGGATAAAACCCCTTGCTACTTTAAGAAAAATATAAAACCACCTTCAAGCTGAGGGTCAAAAGTATATATGAAGCATTAACAAATCGTAGACTTAGGCTTGGATTCCATCACCAGGCTTTTATATTATACACATTTAATGTATGTGTAAATATTCTAAAAAAAGGTATCCCCATCTGAAATGCTTCTGGTCGCAAATGTCTCAGGAAAGGATGCCCAGTGGAGGTGTGAGAGTATTTAAGAAGGGAAGGATGTATTAGGATATGAGTGATTCTCTTGTCATCACACCCGCCCCCCCACGCCCCCCCCCCCCCCCCCCCGTGTCCTTCTGTGCCTTACAGATGCTTCCCAACTTCCTTAAGCCTAAAACTCACACCTACCCTTTATTGCTCCCAAGATTTGAAGACTCTTTAAACAAATCACATTTTGTTGCAAGGACAACATTGGATACACCCCTGGAGACAGATCCGGTTCTGAAGTTTGCTTTGTAAACTCTTGCTGTGTTTACAGTTGTCAGACCTTAGCATTGCCAGGAATAGGCAAAACAAAGGCCCTTGATCTTTAGAGTACTGGACTTCACCCAGTTAGAGCTCTGACCTTGGGTAGGACTCCTCAGGTGTATCCTGACCCATCTTCACCAGGGTGAGATGGAAACTTTCATTGCTTCTGACATTGGGGATTGAGCCTACCACCCTATATACTAAGCACATGCTCTACCACTTAGTTGTATCCACAGCCAGAAATGCAACTTTTCCAATAATGATACTGCTACATGGTTGCGTCTTTATTGATCTAAATATAATGCAGGGCTGCTCTTCTCAAACCGTTATTACAATGCAGGTTCTGGAGATGAATTCAGGAATATGCCCACAACTTTATTCCATGCTTAATCCTAAAAGTTATTGAAGAGCACGCCTCTAATCCCTGCATCCAAGAGGCAGAGGTATAGGGATCTCTGTGAGTTGGAGGCTAATCTGGTCTATATAGTGAGTTTCAAGATGGCCTGAGCTATGCAGTGAGACCCTGACTCAAAAATAAATAAATAAATGAATGAATGAATGAATGAATGAATGAATGAATGAATGAATGAATAGTTACTAAAGAGAATGAGCAGAGGTCACGTTTCCTCTACTTGGCTGCCTCTGACCCCATTGTTTCCCCTAGGAAAATCAAAGGATTCAAAAACTAAAAAGAAATCCGAACTAATTCCAAAAGGAAAGAAAAAGAAGCCAGGAACCAAAATGAAAAGGACACATAAGGAAAGGGACATGGAGGTGGTGGCAGAGCTGAGTGAGCCCGATGTCACTGACTCCAGAGAAGCAGGTGGCACCTCAGAGAGAGGACTCCGCACACACTCTGCTGCTGAGGACCCTTGGCTTTATCATGAATGTGATGCTCTGGAGAGTCAGGTTTCTCTAGATGGAAGATTATCACCCACACAGGCCACAGGTGTCACTACCAACATGGAATCTGAAGAAGGGGGAAGCCCTGAAGACCCTTCCAAGGTATGGGCAGGTTCTCTCTCCTCTTGGCCAGAGGAAGTTCTGTTCTCACTCTGTTCAGAACTGAAAACTTGAGGGAAATGTCCCTCAATAGGCTGTACTTTCTAAAATAGCTCCATTACATAGTGATCTTTTTTTTAGTAGGAGGCAGGTATGGGAGCCATTTGTGAGAGGTACATGTCTCATTGGAACAGAAAAAGGTAGGCACACTGGCTGTTAGAACCAAGCCACATCCTCAACTTGGCCTGCCATGTTAAAGGCTATGGTGTACACCTGGACCAGACATGCTCCTGCTTTCACAGGGTGTTTTTTATGAGTTCCTATGTCAAGTGGTTTAAATAGAAAAAGTGAATGAGCCAGGCAGTGGTGGCACACACAGCTTGGGAGGCAGAGGCAGGTGGATCTGTGAGTTCTAGGCCAGCCTGGTCTATAGAGTGAGTTCCAGGACAGCCAGGGCTACACAGAGAAACCCTGTTTTAAAAAACCAAAGCAAGAAAGAAAGGAAGAAAGGAGAAAGGGAGGGAGGGAGGAAGGAAGAAAAGAAAGGAAAAAAGATGAACGAGAAAAATTATTCTTGGGAAGAAAAGAATAACATACAAATACATCATCTCTCAGCCCATGTTGCTTCTGCTGTTGAAATTTTCACTAGGATACAAAACTACATTTAGAACTTTGTACTCCACGATACCTCCAAACACCACAGCACACAGGCCAAGCCTCTATGGATGGATGCGTATACAGTAAACACTACAACATCTCATTTCATCTTTACAACCAAACCAGGTGTGGTCACCCTCAGTTTACAGACCCAGAAACCAAAGCTACAAGTTAGATGCCAATTTCTAGATGCTGCATGACCATTCAGTGGCTTAGCCAAGGCTTGATCTCGGGTCTCTTGATTCCAGGTTCAAAATTTTGTCACTATTTTAGATAATTGCTTGTTTATTTAATGTCACGTTTCCCAAGTTTCAGGGATCTTTTTCCCTTAGTGTCCTCAGACCTTTTCGGCTGCCTAGATTGCAGAACTCTGCTCTACACAATAGAGATTTTAATCTGTGAGCAGAACTTCCTAATCATCAGAATTTCTAAGATGTATTGTCAATCCATGAAGAACCGAGGAGTTTGGACTCCAGGCAGAGCAGAGTTTATCTATGTTCCCCACCTAGAAATATGACTGAGTCAGCATTGCAGAGAAAAAGGAAGATACATTTTATATCGTCATTAACTGAAACAGTGGGTTAACTGAGTCTGACTCCTCTATAGCCAAGACTTCATCTGGTAAAACAACCTTTTGTTGATATTGTTGTTATTGTGGTTTTTCAAGACAAAGTTTCTCTGTGGATTCACTGATTCACCGGAATTCACGTTGTAGACCAGGGTGGCCTTGAACTCACAGAGACCCGCCTGCCTCTGCCTTGCTAGTGCAAGGAATAAACCACCATCTGGCTAACACAGCCTCTTATCAGGACCATGCTTCCAGCTCCAACTTCAAGTTCCAAGTTTTTAAAACTCCAGAAACTCCCCCACCCCAGCCCTGAGATTTTCATTTGTTGGACCCAGGGGAGCCCTGGCAGATTTTAAAGATCCTTGTGCAGCTCTGAAGTGCAGCTAGGGCTGCAGAGGCCAGAACTTCTGACACCCCAGAAATGATGATGGCACCTTTGTTATCACAAGTGAGTACTGGGCATAGCCCATGAGGAATTCCATATCAGGAAAGTACACTTCCCCAATCCCAAAGCAAGTGAAAGACTTGTATGTGGGTCAACCTAGCCCCACAGCCAGCCAGGCAGAGGCAGTTTATGCCACTATGTGGCAATGTGGAGTCAGCTTTAGGATTTCATCTCTTGTGGGATAATGCTGTTAATATTTTTCACTTGTATTTGTTTAATAAAACGCCGATTGGCCAGAAGGCGCATAGGAAGTAGAGGTGGGACAAGAAGACTAGGAGAATTCTGGGAGAGAAAAGGCAGAGCCCAAGAGGCCAGCCAGACACAGAGGAAGTAAGACAAGAACGCTGCACTGAGAAAACGGTACCAAGCCATGTGGCTAAACATGGATAAAAATCATGGGTTAGTTTAAGAGTAAGAGTTAGCAAGTAATAAGCCTGAGCCATAGGCCAAATAGTTTATAGATAATATAAGCCTTTGTGTGATTATTTAGGACTAAGTGGCTGCAGGACCAGCTGGGCAGGACAGAAACTTCTGACTACAATGATCAGAGAAAACCCTTGCGGCTGGGTCTGTCCCTTACACTGATAACACTCTGGTTTCTTAGGCCCTCCTGGATAAGAGGCAGCAGGAGAAAGCTTCCCGGGACAGAATTCGCATAGAGAGGGCAGAGATGAGGAGGCTGGAGGTGGAGCGGAAGAGACGGGAGCAAGAAGAGTTGACCAGGCTCCATAAGGAGCAGCTGGAGAGAGCGGAGAAGATGAAGGAGGAGCTGGAACTGGAGCAGCAGAGACGCACTGAAGAGATGCGGTGAGCCAGAGACAGAGGCAGGGCAAACCTTCCCCAGGGGTATAGCTCAGTGCTAAGGCTCGCGTCCTGACACAAAATCACAGAAACAACCTGGACCGGAGATAATACACTGTCTTGACCATGTGGGTGACTCAAGGCAGATGCTCACAGGAAATTTGTGGGAGGCTGTTGAGATTCAGTCCCACATTTTACAAGCTCCTGCCGTTGTCTGCACTGTCCTGGGCTCTTTCATAGATCTTCACGAAAACTTAATCTCTAAATCAACCCTGAGGTAAGAATGTCAAGATCCATACTTTAAGAATAGAAAATAAGAGAGCTGGAGAAATGGCCTAGTGGTTAAGAACACTGGCTGCTCCTCTGGAGGACCTGGGTTCGATTTCCATCACCCACATAGCAGCTCACAACTGTCTGTAACTCCAGCTACAGGGAATATGCCTATGCATGCAGGTAAAATACCCATGCACATAGAATAAATCCTAAAAAATAGAAAATAAAGTTCAGAGAATTTAAGGCACTTAAATCCTGGGCAACAGCACTGAGCTATATGCTGAAACTTCTCAGTTCCTTCCTCTAGATCTCTGCCTCTTACCTCTGCCCCATTCCTGGCTGGAGAAAAACCTCTGGAGGGATGCTTAAGTCAATCCCCACTGATCGGGTCCCCACTGATCGGGTCTGTGTTTGCTGCATTCCTCTGACATCTCCTGTGTTCTCAGCCTGAGAAAGCAGAGATTAGAGGAAGATCAGCAGCGGCAGGAGGAAGCAGAGAGGAAGCAGAGACTCCAGGTGCAGACGGCCAAGGAGAGGGCTCAGCAGCAGAGAGAGGCACTCCGCAAGAAGCTGCAAGAGCTGCAGAGAAAAAGGCAGCAGGAGGAGGCGGAGAGGGCTGGTGAGAGAATTCCTGAGCTTTTCATCTCCCAGCTCCTGGAGCAAAAGTGTTTTAAACCCACTGTGGGCCCTTTTATTTTTGTCCCAGGCCTCCGTGCACAAAGCACTCTGCCTGTATAAGCTAGCTTGTTTTTTTTTCTTTCTTTTTTTTCCCAGAATGGTAATTATGCCTGACTATGGAGGCTTGATGAAAGGATGGGATCTGAACGGAAGACTCTTGTGGAAATGATTGCAGGGTCGGGTTTCTAGTTCAGTAATTGCCCTTGTCAGCATTGCTCAAGAGTTACCCAAACTGCTCTGCTTGCTCCCTTCCTCTGCTCCCAGAGTCACAGATATCTGGAGAGCCTCAGGCCGTACCTTCAGGTGTAAATCAAATAATCTTCCAGCACACTTTTCCAGACCAGGTAGAAAGTTCAGCAGATGGTGCTGTGGTCAATTCCTGGTTCAAATTCTTTAGTTAGACTAGTTAGTCAGTCTTAGACTAGTTAGTCAGAGTCTAGTTAAGTTAGTTTCTCTAGACCCTGACCTGACACTCCTTCCCCACAAAGCTGCACACTACCCCATGAACTCAATGATCCGGGAAAATCTTCCCTAAGTCTTTTTAATACCATAGGCACTTTCAGAGGACTTGGATTAGTAAACCCTGAGGATTTCAGAGATTGGAAAGGTAGACCGGAAATATCAACTGCTCTAGTGATGCCCCCTGCTGAGCCTGCCTCTTTCTGTTCTGCAGAGGCAGAAAGGCAACAGCAGAAGGAACTGGAAATGCAGTTAGCAGAAGAACAGAAACGCCTGATGGAAATGGCCGCAGAAGAGCGGCTGGAGTACCAGCGGCAGAAACAAGAGGCGGAAGAGATGGCTAGGCGGGAGGCTGAGGAAAGAAGGCAACAGGAAGAGGAAGCAGCAAGGCTGGCTCTGGAGGAAGCCATGAAACTTGCCCAGGAGCAAAGCAGGTATTGGAGAGCTGGACGAGCTGCTGTCAGGGCTTGTTCAGAGGCTTGATGGCCTGCTGCCAATGCTTACCTTGCCTTAATCCAGCAGTTCCCTCACCCCTACAGCAGGGCTAGAAAGGCTAAAGTACAAAGAGCCTTTCTTCTGCTACAAACAGTGCAGGAGTCTGCCATGGCTTATAGAACTTGTACTGAAGCTAGACGGGAATTTAAGCGATCGTTTATCTTGATCTTCTGGTTTACAGATAATTGAATCCCATTTTTTTTTTTTTTTTTTTTTTTAAAGTGAGTTCCAGGGCTAGTATGCAGTAGGCTGGCAGAATGTTGGAATTACGCCCTAGGTTCAACTCGGAAGTAAAAGAGTGTCATCTCTTCCTCAGGACCAGTCAGTGAGTTATAGCCAATACCAAGTCACATTGTGCCAACTATAGACTAGAAATCAGAGACATTGAAAAAGATAGTGTTCCTGGGTTTTTTGTTTTGTTTTTGAGACTGGATTTCTCTAACAGTCTTGGCTGTCCTGGAACTCCATCTGTAGATCAGGCTGGCTTCAAACTCAGAGATCCACCTGCCTCTACTTCCCAGGTGCTGGGACTAAAGGCATGCACTACCATGCCCAGCCATGTTTTTGTTTTTTTAATTTGTTGTGTGGTTTTGGTTTTGGTTTTTGAAATAGGGTTTCTCTATGAACAGTCCTGACTGTCCTGGAACTCAAAGAGATCCTGCTGCCCCACCTCCACCCACCCCCTAGTGCTGGGATTAAAGGCATCCCCCACTATGCCTGGCCATGATTTTGATTTTTAACCTAGCTGCAAAATGCTATGCAAAAAAACTTTAAAGATGTGATGGGAAGCTTATTTTAGATTGGTGACCCAGTGCAAAGCCTCCCAACAGAGATGTCATAGAGGGTGAGATTTTAATACAAGAATGTGTATGTGTGTGAAGGAAAATTGCGGTTGATATAAAACCTCAGTGTTGCTGGAATGAGGGTGAAAAGTTATACTTTGGATAAGGTCAGGGAGGTAGGCCAAGACGAGAAGGAACTACAAAGAAGTTACCTAGGGCCAAGAGCATTTTTCATCTTTTGCAACCATAAAAACTGGAAGGTGAGCTGGGTGTGGTTGGCAGCACCTGGGAGGCAGCAGCAGAAGGGATCTTAGCAGACCACTGGGAGAGCTGCAGTCAAGTTCTCAAAACTGACAGGACACAAATACAACTTGGAAAATCAGGTTTCCAACATTAAATGTAGACACTTTGCCCCTCGAGTTGTAATTTCCACAAATTCAATCTATAATCCTCTTTACAAGGTCCAGAAAGAGAAGGCACCAGACTCTCTTGAGTAATTCCTTTCTTGGACTTTCTTCAGCTGTTAGAATCACAAAGTACGTTATTAGAAAAGTCCTAATTCAGCTTCAATAGTCTAGACATCAGCAAACTACTAGAACCCCGGACTTTCCTAGAAAAACTGACAGTCATTTTCGAGGTACTAAAGTGATTATGGAAAACCAATCCAAGTAGCTCAGACAGGAACCCAGAGGAATAATGGGGAGTCTCCCTCCTCCAAGGACTAGAACTCAGGGCCAACTGACTCCACTTTATCTCCGTTTCCTCATCTCTAAAGCAAGAGAATCCACTTAAATCCCAACACTCAAGAGGCAGAGGCAGAGGCAGGCAGATCTCTGTAAATTCCCAGGCCTTCTTGGTCTAGACAGCAAGTTCCAGGACAGCCAAGGCCAAGAAACAAACAACAAACAAAAAGCAAGAAAACAAGCAAAGGAATCCCTCCCAAAGAGCTGGGAATCACCACCTCCCTTCTTAGTTTTCTAATAGGAATCTCATGAAGCCCTCAAACCTCTTATATAAAGGTACTAGATGAACAGACCACTAGCCCAAATCTGCTAATCACATAACCCAATCCAAAACCCTATCAAATTATAAGACTGAATGCTTAATCATTTTGGAATTGGGGGTGGGGCTGTCTCTTTAGGCAAAAAGCTGCTCTGGAGAAACACCTTCATTTTCATCAAGAGCTCTTAAAGGAAGCCAACGGTCTGCAGTGGACACAGAACATTTCCAGACCTTGGGTCTACTCATATTTCCAGTTCCTACAAATTCCCAAGCCAAAGGGCTAGAAGAAAACAAAAAGTAAGTTGAGAAGTGGTGACAGAGAGAGCTGTACTTCTATAATAAAGGTCCAGCCTGAGCTCAATTAGTTTCATTTCCTCTGGCTTATCTCAACCTGTACCTTGCACTTCCTTTACCCCGGAACCCCTCTATTCCCAGCTTTCTTGCACACTCCACACACTCAGACCCCATTAACTTTTCACCTACATAAATCCCTGTTTTTAAGAACACACAAGTTCAAAAGCCTTTGTGCCTGAACTACCATAGCGTAGTTCCAGTTGGAGACACTAACAGTCTTAAAATAACTATGTATTTCAATGTGTTCATAAAGAGCTGATGGTGAATGGAAATTCCATCATATATTAACTCTGGATTAGCTAAGAGGTGCTTTTCATATATTAAGAAATCCCTCTATAAGGCAAAATCATTTTCATCCTGAGAGTCTAAAACAAATGGCTTCTTAGCATGTTTGGAATCACTTGATAAATGTTCACTTGAGCAAAATGAGCTGTTTCATGAGGAAATTCAACCCTCAAATCACAGGTCTAGAGCAGCATTCTGACTAAAGGATGTTATCTGTAGTCTTCCCTCATACTAGACAGTTAAATGTTCAATGGCCACAGGTGGCTGTGACTACATCAGAAAAAAACAAAACCATTTCATCACCTCAGAAATTCCAGTTATTTTTTTATCCTTGAAAACTAACAAATCTGCAGATTTTATTCCCAACTGTACTTTGAAGAACTTATCCATAAAACTCTGACATTATCCTATCAGAAGTCTTAAGTCATTTAATGACTTTAATATCTAATAAACATCCCTTTTAACAAAACACCACAGGTGGTGGAGGTCTTTAATCCCAGCACCAGTGCTTGAGAGGCAGAGGCAAGTGAATCCCTGAGTTCAAGGCCAGCCTGGTCTACAAACCAAACTCCAGGAAAGAAACCCTATCTCAAAAAAATAAATAAAAAAGCATCACAGAATGTTAAGAGAAATTGTTAGGAACAACATAAAAGGATGTTAAATCAAGCAGTATCTGAATTTTTCTAACTTTCAAATGGAACTAGTTAGAAAGACAGTTGTGAGCTGCCATATGAATGCTGGAAATTGAACCTGGGTCCTCTGGGTGCTTTTAACCACTGAGCCCTCTCTCCAGCCCCATCTGCTCACACTTTTAATCCACAGTTGTCTAAATGTATGCCCCACAAAAGCACCTTAAGAGTTAAGTAGCTGGTGACTCAGCACAATAATCAAGTCAGAAATGAGTGCTAGCATGAGGAATTTCCATGTCAAACCTTTCTGGACACACACCAAGGTCTTTCTAGAGTGACTTTAAACCTAGACAAGTTAACTACAGAAGACCATCACACTGTTCACAAATAACAGTATTAACAAGTAATTGCTCACTAATGCAAGGTATTTGCTTTGTTACAGGAATTACACTTCTCCAGCCTAGAAATTAAGCTAATTTTTCCATTCTATATAGCAGAATTGAGTAACTGCTTGTTTCGTGTAAAACAGAAACGGGCCAACACTACGGATAAGATCATAGTAAACTTAAATGTCACTTTTTCTGATGCTTGTCAACCCTACTTGCAAATTCAGTAGAACTTAACCAATCAACACACAATAAACCTGCAAGGAAACCAATTACTGTTCTTTTTACTCTCTTTTGCAAATTTAGGATGCTGAACTCAAGCACCAGATAGAGTGGCTAAGTATTTGTTGGGGTCCTTTTCCAAATATTATTTATGAAAATTTTGCTTCCAAGTGTCTGGTTCAGCAGCACTTCTCTATCAGTAGAACATATTTTTTAAGCCAACTGTAGAATGTTGAAATCCTGCTAAAACCCTTAAAACAAAAATGATTTATGCAACTAAGCTCCACCACTAAATGCTGAGAGCTTTCATTTAGATACAAAATAAAGATGCTAAACGGTGTTTATGAATCCTGAATAGCTCAAATAACTAATCAAATCTTATCTGATTTTGACAAATGATGCAATTAAAGATTTCCTACAATGGAAGCTAATTTCCAGTTACTATTTAAGGAACCTAACGGTAAATGCCAGGCTATAGCCTAAAAGCTCCAATTTGCACAACACAAATAATGTTAAGGTTAGGATCAAAAGTTTCAGGCAGGTTACCTGAGAAGAATATGTAAGCTGTTAATGGTTTATAAAATACACGAGATAGGATTATTTGCTAAAGTAGCCAGGTGGCATTGTATTTAGAATAACGTAAAATTGGACATGTACATATATATAATTCTGTGATTCATTGGGATTTAAAAAGTACTCTAACAATAACTCCCACTGTCTCAAAGCCACTAAGGTCATTACTGTACAGTACTAAAGAAAGACACCTGAGCAAGAAAATCCCATCTGGGACATTTTCACTTTTCTCCCTACAAAAATAAAATAAAAGGAGCTTTAGTACGGTTTTTACAAATATTGTTTATTTTAATGAAGCTGGTACAGACGATGTCCCTTGAAAACCCATGTCCCAGGCCAAAAAGTACAAACAGAATCAAAAGGAGCAGTGTCTGTTACATATACTTCTGCATGAGTAACTTTATTACTAACTGCTGATGAAAATTACAGTTTTCCTGGGATCTTCAGACAGCCTGTCTTACTCTTAGGACACTTTCTTTCTCTCCAGTGAAGCCATCTTTGGAGTTAGTTGTTACTCTCACTGTATATGTCATCTTGACTACAAGCGTGATATTCTTCTTTTGGTCCAGACCCTCAGATTTTAAAAGTAGCTTCAAGCTGAGGAAAGGTCATTTTCCCACAGTCCAGTTCTCTGAGAAACTTCCTCCATCTCCCACTGAAAATCACAGTCCAGGAGAGAAGCATGCTGGAACTTCAGGCCAACTGGAAGGTCACAGGAAAGCTCCCAGTGGTAGATCTGTTTATCATCACAAACCTGAAGATGCACAGTCCTGAAAAGGGCGGCCTCTCTGTGCACACATGAAATATTTTAAAATAAGGGCAATATTAAGGGAGCTGAGGTCTGATCACCAAAAATCAGCACAACAAAAACAACCATAATGAATATTGAACACTAGGATTCAGATTACCAGATGTTCTAAAGAAATGGAGTGCCAGTATTCAATTTTCATTTTGAACACCACATTACAAAAGAACTATTTTTAAAAATAAAAAAGGATTGAGGGAAAAGGGAAAAAAAATAAAAAGAATTATCTAAACCCTCAAATGACCCCCCGTTTGTTCCTGATAAACTTCAATCACATCTTCTTCCTCCATTCCCAGCTGAAAAAAAAAGAAAAAAAAGAAAAAAACAGAAATATGTTAACGCTAAACTATAAAAGCAATGTTTTTACATTGGCTGCATTTATGTGGCCACAATTTTAAATTACAAGAGATACAAGTGTCATCTGTTAAGGTTGTATTCTTTGATGAGGCGAGCACCTGGGAAGTGGAAGAGGGTAAGAGGCCTTCAAAGCCATCAGTAAATTCCAAGCCAGCCTGGGCATGGTGGTGCACACCATTAATCTCAGCCCTCTAGAAGCAGGAGGTAGGCAAACAGATCTCTGTGAGTTTGAGGCCAGCCTGATCTACAGAGAGAGACCCTATCTAAAAATAAAAACAATACTTCCCATCTAAAGAACATTTTTAAAAAATCTAGGAGTGGTGGTGTGTCTTTAATTCCAACATTCTCAGTATTCTGGAGGCTGAGACAAGAGTATTTCGAGTTTGAGGACTACCTAGACTACTTACCTACACCTTGTCTCAAAAAATAAGGCAGCCAGGAATGATATTGCACACCTTTTAATCCCAGCACTAGGGACTAGGGACTAGGGAGGCGCTGGCATAGCCTTGTTCATACAGTGAGTTCTAGGCCAGCCAAGACTACATAGTGTGCCCTTGCCTCAAAAAAAAGCAAAACAAAACCAAGCAAGCAAACCCAGCACATTCCTAGCATGTCCAAAGCCATGAGACTGCTGTAGCACAGACTGGAAGGGGAAAAGAGGGAAAGGGAGGAAGGAAGGAAGACTCGGGCCACAGATCCTTCCTTCTCTTCTGTACCTGAATATTCATTCCCCAGATTAATCACTCTATATTTTGGACTGTTTAGGGTTTTTTGTTTGCTTGTTTGCTTGTTTTTGAGACAGAGCTCCGGCTGTCCTGAAGCTCGCTCTGTAGACCAGGCTGGCCTCAAACTCACAGAGCTCTGCCTAGCTCTGCCTCCTCAGTGCTGGGATGAAAGAATTACAGTACCATGTCTGGTTTTGGTGGAATATTTTCTAAAGAATATTTTTAGATGTAACTGATAAAATGTTCCTTGTTTTTGTTTTCTAAAAAGCCCTGATTTCATTTTTAAATGAAAGGGAGAAAAAGTGAGACTAAACTATAAAACAGTAAAGTCACTGTACACCCACCGCTCACCCTAAACGACTGGTCTGGGAAGGGCAAGAGGGACACAAGCACCAAGACACACAAAAAGAAGACATTAAACAATGGTAAAAACTTTTTAAAGGTAAATAGGTAGTAATTTTTATTCTGTACTTGTAACTATGTAACATATGGAGTTAAGTCAAGAACAACACAGGTACCAAGTTAAGGAACTCTAAATGGTCACTATCTAAGGGACAGTCACACATGACAAGTCATTGTTTAATTAAAATGGAAAAGGCAACCGTGGTGGCTATTCTGGGTTGTACTTGACTACCTCTGCCATTAACTAAAGGGGGGGGGGGGCGGCATGGAGGGGGGGCTGGGTACACCTATAAAAGCCATCTCCCCCCTCCCCTGGTTTTTGTTTTGTTTTGGGGACAGGATGTTACCGTGTAGTCCTGGCTGACCTTGAACTCACACTATAGACCAAGTTGGCAAGCTGGCCTTGAACTCACAGTGATCCACCTGCCTCTGCCTCCCAAGTGCTGGGAATAAAAGCATGAGAGATGTTTTCTTCATATGTCTTTGAACTGGATCTTTTTGTTTTGTTTTTTGTTTTGTTTTTTTGTCTTGTTTAGTTTGAAACAGGGTTTCTGAGTGGTCTCAACCACCCTAGAATTCAATATGTAGACCACTTTAGGCTGGCCTCTAGCTCTGAGATCCACCTGCCTCTGCGCAACTACACCTGTTTAGCTTAATCTGGATCTCTATAGAGATGGGCAGATCTACCTTTTAATAAGAGCCATACCTTCTGGTGGCAGCTTATATAAAAAGACATGGAAGACAAAAATTTTTGCTCTTTTACCTATTTGCCCACTCTCCCTGGCAAGTTCATTCCTTTATTGGTATTAGAGCCCATTTTGTCAAAACTGGCTGAGACAGCCAACCTCACAGACTGAACTACTGGATTCTTGGACCTTCCATGGTAGACAGCCACTGTTAGAATAGCTGGACCACGGACTGTAAACCACTGATAATTTTCCTTTATGTATCTATCAGTTCTGTTCCTCTAAAGAACCCTAATACAGTAACTACAATGAATGAATCTGGAAATCATCATTTAACTCAGTACGGTTATCATTACTCTCAATGTAAGGGAGAAAGTAGGAGTAAAACCTCTTTGCAGGGGAAAAAAAGGCAGGCAGATCTCTGAGTACAAGGCAAGTCTGATCTACATATTGAGTTCCAGGACAGCCCTGGGTCTGGAGAGAGGGAGAGGGGGAGAGGGGGGGGGGAGAGAGAGAGAGAGAGAGAGAGAGAGAGAGAACACCAACATTACCCATTACCCATAATAGGACAGAAAAACATCATGTCCTACTCAGAAATATACAGCCTCATTCTGTAATATTCCTACCAAAACTGGTTCAAAATAGTAGTAAATCCTAAAAATTTGATATAGCAAAATAGTTAGCAAAGCAAATTAAACCTTTAATGGCAAAGATAGCTCTAAATACCACAAAAGATATTCAGACTTTTCTTATGACTTATCAAAAGTAATAGCTAAATAGGAAAATGGCTTGTTTAAAGCAAAATAATTTTGCAATCATGGTTATGAAAACACTTTGCAAATAAATTCAAATGACTGTTGAAAACTATATTCTTAAAAACCAATGACCCAAGGGACTGCTTCAGATTCTCCAAGTTCAGTCTCTGAGGTCACCATCAACAATGTACCAGAAATTGACCAAATTTAAGATGTGTCTATCTTTAAAAGAGATATAGATGCCTTATCCAATACCCTATCCCACTTCTTAGTGGTACTTTGAAAAGTACATAAGGGAATCTCAACTCAAAAGATTATTTCCCCTCTCTGATAAGTCAGCAAGTATTCACAAAAAGTATACTTAATACCAATGAACTAAACTGTCAAAAACTTTGTGTAAGATCATTTTATGGTTTGTGTCTGTAGGTGTGTGGGGTGTGAGAGGAGAGCAGGAACATGCCCCATAGCTTGTGTGTGGAGTCAGAGGACAACTTTATGGAGTTAGTCCCCTCCTCCCACTATGCGGGTTCTGGGGATGGAACGCTAAACACAGTGGTAGCCTTTACTGGGCCACTGCAGTGAGTCATCATCTCCCTAAGAAGAAATTTTTCTTTTTAAAGATTTATTTTCAGCTTGCAGTGGTGGCTCAATACTTTAATCCTAACACTCAGAAGGCAGATGCAGGAAGATCTCTGTGAGTTTGAGGCCACTCTGGTCTACAGATCGGGTTCAGGACAGCCAGGGCTATTACAGAGAAACCCTGTCACAAAAAAAACCAAATGAAACAAAACAAAAACTCAAAATATATTTTCTCATATGTGTAGTATGAATTTTTTGCCTGAATATGCATTATGTTTGTGCCTGATACTCAAGGAAGTCAAAAGAGGGCATTAGATCTCTTGGAACTGGAGTTACACATGGTATATCATGTAAGTGCTGGGAGCTGAAACCAGGTCCCCTGCAAGAGCAAGAAGTATCCTTAACCTCTGAGCCCCCCCCCTTTTTTTGTTCCCAGGTTGTTCCAATAGGCACTAGACCTACCATTTCCAGAATGCCAATGGTAGAAATGACTCCCACATATGCATCATGACCTCATGAGTATGTGTGCATGTGATTATATACATAATAAATATAATTTAAAAAACTATTACTTTTCCCTTTTAATTTGGCACTAGACCAAAGTCTAGGACACATGCATACTAAGCACATGCTCTATGACTAAGCTACAATTCTAATCCCTTTTAATCCAAAAACCTAACTTATTTCAAAAGTGTGTTTCAGAAAAGAAATCATACTTACTTCTTTTGGAGTATGATTATCAGCAATTCTCTGACCTTCAAAGAGAAACCTGAGTGAATTCATTGGGACTCCCTAAAAAAAATTACAAATAAAAAAGCTTAGGTTATAAGTAACTAAGATACATTAAAAAAAAAAAAAAAAAAAAAAAAAAAGAGGAAACATCAAGGCTTAACAAACTATAAAATAATTATCATATAATGAGAATTAATTACTTGTTAGGAAGGCCACCCTCTATCAAGTACTTTATATGTAGTCATAATGTTCTTTGCAAAGATTCAAGGTGTCTCCACCTTATCTTCATTTTGCAATGCGGGAACTTAAAGCCTTCAGATAAAAGAAGCAAGCTTAGAACTTTAGCCCAAATGATAAGTCTATCCTCCAACCACTACTGTATTCATTTCCTCCTTATGTCTGAGCTAGCATAAAAAGAAATAAGGACCTGGATATGTTCATACTAGCTTCTAACTATATAGGCAAAATTGATTTTAAACATTAAATTCAAAGAATTTGATATCGCAAAAAGAACTAGCTAGCTAAGGCACAGTAATATATATATAAAAGAACAGGTAAATTCTAAATACCACAACACATGTTTGTATTTTTCTAACCATTTCAACATGATAAAGAGGAGATGACTCATTTAATGGAAAATGACTTTGCTAAGAAGTACGAATCAAGAACCATCTATTTAAGGGCTAGAGAAATAGCTCTGTGGTTAAGAGACTGGCTGATCTTCCAGCACCCACATGGCAGCTCACTGTAATTCCATTCCTGGAGGATCCAATGCCTTCTCTGGCATCTGAGGGCACTACATGCATATAATGTACAGGCATGTATGCAGGCAAAATACCACACAAAAGTAGAAGTTAACCAAAATAAACAACAAAACCCCACCCATTTAACTTAAACACTTTTATCTGTGGATATTTAAACACTGTCCCTGTTTTAAAAAAAAAAAAAAAAAAAGCAAAGAAATAAATAAAGACATACCAGGTGTGGCAGGTAGCTCACACCTTTAGTCCCGGTGCTCTGGGGGCAGATAGGAAGTTTCAGGACAGCTTGATCTACATAGTGAGTTCAACTTTGGTTTCTCTGATGTACTGTTTCTCTTGATTGCTCTTAGTTTTATGAGACAGAATTCCAGGCAGCTCAGGCTGGCCTCAAATTTCCTATATAGTGGAAGATTGCCTTGAACTCCTCCTCGTGCCCACATCACCCCATCAGAGTTGGAATTACAAGTGTATCCTTCATATCCAGCATAAATTATATCCTTACACCCATTTATGTGTGTGTGCACACATTTGTATATTTGAGGCAGGATCTCACTTTGTAACCCTGGTTATCTTGGAACATTTTTAGCTGAAGCTGAAGATTTTGTTTATTCTTGGACTTTCCCCCAATTTTTATTATTTGTGAATATAAGATGTGTGTATATGTGAATGTAGAAAACCATACAGATATATATGTATTCATATATATGTATATATATAAAATTTTATTTTCACTGGTGTTTTGCCTGCATTTATGTTTGTATGAGGGTGTCAGAAGCTCTAGAACTATAGTTACAGAAAGGTATGAGTTGCCATGTGCCAAGTGAACCCAAGTCCTTTGGAAGAGCAGTCAATGTTCTTTATTGCTGAGCCGTGTTTCCAGCCCCAAGAAAATATATTAATTATAGATTTAAATTTTATCTATGTCCTAAACCTCATGGCTAGAAGCACAGGGAAATGTCACAATAATCACCAAAAAAGGCTTGCTTTTGTTGTAATATACAGATGTAAACCATCAAGGCAAAAATATTCATTTGTGCAGTCAGTACAAGTGAGTGACTTTCAGGCTGGAGAAATGGCTCAGAGGTTAAAAGCACTGGCTATTCATCCAGTGGTTCTGAGTTCAATTCCCAGCAATCACATGTTGGCTCAGAACCATCTATACTAAGATCTGGTGCTCTATTCCAGCATGGAGGCAGAATGTTATATACACAATAAATAAATGATTTTTTTTTTAAAGTGAGTTACTTTCAAATTTTTCTATATCCTATTAATTAAAAATTTGAAGTGGGTCACAAGAAGAAAAGATCAGTGTATGATTCTGATAACACTAGGATGTTATCCTTAAGTTTCTAACAGTGAAAATAGAACGTCTTTTAACAACCATCGACAAGGAAAACTTTATGATGAAGCACTGTATTTTATGTCACAATATACAAACCTGTCTTTGACAGTATGACTCTTTAAGTTTCTTGAGATGTGTTGTCATTTTCACTTTGAAATGTATCTCACTGCTATCCTAAGGAGATAAAGGGAAACATTATTCCTTCTTTGTCTACACTACTTAGTCACCTTAAACCAAATTATTTAATTACACCTTGTCAGTTACAGTTTTCTTTTTAGCATTCCTAGTTTCATTAAAAACAATCTAATCAAATTCCAAGTTACTTTTTAGCCATCCACTATTAAAATTATTAATATTTTGTATAATAAATTTGTATGTCAAAGAATGCATTCCTTTATTATAACATATCCATCAAAATAAATACTGTAAAAATAAAATAAACTGCCACAAGCCTTCACATGAGATCAAAACAAAATATTCTATCCCACTCATACCAACTAAAGTGTCCCTGAAGGTGGTCAAACCTAGAAAAAAATATAAACTTTAAAGTAACACAGAAAACTTTTTCGTTTTTTGTTTTTTGGTTTTTTGTTTTTTGGTTTTTTGTTTTTTGGTTTTTTTAACCAAAAAAGTGACTCATGGAAGCCAGTTTCTCTAACATGAATAAAACTGAAGGTTTGGGGCTAAAGATGCCACTCAGTGGAGTACTTACCAGCATACATAAGGCCTTAGATTCAATCCCCAGTATCTCTTCTATTGAAATAATTTAACTACAGATGTTTTTCTTCTACTCAGATTGTCAAGCAAATAATCAGAAAAAACAAACTAGCATTTGCACCACCATAAAATTTCAAAGCCAATCTCTATGAATACACATCATAGTCACAAGATGATGTGGGAATGTCTTTCTATATACTGTGAAATAAAGGACTGTTTTGGCCATGGCAGGCACCATAGGAATAGGTGGGGAAATCCGAGCATAGGTAGGAGAAGGAAGGTGGAGTCAGAGAGAACTGCCGCCGGGGAAGAAACCTAACAAAACAGGTGAGCCATGGGCTGTGAGAAATGGGTTGAATTAAGATGAAAGAGTTAGCTAGCAATGCGCCAGAGACATAGGCCAAACAGCATGAAATTAACAGAAGCATCTGAGTCATTTTGGGGGGGCCTAAGCAGCAGCGGTCGGCCAGGTGCTCTAGACTGCAGGTCTGTGGGTCTGGACCTCTGGCCAGACTGGGCCAGAAACCGCATGTTACAACAAGATATTATCACAAAATTTAATATATGTGATTATAATTTCATAAAAAGATAAAAATATCTATAGCATGCCTACTGCAATATAATTTCTAGTCAGACATGGCTCATGGCATTTAGAAGAATAAGATACAAGTTCAAGACCAACCTGGAGGACTGGAGAGATGTCTCTATGGTTAAGAGCACTGGCTGCTCTTCCAGAGATCTTGAGTTCAATTCCAAGCACCCATATGGTGGCTCACAACTATCTATAAGTGAATCTGGTGCCCTCTTCTGGTGTACAGGTATACATGCAGAGCACTCAAATAAGTAAGATTAAAAGCAACAACAAAAAAAACTCCAACCTAGATTATGCTGAGAGTTCCAGGGCAGCCTGGGCTACACAATGAGATTTTTAAAAAAGGAAGGAAGGAAAAACAAGGAGAAAGGGGGACGGACGGACGGAGGGAGGGAGGGAGGGAGGGAGGGAGGAAAACCAAGCCAGGGAGTAGTGTACATCCCTTTAATCCTAGCATGGGGAAGGCAGAGGAAAGTGAATCACTGTAAGTTCAAGGACAACCTGTTCTACAAAGTGAGTTCCACATATTTGGGACTGTTACAAAGAGAAATCCTCTCTTGAAAAACAAAAACAAAAATCCAAAACACAATACTTCCAGATGAATTAAAGAGCTAACATTAATATTTATACTTTATATTCTCTTTATACTTGTCTTTTTCCATGCTGAAGACTAAACCCAAGACCTTGCAAATATTAGACATGCACTCTACCATGAGCTGCAAAGTGACCAAAAAAAGTAAAGACCTAAAACTAAGAAGATATTTGCTAATCATGTATTTAGTAAAAGTCCACTACCCAACATATATTAAAAAAAACAACAACAACAACAAAAAAACCACCTTAAAAGTAAGTAAAAATCCAACTTTTAAAACAAGTAACAGCTCTGAATAGACATTTTCCAAAGAAAAAGTATGAATGTACTCAGAAGGTTGAGCTCTCCTGGTGGTTGGCTCCATCATTAATTTAACTGAACTCTGACTAACCCAGAAGACACACCTTGGATGTCTGGAGATTATTTCCTAGAAGTGGCTCCACCCTTGGTGGGCTGGGGTTCTAGGCTGATAACAAAGGAGAAAAAGGAAAGCCAGGGGAGCTCTGGCATGCTTTCCTGCTTCCCAGCTGGCTCCACACAAGTAATGGCTGGTAAGGCACTCTTGCCACGATGCTCTCTCTCTCACAACAGACTTCTTTCTTTCCAACAGTAGGCCAAGAAAAGTACCCAGTGATGGCACACACCTTTTATTTAATCCCAGCACTCAGGAGGCAGGCAGAACTCTGAGTTCAAGGCCACTCTGGTCTATGTGAGTTTCAGGACAGACGGAGATACACAGGGGGGAAACAAAAACAAAAACAAAAAACCTTCTCTCTAAAAAACAAAAGCAAAAGGAAAGGAAAGAAGTAGCTAATACACATAAGACCTGGGAGCAGAAGAGCTGGGTCTAGAATAGTAACTCTTCTTGAGGAATGGTGGAACTGTTTTCAGCAGGAACTGTACTAGCAATGTACTAGGTTTTCAATTCTCCTTACCTGCTCAACACTTTTACCTGTCTTTTTGGTTCTAATCATTGCAATAGTATAAGTGGTTTCACTGTGACTCTGCTCTGCATTTCCACAGTAGCCACGATGCTGAGCTTCTTTTTTTCAGACAGGTCTTACTATGGAGCTCTGACTGTCCTGGAACTCATTTTGTAGAGTTTAGGCATCTGCCAGCCTCTGGGATTAAAAGTGTGTGCCACTATGCCCAGCTCTGAGAATCTTTCTATTATTTTTTGTGTACTGAGTGTTTTGCCTGCATGTGTGTCTGTGCACAAATATGTTTCATGCCCTCAGAGGCCAGAAGAGGAACATAGATGTTACAGATGATTTTGAGCTACCATGTGAAAGCTGGGTCTCTCCAAGAGCAGCAATCACTGAACCATCTTCCCAGCCTCCTTCCTCCTTTTTAAAAATAAATATAACAAATACTTGAGTGGGGGTGGATAAATAAATATCTCACTGGTTAAAGAGTATGTATTTTGTGAAGGACCTGAGATTGGTTCCGGGTACTATGTCTGACACCTCACAACCACCTGTAATTCCAACTCTAAAGGATCTGACCCCTCTGGCCTCTGTGGGCACTTGCACTCACATGCAGACACACAAACATATACAATTTAAAAATTAAAAAAAAAAAAATCAGCAGGTTATGACAGCACATTTCTTTAATCCCAGCATTCAAGAAACAAGCAGGCAGATCACTGGGAGGTTAAGGTCAGCCTGGTCTACCAAATGAGTTCCATGCCAGGCAGGGTTGTACACTGAAACCATATCTTAAAATAATGGAATGATGGTGGTGATGGTGGCTGGAGAGACAGCTCAGTGGTTAAGAGTACTGGCTTCTCTTTCAGAGAACCTGGGTTTGATTTCCCAGCACCTACATGGCAGCTCAACACCATCCATAACTCCAGTTCCATGGATACCAGGCAAGCAGGTGGTGCAGACATATATGCAGCCAAACACCCATACACAATAAGTTTAAAGATAAAATATCTTAAAACAAAAAAGGGTAGAGGGTAAGAAAGGTTCAGTGGAAAGATAACGCAAGCCTGGGGATCAAAATCCTCAGGCCTGAGATCCCAATATGAACACTAAAAATATAAAGGCCAGGAAGAACTCCAGTGCTATGGGAATTAGGAGGAGCCCTGAAACTTGGTCACCAGCCAGCTCCAGGAACTCCTGTCTCGGGGGAGGAGCAAGATGAAGAATAACAGAGCAGACATTAAGATCCTTCTCTAACTTCCACTATGTGAGCATTAGCAACTAAGCATGTCCACTGCGTGCACACATACCACCTTCAAAGAAATAATAAAAAGAGTAAGAAGATGGCTGGGGTTCGGCTTCTGTGGTAGAACACCAAATCATGTGCCAGGCCCCAGCTAGTTTCAGTCCCCAACACCACCACTACCACACCACATCCTCCCACACACTCCCCCCACACACACAGAGAGAGAGGAGAGAAAGTACAACCCACAAAATTGCACTCTCAATGATCAAGAAAATGCATAACCAAAACTGTCACAGTGGCACTGATTTCACACTTGGAAGAATGTGGAAAACTATCATACTTTGATGGTAAGAGTGTACCATATCTCTAATTCTGATCCTTAAAAAAAAAAAAAAAAAATCAAGGTATGGTAGCACATGTTTTTAACTCCAGCACTTGGGAAGAAGCATGTGCATCTCTGAGTTGGAGGCCAGCCTGGGCTACATAGTAAGTTCAACTCCAAGCAAGAGCTACATACATAGTGAGACTCTGTCTCAAAAACAGTTATCAGCCTCTTTTACCCCAACAGATATATATAATCAAAGCAAAAACACAATTTTTAAATAACTTGTCTTACATATTTGTTTTTACACACTGGAGGAATGTCAAATGAGAAAAATAATGAAACTCACCTGTCCAATAACTTTGAGTTTAATGTATTCTCCTTCCTTCTTATCCCCTAAGTCCTCAGTTGAAGGTTTTGCCTCCTGAAAGAAATTTCTAGATTAAAAATTCCTAAAGACTCTGTTGCTTATGACCACTTTTCCCCAAGTAACACCTGAGAATACAGACAGCATTTATTTCCCCAACACTCAATTACTCTTCAAACTCCCCATTCACTAAAGATCAAGTTTTTGTTTTTTTAATCGTCATATCCCACAGTAATAATCTAAAACTTAACCATGTATTAGACAGGTACCGGGTTACCAGGTGGGAAGATGCTGCTGTCAAGAGGAGGAATTTAGAAAACCTTGTCCTAAAGTCCTCTTTACCAGGAGTTCTTAGTGAACAGTCTGAATTCAAGGGTATATTCTCACAGCCTATCCTGAGGTAATCTGCTATACCAAGATATGGAAATACATCATAAGCAAAGGCTATCTGAAAGGACAATCAAGTAGGAATGCACTGGTCTAGATACTATGGTCAAAATGAATCAGTTTAATACCATGTTTAGACATCTGAAGCACTTTCATCCAACTTCACAATGTAATAAGGCCTGACCTAAAGCAGGGACAACAAAATGGGGGCAGAAGAGAGTGGACTGGATTCTAGGAGTGGGAAAGTAAAAATAAGGAGACTCATGGGAAGACAAAAAAAGATTTATAAACTCATTTCAAATAAAGGAGTATTGTAAAGCAACTGAAATTAATAGACTAGATTAGATGCGAACAATCTCAGTATAAAGCACCTGTTAAGTCATTCTTAGTGAAACAGTGTCCTGGAAAAACAGTGAGTAAAAGTAACCACACACACACTTTAGCTCAATCAGCACACTTAAGTATTTAAAATATTATTGCTATGTGTACTAATACAAAAAGCTAATCCAACCAGGTAGTGAATCTCTATGAGTTTGCAGCTAGCCTGGTCTAGAGTTCCAAGACCAGCCAGGGATACACAGTGAGACCCTGTCTCAAAAGAAAAAAAAAAGGGGGGTTAATCTACAAGTCACTAAGAATAACACTGAGCCATGTGTGATGATGGCATACACCTTTAATCCCAGCACTCAGAGGAGGTAGAAGCAGGCAGATCTCTCTAGATGCCAGCCAGCCTGGTCTACAAAAACAAGTTCCAGGACGTTCAGAACTGTTAAACAGAGAAACCCAGATGTGGAAGGGGAAGAAAGAATTAACAACAAACTGAATTTTACAAGTAAAGCAGGGAATATCTATCTAGCACATGCTAGTACTGTTTAAGCCACTAAATTCTATGACATTTAGAAATGGACAGATCACAATTCCAATAGGAAATAATCCCAAGAACTGTCAAACTGTATTGCATGAAATTAAAAGTTTCTACACAGCAAAAGAAAATAATCAATAGAGCCAACAAAATACAAGTCTTTTTCAACTGTATATCCAAAAGGAGATCACTATCTACAATCTGTAAGAAAACTCCAAAAACTAAATAAATGACAAAACCCCAACTAATGGGGAATTTTCTCTCAAATGTAAAATCTAGACCAAAATTCAAATGTACTTGTATAAAGGGGACTACGAAAAGGGTGGAGGAGATCTAAAGGGGGATAATAAACAGGGTAACAGAGCATATATATTATGAGAGCAGAGGGAGGCTATAAAGGAAGAAAAGGAGCAGCAATAGGGACAGAGGGGAGACAAAGAGAGCAGTGGGTCTGGGGAGGGAGCAAATACAAAGATCTGTATTAATAAAAATAACATGTAATATTATTAAGCGTGGTGAGGGGGAAGACAGTGATTAAGCATACCAAGCTCCAAGTAACCGTTTCCTCCCAGATCAGTCCAGAGTCTAAAGAAATGCTTAGATGATGAAAGAGTGTGAAGCAGGATGCCTGG
Organism: Phyllotis vaccarum; assembly: GCA_033318265.1. Classification (NCBI taxonomy): domain Eukaryota; kingdom Metazoa; phylum Chordata; class Mammalia; order Rodentia; family Cricetidae; genus Phyllotis; species Phyllotis vaccarum. The sequence goes on from JARWLC010000007.1 coordinate 11,054,037, forward strand.
GTTTCACTCTGCAGTGCTTTCAGTGCTTGCGGACTGAGTATTGTGGCACCAGGTAAAATTAACTTATTTAGTCATAGTATTTCAGCTGGAAACTCCAAGACTATCTTCAAACACTGTCTTACCACATTTCTGTGAATTTATAGTCAAAGAGCTGCTGCTTCTTGCAATTACCTAGAAAGCAAAGAGCTTATTCTCTGTAATGAAGGGCAATAAAAAGCAACCTAACCCTGAGTCCCTTTAAGAGCACATGAAAAGTAAGTTTAAGTCAGCACAAAAGATAGTTTGCATTCTCTAGGTTAGGGTAGCTATAGAAGATACTCAGAAACAAAGTTTCCCTCCTGCTCTCTCTAAATAATCATCCACAAAATTCTCCTTCTAAAGCACAGCTTTTTTGGATCCTATAACACTCAAAAAGTGTAAGTGGCTTCCAATACCTTAAGGTCTAAAAACAAATCCCACAACATTTCTAATGCATACATCACTAACCCGTTCTCATTTTTCTCTCACCATTCTTTAGTAATCCAAGAAATTGGTTCACTATTTGCTAAAGTCTGTCATCTTTTTCTATTGCTATGATAAAACACTACAACCAAGGCAAATAATATAAGCATTTAACTGAGTTTATCATTTCATAAAATTAGAGTCCACGATGGTGGAGCAAAGTTAAGGTGGCAAAAACATTACTTCAAATCACAAGTGAGAGGCACAGCATATGCACTGGGAATGGCTTGGGTTTCTGGAACCTTAAACCCACCCCAGTGACACACCTCCTCCAATAGGGCCACACCTCCTTATCCTTCCCAAACAGTCACCGACTAGGGACTAAATATTCAAGGGTATGAGCCTATAGGAGCCATTCTCTTCTGAATCACACCCCCAAATATGTCCATCAGCCTTCTTCCTCCTTCTGCCCTTTATGGCCCCAGTTTCCTTTACCTGAAATAAAGGTAAAGACTTTCCTGAAATCAATTCAAAGATCAACTCGTCTTACTGAACTGCCTTCTCAGAGCCACAGCACCCTCCCAACCGCTACCCTCCCGTAATGCTCACTTGCAGTCCATATGGATCCTACACTGGCCTCCTTGACTTGACTTCTCTACTGTTGGGTGTCTTTATTTTTCCATCATTGTCACAACTTAGTATTTGTTATGGGCACTTCTACTCTCTACTAGCTATCAACATTCCACTCAAAACTGCCCTCACCAGTGAGTCTCAACTGGACTCCTTACCACTAAATCCAAAAGACACTCAAATTTCCCCATCTGTGGCTTCCAATCCTCAACTGTCTTCTCATCTCCACTGTTTCCTTAAATTCTGGCCTCGGTCCTCTGCTTGTCTTGCCTCCTAGGTGACTACCTCTTAGATACCATGCCGGCTAGTTTTTGTCAACTTTGTCACAAACTAGAGTGCTTTGGGAAAAGGGAACCTCAATTGGAAGAATTGCCCCCATCAGAATGGCCTGTGGGGATGTCTGTGGAACATTTTCTTGATTCAGAACATCCCAGCACACTGCAAAGGTAGTCCTGGATCATATAAGAAAGCATGCTGAGTAAGCCAGGAAGCAGCAGTCCATTTCCCCTAAGACCTCAGCTTCACAGTTCCTGCCTTCGGGTTCCTGCTTGAATTGCTGCCCTGGCTTCCCTCAATATTGAACTGTGACTTGGAGACTTAAGAAAGGTCTGGTTTGGAGAGGGTTTTATAATAGTAATAGAGTGAAAAAAGAAGACAGGAAAGACACAAATACTAGCATCATCTTCTCCAACCGAAAAGTTCAGAGTTCACACAGGACAGTTGATGCCTCCTTGGGCATGTATGTGAAGCATCTACAACTTAAGGCATTATTTCAAATTCCTGTTAGCTTTAATTCCTTCCTTTTTTTTTTTTAAACTTTTATTTTATGTGCATTGGTATCAGATCCCCTGGAACTGGAACAGTTGTGAGCTGCTATGTAGGTGCTAGGAATTGAACCTAAGTCCTCTGGAAGAGCAGTCAGTGCTCTCAACCGCTAAGTCATCTCTCTAGCCTAATTCCTTTTTCTGAAAACCAAAATCAAGAGCAAACTACAAGGCTGAGAACATAGTTCAAGGGCAAAATACATGTTTGGCATGCAAAAAGTTCTGAGTTCAAAAGCACTAAAGCCAGCAATCAGAGCAGCAGTCAAACAAACTTAACCCTGTACTCCCAATTACAACAATTACAAACTTTAGCGGCTCTGAAGCCCATCTCATTCTCTACGTTCACTCACTGAACACTATAGGAATATACATCTCTATCACTTGTGTAACAGCCTTAATGCCATCATGCACCTTCTCGTGGACTCTTTTTTTGTTTTTGCTTTTCCGAGAGAGAGTCTCACTATATATCTCTGGCTGTCCTGGAACCCACTATGTAGACCAGGCTATCCTCAGACTCAAGAGATATACCTGCTTCTACTCCAAGCACTGGGGAATTGATCAAAGGTATAGGTCACTATGCTCAGTGACTATCTTTTTTTTTCCCCTACTGACAAGTCTAGAAAATAAAAAGATCATAAACAAACAGAAAAACTCCACACAGAATCTGTCTCCAATGCTGGTATCTTGTATGCTCTTTCCTTCTCTCTCCTATATTAATTTTTTTTAAAAAAAACAGCAGCCAACAAGGAATACAGCACACTCGTTACATAACAGAGAAAGCATTCAGTGTAAGTCTAGGACAGTAGGTCATCAAAAAGGACAGTTCCAGAAAGCAGCCTGACATGGCTGGCAAGAATACACAATCAACAGAGCAAAAGAAAGGTTATGACAAATTTTCAGGACTGAATCACTAAGATATTGAACCCTCCTAACTGGAAAAGTGAAATAATTTACTGAAAACTAAGCACTGTAACTGCTGTCCAAGGAACAACATGGAAACATACAGCTGGTTCTGGGACGTGAACTAAACTGGAAAACAGTTTACATTAGAAGTGTACTGAACTCATAGTGTGCTATTTCAAGTTTAACAAGGATTGCTACTTCTTACTGAAAGAGAGGAGATTCTTGGAAAACACTAAATTTTGTTTTATTTTTGGTTTTTGAGACAGGGTCTTTCTATAAAGTCCTGGCTTCCTGGAACTCAAGATATCCTCTTGCTTCTGCTTCCTGGGTGCCAGTATTAAAGCGGTATGCCTGATTCTTTTTTTAAAATAGATTTTATTTATTTTATATATACAGTAGTTGATGTATTTTATTTATGTGTTCAGGGATTTTGCCTGCACCTATTATCTATGCACCACATGCATACAAGAAACATTCTCACACCCACAGATGCCTGAACAGGATGTTGGATCCCTGGAAACTGTGTGTGAGTGCTGGAAATTGAACCAAGGTCCTCTGAAGAGCAGCCACTAAGTCATTTTAGAAGCAGGTATATCTCTTGAGTCTGAGGATAGCCTGGTCTACATAGTGGATCCCAGGACAGCCAGAGATATATAGTGAGACTCTGTCTTGGAAAAGCAAAAACAACAAAAAAAGAGTCCACAAGAAGTCATCCAGTATCTATTTATTTAATTCTTGATAACATTATTATCATCTTCCTTTCAAAAAGTAGGACACAGGGTCTGGAGAGATGGCTCAGCCATTAGGAGCACTGGCTGCTCTTCCAGAGGTCCTGAGTTTAATTCCCAGTACTGACCTGATGGTTCACAATCATCTCTAATGAGATCTGGTGCCCTCTTCTGGCTTTGCAAGCAGAACACTGTATACATAATAATAAATCTTAAAAGAAAAAAAAAAAAAAAAAAAGAAAGAAAGAAAGGAAGGAAAGAAAGCAAGAGTAGGACACAAAGCCAACCTGGTGGCACAAGCCTTTAATCCCTACACTCAGGTGGGTATCTGTGGTTTGAGGCTACCTCAGTCCACATAAGCAGTTTCAGGCCAGCTAACACTAGCTAATACTACACAGTGAGAGACCCAGCCCCTCATGGGGGAAGGGAGTGCACTAGGGAGAAAAGAAAAATAAAAGAGAAGAAAAGTAGGATATAGTATTGTGTCTATTATTAAAATTTTGCTGTGAGACTGTAGCTTGTGTCTCTGAGAAATGTCAGAAGCTACACCCCCATAAAGACTTATCAAATATGGCTGCTTAAACGTGGTCTTAACACCAACGGACACACTAATGTGGATGGGGATGGGAAGCTCCAAAGAACTGAGAAGGACTAAGAATGTCAAGAGCACAGCAACTAGATGTCCAATACCAAATGGTAGCCCTGAAAACACATACAAGGGAAAGTATACTGACTTGCAGGTTGTATTTACATACCAAGGGATGCACACAACTAAAGAAAAAGAGGCCATAAATCTGAAAGAGCTACTAGAGAGATTTGGAGTGAGGAAAGGGAAAATGATGCAATTATAATTTTTAAAAAATTTAAAAGCCCTATTTACACATGAATGCCTGAGATTGGCTTCAAAAATAACATGGAATGGGACAGGATGCTGTAGATTTAAGAAGACAAGATATGAACATATGACGTACACTATATACATATTTAAATTTTCCATAAGAATTTTTCAAATGTCTGACAGTGGTGGCCCAAGCCTTTAATTCTAACACTTGAGAGGCAGAGGCATGTCCATTTCCTTTGACTCCTGGTCTACAGAGTGAGTTCCAGGACAGTTGGGTCTACACAGAGAGACCCTAATAATAACACTAATAATAATAGTAACTTTTTTAAAAAAGCTGCACAGTGGGGGTACACACCTTTTTTAAAGATTTTTTTATTTCTTTTTATGTATATGAGTGTTTTGTTCACATGTACAACTTCATGCCAGAAGAGATCATTGATCCCATTATAGATGGTTTTGAGACACCATGTGACTGGGAATTAAACTCAGGACTCAGAAGAGCAGCCAGTGCTTCTCCAACTCTGTGCAGAGCCGTGTCCCCAGCCCCAGTGGTGAATACCTTCAATCCCAATGCTCAGGAGGCATAGACAGGTGGATCTCTGAGTTCAGGCCAGCCTGGTCTACAGAGAAAGCTCCGTAACAGCCAGGACTACACAGAGAAATGCTATCTCAAAAAAAAACAAAACAATGCAAAATAGAACCATTATTTCCCCCATTTATAATTAGCCTTATAACACGAGACATAAAATAATAAACTTTACTCTTCATTTTCTCCTACCCAGTACACCAATCTGTGTCTATACTTGTTTCACTAGGAAACTAGCAGCATACTCGTCAAAGTAATCGTGATAAAAACGTACTAGAAGCAAGTATCATTTGGATTATGTTTAAAACAAGTCTATACTGGATGGGTCCTCACAGATGTAATCTCATCACTTGGGAGGCTGACTGAGGAAAACTGCCACAAGTCTGAGCCCAGCACAGACTACAATGTAAGAACCTGTCTCTGGGAGGGGCTGGGGGGGAGGACCACATAACTACTTTAATAGACCACCCTGTATAAATATCTTGTAATAAAAACAGACTGGAATGTAATATAGCAATAGCATTCAGCAATATACATATAGTAGACTAGAGAGATAGCTTAGCAGTTAATACAGCTTGGACTTATGAAAAGTACCAGAGTTCAATTCTCAGACACCTCCAGCCTAGGGACTCTGATGTCATCTTCTGGCCTCCTCAGGCACCCAAATACATGGGGCATACACTTAAAATAAAAATACAAATTAAAAAAAAAAAATGGGTTATGGCACATGCCCCGCCCCCCAAAAAATGTAGTAAAGTTTGAATTACTGTGGGGTTTTTTTGTTTTTACTTTCTGGGAGATTGAGACAGGGTCTCATAAAGATTATAGGCATGTGCCAACATTCAGCTAGTCTATGTATTTTAAAAAATACGGTATAGTATATAAGCAGGGTATGGTGGCAGAGGCAAAAGGCAGGAGGATCACTGAGAATTCAAAAACATCCTGGTCTGTCTCAAAAATATGAAAAATAATTACATGAGCTCTTGATCTGAGTGTAGGTTACACAGATGTCTTCCATCTGTAAATTTCAGCAAACCTTTAAATAACTGGCCCTAGATAAGGCAAGAGAACATCACTCCACCCTTCCTCCTTCCTTCCTGTCTTTTCCTTCAGATCCTTATTAACTGCAAAAAGGCAGCTAAAAGCAAAGCAAAGAATCAAAAAGAGATCACAGCATATCTTTAAAGATATGTTACAGGAATATCCAAATTTTTATTGTGTTTTGTTTTTTGAGGCAGGGTTTCAGGGCTGGAGAGATGGTTCAAAGATTAAAAGCACTCACTGTTCTTCCAGAGATCCTGAGTTCAATTCCCAGCCGCTACATGGTGGTTCACAACCATCCATAATGAAATCTGGTGTACTCTTCTGGTGTGCAGGTAGAACAATGTATACATAACAAATAAATCTTGGGAGGGAGGGTTCTTAGCCATTCTGAAACTCTGTAGACCAGGCAAGCCTCGAACTCACAGAAATGTGCCTTTCTCTCTTGCAAATACTGAGATTAGAAGAATGTACCACCACCACCAGGCTGACTTCTGAATTTCCTCTAGTGTATTCTTCTTATCCAGCCACAATATCCAATATTTGTTTGTTTGTTTTGTTTCTCAAGGCAGGGTTTCTCTGTGTAGATCTAGCTGCCCTGGAACATTCTGTAGGGTAGCTGGCCTTGAACAGAGATCTGCCTGCCTCCAGAGTACTGAAACTAAAGGTGTATGCTACCACAGCCTGTAAGAGTATCCAAATTTTGAACTACAAAACTAAGGTGATCAGTAACAGTATCTGTGTGAACTTGCCTACAATCCTGCATTAAAAATTGAATGAACATAATTATCTACAAAAAATATTCACAATTTCAGGGAATTCTACAAGGGAATGCTGAAGATGTTCTAAGAGACTATTATCTACAATAATTCCAATGTATGGTTAGAGGTGGCTGAGCAGTTAACAGCACTGGCTGTTCTTCCAGAAGACCCAGGTTCAGTTGCTAGCATCCACATGTGGGCCCACAATTAGCCTTAACTCAAGTTCCAGGAGATTTGCTGTCATAATAACCTCCAGAAGCACCAGGCACGAACATGGTGCATATATATACATGTGAGCAGAATACTTATATAAATGAAATATAGCAAAAAAAAAAAAAAAAGTTAGAAAGATACTTATGTAAGGAAGTAAATTATAGCAGAGCTAACCTAACTACTATGGAATATCACAATTACTTGAAAAAAATGTTTTACTTTCAAGAGTGTGCTAGTGCACACCTTTAATCCCCAGAGGCAGAGGCCATTCTGGTCTACATTAATAGGGAGTTCCAAATAGCCAGGGCTACAAAGAGACCCTGTCTCAAAAAAAAAAGGTTTTACAGTTTTGAAATTTCAACTACTCAATTGTGAATACTCTAATCATACTATTTCAATATACTATAAAATAGTTGCTATATTCTAATTAAAGTGCTTCATTATAATTGGTTTATAAAATCCACTAGCAATACTTCTCTCAGTCAGAAAGGTGACAGACTATACAATGCTCTTCTCCTAGGACATGGAATGCCTAAAGTATCCATCACTAACTAGATGCTAAAGTTAACTGCTATAGTTTACTTTGTTCTATGATATGAATGGTATACAAAGCTAAACATTTTAATATATATCCACTTGTTATTTTCCTGCAATCTCAAGTTGTTACCAAGATCAGCAGAGATTAATAACAAGACCCTCTAAAGAACACTGCAGAAACAAATGTTATCACAGCAGCAGAAATACAAGTCATGCAGTAGACTAAAGATAACTGCAGGTTCTCTCTTACTCCTATTGAGAAAGGAAATACATCTTTCCTCTGAATCTAGAGATCTGACTCACTGATATCCTAAGACCCACTTCCAAAGTCAGGTACTTTCTCAAAAAAGTAACTGCCCACAAATATACTAGACAGTAGTAATGAGATTGTAAAAAGGCACTTCAGCTGAGCAGTGGTGGCACACACCTTTAATTTCAGCACTCAGGAGACATAAGCAGGTGAATCTCTGTGAGTTCAAAGCCAGCCTGGTCTATGGAGTGAGTTCTAGATCACCCAGGACTACACAGAGAAACCCTACGTTGGAAAAAAATAAGAAGAATTTCTTCATTCAAATTTCAAAAATAATAACTGATTATTCATCAGTGAAGAAGAACCCAACAATGTAAGGTCCTTTGTGAATACAATGTCCACTTATTTTAAACTGAAGTTAGAGCTGGGCATGGTTGCATGCACCCACAATCCCAGCATTTGGAAAGATGAAAACAAAAGAATTACTGCCAGTTGGGATACACAGTGAGATCATCTCAAAACTAAAACTATTACTCAACTTCAGTATTTTAAGCATAAGATAAAAATCTTCTAAAAAGTTGTCTCAGAAAATAAAATGGTACGGGTACTGGAGCGGGAACCCAAGGCATTCTTGCACTCAAGACAAGCACATTATCACTGACCTACACCCCCAACTCTAAGGCTACATCTGGAGAGGTAATTCAGTCTCATGTGCTGCTATTCCACAGCAGTATTTGGAGATTTCTGCTCTCACCATTAGTGTCTTAAAGATAAGGATTTATTTAACCTTCATCTCTAAAACTTTACTACCAAGCTTGTTCTGGGAACTAACAGTGATGTGGTCAATTCACATAGAGCAACAGTTTCTAAATCTATTTAGAAACCACTCTCAATTACTTAAAATACTGTAAGTAAAATACTGTAAGCTTGGCAATGGTGGTACACACCTTTTGTCCCAGAACTGGGGAGGCAGAGGCAGGCAGATCTCTTGAGTTCAAGGCCAGCCTGATTTACAGAGCAAGTTCCACACAACTGAGGCTACCTAGAGAAACCTTGTCTTGGAAAACAAAATAAATAACCCCTAGAATGTTAGCATACATTATTTTTCAAGTCAAAATTCCTCAAAGTAATACTTTTCCATACTGTTGCATATTGCTTTGATGTGTGGCTCAATTAAAAAGACTTTTGCCAGGTATGGTGGCGCACATCTTTACTCTTAACCAGAAACAGGACTGTGAGTTCCAGGATAGCCAAGCTACACAATAAGATCCTATCTCAAGACAAAAAAAAAAAAAAAAAGGAAAGACTAACTTCCATTTTTCTGTCATGTTTCTAAAAAAATTCATTCAACACCCATGAAAGAATGAGAAAAAATAAATAAACCACACACTCTCGGGAAACCAAAGAAATAAAAATTAAAAAAAAAAAGTCAAACTACATTGTGGAGTTGAATGAAAAAGTTTACTGAATAATTATCACAATAGATATGTGAAAAATACTTTAAAAATTTAAAGTTGTCTAAACAAACAAAAGAAAGACCAAACAAAACCTTAAGTATTAAAAACTAGCCACAAACCACGTGGTAAATGAGAATGAAGAAAGTTTAGGTGGCAGTACTCCTATTTGAATGAAAATACCATGCAAATTCTTGACACTAATACTGAGACACAACATTTTACTATTAATTGGAAGTGTTCTGTAAATATTCTGCAACTGAACGATACACATCGTTATTCTCTTTTTCTCAAAAATTCCACCTGGAAGAAAGGGTATGAGGATGCATACAATCAAGATACGTCGTTTATGTGTATAAAATCAACTATCAAAAAATGCGCAATTTTTTTTTTTAAAGTATCGATCATCTGCAGGCTAATGCCCAGATGAGACGGTTTACTGGTGGTGGTACTCTAAACACTTTCGTTGTTTCTCGGTTATTCTGAGCGCGCCTACAACTAGAGAGTTGATGGACCAATCCCGAGTAAGAAATGGAAAGTACAGAAAAAGAGCCGACCGCTCCGCACCCCCAGATGGAAAAAAAGACTCACAAGGGAGCAGCGGTGGACAGGCCCTCCCGGCAAACACAACGGAAAGCAGCGTCTTCTGGATTCCCGGTGACCTCAGACAAGGCTCCCTCGCCGCCACCCCACCTCCAAGAGCAAGAACCCAAAGTGGAGTGGAGCCGCTTTTCGGGGCCACCTACCCTCCCAGTGAGGGATTCTCTCCCGTTACATAACTAGGCCCAGGGCCCTGCTGCTTCTGCCATCGGTCCTCGGAGAAACCGTCGTTTTCCCTTAGGATGCTCTCGGGGACTAGGGAGCGGGCCCTGGGCCCCCGGCGGACCCGCGAGAAACCGGAGAGCCGTCGAGAGAGACGCGGGCGCCGGGCAGCGGGTGGGTGAGGGGAGCGCGGAGAAGGCGGCGGAGGGCGGGTGTTCCCCAAGGAGCCCCGCGGAGGTCCCTGGGGGCTCGGCCCAACTCCACCAGGCCCTCGGCGGCGTCCCTCGAGGGCCCCTCTCCACCCGCAGCCCCCTCCCCCAGCCGCGTCCCCTCCCCCGCGCCTCAGTCCTCCCCCCCGCCCGGCCCCAGCCAGCGGCCGACAGCCCTGAGTCCCGAGGCCCTGGCCCGCTACCTGGTCAGACATGGTGACGGTGGCTTCACCCGGGGGTCTCCGCACCACAGCGGCCTCCGGCAGGCAGAACCTCACTCTGAGGTTTACAAATCTGTCTCTTCCCCACAGCACAACACCGAGGCTGCAGGGACTTCCGCTACGTCTCGCGTCACTTCCGCCGCGCGGAAAGGGGAGTTTGGGAAGACGGGAAAAGGAGGCGGGAAAACGCCTCGGGGAAGGCCGTGGGGTGTCTGGCCTTTAAAACAGCTTGCCCCGAGCAAGAGACTGAGTGGGTGTTCAGGCGGCTGGACGGTCCGGCGGGCCCACGGTCTCAGCCCCTACGGGGATCGCTCCTGGGTGAATGTTCGGGGTCAGACGGGCATCGTAGACTCCTCCCTCTCGGACACCTTGCGCGCTTCTGAGTGCTGAGCCAAGATAGTTCTTTGTCTCTTCCCAACCGTCCCTAAAGAGAGTGAATTGTCAGTATAATATTTTTATTGCCTCCTTTTGCTTGCTATCAGCGCACTCCTGATCTTGATTTAAAACCACAACGAAAAGATGACTCCACAAGACACGCTTTTGTTGTTTTGTTCTTTTAGACAGTGTCTCACTAAGAAGCCTTGGCTGTTCCAGAACTCGGCTATGTAGATGAGGCTGGCCTTGAACTCACAGAGATCCTCCTGGTTCTGCCCCAGCTCTAGAACACAGTTTTGAGGGCTTTAGATGACTAAAGTGTTTTTGAAAGTTTCGAAGTTATAGGCAGAAGAAGCTACCTCCAACCCATTAAGTAGTTGCCTTGCATTGCAGAAAGACCTAAAATTCTTTTTTGACTATCATAATCTTCTTGCACAAGCATTCAGTGAGGTGTAAGAATATATAAATAAAGGAAATATAATTGGAAATTTGAGGATAAATCAATAACCCTTTATTCTACAAGACATTAGTAAAAATATTTTCTATAGTTAGTAATGCAACTGGAGATGACCTAGAGGTCAAAGAGCACTGGTTATTCTTCTGGAGAACTCAGGGTTTGGTTTCTATTAGGATCCTGGAGATGTCCCACAAAAGACCAACATCCAGTATAAAATCAGAAAGCATATTTGTTATTCCAGCATGCTGGGGACACCATCCCACACAAAGACAAAATGGCAACACCCTCAAAGAAGCTCACAGGCTGCTTTTAAGCACAGCTATGGGGAGTTCCAAGGGCAGTTAGGTCATCTCAGATATGATTGGTTTATGGGATTGTCAGTCTTATTAGTGCATTCTAATTAGTTAGGGCTTATGGGGGGGGGGGTGAGTTAAGGCTACACACAGCCTTTCTATGTGGGGGCAGGAATGGACAAGTCCCAGGTTTTGTCCTTATTTGGTTATCACCCTGAGCAGTTGGGGGAAGGGAGGAGGGTCAGGCCTAGTACTTACAGTTCTCAGGTCCCTGTTGCCAGGGGCACCAATGATTAATAGACCTTTATCTGTGGTTTCCTCAGAAACTGCCTGCTCACTTTCAAGAAGCAGGGACCAAGGTCTAGTTCTTAACTGAGTTATTAGGACAGGCTCCCCTGATATTTGCCTGGCCCTCTCAATTCCCAGCACCCACATACTCATTCAAAACTACCTGTAACTCCAGTCCCAGAGAATCTGATGCCTTTTTCAGGCCTCTGTCAGCACCAGGCCAGGCCTGCACATATGGCACAGACATGCATACAAACAAAAACACCCACACGCATTAAACATTTAAAAACTAATATAACAATATAATTAGTAATGAGACTTACTGAACGTTCACATGCAAAAGAATGAGTCCCTATCTCGCTATATATACAAAAATTTAAATGTTTCAAAGATGTGTATGTAAGACTGTCTTGGGTTTCTATTACTACTATGAAACACTATGACCCAAAATGGGGGAAGAAAGGAGTTTATTTGGCTTACACTTCTACATTGTAGTCCACCATTGGAGGAAGCCAGAACAGGAACTCGAAGGAGCAGAAAGAGGTCAAGCAGAGGCCATGGAGAGGTGGAGCTTATTGGCTAGCTCTCCAGGGCTTGTTCTCAGCTGTGGCTCCTCCCATAATAGACTGGACTCTGCTTCATCAATCACTAATTTAGAAAATGTCTTCAACAGGATCTTCGGAAGGCCTTTTGTTTTGTTTGTTGTTTCTTTTTTGTTTTGCCTTGTTTTGATTTTGAGGCAGGGTTTCACTGTGTGGTCCCCCCACCCCCACCCCTCCTGTCCAGGAACTCAGTTTTTGCTGTGTCAGCCTTCCAAGTACTAGACATTCAAGTCTACACTACTTCACCCTGTTGTATGTGGTTTCTGGCCCGGACTTTCCGGCCTACCCTCAAGGTTTATGCCCACAGTCCCACAGACCCGCAGAGACACACAGATGCTTTCAATAGCTTTAGGCTGATCAACCTAAGGCCCAGGCATATAACTTACTAGCTCTCTACCCTTAATGTAACCCATGACTCTTAACCTGTTCAGCCATGCGGCTTGGTACCTTTTCTCACAGCAGCATGGTTGTCCTCTGCTTCCTCCGGCTTCTCTCTGGCATTCTGCTCTGTGCTTCCTGTTCTCAGAGTTTTCTTAGTCTGGTAGCCCACACTTCCTGCCTGCCTTTGGCCAACCAGTGATTTTTATTAAACTCATAGGTGGGGACAATTATTTACAATGGAACAACACAATCTCCCACATCACGCAGCTTGGAATGGATCAGTGATGGACTTTTAGATATGACACCAAAAACAGAAATAACCAAAGGAAAACTGAACATTTGGAGTTATACCAAAAGTTTATTAACTCTTGTCATTAGTGTTCAAAAGACAACAAAAAAAAAAAAAAATGAGAGAGGTATTTGAAAAATAATACATTTTCCAAAGATCTAAGATCAAAACGTATAGAGAAATCTATTATAGCTCAGCAATAAAAAGACAACACAATTTTAAAATGATCAACCTAGGTTATCTTAGGCAGCACATACTACAACTGGAAAGATTCAGAGATTACCCTGGCCCTGTACAAGGATGGCATGCAAATTCATGAAACATTCCATTTATTTTTAAAGATGTATTTATTTATCATGTATATAATGTTCTACCTGCACACCAAATCTCACTGTAGATAGTTGTGAGCCACCATGTGGTTGCTGGGTCTTGTTACCTTGTGATTACCAAATTGCACAGCACTAATTTTTTTCCCTAAATTACTTATTTTCAGGATGTTATGTATTATCAATTTCTAAACATGTTTTAAAGCATTAAAAACCATATTCAAGGAACGAATACAAATAACAAAAAAATAAGAATAAATAAAATGTGAAAAACTAATTTTTGCTTTTTGAGCAGGGTCTCTCTGAATAGTTCCGACTATTCTGGAGCTCACTAGGTAGACCAGACTGGTTTTGAACTCACAGACCTCTGTCGGTCTCTGCCTGATAATTAACTTTTACTGTTATAAAAGGTATATTCTCAGAAGGTGTGGAGGCACATGGCTTTAATCCCAGCACCCCAGAAGCAGACACAGGCAGATCTCTGTGAATTTGAGACCAGCCTGGTCTAGAGAGCAAGTTCCAGAACAGTCAGGGCTGTTATACAGAGAAACCTTGTCTTGAACAAAAAAGAATAATCTTAGGTAAAAGTGGTTTGTGTTTTGTTCACAGCGTTGGGACTTCCTACATGCTAAATAAGTGTTCTACTCCTGGTCCTTTTTTAAAAATGTACTGCAGTGAAGATCATAAACACCAATACATTTAGTGTTGATCTCTTGATCCATGCCAAGCTACCAACAGTTTTATGAATCATTGCTTCTGTGAACCCAGTGCTAAAGTCCTCGCAACAAACAGACCATATTTTGAGAAGTAGAAGGAACATAGAGACTTCCCAGATCTAGACAAGAGACTCAAGAAGGGACAAGCGGGGCAAATGATTTAGAAGGTGGGACCTAAAAGCTGGAGTTCATTCCTGAAAAAACTAAACTATTTTTAATTTTTTGTAGTTAGCAGTGAAAGGAACAGGGATGGAAGTAGAGGTTCCTGAGAGATGTAAAAGTGGTTAATGAGAAATCAGAGAGGGGGCCTCAGCATCACCACAGCATCACCATGGCATGTTTCTCAAGGCCCCAGCTTCCACAAGGCCTGAATTTTAATTTAGTTTCAGTTTCAGTTTCTGGCACCTGTTAGAGTTCAGTTACAATTTCGGTACCCTGTTAAAGCAGGAAAAGGAGCCCCAGCCAATCAGGTTCAGGATGACCTCATTTCCCCTTCTGGCAGCCTATAAAAGGAATCGCCCTTGTTGTTGACTGGCTCGCTGACCCCATGCTGCTTTGTTTTAAGTGGTGGTTTTTGTTTTGTTGAGTAGTCTGCAACTGGAATGGTCAGCTCTCACTGTGGGTGAGGAGGGAAGGTATGAGGGAGGGGAGGAAAATAAAAGAGAAACTTTTATTGTTGGACACAATATTGGACACAATATTTTTGTGTTGGACACTCTTAATCCCAGTACTCTGGAGGCTAAGGCAGGAAGATCTCTGAATTTGAGGCCAACCTGCTCTATGCTGCAACAACTAGACCAGCCAGGGCTACACAGACCATGCTTCAAAAATGAAAACATTCTGACAATGGTGGCTATCTAGAAAGCCCCCGAAGCCACATCCTGCCCTGAATTCTGAGGTCTAGCTTCATACAAGAAAGATTCCCAGCATCAACTTTCTCTTCCCTTTCCTTTACCCTGCCAGAGGGGCGAGCTCCCAGCCTCCTTCTCCCCCCTCCTCTTTCTCCCTTTCTCTCCCTCTCTATATTTCTCTCTATATATAATAATAAAGTCTTTCTACACGAAACCAGCCTAAGTGTCTCCTGTCACTGCCCTACACCCTCCCAAGTGTGCACGCGTGGGGCATGCAGTCTCCATCCATAGCCATTTGGCAGTCACACTGGGTACAACTCAATATCAGATCAGATCAGAACAGTGCCCCAGCACTGGGGAGGCAAAAGCAAGCAGATCCCTTAGTTCTAGGCTAGCCTGATCTACAAAGTGAATTCCAGGACAGCCAGGGTTACACAGAGAAACCCTGTTTTGAAAACAAACAAATAATAAATAAATAAATCAGACTGGAGAGTTGGCTCAGGGTTAATTAACAACACTTGCTCTTGCAGAAGACCCAGGTTTAATTCTCAGCGCCCACAAGATGGCTCACTATGCTCTAACTCCAGTACCATGGGATCTGACACCTTTCTCTGACCTCTACAGGCACTGAACTCACACATGGTACACATACGTACATGCAAGCAAAACACCATATACTTTAAAAATAATACTCTAAAAGAAAGTACAGAAATAAAAACTGAGGGCCTAAGAGATGGTTCAGTGATTTAAAACAGCTGCTTTCTTGCAGAGGACCCAAATTCAGGTCCCAGCACGAACATGGTGGCTCACAATCTTCTGTAACTCCAGGTCCATGGACTCTGACTATTCTTCTGATCTTCATGAACACTAGACCAACACTTACACACACAAAATAAAAATAAATAACTAAAATTATTTTTTTAAAGTGAGGATTGAGTCACTGGTAACAGAAATGGGGATGATAGAACAATAGATTTTGTCAGTTAAGGGTATGGCTTAAAATTTTCACAGAAAACCTAAGAGGGGCGTGCACACATGCATGTCTGTGTGTGTGTGTGTGGGTGTGTGTGTCTGTGTGTGTGTCTGTGTGTGTGTATTGAGACAGGTTTCTCTGTATAACAGCCCTGACTATCCTGGAACTTACTTTGTAGACCCAGGCAGCCTTGAACTTATAGAGACCTGCGTGTTTTTCCCTTCTGAGTGCTGGGCTTAAAGGCATGTACCACCATGTCTGACTAGAAATTAATATATTTTCAAATGAAAGATCTTTTTTTGAATATGATCCATAGATCCATCATCTAAGGAATGATGTCAGGGAAGCTATCAGTTACGTTGCTGATTACCAAGAGAGAAATCTGGACTCAGTGTTAGACATTTGGGCTCTTTTGTTCTGGCCTGTGGCACTGGTAGGAAGGGCAACAGTCTTCATCCTGCCAAAGCTCCATAGTCATGGACAGGACCTGAGAATCGAGATACACAATCCTGATATTTGGGCACAGCTCTGAAGGCCGACCCTCTTGGAGATGTTTCTCATACAAAGGCAATTGTACAGCACAAGAAGAGTAGGAGTTGAAGCCACGAGCCCAGTTCAGCCAGCAGGACGTTATATCAGGCTCCAGCTCATCAGGTACAGAAAGATGACCTCGGCTTCTGTGTCCAGTGATGGTTTCTAGGAGACCCACTGAAGAAAACAATGACTTTCTGGTTGCTGGCTTTAGTCAGAAAGCTCATGCAGTTGGTGATATATCTGGAGTCTGCTTTAAGGACTTTAAAAAAATAGCTTATTTTAGTTTTATTTGTATTTGTCTTTTGTCTATTTGTATGTCTGTGTGAGGGTGTCAGATCTCGGAGTTAGAGTTGCTAGGTGCCCTGTGGGTTCTGGGAATTGAAACCCTGTCAAAATAAAGTTGTTGTTTTTTTAAATTTGTTTGTTTGCTTATTTCAGACAGAATTGATTAATTTTGACCCTTGGTTTCAGAGGTTCTAGTCCATGATAAGTTTCAGCTTTTGCTTTTGAGCTGAGATTGGATAGTGCAGCATCATGGACACATGTAGAACCAACCATTTGGCTGAAAGAATGTGAAAAAGGAAAAGGGGACTTGGCTATCACTTTCCTCTTGAAAACTACATCCCTGGTAATTTAAAGACCTCTCCTCATAATCAAAACTCAAAGTTTCCACCACATTCCAATTTGCCACCTTAGTGATTAAACCTTTAACACGTATGCCTTTGAGGGACATTTGTTTTGTTTTTGGTTTTTGAGACAGCTTCTCAGTGTATCAGTCCTGACTGTCCTGGAACTTGCTTTGTAGACCAGACTGGCCTCAAACTCTGCCTCCCAAGTGCTGGGATTAAAGGTGTGAGCCACCATAGCCTTGCTAGAACCACGCTTCTTATTGCCATCTTCCCATGTTAAAACAGTAAGTCCTTATTAACTATATTCTATTCTCCCATATTCTCTTTTCAAATTTATTATTTTTACTAAGGTACGCATATCTGTGCATGAGCTACATATGTGGGTGTGCCTAAAGAGGCTAAAAGAAAAAATAAGATACCCTGGAGCTTGAGTTACAGGCAGTTGTGAGCCATTTCATGTGGACATGGGAACTGAATTTTGGTTCCCTGGAAGAGCAGCAAGTGCTCTTAATGATTAAGCCATCTTTCCAGCCTCTCATATTTCCTCTTTAATATTCCTTTGTACCATCTCTCCTTGACCTAGTACTTTCTTTAATAAGGTACTACTGGGAGTTTTCAGACAATTAGTGTATTTGGCCAATATCCAAATTCAAATCTGAGACAGCTCTGAAGGACAACATTGAGAGAATTATGTAAGAGGGAGATACAAATGTTTAGATGTAAGGGAAAGAATTTTACTTCCTGAAGGCATTCCTTTATATAAATGTTAAGAATTATCTAATCCAATTTTATATGATGAATAACAGCACACAGTTGTTTCAACACAAGTAAGCATAAACTGCAGATAGAACTCTCTAGGAAATGACACGTAGTAAGGACAGGAGACACAAACACAGTAGGAGTCAGAACTATAAAGACACATGGTGCTTCTAACTCAACCATCTGCCCATACCGCCTTCTCTCAAATCAACTTTTTTCAGTGTTACTCCCTGCCCCCGTTATACTGTTGTTCCCTGCCTCCTCTCTCCCTTATATTTTTGGTTTCTCTTGTTTCCTTTAAATCTGATTAATGTAACTGTTCTAATTAGTGTGCTCTTGCCTGCACCCTAGGTTTCCTTAGAAATCATACAGACTCTCCTCCTCTGCTCTCAGCTGGACCAGGAGCTTGGCCCCAGTGTTCAGCCATGGATCTCTGCCTCCACCTCTATTCATTGTTGGATGCAGGTTCTGTGATGACACTGATGGTACTTATTCATTTGATTATGGGGGAAGTCCTGTTTAGGCACCCCCTCCACTATTGTTTGGAGACCTAGCCAGGGACATCCTGTTCCCTAGGACCCAGTCTCTTTCCAACCCACATTGCTTCCTCTATCAAGATATCCATCTTTTTTTTCCTCCCTCTTTGTTGCTCCTCTCACTCAACCATCTCCTTCTCTCATTCCCACCTCTTCTTGGTTGCAGCCCAGTATGATTCCAATTTCTTAAGGTGATCGTCTCTATCTTCTCTTCTTAGGGGAATCTCTGGATGTCTCTCTAAGTTCCTTCTGATCCCAAGCTGTGCAGGGGGTGTTGTTAGCAGCTTGGGTATTCTTTGCTTTTTGTCTAAAGTCCACTTATGAGTGAGTACATCCCATGCCTATCTTTCTGGGCCTGTGATACCTTGCTCAGAAGGATATTCTCCAAATCCATGCATTTGCCTGCAAATTTTAGAATGTCATTTTTTCCTGCTGAGTAGTACTCCATTGTGTAGATGTACCACAGTTTGTTAATACATTCTTCAGTTGAGGGGAAGCTAGGTTTTTTTCAGGTTCTTGCTATTACGAATAATGCTGCTATTAACATAGTTGAACTAATGCCTTTGGGGTATGAATGTACACCTTTCGGGTATATGCCCAACAGTGGTATTCCAGAGTGGCTATCCAAGTTTACACTCCCACCAACAATGGAGAAGTGTTCCTCTTGCTCTGCATCCCCTCCAGCATAGACTGTCATCTGTGTTTTTTGATCTTAGCCATTCTGACAGGTGTAAGACAGGTATCTCAAAGTTGTTTTAATTAGCATTTCTCTGGTGGATAAAGATGTTAAGCAATTTTTTAAGTTCCTTTCAGCCATTTGTAATTCTGTTGAGAATTCCCTTTTTAGCTCTGAACCCCATTTTTTAATTAGGTTATTTAGATTTTTGGGCTCTAGTTTCTTGAGTTCTCTATATATTTTTGAGATCACCAGATGTAGTGTTGGTAAAGATCTTTTCCCATTCTGTAGACTGTCATTTTATTGACTGTGTCCTTTGCTTTACAGAAGCTTCTCAGTTTCAGGAGGCCCCACTTATTGATTGTTGTTCTTAGTGTCTGTGCTATACTGGTGGTATATTTAGGAAGTGGTCACCTGTGCCAATGCATTGGAGGGTATTTCCCTTTTTCTTTTCTATCAAGTTCAGTGTAGCTGGGTTTATGTTGAGGTCATTGATCCACTTGGATTTGAGTTTTGTGCAGCATGATAGATTTGTATCTATTTGCATAACTACCATCCAGTTATGCCAACACCATTTGTTGAAAATACTATCTTTTTTTCCATTGAATATTTTTGACCCGTTGGTCAAAAATCAGGTGTTCATAGGTATGTGTATTAATGTTAGGGTCTTCATTTAGATTCCATTGATCCTCAAGTCTGTTGTTATGGCAGTACCAGGCTGTTTTACTGTAGTTCTATAGTATAGCTTGAAGTAAGAGATGGTGGTATCTCCTGAAGTTCTTATATTGAGCAGGATTGTTTTGGCAATCCTGGGTTTCCTGTTATTCCATATGAAGTTGAGTATTGTTCTTTCAAAGTTTGTAAAAAATTGTATTGGGATATTAATGGTAATTGCATTGAGTATGTATATTGCTTTTGGTAAAATTGCCATTTTTACTATGTTGATCCTACCTATCTAGGAGCATGGGAGACACTCCATTTTCTGATATCCTCTTCAATTTCTTTCTTCAGTGACTTGAAGTTTTGGCAAACAGGTCTGTTACTTCTTTGGTTAGAGTTACCCCCAAGATATTTAATACTGTTTACAGTTATTATAAGGGTAATGTTTCCCTTATTTTGTTTTTAGCCCTTTTACCCTTAGTGTATAGGAGGATTATTTCTTTTTTTGAGTTAATCTTGTACCCTGCTACCTTGCTGAAAGTGTTTATCAGCTTAAGGAGTTCCCTGGTAGAATTTTGGGAGTCACTTATGTATACAGTCAAATCATCTGCAAATAGAGATAGTTTTTTTGACATCTTTCCAACTTGTATCTCCTTAATCTCCTTTTATTCTCTTACTGTTTTAGGTAAAACTTTGAGAACTATATTGAATAGATAAGGAGAGAGAGGACAGTCTTGTCTTGTTCCTGATTTGAGTGGGATTGCTTTGAGTATTTCTCCATTTAGTTTGATGTTGACTGTCGGCTTGCTGTATATCACCCTTATTATATTTAGGTATTTTCCCTGTATTCTTGATCTCTCCAGCACTTTAATCACAAAGGAGTGTTGGATTTTGTCAAAGGCATTTTCAGCATCTAAGGAGATGATCATGTGTTTTTTCTTTCTGTTTGTTTATATGATGGTTGATATTCACAGTTTTTTGTATGTTGAACCATCCCTACATCTGTGGGATGAAGCCTACTTGATCATGTGGATGATTTTTTGATATGTTGTTGTATTAGGTTTGCCAGAATTTTATTGAGTATTTTTGTGTCAACATTCATGATGGAGAATAGTCTGTAATTCTCTTCCTTTGTTGCATCTTTGAATGGCTTGGGAATCAGGGTGATTGTGGCCTCATAAAAAGTGTTCGCCAATGCTCCTTTAGTTTCTACTGTATGGAACAGTTTGAGGAGTATTGGTATTAGTTCTTTGAGTGTCTGATAGAATTCTGCACTGAAACCGTCTGGTTGGACAGCATTTATATAATGTACAGTACTGTTTGCTCTAACATGGAAAAAAATAAAGTTGAATACAGACCATTTTAAATTCCAGATGCCAACAGTGGATATGCATCGTCAGCTCTTAATTTTTTTTTAATTTTAATTTTTCAAGACAGGGTTTTTCTTTGTATATCTGGCTGTCCTGGAACTCACTCTGTTGATTAGGCTCGCCTCAAACTCAGAGATCCGCCTTTTTGCCTCCTAAATGCTGGGAATAAAGGAGTGAGCCACCACCGCCTGGCTAGCTCTGCATTTCTCTTTAAAGATAAAATATGTCATTTACATGCGGGGCATGGTATAACATAGTTGCATAATCATGTTCATAAATTATACATATATATAATTTACATAGACTTTCCTCTCCACCTAACCGTGTAGACTAGCAGTACAATTAGTCTTCAGAAGTCTCGCGATATTTTGATGACGACTCCTCCCCGACTCTTCTGCTGGCGGGAAAAGCCCGGAAACAACCGTAAGCTTCCGGCAGCGATTGGCCGGAAGTGACACTGACATCCCAGAATCCTCGGAGAAGGAGAATCCCGTACCTGCTTCTCCACGCGGACTGGTGTGGAACGTTTGTGCAGCGTGGTCTAGCGGCTCCTGGGCGGCGAGCGTGTCTGCGCTCTCGCTTCTGAGGCCTAGCGGGCCTTCAGTGGCCGAGAATTTAGGTTTGTGCAGTGGCGCAAGAGCTCTTGGCTAGACGCGCAGCAGTGTAACCCGGCTTCACCATGTTGGTCCTGTTTGAAACGTCCGTTGGCTACGCCATCTTTAAGGTAGGTCGGATGGGAGTGTTGAACCGAAAGGCCTGTGTGGGACAGAGAACGGGATAAGACTTAACGAGAGGCCGAGACAACTGAGTATATTTGGATACCTTTTACGTTCCTGGGCTCCGAAAGAATGTGAAGTCGAGGGCCGGGTGTTCGGATGAACACGTGGCTCAGCGGACTTTAGGGTGACCTCTGCTTTAGAGGATTTGCTCAGTTTAAAAAACAGACAGCACCCATTTTGCAATTGATAATAAAACGTTCACTTAAGAATATTCACGGTAGATACAACCTACCGTGTTGTACAGCTTGTCACAGGGCTACATTCCCAAACTAAGATCAGTTATTAATTCATTTCATTTATCCAGGCTGTGTCCGGCTATGTAGCCTTGCTGGACTGAACACTGTTTAGGCTCATTAGATTAAAGTCCGAGCCCAAGATCAGGGAGGGCCCTTTCAGGTATGATTGGAAGCTTTTGAGTAGTGACTTCGTGTAGTTTGTCTTCTGAAAACATTTTACTGCGTGACAATAACAGGAAGACAGAAGGAAGAGGCATACTGTAGTGAAGACAGCACGAGCCATAGATCATAAACGCAGGACAGATTATGTTAATTTTCATGTCAGCTCACTGGCCGCCAGTTCACCTGTTGCAGGCTTATTCTATTGGTTTAGTTGGCTTGTTGCTTTTCTGAGACTAACCTCAAATTTGTTGTGTAGTGTAGGATAATCCAGCCTTGAGTTTCTGATCCTCTTGCCTCTGCCTCACCAATGCTGAGACCGGTATGCTCAGCACATCTGGTTTTTATGTACTGCAGGAAACCAACCAAGGGCTTGTTAGGTAAGCGTTCTCACCTCACTGAGACTGGAACTGAATTTAAATAGTAACAAATTCTTAACTGCGAAGTTCCATAATAAGTGAAATTTTTTTTTCCATGAAAAGTGCCTATGAAATTATAATTGAATAAATGTTAATGTGTTCTATAATCTTATAGGTCTGACAGTTACCAACTGTATTACCATAAAATTAGGCATAACTGTATATTGTCTTGTGTCATGGTTAGCATGCTCATTTACAATGCCACTTAAGTTAACCTGTCATTAAACCATCCCAGTTCCAAGGGTGTTTTAATTAAGTAAGGGGTTTGACGATTGATCTGTTTTGTCCTGTTCTTGAATTGAAGTTGTTTTATCACAGAGTATTTACTCTTGATTTTATGTGAACCCATATAAAGAAAGTCTCTAAATTGGACCAGAGGATGTAGCTTAGTTGCTAAGAACAGTTGCCTAACATACACAAAGCATAAATGGGGCATGGTGGCACTATAAATCCAGTACTGGAGAGGTGAGGCAAGGATTAAGTTTAATTGCATGTGTGACACATGTGCAACGCACTTGCAGAGTGCAGGATCCCTGAGGGGGATAGAGGCGCCCAATACCCCTGAAGTCATGAATACTCAAGAGTCATAGGCTGTTATGATCCATACTATGTAGATGTTGGAAACCTTGACTTGAGTCCTGGAAGAGTGGTACAAACTACTACTGAGCCATAGCCCCAAGGTATATTTTATTTGACCAATTTACTCCACTTAACAAAAATCTGTTGTTCTTAACATGCATCAATACAAAAGAATGTTTAAGAGCTTAGGGAAAAGTAGAATCAATTCAAGTACCATTAGAAGTAGAAGTACAGGAAGGGTTCTCAAAGTCTGTCATTGGGTTTACTATTAATTTGACCATAACTTATGCTGTGTAAGAAAGCTAGCTCAATTCAATAAGAGAAGCATTTCTCTACCCATATTTTACATGACTGGTTATAACTTGAAGAATAATTGGTATGTCTAAACTGCCATTTGATGAAAACTGGTTTTTTGCAGGTTCTGAATGAGAAGAAACTTCAAGAGGTTGATAGTTTGTGGAAAGAATTTGAAACTCCAGAAAAAGCTAATAAGATGTAAGTAATATTGAATCTGAGGATTTGGGCATTTACACTAGCTTGTGGATGTCACCCCTTTGGATGTTATTTTCAGTGTTTTGGGTTTTGGAATATAGGCTATTAGAATTAATTTGTATTGTAAGCCCAAGATTGTTTTATGTATGAAATTTGAAGGCACTAACATGAATTAAGTGTAAATTTCTTTTAAAAGCAGTAATTGAAGCTGGACAATGGTAGTACACACTTTATTCCCATTACTGGAGATTACTTAATTAACTAAAGACAGTATTTGTAGAAAGCGAGGAAGGTTTTAGTTTTTGTGGGGTAATAATTAAAACACTTTCTAACTCTATAGTGTATTCATCTTCCATGACTTTTATTCCTAGCTCTAGATTATAATAATTAACTAGGTTGTAAATCCTTGAAAAGTATAGCATGTTTTCCTCAAGGTCTTTTGACAAGAAAGTAAAATAGCTAAATGGGTTAAGGTGGAGTCAGGGTTGGTATTTCACCATTTGTGAATCACCTTGTGTCATAGCCCACTGGGTGAATGTGGCTCTGAGAAGAAACTCAGTGAGTCTGTTGGTACTTGTGGATTAGGAGAGGGGGTCAGAGAAAGGGCAAAGTCGGTATCATTGTGGTGCTCCGTCAGCAATAGCATCATTTAATGAATTGAGAAATGTTCATGATACACTGAGGAAAATTGGGCTTCAGAGTGATCCAGTTTATGTCTTTCTGGATCTTTGGACATTTAGATAAGCTCTGAGAGGTCGGATGGCAGAAACCCGGGTTAGGATAGGACCAAAAAAGATAGAATCAGTACTTTGTTCTTAACATCTTATATGCCTTTAAGTGTGCATTTGATGGACTATCCCAGCATTTACCTTCCCAGGTAAGGAAACTGTTTCAGTTAATACTGATTTAGGAATATAGAGGACTGATTTTTTTCCATTGTAAAAACCTTGCTTTGCTGGGTTAATCTTTATTCATTGTTGTCAATGATGTATTCCTTTTGAAACTGAGTCTAAGTGATTTAACAAAAATTCGTCACTACCACTGAGACAGCAATGAATTAACTAATAGATTTCTTTGTACAGGAAACATGGTTGAGAATGTAAACTATGTAGTCAAAAATGGAAGGCAAGTCTTGACAATAGTCTTTCTTTTGGGGCGGGTAGGATGGGTGGGTATAGGATAGAAGGGACAGGGCCTTAGTATGTAGCCCTGGCTGTCCTGGAACTTGCTCTGTAGACAGGCTGACCTGTCTCTATCTTCTGAGTATCAGGATCACCAGTGGCCAGTAGGACATATTTTTACTTAGTGTTTGTCTGGCTGGTGCTGAGGATAGAACCTCTGTCCTTGGATAATAATACTAGGAGATGCTCTAACATGAACTAAATTACTACTTTTTTGTTTGTTTTTGAGACAGAATCTTTTTGTAGTCCTGGCTGTCCTGGAACTTGATATGTAGACAACACTGGGCTTGAACTCAGAGAGATCTTCCTGCCTCTGCCTCCCAAGGGCTGAGATTAAAAGCGCATGCAACCACACCTGCTCTTTATTTTTTTATTTATAAGTATATACTTTAAAATAAGCTGAAACAAGGTTTGCACTGTCTGTGATCCTCTTGTGGTTTCTGCGAAGCTAGTATTATAGACACGTACCACCACAGCTAGCAGGTTTGTTTTGGTACCATATGCTATAGAAACCTGGGTTCTCTTTCTGGCTATAGAGCTTTCGCAGAATCATTGTGTTTCAACAATCTATTTCTTCTCTTTCAATTCTAGAGTAAAGCTAAAACATTTTGAGAAATTTCAGGATACAGCAGAAGCATTAGCAGGTAAAGTAAGACTGGAGAGTTTTTTCTTATTTAAGAATTTTGGTATTTTTTTCCTTTTTAAAAGGTGTTTTCTTCTGTTGCCTGAGTTAATCTTACTCAATGTTGTCAATGATGCATCCTTTTTGAAACTGAATTGAAGTGATCTAACCCATTCGTCACTACCACTGAGACAACATTGAGTCAGCTTTTTTCACTGTAGGGCTGGTTTCCCCCATGTGATGAGAGGTGACAAGTGGTTAAATTGATCTCCCTGTGGAAACCAATAGCCTAATGCTGAAGCACAGTTCAGTAAAAGCTGTTCTACAAGGGACCAAGGTAATGTGGTCATGCATCCAGCTCTAATGCTTTTATTAATTCAAGGGTAAAGTCGAGGATAGCTACCTGGAATACAAGTGGTACTAAAGTTCTCCAGAGTATACAGCAGCATTGATGCATTAACAGCTGGAGGGCAGTAGTCATTTAAATACCTATGATGTGTACGTGCAAACCAACAAGGGGTATGAGGTTTTTTGTTTGTTTGTTTTTAAGACTTAATTATGTGTACAGTATTCTATCTGCACGTATATCTGCAGGCCAGAAGAGGTTGCCAGATCTCATTACAGATGCTTGTGAGCCCTCTGGTTTCTGGGAATTAAACTCAGGACCTCTGGAAGAGCAGCCAGTGCTCTTAACCTCTGAGCCATCTCTCCAGCCCCAGGCATCAGTTTCTATAAGGGGACTTTTATATATATATTAATGGTATATATAAATTATATTTAATTTAAAGGAAGGCTTCAACATGAACATCATGGGTGAATAGGCATACTGTCACTAATCAGCCAAATATTTGATGTAATTTGAGAACAAAGGACTATAAGAATGGTTTAAAACTAAATGGGATTTTTGTTTGGTTTTTTGAGGGGGTTTAGTATAACCCCTGCTGTCCTGGAACCTACAGAGATCTGTATGCCCCTGCCTCCTGAGTGCTGGGATTAAAGGGAGGGCCAAACACAAAGCAAGTTATTTTACTATTAATTGCATATGAATTGATTAAAGTCTTTGAAACAGCCCTGTGAGAGAGAGATTATCTCTGTTATAAATGGTAAAATGTAGAAAGTTTATAATAAGTATTTTTGGAAGTGAGAGAAATTTAATGAACTGTGCCAAGAATGTCAACATCATGAAAACCGCTGAAAGGTCTTAGCTGGTTAAATGTTTTTATCAGTTGGTTAAGCTTTTTCCCAGTCGATAATTGTTTATGTCTCTTAAAAGACAGGTAGATAGTTTTGTTTAGCTTGAGACAGATGTATATAGTCCAAGATGGCCTTGCAACTGAGGATGACAGAATTTCTGGTCTTCTTATACCTTCTAAGTAGTCCTAGGACTTCGCCCCCGCTAGCTGAGCAGTACTCCAGGTCCTGTGAGGCACTTGGTAGAGAGGCACACGCTGTGACACATGGGAGAAGAGGAGGCAGTTTTGTTACTTGTCTCCTTTCACCTCTACATGGATCCCAGGAGTTTGACTTAGTTATGTAGGGTTCAGTGGCAGACATTTTACCATTAATATTATGTATTGGAAGTTAACATGGCATTTAATACAAGTGTTTCTTCCTCTAATATTGGGCAACTAGTGAGAGTTTGCTCTCTTCATGTAGATCCTAGGGGTCAGAAAGGTACTGTTTAGTGGCAAAAGCCTTGGCACAGGGAGGCATCTTGCTGGCTCTGTATTGTTTGAAATTACTTTTAAAAAAGATTTATTTATCATACATAAATACTTTGCATATCAGAAGAAGGCATCAGATGCCATGGAGATGGGGTTTCAGTTATAGAGGGTTGTGAGCTCCAATGTGGGTGCTGGAAATTGAACTCAGGTCCTCTGGAAGAACAACCAATGCTCTTAACTATCAGGTCGTCTCTCTAGTCCCCTGAAGTTATTTCTTTCTCTCTTCCATTTCTCTGTAGTCCTGGCTGTCCTGAGACATACTATATAGACCAGGCTGGTCTCAAACTCAAAAGAGTTCACCCACCTTTGCTTCCCTAGTGCTGGGATTAAAGGCATGTACCACCACACCCAACTTTTGAGGTTATTTTTTAAAATATATGAGACTGTTCTGAAATAACTATTTGTATATGATATCCTAGAGTAGAATCTACAGCTAGTCTTGTGTAGAGATTTTACGCAGGAAAAATGTTTACAGAGAGGATTTATTGTGCTAGGTCGAAATTAAAATTGGGTGATAGTAGAAGATTATAAATGGACTAAAGAGACTGGATGCTTTTCTGGAGAACCCAGCTCTTCCAGAGGTCCAGGGTTCAATTCCCAGCACTCACATAGCAGCTTATAGGTTTGTAACCCCTGTTGCAAGAGAATCTGAAGCTGTCTTCAGAGTCTACAGGCACCAGACATGCAAGCAGTGCAGATATACATGTAGGCAAAAATAACCATATATGTAAAACAATAACAACAAAAAGTTAAACTAGATAATGAAGCCCAATTTAAAATTTTTAAAGTGTGTGTGCGCACGTGTTTCTGAGAATCAGGTCCTATGCGTTTCACATCCTAAGCAATATTCTATCCCCAAGACTAAAAAAATAAGAGGAAGAAGTCTTTATAAAGGTAGGCTTTAGGAACCAGTGTGTACTGTTAGAAGGTAGAATGAAAGCCGGGTATGATAGGACACTCCTAGATCCCAGTGTTTGGAGGGTTAAAGGAGAATCTCAAGCCTGACCAGTCAAGGCTACAGAGTGAGCTTTAAAACGTGTAATCCTAACAACCTTTTTATTTACTTATTGAGGCGTCAGACACCCTGGCTGGCTCTTTATTCTGGTTCTCCTGCTTCTCTGCTTCCAGCGTGCTGGAATCAAAAGTGTGCACCACCATGCCTGGCATTTATAAATGGGTTTTATAAAACAAATACAGGGATCATTTTTATTTCAAAAGAAATACTTGGTTATAATTTTAAAAGGGTTTGCTTTAAAATTTATATCAGAAGAGCTCTCTTAGTTATAGTATTTTATTTATTTATTTATTTATTTATTTATTTTTTTGAAAAGCGTTTACGGCTCTGATGGAGGGCAAGATCAATAAGCAACTGAAGAAAGTTCTGAAGAAAATAGTAAAGGAAGCCCATGAACCTCTGGCTGTGGCTGACGCCAAACTAGGAGGGGTGATAAAGGTAACAAGGGCCGGTTGTGATTCTTCCATGCCTGTCCAACTGCAGAGCCTAACCTTTGTGGTGGATTAACCCTGTTTGTTTTGGGCAGCATAAGCTTAGTAGAAGTTGCAGAAACAAGTATTCCCTATATGTTGTAGTAGAGTATAAGATAAACTCTAACCCTATTACTCATAGTCTGTTCATAATTTATGCTCACATAATTGAACATTTTTCAATTCAATAAAGATACGTTCATTTGATCTTTTTAATGGCTGGTATAAAGTATAAGAAGGAAAACATTAAGTATAGTGGTATATGGAGCATCCACATGTTGGCCCACAGCCATCTCTAGTGAGATCTGGTGCTCTCTTCTGGCCTCCATACATGTAGGTATTTCTAGTTGGCATATAATGAAAACCCAAAGGGAAAAAGCTGGGATATCAGAAACAAACCACAGCCACCCAGCCATCTCCTCAGGTCTCTAGGAGTCTTTTAACTGAATGCTTCTGAGTCTTTAGCCGAAAAGGGTGGATGTGGGGAATTAACTTGGGTCCTTTCCAAGAGCAGCCAGTGCTCATTTCTACCGAGACATCTCTCCAGCCCCTATAAATACTGTGTTAAAAGGCCCAATTTCGGAATCCAGCGTAGTAGTTCTTGTCATTCCATGGGGGACGAAGGATTGTTACTCTTGAGTCTGAGGTCAGCCTGGGCTACATTATTTCTCAGAAGTCACAATCTGAAAACCAATGAAAATGAGTTTTCAGGAAAACTTCATCTAATGTAAATGTTCTTATAGGAAAAACTGAATCTCAGCTGTATTCATAGTCCTGTTGTTAATGAACTTATGAGGGGAATTCGATCTCAGATGGATGGTCTGATTCCTGGGGTAGAACCACGGGAGATGGCAGCCATGTGCCTTGGATTAGCCCACAGGTAAGACTTAGAGAAAAATTAAGAATGCTCACTTGCATACATACATTTAAAATGATACAAGCATTCATTTGATATGAGGAAGGTGGTACTTACCTTCTAAACAGTTTCAGTAAAGAAACCTTGCTTACCTTCAGTATAGCTAATGAGTGATATGAACCACAGAACTTGACTTTTTAAAAAGAATTTATTATGTACATAGTGTTATGCCTGCATGCATACCTGCACATCAGAAGGTACCAGGTCTCATTATAGATGGTTGTGAACCATTGTGTGGTTGCTGGGAATTAAACTCAGGACCTCTGGAAGAACAGCCATCTCTTCAGCCCCACAATCAGGATTTTATTGTCTTTATTTGTAGAGGGAGGTGAGAAAGTGTTTTTTCTATGTAGCCCAGGCTGTACTAGAACTCTGAGCTATCCACCCCCACCTCCGGTGACAGGGTTGAAGGTTTGTGCCACCACACCTAGTTGTTGCCTATGTTCATAAAACCTCACTATAGGATTTCTTCTCTCCATTAGTGTCAGGTCAATTCTTCCATGTCTCTTCTCTGTTGTCTTAGAGGCAGAACTGTGTGTGTATATACGGTGTGTCTTATGGCCAGAAGAGTTATCCTCTGTATCCTTCTCCATATTCCTGTGAGGCAGAGTTTCTCTTGGAATCTGGGACACAGGTTTCCTGGCCTAGACTGGAAGTCAGTAAACCCCATCAACCCTCCTGTCTTACAGCTGGGGTTTTAGGCATGCATAGGTTGCTGACTTGGTATGTGGCTACTGGCATCTCACTGCCACTGGCTATAGAGACAGACTCTTATCCAAAACTAAACAAAGGGCTGGAGAGATTGCTCCAATTAGGAGAGCTTTCTGGCCTTCTAGTGCCCACATCAGATGACTAACAACATCCTGTAACAACTCCAGCTCCAGTGTATCTGCTGCCCTCTTCTGGCCACCATACACACCCACACAGGGCATACATTTTGCAGATGCATATACATACACATAAATAAAAATAAATCTTAAAAATTTTAATCTAAGGAGACAAAATTGACAAAACCAGCAGTGGTTTATGAATTGTACCCTGAACTGTGCAGCCACAGTTCCTTTATTAACCAGATCCTCAGCATATGCAACATCGCTACACTGAAACCATTGAAAGTGGTATTTTAACAACTGGATGTGACAGCACATACCTTAATCTTAGCACTCTGGAGGCAGAAGCAGGTGGGTCTCTGGGTTCCAGGACAGCCTGGTATATAGAGCAAGATCCAGACAGCAAGGGAAATCCTGTTTTGGGGGAAAGGGAAGGTGGTTATAAGTATATTACTTTAAAATAGCTCAACACTTAAAAAAAAAAAAATGATTCTTTGTGATAAAATCAGATACTGAAGAATCCTGCAATATTTTTTAAAAAACCCTACAATATGCTACAAATGTTATTAGTGTCAAGGTTTGATACCTTCATATGTATATTTCCCTATAATTTTCTATTTTCAGATGTTATACAAATGCTATGCTATCTCCTACTTTGGAGTGCTTTGAAGCCTACTGTGTAACAATACCCTAAAGATCATTGTAATGTGTTTTATCCTGTTAGTTACCCTACTCACTGTAAAGATTCATATGGAAATAGAGGCTATGGTGAGACAAATGTATTTGTTGTCAGCTATGTAGCAAGCTCAAGGCTAGCTCAAGGTATTATCACACGATAATAAGGACTTGGGTTAAGGTCCCTAGAACCCACATGAAAATTTTGGGCATGGCAACACTTAAAATCCCAGGGGGTGGGGACAGGCAGGTCCCTGGAGTTTATTTGCTAGCCAGCCTAAGTTATTCGGCAAGTTCCAGTCCAGTGAGAGACCTTGCCTGAATGGGTGGGGGTCTCTAGCCTGCACTTAAGTACCCAATCACTTTAGCACAAACACACATGGGGGAAGGTGGAATGGGGTGTGTTAAAGTTCCTTTTGAAAATGCTGACTGGTGTGTTTCTCTTCATCTCCCCAGCCTGTCAAGGTACAGACTGAAGTTCAGTGCTGATAAAGTAGATACAATGATTGTTCAGGCAATTTGTAAGTACATGGGAGAATCTTTAATTCTGTTTTTTTCCCCAGCTGTTGTTAATATTTTTGTCTGTCAAAAGAAAGAACTTCCATGCTTAGATAGTTGGGAACACAGAGTAGGGAAAAAATAAACCTGGTATGAATCTTTTAAGAGAAGCAATCACATTGAAAGATCTTTGTAGTTAAGTGTTTTGTTTTTCACCTGACCTTTTTAGAATCTCATGTGTTGAACAATTTTAAGAAATATGCCTGTTGTAAAAACTGCTTAGACCAACAATTTTATTACTAAATGTATATCAAGCATTAAAGTCATGGACTTAGTCCTTTGAGTGGGTTACCACACCTGTTCATAGCGCTATTACACTGGCTAAAAAGGAAATCTATCAATCAATGAATAAGCAATGTAGATAGAGGTGCATATACACGTGCAGGATGCCATTAGGCCTTTGAAAGGAGTAACATAATGCCACAATGAGCAAAACAGTACCTGTAAAGCCAAAAAGCATGGAAAGGTAGCTCTTGGGAAAGGACCAGGATTTAATTTCCAGAGCCCACATAGTGGCTCACAACTGTCCAATTTAAGGGCAGTCCTACTTAATGCCATCTTGAGCATCAAATACAAGCACAAAAGAGATCCCTAGAATAGGAACAGATTAAAGGTCAGAGGCAGCCTTCGCCAGTCTTGTTCTCCCCTTCCCATTCCCTCTTGAGGCTTCAACTCAGGTTGTCCGGTCTGGCAGCAAGTAACTTCACTCACTGGGCCACTGTGGGTGTCTGTGGAGCCTCACTATGCAGTCCTAGCTGACCTTGAGCTTCAAGGTCACCTGCCTGTGCTATTAGAATGCTGGTATTGAAGGTGTGAGCCAGCAGGCTTGGCTCCACAGGTTACTTTTTAAAGGGTGTAAGAGTTTCAGTTTGGAGGATAATGAATGGAACTATTCTGAAAACAGATGGTGTTAAACGTTTGTATGGAATGAACATACTTAATGCCACTAAATGTTGAAAATGCTTCAAGGCAATTTATGTGTGTTAACTATTATCAGACTCATTAATTCTGTTTTTTTATTTCATTTTGCAGCCTTATTAGATGACTTGGATAAAGAACTAAACAACTACATTATGCGGTGCAGGGAGTGGTATGGCTGGCACTTCCCTGAGTTAGGGAAAATTATTTCAGATAATTTGACATACTGCAAGTGTTTACAGAAAGTTGGTGAGTGGATTGTTTACCCTGTATAAGTTATTGAAAATAAATGAACATGGGTCAGTAATAATAGTAATTGATATAACTCAGGATTCTAAGTACTTAAGATTACTGAACTTTTAAAAATTACAAATACAGCTATTTCATGTCTGTTATTTTAAAACTGAGCTTTAGCTTTCTTAAATGGCTTCTTTTAAGTGTCTAGCTTTCTAAATGACATAAATCACTGACCCAGATAACAAAGATTATTGTTTGTCATCCAGTATCCATAAATATGGCTTTTAACTTTTATGGTAGATTTTAAGATTACAGCTATGCCTTAATTTAGGTTGTAAAAGTTGATTACATGAGAAACTCAAGGCAAATAAGGTTAATTGTTGCATTATTCTCTTAGAAGCAGGTTAAAAAAACAGGCTGAATGTACAGTAGGATAGCAATGTTCAGTATTAAAATGACCTCAAGTTGTACGGTTGTGAAGCCCAGCAAATGCTCTGGTCTTTTCAGTTAGAG
Source organism: Phyllotis vaccarum (assembly GCA_033318265.1). Taxonomy (NCBI): domain Eukaryota; kingdom Metazoa; phylum Chordata; class Mammalia; order Rodentia; family Cricetidae; genus Phyllotis; species Phyllotis vaccarum. Next base: position 11,087,476 of record JARWLC010000007.1, read on the forward strand.
GGTAATAGCCACACATACCAGCCTGGTCTACAGAGCTGGGTCAAGAACGGCCAAGAAACCCTATCTTGAAAACATACATATATAATGGCTTCAGAATATTGTGTTCTCACATCATAATCTTATTCTTGCCTGTCACCTTTTCTAAAATGTGTTTATAAGATGCTGCTTCTTAACTTTTCCAAAATAATTTTTTGGAGTTTTGGAGGTGGGGATTGAGATGCAGGCTATGTCTATGTAACTGACAGGTCTAGCTGACTGGTAATTTGTTTTGTAGACCACGCTGGCAGTGAACTCACAGGTTCACTTGCCTCTGCTGTCCTTAAGTACTGAAGTTAGAGCCATGTCCCACAACTGCCTGTCCAAAAATTTATTTCTAAATTATTTTTAGATGAGGAAAGTCTGGGTTGGACTTGATCACATTTGTATAGCCATTATTAGGGTTATCTCAACCTCCCCCTTGGTATTTTTCTGAGAATGTCTGCTTTATCTTCTATACATTCTCTAGGTGACAGGAAGAACTATGCATCTGCCACTCTTTCTGAGTTGCTGTCAGAGGAAGTAGAAGCAGAAGTGAAAGCAGCCGCAGAGATATCCATGGGAACAGAGGTCTCTGAAGAAGATATTTGCAACATTTTACATCTCTGTACCCAGGTACATTCTAACCACAGAGGCTGAGCTCTCTGTAGGTCTGCACTGATTTGCTGATGGCAATGATGATTCTTGGATTTATTATTGACCTGACAATATATGAAGGGGTTCAGTCACTACCTCATCTGATGCCATCTCTTTGTGTGTACTTAGGTGTGGGTGATTCGATGAATGATAACTGAAGTAACTTATATTATGGACATTATTTTTTGTTTATCTGGGTATTGTGACACAGGGTCTTTACCTTGTCCTGTCTGTCTCTCCTGAAACTCACTATGTAGACCAGGCTGGATTCAAACTCAACAGATCTCTGCTGTGTCCTAAGTATGGGAATAAAGCACACACCACCACCACCCCTGCCTGAGCATTAACTTAGTTTGTTAAGACTTTGGATTGCTTGATTCTGTGTTTTTGTTTTTGTTGTTTTGTAATTCTTCCCAGCCTTCTAAGTGCTGGGATTATAAGCTTGCCTAGTTTTATTTTTATTTTTAGAGGTGGTTCTTACTAAGCTCCCCAGGACTGGTGTCAAACTCCCATGCTTATACAGTCTTGGCCCTAGCTATTGTAGTGTTGAGAAGTGTCAGTAAGTTACATGTTCATTTCTGTTCATATCTGTTGAAATCTAAGAGTTTCGAAATGAATTACAGATTCTTTGTCGTGACATTCTTTAAATTTCTCATTTTAGGTGATTGAAATTTCTGAATATAGAACTCAGCTGTATGAATACCTGCAAAATCGAATGATGGCCATTGCACCTAATGTTACAGTCATGGTTGGAGAGTTAGTCGGAGCCCGGCTCATTGCTCATGCAGGTGACAGTTCTTAATGTACTTAACTACAGACTGAGGACCACAGTTCAATGATGATTCCTGTTGCTTTGCCTGATTTCTTTGTATGAGGGCATCTTCAGTCACTACCTCTTCTGAGACACTGTGGTCCTTGGTCTGAAGGCTAAAGCCGGTTCACTATCATATTTTAGCTATAAGTTCAGTCAGTCCTCAGCATCAAAAAAAAATCATCTAAGTTTTGAATAATTTTTTTAAGTATTAACTGAACACATGCCTATACTTCATCAAAGAAAATCTCTTTTAAGTTAGAATAATTCTTTCAGTCATGTTAGACAAATATTTCATTCAGGTAGCCTTTGCTGTAAAGTCTTGATATACTTTGGGCTGTTTTTATTATCTTCACCCTGTTTCAGTGGGTAGGTAGCCTTAGCAGTAGTAAGAAATGTATAAACTAGCTGAAATTTGAATTTGTGCTGTAAGTATATTTCTAATACCATTAGTATTTTATGTATTTTAACATTATTAAATGCAGCAATTCCAGCAAAGTTCTTGGTATATATCTAGATATGTTTCCTTTTTATGAATTTACCTTTGTTTTATGTGCATTGGTATGAAGGTGACAGATCTCCTAGAACTGGAGTAACAGTGAGCTACTATGTGGGTGCTGGGAATTGAACCTGGGTTCTCTGGAAGAGCAGTCATGCTCTTAAACCATCAGGCCATTTCTCTATCCCTGGAAATGTTCTACAGCCAGGGTAAAATAAATAAAAAATAATGACTCTATATGATATGACCTAATGTATCTATACTTGATTTTCAGAATCATAGGAGAAGGATCAATCTGCTAATGTTTATGTTATGAGCCTGCTACTAAATATAGAGTTTTGATTCTTCAGTTCAGAGCTTTCCTTGCACTAGGAATAATAGGAATTCAAAACACAAGTATAGAATTTTTTCATATAGTTGAAAGTACATTTTTAAATTTATTTATTTTGTAGGTTCTCTTTTGAATTTGGCTAAGCACGCAGCTTCTACAGTTCAGATTCTTGGCGCAGAAAAAGCACTTTTCAGGGCTCTCAAATCTAGACGAGACACCCCTAAATATGGCCTTATTTATCATGCTTCACTTGTAGGCCAGTCAAGTCCCAAACACAAAGGAAAGGTGAGTTACATTTTTTCTAGTTTTTTTTTTTTTTTTTTTTTTTTTTTTTGCTTTTCACGTTTCAAGGTATGTGTGTGCTTATACAGTATGCGTTCCTGTACTGAATGCTCCAGGAAGTTCTTGCTGGTTGTGAGCTGCCATGTCTATTGAACTGTACCTAGCTTCTCAGTAAGACTGGCAAAGGCTGTTAATATGTGAGCCAGCTTTCTAGCCCTTATACTTTATTATTGTTTCTCCTCTAATTATAGTGTTCGTTAAAGAAAGCTTCAGTCTCTTTCAGTTCACTACAGTGCTTAAGTAAAAACCAGTTTTATACATTAAAAGCCAGGTTTGGATGTCATCTTACACATTTCTATAGCTACCTAATTGAGTTGGGCTAATCAAAATTTTATGAAATTCAGAGTGCACTAATAGAAATAAGGAGTAAGTAAATAGTAAATTAGTTTGAGGAAGGAGCCACAAGCACTGAGACATTGGATAGGCTTGTCCATTTCTTCTGTCTGAGGTTGGGTTTAAAGCCTAGGTACCAGCCATACCACAAATTTGCACTAAGGATGTGTCTGCATTTTCCCAAGCCTATGGAGGTCAAAGGACAACTTGTAGGAATCAGTTCTCTCCTCCCTTGGGTGGGTCATGGGGGTTGAACTCAGGTCATCAGATTTGATGGTGAGTGGAAGCAAGAAAGGGGTAGAGAGGCTGTACTAGAAATTTTTATTCGAGTCCAGAATAAGTGGCAATATGTTGATTGGCTATAATTTTCATGAATGAGAAGGTTTATATCTCCTTGGAAAGAAGCATTGCTGCTGCCTGATTTCGTGTTTTGTTAATAGATTTCTCGAATGCTGGCAGCCAAAACTGTGTTGGCTATCCGATATGATGCTTTTGGTGAAGATTCCAGTTCTGCGATGGGAGTTGAGAACCGAGCCAAATTAGAGGCCAGATTGAGAATTTTGGAGGACAGAGGGGTAAGAACCACACTCTGTCTGTGGTAGATGTTATCCTGTTAAGAGTTAATGAAATATGAACAAATACACAAAATCACCTGTTAACATGGCATTTTTTTCATATTTCTTAATATGCTTAATATTTCTGCTATGGATTTACCTTCCATTAACCAAGAACATATATGTTAAATGTTTTCGTTGAGATATGTTTACCCAAATTAGCAAAGAAAATTATTCATGTACTGCTGTATGCTGTCCAATAAAGGATGTGTGTGTTGCAGATTCTGACTTACTGATTTTTATTTTTCTTCTTAGATAAGAAAAATAAGTGGAACTGGAAAGGCATTAGCAAAAGCAGAAAAGTATGAACACAAAAGGTAAAGTGCACGAAGGGTGTTTGGACTGCCTTTTTTCTGTAAAATCAGTGGAGAAGCTTTTTGAAAAGGTCTGGACAGCTGGATCAGCAGTTATTTGTTACAGTCGTTTTGAAAAGACCCAGATTTTATCCCAGTACCCACAGGGTAACTTATGACCACATACATGCAGGCAAAACACTCGTGTGCGACATAAATCATTTTTTAATCTGACAAGAGTGGAGCAATGGCTCTGTAATTGAGAGCACTGACTGCTCTTATAGAGGACCTGCGTTTGATTCCAAGCACCCATGTGACAGCTCTCAACTGTCAGGACAAGCACACATGAAAGCAATGAGTCTTTTCTAAAATACAAATAAAAATGCATTTATTTAGCATGTCAGTATTTTGAGAAATTATGCGGTTATGGGGTCAGTAAGTCAAGTTGACAGGCTAGGTATTTTTTTGTGTGTTTGTTCATAATACTTAAAACCCTGCCGACAGTTTTCAGGAACATGTTAATTGTAGTTGCCCTTGCTCTATCTCTTTGCCGTTTAGTTTTTCATACTTCTGTTTTATGGTAGTTTTGTTTTATGTATTTGTGTGTCTTTGGGGTGAGAGAGTGTGCGAGGGAGCCACACTCATGTGGAGGTCAGAGGACAACTTTTCAGGAGCTGGTTCTCTTATGTGGGTTCCACGTCCTGTATTTAATTTAGTCACTAATCAGTTACTCTAGAGTGCCATTCATTTAAAAGTTATCTACAGTGACACTTTTCCTGAAAACCCCAGGCAGGCTTAAATATAGTCCATAGTCGTAAGAAGCATTGAGACCTTAGTGGGATGTATGCAAGTTGCAGTGATTGATGTGGATCTGTGCATCTTTTATGACACATTGGTAATGTATATCAAGGTCCTACATTAAACCATTTGGGAAATGGATACAGTGTGGTTAGAAATGTTAGTCCTTGCCTATATAGCAAGTTGGATGCAAGACCCTGTATTTAAAAAGTAAAAAAAAAAAAAAAAAAAGAAATAAGATCTTGCTATGTGTCATACTGGATTTGGAATTCAAAATTATTATTCTTCCTTAGTATCCCATTTTCTGGAGTTTATAGGCATATGCTTCAATCCCTAGTTGGGTATACGTGAAATTTAATGAAATTATTGGCTATAAATGGATAGGATTAATTATACACATAGAGTCCATCATTTGGTTGACTTGTGTAGCTCTCTATTTTAAATTTATATTTATAACGATGAGCAGCCATTTATCTACGACTTTGTCGGATAGAACATTGCTCAGTTCCTTTCAGATTCCTCCACTTGGAAGCACTTAAAACACCAGCTGGGAGATTAAATTTACTTTGTAGGGGATTGGTGTGTCCCGTTTTATACCACTTGGACTTATGGTTAAGATTTAGCTTAAGTGGGATTGTGTAATATCTCGTTTAGTTTCCAGGTGACAACGGGTGCATATTTGCTTTCTAGGTAGTTGGAAAGTGATGTCACTTGATCGTTTTTCTTTTGATGCTTTTGTTTTTCTATATACGTAACAAAACTACTAAATCAATTTATTTGGTTCCCTTTTGAGTGTGATTGACTTACCTAAACTACCCTAAAGCTACTAAAATGAAACAGCATTGTGTCCTTTTGTATTTTCCAACAGTATTTGCTTTTTTTCTTGAATTACTTCAGTTACAGGTATTTGTAAAGATTTTCCACAATTTGACTTTTTCAGTGAAGTGAAGACCTATGATCCCTCTGGTGACTCCACCCTTCCAACTTGTTCTAAAAAACGAAAAATAGAAGAGGTAGATAAAGAGGATGAAATTACTGAAAAGAAAGCCAAAAAAGCCAAGATCAAAATTAAAGGTTAGTTTCAATTAAAAAGAAAAATACCAAACTGCATTTTTTATGTGTTTTGTTGGGGCTGGGGGATCATGGCTCAGTTTACATGTTGAAGTGAGAGGGCACTTGGTCCAGATTCAGGTCCATAGGATTCCCCCCACACACACATAAGTGCCTTTACACAATGGGCCATGTTGCCAGCCCTAGTTGGAATTTTAAATTTAATTTCTTTCAGTAATACACTCAAATATCTTGTTCTTAGAAACAATTGATTTCTTAAGTATTGCAGAAATGCCTACCATTGCATTCAGTGACAACTGATGGTGTTTTAATAGGCCGTTCTGATCTTTGGGAAGTTCGGATATTGCTAAATTATATTATGGTATAGAATTCAGTATTGTACTATATATACAAAAACTATCTACTGGGAACTGTTTGTAGAGTTAGGTGCCTTCTGAATTTGTTACCCCAAGTTTTAGTTACACAATTAAGAAGAAATGTAAATGGGTACAGCAGTGATTTTTATTATTTTTTCTGTGTTCTTTGGTTCATAGAATAGACTGGAAGAATATTATATTGCATCCTGCTGTTCATTTTCAGTCTCAAAGATAGTATTCAGGATGATAGTAAGCAAGGACCTCATATATACACATTATTGAACTTGTGTTTCTATTTTCAATTTGAAAATTGAAAAAAAATGGAAAACATGTTCCAAGTGGTAACTTTGATTAACAATTTCAGCTGTATATTGATCTGTTGGCGCTCATGCACCTGCCCAGCAAATAACATACTTCATAAAATTCTCCATACTCATTTTTATCCTTAGTATTTATTGTCTGTTGTCTAGTATATTATTCCATGTTTCCCCATCTGGGGTCCCTGTGGGCATATAAATATGTTTGTAGAGATTAGTGATAAATGTCAAATGTTCGGCCTTAGTTCTTGTTTTTGAGATGGAATCTTACTAGCTCTGTGATTGTATAGATTGATTGACAAGCAATTTACAGGAACACTTGTGTCTACTTGTCCCCAGCATTATTACAGGCTTGCAATACTGTGCATGACTGACTTGGGTGCTGGAGATCAGAGCCAAGCTCAGGTCCTTATGCTTGTGCAGTGGGCACCTTGCCTATTGAGCCATTTCTCTACCTTCATGATCAAAGTGTTGAGTCCAATCAAACATTCTTAAGTAGACAGAGCTATAGAAACACTCACATCTTGACCTTTTCTAATATAATTGACTTTTCCAGATCATCAGAGTACATGACTGATTGACCTTTACTTTAATGCTGACTTCTATTATGTAATAGCTGATCATGAAAATTACATGAGCTTGGTCTAAATTATTTATAGTTAATATTAGATAGGGGATCCTACTAGAAGTTCCCAATCATAAAATGATGTTTAAACACTGTAGAGTTGGCTATTATGACAGAAACTGTTTTAGGGTTTGAAGGAAGTAATTCTAATTCTTCCTGTACCAGCTGAAGAGGAGGAGGAGGTGGAGGAGGTGGTGACAGCGGTAGAGGAGGAGGAAGAAGAGGTAGTAGAAGAAGAGCCATCTGTAAAGAAGAAGAAGAAGAAGGATAAAAAGAAACATATTAAGGAAGAGCCACTTTCCGAGGAAGAGCCATGCACCAGCACAGCAATTCCTGTATGTGAATTTGGTGGTTTTTTATTTTTTGAGATTATTACTGGGCATTTTTACCAAACCTTAAGCATAGATGTTAATAGTAGGTATTGTATTCTTTCTTGGTCAGGAATAACCATGTGTTTGGTAAGAGAAAAGTAATAGAAAAGTTCAGCTGCCTACTTGAACTTCTATTGTGGGCATTTCTCATTGGTTTTTGTTTTGTTTTGTTGTTTTTAACCATGAAAAGAATGTACTGTAAGGGAGGAGGGGTTATGGTTTGTGTTTGTTGTCCTAGGGATTGAACTGAAGGCTTTGTGCATACAAGCAGTGTAAGTGCTCTGTCACCAAACCACACCTCATGCTCACTGTTGAAGCTTCTTTCCTGGGATTGCAGTTTTGGATTTTCACGCAATTTGTTTTTTGAGAGTAGATTTTATAAGTAAAGATTAATACAGTACCACTATTTCAAAAATCATTCTTGTTTGTGTTTGCAGAGTCCAGAGAAAAAGAAGAAAAAGAAAAAAAAGAAAGAAGCTGAGGACTAATTAATAAAAAAAGGAACTTATTCTGTCACCTGGACACATGCCTAAGACTGAGTTGGGACCATATCAGATGCTCCGTAAAATAATCAAGGGAGGAGGGATCCACCTGTGGTTATCTGTAGCTTCTCGTACCCTTTTTGTGTCTTGACATCAACTGTTAACCTTAGAGTCTTTGATACACAAATAAAAATATTTTCTTTGTATTATATGATTATATGATCTCTTTATTTTAGGTAGAGATCTTTTTGCCCTTTCTATGCTTGAAGCATTAATTAGATTTTGATTATTATTGATGATGGGAAATTCCAAATGGAAATAGCTTTTTTTGGAAGTGATGATTAGATGGACCAATTTAAGATCTGTGTATTTTTCTTATCTTCTCTAATTTTAAAATGGAGTTAAAGAGAATGGCTGTGATTTTTATCATTCACTACTTTTGATTTATGGTTTTGAGATAAGGTCTCATGCCTACACTCGGTATGTATCGAGGATGACTGAGCTTCTGTATCTTCCAAGTGTGTTTCGATGGTTTTGAGGGCTGAGGAGCCCATCCACACCTTCATTCATGCTTGCCAGGCACCTAGCCAACTGGACTACATTCCTAGTTCTAACGCCCAGTTCTTAAACAGTGAATGAAATGGTTCATTTTAAACCCCTGTTTGTGATGGGAATTGAACCCAGAACCTCACTTCTGAACTGTGTGTTCAGGATGTGTGTTTGTGTGTGTGTGTTTGTTGTTGTTACCTGTTTGCCTTACACCTGTGGAGGTCGAGTCCAGTTATGGAGATTGTAAACCAGTATGTGACCCAAGATCCTAAGAGTGACAAGTGTTGGTTTTTATGCTAAAATTAGTTTTTTAAAGTAAAATATGATAATTTATAACTGCCATGGAAAGCTTTGGTCCACAGTTTGGAACTGACAGGTCTGCCTGCCTGTATCTCTGGAGTGCTGCCTGCCTCCACTTGCCGTTTTCAGCTTTAAGGATTAAGATCATAACCACCTAGCGCATTAAACAAAAGGCATGATGTGCTCTTGTGGGGTTTTAGATTTAAATACCATGTTTGCCTTTCTTTGATTGGGCTTAACTGAGCTACATAATTTTTTTTATTTTTATATTAGATCTGTTAACTAGGTGGGGTATTGATCAGTAAGTACTGTCTAGTGTGCATGAAGCCATAATTCTACCAACAATAAAGTCTCCGTTTTCTCCATTCACCCCTTCAAGTCTTAATGTAAAGTTTTTCTTTTGGAATAAACATCTGCCCCTTGCTGTCTTGAGTTTCACACAGTGCAGCTGAGCTCTCCCCTTCTAACTTAGGCAACTGTTTGCAGCTGTCTGTCACAGCAGTCTTTCCTTGTCCTGCTTCTCTAAAGCCATCTTTATTCTAAATGTTTGAGCTTTACAAGTGAAGTAGTGGGTTTTAGCATGTGTAAGGCCATTTACATGCTTGGTACATGTTTATCATACGGACAATCATGGGGTAGGGAACAGTGAACTAAATTACATGCAGCTTGAGTTCTGAGGTTTGAAGTGTTTAAGAAAGGATGTTGGTTTTGTTTTCTTATTCTGAGCCTTTACTCCTGACTTATCTTGGCATATAATAACAGCTTTAAGTATGGTAGTGAATGTATAACCCAGGGAAAACTACTAAAATCAGGATGCTATTTAATGTAGCCGTAGTAAGTTCCAGGCCAATTTGCCATACAGCAAGAAAGTAGAACAAGAATCAGAAGTGTGTTCAGACATCTAACAGAAGGACGTGAGCTTTGGTTTGACTTTTTCCATTTTTTATTTGCATGCGAATTCCTACCTGCGCATGTGTGGAAGCTTCAGGACTTGTGTGGATTAGGGCATCAAAGTTAGTCTTGACTAGAGGTCGGTGTTTTATTGCTTTTGTTCTGAGATTGGGCTGCACTAACGGTGGCCTCACTAGCCCAGGCTGGCATTAACTTCTGGCATTCTTGTGCCTCTGTATCCCAAGTGATAGGATTACAGATTTGCCCAGCTATTGCCTGGTTTTAATTTTTATTTTATTATATTTAATGTGTTGTATGGGTATTTTGTCTCCTGTAAGTCTGCACAAGGTGCCTGCCTGTTGCTCATGGAGGCCAGAAAAAAGTGTCAGATTCCTCGGAACTAGAATCTATGTGGCTGGTGGGCATCTAGCCCAGGTCCTCTGGAAGAACTGCCAGTGTTCTCCAGAGGACCATCTCAAGCCGATTTTACCAGTTTAAAATACAGCTCTTCATTGTTTTCAGTAGTTTGTGTGTGTGAGTGTAATGTGGAGTTTTCTCTAGGGTTTTTCAAATAATTCTGGGGTTTTTGTGTTGAGTTAGTTGTCAAGCAAAATTACAAGCAGAGCTAGGCTGTTGTGGCCCACACTTTAATCCCAGCACTGGAGAAGCCAAGAGCAGGCAGATCTGAGTTCTAGGACAGCCAGGGCTGTTATACAGAAAACTTGTCTAGAACTATAACCATTCAGCTCCATTTCTTACTATTTTTTCTCCACATAAAATAGAAATGCCTTTTTATTCTTTTTAAATTTCACTGCAAATGAATACGTTGAGGGCTAGAGAGATAGCTCAGAGGTTAAGAGCACTGGGTGCTCTTCCAGAGGTCCTGAGTTCAATTCCCAGTAACAATATGGTGGCTCACAACCATCTATAGTGGGTGTGATCTTATGCCCTCATACCCTCAAAAAAAAAAACCCACATAATTTTTTTTTTTTTTTTTTTTTTTAAGAGAATGTTAGTGAACTGGTAGCCAGTTTTCCTAGCTCTTGGGAGATGACAGCAGGAAGGTAAGTCACATAGAAAATACCTTTTGAGTCTTATTCAGAACGTGCTTACTGCTTTTTTGCTGATGAGGCTCAGGATATCTGACCTCCAAAGCTGGAATTTTCTGTTCTTGGTGTTGGCCAAGCCACTAGGGCTTGTGAGCCCCCATCAGTCAGCAACTGGTTGATTTCCCCCTACACGTCTGAGAAGAAAAGGACTTCCTGTGCTCAACTCACTCACCGTTTCCTTAGTCCTCAGAAAATGAGCTTTCGTAAACTTTAGCATAGCTTTGAACGTTTCTTCTGAAAGTTACCAAAGGCAAGCATGCTCATAAATGCAGCCCTGGGTTGGCTGTTTGTCAGGAGTCAAGATCAATCAGCACTTCGGCTATGAGTGAAATAACAGTTTGCAATCATTCCTGTGTCTGCTAGTGGAAGGAAACAGTAGTTGATGGCCTCGCTGTCATCTGTTGCTGCAGATGAAGATTTGGGTTGCACTGTTACCCTGTATTCCTTAAAGAGAAATTTGTGTATTCATCCAACTTTTGGATCTATTCTCTAGCATGATCCCAAACATTGGAAGTTAACTGGCAGGTGTTGGCCTTTTGACGCCCTTCTTGCTCAGCTTTCCTTAAATCCACATTCACTTTGCTTTAAAAAGAGTTGGGGTGGGAAAAGGCCCAGTTCTTACCTTGCAGGCATGAGGATTTCCAGAAGACAGGATCTTGTAATTCCACAACTGGAGAAAGATTGTTCTGCCAGCCTAGTCTACTTAGTTCTAGACCAGAAGGAACTAAGGAAGACAGTAATTCTAGGCAGACTGTGGGGGAAGGATTATAGGACTAATAGTTGTCTTGTATTGTCCTTAACAGTCTTAACTCATCTAAGTTCCTTAGATAAAACCCAAATCTAACTTTGAGACAAGGTTTCTCTGTAGCCCTGGCTGTCCTGGAACTCAGATCTGAGTGCCTCTGCCTTCCCAACATTCTTTAATCTGGAGAGATGGTTAAGGCAAGTAAAGAATGTTTACTGCTCTTCCTGAGTTCCACAGATATCCCACATGTGAACAGATATATATATCATATTTTTTCCCCTCTAGACAAGGTTTCTCTGTCCAGGAAGTTGCTCTGTAGACCAGGCTGTCCTCAAACAATCTGTTTTTAAAATGTGTTTTGAGGCTTAGATCTTACTGTATCTCCAGCAGGCCTAGAACTCACAAAGCTTCCCATTTGAATGAGGGGATTTTTTTTCCCCTCTTTATTTTATGAACTTCAACGTTTTGCCTGCAGTTATGTCTGTATGAGGGTGTCAGAACCCTGGAACAGAAGTTACAGACTCTTCACCTCTAAGATGTCTCCAGCCTCTTGAATGCTGGGGTGTTATGGGTGTGTGCTGCAACTGCCACAACACATTGTTAACAAGAAGTGCAGGGGTGGTGCTTTCTCTGAAATGCTAAACTCCACCAGTTGCCCCACACCACCCTTCAGTTTCTACAGGGCCTCCCCAAGTTGCCCCTGGTATCCTTGAACTCACTCTAGCTCAAGCAGGCCTTGCACTTAGCCTGACTTAGCTTCCTACATACTTGGAATCACTTATCTACCACCAGGCTCAGTTTATAACCATCTTTTCTAAGTAAAATATGTAAGCAGCTGTGCTCATTCCTTGAAGTATTATCTTTGCATAGCTGTAGCCCCAACAGAACTGAGTATTTGCAAACCCACCACAAAGTTGAAAATAGATATTTTCTGCTCTTTGGGAAAACTTTCTGACTCTGGTTTGGACTAAAAGGGATTTGAAAGAGTCAAATGCAGTGTGAGCCTTGATTTACCCTGCCTGATTCCCTGAGAAAAGAGATCACAGATCTTGGAGTCAAGAAAGTAGTAAATGATTTGGGAGAATTGTGTGATTTTTTTTTTTTAACATAATGGTACTATTGTAGGATAACCTTAGTTTTTAAGGATAGAAGTATCCTGACATCTAATTTATTTTCAAGTAGTTCAGAAAAATTCATGGCTATAAATAGATGGAGCCAGTATGATAAGATGCTATCTATAATGGTTACGTGTGGTTTATTGTTTTGCTGCTCATCGTGGTGTTTCCTTTTTCCCTGTATCTTTTAAATGGTCATAATTTTAAAAAATCTTATTTTTAAGAACCAGAACATGCTGCTTATTTTGAGATTTTTGTTCCTATATATTTTTAAATAGAAGTTCTTGGCCAAAAAATTATTTGGGGGGCATCTGTTCCTAATCTCGCACTAGCCAAGATAGCAAGGCATCTATTTATATCTTAAAATCTGCTGGTCAGCGACAGGGTATGATGGAGAGATCACAAACTAGCTGTCAGTACAGAAAGGCCCTTGTCCTAGTGGTCAGAGGGGGAGAAAAAAAAATCTGATTTTATATTTGTTTCTCATATGTTTTTGTTTTTTAAATATATGAATGCTTTGTATACATATGGCCCACATGAATGCACAATTCCCTGAGACCAGAAGAGAGCATTAGGTCACATGCAAATGGAGTTAGAGCCATTTGTAAATCACCATTGTAGTGCATTTATGATGTTACATTGTAAATAATTGTCCCGCCTACAAGTTTAATAGAAAGCACTGATTGGCCAAAGTCAGACAGGAAGTGTGGGTGGGGCTACCAGACTAAGTAAACTCTGGGAACAGAAAGAACAGAGCAGAAATGCCACAGAGATGCCAGAGAAGCCAGCAGATGCAGAGGACAACTATACTGCTCTAAGAAAAGGTACCGAGCCCCATGACTGAACAGGATAAGAATCATGGGTTAGTTTAAGAGCAAGAACTAGCAAGTTATATGCCCAGGTCAATCAGTGTACAATTAATACAAGTGTCTGTGTGTCTCTGTAGGACTATGGGACTGTGCAACTGTGGGTCTGCAGATCCAAACCTTGAGGCTAGGTTCAAAAGTCTGGGCCAGAAACCTCTTAAAACACACCATGTATTTGCACCCAACCACACCAGGCTCTTTTGCAAGAACAGCAAGTGCTTTTAACTCCTGAGCCATGTCTCTAGCCCCTCAAGATAATTTATGTAAAAGTTTCCTTAGGTACAGTGGTAAATGTCTATAGCCCCCACACGCACACATGCACACATACACTCTCAAACACACACACACACACACACAAGCACGCACGCACGCACGCACGCACACAATCATAGGGTGGGGAGATGGCTAAGGGTTCAGAGCACTTGATGCTGCTGCTCCTCCAGAGAACCTGAGTTTGAGTCCCAGAACTCATGTCAGGTGGTTCACAGCTGTCTATAACTCCAGCTCCAGGGGATCCTAAGCCTCTGGCCTCTTCGTGCACCTGCACTCACATGCAGACACACACTATACATATCTAAATGTAATAAAAAACATCTAGGTTTTAATTAGCACAAATCCTAATTGGTTTTAATAATAAAAACCTGGAACCAGATATTGGGGCAAATGATGAAAGATCAGAGAGACAAAGAAGCAGACCCTGCCATTTCTTACCTCTATGACTTCCCAGAATGAAGGGGGAGCTCCCATCTACTCCCACCTTATATTTCCCTCTCTCTCCCTAACCATTTTACTTACTGTCTCCCTGTCCCTAGTGTGGGGCTTAAAGGCATGTGCCTCCCAAGTACTGGGATCAAAGACATGAGATCCCAAGGGCTAGGATTAAAGGTGTGAGCCTCCACTGCCTACTTCTGTTTCTCTTAGATTGGATCAATCTTGTGTAGCCCAGGGTGGCCTTGCACTTCTGATCTTCCTGCTTCCTTCTTCCTCCTGACTGCTTGGATTAAAGGTATGTGTCACCACTGCCAGGCCTATATGTTTAATTAGTGGCCAGCTCTGCCCTCTGATCTTCAAGCAAGCTTTACTTGTTAGAACACAAAGAAAATATCACCAGACATCTGAGTGATAGTGATTCATGCCTTTAATCCCAGAACTTGGGAGGCAGAAGCAAATGATCTCTCTGAGTTTGTAGTTCCAGGATAGCCAGAGTTGTTACACAGAGAAAACTTGTCTCAAAAAAATCAAAACGAATGGATGAAAGAATAAATAAATAAATAATAAAAACAAATCTTTTAAAAATTCTGTCACTAAAGCTAAAGAATGATTTTCTGTAGAACAGTGAGGAAAAACAAAATACATGACAGTATGGAAATATTTTGTATGTTTTTTGAGATGTTTATTAATCTATTTTTGCATTGCTACCAGAAGCTGAGTACTCAGAAAGAAAATAGGGTAAGCCCAGAATGATAATTTATGTCTATAATTCTAGCACTTGGAAGGTGGAGGCAGGAGGATTGTGGGCTCAGAGCTAATCTGCTCTACATAATGAAATCTATCTGAAAAATCCAAGGGTAGGAGGTGAGTTCTGTGGCAGAGAGCACTTGCCTAGCATACACAATGCCTTGAGATTGAATGCCAACACCCCTCCCGCCAAAAATGTTTGATTTTTGTTTACAAATGCTGAGCAAGAAGTTCAAGATTTGGGTGGTCCCATTTGCACAAGGTCCTCATGGCCAATGACATCATGGTAGGAACATCTATAGAGGTAAAATGGCAAGGCTGTGTGTAGTGGGATTATGTTACATTGTATATAACTGTCCCACCTACTAGTTTAATAAAAACGCTCATTGGCTGAAGGCAGACAGGAAGTTTGGGCAGAGCTACAAGTGGGAAAACTCTGGAAACAGGGAGAACAGAGCAGAGATGCCACAGAGACACCAGAGAAGCAGATGCAGAGGACACCTATGCTGCTCTGAGAAAATGTACTGAGCCGCATGGCTGAACAGGATAAGAATCATGGGTTAGATTAAGGGTAAAGAACTAGCAAGTTATATGCCTGGGCCCCAGATCAATCAGCATACAATTAATACAAGCATCTGTGTGCTTCAGTGGGACTGTGGGTCTGTGGGTCCCAGCCATGAGGCTAGGCTGGAAAATCTGGGCCAGAAACATCATACAACAGCAGTGTGGCAAGGCACACTCTTGCCCTCTTATTGTACTGCCTTTGTGAGGAATAGCCCCTGATCCCCCAGGGGTCTCCTCTCGTAGCAGCACCCATAGTGATCTCACTGACAATGCCACATTAAGGACCAATGCATTCAACAGAGGAAACTTTGGGGATCACTCTCACACCAAATTCTAACAACATGTATGTATCTGCTATCTCCAGACCTGCATATAAGAAGTTGTCACCTTTGGAAGAGAGTGGATTGAGATTTGGAACTCAAAGTGTAGAAAGGGTGGATGGTTTTTCTCTTCATTCCTTTCTGCATTGTTTCAATTTTAATATAAGAAATGTTAGCCAGGAGCACACCTTTAATCCTAACACACCGATCCACAGAGGCAGGTGGATCTCTGTGAATCCGAGGCCAGCCTGGTCTCAGAGCAAGTTCCAGACAACCAGGGCAACACAGAGAAACCTTGTCTCAAAAAATCATTATATGAATATATATATATGGGGCTAGAGAGATGGCTCAGTGGTTAAGAGCACTTGCTGCTCTTGCAGAGGACCCAGGTTCAGTTTCCAGTACTAGCACACAATTGTCTGTAGCCAGTTCTAGGGGATCTGATGCTCAGGCACATGTGTGGTACATACACATGCACGCAGACAAAATACATAAAATAAAAATAATGGAACTATATATAGGCTCCAATGTCTACCTTATGAAAACTTATAGCACTATTAACTGTTTTCTTATTATTACTTTTTTCCTGTAGAAATCTTAAGGGCTTTTTATGTGCATGTGTGATGGTTTCTGTGGTATCATCACCAAGATTTTTCCAGTGAGAAACAAAATTGGAAACAAAGAGCAGGAAAACCCACGTTTGTTTTGATCAGTTGCCTCCCTGGACATGACTTTGCATTCTTGGATATCTATCATTTAACTGAGGAGTCACCACGGGTCTGAAGTTGATAGCCTAAGAGTCACAAGACAGAGCTGCCTTTATAACTCTGACTCCTCTGCCACACTGCAAAGCTGGAGGTTATGAAATGTTGGCTTTGCTTTACACAAATAATCTGATTGGAGCTTGGAGAGATGGCTCAGTGGTTAAGAGCACTGGCTGGGTTCAATTCCCAGCACCCGCATGGCAACCCACAGCAGTCTGTTACAGCAGTCTGTAACTCCACTTCCATGGGGTGTAACTCCCTTTTCTGAATTCCAAGAGCTCCGGGCACATATATGGTACACAGTCATACTTGTAGGTACACATACATACATACATACATACATACATACATACAGACAGACAGACAGACAGACATACAAACATACATACATACTTACACACACATACATACATACAAACATACATACATAACACATACATACATACATACACACACACATACATATATACATACACACATACATACATACACACATATATACATACACACATACACACATACATACACACACATACATACATACATACACACATATATACATACACACATACACACATACATACACACACATACATACATACATACACACACATACATACATACAAACATACATACATACATACACACACATACATACATACATATAGACATACATACATACACACATACATACAGACAGACAGACATACAGACATACATACATACATACATACACACACACATACATACATACAGACATACAGCACTAATATATATAAAATAAGTATGTATTATTTTGTTAGTCTTCCTTCCTCCCTCCCTCTCTCTCTCTTTCTTTCAGAGACAGAATTTCTGTGTGTCTCCCTGGCTGGCCTGGAACTCACTCTGTAGACCAGGCTGGCCTCAAACTAACAGAAATTCTCCTGCTTCTTCCTCCAGGGCCTGGAATTAAAGGTGTACAGCACCACTCAGCTAATAGATACTTGTTAAAATCTGACTTGACTTTAAATGACCTTCCTGTACGAACTTGAATGTCCTGACGTTACTGGACACCCCCCCCCCCAGCTCAGTCCCCACCTCGTTGTGTGGGCTTTGGTCTTGCTTTGGCTTCCTTGGACTCTTTCTTTTCCTAAACATTTTTTTATTTTTGTATTTATTATTATTGTGTGGCTGTGTGAATGTGCAGTGGTCAGAAGAGAACTTTGTGGGCTTGGTTTTCACCTTCCACCTTTACATGGGTCCTGAGGATCAACTCGGTTGCCAGGCTTAGTGGCAAGAACCTTTCCTGGTAGATCTGTTTTGGCCCTTAGGTTTTTTGTTTTTTTGTTTTTGGTTTTTTCTTTTCTTTTCTTTTCTTTTTTTTTTTTTAATATCATCAATTCTTGGAATTGGGTTTTCTTTCTACTTCCCAAATCACAGATGCTCTACCACCCGGTGAAACCCAGGGACTGGCTGGCCAGAGCGTTACTGTAATTGTGTTCTGGAGAAAACCCTTTCTTTGAATGCCAGGAATCTCAGCTCTGGGGGAGGGGGCGTGGCAAGACTTTGACATGTTGTCAAGTCACAGCCTTCTTTTTCCCTGTAGCCATCTGCAGGCGACTGGCTGGAGCCCAAGGATAAAACCACAGCATCCAAGTCTGGAAGGGGTGGACTTATGGATATCCTAGAGGAAGACCACTCATTTTTCTACCAAACAAACCAGACCTCTTTCAGGCCACAATCCAGCTGATTTATATGTCTTTCAAAATGTTGTTCATGGATCAGCAGTGTTGCAAAACCTTTTAGAACTTTTTTTTTCTTTCATCTGAACTAGATGTTGAAACTAGAGATACAGTTCTATGGTAAAGCATTTGCCTTGCATGCATAAAGCCCTCTTCTGGCTCCCACAGGCACTGTACATATGCAGTACACTAGCATGTGTGCAGGTAAATACTCATACACATTGAATAAAAATAAAATCTTTCTTCTTTTTGGTTTTCTAAGACAGGGTTTTTCTGTGTGGTCCTGGCTGTCCAGCAACTCACTCTGTAGACCAGGCTGGCCTGGAACTCAGAGATCCACCTGCCTCTGCTTCCCAAGTTCTGGGATTAAAGTAGTAAGACATCACTGCCAAGCTAAAAATAAAATCTTGAAGGAAGGAAGGCAGGAGTGAAGGAAGGGAGGGAGGAGGGAGAGAGAGAAAGAGAGAAGGAAGGAAGGAAGGAATAAAGAAGTAGAGAGCCATTGAGAAAAGCATCAGCTCCACATGTCCACATGTGTACGTGCAAATCCCAGCAAATGAACACTCGCATACAACAGAAAACACATAAACACATCTCCACAGAGAAAACTAAAATGTGTGGAGTATAAGGGGAGAAAGCAAAAGGTTCTCAAGTAACTTAACATATAGGTGATGATGTCATGGGAAGTGTCAGGCCCATAACAACACATAGGAAAGAATCAACTGAGTCAGAGAATGTCAGGTGAACTCAGTCCCATGGTTTTTTTTTTTTTTTTACTTTGGGTAATTTTTTTCAAGACAGGGTTTCTCTATATAACTCTGTCTTGGAACTAGCTCTGTAGGCCTTGATCTCAGAGATCTGCCTGCTTTTGCCTCCTGAGTGCTAGGATTAAAGTCATGCACGACCACTGCCCAGCTACAGGAATTTTTTTTAGAGATGTATTTATTTTATGCATGAGAGTTCTATTTGCATATACACTTTTACACCAGAAGATGGCATTAGATCCCGCTAGAGATGGTTGTGAGCCATCATGTGTTCCTGGGTTTGAACTCAGTACCTCTGGAAGATTAGCCAATGCTCTTAACTGCTGAGCCATCTCTCCAGCCCTACAGGAATTTTGTTTTTAAACTGGGAGTAATTTTGAACCAAATTCAAACTACAATGTTTTGTTGATCTATAATTTGATAGTTACATATCAGGAGAGCTTTAAAATTTTAGTGCTTTTTTTTCTTCTTCATAAGAACAAGTCTGTAGAGACCAGAATTTATTCTGGGTATATGAGCTGGCTTTTTAGAGCCCACTCCCTATGGTGGGATGCCTTGCTCAGCCTTGATGCAGTGGGGAGAGACTTGGTCCTGACCCAACTTGTTATGTCAGCCTAAATTGACTACCCAAAGGAGGCCTTACTCTCTATGAGAAGTGGATGGAGGAAGGGCAGAGGAGAGGCAGGTGGAGTGGCAGGGATTGGGAAAAGGGGAAGGACAGGAAGAGTGGTTAGTATGGAAAATGAATTAAAAAGTTTGTGTTCTGTGCATGGTGGTGCACCCCTTTAATCCAGCACTTGGGAGGCAGAGGCAGATGGATCTCTGTGAGTCTGAGCTCAGCCTGTAAGGAAAACTCACCAAATAAGGGTTGGGTAGGGTTCTGTTTTTGTCTTTACAGAAAAATAGAAATACCCATCTTCAAGAAGTCAAAAGACCTTGGACATCTAGACGTCTAAAGCAGAAGGAAAAGCTATCAAAAAATATATATATATGCAAGTAAATATAGGACCTATTGGTACCAATATACTCTGCAGGGTAAAATCTCACTGCCTTACCTCTTCATCTCTTTTAAGGAAAGTTGAAGTCCCAGTTCAATTATAAATTAAAGCTGGCTTTAGAGTTGGAATGCGGCTTTCTCCTTCTCTAAACCCAAGCGTGCTTATTAAAGAAAAATGCAAAATCTCTGTATCATATCAGAAGAGCCACCTGATATTCTACAGAAGAAAAAACAAAATTAAGGGACTATTCTATTGCTACTAATCTCATGATCTTTTGGTATAAGTTTTATACCCAAATTCATAAAATTTATATATATATATATACATATAGAGGTTTTTGTCATGATATTAATGGTCATATAAAGTACTAAATAATTCTATTTTTAAAAAGACTTTGTCTAGCTTCCTCTATATTGTTTTGGGTTTGAGTCTATCAGTTTTCTAGAGTGAACCATAAAGATGCCTAACTGCAACCTTTGAAGTCTCCAAAAGGAAGATAGGGCCCCACAACAATGTCTTCACATGGATTATGACAACATCATTAAGCTGACAAACACCATCTAAAGATCAGCTTTGGACTACAAACTACCAGGACAATTTCGAGGTGGCTATCTGAGACGATCCAGTTTCATAGACTACTCTAGGCAGGACTTGAGACAAGCCCTGCATTTTCCCATTATGCAACCACTGGACAAAAAGTGATGCAGCTACCCCTCCAAGGACTTGACAATTAACCCAAATTTTTCTTCTCAGGAGTCCCTAAAAAACGTTGTCACCTCAAGACAGCAGGAAATAAATTTAAGAACATGATTAGGTAGTTTTTGGGTCGTTCAATAGATTATGGATGATTGTCATTGTTTTGGGTGATTGGTTACAAACTGTTATTGGTAATGGTTTGAAAAAAGAGCTGAAAAAGGAGATTAGATTCAAGGTTCTTGTTTGGAAAAAAAGAAGAGAAAAAAGAGGATACAGATATAACATGAAAGAGTAGGTTATTGAATCTACTCTGAATAAAAGAGAGAAATATGAATATGGTAAGATAAAGGGTAGATTTTTGAATCTTTTATAAAGTGACTACTGGATTTAAATATTTTACATTAATTTGGATTTTTAATCTTATATACAAATTAAGCATATTGATACAAAGTTGTGTAGTAGTGCGGTTTCTTTGGTCCCGGGCGGCTAGAGGTCCGAGACCCACAGACCTGCCACGCCAGACCCCTTAGCCACCCAGCCACTGCCGCCCACCACTCAGGCCCCCAGAAATGACTCAGACGCTTATATTAAATTCATGCTGTTTGGCCTATGGCCCAGGCACATTGCTAGCTAGCTCTTACATCTTAAATCAACCCATTTCTATTAATCTGCCACGTGGCCCGTGGCTCACCTGTGCTCCTACATGTTGCTCCTTGGACGGCTTGCTCAGGTCTGCCTGACTCCGCCCTGCTTCTCCCTATCTATTCTGATTCCTCCTCCTACTTCTTCTATGGTGCCTGTCATGGGCCAAAACAGCTCCTTTATTTAAAGATTGAGATTCACAGCATACAGAAAGTCATTCCCACATCGCTTCCCCCTTTCTGTCTAATCAAAGAGGAAGGTTTCAATTTTAACATAGCAAAATTACATATAACAAAATAGTTATCAAGCAAGAATTACAGTTACAATATCTAGTCTATTTGTATTTAGGAAAATTAAAGAAAATACTCTATCATCTACCTTATCTTTATGAATCTAAAGTTTTATATGCAATATACCTTTCAAATGACTAAGAAAAACTATACCTATAACTATCTAATCTTCAACTATATCAAAGACCACAGAAGGATATATTTACCCAAGTAAACCAGAAGTGCAAGTGACTTCTAAAATCTGGAAAGGACAGAGATGACACCTATCTGCCTGGACAGTCACCCAAAGTTCTTTTATAAAGTTGGGGCATCCATCTTCAGCCTATAGGCCCAGAGTCTCTTTTCATTTCAGTGAAGCAGGAAATCTGCTCTGCCCATTCTGGCACAGTTTATCAGTTGCTTCTCCTCGAGTCCTGAAGAATGTCTGACAGTTTTTTCTGTAAAGCAGGAACCTGAATGACCATCTCAGCTTGTTCTGCCAAAGTTCAGAGGTCATCTTCCTATGGAACCTGCATGTCCAGTTTAAACAGCATACTGTCAAGCAGTCAATATAAGAACAGGTTCTTCTCTAGTGGCTAACCATTGCCACAAAGAGAGTAGACTCCATATGGAGTTTTTTTGATGCCCATTTTTCTCTTGAAGAAGATTGGTGCTGCCAAGAGCAGACCTGTCTCACTGTCCAGAAAAGTCTAAGTTCTTAAAACATTTTAAATGCCATATTCTGTAGGTCTTAGAAGTATTTGAAGATTACCTACCTAATTGAAATATATTTTTGTATACTTAAAAATCTTAACTAACCTAACTATAAGTTTGATTATCAAAGGTGACTATTAACCTTTATTTTTTAATTATATATTACAATTTTAAATCAGTTACATGAACATCATACCTAGAATAGAAAAATACATACAGCATAACAAAATTGACCTTAAATTTGTATCAATAAACCAAAATCTATACCAATGTAAAGCATTTTGAGATTAACAGCTGATTTCCTGATCTAAGTAAATTCAATAATCTAATTTAAAAAAAAATCATTTATATACCATATCCCCTTTTTCTTCTTAGAAAGAGATTAACTATGACCATTAACCATTTATAATGAAAACAAACATCTAGAACCAATATTTGGGGAATTTGGGCGTTGTTTTCCATTTCTACTTCCTGCTGATTAAGGGGCGTTGAAAATCTCACTGTTATTGAGACTAGATCAGTCTGCAGCTCTGAAGCTGATACGGCCATCTCTTCCCATTAGGTTTTTTTAGGGGGTCTTGGTTGATGAAACCATATTTGCCTGGAAGCAATCCACAGGTTCTCATCTTCTGTGGAAACAAAAGCAGAACTCTTCCAAAGCAATAAATCCTTAGACATAAATTTCAAAGTCAAAATACCTTTAAAATATATATTCTTGTTTAACTTAGTAGCCTTTGCATTTGCAATCCATTGTCTTTCTGCAGTTAGCTCATTAACAGCTAAAAAATTAGAAGAAAACACAATAACAACCAAAATCCAGATTTTGTGTCTATTTTCCATCTTTACGTGGCTTATTATATTTTTATTACTCTATTTCTCTTTTTAAAGACTTTTTCTAACCTCTTTCTTTTCTCTCTGAAGCCTACGTACCTTTTATACACATTGTAACCCGTTTACAGGTTTTTCTTTTTATCTGAATCTGTTTTATTGTGAATCCTTAATCATGTTCTAACCATAAGAGCTTTTAAAATACACTCTCTAAAAGAGCAGCATAGTTTTTGCAGAGTAGGCTGAATCACTAAGTTCTCTTAAAGGGACCGCGTCTCTATTCGTGGCCAGCGAACAGAGCAGACTAAAGAAAATGCTGCTACTAAGAAACTGTCTTTGTTTCGTTTTTGTTCAAAATAAACAGAAACTTTAAATCAATCACATGCTACTGAGTCTTCTGTAAGACTTCAGGAACCCGCCTGACTGCAGCACTGCCTGCCGCCACTCCACTGGCACCATTTTGAATGTGACCCAGACGCCATGCTTTCTTTGTACAATGACCCGCTTTAGATGCACAATTCAGAAGCTCCTTTGGCTCAGCTTCTGTGATCTAGAACCCTTTCTAATCTTTCTCAGGCTTTAAGTGGATATTCAACCCACGTTGGATGTGCCATCTGTAGTAGTGGGGTTTTTAGGTCCCTGGGCGGCCAGAGACCCAGACCCTGCCGTGCCAGACCTCTTAGCTGCCCAGCCGCCCGCTCAGACCCCCAGAAATGACTCAGATGCTTATATTAACTTCATGCTGTTTGGCCTATGGCTCAGGCATACTGCTAGCTAGCTCTTACATCTTAAATCAACCCATTTCTATTAATCTGTCTGCCACGTGGCCCGTGGCTCACCTGTGCTCCTTACATGTTGCTCCTTGGGTGGCTTGCTCAGGTCTGCCTGACTCCGCCCTGCTTCTCCCTATCTATTCTGATTCCTCCTCCTATTTCTTCTATGGTGCCTGTCATGGGCCAAAACAGCTCCTTTATTTAAAGATTGAGATTCACAGCATACAGAAAGGCATTCCCACATCAAAGTTGAGATTAATTTTGTTACTGTACATATATATCTATTCTTGTTTAAGGTATTGTAACTGTAATGCAAATTGCTACTCCTTGAAAGTTATTACCAACTAAAATTAGGCTATAAAGAAATGCAAGCTAGCAGTTAGTCATAACAATCAGACTTAAATTAGATATGTTTTTAAGGTCAAACAGATATATTTTAGGTAGGCAGGTTGTCTTCAAACACTCCAGATATCTACAGAATATGAGTGTGGACAGTCAAGATAATATCCAAAATGGACAAACAGGACATACAAGGAAGGACTTCCAAACCTTGCTAAAACAAGATAGGAAGGTCTTTAAAAATATCCTGCTTTACAGATAACCTGTTAGATATGCTAGGGGTTGGCTAAAATGGATGCCCCAAAGTTGCAGAGTATTCTTTGGTGACTGTTCAGGCAGCCAGCTGTTTCTGTCATCTTTCACAGTGTGGGGAAGTAATTTTCTTGCACTTCCTTCTCAGGACTCTGAGGGAGTAGAAGACTAGATAGTTATTGTTTTCTTAGTTACAGATTCAGAAAAGAACTTCATGAAGAGATAGATATAAAAGGTACAAGTTTGAAACACATGAAAAGATAGTTTTAGGTTGGTTATACAAGTTAGATAGAAAGTGAATTAGGTACTACATTTTGAACTCACCATGATAGGATAAATAATGAAGTATTTTCTACGAATTTGTCAATTATTAATGAACTAGACATTATTAATGTAACTATGGCCTATATATATTATATATAGTTATTATACTTATTATATATAGTTTTTCTTATATTAGTTATAATATTTTTTAATTTTTGACACAAAAATTGTAAATCTAATAAAGTTTGCCTGGAAAGAGCCAAATCACATTTAGCCATGAAGATCAGGGAGTGGTAACCCATGCTTTTAATCCCAAAACTCAGAGATAGAGATCTGTCTGGATCTCTGTGAGTTCAAGGCCAAACAGAGCAGGCAGTGGTGGGTCACACCTTTAATTCTAGCACTAGGAGATGAGAGGAGGCAGGAGATCTTCCCTTCTCCTGTGCTCTCTTTTTCTGGCATGCAGTCTGAGGATTCAGGAAGACAGGTCTTAGGAGCTGGCTGGGTCAGAAGTGGCTGTGGCTTGTTCCTCTGTCTCTCTGATATTTCAGCTTTTCTTTAATATCTGGGTTTTTATTATAACATCAAAGTGATTTTGTGAAATACAGTAATTCTTTATTTAGAATAGACTTGAGGTCATTTAATAGCTCTGGGAAGGTATTTCCTCCATGATGACAAGATAAGACTGAGCTGAATTTGATATGGGGGCCTTCAAGAAGCCCCTCAGAGTATTTCACAAAGGCAACAATTCCCTTGTCTGTCCCTTGTTAACCTACATTTTTTGGTCCAGTGCCTGCCTTTCTGCATACTCCAGAAGGGAGAGTAGTTCTGTTGGGGTTATTCTTAGCAGAAACATTGTTTCTGGGAATGTCCTGTTTCCAGGTCCTTTTAGGTGACCTTGTTTTCCACAGTTGTAATATTTGATATTTTGATTTTTCTTCAAACATCTAGAAATAACTTCTCCTTCCCAAGCATCATCATAATTATGAGACTCTATGTTAATTGTCTTTCAGATCCATTCTTCCAAGGGTGCTGACCTTGATTTTAATAACCTAATTATCCTAATTTGAAATGCATTAGCTAGAGATTCAATTATTATTTGTCTAGTTTCTGAATGTGTTACTATTCTATTTACTGCTGAAGTCCATCTCT
Source organism: Phyllotis vaccarum (assembly GCA_033318265.1). NCBI lineage: Eukaryota > Metazoa > Chordata > Mammalia > Rodentia > Cricetidae > Phyllotis > Phyllotis vaccarum. Next base: position 11,113,484 of record JARWLC010000007.1, read on the forward strand.
ATAAGAAATCAGTAAAAGTTTTTTGGGCCTTGTATTGCTTTTGTAAATGACTCATTTATTCCCTATTTCTTCAATTCTGTCCCAAGCGTTTGAGTCTGCCATGTGGCATAAAGCCAAGGTGTGGTCATCATATAAAGATTACCTTTCTACATTAACACAATCTCCCTTCCAAAGAAGTTGGTCATGGGAGATTTTATACCTCTAGCCCTACTACCTTGTTCAATGATCTTCTACCAGGCCCTCCACTGTAACTGGCAACCAGTCTACTGGCAACCAGTCTCCAAAACCACTCTAACCATATCTGCTCAGTCTTTAGGCATAATTCTATTACAAGTTGACTGTGAGTTTAACATCTGCTTTACAAAGGGTGAATGAATGCCATATGTGAGGATTGCTTCCTTGAATCTCCTCAAAACTAATATTTTTACAGAAGTCCACTTCTTTCACAGCTTTGAAGATATATATCATTTGGCAATTCCTGTAAAGTTACTGTACAAATTAAAGTTGGCTGTTTTAAAGTTTAGGGCTGTTTCTCTGTAATTTTATAAGGCAATATTGAGATTGGATCTCCTTTAAGTTCCTCTGTCTGGGTGTGAATATCTCTATGATCTATTTTAGCAAGTTTTTCTAAGACTTTTATCTTGACATTTATATTAACAGATTTTTTAATGCTAATGCAGAAATGATCAAATAATATTTATAATAGACATTATGAAAATCCCACCTACATTAATTATGATCTCATTTAATGGTTCCATTTTCAAACCGTCTAGAGTAATATCAAAGACCAAATTTCTTCCATTGTAAAACTGTTTCTCGATTTTCAATGTAGGGGGAAAAAAAACTCTCTGTGTCTTAAAGTAATTCCTCGTTTTAGTAAATGCCAATTGACTCACCAAATCTGCACAGAACATGATAAAGTGGCCAAGTCCTGCTAACTCCTCCTGTCATGTGGTAGTGACTTTGAGCACATGTGACTTTGGCATGTGCCAATGACTGCAAAGCCACAGCCAAGCAGCTTTTCAGCAAATTCCTGCCCGAAAAGTTGGGCCCTGAATATTGCAGGAATTCTACTTGGTATTGATAAGAAAAACCCAGAGTCAGATATTGGAGAAAACCTGAAAGATCAGAGAGACAGAGGAACAAGCCACAGCCCTTTTTACCCAGACGACATCTCAGAAATCCTCACAGTGATTGTCTCAGATGAAAGGGAATGGAGCACAGGCAAAGGGCTACCTCTGCCCTATTTACTATTTATTTCTTTCGCAGTCCTGCTTTATCACTTTCTGGTTCAGCTTTCCTAGTGCTGGAACTAAAGGCCTCTGTTTCTCAAGTATGGGGAGCAGAGGCATGGGATCCAAAGTGCTGGGATTAAAGGTCGGTGCTACCACCTGGTTCTGTTTGGTCTTAATCTACAGGGATCTCTGCCTTCTGAGTGCTGGGTCACCATTCCCTGACCGTTGTGGATAATCTATGGCTCGGCTCTGTCCTCTGATTTTCAGGCAAATTTCATTAAATACATAATGTATCACCATAGCATTTGATTTTGTTTTGTGCAAAGCCCATTTTTATTTGTTTGTTTGTTTAGAAAGGTCTTGCTGTATATTCCAGGTTAGTCTTAATTTTGCAGTCCTCCTGCCCAGTCACCCAGGTGATAAAATTATAGGTCTGCATCTCCACCATTGGCTCCAGAATGTTTTAAATAGGCTTTCTGTCAGGAAGTCAACAAGATCATAAGTCTGCCTAACCGCATTCTGACTCTGCCTAAGGGTTGGTATGCCTAGTCGTTAAGAAATTCCTCAGCTGGTCAATCCCAGTACTCTTGGGAGGCAGAGGCAGGTGGATCTCTGTGAGTGAGAGGCCAACCTGGTCTACAAATCAAGTTCTAGGACAGCTGAGAAGGAAAGAAAGAAGAAACAGAAGGAAGGAAGGAAGGAAGGAAGGAAGGAAGGAAGGAAGGAAGGAAGGAAGGAAGGAAGGAAGGAAGGACAAAATTCTTCAGGGGAATAAATTGGGCCACTATAATTCTCTTTTTCTTTTTACTTTTCTAGTGATTTAAGAGTTCGACATGAATGAATGTCCATTTGACAAGAGAAGGGAGTTAATCAAAGATAGTATTCTATCTGGTTTCATTGGTTTTGAAACAGGGTCTTACTCTGAGGCCTGGCCTGCCTGGAACTCCCTGTGTAGAATTCTCCTGCCATCGGGATAGGAACATGGCCACGAACCCCCACATCTGGATTTTTCTTTTTTTCTCTTTTTGGGATAGGGTCTTGCTGGATAACCCTTAAACTTAGGCCACCCTCCTGCCTCAGCCATCCAAGTACTGGGACTGTAGGCATACATCACTAAGGCTATTTCAGTGAACACTGTGGAGAGAGAGAGACTAATAGGGGGAAACCAAGTCTGCAGTTGGAGTGGTGAATGGGGTCTGGACAGAGGTCTTTTGTTGCTGATGTTCTGCTTTGGTTTGAAGGGAGTGACAGGAGAGAAGGGAACCCAGGATCCAGAGGCAAAGACTGGACTCATAAAAGGAAAAGGTGGGACAGAGGTGGCATTAGGGGATGGGTTGTATTTATCACCTGTTCCTGGGAGTTCTGTTTTCTGTAGAAAGTATGAGGTCACCTGCTGAGGCAAGCCAGGAAGCGGGAAATGACCACTGTGGAGGGGTGTAGCCACGTATTCAGAAAAGCATCGCCTGCCCAGGGGTGGATTTCTGTTAACAGCCTGAATGTGGGCACCTAAAAAGCAGAGTTAAAGCCATCCAGGCTTGGGGCCTGCCACACAGGGACAATACAAACAGAAAGTGGCGGGAATGCAGCTCAGGGGACCTATGCAGGCCCTGGATTTGATCCTCAGCAGTGTGTGTGTGTGTGTGTGTGTGGGAGGGGGGGTGATGGAGCTGTGAAGTCCTAACGTCTTGTTTAGTTTGTATAGATTTTGAACTCCTGACCCTCTGACCTCCACTTCCTAGGTGTCCACACCTGGCTTTCCCATACTATTTTCACTTTATCTTCCCTTCTTTTCCTTTGATTTTTTTTTTCTTGGTTTCAGACGAGGTATTACTTTATAGTCTACACTTGTCCCAGATTCACTGTCCTCCTGCCTTAGCCGTCCAATGGTAGGAGTGCAGGCTATACAACCATGCCTGGATTTTGTAGTGCCTGTTCTGTTTAGATATGCTCGGATCTTTAGATACTTAAAGTTGTCAGCAGAGAAACCAGATGTACAGGTTTGTTGCCTGGGAACAATAGGCTTCCCCATATAGCCTGGGTATGTGCTGAGCCATACCATCTAAGCTTCTAAGTACACTGTGTGATAGTCTCAGAACAACAGAACCTATAGTGACTCTTTTCTCAGAAAATCTCTCTGTTAGTAGATGCTTGACTACTCTCTATCCAACTCACAGGGCTCACTTTCTGAAGCACTTCCTCAGCCAGGCCCGCTGGCCACCCTTCTAACATCAACCACATCCCTCTACCTGAAACTTCTCAAGGATGCAGCTGTTTATTTACCCAGCCATATCTGCCTCTTCCAGCAGAGTGTAAACCTCCAAGAGAAGGCTTCCCAAGATCTGATTCAGTTTGAGAAGGGCTGGAGAGGGAGCCCAGTTGGCCACGTGCCTGCTCAGCAGGGTGACCATGAGGAGCTATGGGTGCTTGGCCTCTCCAGTGTGAAGACAATCATTGCTGGACTCCCAGACCATATTGTGAAAGCTAGCCTAACAAGTCCTGATATATAGTCATTCTGTCTGTGTTCCTCGAGAGAGCCCTAACTGTCGCCATGGGTATCAGTGAAGTGCACAACAGTAGTGTTGCATAGGAGAGAAAGACTGTTTTTATTGCTTCTGGCTCCTCCCTTCCTTGGAAATTTAAAAGAAGCTGCCAGGCTTTAAGGTACTTGCTTCTACTCATCCTGAAAACACTAAAAATCCCGCTGAATGCTTCACTTCTAGAATATAAATTTTGGCAAATAGCCCAGGGGAGTCAAAATTCTGACCTTAAGCATATTTGAAGAAGGGGAAAGGGAAGGAATAAATAAAGGTATGAAAGGAGAGAGAGAGAAAGAGAGAGAGAGAAAAGGAAAGAGAGAGAGAGGAGAAACTGTAGTTATGACCTAATCACAGTTAAAAAAAAAAATCTCCTTGGCTTCCATTGATCTGGTATTAATGGAAGCCTTTTATCATTAGGACTTTGTACTTGTGCGGCCAAGCAGAGGAAGGGAAATCAGGCAGGAAGCCGTTGAACATAATCATGCTCTTGGGGGCCTTCCCCAAGTTCAGAGCTCCGCTTGAAGGCTCACCCCCCCCTGGTTCTGAGAGGCCCCAGGCTAACATGGGAAATCAGTGGGAAAATGTTCTTTCAGATGTCAGATCCCAGCTTCTATCAGGAAACAAGGACAGATGAATAAAGCCACAGTCAGGGACAGGCGGGTCCTTATGTCGCCTATGGGAACTGCTTAAAGTTTGCTCCCTAAATGTTCAGTTCCTTACACCAAATGCTAATGCGCTTTGCCCTAAGCCAGGGTGTATGGAGTTAAGGGTTCCTTTCTAAGGGTGCTTCACCCTGCTGGGCTCCTTAGAGTTAGAACACCTTTGAGGAGAAATATTTAAAAATGAATGCTGCAGTCTGTGGTGAGAGAACACTCTCCCATTTCCTATGACTCTTCTTACAAAGGACTTTTTAACTTTTGAATAGTAATATAGTTACAGAGAGTCATAAATGTAGTACCGAGTCCCATAGACCTCTCTCATCAGCTTCCCCATGGTTAACATAGTGTAATGTGGGCACATTTATTATAGTACAAGGAGTGGTGTTGGTTTCTTCTTTTCTCCTTCCTTCTCTCTCTGGGGTAGGGGGTGCACATGCCACAGCACATATGTAGAGGTCAGAGGACAACTTTCCACCTCGAGTTCTCACACTTGACTCACTGGCATTCAGTGTCTTTGCTCACTGAGCCGTCTTACGGGTACTGTGTAGCCCTGGCTGACCTCGAACTCACAGAGATCCACCTGCCTCTGTGAATGCCACCCCTGCCTGGCTCAGTTTTGATTTTCTAAAGCTCTTTCAGTTCACCCTGTGCCTCTCTGTCCCTCTCACATTCTCTCTCTCTCTCCCTCCCTCCCTCCCCCCCCCCCTCAAGTATTTAGACTTCTCCTGGTCAGTGGCATTAAGAAGACCCTTATTTAAGAGGCTATACAGTTAGGGGTGGTGGAGCACACCTTTAATTCCACGCTTAGAAGGCAGGGGCAGATGCATTTCTGAGTTCAAGGCCCTGCCTGGTCTCCAGAGCAAGTTCCAGGACAGGTAGGACTCGTTGTGAATAAAGCAAAGGTTACACATTCTTGTCAGCCCTTAGGCCCTCCACCCTTTCTGACAGTGCATGTAAGGACAGAGTTCATTTCCTGGGGAGGATACACCATCAGACACCAACCTGGACATGGAAATGACTTTCAACAGATCCTGAATATGCCAGTTCTCTGGTCTTGAATTTTCCAGCCTCCAGAATTGTGAGGAATAATTTCTGTTGCTTAGAGCTTACCCAGTCTCAGAAATTTTGTTATAGTAGCACACATGAACTAAGACACCTGGTTACCTTCTTAGCCCTAGTCTATCCATATTTTATTCTACTTCTGAGCATAGAGAACTGCATGTCAGAAGGGAAAATTCAGGTTCATCAGAAGAGTAGAGGTTTAACACCCTCTGGCTGCCATGGCTTAGATGACTAACAGACTGAGAGTCTTTACACTTTTTTTTTTTTAACCTTGTGACTGCTCATTTAGAGATATGCTTGAGCCTTTCACTGTGAGGACTGATGTTTTATATTGTGACTATCTTTATATAGCCACCTCCAACAACCAGTTATAGCTGAGGGCAGTCAAAAGAATCTCCTAAGCCAGACATGGTTGCCCACATCTGTAATCTCAGCACAGAGGAGGCTAAGGCAGGTGGATCATGAGTTCGAGATCAGCTCAGGTTATATACCAAATTCTGTCTCAACACCCTCTTCCCCAAATTTACTTACCTGAGCAGCGGTTCTCAACCTTCCTAATGCTGCCACCCTTTACTACAGTCCCTCATGTTGTGGTGACCCCCAACTATAAAATTATTTTTGTTGCTACTTTATAACTGTAATTTTGCACCTGTTATGAATTGTAATACAAATATCTGTGTTTTCTAATGGTCTTAGGGGACCCCTGTGAAAGGGTTGCTTAACCCCAAAGGGGTCATGACCCATAGGCTGAGGATTACTTAACTTTCTTTGTTTAGTTTATCAATACATTGCCTTAGATAATAATCACATTACACCTGTTACCATTATTATCTCTGGTGCTGGGACTTAGGGGAACATTTCTTTATATTATTAGGATTATAATTGTTTTAGTTTTTCTAGACAGGCGTAACAGCTCTGGCTGTCCTGGGACTTGCTCTATAGTCCGGGCTGGCCTCAAATTTACAGTGATCCACCTGCCTCTGCCTCCTGAGTGCTGGAATTAATGGCATGTGCCACTAGCACTGCCTGGATGGAACTTTGCAAATTTTTTCAATATCATTTGTTTATATTATTTATATAAGGTTTGGATTTCTTTAAAAAATGAGCATCGCTAAACTTTGAGTATGAAATACTTCTTACAACCTCCTGTATAGGGAGTTTGGTTATCTGCTGGGAGATTTGGGGAAGGAATTGGATCTTGAGTGTTTTAATGTGATCAACAGATTTATTGCTTGATGGATTCAAAATATGATGATACCAGTGGAGAAGTTAAAAGTGGAAAGTGAAGAATAGTTGCTTTAAAAAAAAAAAAACCAAAAAATAGGGCAGGGACTGGAAAGATGGCTCAGTTATTAACAGCACTGGCTGCTCTTCCAGAAGTTCTGAGCTCAAGTCCCAGCAACCACATGCTGGCTTAAACCACCTGTAATGTGATCTGGTGCCCTCTTCTGGCCTTCAGACAGAACACTGTATACATAAAAAAGAGACAAATAAAAACTATGTCACTGGGGGCATATGCTTGGGGACTATATCTTGTCCTGGTTCTTCTCTGTTTTTTGCTTTCTCAGCTTCCTGTCTGCCATGAGATGATTAGCCTGTGTCACCTGCTCCCACCACCGCCACCGCCACCACCACCACCACCATCACCACCACCACCATCATCACCATCACCACCACCACCACCATCATCACCACTACCATCATCATCACCACCACCACCACCACCACTGTCACCACCACCATCACCACCACCATCATCACCACCACCATCATTACCATCATCACCACCATCATGATCACCAGCATGCCTTGCCTCACATAAAGCCAAGCATGATGTACTAAACCTCTGAAAGTGGGAGCCGTAATATATCTTTTCTCTGTGAAGGTAATTATGATAATATTTTATTATTATGATTACTTCACATATATGTGTTTTATTTATATGTACCTGGGGAAGTCAGAAGAAGGTCAGAATTCCCTGGAATGGAATTACAATGGTTGTGAACCACCATATGGAGGGAATGGGAGGGGTTGGGAGGTTGTGGGGGGTGCGGGACCCAAACCCCCATCCTCTGCAAGAGCAGCCAGTGTTCTTGATGGTTGAGCCAGCTCTCCAGACCCATGAAACTTCTTATGTCTGATTTTTATTTTTTGGTCACAGCAGCATGAATTCTTTTTCTTTTCATTAAAGATGCACTTTAATGGACATGAAATATTTGTGTTGTTTAATGAAATCATACTCCTTTTTCAAGAGAAAAAAGAATCTGGTCATGATGGCTCAGGCCTGAAATCACACTACTAGGAAGTTCCAGAGCTTGGGACCAGCCTGCACTACATAATGAGACCTTGTCTCAGGAAGGCAAGGCACAGGGGCTTGGGGTTTGATTGCCAGCACCATGAGAAAGGAGAGGAGTGTCTAGATAGTAATGGAAAAGTAAGTACTGAAGTCCTAATTTTTCTTCATAGAGAAGGCAGAGGATCCCAGGTAGGATGGCATTATACAGGGACCGTGCTCAGCAATGTAACGTGAGGAGCACTAGCTGTGTTTTCTTACCTAGAAGTATCTCTTTACCTGTCTCAGTTCTCCACAACAAATTTTACCAACTCCTGTTCTAGTCAGCCTGCACCTGGGCCCCTCCACGTCCACTCCACCAACCCTGTTCTTCCCTCAACTCCCAGAAACACTGGGGCAGCTGCCTTAAAAATAATACATTTCAACCATAATATGTTCTAACTTTGAAGGTAACAAATATAGGAATATACATGCAAAAGATGGTGGAGAACCACAGGTGGGAATGGCAGCCCCCAGTGTGTTTTCACTGGGAAGGCTACATGGTAACTGGAGTTTGGAGGATGAGTAGAGTTTTGCAGGGTAAATACAACAAGAAACTAAGAAATAAGATCAACTTTATCTTCTGTTGTTATGAGACAAGGTCTCACTTTTAGCTTAGGATAGCCTAGAAGTTACTACGTAGCCCAGGCTTACCTGTGAACCCCCATGCCCAGCCTAACGTAACTCTTTTGAAATAGGAATAGCCCACTTAAGGATAGCTCATTAGGGAGAGCACTGTCTATATAAACTAGGTGGGTGCTCACTTTACAGACTGACTAAAGGTTGCAGTCCAGCATAAGAACTTTGGGTTCCTGGCAAAAGGGGAGAGAAAAGGCCGAGATGAAGTGTCAGAGACAACTGCTTATCTCTGGATGGATGTGGATGGTGAAATCGAGACTGATCTTAATCTTAAGGGAAATTAAAGGGTGCTGAGCCATGGAGACTGATATAATAATGGTAGTTCTGCAGTGGAAAACTAATAACTGTCTTTTCACAACACCCAGTGCCTTCCTGCAACCTTAAACTTGACCCTGACTGTAGCCAGGAGGAACAAGTGCTTTAATACAATGGATGTGCCATTGAAGGCTCACTTCCTTAGTCAGTTTACTTCTACCATGAGTTCTGGAGATTTAGCTCAGGTTGTCAGGCTTGGAGGAAAATGCCTTTACTCACTGAGCACTCTCACTGGTCCAGAAAAAAAGTGGGGAGGGTTGTTTTGTTTTTGAGATAGTCTTATCATGTAGCCTTGCCTAGCCTGGAACTCAACTAGGCTTGTAAAAAAACCCCTAGACATCTACTTGCCTATGTCCATGGGCTGGGATTGAAGACATGGGTCACCGTGCACAGCCAGAAGCAGTGTTTTGGTCATTAGCCCAAGGATCATTCTGGTAGCTTCCAGAGCTGGGCTAGACTCCAGGCATCCTGAGGAGGCATGGTTGTCTTCTCATCCCACTTCTGTATGGAATCTGACCACCCTGAGGACATTAGAACAGACTTTCTGAAGAACCTACAGGAAGGGATGTACCTAACAAATGACAGAAAATTCAAGACAAAGACTGGGGGAAATTTACAGTGTTTTGAAAATCAGAAGTCCAAGCCGTGTCGGGTTGGATGATTGTTGTTGAATTTCCTTGATTTTCGATTTCCTATCAAGTCGAGTCCTGCACAGCTAGGCTTGCCCTTTGTTTACGACTTGGCTTGAGCTTCCACAGGCACCTGTTCTGTGCAGCCTAAACACCCCAGGGCTGGTTTCTCCCACTTTTGCTTGTTGATGAGAATTCCTCCAGTGTGTGTTTGCCAAGAAGAAGCTTCACTTGAGAAGGGGCGTGCTCTCTCTCAAAACAACAGCAGCACAAAAAAACTTTTAAATAAGTAAGGAGGGAAAGGCCTGGAGGGATTGCTCCGTGGTTAAGAACCCTGGCTGTTCTTCCCAAGGTCCTGAGTTAGTCCCCAAGAACGACATGGTGGAGCATAACCATCTATATAATGCAATTCTAATCCCTTTTCTGGCATTCAGTGGTACATACATTCAGATAGAGCACTCATATGCATAAAATACATAATTAAATAAGTCTTTGGTATGTGAAATGAAAAAATAAAATTAAATTGAAAAATAAGTAGGGAGATGTAGTTAAAATTTAAAATTATAACTCATTGGAAAATGAGATTTTTGATGCTAGATCACTTGATCATTGCTCACTTTTTATTTTATTACGGGATGGAGCCGGTGGCCTCCTGTAGGCCGCTGGGTTGAATTCTCAGCTCTGTCAATGCCCTCCTGAAGATAAGAGTTAAGTTAAATGAAATCACTCGGTTTTCATATTAAGTTGCACACAGGAGATAAATATTCAATAAACTTCCAAAATCTGTATTTTTTAATAACCTGTTTCTAGATCACAAAGCTAAAGTTAATAAGGTATGTATGAGAGAGATTTGTTGATCAATTCTGGCCCTGTGAAAGTCAAGAATAATTAATGAAATCTGTGGGAACAAATGCAGCTGAGTTTTACCATGACCCCCCAAACCCCCACCTCGCATATTAGCTCTCTCTCTATTTTATTTTGGGTCCCCTGGAACTGGAGTCATAGACAGCTGTGAGCTGCCATGTGTTTGCTGGGAATTGAACCTATGTCCTCTGGAAGAGCAGTCAATGCTCTTAACTGCTGAGCCATCTTTCCAGCCCTCCTCCCGGCTCTTTTGAGACAGTGTCTCATATTACCCTTGTATTTGCTATGTAGCTCAGGCTGGTCTTAAACTTGAAATCCTTCAGCTTCTTGAATATTGAATTGAAATTGTAGTCAGGGCTGGCCTTATTTTTTTTTTATAAAAATTGAAAAATTAATATAGAAATTATAGAAATGAAAGAGATCTAATTGTGTGTGTGCTTATAACAGGGTCTCTCTGTGTAGCCCTTGCTGTCCTGGAATTCACTCTGTAGACCAGGCTGGCCTGGTAAGGAGGTTACAAGGGTGGAGAGCAAGATGAATAGGATTGGGGTGCATTTTGTGAAACTCACAAAGAGTCAATGAAAAGTTAGAAATAAGTAAAATACACATCTGTGAAAAACTATTTAGAGTCAATTTTTAAATGGTTTTTAAATTATTATTAACATTTTACATTCCAACTTTCCCTGCTCCCTCCCCCCACTCCCTCCCTCTCCTCTCTAAGTCGATAACTTTTTAAATTTTCAATTCAATTTACTTAAACAGACACATAAAAACATAAAAATTATGCCTGTTTATTAATAAGTTTGTGACATGGTTATATCAATGAAATTTTGACAGTAATATCAAGATAATTCAGTATGGGAAGGACACAATATTGTTAATTTTTTTCAGTATTGTTAATTAATTGTGCTAGAATGAATGCATATCTACAGACAAAGGAAAAAGAAAAAGTTAGTTTTCTACCATATGTTACATACAAAAATTAACTAAAAATGGATTAAAAAGTCTTAAGACACAAAAGTTATTGGGCTGGAGAGATGGCTGCTCTTCCAGAGGTCCCGAGTTCAACTCCCAGGAACCACATGATGGCTCATAACCATTTAATGGGATCTCATGCCTTCTTTGGCATGCAGGTGTGTATGGAGCACTCGTATATGTAAAATAAATAAATCTAAAAAAAGAGAGACAAATTGTTAGGATAAAACACAGAAATAGATGTTCATGATATTAGATTATATGACAACTTACTGAATAAGCAGGATGAGTGGTGGCTCATGCCTTTAATATCAGCACTCTGGAGGCAGAGGCAGGCAGATCTGTGAGTTCAAGGCCAGCCTGATCTACACAGAGAAACCTCATCTTCAAAAATGAACCCCCCTCAAAAACCAGCAACGAAAAATACATAGAGAGTGGGATGGCACTAGAGAGGTGGCTCAGTAGTTAAGAGTATTGACTGCTCTTCAAAAGTGGCTGGATTCAATTCCCAGCACCAAACATGATAGCTTCACAACCACCTACAGCTCCATCTCAGGGCTCCACACCCAGGCATGCATGTGAGCTACACAGACAAAACCCTTATACACATAAAATATATCAGTAAATTTAAAAAAAAAATAGAAGAAAACACAGATAACAGGTGTTAACCCCAGCCCTGGGAAGGCTGAGTCGGGAGGCTATCACTAAGGACAAACTGGGCTACATAAGAAGGCCAGCTAACTAATAAGACTTTGTCTCAAAGCAGAGGGCCCCTATATGCAAACAAAGAATTTTCAAGGCACTAATACTCCAACCCAGCAGTGAGGGTGGTGGGCATAGATCTTTAATCCTGGTGCTCCAGAGGTAGAAGCAGGCAGATCTGTGTGAGTTTAAGGCCACCCTGGTGCATATATTGAGTTTCAGGACAGCTAGAGCTATATGTTGAAGCCCTGTCTAACAAACAAACAAACACATCCAGCAATGGCAACAAAAATAAATAAATTCTCTAGGTAAACAATTCTTTAAAAATGTACAAACAGCCAAAAGCACTGGAAAAGATGTTCCACGGCATTAACCATTGTGGAAATGATATTTGTTTCTTTTCTGTTCTTTCTCTCTCTCTCCCCCTCCCTCCCTCCCTTTCTTTCTTTCTTGAGACAGGATTCTCTGTGCAACAGTCCTGGCTGTCCTGGAACTCACTTTGTAGACAAGGCTGGCCGTGAACTCACTGAGATCGCCTGCCTCTGCCTCCCAAATGTTGGAATTAAAGGCATGAGTTACCACCACCTGACTTTTAAAACATCTTTTAAGATTTATTTATTTATTTATTTTTAATGTGTGCGGGTGTTTTGCTTGGATTTATGTTTGTACATCATGTACATGCATTGCCATTGGAAGCTAAGAGAGCATTAAACCCCCTGGAACCGGGGTCACAGAAGGTTGTTAGTCACCATGTGGGTGCTGGGAATTGAATCTGGGTCCTCTTAACCCCTGAGCCATCCCTACTTCCTGATAGCCATTGGCGAAATGTTAAAATCATAAAATGATCACTTCACACCCACTGGGATGGGTAAAATAAAAACACTGGGCAACAATTCCAGTTCCTGGGAGTTAAAAGGATCAGAAATTCAAATAATCACTGATAGAATTTGGGGTCAGCCTAGGGGCCAGCCTTGTCTCATAACAAACAAATAGACCCTAGAAGTTGTTTCTGGGACATATAAAGTACATCTAGAATTTTGTGCTAAAAATAGTTAAGAGGGCCAGTGTGGGGACTCGGAGTAAAGGCTCTTGTGACTGAGTCTGAGAATATGATATCTGGCTCCAGGAACCCAGGTGGCAGAGGGGAGAAACAGCTCGTGCAAGTTATCTTGACATTTACACGTCCTCAACACAGAGTCCCCAAAAATATTTTTAAAAAATTAAAAACCAATTGCAACTTTTGTCTACAGAAAAGGAAAGAAAAAATTTTTCAAATACCAGTCAAAAAGAGTGTGCTACATTTGTTTAAGGACTAAATTGATCACTTTGTGTACTCACTTTTGGTACTACGAAAATAATACGAGGCTGAAGTCCCAGGAGGGAACTATTATATGTTTTTCAAACATATATTTTTAAAAATGTGGTCAGCATCCCTTCTGCTGAATTATGTTTGCTAAGTAGATGTTCAAGTTAAACAAGTAAGAACCAAATTCAGCTCTGGATGATGGGTGACCTCTCCTATTACATTATCTGTCTATCTCAGATAAAGATCAAGTGTCTTTCATATGGGATTTCAAAGCAGTTTAAAGTTGTTAATTAGCTCTCTTAACAACTATGAGCAGTAGGTACATTTGACTATGAGAATTAGGTGCATTTAATTATGACTGTTCTCCACATGAGGAGGCCGACATTGGTTTCCCAGGATTCTATAACTCCATTATTATTAGTGGAAGTAAGAATTCTCTCACTCCATCAGCAATATTCTTTTCTTGAAAAGTAGCAAAGTGGGGGGGGGGCTGGAAGAGCACTGGTTGCTCTTCCAAAGGACCTGGGTTCAATGTCCAGCATCCACACGGCAGCTCGCAACTGTCTGTAACTCCAATTCCAGGAGAACCAATAACACATTTAAAAAAAATAAAAAAAAAGACAAAGAGGACTGAGCAATAAAGTACTTGCCACAGAAGCAGGAAGAGCAGAGCTTGATACCCGACACCCACGCCAAAGCAAGCATGCTGGCCCATGCATGAGATCCCAGAACTGGGGAGATAGACAAGTGATCCTTGGGCCTGCCAGCCAGTCTAGCCTCATCAGCAAGAACCAGATCCCAGGAGAGACCCTGTCTCACAGAACAAGATGAACAGCTTCTGAGGAACTACTCTCTAGAATGACCACAAGAATGCATACACACACACACACACACACACACACACACACACACAGAGAGAGAGAGAGGGGGGGGGGGGGAGAGAGCTATTGGGCAAATAAGCCAAGCTAATATGTTGAATATTTTTAAAACACAACTATTTTTACTTTTTGGTTTCTGATGTTTCTTCCTGCGTCCACCCCCTTTCAGTGAGGCTGGGCCTTAAGGTGGGAGGGAGAACATTATTTTGGGGGTTTCAAGAGAGGATTTCTCTGTGTAGCCCTTACTGTCCTGGAACTTGCTCTGTAGACCAGGCTGGCCTTGAACTTAGTCACTTCCTCTGTCTCCTGAGTTCTGGGGTTAAAGTTGTGTGCGCCACTGCACACAGCTTTGAGTTTTTGACTGTCCTATTTCAACATCCTGAATGTTGAGGTTGTTGTCATTTTTATATTATTATATAATAATTAATACATTTTATATTATTTTTTGGGTGATACTAGAGGTTGAACCCATGTTCTTGCACACACTAGGCATGAACTCTACCACTAAACTACATCCATTGCCCTGTTTTTTAAAATTAATTTATTTTTATTTTATGCGCATTGGTGTTTTGCCTGATGTCTGTGTGAGGGTGTCAGATCTTGGAGTTACAGACAATTATGAGCTGCCATGAGGGTGCCTGGAACTGAACCTAGGTCCTTTGGAAGAACATCCAAGTGCTCTTAACTTCTGAACCATCTTTCCAGTCCCCCTAGCTCTATTTCTTATGACAGCAAGGATAATACATACTCTAGATCACTCACGGAGATTCTAATGCAGAAAATAATCAAACAAACAAACAAACAACCAAAAACAAAAAAAGGGAGTCAATGAGTAAGTACAAAAATAAAAATGAAAACAATGTGGTGATGGTTTGTAATTTGCAAAATTTAAATAAACTTCACCTTACTGACTGTTCAAACAAGACCTAGACATCTACCTTCCTGGACTTATTCGAGACATTGCAGTGATATTTGCAAAAATACTTGCTGATTTTCTAAGTGTAACCTAGAGTGTCAACGACTCCATTCATAACTCTCTTGTTATTTATTGTTCATTCTGGTCTTGCTAATCCCTCGTTCCCTGGCCTTAGTACGGGAGACCAGTGTGACGCCTTACCATCATTTGTTGGTTTCAGCAGCAGGGCTGCTGAAATAGTTATAAGGGATTGAATACTGGAATGACTGGGTGAGAATTCTTTGAGAAAAAAAAAAATTGAAGCAGGTCTGCCAACCAAGAGATTGCCTTTCAGCTGGGGGTTCCTGTGCATTATATGATAAGAAATTCTCTCACCTCATCCCTGTCTCCTGCTCAGGCCACAGCTAAAAGTTTTGAAAAGGCCTTAGAAAGGTCACTGGGAATTGTAGCAAAGTTTGCCAAGTCCAGAACCCACTTTGAGATCTAAAGTTGAGATTTTTTTTTTTTGCTCATTTTTCTATTTGTGTTCCCTGTTTATATCTTAAAACACTCTAGAATCTCACACAATATTTGCAACAAACCAAATTGTTTATAAATATGCTGATATTATCAGGCAAAGGACCATGGGAAAGAAGTGCCTAGTCCTACCACCTTGATTTCATACTGCTTCTCAGGTTAATGACAGAGCAGACGAAGTTTTTAAACTCCTGCTCTTTTAAAGACGACTCAGTAATTTTATACTTACTGATAAAATGATTTTAAATGTACTATTTTTATTTTTGTTTAAATTTTAAAATTTAGGGTCTTTTTTTGTCTTGTTTCATTTTGAGACAGGATTTCTCTGTATAACAAACAGCTCTGGTTGCCCTGGAACAAACAGGATTTGTAGACCAAGCTGGCTTTGGACTCAGAGATCTGCCTTCCTCTGCCTTCCCAGTGAGGGGATTAAAGACATGCACCCCTCCCCCTTAAACATTATTTGTTTATGTGGTGTGTACGAGGGGGTTCATATATATGCCACAACATGCAAATGTAGGTGACTGGAAAACCATCAGGAATTTCTCTCCTTCCATCCCCTGATCAGATTCAGGTCATCAGGGTTAGTGGCGAGTACTTTCCCCTCTGAGGCATCCTGCTGGTCACATTTATCTTTTTTTGTTTGTAGACAGGATCTCTGTATAGTTCTGGCTGGCCTAGAACTCACAGTGCTAGAATTAAAGGTGGACATTATCAAGCCCAGTTCACCAGAATGGTTTTTAGTGTGCTCATGGAGAGGTTGAATTGCTGCAATCAACTTTAGAAAGATCAGAGCATTTTCATCATTCAAAAAGACTTGCCGAGCATCAAATACAGGGCCTTGCGCATACTATGAGATATTTTCCAATCCATGAGTTTTTGAGTTGGGGGGAGGCCTCACTATATAGTCTAGGCTTGCCTCAAACTGTGCCCCTTCTCTTTCAGCCTCCCAGCTGCAGATCCTATAGTACATGCCACCATAGCAACAAGACAGTCCTCAGTCAGTAGCAGTCGCTCGCCTTTACTATCCTGCAACTGCCTTCCCACACCAGGCAATTACTAGTGTAATTTGTAGGTGCCAAAGAACCTTTCCCCTCTTCTCAGGTTGAGTAAAGGAATCTGCTGAAATAAACTACCAATAGACTAACAGAAGAACAGTGTGCAAGTTTATTACACAAATAGGCATATCAGCAGAAAGTGAAACCCAGTAACGCAATGAAATGTAGAGGCTTGTGTATCCTCTCCACCAGGGAGAAGCAAAGGGGACATAGGAAGTTTAGAGAAAACCTAAGTAATTTGTAGGGAAGATAAAGGCCTCAAGAGCAAACACCATCTCAGGAAAAAGTTTGACCTCTGGTTGGGTGTCATCCTTGCGCGTCTAGTTGGATGACTCCTGATTTCCTTCCTCTGGTAAGCATGCTTTCCCTGTTGCTGAGCTGTCTGGGGAAGAGATTAACAACTGGTAAGAAACCGGCGTGATGCTGCATGTCGCAGGAGGCTGATGCAGCAGGATAGTGAATTTGAGGCCAGCCTGAACTACAAAGTGAGACTTGTCTCAAAAACACCACGACCAAAAACTGGGCAGTGGTGGTGCTGACCTTTAATCCCTGCACTCTTGGAGGCTGAAGCAGGGGAATCTCTGGGTTTGAGGCCAGCATGGTCTACAGAGTGAGTTCTGGGTCAGCCAGGGCCACACCGAGAAACCCTGCCTCGAAAAACTACAGAGAGAGAGAGAGAGAGAGAGAGAGAGAGAGAGAGAGAGAGAGAGAGAGAGAGAGAGAGAGGAGAGAGGGAGGGAGGGAGGGAGGGAGGGAGGGAGGGAGGGAGGGAGGGAGGGAGGGAGGGAGGGAAGCAAGGAAGAAAGAAAGAAGGCAGTATTCGAGGAAGGCATGGCGGCGCACACCTGTAGTCCCATCATGCTCTTAGGAGGCTAAGTAGGACTGTTTGAGCCCAGGAGTCCAAGGACAGAGTGGGTGGCATAGAGAGATCCTGGTTTTGTTTTTGTTTTTAATGTGTATGTGGGGTGTGTGTGTGTGTGTGCGTGTGCGTGTGCGTGTGTGTGTGTGTGTGTGTGTGTGTGTGTGTGTGTGTGTGTGTGTGTAAAAAGAAAACAGACTTTGAGAAAGGATTTGCAATGTTCATGGAATTGTAAGAGATTCAGAGACTGGGAATGTAGCTCAGTGGCAGAGTATTTGCCTGGCATGTGTGTTCAGTCCCCAAAACTACACAAAAAGGAGATTCAAGGGGTCTGGAGAGATGGCTCAGCAGTTAACAGCACTGGCTGCTCTTTCGGAAGACTTGAGTTCAATTCCCAGATCCTACATGACAGCTCACAACTGTCTATAACTCCAGTCCCAGGGGATCTAATACCAATGCACATAAAGTAAAAGTTAAGTAAATAAAAGAGAGATTAATATTTCCGAATATTGAGAGTAAAAGCAAGGAGTAAAGACAGGAACAAGGTAAAGGAAGTTAAGCTGAAGCGTTAAGCTGCAGCCTGTCCTTTGCTATACTTAAGTGGATGAGCAGTGGACAACTGTAGTGTGACATTTTTCCTTAACCCTTTAACTAGAAAACTGTCTTGTGATACAATCACTTCACTGAAGTTCGCTCTGCTTCCATGTCTTTTTATTGCTAAAATTTATGTCTAGGAGTGGAAAATATTGTTATAGGGAGACATAGGAAGACAAGATAATGGCAAATATCCTACAGATATTTTGCATAACAACTTGGCAAAGAGTACATTCGAGTAATGCTTAGCTACAAAGGCATCTTATATAGTTTTGAACTGCTACATTTTTCTAAAGATATTTATTTTTAGTGTCTGGAAACAGTATTGTGTGACATTTGAGAGAAGAAGGTTGAGAAGTTTTATATCCCACCTTTTATTCAATGTTTTCAAAAGAATAAACGTATTGAGGATATTTTTTAGGGTTGTTTTGTTCTAACAGGGTCTCACTATGTAACCCTAGTTGTCTTAGAACTTTCTTTGTAGACCAGGATAGACTCACAGAGATCTACCTGCCTCTGTCTTCCAAGCACTGGGATTAAAAGCATGTGCTTCCACCATCTGGCAGTTTGGGGATTTCTTTTTAGAGCATTCTGGATAGTAGCAGATACACAAGGGGAAATTATTGATATAAGAACCTCCCCCGAAACGATCCTCTCAAAAAGTAAGGAGTCAAGTAGAAGGCAGTAATGGGTTTTTACATTTATACGTATTAATGTGTGCCCCCCCTCTCTGAGTGTGTGTGCTTGCACGTGCATACAGTGGAAGTCAGAGATGATAGATTCCCTTGGGCTTTGTGTCACAGGTGGTTCTGAGTTGTCTGGTGTAGGTGCTTAGAGCCAAACTTGATCCTTTGCAAAAGCAATATGTGCTCTTAAACACTAAATCATCTCCAGCCTTTGTGATAATGGTTTAAAGATGCCAGTGATACTGTGTCATGTTGGAGGAAGTAGGGGCGTACCCTAGAATGCCCCAAAGAAGGGTCATATTCAGTCTTTTTATAAACTGTCTTTATAATTGATGTTTGAATGTTATTTTAAAATTTATTTATCCTTAGTTTATGTGTATTGGTGTTTTGCCTTCATGTATGTCTGTGTGGGTGTGTCAGACGCCCTAAGTTGCAGACAGCCGTGAGCTACCATGAGGGTGCTGGGAATTGAACCTGGGTCCTCTGGAAGAACAGACAGTGTTCTTAACCACTGAGCTAGCCCTCCAGGCCTTTGAATGTTGGTTTTTATCATATAGGGTTTTTTTGTTTGTTCATTTGGTTGGTTTTTGAGATAGGCTGACATGAAACTCAATATGTAGCCAAGGATGGCTTTAATTCTGACCCTCCTATTCCATCCCTGAATGTAAGGATTTCAGGTTTACACCCCATACCTGGCTATGTTATAAAAAAAAATGAGATTAAAATTAAACAAAAGTTTTATTTTAAATTTGCTTGGGGCTGGAGAGATGGCTTAGCAGTGAACAGTACTGGCTGTTCCAGAGGACCCACGTTCAGTTCCCAGCAGCCATATGGCAGCTCACACCTGTCTGTAACTACTATTCCAGGGCTTCTGACACCCTCATGCAGACATACATGGAGGCAAAACACCAGTGCACATAAAATAAAAATAAATTATATAAACTTACTGTATAATTTGATTTCCTACCACAAAATAGATTTATAAAATTGGCCTATTAGCCAGGTATGATGGTGCACAATTAGAATCCAATCATTTGAAAGGCAGAGGCAGGAGGATTGCTGTGAGTCCCAGGCTAACCTTAACTACATCATGAATTCCCTTCTAGCCTATGCTAAAGGGCAAGATTTTGTCTCAAAGAACAAAGAACAAAAGTTGAATCTTGAGAGATGGCTCAGCAGTTGAGAAAACTTTCTCCTCTTCCAAAGGATCAAATTTGTTTCCCAGCAACCAGGGAAGGTCACCCCCACCCCCAGCTCCAGAGGAACCAATTTCCTCTTCTGACCTCCAAGGACACAGGCACATACAGACACACAGACACACACTCACACACACACATACACAAAGTTACTCTTCAAGGAAGAAGTTTAATTCAAGTAGCATAATTAGTTTTGCTTGGAAACCATCACTAAGTATTTAATTGGTTTTAACTTGGAAGGGGTTTTTTTTTTCCTTTGTTTTAGGAAGCCTCTGCAAACCTTGTTCAGGGTGAAGGTCGGAAGTTCGGGTATTACAGTAGCTTTATCACTGCACAAATTGTGCCCCTGAAATTATCTTTGTAATTTCTGAAGACAGATAGTCCAGTACAGTTATTTGGAGGTCAGTATGAAGGGGCAGATAAATATTTATCAAAAGCCAGAAAAGCTAGAATGCAAGGCCATAAGAAGGTCTTGTTTTTAAACTTGAGTGCATTTCAAATGCTTATGCAGTAGCCTTAGCTTCTGAGTGAGAAAAAATGTGGACTTGCTTAATAACTGGAGAAAGTATTGGAAAATTATCAAACATCTGGAGAATGTGCAATAAATAGAATATTCGTTATGATTCCCCCACTCTTGCCTCTAGGCACAAAAAAGCTTATATAGGATCAAATATTTGTCTCTATGTTGGTAGTTGGCTTTGACTTTGGTTATGATTTATTGGACATTTCTCGGATTGTAGCAGCAGAGGATTTGGTCACTGCTCTCTGATGTCACAAATCTTCCTAAAGAAATAGGATTTTTTCCCCCCTCATATCAATTAACTGTATAAGAAATAGAGAATGCCAGGCAGTGGTGGTGCACATCTTTAGTCCCAGCATTCAGGAGGCCGAGGCAGATGGATCTTTGCCTGGAGTTCGAGGCCAGCCTGGTCTACAAGATGAGTTTCAGGACAGCCAGGGCTACACAGAAAAACTCTGTCTCCAAACCAACCAACCAACCAAACAAATAAACTAAAACAAGAAAAAGAGGTTTGCAAAGGAAATCATGCCAAGATGGAATGATTATGCTTTTTGAGATCTGGGTCAGTGAAATCTATTTTTAAAAAGAATTATTGCATTTGTTCTTAAGTTTGTATGTATATGTCTAAGGGTACTTGAGTATCATGATACTCGTGTGGAAGTTGAAGAGCAACTTTTCGGAACTGGTCCTCTCCTTCCACTCTGTGGTCTAGGTGATCAGACTCAGATTGCCAGCATCGGGGACAAGCGTCTTGCCTGCTGAGCCATTTGCTGGTCCCCATGTGATCCTTCTACAGGTGGTATTGTCTGACTTGACTGAAGAATGGCAAGAATTAATGACACAATCAGAGGGTAAAGTATATCCTTGGCAGACAAAACAACTGAGCGCAAAGGCTCAAGGTTCTGTGCGCTGGAGGAACTGTGACTTATTTGGGAATGGAGCTCTGCCAGAGCAGAGAGTTTGACTGTTTTCTTTGTATCCAAAACTTCTTAGGATGGAGCCTGGTATATAGGAATAAACAAGAGAGGACATTTCTTTCTTTTCTTCCTTCCTTCCTTCCTTCCTTCCTTCCTTCCTTCCTTCCTTCCTCCCTCCCTCCCTCCCTCCCTCCCTCTCCCCCTCCTTCCCTCCCTTCCTCCCTGCCTCCCTCCTCCCTCCCTCCCTTCCTTCCTTCCTTCCTTCCTTCCTTCTTTCTTTTTGCTTTTTGAGACAGGGTTTCTCTGTGTAGCCCTGGCTGTCCTGTAACTCACTTTGTAGACCAGGCTGGCCTCGAACTCACAGAGATTCACCTGCCCCTGACTCTCAAATGCTGGGATCAAGGGTGTGCGCCACCAGAGTCCGGTGACCTTGTGCACTTCTAAGGAGCATGGATATCAAATCATGTTTCCTAAATTAGTTATCTTTTTGTTGCTGCCATGACATAGCGTGATTCTGGCTACTCGTAAAAGGTAGTTTATTAAGAATATATGGTTCGAGAGGAATTAGAGTTCATCCTGGTGAGTGGGTGTGACTGCAAAGGTAGGCACAGCGGCAGGTACAGGAAGCAGAGTGCTTGCGTCTTTCTATGAGCACAAAGCAGGAGATCAAACCAAATGAGGGCAAGGTTGTGGAATCTCAACGTCCACCCTCTAGTGACAACACTCCCTTCAGCAGGGCTGTGTCTTCTAAACTTTCCCCACCAGTGCCACCAACTGGAATGAAGTGTTGAAAATAACTGACCCTATGGGGGTCATTTTTCATTCTAACCATCAAACCTCCCTTTGGTTTACTTAGAAGTCAGTAAGCAAAGGAATCTTGATGACTAAGCAGAGAGGAAAGGGAGGGGACTGGACTCAGAACAGATAAGGATATTATGTGCACCCTTACTGTGGGCTAGGAGCCTTATATGACACAGCAAATGTCTGCTTTTCTAACTTTATCTTCCAATCTCCAACACACTAGACTCCTTTTAAAACTTTTTTTTTTTTTTGAGATAAGAGCTCACTATACAACTTTGGCTGTCCTGGAACTCACTATGTAGACCAGACTGGCCTTGAACACACAGATCTCCTCTGCCAAGTGCTGGGATTAAAGCATGTACCACTTTGTCTGACCCTATGTTTGTGTGTGTGTGTGTGTGCTTGCTCATGGCATGGCATGCATGTGGATGTCAAAAAACAACTCCATGGAGTCAGTTCTTCTGTTCCACCTTCACATGGAATCTGGGGACCAAGCTTAGCTTTCAGACTCATGCGGCCAATGCTTTTACCTGCTGAAACACCTTTTTTGTTGTTTGCTTATTGAGACAGTTTCCAGAGTTGCCCTGGAATTCATGTTTAGATCAGGCTGGCCTTGATCTTAGGGAGATCCATCTGCCTCTGCCTTCTACCTGCTGAGACTAAAGGAGTCACCAGCTCCTTGACAATCTATTTTATTGGCTCTTTTTGTCTAGTTTTTAAGCCAAAGATTCTTTCACTAGATTTCAGCTGAGCCACTAATCCCCTATCATCACATAAGTCTCAGATCAAGTAACCCTTCCTCAAATAAGCCTCTCCAGATGAGTCCTTCTAAGGTAGGACAACTGCCTCTCATGCTGTTTCTTCTTGCTCAAAGACAACATAGTGAACATCCTGTGTAATGTGTAATTTCTTCTCTTTGAATGTGTATGGAATCTGTGGCTTATCTCCAACCAATAGAATATAGCAATGGTGATAGGACTTGGCTATGGCATACAGTTACCTTTGTTGGTTTTGAATAAACGAGCTGTCATGTTGTAAGAATGCTTATAGAGAAGCCTACCTGGTGAGAAACCTTGATTACAGCTTTGTGAGACCCTGTGCAGAAAGCCCATCTAAGTAAACTGTGCCCAGAATCCTTACTCAGAAGTGGGAAATGACCAATATGTATTGTTTTGAGCTGCTAAATATGTGATCTGACCATGGAAAATGAATACACATACGTAACATAAAGAAAAGTATAAAGATATACCTCCTTGTTCCTTACCGTATTTCTAGAACTTAGGACAAATAAACACATTTGTTGGCAAATGGACACACACACACACACACACACACACACACACACACACACACACACACAATGTGTTTGTTGTCTGAGGTGGATGAATGAGACTGGATTCCAGGAACATGGCCAGAAGTCTCAAGCCAAGCAATAACACTTTCAAAGGTCTTCTGAACAGGCATGCATGTGACTAAAGGACTTCAGAGACCAGTATTCTGTTTTAAGTTTTCCTTCACCTTGTTTTATTTATGTGGTTGGGAGTTTTTGTTTGTTTGTTTTTTGAGACCGAGTTTCTGTGTGTAGCTTTGGAGCCTGTTCTGGAACTTGCTCTGTAGTCCAGGCTGACCTCAAACTCACAGAGATCCCCTGCCTCTGCCTCTCTAGTGCAGTGCTAAGATCAAAGGGGTGTGCCAGCGCCTCCCAGCATGTTGTGTCTTTTAATTATAAGCCTCAGTAAAAGATTTAACAATGGAGTGGTGGTGGCACACACCTTTAGTCCCAGAGCTCAGGAAGCTCAGGCAGGCAGGCCGATCTCTGAATTCAAGGCAAAGATGGTCTACAGAACAAGTTACAGGACAATCTAGGGTACACAGATAAACCCTATCTCAAAGAAAAAAAAAAAAAAAAAAAAAAAAAGGAAGATAGAAAGAAAGAGAAGAAACAAAAGGCCATGTAGCTACAAAACAGAGCCAGTGTCTGGCATCAGTAAGGAAGGGCTCTTATGGAGTAGAGTAGTGCAGAGTAAATCAAATAAACTGTGAGAAATATGAGGCTTGTGAGATGGCTCAGCGGGTAAGGTGCTTGCTATGTTATCTGAGTTAGAATCCTGGAACTTTCCCTTACCCTGATAATAATAATAATAATAATAATAATAATAATAATAATAATATACCTTTTAAAAGTTGTGGAAAATTTAAGTCTTCTTTGGAGAATTTCTTTTTTTCGGGGATGTGCATGGAGGTCTGAGATAAAGTCTCGATATGTAGCTCTAGTTGTCCTGGAACTCATTATGTAGACCAGGCTGACCTAGAACTCAGAGATCCACTTGCCTCTGCCTTCTGAGTGCTAGGACTAAGGGTATGTGATACCACCATCCAGCTTTAAATTCTAAGTAGTTTTTTTTTTTTTTTTTAAATTTGAAGATTTATGTGCATGTATCTGTGTGAAGATATGTGCATGTGGGTAAGCATGTCCCATTGGAGGTTAAAAGAGAGTGTTTGAGAGACCTGACATGGAGGCGGAGATGCAAACTCTGGTCCTTCTGAGTGAACTGCAATTGCTTTACTGGCTGAACCACCTCTCTAGCCCCTAAGCAGCTTTAGTTTCTGTTTTGACCTGGAAAGAATCTCTGTGCCAACTATTGGGTATTTGCATTGTTTTTCTGCTAGAGGTTTTTTTGTTTGTTTGTTTTATTTTTTAGTGATCATAAGGTTTATTCTTAGAAGGATTCGTATTTCTCAGCCCAGGCAACTCCTTTGTGTCTTCATTATTGTTAAACATGGACTTGCCTTGGACTTTGCTCCAGTTTCAGTTCTAATGATCTGTTTAAGCAAGGTGGGTTGGTTTCTATCTGTAACCACAGCACTGAAGCGGCAGTAGCAAGGTCAAAGCAGCTGGTATATGGAGACTATCTCAATTAAAATCCCAGCACTAATGTCTCCTCCTAACCTGGCTGTTTGTTGTGTTGTCAGCTCTCCAATTCAAAGGGAAGACAGTCTCCATGAAGGACTGTAATATACGAGGACTCCTCAGTTGTTCAGATGCTGTTGGTCTGTTTGCTGGATTTCTATGTTGCTTCCCCTCATTCCTGGGGCCCTTTCCTCCAAGTTCTACCTGTATATGAGGATACCTTCTTACTTGTTGGGCTTACTGGAGTACTAGGGGCTAGTCTTTGGATAAGCTGCTGCCAAAGCTTTCCACAGTACTTAGGCTCTCCCTCTAGTCATGTGGTAGGATTCTGTTTCCAGCTCTTCTGATGTTAGATTTGGTCATGTGACTTTCCTGGCCAATAAAATGTGAATGCACATTGCTTCTGATAGATTAAAAAAATTTTTTTTTAAAACAGTCAGAGCAAGACATTGAACATCTAGCAATTAAATCTTATAACCCTTACTCTGGCAATCTTAAAAGCCTATGTCTTTGTGAAGAATTTGGTAATTCAGGGACTTCAGGGACTGCCGTAAATAGTGTCCCTGAAAGGTTTTGTAGATCTACAGGACACATTCTTTCTCCAAACACTGGAGCTCTGGTAACTGACATTTCTCAGATAGGTCCTTCCTTTGAGGGTTGCTATTGACTAAGGTCATCTTCCACGCCTCTGTGCAGTGTCTATAAAACAACTGCTTCTGGTGTCCTGTCACATTTTAGGACAACACCGAGAAACCACCCCTAATTCCAGAGCCCCGAACACTGGCTGAAGCTTCACTCGAAACTGTGTCACAAGTCAGTCCCCTCATACTCTCTAGTTCTGCCTTCCTTGGTTTCATGGAGATGTTAAGTTGTAAACAAACCCCACTCCTGATATGTCCACTAACGCTTCTACCAAACACAAAACAGGTAATTTTTGTCTCACTAAGCTAACAAGACCTGTGGGATATTATTACAACCTAGCCCACTCTGATCAATAGATCCGGACCTTACTAACCTATCAGTTCTCTTCTTCCGTTAGACTGGCATTGACTAAGTCATTGCTACGTTTTAATTCTTCTACATGTTCACTGTGAATAGTCATGTCTCAACTCAGAGGTTGACTGTAAGTGCAACAGAAAAGGAACAAGGGCTACATATCGAGGTCTACAGATTAATTATGCCTTCGAAGAGTGACATGAACTTTTTCCACAGGAATTTCCTAAAACTTCTTCCCTATATAATTTATTACGCATTTATAACATGTACAAGGACACTTAATGTTTCTTAGGAAAATTTTATGCACATAATATCTGAATAATAAAGTATTGACCTCAATTCGAGGAAGAAAATTTGCATTTTACCAGCTAATAAGCCTCCTGCACATTCAGTATCTGTCATTTCTTTGAGAACTAGATCTAATGTCTTGAAAGCTAAATGTTAAAACAATGCCAGTTTCTTATTTTAGGCCTCTTAGGCAAAACAAAACTAAACAGCGAAGCTAAACAGTCAATGCATATGCTTCTTATTTTTCAAAAGGGATTTTATAACACAGAAAAAAATTTCTCTGCCTGAAGGATAAACAGTATAAAAATATTTCAGCTAAAAAAAGAGCCCTGGGCAGGTATTACCACAACTCTTAATTATAGCAGATATTTACTATGATAACAGAAACCAGTTTAAGGAATGTGATTTATTAACATCACGTTCAGATAAAGAGATAAAAGACTTGGATAAGCAAGCAAACAGTAAGGCTTGAGGAGTGTTATTTTATGAATGTATCTTGGAACAGCCTTTAGCCACAACGAAAGACCGGCAAAACCAGCCTTCAGAACAGCCTTTCTGCCCACCGGGAGAAGAGAGGGCTAGACTTCATCTCTTAAGATCGCCCTCCCACGCTATTTTTTCCACCTCGCAGTTAAAGAATTAAACCCAGACTTCCGATCATGGCGCCAAGCACGTCACCTTCTCCCCTCTCCCCTAGCAAAATCCCACCCAAGTCGGCTGACTATCTCTCAGGGGATAGTCACAGTCCCCTCCCCTATCCTGGTTTCCTGAGGCCAACCAAATTGAGATTTAAAAAAAAAAAAAAAAGGTTTAGAGCTATATTGCCGGCGAGACCTTCTCCATTGGTGGGGTGAGGATAGGATCCCACTCCATACCTGGAGGCAACAGCTTTGCAAAGCCCCTGCAAAGCTCCTCCAGCCTTTGCGAATAAAACCCTCCCCGGGAGAGGCGCAAGCGGCGCCGGGCGAGCGCGATTTTAAGTTTCCTCGCCGGTTTCCCATCCCCGCAATCGCTCAGCAGCTTTGTCATCTAAGAAGGCCGCGGGACGGCTGCTCGAGGAAAGGCCGACCCCGACCAGCGCGCACACGTCAGCTCCGCCGTCTTCCCCATTGAGGCTTTTGTTTGCGCCGCGAGGGGAGGGGAGGGGGACACGCGACGCGGGCCCGGGTCCCGGCTCGGCCGAGGGTTCTCAGCGACACCGAGGAGGAAGCTCCCGCCGCTACAAACAACAGCGGCAGGATGTCCTCCAGGCTTTCCCCCCCAGATCCCAGGGTAGCACTGGCCTAGGCCGAACAAAAGACGTGGCCGCCCTCTCTTACACGCTCGCCCAGATTGCAACACCATCCACGTGCGGAAGGTACGCGTGTGTGAGGACACAGACCGAACTGCCTGCCCTACGCCGGCCCCACCCAACCCGGGGCCACTCCGGCGACAGACGCCCAGCCTGGGCCTCGCCGGACAAGCAAGCCTGGGAGCGAGGGGCGGGGCCGGGCGGGGCCGCGGGCGCGCATGCGCAGCGCGCCCCTGTGGCACCGCCGCCGCCCGCCCGCCCGCCCGCCGCCGCCCGCGCTGCACCACAGGCCCGAGACAGACAGGGGTCGGGTAGAGAGCCGGAGACTGAGAGGAGGCGGCGGCGGAGGCGGGGCGACTCCGGTGACCGGGAGCGCCTCAGACTGGCAGCTGCGGCGACTCCCCCCTTTGTGTCTGGTCCGCTCGGAGCCACTGGAGGGGCTTCCCGGTGGGGCGCGGGGTGTTCTGCAAGCCCTGCTGCCCACCCTTTCCTCGGCCACCTACGTCCGTCTTCCCGCCGCCCCCCGCCCTCGGCCCGCGACGCCCGAGCTCCGCCCGGAGCCCAGAGCTGCGGAGAACGAGGCGGCGGTGGCGGCGGCGGCTTCCTCGAGGGTTGCTGTGATTCTCTCTCTCGAGCCATCGACGGGAGAAGCCTGGGCTTCCATGGTGGAATTCACTCCAGTCTAGGGCGAGTGGCAGGAGCGGCCGAGAGCGAGGCCGCGGGCGGAGCGCCCTGGGAGGGCCAGCCGGAGCAGCCCCGCACCTCCCCGCGTGTCGCGCTCCGGGGCTAGCCGGGCCGCCGCGACCCTCCCATCCCCCCAGCGCCCCGAGGCCCGGCCTGCGCGACCCTCGCGCGATTGTTCCGAGGAAGCCGTGGGCTCGCCCATGGAGGCAGGCACCCTTTTCGACCCAGTCGGCGGAGGGAATTTGTTGACGTCGAAATCCGAGTGAAGGAAGAAGCAACGAAGCGAAACTTTAAAAGGAACCCTGCTGCCTTTCCAGTCGGGAGCGATGCGACTCGGGCGGCCGGGCGCCTCTGCCTGCCCCGCTTCGCCCTTCCCGGCGATCGGGAACTTATTCTGATCCTCAGTGTCCCCCCCATCGAGCCCCCGCCCTCCATCCCCCAGCACTCTGGATATGTTTTCTCCCAGATCTGGATATTTTTTTGATATCGTGAAGCTACGAGGGAAATAATTGCAGGGATTTTTTTTTTTTTTCTGGGCTCCCTGCTTCCCCACGGACATGCCTTCTGTTTGGGGAGCCGAGGCACGCTGTCCTAGGCTGATGGAGCCCCCCAGCCACGAGGGAGCGAAATGAAAGGGAATTCTGCAGTGGAATGAGAGCTCCACATCTAGGTCCTCGCATCTGCTATTTGTCCTTTCAAACTGCATTGTAATCCGGGCAGGATAAATCAGACGGAGGAGAAACGAGCAGCCTCCTGGCCGGATTTCTCCGCCCAAATTTACTTTCCAGATTTCTTTTCTTTGCCCTCCTGTTTCTTGGACTGGCCCAGGGATGACTTCCTCGCTGCAGCGACCCTGTCGGGTGCCCTGGCTACTATGGGCCGTCCTGCTGGTCAGCACTACGGCTGGTGAGTAGCCCTGGGTGGCGCGTCCCGGCTGCTACCCCTGCGGGTGGCGAGGCAGGGAGTCTGCAGAGGCCGAGGCCTGTGCTCGCCCTTCTCAGCGTGTGCTCTCCGATCCTGGTGGAGGAACCTGCCAGGGAAATCACCTTCAGTGTTTTCCTGTAGTTTCCCGTCCCCACTCCCGTATTCCCCGACCCCTCCCCCACGGGGGGGAGGGAAAGACATATTGGGTGTGGTATCTTGACATTTTTAGCTGTGAGGTAATGCAAGGATTAAAAATAATATTTTAATCACTAGTGATCTGTGTCTATTAGAAGATTTTGGAGACGGAGCTGGTAGGGTTTTTTTTTTAATGTGAGGAAGCAGATTTGGTTTACAATAAAAAGAACTAAACACACTTGATTGAACCTTATTTTTACGTTTAGATCATTCTTTGGGAACCCGCGTTACTTTTCGTTATTTAAAAATGTTACCTGATGAATAAAGGTTGAGGAAGCCAGAGTGTGAAGATCTTGATACATTGTATAATACTGTTTGTTGCTGTCATTAATATTGTTTTGCTCTCAAGAATCTTAGCTATTCTCTGTTTTTTCATCCTGGACATTTGTACTTTGTATGCTTTTGGAATTAGTGCTGGGCACACAAGTGTTTTGATAACTTTACTATTAGTCATCTGGCGTCTGTTGGCTTTCCTGTCATTGAGACAACTTTGACCTCCCAACAGACTTCTAGGAGATTTGACTCCTGAAAGTTCTTTGACATTTACTAACGTGTGAAAGGAAATGGTACTCCCTTTTCCTTTGGCCATTTCCTTTTAAATTCTCAGTCGCCTTGGGGGGGGGGGGGAGGGAACCAACTCATTTTCTCATTGCAGTCATTTTCAAGCAACAGTTTTCGTGATTTGCCTTTAGAAAATTTCAGGAATGAATTCTTAAATTAGTCACATGAAGTATGCATTTAAAAATGAGTAGAAAAAAGTAATGGGTTTCCAATTTTTTAAAAGTAATTTTCACATTCAATAACATTTTCATTGCTGTATTTTACACATAGGTTACTTGATTAATTTACACGTTAAATGTCTGGATTGAGAAAATACTGAAAGCAAATTTGAAGTTTCCTTTTGTGAATTTGATACTATTGTCTATTGTTGATTAATAGTTAGTATTTTGTTATTTTGGTTGTGAATTTAGCATTTAACAACTGAGCCATCTCTCTAGTCTATTATATCTAGCATTTTAATAATGAGTCTATGTAGTGTAAAAATAATTGGAAGATCTGATTTGATTGCATCTTAAAACTTGATGTCTTAATATTTTTGATCTTTTCAATTTTTTTTGACGCAAAACTACACAGTTTTTCTTTGAATTTCTTTGTTAGCTGCTTAAGTCCTCCAGCCCCAAGTCATGTGGTTCCCGTAAAATATGAAAAGGGTAAAAATGGCCTTGACACGTAAGTGTTATTCTGCAAACAGAAATACAAGAATATTTTTTCTTTTTAAATTTTTTGACCTTTTTAGAATGCAGATTCTCATTTATAGTGTTGTGCACATCATTTTGTGACCATAACTGATAATCAGAGAAAAATAACATTGCTTTCAAAGTAATTTCTATTTGGTAAAAGAATTTTGTCCTTTTTGAAAAAGGTTCTGTTTAAAGAACCCTTGAGTGATTTTAGTCCTTTTTGTGTGTGTTATATAGTCCCAGTTGATGGCATTTTGGAGCTGGATTTCAGAGCTGTAATAGCTGGTGTTTACTGTTTGCTGTGCACCAGCAAATATTAAAAGAACTTTACAAATATTTTCTCTTGACAATTCTGTATCCTAGATTTTTTACACACTTACACACACACACACACACACAGAGAATTAAGTACAGAATTTTAAGTAACTCATCACAGTAAATTGAGGAGCCAAGATTATAGCCTGCACCCACCTTCTTGGTGCTAACAACAGTAGAGCCAGCAACAACTTCCTTTCCCCATAACTGGAACATGAAATTTGAAAGGAAGCTTGGAAGTTTATAAAATATTGGTACAAGTACTGACCATGTACTGCCATGGTTCTGAATGTGTAAAAATTTTATCTTACAGGCAGATGTCTGTGAGTTTGAGGTCAGCCTAGTCTATCTAGTGAGTTCTAGCCAGGGCTACATAGACAACCCTGTCATGGGAAAAAAAGCAAAAAGAAACCCTAAAACTAACACACCAAACAAACAAAAAACTTTGCCTGATAGATAGTGGATTAGCTTCATTAAGTACCAAGTGACTAGTGACTAGGAAGCGTCTATGTAGATGTGGTATATATTGGTGAGGCGATGTTAACTGGTAGATGATGCAATTAGTGTAGTTGAATAGGAAAAAAATATTGCAAGACCAATACATATTATTCAGGATCCTGGATAAGTCATCTTTGCTGCTGGTGGTTTTTAGAGGCTGTGCGTCCTGCAACTCTGTGTAGTCTAGTTGGGGTCAAGCTTTTGGCCATACTGATACTCCTGCCTCAACTTCCCAAGTGCTGGGATTACAGGTTCGAGCCACCAAATCTGGTTTACTAGATAAATACTTTCTTTTGGATCCCCTTTTTAATTCTTGGACTTCTAAGGATAGTTGGTATGAACAAAATAGGAATTTTTTTTAAGAAAACAAAGATGTACTTGCTTAAAATAAATTATTTTAATAAAAAAAAACACTGCTGGCTTTAATTAGGTAATTCAGGCTTGCTTAAGGATTAGCCTTGTAATATATTTGAAATAATTCTCTTGTCTGTATTTCAGTTTTACATCTCTTCAGTAATATAATTATCTAAAGTGAATTTTGTCAAGTAACTGCAATTTTAATAATCTTCATTTGTGTTTCCCAGTTTGGACACTATAATAGTTACCTGAAATTCTTGATAAAATTAGTATTTTTTTCCTTTAGTTTAATTACACTGAATTATACAACATACTTTTTTTGGGAGGGGTGTTTAACTCCAAAGAGTCTTAAAAGATGCATTCAAGAACAAGTGTTTTAGTTATATCAGTGCTAATTGAGTCTAAGTATGGTTATTTTCTGCTACAAGATAATTTGAAGCCACAAAGTCTACATATCATGTAACAATCATTTATTTCATTTCACTTGTGTCTTTGTGGGCCCAAATCTGGAGAGAGAGAGCAATACCTACCTACCTAGGAGAAGCATGTGTCAAAGCAGAGACAGAAAGGCAGGAAGGCAAGCCCAATCCCACTGGTTTATTTCCAGAGTCTGTTCCATCAAGTCATTCCTCCATGTGAAAAGAGACAGTGTATGAAATAGCACATTTTGCATATAACAAGACTACGTGTAACATATGGATGCATCTTCTACCACAGAGGAAGGAAGAATTCAAACCCTCAGTCTACCTGAGAGAATTGGGAAGATGGCATAGGGAGGGTGTTTCTCCTACCATTTGAATGGGCTTTTGCCTGACAATCAATTGTATATAAGCTTTGGTTTCTACATCCTGGAACATCTCCTGTGATGCTAGTGTTGGTGTTGTCTGTGCAATGTTAAGATGTCTATAGCTACACCCTTCCTGCTTTAAAGGCCGATATTTTTCTTTTCCTTTCTTTTGGTTCTGGAGATCCAAGAGCCCTCTGACACTGAGATACAACCCTAATTGCCTAACTGAAGGCCAACTTTTTTTTTTTTTTTTTTTTTTTTTAAACATTTAAGAGAAGATTTTGAATATTGGTTTCTGATGGGTAAGTTCTAGGTACTAAGTGAAGTTGGAATAAATGAAATAACATTACTCCTGGTTATGTCACTTACTTTTAGCACCAACAGCTTTGCTGTTGAATATCAGTTCTGGGTATTTGTCTTCTCCCAACCAATAATTGTATACACAGTACAGAAGAACTCAGCCAGGGTGCACACTTTAATCCTGGCACTCAGGAGGCAGAGAGGCAGGCAGATCTTTTGAGTTCTGGAATATCCAGTGCTACAAAGAGAAGCCCTGTCTCCAAAAAAAATCCTATCTTTTATTTTATAATGTTAAGGATTAGACTCAGACTTTCCCGAATACCATGCAGACATGCTTATCACTGAATTATATTTGATATTGCTTTGTAATCTGCCATATTGCTATGCACATAGAGAATGTTTAGGAAGTACTTAGTGGAATGAATCATAGGAAGAAATTGAGGGCTGGCGAGATGGCTTATAGGTTACAAGCACTTGCTGCTCTTGCTGAGAACCTGGTTTGGTTTCCAGCACCCATCACACCACACAGCGGGTCAGAACCATCATTCACTCCTGTTCCAGGAGATCTGACCTTTTATTCTGGCCTTTGCAGGTACCAGGCCTGCAAATGGTATACTTAACGTACATGTAAGCAAAAAATTTGTATACATAAGATGAATCTTTTTTAAAAATGGAAAGGTTTTGAACTTACTTTATTTTAGCATGCATGTGGTGGTCCAAAGACAAGTTTGTGGAGTCATTTCTCTACTTCCACCTCTTCGTGAGTTTGGGGAACTGAGTTCAAGTTGCCAGACTTGTTGGCAAGCACCTTTTCCCACTAAGCCTTCTGAATAGCTTACTTTTTCTTGGTCCTAAAAATGATACATTATTTAGTGAAAAAGGCTTTGCTTACTCAATCTTATATGTTAGTTTAATTTTTATTTTTGTTTGTTTATTGTGGTACTGGAGGTCAAATCAGTCTTTTGACTGTGACTGGGAAGTATTCTTTTAGGCTGCATTTTCAGCCTTGTATTTGTATTTTTGACATTTTACTTTTTTTCTGCTTCCCACCAAACCAAAACTTATTAGTAGAAAGAACTGTGTATGTTTTTAAAAAATTACTTTTAGTTTAGTTGGCATACAAAGCAAGGGCCGGCATTAAGGCATTGTCAGACATATATGTCATTATTTGTAAGTGGCTTTTTGTTTTAAATACTTGCTTATTTATTTTGTGTGTGTGTGCTTGTCTAGTGTAGTTGCACAAGAAGAGATCAGAGGACATCATTTCAGGGGCTGGCTCTCTCTGCTTTGTATTTGAGTCCTATTAGGGTGCTGGAATTACAGATAAGACCCACCACACTTTTTTTTTTTTTAAATGTAGTTTCTAGGGGATGAGGTTTAGGTTGCCAGGGTAAAACAGCAAGTGCTTTTACCCATTGAGCTATTTTGATGGTCCTTTAGTGGCTTCAATTTTCATAAGTTTCTATGATTATTGTTGATGAAATATAAATGAATTAGTGCCAAACTAAATTAGATAACACTGTTTTGGTTTTGGTTATAAACTAATATCCTATGGCGCTCCCTTCAAGGTGGGTCACATATATATTCTGTGGATATAAAACCTTTCTATCCACAGAATAAGAATTGGGTTCTAATTTGATTGATGCTTTTTGTAAAAAACACAGGGGCCAAATATCTAGAAGTTAATTAATTATATCTTTTGTAACACACATAGGGACTTACTACATACTACTAAATTGTGTTCCCTTTACAGTTACATTTTCTAGTTTTTGTTATGAGGTCTCATGTATAGCTCAGGCTGGTATAAAATTTGCCTCAGTTTTTCAAGTTCTGAGATTATAGACATATACCATGTTTGGCCCTAAAGCCTGGCTGAGAATGATTTAGTCTTAAGCCTTTTTCAAAAGCAATGAAGATGATCGAATATGGCAGACTTCATTTATTTACTTGAGACAAAGACTCCTGTAGCTTGGCTAGCTTTGAGCTTGTAAAGCTGAGGCTTGCCTTGAATTTACCTTCTACCACCCCTCCCAAATGATGAAATACAAGATAGATTAAACATGAAAACATTTCTTTTTTTTTTTGATCTGTGAGACGGATGTGATAAGAATATATATAATTTGTGAATATCTTCTATGGTATTAGAAATAATCTGGTAATAAATGACAGGATTTTAAAAATTATTTTGTGTGTATGGGTTTTTTGCTTGCATGTATGTCTGTGTATTGTGTGTGCCTGGTACTTGCAGATTCCAGAAGCTATAGATACCCTGGAATTGGAGTTACAGAGGTTGTGAGTCACCTACCCTGGAGGTTCTGGGAGTCAAACCCAGTCCTCTGGAAGAGCTACCAGTGCTTTTAACTACTGAGCCATCTCTCCAGTTCTGACAAAAAAGATCTTACTCATTTTTAAAGTAATCAGGTATTTTATTAGTATTATAAAATAATTTTATTTCGAATTTGCTTGTTATAATCATAGTGTAATATATTTAAAAGAATTTATGAATTTAATCTTTATAAAATGAATGCTACGTATTCTGAAAAATTTATTAGGTAAAAATTTGACTTTTGATTTAAATAAGAAAAAAGTGATCAGAGAAGAAAATATGACCAGTATATTTTCACAATCTCAGTTATTTCGCATTTTAATTATCACTTGTTTATCATTTAAGCTGTATGGATTTAATGACTTCTAGAAGAAAGTATGAATTTCTTTTAAGATTTACAGAAAAATTTTAGGATATATTTATTGCCTTAACCAGATGTGTGTATACTCTTGCTTTTAT
Source organism: Phyllotis vaccarum (assembly GCA_033318265.1). Lineage (NCBI taxonomy): Eukaryota > Metazoa > Chordata > Mammalia > Rodentia > Cricetidae > Phyllotis > Phyllotis vaccarum. Next base: position 11,149,252 of record JARWLC010000007.1, read on the forward strand.
TGTTGATACAGTACTTGACAAAAAGAGTTTAACCTTTTACAGTTTCTGTTCAGATGTGCATGACTGGTGTGGAGGATGGGTAGGGTCCAGAAGGGGGCTGGAGTGTCCAGCCTGCACACGTCTATTGTGAGTCCTGTTTGCAGTTACTTTGTAAATCTCACAGGCTCATGCAAAGACAACCTGCCTGTGCTCAGCCTTCTCCCGCCATGATGGTTATCTCATGATGTGAGATACATCCTGCTGTTTGAAGCAAGGGTGGGCACTTGGTGGATTCTCAGAATTTTAAAGTTTCTTCCTGCTATTAATCTATTTTGATTTCTCTGGGTATCTTTTTGCTTTTCTTAATTTTCTTCTAAAATACGCCTCCCTTCTCTAGCCCTCTGTAGAAAGAGCAGTGAAGAGAGAGCTTCTGGTTTCCCTACCCTGAGGTTCTTCCTTCTGCTGCTTCCCACTGCAGATGCCACCAGGACTACTTTCTTTAGCTGTTTTTTAAAGTTAGCACAATGCTGTGTAACCTGGCTAGCTTGACATTCACTCTGTAGGCCTCTGCTTTGTGACTCTTTCTTTCTTAGCAGAGTACTGAGTGAGCCACCACCCAAAGAGCAGTAGTTTATAGTTTCCTTTTGACTTATTTCTCCTGCTGTTTCTAGGCTGCTCCTTTCCTGCTGATTTCCCTCTTTGATGCTCCTCCCTAGGCTTTAATTGTCTTTGCCATAAATGATGCCTAATGAAGTATGCACCTAGAACTGGAAGTCCTGAGCTCCTGTTAGTGTTACTGCTAGTTTACTTTGGGCACATTCCCCGATTTGGCCTAGATGACACTGTGCTGCTTATGCAGTATTTTTGTATATTGGATGAGAAAAGCCAGTGATCTACATAGTTATTAGTAGGTATATAAGCACCTTAAATGATAATTTGCTTATTTGTTTTGTGTATATTTTTTTTTTTCTCTTACTCTGATGATGATCAAATTTTACAAGTCCTTGTGCATGCTAGGCAAACTATTCCACTGAAATACACCGAGGCACCAGTATTTCAAATCTGCCTTAGATTGAGGAAATCTTGAAGCATTCTAAAATTGTAACAAATTATATTGAGAAAAACATAATTTATTTAAAAAGGCCTTATATTCAGTGCATATGCTGAAGTAGCCTAACAAAAGTGTAAAGAAGGGCTCTGTAGGGCTATGCTTTAATGAAAATACAAGAGTGATGCACAGCAAAGATGTAAGGAGTGCTCTAAAAACTTACAATTGGAAAGAACTTTACAATTTAATAACTAAAAGTTTAGTAAAGATTAATTCATTTGAGTTGGGTGTGCACACCTTTAATCTCAGCATAGGGGAGGCAGAGGCAGGTGGAGTTCAGGTCTGCCTGGGCTATGTAGACACACACACACACACACACACACACACACACACACACACACACACACACACACACACACACACACACACACACACACACACACACACACACACACACACACACACACACACACACACACACACACACACACACACACACACACACACACACACACACACGGGGGGGGGGGGGGGGGGGAGAGATTGGAGAGAGATTGGTTGATTTGTCTGCCATTTTTCTTCCCAGCAGATAATGCAGAGGTTAGTTTCAGCTTAGTCTTTGACCCAGGTATCATACATTTTCCATCAATAAGATACAGCTCATTATTTTATTTCTTCTTTGTTTATGAAGCAGGTATCACTTTGTAGCCCAGCCTGGCCTTGATCTCCTAGCAGGTCCCTGCCTCAGCGTCCCAAATGCTGGCATTATAGACCCGAGCCAGTATACGTACATGGCTTGATGTTTGAATTTCTCTTAACTGGTTTTGTTTCTTGCGTTTCTGTTTGATCAGTACTGAAAATTGAGCCTAGGACATTCTGTACGTGCTAGGCAAGGACTTAGCACTGAAATATTCTCCAGGCCTTAGAAAAATTTAAATGTTGCTTTACTAATTTTTTATTCATATACCATATAACTCAGCCACTTACAATATACAATTTAGTGGATTTTGTTATAATATATAACATTTGTCATTTTAAGCTTATTTTGTTTGTTTTATTTTGTTTTTCAAGACAGAGTTCTCTGTGTAGCCCTGGAACTCACACTGTAGGCCAGGCTACTTTCAAACTCAAAAGATTTCCCTGCCTCTCTGCCTTCTGAATACGGGGATTAAAGGCATGTGTCACCACCACCTGGCTCATTTTAAGCATTTTAAATGTACATATTCACAATGTAAATTGGGTGCAGTAGTATATGCCTTTAATCCCAGCAGTCAGGTGAATTTATAAGTCTACTTAGTGAGTTTCAGGAGAGCCAGAGCTACACAGAGAAACTGTCTCCAAAAAACAAAACAAAACAAAAAAGTCCCCCAAACCCCACACAAGCAAAACAAGAAAACCCACATACAGGATAGAACATTCTTTGATTAGAACATCTAATGAGTACAGAAGGAGTTGCATTAAAGTATAGGGTGTTGCCAAGGAATTATGAATCTTTAACAGTGAAGAGTAATGTCTGGAAAGATGAGAGGTAAACATGTGATTACTTAGCACTGCTCTTTAAAGGTACAATTTAGCATCCTGTTCTGTTTAGCACTATAACAAGCATAAGTAATTATACTTCTATATGTGAAATGTGAAGTGTGTAAAGGAGTTGCTCATCTGTGGAGTTAGATGAAGCATTTTCTTCATTTGAAGAAGCTATCAGATGAGGAGGGTCTTTGTAGATTACTGTATCCTTTCTAGTTACTTGGTATAGTTACTTCTTTCATTTTGACACATCATGAAACCTGCATCACAATAGAAAGTTTCAATGAGCTCTGCTAAGTAATTGTGTGTGCATGCATGGCTGCATGCAAATGGACTTCAAAGGATAGTTTGTGGCCATGAATTCTCTATTTTCTACCCTGTGGGGCCTTGGGATTGAACTCGGATGATTATGCTTGGAGGCCACACCTTTACCCACAGAACCATCTCTGTGACTTTTAAAATTTGTCATTGAGGTTTAATTAGTGCCCAGTGCTTTTGTTTCTATTGAATTTTGGAGCCCTTCAAGTCTGTAATACTCAGTATCTATATAAGCCTAGAAATGTTACCCTTTCTTTTGTTTGTGGGTTACAGAAATCAAACTCAGGTCTACAGGCTTGCTCAGCAAGCATCATTTCCCTGGTCTTGTATATATTTTTTCATGGTATTTTGCAATTATGGGTTCAAAACTAGGGCCTTACAAATGCTAGACAAGTGCCACCATCACTTAGCATTCTCTATACTTTTAAACTTTGCTGTAAAACAAAAACTACTCCAAAATAAAGATTTGTGATAAAAGTACACATATGCACTTCAGAAATATTAGAAAATATCAGAAAAATAATAAAGAATAATAGGGAAAAATCACAACCCTTATCTAGATATGATACTTTGAATATCATACACTGCCCCTACCACAGAGCTGAGCATTGAACCTAAGGCACTGAGGTGAGAGCATTACCCCAAACCACCCCTTTCATATCTTATTTTTGATTTAAATGCTTTCCATGCTCTATAATGTAATTGGTATATCTACATGTGTAGCCTTCAAGTCTAGTCTTGATAATTAATTTGAAGGTCTCACTATGTACCCATGTATCCCATGCTGCCCATAACTCCTCCCTTGGGCTTCTGAATGAGGGGACTTTGGTGTCTGCCACTTTTTCTTTGGGTTGTCTATCTAACACTAAGTAGTTTCATCCAGTCTTAGGACTTTAGTTGGCACCTAGAGACTAAACTTCAAATTTCTTTCCTAAGTTCACCTTTTATTTTTTATTTTTTTTGGATATTGGAGACTGAGTCCATGTGTCGTTGACTTGTGCATGCTGGGTAAGCCCTCTCCCACTGGACTACAGCTCCAGCCTTGGATATCTTAAACTTGTCCAAAACTGAATTGAGGGGTGCTTTCCAGTTTGTCTTGTAAACTTGATGTCATTCAGCAAATTGGGAATTCTTTTCCAGTTGTTTACTCTGCAAACAGACATGTCTTCTCTCTCCCTCCCCCTCTTCTACTCCCCCCTCATTTCATTCATTCTGGTGTCAAAGCCTCTTGGTTGCCTTCATAATATGTGTGGATTCTGACTGCTTTGTACAGGTTCCGCTGTTGGCACCTTTATCTAGATATCACCACCACCATCCACTTTATCTCTAGTCTTTTCCCTCTGTTAATGTCTGTGCTGATTATAATCTTTTAACATAGTAGCCAGGCTGACCCTTATCATGGTTTGGTTTTTTGGTTGTTCTAGGGATTGAATTAGGACTGTCTGTGCTAGTTATCTTCAATCCCCTTTCCTTTTTATTTTGAGACAGTTTACAAAGTTGTCTAGGCTTGCATGAATTCAAGAGGTAGCCCAAGTTGATCTTAAAACTTGTGATCCTCCTGCCTCAGCCTTGACAGTAGCTTGGATTGTAGAGCTGCATCACCAGGCCCAGTTTAAACCATGACAGTTTCTCCAGCACCTGTTCATGTCACTTGGAATAATATTCACAGGCCATTTAAAATACCTGTAATACATTTGATCTGATGGCATTTGGAAAGTGGAGGAAAGGTACTCAGGCCATCTGGGTTACATAGTTCAAGGATGCCTGAGATGCATTATACATACTCTATAAAACAAAATACCCCACGATGATCTAGTCCTACTGTTTATGGCCTCATAAACCAATTTCTCTCTTGCTCAACTTTAGTCCTGTTTTTAAGTACAAAGAATTAAATATTCAGAAAGTTAAATGTTTTAGAAAAGGTTATGTTTAAGTTGCCTTGTACTATATAATTTGACAGTGGCTACAATTAATGAGTAGATTTGTATGCTGCTGGGTGAGTAAGGGCCTTACTCACAAACAGTTATTTGTTGTTGTTTTTCTTTGTTTGAGACAGGGTCTCTCTGTGTAGCCTTGGCTGTCCTGAAACTCACTCTGTAGACCAGGCTGGCCTCGAATTCATAAACAGTTTTTAAAGATTTATTTGTGTTTATTTTTATGTATGAAGTCTTGCTGGCATATATGTATGTGTACCACATGTATGCCTGGTGCCCTTGGAGGCAAGAAGAAGGTGTTGGAGCCCATGGAGCTGGAGTTCCCGGGTGCTGAGAGCTGAGCTAAGGAACTGGAAGAGCAGCAAGTGCTCTTAGCCATCTTTCCAGCCCCACATTTCCTGAGCATTTAGTATGTTTACTGTTAGCTCACCTTCCCCTAAACAGACTGAGCAATATTCTTTTTCTGTGTATGTGTTGCTTAGCTTTGAACCCAGGGTCTAAAGCATTCACCATGGAGCTCTCAGCCCACTATTATTATTATTCTTTTTGTAGATGAGTACACTGACTAAGTGTGAGACTACAGATTAAGTTCCAAAGCAAGACATTTATATAACATACAGTGTTAACCTGAAGGTTTAAAAAACCTTGGAAACCATGTGTGGTGGCCTATAATCTTAGCACTTGAGAATTCAAGGCCACTCTGGGAAACATAATGAAACTGTGTCTCAACAATTATCTTCTACCCCCAATCAAACATACAAGAAACCTTGAATGTGCTGTCCCTGTAGCTCCCGTGGTATGTAAGAAAACCACTCCATAGACTGGTGGTGCAGGAGTTTGGGAGGGTGTCGGAAGGACAGCAAGTTCAGTGTCATCCCAGGCTGCACAGAAAAACCCTACATTTAAAATTCACAGGGTGGTCCACACCTTTAATCCCAGAACTGGGAGGCAGAGGCCAGCCTGCTCTATAGATGGAGTTCCAGGTCAGTGAAGGCTACACAGAGAAGCCTTGTCTTGGAAAACCAAAACCAAACCAAACCAAACCAAACCCCAAACCCCCAATGCATTTAAAACAAACAAACAACCCAAAAACAACAATCAAAAATATTTGAGATATCTAAAAATCTTACAACTAATTATTCAAAAATAATTATCTGAATTGTGTCTCTGTAGTCTTTTATTTTACTATTAAATTATTGCAGATATTCGAGGTTTTGTTTTCATTTGTAATGTTCAAATGTTGTTGGGTAATAAACCTTTCCTTGAAGATGCAAAGCTTCTGTTGTGGAAAACAGCAGTTAGAGTAGGAGTGTGATGATGACATAATTTAGTTAAGGATGTGTTTACAATGTTTCCATGTGTTCCTAGTGATTAGAATCCCTGGGGACCAGTGCAGCATGAAGAGTGGCTTTATATTTAGTGACTACACCCAAAGCAGTGTTGGAGTGATAAGAAAGCAAGATTAAACCAGTCAAATGAAAGCCTTCCCTAACTTTTGGAGCAGTTTTACATGGATATGGCTGTAGCGGTTTTTTTTTGTTTGTTTGTTTGTTTTTTTGTTTTTTTCCCTTGGCCAGAAACCACGTGTTAGCTTGATGAAATGTTCTTAAAAAATGTTAATGTGTAAATTCGTTTTATATTTTAGTACTAATCTTTTCCCATTTCTATAGCTACTTTCTAGGAATCATTGTTTTGTACATATACACAGATTTCTGAGAAGTTCCATTTTCTTCACGTCTTTTTGAGACAGACCCTCTCTCTATTACATAGCTAGACCAGGCAGGTCTTGAACTCAGATTTGCCTGCTTCTGCTCTGCATAGGCATTGTACTGCACCATCATTTCAGGCTAAGTCATTCTTTTAAAAGCAAAAATATTGGATTGGAGACTGGAGAGATGTTTTTAACAGTTAAGAGCACTGCTGTTCTAATAAAGGACCCAGGTTCTATTCTCAGCACTTATATGGACTTCACAGCCAGCCATCTGCAGATCCAGGGGATCCAATGCTTCCAAAGGCACCAGGCATGCACATGGTACACAGACAAAGTGGAGGCACAATACTTGTTAGGGTTTTTCTTTGTTGTCAAGAGACTTCATGACCATTTCAACTCTTAAGAAGAAAAGCATTTAATTGAGATGGCAGCTTACACTTTCAGAGTTCATCATCATGACAGGACATGGTGGCTGCAAGCAGACATGGTGCTGGAGAGGGAGCTGAGAGCCCTACATTTTGCAGGCAACAGAATGTGGTCTCACATATTTAGCATATATGAGACCTTAAAGCCTGCCCCACAGTGACATACTTCCTCCTCAAGGCCATACCTACTTCAGCAATCACACCCCCAGTAGTGCCATTCCTTGTGAGTTTCTGGGGACCAATTATATTCAAACTACCACAACACTCAAACACTTTAAATTAAATTAAAAATTAAATATCTTGAATTTTATTATTATTATTATTATTATTATTATTGCTAAACTGTAGGCCCCTTGACCCTATCTATGTTCCATACTCATCATTAGTAAAAAAGATTGTCTTTGGTAGTAAGTTGAGCTTTAAGGATCTAGTAGACTTCCCCATCTCTTGATCACAGTCCTAGCTTGTCTAGCTTTTTTGTAGCTTTGTAAATTTATACATCTTAAATGTAGTTTTGATATTGGAGAGTCCTATGGCTATTACTTTTTTACTTTTTCCTTTTTTAAAAAAATTTTTAAGAGAAAATCTGGAAATCTTGCTAGGTAGTCCACAGTAGCCTGGAATTCTCACTCAAGAGTAGTGTTGCCAACATTCTGGAGATACATGTAGTGTGTCTAAGTGTATTCTTATCCTTTCTTGGCTTTTTAGGTTCTTGATTGTAGATGTGTACCACCATATCTAGCTTGGGGATATTACTTAAAGCAAACAATTGTATTTGAAGGAGAACTCTGAATGATGAAATAAATAACAATGTCAAAAGGAAGTTAACAAGTAGTAGTACTAAATTACCAAAAGGATGTCCTTATGGTCTGCATTCTCCATTGTGTAAATTAGGTGAGCTGATTCTTGAAATCTTCCCAGCCTATTTGACTTATTTAGGCCACTAATTATAGCATTTGTTGTTTAGAACATGACATCCTTTTGTTAAGGTGCTAAGAGAGATTCCTGTGAGATTCAGCTGAGTCATATCCTTAGCAATTGTCATGAGAATTATGTTGGAGAAACAGTGAGTTTCTACAGCAAGCGAATGTTTCATTGTTGATTAATGGAACTAGTTTTTATAAAGGACTTACCAAAAAATAACCCCAACTCTTATAAAATAGTACTAGATATATAATAGTACTATATAAATATTAGATATTGCTGAGAGTAACAAGTTAAGTGAGATAGTTGCTATTTATCAATAATAATAACTTCTCCATTTTGAGTGTCTGCTACGTATCAGGCCAGGCTGATTTTTATCCGTCTTCCCCATCCCCTTTCTCTGTGTAGCCCATGCTGTTCTGGAACTTGCTCTGTAGATCAGGCTGGCCTGGAACTCAGATCCACTTGCCTCTGCCTCCAGGGGGCTGGGATTTAAGGCATATACCACCACTACCCAGTTTGTTATTATCATTTATTCACTTGCATGTGATAAACATGTGTGTGGAGATCAGAAGACAATTTGGGAGTTCTTTTCTTTTACCATGTAGACTCCAGAGATAAAACTTAGGTCACGATGCCTAACTGGTGTATACTTTTAACAGTATTTAATTACTTACTGTTATTTGTTGCAAATGTTCTAAGTAGAGGCATTGTGCTAAATGCTTTACTTTGCTTCATGTAGTTATTACAAGCTTTGCTATAAGTATTTTTTTTTTTTACATATACATATATTTAGGCATAAAAATTCCTGGAATTTGGCAGAACTTAATTTCAACCCAGGATTATTTTGGCTTTTAAAACTTTCTCCTAGCACTCAGGGGGCAGAGGCAGATGGATCTCTCTCTGAGTTCCAGGCCAGCCTGGTCTACAGAGAGAGTTCCAGGACAGTCAGAGCTACACAGAGAAACCTTGTCTTGAAAACCAAACCAAGCCAAACTTAGAAAAACAAAACAAAACAAACCCCCAAAAGTTTCTAATTGCTTATTTCTGTTGCTCGGTGTATAATTCAGGGCCTTACCCATGACAGGCAAATGCTTCTTCACTGGATTATAGCTTTAGCTCACATGTCAAGTACTTTATTATTTTTAGAGGTGTTGGGAAGAAGACATGGTCTCTTTATAGCCCATGGTAACATGGAACTAGCTGTGTAGCCAAGGCTGTTCTTGTACTTGAGGCAGTATTCTTAGCTTAGCTGTCTGTGTGCTGGGATTACAGTTGTTAGCCATCGTTCCCAGCTTCCAAATTTTGATTTTTAATTATACTTCCTCTCAATACATTTTCATGCTATAATGGAGAATTGATCATATTGAGATACCCTTAATGTTTACATTCTGTGAATTGTTTTCTCTGTAAATTTAGCAAGTTAAGTAGATTAATCACTTCAAAGTAATTGTGTAATATTTGGTTTATTAGCAGGTAGTTTTATATTTGATCAGTTGTTTTGCATTTATCATATATTCATTAAATATCTATCATGTTTAATTGTGTTAGGGTACAGAAGTGTGAATTATGGTTTCAATATTTGATGGTATGTGTTCAGCTGCTAAATTGTGAGTTAAAATATCCAGATTTGCCTAGATAAATGGTGGCACATGCCTATAGTCCCAGCAGCTAGGTGAGCTAAGGCTGGGAATCACCCATGAGTTTGAGACTAACCTGAGGGACATAGCTAGACCCTCATCTCTAAGTAAATAGCTGGAGAACAATGTTGGCTAGTTTTATGTTAATTTGCACAGCTAGCGTCATTTGAAAGGAGGGAACCTCAGTTGAGGAAATGCCTCCATAAGATCTGACTGTAGGGCATTTTCTTATTAGTGGTTGATGGGGAAGAGCCAAGACTATTGTGTGGAGCCATCCTTGGGCTTCTGGCTCTGGATTCTATAAGAAAGCAGGCTGAGTAAGCCATGAGGAGCAAGCCAGTAAGTAGCACCCTGTATGGCCTCTGTGTCAGCTACTGCTTCCAGGTTTGCAGGAGCCCAGTTTAAGTTCCTGCTGTGGCTCCCTCAGTGGACTGAGACTCTGGCTGGATATGTAAGCCAAATAATCCCTTCCTCTACAACTTGCTTTTGGTTGTGGAGTTTCATCACAGCAGTAGAAATCCTAACTAGGGCAACAACCAAAATATAAAATGTAGTATAGGATACGTGTAGGCAGTAATAAAATGATAGTAACAGTATAGACTTTGTACAGGTCACTCTGACTGGATAGGTACTAAAAGGGTTTTAACATTTCCTTGAGGCTTGGCTAAGGAACTGGTTTGGTTATGGAGTTCCTTGGAAGAACAGCCAGGCGGAAAAGGCACTGTAACCAAATACCTAGTATATATAGGAACCAATTGTAAATAGAAGGAGCTGAGCTGTGGTAGGAAGGCAGTGCTTAGCTGGCACATGTTTAGTTGCTATATTTAGCTCTGAAAATTTGAGATTTAACTAATGAAGCATCATCCTTGTGGTGGTTTGAATGAGAATGGCCCTCATAGGCTCATACATTTTAATGCGTAATCATCAGGAAGTGGTACAATTTGAGAAGGATTAGGAGGTGTGGCCTTGCTGGAGTAGCTGTGGCTTTATTGCAGGAAGTGTGTCATTGGGGGTAGGTTTTGAGGTTTCAAAAGCCCAAATCAGGCCCAGTGGCTCTCTTCCTTTTGTAGAACTCCCAGCTGTTTCTCCAGCACCATGTCTACCTTCGTACCACTATGCCCCACCACAATGATAATGAACTAAATTTCTGAAACTGCAAGCAAGCCACAGTTAAATGTTTTCTTTTATCAGAGTTGCTGTGGTCACAGCAATAGAATAATAACTGAGCCAGTCTTATAAGGATAATGTGACAGTACAAAAGAGTAAATATGCACACAAGAGCTCAAAAGTAATGGTTAGTGCTACATTACCAACCTCATTGTTACGTTATGTCTGTTCTTCTGTTTGTGTCCTTTTCAGACAAGGGCTTGTTTTATAGCCTAGGGTTGGCCTTCATCTCTCAATTTTATTGCTGTAGTTGCCCACATGCTAGAATTGTAAACATGTGCCACCATGTCCAGCAGTACTTTAATACTTTAATTCTTGATAGTTAGACTTGGGTGATGTTTAGCCAAATTGATTGGCCATGAAAACAAAACAAACGAACCCCCCTAAAACCAACCAAACAAACAAAAAAACAGACCATAGGGATGTAGGAAATGAAACCCTATTTTAATTATTAGATAACATGTTAAAATAACTAGTCCATCAAAGATATTTTAATGCTTGAACCTTGTGAGAATCAGGTGTAGTGATGTGTATATGTCAGATGTTGTGAGAATCAGGTGTAGTGATGTGTATATGTCAGATGTTGTGAGAATCAGGTGTAGTGATGTGTATATGTCAGATGTTGTGAGAATCAGGTGTAGTGATGTGTATATGTCAGATGGAGTCCTAACAACTCAGGAGGCTGAGATGGAAAGTGAGGCCAGATTTTTTATGACATCTTGGGCAACATACAAGATTCTTATCTTACAACAAACTATGTATATTTTATATATACATAAAATATGTGTATTCATATTTGTATATTTTTCTTTTTTTTCAAGAAGAAACTTTGTGTGTGAGAGAGAGAGAGAAAGAGAAAGAGAGAGATAGTAAGAAGACTTTCCAGCCCAGCCCCTAGGTTTGGACCCACTTGCAGCCCCATTGCTACTTAGCACCAAATGATCACACAAAGGCTTATATTAATTTCATGCTGATTGACCTATGGCTCAGACATTGCTAGCTAGCTCCTTCATCTTAACTCAGTCTATTTCCATTAATCTGTTTAGCCATGTGTCTTGGTACCTTTTCTCAGAGCAGCATGGCTATCTTCTTTCCTCTGCATCTCTGGTGTCTCGGCTCCTGTTTCTTCCTGTTCACAGAGTTTTCTTAGTCTGGTAGCCCCACCCACACTTCCTGTCTGCCTTCTGGCCAATCGACTTTTTGTTAAACCAGTAGGAGGGACAAATATTCACAATTAGCCAGAACATAGTCCCACTGCAGAGAGAAGGAAAAAGAAAGAGAGAGGGTGGGGAGAGGGAGAGAGGGTTTCTCTGTGTAGTCCTGGCTATCCTGGGACTCTTGGGTAGACCAGGCTGGCCTTTAACTCAGTGATCCACCTATGTCCTGAGTGCTGCGATTAAAGATGTGTGCCACCACTGCCTAGCCCTTGTCATAGATTTTAAAAGTCACCACTAAAACCTGGACATAGTGGTGCATGCCTGTAATTCCAATAATCAGTAGACCTAGGCAAATGGATTTCTAAGTTCTACCGTGGTCTACATTGTGAGCTCCAGGCCAGCTAGAGTTTCATAGTGAGACTTTGTTGTAGTATGAGGTTTATGGCCCAGATTTTTGGGTCTACCCTCAAGATTTAGACCCGCAGACCCACAGATCCGCAGAGACAAACAGATGCTTACGTTAATTTTAGGCTGATCAGCTTAAGGCCCAGGCATATAACTTGCTAACTCTTTACCCTTAAACTAGCCATGAGTCTTATCCTGTTCAGCCATGCGGCTCAGTACCTTTTCTCAGAGCAGTATAGTTGTCCTCTGCTTCTACTGGCTTCTCTCTGGCATTCCTGCTCTGTTCTTCTTCCCAGAGTTTTCTTAGACTGGTAGCCCTGCCCACACTTCCTGTCTGCCTTTGGCCAATCAGCGCTTTTTATTAAACTCATAGGTGTAACAATTATTTACAATGTAACATCATAAATCCACTACACTTTGTCTCAAAATTTAAAACCAAACCAAACCCAAAGCACCACTAAGAAAGAATAGTGTCAATTAGATTATGAAACTGTTGTGATTGTAAACCGAGTCCTGTAGGTGGCACATGCATTTAATCCCAGCACTTGGGAGGCAGAGTGATTAAAAAATAGAGTAATCTCCATTTCAAATATGTTGAAATGTGAAATGGAATATAAACACTTGCCAGGTTGTGATGCACAGACAGATCTCTATGAATTTGAGGTCAGCCTGGTCTACACAGCAAGTTCCAGGACAGCTAAGGCTGCCCTGTATGGAAAAACCAAAAACCCAAAACCCCACAGCAACAAAAAACATCAACAAACCACATTAAAGAGTAAAAACATGATACGGGCAATGGTTGCACATGACTTTAATTCTAGCACTCGGGATGCAGAGGCAGGCAGAACTCTGTGAGTTCAAGGCCAGCCTGGTCTACAGAGTGAGTTCCAGGACAGGCTCTAAAGCTACACAGAGAAATGCTGTCTTGAAAAAAAACCACACCAAACAAACAAAAAAACTCCCAAAAAACAAAAGCCATGAAATACAGTATATATTGTAACAAGAAAAATAAACTTCAGGTTTTCAGTGTACAGTCCACATGTGTATTGGTTCTAAGTATACTTTTTATTTATGAGAAACTATAAACATGGAAAATTCTTCCTGGGAATAATTAAAAGAATGGAGGTAGAGCTGCCTTTCCTGACTACCTTTATTATGCAGAGACTACTAATTTCTCCTCTTGTGGCTCTTTGCAAATGAGGACCTTCCTGTTTGTCCTGATCTTAAAAGACTGTTACTGCAGCATTCAAAGATGTGGGCCATTTGTTGTTTGTATTCTCATTTAAAGGCCATGTAACACTCCCCCCCACCCCCCAACATAGGCACATAGTGTATCACTGTGAGCCTGTTGTGGTTTTTGTTGACACCTCCCCACATCATAAAGATGTGTTCTTTTATAGTTTTGTTTGGCCAGCACAACGTTTTCTTATTCTTAGTTATTTTACAATAATACAGTTTGGAGTTATTTGGTGTTGTCAGTTTCCATAACTGGACTAGGTTTAAAGTTGTCTCACTCCCCACCCTCCACCAAAAAGAAAAGAAGATAAGGAAATGTTGGGGTAATGGCTGGGGATTAGGTTGAGGGGGAGCCAGATATGGGGTGGAATGGGCCACAGCTAAGCCGGGGATGGCCTTGCTCACTTTCTTCAGAACGCCAAACTCAGGGATGCTTGGAGGGGAGGAGTAAGTCAGGGCGTGAGTGGATGAAAGGGCTAGGCTGGGACATGGCTACTCATTGAGGACAAAGTGTCCGGAGTGGATGTTCTTCCTCATATCTCATTGATTCTTTCTCGTTAAGAGTTTGAAAAGCTTAAGCAATATTCTTTCTAAAATACTTGTCTTTCCTATCAGATGAAACTTACATTGGGAAATCATCTCTTCCCACAAAAGCATTCTCCTTGTGGTGGAGATTTTATGAGCCCAAATGAATTCATAGTAGTTTCTGTGAGGTGCAATCAGAAGTCATCTCTTTTTTGTGGGCCAAGTAGGTTCTAGAGTTACTCACTTTAAAAAAGTCTGTGATTGTGTATGTGTGTGTGTATGTGTGTGTGATTGTGTGTGTATTGTGTATGTGTGTGTGATTGTGTGTGTATTGTGTATGTGTGTGTGATTGTGTGTGTATGTGTGTGATTGTGTGTGTATTGTGTATGTGTGTGTGATTGTGTATGTGTATGTGTGTGATTGTGTGTGTATTGTGTATGTGTGTGTGATTGTGTGTGTTTATGTGTGAGTATGTGTGTGATTGTGTGTGTGTGGTTGTGTGTGGTTTTGTGTGTGTGTGTGCTCAAGCGCTGTCATTTCCATCCCACCCTCAGTCCCCAAGTTACTCATTTGTAATCCAGGACTACTCATCATTTGCTTTAATGACTTGTTTTCTCTTTGTAAACAGCATTTTCTTTGACTTCTCACAGATTCTTTTGTTGTCCTTATCATGCAAGCAGTATAAATAAGAAAGAACTCTAAGGAAGCAGGTGGATCTCTGTGAGTTTGAGGCTAGCCTGGTCCACCAATGAGGTCCGGGACAGCCAGGGCTATATAGTATTATCTCCAAATAAATAAATAAAAGGAAAAAAAAGGCAATGGAATGTCTGGGAAAGATTTAGGGTAAGGTTTGAAGGAATGAATAATCTTGTGGCTAATTATCAGAAGACCAAGCATAGGCTGACAGTCTGTTTTCCTAATCTGATATTTTGACAGTAACACTTCACTGGAGTTTCTTATCTTAATTTTTGGGTCTTTAAACATTAGTAAAAACTATAGCTTTAGTAATTTTTTTTTTTAGCCCTTATTATCATTAAAAAGCCAGGATGTGTTTATAAAGTATAAAATTATTTATTTAATTTATTTTTGAGACAGAGTTTCACTATGTAGCCCTTGGCCATCCTGAAAGTCTCTATGTAGGCAAGATTAGCCTCACACTCAAAGATCCTCCTGCCTCTGCCACTCAGTGCTAGTACTGAAGGAGAGTGCCATTATGGCTAGCCTTTAGGCTTTTACTTTCTAGAAGCTTTTCTAGTCTGCAATACCCCAGCATGTTAAAGGTTTATTTTCTTCTGAAGAAAGGTTTCTTATACTTTATTTAAATATATGAATATATATGTGAGCATATTTATTGGATCACATTTAGGGCCTTATGTATGTTAGACTGGTACTCAGCTAATTAGTTCTACTTTTATATTTCTTTACTTGCTTTCTGAGACACACTCTCATGTAGCTAATCTTGAACTCATGGTAGCTAAGGATAACTTTGAACCCCTAATCTTCCTGTCTACTTCCCATGTGCTGGAATTATAGGCACGTGCATCCAGCCCTTACAGTCCTACATAATACTGAATTTTAAACCTCTGTAAGTTATGCTTTATTTGTATAAAATAATTTTAAACTAGTAACTTGAAAATAGAGTTAGAAGAAATACAAATGGCTAATAAATTTTTGAAAAATGACTCAGTGTTTTAGTTATTGGAGAATGGAATTTAAAAGTGCTCTGAAGCCAGACTTGGTGGTACCCACCTTTGATCCTTCACTCAGTGGCAGAGGTGGTTAGATATCTCAGTTTAAGGCCACCCTAGTCTACAGAGTGAGTCCAGAATAACCAGAGCTACACAGAGAAACCCTGTCTTGAAAAACAAAACAAAACAAAAAACTGCTTTATGATTCCATCTCGCCCCAGTTAGCTTGACTGTAAATGCTGATGAGGATGGGTGAACTGAAACTGGTATAGCTACTATAGTAATCAGGTAGAGGGCCCTCAAAAAACAAAAATACAACTGCTCTATAGCCCTGCCCTGTATCACTCCTCAGTACGTAACTAAAGGAGTCTGGTACAGTGTGCTCCAGATAAACTTGCATATGTTTATTATTCCATTGTTCACAATAGCTAAGAAATGAAACCTATCTGGATATCAATCAGTAGGTGAGTAGATAAAGAAAATTTATATATGTTTTATTCAGTCATAAAGATAAATAAAAGTATGACATTTTCAGGAAAGTGGATGCTAAGTGAAATAGTTCAGACTCAGAACACCATGTGGGCTAGAGAGATAGCTCAAAGGTTAAGAGCACTGGCCACTTTTCCTGAGTTCAATTCTCAGCACCCACATGGTGGCTCACAACCATCTAGAATGAGATCTGGTGCCCTCTTCTGGTGTGCAGGCAGAGCACTGTATACATAATAATAATAATAATAATAATAATAATAATAATAATAATAATATAAAACACTGTCATGTGGACTCTGGACTCTGTGTGTGTGTGTGTGTGTGTGTGTGTGTGTGTGTGTGTGTGTGAGAGAGAGAGAGAGAGAGAGAGAGAGAGAGAGAGAGAGAGAGAGAGAGAGAGAGAGAGATATGAGGTTGAAAAGGGTTCAAAGGATAGGAGGAAGAAATCTTGTAGGAGATGGGAGAGAGGAAGAACAGAGAGAATTTATGATACACAAAAGCAGAAGGGAGTAATTGTTGGGAGGAGATGGAGACCACCAAGAGAAGAGTGAGAGGTAAGGGAGGGCAGTGGAGGACAGACATGATAAGAACAATGTAAAAAGAGTGACATGGATGCATGAAAATGTTACAGTGAAACATGTTACCCTGTGTGCTAATTTACAACATTTAAAAATACAATTGTTCCAAATAATACACATCTGTTACAAAAAGCTTCAAATTGTTTAAATTGTGTAAAAGGGCATGTAGCGAAATGAACATTTTCAGTTCCATTCCCACTATTTAAACCAAGAAGAGGGAGACAGTTTCCTTTCAGTTAGATGTCACTCAGCCCATCTGGAGTGCTCATGTCCTTTCCTGCTGCCCAGTGCAGTGGTGGTGATCGGAGGAGCAGAACTGAAGGTGGCCAGAGGTGCCTCACATCTCAGTTCACTTCAGTTCCATGGCATCCTGAATTAAAGACTTTAATCAGACTTTTTTTTTTTAATCCAGTGAATGTAAATTTTTCTGGTAGCAGACATGGTCACAGGATGTTGAGAACATTGCTGAAACTCTTTGAGGGAAAGGTATTTAGAAATGAGAATAGACATAAGTGGTTTTTTTTAGTAAATTTGTAGGTGTTGGTAATCCTTACTATGTATTGTATGTGGTTAGTCTTTTATTTGGTACAAATCAGTACGATGCTGTTTACATTATCTAATATCTTAACACAATATAAATAAGTTATTTTTAGAATGTTAATTTTAAAACAAAAGGCTGAATAAAACTTAATCTTTAGCAGTTTTTTGAAAAAAAAATATTGAGACGTTCCAGATAAAGGAATCATATCTTAAATAGTCTCAGTGTATCAATTACACTTCTTAACTAATGTATATCATTTAATTAATATTTTTGAAAGATTTCCAGACTGCCTACATTTTTCTTTGAGATTTTTCTGTGATTATGATGCAGTAAAATGTTGGAAATCTTAAATGCTGGAAATTCTTAAAATGAATATGTAACAAAAAAGAGTTGGAAAGCTTTTGTAAAGAGCTTTGCTGTTGGCACAGTTTTGTCTGTACATCCTGCCTGTTTTAGGGGAAGTCTATAATGCCCAATAGTCCCGTTGCCAGGACTTCATTAAGCTAATGCTGGATTGTGGCCAGACATTGAGTTGGTCAAAACCCCATGCTTCCTTTGGACCTAAGAAGAGCAGCTGAGAAAGAGAATAAGGTAGGATGGAGGATGGGGAACAAGGAATAGGAGATTGCAATAGGGAAACATAGATTTTTATTGTATCAAATAGGTTAGCAGACTTTTAAAATTAATTTAGGCCTCTTAAGCTGTCCTGTTCTGTAATAGCATTGTTATTTTTGTTGACAAGAAAAAATACTCATAACAAAACCTGTGTAATTTTTCCCTTTTAGTTTTGAAGACAAGGTTTTCTGTTTAGCACTGGCTGTTGTTCTGTAGACCAGGCTGGCCCCAGAATCAGGGATCCACCTGACAACGCGCCCCCACCCCCAACTCCTGGCACTTTCCTGTGTAACTTTTTAAACAGAGTAATAGATTTTTTTTCTATTTTAAAGAAATAGAAACTTGTCTGGCAGCTGCGGTGTTGGCGGCACACACTTTTAATCCCAGGAGGCAGAGGCAAGTGGGTTGCTGAGTTCAAGGCCATCCTGGTCTACAGAGAGAGTTCCATGACAGCCAGGGCTACAAAGAAAAACCCTGTCTCAGAATAGACAACAACAGCAGAAAAGAAAGTAACAGTGTGAGGCAGGTGGATTGTTGTGAGCTCCAGGACAGTCAGGGACATAGTAAGTCTGTGCTAATAAAATAAAAAAGCCAGTCTGGTGATGCAGCTCTTTAATTCATGCCCCCCAAAACCAGAGGCAGGCGGATCTCTGTGAGTTCCAATACAGCCTGGTCTGTATATCAAGTTACAGGACAGCCAGGGCTATATGAGAAATTTTCCTTAAAACAATACCACTACCACCACCCCCCAAAAAAGAAAGGAAGAATATTTTGTATTTGTGAGTATTTTCTTTAGAAGCTTTTTACTTAATATGTGTATTATTTGCTTTCCTCATTGGGTGACCAGATACCTGGCAAGAAGCAACTTGCTGTGGAATTGACTGATATCTGTATTGCCTATTATACTTAGTTTTTATCTTTATTTTATGTATGTAGTGTTTTTGCCAGAACGCTTGTGTATCATTTACATGCCTGGTACCCTCAGAGGCCAGAAAACAGTGTTAGATTTCTTGGCACAGGAGTTGTGAACTGATTTGTGTGTGTTGGGAATTGAATCTGCGTTCTCTGAAAGAGCAGTCAATGCTCTTAACTGTTGAGCCATCTTTCCAGCCCTGGTGGCTAGTTTTAGTTGTTGACTTGGAATAATGTAAAGTTAGCTGGGAATAGAGTCTCAGTGAGGGATTGTGCTGTGGGACGATGCTCTTGTACACTGTAAATATTTGTCACTGTTGATACTGGTTTAATAAAATGTTAGAAGCTAGACAGGAAGTAGAGGCTGGGCTACCAGACTAGGAGAATTCTGGAAATTGGAAGAACAGAGCAGGAGGTGCTAGCCAGATGCAGAAGAAGGAAGATGAAAATGCTACACTGAGAAAAAGGTACCAAACCATGCAGCTAAATATGGATGAGAATCATGGGCTAATTTAAAGGAAGGAGTTAGCAAGCATAAGCCTGAGCCATAGGCCAAACAGTTTATAATTAACATAAGCTTTTGTGTGATTATTTGGGACTAAATGGCCACAGGACTGACCTGGTGGAACAGAGAAACTTCTGACTACAGGATTGTCTAGATCAGAATGGCCTTGAGTGTGTCTGTAGGGTATATTGTCTTGACTATTCATTGTTAATTGAGATGGGAAGACCTGGCCCACTGAGGATGGCACTGTACCTTAGGGGGTCATGTGGCCAAGCACAAGCAGGCGTTCATGTATTTATTCCTCTCTGCTTTTGACTCTGTGACTGGCTGCTTTAATGTACTGCCTTGGCTTTCCTGTGGGGTGCTCTGGAACCCAGAACTGTAAAGGTGAATGACCCTTCCTCCTAAGTTTTTTTCTCTCGGGGCATTTTGTCACTGAATCTGGAAAGGGAAGTAGGACACTGCCTACCCACCGAGGTGAGGAAGGCCTGTCAGGGACTGGCTTTCAGCTTTTCAGCGTTGGCAGTGGAAACACAAGGCTGCTTGCTCACATCTCAGTGGCAAAGGAAGAGAAAGGAGAATGTCAGTGTGGAACTTTGTATTCAGTCAGGGACCCCAGGCCATGGATGGTACATACAAGGCGAGTCTTCCTTCTCCAGTAAGTCTTCTCCAGAAGTATTTTCAGGAACGTGCCTCAGGCATTTCTTAATCCAGTAAAGTTGACAAAATGAACCATCTCCCTCACTCTGTTTAGTATTTATGTGATAGATAAATTTTATTTTGTCAAGTATTTGGTGTTAGATTTTAAACTCAAGGCCTCACACATGTACATAAGCACACTAACCTTTTATATCCCCATCCCTGAAATTGTATTAGAGTAATTGTAGTTAGGATATAGTTTTAAGATTTTTTTAAATAAAAATTACATTTACTTATCTATATTTCTGTGAGCATGTGTGTGGTTAGAGGACAGCATGAAGGGATGGTTGCCCTTTGTCATGTGGGTTCCCAGGGTGTCAGGGTTGACTGCAAGCACTCTTTACCCACTAAGCCATCTTGCCATCACTATTTATTTATTTATTGGGACAGTATCTCACATTTATTACATATTGCAGACTGTTTGAACTTTTAGTCCTGCTTTCTGAGACTGATCCCTAGCACCACATAAATGGCACAGTGGCCTATATCTGGAGGCTCAGTACTATAGAGATAAAGCAGAAGGGTAAGGAGTCTGAGGCCATCCCTAGCTGTATAGTGAGTTTAAGGCCAGCCTGGGCTACATGAGACCTATCTCAAAAAACAACAACAACCCCCCTCCAAGTGTGTGCATGTATATTGTGGCAGATTTTATATAAACAACAATATCTTCACTATTAGTAGTAATATATTTAGTGATGAATCCCTGGGGTGA
Organism: Phyllotis vaccarum; assembly: GCA_033318265.1. Classification (NCBI taxonomy): domain Eukaryota; kingdom Metazoa; phylum Chordata; class Mammalia; order Rodentia; family Cricetidae; genus Phyllotis; species Phyllotis vaccarum. Next base: position 11,169,987 of record JARWLC010000007.1, read on the forward strand.
GGTGGATATGTTCTGAGACTTTACAGGAATATGAGAGGTCAAACATTTTTTAATAGTTCTAAGATGTTTCTTTAAGATAAACATTGTTTACTTCACTGTTATACTAAAGATACAGCTGGAATGTTAGCATCAAGGCAGTGACACCAAACCATGAATTTACATTGTTTTCTTTGTTTCTGAGAACTGCAGTTTAAAAAAGACCATTTCAGCGGTGTGGTGGTGCACACCTTTAATCCCAGCACCCAGGAGGAAGAGGCAGGTGGCTTCCTGAGTTGGAGGCCGGCCTGGTCTGTAGAGTTCCAAGACAGCCAGGGCTACACAGAGAAACCCTGTCTTGAATAACAAAACAAAACATAAAGTTTTACTAATGAATATCCTGGGAAGAAACAGTAAGACTTAATTTTATTAAACCTACCAGTCCTTTAATTTTTTATCTTTTTAGTATTTTGTTCAGCACAAAGGGAACTACAAGTATTTCTGCCGCTACAAGCATTTTTGATATGTGACTCCCAAAGGGGACCCTTAGGTTGAAAATCACTGATCTAGGTAGATCAAAAAGCTGAAGAAGAGGAATGTTACTACTGATCTGGATTTTCTCTTTCCCCTTTTATTTAGTCCAGGATCCCAACTCAAGTAGTGGTGCTGCCCATGTTCTGTGTAGGTTTTACTTTCTCCGTTAAACCTCTACAGATGTTCTTAAAGCCAGGTTTAGACAGTATGAAAAAACGTACCAATATGTTTTCTGATTCTGCTGTGTAACTTTTAAGAAATTGATACTTGTTCAGTTTTGGCTTAGGAGACTTCAGGGGCAAGAGAGACGGCTCAGTGGGTAAGAATACTTGATCCAGATTTAATTCCTAGCATCCACAGGGTGGTTTATAACCGTCTGTAACTACAATTCTAGGGAATCTGATCCCCATGTATGATCTCTGTGGACATCAGACATATGCACAGTGCACCTATATATACCTAAGCATAACACCCACACACACAAAATAAATACATCTTTAAAAAAAAAAAAAGCCAAAGGTGGCTAACACCTTTAATCCCAGCACTCAGAGTGAGTTATCGCACAGCCAGAGCTACACAGAACAACCCTGTCTAGAAAACAAGCAAGCAAACTAAAGAAGTCTTTGCTAAGCCAAATACTAAATTTGCCAAAATGTTACAGTTCCACTCTTCTAATAAATTTTATTTTCAATTTTGTATTTTTTCATAAAATGGCTTTGTTTTTTATTTTTTATTTATTTTTATTTTGGTGTTTTGCTTGCATGCATGTCTGGTGCTGTGCCTGGGGGAGACAGATTGGAGTTATAGACAATTGTTAGCTTTTGTATGAGTGCTGGGAATTGAACTCTGGTCCTTTGGAAGAACAACCAGTGCTTTTTAACCACTAGGCCATCTCTCCAGCCCCTGTACTTAGTTTTTTAGTGCTGGATGTGGAATGCAGAGATTTACACATGCAAGGAAAGGATTCTACCCCTGACCCATATATACCACTAGTCCCATAGATATATTACTTTTTTGCATTTACTTATTTTGTTTGTTTGTGGGGATGTGTGTGTACATTCCATGTACACATATGAAGATCAAATGGCAAATTTCAGGAGTAGGTTCTTTCTACCACGAAGGTTCTGAACATCAAACTCATATTGTCAGTCTTGGCCTTGGCTGCAGACTTGATCAGTTCAGTTCAGTCTCTGGGACCTACATGGTGGAAGGAGAGAACCAACTCCAGCAAGTTGTCCACTGACCTCATGTGCACTATGGCATATGTGCCTATACATATAACACAAACACACACACACACAAGCAAATAAATGTAATCTCAAAAACATCCCCACCCCATACTTAGGCAGGATTTCTCTGTAGTCTTGGCTGTCCTGAACTCACTTTGTAGACCAGGCAGTCAGGCCTTGAACTCCGCTTGCCTTTGCCTCTCAAATGCTAGGATCAAAAAAAAAAAAAAAAAAAAAAAAATTAAAGAATCATTTAGACAATTTTGAAGGTGAAAACAAGCATATGTTAATCTGAACACCAGAGATTGCCAGAAAACTAGTAGAAACTAGGAGAGAAGCTTAACTATATATATGTCAAGTTACTTTTTCAGAAATTCCTATTTGAAGCTGACATATTTAATTTTATACTTATGAGGGACAGAGTGACCCTGTGATCTGTATTGTATAAAGCTTAGAGTGATGGATCAAATTAATTGTCACATTAACCACTAATTACCTTGAACATTTGTCATTTTTTCACCCTATTTTCCTCTACATCTTCCAACAGTGAATTCTATGCTCCTTTCCTTCTCTTACCCAAACATCTACACACACAGGCATGAGCATATACACTCAGAATACATGCAAACACATAAACTAATCTCTATAGTGACTTGACTTTTAGGTTTTAGAAGCAACTTTCTTTTTAAATTTCATTTATTTTTAAAAAAGATGTGTTTATTCATGTATTTTATGATGCTCCATTTGAATGTATGCCTGCTGACAGAAGAAGGCACATTATAGATGGTTGTGAGCCACCGTGTGGTTGTTGAGAACTCAAGACCTCTGGGAAGAACAGCCAGCACTCTTAAATGCTTAGCCATTTCTCCAGCCCCTATTTTTTAAAAAATATTTTTTAAAGTAACTATTTTCATATTGTGTATGTTTCACAGAACTGTTTATATGAACTTCTGGCCAATATTTTTACTATAAAACATTAATAAAGTAGAAAAAAAACCTATTGTGATTCAAACTGTGCTAAAGGCTGTTTCTTTTCCTTGCTGACTTTTACTGTCAAATCATCTGGACACATTTTGAACTCCATTTAGAACATTAGGCTCCAGTTTTTAATTATATTGTAATTTGGTTACTAATGAAGTTTTTTGTGACCCTAAAGCCTGAAAAGAAAATCAGATGTTGTAATAACTATTGATGAATAGTTATTCACTCATGAGAAGTCCAGACCAGGAAAGGTTGAGTGTTGGCAGGGTGCCTACATCATTGTGTGGACTACCGCAGAACAAAGCTGTGGCCCTCTTACTCAAAGAGCAGAAAATGAGGGCTGTCAGACACCCTCAAATACCCAGCTTTCCTCTTTCTTTTATGGTCTCTCTTTTGATAAATCATATTTTTAAAAACTTATAATTTAATATTATTTGAAGAAAAGAATAATTAAAAAAGTAAATCATTCACACGAACTTTGATATTCTTTATATTTGTGCAGTGCTCACTAAAAATACAGATAGAAAATATTTAGAAAGAGTAGTTAAAAATTTAGATCATTCTCATGAACCTTGCCATTTTTTATATTTATGAAGTGCCCATTGAAAATGCAGATATAAAAATACTTTTTAATGTATATGTGTGTACCTGAGTATATGTAGGTGTGCCATGAGCACACAAGAGATCAGAATTGATTAGAAGAGGATGTCAGTTCTGTGGAATTGGAGTTATAGAAGGCTGTAATTGTCCATGTGGACACTGGAAACTGAATCTGTGTCCTCTGAAAGAAGAGTAAGTGTTCTTGATGATTCCAGATCCCAGAAACATATTTGACTTGGGCTAGAGATGTGGCTCTTTATTTTTGGTAGAGTGCTTGTCTCACACCTGCAAGTCCCATAAATTGGATGTGGTGGCACACACCTGTGGTCTCAGCACTTAGGGACAAGGCAGGAGGATTAGTAACTTAAAGCCGTCCTTTGCTGGTGGCTACATTACACCATGGTGCATGTGGGGAGGTCAGAGAACAGCTTTGTAAAGTCAGTTCTTCCCTCTGCCACGTGGTTGTGGATCAAACCAGGCTGTCTTGTTTTTACCAGAGTCAGTTAACTGGTTCCAGTTTACCTTTTTTTTGTTTTTAAATGAATTGATTTTTCTTTATTTTGTTTTCATTGGTGTTTTTGCCTGCGTGTATAACTGTGTGAGGGTGTCAGAAGCTCTGGAACTAGACAGTTGAGAGCTGCCATGTAAGTGCAGGGAATCGAACCTAGGCCCTCTGGGAGAGCCGCCAGTGCTCTTAACCACTGAGCCATCTCTCCAACCTCCCAGGTTGTTTCTAAGATACACATATTCTCTCAAAATTCTACCTCCAATTTCAAGTGAGTGAGGAGAGATGGAGAGGACTTGTCTGTGTCTTTCTTTCTGTGCTGTTATATGCAGCAGAAGTAGTTGGCTAATATGAGTAAGAAATAGAAGCAAGAAATAGGCATTGGTGCTTAAAGGTTTTTTTTTTTTTAAACTTTGTGTATGAATGTGTTACCTGCATACATGTATGTATACTATATGCATTTCTGGTGTCTGAAGAGGCCAGAAAGTGAAAGGAACACTTGGAGCTGGAGTTACAGGAGGGTGTGAGCTATCACATGGGTGGTTGGAACCAAACTCAGGTCCCCTCAAAGAGCAGCGTGTGCTTTTGAGTCCTATTGTTCATTGTGTTTCTTTTTAATAGTATTTCATAAACAGGATTGAGTGAGAAAACCCAAAATCTCTCTATTGTATGAAGATAATATAGTTCTTGATTATGATCAAGCCTGGGATGATCAATAAAATACTGAAAGAGCTTTATCTTCTGTGGATTGATTTTTACCCTTGCACTTTTTAGGTGACACAATAATATATTCTCATTTCTTCATAGGAAACATATATTTGTGCTTGTTTCTTAGTTCCCACTATTAAATATCTATTTAATTATAAGTAGATTAAATTCCTTCCCATAAAAGATCGATCTTGGCAGTATTTTGTTTATTGTTTTGGGACACTTTTGCTCTATATTACAGGCTGACTTTGACTTACTGTAGAGCTTCGAGTGGCCTCGGGTTCATAGCAATTCTCCTGCTTCAGCTTCCTGAGTGCTGAGATTACAGCCATACATTCCTATTTCCTGGACATAGTGGGGTTTAAAAGATAGGGTGTGGTACTGGACAAATCAATAGGAGTCATACCAGAGTTAATGGGTCTTTTCCAACGATCTCTGGTAAATATATATGAAGTCTTTAGCGTTGTCTCCAGCATGTAAGATACCTACAAGTGTTTTTGAAATACAAACTCAGATTCTTGTAAGAATGAGGCCTTTCCAAGCACTCTAATCAGTGTTCTATCTTGAGATTTTAAAGAAACAGGAAATAGGGTGTAGGATCTACTAGGAAACAGGAAGATTACCCATGTTTTTATTTCACATTCCATTTGAACTATCTTGGAAACACCAGGGAATCATAAAACAATGGTTGTACAAGTATTTTTTAAAATATTTTTATCTGTGTCTTTATCTTGTTTTTATTACATTATCATTTTAAGACACTAGAGATTATGTTTAGACATGTCTGGAATGTCTTGAATTGGTCTATTATTATTAAGAACTAAATGATTGTCAAAAAGGTACTGAGTTTTCTTTTATTTTCAAATTATTAGCTAAAGAAACAGTTTTTTTCTTAAATGTTCGGTAAAACAGGTATCTGAACTCCAGAATAAATAAGTCATACAGGTAAACCGTGATGTGGGGAGAACACCAGAGTTGTATAAGCAGTAACACATGAGGCTGATTGTAACAGCCATGCTGAGGGAGTTAGGTAAGAAAAGACAGTCCTGCTGATTCAGAAAACTAAGACTAAATACAAGACAAAGCTACACAAGCATGTGTGCTTGGTTAGGCTCTTTATCATAGACGCACAGTTAGCAATCCTCAATTGTTTCTAGCATTTTACTTGAAATGTGTATTGGTATTGACAAATAAATACAATAGTGTGTGGATTATGAGACCAGGATCCCTAATCCTCTACACTGACAGGATCTGGAAGTCATGGCACACACAGTATTGCCCAGCTCTTGATTTCTCATAACATTCTCCACTTGAAACAACACCTATCCCTAAAAAAAGAAAGGAAGGAAGGAAGGAAAAGAAAAAAACCCTGGAGAAATAGAAAATCAAGATATAGTTGGATCATTTAACAATACTAGAAAGTTAGAAGTACTCAAAAATTATATGGTTATATGGAAGTATAGATTCAGTTTTAAGAGATACTTCCAATAGGCTAGAGCTGGAACAGATCCATACAAACATAAAAAGAGACGGCTTCTCTTGTTTAAATCCTGTGAGTTCGGGGCCAGCCTGTCTACAGAACATATCTAGCATAGCCAAAGCTACACAAAGAAACCCTGTGAAAGAACAAGCCAGATGAGGGTGGCGCTAGAGAGATGTCACAGAGCTTAAGCCCACCTTTTGCTCTCGCAGAAGAACTGGGTTTGGTTCCCAAGCACTCACATGGTAGCTTGTAGCTATAAGCAACTCCAGTTTCTGGGGGTCCAGTTCTCTTCTGTGGGCACCAGGCACAAATATATAACATACATACATGCAGGCAAATATATAGACATAAAAATAATGTAAAAATTTTTTAAATTGAAAAATACGAAAAAGCAGAAGAGGCCTGTAGAAGGCAAACAACAGGTTGATCATTACAAAGCTATATGGTTAAAGCAGATGAGACTTCCTACCATCTTAACCCAACAGCTTAAGTAAATTGTCTCCTCTGGTTGGTTGCAGTGAATCTCTTTATTTTGGGGAAAACTAGCCCGTTGTAAAGTTCAGTTTGATTACTTAGGACCTAACGGTGATTAACTATATTTTGGTTTAGACTTGTTGATTGAAGCCTAGTACAGGAAGGAGCTAAATCTCAAACAGTGTCCCTCCATAAATTTGCTTAACACACTTGGGGTATCTAGGACACAGCATTGCCTCTGAGGTGTTCTTAACCAGAAAAGCATGATCTCAGACTAATGAGAAGGAAACAGAGGACATGTTACAAATTTATCTTAAAGTCTGCTTTTGAAAGGCAGAGGAGAACTGAAGATCTGTCCTATATGGCACTGGTGAGAGACTTTAAGACAAATAGGATTCTGGATTGAATCTAGGTTAGAAGGGGTATTTGTGGGAAATTGCTGAATTTCAGTTAGATCGAGTAAATTAACAATTCTATGATATAAATACCCTGTCTTTTGTGAGTTAGAGATGAAGGCCATTTGGCAGAGTGCTTGCCTACATGGTTCACTCTGTTTCATAAAACCATGTGTTCACATCTGTAATCCCAGAACCTGGGAGATGAGGCAGGAGGCTCAGAAACTCAAGGTTATTCTCAGCTATATGAGACCCGTCAACATAGCTAATGTCAAATGGATGATGAACTAACTAAACATCCTAAATTCTATAATTGTTAACAATAGGACAAATGGGAGAATTTTCAACAAAAACTGCCAATTTTTAAAGTTTCAGGTATTTTCAAATTAAAAACTTGACAAAGACATATATGTTTCTTTTGTAATTCTAAAGATATTTAAGAGGACAAAGGAAAAATTCTTAATAGAGAAGGAAATGATAATGTTCTCAAGTTTATGTTTATATTGAGTTACTTTGTTAGTCAAGTTTATTTATGCTTGATAAATTTTACTTTAAAACTGTCCTGAAAGGTGTTTTGCAAGATCGATTTTTAATTTTATCTTTTTGTTTATGGATATATTTTCACTTAACTGAAACCTTCACGTAAGGTCCAACTGTTACATGCTACAAACAGTATTTCAGATGACAAAGTATTTTCAGTAATTTAGACCTAATGCTACTCGGTACTTTAGGGCCTAATTCCAAAGAGGGAGACTGTAGATGTGATTCTATAATTTATTATTCAGATTCTACTGTACTAAAATTAAAATTGCGCAGTGTGGCAACTTAATTTTTATTTTTTTGAGGAGGGTTTCTCTGTAGAGCTCTGGCTGTCCTGGAACTTGCTATGTAGACCAGGCTGACCTTGAACTCACAGAGATCCACCTGACTGCCTCCTGAGTGCTGAGATTAAAAGATGTGTGGCACCACTAGGCTCATGTTGGCAGTTTTTAAAACCAATGCTTTTGGCTACAGTTTTGAAAAGTAGAATTTTTGTGTAGTCTGTTTAGATGTACAAGTAAGTTTTCTGAGTTAGGTATGGTGGCCTTTAATCCGATGCCCTCAACCTCCGCCAGTCTTTTACATTCATGTCTGCCTGGTACCCACCAAGAAGTTATCCACTGGAGTCTGGTGGTCTCAGTAAAGGGAATCCAGCTAAAGACTGATTCTCTTCATTCCTAGAATCTATTGAAAGCCAATAATTCAGAAATAATGATAAGGCTGGTCTTTTGTACTAAGTTGATGTGAGTTTATGAGTTCAGGGAATAATATTTTGTAAACCCTAAGATGAAGATTTTTGTTTTTTATTTTTGAGACAGGGTCTCTTTAGATACCCCTAGGTGTCTGGAACTCACAAGAGATCTTTCTGTCTCTGCTTTTCAAGTACTAAGATTAAAGCTGTGCACCACCATGCTGGTGTTGGTGAGTTTTTAAGACAGTGTTTAACCATTGGTTTTCTACGTATGAAATCGAATTAAGGAGGAAAATATTATGTAGTTTTCTTTAAAAAGGAGAAATTGTGAGTTCCTATTTATTTATTATTGCTCTGTGGTTCCAGGGTAGTTTGGGCATCTTATCATAAAAGGATTTGCCAGCCCTATTCTAGGATTCAAGGAAATCATAATTTAGGATGTAGATTAGGATGGGTAGGTCTTTTGGAGATCTGATCTGGAACATTGTAAAAGTAAGACACCTAACTAAGGAAACCTAAGGAAATAGATAGAAAGTGGAGTCAAGAATGCCACGCTTTCATCCTACCTTTAGTTACCTTGCAGGTCTACGAGACAGATCAGTTCTTTTTATCAAAAATAACTCATATTGCAGCATGAGTAGCAGAGTATGCCTGCTGACCGGTAGAACATGAAATACGAGCAGGAAATAAACCTCTGTTTAAAGGGATAGCAACTGCACATGATGTGAATTGAAGGTGTATTGTTTGAAAAAAGGGAAACGTTGAAGCCTGTCTCAGTATGACTGAATTTTCTTAGTGTGGGTATGTATAACTTATTTTAAACAGCAATAACTCTGTGGTTAGTATATAAAAATTAGATTTAGGAAGAATGTGGATAAACTAGTGAAGAAGCTGTTAATGTTGTGCAGGCAAAGCAGTCCAGACTGGGATGGTATATTGATTGGATAGACAGTGATATATATATAGGTTCAGTCTGGAGACAAATTGAAGGTAAAATTCATTGATTAACTAGATACATTATGTGCTTCTGCAATGTAAATTTTACAGCGAACATAAAATATTCTTATAGACTCCAAATAGTTATTAAGTTAAAAAAGTAGGCTACTAGCAAGATTTTATAATTGTTGAGCTTTAAATTTTTTTAGTTCGTTTTTTCTTCACTTACACATTTCCCCCATCTTCACAGAACTTCTGCTTAAAAATTGTATTATACTTCTAATGTACCAGTATAGAAAAATATTTATTATTTACTTAATTTAGAGGTGGAGAGTCTCCTATAGCCCAGGTTGGCTTTGAACTTTGTGTAGTAGTCATGGATGAACTTGAACTTTGAGTACTCTTGCATTTGTCTTCAAATTGCTGGGATTACAGGTGTGTGCCACCATAATTGTCTTTAAGAAATACTTCTTACTGTTACTGCTGTATTTTTCTGTGTTTTTGAACAGCCTGATTTTATCCTACTGTAACTATAGTACGTTTTACATGTGCAAAGAGGAGTTATGAATTTTACCCCACCCATAACCCTTCTTGCTTATGTGGACTCAGACATGAAAGTTTTACAATTTTTATTCCTGTGGTTCTGGTGATGCTATTCTTGAACATCTTTGTATTTGGGGATATTTTTGTTTTTTTCTTCCGTTCCATCATAAGTTCTCTATTTTTGATGTGCTTATATGCCCACAACATTGTATTTATTTCCTGATACTTTTCCTTCCAAGTTATTCTTTTCTTTTTTTCTAAGTTATTAATAGCATTTTTTTGCTATTGCTTAGGCTTTTAGACCAATCTTTGGTTCTTGATGATTCCTCTCATTCTTTTCTACATGTTTTCTTACTAGAATGTCCAATAGGCTCCATGACAGTCTGCCAGTTCTAAGTAACCTTATCTAGAAACAGCTGAAGCATATGTAATATCTAAAAATTATATTCGTAACCTTTCCTACAGGGATTTTTCTTATTCATTTTGCATGGTTCAGATGTTGAAGAGGCTAAGGAGTGTATGCAAGAGTAGATGTTAATTTTGCTTGTGTAATGTCAAACCCTGTTCTAATTCAGTTGGGATCCATAATTCTTCACTGTGGCAAACCTGTCACCTGATTCCTGCATAATTTACAGCACTGTTTTTTTTCCCTCATATCCTTTCCCTATTATGTATTCCAGCAACATTGTGCTATTATTTATGGCTATTGGACCTTTCACTCATCTTTCTCTATTTCTCTTGCTCAGGATTTTCATTTCAGTCATGAGTCATGATCTGTCACAGCTCAGCTCAAGCTAAATATCTGTTGTATTAACTTTTTTTTGGTCGTGAAACTTGTTCTGTAGACCAGGTTGGCCTCAAACTCACAGAAATCCATCTGCCTCTACCTTCCAAGTGCTGGGACTAAAGACATGCACCACCACCAACTGGCTGAGAGTCTGTCTTAAAACAAACATATTTATGTATAAGAGCATATATACAATACATAAAAAGACAGGGCTGATGTTTTCACTAAGTCTTTGGAATAATATAAGTATAAATTTTTTATTACTTTCTAGTAAAATTGGGCAGATGATGAGTATTGGTTTATACAAAAATAGCTTACATTACAGTTTGGGTTTATTGAAATGACTTTTAAATGAACATGTAAAACATACATTTATTTTTAAGCTCTAATAGGATGAGACTATATAGTGAAGTTTTTGCAACAGTTTTTATTAGTTTCTATATATTTTCAAAAGTATTTTATTTACTTGTAAGTACCAGTACTTGCATCTTTACATATGAGTGTATGTTTATGGAAATTGTTATTAAAGGCAGTGAGTTATAGAAAAGAACTAGCATAATGTAATATGGTAAGTTGGATTTCAAATGACAGGTGTTAGTGCCCCCCCCCATCCCCTGGGAAGAAAGAGATTACTTCTGAAGGGTTTTTTCAATCAGAAAGTTCCTTAAGATTATTTTTATTTTGTAGTTGAAAATATTGTTTATTTTTAGATGACAAAGGTTAACTATGTTTACAAGTAAATAGAAAATTCTTCTATCTAACATGAGGTAATGTTTATTATTCTGTAACATACTGTTTTATTCCACTACCATAGTGGTGTCCCCCCCCCCCCCTAAGATAGAGCCTCTCTATATAGCTCTGGGTGGATTAGAACTCACTATGTAGATCAGCCTGACGTTGAACTCACTCATATTGTCTGCCTCTACCTCAGGGGAGCAGTACTGGGATTAAAGTCCATTCAGCACCATCCCCAGATTATCATAGTGCTTTTAGCCAGGTTTTGTGTGTGAGATGATTGACAGTGTATGGAGGTATTACTGGTTGTAGTGACTACAGGTTGCTTAATGACCTGGATAGAAGCTGCTAAACTTAAGTTCGTGGAACACCCTCACAGCAAAGAATTATCTCACAAGATTAGGTATAAAAAAACAAGTATGTACGTCATAACTATCTATACTCATTTTTTTGTCCTCTCTTTCTTACCCCCCTGACCTCCCACCCCCACCCCCATCCCGTTGTGTGGTGTACCTGTGTTCGTGTGTATGCACTAGTGTGTATGTGGAGGCCAAGAGTCAATGGTGGGTATCTTCAGTTACTCTCCACTGTATTTTTGAGACAGAGTTTCTCACTAAGCCTGGAACTCATTGATTTAACTAGTCTGGCTGACCAGTTAGTGAGCTCTGGGGAATCCTAACTCAGTTCTTATACTCATGTGGTAATCACTTTACTGACTGAGCCATTTCCCCAGAGTCCTTATTATTACTATTCTTTTCTTGTAGTTTTACCCATTGAATACATGGCATCATTCTTTCTTTATACTGTATCTTGACTTCATGTTTTATGATTTACAACTTTTAAGTATAAACTTGGATGCTATCTAACAAGAAACAGGTATATATATTTGTTAGCGGCTAATCAAGTGGTTCTCAACCTGTGGGCCAGGATCTCCTTCAACAAACCTCTATCTCCAAAAATATTTACATTATGATTCATAACACTAGTAAAATTATTTATGAATTGTGGGAGATTATGTTGTTACATTGTAAATAATTGTCCCACCCACTGGTTTAATAAAAAGCACTGATTGGCCAAAGGCAGGTAGGAAGTGTGGGCGGGGCTACCAGACTAAGAAAACTCTGAGAACAGGAAGCACAGAGCAGAATGCCAGAGAGAAGCCGGAAGAAGCAGAGGACAACTATGTTGCTCTAAGAAAAAGTACCGAGCTGCATGGCTGAACAAGATAAGAGTCATGGGTTAGATTAAGGGTAAAGAGTTAGCAAGTTGTATGCCTGGGCCTTAGGCAGATCAGCTGAAAACTATATTAAGCCTCTGCGTGTCTCTGTGGGTCTGTGGGCCTAAACCTTGAGGCAAGGCCTGAAAGTCAGAAACAGAAACCTCTTACTACAATGAATTAGCAATGAAAATATTTTATGGTTAGGGTCACCACACCATGAGGAGCTGTATAAAGGGTCACAGCATTAGGAAAGTTGAGAACCACTGATTAGTTGAAAATGTACGAAAATTTGGATCTGATTTTTTTATTTTCTTTAAATAAAGTAATAATGTGATTCCCAACTTTTCAATCCACATTTCAGCTTCAAGGCTTGATTTGGCCGTATTCCATAGTTACCTACGTCTAAAAATCATGTAGCTATCTGCCTGCTGGTAAAAACAATGGCAATCAACATAAAGGATAGTGAAGAACTTAGCAGTTGAAAAATTAGAATTATAAAAACAAATCTAGAGTCTTTGAACAGAGTCCTGTGATGTACTTGCCTAAATCTGTTACTATCCTGCACTCACCTGAGCAGATTCCTGATGGGAGAGAAGTCGGGAATGTTGACTGTCAGCCCGAGTTGTATCTCATAGTGATCTGGTCATGAACAGTACTTCTGTGTTTTAGGGAACTTGTAGAGAGACTACTCAGTGATTAAGAGCATTGGTTTCTCTTCCAGAGGACTCAGGTTCTATTCCTGGCCCCTGCATGGTGGCTCACAACCATTGTAACTGTTGTTCCAGGGGATTCTGTGGCCATCACACACACACACACACACACACACACACACACACACACACACACACACACACACACACACACACACACACACACACGAGTTATATACATGCAGGTAAAACACAACATGTATATAAAATAAAGTAAGTATAAAAAACCCTCAGATGTTCTTTAGGAGACGCGTAGAAATTTTAACTGGACTGAAGTAGTGTTTCACTTTCTTGAAGAAGTTTATATAGATGCTGGATGAAGACACACTCATCAGGTTTCTCTCTTTATCATATTTCCCATGTCTTTAAGATTAAAGCTGAAGTCGTTTATTATTATTTCTTTTGGTTTTTTGAGACCGAGTTCCTCTGTGTAGTCTTGGCTGTCTTGGAATTCGCTTTGTAGACCAGACTGTTTTGGTGCTCACAGATCTGCCTGCCTCTGCCTCTTGAGTGCTGGGATTAAAGGCATTTGATCAAGTAATATGTGTCCTTTTGTGTCTGGCTTATTTTACTGGACATATTTTCAAGATTCATGCATGTTGTAATTTTGTGTGTGTGTGTGTGTATGTGTGTATCTTGTATGTCTGTGGTTTATACATGTGTAGAGATCAGAGGTTGATATTGGGTGTTTTTCTCTATCATTCTCCAACTTATTTTTTGAGGTAGTGCCTCTGACTGAGCCTGAACCTAATTGACTAGACTGGCTGGCCTGAAAATCCCTAAGGTTCTTCTGTCTCCATCTCCAGCACTGGGAGTGCAAGTGCATGTTACCATGCGCAGTAGAACAGTGGTGCTAGGATCTGAACCCAAGTCCTGTGCTTCTGCAGCAAGCACTTTTTTGTGTTGAGCCGTTGCCTCAACCCTTGTTCATTTTTGAATAATCATTGGTTGTTTCCACTTTTCAACATTATGAATAATACGGTTTTTAATAGCCACATACAAGTTTTTGTTGGGTATATGTTGGAAGTGTTCGATTTTTTTTTTTAATATAATGAGCACCAGTACCCTGTTATGACCACCCACCCACCCCCCATTCTGTGGGTTGTCTTTATTTTCTGGTTGGTATACTCTAAAGCACAGAAACTGTAGATTTTGATAAAGTACAGTTTTTCTATTTTATCTTCTGTGCTATGGTTTTATTGCTGTAATTATAATATTGTTTCTTATTCCAGTGTCATAAAGATGTACTGGGCCTCTGCTTTTTTTCTGAAGATTATATAGAAGTTTAGAATCTTTGAGTTATTTTTAGTTAATTTTTGTTAATGATTTGAAACTAGGAGCCTTCAACTTTGTTTTGCACAGGGCTGTCTATTTGAAACCCTCCTGTTTTTTGTTGTTGTTGTTTTTTTTCCTCATTAAATTGTCTTGGCATTATCTTAACAATAAGTTCACCAAAGTTGGACTTGGTGAAACATGCCTGTTACCCAGCCCTTAGGAGGCTGAGGTATGACTGTCACAAACTCAAGGCCAGCCTGTATACATGGTGCGACCTTGTCTCAAAACAAAATTTATTAATTAATTTACCACATAAGGGTATGTATCTGAATGTCCAGATTCTGTTCCATAAATGTACATGTTTTTCTTCATCAGAATACTACACTGTCTTCATTGGGTGATTTGTAGTAGGCTTTGAAATCAGGATTTATAAATCATCCAACCTTGTTTATTTTTTTGGTCAGATTACTTTAGTTGTTCTGGATTCTTTTTTATGGCAATATAAAATTTTAAAGCCACTTGCTAGTTTTTGCAAGAAAGAAAACTTGTTTGATAGGAATTGCATTGACTAAGCAGATAAGTTTGGGAAGTTTTGCTACCCACAGCATTTTCTTGACATTCTATGCAAATGAAATGTTTGCTAAGAGCTTCTCTCTCTCTCTCTCTCTCTCTCTCTCTCTCTCTCTCTCTCTCTCTCTCTCTTTCTTCCCTCCCTCCCTCCCTCCCTCCCTCCCTCCCTCCCTCCCTCCCTCTCTCTTTTTTTTTTGTAATGTTTTTAATTTTCAGTGTATGAATCTTGCACTTACTACTATACCTTTTGGATTGTGAACCTACTAGTGGGTAGAAATGAAGTTGATTTTTATATATTGATCTTATATTCTGGAACATTGCTGAATGCATTTATTAACTCTAATTTATTTTTTAAAAAGATTTCCTGGGGCTAGAGACATGGATTAGCAGCAAAGAGCACTCCCTGCTATTCCAGGTTCAATTCCCAGCACCCATATGGTGGTTTAGAACCTGGAACTTAAGGCTCAGGGGATCTTCTGCTCTCCTTAGTCACTGTATACACATAGTATACATACACGCAGACAAAACACCTAAACACATAAAATAAAATGAAAAAGAGATTTCTTATGAATTGTTATGTATGAGACCATGTCACCTGCAATCAAACATCTTTGCTTCTTTCCAAATTTTATATCTTTTGCTTTGTTGTTTATTTTTCTGAGACAAGGTTTCTCTGTGTAGCCCTGGATGTCCTGGAACTCCCTCTGTAGATCAGGCTGGCCTTGAATTCAGATATCTTTGAGTTCGGGTATTAAAGGTGTGTGACACCACTCTCCAGCTCATCTTCTGCTTTCTGACTTCAATTTTTGCAAGTTTTCCTAATAGTGTTGAGTAGAATCAAAGGAGTTAACATCTGTTTTGTTTTTGATATTGGGGAGGAAATTTCTGTTTTCTTAATATTAAGCACAGTAGAAGCTGTGGCTTTTCATTTATACCCTTTCTCAGGTTAAAAAGGTTTTTTTCTGTTCCACACTTGATGCACAGTTTAATCATCAGACTGTTGCATATTCTTTTAAATTATTTCATTATATGTATATGTGTGTTCTCGAGTGTACGAATGTGCACCATATGCTTTCATGAACTTGTGGAGGTCAGACGAGGCATTGAATCTTCCGAAACTGAAATTACATGTGTTTGTTAGCCACCGTGTGTTTTCTGGGAAAGCCCAGGCAAGTGCTCTTAACTACAGAGTCACCTCTCTCCTCAAAATGGTTGTGTGTTCTTGACATCAAATCAATATTGAGTAGTATTTATATTATCCCACAGAGAAGACAAAACAGGGTCTTCTCTCATTTTCTCTTTTCTGTTCTGAGTCCAACATGACTTATTCCCAAGAAATATATTTTTTGAAGTTCAAAACACTATTTGAAAACATGTAAAATGTTTTATTTTGTGCTGGGTGGTGGTGGTGCACACCTTTAATCCCAGCCCTTGGGAGGCAGAAGCAGGCAGATCTCCATGAGTTTGAGGCCAGCCTGGTCTACAGAGTGAGTTCCAGAACAGCCAGGGCTACACAAAGAAGCCTTGTCTGACATGCTCCCCTCCAAAAAAAAAAAAAAAAAAAAAAAAAAAAGTTGTTTTATTTTGTATTTTCCAAAGAAGTTTATTATATCGGTAGGGCATATTTCTATTACATTCTAAAATTTATTCTACTTTCAAGAGTACCCTCTAAGAGTGACCATTCATGGGGTTGAGCAGATGGTAAACTGCTTACTGAGTTTAACTTACCAACAATCATGTAGAAGGCAAAGGCAGTTAATGGTGACCCTGACACTGGGGGAGGCCAGAGAGCCTCCCAGAGCTTACCTGGCAGCCAGCCTAGCTGAAATGGCAAAGGCCAGGTTCAGTGGGAATAGGGTGACCACTCATTGCTGTATGGGTGGAAACACTGAGCCACCCAAAGTCTTTCAATAAACATTTATTTATGCACTTGTTCCTCTTCCTTATTTACTAGGATACAAGTACTTTGAGGGAACAACACTATCTTACTTGTGCCTCTCTCTGGGTTTAGAATACTGCTGATACTTAATATTTGACTCTTCAATGGCTGTTATGCTAATGCTAATCCCAAAATAAAAGGCATCTTCGAGGCTTGGGACTGTCTTATTTGCTGGTTGCTCTGGTTTAGAAAGAACAATATGTTTTGTTTGTTTCTGTTTGAGATTTGTTTTGTTAATCTGTGTTAATTAGCTTTTAGCTGCTTTAGGAATCTGTGCAGAAAAAGAATTAAAATAACAGGCCTAGATTCCTGCATTTCTAGTTGGCCATTGACCGGCATATGGAAATTTGTGTTTGAAATTGCTTCCACTGAGGGGGACCCTGCAGATGTTCAGGTAGGAAAGGGAACCTGCAAAGAAACTTCTGGGAGTCTAATGCCAGGTGGTTCATTGTCAGCATATTTAAAACACAGTACAATCTGGGAAAAAGTTTCCAGGCAACAATCATTTTAGTTCCAGGTGCTCAATAAAGCTTAAAGTCTGACTATTTAGAAACACCTCTACAAAGTACATGTGACCACAAATGTGGATTCTATAGCAAAAAGGCCTAGGATCTAGAATGGTCTCTGACTGATAGCATAGATGTTAGCAGGCTATAAAATGCATGTAACATCTCCAGTAAGGTTAGATTCTATTACCTCTGGGAGCTCAAGATAACGGTCTAGAGAGGGAGAATCTGGGATAATCATTCTGGGGAATTTGAGTAAGACCTTCCTCTATAGCAAAAGGTGGGTGAAGTCTGCTCCATAGATACCAAAAAAAGGTCTACAGGTCATTAACAATGTCCACTCTCAGTTTCTGGATGGAATGTAGGTATTTTGGTTTATCTTCCCAATGAGAAGACACCCCTATGTGATTAGCATTTCTGGTTTCTCCAGATGTCTCTGTCTTCACAATCCCAACACTCCCTCCATTCCCTAACTGATAAGAATAGTTTACCATACTTACATTGTTTGTACAAACAGTATAGTTTTTATTAACCATCTCCTCCTTTTCTTCTGTGAATCCAGGATTTTGGTTCCAGATTAAAACTACTTACATGACCAAGCTGTTCAATAAAACTTGGAACGCTTTTTCTTAAACAACATTTCATGTGTTTCGCTGTAGTTAGAAGTTTCTGGCCAGGTCTGAATCTGCCCACAGCTGCCTAATCCCAAATAATCACACAAAGGTTTGTAATGATTACAAACTGTTTGGCCCATGGCTCAGGCTCATTACCAACTAGCTCTTACAATTTAACTCAACCCGTTCTTATTAATCTATGTGTTGCCACGTGTTCTGTGGCTTTACCTGTGTCCCTTTACATCTGTCCTTCTGCAAGGCAGCCTGCAGCTTTTCCTTGACTCTGCTTTTCTCTTTTATCTCAGCTTGGATTTCCTGCCTGCCTCTAAGCTGCCCTGCTATAGGCCAGAACAGCCTCTTTATTAACAAATGGCAATAAAGCACATTCACAGTGTATCCCACATCACTTCCCCTTTTCTGTCTAGCTAAAAAGGAAGGTTTCAGTTTCAACATAGCAAAAATACATATGACAAAACAGCTATCAAGCAAGAGTTACAGTTACAACATTTAGTCTATTTGTATTTAGCAAAATTAAAATATTTTATCATCTACCTTATACTTTTGAGTCCAAAGTTTCATATTACCTTTTATTATTTTTAATTCACCTTTTAGTATAACCAAGGCAAACTATAATTTTAACTATCTAATCTTCAACTCCATCAAAGATCACAGCAGGACATAATATTACCTGAGTAAACAGGAAGTACATTACAAGCAACCTCCAAATTCTATAAATGACAGAAACATGTGGCTACCTGGACAGTCCCCCAAAGTTCCTTTGTAATGTTGGGACATTCATCTTCAGCCTACTGGCCTAGCTTCTCTGGCAGACTTCAGTGAAGCAGGAAATTTGAAGGACTGTTATGTTCGTTTTGCAGGTCTGTCAGTCAGTCGCTTTTCCTTGTGCCCTGTAGAATGTCCAGTTTTCTCTGCAAAGCAGGAACCTAAAGGACCATCTTGGCTTGTTCTGGCAAAGTTCCAGAGGTCACTTTCCTATGGGTCCTGCATGTCCAGTTTATACAGTACACTGTCAAAAGTCAAGACAAGAAGAATCTCTTGCCCAGTGGCCAGCCTTTGCCACAAAGAAAGTAAACTCCATGTGGAGTTTCTTCGATGCCCATCATCCCCTTAGAGTAGATTGGTGCTGCCAGGAGCAGACATGACTCACTGTTCAGAGAAGTCTTTAGTTCCTAATTTTTTTTTTTTAAATGTTATATTCTGTAGGTCTTTGAAGTGTTTGAAGATTACCTATCTAATTGAAATATATCTTTGTATATCTAAGAACCTAAACAAAAAGTTATTATAGATGACTATGATAATCTGAATTTCTTAATTATACACTAACATTTTAACTGTTACATAAACATAATACCTTAAACAAGAGTAGAAATATACATACAACATAACAAAATTAACTTTAAATTTGTATCAGTAAGCCAAAATCCATATCAATGTGATTTAAAATAAATAGTTGCTTTTAAAAAGTAGATTCAACAATCTACCTTTTTATCATACCTATATTCCCTTTTATTCTTTATAAAAAGATTGGCTATCACCAACAACCAAACCCTCTAAACAAAGATAATCATCCATAATTTATTTTTAGGGGGGGGGGGTGGGCATACTTTTCTAGGCTACTTCCTACTGATTGGGAGCTCTGGTAATCTTTGAGGGATCCTGTGGCTTGATAAGCAGCCTTGAAGCTGATGTGTGGATATTGGATCATCTGGGCCATCTCTTCCCATCAAAGATTTTTCAGGGGGTCTTCCTTGATCAAACCATAATAGCCTGAAAGCAATACATAAGTTCTCATCTTCTGTTGAAACAAAAGCAGAACCTCTTTTTCCAAAGCAACATATCCTTAGACCCAAATTTCAAAGTCAAGATACTCTTAAAATGTGTGTGGTAGGAGTTTTTGCTCTGCTACTGCTGCTGCAGGAAACTGAGACCTGGAAGGCCAGTGTGGCTCCTTTACTGTGCATTCAGAATCTTTTTTTAAAGCTTTTTCAGTGGCAACAGTAGATGCCATTTGCAGTCAGAGGTTTCTGGCCTGGCCTAGCCCCAAGGTCTAGATCCGCCCACAGCTGCTTACTCCCAAATAATCATACAAAGGCTTGTATTAATTACAGATTGTTTGTCAGGCTCATTACCAACTAGCCCCTGTAACTTAACTCAATCCATTCTTATTAATCTATGTCTTACCATGTGGCTCCATGGCTTTACCTTTCTCCCATTACATCTTGCTCTCCGAGCAAGTGTCTTCAGCGTCTCCCTGACTCCTCCCTTCTCCATTATCTGTGCTTCTAAGCTGCCTTGCCATAGACCAGAACAGCTTCTTTATTAACAAATGGTAACAAGTATATTCACAGTGTATAGTAAGATGCCTCACGTCATTTCATAATTCAGCAGTACATGTGTGTGCTATGATGCTGTGGAAACTTAAGGAAGTCTGGACCTTGTTTCCTCCAGATTTTGGCTCTTAGAACTTTTCCTCTTGTGAGTCTGGTTTGTGTTATTTGCTGTGACAAATTACAGCTTTGAATATGACTATGTGCTGAGTTTGTGAATCTCAGGAGTCCCGAGCACAGCATCAAACACAAGAAAATACTAAAGAGGTATCTTCTGATGATTTTAATTTCCCAATGTGTTCTTAATTTGAAATTATGACAATACTCAGCAGGATAACATTTAAATATGTTGCAATCTGGATATAAAAATATATAATTTAAGGACTGAGATGTAGCTCTGCAGAGCACTTGCCTGGTATGTTCAAGGTCCTAGGTCCATTTCTTAGTATTGTATAAAGAAAAGGAGGACATAGTAAATTCATTTTTAAAATGATTATTTTACAAAATGATTCATTGTAATATTTGAAAATAATTGTCTTATTTACTTGAATTTAAAAGTTAAGTTTATAAGAAATTTCTGAGGGACATTTTTATTAAAATAATATATCCATGGGCTACAGAAATGCTCTGGGTTAAGAGCACTCATGTTCTTGCAGAGGTCCCAGTTTCAGTTCCCAGCACCTAAACAATGGCTCACAATCACTTGTATTTCATTTCCAAGGGATATGATGCCCTCTTCTGGCCTCCAAGGGTACCAGGCACACAGGAAAAACATGTTTACACATACATACATACATACATACATACATACATACATACATACGTACATACATAAATCTTTTGGGGAAGATGTTGTTCATAGGTTGAGGAGATGCTTGTTCAGAAAATGCTTGCCCTGTGAGCATGAGTTTAGATCCTTAGTACTCAAATTTACAAAACAAGATAAAACAACAACAAAGCACATAATATAGTAATTCTATTGCTGAGGAGGCAAAGTCAGGTGGCTTCCTGGATTCCGGCTAGGTAGCCTCAGCTGAGCTACAGGTTCTGGGACCTTTTTGAAAAAAAAAAAAAAAAATACAACAAAGTAGATAGTGATTGAAGAACACATCTATCAGCAACCCCTGGTGTACATGCACACACATAAGATAGGGAGAAATACACTCTTCATGTGCTTTATGTGCTACTCTGAAATCATGGTTCAGTTTGTCCTTAGGCATTTGTGTTCTGGGAAAAGGATATTGTTGCTTCAGCTACTCAGTTATTTGTCCCATGCCTGCAAGGTTTCTGTGCTGTTTATTTTAGATAGTTCATTTTGACACTTAGATAAACAGAAGCCAAGCACATAAGCATACTCAGAATTAGTCCCTGAACTTTGTTCCAGGGCAGAGATAAGGCACTTAGACTTCTGCAGTGCAGATAAATACATCACAGCTACTGGGGTAAGTGTTGTGAGAGTTCTCAGTTGTTTAGACACAGAATGGCAGTGAAGTTTGAAAAATTTTGCTGTTTGGGTGTGTGTCTTACTTCCTAAATTCAGGCTTAGAGCAATAACTGTGACTTCAAGATCACCCTGGGCTGTCCAGCATGTTCGAGGCCAGCCTGGGCTGCGTGGTATACTGTCTTTCAGAGAAACTTATATTCATTCTTACTGAATTTAACAGATGTTCAGAATAGTAATCATTTCTTTCATTTCCACATTTTGTTCATTTTGACATTTTTGTCTTATTAAAACAGCTTCTTCTTTATTTGCATACTCTAAATCAAATTTATCTACCACAAGTAATCTATTACTGATCACTGTGATGTTTTTGTCTCCTAAATCTTTCCAGTATATAAATTGGCCATTTCTGAACTCTAAAAAAGTTTTATAGAATTAATTTGAAAATATTTCTTTATAATTATGTATAATTTCCAGAATTTTAGATTTATAGAGACCATACTTTGTAGACAGAAAAGGTACAGGCTCCTCTCAAATTTTAGATTAAATAAGAATTCCTGTTGATAAACCCAAGGTTGTTTCTGTCTCTGTTGAAATTCTCCTTTTCCCCCTTGTCTTAAGTCTTTCTCATGGGACTTTCCTACGTTGATACTTTTGTGGATGAATGCCTGTTCATTAAGCATTTTGCCAGTTACTACCAGACAGCTCATTTCTACATTTCTCATTTTGTCTACGTTTAGTTATTTGTCAAATTTACCTTTATTTAACCTATAATGGTGGCAAACATGTATTGTTATTTATGTTTGCTCAGTAAAGATAATAAAAACTATATATCATGAAAGAAGGAGAATATTTAGAATTTGTTTTGTTTTGTTTTTTAAGACAGGGTTTTGCTGTGTAGCCCTGGCTGTCCTGGAACTCCCTCTAGACCAGGCTGACCTTGAACTCACGGAGATTGATCCACCTGCCTCTGCCTCCCAAGTACTGGGAATAACAGTGTGAACCACTACATCCAGCAAAAACCACCAGGCTCTTAATTCACTTAATTTGATTACCTCCAGTTTTATCTATTTTCTTACAAGTAACAACTTTATTCTTCATGGCTGAAAAAAATTGTCTTTCTGTTTCTGTCACACACACAGAACCAACTCATATTGGTTCTATAACGTAGCTCTTGTGAATGTGCTTCAAAAATATTGATATGCAGATATCCCTGTGATGTGCTGACTTGGAGTCCTTGGTGCAAATACTCAATAGTGGTATAGTTGGACCATAAGGTAGATCTACTGTTAGAAACATCCATGCTGATTTCCGTAGTTACTAGATGACTTTACATATTTAGAGGTAGTAAAGTGTTCTCTTTTGTCTCATTGGCTTTTATTTTCTAAACTGCGCCCTTTCTGACTTTGGTGAGATATAATCTCAGTGTAGTTTTAATTTGCATTTCTCTAAATGGCTAGGAGGTTTAATGTTTTTTCCATATGTCTAAGAACTGTAGAATATTATGTGCATAGGATATTTGACTATTTCTTCTCCTTTTTGTATCCTTCGTCCCTTCTCTTGGCTCATTATTCTAGCTAAGACATCCAGCAGTATACTGTGTAAGAGTGGACAAAGTGAGCTAGGTGTTTGGCACATCTTTAATCCCAGCACTGGGAAGGCAGAGAGCATTGGAGTCCCAGCTAGCCAGGGCTACATAGTGAGATCAGGAGAAAAAAATGGAGAAAGTGGACACTCTGGCCTGTAAGATGGTTAAGCAGGTGTAGGTAGGTACTTGCCTCCAAGCCTGATGACCTGAGTTTGATCCTTAGGATCCGCATGATCTCACAGTGTTTGTGACCTCCAAGCACACACACAATTTAAAAAAGAAAAGAAAAGTGAAAGCCCTTGTTTTGTTCTTGATTTTAATGGAAATGCTTTGAGTTTGTACTATTTAGTATAATTAATGTTGGCTATATGTTTGTCACGTGGATCTCTTATTGAGTATATTTTTTGTATTTTAGTCTTTTCAGGAATTTTGTGAAGAGATGTTTCTACACCTGTTGATTTCTGTCCTTGAGGCCATTGGTGTGATTGTTATAGACACTGACTTACATGTGTTGAAACATCCTACCTCTCTGCTCTGAAGCCAACTTGATCATCATGAATGATCTTTTTGTTATGTTCTTCAATTCAATTTGCAGTCCTTTTTTATTTTTTATTTATTTTTGAGAACTTTTGCATCTGTTTTTAGCAGGGGAATTGGTCAGTAGGTTTTCCTTGTTTGTTATGTCTTTATAAAAAAGACTTTGGTAGTGTTCCTTCCATATCTGTTTTGTGGAATAGTTTGTGAAGTTTTAGAAGCTATTGCTGTGGAGTTGCTACTTTTTGGAGGATCCATGTTGCCTGTGTTTTCGTGTTTCTTGTTTGTCTGTTTCTGCATTAGGACTTGAACATCTGGGGTTAGGCCATTGGTCGGGACTTTTTTCATTGTTTTTATCATCCTTATGCTTTCAGTGGAACTGTTTGCAATGTTCAAGAAGCAATTAGATTGTTCAGGTTGAGGGGTCATTTTCCTCTGCTACACTGGTGCTAAGCTTCAGTCCTAGAACCCCCTACCCTCCAACAAAATCCATGGAAATAGTACCCCACCCGGAACAGAATTCTGTCCATGGAAACAGTCATTTCTCATTCTTTACAGTTTCAACTCTCATTGCGTTCCTTCTCAGGCTCTCAGATGCCTTAGAAATCCTGTTTGATCTGCAAATTTGTTTTACTTTTCCAAGTTTTAACCATTCTTTGTAGCATGGACTTTTTAAATGTATTTTATTGGTCTTTTATGGAAGATATGAATGACCAATTTGAGTCTGCATTCTCACTTTCTGAGCAGCTACTATAGGTTTAAACAGAACCCTTACTTTCTGATGCTCTTTCTTCTTAAAATGTTACATTTACCTGAAGGGAACAGTTGCACCACCATGCCAGTAATGCTGATTCTAGTTCATTTTTCTAAATTGACAGAGCTACATATATATTGTACTCTTTAGATGCTGGGAAATATCTTTTAGAAGATTGCAAAGTAGTTTAAAAATATATACATCAAGCCACATTCCTTCCTTCCTCCTTCCTTCATTTTTTTTTTTTTTAAAGGTTTATTTATTTGTGAAGTCAGTGCTTTGCTTCCCAAGTGTGGAGACTAAATGCATGCTCTGCCACATGAATAACATTTTATTTTAATAACATCTCACTTCTCATCTTGCTATTTATGTAGCTATACTGCATGTTTGCCAGTATGCCAGGAGAGGGTTCCAGATCTCATTATAGGTGGGTGTGGGCCACCATGTGGTTGCTGGGAATTGAACTCAGGTCTGAACCTCTGAAGTCAGTGCTCTTAACTGAGCTATCTCTCCAGCCCAAGCCACATTGGTTTGATTTGTCTGAATAAAATATATTACCAAAGATTTGATAATTGCAACTCTCTATATCTCTATATCTACTTGTAAATATTCTGTTATCCGGTCCAGTAGTTGGGAAATATGTTCAGAGCAATAAATGTGGCAGGTCTTTTTACATGAAATGGCTGGACACAGTCATTAATCCCTGTCATTCCTTTTCTAGACTTCTTTGTTGTGTTCAGAAACATTTCTATTAAGCAATATGTATTGCCAAAATGCTCCTAAATTAATACTGTTTCAATCTGTACATCTCAGAGGAAAAACTGCTTCAGAAGTCTTAAGAAAAGTATTGGCTGCTCTTAGAGATTATCCTTGCTACTCAAACCTTAGGAAAGTCTATTTTAAGAAATTAAAGATCTGATGTTGTGTTTTGGTAACCTTTTACTTCTTTGGTATGTGTACTTACTTCACAATCCTAGCCAATGTTTGTTAATCAAGGAGTTATATGGCAGTGCTCTATTGGAATCAGTTAAATCACATGATATGTATGAAGAAAGATGGATTGGCATTAAATTATGTTAGATTGTCCTTTAAATAGGAGGGGCTATTCAACATTTCTTCATCTGACTGTTTTAAGTTAATGCAAAATTACTATTTTTGGGGGGTGGGGCTCAAAAGCAATCTTAGTTTTAAATACAGATTTATCTGAGAGTGGTGGTTCACGTCTTTAATCCTAGTACTTGTGAGGCAGAAGCAGTCTCACAAGTACATATGAGTTCTAAGCTAGTCAGAGCTACAGAGTAAAATTGTTCCTTTAAAAAATACATAGATAATTTTGGTAGTGAGCCTAGCTTTTAATGGCTAAGCCATCTCTCCAGTTCAGCACTGGGAAGCAGAGGCAGGCAGATCTCTGTGAGTTTCAGGACAGCTAGAGCTGTTGCACAGAGAAACCTTGTCTTCAAAAAACAAAACAAAACAAAAAAGCTATACATGCATGATTTTTTTATCATGAAATTCACTCATCTGCAAGAAAGAATTCCATAGTTTCTGTTAGTTTGATATTTATGTAGCTATGACCACAGTATAATTTTAGAACACGCACATATCATTCTGAAAAGAAAGCATGTGTATACTTTTTGTTATTTTTATACCTCAGCTTATCATGTCTCATAATGTAACTTTAAACAAATGATAGAATTGAATACTGTCGAGTTTGCCAGAATCCTTATGCTTTTAGGGTTTATTTATTTAGCTAGTTAAAGTCAGAGTCTCTCTATGTAGCCCTGGGTGGCCTGGAACTAACTCTCTAGACCAGGCTGGCCTAACTCTCAAAGATCTGCCTGCCTCTGCCTCCTCAGTGTTGGAATTAAAAATGTACAATGCCATGTCCTCTTGAGTATGGTATTTCTTTTTCTTGAACAGCAAAAATATTTAATAATAGAAAAAGCAATAAGAGTTACATGAGTAAAGGAAGACTGTCTTCAGGAAACGTTTAAAAAATTTCTTCTTGCTTGGATGTAAAAGTTAATGTGCAAAAGGAAATTTCCAGAGGATGTGGATAGAAATGATATGGTGGTTAAGAGCATGTGACTGCTCTTACAGAGGACTCATGGTCAGTGCCCAGCAACTGTGTCAGGCAGTTCACAGTCACTTGGTACTCCTGTTACAGGAGCATCTAACTCTTCTGGCCTCTCTGCACACACACACACACACACACACACACACACACACACACACACACACACACTTGAAATAATAAAAACAAATCTTGAAAAAGGAAATTATTGAATATATATAAAATTAATTTTTCAACAATTAAATTTTGAAGGATTTAGTAGGAAATTTTGTAATTGTATTTAAATTATGTTATGTTAATAAATCTTAAAGATTTCTATCAATAGTATTATCAGAGACAAATTTATCATTGTGTTCTTTCTTTCTTTTTTATAGCTTCCCAGAATCAAGAACGGCTGTGTGCATTTAAAGATCCATATCAACAAGACCTTGGCATAGGTGAGAGTAGAATCTCTCATGAGAATGGGACAATATTGTGCTCCAAAGGGAGCACATGCTATGGTCTGTGGGAGAAATCCAAAGGGGACATCAATCTTGTGAAACAAGGCAAGTAGTACTTTTTTTTTACTTACCATTTCTTTGTGCGTGTGTGCTGAGAATTAAACAGAACGTCATGCACCTCGGCAGCAAATTGTTTCCACAGGACAATACTCCAGTATTCGCAGCAGTTCTTCTTTTCCTCCCTCCCTCCTTCCCTCTCTTCTTCCTTTCTTTTAAAATACAACTTTATGTGCATTGGTGTGAGGGTGACAGATCCCCTGGAACTGGAGTTACAATTGTGAGCCACCATGTGGGTGCTGGGAATTGAACTCAGGACCTCTGGAAGAGCAGCCAGTGCTCTTAACCACTGAGACATCTCTCCAGCCTCAATTCAGCAGTTTTTCCTAAGTTGGAGTTTATCTTAAAAAGACATGTAGTAGTTTAAGTTCTATCCAGAAAAGTAGTAAATAAGAATGTAAACACATACATACATACATGCATACATACATGCATGCATACATACATACATACATACATACATACATACATTCACCAACAAGATCCAAATTTGTAAGAGAATTTTTACTTTTAGTGTAGTTTGATTGATTGATTGATTGATTGATTGATTGACTGAGATAGGGTCTCGCTGTGTAGACCATGCCAGCCTAACTCATTGAAATCTGCCTTGCTTTGCCTCCCAAGTGTGGAGACTAAACGCATGCTCCACCACACCTGGCCTTTGAATAACATTTTATTTTAATAACATCTTTGTCTTTAAAAGTTAATAGTTAATGTGAATGAAGTTTAGAAAAAACTATTCAGAAAAACCAAGGTCCACAACTCAGTTCTCTTAAAAAATATTATTTTTATGTTGATTTGTTCCCTTTAGGTACATTTTCCATGTATTTTAATATTTCTATGTGTACCAATCTTCTTTGAAAATTAGAATAATACTATATAATAATTTATGTTCTTTTTCCATATGCTATTATAAATTTCTAAAAACACTTGTACCTCAGCACCATATTTCACTATGTAC
The DNA here is from genome assembly GCA_033318265.1 of Phyllotis vaccarum. Taxonomy (NCBI): domain Eukaryota; kingdom Metazoa; phylum Chordata; class Mammalia; order Rodentia; family Cricetidae; genus Phyllotis; species Phyllotis vaccarum. The sequence goes on from JARWLC010000007.1 coordinate 11,198,194, forward strand.
ATATATTACAGTTTACTTACATGCTTTGAGTACTATGCTGTTTTAAGGTTTTCACTGAAATGCATTATCCAGCAGTGAAAAACTTTAAACATATATAAAAGTTGTGTCTAATGTTTTTTTTTTCTTTTAAAGTAGATTTTTTGATATAGAATTAGTAGATCATAAAATGTATATTTATTTTAAGAGCTCTACAATAAAATTGCTGTGGGTTTTTCCAAAATTACCATCATATATGTATTTATTATAGAATTATATGGGAGTAAATGTCACTAACACTTTGTTATGATTGCATATTGTTATTTTAAAAATTAGGACAATTTAAATCTAAAACAGTTTGATTTTACTGTTTTAGGAATAATTTTTAAAATAATAGTGTGATTAATCATAACCTAGTTGTTACTGCTTTTCCCTCATGAAATGTCCGTTGTATCCTTAATCACTTTTTCAGGTTGTTTTATGACTTATATGTTATATAGTGTTATATTACTGTAATTATTTCATAGTTTGTTGTATTGTTTTCTAAGTTATTTTAACATTGATTTGTAGGATGTTGGTCTCACATTGGTGATCCTCAAGAATGTCATTATGAAGAATGTGTAGTAACTACCACCCCACCCTCTATTCAGAATGGAACATACCGTTTTTGCTGCTGTAGTACAGATTTATGTAATGTCAATTTTACTGAGAATTTTCCACCTCCTGATACAACACCACTCAGTAAGTATTTACAGTAACTTCTTTATAATGTTTTGCTTTAGAAGTTTTGAAAATTTAAAGTAGATAAACATTCAAAGTTAGTAAAAAGTAAGTGGGAGAGTTCCAATGTTGTAAAATTTCATCTAAAGTCTCAGCAGAGACTTACCAGCACTAGAAAAGCGTCAGTATATCACCAACTAAGTCTGAATCAAGATAATCATGTTCCTCTTGTCAGGAAATGGTGATGTGTGCAAGTTCAAAGCCAACCTGAGCTACCTGGTAAATTCTTGGCTAGTCTGGAATATATAATAATAGGACCATGTCTCAACAAACAAAACCAAAACCTCTTAAGGAAGGGAATTAGTGATGTCAAGAACTACAAGTCAGGTGTGCTGTACACCCTTAGTCCCAGCACTTGGGAGGCAGAAGGAGGTGAATTTGATGCCAGCCTTGCATTGCAAGTTCTAGGCCAGCCAGGGCTACACAAGAATACCCTGTCTGAAAACAATCAGTAACAAGAAGAAGAAAAGTTAAAGGAAGAACTATGACTATAGTTTAGTGACATGTACTGATTGTCCTACTTATCCTGGAGGCAAGGGAGGAGGGTTGCTTGAGGTCATATGTCCAAGTCCAGTGTGGGGAATATAAAGAAATAGAGAAACAGATAATAGCCAGCATTGTGAAAAATGCTTTTCACCCCAGCACTCAGAGGCAGAGGCAGGTCAATCTAAGTGAGTCTGAGGCCAGATTGGTCTATATAGCAAGTTCTAGACCAGCCAGAGCTCCATGGTGAGACTCTCTATCTCAAAGAAAAAAAAACAAAACCCAAAGTAAAACAATAAAACTCCAACCAAACAAAATAAACATTAGCAACAAAGTCCTTCATAGAGGTCACACTTGTAACTGTTGAATAGGAAGAAGACAAGACTAAGTAATTGAAACTTGTAATACAACTTATTGATATAGACAGAAAATTTAAAATATGTGTAGTTGTATCATTTGTATTATATGCATGTTTATATTGTCATATGAGTATATGCATAATTTTATGTATATAAGAATTTAAACATGCGTACTGTGGTTGTTTGGATGAGATGGCCCCATAGGCTTACATGTTTGAGTGCTTGCTCTCCAGTTCGTGGAGCTGTTTGGGAAGGATTATAAGGTGTGGCCTTGTTGGATGAGGTTTCAAAAGTCTACACCATATCCAGTTAGCAGTTTTGCCTCCTGCTTGTGGATCAGATGTAAGCTCTCAGCTACTGTGCCATGCCCCCATGCTCCCCACCATGAGTTACCTTGCTCATGTGTCTTTTCACAGCAGTAAAAGGTAATGAAGGCAGAAGTTGGTACTAGAGAGTGGCATATCGCTGTGACAGGCCTGTCCATGGTGTTTTTGGAGGAATGTATAAGACTTTGTATTAAGAAAGTGGTTGAATGCTGTAACTAGGAGTGTGGAAGACAGTAGTGCTGAGAGTATGTGGGCTTTGGAGGCCTAGCTCAAGAGATTTCAGAGAACAGTCTTAGCAACGAGTCTAGAGTCCACTCTAGTGAGATTTTGGCAAAGAATGTGGCTGCTTTTTGCCTTCTTCCTAAGAATCTTTCTGACGGTATGATTGCAGGTGCCAGAGGAGGCCAGGAGAAGGAATTTATAGAGTTGTAGATGGTTGTTAGGTGCTCCATGTGGGTGTTGAGATCCAAAATTTAGATCCTCTGCAAGAGCATTAGATGCTCTAACCTATCAAGCTATCTTTCTAGCTACGTAAAACATTTTTTAAGTGCTAAAAGGACTTTTCAATTAAACAGTAGGTGAACTTCTATAATGACAAAACTGTCCTATAATTAATAGCAAAATGTTCCATTCTCAGTACTCATTAAAAAAAGAAAAAGATGGCTTATTGACTTGACATGGGCTTGCAGTCTCAGCTATGGGGAGACAGACAGGCAGAGAATGGAGCTTGCTGTCAACCAGCCTTGTTAAATACGAAAGCCTCAGGTCCTAGTGAGAGACCTTGTCTCAGAAAACAAGTGTATGAGGAAGAATTACACCAAGCTGCCCTCTGGCCTCAATACAGCTATGTACATAGGTACCTATGTGTGTATGCATATACACATACTTAACATACAGTGTGCTAAAGGCCAATGTGGGTCAAGTGAATAAATGGACACTTAAACATTGTCTCAGTGTTAAACTTCACTGATAATAATATTGTGGTTTAATAGTAGTTTAAATAGCTAAAAATAAGAACATATGAAGAAAATATGTTTCATGTGAAATATTGTGTAACTATTGAAGCAAACAGCTATAAACTCAGGTAAAGTGGTACATACCTGTAATCACAGCACTTGGAGAAGTGGAGATAGGATTCAAAGCTCAAGTCAACCTTCAGCTATTTAGCAAATCCATGGCTGGAGAGATGGCTCAGTAGTTAAGAGCACTGTTCCAGAGGACACAGTTTTGAGGTCCAGCATCCACATGGTGGCTCAGACCATCTGTAATTCTTGTCCCAAAGGATCTGATGCTGTCTTCTGACCTCTGAGGGCACTAGTCATGTATATTGTACACAGACATACATACATGCAATGTACCCACACACATAAAAGGAAAAAATTTTTAAAATTACCTTTTTGTCTCTACGAAACATTGTAGTGTTGGGCATATAATGATAATGCAGTACATGTTGAATAAATAAACAAGTAAATAGATTTGTACAGATGTGTAAATTATGAAATGTTATCAAAAACTTGGATGAAATTTTGTTTTTAACCTGAAAAAATTTGAAGAAATTAAGTCAATGACCTTCTTTGTACACATGTAGCACACAGACATTTATGCAGGTAGGACCTTCATACACATAAAATAGTAAAATTAATAATAATAATGATAATAATAATAATAAAATTAAAATTTTCTTTCTATATAATGAAAAGAGGCATATCTATTGAAAGCTGGTTGCTTCTTTCTGCCAAGAAACATAGACAATATAATTTCAAGAGCAAGTGCAGATCAAAACAAAAATTATTGGCCCCTCATTTATATTCACTGTTATGTACAAAACTCTACTTTTAGTTCCTTGTCTCTCCACCTTATAAATGAGGCATCATGCCGGGCAGTGATGGTGCACACCTTTAATTCCAGCACTAGGGAGGCAGGTGCAGTCTCAAGCCAGCTTGGTCTACAAAATGAGTTCCAGGAAAGCCAGGGCTACATAATGTCTTGGGGGGGAGGGGAGCGGTCAGAATATTTTAGGCACTTGATTTTATTTTTTTCAAACACATCTTTGAAAAATATACTTGTAGCCTCTTAGAATTTAGAAAAAAAACACTTCATGACTACATAGTAAGACTACATTCTAGATAATAGCAGAAAGTACTTAGTATCCTTTGTTTATTCTGATCATTTCCTTGAAGATTATTTTTAGCTGAACAGCTTCTTTTTTAAAAAAACGTAAATTTTTTTATGTGCATAGGAGCTTTGGTTTCATATATGTCTGTGCACCATGCTTGGTATCTGCAGAGGCCAGAAGAGGGTGTTATACCCCCTGGAACTGGAGATATAGGGGATGGTGATCCACCATGTGAATCCTCTGGGAGAGCCATGAGTACTCTTAACTGCTGAGCCATTTCTCCAGCCCTCAAGCTATACTTTACTTTTCTTTATGTATATGTGTGTTCCTGTGCGAGTGTCTGTCACATGTGTGTATTTGCCCACAGAGGCAAGAAGAGGGTTCAGATCCCTGGAATTGAAGTTAGAGAAGGTTATGAACCACCCAGCGTGTGTCTTGGAACTGCATTCAGGTCTTTGGAAGAGCAGCAAGTGCTCTTAATTGACCCAGCAGCAGTGAAGGAGTATTTGGCTTCCTGGGGATAAGAAAATAAGCTGTTTTCAGAAAACAAAACAAACAACCAAAGCAGTTCCTGACTCCATTAAACACTCTGAAACGTATATTAGTAATTAACTGAAGATGTAGACTTAAGATATGATGGGAATTTGGGGGGAAATGTGACAGACCAATGAAAAATAAATGAGTCTCTAATTGTGCTGAGCCATGGAGCCCACAGTCATTCAGAGATCACTTTGATGTAAAGTTAGGGTGGTGGAGAAAGGGTCTTCTATTTACTTTAAGTTTATACTTTAAAAAGTTAGACATATTGTGAATTATTTTTTTGCTTGTTTTTGTTTTTATTTTTGGGACAGTATCTCTCTACATAATTCAAGCTGATACATCTGCCTCTGCTTGCCAAGTACTGAGATAAAAGGTCTCTGCCACTAGGCCCAGTGGTTTTTTTTTTTTTTTTTTTTTTTTTTTTTTTTTTGTAAATTTTTATACAACTGTATTGCATAGAGTTTTAGAAACAATAAGATAATAACATACCAATAAAATAGCTACAGACTCTCCATCCTACTAGTTCTTTTTTGGGGGGGGGGGCTGTTATCAAAATATTTAGAAGGATGAAAAGTCTACTGGTGCTTTTGTTGAGGCATGAGTGCAGTGTGTTTTAAAGTAATTAAATACTGGCACTTAATTATTAATGTTAAAGAGAGACATGTGAGCACTGCTGCATTCTATTCTTAGTGTAGATCCTCCTCTTACTACAGATCACCAACTATTTCTAGTCATAAGGACATCACCCCTTACTCGAAAGCTAAAAGAGCCTTGCTTTTTCCACTTTTGGTAGTTGAAGCATAGTTACTTGATTGCTATCATTAAGAAAATAATTTTATAATTAGAAATCCAAGCTGATTTATTTTTTGTAATTCTTAGTAATTGAGATCTGAGGTTGCAATCAGAGGCCAAAAGTCTGTTCAGTCAAGAGAATGTTAGTAGATAATTTTTCTAAGACAAAACTGGATAGAGATAAGGTTTAAGGGCTCTTAACTACTACCTTAGATTTTCTGTACCTCAATTTTTATTTTTCAAAGATTTTTTTTCCCCTCTTGCTAGTCTGTTTCAGAGTTTTAGAACATATTTGATTGCTTTTATTATATGAGAACCTTAAAAGGTGCCGAGTTGTTCTTGGGGTTGAGGAGATAACCAGAGGCTGGGGAGATGATAACCAGAGGACCCAGGTTCAACATCTAGCACTCACAAGGTGTCTCACAGCCACCTATAGCTCCATCTGGATCCATGCCCTCTTCTGGCCTCTGCAGGCACTACACTATTCTAGTGCACATACAGGCATGCAGGCAAAGTACTCATACACATAGAATAAAAATAAATCTAAATTTAAAAACAGTATGTACTAAGTAGTTCTGTACCTATTTAATATACAATTCAAAGTGTACTTGGCTTCAGACAAAATTATGAAATTAAGGAAAGCTGAGTTCCTTTCTTCCCTTAGAGAGCTGACTTTGTGAAGAAACAGTTTATCTTGTGCTTGGTGTCCCCATCTGACTCTGCTAACCTTTCCAAGTGCCTTTGATTCACTTCACTCTTTAACAGTTCTTTTATTTGCCTTGTTTCCCCCGGTCTAAAGACAGTAATTGTAGATAACTATACAGTAGACTTTTATTTATAAAATAATTGTATTAATCTTTAAAATGGTAAATAATGTTATTCCATATGAGATAAACCCAGCGATTAAACTTGTTCATTTCCAAGATTATAGAGTTAATAGACTGAGCAGCCTCTTCAGTGTGGTTAGTGATTTAATAGGAACTCTGAGGAAGCTGAACACCTTTGAACACTCAACATGTGGCAGACACTGTTCTATTACTCAATATGCATTAAAATTTTAATTTATCCCTTTCAGAAACAGTATGAAATAGTTGCTATTTTTTTCTTTTATATTGAGGACTCTAAGGCTTAGATATGTAAAAGTAATTTACCTGATGTTATATAGCTAACAAGTGATAGAGCCAAGATTAAAGTCTAGGTATTCTGACTCCAGGATATGGTTCATCAATACATAAACAATGGGCCCATTTCTTTTTTGTTAGGGGCTGGGAGAGAGGATAGATTTTTTTTTTTTTTTTTAAATACTCCGTCATGTTTTCTAAAATTTAAGAACCTTGCCATGATTTTCACTGTAACTGTATATCACTAAGCATTATACATGTTTCCTTTACTATTTTACTATTTTCTAATATATAATTAAGTTTTATATATATTTATTTTACATATAAGAGTGTTTTGCCTATATGTATGTATATGCATCACATAATTTTAAAAATAAAATCAGTTTTCAGGTAACTGAATTTATAGCTATAGTATTTATCTTGTTATATCTTTAAGAAATTGTCATGCATTTGTAAATTTACAATTTGAAAGTATATAATTATAATTTTTGAAAATTTATTAAAACAATTTTATAATAAGATATCTGGAATCCCTAAACTGTACAAACAAGGTAATTAAGTCAGTATAAAAGCAAGACAAAAATTATACTTATATGTTTAATTAAATAAACCTAATTCATTTTACTGAACCTTGGCAGTTCTTGTGTGAATGCCAGACTATAAATGTAGAATCCCTTTATTTTTTTACTTACATTATTCATCAGTATGAGGTTAGGCCAAACAATGAGAAACAAAGATTGAATTGCATCTAAACCCAAGTTTAGGAAAGAATTTATTCTGTGTTGTTAAGATTAGAAATTATAATTTCTGGTATCTGGCAACAAATGTCTTTATCTCATACAAAGCTAGGGAAAAAAGCCTACAATCAGAAAGGCTAATACTGGCATGGGGCCACAAGTAGGCTGTGAGTTACTGTAGTTTTATAATGTTTCCGTTTTTAGTGTTTCTGTAAGGACACTAATTAAATAGAAAAATAGTAACTAAGGGTGGCTCAAGATGCTTGTTTATTTGAGAGACAAAACAAGTTACATTTTATAGTTACTAAAAGTAGAACAAGAAGCGTGCATATTTTAGGGAATAATCAATTATTTTAAATTAATTAAGAATGGGTCTGGAGAGATGGCTCAGTAGTTAAAGAGCACTGGTTGTTCTTCCAAAGATTCTGAGTTCAATTCCCAGAAACAACCATATATAATGGGATCTCTTGGTATTCCATTCCCTGGTCCCCATAAGTTTGTAGCCATATCATAACACAAAATGCACTTATTTCAACTTCAAAAGTTCCCATAGTCTGTCACAGTACCCACACTGTTTAAAAGTTCAGTCTCTTCTGAGACTCACCATGTCATTTTTAAATGTAATCTAATGTAAAATCAGAATGAAAAATCAGATCACATATTTTCAACATGTAATGACACAGGATATTCGTTGCTGTTCCAAAAGGGAGGAAAGGGTGCATAGTAAGAAAATCCTAGACCAGAACAAGACCAAAAACCATCAGGACAAACTCTAAACTCTGCATCTCCTTGTTTGATGTCCAAGCACTTTTTAAGTCTCTAACTCCTTTCAGCTTTGTTGACTGCAACACCCTTCTCTCTCTCCGGCTGGCTCTACTCTGTTAGCAGCTCTCCTTGGCAGATATCTCAAGGTTCTGGCATCTCCAACATCTTGGGGTCTCCAAGGCATTCCAGGCTTCAACTTCACAGCTTCACACAATGGCCTCTCTGGGCCTCCACTCAGTAACACCCCTGATACATGCCTGGCCTCTGTACACCATGCTGGCTGTGAACTCTGAAGTCTCCCTGCTTTTACCTCCTGAGTTCTGGGGTTAACGTTTCCTTAGTCATGGAGGAAGATTTTATAACCCTTTCTTGTATCTTTGACTCCAAAGCCAGAACCACTTAGCCAAAGATGCCAAATTCTGCTGCTTTCTGGGACTTATACATGACCCCCACTTTCAAAGAAATTTTCTTTTTTTTAACTTTATTTTTTTTTATTTAAAAGTTTTTTTTTTTTTTAAACATACCCATAATTGTTCCCCTTCCTCCCCTCTTCCCAGTCATCCCCCAGCTTCCCCTCACCCCATTGGAATACATTTTTATCAGCCTTTTGTTATTAGTGGTTTCCTTCACTGCCCAAGCTTGGCATCTTGGACACCCCGTAGACCATACTGCCTGTGAACTCTGAAGTCTCCCTGCTTCTACCTCCTGAGTTCTGGGATTAAAGGCACAGGGCACTACACCAACCCCTATTTTTTTCTTTAATTCCTTTTCACCGATTGGAAGCTTAGCTGGATGGGATCTTGCCCTGAGGTCATCACTCCCTAAAGCATCAGGCTTTTCTTTAATCTGTTTATCTCCTTAAACTCAAGACTCAGCTGTTTTGCACTCCCTGGCACCCCTTTTCTCCTCAAGCTATACACTTTGCATTTTTCGCGCTCACTTTACTCCTTTTCATTATAGATCTACCTAAGTGTGGCTACTAATAACCAAGCAACACAGTCAATACTAGGCTGCCTGGAAATCTCTGCCAAAGCTGGTAATCTGTAATGTTTTGACTGAGTTTAGTCTCAGGCAGCTTTTTTTTTTTTTTTTTTTTTTTTAACAAGGGCAGAAAGCAGCTACATTCTTCTGCAATATATCACAAAATCAGTCTCTAAGGCACATACTAATACTATTCTTCTCTCCGGCCTCTTGAGCCAGGCCTCCTCAGCACTGTCTGCCACTCTCCTACTAGGATGGCCCAGTAAGCTCTACCTAAAGCATAGTCTCAAATCTACTTAGAGAGGAGATGGCCTACAGTCAGGCACGTACGCTCTCTGTAATATTGTAGTTCTTTATTCCTGTTTCCTTGTCATTTGCCACTTCACTGATGCTCTCATTTTAGGAAATAATCAACACTTGATTTTTATATTTATACAAACGATTTTGAAGTGCTCAAATTGTTAGTGTTCTGATTCTGCGCCATATATATACCTGCTCCACTCTATGGTAGAGACATGGAGGTACAGGGAAAGGCAATGAAACACACATACTTTTACTCTCAGTGTGTTGCTATATGAAAATTCATGAAACTCATAATTATACCCAATAGAAATTTATTTGGCTTACAATATTGAAGTTGGAAAATAAGTCTGTCCAGTGTAAAAGCCAATGCAAGAGACATAAGAATGAGAGAGGAGGGGGATCAAACATATCCTTTTTATAGGGAACAAATGCCTAGAACTTCATTAACCCATCATACGGACTTTGCACTGGATATTAACTTTCACTATATGGACATAGGAGGTCACATTCAAACTCTGACAGCACACAGTAAATGATAATATAGGTGAGCAAACTTCAACTGCTGATGATATAAATGTATCTGAACATAGTTTTGAAATTTTTCAACATGTTTTATATCATTAGAAATAAATCATACTATGTAAAATTTTTACTTTAATAAAAGCAGAAAGCCCACATCCAATTAACTTTGTGGGTTCAGTACATTGTGTGATTAGTGAACTAGTATCTGCTGATATAAAAGAATCACACTGACCAATGAACAGCATTTGCTGGGGAATATCCTGTGTCATATAATAAAAAATTAATGAAAGGCTCATAGGAAATAGATTTAAGTTGCCTGCCAAGTACAAATGTCATGGAATGAATTTGTAGACAAAAACTGAGTCTATATGATCTTTGATTTATACTTCAGAACTAATACCAGCAAGAACATAAACAGCATAGTTTCCTTGATAGAGTCAATAGACCAGTTTGTTTTGGTAATAAATAATGATTGTTTATACTTAAAATGAACTTAAAGGATAATCTTTTAGGTTGACTATCACAGATCAACATAAAGGCTAAAATATGACTATAAAGCCATGTGTTCTACCTCTAAAGAGTTGTGTTGTCCCTGTCTGTCACCCTTACCCACCCTTGCCCCCTCCCATCCCACCCCACGGAAAACAAGGTCTCACTACACAGCTCTGGCTATCCTGAAACTTGCATGTAGACTAGACTGTCCATGAATTCACAGAGCTTCCTGCCCCTACCTCCCATTGCTGGAGTTAAAGGCATACACCACTCAACTGTAATTAAAGTGGATTTCCCATATTTTCCTTAATTGGTCAAGTTTCTGAGTCCCTAACCTACATACACAGTGTCAAAGGTGACAGCAAATTATTAAATAATGAACAGACTAGTTTCTAGGACAAGAATAATGAGTCTTCCCTTCCTCTCCTTTCCATTCTTGAAAACATGGTAGGGTAACTGGCTAACTTATAAGGATTTACTTTGACTCACAGTTTCTTACCAAGTTCAGAGTCACGTCTTGTGATGGCCTTCTTGCTAGCAAAGTTCTCAAAGGACATCACAGGACAGAGACCAGAGAGTTTGTGAAAGCCAAATTTATATAACAGACCCACTCCTGAGATGTTTCATTAACCCCCTAATCCATTAATTAACTTTAATGATGTTATTCATTCATGAAAGCAGAGACTTAAAACCCTTAAAGATTTTATCTGGTCCTAGCTCTTAATGTTATCTCATAATGGAGAATACATTGTTTTTGTTTTTTATGTTTTAGGTTTATTTATTTTAAGACAGGGTCTCACCCACTGTGTAGTGCTGGCTCAATGATCTCTCTGTCTCCCAAGTGCTGGGATTAAAGGCATGTGTACCCTGCCTGGTTGTAGAGGTTAAATTTAACACAAATTTTGGAGGGGATAAATGACACTTAAGCCACAGCAGTTCTTAAACATTAACCTAATCAGAATTTTATGGAGCAATTTAAAAACATACCGTTTTCTGCTTTGTATCTCTGTAACTTCCTAGGCATTAGTGATGGTATCCCAGGGACTGCCCTTGACAGACCACTAGGATAGGAAAACAACACTTAGCTAGAGCTTTCAGGAGTCACTTCCAAAGCCTCATCATAGAGTCAGGCCATCAGGAAAATTAATGTGTGGGTGCAGAAAATTGACCATGCCACTTCATTCTAAAACCACCCTTTCTATACTTTCTATACCTGGACAATGTTTGCTTCACATCCTTTCTCTACTTAAAAGTTAGATGAATTAGCACAGGCCTTTGTGTGATTCAGTATTTGGTATATTGGGGGAAAATGGTCTTCCAGAGATATCTGGAACCTTTCTAGAAAATATGTTTTGTCTTCCGACCTTAGTATATCAGAAGGGTACAGTTTGAATTGTCTCAGTATTCCCCACCCCACCCCACCCCAGCCCCCGTCCCACCATGCCATTGTCCTTTAGCCTCCTGACTGACCTTTGCTTGCTCATTGGTGTCTTCCTTCAGGAACATTTTGGTGCCTTTAGACCTGGACTCTAGTAATATGTCTTTCTAATCACATATATAAACATCCTTAGGATGTTGTCATAGGCTTCCCATTTTCCCAGCATCCTATTTTTCCACCTCATGTTTGTGATTTCAGGTTATTGCTATTTTCAGGAGAAACAGCATAAGCTCTTTAGGAAATTCTTTGACAGCCTCAAATATTTGAACAATATTTCTCAAGAATTTTTGTTTATGTCACTTGTAAGGAAATAAATCTACACTTTTAACTGTTGTACCTGGCACATATTACAATAGCCTGAGCTAATTCAGCTGCCTGATTATTTGAAAGTCTTAAGACATTGAATTATGTTTTCTAAACTAATTTTTAAGTTGTTACCCATTTAAAAGTTATTCCATGGTAATAAAGTTGAAATGATTGCTGTGTGACACAGAGCATGATACTGGTATGGTTTTCAAATAATAAAATTGTTAGTAATGTCATAGGAATACAGTTCAAGTTACATATTCTGGGAGACAAATATTCTGATCATCACAGAGATCTCCCAGGAATATGATTGTTATTCATCCTGTGATGGTTCTAATCTATTGATGTGTTTCATGATTAATAACTCTTTAAGTGTTAGAGTACACTGTATATTATACTTTCTTTAACCCACTTAATGAGAAGACAGTAAATTCAAAACTTGGCGTTCTATTTCTGAGAATTGGTCCCTTTGTTGTATTAGTCTAGGGATTTATTAGAGTGGTTTTACAGGCTCAGCACTGGCTTCTCTGACAGAAGGCAAAGTTGTTCCCTGTGTTATTGTTCAGTCCATAAGAGTTGGATAACTCAGCTGGAGTCCCAGAGAATTCCTCAGTCTGTTGGAATCCCAGAGAAGTAAGCTCTAATGCCAGCAACGCAAGTCCTCAGCAACGGGATAGATAAACATGCCAGTGACAGTGAGGGCAAGCAGGCCAAAAGCAAACACTTACTTCTTCCATGTCCTTTTAAGTGGGCTGTCACCATTAGATGGCTTAGACTGAGAGTGGGCCTTCCTACCTCATGTCATCCATTTAAGAAAATCCCTCACAGGTGAGCCTAGTCACCTAGACACCTAGGGTTTATGTCAGTTTCAGATATAGTCAACCTGACACCCAAGATTAAATGCTGTCACGGTAGTGTAAATGTGTGTGACCTGAAACAATTAGAAACAAAAGTTATTCATTGCAGCGTTGTTACAGCAAAACCAGAAGTAACTAAATGTACACCAGTAGAGAATAGGTTAACTTACTTTCCCACGTTAATCTAAAGAAATACGATGCGGTTTTAGAATGATTTTTAAATATTTCCAGACTAAATACAAGAAAATCTTGAAGGAAATATTAAATATTTCAAAAAAGAGAAGGATTCCTATATCTTTCATACATAAGGAAATTGTGAAAGAACACTGTGTGTGTGTGTGTGTGTGTGCGCGCGTGCGCGCGTGTGCTGAGTGTGTGCATTGTTGAGAATAGGGATGTTAAGAAGACACTTAACTGAGTAGCTCTAAATTTTCATGTCAGTGTATTGCTCCTTCAAAAATCAAGAGCTATAAATTTAAGAGTATTGTGAGTGTAAAACATTTCCGTTTCTAACTTACTAGACAATTACAATGTTATGAAATTCTAGTGGTGTCGGTACTTTATGAACATTTAAATTTCTACCTACTACTGAATTTTATTTTTATTTATATGTATATAATCAATATTTTAAAAAGTTCTCTTTTGAAAAAAGTGAGGCCTAGCCACTAAGCCAATTCTCCAGCCCCACAAACCACCATGTTTAAGTGTAAAGCTTAGCATTGGTAAGTATTTCTACACTGTTGTATAGTCAGTCTCTCAAAAATCTGTTTTGGTTTTTTTGAGACAAGGTTTTTCTATGTAGCCTGGAACTCACTCTGTTGTCTAGGCTGATCTCAAACTCACAGAGCTCCTCCTGACTGTTGGGATTAAAGGCCTATGCCCTACAGTCTGGCTCTAATTTTTTTAATCTTGCAAAATTGAACCTACACTTATTTATCCACTCCCCACCACATGATTCCTCCAAAGCCTTGGTGACGGCACTGGTACTCTGAGATCTTAGGGATCTGACCACTCGAGAGCCTCATTCATGTAAGTGAAATCATATATTTTACCTTCACTTCAGATTAAAGTAAATAAGGTTACAAAAAAGAGAGAAATCATACTTAAGTAACTGAAATCAACAAATAAGACAATTTAAAAAAGTAAAAGACTGGGCTGGGGAGATAGTTTATCAATTAAGATTGGTGGCTCACAACCATTTTTAACTCCAGTTCCAGATGATTTGACACCTTCTTCTGACCTCCGTGAGCTCCTTTGTGAGGTTGGCGCACACACATACAGCCAGGCATACATGCTGACACATAAAACAAATTTATTTTAGAAAAAACTAGGAATAAGGAAGCTGCAAAGTAAAGAGGTCAAATATTAGATGCCTCTCTGTCTTTGTTTTTCTACTCTCTATGGCCTTTGTTGTTATTATCTTATCCTCCTGTGTGTGTGTCCATTCTTTTTGTTTTTCTGTTGTAAATTGGACATAAAATGTCTTGACAATTAGCAAGGCATTTTGTTTTTGTGTACTGTTATTTTTCTTTTGTGTAATCTAAGAGCTAGTCAGACAAGTTAAATTAAAACTAGCTTCAAATATTCAGTATTGAAAATTGGTTGTAAAGTAAAAAGAAATGTGGTCTATTCAATTTTTTAAAGAATGCTAAACATAAACATTAGTCTGATTGTTTCTATTATATAGGTGCCGTTCCAGACATATTAGTTAAGTCTACATTATCCATTTTTATGAAAATATTTGTTAAATACAGAGATAGAGACATACATAGCATTGCAAGTTAGTTATCAGTCTTAATTATTAAATTAGATATTCACTAAACTCTTCTTACATTAATTGTTTTAATGTTGAAACTATATTCCTCCGCTTTAAAAAAAATACATTTCTTGAAATTAAAAAAATCTAAGCTCTAATTTGCTTCTCTGTACAGAGTGGTCAAAGCTTAAGCAGCGGACATATAACCTCTAGTGTGTTTTTATTTGAACTTCTCCCTGCTGGTCGCTGTACATGTAACAATGTTGTTCTTTCTTTGACACAGACCCACACAAAAGCCGAGTGTAGTAAGGAAGCAGACAGCCCGCCTCCAGCAGTAGCCCCCGCCTGGCTCCAGGATTTGTAAACAGAAACATCCCAGGCTCCAATGAGGCAGACAGCGGGTCCCTGTCTGTTCTGCACTCAGGAAGTACTTGCTTGTGAAAGCCCAGCCGTTGCACATAGGCATGCTTAGCATTGTTTATGTTTGGCTGAATAGTTAACCGAGGAAGCTGAAAGAGGAAAGAGAGTATATTAGGGCTGAAGAGTAAGATTTCAGATATGATATATACAACATATATTACATAAAAGGAATTATTTTAATGGCTGGAGAGATGAGCCCACTAGGGGTGATTATATCTTAGTTTAAAAAAAAATTAACTCCTATCACTCTTGTGGAGAACCCAAGTTTTGGTTCCTAGCACTTACATGGGGGGGCGGGGCACAGCTACCCATTCTCAAGCTCCTGAGGGACCCAACACTTTTGGCCTCTGGGAGCACTTGCACTCCCATGCACATACCCACACACAGACAGGCATACATACACATAATCAAAATAAACAGAAATCTTTTTAGAAGAATTATTTAGAGAAATAAAAATGAGTTTTCACATTAAAAGCTTCTTTTATTGTACATATACACAGGCATACACATTATATTTTTCCTGGCAATTTTTCAGTGATGTCAAGTTTTTATACCATATGACTTAACCTCGAATGTTCCTAATTTGAGCCATTTAACCATTAGTATGGTATTTAATGTGTTTAAAAGTCCCTTAACACCCTTTACCCTCTCTATTTTGAATTAATGAATTTAATGCCCCAATTTTCCATATATATATATACAGGTAGTGTTTAGAACCACCAGCAGTAGGAAAGGAATCCTCCCAGACCCCCAAGTATCAGTAACTTTCATATGTTAGGCATGTGTTATACTGAACTACTCTCAGCTCCTAGAGATGTTCTCCTGTTTTGGTGGGTATGCATATTCACCTCCCATACTCTCCTACTTAGCTGTTTCTCCAGTGCATTTTAAAATATGTCTGCATATGTGATGTGTGAGTAGAATTAATTTTTATGACTAAATTTGACAGCAGATTATTAGATAAGATGCCAAAATAACAGGCAGCAAAAGAAGAAAATAGATTGCACTTTAAGGTTAAAGTTTTTATACTTCAAAAGACATTATAAGGTAGGGGAAAATAGCCTCTACAATTTAGAAGTAGAATCATGAAAATGTCATGCCGAGTCCTGGCAGTGTAGCTCAGTGACACTACTGTATTGCTTACTTAGCATTCTAAAATACTGGAATGAAAAGGAAAAGGAAACATCATTTTCTTTCTAAAAATGTTTTGAGGCAGGGTCTGGGATAGTCCCTCTTGGCCTCAGACTCACTATGTAGGCAAGATTGACCTTGAACCCCTGATCTTACTGCTTCTAGCTCTTAAGTCCTGGGGTCAAAGGTATCCACCACCACTTCCCATCTACTAATTCTTCTAAAGCACTAATCCCATCATGAAAAGCCATAAAGCTTTGGTCTCTGCAAGATCCAGTCTCCAAACCCCATCCCATTGGGTCTGAGTATTGGGGAGGGATATAGTTTAGTCCCTAGCTCACACTCATCTAGCTAGAGAAAGTTACAGGGAAGATAAAGAGTAGGTATATGGAAACTTGGAGCTACTGGGTAATTTTTCTATAAACCTAAAGCTACTGTAGCAAATCTGCCTAGGGTGGTGGCATACAGCTTTATCCCCAGCACCCGAGGTAGAAGCCTGGTGCCCCGTAAGTTCCAGGACAGCCAGCTGTACATAGTGAGACAACAGCAACAATGATAAAGTCTGTTACAAATAATTACAAAGACAAAAGAGTTGTAATTTCAATTTCAGAAAATTCATAGTTTCTTTGATACCTCCTACCTAATTGAAGAAAGAATTTCAAGCCAGCATTCACCATGGCCTTTGGTTTTTGCCATCCTTTTTCTAATCGTCTCTATCTTAATTAAATATCACTATTCTTGCTTCCTTGGTGTTTCTTTTTTTGTCTGGTCTTTAATCTTCCATCTTTTTGACTATAACAAAGTAAAATGTCGGCATTGTGTTATGAAATTTATATATTATGCGTTTTGCCTGTGTGTGTGTGTCTCACATGCATGCCTGATGTCCTCAGACTCCAGAAGAGGGTACTGAACCCCCTAGAACTGAAGTTACACACAGCTGTGACCCGTGTGGATCGTAGAAACTGAACTTGGATCTGCTGTAAGAGCAGCAAGTGATTTTTAACCACTGAACCATGTTCCTAGCTGTTACAGTGACGTTTTATGTTTATTAGGCTAGAGGTCTATACTTAGAGATGACTTAGTCACTTACATTAAGTTTATGTTGTTTGGTCTATGGCTTAAGTATATTGTTAGTTTTTTAATTTAATTTATTTTTATTAATTTGTCTTGTCATGTGGCCCATGGCTTATTTGTGTTTTTAATATGGTTTTTTTTTTTTTTTAGAGGGGGAGGGGGTGTCTGGCTTGATTTGTTTTTGACTTTTTAAAAAATTATTTATTTATTTTTATTTTTTATGGTATGTATTAAGGGCTAAAACAGTTTTTTTATTTAAAGACTTATTTAAAGACTGATATTTATAGTATATAGAAAGATATTTTTATATCACTTAGGTGATGTGGGAATGTCTTTATGTATGCTGTGAAGACCAGTCTTTAAATAAAGGAGCTGTTTTGGCCCTTGGTGAGCATCGTAGAAGAAGTAAGTGGGGAATCAGAGTAGGCAGGAAAAGAAGGGTGGAGTCAGAGACAGATTGAGCCAGGTGCCCAAAGAAAACACATGTAAGGAACACAGGTGAGTCACGGGCCATGTGGCAGACAGATTAATGAAAATGAATTGAGTTAAGATGAAAGAACTAGCCAGCAATGTGCCTGAGACATAAACCAAACAACATAAACTTGTGTTTGAGTCATTTTGGGGGAGCCTAAGCAGCAGTGTGTAGCTAAGTGCTCTGAGATGACAGGTCTGTGAGTCTGGACCTCTGACTACCCCAGGGCCAAAAAACCTTATTATAACACCTAGCCCTTATTTATTGATATTTAAAACAAAATATTATATGCCTTTTGTTTCTAATTTGATAATAACTAGATATTTTCTTTAAAAAAAAAAGATTTATTTATTATGTATACAGAAGAGAATACCAGATCTCATTATAGATGGTTGTGAGCCACCATGGGTTGCTGGGAATTGAACTCAGGACCTCTGGAAGAGCAGCCAGTGCTCTTAACCTCTGAGCCACCTCTCCAGCCTGATATTTTCTTTCTTAAAATTTGATTTTTCTGAGAAAAAGTCTCATTCTATAGCTCAGGCCGACCTCAGTCCTAGTACATTGCAAAGATGGTTTTGAAGTCTTGATTGCTCTGCTCTATCTCCTGATTGCTCAGATTACTGATGTTCATCACCATGCCCAACTGACATTTTTGTTGTTCTTGTCTTGTTTTTTGAGACAGGCTTTGTCAGCGTGCTGTCCTACAACTAACTCTGTAGACCATGCTGGGATTAAAGGCATGCACTGCCACACTGACCAGCCAAAATTTTGTTTTTATGAAACAAAATACAGTGGTTCTGTTTTAACTAAGATTTCACTTTCTGAAGCATCAGTTGTTTATGGTTAACCTTAATTCAAAAAACGTTAAGTGATAAAGTCTAGAAATGAATATTTTAATTGTACATAGTTCAAAATATTGTTATTAAATCTAACAGCATTCCACACCATTTAAAATGAGATGTGAAATAGCTATATAGTCTATTCATATAGCATATGTTCTGTGGTGGTTTGAAAGAGAATAGCTTCCACATGCTCATGTATTTGAATTCTTGATCCCTAGTGAGTGGAAAGGATTAGGGATGTGGCCCTGCAGGAGGAGTCTTGGAGGTTTCTAAAGAGGCACCAGGCCCAGTACACCTTTCCCTCCCTCTCTCCCTCCCTCCCTCCCTCCCTCCCTCCCTCCCTCCCTCCCTCCCTCCCTCCCTCCCTCCCTCCCTCTCCCTCTCTCTCTGCCTGCTGTCTGTGGATCAGGATATAGTTCCCAGCTACCGCTCCAGCACCATGCCCGTCTGCTTCCTGCCATGATGATCATAGACTGATCTAAAACTTTAAAGAAGCCCCAGTTAAATGCTTTCTTCTATAAGGGTGTCCTGGTGTCTCTGTACAGCAGTCGGACAGTGACCAAGACATTCTCCTTGCCCTATAGTTGCTTAATAGCTGCCTCAGTTGTCAGACTGAGCTCTGTGTCACAGGTGCCTGTGTTCAGTTCATCATCTTATGTAGTTATGGTCTCAAAGGGTCAGAGTGATGCTGACAGTTGTATTACTGTCTTTGTAAGTTATTCCATTATTATTTATTGTTCACTTCCTGCTATGCCTAATTCATAAATTAAACTTTATCAGAGTTATAAGGAAAAAAATTATACACTCTTCAGCACACCTAGAAGATGCCCAGAAGCATGACTATATGAACTACAAAATGTCAATATTTAATACAATCCATGCATACCTTCTCAGATACTTTAAATTATCTGCATTTTAAAAATCTTCTTTAGATTGCTTATAATGATATCTAATACAAGCAAATGCTATTTAAATAGTTCTCATTACTAATTGTTTAGAAAATACAGACAAAACCCTGCACACGTGCAATACAAACAAACCATCATAAGTCTAACTGTGTTTTATACAGATGCAACCAGGAGAGACAGCAGGCCTGTCTAATGACAAGAGCTGTAGTCAGTCTTAAGCATCACTTCCTTCATGTGGTTAGTGTGTGGCAAATTGAAGGCTTTTTTTTTTTTCTCATTTTCTGGATTTCTTTCAAGTATTTTTAGTTCATATTTAGTTGTATGCACACATCTGGAACCCAAAGATTAGAAGAAGGAATTCTATAGGCTTCAGTGCTATCAGAGGCATCTACTAAGCCTCCCGTATAGATCTTCATGGACAGGGATGTGCAATGTATTAGTTTTGGGGTTGTTTGTTTTTTTTGAGCATGTGGAATGGGGTACTGTGCCTTAGCATATGTAGAGATCAGAGGACATGTTTGGGGAGTTGGTTTGCTCTTTTCATTAGGGATCAAACTCAGCTCATCATGATTGATGGCAATCACCTTTACCCACTGAGCCATCCTACCATGCTAGTGTTTGGTAGTCTTAATAGGAGAAGACAGTCTGTAGGCAAGTAAAACACTTATATATATCTTGCATTTAAAAAACATGTATTACTTAATTGTATGTGTGTTGAAATAAGATTTTTTCTTTTGAGTTTAACAAATTGTTTGTTTGTTTGTTTGTTTTAATTTCTCAAGACAGGGTTTCTCTGTATGCCAGGCTGTCCTGGAACTCCCTCTGTAAAGCAGGCTAACCTTGAACTCAGGGAGATATACTTGGCCTCTGCCTCCTGAGTGCTGAGATTAGAGGTGTGCACCACCACAGTCTAACTGAGTTTAACAAATTCTTAAGTGAGTTATTTTTTATTGGGGTACAACTTTGTGTTACAATGTAGTTGTTTCTTGGTCCCGGGTGGCCAGAGGCCCAGACCCACAGACCTGCAGCACCAGACCCCTTAGCCACCCGCAGCTGATCAGGCCCCATAAATGACTCAGACACTTACATTAACTTCATGCTGTTTGGTCTATGGCTCAGGCACATTGCTAGCTTGCTCTTACATCTTAAATCAACCCATTTCTATTAATCTTTCCTGCCACGTGGCCCGTGGCTCATCTGTGTTCCTTACATGTTGATCCTTTGAGCTTCTGGCTCCTTCTGTCTCTGACTCCACCTTGCTCCTCCTACCTATTCTGATTCCTCCTCCTACTTTTTCTATGGTGCCTGTCATGGGCCAAAACAGCTACTTAATTTAAAGATTGCTATTCACAGCATACAGAAAGGCATTCCCACATCAACTTTGTAACAGAAAAAAGTAGGTTAAATGTGCAGCATTCAATATTTTTACAATATTGCACAACCATTGTTTCTATGTAGTTCCAAAACATTTTCATCACCCCACTAGGGAAGTCCTCTATCTAGTAAGAAGTGATTTCTTTTCCTTCTGTCCTGTGCCTGGTGAATCTAACCTGCTGTTTGTCTCTGTGTATTTGCCTGTTCTGGGAATTTCATATGAATGGAATCATAAAATATGTGACCTAATATATTTTAGGTGTTCCAAATTTTGTTTATTGAGAACATTTGCGTTTCTGTTTGTAGTTATGATGCTTAGTGATGCTGTTGGTATTTTTTAAGTTTTTGTTTGAATGCCTATTCTTAGTTCTTTGTGTATATGCCTAGGATTAAACTATTGAATTTTATGAAAACTCTGATAACCTTTTGAGAACCTACTAAATTGTTTACTACATTTATATCTTTTATATCCCCATCAGCAGTGTGTAAGTTTTAGTTTATAGCCATGCTAGTAACCTTAGTGTAGTTCGTTGAGGTGGGGTTTATTTGTTTGGAGGGGGCAAGGGTTGGTTGGTTGACTTTTTTCTTTTTCTATGGTACTGGAGAGCAAATCCAGAGCTTTGCATATTCTAGGCAAACACTCTTACCACTGAGTTAGATCCCTAGCTAAATATAAGTTTCTACATACAATCTTTCCATCTATAAATTACTATTGAAAGTGATGTTAACCATAGTTACCAGTATGTTAACGTCTATTAGTATCTAGTAATTTAAGAGTATTTCACTGCACCAACATATTCTTCTATAGATATGTTTCTGTAGAAATCAAATTTCTCAAAAAGAAAATTTGAGATAAATTCAATGGAGAAACACTGCCATTGAGGTTTCTTACTTGCTATAAAAAGTTCTAGGTTGAACACAAGTAAGAAAATTTTAATATATAGTGTGCTTGATTTTAATTGATTATAAAGAATGATAAAATTGCCAATAAGGATGGTATATGGTTTTAATCCCAGCACTGATGATGCTCAGACAGGGGGATCTTTGTGAGTTCAAAGCCAGACTGGTTTACAAAGTGAGTTCGACACAGTGAGACCCTCTTTCTCAAAAAAAATAAAAAGAAACTAAAAAATAAGAATGATAAGATTAAAAGTTCAAAATATGCTCCATTTTATTTTTATTGAATGTAAAGAATGGTTAAGTATGGCCACTAGTCAAACACTACATGAGAAACCTATAGCAAAACAGCAAACAAATATATCAGGAAATCTCATTCTACGTTAGACTGCTTTCTTTCTGTATATACTTGAATCTAGTTATTCTTTTTTTAAATTTATGTTTATGTGCACTGGTGTTTTGCATGTATGCCTGTAAAGGAATCATATCTTGGAGTTACAGTTGTGAGCTGCTATGCAGTTGCTGGGAATTGAACCCAGGCCCTTTGGAAGAGCAGTCAGTGCTGTTAACCTCTGAGTCATCTCTCCAGCCAGATCTAGTTATTCTTTATAGCTGTTTAAAACATGCTGAGCAAATGATCCTCCAGATTTCTCTTTGTCTGTGTAAGAAACTTGGATTTGTTTGTATTCTTCACAGAGTTGCTGCATCTTGGTTCTTTCACTACTCCGTCTGGGTGTGTGGACATCTATCCCAAAGGGTTTTGGCTATAGATAAAATCTGACCCATACTATGGAACCATCACATATGGAACATTTACATGTTCATAATGCCCTTATAATTTAGTTACATGTGTTCCCATTATGCGAGTAGGTAAATGTGTGTTCATGTAGGAAGAATTTTTCTCAAGGTCAGGTTAGTAAGTGGAGGGATTGAGCTTCAGGTTCAATTAAGATTTAGCTTCCCACAAGGAAATATCCTTTTCCTTAATATTAATGATATTAACACTAATGATCTTAATTACCATTGGTTGCATAGAAATTTATACTTTACTGAGCACTTAAACTCCCATCAAGCTTCATAACAAACATGTGAATTACAGGGTACTTTTTACAAAGGAGGAAACGAGGCACACAAAAATCAGGCAACCTGTTGAAGCCTACTGAACACATGATTTAAAGCCACATTTTACGGCGAACTATAAAGCTGGGCTCAGTGGTGCACACCTGTAGTTCTAACATTTAGGAGGCAAAGGCAAGAAGATGGCTGTGAGTCCAAGGTCAGCCTCAGCTACTGCCTTAGTTATTTTTCTATTATTGTGATAGCCCACCCCCAGTGACACATGTCCTCCAACATGGCCACCCCTCCTAACCCCTCCCAAATAGTTCCTCCAACTGGGGACCAAGTATTCAAGTATGGGAGCCTATGAGGGCCATTCTCATTCCAACCTCCACAGGTGCATGGCAAGATCCCCTTCCTTAAACAAAAGAATCAAAGTTCCAATTTTGTGTGCTTAAATATACTGCCTCATTCTGTGATATGGTTGATATTTTATGTTTTTAATTAAGTATGAAAGTTGGGGACAGGATATGTGTGTATGAATGCAGATACCCTCAGGAGCCAAAGAATGTGTCAGATTATATAGAGCTGTAGTATAGGTAGTTGTGAACTAGCTGGTGTGGGTGCTGTGGCTCTGAAAGAGCAGTATTTATTCTTAATCAGTGAGTGATCTTCCCTAAGTTAATAATTAGGACCATACCTGACAAGTATTGTAAGTTTAGGAAAGATAATCTGTGTGATCAAAACGTCATTTATAACTATCACAAGTTGATGTATTTCTCTCATTTCTTTTTGTGCAGAAGTGATACTGATTTGATTTGATATCAACATAGCCTTTCTAATTTGTCCGTATTAACCTTTCCTGTTTTCTTTTAGGTCCACCTCACTCATTTAATCGAGATGAGACAATGATCATTGCTTTGGCGTCAGTCTCTGTATTAGCTGTTTTGATAGTCGCCTTATGTTTTGGATACAGAGTGTTGACAGGTAAAAAAAAAAAATACTACTTTTTGTCTCATTTTGCAAAAATGCCATTTAATCAGAATTTATCTTCTTTAAAAATTTCTTTTACATTTATTTGTTTGCTTATTTATTGTATAATGGAGGATGTTACATGATATTTTGTTTGTGTTCTGGCAAATAAATCTTGCCTGAAAGGTCAGAGAAGCTGAGCAGCCAGCCATCAGAGACTTCTTACCTCTACAACCAAATCTCAGACCAAATTGGTGGTCCAGAGGGGAGGGGCACCCTGTCTCCACCCTTATTTTCCTGTCTTCATGTCCTGAGTGCTGGGTTTAAAGGCATGTACTACCACCTCCAGGCTGTTTCTCTTTTAGAGGGTTCATTCTCTGTAACCCAGGGTGACCTTGAACTCCTGATCTTCCTACCTCTTCCTCCCAAATGCTAGCATTAAAAGTGCCTGGCCTTGTGGGTAACTTGCCTTCTGATCTCCAGGCAGCTTTACTTGTCAGAACACAAAGTATCACAGGGGAGGCATCATGCATGTATTGAGATGAAAGGGTAATTTACAGGAGTTGGTTTTCTCCTTTGACCATGTGGAGTCTAGGGGCTAAACTTGGGTCCTCATCAGCTTGGTGGCAAGCCCCTTTACCGCTCAGCCCTCTTGCCAGCCCTATTGTTTCTCTGTAAAAAGTCTCTGTGGAAAGTGTTGATACAAACAAAAGTCTGTGCCATATGTGCTGCAGCAGCTCCCATTCTTGGTGTCAACAAACATTTCCCCCAGTCTTTACAAAAAGTTTTAATTTTTTATTTGTATTTATGTGTCTGTGTGTCTGTCATGATGTGTGTGCTCCCTGAGGAGGCCAGAAGATACCATGGCATCTCCTAGTGCTAGAGTTACAGGTGGTTTTCAGCCTTCTGCAAACTGAACTTAACTCTTTGGGAAGAGCAGCAAGCTCTCTTAACAGCTGAGCAATGTCTTCAGCCCAACCAGAAGAAACCCAAAATGTCTGTTACCCACTGCAACAGTTATTGCTCACAGGCAATATCACTTAAATCTACATCCCCACTCACTACTCCCTCCATACCACTGAGTTCTTTTAATCAAAACACAGGTACCTAGATCTATAAATACTTTTGCATTATCTCTATAATGGCTTAAAACTATATAATCATAATGCCATTTTTAAATGATGTAATTTCTCATTAGGTATTTGATCAGCTCTAATAAATTTTAGGTTTGAGGGTTGTTTAGGAAACCAGCACTTATTCGTTCATTTGAATTTTTTTGAAAATTCAGCATTAGGATTTTACACTTTTTTATTGTAGTTAGAGACAGAGTTTCTCTGTGTAATAGCTCTGGCTGTTCTGGAACTTTCTTTGTACACCAGGCTGTCCTTGAACTCACAAAGATACATCTGCCTCTGCTTCCCAAGTGCTTGCACGACCACTGCCCTGCAGGATTTTACACTTTCAGTACTGAGTCATCATGGGATTTTTTTTCACAGAATTCCGCCCTCATGCTGTTCATTATTTATCTTATTTATCATTTATTTCTATGAGTTGTTTTAATCCCTGCTATAGCTCTTCTTAACTGTAATATTAAAAAGATGACATTTTCATTTTAAGACAGTTGCATATTAGTATGTTTTCTTATTCTTCTAGGAGACCGGAAACAGGGTCTTCACAGTATGAATATGATGGAAGCAGCAGCATCAGAGCCTTCACTGGACTTGGATAATCTGAAGCTGCTGGAGGTGAGGTTGTGCTTAGATTGTTGGCCGTCACTGTTACCTGTGTTTCATCACTAGTACTGTTTCTTCTGGCAGTATCTCAGGAACTAGTTAGAAATCTTTCAGGACATGCTAGTGCATACTTATAATTCCTATAATTATGCACTAGCATGTCCTGAAAGTCAGGAAGCAGAAGCAAGAGGATTTTTTCAGGTTGCAGGCCACCTTGGTTTGTATATCAGGTTCCAGGACAGCCATGGCAATGTAGCCAGACTATTTTAAAAATAAAGTGAAGGGGCCAGGCTGTGGTGGTGCACACTTTTAATCCCAGGACTGGGAGGCAGAGGCAGGCAGATCTCTGTGAGTGCTAGGCCAGCCTGATCTTCAGAGCAAGTTCAGAACAGCCAGGGCTACACAGAGAAATCTTGTCTCAAAAAAACCAAGAGGAAAAAAAGTGGAGGAGAAGGTCTAGGGCCTAAATGATGTTCAGTTTCCAACATTGAGAGACACACCAACTAACATGGAGTTCTGCCATACACACACACACACACACACACACACACACACACACACACACACACACACACACACACACACACACACACACACACACACACACATATACATACATTTTATTTTTGAGACAGGGTCTTTCTGTAACTTTGACTGTCCTGGAACTTTCAATATAGACCAGGCTGGCCTCAAACTCACAAGAGTTTGAGGGGCCTACCTGCCTCTCTTCCTTCTGAGTGCTGAACCTATATTTTGCTACCACTTTTCTCAGAGGGCTGTGTTTGTTTTGTGTGTTGAATCTTACCTAGAAAATGATACAAGCCTGGGCATGTTGGCACACGCCTTTAATTCCAGTGCTTAGAAGGCAGAGGCAGGCAGATCTCTGTGAGGTTGAGGCCAGCCTGGTCTACATAGAGTGTTTCAGGACAGCCAGAGCTACATAGAAGACCCTGTCTCAAAAAATAAAACCAAAAAAAAAATTGAATAAAATAATGATACAATAAAGTTGTATAAAGAAATGACAGTAGATCTCCAGCTTGTTTTTAGTGAAACTTTCTAAGAAACCCAAAACAAAGAGAACCAATTACGTTTTGCTATTGCTGTTTCTTTGTGCATTTTGTAGATTTTTATTTTTAGATACTGTTTATATAATACTGTGGAACTCCCAGACTTTTACCAATTTCTAAT
Source organism: Phyllotis vaccarum (assembly GCA_033318265.1). Classification (NCBI taxonomy): domain Eukaryota; kingdom Metazoa; phylum Chordata; class Mammalia; order Rodentia; family Cricetidae; genus Phyllotis; species Phyllotis vaccarum. The sequence goes on from JARWLC010000007.1 coordinate 11,224,911, forward strand.
GTGTGCTGTTTTTAAAAAAAATTATCTTAACTTTGATTTTGTGTGTGTATGAGAGAGAGAGAGAGAGAGAGAGAGAGAGAGAGAGAGAGAGAGAGAGAGAGAGAGAGAGAGAGAGAGAGAGAGCAGTGCCTGTGAATGCTAGAAAGGGGTGTTGGGTGTTCTGGAACTGGAATTATAGGCAGTTGTTAGCCACCTGAGGTAGGTGCCAGAACCAAACTTAGGTCCTCTGGAAGATTAGTGCATGCTGTTACCACTGAGTATCCGGCCTTGTGTGTTGATTTTTGTTATTTGTATTAGTAAGCAATTGACTTGGTTGGACACATACTACAAGCAGTGACTTGAGCAGAAGCTCAGATCTCAGCTCAGTTATTATATTTAGGTAGAATCTCTGTCCTATGTGTTCACTGAATTCCCTTGTTCTGGCTTTCTCCTTCTGAGGCTTTTCCCCCTCACTCTACAGAAACTCTGGTTGCCACAGACTATATCCTCTGGCTTGAAAGACCCTCTTATACCATCTTTAATTCCACTGGTCAAAGCTGATTTTAATCTACCTGAAAGCTAAAACCCATATGCATTCCTTTCTTACATGCTTTGATGCCTTTTAGACTCTTAACTGCTTTTGCTTATTTTTCAGTGTGTTTAGGTTTTTCTTTTAATTTTGTCCAGAGTGTTTAGCTCTCATTAGTCAGGCAGGAGCTTCCTCGGTATACCATGCACAGATATTAGTTGAAAACAGAAGAGAGATGCTGCAGAGAATGGGGGATTGCGGTTTGATTTTGTTTTTTAAAGTAAGTTTAATTGTTCAATTTTAATTTTAATATGAATTAATAATTTGCCTTTTTAAAAACAAACTTACAGCTGATTGGTCGGGGTCGATATGGAGCAGTGTATAAAGGTTCCTTGGATGAGCGTCCAGTTGCTGTAAAAGTATTTTCTTTTGCGAACCGTCAGAATTTTATAAATGAAAAAAACATTTACAGAGTGCCTTTGATGGAACATGACAACATTGCTCGCTTTATAGTTGGAGATGAGAGACTCACTGCAGATGGACGCATGGAGTATTTGCTTGTGATGGAGTATTATCCCAATGTAAGTTCTTTGTAAAAAGATATTACTATTCATTATGCTTTCAATCACATTTTTAGGATGTATTACAGAGTGCTGCTTTCTATAAACTTGTTATTAGCGTTCTTCAATGAAATAAGGATTTTAGGCCAGAATTTCAATTGAGTACATCACTCAGCCAGGTATCATGGCACAGGCCTATCATCCTGGCACCCAGAAAGGAGGCTAAGGCAGGAGGATTGTGGGTTAAGACCAGCCTGGGTGTGGTGACATATATTCTAAGACCCTACCTTAAACAACAACAAAACACTAGTAATTCTCTAGGCACCTCCCTTCTCCCCTCACCCCTTCCCTTCCCACCTTAGCCCTCCCTGTCTTACCTCCCTGTCCCTCCTCTTTACTTAGAGGTGAACAGACATGTGCAGACAGTCATCCCTCAAGCAGTTGGTTATAAGATACCTTCCAAACACACACACCAAAACTGATAGCTGCTCAGATCCCTTATATACAATGCCATGTAGCATTTGCATACAATCCTTTCATATCATTTCTTGATTATACAGTGTAAATGCTATGTTAATAGTTGTTACACTGTTTATTTAGGGAACAATGACAAGAAAAATGTTTTGTACAGATGTAAAGATTCTTTGGGTTATTATTTGTTTGTTTGTTTGTTTTTTGCCTCTATTGGAGATAACCCAGAGTCTGGGTATACTAAGCAAGTGCTTTTCCACCAAGCCACATCTCCATCCCTAAATATTTTCATATAGCTAATTGAACCCTAGAATGTAAAGCTTGCAGGTATAGAAGACTGGCTGTATAGATTTACAAGAGACATATGTGTTCTACTTAATAAATCATGACAATGTTGTTTTACAATTTTGGTTTAAAACAGTTTTCCCAAGTTAATCTGATAGACCAAAGAAATGTTTAAAACAACCATTCATAATTTTAATATTTGAAGCCTAAAATTTGATACTTAAGTTTCTTCTTTCCCCTGTCTCCTTTAGGATTAGTATTGCTGTGATGAGACACTGAACAAAATCAAGTTGGGGAGGAGAGGGTTTATCTGGCTGACATGTCCACATCACTGTTCATCATCAAAGGAAGTCAGGACAGGAACTCAAACAGGGCAGGAACCTGGAGGCAGAAGCTGATGCAGACACCATAGAGGGTGCTGCTTACTGGCTCTCTCATCCTTCTTTCATGTTTTTTGTGGGTAGTGTTGCCATGGTCGTTGTTTCCAGAAGGGTCTCACTCTGTAGACTAGGCTGGTATTAAACTCACAGAACTTTACTTGCCTCTGCCTCCCAAGGGCTGGGATTAAGGATGTGGGCCACTGTAATTGTTTTGTTTTGTGGTCATCCTGCCTTTTTTGTTTTAATAAAACCCTAAAACCACCAGCCCAGAGGTGTCCCCAACGATAATAGGCTGGGTTTCCCACAGCTATCAGTAATTAAGAAAATGCCCTACAGGCTTGCCTGCAGCCTGGTCATATGGAGAGGTTTTCTCAGTTAAGGTTCTCTCCTCCCAGAGGACTATACAAGTCAGCACAGCCTCTGTCCTCTTGTCTTTTCAAAAATACCTTATCATTATCAATAGCTCTTCATGGAATCCTAGCCTATGCAAATCCTTTATAAGGTTGTCTAACTTACCTGTTCTTGTTGAAGCACATAAATTTCACTGTTTTGTTATAACCTTTTTTTAAAAATTATATGTATAGGGATCTCTATGCAAATATTTGAGTCTCCATACAAGTGATTGGGTAAGCTCTTGCCGTCTGGCTCATTCTGTGACTAGAGGATTGGCTTATCTTCACACAGAGTTACCACGAGGAGGTAAGATGAATGAATTTTATCATATTTTAAAGAAAAGCCATAATTTGAATATTAACCAGTTGTTTGAAAGTTCCATTATGAGGAAACATTTGAATGTTTATAGGCAGAAAAGCAAGCATGGATCTCATTAGGAATTCAAAGACTTTCATTCTAAAAATATGCATATAGATTTTTTAGAAAAAACTATTTGAGGTGGAGTGTATCACAGTGATAGAATGCTTCCTTAGCATGTGTAAGGCCCTTCATTTGATCCCTAATATCATAAAACCAGACAAGGAAAATCCTAGCAGATTTTCAAACCTCTTGAAGTCTATTTGCGAACCTTAGGTTAATACTCTTAACTAGGCTATATTTTCCTTGTCTTTATTTTGTTTATGTGAATCAATTATGGTGTATTAGTTTTAATATTACATGGGTTTTTTCATAAATTGTAATACTCAAACATTTTTTATAAATTAATATTTTGCTAGCTTGAGTCAAGGGAGGGAACAGATAACAGTGGCTTTATTAATTATTTTGTCTCATATACATATAAGAATCTCAAGAAAACATGGTGGCTCTTGCCTTTAATCCCAACCATAATAAGGCAGAGGCTGGTGGATCTGAGTTTGAGGCTAGTGTAAGTCTACATAACAAGGTACAGACCCACCAGGGTCAAATAGTGAGACATTGTTTTCTTGTTTTGGGGGTTTTTTTTTGTTTGTTTTTTTGTTTTTGTTTTTTTTTTTTTTAAAAAAAAAAACTTAACTAAAAAGAAGCCACGTAATTATAATCCTCATACTCAAGAGGTTGAAACAGGGAGGATTGTGAATTGAAGGCCAACCTGGGATACCTAAGCCACCTTTGACTACAGAGAAGACCTGTCTCAAAAGACGGAGGAAGAAGCAGCAACTAAAGAGAGGATTAAGATTATAGGCCAGTGGGAGAGCGTGGGACACTTGACTAGTGTGCTTGGTTCAGTCCCCAGCAACAGACAAACCAGAACCTAAAGCCAAGTGTCAAGGACTGGTTTGCAGCAGGATAGCACATGTGGTTTTCATTTCCATGGTTACTTCTTTTCCATTGTGCTGTGTTCTAGGTAGTAATGGAGAAAAGGGGGGTGTGTGTCTCCTTCCTTCTAAAGTTCCTCTGGTGCACATGTTTTGTTTCTTAGAACAAAATGCTCACCCAGTGGAGACCAAATATAGTTGTGTTTTGTTCTTTTCAGGTAATGTTGGGTTCTGTTATTAAACAGGAACGGAAGGCAATCTTGGCCAGTATTATATTCTCTGTTACAACTTGTCTTCTTCAGCTTTCCTGTGTTCTTTTACTAGTCGTCCAAACCACCTCTTTTGCATACATCTGCTTTCTCACTTTGTTTCGATGTATGCGTACATCACAGGCACCCCTACATTAGGGTGGCTGTGAAAATCCTGTCTTTGTGCTCTCTCAAGCTTTCACTGCTGACCTGTCACTGTTCCTGTAGTATCCCTGACCTCTTTAGTGAGTAGATTTTAATGTATCCTTTCTTAGACCCTTGTTCCATTATATAATAGCGTGGATCATCTTTTCTAGCTGATACTTCATATATAAATAATTTCTTTTGAATAATTTATTGGCTCATTTACTTGCCATCTTTCCCTGGGTACAAGATTGACCTGTTATTGCCTGTGTCAGCATCTTGATACTCTTACTTCAGTGTTTTAGCACATTAGCCACTGGACCATGTTTCCTTACTTTTAAATATTATAACTCCTTTTAGAAGTTGGCTTAAAGCAGAATTTAAAATATTCTCCTAATTCCCCTTTCAATATTTACATGATTCAGCAAGGTTTTAAAGCAAACACTGGCTAAAATTTTTTATGTAAACAAAGCTGTTTTTCCCAAACAGTGGCTCATGCCTTTAATCCTAACACTCAGGAGGCAGAGTCAGGCAAATCTCTGTGAGTTCAAGGCCAGTTAACGTAGAAGTTCCAGGACAGCCAGAACTACATAGTGAGACCCCATCGAAAAAATTATAGTGAATAAATAAGTAATACACCCAATTGAATTCATTTAGTGTTGCTCATATGTATATGTTTTTAGGACTAACCAGTATTAGATAATTAGTATTAGATAACCAGTTGGGGGCTCCTTCTGTGGGAGAACTGATTCTCCTTCTTGGCAGTCATTAGTTAACTATAGCTCTTTATCTAGGGTGAAGCTGTGTGAGATCTCCCCCATTTGTTAGCTTATCACCTGATGTCCTCATCGTTGAGGTCTTCTTTAGGTTACCATATTGTTGGGAATTATGGATGCCGCTGACCTGTCCTGTACAGAAGACTGTCTCTTGGCTGGTCCTCTGGCCTTTGCAGTCTACTTGCCCTTCTTGTGATGTTCTGAGTCTTAGGGTCAGGTGTTTATATTGTGTTTATATCAATTGGAGCTAGGCACCTCCTGGTAAGTTGTTCTCCACATTTTGACCAGTTGTGGCTTTCTGTAATGGTCTCCCTCTGCTGCATAAAGAAGCTTCTTTGATGATGAGTACAGCTACAGGGAGACCAGCTTGATTTACATGAAACCCTGTCTGAAAAACTAGCCAACCCATTAACCAGCCAGTCACAACAATAAATACAAAACAAAACAGAAATGAAGAGAATAATCAAGTTTATGCTACAGTTAGAAGTATGTTTACTATTAGATTCAGTTGACTGTTCAGTGCTTGATTACCTGAGTGTAAGAACAATTATTAGAAGGTAGTAATAAGTTGGAATTGTGGGCTCTGGTTTGGATTGAGTTAGTGTTAGACTCATGTTCTTTCTGCCTCTTGCTTCCCAAGTGTTGGTATTGTAGGCATGAGCCTTGACAACATGCTTACTTTCTCAACCCCATTTTTTCATCATTAATGGGTGGAAAATAGAAAATCTTTTCTCTGTATGTATGTGTGGCCCCATTATCTGCATGCTAATTTAATCTCCAGTAGATCTACCTAAGCATTAATAAGTATTTGAAATTATTCAAACAGATCATTACAAACCTGCAATTTCCCATCGAGATTTAAACAGCAGAAATGTCCTGGTAAAAAATGATGGCACATGTGTTATTAGTGACTTTGGTTTGTCCATGAGACTAACTGGAAATAGACTGGTGCGCCCAGGTGAAGAAGATAATGCAGCTATCAGTGAGGTGAGTCTATAAGCATCACACTGTCATACTACAAAATCGTAACACTCACAACAGTTATTCTGTGAACTGTTAGGAGTTAGAAAATTAGGAAACACCAAATACATTGTATAAAGATCTAAGTAAAATTGATCCATTCATTTTGAGAATTCCAACTCATTTGAACAGACATTAGGGAAAGTATCTAGGAACTTATTAGATTGACTGGGTTTCCTTTTCCTGGTTTGTTTTTTTCATTTCTTTGTTTCTTTGAGACAGATTCTCTTTATATAGCCCAATTTGGCCCTGAGTTTACCGTTCTCTGAGGGCTGAGATTTCAGGCAAGTGCTGCCAGACCCAGCCAGGAATTGATTTCTAAAGCCAGAGTAGAGTTACCAAGTTTGAGACAGGAAAGTCTGCTCTGTGGTTACAATGTTAACATGTCCTTCCTGACCCTTTTCTGTACTTTCACATACAAAATTCTTTGTTCAAATTTGAAATTTTTAAAATGTATTTATTCTTATGTACATTGGTGTTTTGTCTGAAGGCATGTCTGTATGAGGGTGTCAGATCCTTTGGAACAAGAATTATAGACAGCTGTGAGTTGTCATGTGGGTGCTAGGAATTGAACCCAGGTCCTATGGAAGAACAGCCGGTGCTCTTAACTGCTGAGCCATCTCTGCTCTTCACTACTGAGCCATCTCTCAAGCCCCCAGATTTGCAATTTTTACAAGTATTCAGTGATGTACATATTGCTGTGCAGTTTTCTTACCACGTTTGATCGATTTTGTTTTGCATTGTTGCCTCTTCTGCACAGGTAGGCAATGCATTAGACAGTTAACTGCAGAACAGCCTGCAGCCGCATGTGTTTGTTTGTTTGGTTGGTTGGTTTTGGTTTTTCTGAAACAGGGTTTATCTGTCTAGCCCTGGTTGCCTTGGAACTAGTTCTATAGACTAGAGTGGCATGGAACTCACAGAGATTCACACCTGTGATCTACCTGCCTCTGCCTCCTTGTGCTGAGATTAAGTGTGTGCACCACTGCAGTCCAGACAGATTTTTTTAATTGGCATAGGAACATTCACTTTATTCTTTCATTAATGAGTAGTTTTTACTAGACTATATTTAATACTATTTAACTGTTAAGAAAGGAGAGGTTTTTAAAGTAGAATGTACAAAGGGCTCAGTACTGCTTTGGGTTGATAGTTTCATTAACAGGATTAAATTTTACACATGATTTTTGGTCTAATGTTTTCCCTTCGGGATGTGTTGCCTTTTTGTCTTTAAAATACTACTCTTCATTTACCAGGTTGGCACAATTCGCTATATGGCTCCAGAAGTGCTAGAAGGAGCTGTGAACCTGAGGGACTGTGAGTCAGCTCTGAAGCAAGTGGACATGTATGCCCTTGGACTGATCTACTGGGAGGTGTTTATGCGCTGTACAGACCTCTTTCCAGGTAAGAGCTGCTGTTAGATTTATCCAGGCTGTTTTCTAGATAGGGTTTCTATGTGTAGCCTTGGCTATCCTAGAACTAGCTCTGTAGACCAGGCTAGCCTACACCTTGTAGAGATCCTCCTGCCTCCAGTTCCAGGGTGCTGGGATTAAAGACGAGGACCATCACCACCCTTTGTTTATCTGGATTTTTGAAGTGACACAGTTGGGATTTCTTTCTCACTTACTTTCAACTACTCAATTGGATGTAATAATCTTTTTTCCTTTAAACGTTCAGTTTATTGCTATCTGAATATGGGATATTCAGAATAGAAACATCACTAATAGAGTGAAATAAATTAGAATTTTTTTTAGTTAAAAATGACTCCAAGTTTTCATCTAAGTAGTTTTATTCCAGTAGTAGGTCTTCAGCCCTCACTGCGGCTCTAAGAAGATCCTTAGACATCCACATACATGTGGCATACAGACACACATAAAATTAGCTTATAGTTCTAATACATGATGAAATGAACTAATGGTCAGCCACTTTCTACTTAAAAGTATATTTTTGGGGCCTTTAGAAAAGGTTCATCAGCTAAGAATGTGCTTTTCCAAAGGACCCAAATTCAAGCCCCAGCAACCATTCCAGGAGGCTCACAACAGCCTGTAGCTCCAGCTGCAGGAGATTCAACTTCACTGGTCTCGCTGGCACCTGCACCTGTGGTCAGAAGTTTCTGTCCCTCCAGAAACTCTCAAATACCTGGCAGCTGCTTCCCAAGTAATTGACTCAGAGACTTAATATTGCTCAAATTGAAGTTGCTCAAGCATATTACTATCTAGCTCTTCCACTTAAATTAACTCATAATTCTTCTCTGTTTAGCCACGTGGCTTGGTACCCTTTCTTGAGTGCATCATTCTCATCTTGCTTCCTCTACGTCTGGATGGCAACTGTGTCTCTACCTCTCCTCTTCCCAGAATTCTCCTAGTCTGGGTGCCCTGCCTATGCTTCACATATGGCTACTGGCCAATCAGCATTTAATTAAACCAGTACAAATGACAAATCTATACAGTGTACAAGAGCATTATCCCACAGCATAGACGCACAGGCACATATCTACACCAGATGCACATTCATATCTATATAACTAAAAATACTACAAAGAAAAAATTTTAAAGTATATCTTTAATAGAAGTATAAAGAATTAAGACATTTTTCTGACAATAGCAGTAACTGTCAACTGAGATATTGGCACACCTCTTTTGTTTGGCTTTTTTTTAAACATCGTAACATAGTTTTGGTTTTCTATATTACTTCTTTATTATATTAGCATAATATAATCAGTCAGCAACTCGTTTTTACTTTATATTTTTAAGTTCTATTGTTTAATACAGGATCTTACAATATAGCGCTGACCTAGTCATACTTTCTGTGTAACCCAGCCCAAGCTAGTTTCTTTTCTTTTTCTTTCTTCTTGGTTTTTGAGACAGAGTTTCTCTGTGTATCTTTGGCTGTCCTGGAACTCTCTCTGTGGACCAGGCTGGCCTTGAACTCACAGAGATTCACCTGCCTCTGCCTCTGCCTCCCTAGTGCGTATGCTACCATACCTGACTCCAAGCTAGTTTATAACTTGTTGAACTCCCCATGCCTCTTTCTCCTGAGTGCAGATTTTACAGTCATGCACACCACTCCCAGAAAAGTGTGTGTATGTGTGTGTGGTGCATGTGTGTATATGTGTGAGGTATTGTGTGGTGTGTGTGTATATATATGTGTATACGTACACGTCCATATATACTCGCATTCATATATGGACATAAATATGTTTGGGGTGTGTGTTTGTGTGTATCCATGTGTGTGTGTGTATATGTGTGGGGTGTGTGGTGTGTGCGTGTATGTGTGGGGTGTGTCTATGTATGTGTATACGTACACGTCCATATATGCTCACATTCACGTGAAAGCCAGAGATTGTCACCAGATATCTTCTTGATGGCTCTTAGCCTTCTGAACAAGGTCTCTCACTCTTGTTAGGCCTGTGACCATCAAACCCTTTGTTTCCACATCCCCGGCATTGGCATTATAGGAACATATTACTAGGCCCAGATTTTTCCATGAGTACTGGGGATCTGAACACTGGATCGCATGCTTGTATAGCAAGCATTTTACCAACTGAGCCTTCTTCACAGCTACCAGAAACATGTTTGTTTGTTTTAAAAGTACTACAATTAAAGGATGACTATTAATTTTGTTCTAATAAATAATTAAGAGCAATATTAATGGTTAGGGTATGGCTCGGTGCTAGAGCACTTGCTTCCTGTGTGCAAGGCCTTGAGTTTAATCCCCACTAAAGGAATTAAACACCTCTCCGTTTTATCACTAGGGAGGCGTTGTTTCTTGCTCTTTTGGGGAGACCACCACCCAGCTTTTCTTAAACCATCCTTTGCCTCTGGCCCTTTCATCCTTCTGCACGTCTTTCACTCTTGCTCTGTGGCTGTGGCCGGCTCTTCTTCCCCTGCGCCTTGGTCTTCTTGGTCTTCGCTCTCTCTCCCCCCATCCTCCCTGCCTGCAGCCTGGCCTCCTTTCTCTTGCCTGGCCATCCTTCCTCTTGCCTGGCCATCCTTCCTCTTGCCTGGCCATCCTTCCTCTTGCCTGGCCATCCTTCCTCTTGCCTGGCCATCCTTCCTCTTGCCTGGCCATCCTTTCTCTTGCCTATCCATCGGCCCTTCAGTTTTATTGGACCATCAGATGTTTCCAGTAGGCACAGCTTCACAGAGTTAAACAAATGCAACATAAAAAAAGTCACACATCTTTGCACCTTTTTATGTGTGTGTGTATGTATATAATTATAATTATGATGACAATATGGAATAGATTATCACTGCTGGCCAGAGTAAATTGGCACAGACACTGTAGAAATCAATATGGAGGTTCTTTGAAATGTAAAAATGGGACTACCATATACCATATAGCCTGGCAAGATGGGTCAGTGACTGAAAGCTCTTGATACACTGACATAATGACCTGAGTTTGATCCCCAGGACCCATGTAAAGATGGAAGTGGGAACTCCACAGACTTGTCTCTCCTGGGCACACACATGCACACAAACAAGGAAAACTAGTATATAGCCAAGCAATTTAGGCTCATTTTCCTATCATGCCTGCCAGCTCCCAAATATGGAGACATATTATTAGTTATGAAAGTTCAGTCAATAGCTTGAGTGTGTTTCTAACTAGCTCTTATAACTTAAATTAACCCTGCTTCTTTTACATGGCTCTATTACCTTTACTTTGTAATGCCCATGCTGCTGCCTCTGCATCCTCACTTCTTCCCAGTGTCCTCTGTGTCTGGAAATTCTGCCAAGCCATTGGCTGTTCATCTTTTTATCAAACAAATCATCTTTACACTGTACAAAAAGATTATTCCACAACACAGCAATACCACTTTTGGGTATATTTTTTTTAAGTCCTAAGACTGAGATCTTTACCCATTTCTGTCCATTGCTGCAATAATCATAATATCTCAGAACTGGAACTAGATGATGAATAAAAGAAAGTGTGTGTGTGTGTGTGTGTGTGTGTGTGTGTGTGTGTGTGTGTGTGTGTAATGGAATTTTATTCAGCCATGAAGAAAAATGAAATCATGACACTAATTAAAAATGTATGAATCTGGAAAGGATTGTGTTATGTAAAAATAAAACAATCCAGCAAATACTGCTTTCTCTCATATGCATATCTTAAATACTAATTTTTATTTATGGGGGAGGTGTGAACTTTAGGTTCTGAAACTAACAAAGGGACCAATGGGTGGGGATGAACAAGATGATGGAGGAGGGAAGGAGATAAATATAAAGAGTAAAGTGTGTGTGGAAATGCCATAATGAACCCCTCACTGTCCAGTACACTGGAACATGCATTGGGAGGCACAGAGGCAGGTGTATTTCTGTGAGTTTAGAGTTCAGCCTGGTCTACATGGTGAGTTCTAGTACAGCCAGAGCTACATAGTGAGACCCAGCTTTGGGAAAAAAAAAAACAAAAAAACAACGAGGAAGAGGAAGCAGTGGTAGTCCATTACTTTGTATACTAACCTTAAAAACTAATAAATAAAATAGAAAGGATTGTAAAAGGTTAAATTTCAGAGGTAAATAATTTTGTTTAGTATTTAGAGTCTCAGCATTATGAAAAGAGTTGGGAAATGGATAACAGTGATAGTTGCATGTGGTTGTATTTTAAACTTTCCCCTAAGTTTAATTTAAAAAATTTTAAATAATAAAGTTTTCAATGCTGTATTATTTTACAATAGAAAATAAGAATAAGAAAATTACATTGAGATAGTAATTTTACTGTTACTGTACAAAACCTGAGAAAAGCAAAGAAAGACATCTTGACTGAAGTTTTAGAGATGTCAGTCTATAGCTTAGCCCTGTGTTTAGGCAGATCATAGTATCAGGAGCCCAGAGGAACTTCTCTGTGGGAGATGGGAAACAGGAGTAGTCCAGACAATACAAATAACCCCAGGGTACCCTCCCACAGTCTACGTCTTCATTTTACCACTTTCACATTTTACCATCTTCCAATAATGTCACATAGTATGAGTCATCAAAGGATGGAGCCAAGGGATGTTCATTATGGTCTTAGCTCTCACAATCTAAGTATGTCTGGAGATACCCCCACAGACACCCCAGAATGTCTGACTCTCCTACGTACTTCTTAATCCAATCAAGCTGATGATTAAGATTAATTAAATCTCTATATGTTAAATACCTATAATCTTGCCACAGAAGTAGGTAAGAAGAGCACATTAAGACTAGCAGTGATGGTGCACACCTTTGATCTCAGTGTTTTGGAGGCAGGGCAGGACAGCTAGGGCTACACAGAGAAGAGGAACCCTGTCAATAAAACAAAACAACAAAAGAGAGTAAATTCAAAGAAGGAATCTGCTTTGAGAGAAGCGTCTAGAGGTCTAAGAGACAGAGAGAGTAGCAGCCAGGAACTTTAAGAAATATTTAAGTCAGAGGATGATTTTCTTCTGGAAAAGTTTGAGAAGGAATATTGATAAATAACTGAAGAATGTACTGTTTTATTTTTTAGCTTTTATGATTGTGTTAGTCTCTGTTCTATTCCTGTGAAGAGACGCCATGACCAGGCAGTTTTTATAAAAGAAAGCACTTAGTTTAATTCATTATCCTCATGGCAGGGAGCGTGGCAGCAGGCCTTGCAGGATATAGTCAGATATAGTAAGAGCTATATCTTGACCCATTTTAGGAGTGAGGGATAGACTGGGTCTGGCATGAACTTTTAAAACCTCACAGGCCACATCTGCTCCAACAAGGCTACACCTAGTGGTCCTTCTGTTCCTGTCAAAGCATTTCACTCCTGGAGACTAACATTCAGGTGTAGGCTCCTATGGCAGCCACTGTTATTCAAAGCTCCACAATGATTTTTAAATTTTATGTGTGTGGGTATTTTGCCTGCACATATGAATGCCTGATGCAAGTGAAGTTCAAAAGAGCCCATTAAATACCCTGGATCTAGAGTTATAGATGTTTGTGAGCCACCACATAAATACTGAGGACCAAACCCAGGTCCTCTGCAAGAGTATCAATTGTTCTTAACCACTGAGCCATCTTTCCAACCCCAAGATTTTTTTTTGGTTCTGTTTTGTTTATTTGGGGTTTTTTGAAACAGGGTTTCTCTGTGTAACAGCCCTGGCTATCCTGGAACTTAGTTTGTAGAACAGGTTGGCCTCAAACTCATAGATGTGCCTGCCTCTGCCTCCCAAGTGCTAAGATTAAAGGTGTGCACCAACACCATCTGGCTAATTTATTATTTTTAATGTATGTTTGGCTACAGAGGCATGGGTACAAGTACTTACCTTCATGGTACATGGAGGTCAGAGGACAGCCTAAGAAATTAGTCTTCAGATACCTTTCAGGTTTTCAAAGGAAAATTAGATTATAGAACTTCTTTTGAACAATCCAGTGACTATAAAGTTTTAAGAAAATCAGTTAAGGCTAGTCTCTCCCATCATTTCAGGAAATTAACATCTTTATGTCCTCAGTGTATTAATAAAATTAGCTCCAAATAAGTGTTTATTGAAAGACTAGATTTAGAACCATACTATTTATTGAGATTTTCTTTGGTGAGTGATCATTCAGTCTCTCCTCTTAAATTTGGTTGCATGTTGTTGTACTACATTCTAGCATTTTTCTTTATTTTCTAATACAAGATCAGAGTTCAGACATAAGTTTTATATTCCTTACAATATTTCTCCCCTAAGTTTAATAGCAGTCAGACTAATTTAAAGTACCTGGGTAGTCTGAGATATAGTTCCATGGTAGAAAACTTACTTTAAAAGTTGTCCAGGGCTCAGTGATAAAGAGTACGTAAAATGCTCAAGTCTTTGAGTTTGATCCCCAACACTAAAGAATCAGGTAAGTAAAATATCTCTATTCATTGAACCTACTGTTTTATTTTTCAATAAAATTTGAGACCATTCTTAATGTTAATAATACGCCATGCCTTATGAAGTCATTGGCTCAGTTCTACGCCATTCAGAATATATCAAATGTCACAAATTTTAGTTTTGTTTTGTCTTGGAAATAGAGTTTCATGCATTACAGGCTAGCCTCATATTCCTTATGTAGCCAAGAAAGGCTGTGAACTAGATCCTCCTGCTTTTACCTCCTAAGGGATTAGGTTACAGATGCACACCACCACATCAGGTTTATGCAGGGTTGGGAAGTAAACTCAGGACTTCCTGCATGCTAGGTGGTATTCTACCAACTGAGCTATATACATAGTTAGTTCTATGAAAAAAAAATTATGACAATGACCAAATAATTAAAATTTTCCTCTTAACAAACAGTATTTAAATTAGAATTTTAAAGCATCATTAAGTATTCTACCAATATTTGATAACTGTACCATCAATAGGTACAATTTGCTGCTTATGATGAAACACCTCTGACTTTTACAAAATGTGATTAAGTTAAGTGCATTTATAAACGTACTGAAGCTGGGCAGTGGTAGTACACACTTCAATCTCAGCACTCAGGAGGCAGAGGCAAACAGATCTCTGTGAGTTTTAGGCCAGCCTGGTTCAGAGAGTGAGTTCCAGGACAGTCAAGGCTACACAGAAAAACCTAGCCTTCCCCCCACAAAAAAAAAAAAAAAGTAAAATAAACATACTGAGCCATATAGAAAACCCCCATGAGACTAACAACATAAAAATCCAATGGCCTACAGCAGTGGTTCTCAGCATTCCTAACGCTGCGACCCTTTGATGCAGTCCTTCATGTTGTGGTGGCCCCAACCATAAAATTATTTTTGCCGCTACCTCATAACTGTAATTTTTTTGCTGTTATGAATCGTAATGTAAATATTTTTTCCAAAGGGTTGCCACTCAGATGTTAAGAACCCCAGGGCCTAGGAGATTCTTGGCAAAGAACACAGAACTGCAGTCTTCCTGGCTCCTCACCATTACTCTAATGTATTAAAATAACAAGATAGATTAGAAGGGTTGGAGGTTAGGGCATTTCAGTTCTGATCTTGGCTTCATCTCTTCTTGGAAGAATCTCTTACCTCTTGTGTGTCAAGTCTTCCTGTCAGCAGAGTAACGTCTGCCTTCCTTATCTTGCTGGCTTGGCAGTGAGAGTTATGATGACCCAGATGGAAACAAACTCCATAACACATGGCAAGACTTTGTTTCTGTTTGAACAGTCAAAACAAGCTGTGCATTCTTAGCCTCTATTGGTATTTTTACAATTTACAAAATTTAGTTGTGTATTTTTAATCCATTCAGCAGAGCCCAAGTTATTAGAATACTCCACTGCATTTAAAAAGAGGGCTCAGCATTCATGTATGTACTTAGCATGTTTAAGGCTTAGAGTTTGATCCCCAACACCAAAGAATAAGTAAGTAAGTAAAATATCTATACATCATTGGAACTACTATTTCATTTATCAATAAAAATTTAGGCTGTTTTAATCATTAACAATACACCAAAACCACAATAAAGTCTCTGAAATTTGCACGTGTGCTTGAAAGAGTTTAATGCAAATGATTTCTGTGCTTATTTGATACTAGAAATACCTCTGCTATTCTATATTCTATGATGATTAGAAATTCTAACATTCTTTCTATAAATACACAGGTGAATCTGTACCAGAATACCAGATGGCTTTTCAGACAGAAGTTGGCAACCATCCGACTTTTGAGGATATGCAGGTTCTTGTGTCGAGAGAAAAGCAGAGACCCAAGTTCCCAGAAGCCTGGAAAGAAAATAGCCTGGTAAGAAAAGGAGGACTTCTCACTAGAACTAGATAAGTCTAGATGTTCTTGAAGCCAAAAATAGAAGCCCATAGCTATGGTGATTCATGCTTGCCCCCACCACTGGGCAAGACTTCAGGCCAGCCTGGGAGCGGTGGTGTAGATGTGGGTGTATAACCAACTTGATCCAAAACGTAAATAAAATAAAAACATTTCCTATACAACAAATACTGAGCTTAGGTTCATAGAAACCACACATACTAATTATTCATTGCTTTAAGCTCTTGCCATTTGGGAAAACTTGTTTTAAAAACACCATCCAGTGGATCCCTGATTCCTTGTCATCTTTTCTTCTTATTCTCTCTAGACTCTGCCCTGAAGGAGTGTTAAAAAAAATCTATGTCTTTCTCTTAAGATAATTTTCTTCTTTTGATGAAGTTCCATTTAAGTAATGTATATTATTGAGTGTAAGGTATTAAACATTACAAATCATTGCATGTTTAAAAACTGTCCATCTTAGTATCATACATGAGTAATAAATTGTCAGGGTAATGGTTTCAAGGTTGTGAAGATTTCCTCTATCTGTGGGCCAGTCTTACTTCCGCTGTTGGGGCAGGTAAGTGTATGCCATGGTGCACATTTGGAGGTCATAGGAAAACCTGGCAATTCTTACCTTCTCCCTCTTTCCTTCTGCCACACGGCTTACTCCAGTCTACCTAGGCCGTGAGCTTCTAGGCTTCCTGTCTTGTCACCTCTCACAGTACAAGTGCTGGGATCATGCAGTCATGAAACTGAATCCTTTTTCATTGGGTCCCAAGGATTGAACTCAGACTACAGGTTGTCAGGCTGGCATGAATACTACTTCTATCTACCAACCCACCTCACACAGACCCTCCATTGCTTTCTGTTTTTTCCCTGGAGACAGGATTCTCATTAACCCAGAGTGCCCTCAAACCTCCTACATAACTGAGAAGGATCTTGAACATATCATCTTCCTGCCTTCGCCTCACACATGTTGGTGTCTTAGTTACTGTTTTCTTGGTATGCATAGACACCATGATCAAGGCAACTCATAAAACATTTAGATGGCCACTTGCATAAGTTCTAGAGGGTTAGTCCATGATCATCATGGCAGGAAGCATGGTGGCAGGCAGGCAGGCAGGCAGGCACTGGAGCAGTGGCTGAACCTTTACATCACATCAGAAGCAGCAAGCAGAAAGCGTGAGAATGAGCCTGGAGTGGGCTTTTGAAACCCTAATAACACACCCTCTCCCTCAAGGCAGCATCTCCTGACCCTTCTCAGACAGACCCCTGAGGAGGAGCCCACGGAGGCAGTGTGGTGCCCTGCTGACGTATGTGCTGCTGTCCGCCCATCTGTCTCAAGGTCTTGTGTATGCTGGCTCGCTCTCTACCAGCTGAGTCGCATCTCCAGTTCCCATCTGGTTTTTATTGTTTTACTGTTGAGCTTTTGCTCAGCTTTACTTTCTGAGCCATCCATTAATTTCTCACTAACACTGTTGTATCAGTTATTTGTTAATTATATTTTTAATTTCCTGGGATGACAGGGTGGTTCTTGCCGCCAAGCTTGATGATATATTTCAATCTCTGGAACCCCCAGAGTGGATGGAGAGAACTGATTTACACAAGCTGTCTTCTGACCACCACACGCACACCACGACATATGCCATTCTCTCCCAACAAATAAATTAACATTTTTTACTTCAATTTCTACAGTCATCTTTCCTCAGTGGTTTCTTCTTAAGGTGGTAATGATGATTATTTCTGAAGGTATTTATTATCCATATACTGAGTACAAATTAATTTTCTTAATTATAAAGAACAAACATGAAGACATTTAGTAACTTAAATCATTTTACTATATATTTTTCAGTTACAGATTGCCACAGTAGAATGGAATATTTTCATCTGTGTCATATCAGAGAACTTTATCTTATTGGTCATCTTTGTTAATAGATGAATCTCATGTTTCAAACAAGATTGGGATCTTTAAGTATATGGCTAGGGAAGAGCTTCTTAAGTTCATATATACAGTTGCAGTTTTTGCTATGCAAATTTGGTCAGTTTCCTAGGAGGCCCCATTAGGGAGGGGATGAACTGTACTCTGCCAACCTCATATAACAATGCCTATGAGATCTTTGAGAATCTGTTATAATAAATTGCAACTTTATCTTTTCATCTTCCTTAAATTATTTCAGTTCACTACAACAACTAAGATCTATGTTTTTGAAGTATTCGTTGGCAACTGTACCATTCATTATGGAATATGTAACATATGCAGATTTACCTGAAAACGTTTTATTTCTAATTTAGATGAAGTCACTAAGTAAGGGATTTTTAATACTTGGGTTACTTCCAACAAATCCATTTAAACTTGATATGGAGGAAAAAAAAAGGTACCTGGTTTCTCTGCAGTAGCAAGACAGTACAAGAGTTAGGGAAGAAGTATATAGTTTATTAAAATGACTAAATGTTTATTAATTCTTTAAAAAAGGAAGAGCTGTTTTTGGTGGAGTTTTTTTTTTTTTTTTTGGTTTTTTGTTTGTTTGTTTGTTTGTTTTTTAATGCAGAGCATGCTTTTAATCCCAGTACTCAGCAGGAAGAGGCAGGTAGATCTCTGTGAGTTGGAGGTCAGCTTCGTCTACATAGTGAGTTCCAGGACAACTAGAACTACATAGTAAGACCCTGTCTCAAAATAAACCATAAAACAAAACAAAGCAAGCGTATTGCCTCTTGTAGTTATGTTATTACTTTTTAAAAAAAATTTTAAGTTTTATTTATTATGTATACAGTGTTCTGCATACACAACAGAAGAGGGTACCAGATCTCATTACAGATGGTTGTGAGCCACCAGGTGGTTGCTGAGAATTGAACTCAGGACCTCTGGAAGAGCAGCCAGTGCTCTTAACCTCTGAGCCGTCTCTCCAGCCCCTACTTTTTGAATGTCAATGTGGATGACCCATTTAACTTTCTTACATGTGTACAAGAGTGGCTTCCGTACATTTGATGTATCAGGGACTGTCTTCATTTCTTCCTTATGAAGGATGATTTTACTTGATAGGTAACCCTTCCTAACAGTTGCTTTCTATTTCAGTGCTTTAAATACGGCATACTTACCCTCTGCTCTCCATGGAGCAACGGCTGCTGATCTTACTGGTCCTCTAGTTTCTGCTTTTCTTCCTCATCCTTGTGAATTCTGTCCTTAGACTGAATAAATTTGTTTTTCCATCTTCAAATTCATGGATTCTTTTCTTCTCTCTGCTATCTGCTGTTGAACCACTCAAATAAATTCTGAAATTTGTTATTGTGATTTAAAATACCATTTTGAGCATTTAAGAAATAATGTCTATCTTTTATTACTGCTCTGTTATTAAAACATTACTTTCTTAAGGTGGGGTGCTGAGGAGAAGGGTCAGTAGCTGAGCACCTGCTGCTCTTGCAGAGGATCTGGGTTCAGTTCTCAGCACTTACATAACAGACCAGAACTCTTCAAAACACCAGTCCAGGTGACTTCTGGGTTCTGCAAGCCCCAGACATACACAGTACACACATACATTCAGGCAAAACATTCATTTACCAAAATAAGTAAATACATTCTTTTTAAGTAATTTACTTATTTTAAGTGCATTAGTGTTTTGCTGTCAGGTGTGTCAAGATGAGGGTGTCAATCCTTGCAACTGAGTTACAGACATTTGTGAGCTGCCATGTGGATGCTGGGGATTGAACCCAGGTCCTCTGCAAGAGCAGCCTGTGCTCTAACCACTGAGCCATCTTATTAATTCTTTAAAAATGCTTTTCTTAGGCCAGGTGAGGAGACACACGCCTTTAATCCCATCATTTAGGAGACAGAGACAGAATTCAGAGTTCCAGGACCGTCTGGGCTGAAGAGAGAAACCCTGTCTTAAAAACCAAAACAAAAAACACAAATTGTTTTCTTACAGTTAGCTCTCCATCTGTTGTTCCTTGTTCTTTGAGCACATTTAAAGTAGTGCACTTGAAATTCTTAATACCTCTAATAATGCCTGTACTTCCTTGATTTCTGTTAAGATTTTTATTTTCCTGTAAATAGGCAGTACATCCTTGGTTCTTTGCATTCTTTTGCTTTTTTTGCTTGTTTTTAGGCAGGATTTCATGTATCGCAGTCTTGTCTTGAGAAGTTGTTAGGATCAAGGATATCCTCGAACTCCTGAACTCCTGAACTCCTGCCTACCTCCCAAATGCTAAATTTTCAAGTATAGCACTATACTTGGCTTCCTTTGTAATTTCTTCTTTTTTCTTTCTTTTTTTTTTTTTTTTTTTGAAACGTGACATTTGGAGCCGTAGATGTAGCTTCATAAGTCCCTAAAACCTAAATAAATAAGTAAACATTATAATAAATAATAAAATAAGCAACTGGACATAGTGACACACATCTTTAATTCCAGGATTCAAGAAGCAGAGACAGGTAGACATCTCAATTTGAGGCCAGCCTGGTCTACAGAGTGAATTCCAAGACAACCAAGGATGGGGGGGGGGGGAGATGACATAAAATAAATAAGTAAGATAAAGTTAGATATTTTGACTGTAACAGTAGCAAAAAAAAATCCATCTTAAATACTACATGATATATTATATATGTCACACATAAGATGGGTATTTTATTCTCTCTCTCTCCCTCTCTCTCTCAGATCTTGTGACTGACTGGTATTAGGACTCTCCTTTAATTTTTACCCAAGATTTTAAATGTTCTGGCATTGCCTTCACTTTGAAGTAGCACTAAACCTAAAGAACCCCAGTTAGAGAAGCTTATGGTTCCCCAGGTCTTTAAAATATTACAGTATGGGGCTGGAGAGATAGCTCAGTGGTTAAGAGCATTGTCTGCTCTTCCAGGGGATCAAGGTTCAGTTTTCCTGGCACCTACATGGCAGCTCACAATTGTTTATAACTCCAGTTCCAGGAGATTTGACATCCTCACACAGACATACATGTAGTCAAAACACCAATGCACATAAAATATTTTTTTAAAAGTCACCAAGATTTTGTTAACAAGAATTTTAGCCTAAAATAGGCTTCTCAGTTAAAATACTCACCTTAATATTACATGGCACACACATCAAAATGTTCTTATTCATTTGAAGTTCAAATTATACTTGGTATTCTGTATATTAATCTCTGTATCTTTTTAAAGTAGAGTAAGTAAATATCAGAGCAAACAAAAGCCTTTTTTTTTTTTTTTTTTTTTTTTTGCACATGAGCTTGAGTGTATGTGTATGTGAAAGAGAGAGAGAGTGTTTCACCTTGCTTCAGGGATCTCCAGCTGGAGTTGCAGATAGACTGGCTCACCCACCCAGCTTTTATTTGCAATCTGGGCATATAATCCCTAGTTCTCACAAATATGCTTTGCCCAGTGACCCATCTATTCAACTCCAGATGAAAAGCTTGAAGCTTAAAAAAATCCAGAAACAAGTCAACAAGTCTAAAGAAATTTTCTTTCTTTGTTTTTTCTGAGTGTGTGGCCAAATCCTCACAGTTTCAGTTGTAACTGTTTTGCTCAGAGAGCCTGCTCAGCCACTGAAAAGATTTTTTTTTTTGTTTTTTGAAATGCTTTATTTTGTTTTGTTTTGAGACAGTATATCACTCTATGGCCCTAGATTAACTGGACATCTCTGTTTAAACCAGACTGGCATTGGGAGGTCATGCTGTCTCCTGGCTTCCCTCTGCTTGTGTTGACAGTGTGTGCCACCACATCCAACCTAGTTAAAAGGTGCCTAGTGATGTCCAGCTAATGTCTGTCTAGTTTCTTTCTTATTTTTGAGGAAGTTTCTCCTTTTGTAACTCCGACTGTCCTGGAGCTCACTATATAATACAACCTGACTTCAAACTCAGGGCAATCCTCCTGTTTCTGCCTGATGAACACTCAGGTTACCACTGTACCACAACATCTGGAGTTCTTGTTTTCCTATCTATCTGCCTGCCTGCCTGTCTATCATCTATCTACCAACCCATTCATTCATTCATTCATTCGTTCGTTCGTTCGTTCATTCATTCATTTTGACGGGGCATCATGCAGCCCATACTGCTTTAAAACTCACTATGTGTTTGATGGTGACCTTGAACTTTTTATCTTCATGGAAGAGAGCTTGGTATCAAACCCAGCTTCACACATGCAGGCAGCAGTGGTGCACACCTTAGTCCTGGCAATCTTGTTTACTACAGTTTCAGGCTGAGATGAAGCACACTTAACTAATGTGAAGGAGGAAAGCTTACCTAGGTCAGAAGGGAGCTATGGCAAAGTCGCACCTGGTTTTTTTAGTATATTTTAAATTTTACTGATTTTGTGTGTTTGGTGTGCATGTGAGGCACAGATTCTGGGGTGCCTGTGTGGAGGGATGGAAGGCAACTCTTTCCCCTCACCTTTATCGGAATCCTCCTGACCCAGTTTAGATCACTCTCTGAGGCACTTCACACTAAAACTTATTTCTGAAATGTGAGTAGTGGCTTTGACAACAGAGCTATGAATCAGTGACGGTGAACCCAGACCTCAAAGAAGCATATTCAGCTTATCATAGTTGCTTAGTCCTTTGAGTAATTTTTCAAGGAGCTAAGTTAAAGTTTCTAGGGATCCCTCATTTTTCACCTTTTTTTTAAAAAAAATTATAATATATTTTTTAAATATTAGTTTGAAGCTTGGCATGGTGGCTGCCTTTAATCCCAGCACTCAGGAGCACAGGAGGTGGATCTCTGAGTTGGAGACCAGCCTTGTTTACATAGTAAGTTCCAGGACAGCCTGTTATTCAAAGAAACCCTGTCTTAAAAAAAAACAAAAACAAAAACCCAAACTACTTATACATATATGTTGCACAAATTCTATTTGGTATTGTAATAAAAACCCAGAACCAGATATTGGGGAAAGACTGGATTATCAGAGAGACGGGGAACAAACCACAGCCAATTCTCACCCAGCCAACTCTTTAGGCCTCTCTCCATGAATCCTCCAACTCCACGCTTCTCTGTCCTCAGCCAACAAGGGAAGTCGCAGGGAAAGCTGACCTCCCTTCTTTCCCTCTGTCCAGCTGTCTTTCACATCCTGGTTCAGCTTTATTATACCAGGATTCAAGGTGTGTGCCACAACCAGCTTGCTTTGTTAGGCCTTAACTCAGAGATCCAAACAGATCTCTGCCTCCTGGGTGATGGGATTAAAGACGTGTGTCACTATTCCCTCCTTCATGACTTCGCTCTGTGGGTGACACTGACCTCTGATATTGGAGACTATTTTTATGAAAATGCAAGTATCACCTGATTTTCTTTGACATTTTGATTAAAATCCTGAATACAGTTAAAAGCAGCATGCTGTCTGATGTCTATTTTGTGTTATAGGCAGTGAGATCACTCAAGGAAACAATTGAAGACTGTTGGGACCAGGATGCAGAAGCTCGGCTCACTGCACAGTGTGCTGAGGAGAGAATGGCTGAACTTATGATGATATGGGAGAGAAACAAGTCTGTGAGCCCAACGGTCAACCCAATGTCTACCGCCATGCAGAATGAACGGTAAGACCCTGGGGCTTTGCAGCTACCCCATGCTGTTGGCAGCTGAGACCGGGGATACAGGACAGAAAGTAAATTGCTAAGCCAGCCTAGTAGTGTGATAGCTCATATAGTACAGAGCATCGTTTTTCTGTCAGTATTTCTAATTTTTTAAAAAAGATTTATTTTTGTGATTTTTAATCATGTGGAGATGGGAGCAGGGATGTGTACATGACAGTTAAGGTGTCTTGAGGCCACAGGTATGAGATCCCTCCAGAGCTAGGATTTTAGTCATTTGTGAGCTGTGGTGCTATGAACTGAATTCAGATCATCTTCAAGAATGAATGAGTGCTCTTATGCACTGAGCCTTCTCTCCAGCCCCTCTGTATTTTCATTCTTCTACTGAAAATATTTATTTGGTATGAATACAAGACAGAATCTGTAATATCCAGTGATACAGTAAAAGAAATTACTCTTTATTATCTGGTAATGGTGGCACTCGTCTTTAGCACTCAGATCTCTGAGTTGGAGGCCAGCCTGGTCATAGAACGTGTTCCAGGACAGCCAGGGTTACAAGAGAAACCCTGTCTCAAAAAACCAAAAAGGGAAGGGGGTATAGAAATGAATATGACTTGCCTTTAATGTTAAAGGTAAATATTTTCATAGTTGTAAAATGCTTATAACTACTTATCCATATATTATGTGGAATGTCTCGTTTTTATTAGTGTTCTTCTATTTCTTAAAACACTTAGGACTGTGACTTTGCCCACACATCTACTGCTATCTCACTAGACACTAAGACTTCCAGACTGCTTCTCCAATACCCTTTCTCCACTGTGAATATTGTCTTATGATACATTTCCTTTGCTAAAACTATAATTTTAGATCCTAAATAAAAAGGCTTTTTTAGGGCTGGAGAGAGCTCAAGGGTTAAGAGCACTGGCTGTTCTTGCAGAGGACACAGATTCAATTTCTAGCACCCACATGATGGCTCACAACCATCTGAAACACCAGTTCCAGGAGTTTTGACACCTTCTGGCAGGCACTTATGTAGTATGCAGACAAAATGCCCAGACATATAAAAATAAACACTTAAAAAAAAAAAAAAAGAATTCATGGGGCTGGAGAGATGGTTCAGGGTTTAAGAGTGCTGGCAGCTCAGAGGTCCTAAGTTCAATTTTGAGCCTCCACATGGTGGCTCATACCCATCTATAATGAGATATGGTGCTCTCTTATGGCCTACAGTCATACATGCTGGCAGAACACTGTATACATTTATTTAAATAACAACAAAAAAAAAGCTTTTTTAAGAAATTAAGCCAGGCATGGTAGTTCATACCTGTCATCTCGGAACTTGGAGGCTGAGGGAGGAAGATTGTCAAAAATTTAAAGGCAATTTAGACTATATGATGGGTTCCAGGCCAGTTTGAGTTGCAGATTAAAACCTAGTTTCAAGGGTTTAAACTCAGCCCTTAGGAAGCAGAGGCAGGTGAATCTCAGTGAGTTCAAGGCCAGCCTGGTCTACAAAATGAGTTCCAGGACAGCCAGGGCTATTACACAGGGAAACTCTGTCTCAAAACATCAAATAAATAAATAAATAAATGAATAAAGATTAATTTTAAAACCCTGTCTCAAAAGTTGAAAAAAAATTCCTATAATTTGGCACTTATAAATAAACTATATTTCTTGATTCTGTGTTTGGGAGTAAAAATAACAACTGTAGTATTTTATCTAATACATATTTAAAAGTTTCAGAAAGATATCCAGGAAAAATCTTAGTAGGGGCTATGAAGATAAAAATATACTTCATTCTTAAATCCTGGCTCTACCCCATGCTGTTTGCTTATGAAGAGGTGAATGAGCCTCAGCTGTGTACCTTGCATATCACAAATTGAGTAAAAAGAGATTAACTGTTCTAAATAGAAATGCTCTCACTTTACAAGTATTAGAAAAGTCTTCTGCTTCCATCTTCATTCTGTATTTCTGCTGCCCCATGATCTGTACAATACATTGTTTATCCGTCTGTCCAGAGTCAGATGAAGGACTTGAGAGATTGGCTCAGTTAGAGCCCTTGTTACTCTTTCAGAAGACCGTGGTTCAGAGTCCAGCATCCACCCACATGGTGGTGCCATGGTTCCTAACCACCTGTAACTGATTCCAGGGAGTCCACCTCTCTCTTCCATCCTCTTCAGGCACCACACATGAACACGGTGCACACATATATCTGCAGGCAAATATACATAAAATAAAGTCTCTTTAAAAAGAGTAAACTGAAGGTCTTACCTTAAATACTTTTGAATTTTTCTTGAATGCTAAAAAGAAACCACACATCTGTACTTTGGGAGCCCTTATGTGGTGCCTCTACTGGGGATGGCTCCTCTCCCCTCCAGCCTCTTCCAGGTTTCTCTCTAATACTCTGTTCAATAGTCATGTGCACTGTAGGCTTCATCTTATGCCTTACCCTCCTCCGCATATCTCCTTAGCTCCCCATTCCATGGCTATGGGACAGCCTTTCCTTTGCCTTGCTGTCGTTCCTTTATAGACATCAGCCAACTTTCTTCTGTAATACTTTTATCTGTTAATGTTCCCAGTACCTTGATCACGTGCATGAGGGCTTTCCCTAATGTTTTCTGTAATGAGATTGTGAATAATTATATAACAGTGTGACAGTCCAGAGCTGTCACTTCCCAGTTGTTCACTTCAGTGACTGAAGAGCAGCCCTGGATTGTAGTTGGGTTGTCCCCCTCCCTTTGGGGACCTGCCACCAGCTCCCAAATAATCACACAAAGACTTATTCTTACTAAGGAATAACCCAGCCTTTGCTTGGCTTGTTTCTAGCCTGCTTTTCTAACTTCAATTATCCCAGTTTCTCTTTAACTATGTCTTGCCTCAGGGCTTTTTCCTTTTCTTTATTCTATGTGTCTTTCTTTCCTTCTTATCCCATAGCTGGTCCCTGGTGTCCCCCTCCCCTCCTTTTCTCTGTCCTTTCTCTCTTCCCTAGTTTTCTGCTCCTATTTATTCTGTCTGCCTGCCACCCTGTCTGTCTTTTCTCCTTCAGTTCTTAGTTCCTTTATCTCACAGGAAAGGAACTAAGCCTCACAGCCTCCTTCTATAACTTACACTGACAGTGGCTCTTCTAGGTAAATGTTCCATTGTTAGTCTGCCTCTTAAATGAAGATCTTCTGGAAAGATGAACACATTCTATGTTCTTATCACTTGGCTATTTGTACCTAGTATAATTTTGTGCATATACTATTGGACCTAGGGTTACAGAAATAAAAATACATATATTCCATGATTCTTCTAGTTACAAAACAATGTTAGTTACTTGTATAAGTCTATAATTCATAAAAAGTGTATTTGTTGACACTATAAAATTATAAGAGAGATTTTTAAAATTAACTCTTATGTATTTTTTGAGGATATTTTTTCCCGTTTTTTGTTTTTTCAAGACAGAGTTTCCCTGTGTAGCTCTGACTGTTCTAGAACTCACTCTGTAGACTCACAGAGATCATCTTGTCTCTGCCTCCTGACAGTGTTGGGACTAAAGGTGTGCACCACTACCACCCAACTGAGGTTTTGTTTTTATTCTATGTATGTGAGTGCCTGGATATGGGTGCTCTGTGTTCCTGCAGTGCCTGCCAGGGCCAGAAGAGGGACTGGGTCTCCAGGGACTGGAATTATAGGCGTTTGTGAGCTGCCCTGTAGGTCAGTGCTGGGAATCAAAGAGCAGCTGAGCCTCTTAACCACTGAGTCATCCTTCCGGTCCCTAAATTAACTTTTGTAAGCCAAATAATGAACATCCATAGAAATTCTATCTGGAACCGTATAGATTTTTTTCACATAACTTTATAGATTTCATGTAAAAATCTCACAAAATGTGTTTTCAGCAGGCTGTTAACACTTACTAGGATTTTGAAGTAACCTTTTAAATGAGTTAAGAGTAAAACAGGGCTAGAGAGATGGTTTGGTGGGTAAGGGCTTACTGAGAAGCCTGACAACCTTGATTCCACATGTTGGAAAAGAACTGACTCCCACAAGTTGACCTCTGACCTTCACATGAACCCATACATACTAAATAAATAAGTACAATAAAAGAATGCAAAGCATAGAATAAAAACAGTTGGACTTTGAAATCTGTGGTATTTACTTGGAATAGAAAATTTGTCATAAGTTTATGTTCTCATTGTTGTAACTTTTTTTTCTTCAAGCAACCTGTCACATAATAGGCGTGTGCCAAAAATTGGGCCTTATCCAGATTATTCTTCTTCCTCATATATTGAAGACTCTATCCACCACACTGACAGCATTGTGAAGAATATTTCCTCTGAGCACTCGATGTCCAGCACACCTTTGACCATAGGAGAGAAGAACAGAAATTCAATTAATTATGAACGTCAGCAAGCACAAGCTAGAATCCCCAGCCCTGAAACAAGTGTCACCAGCCTGTCCACAAACACAACCACCACAAACACCACTGGCCTCACTCCAAGTACCGGAATGACCACTATATCTGAGATGCCATACCCAGATGAAACAAATTCCCATGCCACAAATGTTGCACAGTCAATTGGGCCAACCCCTGTTTGCTTACAGCTGACAGAAGAAGACTTGGAGACCAATAAGCTGGACCCAAAAGAAGTTGATAAGAACCTCAAGGAAAGCTCTGATGAGAACCTCATGGAGCATTCTCTTAAGCAGTTCAGTGGGCCAGACCCATTGAGCAGTACCGGTTCTAGCTTGCTTTACCCACTCATAAAGCTTGCAGTGGAAGTGACTGGACAGCAGGACTTCACACAGGCTGCGAATGGCCAAGCATGTTTAATTCCTGATGTCCCACCTGCTCAGATCTATCCTCTCCCTAAGCAACAGAACCTTCCTAAGAGACCTACTAGTTTGCCTTTGAACACCAAAAATTCAACAAAAGAACCCCGGCTAAAATTTGGCAACAAGCACAAATCAAACTTGAAACAAGTAGAAACAGGAGTTGCCAAGATGAATACAATCAATGCAGCAGAGCCTCATGTGGTGACAGTGACTATGAATGGTGTGGCAGGTAGAAGCCACAATGTTAACTCCCATGCTGCCAATGGGGTGGTGCCGTCTGGCCAGACAGCCAACACAGTGGCACAGAGGGCTCAGGAAATTCTGCAGAGTCAGTTCATTGGTGAGGATACCCGGCTGAACATCAATTCCAGCCCTGATGAGCATGAACCTTTACTGAGACGAGAGCAACAAGCTAGCCGTGATGAAGGGGTTCTGGATCGTTTGGTAGACAGGAGGGAACGGCCACTAGAAGGTGGCCGAACTAATTCCAATAACAACAACAGCAATCCATGTTCAGAACAAGATGTACTTACACAGGGTGTTACAAGCACAGTTGCAGATCCTGGGCCATCAAAGCCCAGAAGAGCACAGAGGCCCAATTCTCTGGATCTTTCAGCCACAAATATCCTGGATGGCAGCAGTATACAGAGTAAGTGGAGGATCACAGAGTGCCCTTTACAAAGTGGCTGGGCTCAGAAGTAATTATTGTAAAGTGAGGAAAGTGGGCTTTTCTTCTTTGGTTTCTTCTTTTCCTTTTTGAGCATGGATAATTAAAAAACTAGTATTAAGATAGTCGGAAGAATTAACAATTTTGTTTTGCTTGATGGCTTCTTTATGATGTGGTTCACATACTTGTCATGACAGATGAGATTAAATCAGGATTTATTAGTGTCAGAGCCCCAAGTATCAGTATTATGCCAATTTTACTTCTGAAATATTTGCTGTATATATTAGTATGTTAGACATACATTTAGTTTTAAGTTAGTAAGTATTTGTATTTTGTGTTTGTGTGGTTGTTTGTTTGCTTTAGACAAGGTCTCTGTATGTAGCCCTGGTTGCCTTGGAACTTGCTATATAGACCAGGCTAGTCTTAAACGCACAGTGTGCTGAGATTAAAGGATGTGCCACCACGTCCAGCTCTTTGTAAATCATAGAAGTCAAGAGAAGTTTCAGAAAACTCTATAAAGTTGTTCTCAGTTCCTTAGTGTCATATTTTTATTGAGTCTTGTATACAACAAAGCAGTTCTGTGGGTGGAAGCTAGACTAAGTAGCTTCTGCTTGATCCCTTGCCCTAACTGGATTACAGCCCAAGACAGCAGAGCTCACTAAAATCTCTTAACAGTCATTATTACATAAAATAATTTCTCTTTCATTTATGAAATAAGAAAGGGCTGTGTCTTATGCTTTCTTAAACTACAGAATAGGGGCTGAAAGAAGGTCTCAAAAAATAAATATCTAGCCCTTTGACTGCATATGTAGCTCAGAGGTGGAATACTTACTTGCCTACTATGTACAAGGCCCAGGTTTTCATCTGCAGCACCAAAAAGAAAATAAAATCTAAGCCAGGTAGTGGTGTATTTAATCCCAGCACTCAGGAGGCGGAGGAAAGTGGATCTCTGAGTTTAAGGCCAGCCTGGACTACAGAGTGAGTTCAAGACAGCCAGGGCTACACAGAGAAACCCTGCCTTGGGGGAAAAAAAATCTTGACCTTTACTTGAGTGGTTTATATTACAAACTAGTTGACACACCCTGCTTGCTTCTGTATCCATAAAGCATCTTGTTAAGTATGAGAACAGAGATTATGGAGAAATGTTCATCCCTCTAAAAATATTACATGTTTTATAATATCTTGAATTTGGTCTTTTGAATTTGGCCTTTTGAATTTGGTCCACTTTGAACATTTTTTGGTTTGCTTTGTCTTTTTGAGACAAGGACTCACTTTATAACTTATTGTGGCCAAAGGCTGGACTTGAATTCAATCCTCCTGCCTCAGCTTCCCAACAACCTGGAATTATTGGAGTACATCACCCACCCCATACCTAGCCCACATTTCAGCATTAAGTCAAATGATAAATGTTTTTAGAAGTTGGAGAGTATACCAAAGCAAAAGGATTTGAGAATGCAATTAAGAATTTTGAATTTTCTTGGCAAGCAGTGGTGGTACACCCCTTTAATCCCAACACTTAGGAGGTAGAGACAGAGGATCTCTGTGAGTTTGAGGCCAACCTGGTCTACAGAGTGAATTCTAGGACAGCCAGGGTACACAGACAAAAGCAAACAAAATGAAAAGAATTTTGAATTTTCTCAGTTTTTGTGAGTTTCAGTTTTTAGTTAAGTTTCAAAAATGAGTTGGTTGAATTTTGCTTAGAAAAACATTGCCTAGCATCACAGATTTCAGGAAATGGCCATCATTCGGTTCTGCAGACAATGGCTGGACCTATTCGTGAGATTCAGCTCCTTTTTTTTCCCATCCTGTTTGGTTTGGTTTGGTTAGAGTTTTATGTAGCTCAGGCTGACCGATGTAGTAGCTATGGAGTTAAGGATGGTCTTGAACTTCTGATCCTTCTGCTTCTACTTCTAGAGTGCTTGAATTACAGATCAGAACCACTACCTGGGTTTATGTGGTGCTAGGATTGAGCTCAGGGTCTTGTGCGTACCAGACAAGCACTCCTTCAGCTACTTTATATATCTAGCCAACCCATTTACTTCTAACACTGTCCTTTTGTACAGCTTATTTCTTATGCTTTTATCTTCAGTAGGTGAAACAACACAAGATGGCAAATCAGGATCAGGTGAAAAGATCAAGAAACGTGTGAAAACTCCATATTCCCTTAAGCGGTGGCGCCCCTCTACCTGGGTCATCTCCACTGAGCCACTGGACTGTGAGGTCAACAACAACAGCAGTGACGGAGCGGCTCACTCTAAGTCTAGCACTGCTGTGTACCTTGCAGAAGGAGGCACTGCCACAACAATGGTGTCTAGAGATATAGGGATGGATTGTCTGTGACATGTTTTCAAGCTTTTGGAGTGAAGCTATTTTTTTTTGCATCATTTAAACATGCAAAAGACATTAAAAAAAAAAAACAAAAAACTGCTCTAACCTCCTGTCAGCATCCCTTCCTACCCCTGCAACAAGGACTTGCTTTAAATAGATTTCAGCTATGCAGAAAATTTTAGCTTATGCTTCCATATTTTTTAATTTTGTTTTTTAAGTTTTGCACTTTTGTTTAGTCTTGCTAAAGTTATATTTGTCTGTTATGACCACATTAATATGTGTGCGTATCAAAAGTGGTCTCAAAATATTTTTTTAAGAAAAAAGCAAAAACAATGTATTGCTGATAATCAGTTTGGACCATTTTCTAAAGGTCATTAAAACAGAAGCAAATTAAGACAGGTTAGACCGCAGTGGTGTCTGGTATCCATTTTTTATTTCTGGGCACAAGCTAGTTTGTATGTCGGTATGTTTCTGAATATGTTATCTGTTGGACATTCTTCTCTCTTGTGTTTTGTTTGAATGTGCAATAGTCTTTAAACCAGAGAAAGCTCTCTGACTGGTTCTCTTCCTCGCAAGGCACACATTCTTCACTGCTGAAACACTTTCCCATTCTTCCAGAGTAGGAGTGTTTCCTTGCTTTCTCCGTGGGAGGAATGCATAGAAACTGTCCTAAGGGCTCCAAAAAGGACTTTTACCAAAACACTTTTTGAAATGCCATTGTCTTTTAACCTTCCAAATACTGTTTCCTTCCAGGCATTTAATAAGCATATTTGGTTCTGATTTTGGAAGTTCATAAGAGCACAGAACAAAACAGACGAAAGCAAAGATTAGCTTTTTCCATTTTATTTTTCTATATACGTCCTGTTCCATACTCATTTATTTAAGAAATGCCTTTTATCAGAAAATGTATAGAGCTAAACTTACATGGAACTTTAAGTAAGTAGATAGACAAGGTGATAGAGTGTAGGAACTTTGATTTTTCTGACCATCACAAATTAAATTACATTTACTATTTATAATAACTTCAGAAAAACTCATAGTTTTGAATTTATAGTATCTTTTACTGTTTCCCAGAAAAACCTGACAGCTTTATGTGAAAACGATTCCTCTTTCCATGACCTCAAACACTGTGGAAAGCTCGGTCAAACAGCGTGCCCAGTCCCGTGTGGCTGGGCTGCCAAACCCACGGATACTGAGCAGACTGACTCCACCTCTTTCTGTCTTTGCTAATCCTATTTTCCTGATTTCTCCTTTTTCCAGTTTTACCTGCTCTTCGACTTTGAACAGCATTTATTATTTCCGTTGAGGCCTAGCGTGCCTTCTAGTGATGACATATGGTGAAGTCCCCACCATAACCCTCTGCTGCTTTTGTCACAAGATCTCTAAATCAGACTCTGTCTTTTAATAAAGCACTTTCTGTCAAATACAGGAATTTTCACCATTGTTTCATGCCAGTTTGCAAACAAATTGTACTCATGTTTTCAGACTCTCAGAATCCTTAATATCCAATTAAGGTTTAAATTTTTTCAGAGGGAGATAAAAAAGTTAAGTACAGATCTCCAAATTCCTATTTCGGTTCTCATGTCCTGAACACCATTTTGGCCCCTACCGTTTAAATAAAGACAGTCCGCTTTCCCAGCGTACGGTCCACAGTGCTTGTGACTTCTTTGACTTGACTTCTGCTGTGTTTGATGTGACATTTAAAACATTCAGATAGATTGCTGAATAGAGTTCTTAGGATTAAGATTATTTTATTCGTGCCCAGGATTCCTTTCTCATTTTTGTGTTTTATTGGCCCTTCTTGTGGGTCAGATTTTTTTTTTTTCCCATGATAGGGTTTCTCTGTGTGGCCTTGGCTGTCCTGAAACTCATTATTTAGATTAGGCTGGCTTCAAACTTAATTCTTAATTTATATTTCTGTCTTCTGCTATACAGTTTCTTTCAGATAGTCACTATTTTTTTTAATCTATGTAACAAATTACTTGTGTCTTTCACTTATTTCTCTTCTCCAAATGGCTTCAGAAGCATTTCAGGGTTTTTTGGTTTTTCAGCTATGGAACAACTTTAAATCAAAATAAATTTATATTCCTTCCATCTCCAATTTGAGACATTGAGAATAAATAACCCTTTGAGGTTCAACTGATCTTTTCTTATCAGAAAATTGTCTTACATTCTGATACAGTTTCTCTTAGGGCCAGTCAATTGTGAATTTTCCAACAGTCTTTAACGGTTAGTACTTTTATAAAGTGCTTTAAAAATTAATATGCCAATTTAAAAGAAATAAGTATAGTTTCCTGTCTCGTGCAAATATGTTTAAAACAAATAATTTCTTTCACTGATATATGGTAACTTGTTGAAAAATAGGAAAGGTAGAAAGTATAGGTCATCTTAATAAATTGTGAAATCTGTAATACACTGCATGCAAAAATCCCTTTGATAACTTAAATTACTTGTTAGCTTTATCTGGTTCTTGAAGCTGAAACTGAATTTACCACAACATAAAAAATAATTTTTGCATAAAAAATTAATTTGAGGCCTCTCAATAAAAGTCATTCAGTTCAAAAATATTTCCCTGGACAGTATTATAATCTTAAAATCATTATAACAGGATATCAGAGTATAGTGTCAGTTCCCTTAAGAACATGCCAGTTGTGGGCTGGAGAGTTGGCAAAGTATTTAAGAGTGCCTTCCCTCCTGCAGAGGACCTGAGTTCAGTTCCCATCAGCTACATGGCAGCTCACAACTCCACTGACTTCAGTTCCCTCTTCCGGCCTCCACTGACATGCACATAACACCCCCAACCTGCCCACACAAATGTACACATAATTAAAAAAGCAAAACACCTTAAAATCCTAATTGTGCACCAGAACCAAGTAATGGAAAGAACCTGAATTGAATTATATATAGAATAAAATGATTTAAATAAAAATCCGTAAAAAAATTGAATGTATAATTGAAAAAAAACAGTTTTACTGTAGAAATTTGTGAAGTCATATATTAATAACTGGCATGTATATACACTATTTTTTTCATCTTCAGAGCAACCATATTTTAATTAATATTCATATTTTACAAATGAGGAAAAAAATAAGAGAAGATAATTAATTTGTTTAAGTGTTCCTGAGGTGAAATCCCAGGTCTGTTTATTCACATCTCTCCCATTCACACACATAGTCGACATTGTTTATGAGTGCATGTGTAATGTCCTGACATTTTGTACTCCAGCAGACTTGTGGCTTGTGTATAAGTCACACCAGATAACCTTAATGATTTGAGAAGTCAGGTAAACATAAACTCTGTAATCATTATTGCAGAACTAAAGGCAAAGTAAGTTTATAAGACAAAGGAGAAGAGAGCTGTGGGAACAGAGACTCCTAAAGTGATTCTATACATGGTTTGGAAAAAAGTTGAATGAGAATTTTCCATCTTCTTAACCCTTTGACTCCATCTCTAAATTTTTTGCTTTAACAATATTAGAAAAATTGTTAGGAAAGAGAACCAAATAAGTTGTAGAAAAAATATAGGATTAATCCCCTTGATATAAAGCACGTTGGTGTAACTCCTTACACGTGTGTGTTTGTACCAGAAACTGTATGTTGGCCTGAATGAGAAAGTAGAGAAGCAACACCCAAATAGGCAGTCAGTGGGAATTATCACAAATTTTGGCAAATATTTTTATTTAAAGTATTTCCAAGTTTGACTTCTAACTCCCAAAGGAATACTGGGTAGGCTGCTACTTAAACTGCACATTTAATCTCTATTACCTAGTCATTATTAAAATAAAAAAAAATCAATAAATGTTCCCTTTTTCATATTTATGGACATGGATATTTCATTGGGAGTCACTAGTATTTGATATTGTATTATATTTTATACCATATTTTATAAGCTTATGTTGAACTTAGTACTAGTCATGTGTATGTTATTACATGACTACCCACAGATTTTTTTTTAAAATATATAATTGCTTTATATTCTTAACTCCTTAAAAGATAGATTCTGTACACATGCTAGTTGGCGTTCTAGACCTTTCACTCTAGGAAGTGTGAAACACTCCTTCATGGATCCCAAGAATCTCTTTTAGACTATGATAATTTTTAATATTCACACCCTTGACTAGCAGTGGGTTGTGGTGTTTTTTGTTTTTCAGAAGATAAAGATACATTACAAAAATTTTTTTTTAGATTATGAACTATGCAAACTTTGTCCAAAAACTACCTTACATGGTCCCTTCCTAACTATGCTCATTAACTATGTCAATCTAGCCGGTTACCTGCTGAGCTACTTACACAAAGATTATTATCGACAGGGAAGTTCTCTACAGATGTCCACAGCTGCACAGAGGTGGGAGCACCTGCCATTCCTCTCTTTAAATCCCCTCCACTGTCTTACTGACTGTCTGTCTCTGGCTTGGTTAGAGAAGGTGTCCCTCACCTCCTAGGGAAGAGAACAGGTGTCCCTCACCTCCTATGGAAGAGAGCAGGTGTCCCTCGAGCTCTCAGTGCTCCATAGTTGGCTTCAGGCTTCTCAGTCAACGCTTGAGTTCATCAGATCAGAGTGTTCCAGTTCCTCCAGGTCTTTTTCTCCTCAAATCTATCTTAATTACTTTATTTATATTAAAGAGCACATAAAATTTTGTTATATTCAAATTAATTGCTCCAGTTAATTTATAGTACAGTAGTATAATAGAATTCAGAGTAAAGATGTTCCCATTTAACATTGGATTTAGTCATCAGACCACCCAAAAGTCAGCACTTAATTTTTATATTAGCTACATTATCTATAAAAGTATATTTTATTATTTTATATCTGCACAGATATAACTAAAAACCCACGCATATAAAATTGTGTATCATTGTCATTAACTTCTCATCTACATCATGGTGAGTTTTAGTATCACCATTGAGCCACAACAAATACTGTACATTTTTCTTCACAATAAATGCAAAATTAACTTTCAAAAGCAGACCCTACAAAAATCAATAGATACTTTTGTATTTTTGTAGACCACTTTTGAAATGCTTGTCCTTGTTTTTTGCAGCATGGAGTGGATGAACTAAAACAATTTTCATTTCAGTTCCAAGTGGTTAAAGTTGGATGTTTGCATAGAAAGTAAATCTTTAAAATCTATCTCATGGCATGTAGATTGGAAAAGAAATATTTTAAAAGCTATACTGTATGTTAAAATTATGCCCCAAATAAATCTATTGAATCTTTTTTAAAATTCCAATCTTATTATTACTGTGATGTTTGAAGTGTTTCTAATGGATATTGTAAACATACACATTCATTTGTAAAGCTTAGTTTGCAGCCCACATTAAAATCTGGAGCAGAAAGAATCTTTAGATATAAATTGCTTCACTGGGATGTCCAGTTTGTAACTGAATTTTGAAGAAAATTGACTGTACTTGAAATTACAACTTGACTGTGTTTTCTTTTTTAAAGCCCCCTCTTTTAATTGTATTTTGAATTTCAGAAACATCTTCACGGTTTAGAATCACTTAGACATAATATTCCTTAAAAACTCAGGGCGCCTTTCATCTGTTTGTACACTGAAAACATTCAGCTGATAGCAAACAAAGCAATTAGATCTAGCTGGATATTTAAGTGTTTGTTGCATAGTAAGGTGTCATCATATTATTTGACTTAATTCACATCCACATGATATATTTTATTTCATTAATCTTAAAAGCTTGCCCAGTTCTGTAATTACAGAACAGAAGGAACATGACTCAACTGATTGGCCACATTACAGCGGATTCAAGCCCTGGAGTTAAGCACCAGCTTAACGCTCTCTGTTCTTGGTTCTCTGGTTATATGTGATGGAACAAATGTCTCATTTTGGTTTTTATGTGGTTTTGTTTTGTTTTAATAACAGAGCTTAGGAAAAGTACTTCTGAGATAGAATTTTCTTAAGAGATTATTAGCATTATAAAACTTTCTCTAAAAGTGAGCAGATGACTGTAGCTTTAGTGATGGCTTTATGGCTTTGAGGAGGTGATCTATGATAACCAGTTTTTCATACTGTCAGAGCCAAACAAATTTCCTTTAAGTCAGACAAACATAAGCTCTAATTGGTCTGCTGTATATTTAAATTTTAGCAGTGGAGTTATTTGTAATCAGTCTCTTGTCTCAGGCTCCCTACCTTGTTAATCAGTCTTAAGCATATAAAAGAAACATTTGTAAAGATGTATAAAAGTAAGAACACTAATAACTAAAAATTTAATTCAATTCAAAGCAATTAGGTTTCAATTTAATATCAAGTTGCTTGACTTCTGTGGCTTCTCTTTTCTTTCCTGGTAACATTTATTTATTTAAGCGATATTGTATGTTATGTCTTCATTTCTGTAGAGATCGTATTGTATAAGTGTTTGTGTAAGCTGGAATCATTCTGAATTTTCTGTTGCTAACTTTCAAGTGAATTTACATGGATAATTGTAAAATACACTAACTCTTAGGGTGTTATAGCTGAAACATGGAGATGTGTAGCTGCCATGTTTTTTTCTGAGTGGACAGGAGAAACATTAGCTACCAAGTATTCATTTCTGAGGATGCTCTTCCAAAAAAGAAAGGCTGACAATATTGGCTCTTCCTCAGAACCCTCTTTCTTGTTAACGGGTATCTTTTGTTGGTGTATTTTGTTCTTACATTACAGATAGAATATTGTGTGTGAATTTATGAATAATTACTTTCAATTATTTTGCTTTTGTACAAGCCATCTGAGACCTTGCTATGCTGTATACGTTGTGTTTGATGGAGCAGTGTGAGTATGAAATAAAGCAGATCCCTTTCTTTTGTATTATCTATGGATGCCACTATGAACGCTGACATTAAGCCACTAAAGAGTTTTCTATGAATAAGTGTAAGTAAATGCTTTGATATATATGAACCTAAATAAAAGATTGTATTGAGACAGAGACATTGGCAAAGGAAGTTTTAAGGCAGTACTTTAGGTTTAAAACAGGCTTGCTGTAAAATGGTGCATTATTCCATTTATTAAAGATCATATTAATGACAACATTAAGTGTATTTTTTAAAGACTTGTTTATTTTGTATGCATCAGTGTTTTGCCAGTATGTATGTCTGTGTGAGGGTGTTGGATCCCCTGGAACTGGAGGTGGCAGGTATTTGTGAGCTACACCAAGTGCTGGAAACTGAACCTGAGTCCTCTAGGAGAGCAGCCACTGCTCGTAACTGCTGAGCCATCCATCTCTCCAGTCCTATAAATTTATTTTTTTTAATGAGGTCTCCAGAAATTGTTATTGCTAATATGTTATTGCAGAAACAGACTTTACAGTATAGTCAGTAATGCTCTAACATAACTTCATGTGATACAAAGTATCAGCTGCAATTCGAATCATGCTGCCACTTTCTAGATACTTACAATGTGCCAAATACCGTGTTACTTACTTTACATACAGTTGGCAGTTTTCACAGCTATCTTACAAATAAGTGCTTTCTCTCTTTTATAAGTAAAGAAACAGAAATTTAGAAAATTTAAATACCTTTCTTCAAGCACAGAGCCAGTAAGTGATGAATGGGATCCCAGTGATACATTTTCTACTTTGCTTTGAACTACCTTTGAGTTTGCTTATGGCAAGGAAAACTTATGAATAAATAAAGTCTGATAAGTGCTTAGAGTAGCCAAGAACAAATTCAAGTGGTTGGATGCTACTGGTACCTCAGCTCCTTTTGGTCACCTGGTATTGTTTTGGTGCCCAAATTGTTGAATAATCTTTTTGGTTAAATCCTTATGTTTTAGAAAGTTTCCCCTTCCTCCTCTGGTATCTTTCTATGTTGCCCTGCTTCTGTCCCCAGAGTAGTTCATACTGCAAATTTCTGTTACCTTAACAACTAGAACACTTGTGCTGTGGGATTATGCTCTTTTACATTGTAAATACTTGTCACTCCTATTGGCTTAATGAAAACGCTGATTGGCCAGAACGCAGACAGAAAGTGTGGGCAGGGCATCTGACTAAGAAAACTCTAGACGCAGAGGAAAGAAGATGCTGCTCTGAGAAAAGGTACCAAGCCATGTTGCTCAACAAGAATCATGGTTTAGTTTAAGAATAAGAGTTAGCAAGCAATATGCTTGTAATTAATATAAACCTCTGTATGTTTATTTGGGACTTGAACAGCTGTGGGACTGGCTGGGCCAGACAAAGAAACTTTATACTAATTTGCTTAAAAGGGAACATGTGTTTGAAAAGCATGTAATAATGATCCATTGCTGTGACACCTGCATCATCTGAGCGAGCTTCATCGTGCAAGGGCCTAGAGATTTAAGAGAGAGACAGAGATGCGGGTCACTCTTGAAACAAGCATGCTGTTTATTGGAGCTCAGGGAAAGCCTTATATACCGGGGTTGACCTGTGACCTTGAGTAACCTCACCAGCTCATAAGCAACACCTGGCCTGGGTCAACTTCGTTGTTCTCTGCTAACTTCCTGATTCCCTAATCTCAGCACCCGCTTGGGCATTGTTCCAATAATGGAACCGATTAACTGGTTCTGCAGGCCACTAAGTAGTGCTGAGCCCTAGGGGCTGCAGTCTGACTTCTACACATTGGTCCTTTTAATGACTTAGCAAAAGTAAAATTATTCTCATTTATGTCTATCTGGCCTATCTCCCCAATTTATATTCCTCTCTACAAGGAGCTACCTTCAGCTAGTGATTAATCTTCTCTATGTTCTATAATGCTTTTTAAAGGCCAGATTCTTTATTCACTTTATTGGCATGATTTATCTTTCAGAATGAACTAAAAGGTAACAGAAAGGTATGATAAACTTCTCCAGTAGGAGAGAAGGACATGGTGTGTGATGTTCCGAGGGAGACACGTGGGGTGCATTGGTAGGACACCAAGTGATGAATGAAGTGACTGCCCAAGTCCAGCTTGGAACCAATGAGTTCACTGGGATTTCACATACTGGGGTGCTTCATAAGTAGATTCTTCATTGAAAGATCCCAAAGATGACTAATAATGAAAATAAAATTTGTAGAGCCGGGTGGTGATGGCACATGACTTTAATCCCAGCACCTTGGAGGCAGAGGCAAGCTGATCTCTTGAGTTCAAGGACAACCAGGGCTACTCAAACCCTGTCTTGAATCCCCCCCCCAAAAAAAAAAAATTGGAAGAAAGCGTAGCTGGAGAGATGACTTGGTGGTTAAGGGTACCTGCTGCTCCCTGAGGACCTGGATTTGTTTCCTAGTTTTCACATGGTGTCTTCCAACTATCCATAACTCCTAGGCTAGGGAATCGGATGCCTTCTTCTAATCTCCATGGGCATCTGCTGTGCATATGGTGCACATACATACATACAGTTAAAGCAGTCCACACTGCTGAGGCTGGAGACATGATGGCCTGTGGGTCGAGAACACTGGCAGCTTTTCCACAGGACCCGGGTTCTGTTTCCAGCACCCACTTGGCAGCTCACAGTTCTCTACTGATCACAACCAGCTCCAGTCCAATGGATCTGATGCCTCTTCTGGCATCCGGTCAGGGCACAGACATGTATGCAGACAAACACCCATATACTAAAGTAAGTTTTTAAAAAGTCCCACTCAACAATAAGACTTGAAATTATAGTGCATATTATAAGTATGGGAGAATACATGAGAAAGGACACCTACTTCAGTCTTAATGAAACGGGCCATTTCCTAAAAGGAACACTGGTCCTGTCAGCAGACCCACCACTTCCACACATGCAATTGCTTGTTTGCTACTTTGGGGGGCCCACCACCCAGAATACACAGAGACTCATTCTTACTTATGAATGCCCGGCCTTAACTTGGCTTATTTCTAGCTGGCTTTTCGTAACTTAAATTTTCCTGTCTACCTGTTGCCTCTGGGCTTTTACCTTTCTCTATTTTATATGTATTTCTTTCCTTCTTACTCCGTGGCTGTGGCCATGCGGCTGCCCCTGGAGTCCGCTCCTTTTTCTTACTCCCCTCTTCACATTCTTCCCTTTATTCTCTCTGCCCACCAGCCTTGCCCATCCTTTCTGCTTCCTTGCTATTGGCCGTTCAGCTCTTTATTAGATCAATCAGGTGTCTTAGACAGGCAAAGTAACACAGCTTCACAGAGTTAAATAAATGCAACGTAAAAAATGCAACACACCTTCTAGCCATTAAACAAATATTTACAGCATAGACGAATGTAATACATCTTAAGCTAATATGCCACAACACGCACAGCTCGGGGTACTGGAAAATGAGCTTTTACAGGGAGGGTGAAAACATTAAGGCTGGATTAAGAAGTTTAGCATGGTGGCTTACATCTGTAATACCAACACCCAAGAAGCTACAGCAGAATTATTGAGCCCAGCACACCAATCTACAACATAGTGAAACCCCATCTCAAAAAATTAAATTATGGATCTGGGTAGAGAGTAAAAGTGTTTGATGAACCAGCATGGGGACCTGAGTTCAGATACTCAGGACCCAGTTGCCTGTGCTATGTACCTGTAACCCCAGTGGGGACAGGTGTTTAAAGACGGGAGGATACCTGGAGCTTGCTGACTGGCCATTTAAGTCAAATCAATGAGTTCCATGGGAGACCAGCCTCAAAAATTAAGTGGAGAGGGAAATGAAAAAGATTCCTTACACTAACCTCTGGCTTATACACACACACCACGGCAAAAAGTCTGATTGGGGGTGTTAAATGGGAGGACAGGGAGAGAGAGGTTGGATGACTCAGCTGTCCCACATAGACGAGCATGCGGTTCCGGGCTCACCCTGGGAGTCAGAGAAAGAACTTAGCAGGTTTCAGGGCAGCTAACCCTACTGATGGTCTGAGGAATGGGCTGAGAGGAAGGAACTGTGAATAAAGCCATGTCGACAAGCTCTGACAGGAGATAGTGAGTCACGGTGGAAGGGAAGCAGCAGACCCAGTCAGGGTTAAGAGATCGAAGGACCCAGTGTCTGAGTTCTGGTTAGGCAAGAACATGATCCTCTCTCATGGGGGCAAAGAAAATCTCAATGTTCAGATGACAGAGAGGTTATGTTTTTGGTATATTATATCCTGGTATTTAAATCAAATGTTCATCACATATGCAGTCACTGTTCACCTATTATTTATATAAAAATGTTTGAAGAATAAGGCTTTCTTGAGTAAGGCATACAGAAAGTCAATTTGTTTTGAAAATGTCCATTATTTTTATACGAATGTCTTGATAGAACAGCTTGTTTCACATCGTATATTAAGGCTTTAGGGGCTGGGGGGGGCTCTAGTCTTGCCCTTTTAAAATAACAGCCTTAAGCTGGTAATGACGGCACATGACAAGAACCTCAACACTCAGGATGCTGAAATAGGTTTGTTAAAACCAGGCGGGGGTGGCACAGACCTTTAATCCCAGCATTCTGGAGGCAGAGGCAGGCGGATTTCTGAGTCCTACAGAGGACAGGACAGGGTTACACAGAGAAACCTCGTCTCAAAAAAACAAAATTCAAGACCAGCAGCTAGAACTACATGGCAAAACTGTTCCAAAACTAAAATTGTGAGCTGACCACAAACGTGGTAAACTGCATTTAATCCCCAAAGTACTGACTCCCTGAAGTTGCCCTCTTATGTCCCCATGCATACTGCGGCATGCCCATCACCACTACATACATTTATCTTTTTTTGTTTTTAAATTTAAAACAAGTCAGAGCACCTTCAAAAGAACAGCAAGGCTTGGCAGAGGTCATTCAGTGGTGGACGTGTGCTTGTGTGCGTAGGGTCAAAGAAACAGGCAAAGACAAAGTTGTCATGAAATGGGGACAGTGTCGTCCAGCTTTCTCCCCAAACCCTTCCTTCCACCCTGTCTTAACCGAGAGGGGAAGAGACACAGTTTAAGGTAACAAACTGTTGTTGTATACTTGTGGGTTTGCTTCTTTTTTTATTGTGATAAGCAGAAAAAATGAAGTTTTCCTTTTTTAAAATCAATCTTTTATATATGATGTCGTGGAAAATATGCTTCAGTTCCTAAAGGGGAAATATTTACGGAAATTATGCAGAACTTCAGAAATACCCATATCTTTAAGTGGTTTACTTTGAAGTGACTTTATTAAGCTAGCTTACCCATGGCGTTGGTGATGCCCTCCCTTTGTGTCCAAATGCCTGAAAAAAAGCAATGTGAAGGAGGGGCCTGTCCCTGGCAGTGAGAGGTTGCCGCAGTG
The DNA here is from genome assembly GCA_033318265.1 of Phyllotis vaccarum. Lineage (NCBI taxonomy): Eukaryota > Metazoa > Chordata > Mammalia > Rodentia > Cricetidae > Phyllotis > Phyllotis vaccarum. The sequence continues at coordinate 11,268,127 of JARWLC010000007.1, forward strand.
CTTGCTCACACCTGGAACGGGAAGCAGAGAACTGTTAGAATGGAGATGGGCTGTACCCATAGGCCTCACTTTTTCCGTGCAAGTGTTGAAACACTTGGGCCTCTGGGGGACAGTTGACATTCAAACTATAATACCCTTTATGATCACGTCTTTGGGGGACTGGAGAGAATGGTTCAGTAGTTAACACTGGCTGCTCTTCCAGGGGACCCAGATTTGATTCCCAGCACCCACATGGCAGCTCACAACCATCTCTAACACACTTACCGGGACTGGATAAATGTGGTATACACACATACATGCAGGCAAAACAGCCATAACAGCCATAAAGATAAGTCTTCTTTTAGAAGTTGTGTCCCTTTACTTCTAGGAAAGTGATTTTTATAAACAATGTCTATGGTGGTTGCAGGCCTATAGCCGGAACACTTGGGAGACCGAAGCAGCGAGACAGCAAGTTTGGGATAACCTGAAAATCTTAGTAAAACCTTGTCTAAAGCTCTCAAGAGATATTAAAGCTCAAAGGAGCTAGATTCACTTCAGGAATGATTAATTGGCTTTAATATCAGCACAGGAAATGTCTTTAGGGTAATGGAAGGCGCGCCTCCTCTGTTCTGAACCTGTGAAGAAAATAAAACAAGCAAAGCAAGTACAGGCCTGCCTTTAAGCATCTGAGCAGCTTCTGTGAATATGTGCTAGTAGAAATGTTTCTTTTCTTGAAGAGCCATGCTAGCAAAAAGCAACAATGTCCGCAGTAGCAAAAATTAAAAAGATACAAAGATAGATAAAAATAACATTTTAAAGGGGCTAAGATGTAATGATAGACCTGTGCCAAGCTTGTGTGAGGCTCTGGGTTCCCCCTCAGTACTGAGGATATGGGGATGGTGGGGGTGGAGGGGCCATTGTAAGAAGATCTGTGGCTGTCTTTTTAACTCTTACTGTCCTTAGCTGTGTTTGAAAACCAAACTGAAGGCTGTGATGCTCTCACCTTTAACCCCAGCACTCAGGAGGCAGAGGCAGGCAGATCTCTGAGTTCGAGGCCAGCCTGGTCTACAGAGCTAGTTCCAGGACAGAGAAAACCCTCTCTTAAAAAGTCAAAAGACACCCCCACACACACCAAAAGAAAAACCTGTGACAGTTGACCTTCCTTCCAAACAGTCCTCCTATGTCAGTGGTCCTACCAGACCACCAGGTTCATGTTCAGCCTTAGTTTCCAATTTCTTGACCTGCAGTGGCCACACACACATTCCAACTTCCCCTTCCTTCCCCGTTCCTCTGAAGCCAGTAGCTGCTGTCTTGTCTTTGGAGGGCAGGAAGAGTCCCATCAGTTTCCTGTCTCTGAAATAAGTGTTTAATTAACTGCTGTGCTGATGCCAAAATACTATATTTTTAGTTTTTAAGATGTATATTTTATTTAACGTTTACACATCTGGCTTCTTGGCTGGAGATGGAGATCCGTGGGGGAGTGCTTGCCTGGTAAATTTGGTACCCGGTACCTCCTAACTAGTCACATATATGCATGTAAGTCAGCCATCTTATTTCTTCTGAGCTACTCTGTGTCCTTGAAAGCAACTTAACTGCACATAACTTGTGAACAAGGCTGCAGGATGTGTGGCATATATTTGAAGTAATGTTGGACAGAATGATTGACACAGAAGGAAAGTTTATCTACACACAGACTCAATTCAGTACCATGGCTTTTAGAAAAATAAGTCTTGATTTTCAGATACTTCAAAAAATTTACATGTTATTATCATTTTTGCTTTTACTTAACATATTTAGTAAAATGAGAAATCATGCAAAGTTGTCAACCTTTACAAATTTCCATGGATGTAAAAAAAGGGGATTCTTCAGTTTGACAAGGAAATTTTGTCGGCCTTAATAAACAGAGGCCAACTGAAGCTTTATCATCAGGGCAACATCCAGCTGTGATCTACAGGATCATTACAAGACCTTAGTTACCAGATGTTAATGAACCAGCAGCAGCACGTACATCTGCATGTACAATCTGACCACTAGGAGGCGCTCCTAGTCCATGTTCTGTTTGCTGGAACAGTTCAGTTTTGTTTTCCTTTCAAAGACTATCTCACTTCAAATTTTGCTTGTAATGTTTTCTTTGGGGTGGGGGTTTGATGCAGGCTTTCTTTGTATGTCTCTAGCTGTCCTGGAACTAGCTCTGTACACCAGGCTGTCCTCGATTTCGCAGAAACCCGCCTGCCTCTGCCTCCCGAGGACTGGGATTGTAGACAGGCGCCATCACCACCTTCCTGCACAGCAAGGTTCGTGAGCTGGTCCGCTCCTCCTACCACGTGGGTCCCAGGATTCAAACTCAGAGCTGGAGGCAAGTACCTTTGCCCGCTGACCTATCTTACTAGTAGTTCTGTAATGTTTTCCTTTTGATTATCAATATCCAGGCAAACCCTGCGAGCCCAGTGTACATTGAGGGCCAGTGCTTTCCACCGGCTGAGGTTGGAACTATGTGGAAAGCCTACAGATTGGCCCTCTCCGGAAGAGCTTAGGCTAAAGCCAGGCTTTAACATGATCTCAGGACTTCCTTTGAGTTTTGCATTGAAATGTAAATTTATTTTTGTCTATGGATGTGTGTATATATCTGGGTGTGAGAGCATGTGTGTGCTATAGCACATTAGTGAAAAACAGAATACCTTGAATGTTAATCCTTACCTTCTACTTCAAGGCAGGATCTTTCTTGCCTATACCTGCTCTGTGTCCTACAAAACCATCTGGCCTATGGGCTTTCTTTGTCTCCCTGCCAGTTGCCTAAGTATACTGAGTATAATAGAATTACAGACATGGACCACTGAGTCTGGCTTCTCATGGGCTCTGGAGAACAGAACACGAGTCATTGGACTTGAACAGTGAGTACTTTGACCAGCACAGCCCTTAATTTACAATTCCTAAGACACCACAAAAGGTATCTTTCACAGATTTCTGTCAAAGTTTAGCCAAGTTCTGTTTCTAAGCAAAGTTTGGGTTTTAGAGGTTTGTTAGTTTTCATTGACTTTGGCTTTCTCAATATTTAATTTTTTGAAGAAGTAGTTTTTGGTTACTGTAGTTTTTTTTTGTTTTTTTTTTTTTTCCTGATTAAAACTTCTACCTTAGAGGCCTCAAATAGTGGTACACACTGCCTCAGTAGAGGAAGATGCAGAAGGATCTCAGTGAGTTCCAGGCAAGCCTGATCTGCAGAGCAAGTACCAGAACAGCCAGGATTACATACAGAGACTCTGTCTTAATTTTTTTTTCTTTCTACCTTAAAATAACATAAGTACCAACATTAAGAACAAGGCTGGGATGTTGGCTCCTGCCTTTGATCCCAGAACTCAGGACGCAGAGGTAGGTGGATCTCTGTGAGTTTGAGCCAACCTGGTTTACAGAGTGAGTTTAGGGGTAGTCAAGACTATCACACAGAGAAACCTGTCTTAAAAAAAAAAAAAGAGGCTGGTAGGTTATCTCATGCTGGCAGACCAGAGTCCCCAGAACCCCAAAACCCACATAAAAAAGCTGGGTTTATCGGTTACTGCCCTGCGAGTGATCTTACAGAGTCAGATGGGGCACACTCAGAAGATAAAGGTGGTTGACAATGAATCTGATCACCTGAGCTAGATTCCTGGGATTGTCCTGGGAGAATAATCGCCCTTACCCCCACATAGTCACCGTAGCATATTTGCGCCCTGCACCCCTGTACTCAACACACTCAAGTAAATGTAAAAGAAAAAATAGATAAACAAGGGGGATGGTTCCTGAAAGATGGCACTCAAGGTTATCCTCCAGCCTCCACGGGCATGAACCCAAACATACATATGCCTGCACACACCCTGATATGCAAACACACACAGACACACTGAATAGTGTATTAGCCCACTTTCTATTTCAACAACAGAATGCTTGGGGCGTTTAATTTATAAAAATACATAGCTCCTGGGAAACCAAGACACCTTAAGTGATAGCCAGCTATCTCCATTTGTATCTGGCTCAGCAAGTAGTGACCTCTGACTTATAAAGGCTTCCCACGAGGTTTACACAGAAATCTTTTCTTTTTCCCAATGCCAGGATTTGAAGAATTCAGACAGGCCACCAAAACAGGGATTCCCCATTTCAGCTGAGAGAGAATTCTTAGAATTTCAGCAGATTGTTCTAGAATTCTCCCCTCAATTACTCTTGATTTTGTGTCATTTACACATGTGACAGCTAAGAGGAAGAGAGCAATGTGGTGAGCACAGGGCCGAACTGGTCAGCTGTGTTTTGTTTGGTCTACAAAATATTAGAGAAGTGTTTTTATGTGAATACCTCCTATGTGGCCGGGACTTTCCCTGACCTCAGTAACTCTTGAGTTACCCTGTACAAGATTTATTCATTTATGTTACTTCCAAGTCTTTGCAAGCTTTTAGTTTGTACCTGCTCCAAGAACCTTTATTCCAGACACAACATGAATATAAAGCCCAGAGGAAATGCTTGGCATTTTAAGTACCCTGGAGAGGAGAACCAGCCACCCACTGTGAAGCAGGGCAGCTCCATCTTTTCTCTGTAGCCTTTTCCACAGGGTACCACAGTTACCTACTTCTCTGTTCACTGCATTCTCTGAAACATACACGTAAACAGGATGCAGCACTCATTCATGAATATTGACTAATGGGGGGAAAACTGTGTTATCCTATCTCAAACTGGATTATCTCATACTAAAAAACTAAATAAATATTCAAGCTGGAAATATAGCTGAGCCTGTCTGGGACGCACAGAGCTCATGTTCATTTCTAGCACCATAAACAAGCACTAGAAAGGACTCCATTCATGGTGTGAGACTCACCAAGCAGATGGGGCTCTCAAAATCAGCCCCTTTGAGCTAGGGGTGGGCACACATCTTAATTAAGTCCCAGCATTTGGGAGGCAGGCAGAGACTCAGAGTGATCTCCGAGTTCGAGGCCAGCCTGGTCCAGATAGTGAGTTTTAGGATAGCAAGGGTTACACAGACACTGTCACAAAACAACAAACAAAACCCAGCCCACTTGCAAACTCCACTTAGTTATTTTTACATTTTTAAAATGTTCATTGGTGTTTTGCCTGCTTTTATGTCTGTATGAGGATGTCAGGTTCCCCTGGAACTGCCTGCCAGGTGGGTGCTGGGAATTAACCCAGGTCCTCTGGAGAAACAGCCAGTTTTCCTAACCACTGAGCCATTTCTCCAGCCCCCACTTGGTTATTTTTATGGAAGTGTCTCCAAAGCATTAAAAACCATGCTCAGAGGAAACGATCTAGAGGAGCAGAAAGGGAGGGTCACTCTGGAGGGGAGACAATGAATCAGAGAGACAAAACTTGGAAAGCAAGGTTGACACCCGAACTTCCTAAAGCTTGAAGCCCTGGTCGCTCTGATTCCCAGAGTGGTCAAAACTCCATTCCCAGAACACCGTAACCCAGAAGTCACAGAGGTAAAACACAGGGAACTTCCTGTCCTGAGCACATAGCTGGCCACTGTCACAAGGGTAAAGGAAAAGGGTGGGCTTAAACAGACTCTTCCCTGGGGACTCAGGGCAGGGCCAAAGCTCCCACTCACAGCCTGGCAAGCTCAGGAACCTGCATTTCTGAGATGAGTGTGTTATTTCACAGTTTATTGAGTTTCTGCCTCTCACCTCAAACCCACGGCTCTCGCACATAATATATTTAACCCTGTATCTTACCCTGGGTCATTTTTTAAATGGTTGATTTGTGATTGTGGTCAGCATTGAACCTTGTCTTTGTTGCCATATTGTGGGTATGTTTACCTTTAAAAAAAATAAAATAAAAGGAAATGGATTTGTCTGGCCTTGCATCTTGTATAAATAGTTTTTACCAGCCAAAAATAGCTGCTGTTGTTAATTTATTAACATATCTATGTATGTATTTGTTATGTGTGTGGTTTGGGGGTACACAAGCAGGCCAGAAATCAATCAACACTGGCTGTTTTTCTCAATCATTTCCTTTTTTTTTTTTTTTTTTTTTTGAGCATGGAGATTGCCCATTTGAATAGACTGGTTAGTAGCCAACAAGTTCCAGGGACTTCCCTGCCTCATCTCCCCATCCCTGGAGTGGCAGGTACATGCTGCCACATCAGATTTCTCCTCCTCCTCCTCCTCCTCCTCCTCCTCCTCCTCCTCCTCCTCCTCCTCCTCCTCCTCCTCCTCTTCCTCCTTCTTTGTTGTCTATTCTGAGACAGGGTTCCTCTCTGTATCCCTGGCTGTCCTGGAACTCACTCTGTAGAGCAGGCTGGCCTTGAACCCAAAGATCTGACTCATCTGCCTCCTGAGCACCAGGATTAAAGGCATGTGCCACATCACTTTCTGGTGGGTGTTGAACTCGGAGCCTCGTCCTTCGTGGCAGTCACTTTACTGACCATCTTTCCAGCCCTGTTAGTGTGTGTTAATTATATAAGATAGATTTAGTTTTCCCACATCTGTAGAATGTTCTCTGGACACACCCACTGCCCCACACCATCCTCTAGGCTGATTACATTATTTTGGTTTGGCTCCTTATTTCTTTGTAAGATAGGTACAGCCTCATGGAACCCAGATGGGTCCAGAACTGGCCATGAAGCATGCCCACCTGCTCCTTCTGTCTCTGCTTCCCCGGTGCTAGGATGAATGGGTATGCACAGTTCAGCTGTTCCTTATTAGTTAAAATTCTTTGTTTTCTTTTTTACTTTAAATTTGTTCCCAAATGGACTAATTCACATATTAAACAACTATTTTTGAGCATCTTCCCATCTGTTATATCTTGTCGCGTGCACCCTCGCCAGCAAGGACGGCGCGACACCAGGCTCTTCTTTCAGTGGTTTATTGAGGACCTTGAAACTTTTTCTGCCTCTGCTTTGCCTCTGCTACTGCCTCTCCTACTGGGGAAAACCCGCTTCTAGCTATATACCCTCTGGACTGCTGGTCACGGGGCGCCACGTGGGCCATGCCAATAGATCCAGGTGCACGGAAGCAAGCCACACCTGGAAGCAAGCCACGAGCTTAGCCTTAGCCAAACAAGGAGTTGTTTATCTCAGAGAGCTCCCACCATAGGGAAGGTAGAAGGCGGAAGGAAGCCAGCACCATCTTTAAGGTGCAGCCACGCGGCTCTCTACAGTTCCCCCTTTTTGTTTTTATAAAGGAATTAGCAGGTGAGTGCAGAGGTCTACTCTCTGTTGTGCAAGGAACATTATCCCAAGACTCCTTTTGGGGAGTCCCCCTAGGGATTATGGGACTCGTTCGACACCCTTTTTTCACAGAGGTGGGACATTAGGGTGAGAAACCCACATGCAAGCAGACATGCTCTCCTTGAGCCCTCCAAAACATAGCTGAGGTGCTTAACTGCAGTGCACTAGCCTCGCAACCTGCAAAAAATCTTAATCTTTTAAGGCAGCAAGCCAAACATAGGGGTACTGTCCAGTCTCTACGGCTACAAAGGCTTGGGCAATCATGGTCGCATCCCGGCACTGTCTGGTCCTAATGCGGCAAAGGCACCACGGCAAACCCCAGAGACCAGCGCCATCAGGCCAGCTATAGCTCCTAGTCGCGCCCACTCCTTCAGATGATCCATGGCAACAGTGGACCAGGTAGCCAATCCATCAGCTATGGTAAAGAGAGCCAGAGAAAGTCTCTCCTTTGGGGAATTTGGGCGTAGTTATCCATTACTACTTCCTGCTGATTAAGGGGCGTTGAAAATCTCACGGATTGTTGAGACTGGATCATAATCTGCAGCTCTGAAGCTGATATGGCCATCTCTTCCCATCAGAGGTTTTCTTCAGGGGGTCTTGGTTGATGAAACCATATTTGCCTGGAAGCAATCCACAGGTTCTCATCTTCTGTGGAAACAAAAGCAGAACTCTTCCGAAGCAATAAATCCTTAGACACAAAATTTGAAATCAAAATACCTTTAAAATATATATTCTTGTTTAACTTAGTAGCCTTTGCATTTGTAATCCATTGTCTTTCTGCAGTTAGCTCACTAACAGTTAAAAAATTAGAAGAAAACACAATAACAACCAAAATCCAGATTTTGTGTCTATTTTCCATCTTTACGTGGCTTATTATATTTTTATTATTCTATTTCTCTCTTTAAAGACTTTCTCTATCCTCTTTCTTTTCTCTCTGAAGCCTATGTACCTTTTACAAACATTGTAACCCGTTTACAGGTTTTTCTTTTCATCTGAATCTGTTTTATTGTGAATCCTTAATCATCTTCTAACCATAAGAGCTTTCAAAATACACTCTCTAAAAAGAAGCATAGTTTTTGCAAATTAGGCTGAGTCACTAAATTCTCTTAACGGGACCGCGTCTCTGTTCCTGGCCAGCAAACAGAGCACACCCAAGAAAATACTGCTACTAAGACGCCCATAGCAAAATCCTTTTCTCTTTCACTTTTGAACTCGCTCGTCAGCGAGTCTTATCCCACTTTTGTCGTGGATCCTCAACCTACCAGAGGACTCTTCCCTGCTTTTGTCACGGGTCCTCAACTTGCCTGAGGACTCTCTGGTGTACCCCTTGTCGCGTAGCAAGGACGACATGACACCAGGCTCTTCTTTCAGTGGTTTATTCAGGACCTTGAAACTTCTTCTGCCATTGGGAAAAACCTGCTTCCAGCTAAATACCCTCTGGACTGCTAGTCACGGGGCGCCACGTGGGCCATGCCAATAGATCCAGGTGCACGGAAGCAAGCCACACCTGGAAGCAAGCCACGAGCTTAGCCTTAGCCAAACAAGGAGTTGTTTATCTCAGAGAGCTTCCACCATAGGGAAGGTGGAAGGCGGAAGGAAGCCAGCACCATCTTTAAGGTGCGGCCACGCGGCTCTCTACAATATCTAACATATTTGAAACCTAGAATAGGTCATTTTTTTTAGCCTCTTATACAATTTATGTAATGACAAGGTCCCACTACATAGCCATGGCTAGCCTGGAACTTGCTATGTAGACCAGGCTGGCCTGGAACTCACATTAGTCCATCTTGCCTTGTCTGAACCCCTATACCCTTTACCAGAAATTGTGAGATTGGAATGTTCTTTAGATGGGGTTCTATAGTAACCACACCAACCCTCAATATCCATCCACAGCTTGAAAGTGAGGATGGCGAATGTAGGGTGCTGCTGCCTAGACCCTTTCTGACAAAACCCCCTTTTTACATAAATGGACACTTAAATAAGACATCTTTTTTGGATACAGAGGATCTCTCAGAAGTCTCTCCTCTCGGCTGTCAGCGGCTGCAGTGTTTGAGGCTTTCTTTTTGTCTTCAGAACCCTGGGTTGGGCAAAGTGCAGGTGGCTGATAAAGATTTGTTGGAATCCAGCTCCTTGCTCACCTTATTTGATGTATACCCGTTACTAATTTAGGATACGATTTCATTCTGTTCATGTTACGAGGCTTGAAAATGGCTCTCAACGATTAGAATTGAAGGAGACATTAGCAATTAAATATACAGTGGCTTTGTTTTGAGAAGGGGAAACTGAGCCTCACAATTGTTAAATGACTTTTCAGATCTAATCTGGCAGAGTCTATGACCTGCCAATGACTCACCTGTTATTAAATGTCCCAAGCCTATAAGAAAGACAGCTTCAGTTCCATATTATACTACTTAGCTTTCACCTTTTGTTTCCATGGTTCCCACCACTTTCACATGAGATCTACATGAACACTCCTGACACCTATAACTCCTGAGAAAACCCAGGCTATTGCTTTGTGGCCCCACCAGAGAAGGAGGAGACACCAGAGGTTGCTTTCTGAGAATTTGTGTTATGTATAGTGTGTTGTAGTTGTATGCTGCATTTGTATTCTCCAGCTGCTAGCTGAACCTAAGTATCTTGCTCAGGCACAGTATCATCCTCTAACATTTGTTTTAATTTATTCTTTGGTACTGGGCATTGAACCAGGGCACTTTGCATGCCAGCCTCAACCACTGAGCTACATCCTGAGCCCAGGTTAGAGGCATCTTTCTGCTCAGTGGACATTCTAAGGATTTAGGGGACTTGGGACCTCATCCTGGCTCTTATTGCACATGTGGCCTTCTGAAGTGACCTTTCCTCTCTCATCTTCAGCCAGCTGACGTGTGTGTGTGTGTGTGTGTGTGTGTGTGTGTGTGTGTGTGTGTGTGTGTGTGTGACAAAGTGCTCATATGAAAGTAGAGGACAAACCGAGGGCCTCCTTTTCCATTGTGTGGGTCCCAGAGATCAAAGAGGTCCTCAGGCTTGCTGGCAAGCATCCTCCCTCCTATGGAGCTAGCTCACTGGTCATTGATTATCCTTCTTGTAAAGTACAGAATATTCACTATGCGAATTCTAGCCTATCGTTACTTTTGAGATCATATGATTGGGGCTGGAGAGATGGCTCAGAGGTAAAAAGAACTGGCTTCCAGAGGTCCTGAGTTCAATTCCCAGCAACCACATGGTGGCTCACAACCATCTTCTGGCTTGCAGGCATACATATAGGCCAATATATATATATATATATATATTCTAATGTACGTGGCCATGCCTAGCCTTAAAAAAATAAATCCCATGATTATATTTTGAGAATTGGAAAGGATTTAAAATTTTACCTCTTTAAAGTCAAAGTCACACTACTGTCTCATGAAATTAGCTCATCCTTTGGTGTTTGTGAGACTGCTGATAGATCTTTTCTGTTATTTGATGTAAGTGGAATTATGTTTCGATGGTTTCAATGATTGTTTTTCATCTGCCATATACCCAAGAAGTAATTGGCACAATGGTTAATTATTGTTTTCTATTTGCCATGCACCTAAGAAGTCACTGCAGCGTGGCTAAAGGTGCTGGATGGTAAGATGACTCAGCTCCTTCAGGGCCCTTTCAGGTGTTCTTCGGAAGATCCTAGACCCCCTTCCTCTTATCATTCATCCAGATCTGATCTTCTTCTTATAGAATTGGGAGAAGGGTCACAGGATCCTGAGGATTGAGGTTGGGGGATGCTTAGGAGGAGAAAGCTGCCAGGGCTAACTCGGCTGAGGGTTAGTTGAGACCTCACTAATCTTCCCATTGGGGTTACTGTCTCTGCAAAGTCCTCTAGCACGTCTTGGCACCTTGTCCTTTGCCACTCTTTACTCTCTATGCCTCCACACCCAAGAACAGAAAGACAAGAGATCAGCTTTCTGGTTCCCACTGAAAACTGCTCTATTTGTCAGAGGCAGAGATATGTCTGGTTCTGAAAACTACCCAGATGTGCAAAGCTTCAGATACAGGATTACCTAGTACCTGAATTAAAGGAATTGGGGTCTAGCATCGGGCTACTTTGCTCTTAGCAGGCTTTTCTCTCCTTTGGTTGTTAACACCCTCCATCACCCAATGCTCTGAAGCACTTGCTCTAAGTATGAAGGGAAGGCTGGAAAGGAGGAGAAACCCTGCTCTTTGATCTTGAAGACTAGAAGATGTTTGTTGGGAAAATAAAGACTTAGGAGAGATACCAAGCACTATACAAATAGACACAGATTAACAAAATGCAGAGGGTTTCCAGACATGTACAGGCAGTGGTGGCATGATCCAGCCTTGGGTGGAGTTACAGAGGGTATGTTACAAGGATAGCTCCTGCAGATTTAATTAAATATATGAGCTTAGGGAACCAAGGACATTTTGATTTTGTATTATTTATTGTTATTGTTTGTTTTTTTGGTTTTTTTTTTTTTTTTTTTTTTTTTGAGACAAGGTTTCCCATTGACTGCCCTGGAACTTGCTCTTTAGACAAGGCTGGCCTTGGACTCAAAGGTCTACTTCCCTCTACTTTCTGTCTGAGTTCTGGGATTAAAAGTGTGAGCCATCACCACCTATCTCAAGGGCATTTTTAAAAGGCACAATGCTTTAGGAAAGCCCTGTTGCGTCAATGGCAGAACATAAAACAGTATAATGGTAAATTAAATATGAAAAGAATCGTGAGTAGAAAGAAACATGGCAAACTCATAGAATCTATGATGCATACCTGACTGGCAGGCTAAGGCATGTGGACTGGATAAACATCTTGGCAGAGTTATTGGGGGCTCCTGAGCTTGGATGACATGAATTTATCTGTGGAAGGGCTACCTACCTACTGTGTAGAAACTACCAAGGGTGGGTTAGAATTCCAGCTCTGGGGGTGAGGCAGGGATGCCGAAGCAGGGAAAGACCAGTGAGCAAGTCCTAGAACCAGAGAAGTCAACATCCACAGAGTGCTTACTATGTGACAAGCTTGGTGGAACCCCGTGAGAGGCTGACTGATGGGTTCCAGAGTATGTGGTAAGGCAATGGCACTAAACTCAGCACTGTGGCTCCAACGCCACTTAGTCATTGTGCCAGACTGTCCCTCTGAAGTCAGGAGCATGGCTAGAGAGACCCGCACGAGTGTAGAGGTCGAGAATGTGACCTCTACACTCAGGTTTTCTGTCAATTTCTGGTGTTTTCTATACACTCCCGGTCAACCCAGTTAAAAATGGACCTCTCCTTTTCGTCATGCATAAAAATGGTAAAAGCACTAACTGTATAGGTGTAGGGAGCCAGCCGCACCCTAAAGATGGTGCTTGTATCCGGCCTATAACTAAGTGGTTTAAGGAAGTTCCTTAGTAAACAAGTCACTGTGCATGGTACCTTGTAATTTTCCAGCAAGAAGCCTGGCCCCCAGACAGATACATCATATCTGGTGAGGGTGTGCTGACCAATGGGAAAGGCCCACATCAGGGATAAACAAGGTTGCCTATAAAAGCAGCCTGCCTGGGAGGCTTGGGGTCTTCCGTTCTTTGCCCTAGTGTGTGAAGCTTCAATAAACCTGCTGCAGAAGGATCCTGTTGTACTGCGTCTTGTTTGCGGGCAAAGAAGGCGCGGGACAAGTGGTGCCGAAACCCGGGAACAACAACATCAGCTGCACCAGCGGAGACCCCTCAGTGGTGAGGAGGATTCAGAACTGCAGAGTGTTTGCTCGGAGAGGTATGGTCCCTGACTGGGGTTTGGTTTTTAGTGCTTACTGGCAGGAGGTTTTGGCAGGATTAGGTTTGGTTCTAGTCACCCTGATCATCTTTCTTGTGGTTGCCTTTCTTTTTCATCGGTTTCGGTGCTGAGTGCCTAAGACCAACGTAGGTAAGTGGCAGCACTCTTTGGTTTCGTTTATGGTATCATGGGTACTTCACAGTCGATGATTTCAACACTGGATTTCATTTTAAAACAGCATGATATCAAAATTGCACTGAGAACCCTTAAAGGATTTATCAAGGAGGTTGATCGGGTCGCCCCATGGTACGGTTGTTCGGGATCCTTTACTGTTTCTTCCTGGAGCAAGTTGGGGAGAGACCTTGATCGAAAATTTAATGAGGGTGATTTAAGGATGGGCACCAAAGCTATATGGAAGATGATCAAGAATTGTTTAAAGGATGAGTCCTGCTTGCCAGTAGTCACGGAGGGACAGATAATGTTGAGAGAGGTTCAGGATAGCCTATCAGAAACCGAGCGGGATGAGAGATTGGGAGCGCACCCCAAGAAAACTGTACATAAGGAAAAAGGACACCCCGGTACTGGTATGGGGGAGAAAAAGGAAAAAGGACCCCCCAGTACTGGCATGGGGGAGAAAAGTTTCGAGAAAAATTATGAGAAAAATTCAGAGAAAAATTCAGAGGTTAGAAGAAGGAGAGAGACCAAACTTACCTACCCCTGGAAAGAATTGGCTAATTTAGAGATCAGGGATGAAATAGAATCCTCCATTTCTTCCTCTAAATCCAGCCATGTAGATGAGGAAGACCCACTAGACCCAGGAGATGAATTTGATTTGGAAGAGGAGGCAGCCAAATATGAGGCAGAGAGATACTCCCCTGATGATCCTCCTCGTAATCAAATCAGAAAGAACAGGCACAAGGCAGAAAGCCAGCGAGTGCACAGACCTCCGCCTACAGCTCCTCCTCCTTATGGTGTGAGCGGTGCTACAAACTTTTCTTTCCTGCCAGAGGCCACGAGGCGACAACTTAGTTTAGCATTTCCGGTATATGAGGGCCAAAATAATGATCGGGTTTATGCCCCAGTAGAATTTAGTCAGATTAAAGAGCTTGCAGAATCTGTCCGCAAGTTTGGTGTAAATGCCAACTTCACTATTACACAACTTGATCGACTTGCCTTGTGGAACCTGACTCCATCAGACTGGCAGACGGTGGCTAAAGCTTCCCTGTCAAGCATGGGTCAGTATCTAGAGTGGAAGGCTCTATGGCATGAGATAGCTCAAGAACAGGCTAGAGTAAATGCTGCGGCCATAACCCCTGAACAGAGGGAATGGACCTTTGAGATGTTGACTGGGCAAGGACAGTATGCTACACAGCAGACCCAACTTCCTTGGGGGATAATGTCCACCTTCCCTTTTCCGATGCCGGTGATGTATGACGCCCAAGTTTTTCCCCGCTTTTTTACTGTTAGTAGAGAGTTAGGCCTAACTTTTTTGCCAAAAGATGAGCAGATAGAAGCTTTTAAGAATAATAGGAGTTTAGGGTTAAAAGGGAGTCTATGTTTTGCTTTTAATTTAGATATTGAGAATAGTTCATGTATTATGTTACAAAATTATTCTGCTGCCTGGCAGAAAGAGAGCAAGTTTGAAGGAACAAAGATTGCTACAAATGCTACGGTTTTGTATGGCTGGTGGCCTAGGACTGCTGAGGGCTCCTTACCCCCACAGCAGCCAAAGCTGGCACCCTTTTGTTCAGGGGCCCCGGATAAAGAGTTAACCCCACCGTGGACCGGGTGCCAATCTAGAATTGTTGGTTGGGTTACCCCTAACCTGTTTTCCTTTTCCCCCCATTTGGGAGCCAATTTCTCAAATTTTGGAGAAGCAGAAGTTAATGGCAACCCCTTTGATCAGTGGTTGCTTTGTGGAATTAATGGGAGCTGCACAGATTTATCGCCCCTCGCAATGATTGGGGGTGGGGCGGTAGAACACGGGCAGCTAAAATATGATTGGGGAAAGAAAATGGGACCTCAGCCTAGTTTGGGTACAGGATCAGGTACCTGGCAGGCCCAAGATGTAAGCTACGTCAGCTTTAAACGGCTGAGTGTAGATTTTACCCCGGTTTGTGTGTGGCCTCCCTTTATTTGGATTGTAAGTAATGTTTCTATAGATAAAGATGTTTTAGAGTGTGCCCAGACCACCTGCTTTTATACCCTTTGTTGGGATGCTCAGAAGTATTCCTTTGCGATGGTGACTCGCATGCCACGATTTGTGCCTGTGCCAGTTGAGGCTCCTAGCAGCATGAGTTTGTTTCGACCTAAAAGAGATTTTGGTATTTCTGCTATAATTGTTGGGATTGTTGCAGTCGCGGCTGTAGGGGCCACAGCAACTGCTTCAGCCCTCGCCCTTTCCAACACTGTGCAAACTGCTCGGGCTATTAATAATTTATCAGCCTCGGTAACAATGGCCTTAGATAAGCAAGCATCTGCTAATACCCAAATTCAAGGAGGACTTATGCTGGTTAACCAGCGTATTGATTTGGTACAAGAACAATTGGACATTTTATGGCAAATGGCCCAATTGGGGTGTGAACAAAAGCTTCCTGGACTTTGTGTTACCTCCATTCAGTATGAAAAATTTTCTAGGGCAGCTAACTTGTCGAAAAGCCTTTCTCAGTTTATCTTACAGAATTGGTCTTCAGAGTTTGAGCAGACGCTACGAGAGCTCCGCGTTGCCATCGTTCAGATTAATTCCACCCGTCTGGACCTGTCCTTAACAGAGGGCCTTTCCACATGGATTTCCTCAGCCGTTTCGTACCTGAAGGAATGGGCCGGCATGGGAACCCTTGGGATCCTCATGGTCATGGGATTCGGAGGCAGTCTTTGGCTGATTTGCCAGATGCGAGCGTCCAGAAAGAGAGAAAGGACAATTTTGACCCAAGCCTTAATGGCTATTGAAGATGGACAATCCCCTACGATTTGGCTGGCAGCTCTGAATGAGCAAAAATTTTAAGTTTGACTGATTGTGGTCACCTAACCTTGCGGAAGGTATGCCTCTCCCTGATTGGTGAGGAAGTTTGGGCAGGCTTTGGCCTATTGCTTGGAATTGAGCAGGGTTGATTGTGTATATGTATAGGTATGGCTCTTGCACTGAGAGGCTTAATTGCCATTGCACCTCATTAGAGCATACCTGTTATAGTTTCCATGTGGATTGTAAGGCTAAGCACTGCAATGGTTCCACCTTAGAGTTTGAGGGGATCCATGGAACATGTTTGTCTGCATATGGGCAAGGCACACAAATCCCATCTCCCACAAAGGTGCCGGGCTGGTCAGGAGGTGTACCTGGTGGACGCATCAGGAATGTCTCCTTTGTACATAGTTCCCAAAAGTTTTGGGAGGACAAACCTCTGTTTCCATCCACTGGATAGCCTCCCTCATTTTAAATATAAGAAAAGGGGGAGATGTAGGGAGCCAGCCGCACCCTAAAGATGGTGCTTGTATCCGGCCTATAACTAAGTGGTTTAAGGAAGTTCCTTAGTAAACAAGTCACTGTGCATGGTACCTTGGATGTAGGGAGCCAGCCGCACCCTAAAGATGGTGCTTGTATCCGGCCTATAACTAAGTGGTTTAAGGAAGTTCCTTAGTAAACAAGTCACTGTGCATGGTACCTTGTAATTTTCCAGCAAGAAGCCTGGCCCCCAGACAGATACATCATATCTGGTGAGGGTGTGCTGACCAATGGGAAAGGCCCACATCAGGGATAAACAAGGTTGCCTATAAAAGCAGCCTGCCTGGGAGGCTTGGGGTCTTCCGTTCTTTGCCCTAGTGTGTGAAGCTTCAATAAACCTGCTGCAGAAGGATCCTGTTGTACTGCGTCTTGTTTGCGGGCAAAGAAGGCGCGGGACATATAGGGATTGCTGGGATGTGACGGTGTGCAGTGGTGTGGATGGTGCTCAGCCCACTGACTGGCACGTACAAGTGTTCAATAAATGTTAACTATCAACAGAAGTGTTAGCGTCATCCTGTGTTTTAGAGGCTGGAGTCCTGGCAATATAGTTTTATAACTGCCAGAATAATAAGGGAGCCAGGGGTGGGGGTGCCCACCTGTGCTTTCAGCACTTAGGAGGCATAAGAGGAGCAGAAACTCAGGGCTAATGTCAATTACTTACTGAGTTTGAGAGCAGCTTATGCTGTATGAGACTATCTCCAAAATGAGCACACCCCAAACATATATAACATATATGTGTATGTATGTACTATCCAATAGTATGATGAGTGTTTGCCATCTTATAGGTCAAAGACTCCAAGGCTGCTACTCCACTGACATTCTTCTCCCTAGAAAGCTTCAGGAAGAGGCCATTACGCCCGTGCATGATAACTACTTAGGAACTGAGTCATGAAGTTACTTTAGTTTTCTAAATTCATAGTCTGGGCAGGCCTTTGGTTTTTTTTTTTTTTAAAGGGACTAATCACCTATAGTTTGTTCATGCCCCCCCTGCCCCCCCAAATATGGTCTCACTACAGCAAAACAGCCTCAAACTTAGTATGTTTTCCCGGCTGACCTCCTGCCTCAGCCTCCTGAGCCATAGGTGTGCACTATCACTGGCAGCTACAACTATGCTTTTCATTCCTGATGGCGCAAACAATTTTCTTCGTTCACATATCAGTGGCCTAAGTCACCCCATTGGGTACCACGGCATAGACGATTTCCTCATCTAGCAGGGAGCAGTGATTTGGCACTTGGCCCTTTGAATTCATTCTGTGTTCTGATTAAATGACATTAAGAAAAGATAATACATGACCTAGGCACGGTGGCATGCCCTGTCACCACAGCAGACACAGGCAGCTGCAAGGTCAAGGCCAGCCTGGTCCATATAGCTGGTTCCGAGCCAGCCAGGGCTACGTAGTATAAGTCTACGTAGTATAAGTCTGAATTTAAAAAAAAATTAGTTCTAATCACTAGTGATGTAATTATATTAGTGCTCTGAATATCCTTCACTCACTTGTCCTTATTGACAATGTGAAAAACACAGTACATTATAGAAGCTCAAATGTTGTTAATTGCACATTTGCCAACACACAGCATTTAACTGCACAGAAAAATTCATCTGTATCTCTGGACCGGGGAGGAGGAAGGAATGAGGCGTGTTGTGGCTTGGATGTGTTTTCTCCTTTTGTTTCTCACCGTTAAGGAGTCCCAGCTCCCATTTGGGGAAGTCATTGCTACAGCATAGCCATGATTGGTGTCTGGGAGCTCTCACTGAGTGCCTATTACAGGATTTGAAAGGGTAAAGGCGTATTTATTTCATAGACTAGTTCCCAACTATCTCCATCAAGCTGTCGCCATAGAGACAGAAAATGTAAAGACTTCCTTCTAATCATTTTGGAAGCAAAATGTCTATTTCTGGCTGAGGTCTGGCCTCTCTGGAGTTTATAAAGTTTCTTACTGTATGCTGTGTAGTCTGGAATTTAAGACAAATATGGACCAACCTTTTGGGGGCGGGATAAGCAGCAACTTTGAAAAAGAAAAAACCTGCTCAGTAGTTGGGTGAGAGTGGCCAGGTCAGCTATGCCCTGGGTGTAATTCAGCTCCTCCACAAGCTACCTACCCTCATGCCCCTGGGCCTACTTCCCCTCGTGACCTCCAGGGCGATCATCACCCTGAGGGCAGATCCGTATGAGTGGTTCAGCAAATATCAGTTACCCAAGGTCATGTGGGTTAAAGAATTTTTTTAAATTGTTAATCTCATAAATTCATACAGATAAATAAAACACAGCACTTCCCTGTAGGTTTCTATCCTTTTTTTTTTTCCCACCACAGTACCAATGAAATATTTTCTTGCGATGATAACCTTATGTTTTCTAGAAAATAAAGAATTTAGCTTTTCAGATAACTGATGTTACACTAATTTCAAAGCCAAACAGGATACGTGGAAAAATTGATTTCAGTCGATTTTATTTCTTGGAACATTGACTCTAGCATTTCATTAAATTATACCGTTTAAAGCTTATAAATAGTGTTTTCTTGGTTCTTTTTAACTACATTAAACTTTTTCTTTGGGTGCTTCCAAAATTGCATTGGAACCTATTAGGTTTGAAAATGCATATCGTGGGAACCAAAATTTCATCTTAAGGAATTTCTTCCAGAAAAATATTCCCATCAAGTTTAGTCCACCTTGGGCTGAGGAGCTCAGCTTAGCTCCTGCACTCAGCTCCAAGAACAGTAGGCAGGAAGGTGGAAGAGTTTCTTTTGGGCAAATTCACTGCTACAAAAAAGGAAAAAAAGTCATTTGGAGGTCCCTTAGGGTAGCAGAGGGACACTACTTGACAAAGCTCACCAAAGTATTCAGAGTTAACAATCAGTGTGTCTATCATGAAAGCAGAAACCAAAACAGGAATTTTGAGAAAGCAGTAACAATGCAGAAAGATCTGTTATCTCCATGGTATGTGACTGAATAGCAATGGAATGCTAGAAGAGAGTAATTGAGACGAAGGGGGATGGCTCAGTGGGTTAAAAGGTGCTTGCTGCCAAGCCTGATGACTTGAGTTCATTCCCTGGGTCTCTTTTGGTGGAGAGAACTGACATGCATACACATATGCAAAATAAGTAGACAAATGTAATAAGAATAACCAGTAGACAGATACTATATGACTCCACCCTGTCAAAATGACAAGGACAAAGTAAATGGTGGTTTTCAGGAGCCGGAGGGAGGAGGTGGGGACATCTCATTTTTCCTGGGGAGTGCAAATAGCACTGAACTGTAGACAAACATTTTTGAGGTGTCCTGGGCATCAAGCTTACCGCACCACACACACTAGGCAAGCATTCTCTCACAGAGCTACCTCCTTTGCCCTAAGGTAATACATTTTATATTACAGGTGTGTGTGTGTGTGTGTGTGTGTGTGTGTGTGTGTGTGTGTGTGTGTGTGTGTGTGAAGTATTGCCACAATAAAGAACAATATGGAGAAAAGGTAATAATCAATGAATAATAGTTTTTGGAAATGAAAAATAGGGTTGCTGAAATAAATTCATAGAGAATTTGGAAAGTGAAGACAAGGAAATTCCTCAGAAGGAGACTCAAGAGGTGACATATTGGTGGGAAGTAGAGGACACAAGGACACTGTTATAAAAGTCATCTTGGAGGGCCCTTCTTGGAAAGCTGGAGAAGATAAGGGAGAGACAGATTATATCAGAGTTTCAACAGCAAATCTAACTCCTTCCACATGGTTCAGACAGAGATTTCGGTGAAGGGACTTCTTACAGGGCTGTGAGCAGGAAGGATCCCAGGAACACCTGAGGGCAGCAACAAGGAGAAGCTATTGCATCACAAGCACTGAAGGGCCAGAGGGGAAGGAGTCATGTAGACTGAATCCAGTCAGAATGAAGCCAGGGAGCAGAGGCCTTTGCTTTGTATTGGTGATGAAATCCCTGACAAGAAGCAATTCAAGGAAGAAAGAGTTTATTTTGGCCCATGGCTCAAGGGGACGTGTTTCCTCATGAGGACGAGGCAGGAGCAGGAGGTGGCAGTCAGGAAGCAAAGAGTGGTGAACATTACCTGCTCATTTCAGGTTCTCTTTTGTATTCTAGTCCAGGACCCGGCCTACGGAATGGAGCTTGCATGCATTCCACACCTCAGTGAACCAAATCTAGCCAATTTCACACATGCATACCCAGAGGCTAGCCTGATTTATAATCCCCTGTAGGCATGCACAGAGACTTGTTTCTAAGGCATTGTAGACCCTCTCAAGCAGACAGAATAGACCACCCCAGCCTCTTGCTTTGAGATTCAACTGACAACAGGAACACAGTGGAAAGAATGGCTGGACTAGACAGAAAATATCAGGCAAGGCAGAGGATGTGACAGTCTGTAGTCCACCAGGTCGTTTGCAGGGCAGGGAAGGGCAGTATGTGACAGGAAATAAATTATCAAAGAATAATACAATAACATTTTAGCACCAGGAAAACATGTGGTGTTCATCCCAGGAAATTAACAGCAACAACAAAAAAGGCACATATAAGGCATAACATAAATGTCTATAAAAGCTAACAAAGGGAAAATACTAAAAATTAGCAGGGAGAAAAGATTACACATTGATTAGGAATGGGAATCGTATCGGCTCAATCAGTAGCAGCTAGGAATTCTGTGTGGCAGTGGAGTCATCCCTTCAACTGTCTGAGGAAACATTATTTTCAAACCAAATCAATCAAATCCAGGCAGAACAAAGACTTCTGCAAACATTCAGTACCTTATGAACTTTGACCTGCAAATCCTTTCTTAGGAATCAATTACAGAACAAAGATGCAAACAGATAGACAAAAAAGAAGGCCTTGGCCTGAGAAAGAACAGGATATATGCTCAGCCAAGAAGCAGAGGGAAATCCAGGCTGACAGCTGTGCAGATGTCCTAGAACATGGGGTGGGGAGACTCCAGTAGGATGCCTTGAGGAAAAAACAAACCACTAATCACTTTCAGAAGGTTCAACAATTCTTTGAGGGATTTTGAGGGCAATCGAAACAAAGCAAATGTCTATTTTTAAAATTAGTTATCCCCCCTTCCCCTTTCCCTTGTGATGGAGGACATAATACAAGGTTGCTTGGATACCAGGCAAGTGTTCTGCCATTTTCCCATATTCCTAGACCCAAACCAGCCTTCTAATAGTATTTCGTTTTCTTTTTTTGAAGATTCTCTCTCTCTCTCTCTCTCTCTCTCTCTCTCTCTCTCTCTCTCTCTCTCTGTGTGTGTGTGTGTGTGTGTGTGTGTGTGTGTGTGTGTTGCATCCATGAATGTACTGTGTTGCATCCATTTATGTACGTGAAGCTATTTGTGGAGCTAGAGTTACAGAAGGTTGTGAGTCACCCAGAGTGGGTGCTAGAAATGATCTGGTCCTCTGCAAGGACAGTAAATGCTCATAATGGCTGAGCCATCTTTCTGACCTCTACTATTTCATTTTCTGACGCTGTGGAATTGCAGCCTTTTCTTTTTAAAATTTATTTAATTTAATTTATGTGTATATGAGCTATTGGTACTTGCAGAAGCCAGAAGAGGGTGTCTGATGCCCTGAAGTTCGTGTTACTGGTTTGTGTGAGCTGCCTGTCATGGGTGCTGGGATCCCAACTTCGATTCTGTAGAAAAGCAGAAAGTGCCCTTAGCCATTGGGCCATCTCTCCAGCCCAGCTTTTTTCTTCTTAAATAGAATATTTTTTATTTATTCTTTGACAATTTCATGCATGCAAACAATGTATCTTGATCTTCCAGCTCCCCCAGGAACTTCCAACACATTTCATATTCCCAGGCCCAAACTACCTTTCCAACAGCAGTGGGTTTTCTTTTTTTCTGAAGATTTCTTTTATCTCTAATTGACTATGTGGTATGTGTGTGTCTTCTTTAAATTCTTGTGCCCCACCCTGCCCCAGCACAGCATTGTAAGGGGACACAAAGGAGAGAGTCCAGTACCATCTTCAAAGGACTAGAAAGGACTTTCTCATGTTTGTGCAGAATCTTTTAGAGAAGCAAAAGTTGGAGAATGTTACAAGTAAGCGCTCACACCCGTTCCGAACCTAGTTCCTTTGCTGCATCTTCCACCCTCATCCCTGAATATGATAATTCATAGGTACGAAATATCCAGAGCAGACTCTGCTCTCTTGAGAATTATACTTACTAGAGTGAAGGGTGTAAGAAGAGTCAAAAGATCAAATTCTAGTTTTAGGTGAGTCAAATTCTCCCCCAACCCCTGCCCCAGGCCTCATACTTGTTAGGCAAGTGGTCTACCCCAGAATCACACCCCTATGGTTTATTTATGACGCAAGGTGATCATGTGCTTGTCTTATCAAGTTTTTAAAGCAGTTTGCTGAACTGGGGTGCTAGCTTGTGGCAAAAACAATTTGCTTTTAGATTCTATCAGTTGTGGATTTTGATGTATTTGCTTAACTGTTCATTCCATTTGCAGGAAACTGAGTTCAGCCACATGTCCTGTATTAGTCATGAGGAGTGGGTGGAGCAGACAGGAGCTTACATTGCAATTTTTCTTAACACTTAGTATGTGTTGGGCACTATCCTGAGGCAGTAGAATGGCAGACAGCCTAGTAAGTGGTCTCATTTTCTCACAGAGCTTCAAGTAGAATGCCTAGATTCACATCCTTGGCTTGAACTTTCGGAATCTGAGTTTTCTCTGTCTTTTTGATGACTTCTTGCTCCTCTATAAGCCAAGCGGATTCCCAGTATGAGAGCCATTGATAACAAATACAAGCCAGACCAACCAAACATTAGAGACAGTTAATTCTTTCAGTGCCACGCTTTCCTGGAAAGATTCAACCCCTGGGCTTTCTCTTACCCTGATCAGGTTTAGCTGGCAGAAATGGTAAAGGCAGAAAGGCAGTCTTTAGCAAAGGCATGGAGTTAGTCAGACAGCAAAGTGGACCAGGAGAGGAGGGGCCAAAGAAAGAGACACCAGGTCCACATGTGGCACAGGGGAGAGGATAGTGGGGCATAATAGTGACTGCCTTTCATCTCAGCACTCAGGAAGCAGAGGCAGAAGAATCTCTGAGTTTGAGGCCAGCCTGGTCTACAGAGTGAATTCCAAGACAGCCAGGGCTACACAGAGAAACCCTATCTGAAATAAACAAACAAACAAATTATTAGAGTCTAGGTTGTGATAAGCATAACTTTGAGATATGTATTGAGATTCATGCAAAGAAATACCCCTTTGTGCTCACACATTTTAGTAAATATCAGGTTGCTTCTTGCTTCTGTTTTTGGCTGTTTGTTGCTTTCAAACTAGACATTCTACTCATACAGGCAATGAATGAGCTCAGCTTTATTCAAAATGAACCATGGTCCTTAGAATACAATCTGACTTCAAGCATGCACCTATAATCCCAGGGCTCTGAGGGTTGAGTCAGGGAGATTAATAGCTTGAGGGCAGTAGTCTTGGGAATTGGCTTAGTTAAAGCACTTCCCATGCAAATGTGAGGGCTAGAATTTGGATTCCCCAAATCCACTTAAATACTCCCACTTAAACGTGGGACTGTTGACCTGTCAGTAATTCCACAACTCAGAAAGTGGAGACAGGGATCTTCAGGGCAAACTGGGTGGCCAAACTATCATCAATGGGTTCCATTGGCGTGTAATTCAGAGATTTGATTGCCTCTGCCTCCAGGGGGCTAGGGTTAAAGGCAAACACACCTCCACTCAGCTTGCTATTTTCATTTATTCATTTGTTGTACATGAACACAAGTGTGTGGAGGTCAGACGACAACTTGGGAGTTCTTTCACCATGTCAACTCCAGAGCTGATACTAGTTAATGGCAGGTGAGTATCCAGGGGGAGATGAAGCCTGTGTGGACCAGGGGAGACATATACAAAATATATAAGGGAGGCTGTGTAGATAGCTAAATATGAAACAGGTTGATGCCCTATTGAAATCTAGACACAGATATCGCTGTTGATTGAGAGACAAGATGGGGTCCTGAGGTACTTTCCCTATTTCAGGATAGAGATTTGAGGATCTAAGGTAAACTAGCCGTCAAGTTTTAAACAGAAATCATTGATCAGTAATTTAAGTTTTGATAATCTTCTTAAATAGAAAATCAGAATTCCATATTTCTTGAAGATAACACCTCTATAAATCCTACCCTAAAAATTCTATTATCATCTATCTATCTATCTATCTATCTATCTATCTATCTATCTATCTATCTATCTATCGATCGTTTTTTGAGACAGGGTTTCTCTGTATAGTCCTGGCTGGTTGGCCTCCAACTCACAGAGATTCACCCGTCTCTGCATTGTGAGTGCTGGGACTAAAAGTGTTCAACACCACTGGCCTGCTTATCATGTATTTATTTTGTCCTCTAGTATTTTGTGTATATTCTTGCATTGTTATATATAATGCAATACATTTCTTCCATTTTATTTTATTTTCCCCTTTTATTTGTTCCTTACATTTTAAAGTGGAAAGGATCTATGGATATTATGAACAATTTAGTGCCCAGCAATCACATGGCTGATCACAAACATCTGTCACTTTACTTCCAGGGTATCCAACACTTGCTTCTGTTCTGGTCTCTGGTATCCATGAATACTGCATACACCTGGGGCACAGGTGTGTGTGTGTGTGTGTGTGTTGTGTGTGTGTGTGTTGTGTGTGTGTGTGTGTTGGAACTCCCTCTGTAGATCAGGCTGGCCTTGAATTTAAAGAGATCCACCTGCCCCTGTTTCCTGAGTGCTGGAACTGCCTGGCACCCATTTATATTTTGATTGTTTTTACATACAAATAACTACAAATATCCTTTAGTTTAAAGGCGGCTGCAATGATTAATACAAGCTCTCTTTTTTGAAAGTTTGGCTCTAAGTTGCTGAGTTTTGCAGGCCTGTTAAATGAGATAAAGGGACTTCTTTCTTTATTTTTTAATTTGGAACTGTGGAAATTGTGATCCTGTGGGAAACACAGCTCAAAGAAAATATGAACAATGGGCTGGGGTGTCACTGAGTTTTGAGCACCAACACTGCATAACCCGGGCAAGGTGGCACAGGCCTATATTCTTAACCTTCAGGAGGTAAAAGGAGGATCAGGAGTCCGAGGCCATCCTCAGCTACATAAGGACTTTCAGGCTAGACTGAGCTATATTATTGGACTAAATTTAAAAGCCATTGGCCATTTAACTCGAGTAAAACTGTAAAAACTAATAACATGCAGTCTCTCTTACACCTAGTTGAAGATAAGTATTCATTTTTCTGGGGTTTTGTTTGTTGAGATGCATACATATCATATACATAATGATTGATACATGAAAGAATAGAGAGAGACTAGAAAAGGAACATTGAGAACTTCCTGCTCAGCACATTTTCATTAAATCCTTGGTTAATAGTCAAAACTGTACATAGGAGATGGTATTGCTTAGCTGTACCTTACAAACAAGAAACTTGGCTATGGATGTAGTGGCTAAAATCACAGACTGCATGGTGGATCTGAATCTCTCTAGGATCCTAGGCACTTAAAGGCTTTCCACAGGAACTCAGCAGGATTTGAGGCCTGCTACCCATCACAGGTGCTATCACTTCAAAATTTAAGAGAACTTTTTAGAATATACATCTATTAAAGCAGCAGAGGGATCACGGACAGGCATGAAGAGGGTGTATGTTGAGTTTTTCACTAAAGAGGAAACTATATATTACTTTAGAATTTCTTGCTTTCAGAGCCCCTATGAAAATACGGAGATTTATTTTCTCCACCAGACTAAACTATGGATGCTGGATGGGTCAATGAAATGGCTAAGGCTAATCACATAAGTTTGATCCCCTAACCAACACGGTGGAAGAAACAAGTTGTCCTCTTACCTGAAGCATGCACGTGTGCCTACACACACCAAATGCACAAATGCAATATATAAAATATGGTGTACCCAGCTCTGCAAACAGTTTGGAGCAGAGGCCTTAACACTTTACAAACTTGCAAGCTAATAGCCTTCTTTCTAAGGTATAAGGCAACTGTGAAGTAATTGATTAAATTCTTGATTACTTGAGATCTATATAGGAGGATAATAGCAACACCATTTGATAACTCCACAGATACCATCTAAAGGGTATTCTAATTTGCAAATGTAGTCTTTCTGAGACTTGCATCTTTGTAGAGCTAGGAATGTAAAATGCCAGTAAGATTATTTTTCTTTTTTATTTTCGGGCCTTGCCTATAGGTAGATGAAATTAGGAAAGAACAACAAAAAAAACCCCGGGGCTCCAAAGAGACATGCGTATGTGTTAGATCACAGCTACTACTGTGGTAAGGAAATGAATTAGGGGGCGGGGAAGGCTCCGATCAGGCCAACCCCGGGGATGTCTGTGGTCCGGTACTGTCTGTTCCTCTGGCCAGATTCCAGTCTTGAATCCCAGGGGCTCCCTCCAGCAGGAAGCAGGGACGCGCATGGCTGGGCGCGCGCCTACGCGTACACTCACGTGTATACACACACACGCACACACGCGCGCGCGCGCACGCACGTTCCCCCCCTTCCCCGCACAAACGACCCCCCCCCACGCCACGGCCGGCTTCCTCCGCCGCCCGACCCCTCGTGGGAGGGGGGCGGGCCGCTTTCTCTTTAAAGAGCAGACGCAGCCTGGGGAGCCAAGCTGAGCGCAGCCAATGAGCGGGGCCGAGCGGCTCGAGCGCACTGACGCCGCACCAATGAGCGGCGGCGGGGGGCGGGGCCAACGGAGGAGACACTATTGTTGATGAGGGGCCGCGGCAGCGGCTGCACCTCCTCGTCGCTGGCCGCCGCTAGCCGCGCGTCCCCCCCTCTCCAGTCCCCCCTCCCGAAGTCAGGCTTCGTCACCCGCTGGCTCAGGCCTTCCCTCGGGCTCCGAGCAGTCGGTCCCCGACGCCTAGTACCCCCCCGGCGCCCGCGGGCCGCCGTCTCTGGGGCGGGGGTACCATGTCCCAGCGGGTGAGGCGCAATGGGTCTCCCACGCCCGCCGGCGCCCTCGCGGGTGGCACGGTCGGCCCGGCCGGGGGCCCCGGGAGCCGCCTGCAGCCCATGAGGGCGACCGTGCCGTTCCAGCTGAAGCAGCAGCAGCAACATGGCAGCCCCACGCGGGGAGGCGGCGGCGGCGGCGGCGGCAACAACGGCGGCTGCGGAGGCGCTTCAGGCCCCTCGGGTGGTGGCGGTGGAGGCGGCAGCGGCGGCGGCCCGCGCACCGCCTCACGCAGCACCAGCCCCACGCGCGGCGGCGGGAGCGGGAGCGCGGCGGCGCGCACCAGCCCCACGGTGGCCACGCAGACGGGCGCGTCCGCGACGTCCACGCGCGGTACCAGCCCCACGCGCGGCACGGCTCCCGGGGCCCGAAGCAGTCCTCCGCGACCGCAGCCGCCGCCGCCCCTGCTGGGTACCGTGTCGTCGCCCAGCTCGTCGCCCACCCACCTGTGGCCGGGCGAGGTGAGCGCGGCCCCACCCCCCGCCCGCGTCCGCCACCGGAGGAGGTCCCCAGAGCAGGGCCGGCCTTCGGCGGAGAAGAGGAGCCCCAGCGCCCCGGTGTGCAAAGCAGGTAGGTGGAGGGCAGGGGTCCGGTGGCCCGGAGCTGGGACTGCAGCGCTCCGGCGGGGCGGGGCGGGGTGGGGCGGGGCGTGCGGTTCGCTATCCCTGCGGCGCGGTAGAGGTGCAGCCGCTAACCTTGGGCCTGGACCCATTAGTGGAAATCATAAACCCTGGGGATGGGGGGGGGGAGGCGGGGGGTTGTCTGGCCTTGCGTCGCTACTGCTCACGCTCGAGGGTGAGGCCAAGGCTGGTCTGTCACTTTTGTTTTAGTGACGTGGTTAATGCTTGCAAATAGCACATGGGTGCTGCTCAGTGTTTCTGTTCCATAAAACAGTTTCGGATCCAACAGCAAAGGCGGATTTGGATCATTGAAGAGCTGTGAAGCTGGGAGCGGTTTTTGCATTTTATAAGACAATGAGAAGCCAGAGGGAAGAAGTTAAGCAAGATTGCTTTGGGGTGTGTGCATAGATGTATGTATACAAATACGTATTTGTATATATCTGTGCTCACATGCATTTACATAAATACGTACATAAACAATAGCTAGCTAGCTAGCCTGAGGGTATATTTCTGAGATAATGGTTTTATTTCTCTTATTGTCGTCCCCCACCTTCCCACCATACAGAGCCTCACTAGCTGTGGCTAGCCTGGAACTCACTGTGTGAGTGTGGCCTTGATCTGCCAGCTTCTGCCTCCCTAGTGCTGGGATTAAAGGTGCACCCATCGTGATTGGCCCCTCTTGTTGTGTGTACCTGACAGTTTTCTTGGGGAAGATTCTGAATGGAGGTGTTGGATTTCAAGGAGAGTCAGTTCAGAAAAAGTAATTCAAAGGAGTATTTAAAATTGTTATGTGGCTGCTTTCATCAGAGTGTGGAGAAAGAAGAAGTAGTTTTTAGTTACATATTACTAGTGCTATTAGTACATACCTTTGTCTTTGCCTGTCTGGAGAATTTCTGTTAAAACCATACAAACAGGATGATTGGGAGTTTCAGGAATTTAATATGCTTACACTTTTTCCTAATTAAGTCGGTAAGATGAAATAATTTAAGAAATGTAGAATAGTGTGGATCTTCCTTACACATTTTAATGAAAGGTTTGAAAGTTTTTATTATATTTTACTTCTTGTGTGTGTTTACGTGCATTTCATGGCCTGCAAGTGGAGGTGGGAACAGTTTGGAGGAGTTGGGTCTTTCCTTCCATTGTGTGGGGTCCAAGGCATCCAACTCTGGTTTCAGGCTTGATGTCAAACAACTCTACTTGATGATCCCTCTCACTAACTCTGTGAAGGGTTTTTGACCTTTTTAAGAAAGATTGCCCAGAAGAAGGTTTGGTAGTTTTAAACTTTTGGGATTAAAAAATATTTCTGGGAGGGTTTTTGTTTTTGAAGCAGGATCTAGCTGGCCTGGAACTCATGATGTAGATAGCTGGCCTCACTGGCTGCCTCCGCCTCTTGAACGCTGGGCATTACTTTACCTGGCTACAGAATGCTTTTAAAAAACATTGTTAGGATGACATCCTAGCTTGCAGTAATGGGCAAGTGATTTTCATAGAAGACCTCATTTTAGCTTTTATATTGGCCTTTATACAGGTTAAGAACAAGTGGTGACTTGTGAGATTTGACTCAGCTTGTCTCCACAAAGAACATACTTTCAAATTATATCAAGGAAAGCAGCTTCTAATATATAAAAGAACGTCTGGGAAATGCATTGCACACCAAAATTACATGTATGTAGTTGTTGAATCTGCTGAACAAGATTTCTGCCTTTGCCTTTCTGGTGCCATCTGGTGTATGGAAGATGAGCTGCTTAATTGGGTAGTAGATGTGGAGGAGGAGGCAGACCCCCAAGTCTGATAAGAGAATGTGTTGCTCTTTCAACAAGTTGATACTCAGTATACCCTGAGGAGAACTTGGTTAGGTTAAATAGTCAAAATGTGAAGGAGGGTGCCTTTATTTCCAGGCCTAGAATCTAGGCTCATTCATATTTTCCAAAGCCTCCCAGTTTTCCCTCTGCCGCCAACAACCAAACCCCCAGAAAGATGAGTAAACTCTTTAACTAGGTGTGAGGGATACTGCCTGCTATTTCATCTATTAGTTTTGCTTGTGTAAATGATGGCTTCTTTTTGGAATATATTCTTGTTACACTCTAGTTACACCCATACAAAGTGGGGAGAATGTTTTCAGTTTCAGATATTTTTAGCACATACTGCTATGATTAAACCATTTGATGTTTTCTGTGACTAAATCTAGAAAGAGACCCTCTAGCTACCAGATCCCTTTGTTGATTAGAGACTCATCAGTTTGCAGGCTTAATGAAATGTAAAGGTTCTTACTGTAGAAAGGAAGGTGCTTTTTTATGTAAGTCTGTAAAACCCTCGTGTGACTCAGATGCTTAAGTTCATCTCTATGAGGTTGCTAGCTTCTAGGTGTCTTACTGGGTGAGCAGAGTCCACTTGCACCAGCGTTCCAGTAGTACAGAGTTGGAGATTTTGGGGTTTCTAGCTGGTTGATTATTTCTCTGGGAGCTAATTACTGACTGATCCAGAACGTCTTTCTCTTGTCTATGGTGAAGTCACCCAAGCACTCATGGATGACTCTGCCTGCCCTTTTCTTAGCAAAGTGGCGTGTCTGGTAGGGTGCTTCCAGAAGGTAACTAGGTATAGGGCTAACTGTGAAGTCTTACTGTGCTTTCCCTTTTACTTGATGGAAAGCGAAGAGGCAACAAAAGAACGGTTAGGGCTGGCTTTAGTACCTGTGTTAGTCACTTATGAGTCATGTAGTGTGGAGAAGTGAATAGCATGCTAGTGATAGGGTCCATGGTTGTCTAAGATTTATTTTTACATTGTGCGTGTGCACGTGCATGTGCGCGCACCATACGTGCTAGGCTCACATATGTTATGGTCCAGATGGCTATCTCCTGGAGTCTACCCTTGGTTCTGGGGGGATCAGTGACATCTTATCTCTTCTATTCCTCCGTCCAGACAGGACTGAGATCCTCTCTCAGCCCCACCTTATTACTTCCTGTCTGTCTGTCATCAGTCCTCCAAAACCTCTATGGTTAATTTGGTCAGCTAGTAACCTTCACCCTCTGATTCAAAGCAAACTTTATTGTCAGAACGCAATCAAAATATCACACAGTAGGTTCACATGTGGAGGTCAGAGAACAGCCCTTGGGAGCTGATTCTCTTTCCATCATGAGTGTCCCAGGGATCAAATAAACTCAAAATTGTTAGACTTGGTGGAGGGAACCTTTACCTGCTGAGTCATCTCCATCCCCTCCTTTTTAAAACACTGACTAATAATTGCTTATCTTTATGAAATAGTTTATTTTCTATATGTAAATACACCATAAAAGAATCATTTTAGGTTAATTGACATATCTACCATTTCATACTTAGTATTCTTGTGAAGATTTTAGTTTAAGCCTCATTTTAAAAAATTGTGTGTGTGTGTGTGTGTGTGTGTGTGTGTGTGTTTGTTTGTATAAACACGTGTGCTACCCACTAGAGATCAAAGGACAGTTTTCAGGAAGTCTTCTGCTTTCCTATGCTGATTCTGGGGATTGAACTCACCATCAGGTTGGGCAGCAAGCACCTTTACTCTCTGGGCTATCTTGCTGGTCTTAATTCATTTTTTTCAGCTACCTGATGTGTAATTCAACTGACTCTTGGACAGTTCAGGGGTTTGTGGTGATATAACAATTTGTGATAATAACATTTGGAATATCAGAGTATAGAATCACCCACAGAACTAAGTCATGAAGGTCAGGGAGTAGTGATCCAGGTCCTTAATCCCATCACTTAGGAGACAGAGATCCTTCTGGATCTCTAATGGCCAGACAGTGGTGGCTCGCACCTCAGAGTTGAACCAGGAAGTAAAACAGCTGGGTGGGGCAAAGAAGTATAAGGAGGAGAAGGCTGGAGGTCAGCTATTATGTCTGGTCGACCAGCCAGGCTGACGACCCTATTTGATCTTTGAAGTTGGCTGGGTGAGAACTGGCTGTGATATTTGAGCTTTCCCCCAATATCTGGCTCTGGGTTTTTATTATAATATGGAATAGAATTCTTGCAATAGGAGTTAAAGGTGCTGACTGGTTAAGTCTACTTGTAACTTTTGATTCCTCCTAAACTAAAAAACAGCCTGAGTTTCCTGGAAGACATCCTAGAAATAGAAACATTAAGTTTAAGACATATTTTGTTTATTATCTGTTTTATATGTGGTGAAAAAAGTCCAGTTAGAACTTCGTTGATTTTATTTTTTTAAATACTGCCATAGGCAATGTTCTAGAGAGCTGAAGAGCTCAGGTGGAGGTGATCACACTCTGTTCTGGAAACTTAAGCCCATTGCTACAGCAGTGGAAAGTGGCTGCTGCATTATCACAGCAGAGCCACAGATAATTTTATGTGGTTAAGATTTAACACTGCGCCCTCATTGTTATTTACACTTCTCTTGAGACGACAGCCATGCTTGGTGTTTGCATGTGTAGGGTCTGACAAATGTTAACTTTTTATAATAGGTTCATGTGTGGTTTACAGTAGTGATAAAATAAGCTATTATCACTTGTAGGCAATAGTAAAACATGGACTATGAGCTAACATTTAAGCTAGTTTGTGGTATTTCTAGGCTATGCAGTGTTAACCTGAGCAGTTCAGACCTGTGTTATTCAATGTCAGTGCTGCATTGTTAATAGCTGTAGCCACTTAGGAATCTCTGCCATCTGGCTGTTCGTTGTGTTCTTTATAACAGACTGGCAGTATGTGTAAATGAATTATTTTCTGAGTTCTGTAAATCACTCTAGAATATTCTTACATTTTAGAAGGTGTTCCTGGGAACTTGGGATCTGTAGCTGCAGGTGGTCCAGGTCTTCAACTAGCATCTGAGGGGACCATCTTTGAGGTCAAGCTCTTGTTATGGTTTGAATGTTATTGTCCCCATATGCTCCTGTTGGGTAAACCTCCAGCTCTTAGCTGATGATGATATAGCTGGAGGAGAGGTCATCTTGAGTGGGTCCTTTGTGCTCTGTCTTCACCCTGACCTCTTCCTATATTCCATGCCCTCCTTGCCGTGATGGCTTGATGTCTCTGGAAGCTAGAACAAATCTTTCCTTCAGTTGTTTCTGTCAGGTATTTTTGGCTACAGTGACAGGAAAAAGAAACATCCAACAGCCTGAAGCTCTCTCTGGTATCTGTCCTAACTCAGGGTAGTTTGAATCAAAATTGGACAGTTAAATTTCTGTTGGGTGAACCAGAGAATTGATTGGTGCTTGAAAACACCCCAGGGTGCTTGTTAAAAAATTCATAGCATAGGCTTAACTTTAGACCTCAAAAGTACCCTCATAGTTGCAGAAGCCTTCAAGGACAGGGCTTGGAAACTCTGGAGGGAAAAAGCATCAACTTAGTATTTGTGTGATTTTTGTGGTGTAGTTGATAACAAGATGTGTATTCTTTTTTGTTTTTAATTTTTGAGACAAGGTTTCTCTGTGTATCCCAGACTGTCCTGGAACTAGTTTTGTAGACCAGGCTTGTCTTGAACTCAGAGATTCTTCTGCCTCTGCCTCCCAAGTGCTGGAATTAAAGGCATGAACTACTACACAGGGTTTAAACCATTTTTTTTAAAAAAAGATGTGTATTCTTTTACATTATGTGCCTTATATTGGATGAATTTGACCTTTAATTTGGGGTGGGAAATGCCAAGAAAAGAAACAAAAGATGTACTTCCTTAAAAAGATATCTTAAATTCTGTGTGTGTATGTACATGCATTCTGTCATCTGAGGTAGATGCCTGTGGAAACCAGAAGAGGGCCTTGGATTCCCAGGAGCTGGAGCTACATGTGGTTGTTCCAGAAGAGTAAGCCATCTTTACAGCCCCAGGAGATGTACTTTGAACTAGTAGGAAAATTCTAATTAGGGCACCAAAACTTCTTATTTCTGGCAAGTTTAAGGCCTGTTTTTTAGTTCCTTGTGAAGTAAATCTCTGAAAATACAGCATTTTTCTAACTAACACATGGAGGATAGTTGCTGATTTCACACCTTCAAAAAAATCCTTTTGGCTTGTAATGTATTTGTTACAATTGAAGATGAAACATTGTAAAACATACTAGTTCTACATTTTAGTAATTTTCACCTAAGTTCAGTTCTGCATATTTTGTTGAAATAACTAGCTCTGTTACTATACAGTACAAAGTTTAGCAAACTAAAACGCTTACAAACAACAGTTCAAAAACGAAAAACAAAACCCACAGTGCTCCAGAGATTTAAATTAACTAGGCAAGACAGGAGCATGAAGCATAAGTATGTACTGTGATTGCTCTTGTAAAGAGGGAATAACTTTATAGGCGTGGGTATGGGTGTAGTAGTTCTCTCAGAAGGTGGTTTTTGCCTGTGGTTGGAAAAGGAAGAACCAAACTTGACAGTTGTCTTAGAGGAGTGACACACAGTACGTGCCATGTTCAGCCCCGTGTCACTTAAAATGTACAATCTAGGGGAATATTGGAAAAGAGTACTTTAGAGTGGTCCTGACTAGAATACTGTGTACAGTTTCATTGTCAACTAAAATGAATCAGAATATTTTCCATAGTTAATGATATTTGTTCTGTAGCCAGACTGCCATGGTTCACATCCTGCCATTGACATTTACCGAATACCCATTTAACTAGGTAAGTTCACTACCTGCAAAAAGGAATACTCTATATATTTAGCTGTAGTTAACTATAGTAGAGGATTGTCATGAGGACACAATTCTTGTAGTCTGGGTGTGGTGGTGCATGCCTTTAATCTCAGCAATCAGGAGGCTGAAGCAGGAGGATCTCTGAGTTCAGATCAGGCTGGTCTACATAGGGAGTTCCAGGACAGCCAAGGCAACATAGTGAGATTCGGCCTCAAAAACAAAAACTTAAAAAAATAAAAATTCTAGTAAACTGATTATATATAGGGTATAGGTCTTATAGTGTTAGCTATTTCTATATTATCTTTGCCATCTTCCTGAGGCAAATGCTGATTTGTTGTTTGTTGTATTTATGTTCTTAGGTATGGGTTATAGTGTAGGCTTAGGATGAAGGAATTAAGAATTCTGAGATGGAAGAATCTAGAGGATAGTAATTTACAGAGGCTTCAAATACCTGAATGGCAGCTGTGGGGATGGTCAAAATGACCCTTTGACGTGGTGATGCATTGGATGGAGGGTTTGAGAAGAGAAGTTGAGGATGGTAGTTGGATTGGCTCTTCTAGCTGGTAGACAGTGGGGAGTAGACAAACAAACTGAACTTAGAGGAAGTCTATGTGCTTTTCTATAATGTGGTTGCTAACGCTTTGAGAACTCAAGGATGAAGATTGAAAAGTGTTACTGCTGAGTGTTTATATACGGACACACCTGGAAGGACCAGTCACTGGAATGTACATGGTGGTGAGGAACATGCTAGGGATAGAACTCTAGAAGGAAACAGGCATGTCAGGGTTTCACTGTGTAGCCCAGGCTTGGCCTTGAATCACCAGCCTTAGCTTCCTGAAGGTTGGAGATTGCAGGTGTGTTAAGATCATGGCCAGCACTTCAAAGGTAGAACTCCATAGGAGGGGAAGTAGAGTAGCATTGAGAAAGTAAAAGAAAGCCTGTATTTAACGGAGGCCATGCTAAAGATTTTTAGATTCTGTGAAGAGAACAATTAGCCTGATTTGGTGGAATAGGCCTTTAAGCTAGCGTATAGATCATGATAGCTGAAAATAGTGTGACTGTCAGTTGTCGGGCCACAAGTCAGATTACTGTAGTGAGTGACGGAGTGGAGTGTTGGTTATTTTTCTTACACTGTCAGAATACCATGGCATTTTAAGACTAGAAGAGGGTTTTTTGTTTGTTTGTTTTCCTTTTCTGGTTGTTTGTTGCCCCCCTCCACCCCCTTTTTGGTTCACAGTTTGAGGGTATTTCCCATTGTGGTGGAGAAATTTTATGATCTCAGGAGTAAAAGGAAGCTGGTCACATTGAGTGTGCAGTCAGGAAACAAAGATAGAAGGAAACAAAGAAAGAGAGACAGTGAGTGATGCTCAACTCCTTTTCTCCTTTTTATTTAATTCAGGATCCCAGCCCCCAGAATGATGCTGCCCATATTTAGACTCAGTTAACTGGGTCTAGAAACTCCCTTATAGACATGTCCATAGGTGTAGTGTATTTGCTGAGTGATTCTAGGTCAAGGGACAGTACAGTCAGAAATCCACCCCTTCAGTCTGCTCCCTAGTATCACCTTTAAGCCATAATCCTCCCAGCTCTGTGCCCATAAGCTCATGGCCGTCTCATAATGTAAAATGCATTTCCAAAACTGTTCAAAAGTAGTAAGTGCAGAGCTTCTTCTGAGACTCAGTCTGTCTTTCTGTCTATTTATTGATTTTGGTTTTTTGAGACTGGGTTTCTCTTTGTAACAGAGAGCTATCCTTGAACTGCTTAGTAGACCAGGCTGGCCTTGAACTCACACAGATCAAGTTTGCCTCTGCCTCCTGAGTTCTTGAATTAAAGAAGTTTAACACCATGTCTGGCTTTCAGTAGTCTCTTAAATGAGCCCTTATAACATTAAAAAAATAAGTTACACAGTTCAGTATACAATGATAGAATGTAAACATTTCATTACGAAGTGGAGAAATGGGGGTATAGCAAGGAAAACTTGAACTACAAAGCAAGGCCAAACACACATGACAAAACAGAGAAGCAAGGCGCAAAACCCTCCAACTCCTTGTTTGGCTTCTGAGTTCTCAAGAGCCTAAATAAGCCTGTCACTTTTAGCTTTCATTTGTAGCATACAGAACTGTGAGGTAGTGCTCTTGTACACTAAAGATTTCCTACTTGTATTGGTTTAATGAAACGCTGATTGGCCAGTAGCAGGATAATCAGAGGAGAATTCTGGAAAGAGGAAAGGCAGAGAGCAGATGTCAGCAGACACAGAGGAAGGAAGATAAGAATGCTTCACTGAGAAAAGGTAACAAGTATGTAGCTAAGCATAGATAAGAATCATGGGTTAGCAAGTAATAAGCCTGAGCCATAGGCTAAATAGTTTATAGTTAATATAGCCTTTGTGTGATTATTTGAGACTAAATGGTTGCAGGACCAGCTGGGTAAGACAGAGAAACTTCTGACTACACAGAACCTTTCTCTTGGGCTATTACATTGCATTCCTGCTGTTTTTCTCAGTGGATATTCTGGTTCTGGAATCTCCACATCCTGAGATCTCAAGACCATTGTTACTTAGGCTTTACCTTCACAACTTAACCTCTCAGGGCCTCCTTGCAGGGACTTCAGCCTGCTTACACAGTTTGGCCTCAGTCCTGGACTTCGTTTTGTAGACCAGGCTGGCCTTGAACCCACAGAGATTTCCCTGTCCCTGCCTCCCAAGTGCTGGGATTAAAGGTGTACACCGCTGCCACCACCACCTGGCCCCCATATTCTTAAATCTTTAATGTCTCTGCGAAGTCAGCATCATGTGCATGGTGCTGTGAGTTCTGCTTGAACCACATTGCACGGACTGTCTTACAGACTGACTTTGGGTAGGGGATTGTGGTAGGACACCTCTTCTTCAGTGAGTGGCATTCTCAATTCAGACAGTCAAGTAAATTCAGCAAGATGGAACCTTCAGTGGGTAGAGTTAGGGCACCTTTCCTGATATCTCAAGTGGTTAGCATCATTTCTTTTTAATGAAAACCAAGCCCTTTAGCGACAGCCGCTTTCCAGACTGCCTTGTCTGTAACTTTGTAGACTCTCTCCCTCGCCTAGTTGTACATTTTGTCTTTCTGCTGGCTCTTTTCACTGTAGACCCGAGTGAGCACAGTGAGTAGTAACTGACACCGCCTGAACGCCTTCTCGCCTTGGAGAGAATTCTCCTCTCCATCCATAGTAGTTCTTAGGGCATGGCCAGAGTACACTGGATAGACTCCAGTCCTCATTCTCCTTGAACCCCCTCGAGCAAGTTCTTCATTGGCCATGCTTGTCTGAGTATTGTCTTTTAAGCTTCTTCCGTCAGAACGGCTCACTTTCTGCTTATAGAATTTGAAAGTCTCACAGCCCAAGGTTCTAAACTCTGCCCCATTCTGCCTTCAAACCTGTTTCACAGACCTCAGAACTAGAATTGGGCTTATCATAAGACCCGTTTCCACCACCTCCCCTGGTCTTTGTGTCACTTTTCCTGTATTAGTCACTCTTGCTGAGACAAAATACCTGACAGAAGCAACTTAAGGGTGGAATTGTTTTGTCTCACAGTGGAGAAATAACGGAGGTAGGAATGTCAGGCAGATGGTGACATTGGACTTACTTTAAAGGAGGAGAAAGCTAAGTGTCACTTGGTTTTTTATTTTTTTCTTCTGTCCAGAAGCCCAACCCATGGAGTGATGTGACCCACAATTAGGGTATATCTTCCCACACCAGTTAACACAGTCTAGACACTGTCTCAGCATGCTCACTGGCTTGTCTCCTAAGTAATTTTAGATCCTGTCAGGTTAACAGTGAGTATTAACCACTTTAAATTACTCTGATGTCAGTGGAAGGAAGCAAGCTCAACAGAGCATTGTGCTAGGGTCAAGGGAAGATGGTCATGAAAGATAGACAGGTGATGGCTTTTGCACATAGAGTTTGGAAGTCTCAGAAACCACTGGCAACACCTCTTTTATTTACTAAGGAGGGAAATGTGTATGGACGTGGCTCCAGACGCCAGGTAACAATAGAAGGGGGGGAAGTTGAGAAAGGTAGCAACTTCTCTCTTTAAACTACCTGAAGAGAAAATAGCATGCTTGTCTCAATGTTACATTTTAAAATTAACCTTTTAACCAAGACTACCTGTCAGTAATTAAAAATTACAAATAGCACTGTGCTTGTAATCAAATCATACTTTTATTTCTTCTCCTGCAGCCCTTAGGACAACAATTTTTAACTCTTAGGATTTTTTTAATGTTTAATATTTATTCGTGCATATAATGTGTTTATCAAATCTGCTTTCCATTTCCTCGTCTTGGGGATTATTTATTGTTGCTTTAGGAAGGTTTTTCTTTCAGTTTATTTATCATAATAACTTATTATGACAGTCTGAAAAATAACTTATTTTTACAGAAAATGCAGGCTTACCAGTCTTAGGGTTTTATTGCTGTGAAGAGACACCATGACCACCACAGTTCTTATAAAGGAAAACATTTAATTGGGGCCGGCTTACATTTCAGAGGTTTAATGGCAAGAAGCATGGTGGCTGCAGGCGGACATGGTGCTAAGAGGAGCTGAGAGTCCTACATCTGGATCAGCAGCAGCAGGAAGGGAGAATGCCACACTTGCTTGGCTTGAGCATCTGAGACCTCATAACCCACTCACTCCCAGTGACACACATCTTATACCGCCACACTTACTTCAACAACACTACACCCCCTAATACAGCCCCTCTATATGAGCCTATGGGGCTATTTCACACCACCACAGCAGTAGTTCATTATTAATGTTTAAATTCTGACTGTGCAAGTATTATTGCTACCAGAACCCTGTGGTATACTATGGTTATATTTTCCTTGATAATGTTTGAGACTCCTTGAGGTGAAAATTGCTTTGTTTGTTGTCTTTATTTTCCGTGTATTTAACATAAAATTTATTCTGAAACTTTTGATAATGGAAACTTTCAAGTATTTTAAAATATATCATTTTAACCTGTCTTAGTCACTGTCTTGTGAAGTGACATCACGACCAAGGCAACTTTTATAAAGGCATTTAATGAGGGCCTGGCTTACAGTTTCAGAGGCTTGGTCCATTATTATCATGATGGGGAGCATGGCGGTAGGCAGATAGGCAGGCGTGGCATTGGAAAAGTAGCTGAGAGCTACATCTTGATCCCAGCAGGGGGAGGGGGAGGAGACTGGGCCCGGAATGAACTTTTGAAACCTCAAAACCCATTCCCAGAGACACTTCCTCTAGCAAGGCCATACCTACTACAAGGCCACACCTTGTAATTTTTCTCAAACATTGCCACTGTGTATCCCTAGATGTACTGGAACTCACTCTGCAGACCAAGCTGGCCTCAAACCCCCAGAGATCCACCTGCCTCTGAGTGCTGGGATTAAAGGTGTGCACCACCGTCACCTGGCACTGTGGAGGCCATTCTTAAACTACAACACCACATCACACCACTCATTCTTCTGTTGTAAAGTGGCCTGTGGATCTGGTATCTGACGTGGTTATTATCCTGGAACTTCCCAGAGAATTCTTTTTGTATATTGTTTGGATGCTCTTAATTTTGGTGAATACTGAAATTACAGGTGTCCACCACCACTCAGGATTTACGCTTGGTGGGGATCAAACTCAGAGTTTCCTGCATGCTAGGCAAGCACTTTCTCATTTGAGCTACACATTCCCTTTAAAGTCACTATGCATTTGTTGATCTGAGTCTACCTGCAGCTTATTGATTAGACATGTTATATTTTTAATTGGTCCATTTTTATTTGTTAGCTTAAAGTAATAATATTTTGGGTGGGGAAATAAAATGAAGTCTTTTTGGAGCCTTTGCTCTCAGAGAGCTAACTGTAATTGTGCAGCTTAACTTGCTGACCACAATGTCTTCCTCTCATTCCTTCCTCCTCCCTTCTTCCTTTGCAGTTATGTGACTGTATTAAAGCTTGTAAGTAATAAAGAGTCCAAGCACTGCTGTTTGATTTCCAGATCACCTCACAGAAATCTATTGTTAGAAAAATCAATTTTGGGTGAACCTGTATTTATACAGTTGTTGCTGCCACATAAATTTATTACAGACTAAAGATGATGGTAAACATGTACATCATTTTCAGCCTTTTTTTTAATTACAAAGAAATGAGTTTCAGTAATGTTTTCATACATATCATATTTTCTCATTTCTCCTTCCTTGCCCCAACCCCTTCTTCCCAGATATTTACCTTCTGCTTTCATGACACTTACTTCCCAGTAACATCTCACCCCATTTTTGAGACAGAGTCTCAGCCTTCCCTGACCTCACACTCGTGTCCTTAAGGATGGCCTTGAACTCCTTATGTTTTGGCCTCTGCTTCCTAGTTCAGGGATGCACTCTACCAACCAAGCTACATTCCAGACCATTCGCTACTTCTTTTAAAACATGGTCTCAAGTAACCTAGGCTAGGGTTGAGCTCAACCAGGCAGCCTCTGTTTCTCAACTGCTGAGATTACAGATGTGCACCTCCATGCCCAGCATTATTACCTTTTCCTGTGCCTCCTGGTCCTGCATAGCTCTTTTCTTCTTTATACTTTTGTGCCCTGTGTGTGTGTGTACACATTTGTATCATTTGTATGCATATGTAATACAAATGTGGTATTTTTCTTTCTGCATCTGGCTTTTATTTTATTTTGAGGAATCTTAATGTTAATTTAAGTAGTGGCTGCACCAGTTTAGGTTTCCAGCCAGCAGTGTGTAAGAGTTCTTCTTTACTCACATCTTCGCCAGCTTTTGTTATCATTTGTTTTCTTGGTGATAGTCATTCAGAATAGGGCGAGAGGTCTCAGAATAGTAGTGATGGTGGTGTTTGCATCTTCTTTATGGCTAAAGAGTCGAACACTTTCAGATATATTGGCCATTTGTAGTTGTTTTGGGAACTGTAGTTCTTATAAATTCTACATATTAATTCCCTGTTTGTGTAATTGGTAAAGATTTCCTCTCTCATTCTACAATCTATTTTTAATTCTGGCCTTTGTTTTCTTTGGTGTGCAGAATCTTTTGAATTTCATGTAATCCTGTTTACCAATTCTTAACTATTTTCTGTGCTGTTGGAATCCGTTGTAGAAGGTCTCGCCAATGCTTGTATCCTCACATGTCTCTGTGTTTTCTTCTGGCGGTTTTGGAGCTTTCCGCCTTACAGTAAGAGCTTACTGGTTTTGTTGTGTCTTTGTATTCCTCCTCATTTTATTAGTGTCTTTTGTCCTTTGGTGAGATTGTCTAATGATGCTGGTTGTGTTGTTTTTTTCACAGCACCAACTCTGATTGGCTCTATGTATTCTTTTGTTTTCATTTCGTCAATTCCCAGCATGACCTTCATTTTTTTGTTACTGCTTTCAAGTTTGGCTTCTATTATTTTTTAAACCTAGAGGTACATTATTATTTATTTGTGTTCTACTGGATTTTAGTGTAAGGGCTTATAGCAATAAACTTTTCTCTTAGAAGTGTATTAGCTGTACCCCAAGGACTGTGCTAAGACTCACTTGAGTTTTTATTCAGTTAGAGTAATTTGTAAATGTTATCCCTGGTCTCCTCAGGAGCTCGTTAATGATTCTAGAGTGCATTGTTCAGGCTCTTGAATATCTAGTTTCTGTAGTTTGTCTTTTAGTTTATTCTACTATGGTCTGATAAGGTATAAGAAAATACTTAGATTAAACTTAATTTGTGATCTGAGGTGTGTCCCTTTTAGAAAAGGTTCCATGAGTTACTAAGAAG
The DNA here is from genome assembly GCA_033318265.1 of Phyllotis vaccarum. Taxonomy (NCBI): domain Eukaryota; kingdom Metazoa; phylum Chordata; class Mammalia; order Rodentia; family Cricetidae; genus Phyllotis; species Phyllotis vaccarum. The sequence goes on from JARWLC010000007.1 coordinate 11,310,470, forward strand.
AATGCATTCTGTTTTCACTGAATGGAGTATTACGTAGTTAGGTTCATTTGATCTGTGGTGCAGTTTTAACTTTGAAGTTTGATGATTTTGTTTGTTTGAATACCCTGTTGAAGATGAGAGAGCGGTATCAACGTCATCTATAATCACGGTCAGTATCTTGCAGACTTTTAATGCCCATTAGTGTTGGTTATATTTAATTGGGAGCCCCAACATCTGGCATATGTAAATTTACATATTTATTTGGTAATATGTAGTGGCCTTCATCTCTGATTAATTTTGTTTTGCAGTCTTTTCAGATCTAAGAACAGTCATCTGCCTCCCAAGTGCTGGCGTTAAAGACGTACGCCACCATGGCCCAGCTAGATAGTTTTTGATATAGTCAGACAATCTGTTGTCTTTATTGATGAGTTAAGACTGTTTGCTTTTTAAGGTTCTTGAGACATATTTACTAATTTCTGTAATTGTTTTATTAGTTGGGTTCCTTTGTTATTTATAGGGATTTGCCTGCACGATGTTTGCTGTCACTATTCTCGTGTCCATCTGTTCTTTTCTTTACTCTTCAGGATTGAATAGTATTTCTCCCAGCATCCCCAGCAGTACTGGCTTTCATGGTTATGGCCTGCTTTAGTTTGTGCTGTTGTGAAGTGCCCCACTCTTCTCCCGATTTAAAGATTTATTTATGTACAGCAGAGGATAGCTTGTGGGAATCTATTCTTTACTTTAACCATATGGGTCTTAGGATCAACTACAGGTTGTAGTGCAAGCTCCTTGGCCCACAACTCCCTTTTCTTAATTTTCATTCACTTTCTGGAGGCGAATGGTACGAAGTAAACAGCCATTTGGCCTTACAAGATAGTTTAGGGAATGAAAACAAGCTGGGGAATTAAGTTCAGTTGTCTATAAGAGTATTCTTGCTGTCCTTATATCTGCTTGTTTTTAGTTTTCCGAGGTAATGGTTGTTGAAGGGATAATTGACAGATGGTGAAGTAGAAGTAACATTTTATCATGTCTTCATATGTCTGCTCAAGAAGTGGGCTCTATTTTTTTTTTTTTTTTGGTCTTGTCTTGTTATATTGAGAAGCACCATCTATCTTAGTTTCTCGGAGTTCGAGGCTAACATGGTCTACATAGTGAGTTCCAAGACAGCTGGAGCTGCAGAGAGAGATGTCTCAAAACAGAGACCTGCATTTATTCTAGCAGGGGCGGGAGGGGGGGGGGGAAGTCCTTTCATCTTAAAATTAGTACCTGTTGTCTTAGTGTTCTATTGCTGTGAAGAGACACCGTGACCATGGCAACTCTTAGAAAGAAAACATTTAACTGGGGTGGCTTACAGTTTCAGAGGTTAGTACACTATCGTCATGGTGGGACATGGTGCTGGTGAAGGAGCTGGGAGTCTTACATCATGATTTGCAGGCAGCAGCAGGAGACTGTCCCGTACTGGCCATAGCCTGTGTGTATTTGACCTCGTGCCCACCCCTACAATGACACACTTCCTTCAACAAGGCCACAGCTCCTAATGATGTCCCTCTGTGGGGATCCTATCCTATTCATACCATCCCACTTGCTTTTCTGTATCAGTTATGTGATGTGTGTGGAGGGTCTTTGCTTTACTGCCACGTAGTAGAGTTGGTTTTTAGTCTCAGGAAATACATTAAGAAACACTAGTGTTGGAAAAAACCAAGGGAGTAAAGTTTGCTGTTTGTTTCTCAGATTAAAGCAGGAGATGTTTTTCTCCTAAATTTGTTTGCTTTGTTTTTGTTTTTTTTCTGGAAGCTATTATGTTAACTAAATTGAGTTTGAATTATAAAAAATAATTCCTGGAGCTATTTTGGCAAATGGGACATAACTAAGAAAAAAATGTTCTTTATATTGTTTTAGATGAAGTTATCAGACATGTCATTGTGAAAGTATTTTCTTTAACTATCTTCCAGAAAGAAAAACAAAAAAACCCCCCAAAACTAAATGAACATTGCCTTCTTGCTTGTTCTAGAGAGGGTACAGTGAGTGGTGGTGATGTCTAGCTCTGTAGCTCAGGCTAGCCTTGACCTTATTTATGTTCCTTGTGCCTCTCAAGCGAAGGGATCACAAATGCATGTTGCTTTGTTTGGCTCCCTTTCCTCCTTATAGTCTTTGGAATCTTTAACTGTTGAATGCTTTATTGGGCCAAAAACCAGAGCAGTGTTAAAGCAATCTTTCTGTTGTTTGTTAAGGTGGTGGTTTCCAGGTCTGTGGCTGTAAATGACAGTCCAGCTTTTAAACTCAGTAGGATGATAGTAGGATTGAGGAAATCTCTGAATAACTAAGACAAGATAAGATGCTTTCTAGGATTGGCTCTAGTTGAACTACTCTCTAAACTCACAAGTGTTGAGTGCCTGTTAGTAACAGAATGGTTACGTCCTCACCTTTGTTGGGAAAACAAATTATAAAGTAAACTCCTCTCTTTTCGCAAGGATTTTACTTTCTAACCCAGAATTTTTTTCCTCCAGAATGGTTGCAGACAGTTGTAAACTGTGGGATAATGCTCTTGAATACTGTAAAGATTTGTCACTTTTATAAATAAAACTGCTGATTGGCTTCTAGCTAGGCTGGAAGTAGAGGCAGGGTGACCAGATTAGGAGAATTCTGGGAAGAGGAAAGGCAGAGCAGCAGATTCCAGAGAGATGCATAAGAAGCAAAATAAGAATGTTGTACTGAACAAAGGTATTAAGCCACATGACTAAACATAGATAAGAATTAAGTTAAGTTAAGTAAGAGCTAGATAGTAATATGCTTGATCTACTGGCCCAGCAGTTACTATAATATTAAGTCAGTTATTTGGGAAGTGGCTGCCAAGTATTTGAGAGTAAACTGATATTTTCGTTGGTAAGATGAAATCTATAAGCCACGAGATACAAGGGCTTCTTTTTAACCAATTCCAGCCAGAATAGTTCTAGGGAAGGACTATGGTAGATTGTATGTCCATCCCAGAATCAAATTGTCTACCTAGAAGGATGAAGTGTAATTAATAAGTAACTGAGGCTGATCATGTACTCAGCCAGTTCAGGAGCTGATGATGCTAGGGACCTAACTACACTGGGTAGACAAAGCTCTACTGACTGCAGTGCTTACGTTTTGAAGCTTCAAAGAGGGTTTGATAAAGGCCTTTCCCCTTTGGCATTTTGCCCATTGTTGGAGCATAGAGTAGGGGGTTTCTCTGTAACAGTGGTTTCTACTTCAGTTTGCTTCTTGGCCTCATCTTTAAACTTGCTTTAGCTCTTTTCTTCAGTAAACTACAATGCTCAAGAAACAAAACAAAACAACTTTCTGCCATACTTGTTGCATATTTTCTCCAGACTTGAGTGAGAGTAGGGAGCAGTAACCATGACACCGCCTAAGTTCCATCCTGCCTGAAATTTCCTCTGCCAAATAGTTTATTCAGGATTAAGCAAGTACTCTATGGTTTCTGACATTTATAGTATATTAGAAAAAGTCACCTGAAGATAAAGAGGGAGTACTCTTAAGTTTGGGTAGCAATTTGTGTGTGTGTTCATGTGTGAGTAGGCGCATGGGATGTGGGCATATGTGGACGCTAGAGGACAACCTCAGGTGTCCACTACTGCTTACTTTATTTGGGCTGGTGGTGGTTCCCTGTTGACCTGGAACTCACTTGATAGGTCGGTGGCCCAGGGATCAACCTTTCTCTGCTTTGGTGCTAGGATGACAAGCGCACCCACACCAGGCAGTGGGGAGATTTCATTGTAAAGCAAGCATCTTGTCAACTGAACTCTCCCCCAGCACTATTTAAAAAAAAAATAAAAATCACATTTTTGGCTTGATATTGCAAAACCTGCTTATAAACCCAGTTATAACAAAGGAGGTTAAGGTAGAAAGATCAGGGGTCTGGGGTCAGTGTAGGCAAAAAAAAACTGTATTCAGTCAAGGTCAGCTTGTTTTATGTAAGTCTCTGCCTCAAACTAAAGGAACAGAAAGATAAAATGACATTTTTCTTCCTTAGTTGAGAGTGTACAGTTTTATTTGTAGATTAATCACAGATAGTAAAAGGCAGTTCTAATTAGTTTTAACTATCAACATGACAGCTTAGAATGCAGTCTGAATTGAAGGATTGCCTAGATCAAATTGGCCTGGCGTGTTGGGGTGGTGTCTTGATAATTGACCTAGGAACATCTGGCCCATTGTGAGTGGTATCATTCTCAGAGCTGAGCATGTGGAACTTTGATGACCACAAGGCCAAATCTTACATTTAAGTGAGAAATTTGCTCCACTTAAGATAAAAACATGTTTATATTTTTTAAACTGTCAAGATGTATAGTTGCAGTTTCTACAATGTATTTGTGAAGATTCTACAATGAAAATAATAGGCATTTTAGTGTAAGTAGAAATTTATATTATTAAGTACACATTTGTGCTCTAGAAAATGATATTTTCCTGGCACCACTCACCTTGCAGATTATTAAGTTAATAGGAAAACTGTTAAAAAGACAAAAGGCATGCATTATAGCTATAACTGTATCTGCACTGTCTCCCAAAGGCACATGGGTGACTACATATGTGCTTTGTGCACACAAACAAATAAATGTTATTCTAAAACGTAAAGGGCTAGCAAGATGGTTCAGTGGGTAAAGTTCTAGCCACCATGCCTGCCAGCCTGCATTTGACCCCTAGAACCACATGGTGGAGGGAGACAAGTGACTCCTACAAGTTGTCTGCACTCTCTTTAATGTGCACACGTAGATACACTTGCTATTTTTAAAACATTTGAAACATATGTCAGGTTCTAGATCTGCATTCTGTAATAGTTTGAAACAGCAGTTGAGTTTATTGAGGTACAAACTGGCCCTAGAAGCTTAAGTGTGTTCAAAGCTGAGACCTGAAGAACTTCCATGAATGAATGATTGGGGGTGAGTAAAGAGTGTACCGTGGGGTAGAGGCAGAAAAGAGCACCAGTCAAAAGATGGGCAATCTGATGGTGCCACAGACAGGAGAAATGTACATTCCCACTTTCTGTACCAAAATGCTTACAGTGCAGCCATCTACATAGGAGCCTTCTGGTACAGTACCTTTTCTTTTTACTTCATCACGGATGAATTTTTCCCCCATTTTATTCAAATACAGTGACCAGATAATAGTAGTCTATGCCTATACTTCAGCACTTGGGAAGCAGAGGCAAGGGAATCAGGGGTTCAAGTTTAGCCTTAGCTACACAGCAAGCTAGAGACCAGCCGTAGTCATATGTACTTATTTATAGCTGCTTTCTTGCTGCAAACAGTGGAGGTAGTTACAGAGACTACAAATGAGTTACAGTTTAAAAATATTACTGTTGGGGGCTGAAGATGTTGTAAAGGAAACTCAGAGCCAGATCTCAGGGAAAGGCTGAGATATCAAAGAGAGGAAACCCCACAGTCAGATCTCACCCAGCTGTCTTCCAGCTTCCTCAGCCTCGCCCTCATGGCTTCTTCTGCTCGCTCCTGCTCGCTCTGTCTTCACTCAGCTGTTTCACATCCTGGTTAAGATTAAAGGTGTGAGCTACTACTATTTGGTAGTTAGTCTTGAACTTACAGAAACACAGAGAGATCTTCTCTGTCTCTGGAGTTATGGGATTAAAGGCCTGGCACCACTACTGCCTGGCTGGGAGCCTGAACTCCTGTAAACTAAACTGGCCTCAAACTCAGATTTGCTGGGATTAACCACTCCCAGACATTCCCTGTGCTGGGATCCTCCTAGACTGACTGTGGGTAGAACCTTCTGATATCTCAGACTGGTTTTATTAAGTTTGAAGAGATGGCTCAACTGACTACTCTTCCAGAGGACCCAGGTTCAATTCCCAGCACCTACATGGCAGCTATATAATTGTCTGTGACTCCAACCAAGATCAGACATCTTCACACAGACATACATGCAAGCAAAACACATTGCACATAAAATAAAAAATAAATTAATTTTAAAAATTTACTACTGTTCCAGCAAAGGTTTGCTTTTTTGTTTGTTTTGTTTTTTTGAGACAGAGTTTTTCTTTGCAGCCCTGGCTGTCCTGGATCTTATTCTGTAGACAATGCTGGCTATGAACTCAGAGATCCGATTTCCGCTAAACTTTTAAAAAAATTTAATAGGCTGATATACTGTGTATAAAATAATATATATTTAAGTACATATTGGTACATGTGTTTGTGTACAGGTACATGTTTGTTTTGATGCTCGTGCATATACATATATGTGGAGGACGGAGATCATTTCTTGATGTGCTCAGATCCAGCTTGGCCTGCTGTTCACAAATTAGTCTAGACTAGCTAGCCAGTGAGTGTTAATGATCCTCCTGTCTCTGCCTCCCCAGTGTTGGATTGCAAACTGTACCACCATGCTCAGCATTTTTATGACTTAGGTCTCATGCCTGCAAGGAAAGCACATTGCTCACCTGAGCTCTTTCCATCTCAAGTTAAACACATTTTAGTTGAGAGTGAGTTTGTTTATTTTAATGTAGAGCTGCTTCTTTGTGATGGATTGAATTTATTTTACCACTGACCCTTTGTGTGTGTGCTTGTGCCTGCTTGTGGAAGCCTAAGGTTAACGTCAAGAATCATCATCCTTGATCACTTTTGCGCCTTAGTCAATGAGGCAAGGTTTGCTTATGAAGCCAGAACTCTGCAATATAGCTAGTTGTGCTAACCACTTGTTCTGGGGATTCTGTCGTTGTCTCCCGAGGCTGGAATTACAGGTGGGTAGCCATGCCCACTTGTCATTTATGTGGGTTTCTGGGGATGCCACTTTGTCCTCATGCTTTCCTAGCAAGCATTTTAACCACCGAGCTGTCTTCTATAAACTTGTAAGAACAGACCTTAATTCATTTTTTCTCAAATTCTGTTCTCTATGAAAGTATTATAATTGAATACATATTAAATGTATTAGAGGTGGTAGGATATGAAAGGGAGATATATGTCTAGCTTAGTATTTGCAATTGCTTTTTGTGTGTTATAGCAGAGAATTTTAATTTTTCCAAAAGACTTATTTTATTGCTTATTTGTTTACATACATACACACGTTTGTAGGCCCCCTCAGAGAGTGCTGGCCTCTCTGATAAACCCTCTGATTTGAGTGCTGAGAACCAAGCTCTGAAAGACCAGCATGCCTCCTTAACTGCAAGTCACCTCCCCATCACCTAATTAATGGTATTTGTGTGTGTGTGAGAGGCATACATGATGCACGTGGACATCGAAAGACAGCTTTGGAATCTATTCTCGTCCATCTCTTTATGAGTTTCAGGGATCAAATAAGGCAGGCGTGTACCACAAGTGCCTTGACCTGCTGAGCCATCTCCCCAGCACCTAAGTTTTGGTTTAATTTAAAATTAAAAAGTATTAAAAAGACTTCTACCACTGTGTGTGGTGGTTTCAATGCCAGCCTGGTCTACCTAGTGAATTTCAAGCCAGCCAGGGCTACAAAGTGAGACCCTGATGTGAGATGTAACCACCCAAAAAACACACACACACACACACACAAAGCCACAAGCCACATAACAAGACAAATATATAAAAATAAATTAAAATACAAAAATGAAATAACAATATGCCTAAGCAATAGGTCAAATAAAGTATAATTAATATAAACTTATAAATAATCCTATAAAACTAGAAGTCTACGAGTTTAAATCACAGGCCAAACAGGCAAAAGCCTATTACTACAAGACCCTGTCTCAAAACAGTCAAGGAAAAATCCTAATCCGGAAGGAAGGAAGGAGGGAGGGAGGGAGGGGGGAGGGAGGGAGGGAGGGAGGGAGGGAGGGAGGAAGGAAGGAAGGAAGGAAGGACCGCTGAGACACCATCAACAGTACAGAAGGAGCCACACCCAGTAAGCCTGCGGGATTTCTTTCCTTTCCTTTTTCTTTCTTTTTCTTCCCCCCTCTTTAATTCTTTTCTGGTTATTATTTTTGAACATGTCTGGCATGTAGCCTAGATTGACTTTAGCTCATTCCTCCTGGCATGCCCTGCCACGCCTAGCCAGGTCAGGGATTTTAATCCAGCCTGGTGACAGAGCCTGTGTTTTCACCACTGTATTCGACTCTATTTGGAGCAAACTAGTGAGAGAGGAAGGGTAGTCCCTGGCAAAACTGAGCAAGGTTCAGATGCTGTATTAAAACAAATTACTTATTTATTATTTATTTAGATTTATTTATTATGTATATAGTGTTCTGCCTGCATGTGTCCTTGCAGGCCAGAAGAAGAGACATCAGATCTCACTATAGATGGTTGTGAGCCACCATGTGGTTGCTGGGAATTGAACTCAGGACCTCTGGAAGAATAGCCAGCGCTCGTAACCTCCAAGCTGTTGCTCCAGCCCAAGACAATTTATTTTTTAAAAGATAAATATTTTAACTTTTCTTATAGACATTCCACAGTGTATAGATTACATACTGTTTTTGTCAGAAAAAAGTGAAAATTAAGAGCAACCAGTGCTGTTAACCACTGAGTCATCTTTTTAGCCCTACCTTAAAACTACTTGATTGTGATGGTTCTGGGAAACAAAGTGTTAAGTGGTATTTACTAGTGCAGGAGTGCTCTCCCTCAGTACCTTTCCTCTCATCTTTCCAGCTGAACCAGTCTTCAGTTACTTTAGCTTCTTTCTGGCTTCTGTTCTTCAGTCTTTTTCAGACGTATAACAAACAAACCTGTGTAAAGTGTCAACTGTACACAGAATGCCTCTCCTTTCCCTGTGCTGCTCTGTTCTGTGTGTTAGCACCTGGTACCTTTGTTGGCTCTGTGTGTCTCACTTTCTGTTAAAGCAGAAGCTTTCCAACCACAGAGAACCTTTTTTCCCCCCTCCCATTTCTGTATCTGTGTAATAGATGCTCAGTGAATACTCAGTGAATGAATGCCATGGAAATGAGACAGCTGAAGGTCAGTTGGGAAGATTGGTCCAGACTGAAGTTCACCTCTCTCCATATATAAGGCAGGAAGTTCTAAATACAGGTCACATAGAAGAAGGAGAGAGAATTGAAGCTAAAGATGTGGATGCTAACATGCACAGTATCACAAGTACATTGGCTGTCTAATTCTAAAAGTGCCTTTTGAAGTATGAAACTGTTTGCTGAAGTTATGCATACTTTTTTGTGTTTTGCTTCTTGAAATCATGCTACATAGGTTTTTGGAGTGCTAATGAATTTGTTAATTTGTGTGTTTGTTTTAAATTTTATTTCTAATTCTTTGCAAGAAAGAATACGGAAAGAGGCCTTGGCATACATGAAATTGGTAGGGTAGCTTATACTTGGTAGTTGGCTGAAACTTCAGGGTAGAGGGCTAAGTCCGAAGTTGTTTATAATGCATTTCCTCTTACTATTTGCTTTACATTTTAATTTAATGAGAAAACCGTTGCTAATGCCTGTTGTACAGTGAAGAATAAAGGGCTAGTCATCCTAGGTGTGGCACATACTCTTCTGTTGCTGAGGCAGGAGGGTCATAAATTCAAGGCCAATTTGAGCTATGTACCTTAGGAGCTAGCACCAAATTAAACAAAAAAGCCAAGGTGGGTGGGTCACATCTGCATTCAGCACTTGAGGCCAAGGCTGGAGAATTGCAGCAAGTTCCAGGCAACTCCTGGTCTATGTGTAAGTTCCAGACTAGTCAGGGCTGCGTGGCTAGACCACAGGACAAAAAAAAAACATAAGCTAGAGCAAGAAAGGGCTGGTTATTCGAGAGTTTTTAAAGCTTTTCTTCATTTCTTTCTCTTCATAAGCAACTTTCAGACAGTATGTCTAACTTCTTTTCCATTGCCCTTCAGACTCTCCAGTGTGATTTCTATCTACCTGATTATTTTATTTACATTTATATTGAAAGAAAGTGCAGTGCTCTTGACATGTCAGGAATTTTTCTATTTATTTGTATACACACACACACACACACACACACACACACACACACACACGTGCTGTATATATGTGGAATAACTTATTCTTTACCAATTTCATATGTGTAAAAAATGTATCTTGGGGGCTGGAGAGATGGCTCAGAGGTTAGGAGCACTGGCTGCTCTTCCAGAGGTCCTGAGATGAATTCCCAGCAACCACATGGTGGTTCACAACCATCTGCAATGAGATGTGGTGCCTCTTCTGTCATGCAGGTGGAATATTGTTTGCATAATAAATAAATAAATCATTTAAAAAAGACATATCTGGTCATACCCATTCCAACTCCTCTCTCCCACTCCATTCCTCTCAGAAACCCCCAACACACCCTTTTCTCTTAATGTTCTCTCTCCCCTTTTGGGTAACTTACTGAGTCCAATTAGTGTTGCCTGCTCTTGTGTAGGTGACCACAGCTGTAAGAAGTTCATGAGCACAATGGCTGTGTCATGTCCAGGGGATGGCATTTCACAGCACTCCTCCCATCTTTGTGCCCCCCCCCCCCCCCCCCCCCGTGTGTGTTTTCTTGAGATAGATATCCCAGTTAGGCCTAAACACTCACTCTGGGTACTTGGATCAGTTATAAGCCTCTACATGAGCTGCTGACACTGCAGAATTAAAACCTTCACAAGGTTGAGGCCATCTCTAATCTATATATTAAAACATAAATATTTACAGGACAGTTTGACAGCTTGTCCATTTAACAAGACAACAAAAGAATTTTCCCAGCTATGATATATGACCTCCTGAGCCATAGTAGGATTTTGACCAGGTTTAAAGTACCAGACATGAATCCTGTCAGTGGAGTAGGGCTCACATCCAATTCAAAAGTGATTGGTTACCCTGTAACCTTCATGTTACTCTGTGGGCTCATCTTACCTGGCAGGTTGGTATTGTAGGATTCAGAGTTTGCAGCTGGATATACATTGTCTTTTTCCCTTTTCTTTTCTGTTTAATTGTCACAGCAATCAGTAAAGCAGTCCTTGCTCTTCAGTTCTCTAAAAGAGAATGTTTCTGTTCCTTCCACTTGTTTCTCCTCAGTACATACTCTTTATGATTGTTTGGCTGTGTGTGAATGCTTGCCTATAATTTCTCTTGTCACAGAACTTCAGGCACACTCCTTTCTAATGTGTAAAGATGTTTGCTATCCAGTGACTGTATCAAACTGAACTAATTATCTCCTAATGCTTAAGCCTGAAATAGGGAACAAAATCTCCCCCCCCCCAAACAGGGAACAAAAATCTCCCCCCCCCCCAAACAGGGAACAAAAATTAATCTCTCTGTGTCCCATTCTGGCTTGGAACTTACTGTATAGTTACTATCAAGTTTTCCGTTTTTAAAGATTTGTGAATCAAATGCTACTCCTTCCTCACCCTGGTTCTCAGTTCTTCTCACTTCCTGGTGCTATTTCCTTTTTGCCCTATCTTCACCTTGAGTGTGGGTTGGACCAGGTGACTCAATTCTTATGAAGGCTGTATCTTCAAATAATGAGCTGTTGCCTCTGAGATTAAGTTGTGAAAATGAAAAGGTTATCTTGTTTCCTTCTCTCTTTTTTTGTTTTTTCCAAGATAGATTGAGGTTGGAGGATTTTGTCTATTATAGCAGACAAATTAATTCTCTTGAACATGTGAGCATCATACCATCCTGAATGAACCCAGTGTTGTCTGATCTTTGAAGCAAACATGTTTGGATGAGAGAACAAAATTGTTGGTATAATACTTCTGCAATTTGAGGAAGATGTACATGAGGACTCAAAAAGAAGTGAAAAGCTGCCCCCCAAATTGATATCTGCTCTGTGGATGCAGATAGTGTAGCAGCCCTTAATTTCAGCAGCATGGAGTAGCACATTTGCTAATGACCAAGGTGATCTGACTAACACAATGTTAGGAAGGAAGGTGTTATACCACCTGGTTTCTTTTTGGTGCTTATAATAAAATGCAGGAAGTACCCTGTGAGTCCCTTTCTAGCATTGTGGACATACCATTCTTGCCTAATTATCTGTATTCTTACTAGGGTGTGAGTGGCCTTTAAACTACTTTTCTATATCTTGTAGTTGGGATTATCAGTGACAGAATATAAACGCCTAAAGATAGTGAATGTTTATGATTGTTCATGTCACTGTATTATCAGTACCTACATAAGTGTTAGCTCTTGATAGATGATTAATAATGGTTTACTGAATTAATGGAATGCCCTAGTTTCTTTTCTGTTGCTGTGGTAAACACTATGACGAAAAGAAGCAGCTTCAGGGAGGAAAGAATTTATTGCAGTTTACACTTCCAGGTCACCATCCATCATTATGGGAAGTCAGGCAGGAATTGAAGCAGAAACCATGGGAACTACTTAACTGGCTCACTTGTTGGCTAATGCTCAGGTAACCAGCTTGCTTTGTTATTTTTTTTAACTGTTGTTATTGTTGTTGTTATTGTTATTATTACTATCGTCTTGTTTTTTGTTCTAAGAAGCCAGAAATAAACATTGGAGAAAAGACAGCATCTTCAATAAATGGTGCTGGTTAAATTGGATGACTACATGTAGAATAATCCGAATAAGTCCATACATAACACCCTGCACAAACTCAATGGCAAATGGATCACAGACTTTGTGGTGGTTTGATAAGATAGGCTCAGATATTTGAATACTTGACAGGAGCTAGGTGTGTCCTTGTTAGAGAAAATATATCACTGGTTGTGGGCTTCGAGGTTTCAGAAGCTCAAACCAGGCCAGTGCCCTTAACTTCTGCTTTTTCAAGATCCAGATGTAGAATTCTCAACTTCTTTAGCACCATGCCTGCTTTTATGCTGCCATGTTCTCTGCCATAATGAACTAAACCTCTGAAACTGTAAGCAAGCCTCAGTTAAATAAACAAAGAGTTGCTATGGTCATGGTGTCCTCACAGCAGTAGAACAATGACTGAGACAGATTTCAATATGACGTCTGATACATTGAATCTGATAGATGAGAAAATGGGGAGTACACTTAAACTCATTGGCACAGTAAAGCTTTAGTTATTTTCAATAAGAATCAGGTGTCTGTAGTAGGAGGTTTCTGGCCTGGACTTTTGAGCCTAGCCTCACAGTTTAGACCCGCAGACCCACAGACTCGGAGAGACACACAGATGCTTACAATAGTTTTAGGCTGATCAGCCTAAGGCCCAGGCATATCACTTGCTAACTCTTTACTCTTAATGTAACCCATGATTCTTATCCTGTTCAGCCATGCGGCTCAGTACCTTTTCTCAGAGCAGCATAGTTGTCCTCTGCATCTTCTGGCTTCTCTCTGGCATTCTGCTCTGTTCTTCCTGTTCCTAGAGTCTTTTTAGTCTGATAGCCCCGTCTACACTTCCTGTCTGCTTTTGACCAATCAGTGCTTTTTATTAAACTCATAGGCAGGGACAATTATTTACAATGAAACAACATAATCCCCTACAGGTGTCAGATAGTGGGCTAAGAACTTGAAAGATCAGAGAACAGGGAACAGCTGCTGCTTGCTTTCTACCTCTCTCGTTCCTCCATCCAAAAGGAGCGAGATCCTCCCTCAGCCCCACCTTACCACTTCTTGTCTCCTCTCTACCCTAGCTTCACTCTCTGACTCCAAGCAAGCTTTGTCAGAATAGTATAAAATATCATACATTTTCTTCACCTTTTTGCATAAAGTGAAGGTTTTAGTTAATATAGAAAAAATGATAAACAATAAGTACAATAACTATATACAAATATTTACAGGCAAGAATTACTTTAACATGGTTTAGTCTATTTGCCTTTGACAAGTTCTAAGAAAATACTCAATATCTATTCAGTCTTGGTAAGTCCAAAGTGTTGTACCTAATTCACTCTTTATACTAACTTGCCTTACCAATCTGAAACTATCTTTTTATGTCTTTCAATGTTACACACTTCTCATTTCTTTTTGAGTTTCTTTTCTGAGTTTGGTAACAAGGAAAACTCTTAACTGTAACTATCTAATCTTCAACTCCATTAATGACCCAAGAAAAGGAAATATTACAAGAGTAAACAGGAAGCGCAGAGCAAACAACTTTCAAAATTAAGAAATGACAGACATAGCTGGGCTGCCTGGACAGTCACCCAAGGTTCCTCTGTAATGTAGGAACATCTATCTTCAGCCTATAGGCCTTGGATATCTGATAGACTTTACCGTGATGCAGGATTTTTGAAGGACTGTGGCCTTGTCTTGGCAAAGTTTGGTAGTTTTTTTGTGTGTGCTCCTTGTCAAATTTGCTCTCAACAGCTGAGCAAGGGGGGTTTCCTGACCAGTGGCTTTTTTCCACAAAGAAAGTTAACTCCATATGGAGTTTCTTCAATGTCCATCATTTTCTCTGAAGTAGATAGGTATTGGCAGGAACAGACATATCTCGTAATTAAAAAAACCAAACAAAAAAACTTACGTTATTAAAATATCTTAAATGCCATATGCTGTAGCTCTCTGAAGTGTTTGAAGACCACCTGTCTATCTAAAATGTGTTTGTTTGACCTTGAAAACTGACTTCAAGCTTGATTGTAATAGGTGACTACTAACTTGCATTTCTTTATTACTCTAAATAGTTTGTAATAATAACTTTCAAGGACTAGAAATGTACATTACATTGTTAAATGAACTGTATAGGTACAATACCTTGAACAAGAGTAGAAACATATATGTACAGTATGTTTTAACAAAAAAAAACCCTAGATTTGTATCTATGCAAAAATATCTTTTAAAAAGATTTATGTATACAGTGTTCTGCCTGCATGTATGCTTGCAGGCCAAAAGAGGACACTAGATCTTATTATAGATGGTTGTGAGCCACCAAGTGGTTGTTGGGAGTTGAACTTAGGACCTCTAGAAGAGTAGCCAGTGCTCTTAACCTCTCTCTCCAGAGCCATCTCTCCAGCCCTACAAAAATGTCTTAAAGAGTAGAGACACATACATAGTATGACAAAAATAATCTCAAATTTGTATCAGCATACAAAAATTCACACCAATGTAAAATATTTAAGACTAATAGTTGGCTGTTTTGGCTTAAAAATCGATTCAATAATCTTTTATCATTTCTATATCCCCACCCGTTTTCTTTTCAGAACAAGATTCCTGAATCTGATCTTTTTTATTCAACTTTTTCCTGACCCTTACCAATAAATATCAACTTGTATCCAACCTCCTAAATGATGATACATATTCATAACCTACTGAATGACCAAAATCCCTTGGGAATGTGGTATTATGGGTATCCCAAATACCTCTTGGGAATGTGGTATTATGTTATTAAAATTAATTCCTGCTGTTTGGGGGGTAATGGCATTTTTAAGGTACCCTAAAAAGAAATTGGGATAATTGTCAAGTCCTGGGGAACCTAGCAGTATCATTTGCGGTCCAGTCTCTAGGTAATAGGAAAATTCAGGGCTTATCTCAGGTTCTAGACTCTGAGTAGTCTCTGAGGCTGGACAATCTCAGCTAGCCACCTTGAAATTATTCTGAGCAATTTGTAGTTCAGAGCTGATCATTGGGTGATGTTGGTCAGCTTAGTGGCATTACCGTACTCCTGGTAGAATTGTATTGTGGGGCCCTGTCCTCTTTCTGGAAACTTCAAATGTAAGGCATGGCATGGTTCACTGCAGAAAACTTAAACATTTTAAATGATAAATGCAGCAGATTCCAAAAAGGTTAGAGGACCATAGTTTGTTCTGTCCATCCAGAGTACAAAATCGTAATTTCTAGTTACCTGATAGAGACTCAAACTTGAAATCATCTACAAGAAGCTAGATGAAGCCTTCTTTAGAATTAGTTAGTACTTTATATGACCATTAATATCATGATAAAAAATTTAAACTATATTAATTATAAATTTTGAGATAATATTTATGCCTTAAGAAACACTTCAAAGAGTGAGAATTAACCAAACAATTATGAGGTTAGTGGCAACATAATAGACTTTAATTCTGGTTTTTCTTCTGCTCCCTGTCAGGTGCTTTTCTGACTTGAGACAGATTTTGGATTTTCTTTTAACAGGTATGCTTGGATTTAGAGAAGGAGAGAGCAATGCTCCAACTCCGAAGCCAACTTTAATTTTTAATTGAACCAGGCCTACAAAAGACCATTCACATTATATATCTGTAGAGAACAGCATAAACAAACATTTGGGAAGATTTCTGAGATGTTGTCCTTTTGGACATGTGATATACCAACAGGCCAATTCACTCTTTTCCTTGGGACATTTTCCTGGTTGATTTGTTCTCTCTCAGCAGATGACTTGGCTGTCCAATGGTCTTTAGATTTCTGAGTTGGATGCCTTTATTTTTCTGGAAAGACAAAAACAAAACCCCATCTCAACTCTAACATGGGGGAGTTTCCCTTCTGGCAAGTTAAATCTGATGAAATAAAAAACAGTTGTCAGTTCAGACTGAATGGTCATGCTGTTTGATGAACTCTTGTCTCTTTTAATCAAGAGGTTGTTTCTCTTTTTTTTTTTTTTTCTTCCCGAAATTTTTGTTTCACCCGCTAAAGCTGTGTGCTATCATCCAAACAGTATGGTTTTTACAATAGACATTAGGTCCTTTAATTGCTTTGAGAGGAGTCTATTGTCATGCTCCCCTCCCCTTGTGACAGAGAACAATTGAACCAAATTTGACATGGGGGTCTGTGAGAGCCCCCTCCCCTCCAAGACATTCCTGATTGCAAAGCTCTACAGAGTCTTTCCTTGTTGATCGACATTCATTGGTCCAATGTCTGCCTTTGCTGCACCTTCTCCATACTCCAGAAAGGGGGGAGGGGTTCTGTTTGGATTATTCCTAGAAAAAACATTGTTTCTAGGAATGTCCTGCCTACACTTTTTTTTGTGTGTGTGACCTTGTTTACCATAATTAAAACATCTGACATTTTGATTTTTTTCAAGGCTTCTAGAAATCACCTATCCTGTTAAAACACCATAATTATGAGATTCAATATTGACGGTATCTCAGATTCATTCCTCTATGGGTAATGATCTTGACTTTAAAGGTCTTAATTACCCATTTACATTGTGAATTAGCATTTTCAAAACCCACAGTGTCCCGCGCCCACTCCTCGCCAGCAAGGAAAAACGCGGTACACACATAGGATCCTTCTGCAGTACAGCTTTAATGGGTCTTGGGGGAGAGCATTTAGCTTACGGAAAATGGAGGGGAGGGCAGAGAGAGGAGAGAGAGAGCGAGGGAGATGGGGGCCGCACGCGCGCGCGCGGCGACAGGCCCCAGCGGGGGAAAGAGAAAGCGAAAGGGAGAGAGCTAGGCCCCAGCGTGGCCCGGGGCCGAGCCGCCCGCCACGCGGCCTAGAGCCCGCGCCCGGGAGCCGGGCCGGCGTCCGTGCGCACGGCGGGGCGGAGAGAGAGCGAAAAGGGCCACGAGGTAGGAAGCACCCGGTTTTATGTCGACCAAACGGCCCCTGCTTTAGACGTATCATCTTCCTATAGGTTGCAGTCCAGTATCCCACATGACGCCACGGAAGAGGCTGAGAAACCAGTCTTGGGAGAGCACGCATGCGTTCTCTACTGACTCAGGCGGGTTGGCCAGCACCAGATAATAGCGCCACCTTGAGGAGCTGGAGCCAGCGGCCTCCAACACCACAGATTCAATTATTACTTGTTTCTGGATTTGATATCATTTTATTTATAGATGAAGTCATTCTTTGTAAAAATCAGTGAAGGTTTCTTTTGGGTCCTGTATAACTTTAGTAAATGACTCAGTTCTCTCTCCAACTTCTTCAACTCAGTCCCAGGCATTCAAAGTATAGAGCTGTGTGGTCATCATAAATCTTTGTATATCAGCACAATCATCCTCTCCAAGAAGTTTATCTTGGGAGATTTCCAAACCTTTATCTTTTACTTTGTTATCCGGTGATCTTAAACTCATCTTTCTACCAGTTTGTTCATTGTAATCGAGAACCAGGTTTTAATACTGTTGTAACCAAGTCTTTCCAGTCTTGTGGGTTAGTTCTGTTGCTAGTTGACCATAGATTTAACATGCCTCACAAAAGGTGAGTGCGTACCATCTGAGACTAGCGCTTCCTCAAAGCCATAACATTTCCATAGCCTTAGGGATACCTTTCATTTGGCAGTTGTTTCATAGGTTAACTGTATAAATTAAGGTTGTTTTTTTTTTTTTTTTTAAATAAACTTGGACTGTTCCTTTCTAATTTTATAATGTAATGGTGCGGTTGGTTCTCTTTTAAATTCTTCGGTTTTTGTCAGAGTATCTCTTCTCTCTGTTATAGTAAGTTTTTCTAATGCTTGTAACTTATCAGTCAAAATTGTATTTTTTTTTAAGCAACCTTTTCTAAGGCCTATATCTTGGCACTCATATCAAGCAACTTGTTAAGGAATAAAACAAGAATTACCAAGTCAATATTGTTTGTAATTGACACTGTATAAATCCCAGATGGGTTAATTATCTTCTCATTTAATTGTTCCATTTTTAAACCATCTATTGCATAATCATACAGAGACCTAATTCCCTCCATTGTAGTAGTGTTTCTCAATTTTTAATGTAGGAGAAAAAACTCTTCTCTCTCTTTTAAAACTAATTCCTCCCCCCTACCCCCTATAAGAATTCCAAAATTCTTACCAAATTTGTTGATGATGACAGTGAAATAAGGCTGACTGTAGCACATGTGGGCAGAGAGCACAGGTAGGTACAGCCTGGCTGAGGACAGCTACCACATGTGACTAGCAGAAAATGAAAGCAGAGCTGTCTGAAGGCAGAGCTGGCTGGTGGTGAGGGGATAACTCTTGTGTTTGGAGCTCAGGTGCCTGTGAAATTTGGGGTTTGGGGCTTGCTATCTACAGCCTCTCTAAAGGCTACAACAGGAAAATCCTAGACTCCTTTAGAGGGCTGGGGTTAAAATAAGGAAAAGCCAGAGGTGGGTAACTCTAGCAGGGGCAGCTCCCACATGCATCTCAGATAGGTGTTGCAAAGCCACGGGCAAGTAATTATTTCTTGAGTTTGTGCCCCAAAATTTGGGTGCCAGATGAAGCATTATTCTAATTAATCTACCAGTAAAAATCAGGAGTCAACTATTGGAGAAAGAACCTGAAAGATGAGAGAATAGGGAGCAGTGGTCAGTTGGCTTCGTAACTCTTTCAATTCAGAAGGGCTGAGATCTTCCCCTCAGTCTCACCTTACCACTTTCTCTCTGCCTTTGACTACAAGTAAGCTTTATTTGTGAGAAGACAATCAAAATATCTAACAGAACAGGAAAAGACTTTGTGAATAGAGCACCGTTTGCACAGGCACTAAGATCAATAATTAATGAATGAGACCCCATGAAGTTGAAAAAACTTCAGTACAGCAGAGGGAACCATCATTTGGGCAAAGTGTCAAGCTACATAATAGGAAAACAACTTGAACAATTATATATGTAATAGAGTATTAGTACCGCGTCCAGTTTCTTTGGGGCTGAGTCTTGTCCAGGCGAGGGGCGTCGAGGTTAAATAATCTGCACTCAGGAGTTGTTTAGGTTCCATCATTCAGGATCACAATGAGAGACCCGAGCTTTATTCAGTATATCTTATGTCTTAGACCTATTTCTCCCCTTGCCATACTTCTCTCCTGCCATGCATCTCGCCTAGCTTTTTTCCCCTCTAGCTTCCCGCCATGTTGGTTTCCTTCTGCCCCTTCCACTCACACTGACTCTACTCTCTACTCCATGCTTGGTTCCCGCCTCTGCTAGAGTGTCTCTCCTCGTGTCCCAGCTCTCTACTACCTTCTTAACTCTCTCACACCCTGCCCCCTCATCTGGGCACACCCAAGGTCTTGGAGGATCCCAAGAGGCTAGCACTCAGCAGGTGGCAGAGTCTATAGCGCAGGAAAGCATGTTTTTCCTTTTTCCCCCTATTAACATAAGGTTTTGGTCCTTTGGGGAAGAGGATGGGCCATAAGGCCCAGAATGGCACTATTCGGGAGACAACATATTAGTACTAAAAATATAAAAACAAAAAAAACCCCAACACCTGAACAATTAAAAAATGGTGTATAGAACCAATCAGAGAGTCCTCAAAAGATGAAATACAAATGGCTGAAAACACTGGAAGTGTTCAGCATCCTTAGTCACTAGGGAGATACACTAGTCAGAATGGATAAGTTCAATAGAACAAATGGCAGCTAATACTAGAGAGGATGTGGGGAAATGGGAGCACTTGTGCATTGCCGATGGAGGTGCAAACTTGTACAGCCACTGTAGAAATCAGTTTGTATTCTTAGGAAGCAGGGAATAGATGTACCTCAAGGCTTAGCTCTACTACTTGTCTTGTTAGGGTTTCTACTGCTGTGAAGAGACACCATTACCACAGCAGCCTTCTTAAGGAAAACATTTACTTGAGATTTAGTCCATTACCATCATGTTGGGACATGGTGCTGGAAAAGGAGCTGAGAGTCCTACATCTTGAGCTGCAGGCAGCAGCAGGAGACTGTCACAGTAGGTTTAACTTGAGCATGTAAGATCTCAAGTGCCACTCCCTATAGGCCAAACCTTCAAAAACAAGGTCTGTGGGGCCAGGGCCATTCCTATTGAGACCACCATCCTACTCTTGGGCATATGCCCATGTCTCTTAGTACAGAGACACATGTTCAACCATGTTCATCGCTGCTCTGATCCTAAAAGCCAGAAACTGGAAACAGCCTTGATGCTCATCAAACCGATGAATAAATAATGAAAATGATACATTTCCACAGTGAGCTGTTTATTCAGCTGTTAAAAAGTGAAATTTGTACGTTGAATGGGTGAAACTAGAAAAAAAAAATAATCCTGAGTGAGCTATCTCAATACTGTGTGTGTGTGTGTGTGTGTGTGTGTGTGTGTGTGTGTGTGTGTGTGTGTGTGTGTGTGTGTGTGTGTCATATAACCACAGAGGCTAGCTATCTAGTATGGGACTAATGGAGAGGGGAAGATTTCCCGGAGAAGGGGAAATATTGTTGTGAAGAGACTGGGAATTGGGGGGGGGGGGGGCACGACTGGAAAGGGAGGATTAAACAGGAGGGGGGAGATGAGGGACAAATAAAACTAAGGACCATCCAAGGGTTATATGGGAAATTGCTAATATAGAAGCTTCCATATGTATATGGAGTCACCAAATAATGAGGAAAACAATGCTCTAATTTGGCATCTTATGTCACCAAGTGACACCAGTGCTAGGAATGGATTACATCTAGCTGAGTTGTCAGCCAAAGGGATCTCATGGAAACCCC
Source organism: Phyllotis vaccarum (assembly GCA_033318265.1). NCBI lineage: Eukaryota > Metazoa > Chordata > Mammalia > Rodentia > Cricetidae > Phyllotis > Phyllotis vaccarum. The sequence goes on from JARWLC010000007.1 coordinate 11,331,569, forward strand.
AGACATCGTAGACTATTGCCAAGGCTATTGGTTGCTCTCCACAAATTAATGATAAGGTCCTATTGCTGAAGCCAACACTTAGGTATTTCATTGAACACAGAGAAGTCAATCTGGTACCTAACTGGAGATCTCCTTCCCATTGACTAGCCTTCATGGTTCTAGAAGATGCTATTTACACTACCAGAGGAGAAAGGTGTCATCAGCTCAGCTTTAGACTCTGACCACAACTGTGACCTCCTTGGGATATGAGATATTCTGGTAGTAGTAGTTCAATACAAATGGTGTGGAAGTAACTATCTACACTGAATTTAAGCACCCCACTCCTTGAGATGGATCTCATTGGCCACTGATGCTATGGTGACTGCCAAGAGTCTGAGCCTAGGTATATCATGGATCTAGAGAAAAAGCAAATACTACTTTTTGCTAAGGGATATAACAATAGAATAACTCCTAAAGGCACTCCGCTATACCTGTATACCAGTGCCTTGAACAGCTGTAGTCAAAGAAGCTTCTTCATGTAATAGATGGGACCTGACTTAGAGGCCAAGAACTGGACAGTGTGCAGAGAATGAGAGAATTTGGATCCCTCCCTGCATGGCTCAGGGATCTATGGCATAAGAAATGAAAAGATTGTAAGAGCGAGGGGTGATGGATGACTAAGAAAGCATCCGTTGGCAGCAAGCATAGATTCAAGCCTAACTAGGTTCTAATACTGAGAGGGAGACGTGGACAAGGACTCTTTAACTCCCAACCAAGAAGCTAGCTGCAGTTGATAACCAATTGCAAAAAGGAAAAATTCGTTTTCTCCATTTGGATATCACTGGTATATTAACCAGACTTCAGACTAGGCTCCGTACCCGGGAATATTTTGCCAACACAAAATGAACTCAGTGGTATTTTTGTCTCATATTAATTTGTTTGGTCTTTTTGTCTTATGGGGCCTTTTCCTTGTATATTTTGGTTTCTGGTTTTATTTATTTATTTGTTTGTTTATTCGTTCATTCGTTCATTCATTCATTCATTCATTCATTCATTCATTCATTCATTCATTTTGAGATAGGGCTTTTCTGTGTATTCCTGGCTGTCCTGGATCTCACACTGTAGAGCAGGGTGGCCTCAAACTCACAGAGATCTGCCTTGTTTCTGCCTCCTGAGTGCTGGGATTAAAGGTATGTACCAGCATGCCTACGTTGAAGCAGTTTTTAACTGAGGTTCCCCTTTTCCTGGTGACTTTAGGTTGGGTTGTGTCAAGTTAACAGTAAAAACTTAAGACATGAGGCAGTCTTTAATTCAAGGTATTGAGATTTAAATGAAGTAATGTGTGGAAATCAGTTAGACAACCACACCTAGTGTTAATTGCTCAGTGTTAGTTGTATTCAGCTATTTGTTTTACTCTTTATTATATCATCCTTGATTCATAGGATAGAGCAATTCCTGAAGAGAAAGATTTGTTTATAGTTTCAGATGACAAATCATAAGTCACTTGAATTTTGAAGTATGAGTCCATGGACATGAAGATACTTTTGTTTCTGGCTGTGATGGTGAAATTGTTTCTCCTGTGGTAAACAGGGAGAGAACTGGGCAAAGGATAGGAAGCAGCTGTGTGTGTGTGAGTGTACAAAACAGCTGACTGCTGAGAAAGATGGGACACGCTCAGATATGAGAGCAAGCAGTGTTTTAAAGGGACTGCTGGGGAAGGAAACCCTCTGAGGGGCTGAGGGTGATGATATTTAGGTGACAGTGCCCAGAGAGAACATTGTGCCAATCCACATGCTTAGGTAAGCTTTTTACTGTTTCTTTTGGAACAGACCTCCTTTCTGAGGAGTGATGAGTCAGCTCTTGTGAGATATTACACAACAGAACCACTGGGGATGTCATTCCTGAGAGGAGAGACAAGTGCAGCAAGGTGAACTCCGATTGCTCTGGACTTCTTCCAGAAGACACAAACTATAGTGCATGCAGGAGCATCTCAGAACTTGGTGCCTGATTGGATTGAGGAGGTAGAAATAGGCTCAGGGAGGTTTCTGTTACTGGAAAGAGCTGGACCAGGTTTCACACAAGAGGGAGTTGTATAAAAAAGACAATCTTCAGAAGAGTCTCCGTAGTCTTTCCTGAGGTGTTGTGTAGAACTTGACCACCAAGAGAGGGACCTCTACAGTTGAGTGATTCCCCCCCCCCCCCCCAAGCTGGTGGGTATTGTTTAAACACTGACTAGAGTGATATTTTGATCATCCACGTGGTTAGTAGAATCTCTAGAAGGACCATGTCTTGATAGTAGGGTTAGTTACGTTCTAGAGAAAGGGTTGTTTCCATTTTTTTCCTTTAAAATCAAAACAAGCTTTAAAAAAGATCAAGCTGATCTACAGATTTTGTAACTGACTTTCAGAATAGAGCCCAACAATCTTTAAAGGACAGTAGAAAAGTCCAAATACTTAACATTTTAATAGTGTTTGAAATCTAATAAAGCAAGAGTATGTGAACTGAAATGAAGAGATGGTAGAATCAAATAAATAAATTTAATAAACAGGCAAGTTGTGTGTGTGTGTGTGTGTGTGTGTGTGTGTGTGTGTGTGTGTGTGTGAGTGAGTGAGAGAGAGAGAAAATGAAGATTGTGGGGCATGTATGTGTTTGGAGCTCAAAGGACAACTTTGTGGAGACTGATTTAAACAAAATCAAACTTGAAAGCATGATGACAGAAACTATGTAAAAACATAATAAAGACTCAGGAAAACAATGTAGAGGAAATTGTACTTGAGAAGGAAGGTAGGAAAAAAGAAAATATTAAAAAGGACAATTGAAAATTTTCACCTTTATAAAAAAGCTAAGCTAATTGAAGAAGTTCAGTTAATCCTCAGAAGAATAAAAACACAAAAGATCATTTAAGGCAGATTAAAATCAAAGATGACAGATTTCTTGGCAAAACCAATCTAAGGCAGAAAACAGAATGGAATATTTTGAAATGCTAGTGGGTAAAATTGTAAATCTGTATTGAATACCACACACAGCCAAAATATTTTAAAGGTTAAGCATTTTTTCATACATGGGAACTGTCCTGCTGGAAATAAAAGTGACTCTTTGTGGGGGAGAAAAATGATATCAGATAGAAACTAACCTTGCAAAGGAATAAAGGGCACCAGAAGTAGCAGATGAGTGAGATAAACACATTATTATTATTTGATTTCTTTACAAGATAATTGCTTTATTACAGAATTATACTGTGGTGTGGCTCTGTGATGTATGCATGAGATTGTTGACAGTGATACAAATGACAGAGCAGTAGTGGAAATATATGGTCTTCAGGGTCTTATGTTTTATGTAAGGTGATGTAACTTAATTTGAAGATATACTGTGATAAGGTAAATGGTGCATATGGTAAAAAGCACTAGAACAATAAGCAAAACTTAAAAGAAAAATATAGTTAGTGTGTCTGTAGATGTTTAGCCAAAGTTATGAAAAGGGGGAGAAAAAACACAGAACAGAGGAAAAAAAAAAAACAGGCAAGATGGTAGAGTGATATGACTGTATTAGCTGGTGTAAACATTTCAGTGAAAATACAGATTATCATCTGATGTGATGATGTTTACTTGTAACCTTATCACTTGGTAGGTGAAGGCCTGAGGATTACAAGTTTTAAGGCCAGTCACTGTTACATAATGAGTTTGAAGCCAACCTGGGCTACAGGAGAGACCGAACGTTAGGAATATTACCAAGGAGAAAGAGAACCATTTCTGCTGTACTATCCCCCAGGTGCCCTATATTAAAAGTTTAGTCCTAGATCAGCATTTTAAATTGTTTTTATTTTATGTGTATTGATGTTTTGCCTGCGTGTTTGTCTTGTGTACCATTTGTAGAAAGAGGTCAGAAGAGGGCATTGGATTCCTGGAACTGGAGTTAAAGGTGGTTGTGAGCCACCCTGTGGGTGCTGGGAATTGAATCCAGATCCTCAGGAAGAGCAGCCAGATACTTAGCTATCACTAGAGGATGGCTATTGAAAAATTTGTGGATAAGCAGGGTAAGGTTTGAAAAGGAAATCCCCCTCCCTTTCTACAAGTGTATTTTCCCTTTCTACTTGCGGATTTCGTGGATAATAGCGGTTTAAGGGTATGCAGATCTAATAGCATAGAAAGGGCCACAAACGTTGTGTAAAGGATTATCTAGAGGCCTTGATTTCAGATGCTGTGCTAGTGTCATTTAAGTTACAAATTCAGTTTGTCTGGAATTGATAGTTGGGAGCTCTGAATTCCAGAGCCCAAGGCACTGATTGAAAATTTCAGTGCCACAGCCTACTTTTTTTTTTTTTTTTTAAATTACTTCTCTATATGTCCACATATATTCTTGTATGCCATAAGAGGGCACCAGATTTTATTGTAGATGGTTATGAGCCACCGTGTGGGTGCTGGGAATTGAACTCAGGACCTCTGGAAGCCATCTCTTCAGCCCTCTCTATTTTTTTTTTAAGGCTTTTGTTTTGTTTTGTTTTTTTCTTTAAAAAAAAAAATAAGTTAAGCGTGTTTGAGCCATTTATTGCATGCACCTGTTGTTGATGGAAGACACATTAGAAGACATTCTCCTTCTCTGAATATCAAGTCCACCACATTTGAATAAATGATTTTTCTTAACTAAGAACATTAATCTCCCCCCCCCCCCCCCCCCGACCATTTACAGAGATACTTTTATGTGTAAGATGTCCTATCACTGGGATAAAGCAGAATTACTGCTTTACTCTGTTGCTCTGTTTGAGAAGCAGTGGGCCTTTTTTGTGATTCACATTGCTGCAGCACCTGTTAGTAGGGTGCTTTTGACCTAGCTTTTGTTTCTTGGGTTTGGGTGGCTATTGAAGGAAGATTAGAAAATTTAATGAGAAATGACTTCTGAACTGAGATTGGAAGGTTGAACCAAAATTAGCCAAACTAAAAATAGGGGTATGAGGGTGGTACAAGCAGAGAAAAATATCTGGAGGTCTGGCACACACTGGGGACTGTCACTGACAAGGCTGGAGAGGGATTGAGGCTGGAGATAATCATAAAGGGTCTTGTTAGTTGTCAGAGGCTCTCCTCTCGACTTTCTTATAAATAGAGCCTTTGTTCACCTGGGTTGGGAATCTTTGAGTCATCTTTTCTTCACGATTCCCCCAACTTCTTCATAATTAATTAGGGCAATGAATTTGCCAGTTTTCAGAACTTGGATTGAAAGAAAATGAGAAGATAGGTGTATAAACTGTTGTCAGCAGGCTGAGACTTATGCTTTATATTTTCCAGCGTTTATCATAGGCTTTAGAAAATGTTTAAATCAGTGTTTAAGAGAAAGGAGTAGGATTTAAAACAGAAAATATTTAGTATTTTAAGTTTTTAAGATTTTTTTTATCATTTATAATTATGTATATGTTTGTGTGGAGTCTGTGCATATGATTGTAGGTTCCTATGGAGGCCAGAGTCATTGAAGCTAGAGTTAGGGAATGCCAGAGGTGTTTTCTGGGACTTAAATTCAGGTGTCTACAAGACCAGTATGTGCTTTCAAGTACTGAGCCACTGAACCACCTCTCCAGCCCCCTTTAAAGTTGTTGTTGTTGTTATTATTATTATTATTATTATATTGCATATTTTTGTATGTGTTGAAGTCGGGACAGGTGGGAGTCAGTTTTTACTTCTTACATGTTGGTCTTGGGTTCAAACTCAGATCATAGGTTTGGTGGTGAGCGCCTTTACAGGTTGAGCCATCCCATTGGTCACAAGAAAATGTTTAGGATTTTACTTGTGACCTTATGTAACTCTTCCTTTCTCTGTGTGATTATAAAAATAATAATTCCAATGATGGGAACCTAAAGTCAGGCCCACCTGTAAGGTTAGTTTGATCGTGTGCTGACAGACTAAGCAGTGACTGATCCTGTTGAAATATCCCACACAACTTTGACCTTTTCCACTTTCCATGAACATACTTAAACAAGTTTGCACAATTGTGTCTGTTCTTTTTGTCCTTAGATGAGACAGCTATGTGGGGATATGTTTCAAATTTAATAAAAACCAGTCTGAAATACCAAAGGGAGTAAGCACCACAGTCAGATCTCACCCAGCTGTCTTCCAGGTTCCTCAGCCTCACTCCTCCTGGCTTCTTCTGCCTGCTCTGTCTTTCTATGCCTGTCTTAAATACCCTCTTCCCTCGCACACTTGTTTCACATCCAGGTTAAGATTAAAGGCCTGGCACCACCACTGCCTGCCTGGGAGCTTGGGACTCCTTCTGTAAACTAAACTGGCCTCAAACTCAGATTTGCTGGGATTAAGGGTAGGTCAGCACTCCTGGATTTTACCCTGTGCTGTGATTAAAGGTGTGAGTTACCACTGTCTGATCCTCCTAGACTGACTGTGGGTAGATCCCTCTGATATCTCAGACTGGTTTTTATTAAATTTGAAGCACATCCCCACACAGCTAGCTGTCTTGCAACTATACCAGGTAGTGTTTATTTATTCCGAACATGTATGAACATGTGTATTTATTACTTTTCATTTCTCACAATAACTTGGGTACATATTTTCTTGTATTTATGGGCGGACATGACATTTCTATTCTGTTGAATCAAAATATGTTATAGGAAGAAGTTGAATGTACATGGAGAGAGATGGCTCTTTGCGGGGGGGGGGGGGGGGGGGGGACGGGGGGGGGGTGGGAGGGTGTGGGGAGTTTGAGACAGGATTTCTCTGTGATAGCTTTTTACAACAGACATTGCTTTAGTTAAATTAATTGCCATTGTGAGAGCAAGTTATTACGGTTTGAGAAGCGGTGATATGAAGAGGCTAGCACAGTCTTCAGGCTCTTTGCATTCTCCTGACGATTTTCCCAGAGCCTAGATCAATGCCAGGCACTCCGTCTTTACCAGGTATTTTATTTGGCACTGTCTTAGTCTAGGTTATCATTGCTGTGTTGAAATACCATGACCAAAAGCAAGTCGGAGAGGAAAGGGTTTGTTTGGCTTATGCTCCCACATCACTGTTAATCATTGAAGACCAGGAACTCAAGCAAGGCAGGAACCTGGAGGCAGGAGCAGATGCAAGGTCGTGCAGGGGCACTGCTTACTGCTTTGTTCCTCGTGGCTTGTTCAACTAGTATACTGATCATATATAAAGGTCCAGATTTTGTACTATGGTCTGTAACCTTCTTAAACCCAGGTATAATGAAAAATCTCAAAACCTAATAGTAAGTTTAATAGCTTAATAGATAAGTTCATTATCTTATTAGTTGTACAAAATGGTACTTAGCTAAACAAACAACCAGCAACAAAAATAACAAAGAGCTGAGTGTGGTGGTGGCTCACACTTTCCTTCAATCCCAGAATTTGGGAGGCAGAGGCAGAATGATCTCTGTGTTTGAGGCCAGCCTGGTAGTCTACAGAGAACAGCCAAGAATACACAGAGAAACTGTGTCTTGAAAACAAACCAATGAGCAAAAAATGAAACATGTGGTGCTAAAAGGCACTAAAGCTAATTTTGGTTATCAAGGCTTGGTCTGTTTTGTTAGAGAATTAAAATATAAACAAAAATTTGAATTATTTATCAACTAGAGCTCTGGGATTTACACCATTGTAGGTTTCTTTATAGTAAATGCTGTTTCTTCTAGTGTGTATAGGGAATGCATTTGTACATGTTTAAACATGTGTGTGTGTGCGCACACACATATACACATGCATGTGGAGGTCAGAGGTTGGCTTTGGGTGTCTTTGAGAAAAGATTTTGTTGGGTACCAAGGAAATAATCAATTCTGTAGAAAACTCGTGGGCTTACTTCCTAGTGATTTTGATTTGTTAGATTTAGAGTGGGGTCCAGGAATGTACATTGGTGGAAAGAACTCTAAAAACCTTGATTCAAATCTTAATATTACATTACGGCAAGTAGCTGGGTACTCAGCAGCAAATCACTGACTCCTCCCTCCACCCAATGCCTGGTTTTTAAATGGGAGAATGCCTATTAAGTGAGGAAAGGGGGTATTAATGATTAACTAGGGATGGTTTCTATGATACATTTGACACTCTAGTTGTTCTGTATTTACAAAGAAAAGTGATACTCTTTCCTCTCTTAGTATATGCCTCGCTCTCCCATTAACCCCTGTCTCCCTGCCCTTGGCTGAGCCTCTTCAGTTTGTTTCTGTTACTTACTCTGAAAAAACCCTACCATCGTCAAGGGCGTTAGGAGATTAAAAAGCAGTTTAAGTACCTACCAGTTTGAAGCTGAGTATTGGCACATGATTACCCTGTTTTCAGTGTTGGTGTCAAGAGCTACACACTCCCCAGGCTGAATCCTGTTTTGTTTTGTTTTTTAAATTATTTATTCCTGTCATGCTCATCCAAACTGGTATTGTCACCTAGTACTTTGGTTTGATTTGTTCCTAAGATCTCTGTTACAGTAACTGCCGATCACTGCTCACTGCTCTGTTTGCTTTGCTGCTTCCTAGATGCTTCGTTTCAGTTTTCTTTCCGTGCGATTTTCCTTAAAAATGGTTTTGTTAGAGGTTATCTTTGGTTGGTGATTTATCTTTGTCTGATTATCAGTGTTTCATCCTTTGTGTGTGTGAGGGAGGGTGTGAGTGTGTGTGGTGGACTTGTATCACAACGTGTGTGGAGGTCAGTTTTCAACATGTGGGCCCTGGAGATTGAACAGGCTGTCAGACTTGGTGACAGATGCTTTACTTGCTGAGCATCTTGCTGGCCCTGGGTCTTCAAGTTTAAACTGTTGCTTTCTTATTCCATCATGTTGTCTCAGGGTCTTCAGCCGGCACCCTCTGCTCTTGCTGACAGAACTATTAATCCTTCCCCCATTGTTTTTAATTTACAGGGGTGTGTAGTTTCACCATGGTCTGTCTAGATCCTGCTTCAGTTTCATTCTGAAGACGTGTTTTTCAACAGTCATTATCCATTTGAACATTGTCTTACTGATTTCTCTTGAATTTACTTTTCATGCGCATTGCAGTAAATGTCTCGTTAGCTTCCTTCTTCCGCCTCTGGGTCCCATTTGTTACCTTTCCCTAATTCTTGCTTCACCCCCTGCCCTTGTTTTTGGTTTTGTTTTCACATAGGAGTTAATGTACAGCCTTTTCTGCCCTGAACTTGGTATGTTACAGTTCAGTCTGTCCTTAAACTCCTGCCTCAGCCCACCAGGTGCTAGGACTAAAGCTTGGGCCATCACTCCTGTCCAGGAATTCTTTTAAACTTTATTTAATGTTTAATGTATCTGTTGGGTTTTATTTTTACTTTGTTTTTGTTTATGTAGTTGGAACAAGATCAAACCCAGGGCCCCATGTATCCTATGTATGTACTTTATTTACTACTGAGATATATGTCCAACCCTAGAAGTCCTTTTTAAATTGTTTTTTTTATTATTATGTATTACATGATAGATATGTATAGCCACACATGTCACAGCTTGTGTGTTGAAGGAGGATCCAAAGACAGCTTTGTAGAGTTGATTCTTTTCTTCTATCTTTATGTGATTTCTGGGAATTGGACTAAGATCATTGGGCTTTATTGGCAAGTGCCTTTAGCTGTTAAACCATTTCACTGTTAGGTAGCTGTTCGCTCATACCTTTCCAGTAGAGGACTTTTAGCACTGTCCTCAACTTGTTAAGAATCTTAATTCATACTTTTATTTTTAGATTTAGACTTAGTGTATGCATAACTAGTTGCTAAAGAGAAGTGCTAGGCTGAAGGGTAAAGGTTCTGAGCTAACAGCTTTTACTTCCTTCCTTATTTATTATGTATACAGCGCACTCCCTGCACACCAGAAGAGGGCACTAGATCTCATCCTAGGTGGCTCACAACCATCTAGGTGGGTGCTAGGAATTGAGCTCAGGACCTCAGGAAGAGCAGCCAGTGCTCTTAACCTCTGAGCTATCTCTCCAGTCCCCCATTTACTTATTTCAAAACAAAAGTGTAAGTGAAATCATAGCATATGGTCATTTGGAATAAATTGTGAATTTTGTTACCAATGCTTTGTTCTGTAGACAGAAGATTCTCTCTATCTTGCTCAGCAACGCCCCCCCCCCCCCCCGTGGTCCTGCAGCTGCTTATAACCTCTCAGAAGCTTAATATTAATTATAAACTGTTTGGTGTATGGCTCAGGCTTCTTGCTAGCTAGTTCTTACATCTTAAATTAATCTGTAATTATTAATCACCACATGTCTCATGGCTATACCTGTGTTTCATTATATCTTGCTCCCCTAGCAGCCCTCAGTATCTCCTGGGACCCCACCTTTCTTCTCTTTGATCCCCCACTTGGCTATATCTTGTATTACCATAGACCAAAACAGCTTCTTTATTAACCATTGGTAGCACCTCATACTCACAATGTACAGAAAGACCATCTTATGTTACACGAATAAATGAGACTCAGGGATAGATTTCTGAGAAAGTCGGAGATATTAGAGAGAGTAAACACCACAGACAGATCTTACCCAGCTGTCCTCTAGCTTCCTCAGCCTGGCTTCTCTTGGCTTCCTGTCCTCTGATTCTATGCCCGCCTTAAGCTTTAAATACTCTTAGTAAATTAAAGCGTGGCCCCACCACTGCCTGCCTGGGAGCCTGGAATTCCTTCTGTAAAACTCAGTTGGGATTAAGGGCATAGGTCACCACTCCCAGGATACTCCCTGTACTGGGATTAAAGGTGTGAATCACCACTCTCTGATTCTCTGGAACTTCTGGCGCTTTTATTGAATCCCCACAGTCTTATATCATCATTTTTTCTGGTTTTGTGGTCATGTTTTGGGTTGTGCCTGGGCGTTGCACATTAGCATGTTCCTATTTGTTCACATTTTTGCATATTTAAGTTGAAGAACTTCTATAGTTTCTTCTTTTACAATAAATACTTTTGCTTTATACCTAGGTGACAAAACCCGTCCACCTTCCTCAAGCCCCTCCAGCATTATCCGGCGTACTTCATCCCTGGATACGCTTGCAACTCCATATCTTGCTGGGCACTGGCCCCGAGATAGTCGTGGGCAAGCTGCACCCTGCATGAGGGACAAAGCTACGCAGGTAAGTTTCTCTTACTTGCTCTACTCAGAAACATTTAGTGCACATCAGAATTTCTTCAGAAGTGTATCTGAAGTTCAGATTCCCTGGCCTAGTTTTCAGATACTCTACTGAATTGTGTTTCACCTTGGAATGTACACAAAATGTTCTCAAAAATAATTGCCATATAGATAGAAATTGTAGGTGTTCTTTCTCCCATTTATTGCTTAGAAGTAAGGTTAGAATTTTACAATAGTTTTATATCTGGAATTTAGACTTGAAAATGTGTTAATAGTAGGATTACTCTGTATGCCATTTAACATTCTTGTATCAAAAACCATCCTTTAAGTATTGGGAAACTAATTATATTGCTTATACTCTCTTTAATTTGTATGTGTGTGTCTGTGTATTTGTGTCTGCATGCTTATGCCATAGAATGTATTTGGAAATTGTATTGTGGAGTGGGTTCTCTCCACTTTATGTGAACTCTGGGTATGAAACACAAGTTGCCAGCAGCGCACCTTTATGAGTGAGCTCCTTCACGGGCCTGTTGCTAATAGATTTCATAAATATAAGCATCTCGGAAGTCTGCAAAGCCAAGTTTCATACTATTACATTTATAAAACTGATTAATTAAAGGGATCTTAGAAAATCATTATATAGTGATTCATAAATTTATAGTTAAAGAATTGAAGTCCAACATTGTAAAGGCATTTCATGATTGCACGCTAGTTTGGAGGCTTTTTAAAAAATAGTATCACTACATTATAGTTAATTAAATATTTGTATAATCCTGCATCCATTGTTTTTCATACTTACTAGACAGTGAATCCTGTAAGGTGAGGCTGTGTCTGGCTTACTGTTTTTGTTTTCTCAGGCTTACACTTGCTGTTTAAGTGCTCAGGGAGCATTTGCAGAGTAGTGCAGTATTGTGTTCTCAATGGAGAGAAATCAGCCAATTGGTGTCTCCATTTTAGATTTCAAATTTACACTGTTAATAGTTGCTAATAATACATTCCAGCATTTTTGAAGAGTGTATCTTTGTTCAAAGCGAGCACACACAGTTTGCAATTGTTTAGAATTTTTATGTGGGTATCTAGGACTTCAAGTATTCCTTCGGACTTGTGTTTTTTGATGGGCAGGTGGTTGGGGTTTGGGGTTTGTTGCTCTGAGGCTTCTACTCCAGGGGCAACTACAAGAAAGAAATAAAATGAGTCTGTTCCTCAGAAAGCAGTATCTTTTTTTGAAATAGTTAAAAGGCTTCCATAAAACGCTTTATTTAAAATCTGTAACTGCTATACATGGAGCAAAACATTGAGGAAAGTTAGTACAGTTTCCACTTGGTTTTTCTCTGTAGTAGAACCATGTCACTTATTTGTGCTTGGGTTTCCTTAAACCTTTCTACTATATCAGGATCTATGGGCTGAGCTCTCCTGTAGTATTAGTAAGAACATGCTGTGTTATGAGCCTTTGTGAACTTGTTTTGTGACTGCAGTTCAGGAAGCCTTTTCAGTTGCTAAGGGGGCTTACATTAACCTGTAAACCTCATCTTCTCGTTTCTGCACATAAATTAGGAACAATAAAGGTACAAACAAGCAACACCCTCAGTCTTGAGGTAAAATCTCTAAAGAATAGTACAATGATAGGTAAATACCTCTTTTTTTTCCCCTTTCTTTCAGAGGCCCACTTTCTTATCTTGCCTCTTTGGAAGGGGAAGTAATAAAAATTCATTATATTCCTTATTGTCAGACATTTCAAGTTTAATTGGTAGCCCAACTATATAGATTAGTAAAAATTCATATGGTTTAAAAATTATAATAATATTAACTTTTAAAGGGGCTGTAGAGGACTCAGTATAGCATTTGTCTCATAAGCTTAAGAACCTAAATTCATATTCTCCAAAACGTACCAACCACAGCTTAGTATAGTATTAGCAGCATGCACATATGATCTCAGTAGAGATGGGGAGGCAGAGTTACGAGGTTGCTGACCATCTTATCTAGATCAGCGAGCTCCAGGTTCAGTGAGAGACCCCGTCTCAAAGTAAGGTGGAGTGGCAGTGACAAGCAACACCATGCCTCAGATGCCCCACAGGACTGGAAGGAGGAGCTGCTGAAGCAGGTGATCTGAAGGTGGCCACCCAGCCCCACATTGCCACAGTCAAGAAGCACTGCACATTGAAGCTGTCCAAGATAGACATTGTCCACAGCTCTCTCTGTCTTCTGTGTCCTCCTTGAATTAGTCAAACTCAGGAAACCCCAGGGAATTGTACAGGGCAGGAAGTATAAGCTCCATGATCTGAGAGCCACACACCACTAGCTCACCCAACGCCAAGAGAAGCTGATAACCAAGAAGCAGCAGCTTAGGAAGTGGCTGGATGTGCTCCTCAGGGCAGTGGTCAAGTCCTCAGAAGTCTTCAGGACTAACACAGAATGGCACAGAATAGGGTAGAGAATGTTTGAAAGTAACACCTGAATTTGACTCACACATGTGCATACACAGTAACACATACATCTCACAAAGAAAGTTAAAACCATAGTAAACTATATCACCTATAAAATTTGTTATTATTTTGACTATTTAACAAAATTTTGTTGGCAGTTTTGTTTTTTTTTCTTTTGCTGCAGCAGTGCCTGTGTTAATAATTTATGTTTATTTTGAGGTTTAGGATCCTGAGAGCAGCACTGCTTGCAGAAACCATTCCATTACATCTAAGCTTCTCTACTAGTCTCTTGGCTTGGACTGGGATATCTAGTCTTAGGGTATAGTTGTCGTCTAATAAAAAGTCCACAGAAAGCTGACGATTTTCTACTTCCTTATTTTGAAACTGAAACTGCAGATAGTAAGCTTTTTCTGATGGAAGAGCCAGTACACCAGAAAGCAGACAGGTGATGATTGCCAGATGCTTCACTCATGCCAGCCCAGCCTCCTCCACATGTCCTGCCTCCATGCCAGTTTAAAACTTAGAAATGTCTGTTTCTGGGCTAGCATGATGTGATGGCTCAGTGGGTAAAAGTGCTTGCCACCAGAGCCTGATAGCGTGAATTCAATCCCCCAGACCCCCGTAGTTGAAGGAGAGAGCCAGCCTTACAAGTTGTCTTGATTTCCACACAGCTCTGTGACAGTCCCATGCACACTCATATCCATCCACATACACTCTGTATAAATAAATGGAATAAAATTTAAAACAGATTAGTTTCTGTAATTCATCTCTTCAAAGCAGAGAAATTAAATTCTTAAGGGATAAGTAAACTGTCTGAGATGTCACATACATTTGTAATTTAGGCTTGGTGTTTAAACATGCATTGACCCTATGAATTATGTTGCCTAGAGGAATGTATTTTAAGATTTAAAAAGTTTTAATACTGAACATCATTAATTTTGTTTTTGTTTGCTGTGAATAGTTTATGCTCGGTGGTTTTATTTGTAGGTTGGTCTTTTTGATGGCTATTTTTGTTTGAGGATTTTTTTGGTTTTTTGAGACAGGGCCTTACTATTTATCCTTGGCTGGCCTACCAACTCCCTACCTAGATCAGGCTGTCCTCAAATTCATAGAATGTTCCTTTTGTATGCTTGGATTAAAGACATGTGTCACTGTGCCTGGTGTTAGTTATTATGGCAATTGGCATAGAGCCTGCTAGACTCTCATGTGAGAAAGCATAAACACAGCAGAGTCAGCTGGAGGCCCCAGTAGAAAGTGGAATTTAGAGTTGCATGGTGGTCACTGTCTGAAGTGAATCTTGAAACTTAGGATTTAAGGCCCATTGTCAGAGTGGTATGCTCTTAGCTGTAGGGAGCTAGATCTGGGCAAATGGCTACTTTGAACCACAATTCCTTGATTTTGAAGAACCTTTTATGGCCATCTAAAAGTAGACCATCTTATAGTTAGTAAGTGGTATGTTCAAAGTACCCAAATGGCCAAACTGTGAGCAGTAATTTTTAAAATACTTTTGTTTACATTTATATAGGAAAAAAACTGAAGAAGTACACTGCAGTGTTCTCTCCACAAGGGGACCGACCACTAGTAATCAGTTTCTTTTGGTACCAAACAAAACAACAACAAAAAAACCCATGGGGTACTCTATTACAGGATGGCCTCTACCTAAGTAGCTGAAGTCTGAATGGGCCCACCAGTCTGAAAGGTCCAAACAAACGCAGGGCTTTATGCACTCCAGCCTTGTGTATATTCTTACAGAGATAGTTTATATAACATGCACATTTTTCTATAACAATTTTAAGTAGTGGACAGTTTCCATACACAGATATTCAGCCTTAAATATTTTTTACTAACAGGACATTTAAAAATTGATTTTTGGTATGTATCATATATGTTATGTTATATATTACATATTCCCACCTTCTTTTTTTAAATAGACAAATAGGATTATGTTGAAAATCCTCTAATTCATGGAGCCAGACCCAAATAAATGTGGTTTGTGTTTTCATTGCTGTAAAGAGACACGGTGACCACAGCAACTCTTATAAAGAAAACATTTAATTGGGGTGGCTCATTTAGAGTTTCAGAGGTTCAGTCCATTATCATCATGGTGGACAGCATGATGACATGTAGGCAGATGTGATGCTGGAGTAACTGAGAGTCCTATATCTTGCAGGCAACAGGAAGTCAATGAGATACTGGGCAGTATGCTGAGCATAGGGAACCTAAAGTCAGCAACACTCTTCCTCCAACAAAGCCACACCTCCAGTAGTGCCTCTCCTTTTAGGGGTCATTTTCTTTCAAACCACCACAGTTTGTATCATTCAGGTCTTTTTACTTGAGAACATTGCTTTAAGGAATGTGAGGACACCTAGAACTACACAGGGAAGCCGTCTCAAAATCAAGAAGAAAAAAAGGGAAGGAAATTAAAATTAAATTAAACCAGCTGGTGGTGGTCAGGCATGCTTGTAGTAACAGTGCTGAGGAGGCAGAGACAGGCATATCCCTGGGGCTTGCTGACTGGCCAGTGTTGCCTGATTGATGAATCTCAAGCCACTAAGAGACTGTCTCAAAAAATAAGGTGAGTGGCTCTTGAGGAATTTTCAGTTAAGGTTGTCCTCTTGCTTTCACATATATGCCCACCCTTCCACATGAACATATAGGTGCATACACACGCACAAAGATGTACATTTTACATATACCCTGGATAAATTACCAGAAGAATTGAATTGTCAAGCAGTATGTGACTTGTAACTGATACCAGCTGCCAAAGCTTTCTCAGAAAGTTGTCCTAATTAATATCTTCACCAACAATGTAGGAATATTTATGTTACTGCATTTTCCCAGCCATAGTTAAGTTTAAACGTGATTTCTCTTGTTAATCATGAGGTTGAGCATACTTTATTGTGCCAAAATTCACTTAGGGCTGGAGAGCTGGCTCAGAGGTTAAGAACACTGGCTGCTCTTCCAGAGGAAGTTCTGAGTTCAATTTCCATCAACCACATGGTGACTCACAACCATCTATAGTGAGATTTGGTGCCCTCTTCTGGTGTGTAGGCATACATGCCAGAATACTGTATACATAAGAGAAAAATAAATCTTTTTTATTTTTAATCCACTTATATATGTGTTTTTTGAAACTTCCAGATTTGGGGTAACCATCAAAAATTAATGTTTTTGAGGCTACTTTCTACACGTACTTTAAGCAAGAGTAAACAGAGTATCAAATTTTAGGGTCAAGTTTACTTATAGACTTTTCTGCTTCCTAGCCCTGAGAACCTAGGTATCCACCCTATATAGTCTCTCATTGTCATAGTTTCTTTATCTTCAAAATTTACAGAGCATTTAATTTTAAAAGCAAAGGAACCTATTTTTTCTTTTTTTTCTCCTCGATACTGGTTTCTCTATGTAGTGCTGTTTGTCCTGGAATTCACTGTGTAGACCAAGTTGACTTTGAACCCACAGGCATGCTCCCCAGAGTGCTACCACACCCAGTCTAAGAACACAGGAATATTAATTATTGCTACCATGCTTCTCTTTGCTCTGCTCTGTTAACATCTCATAGATTTGTAAAGATAAGACCGATCTTATTAGTAATGGAAATGAAAGAGAGCCTCAAGTATTTATTATAATTAACTAATGCTAAGAAACTTTTGGGTAGTTTGTGTATTTGAAATATGCTTGTGCAGTGGCTTAGTGTTTAAGAGTACTGTTCTTGCTCCACATGGTGACTCACAGCCGTCTATAAGCACACATACATACATACATACATACACACATACACACATACACACATGCATACATGCATACATACATACATACATACAGACATACAGACATACATACATACATACGTACATACAGACATACATACAGACATACATACGTACATACATACATACATACGTACATACGTACATACATACAGACATACATACGTACATACATACATACATACGTACGTACGTACATACATACATACATACATACGTACATACAGACATACATACAGACATACATACGTACATACATACATACATACATACATACATACATACACACACACACACGTACGTACGTACGTACGTACGTACATACATACATACATACATACATACGTACAGACATACATACATACATACATACAGGCAAAATACTTACATAGTAAAATAATAAAAGATTAAAATATGTTCTAATAATACATTTACTATTTATGTAGCATACTTTATTTAATAGAAAAAATCTGATGTGGTATCATTACATACCTTTTAAAGTAACTGTTTTCCCTCTACAATAGACGGAGAGTGTGTGGGCTGAAGAATATGCTGAAAAGAAGAAAGGATCACACAAGCGCTCAGCATCCTGGGGCAGCACAGAACAGCTTAAAGAGGTCAGCAAAATGTTCTGTGGAAGCAGAAACGTGGCTTTTCCAATTGACTAGTTCCTTGAAGTCATGGACTGCAAAGATTTGTCATTTTCCTAGCACAGGGAAAGTATATGTATGTGTAGAGGGTATGTATGCCTGGGCATGAACCAGGGATCCATGTCAGGTGTCAGCTACTTTCACTTGCTCTCTTTTTGAGATACAGTCCCTGACTGAACCTCTCACTGTTTTAGTTGTACTTAGTGGCCAGTGAGCCTCATCTGTCTTTCTTACACCCTTAATCGCATTGAATGAGAGTAAAGATTCCACCCAGGTTCTTTGGTCAAATTAAGTAAGCTTTTATTTTCTGTCAGACAGGGCTCCTGACAAAAGAGTTTGAAAATATAGCATTGAACATAGGAAAAAGTGGGGCTTATATAGCTCCTCAAAACTCCAAGGGGTGAGGTATTTTCAGAGGAATTTCACAATTTATTTAGCAGAATGTATCCCATTCATGGTGTAAATCAAACTCCATAGGGTGGAGAACATGTCAGATTCTAGAAACAGGTTAAAGTATGGTCATTTTGAATTTTGTAGCAAAAAAATGAACTTGTTCTGACCTTGTAACAAAATGGCCTCCATTTTAAGTTGGAGTCAGACTAGTTCTTCATTTCTCCCTTGTCTTAGGCATTGCTTTGAAATCCTTGATAGTGAATGGTCATTTATACTTGTAGTATGAGCTGATAATGCCAGCAGAAGGCAAGTATCTGAGTGTTTTCTATTTGGTGAGAGACAAAATTTGTATTGTGACTAGTTTTTCTATAATTATGTCTAGTTGGTTAGCATAGAAAGTAAAATTTTTTCTTAACACCATCTCTATTTTATATAGATCAGGTTGAGTGCCTTATCATACTGTAGAGCTATTTTAGCTAATGTTTTACCTGTTGATAGATCTTGCTGGGATTAAAGGTGTGAGCCACCACTACCTGGCTTCAGCATAACCAACTTGATTATAGATGGCTCTGTGTTGTGGTTATTGTTTTCTGTGTCTGTAATTAATTACATTGTATTTTACCCATAGTAGAAGCAAATGAGAAAAATGTAGGCAAAGGATAATGAGGTAGCCCCTGAAACTGTGTTTGTAGCTGGGTATGGAGTCCCAGCCTTTGGGAAGGTGGGGCAGGAGGATCAAGACTTGATTGTTAGCCTTGATGTGGTGGTTTGAATGAGGTGAATACTTGGGCCCCAGTTGGAGTTGGGTTTAGGAATTATAGCCTTGCTGGAGAAAGTATGTCACTGTGAATGGACATTGAAACTTCTAAGACATGTGCCTTTCCCACCTTGCTCTCTGATTGATTCATGCTTGTAATAAAAGACATAAGCTCTTAGCTTCTTGTTCTATTCATTGTGCTTTGCTCTACCATCATGAACACTTATCCCTCTATGATGGCAAAGCCAATAAACCCCTTCTATATTGACTTGGTCATGATATTTTATCATAGCAATACAAAAGTAGTTAATACACTTGGCTAATGATATCCTGGCTGAGAAAACAGCGAATTATATTTGAAACTTAAAGATTTTATCTTAAATGTATTACATGGCTTGGGTTCTTCTAGTTCCCCTCATGTTATTCTAATAAACACGTTGACCAAGGGGGGGGGGGTTGTTCCTGGGCTAAAGGCAGGAGGGAGGGGAGCGAGAGGATGAATATGGACACTGGAACAGGCTGATCATATTCTATCAAAATATAGAAATCAGAGAGAGATAAGAAAGTTGGATAAGCCTGTACAATCTCAAAGCCTGCCCTTAGTAGTAAGTATACTTCCTCCAAGGAGGCTTACCTTCAAAACGTTCCATTGCCTCCTCAAACATCGCCACCAACTTGGGACCAACTGTCAAAAACACATGAGCCTGTGGAGGATATTTCTCATTGAAACTAACATACTTGATTTGTAAATAACACTTAATTTTTGTAGTTTTAAAAATTTGAATCTCATCAGGTGGTGGTGCACAAAGGGCAGAGGCAGGTGAAGCTCTTGAGTTTATAGAACAAGTTCCTGGACAGCCAGGGCTGTTAAACGGAGAAATTCTATCTCAAAAAACCAACCAAACAAAAAGTAAGAATTTTTTGAGGTTCATTAAAGAAATCTAAATAAAAATTGATAAAGGGTAAAGGCAACAAGAGTAAGTTTTTCTAAGCATAGTTGAAATGCTAAGATCTATTTAGTACTTGAAAAGCTTCAAGATTAAGGACAGTATTGAATATATTTCTGTTTCTCTTTAGAAGAAGTTTATACATATGTGTGAGTATATATAAAAATACTGTTCAATTATATTTTTGTAAATTGGCTTAAAATTTGAAAGTATTAAGGGTGAATTTTATTGGTTCTTACTAAGCAAGAGTATGCTTATTTAGTGTGGAATATACTTTGGTTGTGCCTGTTTTTTCTTTTTTCAGATTGCAAAATTACGCCAGCAGTTGCAGAGAAGCAAACACAGCAGTCGTCATCATCGAGATAAAGAAAGACAGTCTCCATTCCATGGCAACCATGCAGCTATTAACCAGAGCCAAGTAAGAAAAGAAATTGCTTTCCTTGTATGTGGTACAATGTCCAAAACCTTGTTTGAAACAATGGTTTAAGTACTAAATCCCTTCCCATCTCCCAGATTTGCAGAGTTTTCCATTCCCCAGATTTACAAAATGTCATTTCATTTACGAGATGTACTCAATTATATGTATTTTAAAAAGTGTTTTTATTTATTTTCTTTGTAACTTTTTTTCTCCCCAACAAGGTCTCTTTAACATAGCCCCAGCTGACCTGGAACTCACTCTGTAGACCAGGCTGGCCTCAAACTCTCAGAGATCACTTGCCTCTGTCTCCTAAGTGGGGGAATTAAAGATGTGTGCCATGCATTTTGATTTAGTCTCCTTTGCTGAAGCAGGATGCTTATAGAGGTGAGGCATGGAGTAGACTTTATTCTTTTTAAGTTTCACTTGCATCATCTGAAGATTGGGAGTAAAATTCCTGTCCTAGTGTCTTCTGAAACACTGGCTGGCTTGACTTCATGTTTCTCTGTGGACTATAACAGGTCTGCAGAACATTTGGAGTAGTTCCTAATCTAGAGCCTTGTAAATATTGGGTAGATGTTCTACCACTGAGCTGCATTCCTAACCCTGTAGAATATTGTGCATACAAGTATATAATCCTCTCTGCTGTCTTCTTCAAATTTTTCCCTAGTTATTGTATAATTAAATTGATACCCCCCCTTCACTCTCCCTATCCCCAGTGCTGAAAAGCAAACCCAGGCCATATACATGCTAGGCGCGCACTTTATCATCTAGCTATTCTCATTTAAAAAGCTCCCAATTTCCTATTGTAGCAATTTTGACATTGGTGTGTATGAAGCCCAATTGATTAAATATTTACTTGCCACTTCTGTAATTTTCACACATCCTACCTTCTATATCAAACATGCAGATTTCCTTCATGCTATCTTATTAGTCATACCTTCACCTTAGACCCACTGATCTGACCTTTGTCCTCTGGTTCTTTCTTTTTGAGGCTGGCATATAGATGGAATCATATAAAATGTATTTTTTGAGATTGTCTTTATCCAGCAGTACTCTATAAATTCTTGTGAGCTGCTGTGTGTATCAACAGTTCCTTTTGTTACCAAATGGGATTCTGCTTTATAGATTCACCATAGCTTATTGCCATTCATTCAGTCTTCTTAAAGTACATCTCAAATTCATGTGCATTCTTCTTTTTTTTTTTTTAAATCAAAATGCCTGTTCAAGTTTGTGCCTTTAAGTTGATTCATTCTTACTGAATTTTGAGAGATTGTTATATTGTCTCAATAAATAAGTGAATTGTAAATATTTTCTCCCAGTTTTGACTAACTTATTCATTCGTTCTTTTAACGTTTCTCTCATAGAGCCCAAAACAGCTTAAAAAAAAAATTTAGCCAAGTTTAGTATGTTTTTCATTCATCACACAGGATCACTTTTACTGTGTTGTCTAAGATAACTTTGACACTCAAGTTAGATTAGCCTTATCCCTTCTACTCTGGTGACAGCTATAAAGAGAGAAGAAAGTACTGTGAGAGTAAAACTTCTTGAAAGGGAAAGAAAAGTGTAGCAGCAGCTCAAGCTATCTCTCTGGACTATCTAAGGTTAGTGAAGGGCTTTTAGAGCACTCTTAAAGGAATGTTAGAAATTTTTAAGTCTCACTTTTAAAGATATAAAGTGGGGACATCAGAATTGTCAGTTTCATAGAAATTTTGTAAAATTAAGTCAACAATGTACATAAAGTGCTTATAACAGGGTGTAGGTGTAGAGTGTTTGCCTAGCATGCACCAAGCCCAGGAGTGTTCATTCTGCAGCTCTGCAAAACCAGGCATAGTGGTACCTGCCTATAATCCTTGCCTTTGGGAAGTGGAGGCAGGATGACCAGTAATTTGAAGCTAGCCTAGGATATATGAGACAAAAATAAAGTGTTTAGAAGTGTGCTTAGTACATAATATAGTGTATAGTAGTTGATATCTTATTTTAAGAAGCGAAATATACAGTATATGTACATATATGCATGTATACATTTATATATTTTATAAAATATACTTTATGAAAAGTACTTATTAAAAATGAAGTGTTAAGCCATATATATATTTATATATTTATATGTATACATAAAGAACAAAAGTATCTTAGACATGACTTTAGAAGTGATCCTGCATGAATAAAAAACATGACATACTAAACCAGAATCTAAAAAAAAGACATTTTGGCTTTGTGCGAGACATTAAGAATGTGTCTCTCTCTCTCTCTATATATATATAATATATATATATATATATACACACACACACACATATATACATATATATACATATATATATGTATAACTATATTATATCTCTTCTCCCCCTCCCCTGGTATTTAATGTTTGGGGTCCAATTTTTAAATTTATCAAAAGACAGATCAGGAATAGGGTGGAGATAGTATAGACTGAACCTCTTATAAGTTAGGCAAGTACTTTTTTCAATTGAGCTGTGTTCTCAGCTCCAAGATTGATGTGTCATATTATAGACAGTCTATGCTTTATTTTTCTGTTATTAATCACTGTTACTTTCCAAATTTTTAATACTGTGCACTATTGGGATGAATAAAGAGTAATATGTCATCCGCAAATGATTTTTTAGATTAAGAGATAATAAGTTGGGCTAGATAGATGGCTCAGATGTTGAGAGCACTGGCTGTTCTTCCTAAGGACCTGAATTCAGTTTGGAAACCACATGGCAGCTTAGCTGCATGAAGACAGAACACTGTATACATAATAAATCTTTGAGAGAGAGAATAAATTTAGGCGACTGTAAATAGCTCAGTGGTTAAGAGCACTTGCTGCTTTTTCAGAGGATGAAGGTTCAATTCCCAACGCCTACAACCTGACTCATAACTATTGGTAACTCTAGATCCAGAGAATCCACCACAGACACTGCATGTATATGATGCACAGGCATACTCAAAGGCAAAGCATCCAGACATTAAAAAAAATAAAAATAAAAACCTCAAAGATAATTTGGATTCAGTGAGCTGTCTTAGCAGTTAAAAACACTTGTCTGAAATCCTGACAACCTGAACTCAGTTACTGGAACCTATGTAAAAGTGAGAATTAACACTCCTCTCCAAGTTGTACATACATATTAATATTAAGTGTTTACAATTTAAGATATCTGCATTATTACCAACACTTTGAAATAGAATGCAAATCTAATATGTTACACATCTACAAAAAACTTTGTACGAATGCATGTATGCATGTATGGATGTGCATGAGGTTTTGAAGTAGACTTGAATATGGTGGATCATTTTCATTATTATTTCTATTGTGTTTTTATCCTTTTAATAGTTCATAGCATAAAGATTACTATCTTAATTTTCCATTTTACTCTCTGGCCTCTAGTCTATCACATTCTCAGCAAAAAAAATCCAAAGTTGAGCCAGGCAGTGGTGGTGCTCATCTTTATTCCCAGTACTCAGGAGGCACAGGCAGATGATATCTGTGAGTCTGTGGCCAGCTTGGTCTACAGAGTTGAGTTACAGGTCCAGGACAGCCAGGGCTGTTACACGTAGAAACCTTGAAAACAAAACAAAAAACCAAAGTTCGAAGTTGAATTCTCTCCTGAGATTCATGATAATCTTTTCACTGTAACCCCCTGTAAAGTCAAAATCAAAAAGCAGATTGTATACTCCCAGCATACAGTGAGACAAAATATACGTTAACATTCCAAACGGGAAGAAAGGGAATTTAGCTGAGAAACACTGAACCAAAGCAAGACTGAAATCTAGCAGGGCAAACTGCATCTCCACGCCTGGTGTCAAAGTATTCCTTTCAGCTTTGAGAACTGCAACACACTTCTGGTTTCACAGTCTCCAGCTCTCCTCACCACTCACCAGGTATCTCACAATTCTGGCATCTCTAACATCTTGTCTCCAAGGCATTCCAAGCTTCATTTTGAAAACTTCATGTATTGGCCTCCCTGGGCCTTTATGCAGGACAGCACTGACACATGAGAGATTTCACAACTCCTTTCTTGTATTTTTACTCTGAAGCCAGAAACAAGTGGTTGAAGCTGCTAAGTTCTACTCCCTTTATTCCATTTAGCTCCATTACACTTCCTAGTGCTGCTTTTCTCCTCAGACTGGACATTTTGTCATTTTTTCTTGGTCAGCTTGCTTCACCAATAACCACATAACACAGTCAGTACTAGGTTGTCTTGAAATCTTTTCTGCCAGCACCAATCTAAAATTTTTCAATTTAGCCTCAGGCAGATATTTTGGGGGACAAGAGCAGAAAGCAGACACATTCTTCACCAAAGTATCCCAAGAACAGTCTCTAAGCCACTTACTAGTTAGTATTCTCCTGTGAAACCTCCTGAACTGAGCTGTCATAGCCCACATTGCTCTCAGTGACTTTTCATGTGTCTACTAGTAGCTGTGCCTAAGGTGTTCAACTGCTTTCCTGATCCATTCGACATTCTGCAGTCAGGAAGCATGATCGGGCTATCACAACAATATCCCCTGTACCAACTTCTGTTTTAGTCACTGTTCTGTTGCTGTGAGGCGACACTATGACCATGGCAACTCTTATATGAAGGAAAACATCTAGTTGGGACTGGCTTACATTGTCAGAGGTTTGGTCCATTGTCATCATGGCAGGGGGCATGGCAATATGCAGACAGCTGTGCTGGAGAAGTAGTTGAGAGTTTGGCAGCAGGGGAAGGGGGAGAGAGGGGGAGAGAGAGAGAGAGAGAGAGATTGGCTTTGTGAAACCTCAATGCTCATTCTCAGTGAAATTTCCTCCAACAAAGTCATACATCTGCTTCATTCCCAGGTGACCAAGTATTCAAATCTGTGAGCCTGTGGGGGCCATTCTTAAACCAGCACAGTGGCAGTTGGAAACAATTTGCTATTCTATTTGGCATTAGAAATCAAAGAGCTGGAATTTTTTTTCTGTTCCGTATACCAATAATACCCTCTATTTCAGGAATTGATGTTAAGGAAAATGACATGTATTTAAGAAGCCATTTGCCTGCTTTACAGGCTCTCTGTTCTTGTCAGTGACTGAGAGAGAATGTCACCTACAAGTCTTTCATCTCTGGAAGGATGCAGTGACATAGACATCTAATCTCAGCACCCAACATCAGGAGGATCATGAATTTTAGGTCTACCTAAGTTACATAGCTTAATGCCTCAATTGTTATCACCCCACCCCCCAAAAACAGCTCAATACAAACACCAACAAAAACCCACCCGTTGAGCATCTAAACATAAGATATTTGGGGGCTGGAGAGATGACTCAGTGATTGAGAACACCAGCTGCTCTTGCAGAGGTACATTTGGTTCTCAGCACCCATGTGATGGCTTACAACAGACTATAACTTCAGTTCTAGGGGATATAATGTGTTTTCTGGCCGTTGGTTGATTCTCCATGTATATGATTCACATTTATATACATAAAAAACAAAACTTAAGAGATTTTATTTTTTCCTTTGAAAGTAGATGTTGAGATTAGAAAAGGGAATAGAAAAGGGGGTTAGAAATTTAAAATAAACAAAACAAACAAACAAAAGGCCTAGAGAGTTGGTTCAGTGGTTTAAGAGGACTGGCTCTTCCAGCCTTTTCCAAAGGATGAGTTCAGTTCCTGACAATCTAATGCCCTCTAGTGCCCAGGGCATTGTCTGCATGTGGTGCATAGACATAATGCAAACAAACAGCAGTACACTTAAAAATAGAAATAAATAAAATATTTTGTGTCAGACAGTAAGATTATCTATTGAGTGAAACAAGATAAATGACTGGAGACCTGTTAGCATTTGTTCCTTTGGCCATCTGTCTAAGGTGGATGAGAATGAGTTAGTCATAGATCCCTATCAGGCAGGACACAGCCTTGCCAGTAACTGGCATATACCCACAATAGACACTGTTCTCTATTTTATTTTGTGCATCTTGTTAGGAGGTCAGGTAATATACTATAATTTAATCTGTTGCTTATTTTTAAAAAGTAATACTGTGACAATGAAAACACTTCTAAAAAGAGAAAATTAGAGATGCATCTGGGAAAAATTATTTGGGGAAAAATCTGTTTATTTATTTATTGGTTTTTAAGGACAGGGTTTCTTTGTAGCCCTGGCTGTCCTAGAACTTACTCTGTAAAACAGGTTGGCCTCAAATTCACAGAGATCCTCTTGCCTCTGCCTCTTGAGTGCTGGGATTAAAGTCTGCACTGCCACCACCACCCAGCATGAATTTTGTTTGTTTTCTGAGCTGAACATATTAGCACCATTATCCTAGTGTTGTAAATGAATAAATGTTGCGGGAAAGTAATTTGCAGTTGTGTACTCCTATTATATACAGACTTGGGAAGGGTTTCTATCATGTGAGTCCTGGGTGTTGGACTCCATTGACAGGCTTGGTGGAGGCACCTTTACATACTCAGCTACTTCACTGGCCCGAGAAAAGTGTTTCTGAGATTGATATTCTTGGAGTATTTGCTGTTATCATAATGGCCTTTCTCATATTATTAAAGATGTGGGTAAATTTCTGAGAGTCACTCTAAACTGTCTGGGGTTGAGCTTTAAATATATCTCATATATCCTAAGATGCAAATCTGGTTGCTTTCACGTTCTTGAGGTCTATGGGTGTCATTTGGACTTGATTTTGAGTTATGGCACCTTGAAAATTCCTCTTTATCTTTGCTTAAGGCTCCTGCTCCAAAGAGCACACTCATTCCCGTCATCCCCATCACCAAGTCGACAGGCTCTCGGTTCCGGAACAGCGTGGAAGGACTGAATCAGGAGATCGAGATCATAATTAAGGAAACCGGAGAGAAGGAAGAGCAGCTTATTGTAAGTGTCTTTATCCTCAAAGCGGCCTTGCTGTGAGTTCAAGAGCACTGAGACAATCACCGTTTTGTTGTCTGTATTTAAGTTTTTTCTTGAGAAAATGAAAATTTAACTTTTATAAAAAATAAAAAACTATGGCCGTGAAAGTGATTGAAGAATTTGAAGAATTTTAATTTCTTTACGTTTTCACAGAATGAACTGGCCTGACTTAGGTTCAGATCATCTAACAGAAAGTTTACCTTTTAATCTTAGAAAATGCAAATAAGTAATATCCTCTTCATTTGCTATAACAGGTTTGAGTTGTTCTAGTTTATCAAGGGTGGGCAACTTGTTACTCAGAAGGAGCCTTCCTGCGCCATAATTGTCAGGACTATCTGGTCTGAGTTGCTAGGCTGCATCTTCATGAAGTGCACTTAGAAATGAGCTACTTAGCCATTTTATACAGAAAGAAATGCTGTTTAAACTTAATAGTCTGTGATGGATACATGTTTTTAGTGATAGGTGAATTAGTTTGAAGAAATACCTTTCTGTTTGGGGATATTATTTTAACTGTATAAAGCTGTTACATTTGTTTAACCATTTAAGCTGTGTTACTTTACTTGTCTAAAAGACCTGAACAGCCAAATAGCTAGACACGAGAGAGCATAGGCAAGGCTGCCAGGCAGACAGAATAAATGGGAGGAAAAACCTAGAATAATAGGATAGGTCAAGGGTCGAGAAAGGGAGAGGAGGACGCCAGGTGCACCCAGCAGACCACAGGGCTAGAAGAAAGAAAAGGCAAAACCCAGGGACAAAACACAGTTAAAGAGAATAGGAGAGCTGGCTAGAGACAAGCCAGACCAAGGCCAGGCATCTAACTGGGTGGTGTACCCCCAAAAGTAAAAAAACAGCTACACTTCACCCCTTGAAGGTGAAAACAGCCCCAGTTCTGAAGTCTCTAGCTGGCTTATATAATTGAAATCCTATCTCAAACAGAGATTAAAATCTTAATTTATATTTGAAAATACACAATTCTCCCATCACTGACCTCCATACTGCAGGATGGAGTATGCTTTCCCTCACTAATTAGAACTAAGTAAAACAAAGTTGTAGAGGGAGCTGGTTTGCTTGGTAAATGAGCCACACAAGATTTTCTGAGTCTCCTTATAATTCTACATATTTTATATAGTCTATATATTTTATAATTCTAATTGTAAAATTAGAACTGCTGTGATTGACTTTTCACTCATTAGGAAGGCTTCTTTTGGAGGAAAGATTTTGAGGGGGAATGGGCAGGGAGAGCACAGAACTTATAGGCCCACCTAGTGTCACTAATTTTCACTTTTATCTTTGCCCCTACTAGGAACCGTGTGGTACACCTTATTAATTTTAGAGGTAGCAGTACATGACATCATTCAGTGTAATACACTTATGCAGCAAACAGTGACTGCCTGTGTGACATGTCCTGCGGAGACAAATACAGGTTACGCATGGAAGCCACTAATGAGAAAGGCCCAGTAATAGATGGGTGGATGCTTGCTTCCTTGTTTTTGAAATGTTGTTTTGCTTTGTCGCCCTGCTGTCCTGAGAATCCAAACCCTCCTGTTTTGGCCTCCTAAGTGCTATGCATACAGATTTGTGGCACATTTGTGGCTTAGAGTTTGATTGTAAGTTTCTGACCACAGAAGAACGTTGACATTGGATACATTGGTGGTACACTTAAGAATCTGTAGTGTAAACATGTAAAACATTTTGTAACAGCCCCAGGATATCCCGGACGGTCACCGTGCCCCACCACCCCTTGGACAGAGAAGCAGCAGCACTCGAAGCATCGACACACAGACCCCCGGGGGGGCAGACAAGGGGAGCAACAACAGCAGCCGCTCACAGTCCGTGTCTCCCACATCCTTCCTCACCGTCTCCAATGAGGGCGGCGAGGAGAGTCCCTGTTCAGCTGATGACCTGCTTGCTGATCCCAGGGATAAAGGTAGGATGGAGTGGAGTTGCAATGGGGATGATAGAATATTGCCTGTTTGATTCTGCTCATTATCTATGGGGCATACATGGCTGAGGAATGAGGTCAGAGCAGGAGTTCAGAACAGTTGGAACACAATGTAGCTTGGCTGAGGTGCTGGGATGCTGGTCTAGTTAAGGCTTTTGTTGGTACTTTTGTTTTGCAACATTTATGGTGAATATGGCTTCCTTACTAGTGTCTAGCCCAGGGTTTTCAACCTTCCTAATGCTCCCTTAATACAGTTCTTCCTGCTGTGATGACCCGAACCATAAAATTATTTTTGTCCCTACCTCATAACTGTGTAATTTGCTACTGTCATGAATTGTAAATATTTTTGGAGGTAGAGGTTTATCAATGCTTATAACCCACAAGTTGAGAACTGCTGAACTGTATGATTATTTTCCTGAAAAGCACTTTGTTCTTGGTCATTTGACTAGTTGAAATTTTTGATTGCCTTATATTTCTTAATTATATGTGAAACCTTTAATTTAGTGTTTTTTTAGGATACTTCTAAGATTAACTTGCTTTATTTTAAAGTCAAAGGAATGTTCAAAGGAAATTTTCAGTCAAAGGTTGGAGGGTAATGAGGCTGGAAAAGTGGTCCCCTGGTTAAGAGCACCTGCTCTTGCAGAGGCCCATCATTCAGTTCCCAACACCCAAATCAAGTTGTTCACATCCCTCTACAACTCCAGTAGCAGGAGACTCTTCTGGTTTCTGCAGGTACTGCATATGTGTAGGTATGCATACAAACAAGTGGGCAACACATCCATGTGATAATTTAAAATTTTTTTAAAGATTAGTGGCACTATACAGTAAAAATAATCTAAAATGAGAAGCAATTTGAATATTAAGTACAAAAAAAAATCTTATCTTGTAAAAGAACTGTGAGCCTGGTGGTGGTGGTGATGGTGGTGCTTGCCTTTAATCCCAGCAGTTGGGAGGTAGAAGCAAGTGGGTCTCCAGTCTTTGGTCTACACAGAGAAACCCTGTCTTGAAAAACCAAAAGAAAATAATTATTTTTTACCTGCCCATATCAGAGCAGTACATTGTATTAGCCAAAGCTTAGTAATTGTGTGTACTTAAAAGGAATGATGTGATATTAGTTTGTAATTTTTCTGCTCAGCTCCTCTTCCTCATGCAGTCCTCACCCAGTCACCTTAGCATTTGAATCTGACAGCAGCAGAATTTTAAAGTACGGCTTCTTAGATGTTCTCCACTTAGAACACTTTCCCTGAGATAATATTGAGACTTTGGGTATATAGGTATATAAAAGAGGTATACAAATCAAACATGAACTGTTAAATCATAAATTTATTTTTAAAACAATTGTATCTTCCAACAATGTAAAAAGGCAGGCACAGTAAAGTAAGTCTGTAGCCTGAGCACTAGAGGGACAGAAATAGATGGAGTCTTGAGGCTGGCTAGCCAGCCAGCCAGTCGGGCAAAAATGGCAAGCTCCAGGTCCATCAAGAAATCCTGTCTCAAGTAAGGCAGGATAGTTCCAGCAAGTAAAAGCACTTGCCTGGTCTTTGAGACATATTGTGAAAGAGAACTAATTCCCCAGAGTTGTCCTCATTTTCACATATGTGCTGTGGGTCACATACTACTAAGTAAAGTTATTTAAAAAGAGTGACAAAAACTTTTGGGCTGGGCTTGATGATGCACATGCCTCTAATCCTAGCACTGGAGATGCAGAGAGAAGTAGACTAGTCTCTGTGAATTCTAGACCAGCCAAAGTTGCATAGTTGGATCCTGTTTCAAAAGACTTTTAAAAATTAAGGTAATGCTCAGTAATGAAAGACATTTGGCATGCATATGTTTGGGCATGAGCACATGCACCACATACACCCAAGTACACACATTTAAGATAAAAACACGTCTTGGGGCTAAGAAGATGGCTCAGTTGGTAGGCACCTAGTATACAAACATGAAGACCCAATTTGGATCCAAAACACCCATGTAAAAGGCCACTACTAAAATGTACATTTACATCCCACAAGTGTATGCAAGGATTCAGTCTTGCTGAATTTTTTCTTTTGAAGATGATATAGTATCTCCAGCAGTTTTGGGAAGTGATTGGCATTCTGAGTTTATAATTGTCTATTCCATGAATTCTATTTGATATTGTAATAAAAACCTGGAGCCAGATATTGGGGAAAAGCTGAAATATTAGAGAAACAGAAACAAGCCACAGCCACTTCTCACCAAGCCAACTCCTCAGGCCAAAAAAGGTTGGTCTTGTCTCCATGAATCCTCGGACTGCAGGTGAAAAGGATTGGCTCCTCAGCCAAGCATGTATACCAAATGTATGTGCTACTGTGGTTTCTCTGTACTGAGAGGATCACCATGGCAACAGCACATCATCAGTAGGGTAAAACTAACCTGTCTCATGATGTCTAACTCCAGCTCACACTCCCTATTACTGGGTGAATAATCCAACACTTGGTGAATTCTGTTTCACAATTATAGGAAGAGCCAACATGGAAGGATCAAAAAGCCACATTGCTATGAACGCTTGGTCAACACAAACCAGTTATTCCTGTGGTAACTTCTGACATCTGCTTAGAACCCAAAAGGTCTGAAGGATTGTGAGGCCCTGCTCTCATGGTCTGTATTCATACTGAAAATCAAGATCAAGAGAGCTTTTGCCCCTCTGCTCCATGGGAGGCTTCTGTTCTCCCTGAGCTCGCCTTAGGACACCTGCGTTATTGTTTGACACTTGTACCACCTCAGTCCCCAGGGTGGGTCTCGGTCCGTTAGCCAGAATCATGAGCCCCACTCCCTGACACATGGCCTGGCTCTTTGGGTGGCTCTGTCCTCTGTTGTTTTAGGCTATTTTTATTAAATATACACTATATCATCCCAGGTGTCAATGCTGAGAGTGCTGCTTTGTATAGTGCATCGTATACGACAGTAGAAGTATGTGTGTGGCTGTTTCAGAAGTTTTGTCCGAATCTTTTACTAATGTTATTTATTTATTTTTTTTAAATAAAACTGAATTCAGAGACGCAAACATGAATTTTTAAACACTTAAACACAGTACTTACAGATAAACTCTTGAATATCACATCCTGAAGAAAACATTTATAAGCATCTTTCTTTTCCACAGTAAAAACACTAGTTCCTAACTTAGAATCCTGAGTCTTCGTGAAGGGTTTCCAGCAGTCTGGTCTGTGTGCATGCACAGTGTAGAGTCTGTGTGCTTTGCTGCAGGCTGGGGCTGCAGTGAAGGTGAACCGGGCAGCAGGGATTCCTTAAAGGTTTGAGTCAGTCAATTTGTTATGCACTGAGAAACCTTTGATTGTTGCCAGCTTTCTTGTAACTCCACATCCAATTATGGGGCAACATATGGGGTCACAAGCCGTAGGGTAAGAAGCTGGTTTTAAAGCAGGCTGTGGTGGCCTACACCTATAATCCCAGCACTCAGAGGTAGAAGATAGGGGCTGTTCAAGGCCATCTTTGGATATATTGTGAGTTCAAGTGCATTCTGAACTCTGTGAGGCCGTTTCAAGAACCAAAACAAACACAAAGCAGGCTGGATTCTAAGTTGCAGTTGTAGACTGTTGCTAATTAGACTTTTAAAAACTTGTTGGTTAAACTGGGTGGTGGTAGCGCACTCAGGAGGCAGAGGCAGGTTGATCTCTGTGAGTATGAGGCCAGCCTGGGTTACAGAGTGAATTCCAGGACAGCTAGGACTATTTCGCAGAAACTTAAAAAAAAAAAGTTAGATTTTAGGTTGGGTGGATATAGCTGTTAAAATTTGCCCCTTGGTTTCCCAGTCTTTCAGCTTCCCCTGTCCTAGGAATAATTACATTACTTGGTGCCTCTGATTTTTAAAGGAATGACTGATGGCTCCTGTGAATTTCTTTTATTAAAAAATAGGGTCACAGCACCATTTCCAGTAAGAAATTTGTAGTTTAGCTGATAGATTGAAAATTTTAGAATACTTACATAAATACCAAGACATTTAAATGACTGTCGTATGAACTGAGGATATTAGCAGTGAGCGCGCGTCAGTAGTGAAATGGTCCTTATGGTGTGACCTGGGAATGAGCACGTGTCAGTAGTGAAATGGTCCTTTTGATGGTGTGACCTGGGAATGAGCGCGCGTCAGTAGTGAAATGGTCCTTTTGATGGTGTGACCTGGGAATGAGCGCGCGTCAGTAGTTAAATGGTCCTTTTGATGGTGTGACCTGGGAATGAGCGCGTGTCAGTAGTGAAATGGTCCTTTTGTTGGTGTGACCTGGGAATGAGCGCGCGTCAGTAGTGAAATGGTCCTTTTGATGGTGTGACCTGGGAATGAGCGCGTGTCAGTAGTGAAATGGTCCTTTTGATGGTGTGACCTGGGAATGAGCACGCGTCAGTAGTGAAATGGTCCTTATGGTGTGACCTGGGAATGAGCGCGTGTCAGTAGTGAAATGGTCCTTTTGATGGTGTGACCTGGGAATGAGCGTGTGTCAGTAGTGAAATGGTCCTTTTGTTGGTGTGACCTGGGAATGAGCACGCGTCAGTAGTGAAATGGTCCTTATGGTGTGACCTGGGAATGAGCACGCGTCAGTAGTGAAATGGTCCTTTTGATGGTGTGACCTGGGAATGAGCACGCGTCAGTAGTGAAATGGTCCTTTTGATGGTGTGACCTGGGAATGAGCGTGTGTCAGTAGTGAAATGGTCCTTATGGTGTGACCTGGGAATGAGCGCGCGTCAGTAGTGAAATGGTCCTTATGGTGTGACCTGGGAATGAGCGCGCGTCAGTAGTGAAATGGTCCTTTTGATGGTGTGACCTGGGAATGAGCGCGCGTCAGTAGTGAAATGGTCCTTTTGATGGTGTGACCTGGGAATGAGCGTGTGTCAGTAGTGAAATGGTCCTTTTGTTGGTGTGACCTGGGAATGAGCGCGCGTCAGTAGTGAAATGGTCCTTTTGATGGTGTGACCTGGGAATGAGCGCGCGTCAGTAGTGAAATGGTCCTTTTGTTGGTGTGACCTGGGAATGAGCGTGTGTCAGTAGTGAAATGGTCCTTTTGTTGGTGTGACCTGGGAATGAGCGCGCGTCAGTAGTGAAATGGTCCTTTTGATGGTGTGACCTGGGAATGAGCGCGCGTCAGTAGTGAAATGGTCCTTTTGATGGTGTGACCTGGGAATGAGCGCGTGTCAGTAGTGAAATGGTCCTTATGGTGTGACCTGGGAATGAGTGCGCGTCAGTAGTGAAATGGTCCTTTTGATGGTGTGACCTGGGAATGAGCACGTGTCAGTAGTGAAATGGTCCTTTTGATGGTGTGACCTGGGAATGACCGTGTGTCAGTAGTGAAATGGTCCTTTTGATGGTGTGACCTGGGAATGAGCACGCGTCAGTAGTGAAATGGTCCTTATGGTGTGACCTGGGAATGAGTGCGCGTCAGTAGTGAAATGGTCCTTTTGATGGTGTGACCTGGGAATGACCGTGTGTCAGTAGTGAAATGGTCCTTTTGATGGTGTGACCTGGGAATGAGCGCGCGTCAGTAGTGAAATGGTCCTTATGGTGTGACCTGGGAATGAGCACGCGTCAGTAGTGAAATGGTCCTTATGGTGTGACCTGGGAATGAGCGCGTGTCAGTAGTGAAATGGTCCTTTTGATGGTGTGACCTGGGAATGAGCGTGTGTCAGTAGTGAAATGGTCCTTTTGTTGGTGTGACCTGGGAATGAGCGTGTGTCGGTAGTGAAATGGTCCTTTTGTTGGTGTGACCTGGGAATGAGCACGTGTCAGTAGTGAAATGGTCCTTTTGATGGTGTGACCTGGGAATGAGCGCGTGTCAGTAGTGAAATGGTCCTTATGGTGTGACCTGGGAATGAGCGCGCGTCAGTAGTGAAATGGTCCTTATGGTGGTGTGACCTGGGAATGAGCGCGTGTCAGTAGTGAAATGGTCCTTTTGATGGTGTGACCTGGGAATGAGCGTGTGTCAGTAGTGAAATGGTCCTTTTGATGGTGTGACCTGGGAATGAGCGTGTGTCAGTAGTGAAATGGTCCTTTTGTTGGTGTGACCTGGGAATGAGCGCGCATCAGTAGTGAAATGGTCCTTTTGATGGTGTGACCTGGGAATGAGCGCGCGTCAGTAGTGAAATGGTCCTTATGGTGTGACCTGGGAATGAGCACGCGTCAGTAGTGAAATGGTCCTTATGGTGTGACCTGGGAATGAGCACGCGTCAGTAGTGAAATGGTCCTTATGGTGTGACCTGGGAATGAGCGCGTGTCAGTAGTGAAATGGTCCTTTTGATGGTGTGACCTGGGAATGAGCGTGCGTCAGTAGTGAAATGGTCCTTTTGTTGGTGTGACCTGGGAATGAGCACGCGTCAGTAGTGAAATGGTCCTTATGGTGTGACCTGGGAATGAGCACGCGTCAGTAGTGAAATGGTCCTTTTGATGGTGTGACCTGGGAATGAGCACGCGTCAGTAGTGAAATGGTCCTTATGGTGTGACCTGGGAATGAGCACGCGTCAGTAGTGAAATGGTCCTTATGGTGTGACCTGGGAATGAGCGCGCGTCAGTAGTGAAATGGTCCTTTTGATGGTGTGACCTGGGAATGAGCGCGCGTCAGTAGTGAAATGGTCCTTTTGATGGTGTGACCTGGGAATGATTTCAGAAAAGACGAGGTGAGTCTAGAGAGAGCTTTGGAAAAATGAGTAGAGTTTATTTTTTGTAGGTGATGGAAGCTTGTAGGAAGAAGGAAGTATTTGGTGCGCTAAGCTTTAATCTCCAGCAGAGACCCAGCAGAGGAATAGCAAGGCAAGACTATAAAATTTGCAGGGCAGGCCAAGAGTTTTAATAGCAAGCAACCATTAAAGAATCATTTCAAATAGAAGTGCTGGGGAAATATTGTTTGAGTGTATTTGCAAAGTACATGGCATATAAATAAGGCAGCCAGATTAGTGTGTGTGCAGTCCAAGGATTGAGTGATACAGACACACAAAAGGACTGCTCTAAGTAGAAAATCAAGACTACGGTGGATGTTAGGGTGATGTAAGTGAAAAAAGCACTGTCCCTGCTGTCGGGTAGTTCCTGTACAAATGCCAGGCATATTAATCATGGTATCATGATGCAATTTATAATAGTGTTTTTAATAATTTAATGTTTTTGTTTTTTTTTTACAGAGAATGGAAACAATTCTCCTTTGCCAAAATATGCAACCTCGCCAAAACCTAATAACAGCTACATGTTCAAAAGGGAACCTCCAGAGGGCTGTGAAAGGGTCAAAGTCTTTGAGGAGTGCTCGTAAGTACCCCACATAAACACACACACAAGTTAGAATTTTCAAACAAGGTGAAAGAGCAATGTGGCAGTTACAGATCTTCCACTCAGATTATATAAGCGTTATTCTGAAGTTGCTGAAAATAGCTCCCAAATTCCAATAACCCATGTGTCATCATACTATATAGTAATACTTAATATCCACTCACATCTAATTATTTCAAGTTCCTCAGCTGTTGAAAGAGCATCTTCCTTGATTTCTCCCTGTCTTTCTGTGTGTGGGATGTGAGGGGTGAGAGCTCTCTCCTGCCATGTGGATCCTGAGGGCTGAGCTCAGATTGTCAGGCTGAGCCATCTCAGCAGCCTCCCTAGAGTATTTTCTGTGATTTTTTTTTTTTTTTTTTCATCTGTATTCAGCCAAGTTCAGAAAGCAGGTATAGCATCTGTTTACTTAAGGTGAAGCACATATTTTATTCAGTGTGGTTGTTTCAAAGACCATGTAGCCCTTGTGTTTTGCCTTCTTTTGGTTTCCAGTGATTTCACACTTTTAAAATATCTTTTCTGCCAGTATACTTAAGGCTCAATCATAATACTGTGAGAAGATAATTTAAGAAGTGGCAGATTTTTTTCTGCACAGTACCAAGGGAATTGAACCCAGGGCTTCCTTCACACATGCTACATAAGTAGTCTATCATGGGCTGTTTTTCTAATCCTTAGAAGCAGAATTTTATTTATTTTTATTATTTTTTATGTATATGAATGTTATGTCTGCACAAGTTGGTTGCCAGGTGCCCACAGAGGCCAGAAGAAAAGGGTTGGGCCCGGTTGAGCTGGAGTTAACAGAAGGGGCTTGGAATTGAGCTTGTGTTCTGTATATAAACCTGTGCTTTTCATGGTTTAGGCAGCCTTCCAGCCCCCAAGAAGCAGAATTTTAAACTAGGAGCTCTTGGTATTTGACCTATTTCCCTCTGGTGTCTGAACTACTCTTTTTCCATCTCCTTCAGCCTCCACAGTACTGGGATTATAGGCATGCACCATCATCTCCAGCTTACACTTTGATTTTTTTTAATGGCCAAATAAAATGCTACAGTTTATGTATATTACATTTTCTTTCTTCATTTATCAATCTAAGTTGAAGGATCACTACTGAAGTATTTCTCTGCTATACTAGCTTAGAGTCCTTGGGGTATATACCCAGAAGAAGTAGAGCTGGTCATGAGTAGTTCTGTTTTAGTTCTTTGAGGAATCTCCACATTCCATTGGGCTACATTAATTTCTGTTCCCACCATCCCTGGGTAAAAGTCATATGTGGCCTGGCCAAATAGAATATCAGTGTAGTTTTGATTGTCATTTCCATGATGGGTTTTAAACTCCCATCATTTTTAAAACGAATTTTCCAAATTTAGAACTTTACAAAAGGTGTTTTCTTCTCTCTCTCACGCACGCTTATATGCAAGCATGGTGGTTCATGCCTTTAATCACAGCATTTGGGAGGCAGAAGCAGGCAGATCTCTGTGAGTTTGAGGCCAGCCTGGTCTGCAGAGCGCAAGTTCCAGGACAGCCAAGAAACTGAAGCAAGCTTTCTGTTACTTTGATTTTACATTTTCCTTATATGTCTCTAAAGAATGTCTGAGAAATTTTTAATTATTTTTGAAAAATCAGGTGTGGAAGTACGTTCTTTAAGTGTAGCACTATAGAGGCAGAATTAGGTAGCTGTTTGTGCGTTCTAGGTTAGCCTAGTCTACAGAGCAATATACAGGACAGCCATGGCTACATGATCAGACTCTTGTCTGGAATAAAAACAACAAAACCTAGAACAGACAAGGCCCCTCCCCCCAAAAAAAACCAACTTAAAAACTTTTGCTCATCAAGATGTAGTCCTACAAAGGGTGTAATTTAGCAAAAACTAAACCAGACTCTTCATATATAGTAAATTTCTTTGTCATCTTTTCAGAATTTTGCAGAAACCTTGTTGGAAGACACATTTGTCTCTGCATGTGGGTTGTTTTTTTGTTTGTTTTGTTTTGTTTTTGTTTTTTTTTTTTGTTTTTTTTTTTTTTTTGCTTTAGGAAATCCATATCCTTTTTTTTAATGCCTATATTTTTAAAATGGTAAGTTATTTCCAGTATTCAGTGACTTACAGTAGTGGCTTTTCTGTTTTGTATCCAGGCCAAAACAACTTCATGAAATTCCAGCTTTTTACTGTCCTGACAAAAACAAGGTGAATTTCATTCCTAAAAGTGGCTCTGCATTCTGCCTCGTAAGTATCCTGAAGCCGCTTCTTCCTACACCAGATCTTACCCTCAAGGGCTCTGGTCACAGCCTGACAGTCACCACTGGCATGACAACCACTCTGCTTCAGCCCATCTCCATGGCCTCCCTGTCTGCAAACACAGAGCAAGACAGGGTGTCTCGAGGAACCAGTACAGTCCTACCATCAGCCTCCCTCCATGCACCACCAGAACCAATTGAGGAAGCTGAAGGATAGGTCCCAGCTTGTGTGCTGGTTCCTGGGAACTGAGAACCCCTGCAAATCACGTGACTGTGATGGTATCATGTCCTCCTGGTTGGCTGTGAAGTGCTTTGTGACAAGGAGGCTACTGGAGGAATGCATCCCCTGTGAGTGCTCTGCCCTACGCATGAAGGCCACCGACACTTTGCCTACTTGTCCTTGAAGCACTGGTTGAAATATGGAAGGTCTCTTTACTTTTGGAGGAACAAAATCACATTTTCATTTGTTTTCAAATTAGACTTGTTTAAAAACAAACATAAAACCTAATCCCTGAAAACATGATTTCTGAAGGGAGATGTGATCGATGCTGCAAGAAAACCATCTTTTATATGAAAGTGACTATTTTATAATACCAATGTTACATTTTCTGAAAGTAGCAAACAGGATGTTCAAAGATTCTTTGGTGGCCTCTGTTTCTTCTTTCCCTTTTCTAGGTGTTGTTTTTCTCGGCTGTTTTCAGCTTTGGGACCAAAGGGATTGTTGACATTCCCCCAGCAATGTCAATCTCATGACTATGTTCTTCTCCCAAAAAAGAATTGATAGGTAAATGCATTGAACCAAGTATATATAAAAAGATAAAAAGCAATATTCGTACATTATGTGATTTATGTTTTTTGATGTCAAAAGTTTGTGCTTTGGGTGAAGTATTTGTAAAACTGCTGTTTTCTGCACTATCCTGCTCACATCTCAATGTGTGTTCAGAAAAGTGACAGTCTGAAGACAGGTGCTTTGACAGTCAGTGAGCCTAAAGAACCTGAAGTGTGGCTTGTTAGTTAGGAGTGAGGCGCTCTCTGGTTTTCTGTGAACTGTGTGTCACGTGGTTGCCCTCCTTCGCTGGGTGTCATTCTACCTTTAATCATCACTGTATCATAGCCCCAAGAGACCCTGAAATGGCTGTGCATGGATTTCCTCCTTTGCTTTCGTGGTGGTGTTGTCTTGTGGCTTTGGTCAGGGTTAGTAGTTTGCCGGAGTGTAATCCATTGAGTAGCAAGGGTAGCTGAAGAATCCTGAGGACTGACTTTTTCTTTGTGGTGCTTGGCACTGAGATTTGTTGCCTACAGATTTTGCCAGTTTCTTCTCCAACATTCTTCACTTTGGGGCTTAAACAACAGCTACCTGTGGAAAATTCTTACAGTTTTTGACTTGGGCTCATCTCATAACCACTGCCAGTGCCCGGAGACTATTGAATTTCTAGGTGTGTGGTAATAAAATTAAGGAGCCGCTCTTTGAAAGTGAATTCCATCAGTGTTGGTGAAGCATTGTGTTAATACTGTCACACACTAACCTACGCTGCTACATACAACAAAGTTTTAAAGCCTGCAAGAGTGGGCTACCACTTGGAAGGTCATTCCAACAAGCCTGGCAGCACATTTCTGCCAGGTTAGTTCCCTTAGCTGTCCCGGCACTTTAACGTAGGCTTTACTTAATTTTAAATGAGGATATTTTAGGTTAATCAGATAAAGTTGAACATCTATATGAATCCATCAGTTTTTGGTTGGAAAAACTGATAAATTTTGGTACTTTTGCCATCCAAAGCTTAACTTCGTGCGCACTAGTAAATTGTTGCTTCTAAGTCAGCAAAAACATCAGTTGTTTGGGGTGTAGACTTTTTGTTTGGTTTTTTTTCTTAGTTTGGTGGTGTGTACCTTGATATTTTTTTTCTTGTCATGCCTTTTGACATTACTATTTTATTAGTATCAGAAGTACAAAAGAAAGGCACATGACAGTCAGTTGAGTTGATCTGAAGGGAGAAGGAGGTGTTTAAAAGCAATGGGTTTTTGTTGTGTTTTTTAATTTTGTTTTTGAGACAGGCTCTTATGTAGTCCTAGCTGGCCTGGAACTTGCTATGTGGACCCCTGCTGGCCTTGAAGTCAGATGTACCAACCTCTGCCTCCCTGAGATTAAAGGCATGAGCCACCACACCCTGCTTGTCATCTTTTTAATCCTGTGGAATTTCCCCACTTGAATTCTATTAAATTTATGTTTTGTTTTTCCTTGCTGTGCACCTCCTCTGCTCTCACTTTACAAATAATGTTATTTTGTAACAGATTTCTTTCTCCCTGTTGTGTTGTACGTTTTTGGGCAGATGGACTTCTCTGCAGTTGCAGATGTCCTTAACACAGGGGACAGGTCTCAGGTCAGTCTGCTCTTAGAACTTTGGAGGTTTGGCTGGAAGATTGTGAATTTTTAAGTAATGAATTAATTGTACAGTGACCAAACTGTTGAGTTTTGGAGAAATAGAA
Organism: Phyllotis vaccarum; assembly: GCA_033318265.1. Taxonomy (NCBI): domain Eukaryota; kingdom Metazoa; phylum Chordata; class Mammalia; order Rodentia; family Cricetidae; genus Phyllotis; species Phyllotis vaccarum. Next base: position 11,372,731 of record JARWLC010000007.1, read on the forward strand.
CCTGAGATCTGAAGAAAAAAAAGTCAGAGTCCAAAACAACTCAAACTGCCAGAGCCAAAGGGCTAATTTTAAGCATATGAGCTTTATTGAATTGTTAAATATTTAACCATAGGTCCATCTAGCTATTTTATTTAACTCTTAATTCCCAGGTGATTGGTTTTTAAAATGGGTCTACTCTCAGTAGAGTGGGTATGATTATATTTACAAACCATACTCCATAATTATTGTTATTTTGTAGAAACTGTACAGCAGTAGAGTAGCGTCAATGGAAATACAGTTTTTTCCAGTGCTGGGGATTAAACCCAGGGCTCGTGCATGCTAAGCAAGTGCTGTCGCTGGCTTATTTCCCCAGTTTCTAATTTAAATTTGTAACTAAAAAAATTACTTCAATTGCGGTAAAAGTGGGCATGTATTGGCCAAAGGAGCTGTTCCCAATTATTTGTCTATCTTTACCCTCAAACAGTTTCTTCTGCCCTTGCTGTGGTAATGTATAGCTTTACTGCCTCTGAAATGGTAAGTTTGTTACTTATCATTGCTTTATGGGCAGTTGTGTTTTTAAAAATAATAGTTTTGCTTTCTTTGGATAAATATGGTCTGAATGTCAAAATTCTTTCTATACCAGATTCTTCATTTTGTTTACAGTGTTTCCTAGACCCTAGGACCATAACCAGATCTGCCTCTGAGAAGATGCTGTTGCTAACTGGGGTCTATCTGACAACAGAGAAAGGCTGCTTGCTTTTATTCTTATTTTTATTGCTTATATTTTGATTAAAGAAACAGTTGGCTTTTCCTAGAAAAAGGTTTTTAAAAAAATGGCAGAATGTATAGCTTTCTCTATGTCTGGGATTGGAACTGAGATGTTAAGGTTTTCTTTCCAGGAAACTAAATTCAAATTGTCACTACTAAATTTGTAAAGTTGAGATTCATTCCTTAATGTTGGGTTTGGGGTGTCTCAAAACTGGACCAAAATGGCAGTGCTGAATTTGCAAAATAAAGCCAAGATACTTAACTGCACTTTAAGATTTCTGGGTACTCTGCTTTTATTAGCGACCTGCAGAGTGACTCTGAACAATATTTTGTTTATACAGTCCTGTTGGAGATATATAATTTATGTTTTTTAAACTCTTCATCTTTGTCTCTGTTGATGTAAATCTTTTTTAATGCAATTTTTTAAAGTTGTAACAAAATTCTTCCCCCAGAACAGCATTTCCAGCGATAAGTATTGTTGTTGTGGACTGTGTTCCTGCAGCCGAGTGCTTTCTGCTGCCTCACAGGGAACAGAACTCCTAAGTTCAAATAAAGTCTGTTGTTCTTGAGGTTTTTCCTGTGTATTTTTATGAATATTACTGCACATTCAATTTCATTTATGTTTAGCATTTCTAGCCTGATGTAGCAGATGTATAGTGTATTTTCTTCCACAAGTTGATAGACAAATGCACGTACACAGGACTGTTCTTTGCTACCCCTGCCTGGTCTAGAACGGTGCAAAGCAGACATGACCACACAAAAGCACACTGACATGGATTCACTCCTAAGCAACCCACTAATTCCATATTTGTTGCAGAATATTTAGCTGGGAAAGTCAGTATTCTGTAGTGCATGGTAAAGGCTTATTCTTTTGTTTAATTATTGCAAAACAGTTTAATCTCAGGGGTGTTGAGTCTGTATCTATGAAATAGAGCTGGCCAGATCAGACCAGTGAAGATTGTCATGTAATCATCTACAAGGAACAGGCATATTTATAAGTCAAGAAAATAGCTTGACTTGTTAAAGTTATAAAGTACATATTTCTGAGTGAGGCATGGCTCACAGTTCCCACATTTGGAATACCGAGATTGGAGGACTGCAGATTCAAGGCTAGAGTAGGCCATGTTGTGAGATTGTTTCAAAAGATGATAATAAACTAGAGATGGCTTGGCTGTTAGCACTGGTTACTCTTCCAGAGGGCCTGGGTTCGATTCCCAGCCCCACATTGTGCAGCTTCCAACTGTACTAAAACTTCGTAAACATATTACTGACCTCTTATTAAAATTCAAGCACTTGCAAGGCAGAAGCAGGTAGATCTCTTGAGTTGCAGCCTGGTCTACAGATGGAGTTCCAGGACAGCCAGAGCTACACAAAGAAACCCTGTCTCAAAACAGCAAAAAGATAAGTACAAAACAAATATGTCTTGTCTGTGTGTCCCGAACCTTGTATATACCGCACACATATTCACATACACTACCACTTATCTGTAACTCTTTAACGACCCCCCCCCCTCCCACAGACACTCTGGCATGCATGCCTGCCCGTCCCCCTCCCCCTCCTCCCTCTGCTTCTTTGAAATAGTACTTAACTTTTAAGTTGCTCATGGTAGCCTCCGACTCATTATGCAGGTCAGGCTGATCTTGAACTCATAATCCTCATGCTTCAGCTTCCTGTTTTTGGAATTACAAATGTCTGCCTCTATGCTCAAGTTAAATTACTGTTTAAAATTTTCTAATGCAACATGGTATTATTGGGTCAATGTGCCTCCTTGATTAAGTGTTTTTAAACAATAGTCTAGTCTTGAATTAAATAAATCTGCCTAACAGAATGGAAAAGTTTCCTCCTAAGGAGACTATTTTTGTGTTAGTTTTTCCTTCTCAATAGGCAATTGAGCTCTGGCTTTGTGTATGATCATCACAATAGGAAGTAGGCTGGCAGGCCTGTTGCTGGAGCAGTAGCTGAGAAATTTACATCCTGAGCTGCCCACAGCAGGCAGAGAGAGAGCTACTGGTCCTGGGGAGGCTTTTGAAACCTTGAACTCCCCACAGTGACACTTCTAATAAGTGCACTCCCTGGTGTCTACGCATTTTCATTCAAACCACATTTGATTTAAGTTAGTCCTTTTAAAACACATTGTAAAAAGATTGATTGCTAATAATCATTAAAAAATTGTGTTTGTCTCCAGCTGCCTGGAGCAGCCTTGCTTAAGAGGCTTCAGGTTTTCTGGGGGGACAAAGCCCTGGATGGGGCAGTTTGGGTGGTGAGTTCTACCACTGCTGCTTAGTGGTGGAGGGAGGGACTCGGAGCCTCAAGTCCCCTTTTTGAACTTGGATTTTCCCTTGTACAACTAAGGAGCTGCTGTCCCTTGAGCTGGGTGGTTAAGATGAGAGCACTAAGCAGGCATCTTCCTTTCTTTTATGTCAGGTAAGTTTAGTTGTGAGTTTTTCTTCTAAGGTGGTCCCAAACCTGTTGTCAATCACTAATTGTTACTTCTCTCCTTATGACCTCCCAAAGCAGCAAGGAACTGTTGTGCAAATAACAGAATTGAAATTAAGCAACTCAAGTCTTGTCTGGGAAATGTGGATCTGTTTTTCTGCTGTGTCCATATATAGGACCTATTCTGGAACATGCAGCCTTTCATTACCTGCACCGGCAAGGCTGATACAATCATTTGGCTGCAGTTGCTGGTCACTGAGCCTTGTCTTCATGGGCTCTGCTGCCACAGCTGTTGGCAGCCTGGTTCAGAGCACCAAAGAAAAGATGCCGTTGGGATACCAGTTTATGACCTAAGAAGTTGGTGACATATTCTCTTGCCATTAGGATACCAGTTTATGACAGAAGTTGGTGACACATTCTCTCTAATTGTTAATTTTGCCGTATCCACACAAGTGAGAAATGTTTTTCTTTAATATGGGAAGCTTGCCTTTTACAGAAGCTGAAGATAGCTTTCGTCACAGTTGCCATCTTTCTCTTTATATGTTGAGATACTGGCAGTGCTGCTTGTTACGGCTGTTCTGTGGACTGAACGAAACCCCTTGAGCTTTATCCTCATCAGAAAGGCAACAAATCAGCCAGCCCTAGTGGCCCAATCCTTTAATCCCAGCCAATCTCTTGAGTTTGAGGACAGCCTGGTCTACAGAGCAAGTTCTGGGACAGCCAAAGGCTACACATAGAAACCCTGCCTCGAAAAACCAATTAGAATAAATGTTCTGGTCTAAGTTCCACCTCAACCCCTGTCATCCTTATACCCAAAGAGCCTGGAATGTTCTGGTGGAAGCCCCACCTCTCTGCCCAGACCCTGCCAAACACAGCTCCTCCCTCAGAGATGTTCAAGACCACTCCACTCGCATAGGACATTTAAACTGCACCCCAGAAAACAAATGTGGTTTTTCAGTCTCTTCCCAATCTACTCCATGCTTAGCTGGAGAATCACCTGGGAATGCTGTACCCATTAAAACTGAGGCTTTTTCTAATTTGGTCTGATTTGGATTGTTGCATTGGCGGAGAGGTTTATCAGTGTGCAGAAACTTCAATAAACACCTCAAGATTTTGACTGTTAGCAGTAAGTAGATCTTTTTACTTTGTGTATTCACTCTTTGGCCAGTAGCTCTTAATAGACACCAGTAAGTGGAGAAATGTGTATGTGTGTGGGTGGGGCTCCATGGTGCTTGCTGAGTCTGATTTCCATCCTCAGCACCAGATGAAAGAATGTTCACTGTATACTGTAGCCCTTTAAATGATGCAGAGGAGGTGGAAAGGTATAACTCATTTTAACCACCCTCTTCTCAACCTGGGCATGGAACATTTAAACATCCTTTCCGTGATGTGTTTTAATGTATTATTTCTATTGGACTAATTAACATTAGTAGTTTAATTTTCCCTAGTTTATTGATCCCGAGTCAAGGCTATTTCATTGCATATGTCCCTGCCACTCCGGAAGACAGAAATAACTCAGTTTGCTTTGGCTCTCTTTTCTGTTTATTTTTCTATTGAGAAGTTTTTTTCCCCCATATCTTTTGGCCTCTTTTGACTTACTGGTCTTTTTATTGCATTTTTGTGTGTTGGGAGTATTGAGTTTCTTGTCTTCAGCAAACTAGGCTAAACACCACAACATTTCATGGGTTACTATTTCTAAATTCTATTTCAAATTTTGATACTTAAACTTAATATGGAAATCATCATTCTCGTATCTTTGATTGAGCTCTTCTGTTTAAATTGACTTTTTTTTTAAAAAAAAATTTCATGACAGGGTCTCTCTGTGTAACTCCAGCTGTCGTGGAACTCCATCTGTAGACCAGGCTGGCCTCAAACTCACAGAGATCCATCCCCTACCTCTGGAATTAAAGGCATGTGCACCGCCACACCCAGCCATCCTTATATTTTCATTTTAAGGGTAGGAGGTTGAGGCTAAAGGTTCAACACCGTCTATCTTATTTCTATTGCTCTCCATCTTAAGATTTTTATTTTATTTCAAATTGTGTTTGTATGTCTGTAACTGCATATGCAGATGCTCATAGATTCTAGAAGAGGGTGTCAGATCTCCCTGAAGCTAAAATTAGAAGCAGTGTGAGCCACCTGATGTGGATGCTGTAAGTCAAACTCCAACAGAACTTGGGCTCTTGTGTAAGAGCAGCCATTGTGTTTAAACTTAACTCCAGCCTTTCTACCTTGATTCTTGAGATGGTGTCTCTCATTGAGCCTAGAGCTCACTGACTGGACTGGCTAGCCAATGAGCCCTCAGGATTTGCCATCTCCACATCCAAATGCTGGGGTGACAGGCCAGACTTTGGCATCTTCATCAGCCTCTCACTCTTTTTTGACAGTGGTCCAGAAGTTAGAAAAGAAAAGAAAAATAGTTGTACTTAGATTGAACACTTTAGAAAACAGTGCTTTGTGCCATCTGCGATCTCTATAAAAAGCTCAGAAAACAAGCACATTTAAACTAACTTTGTCATAATGCTGTAAACCTTGTCTGTCTCTAGATCTGTAAGATAGGGAGTAGTGCTGCTGGGCCTGGTGGCTCACACCTTCAATCCCAGAGGCCGGGAGGGAGGTCTCTGGTCTGCAGAGTGAGTTTAGGTCAGCCAGGGCTACACAGAGCAATCCTGTATCAGAAAACCAAAGGTGAGGGGATGAAGTAAATATCCAGGAGTGAAAGGGGAAATATATTTCCCTTCAATGTATAAATTTTGTTAAAATGCAGTTTGTTTCTAATGATATTAGAGCTACACTGTACAGTTAACCTTAGAAAATAGAAATGACACCAATCTGGTCTTTCTAAAGACCTGACATTTGTGTAGCTCTTGAGAAGGCAGATGTGGCTCCCTGGGCCTTTTCTAACTTCTTTGAACTCTTACCTGTAATAAAATAAAGCAGATTATAGGTGTTTCTTCCATTCACTATAAAAGATACCCATCTTGACAAAAATGGTTCTAGTCTTCTCTTGGTCAAGATAATCTATGCCTCCCAAGCAGCCATCTTTCTATTTATTACCCAGGCTTCCCTTATCATGTTGGTTCAATACAGCAAAATATCTTTTTCTTTTGTTAATAATTTATTCTTATTTCATTTGCATTGGTGTTTTGCCATGGGTGTCAGATCCCCTGGAACTGGAGTCACAGATAGCTGTGAGCTGCCATCTGGGTGCTGGGAATTGAACCCAGGTCCTCTGGAAGAGCAATCGGTGCTCTTAACCACTGATCCATCTCTACAGGCCTACAAACCACCAAGTTATTAGTAATTGAGCCTCAAATGATTTAATCATAAGAAAATAGTATAATTTTGATTTAATAAGCTGTGGAATGGAATTGTTTGAAGTTTGTTAATGTGTCTTCCTGATTAAATGGGAAATAAGCCATACATTGCATTGAAAGATAACCAGAAACTGAGTAGTGATCGTTATATGTGTGTCAATTTGTGGTAACTTTGATCTGGGAATAAAAAGTATTGGCCCTTCATTTTCACAGTTAAGGTTTCAGGCTTTGCATGGGAAGAACATTGATTTATACTCACTGAAGTATCGGTTTATACCAGATAGCAGGCTGCTTCTGATGCCTGTGAGGAAGATGTAAGTTACTGTTCCTTGAGGTTGATGGAAAACTACCCCCAAACCAAAGAGTGGGCAGGAAAGGACGGCAAGATGATTGAGTGGCACGTCCATGAGCTATGCTTCACCAGCTTGCCCAACTGCCACTAAGTAGCCTTCCTTTAGAAATGATTTAGATTAAGAGGTTTAGAACTAAACCTCTGCCAATAGCTTTTGCTCAGTAATCAGTCAGAAGAGCATTGGCACCCCTTACTGTCTGTGGGATGTTCCATGTCAGAAAGCCTTCTGGGGCAAACCATGTGAGGAAATGAGAGAAGATGGCCAGGTAGGCAGGGCTCTCCCTCATTGATCTTTGTGGGAAAATGTGTCACTACATGTCACCGCAGCTGTTTGTGAAACAGCCTGTCCAGTCTTTTCCCCCATTTCTAGAGAACATGGAGCCTCTGTCCTGCTATTCTTTTCCCCATGAAGATTTAATGACAGAACTAGGTGTCTCCATGGCTGTGTGTGTCAATGAAAAGTAACATTGCATTTAGCTTCCAAATACAGAAAAGCAAGCACAGCTTTCTCTAATTTCAGTAAAGTGGCCTGAGCTCTCTAGTCTTATGCTATGCTGTAATTGGGGGAGAAAGCTTTCTAGTCTACTGCTGTTCCCCCAAACAGAATACACCCGCCAATGTGAAAAGCTAACCCCAACTATAGCCATTAATATCCTGTTCTTTACCACTCACAGCAAAGGAACAAACATAAACACTTCCCAAAGAAACAGGCCATGCTGCTGTCATTCAGACGTAAGTTTGCTTTCTCACTATTGCAGACTCAGGAGTTGGTAAGTTTCCACAAACTGCCAACAGCTTGCACTTGCACATCCAGCATAATAAACACACAGGCTGCTCAGATCAGACCCTCTGACTGAGGTTGGCAGGCAGATGTCCTGTCTTGAACACACCCTTCTGTGTGTGGTCACAGTGAGAATCCTCTCCACAAAGGCAAACATTGCACAACTGATGCCTTGAGACCCCTGAACCTGTAACCCCAGTCAGGCATTGAGAAGCTCGTCATCTGAGTGCCCAATGGCATCTGGATTGGAGAGCGGATCCAAGTCTGCAAATAGATTGAACCAGGCTGACATGTCTTGGTTACCATTGTTGGCGGCTAGTAAAAGAGAGAGAGAGAGAGACAATAAAGAAATTTGGCTTTTGAAAATAATATTTTTATACCACTGTGATTTTGAAGCACATTCTTTTTAATAAAGTTGGCTGAGACTGATTCACTATATTCTCTTAAGGATAATTTTAAAACGCAAATGCAGGTAACATCTGCTTAAACCCTTTTTATTGGGGCTGGAGAGACAGCTTAGAGGTTAAGAGCACTGGCTGTTCTTCCAGAGGACCCAAGTTCAATTCCCAGTACCCATGTGGCAGCTCAAAATTGTCTGTAACTCCAGGTCCAGGTGATTGGCTCCCTCACACAGACATACATGCTGGCAAAACACCAGTGCACATACATAAAAATACAGCCGCATGGTGGTGGTCCATGCCTTTAATCCTGGGAGGCAGAGGCAGGTACATCTGAGTTTGAGACATGCCTGGTCTACAGAGCAAGTTCCAGGACAGGGCTATACAGAGAAACCTTGTCTTGTAAAAACAAAATAAGTAAGTAGAAGTAATACTTCAACATTAGACATAAAGCGGAAAAATCCCCCCATGTCCTTTCATTTTATCCATGAGGAGGTTGTCTAACTTTTACTTATCTGAGGCAGGGTCGTGCTGCAGCTCAGGCTGGCTTCAGATTTTGGTCCTTTTGTCTTAGGCTCCTACATTTTAGATTACAGATAAGCACTAGGTGGCTCAGTGGGTAAGTGCTAGGTTTGATCCCCAGGGCACACATGGTGCAAGGAGAGAAACACATAGTTCCTCCCTCTCAAAAGGCTTCTAAGAGATGTTTTGGTAAGAACATTGTGTCTCAAGTCATTTTGTTTGGTGGTTTGAATGTACTGGTCCCCACACTCAGAGAATGGCGCTATTGGGAGGTGTGGCCTCGTTGGAGGGAATGTGCCATTGAGCTACTCCACCATGTCTGCCTGCATGCCACCATGGCATGATGATAATGGGCTGAACCTCTGAACTGTAACCCACCCCAATTGCATGTTTTCCTTATAAGAGTTGTTGTGGACATGGTGTCTCTTTATAGCAATAAAAACCCAGACTAAGACAAAAGTTAGTATTGCTGTGATAGGCCTGACCCTGATTTTGTTGAGTTAGAAAAGCAATGGGATGCTTTATGCACTGCTTAATGGACCACAGTAGTAGGAGCATGGAAGACAGTGGTGCTGAGTGTGATTTGATGAACCATGGCGGGGGAGGCTACCTCAAGAGGTTTCAAAGGAGAAGAATTTTAGAATGTTGCCTAGAGAACATTCTTGTGATATTTTGGGGAAGGAAGTGGCTACATTTTGCCCTGTCTGAAGTGTCTGCCTGAGTTTAAAGTGGTGAGTTTTGCATTAATTCCATGGGCAGTGGTAAGTATAATGAAGATTTATAATGAAAAGGATCAGGCTGATCAGAGTAAATTACAAAATGTAAATCTTGAGGAGAAAATGAGCACCAGGAAGTGGAATGGAGCTAAAGCCTGTGTTCGAGGAAATAAATGGATTAAGAAATGGAACAAAGGAAGTGGTGACCTCAGGGCAAGAGCCTACCTAGCTAAATTTCCTACTTGTGGGGGAAGAAAAAATAAAAAGCTTAGAGCCTGGTGTGATGGTGCACACCTATATAATCCCAGCACTCGGAGGCAGAGATATCTGAGTTTGAGGCCAGCCTGGTCTACAGAGCAAGTTTCAGGACAGCCAAGCTTAGGCAGTGAAAGATGTACACCCATGAACAGAGGGGTCATGTTCCAGTTTCAGCAAGCAGCAGAACTTGACAGTACTGAGATAGGAGTTAGAGAATAAAGTTGCTGAGGCCAGGCATGTATCAAGGATGTCCCTGAATGGAGGCCTACTAGAGAGGCTACTGTGTGAGGCTGTGAACTTGAAGCCTGGATTGTCTTGGAGGTGACAGAGTCATAGGATACCTGCCAAGGAAAGCTGCTAACAGGGGAGTGGAACCAGCCCAAGAGACATCAGACATGGAGATGCAGAGTTCAGAGTTTGCCCCGCTGTTTTTCAGTATTGCTTTGATTCGCTCTTTCCTCACTGTGCTTCCACCCCTATATTTTAGAATGGTAATGTATATCCTGTGCCATTGAGTGTTGGAAGAATGTAATCTGCTTTTTAATTTTGATTTTACAGGGGATTGCAGTTAAGTGATTGCATGAATTTTAGAAGAGACTTTGAACTTTGAAACAAGTTTGGGACTCTTACTGTGAGGTCTTCTGAAGGTAGACTACATGCACTTTGCATTATGTCATTGTTACAAGCTTATGAGGGCCAGAGAGTGGAATGTGGTAGTTTGAATGTAGTTGACCTCAATAATCACTAGAGGAAGTGACACTACTAGGGAATGTGACCTTGCTGGAGGAAGTGTGTCACTGTGGGGGCAGGTTTTGAGGTTTCCTATGCTCAGGATACTGCCCAGTGTCTCAGTCAACTTCCTGTTACCTGTAAGATGTAGGATTCTTAGCCACTCCCCCAGCACCAAGGCATCTGCCTGCACACCACCATGCTCCCCACCATGATGATAATGGACTCAAACTCTGAAGTGAACCCCCCAAGTTAAATTGATTTTTTGGTTTGGCTTTGCTTTTTAAATGTATTTATTAATTATGTATAGTGTTCTGCCTGCATATATGTCTGCAGACCAGAAGAGGACACCAGATCTCATCATAGATGATTGTGAGCCACCATGTGGGTGCTAAGAATTGAACTCGGGGCCTTTGGAAGAACAGCCAGTGTTCTTAACCTCTGAGCCACCTCTCCATCCCTGTTTGTTTATTTTTTAATAAGAGCTGTGGTTATCGTGTCTCTTCACAGCAATAGAAATCTTAACTACAGTAGTTGGTTTTGGGTTTTTTTGAGACAGATTTCTCTTCGTAGTCCTCCCTGTCTGCCCTGGAACTCACCCTGAAGACCAGGCTGGCCTCAAACTCAGAGAGATTCATCTTCCTCTGCCTCCTAAGTGTGGATATGTGGATAGTGAAATTAAAGATGTACACCACCACTGCCAGCCAAGTTCTATTTCTTTTTTTTAATGCACTATCACTTTTTACAAAACAGTACCCTGCTTTTAAAAAATAAATTGTTTTATTTCATATGTATATGTGAGCACCTGCGTGCACATATGGTACAACATGTGCCTGGGGCCTGTGGAGGACAGAAGGTGTCAGATCACCTGGAACTGGAGGTAAAGACAGTTGTGAGCTGACATGTAGGTCCTCTGGAAGAGCAGCCAGTGCTATTAACCACTGAGCCATCTCTCCAGTCCCTCAACCCACCTTATTATTATTATTATTATCTCAATCCCTCTCATTTCACTCCTTTCTAGAATGGAAATGTTTGTATTTCAGCAGGCTGAAAGTTTTACTGTAACATATTCAAGGATACATGTTTATACATGAAGGCTAAGACTAACCCATCACACATGGTGATAACCGTGAGGTCATTTCAAAAAGCTACTAGTCCCTTGTCTTTGGGTCACTATTGCTGTAATGAAACACCATGATCAAAAGCAACTTGGGGAGGAGAGGGTTTATTTGGCTTCCATGTCTACTTCATCACTGAAAGAAGTACAGGAATCCAAACAGGGCAGAAACCTGGAGGCGGGTGCTGCTTATTGGCTTGTTCCAATGACCTGATCAACCATTTTTCTTAGGGAATCCAAGACCATCAGCCTAGGGATGGTACCACCCACAGTGGGCTGGGCCCTCTCCATCAATCAATCACTGATTAAGAAGCCTTGCTTATAACGTGATCTTATGGAGACTTTTCCCTTGAGGCTCCCTTCACTCTGATAATTAGCTCCTGTCAAGTTCACAGGAAACTAGGACATCGCTGAAGGCCAAGGAGTCTAGAAACCAGGTCAGGGGCTCAGAAATCCAAGAACTGTATATGCACTGGGTTACAGTGTGCAGAGAGAGAAATCAGAAGAGAGTCAAGGAACCCTCTCTGCCTAAGTCATAGTTACTACCTGCTACAGACCAGAGGGGCCATAGCTGCCCAGGTCTGGTAACTGAGGTGATATCAGCTATATCTATACAAGAACAGCTTTGAGTCCTGAGTATGGTGCTTCCAATGAGTAATGCAGGGCAAGTCTCTTGCCTTTGGGGCTCATATCTGCTTCTGCTTCATACAATTTATCACTTATGTATAATGTGAGAGTAGGCAGGCTGCTGGTGGTCATGGCAATGCCTGACACCTCCCTGATGAGTGTTTAAAACATATACTTACAAGATATAAAATGAATTTCATTATGTCATTAGAGAAAGAAACAAAGTAACTTAGAAAAAAAATGGTGGTTTTGGACTCATGGCATCTTCTTGCCTCAGCCTCCCAATCTGGTAAATTATTTGTTCTTACTTCTCATCCCATGCCTGGAAACTGAGCAACACTATTGTGGTGAATCTTATGCATCTATTTTTGTTAATATCTAAATGGATTTGTCTGGTTAGGAGTGGAATTGCTTGATGAAAAAGTATGTGTATGTCCAGTTAAAGCAGAAACTGAAAAACCCTTTTTCCTAATACATCACCTGCTTTTAAGACTTTCTACAAGAGTAAGTTCTCATTCTGCCATGTGCTTGGGAATGAGAATTTTTTCCCCTCATTTCAGTCACAGTATTGCATTCTTACATTCTTTCGATGTGTTTTGTTGGAGCTGAAGTTTTGCTGTTTTTGTTTCTCTAACACAGTCTCGCTGCCCAGACTGGCCTGGCTCTTCTATCAGCTCTGCATTGTTTTGATGGGGTTTGATTGATAATTGACTCCTCTAGTTGTGAGCTAGCTCAAGGTCCTGACTTACAGTTTTAATTGACATTTAATGATTAATGAAGTGGCACGCTTAATGAGTTTATTTCTTTTTCTTTCCATTTTTTGAGACATAGAGTTTCTCTGTGTAGTTCTGGCTGTCCTGGAACTCACTCTATAGACTAGGCTGACCTTGAATTCAGAGATCTGCCTGCCTCTGCCTCCCAAGTGCCTACCCCCCTCCCCGCATGAGTTAATTTCTAAGTTATCGAATTCTCCAATATTACTTTATGCCCAGAGCTGATAGCCACCTTTTTCCTGCTCTTCCTAACCCCACAAAGCAAAGCAGACTCAGGCATGCAGATAAACAGACCTTTCTTAGGGCCGCTGATTTGTTTTGTTGGTGGTGCTGGTGGTTTTGTTTGAGACAGACTCATTATGTGGACCAAGCTGGTCTTGAACTCACAAAGATCCACCTGCCTTCGCCTCCTGAGGGCTGGATTAAAAGTCTGCAGCACAACTATTCCCAGCAGTATCTTTGCTTTGTGTGTTCTGTGAGCTGTGACTATCTGCCAAAAGTCCACATGTAATGTTTGGTCCTTAGCACCCCACATTGGGAAGTGGTAGACCCTTTAAGATCGGAATTAGCACCAGGATGTAGCTCAGTGACAGGATCCTCTCCTAGCATGTCAGGCTAGCACCACACACACAACCTACAGTTGAAGCCCCATGGATGCAAGTTACATCACTGCGGACCACTGAGATGGACCCTTTGCTCCCTTTTGGTTCTTGGCTTCTATGAAGTAAATAGGCCTCCTTTACCATGTCCCTGCACAATGTATTCTGATGCCACATATGCAGAAGCAGTGATCAACCCCTGACTGCAGACTAAAACTCTTACGGCATTCTATAATGCTGAATTTATTGAAAATTTTTAAAGTATTGGTATCATAAGGATTTGGAAGTCTGCTCAAAAACCTTCCATAGGCAAACACTTGAGAAATTTAAGCATTAAATGCTTAAGTATAGTGATGATTATAAACTACAGAAAAATTTGAATTCAAATGGATAATAATAGATCATGAATGGTAAGAAACAAGTCTGTTTAGAGCACTGCAAACTAATTATGTGTTTAGGAGGACATTCTCTGTCCTTATGCACCAAATGTTATACTTGCTGCAAGATGAATGACCTCTGGGGTCATCATATTAAATGAAGTGCCTGTCACCAAAATCCAAAGCCTATCACTGCAGTGTAATGGAGTATCTGAAGCAATGAGATGTGTGGACGGGGAAGCTGGATGGTGGCCGGTATCCGTATACATCTGTAATCCCACAGATTTGGGGTTGTATTCTAGGTGCCTAGATCATTCCTGTCTGTAGACATTATGCAATCCAAGGCATCTCTTGAGTTCAGTGCTGGAGCACATGTCTACCACAGATGATGCCTGGTTTTTGTGTCACTATGAAGCAAAGTGGTCCTTTTCTAAATTCTCCTGAATTTCATTGTTTATTAATGCAATGGAAAGGAATTACTTACATTTTAATTTCTTTGGATGCTGTGAAGGCACTGGCAGGGTACTGGAGTGTTCTGATCCCTCTTGCGAGACCCAGCCTTTGAGGGGAGGAAAGACAGAAAACGAGAGAGTCAACAGCTAGATTCTCCTGTCCGTGCCAGAGTAGGCACCTGACTGACCAAGCAGTCTCCTTAGTACCCTTTAATGGGGAGTGAAGAGCATCTGCATATAAAGGAAGGTGTGTTACTAAGGATTGCTGGTTTACTATGCTGGGCACGATGGACTAAAACTGCTCATTCTTTCTTTTAGGATCCTCAACAAATGCTTAACAGTTAATCGCTTTACACGTCTTTGGTTTGCCTTTAGATACAGTATGGACAGAAGGGTTTTGCTATAAAGCACAATGCCTTGACTGCTCTGCGAGAGGAGATACAGGGATATAAGGGAAACTGCACTGTGACTGCATATACGAAAACAGGAAACGTTTCCATGTGCATCACAAACTTCAAGGATCACTTACAAGCCCACAGCTCAGACTCATGTCTGAGTCCCAAGGGAGATAAAGAAGCATTGGCTGGTGGGTGGTACACCCTTTTAATCCCAGCACTCCTGAGGCAGAGGCAGGGGGATCTGTGAGTTCCAGGGCAGCCAGGGCTACACAGAGAAACCTTGTCTCAAACAAAAACAAGAAAGAGAAGAGGAGGAGGGGGAGGAGAGGGGGGAAGAGGAGGAGGGGGAGGAGAGGGGGGAAGAGGAGGAGGGGGAGGAGGAGGGGGAGGAGGAACAATGCCTGGGGAGGAGAGGGGGGAAGAGGAGCCACTGCCCTAGCAGCTGCAGCAATTGTGCCCTCAGGGATCTGAAAGTACTTAACACAGTGGTGTAAATGGTATTTTGAAGTGAGTCTTGAGAGGGCAGATGCAGACAGTTTTATCCTATAGCCCATGTGCTTTGCTTACTTTACAAAAAAAAAAAAAAAAAAAAAAAAAAGCAGAAGAGTGTGGAGGAGGAGCCAAGAGGTTGAAGCTCTGAGTGGACTGGAGACAGAATGGGCTCAATGTGAGCCAGCATGGGCACAGGGTGGTGGGGTTGCTCATGACCCCTTCTCTAGCACAGCCCCCTGCCCCACACTCCAGAGTCCTGCCTTGCATTCTTTCTCTCGATAATTCTAAACCCTGCAGGAAGAAAATTTTGCTTGTGGATCAATGTTGTAAAGCAGACACCTAGAGCAGTCAGTGGGGAACACTTGGCTTTGGTGGAGGTAGCAAGGAAACAGCCCTTGTTTCAGACTTGCTGACAGCTGCAGTGTGGTTTAGATTTGACTGTGCTTTCCTATTGATTGGTAGGACTGCAGATTTTATCTAGTAATAGTGAAGTTAAAATCTATGTCCCTTGGTTGTAGCATCGATAACCACAACGGTTTTGCTTAGCAAACACAAAGTACGTGTCCAAATGTCTCATCAACACTTACTGTTGAAGGCTCCATCAGCATGAAGGCCAAGGTCAAAGAGCTGTGAAGGAAGGCACTGGGAGGGGTATGTGAGAAGCCCAGCTCCCACTGAAGGCTCCTGGGATGTTAGACAGCTGGGGCTCCCACAGGCCACCTGGCATTCCTGTGGAAATTCACTAGCACTTGAAGTGGGGCTTAAGAGGCTGTTCAGAAATGAGAATTCCTTCTCAAAATCATCTCCTTCCAGTGAGTCTCTAGGCAGGGCTCTTGCAACTGCTGGTCAAGAACAGAAAGAGCAAAGGTTTATTTCCTTTTGAGCAAATGAGGGCAGGGCATAGGAGAACTCATTCTGTTTTTCCCTTTATGGCATTAGCATGATTTTAAAACAACTATTTTGATTTTAAGTCTTTATTTCTAACACGACAGGATCTAGATCAAAATGGTCAAAACAGTTATGAATGGCTATGAACATAGAAGCTGCTGCCTGTGTGAGGGAGACTCAGCATAAGCCGTGTGGTAAGATGCTCTGACATGCTGGAATCCATGAGCTGATACGTGCACAGAGAAACGCAGTGAGTTCATGAAACAGAGGCAATAAACAATATGCTTTCATTAGTGTAATGGAACAATTTTAAAATAAAGCCAGAAAACAACAAAGTTCCTTTACTGATAAATTTTAAAACCATCATTAAAACAATTTTAGATGAAAAAACAAACTTCCTGAGATACTGTGATAAAAATATTTCATAACCCATGGGGTAATTAAATACCAAGAGTGAAGGAGAGGTGGTGACGTCCTTCACAGGGCCTCCACTCTGTTGTACCTAAAGCCCCAAGGCTATTCAGGATTTTTAAAAACTGAAAAACATTTACTTAAAGCTTCATAATTGAGGAGGGGGTGCTAAAGAGATGGCTCAGCGGTTAAGAGCAGTGACAGCTCTCCCAGAGGGCCTAAGTTCAATTCTCAGCATGCACATGGCAGCTCACAACTGTAACACCGAGATCTGACACCCTCCCACAGACATACATGCAGGCAAACACCAATGCACAGAAAAGAAAAAAGAAAAACCTTAAAAAAAATCTAGGAACTGGAGAATCTATGATACATGTACTGAGAACAGCCTTCTCCCACGACTGCCCTCAAATTATATAACCTGTCACTTTTCCAGGGGCTGAGCTTCATAACTATAGTCAAGAGCAGAGGTTCCCATTGCCCACCGGGACCTGTTCATCAGATGAACATAGAGTGGCCCAGCTGAGGTTGGTAGGAGGACACAGGAGGAATTACTCTAGAGTTTGGTTGAAGGCCCTCGCCAGCAAGAAGCAGAGGTCAGCACAAGTAACATTCACTTAAGGCCTCTCTCCTGTCTCACTCAGCAGATGCCCTTTGGCTTCCTGCAGGATTTGTCTTAGAACATATAACTCTTATCAGGGCATCTGCACAGCCTCTATATACTCACTTGTTGGAAAGAGAGAAGTTTTCATTTTTGTTTCGTTTTCAAAACAGGGTTTCTGTATAACAGTTCTGGCTGTCCTAGAACTTACTTTGTAGACGAGGCTGAGGCTGGTTTCCAACACACAGAAATCCAGCTGCCTCTGCCTCCCAAGTGTTGGGATTAAAGGCCTGGGCCACTACTGCCCATCTGAGAAAAGTCCTTAACTTTTGAGATGTAACTTCATATACAGCTAATACTAAGACTAATTGCAAGCCTCTCTTGAGAAGCCCACGCCCATGCATGGATCTGTCTTATTCTTTCCTGAGCATCTCACTACTGCGTGCATATTTAAAATCTGTATAAAATAGGATTTTTCATAAACTACAACTCAGAAATCTGTCTGCCTCTATCTCCTGTGTGCTGAGATTAAAGGCATGAGCCACCCTCACCTGACTGGAATTTTTTTTTTTAGCTGTGTGTAATTATTTATTGGTGTGTGTATGTATGTGCACGTGTGGTGGCATGAATATGAAGATCTTAGGACAATTCCAGGGAATAGATTCTGTTACGGCTAAAGAAGCATTATGCAAGGCATCCATCCTGGTACCCACCAGCCATTTATCACTGGTTGCTGTGCCTGGTAGGTAAGTTCCCAGTAATCTGACTCAATGACCCCACCCTAAATGTACAGCTGCGACTGTCTCTACTTGTTATGATATGAATGCTTTTCTTGCTTCTGTAACTTGCTTATGCAGATACCCCAAGACTGTTCCGAGTGGCCTTAAGCACCAGGCAGAATAGAGCAGTTTTACTCGCTTACATATGGAAGGTCATGTGGTTTTCCCCTTTAAAAATCCTGTCCCATACACTCCTTGATGGCAATCTTAAATTTGGCTCAGAGATTGCTGGATGGGCTAGCAGCTAATCAGTAAATCTTTTAACTATAACTGGACTGTGTCTGTGATATTTTCCCTGGGGTCACAAACTCTGTAACAATTTCCATCTTACACCATATCGTTCCTGGGCAATGAACTCAGGTTCATCAGCTCTGATGGCAGATGCCCTCACCATTTGAGCTAACTGACTCCTAAGCCCAATTTTCCAAATGGGTGCTGAGGATCCAAAATCAGATCCTCATCCTTGTGCAATTATATTTACTAAGCCATCTTCCCAATCCCTGTCTCATTTTTAAATTATTTTATGTGTATAAATGTTTTGCTTGCATGTATGTACATGACCAGTGAGCATACTTGGTGTCCATAGAGGTCAAAAGAGAACACCAGATCCCCTGAAACTGAAGTTACATATGGCTGTGAGTACTGTCCTGGGTCCTCTGGAAGAGCAACTAGTGCTCTTAGCCACTGGGCCAGCTCCATGTTTGTGGGTACTTTGTCTGTATGTAGATCTGTACACTAAAAGAGGCATTGGAAAGTTGTGAGCTGCCTGTGGGTCCTGGGGTGTGGACTCAGGACCTCTGGAAGGACAGCCAGTGCTTATAACTACTGAGCCATCTCTCTCTCCAGCCTTCCTCTTAATATTTTTAATAAGATTAGAATTTTTGTTTTAAATTCCAATTACTTAAATTTAAATTCCAATTTTGCTTCGCACTAGCTAGCTCTGGATTTTTTTCTCGAATAATATCTGTCTTCAGGCTGCTATAGGTGACCGTAGAGCTTCCGTCCCTCACCTATGACATGGTCCTTGGCCCTGCAGAGAAAATGGTGGTTTCAAGCCAAGAACAATATAAGGTCTGGCCACTCCTCCTCACAAGCACTCAGCTTTGAAGGCAAGGGTGCCACTCAGAGGCATGCCACTACTGCTCATACTCCCACTCAAGAGAAGAGATGATTCATAGCCTTCCCAAGGGAGCCCACTCCATTATCAATCAACTGCAGACAATTCAAGCCTAGGAATATTCTCAGAGATAGTGGAGCTGCACTAAGAGCCCCAGAAAAAAGGCAACCCTGCTGGACGTATAGGCTCAACCATGGCCAGCTACTTTCCCTGAAAGAACCAGGGGAAAAGCTGGCTGGGATGAGAACAACTGACTTGGACACTGTTCCTCCAACAGATTCCAAGTTTGACTGCTTTGGTCTGTGGAACAATTTGTACTGTAGCATTACTGAAGTCAGTAGAGCGACCAAGTAGAAGTGAGGTGTGGTCAGGAAGCCTGCCCAGAGGTGGGGAGCAGGGAACGTGAAGCAGCAGAAGCAGGAGCAGCTATGTGTGACTGACTAAATGAGATACTTAATAATCAAACTTCCAGTCACTTAGCTATTCAGAGAACTAAGGAGCCCGTGAGAGGAATGGGAGAAGGAATAAGAGCAAGCGGGAGGCAAGGAGCCCCAGAGACTGATGGGATGGGGACTTGTCTCTTCCACAGACACCAGCATACAACTTCAGTGCCTGTCTGTAGAACAGTAGCAACTGTAAGAACACACTGGAGGCAGGAAGGCATGTGCTTTAGCCCTTCTTAACTCCAGGAAGGGGGGGAGGGGGGCGGCACAGCATACAATACCCTCCTGACGGAGGGAATAAATTAAGTGCAAGCCTTAGCTTGAAAGCTAGCTAGTACTAGGCTCACTAGTGAGACTCAGTGACAGACAGATGGCCCCATAGCCCTAGCACCAGCAACTTATGCTCTAGCCCAGCGGTTCTCAACCGTTCCAATGCTGTGACCCTTTAATACAGTTCCTTATGTTGTGGTGACCCCAAGCATAAAATTATTTTGTTGCTACTTCATAACTGGAATTTTGCTACTATTATGAATGGCAATATATTCATTCTTTCAAGTGATCATAGGCAACTCCTGTGAAAGGGTCATTCAAGCCTGAAGGGGTCATGACTCACAAATTGAGAACCACAGCTCTAGGCCTCTGCTAGATGACCAAGTACTGTCCACTAGCCCTTCCCATCCAGACATAAATTCTGTTGCTCAAAGCAGGGAAGCAATCACAGGACTTTACCTTAGAGTTCAGTGTAGGGTCCACTGGGTGAGGCCCAGCAAAAGAAGACTTAAGGACTCTTTCTTTAGGGCAGTACTCAAAACAGAGCTACCTGATCTGCAATGGCATCAGGTGAAGACCCCATTTTGGTGGGCTGCATTGCTGTGAGCACTATACCTATGTTTGGTGAACAGACTCAAAATTGCACTGGTCTCTGTGTCTATGAGACTGAGGTTTGGGGCCAAGTGACTACTACTAATGTTCCCAAATGGGGGTGGGCAAGAAGCAAGACTACTTGGGATGTGATTGCTGTCTGGTAAAACCCAATCCTGGGCATTCCCAATGGTCCCTGCCCCTAGGCTAGCTGAGGACGGGTTTAATGTCAGGTGGGCTCAGGTTGATTAATTTATGTCCTGCCTGGCATTAATGAGCTATTTGTAGTAATCCTGAACCATCAGCACAGAGTTCATTCTGGTCTTAACCCTGTCCTTCCCCACTACTAGTCTTAGGCTGTAGGACTCAACTACGGCCTAGAATTTCAATGTTGGTCACTACAGGACTACCTACCTATTTCTCCTCCGATGTCAGCCATCATAGTACAGAAGCCACTTGGGGAAGACAAGGAAACTAGATGCCAACATATTGCACTGGGGCTGGTGCCTCCAGGGACAGGCATAGTAAGAGAGAATACTGTGGGCCTGACAAGAGGCCAGTGGCAGTTCAGAGTGTCTCAGCCCATCCAGGCCCCAGATAGGCTTGTAAGAATCAACTTATAGACACTCTTCCAGTTATCTCCAAATAATGCATCACCTACGGATTGAGCAAACATGGGCTGGGAACCCTTGATTTTTTTATTGAGACAAGGTCTACACTGTATCACTCAGGAGAGCCTCAAGTGGTGGCAATCCTACTGTCTAAGCCTTTCAAGTGCTAGGATTTCAGGTGTAAATCACCTTGTCCCATCATGAGGCACTTGAGTTCCAAGGACAATCTTATAGGAAGCCTGAGGCAAACTTGGATGTAGGAAACCAACTAGTGCTTAACTAGTGTCCACAGGCTCAGAGAGTCAAACTGACATTCTGGAAGGGTCACAAGGTCTTTCAGTGCGAAAACACAGTCTGGATAAGAATACAAACATCCCAAAGACAGGCAGCTGTGGAGAAAATATGAGAACTGGGAAAAAGCAAGACCTGTAGGACAGAACTAAGGAGTAATATCAAGTCATTATAGGTCAGGAGGGTGTGAGAAGGTCTGATAGCAGAAGACGTCCCAGACCTAGAGCGGACCATCAAGGCACAGGAAAACCAAGTGACTCTAGTCACTCATCCAAGAACAGGATATGGGTAAGTGTACGTAAGCTTCCCATTCTGCTACGAGCACATTATGCCGCTGAATATTTTCAACTCAAGAGACACTGGCATGAGGTGTTCATGGTATCCATGGAAACTGATAGCCAAGAATACCACACCCAGAAAAGCTGCCTTTTAAAAGTGAAGAAGTGAAGACAAAACTGGAAGAATTTCTCCCCATCAGACCCGTTCTACAAGAAATGCTAAAAGGGTGGGAATGGAGGGATAGCTCAGTGGTTAGACCCTGTTTGATTCCCAACACCCACACAGCAGCTGACCACTGTCTGTAAGTCCAGATCTGACACCCTCACATAGAAATACATACAAGTAAATCACCAGTGCACATAAAAATACAAAAAAGTTATATATAAAAAAGGAGTTCTTAGAACTGAAAGATGCTAAAGCCAGGCAGTGGTGGCAAACAATTTTAATCTCAAAGTTGGGAGACAGAAGTGGACCTCAGAGTTCAAGGCCACCCTGGTCTACAGAGCAAGTTTCAGGACAGCCAGGGCTATACAGAGAAACTCTTTTAATTCCAGTACTTGGGAACAGAGAATGGTGGATTTGTGTGAGTTTTAGGACAACCAAGTCTACATAGAAGGACTATAGCTCAAAAAAAAAATTTAATATATAAAATGAGACATCAGAATTTCAAGATGGGCCTGGGGTGTAGCTCAGTTGATGGTGTCAGTCCCCAGAGCCACATAGGACAGGCAGGATGGCACATGTCTATAATCTCAGCTTCACAAGGGTAGTGGGCAGAGGACCTTAGGATCACTGTCATCTTTACTTACATAGCCAGTTTGAGGCCATCTCTACCTGCAAATGCAGACAGTTAAAAATTTTTAATTTTAATCTATATATAAGAGTATGTATGTGCACACGCGCATGCAGCATATATGTGTCTGGTCCCTGGAGCTGTGTGAGCCGCTATGTTTGGTGTTGGAAACCAAGTAAGTGCTCTTGAACTTCTGAGCTGTCTCTCCAGTTTCTAGAAGATTTTTTTGAAGCAATTATTTTCTTTCTTTGTGATTAGGTGTTGATTGTTATTATTACAATATTGCATTTTATGGCAGAAAATTTTTCTTGGTAACCCATAAAGCAAAAGATTATAGAGACACCAAAAATAAAAAGAACTGAGAGCACCCTGGAAATCCCCAACCACAGAGGAAAACCTTAAAATGAGAAGAAATGGTAATGAATCTGTCAAGCTGCTGCTAAAGTAGCCATCACAAGGGAGGTCGTGGTGGCGCACACCTACAGCCCAGCGCTCAGAAGGCAGAGGAAGCCAGATCGCTCTGAAGTTTGAGACCAGCCTGGTCTACATAGTCTCAAAATAGGGTAGAGTGGGACATGTAGCAAAACCACACATAACAATAATTTTAAAAATGTAAACGGATTAAATTCTTGCGTTAAGAGTCAGTGACTGGTGGCTGAATATATTTTTTTAAAGTCCCAGTTATATGTGGCTTAAAAGAAACTTGTTTTGGCCTCTAACTCAGTCCTACTAGGGAAGAACATACCTGAGAAGTGAACAAAGCAGAATTAAAAAGTGACAACATTTAAATGCAATTTAAATCAATATTTTAAAACAATCGTGGTGCTGGAGAGACGGCTCATAGGTTAAGAGCACTGGCTGTTCTTCCATGCATCCTGAGTTCAATGTCAGTAACCACACGGTGGCTCCCCACCATCTAGAATGAGATCTGGTGCCCTCTTCTGGTAGGTATAACACTGTATACATCATGATCATCATAATATTAACAAAATGTGGCTTGAAAAACAACCCCCTTTTAAACACTGTGACATTAAAATGTGGCCGTTTCCACTTAATGTACCCACCATCTTACCTGGTTCTCTCTCAGATCTCTCCTCCTTTTCTGACAGAGCTACCCTAAAGGAACAAACAGATTTGGGCTGAAATACATCTGAGGTGCATACTTGTCTGGTAGATCAAGTCATAAGTCACATATTTCTAGAGCTCTTACAGATATGCACAGACTGTACCTTAATCTTTCTTTCTTTTTCCTTTTCTTGAGACAGGGTTTCTCTGTGTAACCCTGGCTTGTCCTAGAGCTTGGTATGTAGACCAGGATAACCTCGAACTCATATCCACCTGCCTCTGCTGGGACTAAAGGCATGCGTTACCACTGCCTGGCTCCTTATTCTTATGTTCCGCCCCTTACTTCAGTAAACACTAACTCAGAGTCCATATCAGGATTGCACCGAGTCAATACACGGCTGAATATTCCTAATTTGGAATCTGAACTCCAAGAATGTCCACAGTCTTTTTAATGGAAAATGAAAAACTTCTTTATCATGAGGCTTTTTTTACGTACCCACTATTTAGAGTAACATCGTCTCACGCCACAAACATAAGACACACGGAGCTCACACCAGCTCCTTTCCTTTGCGCCTTTATCTTCCCTTCAGTAAGGACATGCGGGAGAACTGTGTGGAAATTTCTGGAGTCTTTGCTCTCACTAAAGAAACCACTGCATGCCAGCAAGTAGCATAATAATAATCTTGCTATTTTTTACTGTGTTAGAGTATTGCCCACGGACTTCAGAGTTTATTTTTTAATTAAAATTGTCCTAATCGATGAATTTAAGATATAAGAAGGCATAAATGAATTTCATATTTAGACTTTGATCCTGTTCCTAAGATATCTCAGTATGTTTATGCAAATATACAAAAATTCTTTTTTAAATCCTGAGAACTGGAATACCTGTACCAACACGTTGGGTAAGTGCTCTCACTCTGTGCATCTCAGAGCCCATGGCTGCAGGGATTCATTTTCATGTACTGGGGGCTGCAGTGACCTTTATGTCACTTGTAGGAGCTACTTGGGAAAATAAAGTGATGTTTGCCAAAGGAAGGACAAGCTAGCCTATGATACCCCTATTCCACAGTCATTTCCAGTGTGTATCTAACGTGCTGAGCTGGGCACAGAAACTGAGGAGAGACAGAGCTGTTATTTTCTTGGGCATAGCTTCACAGTCATCGGCACTGAGAGTTGTTAATGTGTGTTAAAGATCAATACAGTATTGATTTTTAAAAAATACTAAAAACAAAGACATTTCAGAGTAAATAGAAACTTAGGGTTTTAAAATGATATATTAACATCATATTAATCATTAATAACAATATTTTTAAGCAAGTTGGATGAAAGTGGGAATCTGCTGATAACTCAAAAGAATAGCTTTACTATTGAAGGTACATGAGATTTTCAATAAAGTTTCCCTATGAGAACGAAAACACTTTATTCAACTATTTAGTCCTGACTTGTTTTGGTTTTGGTTTTTTGAGACAGGATCTTACTATGTAGCTCTAGTTGACCTGAAACCATGGCTCACAGATTTCCGCCTGCCTCTACCTCCCCAGTGCTGTGTTTAAAGGCATGCATTACCACACCTTGCCTCATTCAAGATTTTAAATGTCAACATAAAAGCAATCTAAGTTTAATTTATACATTTTTAAAAGATGAATTTATTTACTTAATATACACAGAGTTCTGACTGCATGCCATAAGAGAATACTAGATTGAATTATATAGATGGTTGTGAGCTGCCAGGTGGGTGCTGGGGATTGAACTCGGGACCTCTGGAAGAGCGGCCAGTGCTCTTAACTGCTGAGCTATCTCTCCAGCTCCTGATTTTTACATTTTATAGACATAAACATTTTTGTTTGGATTTCCCATTGAGAAATAACATGGCTAGAATTCCCCATTCACTCAGCAGTACCTGTCACTACAGCCATGTGGTGCCGTCTTAGGCAGTTTGGTAAGAGTGCAGCAGCAGGGCAAAGCATGGGCAGAGCACAGGATAGCGGGCATGAGCAAGGCGCTTCGAGATGGATTTCTGACAGCTGCTGGCCCTGGCCCTGCCTGAACTCCTGCTGTCCCTACAGGCTTCCCCACAGCACTGTTCTTAACACATCCTTCCTCGTGACAGAATCTGGTGTCATCACAGTCGCCTGGAACTCTTATTCTTTTCTTTGCATACCATGTTGACAGCGGGATAAACATAGCAAGTGCTTGTGTTTGGAAAAGTGACACAGAGTAAGCCTTCAGTGAGCTAGAGAAGAGATAGTATCCAGGACAGCTTTGCCTACTTACTTATTGAGGTTTGCAGTAAGACAGCTGCCTTTGGCTGCTTCCTCTTTGGGGTCTGCACTGAGATTGCCTGGCATGTCTTGTAGTTGCTAAGAATATGAAATTTAATGGATTAATAGATTGAAAAAAATTGTTTCTTTTTACAAACAAAAGGAGAGTAGAAACTTTAGACAACAATAGAAAATAGAAATAGAGAGCACTGTGGGAAAGTGGGTTGCTCTAATCTTCACTGAGCCCCTTGCACATCGTTCATCCCGTCCACCTGTGAGAAGGTTAGCAACTTGTAATAGGTGCAAAGAAAATACACGTCACTACCAGCCTGTACTGCAATCTTCAGCCATCAATGAAGATGTTCTGCTTCAATTCTGAGGAGAAATCAGGCACATAAATTTGCCTAAATACATAATACATTATTCACGGAAGCGTTTATCATAGGAAACTTTTTAAAAAAAATCTTCACAAGGATCCAGCAATATCACTATTGGGTATATACCCAAAGGATGCACATTTGTACCCCAAAGGCATCAGCTCAGCTATGTTCAGAGCAGCATTATTTGTAACCTAGAAACAACCTAGATCCTTCTCAAGTGAAGAATGGATTAACAAACTGTGGTACATCTACACATTGGAGTACTACTCAGCAGTAAAAAAAAAAAAAAAAAAGACATCCTAAAATTTGCAGGCAAATGGATGGATTTGGAGAATATCCTCCTGAGCGAGGTATCACAAGCCCAGAAAGATAAACATGGGATGTACCCACTCATAAGTGGACTTTAGACAAAAAGCAAAGAATACCAAAACTGCAAACTATAACCCCTGAACAGCTTGGGATCAGAAGGAACTTAAAAGAGGCATCCAGAGATTCCCCTAGGAAGAGAAAACAGAGGAGATCACCTTAGCAAATTGGGATCATAACAGGCTGCAACCAAGAAGAGGTGGGAACAAATCATGAGAGAAGGAGATGGTTGAGTGAGAGGAGCAACAAAGAGGGAGAAAAAAAAAAAGATGGATATCTTGATAGAAGAAGCCAATGTGGGGTTGGAAAGAGACAGGTGCTAGGGAAACCTCCAAGAACTCAAAGGATGTCCCTGGCTAGGTCTCCAAACAATAGTGGAGGGGATGCCTAAACAGGACTTCCCATGTAATCAAATGAATGATCACCCTACGTGCCATCACAGAAGCTACATCCAACAATGAATAGAGGTGGAGGCAGAGATCCATGGCTGAGCACTGGGTCGAGCTCCTGGACCAGCTGAGAGCAGGGGAGGAGAGTCTATATGAGCAAGGGGATAGGGATTATGAGGAAAATTCCCACAGTGATGGCTGGCTGGAGCTCTGGGGAGTTCACTGAATCAAGAACAGCCACTGGGGAACCATTGGGAAAAGGAGCTAGGCCCTGCAAGGGTAGGCAACTGTCAGATGGCATGGGCAGTATGTGGAGCCTCGAGGGGTGGGATCAGACTGTGTTCCTGTGCCTGGGCTGGCACCTTGGAGCCCATTCCCTGCAAAGGAGCACCTAACCCAGTCTTGGTTTTGGGACTAGGAAACCGGACTTTCCTGGATTGGATGTGCCACACTGAGCTGACCCACCTTGAGACTTCTTGCCCTTTTTGGGAGGGGCTGGGGGGATGGGAAGGGGGAAGGCTGAAGGCTGACTGGGAGGGATTGGGAGGGGGAGCAGGGGGATACATGGATAAATACTCTCTTAATGAATAAAAAAATCTAGCATCAGAAAAAAAAATAAAATAAAAACTTTAGCTGGGCTGTGGTGGCACACACCTTTAATCCTGTAATTTGGGAGGTGGAGGCGGAGGCAGGCAGATTTCTGTGAGTTTGAGGCCAGCCTCGTTTACAGAGCAAATTCTAGGACATCCTGGGCTACAAAACACCAAAAACCTTGACCAACCAACCAACCAAAACCTTTAATCAGGGGCAGCTTTGGGGCCAAAAGATATTATCTTGTAAAATGATATTTAAAAACAGTAGGGCATGGTGGTCTGCACCTTTAATCCTAATCTAAACCCTTTGAGTTCAAGGCCACAGTGAGGCCATTTCTGAAAAAAAAGGAGACTCGAGAGATTATTCATCAGTTAAGAACATGCACTGTTCTTCCAGAGAGCCGAATTCAATCCTAGTTCCCACATCAGACAGCTGACGACCACCTCTTGTTAGTCTCTGAAGCTGCTGCAATGGCATCCATGTCAGGGCCATGCTGTGTGATCCTGACATCTTGAACCACATCTGTGACTTTAGGGCAAGGGCAATGACATTTGCCTCACACTTCTGAAACTGACACATGGGTTATCTGACCATCTTCAAGCACATGCAATTACCTTTTATCACTTACTAATTAAATTGTTTTCCTTTACATAGATTTTGATAGTCCCGTCTATTTGAAGGGTTTTGTTTGTTTGGCCGGTTTGTTTTCTGAGACAAGAGTTTGTGTAGCTCCGGATGTCTTAGAACTCACTCTGTAGACCAGGCTGGCCTCAAACTCACAGAGATTCACCTGCCTCTGCCTCCTAAGTGTTGAAATTAAAGGTGTGCATCACCACTGCCCAGCGTATTTTAAAATTTTCATTACTGGGGCTGGAGAGATGGCTCAGTGGTTAAGAGCACCAGCTGCTCCTCCAGAGGACATGAGTTTGATTCCCAGCAACCACATGGCAGCTCACAACTGCCTGTAACTCCAGTTCCAAGGCACCTAACACCCTCATACAGATATACATGGAACCAGAACACCAATGCACATAGATAAATTTTTTTTGAATCACATTTTATAAATCTTTTTTTTTTTAAAAAAAGAGTTTAAAATGTGTAGGTGTCATGGGGCCTGGAAGAGTATGTTGCTGGGTCCCAGAGCTGGAGTTATAGGCAGCTGTGAGCCACTCGGCCTAGGTGCTGGGAACTGAACTCCTCTGCAGGAGCTCAGCTCTTAGTCCTGAGCTGCCACCTCCAGCTCCATGTCACCTCTTGTCTACTCGTCTCTCTTATCTTACCATACCAGTACCTCAGCCTGCAAGGTTCCTGTGTATTTTACTGCTGTTGGTGGCTTTCAGATCCTAGAGGGGATGGATCCTTAGGAGTGGGGGAAATGTTTCCCAAGGTTTTGTGGTTTTGAAACTAAACTTAGCTAGAGACAGTTTCAATGCTATCACCTAACAAAGTGTGGTACAGCTAAAGAAGGGAGCCCAGGAGACATACCTTGAGAGCTATGAAGTCATAGGGATGAAAGTCAGCACAGGCCTCCTGGATTTGGGACATCATTTGAGCTGTTTTCTCCCAGAACCGAAGCAGTGTTCTCTGAGGAAAAAGGAAAGGCAACATTATAGTTGTCTAAGATCTGTTGAAGACTGTTTGCCTACTGCTGTGTGCTCCATAACAGACAGGAACTGATCCTACTGTCCAAGGACAGGAAGCAGAAAGAATAGACCACAGTTCTTTATTAAAGGTAGCACCTGAATCTGTAGGTACATGTGCCCATCTGTATACAGCAATGGAATGTACCAAGTGGGTGACTATAGCTCATAATAAGAAAAAGCAAACCAATGAGTTCAAAAGCCAAAACAGAAATATCAAAGGCATAAAACACCAATCTCTATATGTAAAATGCTTATGCTAGTGTATATATAAGCATGTAGGTGTGCTCGCATGCCATGGTGTGTGCCTATAGAGGTTTTTCTACCATATGGGTCCCAGGGATCAAATTCAGGACCTCAGGCTTGGCAGCAATCTTCACTTGCTGAGCCATCTCTGGCCCATGAGAATCTTTTTGCGTGTAATCCTAGCTGTCCTGGAACTCGCTCTGTAGACCAGGGTGGTCTAGCACTCACAGAGATCCACCTGCCTCTGCCTCCTACATGCTAGGATTACATGCACCACCACTGCCCCATAAGTATCTTTTTATTACAGAAAGTATTTACTACTAAATTTGGCCTTTTATTAAGGGCTCAAGAAAGACTTGGTGCCTCAAAATGTGTCATTTAGCTAACTCAGATAATTTATAATCTTCCTTGTTGCTTCAAGATTCCTGTTCCAAGACAAAGGCTGAATGGAGAGAACAGAAGAGTACCGAGTTGGGGAGGCTAAATGCAGCTCTCAGCCAGGCTTGTGAGCCTAAGGCTTGGCTCTCACAGACCCTAGAAAGGGGTGGATTAAACTGTCAGAGCTGCACTGTAGAGGGCCTAGCTGCCTCTTAGTAGGTTAAGGCTTGGCTTATGCTGTCAGAGAACTACAGATGCACAATAAAACAGGTTCCGACAGAAGAAAAAAAAAACCTTTAAGAGGGTTATAGTGTGCATAGGTGCTTAAGAAAGAATAGAAAATAGGTATAGACAGTCATAGGAAAATACTTTAAAAATAAGTAAATTTTTTTTTTAAAAAAAGGGTAAAGTAATATAAAAAGAATAAGTCACATAAAGATGGGAAATACACAGGGAGTCTGGATTCTGTATAGTATTGTGTTGAATTTGAGGTTTTTTTGAATGCTGATGAATAAACAACAGCTACTGAGAGACATGGGACTGTAAAAGGAACTGCTGCATTAAACCAACCTAGATATTTGAAGGATGTCTTAATTTTAAAATAGACGTTAGAAAACATTTTGCATTTGGGGAGAGGTTATGCTTTTGTTTTCACGGGAAATGACAGCCTATGGATTCCTTCAAAATTAATAGAGACCAGATTTGATTGGGGGAGGACCCCCTAAAAATCTTGGTTACAGAATAAAGGAAAACTACAAGACAGATTATGTATATGCTGGTCCCTGGACATGGAACAACTCTGATACTGGATGAGACATGATAAATCTTATTGGTTATAGAATCCTCATCCTTTCATATGGCTTAGAGATTTGGTTATACAGTCCAAACAAACTTACAGAGTTGACAGATGTCTTTTACCTGCTCAAACATAAAACAAAAAAAGTTTGTATGTTTTCAGAGCACTGGGACCAGACACCAATGAAAATGGGTGGCCCACATAATCCAGCCTTTCAGGGTGCCTCCGTAGCAGTTTCCTCAGAGTTCTGCCTTCAGAACAACTTCAAGGCTGCTGTCTGAGATGTATAGCCTCACAGACTACTCTTGCCAGAACTTCAGATAAGCCTACACTTTCCCATTACATGGAGACTGGACAACAAATGCTATGGCTAGTCTTCTTAGGACTCAACCATTATCTTAATTTTCTCAGGGTCTGGAGATGCCATTAACCCCCCAGACAACATTAAGTAGTCTAGAGAATCCACTGCCCACATTCCAACGAGGTAGTCATTCTGTGGGTTATGGATGTTTGTCATTTTTTAGTAAGGGATATAGGAATATAGGATAAAAGACAACTATTCATCTCAAATATTTTACATTCATATAGATTTTCATATATCAATACAATTTAAAATTATTTTTGTCATACCATTTATAAGTTTCTACTCTTGTTTAAGGTATTGTAATTATGTGGCTCATTTAAAAATGTAATGTAAAGTTCTAGTCTTTGAAAGTTATTACTACAAACTGTTTAAGACAAGAAATGAAGTTTAGTAGTTAGTCATCTATGACAATCAAACCTGTAGTCATGTTAGGTATGTTTTCAAGGTTAAATGGATATATTTTAGATAAGTGGTCTTCATTACAGAATATGGTATTTAAGATGACTAATAATATAAAGCTTTTCATTATATATACAGTATTCTGCCTGCATGTATGCCTATGTAGGCAGAGGAGGGCATCAGATCCCACTATAGATGGTGTGAGCCATCACACCATGGCTGAGAATTGAATTCAGGATCTTTGGCAGAGCAGCCAGTGCTTTTAACCTCTGAGTTATCTCTCCAGCCCTAAGGCTTTTCATGATAGTGAGACACGTCGGCTCCTGGCAGCAAATGGGTATTAAAGACCCTCCATATAGTGTTTTCTTTCACTGTGACAAAGATAGCCATTTGGGCAAGAAACTGCCTTGTCTCAACTGCTGACAGGATGCTGTCCAAACTGGATAAACAGGACACAGAGGAAAACGACTACCAAGCTGGCCAAGACAGGGTGGGACAAGTCCTTCAAAATTCCTGCTTTCCAGAAAAGTCTGTCAGATATTATACGTTTGTGGCTCAAAGGTAGCTGCTCCAATGTTGTAGAGGAACCTTGAGTGACTACCTAGGCAGCCAGCTGTTTCTGTCATTTCTATAGTTTTGGAGGTTGCTTGCTTTGCACCTTCCTGTTTACCCAGGTAATAATATATTCTTCTCGGTTTCTGATGGAGTTGAGGATGAGATATAGTTTCTCTTGTGAGCAGATTTAGAAAAGACACAAAAGAGATGTAAATTTTTATGGGATGGAGAAACATAAAAGCTTAAACTGTTTAAGAAAATGTTTTGAGATCTAAAAAGATGGTTTTGGGTTGGTGCACAGGTTAGGATAGAAAGTATATTAAGTACACAACTTTAGATACTCACCAAGATAGGATAGATGAAAGAGTATTTCCTATAAATTTGCCAAATATTGGTTACTGTAAGTGTAATTCTTGGTAATTGTTCTTATTGTATATAGTCTTACTATGTTAAAGATAAAATCTTTATTTGTTTAACTGTGAAGAAATGTGTTGCATTTGTTATATTGCATAGTATTTGTTTAACTATGTAAAGAGATGGTGTTGTTTTATCTTGCCTGTCTAGGGCACATGATTGGTCTAATAAACATCTGAACGGCCAATAACAAGGGAGGAGGTATAAGCGGAACTTCTGGGAGTAGTGATCCATCAAGGCCCAACAGACAGGCAGTGGTAGCTCACACCTTTAATCCAGCTCTAGGAGAGTTGAACCAGGAACCAAAACAGCTGGGTGGGGAAAGAACTATCGGGCAGGAGTTTAGCATTCTATCTGAGCAACCAGTTAGTCTGAGGACCCCTGAAGATAGGACTTACTCTCTTCACCCTGAGGAGTTGGCTGGTGAGAACTGGCTGTGGTTTAGTCTCTATATCTCTGATATTCCAGCTTTCCCCCAACATCTGGCTCTGGGTCTTTATTATAATACTAAATAGAATTCATGCAATAAGTTTCTGTGTAGCCTGGCCTCGAACTCAGGGATCAGCCTGCCTCTGCCTCCTGAGTGCTGGGGCTAAAGACTTTTGCCACCACTGCTGGCTTACTACCCCCCTTTCAACCTCAGAAAGTCCCTAATTTTTCACCCTGCTAGGACCCAAAGAGAATAGTGTGAAAGTACAAGACAGTTCTAAGTCTCTCTTCAGTTAGAGCTTTACAGTTCTCTGTCAGAACTTCAACAGGTCAATTACAGCCGTCACAGGAACCTAACCAATGATGCGAGTTTTCTTAGACCCACTAGATGACGTGTGAAAAGGACTTTCACCACTCATCTTTACTTCAAGAACATGCTGGCCATGGAGTGGGCACCTGGTAGGTAGTGAGTGACTGAGACAGCATATTGCAGCGACTGGCTCCAAGCAAATCCACTTTCTGACAGACATCCATCTTTAACTTGTCAAAAGAGCCTTTGCTATTTCTCACTTGGATCTGTACCTGTAATAATATAAAAAGTCCATTATTACCAATTACCAAAGATGGAAATCTAATGGGTCTGAAATAAATTTCTCCAGAGACATGAAATTATCACAGTTCCTTTCTCTGTGTTATTATCATTCCAAGATTAATGAGGGTGTTTAGCTGTTTTTGAGAATTGTAGGAGATTCTTTCTTATTTTTGTCTCTCTTTTAAAAATTTACTCATTTGTATAGCGAGGGCATTGTGTGTAGGGAGGGTGCATGCATGTTTAGGGTACATCATGTGTGTGTAGGGAGGGTGCATGCGTGTTTAGGGTACATCATGTGTGTGTAGGGAGGGTGCATGCGTGTTTAGGGTACATCATATATGTGTAGGGAGGGTGCATGCGTGTTTAGGGTACATCATGTGTGTGTGTGTGTCTGTCTGTCTCTCCGTCTGTCTGTGTATAGGGAGGGTGCACATATGTGTGTATGAAGGTCAGTTGTCTCCTCTTGCCGGATGAATTCTGAGGATGGAATTCAAGTCTCCAGGCTTGGTGGTGGGGGCCCTGACCCTAGAGCCATCTCACTGGCACTCCAATAGCTAACTGTTAAGGTGAGAAAATCTGAGATGAAAACTATATCGTTAAGAAGAAAAAAGTATCCTAGATAAAAATATCCAAAATGTTTAGAATATGCACAGTATATAAGAATATGATGTGGGAAGGTCTTTCTGTATGCTGTGAATATCAATCTTTAAATAAAGGAGCTGTTTCGACCCTTGGGAAGGACTGAGGGGATGCCTCAGTGGGCAAGGTACTTGCCACCAAGCCTGGTGGCCTGAGTTTGATCCTTAGGCCCCACATGGCAGAACTAACTCCCGGAAGTGTCCTCTTCAGTTTGCTGTGGATGTGCTCACGTGTGCAAAAGAAATGAATGAATGTAATAAAAATTTAAAGACAAGCATATTTGGTGGTACATATGCTCCTCCCAAACAATAAGTGAAATGTAATAAAAATTTAGAGGAATAAATAAAAGACATTTTGTGGGGCTGTGTTAAAATGGCACTCCGCAGTGATGCACATCCATCCACATAAAGTTGAGACGGCTGAAAAGAAGTTCTAGAACACAGAAAGAGCCAAAGACAGCTTTCTAGTTTAATGTCTCAAGTGGGCTGTGGCTTGAGCTGTGATCTGCTGGGTTCCCAAAGTCTCTCAGGAGCCTTGGTACATCACAAGCTGCATATGACAAACCTAGGTTTCTGTTCATACAGACAAAGGGGACAGAGTCAAGCACCGCTGCTTGGGAGCTGCATTTTCTTGGGTCATCCGTTTGCTGATGGCTCCTTTAAGAAAGGCCTTCTGACTCAATGTTAGTGCAAAAAACTCAAAAGAGGTCTTTCTACTAAACACTTAAACGGTGATCATAAGCAGTGGGTGACTGTGCTCTACTTGGTGACAGTGTGGACCCTAAAATTCCCCAGATTTAGGATGGTAAACATGTTTCCTGCTGGTACCTCTGTCATGAGGCTAAGTTCTCACAGACCAGGGATCTGGGTGGAGCCAGAGCCATAGCCAAGGCTTTAATCCTAGCCCTGCCTTAGCAGATTAAATGGTCAGAAAAAGATAAGAGTTAGACAGTAAAGACAGATTCAGTAAAGAAAAAAAAAACCCCACCTGTAAACGGTTTACAGTGTGTTTAAAAATATACACAGGCTTGGGAGAGAAAGAAAGGATTGAGAAAGTCCTTAACAAAGAAAGAGTAAAACATTTAATAAGCTATATATAAAGATGGAAACTACGCAGTCTGGGTACTGTACGTTATGTCATCAGTGAGGTTTCTGAGTGCAGAGGAAGGAGAAGGCGTCTAAAAGACATCTGATCATAAATATTGCTGGATTAATCAACCTCTGTATTTTATAAATGCCTTGACTTCAAAATTGAAGTCTAAAGATAAATTACTTTCGAGGAGAGGTTTTGTTTTTATTTCCACAGAAAAAATGAGAGGCTGTGGATTTATTCCAGGTTAAAGAAAATAAGGTTTGATAAAGGAAGACCCCCTGAAAAACCTCAGATGGCACGGATGGCCCAGATGCTCCCATATTTCAGAGCACCTCTGTTCCCAATCCTGGGCTAGCGGTCCTGAGTGCCAGACTGGGCAAGCCAAGGAACAGAGCCAGCACTCTCCTGTGGCTCCTGCTCCAGTTCTGCCTTCAAGATCTTTCTCTGGTTGAGGTTCCCATCCCGACCTCCTTTAAAGATGGACTGTGCTGTGAACTTGAAGCTGAAGCAACCCCTCTCTTTTCTGATTTGCTTTTGGTTGTGTGTGAGTAACTGAGATGTGAAGCCATCACAACATCTGGTAGAGGGAGGCGCCATCAGCATTAACCACCAGACTATTAAATAGGTTGTCTCTATACAATGAATTAATGAATGAATTTTAATATCCATATATCATAAATTTAAGGTGTATATTTATCTTTATATATATTAGGATCCTACCCAGGATCTACATCTTCATCTCTGGGGGATATAATTTATAATGACTTTATTTTACAAAAATGTGTATACAATATGAGTTACTGTGGCAGAATGAAAAATTTAATAACCTCTACTTTCCTTAGAACTAACAATCATTTCATATGATTTTTACTTCCATTATTTTTTCTATCTGTATATTCTTATAAAAGTCTAGGTAGGTAATATTTAAAATATGATTAGGGTGTGAGATATTGCCATTGCCAAAATATCCAAGAAACCAAGTATTGATATTAAAACATTTTTCAAAAAGTAGTCTAGAGCTAGGAGCAATGGAGCAATGGTGTATACCTGTAACCCCAGCTCTCCAGAATCCAGCCTAGGCTATACAGTAGCCTATCTTTTCTTTTTAAAAGGCTAATATTTTCTTATCATTGTTAAATTATTCTGTATTAGTTCTCTGTGTTAGTGTCAAGAAAAGGAAGCTGGAGAGATGGCTCAGTGGTTAAGAGTATTGGCTGCTCTGTTCTTCTAGAGTTCTGAGTTCGATTCCCGACAACTACATGGCATCTACATGGCATCTACATGGCAGCTCACAACCATCTATAATGGGATCCAATGCTCTTCCCAGTGTGCACCTGCACATGCAAACAAAGCGCCCACATATATAAGAGACACAGACAAAGGCATATATTTACTTACTTTTCTAAACTTTTCCATTTGTTTGAGGGTGTCTGGGTCAAGCTCCTGGGATGCATCCTTCATCCACAGCAGGGCTCCTCTATACTCTGTGCGAGCCCGTTCCATGCGATTAATGGTCATCAAAGTGTCAGAAATGGCCCTCTGACTGAACGTTGCTACTTCTTGCTTAAGACGAGACAGGGGAGTGCACAAGGCCAATCTAACAGCAGAGAGGTAAAGATCAGAGGGTTGTACATCCATGAACAAATCCTAGACCCACCACGACACGTTTACCACGTAGAGGAATCACAAGCCCATCTATAAGACTTAGAAAGCAGACCAAGATAAAGGAAAGGTGTTTCTACAGGTCTACTCCTTTTAACTGTAGGAAGCATAGCTGATAGCACCTTGAATGTTGATCCAGATAAATAACCTAGCAGGCACAACTGCCACCTAGACAAGAGTTCTGGTCTAACAAAGGACCCGAGTGTGTAAATCACAATCTATTCACAGAGTGCTCAGCTGGCAAGTATAGGGAGAAGCTGGCTTTAAAAGATAAGAAGGCTAGAACTAACAAGGATGCAGTTTTTGACAGCTGAGTGAGGATGGGCCCGAAGGCTGCTTTGGATACAGTGGCAGAGAGGGCCTGGGACCCACGGGCTTAAGTCCTTTAAGGAGGGTTTCCGCACTAACATGGCACTACAGAATAAGCTGTCTGGGCAAGGCATCACAATGCAGACCTGCTGAGGTCACTTTTCTCATTTTTTTCTGTAATACATGGACTTGAGCTCTATTTAGAGTATATGTTTATACTCTAAAATATATATAAGTGTAAATGGTTGTATATATATATATATACACACACACACACACACACACACACATATACACATATTAGATGTATGAGATAGTCTTTGTAACACATTTTTAAGCTAAACACTGTGAAATACTAAGTGGAAAGTATATCGTAAAGGAAAAACTATCAGGCTGGGTTTGGTGGCCCAGGTCTTTAATCCCAGCACATGGAGAGGTAGAGGTGAGTGGATATTTATGAGTTCAAGGCTAGCCTGGACTACATAGTGAACTTTTCTTTAAAAAAAATTAAATTTTAAAAAAGAAAAGTTTCAATTTCATCATAGATAGTATATGTCCAAACAGTGAGTGCCTGGAGGAAGGTATGGTTTAAGGGTCATGATTCTGCTAGACTGCGTGAAGCCTGGGGGTTAACTGCCAGCATCTCAGAAGACGGGGAAATGGAAAAAATAGAAACGCATGTTTTAAATATTAGCCATTCTGTGACTCTATTATGGTAAACCATTTAGAAATAGAAATATAGCGCTAAATGCTATTTTTAGGAATTAGGCAATCAAGAACATTAATTTTTAAGTAATTAATTTGAATGCAAATGAATAATTAAAAGCCAGGCATAAAATATATATCCTCAAACATGTTTCTCTTGGATGACTTATTAGAATGACCAGTGACCTTTCTCTGCTAACGATGGGAACTTAGCACACATGTCAGAGCATGCTCTGACTACAGAGTGAAGGGTGAGGAAAAGCCGTGTGAACCTTTGCTTGGCTGAAGAACAGAGTGCCTTGCCAGCAGCATCCATCATTTTGCCAGCTCGAGTTGCATCCCGTTCGGCTTGAAACTTTAAAAAGAGCCCTAGTTCATTTTCTTCCTCTGATATAACTAGAGGAAAAAAAAAATTAGTTTAGTTAATTGTCCCATTTCATCGTTTTCTTAAAACAAGTAAATAGGAGACATGACTCTGATGAAGGTGCCAACCACCGAGCCTGATAATGATAACTTGGGCCCCACACATGGGAGGGGAACTGACCCCTACAGGTCTGCCCTCCGCACATGTGCTGTGGCACTTGGGTGTACACTCTCACACACCTGACACGCCGAGATTCTCACACTGGCTCCACACTACAACCGTAAGGGGAGGGACATTTTTATCATGTGAGCCTGTACCCCAATGGGGAGAGGTTAATTCCGCCAGTCTAGAACGCACTGGTTTCCAAACACTCCGGACACTTAGATGCTGACTCAGCAGATCTTCCCTCTGGAAAACTGACTAGTGACAGACAAACCCGTGAATGAGTCATTTTCTAAGGTGCATTCACACACTGCAGGATAATTGTTCTTTATGCATACAAGTACTTGTTTTTTATTTATAATTGTTGAATTATTCTTGACTTCCACTCTGGCTCTGGTTCCTGGTGCTCCCTCCCCTAGAACCACAGACATCTACAGTCCTGCTGTAGAACCTATAAGAACTGTCACCTGGTGCAATGCCACCCAGAGTGTGCTGCAGGATGTGAAGAAAAACAGAGAGACTCTGACCAATTTGACTATTTTCATATCTGTCATGGCTAATTAAAAAAAAAAAAAAAAAAAAAAACAGTGGGCTTTGGCTAAGAGGGTGCAGCTCGGAACATGTGTCCTGCACATGTGAGGTCCCATATACACAAAGAGGTAAGCTTAGGTTTTATATGGTTTATTTTGGGGACAGGGTTTCTCTGTGTATCCCTACATGTCCTGGAACTGGCTCTATATACCAGGCTGGCCTTGAACTCACAGAGATCTGCGTGCCTCTGCCCCCTGAGTGCTGGGATTAAAGGCATGTGTCACTACTGCCCAGCTCTGAAATAGGATCTTAGTATGCATAGGATAGCCTTGAGTCTCCATGTCTCATGGCCTCCAGGCTATGATCCTCAAGTACTGGGATTACAGACATGCAGACACACACCTGCTTTGCATGTTTTTTCTATTTAGTCACTCAAGAATTCATCTTTTTTTTTTTTTTTCCTGAGGAAGGGTCTCCCTACAGAGCCTGGACTGTCCTGGAACTCACAGAGATCCACCTGCCTCTGCCTCCCAAGAGCTGCACTTAAGGATGAGCACCACTATACCCAGCCTGGAACTCATTCTTACTACACTTTACAAAGGTGTCAGACTTCATGAGAACCACACAGGAAAATACTGCTCCTTCACCCATCTAGTTCCTCCCTGCCCCTTTAAACCACTCTCAAATGGACGAGTCTGTAAGTGCTCCACCTGAGGTAAGAGGACATGAAACGACATATGTCAGGCCCTCTTTGTCTTAGTCAGGGAGAAAACTGAGGTTGAAAACTGAGGGTTTCTCTGTGCTCCAGATGTAGAGGTTAAGGACACGGTGCATCTTCTGAAGTGAAATTCTGGGTTTCCCTGGGGCTGTGACTGCTGACATCACAGGAACCAAACATGCATATGTTTCTGTGACAGGAATCAAGGGGGCGCTGAACAGACCCCACTGGACTGGATAGCAGGGTAATAGCCACAGTTAAGAAATGCTAACCAGAGCTGACAGCATCCACCTAACAGATGCAGTTTGACAATGAAAGTCACGTGGGAGGAAACATGGGGCGTGTCTTTAGTTTGAAGACAAATGGTGGCCCAGAATTGGCCTGTGGTGGATGGAATATGAAAATGGCCTCATAGACTCAGGGAGTGGACTTGCGGCAGGTGTGGCCTTGTTAGACTTAGAAGTGCTGCCCATTATTCTGAAAACTCTGTCCAATCTCTACACCCAAGCACTTTGCTCTTAACCCACAATCATTTCTGGGGACTCCCCAACTGTCACTATGACCAAAAGGCATGAGTTTACAGCCTTTCCTACAGTGTGGATTTCAGTAAAGATTACAAACAGTGGAAATGTTAATGTATCTAAAACTTTTATCTCTTTTTATAAATTTAAAAAGTTCTTGAAAGCTTCAGAGCCTTGGATCTACCTCTCTCAAGTCAAATGGAGTCCAGATGAGTGAGTACTCCTGTCAATCAGCCACCTCAGCTTCCCCTACTGCCCACCCCTCAGGGTGAGGTCCCCATTCGCTTGCCCTGGGACTTCTCCCTTCCGACAACTTCCAGGACCACAGGCCTGCAAGCTTCAGGTTTTCCCCTAGACTCCCTAACTTTACTCTCTGTCCCTAGTCTATATTTGTCCTAGCAGATTTCCAACCAGCTGACTGTAAGCTGCTCCAAAACTGCCTGCAGCGTGCCAGCCTTGGGCGTTCCTTCAGAACCCGCACTCCAGACTGCTAAAGCAGCTGGCACACAGAACCTGGGCTGGGCAGCCAGCAAAAGAAAATAAACAAGAACAGAACCAGCCCTCCCACGCCTGCACCCCTCTCCCCTTTGGCCTCAGGTCTCCATTTCAGTCTTCCTAAGCCCCAACAATGATACCCCATTTCAGCTCAGTAGCAGTTACAAAAGAGATTTTGGTCATCCCTTCGCAGCAAAGGGCTAGAACAGTAGGTCTCAAAGAAACCCAGGCATGAGCCCTGAACAGCTTGGGATCAGGACAATTGCCCATCAAAGCAGACACCGGCCACCTCCTCTGGCTTTACTGGGCTCCTCCCAGCACTTCTGATACCACCCCCTACCCTAAATCTCTCCACCCCAGAGGCTGGGCTTCAGTTCCCTTGCCAGCTTCTTCTCCTATAATTCATTTTGGCCATTCTCCTGAACCTCTCTTCATCTTTTGTTCTCTCTCTTCTTGCCCCCCCCATGTCCCCATTCAGCCTCGACTGTCCCAGATGTCTCAGGCTGTGCTTACCCTCATATCTACATTAAAAATCTTCTCAACTCTACCTAGGAGTGGTCATGTCCTCATGTTCATTCAGAAAAAAATGTTAATTTAACATTCTAATTGCTTGAGAGGTATGAATTTTCTATGACTCATAACTTTAATATTAGGGAAAATCACTTTTGTGTGAGGATTTAAAGCTCTCTGGGGACATGGAATACTTTGATCAGGTATAAATTGAGCATAAATCATCGCCGGAT
The DNA here is from genome assembly GCA_033318265.1 of Phyllotis vaccarum. NCBI lineage: Eukaryota > Metazoa > Chordata > Mammalia > Rodentia > Cricetidae > Phyllotis > Phyllotis vaccarum. The sequence continues at coordinate 11,413,705 of JARWLC010000007.1, forward strand.
CTTACCTTTGTTGATGCTGAAAGGACAGGTGAGGCTCAGCCTGGGCTGCTTGGGTGGGACTAGCCTGCCAGTGTCCACAGCAGCACAGGTTTGTCCCAGGGCAAGTTATTCCATAAATATGTATAACACTGTTCAGTGACACAGCAAATGCTGGTCCCATACAGCTCAACATTCAGGCTCCATTACACAAAGTTCCTAGTCCGGTGCTAACCTACAGTATTTGTCTGCTAGTATGACAAGCAGAAGACCTATTAGTGTGAGGGTCCTCAAGACACCACAAACGTGTGTGTCATCTCAAAGAGAAGGCACACAATGAGGCCTGCAGATATGATCTCTTCCTTATTCTGAAATGCCATGGGGATGCTGAGTGATTTCATGGCAAAATTGGAGACACACAAACTTTCCAGTGTTTCTTGGCATTTCCATTTCAGTGGATGATGACGGTCCAGTGGTCACAGCAGCCTTTACAGCTTAGTATTTCTGACCATTAGGAATCCGCCCTAGCTTCCTTGTCCATTGCCTTTCTCAGCCTTAGTTACAAGCTCGTCTGTGCACGCAGGCTCTTTTCTTCCTTTCATCTCATTTGCTGGCCTCCAAATCTCTTCGGTCCTCAACTCTACCCTCAACAAACCACATTCCCTTTGTCAATACTGTCCCCACAGTCACTTCCAATGCAGCTCTGTTACGTCTCTGAACTGACTCAACTACATGCTTTTGGTATCATCTATTTTGCTACAAAAAGTTCTTTAACAATTTTCTTGGGAAAGACACATACACACATAGTATATATGACAAATTCATACACAAACAACCTCCCTAATCATGCTGACTGTGGCCCACGGTCATCTCACACTAGAGTGATCTTCCTACTCAAGCCTTCTGAGTGCTGGGGCTGCAGGGGAGAGTCACCACACAGACAGGAAAACAGCTTATCAAAGAGCAAGTATTTACAGAATACTGAATACATGCTAGATACTGTTTTTAAGGTTTGGGACATACAAGTAAATGAAAGCAATTCTTGCATGGTCAGATCCAACACAACGGCTCGTGGGCAATGGCACTTGCCACAAGCCTGATGACCTGAGTTCAATCCCCAGAGTCCACGAGAGAATTGGCTCCTGCAAGGGCTCCTGCCCTTAAATAAAATTAGTAAGTAATAAAAAAATCTAAAGGAGCACAGCCTAGGTGCAAAAAGAAACAACAGAACAGATGGAATATGGCTGTTCTGAGGGCACAGGGGAGTTGTAAAAGAAAGTGGGTTTGAATTTAGATAGACATGCTCGCTGTGGAAGAGATCAGCACAATTCAAGAATGGGTTCTGGAATGTGAGGTCAGAGGGCTAGCCACACCCACTAAGGGCTAGCCACACCCACCAAGGGCTAGCCACACCCACTAAGGGCTAGCCACACCAACCAAGGGCTAGCCACACCCACTAAGCCACTGTAACTGAAGCAGAGAAGGAAATCCCACCCTGAAGTGGCCAGGGACAGAGAAGATGCCCAGCAAAGGCAGGAGCCTGAGGGAAACCAAAGTGGGGTGCACATCTGGATGAGAATAAAGGAGGTGACCTGAGGAGGAAGTTATCAGCTGTGGGGACCAGCACTGTCCCTGGGTGACACTTCTTGCGACCTGACAACAGCAGAGGAAGTGACATGCACCGAGCATGAGTAATGCAGAAGGAAAAGAGCCTGGTGGTGGGAATCACCCGTAACCCTAGCATTCAGGTGGAGACAGAAGATGCCAGGTCAGCGGGGACTACATAGCAAGACTGTCTCAAAAAGACACAAGGAATAAAGTCCCTACAAACTATACAAACAACCCTATTGAATGTTTCTGTGAGAAAAAGGATGGAGGTGCTGAGTGCAGGGGATGAAAGAGGTTCTGGGTGTTGGGCAAGAGAGAGAAACCAAGGCTAGAAAGTGAGTCTGTGTCAGGAATTTAATGAAGAAGGGAAAGGTGGGCACTGGGGATTCTGACAACAGGTCACTATAAACATTCATAGTTTGCAACAAAAACTCATGAAATAGTTTGGTAAACAACTACTTTGCCACTAACTGACTCATTTCCAAAAATGCATATCAATATTTATTTCAAAGGGAAATCATCAGATACCTATGATGTCATACCATTGAGTCTTAGCTGATATTTCTCAACTATCTTCAGAAGTTCATTGCATGTCTCCTGGATTGAGTGAAAAACCTTGAAAAATAAATTTGATTAGGACAGTTTAAAGAACAATAAACAAATACATCTTCCAGCACTTTAAAACCAGAACATTGGCATAAAAGTATCTATTGGGTATACTTCATAAATTATGTCCATTTTTATTTGGCTGTGATATACACCCCTTAAATATATTTGTGTCTGTTTTATAAATATTATGTCTATTTTTATTGACTGGGAGGTACTTCAGGCTTAGTTTTATTACTGATATAGAAAAAAATGTAAATTTTCCCTGTGAATACTAGAGAGATAAACGTGTGAAATTTACCTATATAATTTGTCCCCTCCCTTCATCTCCCAACTATTTAAACACTAGGAAGGTGTAGTCAATATAAAGTGCATTAAATAATGCCAACAACGCAGGAAAGGAGAAATAGTTGGTGCTCTTTATTTATTTGTTTTTACTTTATGCCCATTGGTGTTTTTCCTGCATTTTCTTCTGTGTGTGGTTGTCTGATCCCTGGGACTGGAGTTACAGACAGTTGTGAGCTGCCATATGGGTGCTGGGAATTGAATCTGGATCCCCTAGAAGAGCAACCTGTGCCCTTAGCCACTGAGCCATCTCTTCAGCACCCAGAAACAGGTGATGGTCTTAATTATAATAATTGAGATGAGATTTTCTCTAGATTGCAGCTCTGAAATGAATAAAACCAAAAGAGAAGCAGCTGATACTCAATATGGCTTTTTCTAATATTAGCTAAAGCAAAACAACCCAATAGGTTTACTATAAAAAATAACGTATTGGGCTGGGTGGTGGTGGCAGATGCCTTTAATCTTGCACTCAGGAGGCAGAGGCAGGCAGATCTCTGTGAATTTGAGGCCAGCTTGATCTACACAGAGAAACCTCATCTTGGAAAAAAAAATGTATTGGAAAGGTGTAGTGGTACAGCCTGTAATGCCAGTAAGGGAGATGGAGCCAGGGAGACAGTGAGTTCAAAGCCCTAACACTGGTCATACATAGTCACCATATGTAAAGCAGTACATAAAAGTCATAATAATTTTATCATTTGTTAGAAACAGGATGACCACAATGTAGTATAAAATTCAAAAAGTAGCAAGAATTCTGAAAGTTTTTACCATAAAGAAATGACAAATGTTTGAGATGCATTTAACATATTTTAAACATTATATATCAGACATATGTATTGAAGTTTTCATGATATCCAACTTTGAAAAAATATTTATTTTTATTTTTATGTGTTTTGCCTGAAGGTATGTCTCTAACGACTTGCATGCCTGATACTACTGCAGGCCAGAAGAATGTGTCAGATCCCTGAGACTGGAGTTACAGACAGTTGTGAGCTGCCACCTGAGTGTTGGGAATCAAACCTGGGTCCTCTGGAAGAGCAGCCAGTGCTCTTAATTAATGAGCCATCTCTCTGAGCCCCTTTTCCATTAATGTGTACAATTTTTATGTGTTTATGTATTAGTAAAAATGAGTTAAGATTAAAAGAATATTTATGACAGTAAATATAAACTGCTTTTGAAAAAGAGTGCTGGAGATATATATGGCTAGTGGCTGAGCAGGTGTCTAGCATGCAGGGGGCATGGGTTCAATCTAAAACCACCATAAGGAAAAAAAAAGAATTATTTGAAAATAAATAATTAAAATTACAAACTTGCTTTTGGGTCATTTTTGTTTGAACTTTCTTTGATACCCTGGCTATCATCAACAGACAATTAAGGTAATATCCAGTGGATTCTGATCTCAAAGATAAGCTCAAAGAGGAAGATGTATACCTGACACAACTCTTCACACATACATTTGAACTTTCCCATGTGGATTGCAGAATTATCTACTTTCACAAAGACTTATTCTAAAGAAATTCCATGATCCTGTTCAAAGGACCCGGACATTTCTAGATTGAGGCACAACTTTCTGATTATTAAATTCCCATCATCACAAGGGAACTTTACTTTTGATGTTTTAATTAAACCTGGGTGGTATTTATAATAAGCACTAAAAACCTTGGGGAAGAATAATAATAAAATTTCCAGGTAACTTTAGATGTGCTTGAACTGTATTTGATATCTGGTTATGGCCATTTAAACCTCAATTTTCAGGGATGGAGAGATGGCTCAGCAGTTACAAACACTGGCTGCTCTTCCCAACGCCTGGGTTCAACTCCCAACACCACCTGGAACTCCAGTTCCGCGGAATCTGATGCCCTCTTTTGGCTTTCTCAGGCACGGCACACATGGGGTGCAAATATACATGGAGGCAAAACAGTCAGTCATACATATAAATTAAAAAAAAATCAATTTTCAGTGCATATGAAGATTAAAGACTAATATAAAAGGCTCCACCAAGATGAGGCGATTATGACAGAGTTTCTCATACTTTGTGCAAGATTACTACCATTGCTATTTTTATAATGAATTGTATTTTTTTACTTTTTATGTTTTTTTACGATGGGGTCTTATGTAGCCCAGGATGGCCTTGAACTCACTAGGTAGCTGAGGATGACCTTAAGCCTCTCATCCCCCTGCCTCTACCTCCCAAGTGCTAACATTATCTATAAGCCATCAAGCTGAGCATTATTTCAGTCTTTAAGAAAAATAGTACTAATACGGGAAAAAGAACATGGCTGATTCCAAATATTTTTGTAATGATCAACATTACAATAAAATGTTATAGATTACCTAACCATACAAAACAACATAGAAATATTTCCTTCTGCAGAATAGGTGTGTAAACAGTGGCAAATTCTCTTAGTGTTGAAACATTCTGATTATAACTAATACAGTCTGCTTTTATCTCCTCCACACATGACTGAATCACAGACTACTGTAAAACACAAACAAACAGTAAGTGCTTATTTTTATTCCCTGTTTTTTTGAGACAAAGTTTCTCTGTATAGCCCTGGCTATCCTGGAACTCACTCTGTAGACCAGGCTGGCCTCAAACTCAGAGATCCACCTGCCTCAGCCTGAGTGCTGGGATGAAAGGTATGCGCCAGCAGGCCTGGTAGGAATTATTTAACTGTGGCTAGAGTTAAAGAATCCCAACCTAACATCAGGGTCTAAGCAAGACAGAGCTCCTACTTGAGAATATTTCTAGGAGTTATCTTAAACTGGAACACAGTTTGTGCTTAGAATTGGGAAATTTATATCAGCCCTCTTCACATTTTTAATAGCAGTTTAAATTATTTCAGAACAATGGTTCTTTTATTTAAAATTAAAAAGAAGTTAAGGCAGGTTATTAGAAAAATTTTCAACAACTTTATCTCTTAGTGGAAACAAGCCAGCAGTCATAGAGGTATAGACCTATGATTTTGTCTTATAAAGCAGAGCCAGAATTATTGATGGGTTTGTGGTCAGATGGGGATGCATACCCAGTTTAACATCAGCCTGAACATGCATAGCAAGACGTTAAAAAAAAGAAAAAAAGGTGGGGCCTTCAATAGATCTGAGGATAGAGCTCAATGAGAAATGGTTTGCTTTACATGTACAAGAGCCTGGGTTCAGGGGGTCATGGTAGCACACACCTGTAATTCCAGTACTTAGAAAGCAGAGGCAGGCAGATTTCTGTGCATTAAGGCCAGCCTGGCCTACAGGGAGTTCAGGCCTGACAGGGCTATATAGTGAGACCCTGTCCCACCCCTCAAGACCCAGGGGTTTATTTCTAGAACCAAAACGATACACAAAAGGCTATAAGTAGATAATAGAAACAAAAACTCCATTGTTATTTGCTACTTGACATCAACTAACTTACTTCAGGGAGACATGGGTAATATTAGAAGACTACAAAGTATTATGACATAACCTAGAATGAGTGTTTGGGCTCAACTGAGATTTTAACTGTTAATTAATATCTGGCTTTAACACTAAAACAAGTACGTCAGAAAATTACTCAAGGCCTAGTTTTATTACCGGTTCTGCAAATGTCCTATGGTCATAATTGTAAGCGCTTTTTCCTTTGTTTTTTTTCAGACAGGGTTTCTCTGTGTGGCCCTGACTGTCCCTGGAACTCACGCTGCAGACCAGGCTGGCCTAGAACTCACAAAGTACTGGGATTAAAGGCACGAGGCCTGGCTAATTGTGAACAACAAACACAGCTAAGTATCCTCAGGCAAGCTGCCCTTCCTCCACGCTGGCTGGCCACTGTCTGTCAACCTGACACAATCACAGCCATCTGAGGGGAAGGTGTTGAGCAAACCTTAAGGCTGAGGGCAAGTCTGTTGGGCATTTTCTTAATCAGTGATTGATGGGGGAGGGCCAGCCCATTGTGGGTGGAGCCATCCCAGGGCTGCTGGCCCTGAATTCTATAAGAAAGCGGGCTGAGGAAGCCATGGGAAGCAGTACACCCCCGTTTAGGATCCTGTCCTGACTTCCTTCAGTGATGGACTACAGATGTAGAAGTAAAAGTCAATTAAAAAAAACCATCTTTTCCTTCCAACTTCTGGGTCACGGTGTTTCATCCAAGCAGTAGTAACCCTAGCTAAGCCACCCACCCCTTCAGCTCCCCGATGTGGAAGTTTGCTACAGTCCCCTTGGAGTCCCGTGCAATGCACAGTCTTCAACTTTACCTCCAGTTTAGCATCCAGCTCTGCATCAGATGCCACCACGTGCCCATCCTCCTTTCTGCCTGTTGCCTTGATAAAGACCTGCTTAGTTTTCCAGTATTTCTTCTGCATTCTGCTCACTACTGACGGGTTATCTTCTGCTCTGAGCTGTCCAGAGGAATCCATGGGGAACTAAAACACACTGAAATTAAGCTTCTTTTAACAACTTACCAATAGATTAAAAAATTACATTAAAAAATTGTGAATAATATCTAGTTAGCTTGTCAGTATTTAATTGACAAACCAAAACTTAAATATTAACACGATAATGCTTGCTTTATTTAACCTATGTTTATTTAATAATTTAATAATTTCAACTAGAGAAAGAAACAGATAAAAAGACTAGTATTATTTCTATCTTGGCCATGAAGGAAAGCTGTTAAAATTGTTATTATTCTGTAGTTATGGCTGGAAATAACTCCGTTAGATAAATACCTACTCTTAAGCATGTCTTAGTTATTGACCTCTCTAATTTTTTATTTTGTAGTACACTGAAAAAGGAAACTTGTCATATATAGACATTTTACTATACCTATGTACAAAAATGCTCAGATAAATCTATTATATTAGATGAATATAATTTAACAAAAATTAAAGATATGTAAGATTCAGATACATGCACTTCTTTGAATAGTAAATATTTTAATGTCCATAAAACAACAGAAATGAAGCCTTAGATGTAGAGGAGACATGTTATCAAAGAACATGACAGACACCGTAAGTGTGTAAGTTAAGGACAGACACCGTAAGCCACCATCATAAACCTGGCCTATAAGTTACTGTTGTAACAGAGTTGACATAGCTACCTATAAGGAAATGAAATGTGAAAAGCATTTTGTAAAGATGTTTAAAGGTGAGACAATGACAACTGTTTGATACTAAAGCCCAAATTATCCCTATGAACTGGGAGAACAGAACAGATTTAGATGACTCATTCGCTGTATTCTCCTTGTTGGCGAAGAAACAAGTTCATTTTCCCTTTTATTTTGAACACTTACCAATTAAGTTAAAAAGAGGAGAAGCAGCCTGACAGATAACAGACACCAATATGTACTGACATATTGTATATTTAATGAAAATAGACTGGAATGTCAGAGGACAGAATCACCCACAGGGAAGCCATGAAGGTCAGGGAGTGGTAACCCAGGCCTTTAATCCCATCACCCAGGAGACAGGGATCCTTCTGGATCTCTAACAGCCAGGCAGTGGTGGCTCACACCTCAGAGTTGAACCAGGAAGTAAAACAGCTGGGTGGGGGAAGAAGTATAAGGAGGAGAAGGCCTGAGGTCAGCTATTATGTCTGGGCGACCAGCCAGGCTGACGACCCTATTTGGTCTTTGAAGTTGGCTGGGTGAGAACTGGCTGTGGTCTGTTCCCTCTCTCTGATGTTCCAGATTTTCCCCAATATCTGGCTCTGGGTTTTTATTAGAATACTAAATAGAATTTGTAAAATACCAACATGCTAAGGTATAATTGCATTATTTAAAATCATATACAAACTTCCCTTCAAGCACTAAAAAACCAAAGTTGTTTAAAAAAAAAAGTTAGAACTCAGGGTTAGAGTGTTTGCCTGGCCTGAGTTTAATCCCTAAAATCAAACCCAATTAAAAATAAAGTCCTGATAAACTAAAAACCACAAGCCAACCCAGCCATATACAATGTGACATTCACCTAAAACAAAAGACACAAAAGGAATAAAAATAAGTAGATACCATAAGCAGATATTATTAACATATACCAAGAGTTAACATGTGAAATATATAAATAAATTTATAGAAAATAGTGAAACAAGTTAAAGATCCAAGTTACAAAGTCAAAGTAATCTAATTAAAAATGAACTACACAGGAGCTGGAAAAATGTCTCAGCAGTTAGGAGACTGTCTGCCCAATTCTCAGCATCCACAGGACAGGTCACATATATAACACATATATAACTGCAGTCCCAGAGGCGTCAGTGTCTCTGCTGGTCTCTGCTGCTACCAGGCATACACATGCTACACAGACATATATACAGTCAAAACACCCAAAGAGATAACAAACATTTGAGTACAGGGAACAGAGAGACTTGTCAGTGACTGATACTGGCTGCTCTACCACGGGATTCAGGTTCAACTCCCAGCATCCACACAGTGGCTGACCACTATCTGCACCTCTAGTCCCGGGGAATCTGATGCCCTCTTCTGACCTCCATGGGCACCAAACATGCATGTAATACATAAAAACAAGTAGACACGCGTGATGCACATAATACATGCAGGCAAATCATCTACACATAAAAAAAAATTTAAAGTTGGCTGGATAGCCAGTGTGGTACACACCTACAATCCCAGAAGGACAAATGTTCAAGGCAGCCAAGGATACATAGGAAGACTCTGCCTAAATAAATAAACAAAAGCAGATGAAATGGTTTAAGAACAAAGTGAACACAACAGAAATGAAATAAGAATGATCAGATCTAAGGAGACACAGATAGTGAGGAGGAGGAGGGAGGCTTTAGGAAAACACTCAGAAGTGTGACATTCTTCAAACTTGTACATGACGGTCATGATGTGTAAATACCTAGGCAGGGTAACACAAATAAAATCATAAGTAGGTACATCATAGGCAAGCTATTTAAATCCAAAGGCAGAAAAATACCTTGAAAGCAGAGCAAAAACTATTATTATTACTATTGAGACAGACATTTTCACTCTAGCTCGGGCTGCTCACTAACTCACTGTATTGACCAAGATGACCTTGAACTCTTGGTGAAGCTTCTGCCTCAACTTCCTGAGTATTGAGATAACAGTCAGAAGCCACTGGACTTGGATAAGAAAATGTATCTTGAGAAATGCAATAAAACAAAAATACAGATTAAAGGTGAGTTTTCAATAAAATAGCAAATTAAAGTAGAAAGCTATACTTAAGATATAGACAAACACCATGCTGACCACAATCCTACATTTGTGAAACAGTCCACTAAACATAGGCCATTGTGGGAGTGCAGACATAAAATCAAAGAACAAAAGAGGTTGAGGCAGGAATATCTTAAGTTCCAGGCTATCCTGGGCTACATAGTGAGACACTACCTTAAAATAAGGAAAAAAGCAAAGATACAAAGAAAAATGAAGACATTTCATATATATACAGATATACATGTATGTTATATATGTAATATGTATGTGTGTGTGTGTATATATATATAAACAAAAGAAATGCAAACATCTGGTAGGCTATAGCTTGGTGGCAGTGCTTACCCATCATTCCTGCTGTTGTGAGTTTGATCCCCACACTGCTAACAGCAGAGGAAGAAAAGGTGTTTGCACATACTTGATGACCCTGGCATTATCACTTCTGAGTGGTGATCACAAGGCTATAACTAAGTTTGTCATTAGAAAAGTATGGTCTTGGTGAGATGTCTCAGGGTAGAGTTCAATTCCAGAACTCACATCAACTTCCTCAAAGTTGCTCCCACACCATGGTACATGCATGCAGACACAAAATAACTGTAAAAATGTAAAAGCCAACAGTTTAGGGGGTAAGGGCTGGGGGGCAGGGCCCTGGGAGAGGCTCATGCCTTTAATCCCAGCACTTGAGGCAGAGGCAGGCAGATCTCTGTGAGTTTGAGGCCAGCCTGGTCTACAGAGTGAGTTCCAGGACAGCCAGGGCAACACAGAGAAATCCTGCCTTGAAAAACAAAACAAAACAAAAAGGCCAACAGTTCATCATTAATTGATGGAAAAACAAAGTGAGGCCTATTTACACAGCAGATTGTTAGTTGGCCATAAAGATTTCCTGGAACTTGTGCAGTAACTGGGGCCCTGAGGAGCAACAGGGCACCTTTCCAGCAGCTTCGCCCCTATATGCCGCCTCTTCTCTGCTCCCGAAAGATCCCTGTGGTTACATCTAAGCTACCCAGACAACCCATCTCTACCTCATGATCCTTATCAACCTGTGAAGCCTCTTTTGCCACAGAAGGTAATCCCTCTTTGGAGTCCAATACCCTGGTGGCTATGTGTTACTGTGAGTGTTTTCCCTCTAGCAAAAGAAAGGCTCATGGACTCACTTGGCACCTGGAAGATCAACTTTCTATGTCCCTGGATGTCTTCAAATGTTTGTAATCCTGGTTTCTTAATGCCAGCTTTCATGTGAGACTCCTTATTGTTACTGTTGTGGAAGGGCAGTCTATGTGTTTTCTAGAGGTGCTCAGCATCTACCCTTTATTCCACAATTATTTTCTCTGAGACAAATTGAAATTACACTTCATTATGTTCACAGAATTCTTTTCTTTTTAATAATTTATTTATTTTTATTTTATGCGCCTTGGGGTTTTGGCTTTGTGTGGGTGTCAGGTCTCCTGGAATTAGAGTTTCAGACAGTTGTGAACTGCCACGTGGTGGCTGGGAATTGAACTCAGGTCCTCTGGAGGAAGTTAGTTCTCTTAACCACTGAGCCATCTCTCCAGCCTAGTCATGGAATTTCTTAGCCACAGCTAGGAGGTGGTGCAGAGATGGGTCACCTGACTAGCATGGGGGTGCTACCATCACTCACTTGGAACTTTTTCATTATATGAATTCAGGGGCTGAGGTGAGTGTGGTTGTGCTCCTCAGGGAATGAGGGAGCTGGTGCGCCCACTCTGCATGTCATGGCACTTACAGCAGGCTGATCTGTTCTAAGATAATCACCCTGTGAGGGAGCCTCCAAAAGCACTGTGCCTGGCTCACCTGGAGGTCAGAGGACAACTAATAGTCTCTTCTATGTTTTCCAGGATGTAGTTTAGGTTGTCAGGCTTGGGTTTACACCCTTACCTGATGAACAATCTTGCTGGCCCCAGACAACTCTTAATTTCTTTGGAGAACAGCCATTTTCCCCTTGCCTGAGGGGAAACTCAACTCTGTTGGGTGTGTGTAGGAAAGGAACTATCTAATTATTTCTTACTGTTAGCCCATAGACCTGGGGGGGGGGGGACGGACGGACGACAGACTACCTTATTTATAGCAGCTCGCTTTGTGAATATTCTGTTTCTCTATTTTGCTTTTCTATCAAAACTTGTTATTGCTATTTTGTCTGCCAGAAATACTAAAATCTCTTGTGCACCCAAAGTGCCTTCCAGTGTTTTGTAGCTTAAACACATCTGTTGTTTGTTTTGTTTTGATTGTATGCTTGCCTTAGCATATAGTAAGAAAGGATGGGAGGTAAATGTATCAATCCTGCCATTTTTAAATGGAAAGTTTATTATTTATGTTTTGGCAGTTAGTTTCACCACCCTCCTCCTGGAATGCATGTGTAACATGTTCTGGAAGGAGCCCCTCCCCTCGGGTGCCTTATCTCATATGCTTTGCTTGTCTTTGGTTCCTTGTCACATGACCTCTTCATATGGTTCTTATCACAGAACCCACCTAAGTGCTGGGAAGGTGGCCCACACCTGTACCCCTGGATCTGGAGTCAGGATAGGTCAGGATAGGTCAGGCTAGTCCCAGCTTGTCTAGTCAAAATGACAAGCTCCAAATTCCGTGAGAGATTGTTGTGAAAAAAATGGTAGAGGAGGGGACCCAGTTTGACTCTGCTTTCACATAGAAACAATACAGGCAAGCACACGCGAGTAACACACTCACACCCTTATACAAAAGGTAATTCACAAAAAAAAATTTAAAGACAAATAACTCGGGTATAGAGAGGTAGAATTCCAGGCTAGACAAAGATCTATAGTGAAATACCATCTCAAAAGAGATGGGGGAAAATGTCAGATGAGAAATGATTTAAAGTACTTAAAACTTCAGGGGAAAATAAAATAATAGGTATCATGTTTACATAACTCTTCTCTAGAATTAACATATTCCATACATATTCCATACACAAAATGTCCATGTATTAAAACTCTGATGTCAATAAATAAATGTAAATATAATGAAACATACATCAAATTTAAGGAGACACCCAAATCTGATAAGCATATCCTCTAATCCCATAGAGACCCATTTTGGCAACTTGGGTGAGCTTGAAAAGCTCACCTCTAACTTGATGAATCTTTGAAGTCAGGGCCAATCACAGGACACCTTGAAGTCACACCAGCCAATTACAGGACATCTTGAAGTCACACCAGCCAATTACAGGACAGCATGAAATCGCAGCAGCCAATCACAGGACAGTTTGAAGTCACAGCAGCCACAGGACAGCAGAAAAGACAACTGAAGAAAAAAAAAGGAACATATTTATGGTGGGAATAGTTCTTTACAGTTTTTCTGGGTTTCCCCAGTGAGAGCCTGACTGAAGAATTTATAAATGGGCCTCATTTCTCAGTGGGAGTAGAATTCACTGAACAAGAATTGGACGATTCAGTTCCCAGCCCTTTAATTTGCCACCACCACTTGCAAACTACAAAGACGGAAGGAAGGAAGTCTTGGGGGGTGCTTCTGTAGACACTTTTGCTTGCAGAACTCCAAGGCTTGCAGGAAAGACAGCACCCAGGAGGCCACCGATACCACACATGTTCCCAACACTTCCGTTAATAAGGGGGCTGATTAAAAAAAAAAAAAAAATCCATCTGTCCTTTGACTTTAACTACAGGATTAAAAAGGCAAGCAGGGTGGGAACCCTAAAAACCCACAGTACGTGGAGTTTAAAAAAAATTCTTGCCTAGATACATGCTGTGTAGAACACAGAGTGAGGAAGCGCATCAGACCCAAAGCAAACTCTTCATTGACTAGCCTTGCCAGCCTCAAGAACCAATGGGAACTGCAGCAGCAGACACCCAATTCCAACAGACAGTGTGATCGTCAGCACCCAGTGCTCAGCCAAAGACTCCACAGCTGCTCTTTCAACTACTAGGTGAGCAGGGAGGGCATATGGTGGCTCTGTTTACACCACTCTCCAGCTCAGACCAGGCAAGAGCAGACCAGCCCCATTCAACAATAAATAATCACAAAACAAATAACCGGAAAAAGCAGCACCACACGAAAGAAAAAGGAGAAACTGCCATTGTATAAAAAGCAGGGGGGAAAAAAAAGTCCACTTGAAAATTAGTTCCATAAAATAGAAGTCTGAAAAGCTTTGTAGAGATAAAAACAAGATAACTACACAACTGATCATAGGAGCTGAGAGAAACAAGAGACAAGAAAAAGCCGCTGTTGGCTGGAGAGAGGGCTCAGCGGTTATGAGCACTGGCTGCTGCTCTTCTAGAGGACCTGAGTTCAATTCCCGGCAACCACATGGTGGCTCACAACCATCTGTAATGAGATCGGGTGTCTCTTCCCGTGTGCAGGTGTAAATACAGATAGAGTACTCATACATAAATAATGAAGTCTTTTTAAAAAGAAAAGAAAAAGCAGCTGGGCAGGATGGTGTGCATCTTTGATCCCTGTGCTCGGGAGGCAGAGGCATGGTGGATCTCTGAGTTCAAGATTAGCCTACTCTGCAGAGGCAAAGTTGGACGATACAGAGAAATCCTGTCTCAAGAACAAAGGAAAGAGAAACACACGCTGGATTTGAAACTACTCCAATTACAAGGAGAGCAGTACTAAATACACAAAGTCCGAGGTAAATGCGGTTTGCAAACAGCATGGTCAGTGAGAACAAGGGTGCCTACTCCAATGCACAGAATCTTTGGAATAGCCAAAGTGGGATATAAAATTAAAGTTGAAAGGCCTTACAGTGCTCCAGGAAACCTACGATCCAGACTGAGATGGCTTGTGAATATTATCCAAGTTCAAAGAAAAATAAAGAATACTTTTAATTAAGTAATTTACACTGGCTCAGTAACATAAGGTGGTAAAGTTAGGGTCAAGAGTTAACTCTCTGGCATGTGTGAGGCCTTGAGCTTGGGACCCAGTACCACATGGAGAAAAAAGTGTCAGATGCCAAGGAACAAAGTACCATATGGGATTGTCTACTAGCCAAAATGTATAGTAACGGGCATACAACACTCCGATGTATGGATTATACTGGTTTATTATTGATGGATACACATCGTTTTCAGACTTGGCATTATCTCAAACCATAATGTGAGTAATATTTAAATATAAGTGTATTTATTAGATAAGTTTCCGAAAGTATGCAGACATATATACATTTTAAGATGTTTAGGTTTTGCTACCTTATGCTCCATACTGAACCAATCAGCATCATTTTCCCAAGAGCATGTGCTTACGCTGTATTTCTGTCACTTTTCGATAAATCTTTCGACATTTCAAAATTTTTCATTTTTTTTAATGTTATGGTATGTCACAAGAGCAACTATGAGTACCCTCAAGACATTGTCACTGCTAATATTCTCTTATGGGACAATGGGACTCAGGAGGCACACAGAGATGAACAGATGAGGCTCACAAGGGAACATACAAAACTCAGGATCCCTCCCCCTCCCCAAGGTATAAAAGCAGTTAATTCTGGGTGGGGAAGCTCTTGTCTGGTGGTGTAGTGCCTGTAAAGAACCTCAGCTAAACTCTGGGTCACTAAGCTGGACTTGGCCGAATCACTTCCTTGTTTCTATCATCAGTGTCCCATGTAGGGTGAGTAGACGCCTCCCTGGAAGTCACGCAGCATATGGTGATCTGTGATCGGTGATCTTTGATGCTGCAATTATAAGTACCTTGGAGTGCAATGATCCACATCTATAAATAGCTGAGTAAGTGGGGGGTGTTTGGACTGCCCCATCCATCGGCTACTTGCCCAACTCATTCCCTCTTCCTGGGGAAAAATTGTATTGAAATTTGGTCAGTTGGTGATCCCGTAGTGGCCTCTGTTTACGTAAAGGAAGAATGGCATCTCTCTCACTTTAAACCACTAGAAATTAAAGGGGAAAAGCTAAGCTGAACAACAGGCTGAAGGTTGGCCCCTACATTAACGAGCATGGCTAAATGAAAGCAAACATTCTTGAAGTAAACTCAAGAGTGCTATCCAGAACACACATGTAACGAGGAAGCAAACCAGGATTACAGAGATTTATTTAGCAGTTTGGACAGATCATGCCAACTAAAGCATCTCTTAGCCAAAGCCTAATCCTGAACAAGGATTCTATCCAGAAGAGGGCCCTACCTCTCTTCAATTTGATACAGAGAGATGAGAAAGCTGCAGGGCAGTCTGTAGTTAACAGAGTCTGGGTCATGAGTGGTTTTATTTAGGTGTGCAGCTTTCTGGTGGGGTTTCATTTCTGAAATGCTTCCTCCATTAGGCTGGCCTGGAATTCAAAATTCTCTGGCCCCAGTCTCCTGAATGCTGGGAATGCAGGCGCATGGTGTCACACACAGCTCTGATTCACAAGGTCTAAGCTATAGAGGATTCATGTGATCTCTAAAACATTGTCCTGATTAGTTTCAACTGTCAACTTAATAAAACCTAGAGTCACCTGGAAAGAGAACCTCCAATTAATGGTTGCTCCATCAGCTGGGTATTGTAATAATCCCAGCATTCACCAGGCAGAGGCAGGCAGATCTCAGAGTCTGAGGCCAGCCTGGTCTACAAAGTTCCATACGCAATGTTTCTTTATGGCTTCTCATTCAGTTTTTAACTTGTGTTCTGCCTGACCTGGAAGTGTGAGCCAAGTAAACCCTCCCCTTCCCTAAGTTGCCTTTGGTCATAGTGTTTATCATAGCAACAGGAGGCCCACCTAGGAGAGACATGAAGAGGAGGTGAAACAGTGCTGGCACAGAAGCAAGTTATCCAGAATCCAGCAAAGACTACTGAGAAGGACCACACTCTCAACAGCAGGCTTGAAGGGAGATGAAAGAGCCTTCTGTTGAAGACACATCTAGAACTTTCACCGAAGTCAGTGCTTGACTTTGAAGAACAGGATGGCTCTCTTGTTTCCTGTTTGGGGTGTAATGTAGCTGATGACTTTAAGTTGCAACCAATGCTCATTTATTATTCTGAAAATTCTAGGTTATTTAAGAATCAGAGTAAGTTAGGTGGTGGTGAGGCACTCTAATGCCAACATTTGAAAGGCAGGCAGATCTCTGAGTTTAAGGCCAGCCTTTTACAGAGCGAGTTTCAGAATAGCCCGGACCCCGAAGACAGCCTATCTCAGAAAACCACACACACCAGAGTAATTATTTGAGCACCTCTGATTCTTCTGATCTCTCTTCTGCAATGGCCCAAGAGCTGAAGTGGTGGGTAACTAGCAGGAAACAGTGTTTTCCGTACACAGCAGGACAGTTGCACAGAGGACCCCACAGAGGCTGGGACAGCATGTACAGCTTCAGCACAAGTTGAGGCAAGACAGGCCAGCATGGAGAGATGAGATGCACAAAGTCCCATCTGCCATGCTCCTGTGAATGGACACATACCCAAGAGCAAATAGACAACACAAACTGGACCAGATAGGTTTTGGGGAAGACCCACTGCTCAAGAAGAAAAGATCCTTTCAAAATATTATTGCAGAACTGGGCACAGTACTATGTTCCCGTTGTCCCAGGTGCTGAGGCAGGAGGATTGCTTGAGCCTGAGTAACATAGTGACATACCATATTATATTTGTATTTAAAAAAAAAAAACAACCTTTTTTTTACTGATCATTGGCAACACACTTAGTCACCCAAAAGCTCTGATGGAGATTTACAATGAAACTAATGTTGTTTTCATGTCTGCTAACAGAGCACCCATTCTGCACCCAATAGATCAAGGAGTCATTTCAACTTTTAAACCTTATTATTAAAGAAATGCACTTTACAACTTGGTAGCATCCACTCCCATGACAGACCCAGGACATTATACAATGACATTTTTTAAAGAAGTCAGCACTTTAGACGTTTTGATTGAGACACTTATGAGAAGAGATCCAAGTGTCATTATTAACAGGTGCCTAGAGGAAGCTGATCTCAACTCTCAGAGCAATAACTGCAGATGTGGTTGGAAGGAGACTAGCCTGAGGATGTAACTGAATACTGCAGCCTCACGACAAAGCAGCAATGCCAAGTGGCTTCTTGAGACACAATCTATATAGTGAACACTGATGAAATGATAAGAAAATATTTAGAATATTACATAAGCTCAGTTGATTAATGATTTGAGGGGACCAGCTCCATTTTGGAAGAAGTGCTATGCTACCAAGCAGTATTGGTATTTCAAACTACAGGAATCATTCTTCAAAGAGTTAATTGGCATTAGCAACCATCACCAAGAACACAGATTGCCACAGTCACCCCAACCTTCAGCAACTCAACCTGACTTCTTCCTGGGATACAGCCAGGCAGGATGAAGGCTCAGATGTAGCACCTGCTCAGCTTTTGTTTTGTGTTTGAGACAGGTTTCTGTGTAACAGTTCTGGCTGTCCTGAAACTCACTCTGTAGACCGGGCTGACCTCAAACTCACAGAGATCTGCCTGCCTCTGCCTCCCAAGTGCTGGGATTAAAGTTGTGCACCAACATCTGGTTCACTGTTCAGCTTTTAATAATGTACTTTAAATAAAAATCTGTGTGACTTTTTAGTTTTAAGCTATTGCACACTTAGTTAATACAAGTCTCAGATGAGCTCCAGATGCAGGTGTGTGCAGTTAGGAGGTAGAGGTAGGTGGGTCAGGAGTTCCTCTCTTGAAAAGAACAACAAAATGACTTTAAATATGCACTGGGAAACTACAAAAATTATATAGTTCACTTTATTGTAGTAGCTTGGAGCTGAATCAACAAGTTATGCTTGACCAACGTTTAGTTGGGGCTATAATCTCAAATTACAATTCCAAACACCATCAGCTAAAATGCTGAAATCCTGAAATATCACAATCCCCAAAGTCTGCATCTGCAAGTGATAATATAAAAAACATATTTGGAGTGGGTACATAGCTGGGTATGCTTGGAGGCCCTGCTTTCATTCCCCAGCACCATAAGCAAAATTTTAAAAAGAAAAATAGCCAACCAGGAAAAAAGTCAAAATTTAAGTGATAAATGGAAAAAGGCCAAAAGACAAAAGGAAAAGATGGTATTTAACAAAAGTCACTTCACATAAGGAAACTCTTCACTTTTAGAAATATTTTAAAGTTCTTCACACATCCCACTTGTTTTATAGAATATAAAAATAATAGAAATTTCTGTCCTACAGAGTGAGTTCCAGGACAGCCAAGACTGTTTCACAGAGAAACCCTATCTTGAAAAACCAAAATAAATAAAATGTAAAAAAGACACAGTGACTGATAAAGTAAAAAATAAAAGATTTTACTCCATGTTGTGTTACAGAAAACCAGTTTGTTAGTATAAAACAGTATAGTATATGTTTCACATTTTGATATTTGCACTTCAGTCACTGAAATAAATTTAATTTTTATGAAAAACATCTACAATGAAAATATGTCTTCCTGCTTTTCCTATCAGTCTCACATTTACAGTTTTGTCTTTTAAACCGGGATCTCAGCACCCTTTCAACTGTAGGATTATAATGATTTCCATTTAGAACTGCTGGGGGTGGTCTGCCCACAACTGCTTCCACTAGCTACATGTTCAACCATTTTGCATTATTAAAATAAGTACAAAGAGTTCAAAGAAAACTGGGAATGTTACATACGGAATAAATACATATAAGACGATTTTTAAACCTTGGTCATATAAAAATATATACCTGCCATTAGAAGATGTTTGCTTGGCCAATAGCTGTATAATTGTAATAGATAATTAGTTACTGCTGAAGAATGAGGTACCTGTGGCTGCTAATGGTGATGTGAAGATTAAAGTAATATCACTTTACAAAATGCCGCTTCAGCCAGATCAAATCAATCAGTCCCTAAATACTTAGAACCCAAACCAAAAAGAAACATCATCTCCCCACAAACTGAGTCTCACAGTTGCTAACAGGTTGTCTGTTTTGTGCATGAAGATCATATATTACTTGAAACACCACCCCACCTCCCACCCGGCTGGCAAGCCCACAGCCTCACGGGTAGGATGCCAAGCAGGATTGTTTTTCCCCTCTCCATCTTTCTTAGGGCATCGGGTTTCGCCGCCGACATCGTCGCCCAGGTGAGGTCGGTGGTCCGAGAGCCCTGGCCTGCTTCCCCCCTCGCAGGATCCGTGCGGCGAGGCTGGGGGTCCGCACCTGGGCGAGGAGGCTTTGTGCACCGGCACCCTCCCGAGGGCGATGCGTTCCGCCCTCAACCACAGCTTTGCTCAGCTTCTGTTATTACCGTGGCGAGCCATTAGTGTGCGAGGATGGCATCTGTGCATCCCGTTAGGGAACGATAATCAAAGGCGGTCAGGCCCACCCCGAACGAGCGCGGGAACCGGGCGAAACCCCGCCCACCGTCGTCATGGGAACCAGGTTTGGCCACCGCCGCCCCCGAGGGACCAGCGGGCCAGAGCCCAGGACGCTCGCTCACCCGGCTGCCGGAGCCGCGCCGCTCCTCGCCGCCCGGGCCGATCTCCTCCGTGCACCCGCCCCAGCCGCCGCCCGCTGCGCCGCGCGGGTGCGCCGAGGCGCGGGGCTCCGCGGCGGGAGATTTAAAGGCGCGCCCGCCCTGGAGAAGCGAGGTGACAGCCGAGATGGGTGCGTGGAAGAGCGGCTCGCTTGGCCTCCCAGCCCCCGCCTTCCTCGCGCCGGCCCTGCGCCTTAGTGCTGCTCCTCCGCGCGCGGAAAGTGTTCACGCGGGCCTTTAAACTCATTTTTAAAGGTTCAAAGAGGGACAACTGTTAGTAACTGACTTAAAGGTCGTATTCAGTACTGGAGTGCCCTGTGTGAGAGTGAGTGGATGACAAGTTTGCAAGAGTAAAAAGCAAATTCTGAGCCTAAAAACCTCAGATAAGAATGGAAATGAGGCAAAAGGAAGATTGTTATTGGTAGGGAATAATAAACTCAAAGTGCTTTCCTTTTCAAGTTGACGCCCAAGTTCAACTTTCCTAAAGGTTTATAGTATCCGAGTTCAACATACATATAATCCGTAGGCTCGCAAGAAACAAACAAGCAAGCAAACAAAAAATAAGGCTGGCACTTGGGATAACAACTACTCTGAGGAATCAGAACTACATGAAGTCTAAGGGTCCAGATAAAATGTTAATTACAAAGTAGTCGCTGTAACATTTTTAAGAGATAACCTTTTCTATAAAAGGTCGATTTGGAGTAAATTCAAATTCTTACTTAGCTATTTGGATTTCAAATAATGGGCAAACACTTGAGATTATGTGTAATTTTACCAACCCACCCTTCAAAGTGTTAATAGGTTTCTCTTGCTGTGAAACTCTAAATCCTTGAAGGATTATGAGTTAGCAGGCGGTGGACATAGTTAATTTACTATTTTTCCGGATTTTTCCTAAGTCATATAGAGATGGATAGGAGGGGGCCCAGTTTTTCCTAAGGCTCCAGAGTTTTCTAAACAGCCAGGAGCCCAGGGAAAGGAGTTAATGACAGTCATGGCAGTTTACTGAATGAATCCAGCAAAGCACCAGGTGAGTGAAATAAAACAGACTCAAGCTGGGCAAAAACTGATGTCGGCAGCCTCCTAGTACAACCAAGACTGGAGCAAGCTGCAGCCCGCAGGGTTGACCATCTCTTTAGTGGAGGGCGCTAAGATTGTAGCTCCTATAGAAGATTGGCACACCCTTAGCCCAGCTCCACCCTCAGCAGTTGCAAACCCACAGAAACTCCAGGGTGCCCTTTAAACAGCTCAGAATAGGTTTCCCTACCGGGCAGGGTAGGACAATAACCCATTGACCGGGTTGAGAATGCTTTAGGTGGTTCAGTGCTCTTCCCCTCCTGCTATTCCCTAGTTGATCCCATTTTACACAGTAACATTTTGAAGTCTGAGACAAGAAAGATCTCACTATATATCTCTGGCTGTTTTGGAACTCATTATGTAGACCAGGCTGGCCTGGAACTCACAGAAATCCATTTGCTTCTGCCTTCCGAGTGTTGGAATTAAAGGCATGTATTACTAAACTGGAATTTTACCCACTTATTTATTTGTATGTACACAGATTTAGCCAATCAGGGTCCTCGAGGCTCTATATTACACAACAGACAAGGGCTTCGCCTGTCTTAGCCTTCAGAGTCCATGTTTTGGCTGTAAATGCAAATTCATTCCTGCAGCTGTCTCCAGGCTCAGGGACCCAGCTGGAGACTTGATCCTTGCCTCTGGTACTGCCTTAATTTTTTAGTGACCTGTCTGCAGACTTGAATGCATGATTGGCAACCCAAGGCTTCCCTGGAGGGCATAGAGCAGAGCCACCCACCCCTCAGCTGGTCTTCCTCTTATTTTCCTGTTTGAATTGTTCCTGCATTGTTCCTTAGGTAGTCTCTCCACCCATAGAAGAGCAGGCTCTCTCAATAGTGTTTGGGATCCCTCCTAACCCATCTATCCGGTCCCCTGACACCGCAGGTAGCTTCTCCCTCAGATTTCAAGCATCCATTTCTGGAAAAGAGGTCTACAAGACTCAAGAGGGTTATAAAAGCAGTAATAGTGGCAATGAATAGCCTTTGTTCAGTGCAGTGCCTGCAGACGCACAGGGAGCTCTAGGGACAAGCCTTTGGGGGCTGTCACTCATGCTGGAGTGAACTTTGTGGTGGTTCAACTGTCATTGTGTCACTCATGATCCATCCTATAATTTACCCTCATCCATGCTTCCAGAAAGTAAGCCTGATAAACCCATTGGTTCACTAAGCTAGTGGAGTCTTCTCCCCCCGTGACTTTACAGTGAACAGATGTGTTGTCTCCCCAGGAAATCAGACATGTGTACCATATTTATCTACCAGTCTGTGTTCCCATTAGCATTAGATGCTTCACTGTTCCATCCTTAGGTATTTCTGCAGCCTTGTTTCCTAGCACCTTGCCTAATACAATATTAGGTCCTTAATCCATGTTTATTCTACCAATGAATAAACTGAAACAAAGATGCCTAATGGCCAGCTGACAGTATTTTATATCTTTATATATAAAATATGTAGTTATATCTAATTAAAGAGGAAAACCTGAAAGGGAAAATGCACAAAGTGTGTAATATGCAGACATTACTCCAAGAAGGTAACAGAGATACCCATTCAGAATTTACCTACACAGGCTGAAGAGATGGCTCAGTAATTAAGAGCACTGACTACCCTTCCCGAGGTTCTGAGTTCAATTCCCAGCACCCGATCATAGACAGCTCACAACCATAAGAGGATCTAACTCTTCTGGCAGACAGGTCTACATGAAGAATGCTCATAGATTCCACACTAGTGTCCCAAGTGCACAAGATTAATCCCAGTACTCAAAAGGTAAAGGAGAGGCTGGTGGATCTGAGTTTGAGGTCAGCTTGGTCTACAGAGTTAAGTCCCGGGACAGCCAAGGCCACTTGTCCCAAACTAATAATAATTTAGAAAGTTTATTGTGAACAATAAGAACAGATGTTTATTAGATCTGGTCTTTAACAGTCATAAATTCCATTCCTACGACAGCATAAATAACCCTACAGACCAGTTTCTCCAAGTTCTAGGCAAACAGCTCTCAGTGAGCCTCAGAAATAAGACCCATAGAAATAAGTCTGTAAGCACAGGCTTCTGCTGGAAGAAAAGGGACCACAGGAAGAAGACTGTTTTTGAGGAAAAGGAAAAACATGCTACAGGACAGATTGATCTTAGACTTGTGCTGGCATCCTTTTTTTTTTTCCCTTTTAAGGAGTAAGTTCTAACCACTTAGATTACCCAAGTTTGGCAGATTAGATAGCTTAGATACAATCCTTGTCAATGAAATATACCACTGGCCACTGGTTTTCCTTGCATCTCAAGCAAGACTGCTGGAACTCTGAATACATTTGCGTGGAACCAGACTGAGGGTAGCAAGGGTTCAGCTTCAGATGCCACCTATTTCCCGTTCCATCTAATACATAGGCCTTTTCACCTTTGGTTGTGCATTTTTTTTTTATTTATTTTTATTTTTTATTTTTAAAGTGTGAGTGCCTGAATATATGTCTATGCACCATGTATGCCTGGTGCCCAGGGAGGCCAGAAGGTATTCGAACCCCTGCAACTGGAGTTATAAACAGTTGTGAGCTGCTATATGGATGCAAGAAACAGAATCCAGGTCCTCTGCTGAGCAACTTCTCCCATTCTGGGCTGCTCCCCTTTACTATATTCATTTAGGGTATGAATACTGCATCTGGTCGGCCCAAGGTGGTTAAGTGGAGGTGTGGAGGGTGGAGACAGGATTTCTCTGTGTAGCCCTGGCTGTCCTCATCTGTAGACCAGTCCCGCTTTGAATTCATACATCAGCCTGCTTCTGCCTCTGAAGTGATGGGATTTAAGGTATTAAAGGAAGTCATCAACACCACCAGAGTAAAGGCATTTTAAATAACTATTCCTTAAGGTTCAATAAGAAAGTACTCAAAACAGAATTATGAATTATCTCTATCCTCTCATAATAGATGGTCCAGAGGTTACAGAATTAATACAATTCATGTTAGAATAAAATGAAATAAAAAACCTTTCATTGTGACATTTTCTGCCAAACTTCACCTTTTGTAGCAAACAAATGGTGTGATTAACTGTAGCTCCTGGTCTATGTAAAAAATGAAGCCTGTGTGCTGGGAATGAAGGGAACCTGGATCTCTACGGGAAAATGGAACAAATCCATTCCTGTAGCCCTGAACTGCCTTAAATATACAAGTTCCTAACTGAAGGCACTGTTAATTTGGTTATCAACTGTCAAATACATACTTTGTTTCCCACACTCATGTGCTAAAACAATCATTTTGAGAACACTGATTTCCTTGTTTGAGGAATACCCTGTAGATAAGTCTTTATGGGCGAGGTGGCTCATACCCTATAACCCCAGAGGCTGAGGTGGGAAGGTTGCCAACCTGACCACAGATTGAGGTGTTAAAAGTCATAACAGATAGAAATCACACTTAAAAATAACCGGCAGGGGATAAATTTTGGCGATGGATTATATACCATGAGTCCAGTCCCTAGCCCTGAAAAACTAACAAGACAATGTGCTTTAAATACTTTCAGCCCTCAGCTCAGTGAATTCTTTAATGTTTACTTTTAATATGTATGGACATTTTGTCCACACACCACATAAGTGCCTGTCAGAAAAGGGTATTAAAGCCCCTGGACCTGGGATTTCAGAGGGCTGAGAGCCATCATGTAGACAGATGCTGAGAACTGAACCTAGGTCCTCTGTGAGAACAGCCAGTGGTCTTATCCCCAAGCCACCCCGCTAGTCCAGCTGAAGGGATTTTAACACATTAATAACATCTAGACTTTTTAGATGCTCTGAATATCTAACAGAGTCTTATTTCCTTATCAACACTACTTCTAGGGTATTGATGAGACTGTTTTTACTATTTACTTTTTAGTGTTGGGGAGTTGGGTTTGGTGCCAGGGCCAATTGTGCTGTGGCCAGAGGACAACTCACGGGAGTTGATTGTTTTTCAGACTTGAGAACTGAACTATCAGGCATGGCAGCACCTTTACCCACTGAGCCATCTCCATGACCTGCAAGTTTTCATTTTCGTCACGTGTTCATTTTGTTTGGTGTGAATTTTGAACTAGTTATGAAGCCAAATCATGACTCTGAAGTCCTAAACCTCCTGCTTCACTTCCTAAGTGATGGGGTTACAGGTATATGCTATGACGCTTGGATCCTAGAGCACGATTAGTCTTTTGTTTTCTGAGACAAGGTTTCTCTGAGTAACAGCCCTGGCTGTGCTGGAACTCAGAGATCCTCCTGCCTCTGCCTGGAGTGCTGGGATTAAAGGTGTGTGCCACCATGCCCAGTGTATTAGTAGTCTTTTCTAGAGGCTTTTCTTCAAACAGTCAACTAAAAAACTAAGAAAAATTAGACAGTTACTGTATTTGTAATATATCCTTTTTATAACATTTCAAAGGCAATGTTTAATGTCAAACCATTATCTTTAAAAGTATACTTTAAAACTCAATTAAGTTTTTGGAATCTGCATAGGGTAGAGAATTCAGGCCACATATTTATTTTATTTTATAAACATGAAAGACAAAGATAGTAAAACGCAGCTACTATAAAAGATGAACCATTATACACATTTTAAAAGGCTGCTTCCTGTCTCTGCACTGACAATGGTATTGGAGGATTAGCTACTTCTTTCTGAGACAGTCTCATGTAACTTTGGATGCCTTTTAGTTCACTATACATGGGGGATGACCTTGAACTTCTGATTCTCTTACCAACCTCCCAAATCCTGGGATTACAGGAATGTACCACACCAACTTTCTCCAGTTGCTAGTTTTCAGGACTTTGTACATTTTAGGTAAACCTTCTCCCAACTGAGTTATATCCCCAGCCCTCTCCAATTTCATTCATAGAGTTTATGACATAACAGTGAGACACTAAGTAAGTAAAAAACAAACAAAACTCAACAAAGTCTTTGATCATATCATTCATTTTCAAGCCCCCACATGGGAAGTAGTGGGTGAATATCTGTAGGAATACAACTTATTGTCTGCTCCTCCACTCAGAAGTAGCTGTGTAAAAATAGAGAGAAATGTAAATACAAATATACAGTAGCTAGACGTGATTAAATATGTCTTTGATTTTGTTTTAGTTTTTTGAGACAGAATTTCTCTGTGTAACAGCCCTGGCTGTCTGCAACACACTCTACAGACCAGGCTGATGTTGAACTCAGAGATCTACCTGCCTCTGCTTCCCAAGTGCTGAGATTAAAGGTGTGAACCATGATCACCTAGCAAGACATTTGTTCTCACAAGTATGTATATATATCCTGTACTTTGACCATGTTTTCAACCTATGATCTCCCTTTGCTTCTTCCTAAAGTTTTGCTTCTACTTTGATGTCATATATATATATATATATAAATAAATGATTTGATGTATGTAAAACTGCCCCACTTGAAACAGCATTTAAGGAGACCAATTAGAACAAACGTCTCTACTACTAGGTTGAGCGTTCCCAATCCACAGATCTATAACGTGGGTTGGAGCACATGCTGAGCACACATAAGGCTCTGGGCCAATTTTAATGATGTAAAGATGTGTCGTTTTGCCTGCCTAAGGAGCCTGATTGGCCTAGTAAAAAGCTCAACAGCCAACAGCTAGGCAGGAGGGGGACAGATGGGGCTGGTGGGTGGAGAGATAAGTAGGAGAAAGTGAGGGAGGAAGGGGGAATAGGGCAAACAGAGGGAAGGAAAGGTAAACCGCCCTGGGGCAAAACACAGTAAAGAGAAACAGGCTGAAGCAAGTTATAAGAGCTGTGGACAAGCATAAGCTAAGGCTGAGCATTCCTAACCAACAATAAATCTCTGTGTCATGATTTGGGAACTGGTTGGTGGCCCAAAAGAAAGTCTGTTACACTGGCATGATGCCACAGTATGTAATCTTACACCTGGCCTGATAACATGCATAACAGACACACAGACAACCAAAAGGAAGTCCACATTTAGATTTGGGTCCCATTCTAAAATACCTCATAAATGTGTAAATATTCCAAAATCTGATATGTTTTTAGCCCAAAGCATTTCAGGTAAGGGATGCTTAATCTGCACCACTATACAGTGTACAAAATATTAAAAGCAGTCAATCATTTTGGCTGAGACATAAGATGCTATTGTATTTCCAATAAAGTATTTGCCAAGGTATATAATAAATTAAAATAGTTTTATCCTTTAAAAAAATAAACCAAAGGCTTCCTTTGCTTTTTGAAGACAAGTTTTTACACTCTAGCCTAAGCTGGCCTCAAATTAGCAGGAATCTTCCTGCTACCACACTCAGAAATAATCAAGTTTTTAAAAGATGGTGTATTATTTGCAGGCAAATGTATACTGAAAATTATACATAGCTCTAGGACCTATATCCTGAAAGAATTCTTGGATAACAAAAGCTTATATGTGCATATAAAATTATTATAATTCCCCAAGAATATTTTATAACCCATACTTATTATGTAAAATATGCCTATAATTCTAGCACTCAGGAGGCTAAGGTAGGGAAGGCTGCTGTTAGCTTGAGGCCAGCCAGGGATACAGATCAAGACCTCATTTCACAAAACAAACACAAACAGAACCCTTCTAAAACAGGTTTTCCCAACTAGAAATACTGTGACATCACTAGGCTGAGGCACTGAATTCAATGACCATATGAGATTTTTAAATCATGTCTTAAGATATTCACGAGGTACCTGGGCCAGCACAGACCTGTAACAACAGTCACTAAGAAGGCCAAGGCAGCAGGCCACAAGCTTGAGGTTTGCCTGTGCTAGAGCAAATTCCCAGCTAGCCTGGGCAACTCTGACACCCTATCTCGAAATAAGAAAAGCAAGGCTAGTGTCATGGAACATGTCTATTTGATGGAGACAGGAGAATCATTCAAGGTTATCTTCAGTCATATAACAAAGTAAAAGCATACTAGCTCCAATATATGGAAACCTGTACCAAAAAAAAGAAAAAAAACCAAAAACAAACAAACAAACAAAAAAACCAGGGCCAGGGACATATAGCCTAGTAGCAGACCACATGCCTAGCATAATAAGAACCCTGGGAGTTCAGTCCGGGGGGGGGAAAAAAGACTTGCTTTAAAATTTCAACTTTCGCCGGCAGTGGTGGCACATGTCTTTAATCCCAGGACTATGAGGCAGAGGCAGGCAGATCTCTGAGTTTGAGGACAGCCTGGCCTACACAGTGAGTTCCAGACTGCCAGAGAAACCAAACTATACAATCCTGCTAACTTCAAACATCAGGTCTATCCTATTTTTTTCTCACTAAGTAAGTAACTTGTAAATTCTTACCCCTGTGTCTGTCCAGTCCACACTCAGAACTTTATCTTCATGAGCAGCTAGATCGTAGAGAGGAGCCTTACAACTAAAGGTGAAAATACACACATTACAGGATTCAGTGTTTAATGCACAAACGTCAATTACTAATACCTTTCTCAAAACTTTTACTGTAGATCTATTATAACACTCAAAAAAATGCTACTCAGATGCGAAAATTTACTCACAATTAGGCCCATGTTCACACTTTTATCTTTTAATTTTCTCCCAAATCATGCTTTATATACTTTGTCCATCCATTTGTATAGTAACTTATATTGATAACCCACTTTTCCTCGTGCTCAATGTCTATATATCTAATTACGTGAAAGGTGGATGGACAACAGACACAATCAAAATCAAAACTCTCAAATTTTCCCTCATAAACCTAATTTTCTAAACAGAAAAACAATTACTTAATTATTTTTATTTTGTGTATGGGTGTTTTGCCTGTGTGTCTGTCTACCATATATTCATGCAGAGGCCAGAGTTCCAGATTTGGATCCCCCCAGAGGCGGATGGTTATTGGGCCACCATGTGGGTGCTGGGAGCTAAACCCAGGTATGCAAGAGCAGCTCTTAAGCACTAAGCCATCTCCCCAGCCCTATGTTTTCCCACTTTTTCTTATCACTCTCCAAATTACCATACACCCAAATCACTCAAGAAGAAAATGTGGGCAATTTTCTTTGATTCCCATCTCCACATTTAGTCCCTAAGAAATTAATCTTGCCAAAGACCTAAATTCAAAACATACCAAGAACAAAATCACTGATCCCCAATGCTTCCATCACACTCTATGACCCATGACCTGTCTCTTGAATAACAATGGTCTTTCAACTTCTATTCTTGGTTCCTTGATCAAACTCTCAGAGCCCTGCCAAGTCCTGCCTGATTATCTGCCCCATGCTCTGTAATGCTCCCCATTTACTTCTTCAATAATAGCTTGGTTGCTAATGTACCAATACTCCATTTTATCTGGGCTTTCTTGACTGTACACACATGCACACACCTTCAAAAGGTGTGATTTGCTACTGAAACTTCTTCAAAGGGAAAGTCTGGAAACAGTACAGCTTTACTCTGTTCTGCTCTGTTCATACTTACTCCTATTACCAGAAACAATGTTGATTATCATGTAAAATGCCAGTTAAGACATATAAGCCCTCTAAGATATTATAGGATATTTGAGGTGAGGGCAGATTTAAGGTAAAAACACACACAACTGGGTACGTACTTAAAGTCAGCTCTTTTGAGTATATTTTAGCCTGGACATTCTGTATATTCTATATGAGTATCCCAGTATCATCCTGTGAATAATTAAGACTTTTTCTCCTGCTTTATACAAGGATCAAAAAGATGGAATATATAAGCTGTGTGGTCTTATTTTTAAAAGAGGGTGAAAATAAGCAAAAAAATCATATTAATATGGATAAAATTCCTTTGTTATTGGGCACGTGTATACAGAATCATATGTATGCAGGTAAGAGAACAAACCTAGGTACTATTCCTCAGGTGTTGTCCACATGTCTTCTGAGGCAGGTCTCACTAGCCTGAGCCTCCAAGTAGGCCAGACTAGGTAGCTGTTAGTGCCCAGGGATCCCCATGTCTTGTCTCCCCTGTGCTAGGATTACCTGCACATCTACCACTGCTCACTTCGTTTATCTGGGTTCCAGGGTCTCCATGCACACAAGGCAAATACTGTACTCACTGAGCTTTGCCTACAGCCTAATCCTGGCATTTTTTGAGTACTAGTATTTGCCGTATCAGGTGGTATGAACCAACAGCAAGAGCTGTTAACTGCTGAAGCACGCTTCCAGACCCAACATTTACCTTCTTGTATCCCACAGCTTGACAATGTTATCTAAAGAGCCTGAAATCAGCTGCTGTTCGTGGGTAGGAGACCACTTCACTGACGTTACCCAGCCTGTATGTGAGGTGAGGGACAGTGACACCAAAGAACCATCTGAATGAAGAGAAAGACAATGCACTGGATTTTAGGAAACAGAAGCAGATCATACCTAAAGAATATTTGTAGAAACATCTTTTTAAAAAAACAAACAAACAAAAAACCCCAAAAGTAACATTTCCTAATGGATAGAACATACCTTTAGATCGGGGATCCCATAGTCTAATATGCCTATCTGTGCTTCCAGATGCCAACCGTTTACAAAGGGGAGAATAGGAGATACAATTAAACACTTTATTTCCTGTCTGGAAATAAAAGGAAAGAACATTTAACCACAGAGGGCTAAAGTAGCCACCTTTAGAAACTCATTACTAAACAGACCAACGTTAATCAGAGGAAACCAAAAGGAAATCTTACCAAAGTTGACTTAAGACCACCAGACTCAACATCCCACACTCTAATTGTGTGATCCCAAGATGCACTGCAGATTTCTTCAGCATCTGACCAAAGTACGGAGGAAATTGCTTCTGTGTGGCCAGAGAGGGTCACCAAGGGAGTCTAGAAATAAAAGGTCCACAAAAGGGAATAATATTTTCACCACAGATTAACTTAAATGAGCGGGCTATGGTCAGGTGTGGTGGTGCACTTGGGAGTCAGAAGCAGGTGGATCCCTGAGTTCCAAACCAGCCAGGAATAATGATACAGTGCCAAAATAAAACAGATGTTAATGTCCAAAGCAGATATGCCAGACTTTTTGCCTAGTGGATAATTTTGTTTTTATAGTAATCATCCAACATCGATATTTCCAACCTAATTTTATATATGAAGGGGCTCAGTGGGAAGTGTCAGCTGTCAAGGCTGATGACCTAAGCTTAATTCAGGGACCCAGATGGTGGAAGGAGAACCAAGTCCCCTAAGTTGTCTTCTGACTTCACACACATGCCATCACACACACAAACACACACCTCATAAATTAAAAGTTAAAAAAAACCAACAACTTAAAACCACTGGGTTCTCCATTTACACAAGTTAAAACTATGAATTAGAAATTTCACAATTCAATACCCAAGTTAACAAGGGCTTAAATTATATTTTATTGTATATAAACAAAAGTGCAGTGTTATGAAAATTTTTCTGTTTGTCTGTTTTTAGACAGGCTTCATGTAGCCAAGGCTGGCTTCTAACTCGCTATGCTGAACTTGTCCCCCAGCCTCCACCTCCCCAGGGCTGGGATGGTAGGAATGTGACAACATGCCCAGCTTTAAATGATGCACCTTCTAAAAAGTAAGTGAGGGGATAGGAACAGCTCAGCAGTTAAGAGCATTGGCTTTCTTCCAGAGGACCTCCATTAATTTGTAGCCCACATGGTATCTCAGTCTAATCAGAGAATCTGATGTCTTCTGGCCTTCTCAGTCACAGAATGCATATAGTAGAGAAACATACACAAAGGTAAAACACCCATATTCATAAAGCAAATACTTTTCTTTTGCTTCATTTTTGAGACAGGGTTACTTTGTGTAACAGCCCTGGCTGTCCTGGAACTTGCTTTGTAGACCAGGCTGGCCTTAAACTCACAGAGATGCACCTGCCTCTGCCTCCCAAGGGCTGGGACTAAAGGCACATGCCACTACTGCCTGGCAAAAATAAAAGTTAGTATGTAACTAGAGGCAGTGAGGCAAATCTTGTAGTTTTAAGATATTAGAGAGGTTAGAGAAAGAGGATCACTTGTGGTCTACACATAAGATGATCTCTCTTGGAAGGAGGCATAAATTAAGTATACGTTAGATAATGTTAGCCAGTCATGGCTTTAAAAAGTGATTCTATCAAGTACTGGTAGGCTGTGGAACTTGAATTCTCATACACTCTGACATGACCCATTTTGGGAAACTGACAACACCTAACTGTTAATAAGCATCAACGGTATAGCATCTGTCAAGATACATGACGTGAGAAGTTCAATTCTTATTTTTTTAAATTCTAAATTGCAAGCATAATGTCCCATTTACTGATTGAGTTATTGATGTCTGGTCATTTTCTTAAGACAGTTTTCTGTGTAGCACTGGCCGTCCTGGAATTCACTCTGGAGACCAGCTGTCCTCAGTTTCACAGAAGTCCACCTGCCTCTGCCTTCCAAATGAAGGGATTAAAGATGTGGACCACTGCCCAGCACACTAAAGCTTCTTAATGTTTGCCAAAGTTTAATTAAAAACAAACAAATATAAAACTAAAATCGTAATGACTTTAGTGAATTGTTTATGAGCATCTTAATTTTTGTGTGTATGAGTGTCTGTTTGTATTGTGTACCACATGGATATCTGATACAAGAGGCGGCCAGAAGAGTGCATCAGAGTCCCGGATCTGGAGTTACAAGAAACTGTGAGCTGCCACGTGGGTCCTCTAGAACTGTTTTCAAAGGCAGAGCCATTTCTCCAGTCCCATCCTATTTTCAACAGTTTTCATATTTATGCTAGTGGTGGATATAGTAACAATGCATGGCTGTATGCTCAATGGCATAGCTGACTCCACATTTCTGTTTCCATTAAATAAAAGAGGTTAGACCACATAACACTTTTATAACAAAATAGGATCAAAGTCAGGCTCATGAAAGACAGATTTGGTAGAAATGAGAAAATATCAAAGAGCACAACTTTCAGTTACAGGATGAAAAAATGGAAGATTTAATGTGCAATAGATGGTGATGGATATATTAATTGGAACTCGATAATCATATATAACTGTATCTAATTATGTCAAATATATTCAATCTGTTAGATTTAAGGTGGGGAAGAAAAAAAAAAAAAAGCCACGTAGTGACAAACACTTGAGTCCCAGCAATCAGGAAGCCGAGGAACTGCAGTAATCGTGAGGCCAGCCCAAGCCAGTGAGCTCCACATCCACATAAGCCACACAGTAAGAGCCTGTCTCAAACTAAATAAACTCTTGTTTAATGAGATCTAATTGCTAAACGACAGAATTAAGCTCTACATTAATGAAGTCTAGTGACTCAGGACAAGTAGCAGCTCTGCCAAACAGTGATTAAAATGTACCATGACAGTCTTACCACTCTGTAAGCTTGATTCAGATGTTACAATATTCAAAGTCTCGGCAACACCACACACAGAAAGAAAGCATAGTCATGGCTGAAGCAACAAGACGGAAGAGAATATAAACAAATAAGCAAAAAAGGGGTGAGGAGGGGCGGCTGGAGAGCTGCCTCAGCAGTTATGAGCACTGACAGCTCTTCAGAGGACCTGGGTTCAATTCTTAGGACCACATGGCAGCTCACAACTCTCTGTGATTCCAGTTCCAGGGGACGTGACACATTTACACAGACATACATACAGGCAAAGCACCAATGCACATAAAAATAATTAATTAAAAAAGACTGCTGAATTACCATACTTTCAACCAACTGACAAATATAGTCAGTTCTCACAAATATTTGCACTCTGACAGAGACTGCTCCAGAGAACAAGTCAAATGGAGAAAATAACTGACCCTGGGCTGCCCAGCCCCATGGTTACTACCGCACACCAAGGGCTCAGGGAACACTGCAGAAGACGGGACAGGAAGACTGCTGAGAGCCCGAAGATCAGGAAATCTGCTACGAGATTCACTCTCAAAAATGACAGGGAAGCTTCATCAATGATGGCCTCACCAATACGGTCGCTTAAATAAGACCTGAGCAAGGACATTATCAATAGCCAGGCTGCCATGAAAGGTGGAGATCTCATGGGGTCTCATCTCTAGACAAAGCACTACAGGCAACTAAGGAATGCTGAGTGAGAGAACTCTCTTCCAGAGATGAGCTCCCTGTTTATCCAATACCATGTGGTCAGCTCCAAAATCATATATATACAAGAAACAGCACAATATATTTATAACAGTTATGCATTACAGACATAGAGGTAACAATAACAAAGAAACAGCAGTCAGGAATTTGGGGGGTATATACCCGGAAGGATTGGAGGTTGAATTGGGAAGGGAGAAAGCACACATACACTCTCTCTCTCAGACTTATTTATTATGTACACAGTGTTCTGGCATTATGCTCAAGCCAGAAGAGGGCACCTGACCTCATTATGGATGGTTGTGAACCACAATGGGTTGCTGGGAATTGAACTCAGGACCTCTGAAAGAGCAGCCAGTGCTCCTAACCCCTGAACCATCTCTCCAGCCTGATGTGATTATATTTTAATTAGAAAAACAAAAAACAAACCTACCCTTGTTAGTCCCAATTGCTCTGTTTTCTGCTTCTTTCTTGGCCGATTTGTGGATTCTTCCATTTCATCTTCTTCATCTGTAGGGACTATATCATAGGGAATATTTGATACTGAAAAATTTAGTCAATATTAAGAACAAACTGCAATAATGTCCTATGTTCTTTGATTACAGTTTTCTTTCTTTCTTCACTTATTAGAGAATGTATATTCCTTGTTTTGGTTAACACAAAATTACAATCCCCCATTTGACCACTGGGGGATTGTAATTCAGCAGTAAAGCACCTGACCAGCACACCTAAGGTCCTAGACTCACCCTTTAGAAGTAGCAAAAGCAAAAACATTTCCTGGATTGGCAATCAAACATAGACAAGGACATTTTTCTAAAGCATATTAAAAACTCAAAATTAAACCGTCTTCACGGTCATTGTTATGATATGGATCATTTTATCATAATTATGAAAAGCTGCTTCCTGTCCAATCCAGACAAGTTACTATGGCCATATTGCATTTATGCCATGCAGGAAATAAGGTAAACACAGGTCCGAAGATGTACTTCAGCCATGTTTAATCTCACTATTTCCCTTTCTAAAAAAGAAAGATGCTTCATAGTTGTTTTGTGGTGCTATAAAGCAAAGCCAGGCAAGCACTTTGTCACTGAGTTATACTTCCAGGTCCTTGGAGGCTTTGTATTTTGTTGTTAATTTTGAAAAGATCTTTGTTATAAACACCATTTAGTTAGGTAGCACAAAGACTGAAAACTATAGATTTTTATATCTTGTAACTTCCATAAATATTGATCATTTTTTTCCTAACTAGATTATAACAGTATCTCATTCACGTGATACTATCAAATAAGACATTTTACAAAAGACAATTTAAACTAAATTAATGCTGTTAGATTTCAAAATTTAAGAATTTGTGTGGGTTTCCCAGGACCCTTTTTTTTTTTGTTTCTATCAGCATTTCTAGCTTCTTTTAAAAATCTGTCTTCTTTTTCAACTGTGTTTTTTAATCTGCATTTTCAGAGTAAGGTAGGTATGGCAGAGCATGATTGTAACCCCAGCATTTGGGATGCAGAGGCAGAAGGACCACAAGTTTAAAGCCAATTTGGTCTATATAGCCAGTGCCAGGCTCCAGGATAGTGAGGAATACATAAAAAGAATCTGCCTCAAAAAAATATTTTTTAAGACATTTTTACGTGTGTGGTGATTTGCCTGTGTTTATGTGTGTGTGCCATGTGTGCCTGGTGCCCAGGAGCCAGAAGAGGGTGTCAGATCCGAGGGTGGCTGTGAGCTCTGTATGAGCCTGTACTAAAATGGGCCCTCTGCAAGAGCAGAGTTCTCTTAATCACTGAGCCACCTCTCCAGTCACTCAAAACTCATTTTTAAGAGACTTAGAATGAGTCAAAATTATTCAAAAACCATTTCTAGGTTTTTAAATTAAATGCATTCTGAGATCTAAGACAATTTGTTACATATGTAACAAATCATGGACTGTCAAATAAAGATGTGGTAGGGTTAAAAAAAAAAAGAAGCAAAGAACTTGAAACAGAAACAGACGAATTTGTCTTCATACTTACACCTTTTCGTACATACTAAAGCACATCAGTCTATTTTTACAGCAAATATGAGAAAAAGTCTCTCACTAAAATTCTAAAAACATGATTAATAAGTCAAAGTACAAAAAATATTTATACCTGTAGACCAGATCTTTAGCATCTTATCCCAGGAGCCGCTGCAAAACTAGAAACATAAAGGAGAAAGCTTATGTAAGAACTTACATTATTTGCCCCGCCCACATTTTTACTTTCAAAGTTTTGCTTTGCTGTACATAGGCTCTGTAATCTTTGCTACTAGATAACCTTGGCTTTCCATTCTGTCATTCTTACATGCACCTGTATCCTGCACAGCTGCTTAGATAAAAGTGAGAAACTAACCTAGACCTAAAACCTTCTAAAAACCTTCTGATATAAATCCTGAGAAATAAAGCTAAACTTTACCTAGGGGAAACAAAATAGCTATTTCCCCCACTAAGGGCAAATAGTACAGGTTAAAACTAGGAAGTATTTCATGTAGAAAAAATCAGTATATGGTTCAAAATGAACAAAAGTGATTTGGGAATACAGAGAAGGTTGACATATGCCAGCTACATTTAGCCTCCATTCCAGATAGTTCCTGAGACCCAAATGTATCATAACCTCCTTCTTCTGGCCTGCTCATTCTTTCTTTGGCTATCACAATCAAATTTTCTCTTCAGCTTTAACAAATTGAAGATGAGTTTCTGCCTATGTATAAGCAAAATATAGGTCTTCTAACTTCCTAGCCAAAAGACAAGAAAGGTTAATTCATTTAAATCTGTACCCAACAACTTATAACCTCTGTGACTCAAGATAAACCATAAACCCTCATCTCTGACTGCACTAAGTATTCTTTGTTACTTCAAGTACACTCATAAATCTAGAACTCTCCAACACAGCAAAGGGAACCCTCCAATACTAAGAGAGTTTGCAACATTCACAAATCAATGAAGTTATTACTTCCTGGTTTGTATTCACTTTGTTATAATAAAGAATAGGTCAGGCTGGGCATGGTGGCTCATGCCTGTAATCCCAGTACTCAGAAGGCTGAAACAGGCCAACTAACAGGGATATAAAGCCAGACTGAGTACAAAGGGAGAATTCCAGAACCTGGGCTACATGTACTGAGAACCTGTATTAAAAAAAAACCAAAAAAAATATGAAACTGAGACTTTAGTTCCAGTGCAAGTAAAAGATATATATCAACACCAATGATAAAATAAACTGTTAACATTGGTCCTCGAGTGCTCAGGCTTGGGTGTCATCGCGACATTTAATAGATGACAACATTCTAAGAGAATCTGATGAACTAAAAAAACTGTCAATTATTATCATTTAAGGTTAGCTTTATTTGATTCTCTCTTTCTATCTCTCTCTGTAGACCAGGCTGTCCTGAACTCACTGTAGACCAGGCTGGCCTCAAACTCAGAGATCACCTGCCTTTGCCTCCCAGTGCTGGGATTAAAGGTGTGCACCACCCACTGCCTGGCTCAATATTAAATTTTAAAATGTAATTTATATAATACACTGAAAAGATACCTAGACTGAAGAATTTTTTAAAAATCTTTCTTATTGTATTTACTCTGGATCTAAAGTTTTAGGAATGTATCACACACACACACACACTCACTCACTTTAGTTCCCGAGCTATCAACTGCTATGCAGTCCACACTCCCAGCGTGACCTCTGCAGCAGTGGAGGGCTTTGGTTTTGTTCTTCTCCACATTCCATTCCCATAGGAGAATAGTCTGATCCATTGAGGCGCTCAATAGTAGGCAGGACAAACCGTCTGAAGGAAAGAGAAAACAAGAAACAAATCAGCACAAAATCTTAACTGTATCTTATTTTTTTGTCAGTCAGTATTTTTGTGAATGTTTTAATAACAATCAAATGGACTGATTTTAAAAGAAAGCTATCATGGTAAAAGGGAAATTTTCAAAAAATTTTATTTATTTTATTTTAAGTGCATTGGTGTTTTGCCATGGGTGCAGGTTTCCTGGAGCTGGAATTATATACAGTTGTGAGCTGCCATGTGGGTGCTGGGAATTGAACCCAGGTCCACTGAAAGAGCAGTCAGTGCTCTTAACCACTGAGCCATCTCTCCAGACCCTAAAAGGGAAAATTCTTAAACCAAGCATAGTGGTATGCATATGTAATCACGGCCCTCAGGAGGCTGAGGCAGAAGAGTGACAGGTTTTAGGCTACTAAGGCTACACAGTGAGACCCTGTGACCATACCACCTCCTACCCCATGCTGTCATCAAAAAGAGAAAATATGTTCAATATATACTTAATAACTTGAAAATATACACATAATTTTAGTCATGATTTGAAGCTAGGTATATGGTTCAATGGCAGTGTGCTTGCTCAGCATGCACAAAATTAGCCTCCAGGACGGTATGTGTGTGCACACAACTATGGATTTTAAAAATATAATTCCTGCCAAGTGCTGTTGACACATGCCTTTAATGCCAGCTCTCAGGAGGCAGACACAGGTGGATCTCTGTGAGTTCTAGGCCAGCCTGGTTTATAGGACAGCCAAGGCTATACAGAGAAACCCTGTGTGCATTGGGGGGATGGGGAAGGGATATTAGTACTATATTTCTGAAACCTCCTATCAACTGAGGCATGAAGAATTTTCCCATTCTTTTGCAAGACTAAAACCAGTTCAGTTTATTCCTTTTAAGTAATATCCCACCTTTTTTCACCCAAGCCACATCTTTCACAACATCTGTATGTCCCACAATTGTCATTATTGACTTTCCTTCCAAGGACCAGATCCGAGAAGTCTTATCATAAGAACCAGACAGGATCCTACAATGGAGAAAAAAAATGCCATGAAATACAAAAAGATTACTTGAAGCCCTGAAAATCATCTGTTTCTATGGCAACAGCAAAATAAATTTTGGAGAGTAAGATCTTCTTTAATATGAAGAACAAGAGTTCAAAGCATTAACAACAGCTCAGATGTTACACACTAATTTTCTGAACCATTGAAACAATGAGATTTCACTTTTATTGTTGCAAATGCTATAAATTTCACCAAAACAATGCACACTGCTTATAACACCCCTTAATTAGCCACTGAAAACTATTCAAGAGAAAAACAGGTCAGAAAGCAGAAACCTTTCAATCTGATGTCCAGCACCACACACACACACACACACACAGACACACACACACACACAATACCAAAGCAAAAAGAAAAATCATGAAGAATAAAAGAAAAAGTAAGCCAGGCATGGTGGCACACCTTTAATCCCACCATATGGGAGACAGAAGCAAGAGGATCTCTCTAAGTCTACAAGAGGCCTACATAGGAAGTTCCAGGACAGCCAAGACCACATAGAGATACAAAAACATAAACAAACAAAAAACTAACTTTGCATAATAATTCCAAGTACTTATTCTTTGGAATAAGTGAGCTTCAGGATGACAACATGGCTTAGAAAGTCCCCGAACCATGGAAAGGGGAAGGGCAAGAACTAACTTGACAGAGTTGTCTTCTGACTGCCACACATTCTAGACATGCTTGCAATGGCATAAACACACACACCTCAAAAAACAAACAAACAAAATCCATAAAAATAAATTGGCCCACAAAAGGAAAGACAGAAGTAAGTGGCCCTCTGATCAATTCCTAAGGTGTTTTTCTCCCTGTAAGTAAAGTCAGTTAGAACCATGATCAGTAGTAGGCTCTTACTGTAAGACTGGGGAAGGGGAGGGGATCACATATCAGATATCCTGCACATCAGATATTTACATTACGATTCAAAACAGTTATGAAGTAGCAATGGAATAATTTTATGGCTAAGGGTCACCACAACATGAGGAGCTGTATTAACAGGTCACAGCATTAGGAAGAATGAGAACCACTGTACCGAGACAGCCACACCTCTTTGACTCCAGGCTGCCTATGTGAGCCCTACAATAATAGTATGTCTGCAATTTCATGGTAGCAGGGAGATCTCTGGCTATAAAAATTAATTTTTTTTCCTCTGTGAAGCAGTATGTATATCTGGTCTTAGATATCAATGACTGCTGACTTACACAGAATACAGATACATCACATTTTGAAACAAAGAAAGCCTAATAATAAACACTTGTTTTCTTCTTGAATATACTGACTCCAAAAGCCTGTTTGGTATGGTCACCAATATACATAGCACAAAGTTGCTTTTATGGAGAAAAAGGAATCAGAAAGACAGTCACATTGTGGATGGCCAAGACGGAGGAGGCATATTAAGAAAACAATAGCACATTCCCATGGCATACCATTCTTCTGCCCCTTCTATTGAGCTTATCCAGTCATCATGAAGCATGCACTGCTCTGGCTGGGGTGCGGTGTATTTTTCCACATATTCTAGTTCCACAACCTCTTCCTAGTCACAAAGAGAACAGAAAATAATTTAGGGGACAGGGTATCTCTGTGTAGTTTTACAGCCTGTCCTAGAACTTGTTCTGTAGACCAGGCTGGCCTTTAACTCACAGATACCTACCTGCCTCTGCTTCCTGAATGCTGGGATTAAAGGTGCACGCCACCAGCGCCGACTGAGGGAACAGTTTTTAAATATTACTCTAAAGTCAGAAAACTTGGAAGCTATTTAAAAAGTCAAGATTTTCTTTGGCCTCACATTAAGCTAAGAATATCAAAGCTAGTAGCCTTAAAAAAACTTACATTAAAAGTGGGAATAAAAAGAGAATTTTAAAAAATGTTTAGTTTTATTTTAAACTACGTGTTTACTTGTGGGTATATGCATATGAGTGTGGGTGGAGGCTAGAGGCATCGGATCCCTCTGGAACTGCAGCAATTGTCAGCTGCCCAATGTGGATACTGGGAACTTAACTCAGGTCCTCAGGTTCTCTGAAAGAGCACCAAGCACTCTTAACTACTGAACCTTCCCTCTAGCCCCCTCAAGAGAGCTTTTATGTAAGAAAGTATATAAATAAACAAAAAGATCAGACAAGCATATTTTTCTGTGAGGAGAGAGCATCTGTTCAGGGTGACGCAAGAGTTCTGGAAATGCAGAGTGGTGGTAGAGTTATACAGTACTGTTCTTTACATTACTGAACTCTACACTTAAAAATGGCTAACATGACAAGTCTGCTCTCAAATATATTTTATCATGGTATGTTAAAGTCACAAACTAGGGCTGGAGAGATGGCTCAGAGGTTAAGAGCACTGGCTGCTCTTCCAGAGGACCTGAGTTCAATTCCCAGCACCCACATGGTAGCTCACAATCATCTATAATGAGATATATGGTGCCCTCTTCTGACCTGCAGGCAGAATACTGTATACATAATAAATAATTAAATCTTTAAAAGAAAACCCACAGACTATTGAAAAAATTACAAATTATATTCTAATTGTTCACCACCATGTGGGTGCTAGGAATTGAATACAGATCCTCTGTAAGAGCAGTCAGTGCTTTTAACCACTGAGCCATTTGTCCAGCTACTGGTGATCGTCTTAATTATAAAAACAACATTAAAAAAAATATGCTGAGTGGTGGTGGAGCACACCTTTAATCCCAACACTCAGCAGCAGAAGCAGGCAGATCTCTGTGAGTTCAAGGCCAGCCTGATTTACAGAATGAGTTCAAAGACAGCAGGGCTACACAGAGAAACCCTGTCTTTAAAAAAAAAAAAAAAAAAGGAAGAAGGAAATAAAAGGAAGAAAGGAATAAATAAAGAAA
The DNA here is from genome assembly GCA_033318265.1 of Phyllotis vaccarum. Lineage (NCBI taxonomy): Eukaryota > Metazoa > Chordata > Mammalia > Rodentia > Cricetidae > Phyllotis > Phyllotis vaccarum. Next base: position 11,455,551 of record JARWLC010000007.1, read on the forward strand.
AGAAAACGAAAGAAAAAGAAAGCTTAAAACTTACAGGGGAAGGCATCACAATCACTATAACTTAATCCACATTTTCTGAGATGTGACAATTATGCTGTTCTGTCTTATTAGTATATATATACTTGTTATTCTTTTCTTTACCCATGCTTTCACAAATTTAAATACTATATTAATTCGTTTTCTTGAATTTCTAAGTGTTCTTAGAAGGGGTCTAGAAGATGACTAGGTATAACTCATAAGTTCAAATTTCTGGTGAGTGGACAAAGGCGCTTGCTAGCAAGCCTGAGTCCTAAACTCAATCCCTGGGAGCACAGGAGAGAACTAACTCCCACTCTCTCGCTAACTGTCCTCAGACCATCACATGCAAGCTGTGACATCTACACATACCATATAATAAATAAGTAAGTAAATGTAATTTAAAAATGTTTTCTAAGACTCTTAAAGAAAGTCAAAAGGCCAGATAGTGGTAGCCCACACCAGATAGTGGTAGCATTGAGGGGCAGATCTATGAGTTTGAAAGCAAACTGTCTACAGAGCAAGTTCCAGGACAGCCAGGGGTACACAGAGAAGCCCTGTCTTAACAAACCAAAGGCAAATAATCTTGAATGTTAAAATCAATTTGAGTTGACTCTATAAGCAGTTACTCTAGTAATATATTAAATCAAATGTAAGCAGTACTTGGACTTACCGATGAAATATTTTCCAGCTCCATGTGTTTAACCAAGGGCACTCGAAGAAACTGGCCCTTGATAAGGAAATCGAACTCAACATGTTTGTGGAGCTCTGCAAAAGAGTGACGATGAGGACAGTGCTGTACATATGAGAACGCTGAAGCAACCCCGTCCCCAGTACCTACTGATGCCCCAGGCGTTCCATAACCCTCAGGGCATATCTACATACTGAATGATTTTTGCTTTTCTGAAACAGGGTCTTTGTCCTGGAACTCCATAGACCAGGCTAGCCTTGAACAGAGTGGTCCACCTGACTCTGTCTTCCGAGTGCTGCGGTGTGCACCACCAAGCCACCTGCTACATAATTTCTAAAGAACCAATATATTGTTCTGTTTACTTATGCTTGATTTATGGTTACTTTAGGGGGCTGAGCCCAAGTTATATGTACACTAAGCACATGTTCTACCACTGAACTAACTATACACTACTAATCTTATTTCTTTCTGTTTGAAGAGTGGTTTACTGAGTACACTACAAGGCCACAAGCTAGACAGTAGCTTAAATATGACCTGATTTTTGAAAAGCTTTTGTTCTACAGAAAAGTTACTACACAAAAGTATAAACTACAGTGAACACCCACACCCTACTCCAGTACAAAACAACCCAGTCTAATCATTTCTACTCCTGTCTCCATTCTCGTGCCAGCTTCTTTTAAAACAAACCTCAGAAATGATCCCATCTTGTTTGTAAATGCTTTATCACACATCTCTAAAATACTTGGACTTAACCACAATGCTAAGATATTATCTATGTTACTATCAAACACTCAGTCACTACTTGTGTGTTGTTGTTTTTTAAATTAATTTATATTTGGAAACTGGATCCTAAAGTACAGCCTACACTGGCTTCTAACTTATTATATAACCCAGGTTAGCCTCTAGAGGCCAGATAGATAAGGCTATCTCTGACTCATTGTCTTGGTCTCTAAAGCACACACTGCAGATGTGCACCATCATGTACAGCTCCTCATGTTTCACCATAGGCATTTTAAAGTCAGCACCTAACCGGTTAATGTATTTCTTCAATCTTTAAAAGGAAAATGGGTCAACTATCTATTCTATTTCTTACATTCTGGACTTGGTTGATTACATCTCCAAAGTGTCTTAAATTTTTAAGTTTATTTTTACTATCTTGGGCATGTATAATGTGCATGTGTGGGCATGTGTGTTGCGGCACTCATGTGGAGGTCAGAAGACAACTTTATGGAGTTGGGTCTCTTCACTTTTACTTGGGTTGTGAGGATTAAACTTAAGTCATCAGGCTTGCACCATTGGACAACAATGGATACCGAGCTGAGCTATGTCATGGCCATATAGATCATCTTTTAACATATTCCTCTATCTTCTATTATATCCTGTAAATCAGTGAGCCTTAAATGATCGGTAAGACTTCAGGTTGGTAAAACTTCAGGTTTAACATGGATGTATTAACTAGTGTGTCCTTTTTTACATATGCATTTGTGAGCACACATGTGTGCATGAGTGTAGAAGCTCAAGGCTGATGTTGAATGTCTTCCTGACTCATTAACCACCTTAAATATTAAGGCAAGGTCTCACTGAACTCATAGCTTGATGCTTGGCTAGTCTGGCTGGCCAGCCTGCTTTGGAGTCCCCCATCTCTGCTTCTAGTGTGCTGAGATTATAAGCAGGTCACACACCGATCTTCCTTTATATGGTGCTAGACATATGAACACTGGGCTTCATATGCTTCCACATAACACTTTACTCTCTGAGCCATTTCTCCAGTCCTTTTTTCCCCCCTTATAATTTATTTATTTTTCTTTTATGTGCATTGGTATTTTACCTGCATGTATGTCTGTGTGAGGGTGTTAGATCCTCTAGTTATAGTCAGTTGTGAGTCTCTGAGTTTGAGGTCAGCCTGGGCTACAGAGCAATTTCCAGGAGAGGCAGGACTACCCAGGGAAACCCTGTCCCAAAAAACCCAACCAACCAACCAACCAAACAAACAAACGTATTTATGTGTAGCTAGTGGCACTGTGCCCTCTAACTTCCTGGAGCATATATACCTACCATTTTTAGTCTCCAGCAATTTATTGATGATTCTGCTAAGGTCAGCAACTTCAGAGGTGGCAGGGATTGAGAAAGGAATATCATCTACTGAATATCTATAAAAGGGAAATCATATGTCAGTATTATGTCTACACATATTTTGGCAAATCTGCATTTATTCATTCAACAACCATTTACTGAGGACTTCATGCCAGAAATTTGCTACATGACATAAACACAATTAAGTAAGATGTCTTTATTCTTAAGGAATCAAGCACAATGAACCCGAACCCTGTGAACACAGTGCCATAAATGACGAGATTCTATCCTTTATAAAAAAAATCACTTTAACCAGAGGAAAGAGTGAAGTGCAGGACACAAAGAATAAGGGAGGGATAGTCTGGAAATGAGAATGACAAAAAGTAGTAACAGCAGACCCAAGGAACTTGCTCCTATTTAGGCAGTGATCAAAGATGAGACTAAAGACCCATAAAGTGTTTTAAATCCCACATTCTATGGAATAGTTTTTAATTCTTTGTGTAGGACAAGGAACCACTGTAGCAGGTCTTTATAGCTATGTAACAGGTTGGATGAGAATAATATATGACTGGAGGCAAAACAGGAGACTCAGAGAGAAATTAAAAAACGGGCAAGGGATTTGAATAGTTTTCTAGAGAAAAAGCAGTGACCAGCTGCACTGGACCAAACCACAGTGACTATCACTTCACACCCATTGGTACAAATACAGTAATGATGGAGACACGGGGAGAGAAGAACCTTCACTGGTGGTGGTAATGTAACACAGGGAAGATGCTTTGGAAAACAGCGTGCCAGCTGTCCTAAAAGTTAAATGTGGGCTTACCATTTGACCCGAGAACTACCAAAGAGCAATGAAAACACATGTTCACTGGGCATGGTGGCATGGGCCTTTAATCCCAGCATTTGGAAGAAGAAGGCAGGTGGATCAGTGGGTCTGCCCTGGTTACACATGTTCACATACAAACTGCACATTAATGCTCACACAGCCCACTATTTACAACAGCTAAAAGACAGAAACAACAGAAATGTCTAACTGGACAAAAGAAGCCAAACAATGGATTATTCAGCCATAAGATACATGAAGTACTACGACATTCTGCCTTATGGTTAAACTATAAAACACATGCCAGACAAGAGACCACAAAGTTTGTATAACTCCATTACACAAGATGTCCGGAATGGACACATACACAGAGAAAGATGGTAGGTAGGTAAGTAGTTGACCTGGGTGGGGAGCATTTAAGAGACTGAGGGGCAACTAAGAGTGATGGACTTTTTTCTAAAATAGATTGTATGAATGGCTGTACAATTCTTTTTGATGCATCCGAATCTCAAACATACTATATATGTATCACTAATAAATTTGCCATCTGTATGACTTATTTATCTATAAATGCATAAATACACACATATATACATGTACACAATCCTGGTTTGTTTTGTCAACTCAACAGAAGCTAATGTCATCTGAGGGAACTTCAATTAAGAGAACTGCCACTTCTGGGCAGGTGGTCCTGAGCTGGTCCACAAAGTGAGTTTCAGGAGAATCTGGGCAGGCTTAGCTAAGCATGGGGAGAGCTGCCACAATGCAGCATCCCTCCAGGGTTTCAGCTTCAGTTCCTGAATGTAACCTGTGAGCCAAATAAAAATAAACGCTTTCCTTCCCAAGCTGCTTTTGGGAAGCACACACACCTAATTAAGTCGATAACTGAAATGACTTTATATTAATAAAAATAGGCTCTGAGAAACCTATAATCAGAGATCCAGTTTCTACAGTGATTGAGAAAAGCTTTCAAAACCATGAGACACCATTGTCAGCCTGTAAACAGAACGGCCCTGCTCATCCCTCACCTCAAATTATGAAAGCGTGTGCAAAACACGAAGCCCAATTTCCACCACACACAATTCAAATTTTAATGAAAAATGTAAATTCAGGACGTTTCTACCGCTTCCAAATGGAACGATACAGGGCAGAAGTGAGGGGAAGGGGAGGGGAGGAAGAATGAAGTCTTTTTCATTATTTTTCTTTCTACCCGGCACTCAAGTTATCTCATTTGGATTAACTCCTTCTAATTCCCGCCAGATACTTATTAACCTTCTTTCAGCTTTGACTTACTAAAGCCTTGGCTGTTTCTTATTCAACGTATACTCCCAGTCAAACCCGCAAGGATTACTTACTTCTTATTCTCGGTGTAGAAACGGGCCTGGAGTTGTGCCATGGCGGAAAGTATGCACGAGACTTCTCCACAAAAATGAATACGTTGACAGTCGGGTAGCTCTAAATTAGACGAGTACGCGGCAAGCGCGGTGCAAGGTAGGCGTCTGCAATCTTCCTCCGGTTTCCTCAGACTACACCACGAGGTTCCCTTCCCACAGGCGTCCAGCCCGCACGCGTCAACTACCGATTTCGAGATTTAGGAAACATCGATTAGTACTGCACAGTCTCAAGAGCAGCCAGTCCCCTAATACTTCCATGTTTCTTGCTATTTAGATCCGTGATCGATTAAGAAGATACAGAAAAGACCTAACACGAATCGGACTTTTCAAAATCAGATTTTTAAAATCGGATACTTTAGACTCAGCTCTCAGATACTACAAATCCCAGAAAGGAGCGCGTTTCAGTCGCTCTGAACCCTGGGAGTTGTAGGCTTTATGATCTATTTAGCCGCGCCGCACTCAGGTTCTCTTATTTTCTCTTAATACTCCCTTCTCCGGCCAGATATTCCATTTCGTGCTCCTTAGCTCTGGGCAACAAAGGTCCAACCTGTTTATTTTTTATGCATAATCCCACCAGCAGCCCAATTCCTCTAAGACCATGTGTTCTCACCTCAAACTGCAGAGCGGAAACACGGGGAAAAAAATAACGAATCCGAAGGGAACTGGGTGACGGTGGCCGAGACGGATCCAACCTTATGGGCTTGGACTGCGCCTCCCGGAGGGGTGCGCGAGCGCGTGCGCACTGTGCTGGTCTCCATGGCGGGGCCTCGGAGCCCAGACGAGGTTGAGTAGACTCGTTTTGAATTTTCTTCCTTCTGCTCCGGCGGACTCTCCGCTCGCGTTGTGGGGCTCCCTGCGGCGGCAGGGTTGAGGGAACCGGAGGTCTGGCAGAGCTGCCTGCGCCCACGCACCGGACATTCCCTCCGGACCTCCCTTCTCCCTCCTGCCTCCGCCTCCTCCCGTCACCTCCTGACTCCCGGGCCCTGAGCAACCGCCGCCCCCTCCTCCTCCCCAGGCCGCCGCCGCCGTTGCGTGCGGTCCTTGCGTCCCCGCCGGCCTCCACTGCGGCTTCTTCACCCCTGGTCCCGGGAGGGGCCCGCGGCCGGGGAAGGCAGGCTGCATCACGGGGAGGCTAGGTGTCCTGCGGAGGGTGCTGAGCCCAAGAAGGCGCCACCGTCACGGAGCACCCGAATCCAGGGCGGGGGCGCCCGCGGGAAAGGGGCCTCTCCCCTCCTTTTGAGTCTGATGTTTAGAAAAGCTTCCTCTGCACCTCTCCCCTACTTTCAGACTGGTTTTTTTAAATCTTGAAGTCACTCAAAGGCCTGTCTCGGTCTCAATGGTCCCGATTATTATTCTAGTTATTTTCCTGGTAGGAGAATAAATGGGAGAATACTTTTAAGATCCCACAGTCACATTCTAAGGCATTTGCCCGAAAACTTCCAAAGTGGGGACTCCTCCGTGACAGCAATTGAGAGGAAGGCAGAACTGGATTGCAAAGTATGTGGGCTTAGCGTTATATGTGCAGCTGAAAAGAGCGAAAGCTTTTTTTTTTTTAAATATGTCGCCTAATATTTAAATCATCTGTAGAAAATTGGAAGTGGTCTAAACAATTGAAGGCAGAAAAACAATCATCAACATGTTTTTAGCAATGACAGTAAAAGCAAGACTATTTTCAGTGTATTCACCTTGCAGAATTGCATGCCCTGTAACAGGAATGCCTGAATTTGATTCTACCTGTGTGATTTAACCTCTGTGCCACACTTTGATCAACTGTGAGAATTAAATGTCACCTAAGAAGCACTCAGTAAATGTTACCCTCCAAGAGCTAGCAGGACACGTGTTAGCTAGAAACGTTTATTAGGTGGAGGCAAAGCTTTGCTCAAGTTCCAGAGAGAAAGTACTTGGTAAAATTGAATTTGCTAATAGCAGTGTGACCCTTTAAAAGTGAGTTCTTACCAGAGTTGAGTATTTACGTTAAATAAGCTGGGACATCTGAAACTTGAAATTTATTAGTGAAGTGTATCTATTAAATTCTTACTGATAGTATAGGACTGATTAAAGAGCTTTTTAAACTTTCTTTAATTTGGACTTAACCAAATTAACAGTACTTGAAAGTCAATATTTTTTTATCTTAATTTGAATGGAACACTATGATTAGGAAGATGCAGAAACAGCCTTACTCAAAGAAAGATGTCAATTTGCAAAGCAGAAATCTTGAATTCAGTACAAGACATTTTTATTTGGCTAAGATGTTTAGTTAAGGAAAAATTGGTTAATAAGTTTTGCAAAATTCAGAATACCCAATTTAATTTTTTTCTTCCAACAGTGACTTGGGTGTCTTCTCTGCCGTTGCTTTCCGGCAATGCCTAGTTAGCTAATGCTTTTGAGTCTTGGTTTCCTTAAAATTACTGATATGTACTGCAAGCCTTTGGGATTCATCTACTGTGGTCCTCACGAAGGCTCACTGCTATCTGGAGAACCCCTAACATGGGAAAATGTTTCTTTTCCTTACAATCTTTTGCTTTGTCTTGAGGCAGGGTCTCTATGTAGTCCAGGATGGATTTGAGTTCACTGTGTTTCCCCAGGTCAACTCCGAACTGAAGATCCACCCTTCTCTCCTTCCTGAATACTGGAATTATACATAATTTATACCACATTTGGCTCTTGCTTGTTTTGAACCTGAATTTAAAGTTCTGGAATTAATCTCAGGGTTTTATGTGTTCCAGGCAAGCACTCTACTGCTGAGCTACATCATAGTCCAGGCTCTGGGATCTTAAGAGACTCACCATAGTTCCCTTTATCCATGGTTTTATGTTCCTCAGTTTTGGTTACTGCTGTCAGTATTAAATGGAAATCCTAGGAGTAGTTCATGAGTTTAGATTGTATGTCTTTCTCAGTAGCATAATATCTTGCGCCATCCTATCTGGGATATCATGTCCGGGGACAGTACCCACTCTACTTCCAAACAAAACTTCTATGCTCTCTTCAAAGAGCAAAGAAATAAAAAAGTATGTGTGTTCAGGGTAAGAGCCGTAGAAACCAAGATGATAGAAGTTTTGGGGAAGGCAAGCCTTACGTAAAAGTTGTGAACACGATCCTTAACTTTTCTACTACAACGTAAAAAGTTTAAGTTGTGTCTGCCTGCCTCTTCCTCTTTAATGCTGAGATTAAAGACATGCACCACACACCTGGCTTTGGTTATTAATTTTAAAAGATATATTTTAATCCATAAATGTTATGGGGGAGATAGAAAATTGATGGTGACAGTTTTCCAGGAAGTACACCTGAGAAATTACCCTTAAAGCTTTGAACACATAAAATTCCTGTTGAACAAAATCTATAACCCAACTAATGCCCTTTATAGAGAAAAATGCATATCTTTACTAATGTCTAGCCCTCTGCCATCTGTGTAAACAAACAGCCTTTATAAAGTAAAAACTGAAACAATAATTTTACAGTTTCTTCCAAACCTTTATTTTAAAAAGATTTTGATTTTTAGTTATTTGTGTGTGTGTGTGTGTGTGTGTGTGTGTGTGTGTGTGTGTGTGTGTGTGTGTGTGTGTGTGTGTGTGTGTGTAGAGTCTCCACAGAAGCCAGAAGAGGGTCTGACATCCCCCATACTAGAGTTGCAAGTATTGGAAGCCATTTCACATGGGTGTTAGGAACAACTGGTCTTGCAAAGAAGCAGTATTTGTTCTTGACTACTGAACAATCTCTCCAACCTTGAAACCCTTACCTTTAATACAGAATAAAATTTACTTTTGTAAAGTGATATAAGCATTCTAGATGGCCATTTCCCAGAAAAAGAAAAGTGAGCTTTCTGAAGTTTACTAAATAGACTCCATTATTCTGTGTGAGGCTGTCAGATCCCCTGGAACTAGACTTACAGACAGTTGTGAGCCACCATGTAGGTACTAGGAATTGAACCCCGGTCCTCTGGAAGACTAGTGCTCTTAACCACTGGGCCATCTACCTAACCCCAAGAAATTCCATCTTTAATGCTTCTTTCTTTCTGTTTCCCAGTCCTGGCACTTCCTGCTTACAAGATTAATTTATCAGCTCTAGGATCGAAGGTTTTAGGTATGGAAACTTATTATTTTCAAGCTTCTTGTGGCTCCCAAAGATGTTTTATGGGTAATTATTTTCAGTGAGGCTATAGGGAAAACAAAGTGGCTACAAAAATGTTTTGTTTCAGTGATAATTACAGACTGTTGGGCCTGAAATAAACTTGTAATTGTAGATGAAGAAACAGGACAAGGGTTAAGTCACAGTTCTAGGGCACAAATGGTAATCCGCCTTCAACGCTTTTCAACGGACTAGAATAAGGTTCTACCATGTTAGCCTGGTAATAAATAAAAGGTGTACAGTAAAATATAATAGTTTTATTGTGTGTAGAAGAGTAAAATTTACATTGAGCACCATTTTCTTACAGGGCATTGTTACAGTTTTCACATAAACAAAGCTGGCACTGTCATAGCTTAGTGCCCCAAAGGAAGATCGTCAATGAACATAAAAGGACTTTTTTGAGACTAACAGAATGTAAGAGCCTGAACTTGAAACCTGAGCCACTGTCTGGAGGTAATAACTTCTGAAACTTTGTTTCTTTAAAATTCATGAGTTGTTTTTGTTTTTTTTTAATTTTTATGTTTTGACCAAGTAAATTACTAGATCCATCCCCTATCCCCACCTTGTCCATTCCAGTTTCTCACCCCTGGCCACTCAACTTCATGTGCTCTTTTTCCCCACTGAGTCACCTTAGTGATACTAGTATGTACATGGGTCCTGAGTGCAGAGCCATCCACTGGAGCACGAGTAAGCTCAAGGGTCGGATCCTTGTGGGAAAGTAGCTTCCCTCTCCGGGAGCCATCAATTACCAATTGTTCCCCAGTTAGGGGTGGACATGACTCATTTCCTCCTGTTGTGGGCTTTGTCTAGCTTGATCTTGTGTAGGTTTTATGCATGCAGTGAATTTATGTGTAAACTATCTGACAGCAGGCTGGTGTCTGGAATATACAAATGACAAAAAAAAAAAACCCAAAAAAACAAAACAAAACAAAAAACCCAAAACTAAGCACCAGAACAAACAAACAAACACCCCCAAACAATCTGATTAAAAAATCTTGGAGTGAAACTAAACAAAGACTTCACAGGAGAGAAAATAAATTGCTAAGACTTTTTTTTTTTTTTTTTTTTAAATGTTCAACAAGCATACTTTGTCATCAGGGAGATTCAAATTAAAACTATGAGATTTCATATTACTTCAGTCAAAATGACTAAAATCAAAACAAGTACTATCAGACATACAGAAAAAAGAAAGATTATTTGTTTATTGAGATTGTTTGTCTGGTGTTCAAATCTTTGAAAAATAGGTGTCCATGGTTTAAAGACTTAAGAAAACTCTTTTGAGCTGATTGACACCTAATAACTCTAAGGAAGAGTTCTAGATTGATGAAGGGGGACATCAGCCAGGCTTTATTAATATGTCTGCAGCTGGAATATCTCTTCTTCCTGTGGCCACGATGACCTTAACATGAGCACCAGAAATACTACGTTGAAAACAGTTCCAAGGAATCATATCTAGAATACAAACGGATGGTTTAGCAGATGTATTTCGCATATAGTTTTCTTTTTATAAATGTGTGAATTTTTTGTAGTAAAAGTCCATTTAAACTTAAAAGACTTTCAATAGTATGGAACAAAGCTTTAAGTGGTCATGTTTTTTAATGTTTTTGTCTTAGTGGTACATAAATTAATTGAATTTAGTGATGCTGGGGTTTTATTAGATTGTTTTTATTTTGTGTGTATATCTGTACATCATGTGCATAGAGTGTCTGCAGAAACCAGAGGAGAGTGTTGTATCCTTTGGAGCTGGAATTACAGACTTGTGCTGTAACCGCCATGTGAGAGCTAGGAACCAAACCTGCATCCTCTCTACCAGAGCAACAAGGGCTCTTAGCTGCTGAGCCTTTTTTTTTTTCCAGCCCAGTATCAGAGATTTTAATAACTATTTTTTATTTATTTACTGACTTATTTGGTGTGTTTACATGCATGTGTGTGTGTGTGTGTGTGTGTGTGAGAACAGCTTGTGGGTCTTGGGTCTCCTTCCACCATCTGGGTTTCAGGAATCAAACATGAATCATCAGGGTTGGCAGCAAACATATTTACCCACTGAGCCGTCTCATAAATCCAATCAGAGGATTTTTTAAAAATGTGACATTGTTGGCTTTGTTCACTGTGATTTTTGTGGGGAGTATTACATTTATGTGTTCATGATTTATTTTTATCTTTATTTTGTTACATTTAGGTATGGTGAGACCAACAGATGAAGAAAAGATCCTATTATTTCAATTCTCAAAAGGAGTGGGGCAAGCTATACCACAAAGCATTACACAACATAGCCAAGGTTGGTGGCAGGTAGACGTGGGGTAGAAGAGGTGGCTTCAGGAAGCCTACTGTTTGGACTTGTTTTCATAGGAAGGTTGGTTTTTCAAGAGCATCTTTTATATCTCTAGGAAATGATTAGTCTTCGGAATAATCCTTCCCTGATCAATGGGACCCCAAAGATGCCAAAGGGTCATACCTTATGTACTTTCCTCCTCTTTACCCTCAGACAGTTTGTGCAAGATTATAGTTACTTGGTTTCTAAAAATTTCCTCATAAAATGTCTTGCCTTGATATTCATAATCAAGTGTAACATAATCCTACTCAGTGTGTGTGTGTGTGTGTGTGTGTGTGTGTGTGTGTGTGTATATGTATGTGGTGTGATGTGTGTGGGGTGCGTGTGTTTTGGGAAGTTTGCTTTGGTAAGTTTTTCTTTTTTTCTAGGAACATGTCCATAATATCTTTGCCTTAATGTCTACTCAGATTAGTCCCTTCTTAGTCCTTATATTAATTTTTTCTTCATTATTTAAAAAATATTTAATTAATAATCAATTTCATTCATCAAGACTGGGTCATTGTGTAACAGTCTTGGCTATCTGGAACTTGCTCTGTAGAGCTCTGTAGATCAGGGTGGCCTCACAGAGATCCACCTGCCTCTACCTCCCAGAGTGCTGGGATTAAAGGTGTGCACCACCACCATCTGACAAAAATATGTATGTGGGTGGTTTGGCTGCATGTATATATGTTTAATCATGTGCATGTTTGATGCCTGTGAAGGTCAGAAGAGGGCATTACATCACTTGGAACTAGAATTACAGATAGTTTGTGAGCTACCACGTGGGTGTGGTGTTTTTGAGACAGGGTTTCTCCATATAGCCCTGGTTGCCCTGAAGCTCACTTTGTAGATCAGCCTGGCCTTGAACTCACTGAGATCCACCTGCCTCTGCCTCCTGATTGCTGGGAAGGTGTGCACCATCATGCCTGGTTTCTCTCTCTCTTTCTTGATAAGTCTTTTCTTTCCCTAGAGAATTATTATGGATTTGTGTAGTACGAGGTTTCTGGCCCGGACTTTTGGGCCTAGCCTCAAGGTTTAGGACCACAGACCCACAGAGCCGCAGACCCGCAGTCCTACAGAGACACACAGAAGCTTCCAATAGTTTTTGGCTGATCAGCCTCAGGCCCAGGCATATCACATGCTAGCTCTCTACCCTTATTCTAACCCATGTCTCTTGTTCAGCCATGGGGCTCGGTACCTTTTCTTAAGGCATCATAGTTGTCCTTGGCTTCTTCCGGGCCTCTCTCTGGAATTCCCTCTGGTGTTCTGATCTGGCATTCTGTTCTCAGAGTTTTTAGTCTGGTAGCCCCGCCTAAACTTCCTCCCTGCCTTTGGCCAATCAGCTCTTTTTATTAAACCCCAGCGGGTGGGACAATTATTTACCATGAAACAATACAATACCCCTACAGATTTGTTGTTGTCTTTATTGTTAATTTTGATATTTAGTAAGAGTTTATTATATATTTCTTCTGTGTGTTTGTGTTTGTCATTTTAAAAACCGTATTCATTAGATATTTATTGTTTCTTTTTTATTCATTGACAAAATTTATATATATTTATGAAGGGGAACATATTTGATAAGTATACATGGTGGGGTTAAATCAAATGAATTAACGTTTTTGTGACTTTATTTTCTTTGGGTGTGTCTGTGAGAGGGAGAGAGAGAGAGAGATTCTGTAGAGTATACTAAGGGCTCTGTTCATGCTAAGCAAGTGCTCTACTATTGAGCCATGTTCCATCCCAAATACTAGTCTTTTTTTTTCCCCAATGGGATATCTTGGCTGAGTGGTGTTGGCACACACCTTTAATTCCAGCATTCAGGAGGCAGAGGATGTTGGATCTCTGTGAGTTCGAGACCAACCTAGTCTATGAAATAAATTCCAGGACAGCCAAGGCTTTAAGAGAACCCCCCCCCCCGCACCCCCCGCCCTTCCCCCCACCTCAAAAAACAAAAAAAAGAAAACACCCCCCCCCCACACACACACACACTCTGAGTGGGATTATGTTACACTGTAAATAATTGTCCCACCTACTAGTTCAATAAAAAAACGCTGATTGGCCAAAGGCTGACAGGAAGTGTGGGCGGGATACCAGACTGGGGAAACTCTGGGAACAGGAAGAACAGAGTAGAGACACCAGAGAAGCAGATGCAGAGGACATCTATGCTGCTCTGAGAAAAGGTACTGAGCCACATGGCTAAACAAGATAAGACTCATGAGTTAGAGTAAGAGCAGGAGCTAGCAAGTTATAGGCCTGGGCCCCAGGTCAGTCAGCGTACAATTAATATAAGCATCTGTGTGTTTCAGTGGGACTATGAGACTGTGGGTCTGCAGGTCCTGGCTGCTAGGCCGGAAAGTCTGGGCCAGACACATAATACAACACACACAAATGAAATATTTTTTAAAAATAAATTATTTATTTGTGTATGGGGAAATACAAACCATGTACATTTGTGGCAGTTATCAGAGGTATCAGACTTCTTGGAGCTTGTGTTATAGGTGGTCATGAGCCACCCAGTGCAGCTGCTAGGAATTAAAATCAGGTCCTCTGGGAGAGCATCCAGTACTCTTTACTGCTGAGCCATTCGTCAGGTTTTTTTGTTTGTTGGTTTGTTTTAAGACTGCTTTAAGTGAGCTGGAGAGATGGCTCAGGTGCTCACAACTCTGTGTAACTCCTATTCTAGGGAGTCTGACACCCTCATAGAGACATAGATGCAGGCAAAATGCCAATATACATAAAAAAGATACTTAAAACATACTCTCTGCAGCTTTCAGATATCCAGTATTGTAGACACTGTGAGATATGAAAGTTCTTTGGAACTTAATTGTCTATGGGAAATTTTTTGTCTGCTTTTTGGGAGCCAAGCATTGCAATTTCATTCACTTGCACCTGTGGCCTGGTACCCTCACTCATGTTCATGACATCTCAAGGCCAGTACTTGAAGTCCTGGCTCTAATCATTCAGAATAGAATGGGTTTTTATTGTTTGTTTTTGTTTTTATTTTTGGTACAGTGTAAATAAAGGCAGAATTTTCCTGTCCAGTCCGCTGGTCCCAAATAAACACACAGATGCTTTTATTATTTACAGAATGCTTGGCCAATGGCTTAGGCTTATTATTAACTAGCTCTTAAGTTTATATTAACCCATTTTTATTAATCTATGTATCGCCACATGGCTTATGGTTTTACCTGTCCTAGCATCTTGCTTTTTGGGTGTCTCTCTGGAATCTGTCGTGACTTCACCCTTGTCCATCCCAGTCCTCAATTTGATTGTCCTGCCTAACTCTATTCTGCTTTGCTCTAGTCCAGTCAGCCTTATTATTAACCAGTGAAAGTAATGCACTTTCACAGCGTACAGGATTATCTCACAGCAGTACAGGATCTCATATAGCTGAATGTGATCTTGAATTCACTGTGTACCTGAGGCTGACTGTGAACCTACCCATCTCAGCTTCACAAATACTGAGCTTATAGGTGTACACCACAATTCCTGGCTGGAATGGAATTCTAAGTATATCTAGTAAATCAAGTTTGTTCAGGGTTTGGTTTTTCTTGTTTTCATATTTTTTTGTTTGCTTGATGTGAGGTAGGTATGGTGAAGTCTTACATTGTGATAGTGGCTTCATCAATTTGGTCCCAGATTCCTCAAGTTTTTATAAGTTACTGAAGGGAAATTTCAAAATACATAGCATTGTATGATGACACAAAGACAGTGCATGTTGTTAAAGCCATTTATGATTGTTCATGTTATCAATTCAGGACTGGCCTTTTTTATGTATTGCTCCAATTGTATTCCGTTCTCTCAGACTTTGACCAGTTTTTAAACAAATCCAGGTCATTAATTATGGCATGATAACAGTTTCACCCATGACTATTAGTATTGCCATATTATCCTCATAACTAGAAAGTTCCTTAGTATCATCAGTAGTCCCTGTTTACATTTTCCTCACTCAGCACCCCGTCTCATGCTTCCCTGCTGGGACAAGAGGCATATGTCAGCACAACCTGGTAAAACTAACCATTGTAAAACCAACAACTCAGCTGCATTTAGAAGGCTCATAGAGTATGGAAGGCTACCTCTGGTCGCAGTATTTTTCTGCACACCTTACCTGGAATGTCCTAAACTGTTCTTCTTATGGGTTTACCTGTACGAGGTATTTTATATAGATGAACAGTAAGCACCACCTTTTGTGCTCGTGTGGTTTCAGTCTCATTAGTGCGGTAGCATATCAATGTCCATTCCTTTTTGTGACAGTAATATGTGACCCTCTCTATTCATTATAATTTTATGCTAAATTTTGAAATCTGGAAGTGAGACCAGTTTTGTTGTTTTTCAGTATCATTTGTTTTTTTCCATATGAATTTGAGAATTGGCTCTTCTTTGACTTCACAGATGCATGGAGTCCCACGATAGAGACTGTACTGAATCTGTACGTTGCTTTGAGTAATACTGGAATCACAACAGTATTTTTCATGGCCATAGTATAATCTTCCCACTTACTTGGATTTAGTAATGTATTATGGCCTTTACAAATGTAGACATTTGACTACCTTGCTTACATGTATCCCTACATACTCTTTCTGATGTTCACTTTCAGGTTTTGCTCATTTTTAGGAGGATATGGAAGTGGATTTTTTCGGGGGGGGGAGGGTGTAGTGTTACATCTTGTAATCTCCTAGATACAAAATAAAGTTTTGTGTTAGTCAGCTTCCTATTTTTTTCTGTAACGAAAGATTCTTCTGCAGAGAACACACAATTTCCTAGCCCCATCTGTTATCATTAAAGTTTCCTTTTTGTTTGTAAACTACTTTCAAAATCTTTATTGCCAGGCAATACACAAAATTCAGACAAGTAGACAATTAAATTGCTTCTCTATAGCCCAAGAGGTTAAGTAACTGTAGGTTATAAGTTTTGTTGAATTTTTATAAGTTAGAAAAGGATACATGTGATTATTTTAAATCTTAAATGAGAAGCCATTTAAAGATATCTTATAACTGTATATTAAAATAGGACTCATGGTACTAGATCTAAGTGCTTCTAAGTTTATATTATTCATAATTTTTCATTTTCCAAGTTTGCCAAGCTAATATTAGATAGTATGAGTGCTCAGATTTAACTCTGAGATAGATCTCATTATGTAGCCCAGGCTGTCCTAAACTCAAGCCTCCTACATTAGCCTCTCATTACTGGGATTATAAGCAACTACAGCCATGCCTAGTTGGTGGAGACAGGCAGACCAGAAGACTAAGATTATCATTGTCTACTTTTTCAGGAACTTAAAAGTTTATTCTTTGGTAATTTCATTTATTATGTATACAGTGTTCTGCCTGCATGTGTCCCTGCAGGCTAGAAGAGGGCACTTGATCTCATTACAGATGGTTGTGAGCCACCATGTGGCTGCCGAGAATTGAACTTGAACCTCTCGAAGAGCAGCCAGTGGCCTTAACTGCTGAGCCACCTCTCCATTTCCCTCTTTGATAATTTGATACACATACAATGTGTCTTGATCACAGACAGCCTAAATCCTACTTCCCTCAGACATCCCCAGTCTCTGTTCCTCTCACCTTCATCATCTACTCAGTGATGCATAAATGCACTTGACATAACCCTGAAGAAAACGTATTCTCCATTGTCCAGGAACACTCAATTGCCAATAGCCCCTCAGATAATGATGAACCCCTCTTGTGAACCCCTCTTCCACCCATGCTAGAATAGTGACTAGCTCGTTTTTTTTTTGTTTGTTTGTTTGTTTGTTTTTTTCAGGTAGTTGTAGCTGCTAGAAGTTCATAAGAGCAATAATGTTGTCCAGAAGACATTAGCAGTCTACTCCATTCCTGGATCCTACATCCTTCTGTGCCCCTCCCTTTTCCTTGCTGCTTCTTGAGCCTTAGGGGTTGGGTAGGATGGTGTAACTGTCCCATTTGGGGCTGAGTACTCAACAGTCATTAATTCTGAGCACTTTGACAGAACCCTCTGCAGAAGCAGCTTTCCAGATCAGAAATGGGAGCAGCATAAGTCTCTGGCTACAAACATACATATTTAGAAGTCAGTTTGACATCTGAACAATGGCAAGTTTCCTTTTAGTGCCTATGACCTCCCTAGCTGTGGTCTACATAGATTCCCTCCTGTGCAACGGGCCTCGGATCCAATTAGGAAGCTGTTGGTCACCACTGATGTACCATGGGCATATTTCACCTGGCAGGTCACTATTTTAGCAGACAGTTGCTCCTACTGAGTAAGTCCATTGATGTGTCTCCCCACCCCACCCCTCAGTGACTGGAGTAGCAGCTTGTAGCACTGTGAGAACTAGCCTGTGGAGGAAGTTTGCAGGTCAGTTCTAAATTGAGTTCTCTAGGTCCTACAACAAGAGTGTGTTGGGTCTTCAGCAGTCGGGCCTTACAAATTAGTCCTCGGATGGTTACATAGATATGTCTAGTACTTTCCTCATCTTATAAAGATCTTTTTACAGTTAATGGTGTGTAGGGTACATGTGTGCATGTAACATTGTCTTCATTTGGGGATCAGAGACCTTCTGCCAGCTAAATCTCCTGTAGGCCCATTTCACTCTGTTTTGGTTTTTATTTTTGTTTCTTTTTGAAACAGGGTTTCTCTATGTAGCCGTGAACTAGAACTCACTCTAAAGACCAGGCTGGCCTCAAACTCACAGAGATCTATTTGCTTTTGCCTCCTAAATGCTGGGGTTAAAGGTGTGTGCTGGCATTGTTCAGCTCACTCACCATAGTTTCAGTTACCTATAGTCACCTAGGATTTGAAAATATTAAGCAGGAAATTTTAAGAATAAATTTTATTGTAGTATAGTGCAGTTGTTCAATTTTATTATTGTTATTACTTATCTTTTAGTTTGCCTGATAGGCTCAGCATGTAAATGCTGGTATAGATATGCACACAGAGGAATTGGCCCTTTCTGAGGTTTTAGACATACACTGGAGTATTTGGAATATATCTTGTAGAACACATATTCCCTGTATGCATAATCCTGTTAGCACCAAGGCCTCTTTTCTAAAACTATGTGATGCTATATATGTTTAACATATCCTGAGGGACACAGTCCCATGTTTATATAATCCCATTAGTACCAAGGCATCATTTCTAAAATTATATAATACTATATAGATTAATATGGCCTAAAAGGACACACGTTCTTGTAGTATGAGGTTTCTGGCCCGGACTTTCCAGCCTAACCTCAAGGTCTAGGCCCACAGACCCGCAGTCCCGCAGTCCCACAGAGACACACAGATGCTTCCAATAGTTTTAGGCTGATCAGCCTTAGGCCCAGGCATATAGCTTGCTAATTCTCTACCCTTAAGCTATCCCATGTCTCTTGTTCAGCCATGTGGCTCGGTACCTTTCTTTAAAGCTGCATGGTTGTCCTCTGCATCCTGCAGCTTCTCTCTGGTGCTCTGGCATTCTGTTCTCAGAGATTTTTTTCTGGTAGCCCCACCCACACTTCCTGCCTGCCTTTGGCCAATCAGCTTTTTATTAAACCAGTGGGTGGGACAGTTATTTTCCATGAAACAACACAATGCCCCTACACGTTCTCATACATGCATAACCCCATTTGTATCAAGATATCTTCAAAAAATGCTATATATGTTACACCCAACTTAATACAATTAAACTTTTATTTGTGCAGTGAATGTAACTTTATAACACATTCAATTTTAATGAGTTAATATAGAGTTAAATTAAGGACAGAATGAAGGAACTATGTAATCCTAGTATTTAATTAGACTTAAATGTATTCTGGTCCCTTGGCAAGTTAATTAATAAAAACAATAGTATTTTATATATAGATGAAAATTATCTAAATTGTGTAAGGTACCATAGTGTGGAAGATGAAAATGTTATTTAGGACTAACATCCCCATAAAAGCTTAATTGCTCCAGTTGACCAGATGTTTAATCTTGCAGCTGTTAGCTAAGAGGAGAAGGACACTGAAGATGAAGGCAGCATGGAACAGTGTCATTCCCTAGGAGTCAGCAATTGCCATGGGGAAGAGTCCCAGAGAGAAACTCAGGAACCTGAGGTAGGGTTCGGCTGGAAAGTTTTCTAGACTGAAGAAGAACAGCACGCCATTTCACAACTTTTCATGCTTAAAGAATAGTTATTTTACTCAGTGATACAGGATTTTTAATATGCCAGGAACGGTAGTACACACTTGTTTTCCCAGTACTTAGGAGGCATAGCCAAGGATCAGTAGTTCAAGGTCAGACCTGATGTGCATATTTGAGACTCTGTTTCAAAGGGGTTTTGATTACATATCTATTATATATTTTTAATATAGAATTTAAAATAATGTTAGCTAGAGCCGCCAAATTTAGTGCTGTCTCTATATAGATACTATTTCATGATTTCCAAATGCATTTCCGAGAAAATAAAGAGTTAAAACATATAAAAAAAAAAGTTAACACTTTCATTTAAGACTGGTTCTCAATCTGGATCAAATGACCCTTTCATAGCTGTCACCTAAGAACATTTGAGAACACAGATATTTATTATTCATAACTGTAGCAAAATTACAGTTATGAAGTAGCAATGAAAATAATTTTATGGTTTGGGGTCACCACAACATGAGGAACTATACTAAAGGGTTGCAGATTCAGGAAGATTGAGATCCACTGACTTAAGAAATACTTCTGGCTGGAATGTAGCTCAGTGGTAAATTGTTTGTCTAGCGTGCAGAAGGTCCTGGGTTTAATATCCAGCACCTAAAATACCCAGACTTGCCTGGCATAGTGTATACATCTTTGATATCAGCATCCAGGAGTTAGAAGCAGGCAGATCTCTGAGTTCGAGGCCAGCATGTTCAATGTAGTTTCAGATAAGGCAGGGCTATGTAGAGAGACCCCGTCTAAAACAAAACAAAACAAAAAACTCTCGTAGGAAAATGAATAATGAACTTAAATATAAATGTCCTTCGATGTTTATTTATATAAAACTTAAAAAAAAAACTGTAAAAATAGGCTGAGCAGTGGTGGTATGTGCCTTTAATCCCAGCACTCGGCAGGTGAGTTGAGTGTGAGGCCAGCCTGGTCTACAGAGGGAGTCCCACAGTCATCATGGTGGTCTCAAAAAAACAAAACTCTGTAAAAATATATATTTTGCAAAGACTGACATTTTATTTATTTATTTATTGGCTTTTCAAAAGCGTCTAACCTATATGGACTCTGGGAATCCTTCCTTTGGACAAAATGATTACCCTACTATTTTGCCCATTGCTGCTCCTGAAACAGATGATTCCCTCACATCACAGGATATACCAGAGACACTGACTGATACACGGACCCTTCATGCAGGGCAATTTCATCTTCTGAACCCAAATAGGCAGCCTGTTCAATATGACCTTCAGTCATTGGGAGATTCTAATGTACAAATGGTGAGTATATTTTATAATTCATGAGTGTTATGCTATTATGTTATTTAACAATATGTATTAATCATAATAAATGACCTTAACTTTTTGTTATTATTGACTTACTTATGTCAGGCTCACTGGTGTCTGAGATAAGGGCAGATGTGATCTATAGCAAGTGTTTATATACTAAAGTCCACTTGTAAGTTACTTTTTACTTTTGAGACAAGGTTTCATGTAGCCAAGCTGTCTTTCCACTCTCTGTGTTATTAAACTTTATGCCTGTATTATCACAATTAAGACCATAGGCTATAGTCAAGCCGGTTGGATTCCATCTTAACTCCAGCACTTGTTAGCTGTGAGACCTTCAGAAAAATGGGCACAGTTTCAGAGCTGTGTCTGCTATTTTAGAAGTATGTGTGTGCTTAAATCACCTAGTAGCCCTGGTAAATCAGAACAGCATATCATTTCTTTAATGCCTCCAAGACGATCACTACGAGCCCGTCAGGAGACCGACAGGTGCTTCGTGGAATTCCATCTATCCAGACAGGAATGGAGCAAGTGATGATCCCTCAGGAGCCGCTTGTGGATGCGAATAGTCCTCCAGGTGAGTCAGTGTGGGATAGGGCCCGGGTAAGGCGATATTCTAAAAATGTTCTATAGAAATCCGTATTAAAGTTCATCTCTTTAGGTAAGATTGTGAACTGAGTAGTTAGGAAAAGGTTTTTTTAGCCCCAATAAATCTTAAGTTCATTTTTCACCCCGTCTAGGTTAGCTGTCTATTTCATTTTGGAATTCTATGAAGCTGGTTGACTCCTGCTTCCTCCCAAATAACAGTGAGCATAAAATAATTCTTCTTAATTATAGAAGCAACAGTAGAAATAGCAACAATAGTACGATATAGTGCCTTGTATCTTACTGGGTTTTCGCTGGCTTTGTGACCCGTTCCTTTTTAAACTGTTATTTGGGTCTTCTCTTCCCTCCCTTTCCTTTACATCCAGAAAAGAGAGTCAGGTTTCCCACCCTGCTTCCCTGTTTGATAATATTCCTATTAATTTTCTTCCTTTCCTTTGCAATGTAGATGAATCTCTTTTTAACTTTTTAACATTGCTACACTGTTTTGTTACTCTTTTATACATGGAGGTTTAAGACAGTTATTTTTACTGTTGTTTTGTGATTTGTTGTCTTTATAAATAGTCATTAAAAGTTAAACCAAAAACATAGTTTGCAGAAGTATTATAAGCACAATGTATGAGTAAATTTTTGTTTTCATATTATATTACTCTTTAACAGTTATTTTTATTATTTTAAAATCATAGCCGTTAAATTTAAGTGTTAAAAGTTAACTACAAAATTTCATAGTGTACAATTTAAAAGTATAAGTTTATCAGTGACAGTCTAAATAAATCATTTAAAGTTTTGTTTTTTTAACTTTAAAACTGTTCTTCTTTTTCCTATTAAGATGATTTAATTTTAGTTAAGTAATCTTCATAGTGTTATTCAAGATACTAATGTTTTTTATTTTTATTGTTAAGATGCCTCTGAAGAGGAACCCACTGACCAAAGCTTACCAGCTGTAAGAGCAGATGCTCTAGAAGCTAGCACCAATAGTTACATCCTTCGTTCACAAGCATCCCCTGTGTTACCCAAAAAGTCAGGGACCAGGTGAATCGTGTCTTTGGGGTCACAGTGGAAGTCTGTGTTTAAATGGCAGACAGGAGAAAAGATCACAAGTTCAGATGGAGGAAGCATCCATCACATATATCTTCATTTATTTCAGTGTATCTTGACAGGGACAGCTTCTTGTTCTTTTGGAGAAACGTGACATGTCAGTAGTATGCTTCAGCATAAGGACATCCATTCTAGTTCCTAAGATTTTTAAATAGTTTAGCCCCGTTTATATAGATATAACTCCTATATGATTGAGTGTTTGGAATGGTTTTTGCTAGCATTGTGTGTGTGTGTGTGTGTGTGTGTGTGTGTGTGTGTGGGTTTGTGTGTGAAACTGTATTTACATCTATTCCTCTCCTCTCCCAGAATGCTCGAAGAACCTTTGCTGGCTCCTCTCCAGCCACTTTCTTCTAACACACCTATATGGGCCTGCCGTCTTAGGAGTTGTGAGGTGAGTTAAGATAATCCTTACCTCCTTTAATTGGTTATGGCAACATTTCATCCCCAAATGAACATTTTTAATACAAATAATACAGTCACTATCTGTAATATTCTGTATGTATTTCTGCTGAATCTAAGCTTACCTGCTGTTTTAAAGATAGCAGGCTCTGATGAAGCAGAAGGTGCGGTGACTGTGGTGGTGCACGCCTGCAGTCCCAGCTCTTGGGAGGTGGCAGCAGGAGGACCAAGAGTTTGAAATCATCCTTGGCCATATGAGTTCGAGACCGGCCTGAAGCAGAGCTTTTTGTCCCTGCCAGTGGTTCAGGCTTATTACTAACTAGCTCTCACATTTAAATTAACCCATTTCTATTAATCTGTGTATTGCCATGTAGTCCATGGCTCACCAGTCCTCTGGCATCTTGCTTCTTGGGCAGCAGGCCCGAGTCTGTCTCCGCCTAACCTTATCCTGCCTTGGCATTGGCCAGATGGCTTATTATTAATCAATGAGAGCAACAGACACTCACAGAAGAATCCTCCAGAAGGCCCATCCACAACACTGCGTTACATCAAACCACAAAATGGAACAAGAATCAAAGCAGAAATCCTGTAAAGCTCTTCCTGCTTCACTGCCGTTTCTTCTCCTGTGGATGACTTTCCTTGTCTTCCATGAAACTTCTTTATCAGCCCTTTCTACCCTTTGCTTTGGAATACCTCCTCTCTCTCTTTGTTTGCATTTATTTCTTTTTGTAGTCTCAGTATAAAATCCTCATTTTATCTTTTGAAGGATTTTACCTATTTTGTTGACTTCCAGTTCTCATGTTTATAAGATAATTTGCAGATCTCTATCACCAGTTCTGCAATCCTATTGTCTCAGTCCTTCTGCATCTTTTTAAAGTTTTATTTAGATTTTATCTTAAATTCACTGAGACCATACCAGTTACCTCTGCTTCCTAAATTCTCTGCCTGTTTTATTACTGAACACCATTTCCTTAGATATCCAGACACAAAGTTTTAGACTAATTTCTTTGTTTCGCACAGATCCCTAGCTGGTTTGTTGTTATTGTTTTGACTGACTGTGTGTTTGAGACAGTCTGACAGTGTAGCTATGGCTGGCCTGATATGCACTATGCAGACAAAGCTCGCTTTAAACTTGTGTTAGTTCTTCTGCCTCAGCCTCCCAAGTGCTGGGATTGCAGGTGTATGTTAACATGTCCATGTCACAATTCTTTTGAAATTAGTTAAAAGAAATTGCTGCTCTTGCAGAGGAATTGTGTTCAATTCCAGAACCTATATGGTAGCTTACAACAGCCTGTAACTCCAGTTCTGACATCCTTATCTTGCCTCTGTGGGCACTGTATGCAAGTGGTTCACAGACATATGTAGGCAAACCACCCATATACATTAAAAAAAAATTAAAATACCCCCAAATTTAAATGTTTTAAAAAAGAGTATTAAATTTAATGAAGTTTTTGTGCAGGATTATTTTTAGAACACATAGTCATAGTTTTCATTGGGTTTTAGGTAATTCCTGACATCATTAAAAAAAAAAACAAAAACCAAAGCACCAGTACTTTAGGGTTAATTTTGTGTTGATCTGGATTTGATGTAGGAATAGAATTTTAGATATCCAAGAGAATGGACTATTAAATATTCTTCAAGCTTTCTTTTCTAAAACTTACTTCTCATATGGCAGTCAGTGTGTCATCATACACCCTGACATGTGCTTGATGATACTGCTTGAGTTCAAATTAAACCCCACTGGTTGTACAGGTCAATGGTGAGGAAGTGAATTGATGCTATTTCATCTTAGATAACTATCTTGTTAAATTTACTGTTCACTGAAACATATTTGCCAAGATTTTCTTATTTAATTTCTCTCTTGTACAGAAAATTGGAGATTCCTACCGTGGCTACTGTGTAAGTGAGACTGAGTTAGAAAGCATCCTAACTTTTCACAAGCAGCAAACACAGAGTGTCTGGGGCACTCGCCAGTCTCCAAGCCCAGCCAAACCTGCCACACGCTTGATGTGGAAGTCCCAGTATGTCCCATATGATGGAATCCCATTTGTCAATGCAGGTACTTCTCATTATTTACTTAAAGCCTCCCAAGTACTGTGCTCTATTGTGAAAATAGATTTTTTTCTATGAGAGGATACATCTCATTTTGGTAGGTGAGAATTGAATTTTAATTTCTGAAAATGAATATTAAACTATAAAGAAAACATAGCACATATAACCAATTACTTTGTTATAAAATTATATTTTAATCTGTGACACTGAATAAATGATATTTCACTTGTATAGCATGCTCATAATTAGAACTTTAGATTTCAAGTAGACCTATAGGCAGTATCACATAATCAAAAAATAATCCCTTATAGTCACACTAACAAATAAATCATCTCTCAGGTAGATAAATGATAAACATATAGACAGACACATAATATTACATTGTTTAGAGATTCTACAGCCAAGTGAGTTCCAAAAGCTTTGTTTTCTGAAATTTTTAGGTTTCAGATTTATTCGTAAAGAATTAATGTGCTGGTGGGGGAGCTGGAAAAATGGCTCATGCTTTAAAAGCACTAGTTGTCCTTCCAGAGGTCCTGAGTTCTATTCCCAGTAACCACATGGTGACTCACAACTATCTGTAATGAGATCTGGCTTGCAGGCAGATCACCATATACATAATAAATAATAAATAAATCTTGAGAAAAGAATTAATGTGCTGATTTTCATTCCTGTTGGCAATGTTATGAACTTCTACATTCAGTCCTTGGCTTAGTATTTCCAGATTTTAAAAAATATCCAGGTTAGGGTGGGCATGGTGGTATATCCCTTAATTCTAGCATTCAAGAAGCAGAGGTAGGAATATCTCTGATTTAGAGGCCAGTCTGGTCTACAGAGTGAGTTCCAGGATAGCCAGGGGTTACACATGGAAATCCTGTCATAAAAACAAAATGAAACAGCCAGATGCACTGTGGCATGACTTTAAAATCCAGCACTCTGGAAACAGAGGCAGAAGGCTCTCTAGGAGTTCAAGGCCAGCCAGGGCTACAGGTTGACATTTATGAAATAAATAAGTAAATAAAAATAAAAAAGATTACATTATGGGAATTTTCATATTATTAAAAGTAAGGATAAGAATATAAAAAACTCTACACTCCTGGAATCTATCATGTAGCGTCAAAATCTGTCAGCTATTTTAAACCAGATATTTGTGTACGCATTTATTCTGTTGACTTTATTTTCAAAACAACAACAATAAAAGTTTCTCCCTTCATTCCTGACAAAATCCTACCGCAAGTTTTTTTTTGTCTCATCTTTATCCTTCCCAAACATATGCAACAGCCGTGACATCAAACTTTAAAATAATTAATAGAGTGAGACTTGGTGGCAGAGGCCTTCAAACCTTGCCCTCAGGAGACAGAGGCAGGTAGAGCTCTACAAGTTTAAGGCCAGCCTGGTCTGACATAGTGAACTATGGGCTTGTCGAGGCTATTTAGTGAGATCCTGTCTCTAAATGTCTTAGTGAGGGTTTCTGTTACTGTGAAGAGACACTATAACCATGGCAACGCTTACAAAGGAAAACACTTCACTGAGGTTATAGTTTACAGTTAAGCTTTAGTCCATTATTATGGTGAGGAGCACAGAGGCAAATGGGCAGACATTGTGCTGGAGAGGTAGCTGAGAGTTCTGGATCAGAAGGCAGCAGGAAGACACAGTGACAGAGTGAAACCTGAGCAATAGACCTCAAAGCCCACCCTCACAGTGACACACTTCCTCCAACAAGGCCACACCTCCCAATAGTGCTACTTCTTATGAGCTTATGGGGGACACATGCTTAACAACAACAAAATAAATAAATAAGGTAATTAATAGTAGTTTATATGTCATAAAATCACCAACAATTCTCTTTAAACAAAAGTCTTAAACATTCTAGTGTCACCCTTATTAATTTTTTAATTTATGATTAACAATTTTATTTGATATGAATTTAAAAATTTTGAGCTTTTATGCATATGAATATGTTGCTGGAGTACTGCATATGTGAATTGCCTACAGATGCCAGGAAAGGGCATTTGATTCTCTGGAACTAGAGTTACAGACATCTGTGAACCACCATGTGGGTGTTGGGAATTGAACTAGATCTTCCAGTAGAGCAGCCAGTGCTCTAACCACTGAGTCAACTCTCCAGCCATTTTTGTGTCTTAGAAGTTGGCTGTATCCTCAGTAGCGTAGTGTATTCAACTCTCATCTGGCATGTTTTTCACATCTCTGTAAATGTAATCTACTGTAATGTAATAAATTATCCCAAACTTGAAGGCTGAGAACTACAAACATTTATTGTCTCAGTTTCTGAGGGTCAGAATTCCAAGGTCATGGGGTTCAGCACCCTCTGGCCTCCATAGGCACCTGCACACATTTGGTGCACACAAACTTGCAAGTGCACACACAAAGACATAAAATTAAATCTTTTTATTTTAATTTTGATTTTTAAGGAAATTAGGGGCTGAAGAGATGACTTTGTGCTTAAGAGTAATTGTTGCTCTTACAGAAGATCAGGTTCTGTTCCCAGCACCCACTTGGTGGTTCACAATAATTAATTCCAGCTCCATGCGATCATATGTCCCTTCTTACTTCTGTGGGCACCACGCATGAACATATACACATATGTACATGCAAGCAAAATACTCATATACATAAAATAAAATAAATTTAAAATTTTTTAAAGAGAATTAGGATTTTAAATGGTATTAATTATTAACCAAATGCAACATTTGCTAATTTCAACTTATAAAGAAGTACTTTTAGTATTATTAAAAAATTGTATGTCTCATCTGGCATACACCTTTAATCTCACACTTGGGAGGCAGAGGCAGGTGGATCTCTGTGAGTTCGAGACCAGTCTGGTCTACAAAGTTACAATTGGTATTAATAATCACTGGCAGCTGATTTAAAAGGTTAATATTTATTAAGGGGTTTATAGGGAAGCACTCACTGACACAGGAGATTAAACAGTTGTTCAGTTCCTGGAAAGCTGGATTGGTCCAAGAGGCTGAAGCTCAGAGGGTCAGATCCTTCCTCCAAGAGCATGAGAGAGAACAGGAAGAAGGGGCTTCTATGTACAAGCACCCTGATTTTAAACTGCCCTTCAACCACACCCATAATTCTATTGCTTCAAGGTCATAGGTGAATCCCAGATCTACCAAGGGGCCACACCCCTAGGTAAAGGTGATGGTACCTGCTCTCCACTACTTCTCTCCGATTTGTCTAAATAGGAAAGTTCTAAACCTAAATATAAAACTATATACAATAGAGACAAGTATCAGGTAATGTCCAGGGGAGGGAAAGGGCAAATGACATAAATGAGGTCAAACTCCAACCAACAAGAACAGCAAACATGAGACATATTAAATGTCCACAATATTAGTAAGTGGCAAGATACAGAGATCACTCCAAAGCTGTCTAACTTGAAGAATATGAACCTAGTACCTAAATGCTCCTAGCTAAGATATGAGATAGTTGTAACTGCAACTGCCTAGTCTTCAACCTCATCAAAGACCTGAGAAGGAAAACATATTACTTGAGGAAGCAGGAAGTGCAAGCAAGCAGCTTCTGAAATTTAGTAGGAGAAGACAGCAACAGCTGGCTGCCTGGACAGTCACCCAAAACTTTTCTGCATCCAGTTTTTTGACTATAGGCCTAGAATGTGTGACAGACATTTTCAGAAGCACGGTATTTTGAGAAACCGTCTTATCCTGTATTGGCAGGGTTCAGTCTTTTATTCTTTGTCCTGCTCATCCAGGTTGCACAGCATGTTTACTGTTAGCAGTCAAGGCAAGGGCAGTTCTTTGCCCAACAGGCCATATGGGCCATGGAAGACAAACTCCCTATGGAGTGTATTTGATGCCCAACATCACATCGGGAAGCAGTAGTGTCCCATGTCAGCCGAATAAAACCTTTAAATGCCATATTCTCAAGGTCAATGGAGTGTTTGAACATTACCTATCCATCTGACATGTTAATATACATATATAAAACCTAATTAATATGACTATAATATGACAAATGGGTGATAATCTGTTATTCTTATGAACCTAGATAATTTAAGGACTAAGGCTTATATTATAAAGTAGACAATCTATAAGCAAATGTACAGTATAGGCACAATGACTTTGAGTGTGACAATCACACAAAGCATCTTAAGCAGAGGTATAAACGTATAGTACAAATGACAATAATGTCTGTAATGTGCAGCAATACACAAAATACCTTAACAAGTAGAATATATTTATATAGTATGACAAATATAATTAAGCAGAAGTAGAAACTGTATAGTACAAATGACAATATCCTTAATATGTATTAATGTACAAAATATTTTAAACAGAGGCAGAAACATGCACAAAACGATAAATATAGAATTAAATTTGT
This sequence comes from Phyllotis vaccarum, assembly GCA_033318265.1. Taxonomy (NCBI): domain Eukaryota; kingdom Metazoa; phylum Chordata; class Mammalia; order Rodentia; family Cricetidae; genus Phyllotis; species Phyllotis vaccarum. The sequence continues at coordinate 11,484,903 of JARWLC010000007.1, forward strand.
ATCAATATACAAATTATCTTAAACAGACATAGAAATAATTTTATATTTTTATCAATATACAAGAATCCATACCAGTACAAATTATCTATGGCTGATAGTTGGCTAAATTTGTTTACAGGTCCATACAGTACTCTACCTATATCTGTCTTGTTCCACTTTTTTCTTCTCCAAAAGGGAGTCCCGAGTTTAATTTTATTGTCCACTCTCAACTCTAATACAGCCTAATAGAATGATAATTATCCATAACCCTAGGAAATAAAACTTATCAGGAGAGGAGACATAGTTTTTCTCAGAATTGCTCCCTGCTGTCCAGGGGTAGCTCAGTGGGGGCCTGTGGAAAACTCAAACAGTGGTTAAGTCTGAAAGAACGGGCTGTAGCATCTTCAGCCAGTCTCAGAGTATTGGGTGGGGCTATCCAGTTAGAGGTGTAATATGATGAATGATCTTAGTAGGCCATCTTGAACTGTCCTGAACAGTTTGTAGTCCGAAACCAATCATTGAATGGTGTACATCAACTCAAAGGCATCATAATGAACCAGGTAGAATTGTTGTGATGGGGCCCCATCTTATTTTTAGACATTTCAGAGGTTGCTGTTAGGAGAATTTGTTGTTAGCTGTGGAAAACTTAAACATTACTGATATCAAAATGGAAATTTTAATTTTTGGAAGTAATTGCATACAAAAAAGGTTTTAAAAGGTCAGGAATAAATTTGGAGAGGAATAGAATTAGAAATAAATTTATAACAATAGTCCCTAGATACTGGCTTTCTTCTGTCCCACACCAGATGGCTTTTCTCATATGAGACAGAATCTCTCAATTTTTTGTGTTAGCTTGGGTTTTAAAAGGGAGAAAGCCACTTACTCCAATTCCAAAACCACCTTGATGTATAATTGAGCCAGGACAACAATTTTCTAAGAGTTAAAGAGATATAGATGTCTAACTATCCAAAGTATTTTTAACTTCTTCAAGATGGTAAGACAAAAACAAAACCCTACCATGCCCTTTGTTAGGTGAGTTTTCCTCATCTCTCAGAGAATTGTCACTGGATGAGCCGTTATTCCTCCTCACCAAGACATGTTTCCTGTTCAGACTGAGTCTTTATTAATTTTGTTGGTGCCTATAGTTTTTCATCTCCTTTGGAAACAAAAGTGAAACCCTTTCTCCAACATAGCACATATTCTGGTTTCCATTCTGAGGCCAGCACATCCTTGAAAAAGACAGGCTGGTTTAGCTCAGAAATTTTTTTTCTGTTATTCAGTGTCTCTCTACAGCACTAAGAAAATTTAAGGTTAATAAGGTATTATGCAGTCTCTATCTCTGGGTGTTTTTGTTCCTTCTTTCTGATTACAAGGCATCTCTTTTAAGGTGCGATTAGATCCTTCAACAACCACTTGTCCTGTAAGATTGTGTAGTATACTTGTAATGTGATTTATATTATAATATGCAAAAACTTTTATTTTATGGGAAACATATGCTGGAGCATTGTCAGTCTTAATTTGTACAGGTATTCCCATAATGGCCATGACTTGAAAAAGATGTATAATTACAACATCAGGCCTTTCAGAGCTCAGAGCAGTTGCTTATTGAAATCCTGAATAAGTATCAGATTTTAAATTTCCAAATTCTGTAAAATGAAACACTGCCATCGTATTTCTTTGCATACATTTAGGATTGCTTCCTGCAAGTGATAGTGTTTGCTTACAGCAGGGCCAAGCACTCTGTGATCAGTAAATGTGGTGTTTATTAATTCCTTACCTGGCATATTTGACAAATGTTACATAAATTTCAATGTATGTCTGTTTGCATTTTTAGCAAGCAATACTGGTGGTTCTGTTTCGTAATGAGGTTATGTAATTAAAAGTATAGACTTTTGAAATTGTGACAACTAAGTTTTTTAAAACATGTCTAGACTATATAGACACAGATTATTATCGTTGGTTGGTTTGGTCCACAGGTAGTCGAGCTGTGGTAATGGAATGCCAGTATGGACCGAGAAGAAAAGGTTTCCAGTTAAAGAGAATCAGTGAGCAAGAAAGTCGGTCTTGTCATATCTACAAAGCTACTTGTCCAGCCAGGTAAACTTATTTTATCTTACTTTTCTTTTTACATTAAAGTCTTATTTTGAATAGCAAATAGAAGCATTTTTATTAGGTTTAAACTGTTCAATTGTGTACAGTGAATACTAAGTTTTTCCTCTTACTATTGTTTTGTATGCTCCTCATTAAAGCCTCAGCCCTTAACAGTTTTTTCTGTGTCATTTTGCAAAGATTTTCTATCTATGAATATGCATGTGTCTGAATATACACAATTTCCTCTTCTATCCTAACAGGTCAGTATAAGCCACGAGTGTTTTCTTTCCTTAAAGTGAGGTCATAGTACACCCTCTTCCTGGCTATCTGAAAACCTAGAGTAAGCATCTGTCTTAGTTAGGGTTTCTATTGCTGTGAAGAGACACCATGACCACAGCCATTCTTACATAGGAAAACATTCTGGGTGGCTTACAGTTCAGAGGTTCAGCTCATTATCATCATGGTGGGATGTGGTGGCTGCAGGCAGACATGGTGCTGGAGAAGGAGCTGAGAGTCTTACATCTTGCACAGGCAACAAGAAGTGAACTGAAACACTAGGCTGACTTGAGCATATATGAGACCTCAAATTCTGCCTCCACAGATACACACCCACTCTAATAAGACCACAGCTCCCAGTAGTGCCACTCGTTCCCTGTGAATTACATTCAAACCTCCACAGTGCAAATTCAATATCTGACTAGTGTTCATATTACAGTATTAGTTAGTAAACACTGTGCTGTTTTTATTCCTAGTGTATCTTTAAAGAGACTTGTTAATGGTAGAGAGTATTTGCTCTTTTAAATAGCTGTGTAATATTCCACTTGTAAGAATACCATTTAGTTAATCCTCTATGGATGGATATGGACTGGCCTTGGATTCCTCATCATCCCGCACTGTCGCATGTCGCCGCATGCTGGGATTTACAGATGTATACCAGCATGCCAGGTGACAAATTCTGTTATCAAACTCAAAACACAATCAGTAACCTTGTTTAAGTTTAATAGTAGGATAAATCCCTAGAATGATAGTTGTTAGGGAAAGGCTATGTACTTTTAAGATGTTGACAAAGGAAAATTGCTTCAAAGAGAGATTTTACCAGTTTACATTCATACCAGCAGTGTATGAGAGCAATGGTCATTGCTTTGGGTGAGAATAAAAAATGTGAACCAATGAAAAACCTGTTTCCTAATGTTCTATACTAATACTCTTTTAGATATTGAAAATGTTCAAAATATTAGTAAAATGAAAACTGTTAAAGGCATATTGGGCTAGAGTAGGAGAGTGGTACAGATAGCTACACAGAGGGACCCTGTTTGGGAAAAAAAAGTTAAGTGTCATTGTCATTGTTCCATTAGGTGGATTTAGATAATGGAAGTTAGTGGCAATCAGCCTGGAAGAAGGTCCTTAAACCACATGTGAACTATGGCTTCCAGATCAGTGAAGAAGAAAAATTATCTGTATTCAGACATTTATACTCAATTTGTGATAATGGTTAATTTTCTAAGTATCATGCACTCAGTATGACATCTTTCATAAGTTTCTGAATACTAAATTAAATATTCTCTAATTTTTCTGCTTGAGCTCCTACTGATGTTAGGTATGTCTTCTTTGTCTTGTATAAAGGATTTACATTAAAAAGGTACAGAAGTTCCCTGAATATAGAGTACCTACAGACCCCCAAATAGACAGGAAGATCATCAGAATGGAGCAGGAGAAAGCCTTTACCATGCTAAAGAAGAACTTGGTGGATGCTGGGGGTGTTCTTCGGTATGACCTTCATACAGCTTTTTCATTTTCTGATTAGCACCATTAACAGGGACTCTATAAGTATGTTTTCAGCTGTTTCACCAAGGACTGGTTTTATAGTTTAGATACTTTGCCAGTATTAAACTTATTTGCTATTGTATATGCTATTGACTTCATTACCTAAAGATTGTATATAATTCTAACCATACATTGTTCAGTACTGTGACAGCCATATGTGAATTTTAAGCCCCAAGTAAAATTCCATTTTATGCTTCATGTTTTAACTAGAATATTTTTGGCTTACTGTCCTTTATTTGTCAATTCAGATAAAAATTTTATTATTGTATAATGAGGTCAAATATAAGGAAAACTTGTATAATCTTTTATAAAAACTTAAAAATGAAGTCAATAATTAGATCCTTCAATTTTTAAAACATGCACACCCTTATTTCTTGGTCTCAGGAGGCAGAAGCTGGTGGATCTCTGAGTTCAAAGCCAGCCTGGTCTCCATACTAATTCCCATACCAATCTGAGCTGCATAGTGAGGCCCTGTTTCAAAAGCAACAAGAAAAAGAAAAATCAGTTAAGAGCGTATTGTACCAGACGGATTCACTTTCCTAGCCTCGGTCCCTTTCCCACTGTACAAGAGACATGGTCTCACTTTGGTTGATTCTCTGTATTTACTGCCTTATTTACCTTTGTGTATTGATGTGGCCGAGGATGACAAAGTGCTGTGTGTGTGTGTGTGTGTGTGTGTGTGTGTACACGTGTGTGTACACGTGTGTGTACATGTGTGTACCATGTCCATGCCTGGTACTGTCATAAGTTAGAAGAGAGCTTTGGATTCCTGGAGCTGGAGTTACAGGTGGTTGTGAGTTACCATGTAGATGCTGGGACTTGAAACCCATTCCTCTGCAACACCCGACAAGTGTTCTTTACATCTGAGCCATCTCTCTTTCTTCATATGTGTGTAAATCCATGCATTGCCTTAACTTTAGGGTCATAGTGAAAGTTTATGAAGTTACCTTCTTAACTGAGTATAAAGTCAATCTTAGAAGAGTTGAACATAGACATTTTAAATTGTATTGCACATGGCATAATCATATCTGATTTTTGCTTAAAAGATTTTTTTCTTCTCTTGATGAATATTAGCCAAAGTAATTATGATTCCCACTTTTGTCTAAAATTATCAAATTTTCATATTTAAATTTTAATGATTTCAAATGTTTTCTCTTATCAGATGGTATGTGCAGTTACCTACACAGCAAGCGCATCAGTATCATGAATTAGAGCCTCGTGGCCTTGTTCGGTCACCATCTCCTTTTCCTACGTCCTCTCTTGAAGAAGAGGAAACTGTAGTCAGAGATGAGAATTGTGCGTTGCCCTCACGTCTCCACCCGCAAGTAGCGCATAAGATTGAGGAGTTAGTGTCCCAGGGAGTAGAACACGTGTATGCAGTAAGGAAGCAGCTCAGGTACAGGAGGGGCCGTGGAGGAGCCGTGGTTTTTTATACACTGGACATTATGGGCACTTAGAGCAGTTTCCAGAACATACGCTTTCAGAGGGATACAGTGTGTTTCTTCACTTTACCTGGAAATGCTTGGCAAGCTTCATATAGTATTTCTTAATATAATTCTAAGTACTCTTTGGCAGATTAGACTATTCCTACATTATGAATTTATTTTATTTTACTAGCTAAGGTCTTACTGGCCTTTAATTCACTTATTTATCACCCAGGCTGGCTCCAGGTTTTAGAGTCATTCTGTCTTGGATAACCAAGTGCTGGGGTGATGAGTGTGAGCCACTGTCCCTGTAATGATTGGATGACATGATGCATATGTTAGAGAGAGAAAAAAAAACGTGTAGAATCAGAAAATCAGGCTAAAGTAATTATTTCAGATTATTTGAAATGAAATAGAATTTTATTATAAGATAGTATGAGGAAGGAATATAACCAAAATAGAATATATACATGTATGAAATTCTCAAAAAATTAAAATATTTGATTTTTTAAAAAATAAGTGAAACTATTTAGTATAATATATTCAATTATATATATGTTATGCATTACTACATATTAAATTATCTTGAGTACCATTAAAGTTACTTCAAAATACTATAAATAAAAGCTTCATTAGGCTAAGAGGTGGTGGCACACGCCTTTAATTCCAAAACTTGGGAGGCAGAAGCAAGTGGATGTCTGTGAATTCAAGGCAAGCCTGGGCTACAGAAGATAGGTAGGGCTACAAAGAGAAAACCTGTCTTGAATAAAGAAAAAGGAAAAGAAAGTTTCATTGGATGTGCTATTCAGATTAACTACAATAATAATTACTGTAGCAAAGTAATTACTATGTGTATATCACATATTCTGCCAAATCCTTAAACATATAATTTTCAACATCTTAGTAAAGATGATGATTTATCCTCATATTACACATGAAAAAATGGAAATTTAAAATTGCTAAATAATTGACTTGAAAGACAGAGTCAGAATTGAAACCTATTTTTACAGCCTGTGTGTAATATTGTAATACCTTTCGTTTATTGTGTGGCGAAATTTGAATAACAAAATGAGTATTTTTTAAGAATTTGTTTGTTTGAGATTGAGTCTCACTGTAAACCCTAGCTAGATTGGAACTCACTATGTAGACCAGGCCTAGACTAGGCTTGAACTCACAGACCTCCACTTGCCTCTGCATCCCGAGTGCTGGGATCAAAAGTGCACACAGCTGAACCCAGCCGACTAGCATTACTTTTTAGTTACCTTTCTGTTTAGAAGCTTTAACATTGTTTTCATTGGGCGCTTACAGAACTAAGCCAAAATTTAGTAAAGCCATTCATATTTTACTAAAATTTGACCAATCTACTTATTTCATATTATTTAAAAAGGGATTCAATGAGAACAGAAAAATAATACAACTTTGCAGTTTCATCCAGTAAATAAGATTTATGTATTTATTTTCATGTATGCTACCTTTCTTACAATATCTTGCCTTCTGAAGTCTTACTGTGTAACAATATTTGAACCATCAAATTTCATGTAATATTAATACCTTTTGGAAGCAGTGTAAGATGATGTTTATATATACAAACTAGAAATGGGTCTGTGTTTTCTTACTTACTAAGTGGGTATATAACTCAGGGCTACTTTAACTTGTACAGTTTTCAGCTCTCATCTATAAAGTGGGATTGATAATTACATCTGGTCACATGATCACAGTAATGTTAAAGGGAATACATGTAGTGTGTTCAGAATTGTTTCTGACACGGTAAGTATTTAAAAACATTATAATGTTCAAACTAAGGATTGTTTCAAGTTTAATTTATAAAAATGTCAAAGCTCAGCCGGGCAGTGGTGGTGCACGCCTTTGATCCCAGCACGTGGGAGTAAAGGCAGTCAGATCTCTGTAAGTTCAAAGCCAGCCTGGTGTACAGTGTGAGCTCCAGGACAGCCAGGGCTGTTACACAGAAAAACCTGTCTTGAAACAAACAAACACAATGTCAAAGCCTTGTAATATGTGTGCTTTGAGCCAATTAAAGTAGCACCTTTTAAAAACTTGCATGAATTCTGTTTTAATGCATAGAGAGAAATCTACAGTGGCTAATATTATTTACAGAATAATTTACATAAATATGAATTGTTTACAGAAATATGAATCATACTTTACAAACTTCTTTTCAATCTGTGTTTCATTACAGTTATATTTTTATTTCTTATCCTCCATAGGAAATTTGTAGAAAGAGAACTGTTCAAACCTGATGAGGTACCTGAAAGACATAATTTATCTTTTTTTCCAACTGTAAATGATATTAAAAATCATATCCATGAAGTACAGAAATCATTGAGGACTGGAGATGTGGTGTATAACTCAGAGATTATTCCAGCAACGGTATGATCACACCCACTGCTTTGTTTCATTTGACTCTTTCTCAGCTCCCATTAATACCTTAGCAAGTCTCCGGCTCCTGGTAGAAAAGGCTGCTGTTACATCATCTCAATTACTATGACTTAAGGAAATACACTAGGCAACTTTCTCAGATAATGATTAAATATCTCTTATTACTCTCACAAGGAAAAGAAACAGTAGATTTCCAAATCTGAGCATAACAGAGAAGAATCAGTATGTTTTATGAGAACTATTTCTTATTTAATTTATAGACATTTATTGAGTATATACTGTATATGTCCCTTATTCTATTTAAAAATAGATGGTCGAGGTTAAGTAGTTCAGGTTCAGATACAAGTGCTGATGTGCTCTCTGTATGCCATATCAATGTTTACCTTATATTTTATAGTGTAGTTTCTCTGTCAATGTTAGTAATTTCTTAGATAATTTTACCGTAGTTATCCAGAGATTAGTGACTACAATAGAGTTAAAATCTGAGTAATGCTAACCTAGTGCCTTCCTGACTTTTTGCTTTCCAAGTCTTAGTAGCTGAGCATTTTGATTATACTTCCTTTTTTATGTATATGGATGTTTGCTTGCATGCCTTGGGCCCATGGAGGCCAGAAGAGGGTGCCAGATTCCCCGAACCTGGCATTATAGGTCGTTGTGAGGCACCATTATGGGTTCTGAGAATCAAACTAGGTCTTCTGGAAGATGAGCCAGTACTTAACTGCTGAGCCATCTCTCCAGCCCTAGTACTTGGATATTTCTAATGCTAGACCTACTAAGGTGGTTTTGTTTGTTTTGTATCCAAACTTAATAATTATATAGGATTCAAGAAATAAAATAGATTTGCCATCTATACTTCCTAACATAGTGAGACATACTTGAGCTTTGGGAATGTAAACAAGTAGAGGGTGACTGATTACAGAACTAAACACAAGTGTAATGAGAATAAAATAGGAAGCTGGGGAGAGCTCATTCTGTAAAGTGTTTGCCTCACAGACATGATGATCTAAGTGTGATCCTCTAGAACCCACATGAAATGTTGAGTATGGTGAGTATGAACTTACAATCCCAGTGCTAGGGAGACAGGGGCAGGGCTGGCTGACTGGGCACTCTAGTCACATTGGTGAGCTCCAAGCCAATGAAAGATGCCCTCTCAAGGGAAGAGACTCAATATTGTCCTCCCTCCCCCCACCTCTCTCACATACACACACAGAGAGAAAGAGAGAATAACAAAAGAAAATAGGGTTGGCTAGATGATTCAGTAGGTAAAGGTGCTTGCTACTTAGTATGCCTATCAGAGTTTGGCCAGAACCCGCTGGATTCCAAAAGTTGTCTTCTAGTTTCCACATGTGTGCCAAGGCATGTGTGTGCATGAGACACAAAATAAGTAAAATAGGTATAAATTTTAAAAAGAAAGTATGATAGCTGTATTAATGTTTTAAAATTATTTTCAGTGTAGTACTTTATTTGTACTGAAACAAGTGTTCTCATTTCAGCTTCAGTGGACTTCAGATAGTGGGAATATTCTCAGAGAGACTGTAACAGTTACATTTGCAGAAGGTAGGTTATTTTGTCTGGTAGGCTGGTCTGGAATGTTTTAGGACCTCAGAATCAAGATAGTCCCCCTTTGATAGCCTCAAAAGTGCTAGGAATTACAACTATGAGGCACTATGCCAAGCTAATCTGGGGTTAGGCATTAATGAATTAATTAATTTGAGGTAGGATCTCACTATGTAGCCCTGGCTGGCCTGGAACTCACTATTTAAACAGACTGGCCTCATATTCACAGAGATCCACCTGCCTCTGCCTCCTACAAGCCGCCATGCCTGACTATGTGTTGACTTGTGATGATTTTGTTTTTGTTTTCAGACAAGGCATCAAGTAGCTCAGGCTGCCCCCAGATTGTCCTGTGTCCACCCCCGCAGTTTAGGGTTATATGCATTTGCCACTTTGCCTAGCTTCCTGATGATTTTCTGAAGTCCCATGCAAACCTATTACTTTGTTTTATCTTCTGTTCTGATTCTGATAGTAACAACTGTTTTAAAGTTCACAAATAATTGTGTCTGTCTCCTGTTCAATTTAGGAAATTCACTAGGAGAACCAGTTACCAGCAAAGTGGGGGTAAATCAGACACAGACCTCCTTGTCTACAGAACCGTCTCGTTTGCTCTCCCCACTCTCTTCATTTCAGCCCAGCATCTCCTCACACTTACAGGTGGGCACCCACAAACAGCCAAATCGGGATCTTCCTCCATAATTCTCTTGTAATTTCAGAGAATCGCTGTGAAATTAGAATAATAGCTACATCTTTCTTTATTATTAATTTTTTAGTCCTTCGTGTCTTTTTGACTTAAGATGATAATTTAGGCAATATGTTTTGAAAAGTGTGAGGGAGTCATGACTGCTGTAAGATCTGTTACACCGCTTTCCTTAGTCCTTGTTCTCATCTTTATAGTGTATTGGTTAGTGACCTATCACTTTGTGTTCCTTTGGTTTGTTTGTTTGTTAAAAGAATATCCAGTGAGGATGCCATGCACAGTAAATCCAAACACTGTGATGTAACTGTTTTCTCTTTGAAAGGGTTTGAAGTTACAGCCAAGACTCTCCTCTCCTGATGGGTCACAAGCTCTGGTATCAGGAAGTAGCCATCCCTCCTCCAGTCCTTCAGGACTTCTGGATACAGTAGAACATACTGTAGTGAATAATCACTCCCTACTGCTCGGTCAAAGTCAAGGCCGTCACACAGATACATGCCTAACACAAAACAATAGCAGTGACTCTACCGTGGGGAACCTCGCTGTAGTGGATCAGCTGGTAGAAGCTGAAGATGTTGAGGATACGGGGAATCTGGAAGGAATTGTAAATAGGATTCTGTTTGGAGATGTGCAAACTGTTCCAGTACGAATCACAGACAGCCATCCAGCTCTTAGTAAGTAACCATCAATTTATAAATCTTTTTAATCTTTTATAACCTGGTAGTACTACAGCAAACAATAGAAAAAGCTGTAATTTCTAACCAGTGGGTTTATAATATTGTAAAGTTCAAAGAAAATTATGAGAGGAAAAGAGATCTCATTAACCTAATATTTTCTCTTATTATGTCTAATTGTTTAATCACAATGAAATTATTCATTGTCTATCCTAGAACTTAGAAGGCTTAGGCAGAAAACTTGCAAGTTCAAGGAAAGATGGGGCTACAAAACAAGTCCTACACTAGCCTGAGCAACTTAGCAAGACCCTATCTCAAAATAAAGAGGGCTGGGACGGTAAAGTTCTTCACTGCCTGACAGTCCTAAGGACTGGGTTCAGTCTCCAGTGCGGACAGGAAAAGAAGGAAAGAGCATGAGGGAACTTATTTATTTTAATATTTATTTATTTGAGACAGGGTCTCACTTTGTAGAGGGTTGTCTTGAAACTCATTATGTAGACCAGGCTGGCCTTGAACTCATGTGCACTACTATGCATGCAAGACAGGACCAAACCCCTCTCCTCTGCATCAAGGCTGAGCAAGGTATCCCTCTATAGGGAATCAGCTCCAAAAAGCCAGTTCATACACTAGGGATAAATCCTGGTCCTACTACAAGAGGCCCCACAAAATGCCCAAGCCACACCACTGTCATTCACATACAGAGGGCCTCTAAGAACAACTGAATAGCAGAGATGCCAGATAAAGTATGATAAAGATTTGAGGCCAGGTGTGGTAGTACATGCCTTTAATCCCATAGCTGTTCTCTAAGTTCAAGGCCAGCATGGTCTACAAGATAAGAACCTGTCCCAAACACAAACAAAAAGATGAAGATACTAGTCATTGCATTGGCAAGTTGACAGTCTTACCATGGTGTGCTGGCTCTCCACTCATGTGGTCACAGGACAATGGAGTATGCTTAGGTGTTCTGACACAATAGTTCACACAGAGCTATCATTTTAAGATGTGCCATTGTGTTTTCAAATGCCAGATATTTTCCCAATTTTACCATGATCCTTTTCTAAACTGTTATATATTGTGTTTATTTTAAATTCAGATTATTATTTTTTAAAGAAAAAGTCTCAAATATATCCAGGCTGGCCTTAAATTGACTGTGATACTAAGAATGACATTGAATCCTCTGTCTCTGGGATTACAAGTATATGCCATTCTGTCTCACTTTAAATTTACATAATTTTAAAGACCACAGTGTCATAAAATATACTAACCCTTTGGGTTTTTTCTTTGGTTTTAAAGTTGAAGAAAGTCTAGAAGATACTGGGTCTGTGAACCAAGTTAAACAAGAACCCAAAGAGCCAACACTGTCAATAGGACCAAAAACTGTTTTGGACTGTAAAAAGTTATATGCTACCTAAAACGTTTAAAGCTTTTCAGAATTTACAGCTCTGATCCCTTCTGATGTCTTAGAAGGTGAAGATCGCCAGAATATGGCATGTCGATCACTGGACCATAACTGAATAATGAGCCGCTTTGATGGAAAACTTGAATATCTGCTGTCAATTCCATATTGTGTTCCCTTAAGAAATATTTCACTTTATTTTGTATTCCTTTATTTTTTTATTATCCAGTAAGACAGGTGTCTCAAAAGATCATCCAAACTTTACAGTAATTTAGTGTGAAAATAGTTATCTCATCCCTAGAGAGACCTAGTGTTGGTTCTTACAAGATAAAAAAGGCCAACAATGTGAGTGCATTGTGAAGAGAGCTTTAATTAACCAATGGCTGAGAGGATATTTGTCATCTGTCTTATTTGGAAAGATAGAGCAATAGGTTTATATGGTAGCACAGATCTACCAGTCACATCCTTATAGGTTTATATGGTAGCACAGATCTACCGGTCACATCCCTATAGGTTTATATGGTAACACAGATCTACTGGTCACATTCCTATAGGTTTATATGGTTACACAGATCTACTGGTCACATTCCTGTAGGTTTATATGGTAACACAGATCTACCGGTCACATCCCTATAGGTTTATATGGTAACACAGATCTACCGGTCACATCCCTATAGGTTTTTATGGTAACACAGATCTACCGGTCACATCCCTATAGGTTTATATGGTAGCACAGATCGGCTGGTCACATTCCTGTAGGTTTATATGGTAACACAGATCTACCGGTCACGTTCCTATAGGTTTATATGGTAACACAGATCTACCGGTCACATTCCTATAGGTTTATATGGTAGCACAGATCTACCGGTCACATCCCTATAGGTTTATATGGTAGCACAGATCGGCTGGTCACATTCCTGTAGGTTTATATGGTAACACAGATCTACCGGTCACATTCCTATAGGTTTATATGGTAACACAGATCTACCGGTCACATTCCTATAGGTTTATATGGTAGCACAGATCGGCTGGTCACATTCCTAGACAGCACATTTGCAGTTTACCCTCTATGCTGTATACCTTTAACTATAAATGAATGACACTAATAACCAGTTGTCTGTCAGAAATTTCAGTGACTTGGTAAGTACTGAAAAGTTTAAATTGAATTAATTAGATAAATAACACAAATAAACGTTTTTAATATGGGATTAGAGGTAAATCACTACTTAAGAATAGAAAGATGGTAAATTCAGAGAATGGGGTAAAATGTTATAACTCCCTACTACTTACAGATCATTTAGAAAATAAATATTTACATTTTTTTCTCTACTAGAGTTCTTACTGAATAGTATTACAATTTATATGTTTCAAGGTATAAAATTTTAGTTCATATTTGAAACTTGAAAATGTCTGATCTGATATTTGGCTCATTAAATAAGTAAATGTATACCTAGTACCAAATAACTAGTAAACAGTATGTTCATTATAAGGCTTTTTATAATGAAAGCTTGAATAGCTAGAAATTTCAAATGTAACTGTTATGAAAGTAACCTAGCTAAATGTAGTGTGCATTCCTGCAATCCCAGAACTCAGAAGGATGCAATAGGATTGTAAATTCAAGGCTAGCCTGCGCTACATAGCAAGCCCTTACTAAGAAAGAAAGTTAGAATCACCTAGAATTTTTTTTCTTGAGACTCATTTATGAGTATATTTAAATTTTAATTTTTTAAAAAATAAGAATTTCAAGTGGATATTAAAGTTTAATATTCAAAGCATGAGGAATATAATATATAATTTGATCTCAACACTTTTTATGGATATCCATCATTCTAAATCCAATCTCCCATTCTTGTTCACTTTATTTTAGGTACATGACCTGTATCTAAGTATAAAATACTGTTATTTTAGACGTAGGTGGAACTCTAAAATTCATTATCTTTACATTTATATCCTAGTCAAAATAAAGATTTTTTAAATCTTATTTAATGCAAATTTCATATTTAATTATATGTATAATTGTTAGTGAGAACTGCTTTTCCTTTTTTTAAGAACTGAAGTTATCTGGTGCCAGTATTTATAGAGGCAGGCTGTAAGTCTGAATATGTTATACTAAGTTCAACCCAACTCATATTACTTCAAAACCCGAATTCCCTTAGTGTGTGTATACCTAAGAGGAATGATATCAAATTAATGAGTATCTAGAACTGTATTATAGGTAATTCTCTTTTGTTATCCTTGTTAGAGAAACTGTTTTTCAAGAATAGGTTTTCACCTTCCAATAATGATTAAGGTTTGTTATTAGATATTCCATTTATTGAGCTATATTCTTTGGGAGACATTCCTTTTTGATGTTGAATTACTAAGGGGAAATGCTTGTTAAGAAATAAACTAGCCAGTTTCCTGTGAGGATGAAAAATAGCAGAGGATTTGGTGCTTAGTGGGTAAATCAGGAACAAACAGTTAAAATACATTTCTGTTCTGATCCTGGCAGTGGTGGCTCATATCTTTAATCTCACTTGGAGACAGAAGCAGGTGAAGCTCTGTGAGTTTGATCTACATTTTGAGTTTCATGACAGCCAGAGCAACAAAGTGAGACCCTGTCTTGAAAGAAAGAAAATATTTATTTTTGTCACTTCTTTCTGTATGGATGGGGCTGTTAATATTTTTATCATGAGGACAGGAAGTTGTGTATGTTCTTCCTACAAACAAAAGCAAAACAGAAAACTGAACACTTAAATACTTAATTGTATGTTCTTGGTTTTTAGGCAGAACCTGGAACTATTAATTTTTGTGTATGTAAATGAGTAGTTATTCAAAAGTGGTGTCTAAAATGAGTTTAAAAATTTGTTTTCTAAACACATGTATTGACACATGTCAGTTCTGGCTAACGGTGCTTATCATCAGTTTTTGAAAACTATATTTACATCTTACAATGTTTCTTTCTAAATGTACCAGATCTTAAAACAAGTGTGTCAAAATTCAGTATCTGTATTTGGCATTCTCTTAAAAACTCCACAGCAAAATTTGACAAACATTCTTTGGTTCATATATTACAAGGTATAGTATCTGTAGTAGGAGGCTGAACAGTTAGAAATTCATAATCATAGGTTGGCTCATTTCTTTGTAGTTTCCATGTTCCAAACCTGCAAATAAACTTTGTATATACAGTAGTAAATTACAGAAAACAGCTACAACAGACTTCCTTATGTAGTTGTTTTCTGTGTAAGCAGCTAGTGTACTTTTGCATCTTATGCAAAATAAATGTTTCCTAACACCAGAGAAGTGATAGGAAGCAAACTTTTGGTCTGGTCCTGCACTGAAGTTTTTAATTTTGAGCCATATGCTTCATCTTCTTTATATCCTGTCAGACTATAGACTTAATCATGTGGCTTTGACACAGTGTTTGTAAAGGTATTTTAAAATGCGTGTACATATTATATATACTTACTATACAGTGTTCTTGTTATAATGTAATTTTTTTCATTAAAAATTCAGTTTTTTTCTTATGTGTTAGTTTTTGAAAATATGCTTCTCCTAGAGATCATGAAAGTTTTGTTCATCTTAAATAAGATGGTGAATTTAGGAAATAAATTTCTTAAATAAGATGAGAATTTTAACTAGAGATTTATGGCACTTTGAAGCCTCAAAGTGTTTAAAGGATTAACTACCATTAACATACACATATATGCTACATATGTATATATGTGTACACATACACACATATCAGAGAAATGACTTTGTGGGTAAAGGTTCAAGTGTGATGCCCTGAGTTCAATCTCCCAAAACAGAAGTAAAGGTGGATGAATGAAGCCAACTCCAGAGCCATTCTATGACCTCTGCACATGTCTACAGAATAATAATTTACAAAACAAAAATGTAAAGGCTGCGATATGGTCCAGCAGGTAAAGCCACTTGCTGGTAAGCCTGATCACACTACTTTAGATTCCTCGGAGCCACAGGAAAGAGTTCTGACTGCTTCAGGCTGTCATCTGACCACCTCTAGCCATTCACAGTGTGGGACTTACGTACCTACACACATGGCTAATAAATAAATGTCATCAAAATTGTAATAGAACAGCATTATGAAAAGATACAAGTAAGTTTTTGGCTCTACATTTGGTACAATAATTTTGGTTGTTTTTGATGTAGACAGGGTTTCTTTGTGTCATAGTCCTGGATGTCTTGGAACTCGCTTTGTAAAACAGGCTGGCCTTGAACTCACCGAGATCTGCCTGTCTTTACTTCCTAAGTGCTGGGACTAAAGGCATGTGCCGCCATCTCCTGGCTAGGTACAATAATATTTTCAAGCACTTCTTCATATATTTAATGATAACAGAACTATGTGATTAAAATATCATTAACCTTTCCCTTTGTTTTTTTTTTCTTTTTCTTTTCCTACTCTGTCTTATTTTTAGAACAACAGAAAATCTTGGGCTTAAATGTCTCAGTTGATCAAGTACTTGCTATAAGTGTGAAGATTAGAATTCGGCTCCCCATAACACATATAGACACACACACATACATATAATAATAGTTAGTTAAAAGAAGGAAGAAAATCTAACCCGGAGCATGCATAAAAAATAAAGATGGTTATAGGAGAGGGTTCTTGGAATGCGTCCATGTGGGTAGCTGAGTGAATAGAGTTTTAGTTCAAAACACTACCACTACTGGTTCTGCTGGGTTAAGGGCTTGGGTTTACTTGTGTTCATAAACTTAGTACAATCAGTATATGGTTTTTCTACAATCAAGATTGACAGTGACTGTCTTGGAACTCTATAACTCAAGAGATCTGCCTACCTCTGCCTCCTGGGATTAAAGGTCTGTGCCTCAACATCTGATGAGACTATTCTTAAACCAGATCCTGGTGCTATAGCATTGGCTCAGTGGGTAAAGTGGTAAGATAAATTCATTTGGGTTGACCTCTGATTTCTTATTTTTTTACTTCTATACCTCAGATGTTAAGTTTCATTTTTGAGTGTTTCCCTAGGAATATGAAACCCATTTCTTACCAAGAAACAGCATAGACCGGTGGATAAGAGGGGTTGGAGATGGAGGAAAAGGGAAATGTTGGTCAGAGAGTCTAAAACTGCAGGTGTATAGGATGATAAATCCAGAGAATAGAGGAACAACGCGAGGTTTCCTCTTAGTGACATTGTATACTGTTGGGTCGCTGAGAGAGTACATCTGGTGCTCATACATGCCAGAAAGAACAGAGTTGGCTCAGTGGCTCAGCCGGTAAAAGCACTTACTTCCCAGCCAGAGGGCCTAAGGCCCATCCCTAGAACCCACATGGTAGAAAGAGAACTGATTCCTAAAGATTGCCCTCTAGCCTCAGTGTGTGTGCTTTGGTGCAGCATGTTTTTGTTTCTTTTTTTTACAAAAATTAAGGAAAGAAATCTTTTCTCAAAAAATTAACAAAAAGGGAGAAGAAGGAGAGGAAGGGTAGAAGAGGAGTCAAAGTAGGTAAAAGAAGCGTGTGCACCAACACTGAAAACACGTAAGCCCAGTTATCAGCAGCTGTGGTGATCAAAGAATACTGGTGGGGAGGTTAGGTAGGAAGACAGGAAGGGGGAGGGGGGACCAACCAAAGTGAAATAAATAGGAAACTTCTAACCTTATTATTTTGTTAAAAAAAAAATAAAAGAAAATCAATTTAAATAAAACTAAAGGCTGGAAAGATGGCTTAGTGGTTAAGAGTAGATATAAGTTCATGTTCCAGCACCTACATGGTGGCTCACAACTATCCACAACTTCAATTCCAGGTTATCTGATGCCTATGGACCTCCGATGTCTGAGGTCACACTGAATGCAGACATACATGCAGGTATAAAACTTATACACCTAAGTACTCATTTTTAAATCTTTAAATTAAAAAATAAAATATTTTGCGAATAGGAGACTGGAGAGATGGTTTGGTGTTTAAAAACACTGGCTGCTCTTTTAGAGGACCCTGGTTCAATCCCCAGTGTGAACTTGGTGGCTCAAAATTTTATCTCGTGGGATCTAATGCCCTCTTCTGGTCTCTGTAGGCACCAGACACTCAAGTGGTGCATAGGTGTGTGCAGGCAGAGCACTCATACACAGAAAATAAAATATTTTTAATTTAAAAAATTCCCCAGCTAGGTGTTACACAAATCTTAATTGGTCTTAATAAAAACCTTGAGCCAGATATTGGGGTATATGCTTAAGGATCAGAGAAGCCGAAGAATGAGCCACTAGAGACACTTCTCACCACTACTGAATCCTCAGGCTGAAAGGGGAAGATCATGCCTCTAGGAATCCTCAGGCTCATGCCTGAACTCCTCAACTGAAAGGGAAGAAGGGCTGAACTCCTGTCTCCTCCTTTATTCCCTTTTCTGCCCCGCCCTATCATTTCCTGTCTCCACCTTTCTAATGCTGGGATGAAAGGTGTGAGCCACCACTGCCTGGCTCTGTTTCTCTTTTAGATTGGATTAATCTCCTGTAGGCCAGGGTGGCCTTGAACTCACAGAGATCCAGACAGATCTCTGCCTCTGCCTCCAGAGTGCTAGGATTAAAGGTGTGTGCCGTCTCTGCCTGAACTCTATGAATAACTGGGGCTGGCTCTGCCCTCTGATCTACAGGCATACTTCCTGGAGGATACACAAAATAACACCACAGCTAGGAGTCATGGCATGTAGATCTCTGTGAGTTCAAGTTCAAGGCCAGCCTGATCAGCATAGCAAGTTCCAGGCTAGCTAAGACTGTAGTTGGTTGTTCTTTAGTACTTGCCTCGTGTTGGAATACCAAAACATTGTTGGTTGTTTTGGCTCTTTGGGGGGCCAACCACCCAGTTCTCAAATCACATAGAGAGGCTTATTCTTAACTATAAATGCCCGACCTTAGCTTGGCTTATTTCTTGCCAGCTTTCTTAACTTTAAATTATCCCGGCTACCTTTTACCTCTGGCCTTTCCCTTTTCTTACTTCTGTGTATCTTACTTTCACTCTTCTTCCACAGCTGGCTGGCTCCTGGTATCCTCCTCTCCTGTTCTCTTGCTCTTTCTTCTCCCAGATTTCTCCTATATATTCTCTCCGCCTGCCAGCCCCACCCATCTTCTCTCTTCCAAAAACCTTTAAAAGAAAGGAGGAAGGAAGAGAAAGGTAGAACAGGAGTAGTGGTGCACACCTTAATCCCTGCACTTGGGAGGCAGAGGCAGGCCAATCTCCTGAGTTCAAGGCCAGCCTGGTCTACAGAGTGAGTTTCAGGACAGCCAGGACTACACAGTGAGACCCTATCTTGAAAGACAAAAAACAAACAAAAAAACCTAGAAATAATCTAAAGATAATGGTAAAAACAAAAAAAAGTCTTACCATGAATAAATTTTAATAATTTAGAGGTTTTATTAAATACTGGCCAGAAGCATAGATCCTAGCTAGGTCCAAACCTGAGACTCTTGCTCAGAGTACAGTGCCAAATGACACTAGTCAGGCTTTTATAAAAGCAAACCCCACAAGACTCCATACTTCCCACCTTTGTCCAACCAGGTGCGAGCACATATCTGATGTACATCCTGCCTGGGTGTGACCAATCACACATCCTGTGCAGTTGGGGAAACCAAGCTTGTACATAGCAGCAGTCACAGCATTTCAGAAAGTTCTCTTTCCTTGGGCAGGTGGAGCTTACAAGTGAGAGGCATTTTTGTCTTTCAAAATCTCTTAAGTGCAGTAATTTAAGCTTAAAACATGTTAGCCACTATATAATAACTAGTTAAACTAGATTTATCAACAGTCACTATGTATAACAGTCATATAGTTGTGCTCCTACTGCATTTGCCCAGAGGGAGCAGGAGGAAGGCAGCAAGAATTGATCAGATTGGACCAATACTGGCCAAAAACAAGTAGGAGAAGCATTAGATAGATCCTGTAGTTTTATGTCTGGTGTCTGGGTCACGTATTAGCGTGGTATAAGTTTCAGTAGGCCTGAGGAATCCCACCTCTGTAACTTTTCCAGTTGAAGCACATGCACCCCATCTCTTGAGATGGCTGGGATGACTCTTTGGTGCCTGCAGCATTCCTTAGAAGACATTCCATGTCCCTGGCATCTGGAGCACCCTGGAATCTCTGCTGAAGCTTTGTATTCAGTTTCACAGCTTCATAAACTGGTCCTTCAGGAGCTCCTGGACAGTCATATATTTCTTGACCTCCCAGGTTTTTTCTGAAACCTTGGTGCAATCCTCTGTGACCTATAACACTTGCATTTTGCAGAGCTGCAAACACTAGCACTGTGTGGATTATGTGAAGTGCTGCTGTCAGCTGGAGATGAAGCTGGGCCCTATAGACCATGGAGCTAGTAACCTCCAATTATTTCTATAGATGAACTATGTATAACACTCCCTTAGATGTCCTTGTTTGAGCAAAGCACTCTGGAAGCCCTCTTTTTAAGCATCCTCCTTCCAAATGTGATTTTCAAGTGATCAGTAGTGCTTTATCCTTACGGTACCTTTCCTATTCTAGTGGGTTTAAATGACTCCATTCTCTTTAAAAACTATCTCAGGCTGAGAGATTGCTCAGCAATTAAGAGCACTTGTAGCAGTAATGCAGGTTAGGTTCCCAGTGCAACCATCCATAACTATTCCTGGAGACTAAATGCCTTCTGACTTCCAGAGGCACCAGGCTATATGGTGCATATACACACATGAAGTAAACAATCTAAACTCAAGATGCTTTTACTACAAAGTCTTTATTATACCCAGACTTTACTATATACCTTAGATAATTCAAATAAGGATCTCGGACTAATCCTAAAAATCTGATACTAATAGTTTCTTCCAAACTAGTATCAACATTTATATTTTATCAAAGTTGACTAGATCTCCAAGAACCTTTGTGACAAAGCATTTTAAAGATGCTAAAAAAAAAAAATGTTATAAATTCAGGACTACACTCAAGAGAGAGCTCTGAGCTACTAAGATTTTATATACCAGCTAGTACAGATATTTAGATCAGAAAGCTAGCATTACATGTAGCTCACACATGTAATTCAGATCTTAATTACTTTATAATTTATAGAATCTATAATATAAAAAGGTGTTGAATTTGTCACATGCTTTTACAATTATTACAGTGTGTGGTAATTCTCCTGTAGTTGGTTTTATTGGTGAAATGCACAGGCTAGTGTTTGAAATGTTAAAGTAGAATAAATCTCTTCCATTTGCAGTTTCTTCAAGGCCCCCACAGAGTAGTAGTTGAGACTCCACAAATCCTTAGTATAAGCAATGATGCAGAGAAAATGTTAATCCCACCAGGCCACTACCACAATTTTTGAGCCAAATTTGAAGCAAGCTTTATTAAATACTGATCAGGGCTTGGAACATTGCCAATGTCCATAGCCCAGATTCCTAGAGAATGGCTGGAATTACATTAGTCCAATGATTATGAAGGCAAAACCTCCCAAGGCTAAGTAGTTCCTGCCTTCATCCAATGGAGGGCAAACACTTCCTGATGTACTTTCTGTCTATGTACCTCCATATCCTGTACAGTTGGGGCTACTGCCCTAGTTTACAGAAGTGAAAAGGTGGCTTGGTATCTTAGAGAAACAACCACCCCCCAGCATCCCAGGAGGTCATCCCTCCTTGGGCAAGTGGGGCTTACAGGTTAGAGGTACTTTTGTTTTATAGATCTCTTAAGCACAATAGTTAAAACATAACTTTAACCCTCACAAAACTACCAAACCAAACCCCTGTGAAAGATATGTTGGGTATCAAACTGCTAAGGCCAGCAAAATGGTGGGAAAGCAAGCAGGTTTTATATGACAGGCAGCAGGGTGGGGCTCTGAGCGGTCTGCCCAGAGTGATTATTAAATAGGTCCTCTTGCCTGAGGTAGTTGACCTTTGGAGCAAAGGTTAAAGGAGATTCCTAGAGGATTAGGGGAAGATCCTGGTGAGCAGAAAGCTTTTTAAGAGATTTGCTTTTCTGGTAAACAGAAACCTTGAGGCTTCTTTAGAGGATAGCAATCCTGGTTTACTCAGTCAATGCTCTATTTAGGCAGTGTCACCAGCACTGCCCTTCTGGGCCAAGAAAGGCTTTGGACCTGACACTCAGGTGTCCCATTTAGTGCCAAACCTATCATACAAGTTTACAATGCTCATTAACTCGCATGCAACAAATCCAACCAATCCTGTTTTTTTAAACAATACTAGCTGACTTTCTTTTATAAAAATAGTGAGAACAAACTGGTTTCTTGTATGAGTTTTCCAAGAAGACATCAAAGAAACTCTTGCCACTTGAGTGGATGGTGCCAACATACAAAGTACCCAAACATCTCCAACTTAGCAAGTCAGTGAGTTTATTACTTCCAGAGGGTGGCAGCTTCACTTGCCACAGCTACTGAAGTTGCCCTCTCCACTGAACAAGCTCCTCTCCTACAGGCTCTAAGTTTATGCAGCACTGTGTTAGTCGAGGTTCTCTAAAGGAACGGAACTGATTGGATGTGCACGCACACACACATGCACACATTTATAAGAGCAGTTTAATGACAGTGTTTGTAGCAATCCATCAATCGCTATCTGAAGCCAAGAATTCACTAGTTATTTAGTGCATGAGACTGGATATTTCAGCAGTCTCAGCCTGGTACTGGAGACCCAGGGAAGTTCTAGAGAGTTTCTGCTTTTCATTGTACATTGGAATCCTGAAGAAGTAGACTCTAATATCCGATATCAACAGAAGAATGCTCAAGCTTGCATTACAGAGAAGGCAAGCAGGCAAAAAGCAAAAGCTTTTCTCTTTCTTGTCATTTTATGTGAGTATTTAGGTGGAAGCCCTACTAGCACCCTTATCTATACCCAAGGAGTCTGGGATATTTAAGTGGAAACCCCACCTCTGGCCTCACCTCTCTCCCCAGATCTTGCCCCCAACGAAAGCCCACCAAGAGTTAGCCCCTCTCTCCCTGGGCTGCTCAAGACCATACCTATAGGCTACTTAAGACCCTGCTGCCAGCCGGCATGTGCTCTCCCTTCTGCCTTTCTGACAGTCTCTCGGTAGTTATTTTGATCTGTTTATTAACCTTGGATTTCACTTAATGTATCAGCAGAAGATACCCAGTAAGTGTGGATCCAATACTTATCAGAGGGCAGCCACTAGAAGGTGTGGCTTAGATTTAGGGTGGTTTTTCCCACTCCAAATGATCCATATTTAGGGTGCATTTTTCCCCTTATAAAAGAAAATACCTCACTGGCTTGGGTTTTAGTTGATTCCATATGTAATTAAGTTGACAACCAAGATTAGCCACCACAAGCACCCAGCAGAGGGCAGTAGCAAACCGGACCTACAGTGGAGTTGTGTGTTAGGGAACAGGCCATCTCTGACTTAACAGGAAAGATGTTATAGTGCAGTCCATGCCCTTGTAGTAGGAGGTTTCTGGCCCGGACTTTCGGGCTTAGCCTCAAGGTTTAGGTCTGCAGACCCACAGACCCATAGAGATACACAGATGCTTACAATAGTTTTAGGCTGATCAGCCTAAGGCCCAGGCATATAACTTGCTAACTTTTTACCCTTAATCTAACCCATGACTCTTATCCTATTCAGCCATGTGGCTCGGTACCTTTTCTCAGAGCAGTATAGTTGTCCCCTGTATCTTCTGGCTTCTCTCCTGCATTATGTTCTATTCTTCCTGTTCCCAGAGTTTTCTTAGTGTGGTAGCCCTGCCCATACTTCCTGTCTGCCTTTGGCCAATCAGCGCTTTTTATTAAACCAGTGGGTGGGACAGTTATTTACAACGGAACAACATAATCCCCCTACATGCCCTTTTCTCTTCACCTGTGCCACTGGTATCCTTTTTCCTGCCCATCCCCCTATTTTCCTGCCATGTATGACTTTATGTGCCTATATTAGATCTAGAATAGACACATTGAGAGAAAATGGACAATATTTGTCTTTCTGGAATCTTGAGGGTCTCAGAAAAAAGCAAAACACTGTCAAACCACAGGAAGCATGATCCATTCAATAGCTAGGCAGGAGAAAGGATAGGCAGGGCTGGCAGGCAGAGAAAATAAATAGGAGGAGGAGAGAAGGACTCCAGGGGCAGCTCCCAGCTACACAGCCAGCATGGAGTAAGACGAAAAGAAAGGCATATAGAGTAGAGAAAGGTAAAAGCCAGGAGGCAAAAGGTAGAAGGGATAGTTTAAGGAAAGCTGGCTAGAAACAAGCCAAGCTAAGGCCAGGCATTTATAAATAAGAATCAGCCTCCTTGTATTTATTTGGGAGCTGGGTGGTGAGCCCCCAAAAGAGCCAAAGAGTAAAAAAAATATCCTGTAGTATGAGGTTTCTGGCCGGGGCTTTTGGGCTTAACCTCAAGGTTTGGACCCGCAGTCCCACAGTCCCACAGAGACACACAGACACTTACATTAATTTTATGCTGATCATCCTAAGGCCCAGGCATATAACTTGCTAACTCTTTACCCTTAATCTAACCCATGACTTTTATCCTGTTCAGCAATGCGTCTAGGTACCTTTTCTCAGAGCAACATAGTTGTCCTCTGCTTCTTCTGGCTTCTCTCTGGCTTCTGCTCTGTTCTTCCTGTTCCCACAGTTTTCTTAGTCTGGTAGCCCCACCCACACTTCCTGTCTGCCTTTGGCCAATCAGCGCTTTTTATTAGACTCATAGGCGGGGACAATTATTTACAACGTAGCATCATAAATCCACTACAATATCCAACATTGAATTTCTCTAAATGGGGTAAAATTTCTTAATTTTTACTGAGTCAGTTAACTTTGTTTTGATTTGTATGTGTGTGTGTGTGTGTGCCCATGTGTGTATGTGTATGCATATGTGGGTCTGTGTGTGTATATGTGTGTGTGTGATGTGTATATATGTGTATGTGCATGTGTGTATATGTATGTATATATGTGTGTGTGTGTATGAGTGTATGTGGGTATATGTATGTATGTGTGCGTGTGTGTATGTGTGTGTTTTTGTGTGTGTATGTGCATATTTGTGTGTGTATATGTATGTGTGTATGTGTGCATATGTGCACATGTGCATGTATGTGTGCATGTGTGTGTATGTGTGCATGTGTGTGTATATGTATGTGTGTGTGTGGTCATAATAAGTCTTGGGAGTTAGTTTTCTTCTCCGGTGGTTTCTGAGGTTTTGGTTAGACTCAGGTTGTCAGGCTTTGCTCTTTAAGCACTTCTACCCACTGAGCCATCTCCTAGTCTTGCCCAAGCATTTTAAATAATGACTATGTACTATCACCTCTGTCCTCAATTGTGTGACTATTAATGTATGGGTCTTTTCTAATCTGTATTCTGTTCCCTAGCTCTATTAGTTTAGGCTTGTCTAAATACCATACCATATTGATGACTATGTTTTCAGAATAAATCTTTAGATTGCTAAAGCAAACACCTCAGACATTGATCTTACATATATCCATCTTTTATACATAAAGATGATCTTGTTTTGCATTTTTGTGTATGTTTGAATCACTTTTTCTCTTTCAAGCATTCACCCAAAGTTTGTGTTGTTGTTTGAGACAAGGTCCAAGTCCAGGCTGGCCTTAGACTCACCTGTGTAGCTGAGGATGTCTTCAAACTTCTGACCCTCCTTCTACCTCCTAAATGCTAGAATTATAGCTGTATGCCACCATGCCTATCTTACATGGTTGAGGTTTCATGTATGCTAGGCAGGCTCTCTACCAACTGAGCTACAGCTCCACCCAAAATATATTATTTTAACCGGAGTAGCATTTAATCTATAAATAAACTTGGAGAGAGGCAATATTTTTAAAATAAAAATGTTAACCTTTGCTTCCTGCATGCTAGACTGGGCAACAGTAGATGTCTAGTGTCTTGAAGACTATTGAAGTAAGAGGTATAGTAGAGCAGAAGAAACACCAACCTTCAGGACTACTTTTGGGACAGATTTACCAGGATCAGCTTGTGGGACCTATGGAGACTCCTGGAGCTAGCTGGAGCAAAGCCTGCAAAGGATGAGGCCATCATTCTGTAGAAGATTGGCCCATGGATCTATTTCCTGTGCTGGGGATGCAACTGGACTCACAGGCAATAATGAAGCCAGGTTCTCATGTCCCTCCTGCTGTAAATGCAAAGAAGGAATGGAGGACCCACAGAAGCCTTTTCAAACTGTACACTTCAGGCTTGACACTGCTTGCCGTGGAGGTCTGTCCCAGGAGGCAGAGTGCCAACTGCTGGATTTAGCCAAAAATGCTCAGAAGGACAAGGACAATCTGTACTCGGTGATGGAATCAGAGGCTGCTCATGGAGAAAGAAAAAGTGAGTGGTTTCAGGATGAGAGCAAACAGCCCATGGCTCTGGAGGGGGTACTCATAGACCTGTGCCTCAGTTAAAAAATGGCTTACTCCCCTGTGCTGTAAGAAGGTGAGAATTTCTGAAGTGTCCACAAAAAATATCAGGTCATCACAACAACAGTGCAGCTCAATTCCGTCATGTGTTTGGAAGTACCTAGAGGTTATGCATCCTGAGAAAGTTAGGGCCAGGTGTCTGAAGAATCCTTTGAAGACCTGTAGTGGGATTCAGGTGTCAGCTGATAAGGTCCTAAGATGCTTATCCAGGTTCCCGAGCTCCTGGAGGGGATGTGGCCAACCTGGAGAGGGTGTGGCCAGCCCCATTGATAAGGGGCTTCTGGGACACCAGGAGTCTCTTCCTGGTTCCTGGCTGCTGGAGAGACAGGATCGGAATTGTCCGTCCATCGCTCGTCCACCGTTCCAGACTCCAGTCCCTGTTCAGGCTCCGCTATAAACTGTTACCTGTACCGTGAGTATTGGTTTATATTTTAATAAATATCTATCCTGCACTGGTGCCTTCTAAGTAAACTTCGCCTACAAAGACCCTCTCTACTAGTGTCTCATTTGAGGTCATAAATGGTACAGCTGTCCCAGGGCCCCTGCATCAGTCAGCTAAAGGACCGGGATCTAAGTGAGGTCAAACAGACTAGGATAAGCTTCAGGCTCCTCCAAATTCTGCTAGAGAGAGCTCCCCCACTGTCTAGGATTCAGCTAAGAAGGGAATCATCAAGTCCCAAGTCCCTGTACGGTACCTGAGCTGAGCCATTGCCCCCTTTGCTGTCTATGGGAGCCCCACCTTCGCAGCAGAGCTGAAGAACTTTCTGCCTTGCAGGAGAGCTCTGAGCATTTCAGAGTGCCCTCTGCCTGGTGGAACTTGCTTACCTGCATACCAAACAGAAGTACATGCTGTTTAAATTGGGGCATTCCAGCACGAACTGGTTTAGTGTCAACCTCTGTCCTCAGAGGTTGTAGTGAGTTGGCCTTGTGTGATCTGGAACCCTATAACCTGCTTAGCTGGGTTCAATACCCCTTTATTCTCAGCGTTCACACTTAAGCTCAGAACATAAGAGTGTCTGGCAAGAACTCAGGAACTACAGTTTCAGATAACTACTCAAGATAAGCAGGAGAGGACGGGGTGGAGTTGGAGGGCAGATGTTGACTGAGGGACTTATAGGGTCATTAGAGAGAGGTAAACGAAGGAATTAAGAATCTTAATTCCTCAAGGAACATTCTGGCTTGTAAGCCATTTGCGGGATTTGTCTCTACATGGGAATTTGGGGAAAAAAATGTCCATAAACAAAGGAAACCAGAGCAGTGTGGATTCCAGTACTTGGGTGGCTGATACAAGATGGTTTCCAAAGCTAGCCTGTGCTACACAACAAGTGTGCGGTCAACTAGAACTTCATAGAATGACCCTGTCTCAAAATAAAAAAAAATCTGTATTACAAAAGTTGTAAAACTTGGGACAGGAGAGATGGCTCAGTGGTTAAGAGCACTTGCTTCTCTTTCAGAGGACCTGGGTTCAATTCCCAGCACCCTCTTGGCAGCTCACAACCATCTGTAACAACAGTTACAGGAGATCTGATGCCTTTTTCTGGTCTTTACAAGCACCAGGTGTGCACATGTGTTCTTACATACATGCAGGTAAGCACTCATATACATGAAATAAAAATAAAATTTTAAATTATTTTCAATAGCCAGTAGATAAGAACTATGTGATTAAAAACAAAGATATCTCATCCAATGATAAGTAAAAATCCCCTGGTAATGAGGAACTTCTCGGAAGGAATAAGTCAGATCAGGCCAAATCAGTAACTCCGGGATTAATATGAGCAAAGTATTCCCGGGTGGTCCCAGGGAGGAGGAGAAATGACCAGAAGGAACCACAAGGCTGCTCCTGAGGACAGGCCTTAAATACTCTCTGAGGGGGAGCTGCTGCTTGGCTGGCTTTCTTTGGGCGGGGTCTGGAGAAGCCAGCTCCAGGGGAGGAGCCACAGACAACCAAGAATGCTGGGCCTGAATTCCCTCCTAGTGGAACTGGTTGAATTAGAACCCTAGAAGAAGGCCTGTTCAGAAGAGCAAGGGCCCAGAGCAGGAGACCTGGCCTCAACCTTGCCAGAGGGAACACTGCTCTGGTGGTGTGCATGTGGGAGAGCTGCCAGGTTGACCAACACAACTACCATACAGTCCCACATCCAGGGCTCTGAGGCCCACCCAACACTTCCCCATCTAGGAGTTACAGGAGAGTATGAAGGGGCCTCAGTTAGCACTGCTCCCTAGCATTCCCAACAGGATAGCCGACTAGGTTTCCTGCAGCATAATGTGGCTCCGTCAGCGGGAGAGGAAAAAAAACAGCAAGCAGCTAAAGGTATTAAAAACATTTAATTATTTCCAACAAAGGCTACTATTGTTTAGCCTGTGGTATAAAAACGTAGGAAAGTAGGAGAGAACTCAACCGGAGTCTCCAGCAGACTGCCTCAGCTTCGGTCTTTCAGCTGGATGTTTGTAAGCCAGGATTTGGTGATACCACCTGCAGTCCTGAAACTCCAGTCACCTTTTGTTGGGTGTTCTAAACTCCTGATAGGATGTTTTGCTATGCACCTGAGGGGTCCACCCACCACCTATCATTCGCTCTTTTACTTTGGCTTCCTATGTACTTAAGAAATTCACTTATTTAAGACTGGAAGTACAGCTACTGTCAATCATTTTGTGGACCCTACAGAAATAGTTTCAAGACATTTTTTCTCCCCACCAGTCTTTTCTGTTATCAAATGCCTGGACCGTGGCCTCTGGTGGGTGAGACTTAGCTCCTAGTTATTCAGGAGCATTGGTGCTCAGAATTCCAGGAATATACAAAAGACACCATTCTGCACTATTTGAAAGGATTAGGAGTGTGGCTTTGTTGATGAAAGTGTGTGTGGTAGATTTAAAAAAAAAAAAAAAAAAAGGCCCCAAAGGGCATGGCACTATTAGGAGGACTGGCATTATTAGAGGAAGTATGTCCCTGTGGGGGTAGGTTTGAGGTCCCTTTTGCTCAAGCTACAGTCCTGTTGCCTGAAAGATGTAGCACTCAGCTCCAGCACCACATCTGTCTGCACACTGCCCTGTTCCCCGCCATGATGATAATGGAGTAAGCAAGCCTCTGAAACTGTAAGTCAGCCCCCAGTTAAATGTTTTCTTTTATAAAAGTTGCCTTGGTTATGATGTCTCTCCACAGCAATGGAACAATGATTAAGACACTCTCTCCACATGCCTGCTCTTAAAATCCAGCAACTATGTTGTGAGGAAACTCAGGCATAAAGGATGATGTATGTAACAGCAACAGTTAAGTGTTTCATACTGACAATTCAGTGGAAATCCCATATGTTGTGGGATAATCTTTTTGTACACTGTGAAGATGTTTCACTGTGGTTGGATTAATAAAAGCTGAATAGCCAATAGTAGGCAGGAGAGAAAGGTGGGATTTCTGGGGGGAGAGAACTTTGGGAAGAAGAGAAGAGGGGAGGACGCCAGTGAGACTAAAGAAGTCAGATATACGGTCCAGGGCAGAGGTACCCAAGCCACATGGCAGAACATAGATTAATAGAAGCAGGTTAATTTGAGTTCTAAGAACTAGGTGGAGACAAGCCTAAAGTAAAGGCCAAATCTTCATAATAAGTATTAACCAATATGCCTATAGATGAAGGCATTTGCACATGGTCTTAGCCCTCAGCCCCTAAGCCATCCTGAATGCCCAAGTGTTCCAGTTCAGATCCATCTGTGTAAAGCATCCTTTTTTTATCCTCCATTTATCCTCCATCCCCATTTCCGGAGACTGAAACAAGGCCTTTATGCATACTGGGCAAACACTCTACTACCAAGCCATATCCCTAGCCCAAGCCATCCATCCATCCTTTGCTTTGGCCAAGGTCCTGGTCACACAATCTGTAAGCAGGGGAAATGTTCTTTTGCACTAAGTTTTGAGGTCACCGTTTTCCCAGTATCTAGAATGAGGCCATAAGAAGCTTTAGAAGAATATTGTGCAACCTCAGATTTTTTATTTGCAGTCTTTGACAGCAATGGTGTTATGGAGAATCAGACTGAATTCAGGCATCCTAGTGAGAATAAGGTAGCATGGGGACTACAAATAGTATCTCCAGTAAGGAGAGAAATGTCTGCATTAGTAAAACAGAGAAAGTAGAAGGTGCTAATAATCAAAGAGTGATGTCAGAACAGGCATTTGAAAACCTGAAAGCACCAAATACAGTTCCTAGAAATGCTAATTTATTAATATTAAGGAAGACTGGGAACCAGTAAATTTGCTCCATGAGCAAAGGTGCTTGTCTCCAAGCCTGGAAACCTGAGCTCAATCCATGGAATTCAGGTGATCGGTGGAGACAATGAACCCTGCAGGTTCTCTCCTGACGTTCATGTGTATGCCGTGGCAATACACATACACAAAATAATGAATAAATGTAATTTAAAACTTTGAGAAGTGCTGGAGGGATGGCTAAATGGTTAAGGGCACATACTACTCTTTCAGAGGACCCAGGCCTGGTTCCCAGCATCCAGATGGTCACTCCAGTTTCAGGGGATGTGTGCTATTTATTTATTTATTTATTTATTATGTCGACATGGTACACGCTAGAGTCATCTTAAAATCTTAACTGAGAAAAGACCTTCATAAGATTGGCCTGTAGGTACGTCTGTGGAGTCCTGCCTTGATTAATGATTGATGTGAGAGGGCTCAGCTCACTCTGGGCAGTGCCACGCTCGGGCATGTGGTCCTCCAGGGTTGTATAAGAAAACAGCAAGCCCTGGGGAACAAGCCAGGAAGCAGCATTCTGTTGTGTGATATTTTTATTTCATTCTGAAAATAAAGCTTGCTTTGAGTCAGAGGACAGAGCTAGCCACTAGCTGACTAAAATTAACCATAGAAGTGTGGAGGACTGTGGGAGGTAGGAGACAGGAAGTACTAAGGCAGGGCCAAGGGAGGCTCTCAGCCCTTTTGGAGGAAGGAGCCAAAGAGGTGGAAGGTGTCTGATAGCTTCTCCACAACTTCTCTGATCATTAAGGTTCTTACCCAATATCTGACTCCTGATTTTTTATTGATAAAGAATAATTATTTGAATGCTTCAGCATTTTTGCATGGTCTCTGGTTCAGCTTCTGCCTCCAGGTTCCTGTCTTGACTGCCTTTGATGATGGATTATTATACAGAAGTGTAAGATTAAATAAACCCCTTCCTCCTCGAGTTGCTTTTGGTCAGTGTTTAATATAGCAATGAAAACTTAGACAAAATATAATACTCACTTCTAGGCTCCTTAAGCACCAGACACTCATATGGTCCACATACATACATGTAGGCAAAACAGTCATACACTAAAATAACAATAAATACTTCTAGGTGGGCTGTGGTTGTGCAGGCTTTTTATCATAGCACTTAGAGGTAGGTGGATCTCTGTAAGTTCAAGCCAGCCTGGTCTACAGAGAAACTCTATCTCAAAATAACTAAAAACCAACTAATTAGATACGTCTTTTAAAAAATAACTTAAATTGGGGAGAGAGATGGCTCAATGGTTGGTAGGTAAGAGAACTTGCTGTGTTCTAGAGCAGCATCCCAGCTTCAAGGGAGGCCCATGACTGTCTGTAATGCCAGCTCTGGGGAATATGCTGCCTCACTCACATGCTCATACCCATATGTACACATACACACATCTACACAGCTAAAAATAATAAAAATACATATTTTTAAATTGCAAGAAAATACTGTACATTCTTTGTTTCATAATATAGAAATTTCAGAGAGAAAATTGAGATGTGTGTGCCAGTATAGCAGATTCAGTAATAGAGATGGCACAGAGATATTTTTCCTGTGTAGGAAGATCATGGGCAAGTATATGTGGAGATGCACATACCCATGTGTGCCCATGTGGAGCCCAGAGAGATATACCATGTGCTCTGCTTTATCTCTCCTCTTCCTCTTTGGACCAAGGTCTCTTGCTGAACCTGGAGCTAAGCTGGCTGGTCAGCAGGTGCCGTGATCCCCCGTCTCAGTTTCTACAGTGTAAGAGAGCCTACCTTCCTCGGTCGCAGGTCACATGGCCTTATCTGGCTTTTATACCTGAATCTGGAGGATTTGAACTCAGGTCCTGACACCTGTGAAGCAAACACTATTACCTACCCAGCCCAAATTAAGTTTCTTTTATTTCTTATTTTATTGTTGTAAGAAAGAAATTTTGCTAGATATACAATTCTTGGATCAGAATTTGGATCAGAACAGTTGGCCTTCAAGAAAGTGACTTTCTAGCCACGTAGTGACGACACACGCAGAGGCAGGGGTATCTCTGCGAGTTCTACAAAGCAAATTCCCGGACAGCCAGGGTAACACAGAGAAACTCTGTCTCGAAAAACAACAAAACAAAACAAAAAGAAAAGGAGAAGGACTTTTTTATAAAAGGCCAATCTCAAAATGTTCTGTTCATTTTTTTTTTTTAAAGAATTTGGAAAGAAAAAGCTAATTCTTAAAATTTCCTGTAATTTCCTTTCTTTTTCTTCTTGATTAATGATGATTTCTTTGCTGTGAGATGTGGAAATTTTAACTTTTAATTAACTTCTCTGGCACCATGAGAAGTCTGTTATAGATGAAAGTGAGATGGTTTTCCTGCATGTTTCAATTACTGTCTCTCTCTCTTTCTCTCTCTCTCTCTCTCTCTCTGTGTGTGTGTGTGTGTGTGTGTGTGTGTGAGAGAGAGAGAGAGAGAGAGAGAGAGAGAGAGAGAGAGAGAGAGAGAGAGATGCATATTGCCATGGGCAAGATATTATAAGGTCTATGACACATAATGGCAAATAACCACCCATAATTTTATTTCCAAGGGATCCAATGCCCTTCTCTGACCTCCATGGGCATCATGCATGTGATGCACAGACAAACATGCAGGCAAACATCCATACACATAAGATAATAAAATCATTTTTAAGTATATGTAATTACCAAAGAGATCCAATAGACGGAAATTAATGTTTCCATCCTGTTACATCTATGTTTAAAATCTCCAATTTACACAGAATGGAATTTAAATCATTGAGTGACCCACTGAGCTGGTGGCTGGGCTGCCTATATCTCCCTACCCTTAACTTCTAGCTGTTTCTACTAGGTCAAGAGGAAATTTCCTGTGACCCAAAGTATTCTCTGAAGCACACCCCCCCCACCCCCACACACGCCCAAATTCCCTACATCCAAGGCCCTATTTAACCACATTCTCCTTCAGGACCCTTTCTGGATTATGGTGTTTACTTGCTCCAACTCTTTCCATTAAACCAACTTTCCTCCTTTAAGAATCCCTTATTTAGGTTCATGAGATGGCTCAGCAGGTGAAGGAGCCTGCTGCGAAGCCTGGTGACCTGTGTTCAGTATCAAGAATATTTCCATCCTTGCAGAAAACTCTGCTGGGTCGTGCTGAGCTAGAGGCTAGTGGGTCTAGAACCAAGCCTTGAATTTCATTTTCTTTGCTTTGCTTTTTCTCTCCTCCTCCTCGGCCTCTTCCTTGTCCTCCTCCTCTTCTTCCTCTCTCTCTCTTTCTCCCCTTCTCTCTCTCCCTCCCTCTCTTTCCCCTCTGCTCCTTTGAGACATGCTCTCTTATATAGCTGAGTGTCTTGTAACTCAATATGGAGACCAGGCTGGCCTGGACCTCACAGAGATCTTCCTGCTTCTACCTCTTGAGTGCTAGGATTAAAGGTGTGACCACCTTAGCTAGGTCTAAAATTATATATATATGTATATATATTTAATATTTAATTTTTTAATTTAAGTAGAAGTATTAATTATATCTGGGGCTGAAAATGGTAATTTGTTTTGATAAAAGAACCTGTAAACAGGTGACTCAGTCCTTGTGGTGACACCACACACATTCCAGCCTTATCATTGTACTGAGCCTGTTTTCAAGACTTGTCTGACCGCTGTATGGACCTACTAAAGAGGTAGGGACAGCACTTTCAGTGAGAAGACTGTCCTAACAGCAAGTAAAAAGCTGAACTGACAGGGAAAATAATCAACAGCTATTCTTAGATCAGAAGCTTCCCCACAGGAACAGACCTGAGCAGGAAGATAGAACTTGTAATTAACACATTGTTAGAAGTGCACAGCTCCTGTCAGTTAAAACCTTCAGGGGAGGGGCAGTATCCAGAACCTCTCCTCATACCTGTGAAATTGCCCTCCAGGAGTTTGGTCAGATTTTAGCTCTCCTAGCAGAATGGGAAGAAAAGTACCCACTGTGAAATAAGCACTGTGAAATTCTGGTTGCTGTTGTTTTTTTTAATAAAGCCCGCTATCAAGAGAAAGTGGCTTCTCTATGAGAAGTAAAAAGCTCAACTCCAGTCTGCTCTAGTCTTTTTGTCCCCTCTAAAGGGGGCAAGGACAAGAAGCCCCTGTGAATTCACAAATCAGAGCCAACACACCCTACACCTTCCTAGGCCCTAGACCTTAGCACAACTGACTCCATGATGGAAGTACCATTTAGGCCATAAAACTCAGCATGTAGGCTGGAGAGATGGCTCAGTCATTAAAAGCACTGGCTGCTCTTCCAGAGGACCTGAGTTCAATTCCCAGTATCCATATGGCAGCTCACAACTGTCTGTAACCTCAGTTTCAGAAGATCTGACACTCTTACAAGAACATCCATGTAGACAAAACACCAATGTTCATAAAATAAAAATTTAAAAAAGAAAAAAGCCTCAGCATGTAGACAGCAACACCAGCCAAATGAAAACAAAGAAGTAATTCATCAAAGTCTAGAGTTCTGGAAAAGTCTTTAAACATACTAACCTTGTTTCTTTGCTTCTGTAGATCCACTTCTGGCTAATTGTTCTTGTTAACTGAAGTATATCAACCCAGGATATGTTTTTGTGCTTAAAAGCTCACTCTGAGAAAGACGCTGGGCTACACTGGCATCTGGAACACCAGTATAATATAGTCTCAGGCTGCCTAATAAAGACTATTGGGATAAACTCAGGACTGAATAGTTTTCTTGAGTGGGTGCCCCCACAAGGCTGTAGCATATTTCAGCTCCTCTTGCCCCCACACCCATCTTACCACATTGCTGAAGATGTACAACTGAGGCAGAAAGATGGCTTGAATGGTAACTAGCTGCGCAAGGCTTTTTCCCAGAGTTCAAGTCTCAGAGCCCATGTTAACGAAGAGTCCTGGATCTGTAATAGCAGTCCTCCTAAGGCAAGATGGTTGGGGGCAGACAGAGGAAAATGCTGAATCTGCCTTGGGAATACTGCAAAGCAACAAAAAAGGGAGACCCTCCTTCAATAAGAAATCGAGGTAGACTCCCCAAAGATGTCCTCTGTCTGATCTCTCTCTCTTTCACATGAAGAAAGAATTAATTTTTAAACATACATACATATAGAAATTTCCTTTACCAAGTAAATCATGTCTAACTATCAAGAAAAAAATAAGGTCTGGAGACTTACTTTAGTTGGCAAGGTGCTTGCCTATTATGGGTAAGGTCCTAGGTTCAACCCCCAGAACTGTAAAAAATGGGCATAGAGGTCAAAGCCCATAATTCCAACACTTTGAAGTTCAGTCAGGAAGATCAGAAGTTCAAGGTCATCCTTGGCTATATATAGTGAGTTCAAGGTCAGCGAATGATACTTGTGATATTTAGAAGTAAATGATAATTCATATTTTTCTAAATAAATAAGAAAGAAAAAACCGAAAAGGTACTGAAAATGTTAATATATATATATATACATATATATATATATATATATATATATATATATATATATGGATAGGTCAGAACTAGATTCATATTAGAGATGCCAAAATTATCACACTGGGATTTTAAAATAACTGATATGCTTGGGAGAAAAGTTCAGTATGCAAGAACAGATGAGCAATGTAAATAGAAAAATGGAAATTTCAAGAATAAATAAGGGAGCTAGAGAGGTAGCTCATGAGTTAAGAGCATCTGTTGCTTTAGCAGAGGACCCAGGTTTGATTCCCAGCACCCACATGGCAGTTCACAACCATATAACTCAGTTCCAAGGAATTCCATGTGCTCTTCTGATCTCCAAGGTCACCAAGCACTCTCGTAGTA
Organism: Phyllotis vaccarum; assembly: GCA_033318265.1. Lineage (NCBI taxonomy): Eukaryota > Metazoa > Chordata > Mammalia > Rodentia > Cricetidae > Phyllotis > Phyllotis vaccarum. The sequence goes on from JARWLC010000007.1 coordinate 11,521,302, forward strand.
CACAAACATGCACACAGGCAAAATGCTCACACATAAAGTAAAATGAATAAATCTAATTTAAAATAATAAAAAATAAAAAAAAAGAAGTGCCACAGACCAAAGGCATTCCAGCAGAAATGGATCTTTAGTAGGCTGAATGAAGACAGACATTTGTCAGTGCTCTGGACGTGGCTGAGGAAACAGTTTCTGAGCTTGAGGGAATATGGAAACCTCAAAACTGAAAAACAAAGAAGGCCGAGCAAACAGATCAGAACATCCAAAAACAATGGAACAATGGCCTCATTACAAAACTAGTGCATATGTGCGCTGAAAATCCCGGGAAAGAAAAGGGAGTAAGGCGATATTTGAAGTGATGATGGCTAAGAATTGCCCCTGAATTGATGACAGACACCACTTTGTCCTCCAGCAGCCTCAGAGAACAGAGGCAGTCTTTAGAAAAGGGAAGCTCTTAGAGCAAACTCCTGACGATTTTTCCAGTTCCGTCCAGTAGATACTGCTCTGCCTAGCAGAATCGAGTATCTGTTTCAGTTGGCAAGCCGCCCATGGAGAATGTGGTTGTATACAGTCTTATACAAGATGATGCCACATAGTAAGTTAATCCAATTAATTTTACTCATTCTAAGTCATAAACTAGGCACCCAAAGGATGTAAGTAGATACTTTGTGCGTTTTCCTTTTTCTTGTGCTGAGGATCAAACCTAAGGCTTCAAGCATGCTGGCAAGTGCTCTTCCATTAAGCCATGCCCTCGTGGCTTACATATTATATTTGTTATATATTCTTTTTACACAATCCTTTCTATAGAGGAGATAATGCCAAGTACAAAGATAGGAATAGTTCAATTGCTTGGTGTTTGTATTTTTCCTCATGTGTTAACCGAGTTTATAAATTAATTCTGAGGTTATAGTTGGTAAAATGAGACTTGGTGAGGTGAATCAAACTTCCCAGTCTTGCCATCAACTGAGAAGCTTTTTGAGCATGGGAGTATCAGTGGCTCACATTATGTTAATGTGGACTCACTTTATATTAGTGTGGAAGCCTTCTGCCAATGAAAATTGGGCCCCAAATATGTTTTCAGTATAAATGTCTAGGCTGTTTTAGAAGCTGCTAGATCACAGACTTATTAGGAAAATGTGTTTTCAGGTAGTAAATGTGTTTGCCTTGAGGAACATTAGGAAAAGGGACCTGTAACTTTGCAACTGGGATAGGCACAGGCAGCTCTGAGGGGCCTTCTTGGGAAACTAAAGCTTATGCCAACTTCTGGGAAATAGAAATCTTAGCAGAGGAACACTTGTCATCGTCACGATATCAGGATGCTATCTAAAGGCGGAAGAATAGTTAGGATCCCTACTAACAACAGACTCCTCAAAGACAATATGAAAGACTCATCTTTTCTTTCTTAGGAAACAGCTTGAGACTCCCGAGATAAAATAAAAGTGGTATTTGCCACATAGGTCAAATGTATTGATCTTTTGCGACTTTCTCTAGAATGACACAGTTCCTGAAGTTCTGGATATAGACACCAAGGCAAAATACTTCCTTCCTTAGGTATCAGTAGGACTGCCATGGCATCCAAGATCATGTACCTGTCTTTTTAGCTGTAACTTCAATGGGAAATCATGATGACATAGCATTTGGTTTCCTAATGTCTCACCCCCACACTATTCAATTTCTGTGTGATTATTCAAAAGGAAAAGAAAATGAGACCAGCTAGACAATACATGCAACCCCATCAACATCACTTCAAAAACAAAACAAAATACCTATCTTATGATCTGTAGGAGGCTTAAAGCGCTGCTGTGACTCAGAAGCGCTGGTATTTCCTGGACTTGGTGTGGTTGTGATGCTGCTCTATTCAGCCTCAGAGGGGCAAACAGCAGCATTTAAAAACGTTTAAAAATTATTTTATAGCCAGGTGTGGTGGTGTGTATGCCTTCAATCCAGCACTTGGGAGGCAGAGGCAGGTGGATCTCTGAGTTCAAGGACTGCCCAGACTACAGAGGGAGCTACAGAGCTAGATACAGGACATTCAGACTACACAGAGAAACCCTGCCTTTGAAAAACAAAACCAAACAAAACAAAATCACAAAAAAAGACCCAAAAAATAAAACCCAAGATGATATTATGTGTGGGTGTTACATCTGTGTACCGTATGTATGCCAGGTACACCAAAAGGCCAGAGGAGGGCATTGGATCCCCTGGAACTGAAGTTATGGTCACTTGTTAGCTGGGAATAGATTGTGAGGATCTCTTGCCCATGTTGAGAATAGTCCAATGAGTAGAGTGGGTAGAGGAAGGGTATAATCAGAGGCAAGGAGATGTGTAGGAAGGCTGCTGTGGGTTAATGCTCTTGTATACTGTAAAGATGTGTCACTCATATTGGTTTAATAAAATGCTGATTGCCCAGTAGCCAGGCAGGAAATATAGGTGGGGCGATCAGACTGGGAGAATTCTGGGAAGACAAAAGACAGATATGCAATTTCCAGCTAGCCACAGAGGAAGCAAGATGACAATGTTGGACTGAGAAAAGGTATCAAGCCAATTCTTATCTATGTTTAGATAAGAATTCTGAGTTAATTTAAGTGTAAGAGCTAGTTAGTAATAAGCTTGCACTACTGGCTGAGCATTTATAAGTAATATTAAGCTTTCAAGTCAATTATTTGGGAAGTGGCTGCCGAGTATTTGAGAGTTTCTCGTGGGACAGAAATTACCAACTAGAGAAGGCTATTACAGCAACCCAGAAAAGACAGTATAACTCCCCTGCAGGTGGTAGTGGTGGTGGAGGCATGAAGAAATGGTTAGATTCTAGATATCTTACAAAGATACATTCTAAGAATTGGATTTGAAGTGTGTGAAGAAGGTACTTTCTAGATGCTTGAACATAGCAGCTGGAAGAATAGAGTTGTTAGTGACTAAAGTGTGGAATCTCCTAGGAAGAGTGCTTTGTCTCCTTAGTTATATCCCCAGCCATTAACAGACCCCAAGGTCTCATGTCACCGGACGTGTTCTACCTTTGAGTTATACTTGCAGCCTTAGCCCTCAGACTTTGACATTGCAAGTGACTTGAAAAGCCTGTGGACCCCAGCTTCCTAAATCTTGAGTCGCGACATCATCACTGACAACAGTAAAAAGTTCTGGGGCACACCATTACCGAAAGACAATTTTAGAACAAATGCACATTCTGAGAAGCTTCTGTGCTGTATGTCCTCTCTGAAGTCTTAGTTTTCAACTCACAATATACACTTCTCAGGGATACCTGCACCCCATATAATGTAGTAGAATGCTTCCTGAAATGCCTTAGCTCAGGTCCAAGCCTACTGTATGTTATGAATTGCGTGATTTTACTGTATGCACAAAGTGTTCTGCTTTTTTACAGAGGCATAATGACTTAATTCTGAAAATCAAAGACTTTTAATATTTCTCTGTCATCATTCCTTAGCATGTAATATCAAATTAGTATATCTTTGGATTATATTGTATTAGGATGTTGATTTTAAAAATTGCTGTTTAGAGGCCAGCAAGATGGCTCAGTGGTTAGAAGCCGGGTGATCTGAATTACATCCTTGTAACCTACACACAGCCAGAGAGAAGCAGCTCACACAGGTTGACCTATTACCCCTCCCCCATCTCTTTCACTAATAAGTAAGCAAATAAATACATGTAAAAATTGCTGCTTGGGTTATGACCTGATTTCATTTTAAGAAGCCATTGTAAGAAGTTTTTCTCTGTCCCACCCTGGTTCCACAGCCTCTTATAAAATAATTGACTCAAAGGCTTATATTAATTACAAACTGTTTGGTCTATGGCTCAGGCTTGGCTCAGCTGGTATAAAGTGCTTGCCTAGCATACATGAAGCCCCAGGTTCATTCCCAACACAATGTAAACTGGAGTAAGTAGAGCAGTCCCATAGTCCCAGCACTCAGGAGGTGGAAGATTAGCTAGTTAGAGGTCAGCCTTGTAGGTGTGAAACCCAGTCTCAAAAAAAAAAAATCATTAAAGGGATTTTGAATTAGAATTAGGACAGAATTTCCAACAAAATTTAAAATGTCTGTAAGCATACTTCTGCCATTTAAAAATATATTTGTGTGTGAGTGTGTGTATGTGAGAGAGAGAGAGGGAAGGAGGGAGGGGAGAGAGAGAGAGAGAGAGAGAGAGAGAGAGAGAGAGAGAGAGAGAGAGAGAGAGAGAGAGAGAGAGAGAGAGAGAGAGAGATTCCTGTGGAGCTTAGAGGACCTTGAGAGGTTATCTTCTGCTTCCACCTTGTTTGAGACAGGGTATCTTGACATTTTTTTTTTCTCTGTTGTGTACCCAGGCTGTCTGGGTTCAAGAAATTCTTTTGTCAGATGGTTGGTGGTGGTTCATGCCTCTAGTTCCAACACTGGGGAGGCAGAGACAGATGGATCTTGTGAGTTCAAAGCCAGCCTGGCCTACAAGGTAAGTTCTAGGATAGCCAGGACTACACACAGAGAAACCTTGTCTCAAAAAAGGGAGAGAGAGAGAGAGAGAAAGAGAGAGAGAGAGAGAGAGAGAGAGAGAGAGAGAGAGAGAGAGAGAGGGGGGGGGGGGAGGGAGGGATAGGAGAAAAGAAAAAAGAAAAGAAGAGAAAAGAAAAGAAATTCTCCTGTCTCCACTTCCAATCTCCTCACAGGGCGGTAGGATGTACAGACGTGCACTACCACATCATGTTCTCTGAATCAGGATCTCACACTGGTGCTGCAACATTAAGCCACCCTTCCCAGCCTACTTCTGCTATTTTATACTACATATTTTTAATAATATTCTCATCATGGATGATTATAAAATTAAAATATTAATCAACTCTAAAAATAAATGTTGAAGGTGCTGAATGTAAATACTCACCTAGTATTTAATCTTATATAAGATATACAAAATTGCCTTTGCCTTTAACAAATGGTAAAATTACAAAGAGTGGTTTTAAAATGTGCTTTTTTATTTTATTAATCATCAGTACATGTTTAACTTATATATCTGCTTTATGTAATTATACACCCAGGGTCATATAAAAAGTTCTCAGGCAAAAATCAGTCTAGAGTGAAAAGATTTTTAAGAAAATCATTGCTAGACGACAAAGGAAAAAGTACAATTTAAAATGTTGTTTTGTATGAAAAGCCAAAGGTGCGGTTTGAGAAATGGCTAATTTCCAGAAGATCTTGATCATTTCCAAGCACCCAAATGGTGGCTCATACCTGTTTGTAACTCCAGTCCCTCTGTAGGCACTGTAGGAACATATGTGGTGTACAGACACACATGTCACAAAAAAAAAAATCTTAAAAAATAGGCTGAGCTGGATGTGGGGTTACTTGTTTTTAATCCCAACACTCAGGAGGCTGAGGCATACAGATCTCTATGAGTTCAAGATCAGCCTCATCTACATAGCAAGCTGATACTGTCTAGTCAAGGCTTCCTCATGAAACCCTGTCTCAAAGCAAGCAAACAAACCCTGAAGGTATAATTTGCAAACAACTATTCTTAATTCTGCCATGATTGAGTGAAAGTAGCTAAGGTCAATAATGAGCAAACAGATATGACTATATTAACAAAACTCTCAAACAATGAAAACTGAATTTTATTGAACACTCACATATTGCCAGGGGAGAGGAAGAACAGATATGGGCATTTTCAAATCTTAAAAAGCCACATTTGTATATCCCATCAGAAGAATCTGCATGTACACATTGTAACAGCTAGCTCAGCCTGATGTTTGTTCTGTGTTAACTCTCAGCCCAGCAGATCCTAGGAAGAATACAAGGCTTTGTGGCCTTGGGGATATGCTGCACAGAGAGAGGATAATGAGAGACTTATAGGAATCGAGAAGCTGCAACACTGTGAGTTTCAAAGACAAGGCTGACCACCAGATCCCAGCAGGAAGACTGAACTTTGAAATGCTTGTCTGCCTCTGTTTCCATGTCATTAGTTACCTGACTGGAAATCAGTTGTTGAATAAGTAAGATGTTAATCCCTTATCTCCCCAGATCACAAGGTTTCTAAATAAAGTGAGGTTTAACAGTTCGATTCCAGCCTTCTTCTCATTGGTGTTTATTGTGACAGGTAACAGGAACTTTGCATTTTGGTGACAGTGTCACAGAATTTACTTTCACCTTTCGGTAGCCACACTATGGCATGATTGGCAAAGCTGAAACATTCGTTCTGTGGGTCTTGACAAGGATAGTTTGTAGAGTTGTCATAGATGAAAACAGATGAGAGGTTGGAAGATGACTCAGTAGTTAAGAGCACTTGCTGCTCACCCAGAGAATGTTTCCAGCACCCATGTTAGAAAACTTAAAGCCTCACCCCCTAGCTCCAGCTCCTAGGGATCAGATATTGGTCTTCTGGCCTGAGGGTACTTGAATACATGTGGCACAAGGACACACTACACACTGCAAAATTAAAGTAATGATCACGAGGGTGAAACTCCCATAATGGCATTAGTAGCGTTATGTTTATTGTGTGTGTGTGGTTAATTTTCATGAGCCGGTTCTTGCTTTCATTTTTGTTGAGTGAGAGTCTCTTGTGAACAGGTTATTACTACAAAATAGCTGGCCCTCCTGTCTCTATCTCCCTCTCAGGTCAGGCTTGCCCAGCAAGCCATCTCACTTCCTTTCCTTTACTCTCCTTTAATGACAAGGTCCTATGTGGCACAGGTTGTCCCCAGACTTGCTATGTAGCCAAAGCTGGCTTTGAACTCCTGTTCTCTCTGTCTCCATCTCTTTAGTGATGAAATCACAGACCTATTCCTTCATGGCTGTCCCGATAATTTCTGAAGCGAAATGATTACACATGGAAGTTCACTATACTAGTTTACTTCATTGTGTACAAGGAACCCAACACAGGGCATCTCAGTTGCTAAGCTGAGCTCTAACACTGAGTTTTGCATATGCTTGAAAGTTTTTACAACAGTGTTTTAAAATTTTAGATTTAAAAGATAGTTAATATTATGCTTTTATCTCCCTTATGAAAGTTGTATGGGGCTAATAAAACGCAGTCTTGCCTTTTGCTTCTTATCTGGAAGACGGAAGTCATTCTAAGATCTTGGCAGAGATCAAAGGCATCAACTTAAGTATAGGAAAGAGTTTTTTCTCGGAGGTGTGTCCCAGGACTAATCCCATTTCCGCAAAGAAATTAAATCGAAATCCTCTCTAGATATCACCATAAGGCTCACGGCAGAATCGCAGAGCCAAAGCTAGGCAAACGAAGTTCGGTCAGCCCCACCCAGCAGGGCGGGTCGAAACGTCAGCACGTCGTCCTCACGTCCAGCCGGGAGTATAGTGATCTGAGTGCCCAGGCTGACACTGGCCGCTTTCAGAGCCCAGGAGCCGAGCAGCGCACTGCGGCTGCGCAGGCATGCCGGGGGCGGGGCTTCGGGGCCGAGCGGCCCTTGAGGAGCCGCTGCCGGAGGGCGGGGTAAATCCCGAGAGGCCGGAATGATTAGCCGAGGGGCTGCTCCGCCCCTGGCTCCTCCCGCCGCGCCTTGTCGCCGCCCCGCCTCCGCCTCCCGCCCGCTCGGCTTCGGGTTGACACGGGGCTTGGCCGCAGGCAGGGCGGAGGACAGCGGGTCTAGCCCGCGGCGGGGTGTCGGCGGCCGGGCCTGTGAGCTCGGTGAGGGGACGCGGAGGTCGGGCGGAGGCCGCTGCCGGGCGCTGAGCCCTCGGGAGGGCCTGGGCGCCAGAGGCTCCGGGCTGCAGCCTGAGGGGCGGCGGCGGGCGAGGGGGCGCGGCCGGCCCCGGGCGGGTCAGGCTGCGGCCGGTTGGCGTGAGTTTTCCCCCCCGGGTCGGGGTCCCTGAGCGCTCGGGGCCGCGCTTCTGAAGTTGATTGGCACGCCTGACGTTTGTCTTCCACGTTCTTAACGGGGACCCGGAGAGGAAATGGAAAGGTCCCGGGAACGCTGGGTGGGCTCCCCCGGGAGGTGGTCCTCGCCTCGGTGTGCGACCTCCTTTCTTGTAGGGTGGAGAGGTCGAGGCCAGGTGGACTGGGTGACTTTCACGGTGTGGATGGTTAAAACAAACAAGCTAGGAATTCCTCGGGCCCTCCCCCACGCCCTGCAACGCAGCAAACATTCCCAGCAACTTTTAAGTAGCAGGCGAGAAATCTCAGAGATTTGATATGTTTGATCTGTGTTCCTGGTCTTTTAAGGTTAAGGGACAAGTGAGTAGGGAGTCGTTTTTCTTCCCATCTATCGCAGTCACGGTTGTGAATCTGCCTGGAAATTTTTAGTGCTTTGTTGATGTTAGTCTTGATGTACTAAACAGGAGTTTCCTGTGAGATCTAATGAAATTGGAAATTTACCGTTTCTGTTGGGTAATCAAGGCTGACAAATATCTGGATTAAAAAAGATATGGCTTAAAAAAAAAACTTTGGATATTTTTGTATTTCACAGACCTATTTACGAGCCCAGCTACCACTGATGAAGAAGATCTGTTGGAGTAGCTGCTGAAATTGACCTTTACTGACCTGGGTCAGTCTTAGTTGCTACACTTTTTTTTAGTGGTGGTGGTGTTTATTCCATTGCTTTGAGTTTTACTGTAACGGCTGAGAAACTTGGAAAATAAAAATAACATGCTGTGGTCTTGAACCTTATTTTTGAGGAAATACTACGGGGCCAGTGCAAGCCACAATGGCAGCTAGAGAGAGGCTCTTTGAACTTTGGATGCTGTATTGTACAAAGGTAATTGCTTTTATTTCTGTACATAAAAATATGTGATTATAAAATTTTGTGTCTAGTGTTATGATCTTAACGGGTAGTGTGTTTGTTTATACTAATAATCCTGAATTGGTAGATGTGGTGGAACATGTCTTTAGTCCCAGCACTTGAGAGGCAGAGGCATGTCGAGTTCTGTGAGTTCAAGTCCATCCTAGTCCAATTAGAGAGTTCCAGGACAGCAAGGACTATATAGAGAGCCCCTGACTCAAAACAAAACAAATCGCCCCAACAGCCTCCCAATCCTGAATTTTAAAAACATGTAAGAAATCTTATATTCCCATATTTTATTCAAATTTGAGTACATTGACAATATTGGCCTAATATTGAAAACATGCGGATGTGTTTTTTAATATTTTCAATGATCTCAAAATTAAATAGGTAAGATTGTGCTTATAAAAGGAAAATGAAACTTACTGTATGTAGGATGTGTGGGGCACATGGGTGCCATGGTACTTCAATGGTCAGAGGACAACTTTGTGGATTTGGTTTTCCCTCTCCATCTTTACGTAGCTTCCTAGGATTGAATTTAGGTCTCCAGGTTTGTGTGGCAGGTGCTTTACCCCTGAGCCATCTTACTTCAAAATATTTTATTTTTATGCTGTCCCCCCCTCCCACTTGGGAATAAAAAGACTCTTTTGTGAGGACATTAAACTTTCATCAGCCTTTTATGAAGGTTATTGATTAAGGTGGTTATGTGATCATCCTTGTGGTAGAACAAACTGATATCTCAGTTGAGACTAACTAGAGCTTGTTGAGGTGGGTATTGGATGGAAACTGGTAGGTGTGAGTTTGGAACCCAGAAGTATCTGATTCAGGTCACCAGGCTTCTAACCATTCTGACTCCTCAAGATTCTTGCCGTTCAGAAATAATTTTCTTTGACTTCCTTTATGTGGGTTTTTGCATAGGAAGTTAGATTATATGCCATTGAGAAGAGTACTACTTAAGGGTGTTTTACAAGTGAGGATTCATAGTGTTAGTTTGAAGATACTGGCAGTGGTCAGCTGTTTAAGTTAGTGTATTGGTATGTGGTATGTGTGGTTATGCTCTCGGCTCACAGCCTGCAGTTTTACATTATATATTCAGGCTTAATATAAGTAAATACTTTCAGCTATTTAAAAAGCAAATTATCCCTATCCTTAACTTCCTGGTTAGATCACTGGGATTTTTCTTAACTTCCTGGATAGATCTCTAAGTGCAAGGTCAGCTTGATCTACATGGAGAGTTATAGGTCAGCCAAAGCTACATTATAGAAAGTATGTATCTGTACATTTAGATGTACACAAACATGCACACACATACATACTTTGAAATGTTAATATGAAATTTTAAGATAGCTTTTGGGCTTATTTTAAATAGCCTTTAAAATACCTTTTTAAAAATAGACAACCCTTCAAATAAAAAAGAATCCATTTTATCCAGACACTTTTGAGCAAAGTCACAATACATTAGCTGAAAGTTAAAATGAAATTTTTGTATGACTGTCTGATAGTTTTAAAATGACTTGTTAAAAAATATATTAAACTTACTAATTTTCACCATTTTCAGCCTAAGAAAAGGTAAATGAGATTACATTATCTTGCTATTTATGCTTTTTTTAAGGTAGATTAAGTGATAGTGTGTATTGAAAAGATTGTTATTGACATACACTGATTTTTTTTTTATCTAAACATAAACATAAATCCTTTTGTCATGAAATCTTTTCTTCCTTTTTTTTTGTTTTTGGTCATACGTGGGCTAGAATTCAGGGCCTTGAGTATGCTAGGCAAGTGCTGTGAGCTCCATTTAACCCCTACTGTTAAATTTTGAAGTCTCTTTTCTTGACAGAAAGATAAATCTTATTTTTATCATTAAACTTAAATTTACTTGAATAAAATTTATTTTTGTTGTTTCAAAGAGTGGTTGTTTAAAAATTGTGATTTTTTTTTTCATGTTATCAGTTCATGGATAGAGGAACTTGTTAGATAATAACTTCTACACTTTGAGTTACGTAGTTACAAGTGTAAAGCTCACAGATTACACCCATTTCCCCATTGAGGTTGCTAACATTATAAGGTATCACTGACCTTTGCCCTGAGATCCACTTGCCTCTGCCTCCCAAGTGCTGGGATTATAGGTGTGTGGCACCACCACCCAGCTGCATTTTATACTTTTGATGAGTTTTCATACACTTTGACCAGTCTTCAGATCTTATATAAACATTTTCTTCATCTTAGTTCTGAGAGCTTTGCCTTTTGCATTTGTGAGGTCCAGTTTTGGCTCTGATACTTTGTTTATGGCTCTGAACAAGACTTACCTTTTTGTGCCTGATTTCTCATTTGCTAAGTAATATTATATGTTTAGGGAGGATGCTTGCCAAATTCATCAAGACTTTTTTTGAAACTTATTTTATATGTTGTATGAATGTTTTGCCTGCATGTTTGTCTTTGCACCACATTCATGCCTGGTGCTGATGGAATCTACAGAGGGCGTTAGATCCTCTGCAACTATAAATGTGGATAGTTGTAAATTTATTGATTAAATCCAGGTCCTCTGGAAGAGTAACCAGTGCTTCAACCTCTGAGCCATCTCTTCAACTTCAGATTTTCCTTGTCTTTTTATTATTATTATTATTATTATTATTATTATTATTATTATTATTACTATTATTATTATTATTATTATTATTATTTTAACCTCTGAGAGATGAGTATGTTTGTTTTGTTTTTGATCCTTATTCTGTGAATTATTCTAAAAAGTCTTTTCATTTTCCTCCTTAAAGCTTTTGTTATGGATCATTTTAAGCATGTACAAAGAGGATAAGATACAGCAAACTTGTCACTCATTTCCACAATGATAAGTTTATACCATGATTCTGTTTTCTCTACTAAAGTATTTAAAATCAAATTCTATACAGTTTGGGATGTTGCCTGTAGATATTTAAAAGTGCATCTATAAATATGTCTTAAAAACTATCACAATACAATAATTATTTGAACTATAAAAGATGCACTTATGTCCACACTTCTAATAATCTCATAAGACTCTTATTTTCTCACTGCACAATTCAATATTTAAACAAAGTGTTTTATTGAAAGGATGTGTGAAACTTTTACCACACTTTTCTCTGATACTTATTTATGGTAGAAAACACCTCCACCCTCAACCCCAGTTTTTCAGGAGTTTATTTTTTTAATTAATTAAGTTTAAAAAATTTATTATATATAGTGTTCTATCTATGTGTATGCCTGCATGCCCCAAGAGGGCACCAGATCTCATTACAGATGGGAGCCACCATATGGATGCTGGGAATTGAACTCAGGACCTCTGTAAGAGCAGCCAGTGCTCTTAACCTCTGAGCTGTCTCTCCAGACCCTCCAAGTTTATTTTTAATAATTAAAATTTAAATAGTGTTTACCATCTTGCTGTCCCACTTGATTTTTTGAATACACAGAGCATTGTATACATTCTGGTTAAAGAAATCTGTGAAGATCATACAGGTCTGTTTTAGGGCAGTGAAGTTAAGACATCTTTCATATTTGCCACAGTGCCAAACTATTCCAGTATGTCAGTAGTAAGTCACTCCTGTAATATTTTGGATGTTGCCACTGATGAGTGTGAAAGTGTAGTAGAAGTACCCTTGGTTTATACTGTTCTGTAAGAAGGAATGCTGTAAACAGTGTCTGCTTATTCACCTGAGTTCAAGACTACACATTAAGGATTAAAATCTGAGTAGAAGCTCCTATTTTAGCAGGTGGATCCTGACCCTCACGAACTAAATTGAATATTTGGTAAAACTTTTGATACTTTTTTCTTTTTAAATATGTTTTTTACTTAAATTAACAAGTACTTATGGGATGTGTTCTAATGTTTTAATACATTAAACATGGAATAATCATGTGATAATGTTTCAAACCTAATTTTTCTTACATTGTCCTTCCAGGAATAGAGTTTAATTACATTGTTACTATCCATAATAGATTTGTTGACTTTATATAGCAGCTATTTTGTAAAAAATACAGTATTCCTATTTTCTGAAGATTGTTACATTAGTGGATATGACTAATTCAAGTTATATGTAGTCTGAACTTTCTTTCTTTCAAATCCCCACCCAAGGTCAAGGATTTGATTGACAATGAATTTCTTATAGCTCTTAAAGTTAAACATTAAGTTTGAACAGCTCTAGTCTAGTATCTGATTTCAGTTCATTAGTTAGCAGCTACTCCTCTGGATATATTAAGAGTAGACCGTCAAATGACAACTGTTTGGTGTCTTCTCACATCATTTCTATGCTTAATCTTAAGACAGAAACAGGAGACAAACTGCATACCAACTGGCTATTAAGCATCTTTTGGGAATTCATATGTTCGTACATTCTCTTATATTTTCAACTGCTGCTCTAGGAAAAGAATGTGTATTTTTACAGTCGTGCTGACTGAGCCTAGGGCTTTGAGATAGTGGGCAGGCGTATCCTCGGTCCCTTTTTACTTCTGTCTGAGGTAGTGCTTTACCAAGTTGCCTGGTGTGGTCTTGAACTCACTGTGTATCCCTTGAACTTGACGTCTTCTAGCTTGAACCTTCTAATGGGTGAGTTAGAGACACGCATCATCAGGCTGGACTATCAGACATTATTCATGAAGCAGCTAGTTGCTAGGATATAGAGAGGAGAAATTGAGTGACTCAGATTCCTCGGTAAGATACAGGTTTTTTAGGGGACAGGAGAGATAGCTCAGTGGTTAAGAGTGGCTGCTCTTCAGGGAACTTGGGTTGAATTCCCAGCATCATACTCTGGTCCCCAGAGATTCGATGTCCTCTTCTAGCCTTCCTGGGTACCAGGCATACAAGTGATAGGCAGACATACATAGAGGTAAAACACTTATACATAAAGTAACACTGATACATAAGGAAAAAATTTGAGTGCATTTTTGTTCTTGTGGGTGAAAATTATCACAAAATGAATAGAAGGGCCACATTTTGAAGTGTGCAGTATAATATGTTGAATGTTAGGGTTCGTTAATTATTTTGTTTATTAGACAGGGTCTCATTTATTCCAGACTGGCCTTGAATTATTTTTTTTCTTTTTAAAATTAGATTTATTTTATGTGTGAATGTATTGGTGAATATATGTATGTGTACCACTTGTATGCTTAGTGCTGTAGAGGTCAGGAGAGGGCATTGGATTCTCTGGAACCGCAGTTTGTGATTGTGACCCAACATCTAGGTGCTGGGGACTGAGCCCCGGTCTTCTGCAGTAGTGCTCCAAACCGCCCAGAACTCTTGATATTTCTATCTTATCCTTCCAAACGCCAGTGCTGCAGGGATGTTTGATTTTTTTTTTCCTGTTGTTCGTGAGGTTCAGATTACATTGAAAAATTAAGTTGAGCTAGTAGAACTGGATCCAAAATTTAGTTTTAATCCTGCTTTTCATTTTAAGGCTTCAAATCAGGTCATCTAGTTTTTTTTATGTTTCTGTTTTCTCATCTGTCAACTGGGAAAAATAAAGTAACTTTTATCTCTGAAAGTTGTTGAAAAATGCATTTGTTTTATTGACGTACATTAGAAGTAAGAAAATGTTATTAGTATTTTGTATTATAATTTCCATGGTCTTTATATTTACAATCAAGGGCAATTTTTCTCTCTTTGGTGGTAATGAAGCTGAGATAATAAGATATCTTAAGTTTTAATTGCCATTTCAGCATAGTGCTTAGTTATCTTAAATAATGATACGGGTTTTTATTTTCCCCAGCTCTAAAGTTTGTTTTGGACCTTTATGATGCTCCATTTCCTGCTGTTGCCCTTTGTCCTTCTAAATCTGGAATATGACTGAAATAGATAGTTTTGCAGTGATCTCAGAGTAAAGTTTCTTTTCAGAATAAAAGTTTTGCTTTATAGTGAAAGTGTGACTTAATGGTGTTTTATTTAGGACATGTTTGTTTTAGGACATTAGATGTGAAAGTAAAAAAGATGAATATTTTAAATCAGAAACCTTGGAGGTTGTCTTTAGGAAATGAATGTTACCTTTGTGGTCTCGTTGGTGCTCATCATGTACTATTCTTAAAAAAAAAATTAAGATGCCAAGACCAATTTTTACTGTTGGGCTGGGTGTGTTGGGCACACACACCTTTAATCTGTGCCTTCAGGATGCACAAACAGGTAGATCTCTGAGTTCAAGGCCAGCTTGGTATAGATGGACAGTTTCAGACTAGCCTGACTATACTGTGTAGTGAGACCCTTTCTCAAAAATCACATTCTTTTTTTTCTCTTATTCTTTTGATTAGCTAAATTTCCCTGATAGTTGGTAGCATGGGTAGCTTTGGAAACTGATACTTTTGCAAAGTTAGTTAGTACAAGATTACTAGGTTTTTAATCCCTGAAAGACATTCAAGTACTTTGTAGGTAGATATGGAGTTCAAAGGGATGTTTGTGGTAGAAATAAATATTTGAGAGTTATACTGGAGATTATGTGTACATAAGGAGAAGAGTGTAAGGGTCGGGATGTGAAGAGAAGTCCATTATTTCCGTGCATTACACATATGATAATGCATGTGAAGGCGTCTGAATGGGAGAACTAGGAGTGCTGGTTCTCAGAAACTAGATTGGCTTATGAAGTAGTCCCGAAGAATGCAATATAGCAGTCAGGAATAGAGTTGAGAAGGCTGGATGTGGTGGTGTGCTCATGTACTTCAAGTACTCAGGAGGCTGAGACAGGAGAATTCCCATTTCCAGAACAAAATACAAAGCTGGGGCTGAGGAGGTGCCTCAGTCTAAAGTTCTGGTTTTGGAAGTGTAAGCCAGAGTTCTAGTAGTGCACGCCTGTAGACCAGTTAGCCTACAGTAAGTTAGGAGTTAGAGACAGGAGAATCTCTGGAAGCTCATGGACAGCTAGCCTGGGTGTGCTCGGTGGTGAGCAAGAGCACTGGGACCAACACCCAAGGTTACCCTCTGATCTTTATATGGATGGTTGGTGGACACACACTCACTCACTCAAAAATTACTTCCTCAGACAGTGGAGGTTTACTGGTATCTTCAGCAAAAGCAGTCTAAATAGAGTACTCATAAGACGGGCAGTGGTGGTTTAGGTCTTAATCCCTGCACATGGGAGGGAAGACAGGCTCCAAAGCTACACAGAGAAACCCTGTTTCGAAAAACAAACAAACTAAATAAATTAATTAAAAATGATAATAAAAGATGCTAAAAGTAAAAGTTCTCTATTTGCATTGGTGGTTGAGTCCAGGCTCTCATGCTAATCATGTGCATTACTATTTGGTTACAGACCCATTGTCCTTATTTATTTATTATCATATTCAGACTTAATTTTTTTACCATGCTGTTTTTATTGTTTAAAAAGGTTTCCTTTTTTTGGGGGGGGGGAGTGTATCAAACTGGTCAAGAATATTGGTCTGTAGACCACACTTTGGCATTTAGAACATTGAAACAGTCTCAAATTTCTAAAAATATATCTGTAATTCTAGAGTTGTATGTTGTAAGGAACTTATTACTCCATGAATTGTTGTAAAGTTTCCCATAACATTGTATAATAATACTGTTTACAAGATAGGCACCCCTAGGATGACTGAAACAGCTTACAAACTAATATGAATAGCACATCTTACTTACAGATTTCTTACTTGTAAATTAGGCATCCCAGAAATCAACCTCTGACAGCTTTCTGAAACTGTAATTTAAAAAATAAACCATTGATCAGTGATTCCATCTGCATGTTGATTTGCCCTTGCTACAGCTTCCTTTTATTAAGAAATTACAGGCAAGTTTGCTATAAGGAAGCTAGGAGTGATGTCACACACCCTAATCCAGGAGCTCGGGAGTCAAAGGCAAGCACTGCATAGTGTTATAGGTCAGCCCCCAAACCTCAAACCCTCCAAAACCAAAACTACAACAAAACAGTTGAAATCAAGAATCCATTTAATCACAGTCTGCTTTCTTGATCACAGATATTCATATCCTTTCTATATGTAACATGTACTTTGTAATTATTTCTATAACTTTAAAACTTCTGTATTTATATACTAAATCAAAACAAGATCTGTGATGAAATAGACATACATTATCAAGTCCAGTTGTGACTTCTCTTGATACTAAAGACTGATTTCAGAAGACACCACCAATATATGCACCGCCACACACCTGACCTAGACAGTTAAAACTAAAGATTTCAGGAAAGGGAAGAGTGACGGGCACAAAAGTGTGGTAGTGCATGGCAATCCTGAAAACTTAAGTCCCTGCTCCTTCCACCTCCAGAGAATTATAATGCCATGGTTTAAGCCAATGATCACTCTTCTATTTCTTCTGGCTCTGTGCTCTTTAAATTATTATTTTTGTATAATTTTCCTTTTCTTTTTCTTTTTCTTTTTTTTTTTTTTTAAATCTGAAGAGAGTATATGAGTCTGTGCTCTTTAATGTGAGAAGGCAGTTCACTCAGCTTTGTAGATTTGAAAGTCATTCAAGAGATGAATGTTCTACCAAGTCTGCTTGCTGTCCTCTGTCTAGTGTTGTCTATTGGAATTAAGGCAACTTCCTTATTTCAGTAGTAAAGACTGGGTTTTCTCCACAGCTGTCGACTCTGGGGCTAAGATGTGTATGTATGGCTTTGCATATGGCTACTTTGACTCAAGTCAGTTTAATTTATAATGGTAGTTTTTTATTTCTCTAGATCTTCTGGTGCTGTTTGAAATATGGCATGTTATTGTTAGAACAAAATGCAATTGTTGAGAGTAGTTTTGTCTGAGTATATTGAGATTTAGATATCAGACTACTCTTAAATTTCAGAAATTATAATTGGGTCATAGATTTTACTTTGTTGTTGGAATTCAGTAGCTACCTTTTTTGCTTGTTTGTTTACAGGGGGGGGGGGTGTTCTCTGTAGCCCAGGGTGGCCTTGAACTCAGAGATCTGCCTGGCTCTGCCTTGTAAGTGTTAGGATTAAAGGTGTAAACCACCCCCACCTAGTATTATAATTTTATTGGTATGTATGTATATATGTATGTATGTATTTTGAGATGGGAGTTCACTTTGTAGGCTTGCCTGGAACTCAGTATTAGATTAAACTGATCTCAAACTTAAAATTCTCTATGCTTTGCCTCCTGAATGCTGGGATTTAAGTCTGGGTGATACTGAGTTGGTCTTAGCACTCTTGGAATACTTAGTATATTTATGTGTTGTGTTAGTAAGTGTACAAATAAGGAGATAAGACCATGCTGCAGTATTTCAGTATACTGAACTTAATCACAAGAGTGTATAAGTAGTTCTCTGCTCAATTAGAAAGCCTGGATGGTCAGAAGAATTCCAAGGTGATTGTATTTTTATTGTTCTATACTGAGGGGAAATGATACAGTCACTTCAGTTTCTGATATAAGGCTCTTTCTTTTTATGACCCCTGATAGTAAAGTATAGTTCATCTACAAGTTCTTCTAGGCTGTATGAGATACTATTTTGTGTGTTAATGTTTTTTATAACCTTGACTTGATGGATCCTGACTGAACTCATTCTTTCCTTTTTTAACCTACTAAATCTCCACCTTTGCTCAAATGCATGGTTCACAGTCAGTATGGTGTAGTAGAATGGGCACCTATTGAATTCATGTATCCTTGAAGCACTAACAGTTTCTTGCTTAGGATGTGGATAAATCATATATCCTTTTGTAATCTGTAAAATTTGGAAACTAATCTTTCTGGGTACTTGTAAGGTATACATAAGATAATAGGTTAAAAATGCCTGCTGTTCCAGGTAAATTGAGAAGGCTTTAAAAATTGTGCTTTACTTCTTAAATGAAACAGTATCTTTCCTTCTTTGTAATTGTTCAGTTTCCTAGGAGAATTTTGTGCTTGCCAGACACTTGGTAGCACTGACCTTTTGAGTCTGAGTAAAGGTTTAGAATGGATCAGCACTAGAGTGTTGGTGTAGAATTTGAACCAGATACTAGAGAATTGCTAAATAAAATATGAAGAGAAATGCATTAATTTTTTATGGTGTGTGACTGTTTTGTGTCTAAATTTTACCAAGACGTAATCCTCTGCTTTTTATAAAGAAACTAGTGAGGAGAACCGCAGATATTTGTATTTTGGAGTTCTAGCTCTAATGGATAAGTGAATGAAGAAATAGATGAATGGCATTCTAATTTGAAACATGAAAAGCAAGTAGCAAGTCTTACAACATTTCTCATAGATGCTCTTCTTTGTCTGAAATATTTCTGTCAATGATTTCTACTGTAAAGTTGTAGATAGTGGTAATTTATAAGCTGAATTTGAACCAATGTAGTGATAGAAAAACAAGTCCTGAAAAGTCAGAGTTGCTATATGTTCTGGGAACATTCTTTGAGATTCTGGATTATAGTGTAATACTTTTATTTCAGGGAAACATAACTTTGCAGTTATCCCTTTGTCGCAGTTCAGTTAAACTGTGATATTTAATGATCCGTATCTATGCTCCTAAATGACGTGTTGAAATGGACTGCCCTAAGAAGTTTTGAGGAGACAAAGACCAGAAGTACTGAGGTTACAGGTGTGACCCTGTGAATGGCTGCTAGTTACCTGGTGTGAAAGCATTGCTTTTCTGACACATAGTATGGTGATTTTCTCATTTCAGAAAGATCCAGATTACCTGAGACTATGGTTGGACAATTTTGTTTTAAGTTATGAACAATTTTTAGATGTTGACTTTGAAAAGCTGCCTACTAGGTACGTAGAGACACTCATTTATTACCATTGGGTGAGATTGTTAATTTTTGGCAAAAAGATTTTCTTGACATAAGACCAGCAGCTAACAGTGTTGATACTACTGCATGGCCATGTTCTCATGACAGATATTGTACTGGCAATATTATACCTGACTCTTAGAAACGTCTTTGCTTTGGTGAGCCACTACCCTCTCAGTGGTCTGATACTCGCCCCTTAGTTCAGTACCAGATCTCACGTGTGGAAGATAGAGTCCTCCACAAGACTGCTTTTACTTCAGGCAGAAGTTGCAAATCTTGACAGTCAGCCACACTTGAAATTTTTTTCTACATTTAATTAATTAATTATCTGTCTTAAGTTTCAACACTATGTTCTTTCTCATCTGACAGGGTAGATGATGTGCCTCCAGGAATATCTCTGCTTCCTGATAATATTCTCCAAGTTCTGAGGATCCAGCTGCTACATTGTGTTCAGAAAACAGCAGATGGTCTAGAGGAACAACAACAAGCATTGTCAATTTTGCTTGTCAAATTCTTCATTATTCTTTGCAGGTATCTTGTATAAAAACGTAAAAATTTTAGCATAATTATTACCAAAGCAATAATAATACTTGTTAGTGATATTAGTTTGTATAAATCTTTAATGAATATGTGTATCTTTTACAGTATGATTTTTTAGCACACTGGAATGCTTCTTAGTTACTGTGCTTAATTATAGATGCACTCAGCCAAGAATTTTAAATGTGTGCTGTCAAGATGGCTCAGTGGGTAAAGGCACCTACAGGCCAAGCCTGACTTCCTGAATTCAGTCTTCTAGACATACGTGGTGGAAGGAAAGAAATGGATTCCTTACTCTTTTGTTCTTTGATCACCCACTACTGCAGTGTACGTGCATACACACAAAAATAAATTTGGAGAAGTGCAATAAAATTATTTTAAAAAAGAATAAATTTAAGTGTAATTTTAAAGACAGTGGTAGAAGTTTTTATTTTAAAAAGATGATTATATTAATGTTAATATTTTCTATTTGGTTCTCATCTGTAAATGTGCACACTTGCGTATATGCAAGCCAGCATATGTGTGCTAGATATCATCCTTTGTTTTGTTTTGTCTTTTTAAGATAGAGTCTCACTGTATAGTATGCTTGGCCTGGAATTCACTGGGTAGCCTCAGCTAGCATTGTACTTAACAGAAATCTATCTGCTGCTACCTTAAGGGCATGGGATTAAAAGAGGTGGTGAAGAGACACGACCTCACCTTAACTTCCACCTTGATTATTTTGAGAGTTTCTTGGTGGCCTTGCTGAGTAGGAGGCTTTTCATGCCTGATACACATGAAAGCATTGGTGTGAGCTTTTTGGGAAAGAGTTGTAAAAATTGAGACATACTTAAATGTTTATTACTGACTATTATTTCACACAGGTACTACAGTTTGTTTGCTTATTTATCTATATTGACAGACATTTTAGTTGCTCCCAGTTTGAGACTATTATTTATAAAACTGTTATAAATATTCATGTCCAGGTTTTATATGGCTACTTTTCAACCCATGTAGACAGACACCTATGGACAGTAATGCTATATCACATGGTTGTAACATTTTCAGAATCAGTGAGTGAGGATTCCCATTGTTCCCCATTTTTCTAGTTTCTATTTTGTGTGCATTGGTGTTTTTTTTCCTGCATGTCTGTTTGAGGGTGACAGATCGCTTGGAACTGGAGTTACATACATGAGATACCATATGGGTGCTGGGAATTGAAGATAGGTCTTCTGAAAAAGCAGCTAGTGCTTTTAAGTGCTGAGCTATTTCTTCAGAGGATTACTTAATAAATCATAAATTAGCTTAGTATGTGTCATAACTCAAGTACTAAGGATTATCTACTTAAAACAGGATGTAATGGTATGCCCTCTTAGAATATTTAAAAGACCATAATGCCCCTTGTGTCATGGACTTCTGATACAGTTTATAAAATATGACATAATTCAAAATAGGAGAACTAAAATTCAGAAAGTAAAGTATAAAACAGTAATGGTACATGTCTTGTATAATGGCACTACCCTATGCATCTTTTTCTTCTTAAATAGCATTGATATTTCACTTACTAGCATCTATTCTCAAAATCCAAGCTAAATAACTAGCAGTATATTACTCATGTAATAACTGTTACTCTTTTTATCTCCTAGGAATTTATCAAATGTAGAAGAAATTGGAACTTGCTCTTATATTAATCATGTTATTACCATGACAACACTGTATATTCAGCAAGTAGGTGTGAATACATTAATACATTTCTTTTTGTTGCTTTATTGAGACTGACTAGTTTTTTTTTTTTTTTTAAATACAATTAACCTTGTTAAATGTTTTCAAAGATGGTAGTAATTGAAAAGACAGTTAAACTAGTAGTAATGTGTTACAATATGGTTTCCTGGTCCGAAGCGGCCAGAGGTCCAGATCCTAGACCTGTGGTCCCAGACCTCTTAGCCACCTGCCGCTGCTCAGGCCCCCAAAAACGATTCAGACGCTTATGTATTAAGTTCATGCTGTTTGGTCTATGGCTTAGGCACATTGCTAGCTAGCTCTTACATCTTAACTCATTCTCATTAATTTGTCTTGCCACGTGGCCCGTGGCCCACCTGTGTTCCTTACATGTTTTTTCTTGGCCGGCTGGCTCCGTCTGTCTCTGACTCCACCCTTCCTTTCCTACCTATTCTGATTCCCCACCTACTTCTTCTATGGTGCCTGTCATGGGCCAAAACAGCAGCTCCTTTATTTAAAGATTGATATTCACAGCATACAGAAAGACATTCCCACATCAGTAGTGGGTGATAGATCTTTTATAAATCTTTCTTTCTTTCTTTCTTTCTTTCTTTCTTTCTTTCTTTCTTTCTTTCCTTCCTTCCTTCCTTCCTTCCTTCCTTCCTTCCTTCCTTCCTTCCTTCCTTCCTTCTCTCTCTCTCTCTCTCTCTCTCTCTCTCTCTCTCTCTCTCCCTTCCTTCCTTCCTTCCTTCCTTCCTTCCTTCCTTTCTCTCTCTCTTTCTTTCTTTTCTTCCTCCCTCCCTCCCTCCTTCCTTCTTTCTCTCTCTCTCTTTAGTCTTCTTCTTCTTTTTTTTTTTTTTTAAAGTTTTTCCAGACAGGGTTTTTCTATGTAGCCCTGGCTGTCTTGGAACTCACTCTGTAGACAAGGATGACCTTGAACTAATAGAGATCCTCCTGCCTCTGTTTCTGAGTGCTGGGAATAAAGGTGTGCGCTACTACCAGCAGGGCCATGTTATAAATCATTTGTTTTCTTTTTTAATAAAACTTCATTTTTATTTCGTGTGCTTTGGTTTACCTGTATGAAGATGTTGGTTCCCTTGGAACTGGAGTTACAGACAGTTGTGAGCTGTTATGTGGGTTCTGGGAATTGAACTTGAATCCTCTGGAAGAGCAGCCAGTGCTCTCAACCACGGACCATCCCTCTAGCCCCAAATCCTGTATTTTCTAAAAGTAGATGAGCAACTATTATATGTTATTATCTTATTTTATTTTTCTAAAGATTTATTTATTATGTATACAGTGTTCTGCTTGTATGTATGCTGTCCATAGGAGGACACCCGATCTTCTTATAGATGGTTATGAGCCACCATATGGGTGCTAGTAATTGAGCTCAGGTGTCCTTTGGAAGAGCAGTCAGTGCTCTTAACCTCTGAGCCATCTCTCCAGTACTATTATATGTTATTTTAATTAAAATTTTTTTATAGTTTAAAAATATGTTTCATTTTATGTATGAATTTATCATAAATTTTACTGAAAGGCATGATTTCCAAAGATGTTTGAGTATTTTAAATTTGTTCTAGGAAGAATTTAACATCTGAGAGAATGCGTTTAGTCCATATGATGAAATGACTCTTACAGAATCAAAGGGGAAGGTAGACTTATGTAAATGAAAATGACTTACTGAAAGCTGATAAGTGAAACATGCCCTTAATTTTATGTTTAATTTTATTCCCAGTTAAAAAGCAAACAAAAGGAGAAGGAAATGGCTGATCAGACATCTATTGAAGAATTTGTGATCCATGCATTGGCATTCTGTGAAAGTTTGTATGATCCATATAGAAATTGGAGACATCGAATTTCAGGGTATGTCTTATAAATGATACTGTTAAGCTTGTCTGGCTTGGAATTTGTTATTATAGACCAAGCAGGGGAAAGCCACCTGCTTCTGGAGTGCTGAGATTAAAGGTCTGCACCACCAATCTGGCCATAATGTTAAAGTCTTGAGTGTTGTCCTGAGGAGGTGGCTCAGTGAGCTTAGTGAGCCTCATGCTTGAGGACCTGTGTTCAGATCCCTGGCACTCATGTAAAAGCTTGATATGAGAGCATAAATATCAGTAATCATAGTGTTCTTGTGAAGAAATAGGCAATGGAGATGGGAAAATCCCTGGAGGTTTGCTGGCAAGCTAATCTGGCACTTGTAGTAGAAAACCAGCAGAGATACTGTTTCAAACAAAGTGGACAAGACCAAGATTGATGCCAAGGTTGTCCTTTGATCTTCATGCACACAGTGTGTGCCTCCATTCACATATGCTTACACATCCATTATATGCACAAGGTAAATTAACAAAACAAAACCTCAAGTGCCATAACATTATGGGTCTTTATAGAAAGTGTCTTCTGAGGTGAATCTTAAAAGAATGTCTTTCTATATGAAGTGCATAGAAGATCTACATGTGGAAGGTTGGGGAAATGACTCAGTAAAATGCTTGGTATGCAAGCATAGTAACTTTAGTTTGGTCTCCAGAATCCACATAAAAAGGTTAGGGTCAGCAGGGTGTGCTTATAAATCTAGCACTGGGGAGGTGGAGACAGGCTAATCCTTGGAGCTTGATAACCAGTGTAGCTTACACAGTGTTTTTCTCAGTTCCTCTCCATCCTATTTTTATTTACTTTTTGAGGCAGAGTTTCATTTTCCATCCTTGGCTATTTTGGAGCTGCTTTGTAGACATTGAACTCACAGAGATCTGGCCATCTCTGCCTGTCAAGGGGTACCTTATTTTTTGAGACAGGTTCTTACTGTCTGACCAGCAAGCTCCAGGGATCTTCATGTTTCCTCCTTTTCAGTGCTGGGGTTACAGGTGCAGTATGGCGCTTTATTTTTGTGTATGAATTTGGGTGTACATGTGGATGTCATAGGACAACTTGTTTCTCTCTCCCGTGTGTGCTGAGGATTGAATTTAGGTCGTGAGGCTGATTACAAGTCCTTTATCTGCTTAGCTATCTCACCAGCTGCTTTGGCTGGCTGTTTATCTGGGTGCTGGTGATTGAACGCAGGTCTTCCTACTTGCACAGCAACCACATTATGAACTGAGCCCTCTGCCCAGCCCCTGTGCTTACAGTTTGAATAGCTACCATTAGGTGATGGTAACAGAGAACATTTGTATAGACTATGTAACAGTTCACTTATATGATATATTTTATTGACATAGAATACATCCTCTCACTTGAGAAGTTAGAAGCAGGAGGATCAGAAATTCAAGGTCATTCTCAGCTACATAGTGAATTTGAGGCCAACCTGTGCTATATTAATAGATCTTGCTCCCCAAACCACTACTTATTTTAACGTATGTAGGCATGAAGTTGCTATAGTTGATTTATTATCAGTTTGAATGAAAATTTCTACTACAGTGTATGTTTGTTTTAATACTAAAATATATGACTGAATTTATGAGGAAAAAACTCACCAATATATCAAATACTAGAAAAATGTTTCTACTTTCCACACATGCTCTCATGTCAAATATTTTTTCGATGAAAATTTGTATAAAATTATTAATGAAGTACAAAAGGCAAAAAAAAATCTGTGTGTGTGTGTTCCTGATGAGAGGGTTGGGAAAGATGTGCAAAGGATACAAAATTTCAGTTAGGGGGTTAAATTCAAGATACTGAGTGACAACTATGGTTACTATAGTTATTAACATTGTATTGTAGTCTTGAAAATTGCTAAGAGAGTAATAACTTTTAAGCATTTCATCATAAAAATATGAGGCACGCACGCACACGCATTTCTAAAGGCCATAGTCCAAGCTGTAAATGTTTATGTAATCCTCTTAAAAATTCACCCTTAAAAAGTTTAGCCTGTATAGCAAGACATACAATATAGAAAGAGTAGTAATGTCCTCCTAGTTATGTGACAGCGTAGCTGACAGAGGACTCTTAAGCAGGAGGAGTGTAGTTAGAGGGACAGCTGTGCTGGCAGGAGCTTGAGCAGGCAGTCCCTTTGTGTCTGCTCAGGAAGCAGACCGCTAGTGCTCAGTCTGCTCCCACCTTTTCTTCAGTCTGGTAGTTAGAGCACGTCTTCCATCTCTACCTAATAAAATCCCTCAGTGACATGCCCAAAGATTGATCTTCAAGGTAATTTTATATTTCAGTTTACAGTCACTGTAAATCTTCAGTAGTGTGTACTCCAGTTATTTAATAGAGGAATCTTGTCCTCATACTTCTTATTACATTTAAAAAGTTTTATGTGTTGGGGGTTGTGCTTGCATGCATGCCTGTAGAGGCCAGGCAGGGCATTGGGCCTCTTGGGGCTGGAGTAGTATACAGCTGTGAGCCACCGTTCTGTGCTGGGAATCACCTCTCGTCCTCTGGAAGAGCACCAGGTGGTTCTTAACTGCTAAGTCCTCACTCACCCCTTTTCATTTTGTTACTTCATATTTTAAAAAAAGTTGACTGTCTAAGTTAATATTGTCTAGAGAAACAGATGAATGGTACATAATAAGATATATGACTGTAGAAATTTGATTTTTTTTTTTTAAATCAAAAAAAAATTTTTTTTTTTAAAGACTAGCAAGCTTTGGCTAGTTTATATCAATGAAAACCTTTTCTGGTTTACTTTACTTTTCACCTCTGTTCTGGCATGCCTCAAGTAATATCAAAATCACCTGGGTCACTGAAGGCCAGTGCGTGTACTCTATATTCTGTGGTATTTTCTACATGCTGTGCCCAATTCAGCATTATTGCTATTATAGTGATAGGCAGTTTTGGCCAACATCCGTGCTATTCTATTTTAGATTTCCTTAAAGCTGAGCAGTTGGTAAGGATAACTAACTGTTCTTTGTCCTGTCATTTTCAGAACCTACCAATATATCAGCACGTATTTTCCATTTTCATAACAAATTGGAGTCTAGAGTTGATTGATTCTGGAGACTTTTTTATATCTTTGGAACTAACATCTTCTGTCTTAATTGTGGACAGACAGCCACCTAACCAAGCATAGCTGCCAAAATGTCTGGAGAGCAAGAAATTATGAATTTTCATTTAAAAAAAAAATTGACTTAATAGAAAAACTGGCAAGTCCAAGTCTGTGTGGGTAAACAGGCTGTCAGTGAACTATTGGTATAGCCTGAAGAGTGACTAGTAGACATTTAGGGAAAGCCAGAGCTGCAAATGAAATCCCCAGACAGTTCACCAGAGAATTCTCTGGTAATGGGGGGGGGGGTGATCTTGAAGAAAGTATACTTTACACAGAGTTTATAAACTTACCAACTAATCTCATTTGCAAACATCTTCCAGGTTAGAAATTAACCACATCGTGCCAAGACATTTTGACTAAGCAGTGGGAAGGTACTAAGGACCTCTTAATGTCCTTCTGTTGAACTTTAATATGTTTTTCTAGGGATAATCTGAATTTTACTTCCATAAAGATTTTTGTGTCTCTGGATGGGCTAAATTATGCTGTAGTATCAAACAAGGTGTACAGAGTTGCATTTCCTGTTTACTCCATCTGCCTCTTTTGTTGTTTTGTTTGAGACAGTTTCTCTAGTCCTGGCTGTCCTGAAGCTCACTTCTTAAACTAGGCTTGCCTCTAATTCACTTACCTCTGCAAGTTGGATTAAAGGTGCGCACCCCCTAACCTGTCTTTCTTACTTTAAGAAAAAAAAAATTCAAAAGATATTTTTCCATGTGTGTATATATGTGGGGGTGGGTATGCCCTCAGGAAGGAGAGGCTTTGCATCCCTGGGTCTGGAGTCATATGTGGGGTAGAACTCTGGTCATCTGGAATAGTATTGCATGCTCCTAATTGCTGCAGCATCTCTTCACACTGTTCCCTGTTTTTGAAAAAAAGATTCTGTTTTGTGTGTGTTGATAGGAACTCCTGTTGATCTTAGTCAAGTCCCACAGGCAGCCAGCATCTCAAGTGCTGTCAGATACAGTGAGAAAGAGGAAAAGAAAGTGGTGAAACTCTTACATTGTCAATTTAATCCCTCTTTTTGAGGTCCTGCTACTTAACCACATCATTTTCAGTCTGAATTCACTGTGGGCAAGAACTGATTATTTGTCCCTACCACAAGGGACCACATTCAGCTCTGCCACATGAGGACTGTGAAAATAGCAATAACTTGGCAAGCAGCACCATGACTGCTTCTTGCCTTTGTGCCTCTCAAGACTTCTTAAGTATGTAGACACATAATGCTTCTTTAGTCCAGTGACTCAGTTTTCCTCTACTTGGATTTCTATGCTAGAGATTTCGCAAAGAAAATTGTCTCTTCTCCACTTCTCTCTTCTACTTTTTACATTCAGCAATGAAATCTAAGGAAGTCTATGAAGTTTTGAAATAGTGACATTGATTTTTTTCTTTATAGGCACCAAAGCAGATAAAGCAAGAATTGTCAGTCTGAATATGACAGAGGCTTTTTTAAAGAAATCCTTAAAATCAGAGCAAAAAGAATTTAAACATGGTAAAAGGAGACAAGATGTATATAAAGGTAGCTCTGATAACAAACTAAAGCAAATTAAGTAAAACGATTGTTAGAAACAAACACAGTTTTTGAATTCTTTTTTCTTTGGTTTTTTTGATACCGGCTTTCTCTGTTATCCCTGGCTGTCCTGTGACTTACTCTGTAGATCAGGGTAGCCTTGAACTCAGAGTTCCACCTGCCTCTGCCTCTTCCTCCTGGGTGTTGGTATTAAAGGCCTCTGCCACCACTGCCTGGCCAATTTTTGAAATCTTGAACAAAGAGAAGTTTTAAATAACATAATGTCTGTCATATAACACATGATGGAAGTTGTGGACATGTAATGAGAGAAGCATATATTCCTGACAGAAGTGTATATTCAGGAATTATGCTTGAAACTGTCTTGGTTTTCTCTCTAATATGCTTAAAAATTCTTCAGTAATAGAGTTGCTTCAGTGGCAAGTGGCAAAGTAAGGAATTCAGACGTCAGTGTCTTTGACTTTGATAAAGAGATCAGTCACAAGACAAGAAAAGATTATGGAAGATGTATACAGAGGACTCATAGCAGTAGCTTACATCTTTTCTTTAAAATGACTGATATTAAGTGAAGTTTATAATATGTGTATTTTTCACCAAAAGAATCAGGTAGGACAAATGTAAGTTAAAGTATCAGTTACATATTCAGGTGTTTGTACTTGATGTAAGGGATATTTTTTATATTTCATAAAATTTGATTTCATTAATCTGTTGGCTTAATTTTGGTTGTACTTGAAGAATCTTAAATAGCAACTCAGAAGAACTATAGTATAAGAATAAAACAAAACGAAACAAAAAACCCAACAGCTATAACAACAAAACCCTCCCCTTAAAATGTCAGTCTATGATGTAGCTAAAATGCTCTATCATTCCCTAGAGACTAGGTTGGGGGGCGGGTTTATAGAATATTTGTTTATTCAGCCATTTATCCAAATATTTATTAGTTTTCTGTGTCTGTTGTAAGTTTTATAGGTATTGTTGCTTGTCTATGGAGAAAAAAAATTGTTATGCCCTGGGCCCTGTTTGCCAAATATGACAATATTTGCACAAAGATAAACACAGGAAAGAATAATAAACTATCAAGAAGAAAAAATTATGAGTTCATATCAGTGACAAGTAGTTAGGTAAAGGAAAAATTGAATTTTTTGTTAGTAGTAGATTCTGAAGTGCTAATTAATAAATTCAGAGATGATGTTGGAATTGAAAGAAAATCAGCATTTTGATTATTGTGTTGTAGTAAAGATTGTATCAGTCACAGATAATTAGTGAATGATAAATCTAGAGGCAAGTTCTAATTAGAAACATAATATATAAATATCTTTAAATGCCTTTCTATAAATTACTGATTACTTGTAAATGAAAGATTAATAATGTATCCTAGACAGTATTGCTATAATAAAGTTGACTGGGTAACCAAAATCAGGTGGTCAGTGAGAACTTCACATATGATACCCTGAGAAAGATGTCATTGTCTGTGTAGTTAGTAGTTCAGCTGTGAATGCATATTCCACACCCTAATTGTGAGAAAGCATTAAGCAAAATTGAAAATAAGAGCTTTACATTAGAAGGGGAGAGCTTATAATATACAGAATTTCTAGGTAGTTTCAGATATTTTTCTATTTATGTTGTTTTTAAAAATATTAAATATATTTTTTAGGGCATGGTAAAATCCCTATAATTTTAAATTCACTTTTAGTTTTAATTTTCACCATTCCACTATTTGAAAATATTACTGATTTTAATCAGCTTTATTCTCTGATATCTCTATTACCATGGCTATCTAAGTGATTTTATTTTGTATTGAACTGGAATGACGGAAGTGTTCAGTAGAAGCCTGAACAATTGGTATTGCCTTCTTAAAGTTTATAGAAAATATCCACAAAAACTCCTGGAATTTTCATTAAAAGACAATTTCATTTCAATACTGGATCTGCATTCTTAAAATCAGGGAACTTAAAGGTCTGGACCTATTGTATCTGAATAAAGCCTCAGTAAGGTGCAGGCCAGTCACTAGCTTCCACGGTTTCCAAGTAATACTGTCTAGTTAGCTATCACTTTCCAGACTGCCATACAAATTCTTCTGCAGATGAGAAGTTTAACTGCTGGCTTCTTTTAAAATGCCCAGCTCTCTGGAGACCTAATAATGTCCCCTGGTTGGTAAGCACTTGTTTCAGCTCTCCTTTGAACATTGCACCAGCCCTGAAGATGTTTTGTTGAGTATACAAACCAAAATCAGGCTGTTAAATTTGTTTTAAAATTAAAATTAGAATTAAGATTGTTTTTTAAATTGTACCACCTCCACGTCTCATCTTCTAATTTGTTATTTACTTCTTTTTAACGATAGACACATCCTTAGTTCTGTGGAAAAGAGCAGACAGAAATACAAACCAGCTTCTCTCACCGTGGAGTTTGTTCCTTTCTTTTATCGTAAGTAACACTTGACTTGACTTTACCAACTCTAAGTACAGTCATTTCCTACTTTGATTCTGACCTTAACTTAGCTTGTGTGTTTATGAGATAAAGGCTGCTAAAGAACAAATGATCAGGTTAGTTGATTTGTGCTTTGTTGTGCTTGTGTTCTCGGCTTGATTACGTTTTTAATTAATTTTTAAATTTCCATGTTTTCTTTTTAATCTTCTGTTTTGGTGAACTGAACATTTTAAATATTTGCATATTTTGGAACTTTACAATTTTTACCAAAATCAGAAATCTTGAGAGATATCCAGAGAACATAAGTTTAGCATGCACCAAACCTTCCATTTTAGAGTCAGAAAACAAACCAGTTTGCACCCGAAACATTAAAAGACATGTGCATGACCGTATATATATATGTTCTGGTTTCTTTCATTATGAGGCAGAGTTTCATGTCTCATAGCCTGACCTCACACTTGCTTCATCTGAGGATGACTTGGTCTTATCCTGAGTGCTGGCATTATAAGCACGTGCCACCATCCATACATAGCTAGTTTTCACTCTTAAAAAAATGATTGTGCTGGGTGCTGGAGAGATGGCTCAGTAATTAAGAATGCTTGCTGTTTTTGCTGAGGACCATGGTTGGTTCTCAGCAGTCACATAACACTCTTAACTGTCTGTAATTCCAGTTCCTTTTCTGGCCTTTCTGGACTCTGTGTACACATGGTGAACATATATACATGTAGGTAAGCGTTTAACTACCTAAAATAAAGATGAATAAATACTGGAAATAAAAAGTATACTGGAAAATGTATTTGGTTCAGTTGGTAGGATGCTCACCTGTTCATAACTGCATTAATGGGGCATGGTGGCTCATGCCTGCAATCTAAGCACTCGATAGGTAGAGGCAGGAGGATCAAGTTATCCTTGGCTATGTAGCAAGTTTGAGGCCAACCTGGGGTACAAAAGA
Organism: Phyllotis vaccarum; assembly: GCA_033318265.1. Lineage (NCBI taxonomy): Eukaryota > Metazoa > Chordata > Mammalia > Rodentia > Cricetidae > Phyllotis > Phyllotis vaccarum. The sequence goes on from JARWLC010000007.1 coordinate 11,552,817, forward strand.
CTATGTCTTAAAAAAAGAAAAGAAGAAAATATCCACCTTTGAAGAATATAGAAAAAAATACAAAATATAAAAGCACTTTTGAGTGTGTTGCTTATTAGAATTTGTAAAATCTTAACATTTGCCACATTTGCTTCAATGCTTTCTGCCCCTAGTGCAATAAAGACAGAGCCTTGTTTGCTCAGTAAAGACAGCTATAGTACACATCCTGTATCACTACCATCAGTGGTTGACTTGGATAATCAAATGCACATATTTATAATAGGCTCTGCTCAGAACTGGCCTTATTTTAAAGATACAGGACAGGAAACCCACATGCTAGTATAATAGTGTGGTGTTTCTGTTCAGCTAAAGTCTTTGTAGCTGCCTAAGGGCTATTCTTTAAGTCTTTCATATAAAGTTAGGAGACCAGAATGGAATGAGATCCATCCAAGTTTAGAAATATAGTTTCCTATAGAAGTCTTAGATCTTTGCATGTGCAAATTATGTTAGTTGATTTCAAAATACTTTGTTTCTTTCTCATAAATTTTATTTATTTTAATTTTATGTGTTTTTGCATTTTGCCTTCATGTATGTCTGTGTAAAGGTGTCAGATCCCCTAGAACTAGAGTTGTGGGCTGCCATGTGGGTGCTGGGAGTTGAACCCAGGTTCTCTGGAAGTTCAGTCAGTGCTCTTAACTGCTGAGCCATCTCCAGACCCCTGTAGGATTTTTATTGTTGTTATATCTTGTGAAGTTTTAAAAATTGTATTTGTGTGTGCATGAGCATGCAGTCTTGACATTGTGCTCGTGTGGAGGTCATAGAACAATTTGCAGGTGTTGGTTCTTTGTATCCACCGAATAATTCTTGGGGATTGAACTCAGACTGTCAAGTTTGACAGCAAGTGCTTTTGTGTACTGTGCCATATTGCCACCCACTTTGTGTAGTTTTGAATCTGGGTAAATCATTCTGCTGTGCTTTGGCTGCTATAACAGAATACTTGTGAGTGTGATTTAAACAAAGAAGTTTATTTTCTCATAGCTTTGGAGGCTTGACGTTGTAAAGTCCAGATCCTAGCAGGGTTTGGTTTTTGGTGGGGTCTTTCTGTGGCCTGCTGGCAGTCTCCTTGTTGTATTCTCAGATGTTAGGAGGACTGATACCTCCCAGACAAGAACATCAGTTTTGTTGTATCAGGCATTCTCCTCTTTGATCTTACCCAACCATAACCACCTCTTCACAATCCATGCCTCCAGTATAGCTATGTGGGTGTGTGAGTTATGGCATCAGTATTTGAGTTTGGGAGGGATAGTTCAGTATAGTATATACTTATTCTTTTCTGCCCTACCCCCCCCCAAATTAATGTGTTTATCACATGCAAAATATGTTCATTCTATCTTGATAGTCCAAATTTCTTAACACATTCCAATATTGGCTCTCAATAGTCTAGAATCCAAAGTCTCCTTCAAATATTAGTCAGATAGGATCAAAACTCAGGTACATTAACAGTGAGTCAGCTGTGAACCTGCGATAGGTGCTTCCAAACTACATTGGCAAATGTGGACTAGGATATAGATTCTCATTCTAAAGGGAGAAGAAATTAGAAGGAAGAAAGTGACAGTTTCAAGCTGTCATAAAATGTGGAAAGATAAAAAATTCCATCACTTAAAGATTAAAAATAGGGGCTGTAGAGGTGGCTCAGAGGTTAAGAGCACTGGCTGCTCTTCCAGGGGTTCTGAGTTCAATTCCCTGCACTCACATAGTGGCTCACAACCATCTATAGTGAGATCTGTATACTGTATACATAATAAATAAGTACATCTTTTAAAAAAGATTGAAAATAATCTTTGATCTAGTACTTTGCACTTCCATTAAGGAGCTAGTGCTATGCCTTCTAGCTCTGTAAGGTATTCAGTTTATTTATAATTATTGTATGTATCTGTGGGTGACATGTAGGCATGCATATTGCAGTGTGCATGTGGAAGCCGGAGACTAACTTTGTGGAGTTAGTTCTTTTCTTCTATTTTTACATAGGTTCCAGGAATAGAACTCAGGTCACCAGCTTTCACAGCAGGAGACTACTGGCTGAGTCATTTTGCTGGCCTTTAAAATTTTTTTTTTTAATATTGGGATTCCACTTTATGCTTTCTCTGAATCACCACTCATGTGCTTGTCTTTGTGAGTACAATCCCGTTCCTAAGGCTCTGAGTAGTGTCTTGACCCACTGAAACTGGTGTGGTCCTCTAAAATTGAAGAAATATAATAGCTTATCATCATTCCTTCCTATTTTCTCTGTCCTCTTCGATTGAAAATGGTAATGTCTTTACTAGTATAATTCTGTCTTTATTTATGACCTAATCTGAAATGACTAAGTCAGTAAGTCTTATTGTCAGTGGAATCTTGCCTGGACACCTTGTCTTGGCCTTGTACAGTCCTTGTGATTTCCATCAAGAACAGAGTCAAGACATACAGTGTAATATAGAAGATAGGGAGAATTTATTGCAGAGTGGAATTCATTCTCAGTAGGTAAGTGGACAATAGCCAATGAGACTTGCTGTGCCAGTCTACATTTTAGGAAGGCTGTATACTGTTTTATAAATTCAAAAACAAATTTTCTGGGGGACTTTGAAGTGGCTGATGGGTTTGCTTAGATTGTTTCTTCTAGGAGAGAGCAAAGTATGCCCTATTTCTTTATCAAGAATGTCTCCTCTATATAAAAGTCTTACAAGTTCAGAGCCTTTGGAGACAGCTTTAGTTATATATTAATGTTCCTTTAGAAACCCCAGGATACCTTGAATCAGATTACATTCTTTTCACCAGTAATTAAAGTCTTGATATTCCAGACCTTTGTTTAATTGGTTTCTAATCTCAGTGTCCTGAGTCTGCCAATAACCTAATTAGCTATCTAACACCCCTCCTCCAGTACACACACCAAGAGTTGAGGCCCTAAAATCATTAGGAGAGTAACATTGGGCTAATCATTTAGAAGAGTAACATCGGGCATATTTATCTGAAGTGGGACGTAGGAGAATTTAGGGTCTCTACTCTTAGTGACTTTCAGGCCTTAGAGGACAACAAGGGGCCCAGAAAGGAACTAAGAGTGCTGCAGGACTATTTGAGAGTGGGCCGAGTGAAAATAACAGGAGAAAAAAAATCAAGACAGCAGTTAAACTGCTTCTTGTTGTTGTTGTTAAGATTATAGTAGGAATGAGATCCACTTCCACAGGCGTTCACTCAGTGAAAAAAGAAAGAAAGGGAAGGACGTGTGGTTTATTGCAGATAAAAGGGAGAGAGAGCATAACCAGGGGAATGGGGGAAGAGCCAGGAGAGTAAAGGGTAGACAGAAAAGGACCAGAGCCAAAGTGGATTATGTAGGAAGAGCAGCTGAGGGAAGGGCAGCCCAGCCCCTGGGCTGGAGAAGTTTACAGTAGGAAGCAGGATAGGTCTGTTATATCTTGTAACGGGTAGGGACTGAGGGATGTTGGAAGAAACTTGCGGCCAGGTCTACTTTGTTATGTTAAATAGGCACCTCAGCTAGTTGTCCTTGGTTTGAGACTTTACATTAACTACAAGGGGTGGTAGTAGTGTCCAACATAGGATAAGTCTGTTTTGCTTTTTATTAAAAGGACTAAAAAAACCTAATTTTATTTTGTGTATTGATGTCTTGCTATGAGCATCAGGTCCCCTGGAACTGGATTTGCACACAGTTGTGAGCTGCCAGGGGTGCTGGGAATTGAACCTGAGTCCTCTGGAACAGTAGTCAGTGCTCTTAACTGCTGAGCTATCTTTCCAGTCTTTTGATGGTTTTCTGCCTTTTTTTTTTTTTTTTTTTTTTTTTTTTTTTTTTTTTTTGTAGTTTTAGTTTTTTGAGACTAACTCTGGCTGTCCTGGAACTCACTCTGCAGACAAGGCTGGTCTTGGATTTACAGAGATCCTCCTACTTAGGCCTCTTGAGTGCTGGGATTAAAGGCCTGTACCACCCCTGCCTGACCTAAAAAGAGTTTTGTTTTGTTTTTTTTTTTTTAAATCATTTATTTATTTGTTTGTATTTGTATGAGTGTGCCACACTTTGGCTTTGTGGAGGCCAGAAAAATTTACAGGAGTTTCTTCTCTCTTTCTAACATGTGGGTCCTGAGATACGAGCTCAGTTTGTTTGTCTTGGTGGCAAACACCTTTTAACCTACAGAACTATCTCTCTGGCCCTTGAACTTGCTTTTGTATGTTGTATAGATGAGATAATATTGAGCATATATATCAAATACTTAACCTTAATAAAAGCATAAGTGCCTCCTGACAAGTGCTGAAAGTATTTAAAGTAGTACTTTTGTACATTTGCTTTATTAAAAATAACTTGTACTTTAGAATTAAGAGAAATTCTCTGAGCTATATAATTCATAGTTTTCTAAATTATGTAGGAATATGCAAAAGAGTTTTAATATGCCAAGCTGACATTCTTTATATCTGTAGATGGAATAAAACCTGTTTTAAGTAGTAAAGATTCTTTTGAGATTCACTAGAGAGATGGCAGTGAGTCAGATTTCAGGGGAAGCATCTTTTGGTAATGCTGGCTGTTCTTGGCCTGCTGCTGGGGGAGCTGGAGTAGGAGTACCAACAAAACAAGAGAGCAGAAAATACAGTTACAGCTTTTGAGAGAAGAATGTGTTACACGAATCCTAATTGGTATTAATAATAAAAACCTGGAGTCAGATATTGGGGAGAATACTAAAAGATCAGAGAGATGGGAACAAACCACAGCCATTTCTCATCTAGCCCACTCCTCATCCTGTCTCCACAAATTTTTAGATTGAATAGGGGAAAGGAAGGCACGTGTAAGCTGAAATGAAAGGGGGCCTGTAGGGGTATTGTGTTGTTTCATGGCAAATAATTGTCCCACCCATTGGTTTAATAAAAAGAGCTGATTGGCCAAAGACAGGCAGGAAGTGTAGGCGGGGCTACCAGACTAAGAAAATCTCTGAGAGCTGAATGCCAGAGAGAGCACCAGAGAGAAGCTGCAGGATGCAGAGGACAACTATGCAGCTTTAAAGAAAGGTACCGAGCCGCATGGCTGAACAAGAGACATGGGATAGCTTAAGGGTAGAGAGTTAGCAAGTGATATGCCTGGGCCTGAGGCTGATCAGCCTAAAACTATTGGAAGCATCTGTGTGTCTCTGTGGGACTGCGGGTCTGAGGGTCTGTGGGCCTAGACCTTGAGGTTAGACCTGAAAATCCAGGCCAGAAACCTCAAAGTACAGGGGCCAAACCCTATTTCCTCCCACTTTTATATTCCTTTCTCTCTGGTAATACATATTTAATAGAATAGTCTGGAATATCACAGGACAGAGCCATCTCTCCAGCTTTTTTGTCTGTTTTGTTTTTTCAAGACAGGATTTTCTGTGTAACAGTCCTGGCTACCCTGGAACTTGCTTTGTAGACCAGGCTGGCTTTGAACTCAACAGAGATCCTCCTGCCTCTGCCTCTCAAATGCTGGAACTGATGATATGTTCCACTACTGCTGAGGTACCGATCAGGCTGAGGACCTATAATATAAATAATATATTTATTAAATATATATCACCCCAGCATTAAGGCAAAAGAACTAGCCCTGGCACAGTCAGTTGTATTTAATGTTAGTCATTGCCTTGAAGAAGATTATGTACTGTTGAAGTTCACAGTAGTGGAGGTGGGTATGTCTATAAACCCAACTTTTCTCTATTGCCACGTGCATAGTCCTGGGTTTGCATAAAGAATAATTTTATCTATTTAATTTTTGTATTTAGAGGTAGGGTTTCTTTGTGTACTTCTTGCTGTCCTGGAATTCACTCGGTTGAGTGAATCTTGAATTCACAGAGATTGCCTGTGTCTTTGGGAATTAAAAGTGTGTGCTTAATTTTTAGTTTTAGTTATTTTCTGTGAATGTTTTTCCTATATGCATGTTTATGAACTGCATGCATGCTTGGTGACTATTGGAGGTCAGAAGAGGACATCAGATCCCTTGGACTTGGAGTTTAAGATGATTGTGAACCACAGTGTGAGTACTTGGAATCAAATTCAGGTCCTCTGCAAGAGCAGCAAGTGCTTTTAATCATGGAGCCATCTCTTTAGCCCCAAAAGTTCTAAATTTTATCTTGGGTATAAAACGACAAAGTCTGTCCAGAATTAAAATCAGATAGCAAGGCTTAACTTTTTCTAAAACTTTATCTTTAATTATTGAAAATTTCATGCATATATGCAATAAAATGAAATGTTATATTCTCATTTTCCCCTCCAATTCCTCCCATATTTTTCTCAAAACATAACTTTTACAAATTTTGTGGGTTTTTTTTTTTTTAATACCTGTTATCTTCAGTTAGTGCTATGCATATGTGCATGATGTCGGAGTCATTCACTAGAACATGGGAACCCTACCAGTGGCCACATTCTCACAAAAGAATGATTCTTCCTCCTGAGTGATCCTGACATCTATACCTGTATCATATATTAAAACATGTGCCCCCTTTCCTGTATGGTAAATAATAAATGGAAAAGAAAATAAAAGCCAGTAAGTTGTTGGCCATGAGGTACTAAGTTTGTAAGTTTGTACTAACACCTGTTTTTCCAGTGATAAGTCCTTTAGGCAATCTCCATAACCCTTTATAGCCTGTTGGTTTGTTAGGCTTGGAGGCAATTGAATGGAAGACTTGGATTCTTCCTCAAGTAACAGATCTACATATAGAAAGGGGCATTTCTGAATCACCTCAGAATGGGTTAGACCAAAAGCTGTCTGAAGTTTTAGGGAGGCTTTTGTTAATACTGCTTTTCAGATAAGCTGAATCTCCTGGCATAATTTTTAAAAATAACTTAATGATCTGATCAGAATGTTCTACTTTTTTAGAAGAGGAAGGTCTCTAAGAAGAATGAAGTAGTATCCAGTTCCCTGATATTTGGATATAATATAAAAGAAGAGTAATTGGGAAGCAAATGAAAGCACATTCTTAGTTTGAAGAACTATTGAGAAGCCAAATGGAAGATAATTCCCAGAAAGAGACCTTCAGATACTTAATGGCCTTTTCAGATTGAGGTTGAAAGGTCTCTGTCCTGTGCAAGTATCACCAAAATCCATAAGGGACAGTCAGTTCCATGTTTGGCTGATGCATCTCCTTTGTTGATTTCCTAAATGACTTCTTAGTTGGTAGCCCTTGTAATGGGCTGCTGCTATTTCAGCGAAGTTAGGATTTGAAATTCATAATTGAAGGGACTGTCTTTAGCATTATGGTAAATTCTTTTTCTCTAGAGAGTAGTGTGAGCATATTACCATGAAAGGTATTTAGAGTCAGTATACATAGTTGCCTCTTTACCCTGGTTAAGGTCCAGCACAGGTTAAGCCTACTCTTGTAACCAACTGTGCTGATTTCTGAGCAGCAGAGATCAGGCTTCTGTGATGCCGGAAAGGGGAATGATAGCATAGCTGGTTTACTATTGTTTCTCACATACGGGCTGCTGTCAGTGAACCATATTACATCTATGAACTTTTGAGTAAGTTAAACCTTCTCTGGGATAGGAAATAAAGTAGCAGAGTTGAGGTGGAACACTGTTGTAAAAATATTTCCAAGTTAATCAAGTAGCCAGGCTTGGTAATATAAAAGAAGAGTATCTAAGCCAGTGAGATATTTGGGATTTAATAGGTTATTTGCTATAAAATATAAATAGATAGGGGAGAGCCCAAATTAAGTGTAAGGGCTTTTCCTATTAAGAGAGCCATGACAGATACTATTCTTTCTTCTTTTTCTTTTGTCTCTCTCTATATATCTCTCTGTCTCTCTGCCTGCCCCTCTTTCTCCCTCTCCCTCCCTCCTTCCTTCCCTCTGTGTGTTTCTGTGTGTCTGTCTATTTTATAACTCATTTTATAGACCAGGTTGTCCTAAAACTGCCTCTACCTCCCAAGGTCTGGGATTAAAGGCTGCAGTTGCTATTCTAATGCACCCTGTCATTTATTGGCCAACTGAGTCAATTTTAATAAATCTAATCCTACAAGTAGATAGACAGCTTTGACCTAGAGCATAGTTGAGAATTCCAGGGATGCACCCTGTTATTTTGTAACATAGAGTTTAAAAGGTTTGTCAGGTTGCGATGACTTCCAAAGCTGAGTAAAGGAGCTTTTAGTTTGTCAGAAGACTTCTCTTGTTCTTATGTCCTACATGTTCTTATGCTTGCTTCCTTTTAGGAATTCATTTAGAAGCTTATTCATAAGGTCTAACTAGGAATCCAAACTGTATAGTAACCTGTTAGTTTCCCAAAGTCCATAAGCTGTTTTCTAGTGGTAGGATTTAAGAAGGACCTGCATGGCTTTGATAAGATCACATACCCTGAACCAGATGATTCCCAGATAGACTTTCTATGGTATAAATGGGACTTTAGGCTTAGAGATTCCATATATTCTGTGATGTAGGAAAGTGAAAGGTTGGGGCCCCAGATGATTTCAGTTTTGTAGAAAATATCCAAAACATTGTAGATAGAAGCTAGCTGGAACATAGTGGTCCCTTTTCTTTCCACCAGGTCAATCAAGGTATCATCTTTGTAACCTGTTTGAATTGATGCTTATTGACCTTGACTTCCAAATGGAGCAGTCTGTCTTCCCCACCTTTTTTCTTAAATGGTTGACTTTGTCAGAGGGTAAGAGGGGTAGTGACCATTCTTGTTTGTCCTGGCCCGTCTCTGAAGACGTTGAGGCTGACTTGGGGTGGGATATTTGCCTTGGATGATCAAAAGTAGGTAGCTTGTGAGACTTGTGTGCACCGTTCAGCATTACCTTTTTCTTTTTCACGGACCTTGCTTTGACTCTGGCTTTGGATGAGATCACTTCTTAAAAAAAATTGTTATAATTTTCATGAAAACGGTCTTTAGATAACTTATTTTTGCTACTTTGTTAGAAAACATGGTTCTTTTTTTCTGGTAACAAAATATTTCTCCCTGTGTGCATTAAAATTGTTGCATATTTAACCAGATATTAGCACAACCCTAACAAGCTTTTAAAGTAATAATAAAAAAATAGATCTCTGCTTATGTGTTGTATATGCCAACATGAATGTCAGAGAAGGTTGTTGTGAATATTGATGGTTGAATTGAAGCCATTAAGCTTGGCAGCAATTGACTTTACCTGGTGACCCTTCTCACTGCCCCTTCTAGCAAGCATCCTTTAAACTCTTTCTTTTCTTGAGTTTCCCCAGGGCTGAATGAAACGCCCATTTTACATCTTAGTATAGTATTATAAAATTGCAATGCTTATGCCATTTTTGTAATTTTGGCTGCTTGTAGGATTTTACATTATCTTGTAAGGATTGTTGTTCAAACACAAAGCAAATGCGATATGTATAACTTTCTCCATTCTGGTAATCATTCTGCTTTGCAGATCACAGTTGCCCCAGCCTCTTCTAACATTGATTTCTGATCCCTGAACTCAGTAAACAGCCCTGATCTTTTAGAGTCCTATATATAACAATTTTTCTTTTTCTTTTCTTTTTTAAGATTTATATTACAGTGTTCTGTCTGCATGTATACCTGCTGGCCAGAAGAGGGCGCCAGATTGCATTACAGATGGTTGTGAGCCACCATGTGGTTGCTGGGAATTGAACTTAGAATTTTGGGAACTGAACTCAGAATCTTCTGGAAAAGCAACCAGTGCTCTTAACCTCTGAGCCAACTCTCCAGCCCCATATAACAGTTTTCTGACCTGAATTCTGGGACCTATTTTGTTTATGTATACTGTTTAAGACAGGAAACCATGTGTATGCCCATTATTCCAACATAATAGTAATAGTTTAATTTTTTAAAATTACAGTCTTTATTAGTATATTTGTTAGTATATTTTACAGCTGTATTTGGCAGTGTTATGTATAAAGTTGGATATCTGTTGTTATATGTTGTATAAGTATGTAATGAAGTGAAAACACTTATTAAATTATAAAAAGGAAAGACAAGGTCTGGGTAGATGACTCAGTAAAGTACTTGGTGTACAAATGTGAGGACCCACACAGCACCACATCTGTAATTCCAGTGTTTGGGGCAAGGTCAAGGAGGATCTCACACACACCCACAAAATGTAACACCCCCCTCAAATTGTTGGAGAAATGTCAATAGAGAACTGACTGGTTAATGAAATTTTCATCATGCTGTTTTGTTTGGTTTTTGGAGATAAAGATGAATAAGGTAGATTATCTATTAAATTCTAGTAATATCCATATGTATTAAATTAAAAAGTATGTTCAGTATGGTCAGCTTTCCACATCCATAAGTTCCATATCTGCACATGCTGCTAATTGTAGCTTAGAAACATGGAGTGGGAAGAAGTTCAATCTATACATGTACAGACTTCTTGTTTTCATATCTTAAATAGTACAGGATTAGAGTTACTTATGTACTATTTACATCTTTTTAACTACTCTAATCTAGAGATGATTTAATGTATATTGGAGGATTAGCATTGGTTATACCAAATTCTGCATCATCTTACTCAGGGACTTGAGCGTCCGTGTTTCGTTGTATTTCGAGTGATAGTCTGGGTCTAGTATTCTCTGAATTTCTGAGAAAGACTTTATATTTATATTTTCTTCAATTTTTTAAACATAGAGTATGTTGGTAAAATAGAGGCAAAGGTTAGAGGGGAACTTTTCCTAATTTTTTGTTTTGTTTTCCTGCCTTATTTTTTTGATATATGCATTTATAACATTCCAAAGTAACAAAATATCTTACTATGCTAAAAGACATATTAGTTGCTAAAATTTTAGGATATTGATCCTTGAAGTATATTTAGGAAATCTTTTTATTTAACTCTTTCATTTTGCAATCCACTAAAGTAAGGGTCCAGTTGTTAAGCAACCAGAGTGATTTTAGGCTTGTACTGGGTTAAGTTCTGATTTTGTACTTAGTAACCATATTACTTTAGGTAATAACTTACCTTGCAGGAGCTTATTTATAATGCGACAGGGTGGAATACTATGAAAAATAATAATACATGATAACTGTTGTTTAGCGTTGCCTTTTGACAAATTTTATTAGCTTTTCACATAGAGTTCTTCATGTGTCAGTTTCAAGCATTCCTTAGACATGAATCATGTTCTGAAACAGAAGTCTTATTTATTTGTTTGTTTGTGTGTTATATTCACAGAATGTTTTCAGGAAAGTGAACATCTCAAGGAAAGTCTTAAGTGTTGCTTATTGCACCTCTTTGGAGCCATTGTAGCCGGTGGGCAGGTGAGGACAGTGTTGGAAGTTAATCTATAAGTAGTCACAGTACAAAAGCTCATGGGCTACTTAATGCATTCTGTCTTTTATAACTCGATGTTTCAGATAACCTTTCAATTTATATCTTATTTAAAACTAAACTTTTAAGAAATCTTCTATAAAACCTAAGTAACATTAACACTGACAATATTATTGGATGAGTAGATTGGATAAGTTTTGGTTTATAAGTTTTTATTTCTCTTGGCTTTTAGTTACAGTTATTATTTTAAAGTATAAAGGAAATCAGTCTTATTAGAGGGTGAAGAAATAAAATTCTAACCTGTTTGATTTCCAAAGTCATAAATTGAGTTACTGTGCTGTCTTCTTGCAGTTACTAAGTATATTTATACAACTATTTATGTATGTTTCAAAAGTATGTCTCTGGCAAATTGAGTGTAATCACCTGTTGCCAGTAGGCTAATAATTCAGAGAGAAGGTTGTACATGCCCTTTAAACCGTGCAGCTTAGAGAGACACTACTCTTTTGGAGTTTGGTAAAGACACTTATCAGTGTATAGAAATAAACACATGTGTGTAACACATTGATTTATGCTTTTTTTGTGATCCTGGGGTGGAATATATGGCCCCATGCATGCTAGACGTAAACACTCTTGCTTTTGAGCTATACTCCAGCACTACCTTGGCTTTTTCAGGATATAGCAGTGAGTCAAGCATGATGCTACAAAGCTTTAGTTGGAGATGTGCAGGAAATTTTCTGAGCCAAGGAGTTTGAACAGAATATATAGCTTAGGAAGAACCTGTATTTGATAGGTTATTCAGGACCTTGCTATGTTGTGACAGATGTAATATATGAAAGTACATATTTTTATTGGTAGCAGAATCACAAATATTACATTGCTGTGTTTTGTGGCTTTCATTGAAATTTGAATGGGATACTAAATTTTAGAGAGAGACTACCAGAAATAAAGACATATTTTTGATTCAAGTTTATACAGTTCTTTGAGTTCTCATTCCCCTTCTTTTCTTTCTCACTTTTTTTTCTTCCCCTTTTTGGTGTAGGGTTTCTCTTTGTAGCCATGGCTATCCTGAAACTCACTCTCAAGACCAGGCTGGCCTCAAACTCAGTGATTAGTCTGCCTCTGCCTCCCAACTGCTGATATTAAAGTCAGGGTCACCACACAGGCTCTTATTCTGTCAACAAGAACTTTTAATTGTATAGCAATGGGAAGTATCTTTTATCTTAGGAAGATTGTTATCTTACAGCAGGTAACAGTCTTTATAATCTATCATGAAACCCAGGCTGGGGGACCTGGATATTGGGCCACACTTTACTGTTTTATTTGGAGATGTGAGAGATTACTGTTTTATTCTCAAGTAAATGTAATAACGGATTATTCGATATATTTATATGGAATCCCTCTTTTATTTCCCTCTCCGATAGGAATTTTGAAATAGGTTCTGACTAGGAAATTCCATGCTGGCCTTGAATATAGAATCCTCCTCCCTCTCCTGTTGGGATTATGGCATGTTCTGTGCTAATGTGACTGATCCCTTTTAATTAATGTCTCTCATTTAGATATATTCAAATGTGTTTTCTAGTGTATAAATCCATCCTGAGTTTGATGAATGAGTCTCCTGTAGGTATTTTCATGGCTGTTTTCTAGAATGTAAATCCACTAGGATTTACATTGCTGAAATTTTCTTCCTATCTTTTCTCTCTTTGTTTCTATCGATATTATCATAGTTTTCATTTAGTAGTCTTCACCTCCAGTACATATTCACAGCTGTTGGATTTTGGAATTTCTTTCTCTGGTTTATTTATTCTATTCCTTTAAATCCAGTGACTCTACCTAGGCTTCCTGGTAGGCTTTGTGCACCTCTCTTCTCTTGATCATGGCAGAAGATGGCTACCACTGCCCTACCGTCTTTCTGTTTTAAGTTTGCCTCATCACTTTGATGTATTAGCTGATTTTCTTTTTTTTGGATCATTGTCTTAAAAATTAACTTTTAAAATACTGTTGTGAATAGGGATTGACAGAAACATAAAAAAAAAAAAAAGGAGTGGTGTAGAGTGATGGGAATCCACATGGGTCTCATTCATTTTTGAGCACCTAGAGACATATTCTTATTAGTACTCATCCATGGGTTATGAAGCTCAAGGATAATTTGTTAATGAACAGTGTAGCTGGGAGTTTTCTTGTGCCCCACAGCCACTTGGTCTAGAATAAATACATAGAGGCTTATATTAACTGTAAACTGTCTGGTCTATGGCGCAGGCTTCTTGCTAGCTAGCTCTTATATCTTACTCAACCTATTTCTATTCATCTATCTTTTGCCATCCTGCTCCCAGCAGCTGGCTCAGTCTGTCCTGACTCTGCATTTCTTCTCTCTCTCATTTTCTCCCTCTCTCTCCCCCCACCCCCGCTTGGATTTCTCTTCTGGCTGTAAGCTGTATTAACATAAGCCAGAACAGCTTCTTTATTAAGCAAGGGAAGCAACACATCTTCACAGTGTACAGAAAGACATCTCACATCAGAACAGTTACCATGAAAAATAAAATAGGTCCCAGAGACTCGATTTATTATGTTATATGATAAAACTACTCAGAATCTTTGTGATCAGGCATAGTCAGATTTATTGAGGTCAGAGGTTATTGCTGGATATTGGAGCAGGATGAGGTAATTTTAGTTTAGTTGGTTGTTTGATGATATAAAAATGATTTTACCTTAAGAAAAAGAAAAAGTCTGATATTGGGTCTTTCTCAAAGAATTGTGCTTTAATGTCTACTGTCCTATTTGTCTTTTAAATCTGTGAATACACACAAGAGAACTTGTTTGTTTTGTTAAATGCAAGGACACTGGGGTTGACCTAGGATTCAAACGTGTACGTCTCAGAGAGCTCAGATAAATTATTTATAATGTGGAAACAGCGATACTTACAGGATATCTATAAGGACTAAAGGATACATAGTCAAGGTAAAACAGTGCACAAAGTGGCCTGTACCTGATTAAAAACAAAGGAAGTTAGAATTGTATATGGTTTATAACATTATCCAAGCTTAGTTTACTTTTGTCTCTGAATCAAAAACTGCACTTGTGGAGTTGGAAGTGTAACTTAGTGATGCAGCACACACTTAGCATGTGGTGACCTGGTTCAGTCTCTAACACTTGTAGGAAAGAGAGAAAAGGTAGTCAACAGTTCAGTGGTGACATGGTGGATCTAGGCTCTTCAGGGACCCTGGGTTCCTTCTGAATGTCAGCTTTTAGCTGCTAGTGTTTACACCATCCTTGTTGGCATTTGGACCACAGAAATATGGGGTTGTAAGGGAGATACTGACATGAGCAAATGATCTTTTCAGGAGATACTGAGAAACTGGCAATCATTCATTTCTTCTCTCTCCCTTTTTTCCTCCCCCCTTCCCTTCTTAGATGGTCTCACTATATATCCCTGGTCGTCTTGGAACTCACTTTGTAGCTCAGACCTATGTGTCTCTGCCTCTCAGGTACTGGGATAGAGATGTGAGCCACTACATCTGCTCAGTTCTCTGTCTCATTTACCAAACTCAGACATTGTGACCGAAAAGGGCCAAAGGTGTTCAGATGATAAAATTCAATTCCTGAGCCCTTGTAGGAGGAGAAGTAGGCAATACGATCTTTATTGTTGGTAGCCATGGATCCAGAAAAACATCATGGGTTCTAGTAGTAAAGATTTTTAGGTAATATTGAATACTGGGTATGTTACCAGTACTTTCTTCTATAATTTTATTTATTGCTAATATTACTATTGTTAATAGCAAGACTGAGTGATCTACAGACTATTGTGCAATTATGTTCATTACATATTGTTTTTCTCCTGCATTACTGGACAATGACCCTAGGACTTCACATGTGCTAGACATTGCTCTAGTACTGAATTGTATACCCTTCCACTCTATTCTTCACAATTAAATTTTGAGAGACAGGATTCCACTAAATTATCTATATTAGTCTCAAACTCACTTTGTATTCTTAACCTCCCCAAGGAGCAGGAATTATAGGCCTGTATCATCAGGCCTGGCTTCATTATATTTAAACAACAACCACTTAATATAAGGAGTTTCAGAACTATTTGTAGAATCAGCCAGTCATTTTACATAACTAAATCATTTGGGATGGATTTACTATAAATAACATCAAATCGAAAAGAATTAGTAAAATTGATGTTTAAAATTCTTGGCTAAGAAATTGAAATGCAGGCAGGGTACTGAAACTCTGAGAAATTTCATGGGCTGAGACACTATTGAGTGTTTGTTCTGTTTTACTTTCTGTACATTGCCCACAATTTAATTCCTGGGCTTTATCTTTTCTAATGTAAGGTGGTTCTAATCATTGTGTCTGCTCTCCAGGCTGGAAAAGAAAAGAAAGAAACCCCTTTCCATTGGTAAAGAAATAGCTTTTTCATAGTCTTTGCCCTCTGTTCTTTTGAGCAGAACTACCTTACATGGTTACTTTTAGCTGCAAAGGAGGGAAAGTGAATTTCAGATTAGTAGTGAGCAAAGATAAGGCTTAGCTATGGGTAACATTTGCAGTGATTATCAAGTATATCTGTTGCAACTTTTAATATTTAAAAGAAAAAACTATCCATAGGCTTACTAATTGTGTTAGTGCAAATGTGTAAAGCCACCTTCAGATTTTGTTTTATCTTTTATTGTTTTTAATGTTTCAGAGGAATGCTTTGCAAGCAATTTCTCCAGCCACCATGGAAGTTCTCATGCGAGTTTTGTCTGATTGTGATTCATGGGAGGAAGGAGACCCTGAGGAAGTCGGTAGGAAGAGAGAACTGACTCTGAAATGCCTCACACAAGTGGTGCATATCCTCCTTTCTAGCAGTTCTGACCAGCGTCAGGTGGAAACCAGTACCATTCTGGAGAACTATTTTAAACTGCTCAATTCAGATCACTCAGCCTTACCTAAACAGAGAAGGTCCAGGCGCTGGGAAAGTCAATTCATAGCTCTGCAGATTAGGATGCTCAGTAAGTATTCAGTTAAGTTTTTCCTCAGTGTATTTTTGATTTCTTGTTCTCAGTTTCTTTTGAAATAAGGTTTATTGTATTAAAAATACAGACTTTTCAGCTCAGGTAATGAGTATTTAGATTTTTTGACTTCCAAATAGTATGGAATTGATTTGTTTATATTTTTACTTTATCAAGGAGAAACTTGTCTCTTCTCTTTTGAAAGTCTGTTCTACTAACGTGTCTAAAAGACAGTTATGACTAAAGTTTCCAGGAAGAACAAGTTTTTGGAAGCATCATTCATGCTCTTTTACTTGTGATAAGAATCAATTAGATAAATGCCTGTAGTGTCTCTGTTGTTTAGAACAGACTGTCTAGTTGTCACAGAGGATCCCTGGACCTTTGTTTTCCTTCTTTCTGTGCTGCAAGTAAATGTGGTCTCTGTGCTTTGCATACTCCCTAATCAGTTCATATGATTCCTTTTTTCCTTCAAAATGGTCATAATTCATTTTGTTTTGGTTACAGTGTATTAGTGTGGTCCATAGTTTCCATTTATTGTTTTAATCAACAATAGGTGACTCCCCTGGACGTCAGATACTCAGTAATTTGAAGTTTCTCAGCTTGTATAGAGTAGAAGTGGCATGGGAAGACATAGACTCTGAGGGAACAGGCCCATCTTCTGTGGATTGCTAGCTTTGGGATCCTGAACAAAGAATAATGCCAGTCCAGACTCTAGAATCCAGATTAAACATATCAGTTGGTCATTGCTTATATTTTAATGTTCATCTAAATCCTCCTTTTTAGTTTTATATGTTGGCACGAATATTTGGACATGATAATAACTACAATTCATCTACCTATCTATATCCATTCACCCACCCACCCACCCACCCACCCACCCACCCATCCATCCATCCGTCCATCCATCCATTTATCTTACTACAAGAAGAAATGATGTTTCCCTTTATCTTAGTAATTTATGTTGTGTGGAATAGAGCACCAGATAAGATATAGAACAATAGCCTGTCGTTTCCTGTCAGATTTTTCAAGTGTCTTATGATCATCTTGCACCCTGGATTTTAAAGTTTGGAACCCACAATGACAGTTTAGTATGTTGTAAATTGTGATCAATCTTTTATATGAATGTTGTATTTCCTGTGTTAGATTGTTAAATAACTGTACTGATTACAGAGGTAGATATTATCATCACAGCTAAACTAGGAAACTTAGTAAGAAAAAAGAGAGTAAAAGTTTTTACATCTCAGCTGGTCAGTGGTGGTGCATGCCTTTAATCCCAGCACTCTGGGGAGCAGAGGCATTTGGTTTGAGGATATTCTGGTATACAGAGTGAATTCCAGGATAGCCAAGGTGGTTGGTAATATAGAGAAACCCTGTCTCAAAAAATTCAAAAGAAAAGTTTTTATATTTTACCACCCAGATATAAGAAACAGTAATGATTTGATGTATAAATGTATATGTACATGTTTTAATTTAGAAATATTGTACATAAAATCTTGTTGGAAAAGATCCATTACATTTGTTTATATAAAAAAATAATTTTGTGTAGTTTTTAGTTTATATGCAATAATGTCATTTTCCATAGTTTTGTTTGTTTTTTAAGATAGAAACCCTGTCTCAGCAGTCTTCAAACTCACTCTGTAGACCAGGCTACAGAGACCACCCCCTCCAGCTCAGAGACCCACCTGCCTCTGCCTCCTGAGTTCTGGGATTAAAGGTATGTGCCACCACCACCCAGCTGTTTTTCTATAGTTATAAATTGTAAATTTAAAATTAGTTTGAATCTCTGTTGGATGGAATTCTTTTTTATTAGGAACTATGATATTTGCCATCATGTCCTTTGATTTCTCAATGGATTATCTCTGCAGTAGGAATCAAGAGATACATATTATTATTGCTTTCATAAGCCATGTATTTTCATTTCATAGTGTTTAAACATGACTAGTAAGTATCGTAAATAGATATTGCTTATTAATAGCAAGTCAGACACAAGATGAGCATTATGAAGGAATAAGTAAACAGGTTGAAAAATATTTGCCAGTCATATGTAAAATTTAAACTAGCTCGAATTATAAAAAGTTCACTTTTCTTAATCA
This sequence comes from Phyllotis vaccarum, assembly GCA_033318265.1. Classification (NCBI taxonomy): domain Eukaryota; kingdom Metazoa; phylum Chordata; class Mammalia; order Rodentia; family Cricetidae; genus Phyllotis; species Phyllotis vaccarum. The sequence continues at coordinate 11,571,110 of JARWLC010000007.1, forward strand.
CAATTTTGTTTTTATATCTGTTCTTTCAACTGAAAATCTTAACTTTAAAATGATGGTGATAGATGTTTGATCCCCAATTTTCACTTTTACAGGAGTGATTTTTATTTTTAATTTATAGATACCATCACAGCCATGTTAGACTGTGCAGACAGGCCTGTTCTTCAGGCCATTTTCCTTAACAGTAATTGTTTTGAACATCTCATACGACTTCTACAGAACTGCAAGGTACTTTATTATTATTTTTTAATATTTATGAACATTTGTTTGTTTGCCTACTTACTTATTTATGTGTGGGGACATGTGCCACAACATGAATGTAGAGATCAGAGGACAACTTGTGTGGGACTTAGAGATTCAACTCAGTTGTCAGGCTTGGCAGCAAGTGCCATACCCTCCTTAGCCATCTTCTTGGATTGCTTATGACGTTTTAATAAGTTGTTATTTTAGTTGGCATAGTGGCATACACCTTTGATCTCAGTGCTTGGGAGGCAGAGGCAGGTGGATCTCTGAATTTGAGGCCAGCCTCGTCTATGTAGTGAGTTCTAGGACAGCCAGGGCTATATAGTCAGAACCTGTCTCAAAAAGCAAAAATCAAAACAAAATAACAAACAAAAGGTTTGTTTTCATATTTGATCATATCATTACCAAAACTTTTATTGTCCATTTGTTATTTTATTTTTCATGTTATTACATAGCCAGTCTTGTTTAAATCATTATAAAACTAGACTATAGTATTATATGTATATACAGTTGCCCAGTCTTAGAGTTGAGAGGAGTGAGATACAAAGGTTTATACCCTGTCCAGAATCACAGAGCCAGTGAGAAACAGAAGCAGGACCCCAGTCAAGGCTGTGCTCTTTGGGGTGTGTAATTATCACTGGGCACTCTGCCTCTCATGCTCTTACTTAGCTCTCCCTAGGCTAGACAAATGGCAGCAGCATTCGGTAGTCAGACATCCTGGTTTAGGAACAAGGCAGATATCTACACCTTCCAATCTCAGAAGAACCTGTTAAAGAAATCTACTTACTGTCCACACGGGGGCTGGTTTTATCTTGATTGAAGCCAGAATTATATTATTTATAATTGTCTGAAGGTAGTAAAACTTATATGATTCTTTTTTTGTATGATATTTCAGTTAGGAAATACTTAATTTTCCATTAGACATTGATACATGTATTTGAGACCATATGAAGTCATGGGTTAGTTCTGATACTTTGATTAGCTGTTTGTCTAGAACATACAGATACAGTCAAGGTCCTCATGCTGTGAGTTAAGCATTTGTATTCACTGAGTCATCTTCCCAGCCTAATTTTTTTTGTATCAAAAACTTTTTTGAGACTGGCCTCAGATCACAGAGATCCACCTGCCTCTGCCTCCCAAGTGCTGGGATTAATGATGTGGGTCATTCACTGCCCAGCTTCAGATAAGTCTTTGAAATTTTATAAATGGAATTCTATTTCTTGTACAATTCCTTATTATAGGATATAGGTATAGAGTACTAGATCTGTATGTTTTTAAAATTAGGAGACTTTGTATTAAAAAGTTACAACTATTTAGAAAACATAGAAAATTAGAACACTCGTAGGAACACTGTTAAGGCTCCTGGCACATATTGCCAATTTGCTTTTTCACTGCTGTTACTATTTAACAGTTTATCCTTGCTACAGCTATATGGGGAAATTTTTCTCCGTCTCATCTGGCTGACTCACAGTCTCAGCCATTTATAATCATTCAGCAGCTTAATACTAATTACAAACTTTTTGGTGTATGGCCCAGGCTTCTTGCTAGATAGCTCTTACATTTTAAATTAACCCATTTCTGTTAATCTGTGTATTGCCATGTGTCTCATGGCTTTACCTGTGTTCCATTACGACCTGCTCTTCCTGGTGGCTCACAGTGCCTGCTTGACTCTGCCTTTCTTCTCCCTGTGTCTCCGTTAGATTTCCCACTTGGCTTATATCCTGTCTTGCCGTAGGCCAAAGCAGCTTCTTTAAAGTCCATCCCACAGCATACAGCAATATGAGAGAGTGCACAGCAGTTACTGTTACTGTCCTTCATATTGTATGCCCATGAATTTAAAGATGTTATCAAAAAGTTTTTTGAGAGGATGAAAATGACCCTACTCCATAGATCCTTATATTTTTTATTAATCCTTGTACTTCCTAGTTGAAAACACTTGGTTGATTTTGATATTATTTCTCAATAAGCGTTGTTTTTCTCGCTCTAAAAAGGCACAACTTCAAAAGTTTCTAATATTACTTCACTGCTTACATTATAATAAAAATTAAATAGAATAGAAAATACATGAATATATTGATGAAGTATTAAGCACTTAATGACAAGAATTTCAAAAGCTGTCAAAACTCCTGAATTTTGGTTAGTCAGCATGCCTCTTCCCCTGTCTTTTCAATCTTTGTGTGGAAAATATCCTGGCAACATGAAAATGCACAACAGAAGTATTTATAAAACACTTTGATTATTATAAGACAGTATGGCTTTGTCACTTAGGAAGGTGTCGTCAGTAACAAAGTTATCTTGTGTATTATTAAGAGAATCCGTATTTAGCAGTCATCGGTGGGGAATGCCATTAATCCTAGTACTGGAGAGGTAGAGGCAGGTACATCTCTATGATTTTTAGGCCAACCTGGAGTACAGAGCAAGTTCTGAGTCAGCCAAGGTTACACAGAACCCTGTCGTGAAACCACCCTGCAAACCCCGGCCCCTCTAAAAAAAGAATTCAGATTGAACATATCAAGAATCTTTAGGATGTTCCCACCCTGAAATTTGTCAAGATGGACTTTTTTTCAATATGTAAGTAAGTCAAGTAGAAATAGTGTCTTTTAAAAAATAGGTTTTTTTCATCATAGCTAATAAGGATGATGATTCAATAGTTATGTCAGAATGATAACATTCTGAGAAATATATCTTTAGGGTAGATATTCTACTCACTCAAAGATAGATAGAATCTTGCAGGGTCACTGTCAAATAGTGACCTTTCATTTACCAAAGTGTCATGGTACAGCACACCTGTATGTTTTACTACAGCCGAGTTTCATAGTTACAGCTCTTGTGTTTGTTTTTGAGGCAGGGCTTCACTCTGTTACCCTGGGCTTGCCTCGCTCACTGTGTACTTGAACTGCACAGCAGTCCTCCTGCCTCAGCTTCCCAAGTGCGAGCTTTAAAAAAGTTAAATATTTCATGTTACTGAATATATCAAAGAAGAAATGTTTTTCAGGACAGAAAGCTAGGCCTTGGGTCCAGACTCTCTTTTTCAGCAATTTTCTTCATTTGGAGAATGTTTTTTGTTGTTTGTTTTTGTTTTTGTTTTTTTGTCAGAATCATCACAAATCATGTGACATGAGCCATTGTCTTTCAGAAGTTAATGTGCATTATTTACACAAATTATTAGGATTCATGTAGTGTTTATGTCCACATATGTTGTTCTAATCATGTCCATCCATTCTTCCCTTGCCACCAACACTCCCACAGGCTTCCTGATTCTTGGCAAGCCTTTTCTACTTGAACCAATTGCTTTTTGTGTTTGTTTCTGTGTGTGAAAGAGAACATGTGGCACTTGTCCATGTCTGACATTTTAATTCATGCTTCTGGTGACAAAATTTAAACTTTTTGTGCATTCAGTGGTTGGCTGGCTCCTGGGCTGGTTCTCTGTCCTAGCTTGTTGTCCGTAGTCCATCAGTATAACCAGCAGTGTAATTACCTTTGAGGAGCGGGAGAACTGGATCACACTGTAGTTCCGTTCTTAGTTTTTGAGATATGTCCATACTGTTTCTGTTTTGGCTGTGCTAATTAGCATTTCCCACCAGCATCATATTCATCTCCACATGTAAAAAAATTTTACCATTCAGGAAGTAATTGTTTGAATAAATTTCCAAATTTACTCATTACACAAGTGAAGAAATAGTGTTCTGAGGTGATAAATTACTATCTCTTGTTCAGTACACAATTGTTGGAAGGAGATTTTTTTACTCATAATTTCTCACTTTAAGTTCATTTTAATATATAGTTATTATAAGTTTGTTTTTAGTATTCAGTGTTACTAATTTTTAACTAGTGTAAAATATTTACTGTGTATTAAATATAAGATATTATAGGTTTTTGTTTTGTTTTTTTAAGGCAGGGTTTATCTGTATAACAGTTCTTGATACAAACTTGCTTTGTAGACCAGGCTGGCCTTGAACTCAGAGATCCACCTACCTTTGCCTCCCAAGTGCTGGAATTAAAGGTGTGTACCACCTCCAACTGGCAACAATTATAGTGTCTATTGATAATATAGAATTTTATGAATATAGTTATGATTTCTGAGTACATAAAAATATTTGAAATCTTGTGAAAATTTATATTCCCAGATGTATTTTATGATGTGTATATTGCTTTCCATATCATTTTGTTGCTTTTAATTAATAAGTTATTTATTCTGTTTTATGCAGTAACGCAGAATCAAGATGATTTTAATGTTTGAACATCCATATTTGCTAGAAGCACTCCAGCTAAAGTTGTCAGTAGCAAAAATAATTTATGAATTGATGGAAAACTTTAAACTATTGGTAGTTTTTCTTTGAAAACTTATTATTGTGTGTATCTGTGTGTGTGTGTGTGTGTGTGTATGCACGCATGATATAAATGTGTGTGCATGTGCTAAAATATGCATCTGAAGACCAGCAGACATCTGAATATAGAACTTAGGTTGTTGGGCGTGTGTAGCATGTACTTTTACACACTGAGCCACTTGTTGGCCTATACTGTTGGTGGCTTCTCTGGCATCTTTGTGTATATTATTCACCAATCTAAATATATGTTCATTTCCTAAGAATCTGTAAATGCTTTTGTGCTTGGCAACTGTTTCATTATAATAAAATATTCTTAGATATGTGTAACATATATTGCATGATATCATATTTTAGACTTTTATGATTATATGTAATGAATGTTGAATATTTTATTAATTCTTTGAGTTTTGTACAATGCATTTTGATGATCCAATGATACCTTAATTACAAAGAGAAAACACAACCTTTCTTTAGTCATAGCAAGAATTTAAAATCCTAATTTTCACTTTAAGAAGGCTGAAATATTTTTCTTTCTGACTGTGTCTTATTTTTTTTTTAGAGTTATACTTTCTATTTTAAGAGCAAGAACTTTTCGAATATGTAGCCAGAAGTTTCTAGCCTGACCTAGCCCGAAGGACCTGGACCCACAGCTGCTTGGTCCCAAATAATCACACAAAGGGTTATATTAATTACAGACTGTTTGGCCTATGGCTCAGGCTTCTTGCTAGCTAGCTCTTGCATCTTAACTCAATCCATTTTCATTAATCAGTGTATAGTCTGTGGCTTGGGGCTTATCTGTGTTTCTTTTCATCTTGCTCTTTTTGGGCAGCAGCTTGCAGCATCTCCTGACTCTGCCCTCTTTCTCCTTTATCTCTGCTTGGAATTCTTCCTGCCTCTAAGCTGTGTCGCCATAGGTCAGAACACTTCCTTTATTAACTGAGAATAAAGCATAATCACAGCATACAGAAAGAAATCCGACATCAAGAGTATTCTTTGTGTAGACTGGTGTTTTAACTTCTGTTTTATGGTACTAGGAATCAGACTTGGGGCCTTTGCCTGTTAGGATTTTGCTTTGTTAGTGAGTTATATTTCCAGCCCTGGAAACTACTTAATTTTACTTTTTTCTGAACATCTTCATTCCTTTGCACATTAGTAATTAAGAAATTAATATCATTTGTAATTTTTCCTTCCAGTGTTGGCTTTCATATTTGAAATCTCTATTATGTGCTAGACATTATGCAAATAAACTACTATAGATTATATATATTATCCTACCCAATTATTTGATTAATAGCCTCATTTTAGGTAAATAAGCTTGGAGAAGTAGCAAAGAACTGGATATATAATTCAGTTATAGACTTCTTAAGTGTGCATGAGGTCCTAAGTTTGGGCTTCAGCATCTCTCTCTCACAAACACACACAACACACAACACACACACACACACACACACACACACACACACACACACACACACACACACTGATATTAAGAGTCATTTAGAGATTTACCAGGTTAGTAGCACAAGTTCAACCCAAGTACTCAAGAAGTGGAGCATTCTCAAGATGAAAATCAAAATATCTGATTTTACAGCCTACTTTTGCATTAAGCTTTACATGTACTCTTGCATCCCATTTTACACTACACTGTTGCCCAGTTTGTATTGAATCATTTACACATGCAATCCAAACTTTTCCATTTTTGAAATAACAGAATTTCCTAAGAATTTTTTTTATTAAAATGCTATTAGTTTCTTTATAAACCTTTCTTCTCATTTCACTTTCTTTTAGAGTTTCTTTTTCCTTATTGAGTTTACAGAAGCCAAAACCTTTTGGGATGCTGATTAATATACTAAAACTAAAGTACTTAATGCCTTTGTTTCATGTAAAAGTATAATCATGGGCCAGTGATACAGCTCATTGGGTAAGGGCATTTGTCACTCAAAATGACCAGTGCTTGATCTGTGTTTGACCCAGTGACCAGAGTTTGATCTGCGGAACCCATGTAAAGGTGGAAGAACAGAAGAATTTAATCCATAAAGTTGTCTTTTGACCTCAACATGTGCACTATGTATATGCCTTCTTCCTTTTTATGCACACATATATGCATTTAATATAATAAGGTTTTTAAAAACTTAAAGCATGGTCCCCATGTGTACCAGAGATCTCCCCAGTTTCTCGTTCTAGACAACAAAGTAAAATATGAAGTAGGTTCTGCTGGAGAATATTTTTTAACAAGATGTAAGATCAGATAAACTTGGGCAGCCAGTGCTGCACACTGACTTCCCTGGTCAAGCTACACACACTAGTCTGTTTTTGGAAAGAGCTCCTTTTAGTGTTAGCTCAGTAGATTTTGCAAACGTATTCAGGTAAACACATTTACTAAGTATCTTTTATCTATCTCAGTAGCAGCTTTCTTTTCTGAGTGTCATTCTTTGCTGATTCTTTAAGAATTTGGGATATTAGTCTGTTGTTAGTTATTGCTGTTTATTTTAATAACTTTTGAGTTCTAAAGGAGAGTTGTATCTACAATATTTATATACTATGCAAACTACTTTTGAATTGTTATTCAGTAAGCAAATTATTACCTATTTCTGGGAGTGATGTACTTCACATATAGATTCTTGGATTAGTTTTCAAGAGACATGGAAATCCAACTGGACCTCATTCTGCTTTTAGGTAACAATTTAATGTTCTTTCTCCATTATTCTTGTCTCTGTTTTTAACAGCTATTTTTAAATGCTCACAGTATGGTGGCAGACAAGAACGAGAAAGACCTTGCCAACCAGTTACTGACAGAGATAAGTGAGGACCAGGTATCTACAAAGCCTGCATCTTGTTTCAGCTGAAGTCAGAATCAGTTAGTGGGTTAACTATTCCTGTGCTTTACTTATTTCTCCAAAAACACAAACCTCTAATTCTAGTAATTATTTTTGAGGCTTATTTAAATTAAAATACAAACCATTATTACAATTCTATCTGTGTTAATGTATCCTTTTTTTTCAGTTTGGGAAGATAAAAAGTACAGGAATGGAACCCAGTATCACTGTTGACCACCTGGTGATGATTTTGTGTTTGAGGGGCTGCTTTTTTCCTAAGCACTGTGGTGTACTGGGATGCAAGGGCTTTGTGTGTGAATATGCAAAGTCATTGTTAATACCTGATTCCTCGCTTCGTATTGACACATGATTATAATCCAATGGACAACCTGAATCTTGGAGGAAGGGAAGATAATGATTTATTTATTTATTTAGCATACAATTTCATTTTTTTTTCTGTTCTCAAAATTCAACACTATATAGGAATATCAAAGTAGATGTGTCTGTTGTTTCTCAAAATATATATGGTAAATTAGTTTGGGAAAAATAAAAAAAAAACTTACCTATAAAAGTGATGGGGTTTTATTTTTTTGCTCTCAACATAGTTTGTTAGAGAATTTACACATCTTTTGTAAAGTTGTAAAAACAGAGACTATATTGTAATCTGTTAATTTCTGTTTGAGGATATAAAAATAAGAGATTCACGGAGCTCTTTATTGCTTTAGATTTATCCTACTAAGATTTTCTTAAGGACTACTTATGTACATCATAATTTTTTACAAAGAGTTATGGAAATTCAAAAGGTAGCTATGATAAAGTCTTTTTAGTTTATTCTTGAACAAAGTCCAACACATCTTATTTGCATGAATCTGTGAATACACAATTTTAATCTATATTGTAATGCGCTTACTACACAGGTTTTTCTTACACAATAGTATGTAGCAACAATGCCATTGGAACTCTAGGTTAAGTACCGCACTTATAAAAAGTAATAGAACTTAGTAAACAGAAAGATCTGAAGAGTTTCTTTTGTGTGCAGATCATTTCTTTTGGGGGTTAGGAAAGAGAATTACTGTGGAGTGGCTAGCCTCAGGTCATAATAATACTATGTGTTTTGTTTTTAAATTGCATTCATTTTTAAGTATGTGTGTGTGTAAGAGTGTAGTGCTCTCAGAGGCCATGTGACTGGCGGAATAGGTTGTGAGCTGCCATGTTGGTACTGGGAATTGAACCCAGGTCCTCTGATAGAAAAGAGCAATCAGTGCTTTTAGCTGTTGAACCATTTCTATGGCCCCAGCTTTCTAGTCTAAATAAAGTCTATGCTATGATGATTGGTTAAGTCTTATATAACAGCCATATTAAATTTTAAATTATTTTTTTTTAGTATTATTGATAGTATTTATTGGTTTATTCTTTAGGAGAATCTCCTGATATTTAATGCATATTGTATTTATGATTAAGCTTAAGTAAAATTAGAGTGAATTTTTATTTTTTTCATAAAACTTTTGGCATAAAAGATTGCCTTTTCCAAAACGCGCCAGTACTTAATAGATACATATTTCATTTTTATCATTTGCCACACATTTTTTATATGAATAGATATGCCTGTTTAAAGATGCACATACCATTTCCATTTCAGTACAGAATTCGGAAACTAAGCAGTTATTTAAGCTATATATCATATCTGCTAATGTTATTTAAGCCTAGTAAGTTCAAGTATAGTTTTGAAGGAAAATTAAAGCATAGTTTCTAGTTGCAGACATCCCTCCCCTCCTCTTGAGATTGTCCATTATTTTTTAAAAGCATGTATAAAGTTTGTTTTTTTTTCCCTCTCCTTCAGAACATTTAATATAAGTGAATGTGCTTCATTCTTGATACAAGGCTTAAATTCTGCGAATAAAGTAACTTTTTCTTGCAGATTACAGTGTTTCAGCAACCCATTTGCAGAAGAGGAATGCAATGCATGTTATTATTTCTTCAGGTGTTCAGAACAAAGGTTTCCATGTGAACACAATCCCAAGTACATTTGTTAATTTCTTGCTATATTCTCTTTGGTGGTAGGCATTTCAGGGGCGGTTGGATTGTTTGGCTGTATCAACCATTCAGGCTTTGACAGCGGTGATGAAGAATTCTCCAGCTGCTAAGGTGAAAAATGAATCTTTAAGCTTTAAAATATGTTCATTTTATTAATTTTTGCTGTATAAATTCCAAAGTGATATGTAAAAATGTATAAAACATATAGCACAACACCTGTAATGAAATTGTTTTAAAAAATAGCTCACCTTCTTATAATTTGCTGATAATTTTATAGACAAACTAATTATGGATACTCCAGGATTTTAAAAGGTATTGATGACTTCACATACTAGTACATACCTTTAATCCTAGCACTCAGATATCTCTCTGTGAGTTTGGGACCAGCCTATTATACATAGTCAGTTCCAGGCTAACCAGGGCTATGTAGTGAGACTGTTTCCAAAAAAACAAAACAAAACGAAACAAAACAACAACAACAAAAAAACCCAGTGATGACCGAACTGTACACTAATGACTGTTTACAGCTTTTGTCAAAAGAAGGTCATTGCTAGATTAGAAAGGTTGGTCATACTGTTGGTGTTGAGAGTGAATGTCTGGTTATTGGGCTTAAATAATTAAGTTTCCAGACATAGCTTTTTATTCGTAAAATAATCAGATTTGCTACTTAGTTTATAACTATCCAGAATATGAGTATTTTTCACATATAATCACCTTATCAGTATGAGACTTATTTTTCCAGTGTGTGTGGCTTTAGGGTTCTGTTTAATTTCTTGTGATCATTAACTTGGGGTTTTATGTTTGTTCTTTCTGTCTCTTTTTTAAAGATTTATTTATTTTTATGTTCATTGGTGTTTTGCCTGTATGTATGTCTGTATGAGGATGTCAGATTCTCTCGAGATGGAATTACTAACAGCTGTGAACTTTCATGTGGGTGCTGGGAATTGAACCCAGGTCCTCTGGAATTTCAGTCTGTGTTCTTAACTGAGTCATCTTTCAAGTTCCTTATATCGATTCTTATCCACTGTCTCGGACTGTAGTTTTGTTTGATTATGCTCATAAACTGATAAGTAGCTCATTGAGTGATTCTAAGTATTGTGCAATATCTGTGTAACGTGCCAGGGACATGGTTAAGTACAAAATACACGTTAGGGACATGATCACCACCCTGTCTTCTTATCTTCATCCCTGAAATAGTATATGCTCCACTTTTATGCTATCAGGAGTGTTATTTGAAATATTATGATCCAGGGTTAAGTTTATCTCAAATTTTATAGTCTGACTTCCATTTTTACTTGCCATTTAATAATAGGGTTTTATTGTTGTTTGTAAGGAAAATCACTTCACTCAGAAGTTGACTTGTTAGTAAAACAAATTTCTAGTATTGTTTCTGAAATTCAATCCTTGAAGGCTATTTAAGTCATTTTAAAGGTGATTTTTTTTAATTGCAATATCTTTTGTGTTTTAAAATTTAAAAGGTTATGTAACAGGATGGGTTCTAGCTCAGTAGCAGAGTATATACTTAATGTGTTTAGGACCCATTTTCCCTCCCTAAGTAAGAGGTTTATGACAAAGTACCTCTTGTTACAACTTTCTTCTTATCCTTGGCACACAGCTGACTCCTTATAAAGATAACTGGTTATACTGATTTTTTTTAAAGCAGTTTATGGTATCTATTTTTGCCTAATTGAATGGACTTATTTTCTATTTTTTTGGGTGGTATTTATATTTTACTTTTAATACTTGTATTAAAAAATGTATGTGATTTGAGACCCCTAAGGTGAACTTGATGCTCCAGATCATTAGACAGAGAACAGAGAGAAAAATTCTTTGTATTCTTATCCTGGCCACTTAAAATTTGAGCATTGTTGTAGACCACCTTAGGGCCTCCTTCACTACTGAGCTACATCCCTAGTCATTGTTGATTTAACTGGCTCCCAGATGGAGCCCATGGTGGCCTTGAACTCTCAATCTTTCCGCCTCTGTCTTCCTATTCTGGCCACCACACTAATGAGGAACCCAATCTAGCCCTCGTTTGTTTTTCTTTTTCTTTCTTTTCTTTCTTCTTCCTGCCACCACTACCCCCTCCACCCCCAAAACAGCTCTAGGCCAGCCAAAGCTGATATAGTGACACTGTGGTTTCTAATTTAATCCATTTTGCATTTTGCTGGACTTTCGCATCTTTATTATGATAGAAAGAATATAGCATTCATTTTAAGATGAACACAACCGTTCAAGGGTATATGCCTATTATCATAGTTCCTGAGGTAGGTGAGACAGATAAAAGGATTTCAATTTTAAGGACAGGTTAAACAGCAAGAAAGACTCAGGGGTGGGGGATGGGAGAGGATGGATATAGATGCACTCAGATAATATAAGAGAACAAAACTGATTTCATAATCTTTTTTATATTTAATTAACCAAATAACGTAAATAAGTCTTCAGTATTTAATATTACAACAAATTTAGTTATTGAAAATGTGCTTTGATGTGTTGTTTTCTCCTCTAGGAAGTATTTAAAGAAAGAATTGGCTATATGCACATGTTTGAGGTACTAAAATCCTTGGGTCAGCCAGCACTAGAACTACTTAAAGAACTTATGAATATGGTAAGTTTCTAACCTTTGTGATGGGAACTCCATTGTCTCCACTTTAGGAACAGTAACTAACCTTTTACTTTTGTGTCACTTTTCAGGCTGTAGAGGGCGATCATACTTCAGTTGGTATTTTGGGCATTAGTAATGTCCATCCTCTCTTGGTTCTTATCCAATGGCTTCCAGAGCTAGAATCCCATGACCTACAAATCTTCATCTCTGATTGGCTGAAAAAAATTTGTTGCATTAATAAACAGAGCCGAACTACGTGTGTGAATGCAAACATGGGCATAAGAATCATTGAAGCCCTTGAATCCCATTCTTCCCTACATCGAACTTGTGCTGAGAACCTGATTGCGATTCATGGTTCCTTGGGGAGTCAGTCTGTGAGCTCAGAGGAAGTCCGTCGACTGCTGGGATTGTTGAGAGTGGATGAACTTGAGTCTATTCACCCCTATACCATTCCCGTGACTCGTGCAATCCTGACAATGGCGCGGAAACTCAGTCTTGAGAGTGCACTGCAGTATTTCAATCTGTCACATAGTATGGCAGGAATTTCTGTGCCTGCCATTCAAAAGTGGCCTGGGTCTGCATTTTCCTTTACTGCTTGGTTTTGCTTAGATCAGGATCAGTTAACCCTCGGTACTGCTAACAAAGGAGGAAAAAGGAAACAATTATATAGGTAATGGCACAGACTGGAATATAAATGAAGATCGTCACATTGTATATGCTATGATCTTAGTAGGATAAAGTATCTAAGTATCTAGTCTTTTATATTTATATCAGTTTATATGAAATTTCTTCATCTGTGGCTGTATGTTTAGAAATGCTTTATAGCTTTCAAAATAATTCTGTATTTTATATATTTTTTGGCTAAATATGGATGGTCTTTAGGAAACCAAAATAGTATAAAAAAGTAGCATAAAAGTGGAGAAGAAATAATAAACTGTTTCGTTGAAGGAGCTATGTTCTTAGTAAAACATTCAGACCTAGATAGCTAATAATTTTTAATATGCTTTATGATTTTTAAGACTTGTATGAGTGCTTTCTGGATGTTTGGAAGAATTTTTTAAAAATTAATTATAAATTTTATAGTTTTATTCTGGCTCAGAGGTTCTCACCCTGTGGATTGTGATCCCTTTGGGGAGGATCAAAGGACACTTTCTCAGGGATCACCTAAAATAATCAGAAAATTATTTGATTCCTAACAGTAGCAAAGTTACAGGTTATGAAGTAGCAATGAAAATAATTTTATGGCTAAGGGTCACCACAACAGGAGAAACTATGTTAAAGGGTCAGAGCATTAGAAAGGTTAAGAACCACTTCCACTATTACCTTTTATGCTGAAAGTTGATTTTAAAAGTGACTAAAGCAAAGTTGGGCTAATTTATGGCAGTAGAAATAAGATTGAAGCTTTGTTGATAAAGATCTTTGTAATCCCGTTATAGTTAATAATGAACTTCAATGATGAAGAGACTGGTCAACTTAATTTTAGAGGTTCTGATTACATATATTTTTGTTAGCTTTTTTACAGGAAGTGGAATGGGTTTTGAAGCTTTTATTACCCACTCAGGTATGTTGGTTGTGGCAGTATGCACAAAAAGAGAATATGCAACGGTTATGCTTCCAGACCACAGTTTCTGTGATTCTCTCTGGGTAAGACTTCTGGATGCCACACCAGACTATTGGTTCTATCTTTCTTTTAAGAAGTATAACAGTTTGATGCATTTCTATGAGTTTTGTCTTGCTTTGCCAATATTCATTTCCAAGTTCTGTTAAAGGAAAGTTCTATCTACAAAGATATTAGTTTACCGTTGTCATTAAACAGTAATATTTTTTAGGCTAAAACTTGTATTATGAGTTCCTGAAGATTTTCTAGACTGATTTTGATTCAATTCAAAATCAAATGTGATGTTGTTCAGCCAGGGTATTTCTGTTGCTTACCTCAAAAATAAAAAAGTTTCTCCTTGAAAAAAAAAATTGAAGAATATTTAGAACATTAGAAAATACAGAAGAAACATAATTTTTGTGAGTCTTTGGGTATAAGCGTAGTTGTTTTGTAGTACATAAGAAATTGTTACTTGTTTTGAGAACATCATTATGCCAGTATTTTAGCTGTTCTTAATATTTGTTCATACAGAGTATGAGTAATCTGTATTCAGATGTCATTGCAAAGACATGAAGTAATTTTAGTCATTTTAATGTGTGCTTTACTTCATCAGCACAACATAACGATCGTCCATGTGCCTGGAAAAAGGCCCTTTGGTCAGAGTCTTGTTTATATCTATGACAACGGACAACAAAAGGTTTCTGCCCCTCTCAGATTTCCTGCCATGAATGAGGTGAGTGTATGTAACTCCCTTAGAGGCGAAATTCTGAGATATTTAGAAATAATATTCTAAGTATTTTCCTTAGAAATTTTGAACTGTTCTGTATTTTAAGATACAGTAAATTGGCACTTATTTATCTTAGATAATGTAAAATATTATGTGAAAAAATATAAGAATGAAACAAATATAATGAAAAGCTTAGAAAAATAGATTTATTGAAGTCAAAGAAATGAATAGACGAGACCAAAGTATCATTAAATAAAACTCTACAAACGTATGAATTGTTAAAGGAAATGCTATGATAGAAAATTTGAACTAGTGATGAAGTAGCTTCAAGCTTTATTCTCCACACAGGTTTAAGAAAGCTTTTTGAGGCTAATTTAAGAAAGTCTTCTGGAACTAATGATGAAGTAAAGTATTTGTATGATTTTCCTAATTTCTTGCTTCCCATCATGACTATTGAAGGTAGCTTTTAATTAACATTATTCTGTTATATAATACTTGATAAGTTTTGTAGGGGAAACATAATTATCTTTATTTTAGATAATAGTAAAGTTCTTTTTTTTTTTTTTTAAAAAAAAACCTTTCAAAAAAGACTTAATTGATTCATAAAAGTAATGTCCATATTTTCTCAGCCAAAAGTAACTTTGATATTGATACCTTGTGTCATGATTCAGTTGAAAAATTGTCTTCTATTTCTATTCTCAATGTGTTTATTTGCTCAGTTTTATATAAACTATTTCATCTTATTTTGCTTAATTTTAGAATTCATTTATTTTTGCATTGCTTGATATCACACCAATGCTTCATACATGCTAGACAAGTATTTTACCATGGAGCTACATGTCCCACTCTGTAGTATTTCATTTCATCTTTAATTTTGTGTTTTTTAGATAGGTTTTTATTATGCAGCTCATGACTTTTGACTTGGCCTTCTCCAATGCTGGGACTTAAGTGTGTGCCACCTAACCCAGCTTTACACTGTTTTAACTTCAAATGTGAAGAGAGATGTATTTAAAGTTGTGTGATTTTGAATAATTTTTGTAATTTTTGTCTAATTTTTAGCCATTTACTTCCTGTTGTATTGGTTCAGCTGGGCAGAGAACCACTACTCCTCCACCATCTCAAATCCCAGATCCACCATTTTCTACTCCCATTACCCCTCACCGGACATCATTTGGTGGAATATTATCATCAGCCTCCTGGGGAGGAACAATTGAAAAATCAAAATTAGTTACCAAATTAATTTCAGCTGGAACCCAAGATAGTGAATGGGGTTGCCCCACATCCCTGGAGGGCCAGCTAGGATCTGTTATTGTATTCCACGAAGCACTACAGCCTCCTCAGGTCAAGGCTTTATATCTAGCAGGTGAGCATGTACAGTCACCAGTATTCAGCTGCCTCCCCCACTCCCCTTTGCCTGAATGTATCCTAAAGTGTTACTTGATTTGAATAATTCATTCGTTTGTTTGTTCATTCATTCATTCATTCATTTATTCATATATATTTTGGGGATCTACCACATACTAATAAGCAAATGACCTAAACACTGAACTATATTAATACCTGTGGCAGTTTTAGTTGGAACTGAAAGAGAAAGTCTGTTGTGTACTATTCTGTAAGCATAACTAAACTAGTACTTAGGAAACATTGAAAGATTTGTGTGTGTGTGTGTATGTGCACCTTTGTTAGTTCATGTATATACCATGTTTTTGTGGGTGTCTGACAGTCAGAGGGAATCAGATCCCCTAGAATTGGAGTTACAGGCAGTTGGGGCCACTTGACAAGAGTGCTGGGAACCTAACCCAGATCTCCACAAGAGCAGTCAGCATTCTTAACCCTTGAGTCATGGTTCTAGCCCCATTTTGGGTAATATTTAAATTTCTTAATTATTGAAACTACTGCCTGCATTAGTATCCAGAGGTTGCCATAATATATTAGTACAGACTGTGTCTTTAATTTATTTTCTGACATTTCTGGTAGTAAAAGTCCAAGATTAAGGAGGTATGAATATTGTTTTCTAGTGAGGCTTTTTGTTTTAGTGGGCCCTTTCTTTCTTACTGTAATCTGAACTTGGTCTTTCTTCAGCATGTACATGGACAGATTTCTACAGTGTCTCTCTTTGTTTTCTAATGAGGGACTCTGTCAGATTAGTACACTATTCTTATGACATTTCAGTTTTCTGTTTAAAGGCTCTAATGACAACACAGTCATATTGGAAATTATATTTTAGAGTGAACTTAAGGTAATTTTATCCATAACACTATCAGTTCTTTTGTCAGATGTTAACCATAAGCAATTCCAAAACCATGAGCCTTTTTTCTGAACTTGTCACTTTTATAATTCATGTGTTAATGTACCTGACGATTTTCTGAGGGCAAGGCACTTAGGTAATCTTGGGTAAAATTGTAAATGTTTTTGGTTTTGGGGTTTTTTTTTTAACTATGATTTTGAATATAATTAGTTACTGTTTAATTCTAACATTGCAGTTTTATAGTTGTATTCTACCAAAATATTCTGAATTTAAATATTTTAAGAGTCATAGACATAATTCTGCAGGGTAGCTTGTTTTTCATCAAAAGAGGCATGGGCATTTTGAGATGAATAGGATCCCAGTGTTAATGTGTAAAGACATTTGGATCCTAGGAGCCTATTTGCCAGCCAGCGTAGCTAAAATGATGAGGCTTGGGTTGAATAAAAGATCTGTTTAATAAAAATAAGGTGGATCCAGTTGTGGCACATACTGGAATATGCTGAATAGGCAGAGACGGAGAAGGATAGAGGAAGATGGCCATATACCCCGCCCCTCCACACACATGCATGCACACATGAATGTCTTTATTCCATTATATGTCTGATAGAACCTTGCTTGAGCTTACATTTCAGTTGCAAATGAAACTGAGCACTGTTACCTACTTATATTACTTGCACTATTACCTACTTTCCATTTCTTTGCTTTCTCTTCACATTGGATTTTTTTTTTAAGATAGGGTCTTATTATATAGCCTTGGCTGGCCTTGAACCTACAGAGATCTGCTTGCTTCTGTCTTTCAAGTGCTAGGATTAAGGGTGTATATCCCATGCCCATTATTACATTAAATTTTAATATTTTTCTATTTTTTATTCTTATTGAATTTATTTGAATTAAATAAATACAGTTTTGTATTGTATAATATTTTTATAATACTACATACAATGTTCTTTCTACAGCAAAGATTGATCATCTTCCTAAATTTTTTAGGTTTTGGAAAAATGAATAGGTGACAAAACTTTTAGCTATGTTAGTTGAGTAGCTTGAAACTTCTTGATTTTAAATTTTGTTCTGGTAACATAGAACTAAGGATATCATGTATATTCAGTGATGTATATGTGTGTGTATGTAACTAATTTTCAGGTCCAAATTGCTTAAGCCCATGGAAGTGTCAAGACTGTGATATGGCCGACCTGCCAAGTAGCATCCTCCTTCAGTATACAGCAAAGGTCAGAGTAAATGCATGGATTGTCCGTAGTTATAACTGCTGTGAGCTTGAATTCATTGTTTTATTGCTTTTATCATTTCAGTGGGTAATTGAGGAGGGGCTCAACTCTGGTTTTTAAATGTTAGGGAGTTTAAAGGAAGATAATGAGCAGCAAAAATTAAGGCAAACTTCTCAACTAGAGCCTAGGTGCTGTGCCATCCTAGTGTGAATTGGACTAGGAATTTGTTCTAAGTTGGTTTTAGTGGGTGAATCCTTTCTAATTGTATTTCACTAGTCATCTGATGAGAGAGATGAGACAGTTGTACTCAAACTGTGGTTCCATTTTTAAAATGTGATGTTGAGGCGATGGGAGGGGAGATACTTTCTAAAGGATGCTTTCAGTCTGCCTGCCTTGTCTAGGTATTGTTCTTCAAAGACCCAGTTAGTGAAAGCAATTAGAGCCATTGAAGACTGAGGGAAAAGGAAAGGTAGACTTGGGAGGAAGAAAAGAGATGTGTCAAAGCTGCATTATTTGCTTTAATCATATTTAATGTTACATTGGTACAGAGAGTACTTTTATTGTCTTAGATAATATAAAACATCTTCCAGTCTAGCAAACTGGTACATGATCATACTATTTATTTGTTACATCTTACCTAATAAAATAAACTTACTGATTTTGTGTTCTCTCAGTTTTGTATTTTGATACATTTCAAACCTTAGAAGTTTTAAAATAAATAATAGTATAATAATACTATGTGTTCCTTACCCAAATTAGCCAATTGTTAACATTTTATTGTAGTTGATGACTTTTTCTCAGGTCATTAGTAAAAGCCGATTGGTATAGCTATAAAACTTTATCCCTGAATATTTTTACATAGTTACTTACATAATTGAGTATATAATCTGTATTCAGTTTTCCCTAAAAGTACTTATTCAGCAAAAGTTAGTATTGATCGAGTGAAGATCCATATACTTTCCTCAACAACATGTTTGTTTACTAAACCGTAACAACCTTTCCTGGCAACTACTAGTCTTTGCTGTCCTATTCAGTCTCCAGTATGTAGCACAGATGGCTAAGAAATCATTAACTCTAATCCAAATAGTGTACTGAATGATATATTCTTTGTTTTGTGTTTCTTTTTAGAATGACAGATGGTTGTCACCTTTTTGTAAAGTAATTTTGAATTTGGTATTACTAAAAGTGGTTTTTTGGTTTTCTCAGATCGATTTCTCTTTGTGGTTCTGGCTGACCTGTACTATTAAAAATTAGCTACTATCTTATTTTTCTCCAAGAAATGTGATGCATATGTAGGCAAATCAGTTTATTAAAGGTTTGTTTATCTAAAATGGCATAATAATGATGCATATCTCTAAAGTGAGTTTATAGAGTTCTTGTGTTCCTTATATTCCTTTTGGAAATTGATGGTGTGCTTTAAAAACTCATGCTGTAAGAGACAGATTCTACTTGGTTTAATCTCTTTCACCTGCTTTTTGAGTACTCTTTAAAAGAGTTCTTGTGTTCCTTATATTCCTTTTGGAAATTGATGGTGTGCTTTAAAAACTCATGCTGTAAGAGACAGATTCTACTTGGTTTAATCTCTTTCACCTGCTTTTTGAGTACTCTTTAAAAATAACTCAAGTATTTAGAAATGCTGTTTTGTTAAACTACTTTGAAGACTTTTCACTAGTCAGCTGTTATCATTCTTATCCTTAATTGTAGTAGATGTTTAATTATCTTTTTTAAAAGTGGGTGTTTTCTTTGTTCCAAGAGCTGAATGCAGTGACTCACCCCTTGATAAATGAGTGCTTTAGAATTTAGTCCCTGATTTTTGTTTTTAAATGAGACATTAGTAGGTAAAGTACTTGGATGCCTAAACATAAGGACCAAGTTTGAATCCCCAAGCACCCATAGAACAACTAGACCTTATGATGCATGCCTCTAACCCCGTAGTGGAAGGTCATTGATTGACATGTTGAGAGATTGCTTGTCAGTAGTCTGGCTTATTGGTGAGCTCTAGATTCAGTGAGAGACCCTGTCTCAAGGCATCCAAGACCTGATGTCTTCCTCTTACCTCCACAGACATAGATTCGGTTACATGCTCTCATACAGACAGGGAGAGATCAGGGCAGGGGGAGAGTGGGAGAGAGGACTAGGCAAGTTATTAGGGATTTTATTACATACTTTAAAAATTATGATTTATACTTAAAATTATGGAGTTATATCACTTTCCTTTTGTTCTTAGGCTTGCAAAAATTCAATTTGCCTTGACTTATCTACTAATTATTTACATGGAAGATTGACAGGAAACAAAGTAGTGAATTGGGACATTAAGGTAAGTTAGTAATAATATACGATGGGCAACATAATATAATTTAAATTTACTTATAGCACGTAGCTAGAATCTTTTTTGGGGTGAAGGGGCAACTGCTTTACCACTGAGCCACAATCCTAGGCCCTGTGTGATGAGGAGGGGGAGAAGGTGCATTTGTGCATATGCTATTTGAAATCTATTGTTCTTCACCTATTGTTTTGTTTGAACTGAAAACTTGCCTTTTATATTGACCTGAGTTAGTGAGCTCTCCAGATCCTCTATCTCTGTTCTCCTGGTGCTGCACTTTCCAGGCAGTCCTGTCCTGAGTTTTAGGTGGGTGCTCGGGATTTGAATTCAGACCTCAGGTTCTCATGCTTCCAGAGCAAGAACTCTTATTCACTGAACCTTCTAACTTCCCCACTGAGATGGCCTAGGTTTTATCTTTTAAGTATCACCAAATTGAGCTTAATAATAGGGCTCTGTTTGTGCCTTGCCTCCCAAAACTCATGAGGCAGGGAGAGACAGATCTTTCAGTTTGTGTTTATCCTGGCTATATATTGAGACCTTGTCTCCAAAATAAAACAAAACCCTCAGATAAATGGTTGATTGATTGATAAATGATAGTCAGATAAAATGTTATTCAGGTTTATATTCTGAAGGATGAATAGATATAGCAGGTTAATGACTAACTGAAACTTACCTTTGTAAATTATGCCATCACCCTAGCCAGCTTCAAAAAATGCTATTGCATATATTCATATATAAATTGACTTTTGCTTACCTTGTAATGTTGACTTTATAAGACCAGCTCTGTGTGCTATATGTAGAAACTTCATTATTCCAGGTATGCTATGCAGATATTAAAAATCAGTCTTTAATACTTTGTATTGTAGCTATACAAGTCAACTAATCAAACATTTTTGTCTAATGTGGGAAACAAAGCAGAAACAGAATTATTAAGAGAAAAAGTTACAATTTTTATGCTTATATAAAATCAAAGCCCTCCCCCCCACATCCACACACAAAACCCAGGTAGAAAAATATTTACCATTCAAAAAGTTGTTTACTACTACACAAAGAGTTTTTTAAATCAGTATGTTTTCACCCTAACACATACTTTTTATTTTTTGTTTAATGGGTAAAATAAGTTTTAGATCATTTAAAAATATGCAAAACAAAATGGCAGGTATGTAATATGAATAGGTCTTGACATCTCAGATACAACATAAAGAAGATGGTATTGGGGGTTTCGCTGAATCAGGGCTCTATAGCTGCAGTTGTGACAGGTAAGCGAATGGGATAGGAGGTTTGCTAACCTCCTCCATTTCTGCTCTTCTCTCCTCCTGTCCTCCTCTACACCCTTTCTCTTATTTTCTCCCAGGCTGGTCTTGAACTGGAATGCTCCTGTCCTAGTCTTTCTTGTACTAGGATTATAAGGGCACAATAACATACCAGTGTAGATCTGAGTGTTTTAATGATTAATAATAAGAGTGACTTTATATAACATCCTCTGTATGTCAGCCTTGCAGCACTGTCCATGTCTTAGCTGACTTTACCCATTCCATCTTTTGTTAACTAAAATTAGAAGAGTCAGTCACACTTCTAGAACCTCTTCTTTTTTAAAATACATAACTATGTGGTGGCAGTTGTTTGTTCTTAGCATATGTTGCCCATGTTTGAATTTCCTAAGCTCTAAAAACAAATACAGAAAAATGGCCCGGAGTGTTCTCTTTGAGTATAAGTTATGGTTATCTCTGAGACTGTCTGCTTAAATATTCTTTCAGCTTAGGCTATCTCATACATTACTTAAGGTTTATTAGCAAGCTATATCTTCCTATATCATGTAAATACTAAATAATACCACTGTTCTTACAACATTAAAAAAATTAATTTTGTTTTCAGGATATCATCAACTGTATAGGTGGGTTAAATGTACTCTTTCCTTTATTGGAACAAATAAGCCACTTTATCGAAGGTCAGACTTCTGAAGGAAAGAATGAAAACACAGGTCCTGAATTGATAACACCTATTGAACAAGAATGCATGGCACTGGCCTCCACAAAAGCATCAGGTAATAAAATTACATTCGCCTAAATTAGTCATTTAGAAAGTTGAGAATTAGTTGGAAAATAAAATGCCAGCTATTTAATTATTTATAATTGTTATAACTACCCTCCCGAACTGGCATAGTTAGTAAGTTTATAATACTTTGGTTAAAACACTGAAGATAGTAATTTTACTTCTGACTAACTGCAGTTTATGCTTAGTGGGAAAAAAAAAAAAAACCCACCACACTGTTAAATCACGGTAAAGAAAGTATGTGCATATGGATACCATTATATGGTAAGTCGTTGATGCTTTTTCTGATTTCATTGTTCAAATGAATCTTGGAAGCAAGCTACTGAATTGGATTGCTTCTTTGTTGCAATGCGTATTATATAAAATATGTGATATAAAAGTGATTATGGTAATGATATTTTCCTGTTTTCATAGAGTCAAGACTAGAGAAAAATCTAGTTGCAACATTTATCTTGATTGTGAAACACTTTATTCAGAGACATCCTATCAACCAGGATAATCTTATTCAGTCCCATGGAGTTGCAACCCTTGGTGCCTTACTTCAGAAGGTAATCAGATTTTAACAGAATGTTGATTTATTAAGTGATGGTCATGAATGACTGTTGTGATTTTATTCCTACTAATAAATGTTACTAATGATTACTGTATTTATTCTAGCTCAAGTTGTACTAATGCATATGACTTGTTTCACAGATAGCTTTTATACATTTTAATAGAATAGTATAAGTTTCTTATATAACAATCTATGCCCTTTGATGCATACTTCCTTGGTTGCTAGGTGTAGTATTTGAGGTATTTGGGAACCAGAAGACTGGTTTGGCTGTATGCATACGTTCATCAGGAAATCTTCTGATTGTTGTAAAGGAGAAGAGAGCGGGGACGTTTGCAATAAATGAAATAAACGTCTGTCTACAACAATTAGGCATTTTCTCTCGTCATAAGAATGAATCTTGCTATGTGTCCCAGGCCGGCCTCAAGTTTGCAGTTTTCTGTATCAGCCTTCTGAGTACTATAGTTGTAGACATGTACAGTCTTGCTTGATCTGATGTATAAAGACAAATTTCCAGTTTAACCTGGCTTTTAGATTAGTCCTAGCCTATAATGAATAGTTAAAGCAAGTTGCAAGTTGCAAGGCTACTTTAATTGGAAGGTCATTGCATATACCAGGATTTGGCTTCTCTCCAAAATTTTTTTTTTTTTTTTTTTTTTTTTAATTTTAGTAGCTGCTGAAAAGGTCCCATCATAATAGGTTTTAGAAAGGCAGGGGAAGCATTCCAAGACACTGATGAGGCCAGCATGCCACTTTACCGTGGTGAGTTTTCTCCTAGTGAGTGCTGGAGAGAAGGCTCCCTGTGGAGAAAGCTATTCACAGTAATTCAATCCTTTAATTCCCGAATTTGGGAGGCAGTGGCAGACTGACTGGTTTTTGTAAGATTGAAGCCATCCTGGTCTACATAGAGGGTTCTAGGTTAGACAGAGCTACATAGTAAGACCCTGACTCAAAAAAGAAAAAGCAAAATCAATTAACCTTTGTGTGGCCCTTTCAAATAACTACTGGGCAGTCTGAAAGATACAGAACCTGAGGCCAGGTATGGTAGTGTACAACTTTAATCATAGGGTCAGAGAGAGGCAGGTAAATCTCTTGAGTTTAAGGCCAGCCTGGTCTGCAGAGTGAGTTCCAGGACAGCCAGGGCTACACAGAGAAACTGTTTCTGAAAAAAAAAAATAAGAAGAAAGAAAGAAATGAAGGATGAATGAACCGTCCATATCTACCTGGTCTGCTGCCCCTGCCTCTGGAAGACGGTCATTTAGTGTCAGAGGCATTAGGAGATTATTGAAGTTATTTCATGGGGCCAATAGGTGAGTTTTTGGTACCGTCAAGTTAAGATCTCTTTCCAGTAGTGTGTGTTCACATAGTACACAGCACAGGGTCCTCTCCAGAGTCCATTGCAGTATAGTGTTATACACTGTCTTAGGAAGTCAGTTTATGGAGATCAGACTTAAGACACTGGCCAGATGAGAAGACAGAGTCACATAGAGAAACTGATACTGGAAGGGCTCCTATTCCACACCAGCTCTTTATGGTCAGCCTAGGGTGCCAGTGTGCAAAGTTTGTAGTCTGCTTTGAGTTCGTTCATTTGAAGCCCTCCACAAGATCATTTTATAATGTCATTGAGACTTGCTTACAAAGCTGGGATATAAAACCCCAGTAAAAATCATTTTCTTGAGTTTAACTTACTTAATTTACTCAGCAATTTATTAATGAAAACAGAGGAGATGGAGGAAGTGAACACAGTCTTGTCCAACTTATATAGTGCTGTGAAGGGACGGGAGTGGCAGGAAACAGTAATACCAATTAAGCCTGAGAGCGACGTAGGTGACTGTTGCAGCTTTCAGTGGGCATGTGCATTGGTGCTTTGCCAGTATGTATGTCTGTGTGAGGTTATCAGATCCCCTGGAGCTGGAGTTACAAGACAGTTGTGAGCTGCCATGTGGGTTCTGGAAACTGAATCTGGGTCCTCTGGAAGAGCAGTCATCGCTCTTAGCCTCTGAGCCCCTTCTAGCCCCTTTCTGGAGAATTTTCTAAACTTTGTCATATAATTGTTTATGATTCTTGTGGCTTTTGTTCCTTCATCTTTTAGAACATGGATTCTGTAGCTAGACTTCCTGAGTGTAAAACTTGCTAGCTGTTTGGAGATGCTGTTCCGTTCTCTGCCTTAGATTCCCTGTCTGTAAAGTGGGAATGATGATCATTTCTTAGAGTGTCTGTAAAAATTTAGAGTGATAAGGTACTTTGAGCATTAAGCAGAAAGACTTTAGAAATGTCACATTATGAAAATATGATCCAGTGTTAAATTAGAAAGCTTAATGAGTTAAGTTACTTATTATTTTGCACCATTTTATATTCCATAATTTATGGACATTCTGAATTATTTGAAGTAATAGTTTTGTACTATTATTTAAACTGTTTTCTGTTAAATTTTAGGTGCCAGGTTCCTTAATGGATGTTAATGTATTGGTGGCAATTCAGTTACTAATTGAACAGGTATCATTAGAAAAAAACACACTGTTACTTCAACAAATGTATCAGTATTTACTCTTTGACTTCCGCATTTGGAACCGTGGAGATTTTCCTTTTCGAATTGGTAAGACCAAACTACCAGATAAAATGTTATATAGTTTTTGGAATATATGATCTTCTGTGTGACTTTATTACAGTTATGTTATTTATATATGAATATTTTATTTTAGGCCATATACAGTATATTTCAACTATCATTAAAGACAGCAGGAGAGTCTTCCGGAAGAAGTATGGTGTGCAGTTCCTCCTGGATACACTTAGGATTTATTATGGGTATGACATCTTTGCTCCTTCTCTTCTTCTTTTCTGCCTGACACTTGACTGGAGTATGTAGCATGTTCTCTTCACCAGAAATTCTGGTATTTGAAACTTCAGAGAAACAGGATAATGTAGAGCTTAAAATGATGAGCAATAGATTCACATTTATTAGGTTTGTATGTTGGCTTTGTTAATAGTGTAGTGTTGTTCACATCATTCAGATTTCCTGTATTTAGGCTGTTTTGTCTATAAAAAGCAGATTAAAGCTCTGGCTATGACCTGTGATGGTTTTGAGAGTTTAGTTAGTTAATATGTAAAGCACATACAACTGTGTCTGATTCTTAGTATTATAATTTTATAGTTGTATAGTGACTATGATAATAATTTTATTTTTGTCATTGAAACTCTTAAAATATCCCTTAATGTAAATGAAGCCAACATGGCTACTTGCTTGGTATTGTACCATTCTAATAAACATGATTATAAACAGTATGGCACTACATGGCTTCTGGGGATCTACACTCAGGACCTTCGGCTTGCATGACAAGTATATTGAGTCAGCTTCCCAGGCCATTTTTCAATATGTTCTTCTGTATGGGTGCTTTGTGCACATGCATGTGTGTAGGAGCCAGAGACCTGAGGTGTTATTTCTCCTCAGTTGCCATCCACCTTGGTTTTTTTGAGATAGGGACTCTTCCTGGCCTGTGGCTCACTATTTGCCTATGGTGGCTAGCAGCAAGCCTCAGGCTACCCATCTATCCTTGTAGTTCTAAGATTACAAATGTGTGCTACCATGTTCAGCTTTTTCACATGGGTTCTGGAGAATGAACTCAGTGCCTTATGCTTGTGCATCAAGCATTTATACACTTTATGGCAAGCAACTAGAAAAGTTTTGTTTTTAATTTTTAAATTTCATCTATTTCTCTGTGTGGGTATATGTATGTGTGGGGTAAGAGAGGGCATATGGCACAGCACACATGTGAAGTTAGGATAGCTGTTAGACTTAGTTACCTCCTTCTATCGCGTGGGCCCCAGGGTCAGAGTCAGATGGTCAGGCTTAGTAATAAGTGCCTTTATCCGTTTCTTACTAGCCTTAATTTTTAACATTATGAACTGTTTTATATAAAGTTATCAAAGTATTTAAATTAATATTTTAATTTTCACACTTTTGTTTTCTCTTTCAGGCATTGTTGTACATGTAATGAACTATCTCCAGATGATATTCGAACAATAAGGACTTCTTTGTATGGTCTAATTAAATATTTTCTTAGTAAAGGTGGAACTCATGAAGAAATACAAAGTATCATAGGTTACATAGCTGCTACTAATGAAGAAGAACAGGTATTATGCCTGAGATGAATTTTATTTTTAACTGTTAAATTAATTACTTTGTCTTCATATAAACTTACATACTTAATTGTTTTAATAATAAAATTCTGTTGGATACTTCAAATACTACATAAAGAAGCACATTGTAATTTCTATATGGAAAGTGGTTACTGTCGTCAATATCAAAGAAGAACTATTGTAAAGAGGGAGGGTTTCCTTTGGCTTAGGATTTAAAAGTTTTCCATTCTCTTATCATTTCCCCTTCTTGCTTCTGAGCCATGATGAGACAGAGCCAGTCAAGAGGCAGAAGGGAGATGGATGGGAAGGTCCAGGGACAAGAGATAGCTTTCAGAGGCCCAATTCCATTTATTATTTCACCCATTGACACTCTTACCTTCCCACAACTGTTTATAATCACCTATTAACTTATTAGTCATTAGTCCATTGATGAAGTCCTTATGA
Organism: Phyllotis vaccarum; assembly: GCA_033318265.1. NCBI lineage: Eukaryota > Metazoa > Chordata > Mammalia > Rodentia > Cricetidae > Phyllotis > Phyllotis vaccarum. Next base: position 11,598,434 of record JARWLC010000007.1, read on the forward strand.
TTTGACCACCCTGATAGTCCTCTAGCTAGCAACTAAACAAGCTTTTGGCACATGAACCTTTGAGAAAGTCACTTCATGTCCAGATCTTTACAGTTTGTAGCTGGTGTTCTTGAGTTTGTTTACATAACTTTGTTGGTGTATATTATCTGTCATCAATTTGCCATCTGTGTACATATGATAGTATTAAGCAGCACAGGTAATATACTTATGGGATTATCTTCTTAACATAATGGAATCTACATAAGTAAGGAAAGTTAACAGATGACTATGAAACAATATGATTGTAAGAGAGAGATAAGACGTATGAGATTTTATAGGAAGAGTTTATATGTTGAAGAGACCAGAAATCTCTGTGGAAGAACAGGCTAGGACCGGTACCAGAGATAGTGAATATTTATAATGAAAGACAATGCAGAAGGGAAGAAGCAGTCAATATCAGAGAGAAAAAGCAGGGTTTTCAGATTTAGTTAAATAATTATTTTGAGACTTAGCCCTTTTGCTGCCTACGGATAAATGATTTTTTGTTTTGTTTTGTTTAACTTGAAAAGCTCTTTGGGATTTTGGATATACTCTTCAGTCTTCTGCGAACCAGCCCAACTAGAGGTCAGCTTTTCTTACTGATGTTTGAACCAGGAAATGCTGACATACTGTATGCCTTGCTGTTAAATCAGAAATACTCTGACAAACTAAGAGAAATTATTTTTAAGGTACACAAATTTTGTAAGCATCTTTATATCTTGGGAACATTTGTGAGTATACATATTTACTCGTGCGTGTGCTCGTGCGTGCCTTTATGTGTGTGTGTATATATTCTATGACTAAATTACTTGTGCATGCTCCTTAAGTTTAGTTGTTATATATTTTTCATGTTTGTGTGTTTTAAAAACTATACTATAGACTTGTAATATAGTTAAGTAGTAGAGTACTGGTTTCGTATGTGCTGGGTTTATGTCTCTGTCCCCAATCTACCAGTACATCTAAAAAAGGAGTGGGGGGCCTAAACAAGCAAGACCATTAAAATAGCAAGCAAAAAATAATGTAACAAGACAAATCATCTCAGTGAAATATCCTCTTGGTCATATTTTTCTTAATATAAAACCTCCAGGTTCTTCCTTAACATACAGTAAATCTGTGTGGTACATCAGGACATTTTAACAGTTAATAATAGCATCACCGCCATGGTGCCCGCTGTATGTTAAGCATTTGGCACCCTTTGGGAATGGTTTCCTTAGTTCTTACCACAGTTTTAGAAGATGGGTGCTTTTATTACTTTTGTATTAGAGATGATAAAATTGAAACTGATAGACTAATGACTTTGTCAAAACACACAGTATATTTTATTTGCTATCCTAGCTATAAAGATTCTGGACCCTTGCCTGAAGCCCACCCATTTGAGCTTTTTCTTAACTGAAAGTAGAAGATTCAGGCATATATCTTCCACCTTTTTTTCTTAGTTAAATTCTTCTTCTTATACTTAATTATCTGATGATATTTGTTTTTATGTTGTTTTTAGAGTTATGTCATTAAGCATACTTTTAAGAATTTATGTTTTGATTACCTGTGTTGAAAATCATTAAGCGTTAGAAAAAGGTCTTGAGAAGACAAAGGTCTGAAGGGGTTTGTCTTTTAAGGTTGCTTATAGTTGATTATCAGTGATGCTGTTCTTGGAAGCATCTGCCCTTACTGTGGTTCATTCACAGAGAGGAAATATTATTTCTTCTAAAAATACTTTTTAGTGATTGTTTATGATACTCTTATACAATTATCCTTTTATGGTTCATAAGAAAATAACCTCTTGAATAACATTACTTTTACCCTGGAAATAATGGAACTACAAGCTCAGCTTCTACTCTCATTTTTAGACATAGATTATTTGGGCTACTTCACAAATGATTTCTGTTCTTGAAAATTGATTACTGTTGTGTAAAAGAGTTAAGACTGTGTTAGGCTAGTCATGGTGGCACACCATGACTTTCAGTCCCAGCACTGGAAGACAGAACAGGCTACTCTACATAGGGAATTCCAAGCCAGTAGAGAGGGCTGCATAGAGAGACCTTGTCTCAAGATATAAAACAACAAAAAATTAATAATGATGACAATATCTTGACACATACCCGTGTTTTTCATGTCTGCCATATTAAACTAGAGTTTTAAACATTATTTATCCAAATACAGATACGTTTCAGTAAAATTTATTGTTAATGATCTAAAATCCAATGTTTCTCTGTATTGAAAAGATGTATTACTTTTTGTGACCAGGTCATGGAACAGATGTTAAAATGCACCAATGTTTATGAACGTAGTAAACAACGCATCCGTCTTAGAGAAGTTGGCTATTCAGGAATAGGTCTTCTCCTTAGTGAAGCTCCAGTTAATACGTCTCTCATTAAAAACCTTGTCAATCAAATCATTAACACAGGTATGACTAAGACTGATAACAGCGATATATTTAAGAAATTGATTTTTCTCTGAAAGATTTCCTAAAAATTTCCTTTTTCAGCTTACTTTAAAAATTACCTGTTGATTTTGTGTTATTCCTTAAATAATATATTTCTGTTCTTGCGTTTTGGCTTCCCAGGACATAGCTGTAAAGTAAATGTTTACTAAGTAGCCAAGTTAATGATTGGTTTCCTAAATCAGAAAAGAACATTAAAGAAAATATGTATAAAAGGAGCTTAAAATTTTGAATGTGTTTACATTCCCAGAGGAAAGCAAATTTGATTAAAATTTCTTTCTAATTTTTTATAATAATTTTTTTTGTATACTTATCCACAAAGTAGAATTTATGGCAGATGTTTGCCTTGGGTCTGGAAATGAGGCTCTCTTTCTTGAGAGGTGTACTAAGTAGACTATCACATCTCATTGATAATTCAAAATATGTATATAAAGGATAGATAATAGTACTATATTCCTGTGATATAGACAGTTTACTCAGGCAGTCAAAGAAGGAGGCGTTATGTAGGCTTAATTCAAGTATTTTCAACCTAAAGTTTTATGGGGGCAATTTGAATATAGCTATAGTGTTCCTTGGAAAGTGAATAATTACTTCAGTGTTTATACAAATAATACTGTTCTTTCTTTGGATATTCATGAAATTTAATTTTAACTTTTTTTTCATAGATCCTGTTATTAATTTCAAAGATCTGTTATCTGTAGTATATATATCTCACAGAACACATGTAAATGTCAGAGTGGTCCTCTGTAGAAAGGTTAGTAAACTTTCAAGATGTATTTTTACAATAAGATCGTCTTACTGTGACTATGTTTTTCATTGAGTAGTTTGCAACAGATCCAAGTCTTATTTTTGTTTGTTTCATAACAGAAAAGAAGCAGTTTTAAACTGGATGTGGTGGTGTATATCTTTAGTCAGACCACATGGAAGGCCCAGGCAAAAGGATCATATGCTCGAAACCAGTCTGTATAAAACAGTGAGAATACTTTAAATAAGTTACACACATACATAAATAAATAAAAATGTATTCATTTTAGAAAAGAATTATCTTTATGTAATTGTAAGACCTCAGTATGACATTTTTTTGTTTTGTACCTTTGAGATGGGCTTTCTCTGTGTACCCTGGCTGTGCTGGAAATAATTCTGTAGACTATGCTGGTCTCCAACTCAGAGAGATCCTTTTGTCTCTGCCTCCCAAGTGCTGGGATTAAAGGTGTAGGACACTACCATCTGCCTCCAGTATATCAAGGGTTCCTTATTCTTTAGACAGACCCTTTCCACAATTGCAGATTTATTACCAGAAAATACCACTCTCTGCCGGGGCCCTCAGGAGGTCTCATCTTCCTCCTCTTGATCTTCTTCCCTCATCTTCCTTTCTTTGCCGAAGAAAAAAACCACTACATCCCGAGTTCCTTGTAAACTGTTTCCCTTAAGACACAGTCTTGTTAAATTTTCAGACACACCTGGAAGTTGTGACCTTCTCTTCAGTTTGACAAGTGGATGCTGTGTCCACGTCTGCATCTGTGTCTGCTCCTAGCCTTTTCTAATGGATACACTATATTTCAAAGGGCCTGGCTTTCTAAATTGATTTTTATTTTTTATATATTTTATTTGGGGTGTGTGTGTCCAAGTGTGAGTATGTTCATGCTTCATGAGAAAGTGAAGATTAGGGGGGCAACTTGGGGAGTTGGCTCTTCTACTGTAGATCCCAGGATCAAACCCGGGTCTTCAGGTTTGACATCAAGTGCCTTTTATCAGCCAAGGGTTCTGCTGGCCCCTTAGGTCTAACTATTTGACATTATGACATGACGTTGTTATCTAAAAATGTGTTGGGCTTCATTCATAGCTACCCTCATATGCTTGCAGCTTATGCACCTCTTGGAACATAATTTTAATAGTTTCTGTGTCTTTTCAACTTTGTGGAAATAGTTTCCTATAATTTGTTTATCAAAGTTTCTACAGTTTGTCTTCAATTTACACTTGATTCCAATTTACTTTGGAAGAGTTGGTTAAGCTTTGTGCTTCATTTTGATTATGACATTTTCTTTCCTGTACTAATAACCCTTGACCACACTATCCATTTAGCCATGTCATCATATCTGGCCACATAGCTTTCCTTCTGAATTTATTCTATAGAGTATTATATGGTTCCTTATTGATAGATATTTAAGTTTCTTATTTTTCCATGTTTTTATTAACATCATCTTATGTATATCCTATTTGTGGTAACAACTCTAGGATATTTTGCCTACATCAAAGTGTGTTTATTCACATTTTACATTTTGACATATTTTGCATATAACTCTTGAAGGTAACTGACCAGTTTACATTTTCACGTTGTTCTACATTAACTTTGCCTTGACACTTTATCCTAATGGTTTGAAGCAGGTCATATAGATTGATTTCTTTCCGTATGTACTTAGATAGAAACAGTTCTTCTTCATTGTTAAGTAGGTTTTACTCAATGTGTAAAACATAGAAAATAGAGTCATATTCATGAAAGCTTGATAGTTATAAAACTGAAAAATTCTTTTCAAAGCAAAGGCTGATCTAAAAGAAAATAAACTGGGAGTTTTCCATCACTGGAATAATGGTGAACCACCATGACAGATAACATTATTATCTATTAATATTGAATTTTCCTGCATTACTCATCAGCTATGAAATTTGTCAGAGTTGGAATTTTTGTTAGAAAAGATGCAATAATATATTCAAATATATACAAACTTACTTTCTTTGAGATTAAAATGTCTTAGAGAATTTAACCAAATTTCTCGCTGTTTCTGAGAACTTATTTTTATTTCAAAGAAGGAACTCATTTAGAAAGAAATCTTACAAATTACTATGTGACCATTTATTTTTTAAACTTAAGCTAAATAACAACATACACCTTACTGGGATTAATTCTTTGGGATTAAAGTGATTTATATAATTTTTGGTTAGCATAGACTTGCTAAACAAATATTCTTGCCAATGCAATCATTAACTTGACTGGGAAAAAAAAACTGAAGTAGAAAACATTATCCTTAGAATGGTCAGGTTATGTAAAAGTGTCTTGTATGCCCTAGTTCTGCTATCCAAGCTCAGTCCTGTCACATGTCAGTTACTCAGTAATCTTTATTTAATAATGTAATAAGCTCATGAAAACTTATTTGATTGAGATAATGATCACTTTATTAAATTTTATGTATACTGTTATTAATACCTTATTTCAACAAATTAATAACATCTAACATGCTTGTTAGAGAATCATTGTAGTTTTTATGTTATTTACTACATATTTTAATACATCTCTACTCAGTGCAAGAGTAATGTCAGATTAAGTAGAGCCACATTATCAAATAGCTCAAAATATTTTATAGTCTAGGAAAAATGGGATTGTAAGCTGACAAGGTAAGGTGATCAGTGGTTAGAAGTACTTGCACAAGCATGAAGAACTGAATTCAGATTCCTAGCACCCATGTGAAAAGCTGCGTGTGGTCATATGTGACTGCAAGGAGATAAAGACATAAGGTCACTAGGCTTGCTGACCATTACCCTGTTCCAGGTTCAGTGAGTGACTCTGCTTCAAGGAAATGAGGTTGAGAGAGCTAGAACAAAACACTCAGGATCCTTCTCTAGCCCCATGGATAAGCATGTGTATCTGAACACATACATTCACATATACCACACAGAGAACATAATTTGAAAGTATATTCTTTTATTGTTTATTATTAAATTACTTTGTTATTACAATAATTGAAAGGAGACTTTTACATAAAAACATTGTATACCTTTTAAAGAATTTTGTATTTTTTATAATTTTTGTTTGGTGTTCCCTTTGCAGATATTACAGATTTTGCAGTCCCAGCCAGATGCAGCATACCAGATATCACAACAAGTGGGTTGGCAAGACACCTTTGTTCGACTTTTCTTAAAAGCAAATTTTGAAAATGTAAATTCTCTTCATAAACATGGAAAGGCTGTTTCAGTGAATGGAAATAAAAATATGTCAATTGAAAAGCTAGATGATGAAAAAATGACATTAGCTGATGTATCTTCAGATCATTGGAGTTTGGAAGATAGTCAGTCCCTGAACTCGAACACACCATTATATCAGGAAGATAGCTCTGAAGGAGAATTATCTTTCAAGTCAGAGAATCCAGAAGAATTGTGGCATAGTAACACTTCCCATCTGAGTTTGGATCTCAGTGGCGTTGACTCCTGTGAACTCAGTGAGAGTGGGAGTCACATGCCGGACAGCTCACCTAGCAGCACACCATCCCCAGTTGAGTCTACCAAGTCCTTTTCTGTACGCTCTGACAAAGAAAGAAGTATCACAAATGAAATGGACTTTAGTGATGACTTCTCTTTCCTTGAAAGCCAAGAGGTAAATTTGCACATCATTCCAAATTAAGTCTTAATATTCTTGTTACCGTTTCTGGTCCTTTGTTACTAATATTTTCAGTTCATAGTCTAAGCCTCATGATCTAAAATTTAGAAGGGTGATTGTCACTAGTCACTTGGAAATATGTTGCTTTTTAAATTTTCTTTTGTTGTGTGTGTATGTGTGGTAATAGAAATTAAGCATACTGGCTTACATGTATGTATGTGTACCAAGTATGTGCCTTGTGTCTGTCGAGGTCAAAAAAGGGCATTGAATGTTCTGGAACTCAAGTTATGAATGGTTGCAAGCCACCATTTTGGGTGCTTGGAATTGAACCTGGATCTTTTACAAGAGCAGTAAGTACTCTTAACTGCTGTACCATCTCTTCAGCCCTTCATCACTGTCTTTTGAATAAAGCCTGCATCTTTTCCATCTTGTGTCTTGAGTTAATAAAGAAACCTTAAAAGGGGGCTGGAGAGAGTTGATTTAGCAATTAAGAGCACTTGCTGCTTTTCCAGAAGATTTGAGTTCCATTTCTAGAAATCACAACCGTATGTAACTAGCTCCAGGGGATCAGAGAGCTTTGGGTTCTTTGGGCACATGGACTCATGTGCACATACGTGCAGACACATAGACCCACACATAATTAAAAAAAAATCTTTAAAAATCTTATATAAGTAATAAGTATATGTAGATAGCTCTGTGTTATGCTTTTTAACATGTTCTAACTAATAATTTGGTATTATTTAATGTTTTTCATAGGGATGTGAAGAGGAGCTTCTTCAGTTGCTTACAGATATTTTGAATTATGTCATGTGTAAAGGACTTGATAAGTCTGATGAAGACTCTTGGATTGAACGAGGACAAGTGTTTTCAGCATTAACTAGACCAGGGATATCAAGTGAGCTTCTTCGACCATCATATGAAGTAAAACTAACGTAAGTATTCAGTTAGTGATTTTTCGAGCCTTCCCAAACAAAGTGGGAGTCTAAAGTTAAATACTGAATCTCTAATTCAGTATATAGAAGAAGTAGAGAGGGGAAAAAACTATTTAATTTTTTTCTTCCTTGGTATTACTATTCTAGTAGAGTGTGGAAAGAAGCACAAAACAATTCCAGTGTCAGGAGATTTAAATATATCTGAAGTGATTTTAAGGGTGGGTGGTACATGTGGGTCATATGGTTATTTTAGTTTTTTGAGACACCTCCATGTTGATTTTCATATTTACAGTAGTTTACATTCTCACCAGCAATAAAAGAAGGTTGTTCTTTTCCTACATCTTCACCACCATTTCTTGTCATTTGTTCTTCTGAGAGACATTCTGACCCTAGGGTGAGATAGAATCTAAAAGCTGTTTTTCTTTGTGTTTTCTGGACGTTTAAGGATGTGCAACACTTTTCCAGCATTTACTAATTAGGTTCTTTTGAGAACTATCAATTCATTAAGTCACTTCTTTAGCTAGTTTTTGGGGGAGGGTTTTCTTTTTATAGTTCTTTATATATTTGGGACGCTAATCTGATGTTTAGTTAACAGGATTTTTCTTTAATTATGTAGGCTTTCTCTACACTGGTAATTTTTTCCTTTTAAGAAGCTTTTTAGTGTCATGTTCTTCCATTTTTCAATTCTTGGCATTATTTCTAGTGCTTTTGGAGTCTTTATAAGAAATTCTTACCTATATTTTGTATATTTCTGTAGGATTTTTAAACTATCAGATTTTAAATTAAGGTCTTTGATCCATTTTTAATTGATTTTTATGTAACATGAGAGGCGCGGACCTATATCATTTCATTTTTAACATGCCAAAATCCAGTTTCCCAGCACAGTATGATAAGTTTTATGAAATAATATGACTCTAGTTGTGTACCTTTATTTCTTAATTCTTTATTTCATTGTTGTACAGATCTGTTTTTGTGCTTGTAACATAATGTTTTAGTCTTTTGCTCTGCAATATATGGGAGATCTGTTGTGATACTTGTTATGTTGTTCCTTGAACTTTGGCTGTTTGAGGTCTTTTATTATAACATTTTTTAGGGATTTTTTTTTCTAGCTTTATGAATGTTGTCATGAAATTTTTATGGGGATGACATTGAATCTATAAGTAATATACCCATCTTCACAGTATTAATTCTAATTCATGAGTGTGGGAGGTGTTTTCCTTTTCTAGTGTATTTTATTAGTGTCTTGAGGTTCCTGTGGGTAGAAGTTACTCATAGGTTTGTGGTTGTTTTAAGCTATCCTGAATGAGATGAGAGTCTCTTTCATCCTATCCAGCCCTGATTTCTTTCTGTGATAAGCTAGTTACTTGTAATGGTGATTGTGTTCATTGAACAAAGATAAAAGAGTTTAGCAGTTTTAGAGGTCTACTGGTAGAGTGTAGCATTATTAAATACTTTGCAAATAGGTCGGTTATTTGACTTCTTTTGTTCTTAATTGCTGCATCCCTTTTATTTCTTTGCTTTGTTCTAAGAAGGTTTCATAGCACTACATTGAATTTCAGTATAGAATAAGCATTTGATTTTAGAAGAAATGCTTTAATCTCTCCCTTCCCCCATCATGTAGTTTAATGTTAGCACTTAGTCTATCATGTAGTCTCACAAGTTAAGGATGTTCTGTCTGGGGGCTTTTACCATGAAGGAGTGTGAAACTTGTTGAGAGCCTTTTCTACGTCTAATGAGATGATAATGTGACTTCTATTCTATGTCTTCTATGCCTGTAATGTACTGTATTATACTTAAGGATTACTGTTTGTAGAACCATCCTTGAATCCTAGAATGAAACCAACTTAGTTGTGGTGTATGATCTTATCAATGTGTTCCTAAAGTTGCTTTGCAGAAATTTTTATTATCTTTGTGTTGTATTCATTAAAGAAATATTTTTCTTGTTATTATGTGTCTTGGTTATTTTTATAATGCTGTGACAAAGCACCCTGACTGAAGCAACTTATAAAATAAAGTGTTTAATTTCTGGCTTGTGGCTCCAGAGAGTTGGAGTCTATGACCATCATGGTGGGGAGCATGACAGTAGGCATGGCAGTGGAACAGTTGCTTAAAATCACATCTTTTTTGATTTTTTGATAAAAGGTTTCTGTGTGAGGCTTTGGATCCTGTCCTGGAACTCGCTCAGTAGACCAGGTTAGCCTAGAACTTACAGAGACCCACCTCCCTCTTCCTCCCAAGTGCTAATCTCAAAGGCATGCGCTTTCACTGCCTAGTTTGAAAGCTTACATCTTGATGTCCAAGTAGGAGATAGAGAGCGCCGAGAGCCTGCACCTGGTAACACACAGTCTCCAACAAGGCCCCACTTCCTAATCCTTTCTAAACAGTTTTGCTAACTGGAACCAAGTATTCAAGCATATGAGCCTGTAGGGGTCAATCTCAATCTATCACATTGTGTCTGTATCTGGTTTCGGATCAGGGTAATTTGGTGCTTCACAAAACGAGTCTGATAATGTTCCTTACCTTGCTATTATTTCATGGAACAGTTTAAGGAATGTGATGGTTAGTTTTTGTCAACACTAGTTACAGTCATTTGGAAAGAGGAAACCTCAATTGAGAATATATCTATATAAGAAAGAAAGCTTGTGGGGTGTTTTCTAGATTAATGATTGATTTAAGAAGGCTCAATTCACTCTGGGCAGTCCTACCCCTGAATAAATGGTCTTTGGTAATATAAGAAGGCAGCCTGGGTAAGCCTTGAAGAGCAAAGTTCCTCCAGGGTTGCTGTTTCAGGTTCTGACCTGAGTTCTTACCCTACAGGCTTTGCAACCTTTGCAAACTTTGTTCGTCGTTCGTAGGTAGCTCAGGATTTTAGTGTGATTTTTTAATTTTTATTTTTGTCCTCTTGCTCCCACCTTGAAAATGCCTTTCTGTGTAGTGCTGGCTCCGGGGAGCTCACAGTGAGCCTCCACAGTGCTGGGATTAAAGGTGTTCCTGTGGTAACTCAGCTTTTAACAGTAGATTCTCAAGATGATACCTGCACTCTGCCCTCTTAAATCACACAGGTAGCCTGGAGGCTTTCCCCTCACTGCTGACTCATCCACTAGAGGTCACTGCCTCACCAGAGCGTGCGCCTCTGTTCCAGGATCGTGGAGGCTGTGGGCTTGTCCGCAGGATGGGACTATTTTTCTCTTCCTGGCCTAACTTTGGAAGGCTTCTTCTGCTTCTCCCTTTAATAGGTCTCAGAGCCTAGAGTTTTGCTCCCTGTCTTTTCCACCAAATTTTTCAAGTATTCTTTCAGAACTTCTGTAGATTTTTGATTTTCTTCTTCTATCTCTTTATTTGGAGGAGAGTCAGTTTCTTCTCTTATTCTAACTTCTTCTTTCATACTGCATCCCACAAAAGCAGCCTGCCATTTTACCCAGAAGTCTTCCATCTACAGTCTTAGGGACAAGCCTGCTGGTGAGAGTGTATCTTTAGAGTTACAATGCTGCTAATAAACGACTGGGTTTTTTTTTTTTTTTCAGTTTTTCTTTCTAAGCTTATAATGATTTTAAGAGGACTTTATTTTACACTTAGTTTGCTACAGAAGATGCTAGAATGGGCGGTCACAGAAAATAGAGATGCAAAAAGTAGTTCTGTAACTGCTGATAATGCCTTCCAACTGATGCTGACCATACAGGACTTTCTGCAGTCAGAAGGAGTGGATAATCCAAACATGTGGACTGAGAAGGTCAGTAATGTCCTGTTGAAACTGCATCCCAGGGCCCAGTGTAGTGGCCAACGCCTAGGACTTAACATTTAGGAGGGTGAGGCTGAAGGACTGTCACAGTTTCAGTCCGGAATGGGCTACATAAACAGTGCTGGTTAGCCCGAGCTACAGTAACCTGCTGTGGCAAACAAAACAGTATAAATAGATACATATTTTGGGTGTTTAGGAATTATTTTTAAAAATTTGCACTTCTTTTTGGAGAATGAATGTTTAATCAAATGAAGCAAACAGAGTTTATTAGTTCTTAAAATGATTCTTTGGTTTTTGGCATCTACACATTTTTATGTTTTGCAACATTCACGATTGGTATTAGCATTGAAGAAAAGTCCGTTCATTTTAAAAGTAGATGTTTTTATTTCTCAATTTTTGTTTTGTGATAGCTTTTGGAAGATACCACACAGCTCCTTGACTATCTGTCAGTATGGTACTCCGAGAATCCAGGATGGGTAAAAGTCTCTCAAATACAAATCCAGTTGCTTCTGGAATTCATTGGAAGGGGCAGTTTGCAGGTGCGTCATTTCCATCATGGTGTTTTCTGTCTCTTCACACACTGATGATAACAAGATAGTAATGCCTTTTCAGTACCTTATTATGTTGTATTTATCTTGATATACCTGTATTGTGCACGCCTGTTCTTGGAGGTCAGAGACTACTTGTTCAGAACTTGTCAGTTCTCTCAATCCACCACATGGGTTTGGGGATCAAATTCAGGTCGTTAAGACTTTGTAGCGCACACCTTTACCACTTGAATCTTTTCTCAGACCCTCTTTCAGTACCTTTCGAGTTTCAAAAAATATTTTATCACTTGAAATGTCAATTTAAGATCAGAAAATAGCTTAAGCAGCTTTTTGTCATTCTCAGACCTAGGACTCTAATTTTAATACTTTCTTTATAGGGTTTATTCACCGATCATTGTGCTCAGGGTGGTTTGCTAGCTGCTAAGTAGCTTGCAGGAATATCTCTGTGTGTGAAATTTAGGAATTATATTTTTAGAGAAAATGATTATGATGTTTTATGAACTCTTTTCTTAGTTTCTAATTCAAGATTTTATACCCTATTATATATTCGTTCACTTATCAAACTCCAATTATATACATGCTAATTGTTTTTGCTAGATTTTAGAACTAAAGATAAAATGGATTGCACAGTATTATTCCTATTGTATATTAAAATGTAAAAGGTTCGAAAATTTCTCTAACATTTGGTCTGTCATTTTTTTTAGTCTCATTAGATACTTTTAAATCATGATATTTGATATCCATTTGCTTCTTTAGTTTGTTTGCATTTGAGAGAGAGAAAGAGAGAGTGTGTACCTGCAAGCTAGCACATTTGTGGCCCAGCATGCTATGGAAGCCAGAGGACAACCTTCAGTGTTGGTCCTCAATGTGTACCTTTATTTGGAACAGGACCTTTTTGTTGCTATTTGCTTTGTACACCAGGCTAGCCGACTCATGAGCTTCCAGGGATTCTCCTATCTTGGTTTCTCATCTTTTTTTTTGAGTGGTGGAATTACAGTCTAGCACTAACATGTTTTTATGTGGACCCTGCAGATTCAAACTCAGACCATCATATTTGCATGCCCAACATTTTGCTTACTGAGCCATCTTCATAACTCTGTATTCTCTTAATATTCAATTTTATTATTTGATACAGAGGTTTAGGATGAAACAGAATTCTAGTGCTGTTCCTAAACTAAATATCATGTTGCTAAGAGTATGGAGAGGGTAAAAATTTAACATAAGGCCAATGTTCGTATTCTCATTAGCTCTTCCCTCTTCAGTGCTAGTGACTGAACAGATGGTAAAGGAGAGTTCTCTTCGGCTTGGGTTGTGCTTTTACTATGTATTTGCCCTAGGAATTTGAGGTTAATTAAATTTCTAGTTATGGACCCAGACTCCTTATATATCTATAAGTGTTCAAATATTTAATGGTTCCATGTAACCAAGATAGACTTCACTGAGATTTGTTCTCACTCAAATAATTGGGAGTTGCTAATTAAGATAAATTTAAGCAAGATTCAGTTGGTCTACATATTTGCGATTCCGTTAAGGACACAAATAGCTGCAAATGGCAATTGGACCTATTTTCAGCTCCATTTCTCCTGGAGAATACATTGCTGCTTCCTAAAGTCATTGTTGGCAGATAGTTCTTCACAAGTTGGATGTGTTTGTTCTGTTTAACCGAGTGACTAACTGCTCTTGTTAGCTATTCTTTTCTTGTTATTTGTTTTTTATTTTGGGCTTTTTTGTTTGATTGATTGTTTTGAGACAAGTTCTCTCTATTTATTCAGGCTGTCCTTGAGTGGCTTGGGTTTTTTTTGTTTGTTTTTGTTTTGAGATGTGGTCTCTACCTAGCCCTGGCTATTCTGGAACTTATGTAGATCAGGCTGTCCTGAAATTAATAGAGATCTGCCTACCTGTGCCTCCCAAGTACTGGGATTAAAGTTGTATGCCACCACACCTGGATTTTCACTTTTTTGAGGGTTTTGTTTTGTTTTGTTTTGGGGTTTTTTTTTTGTGTGTGTGTGGGTGTAGTAAACAACTATGGAAGATGGAAACTGCTTATTTTTGTTTGTTTGTTTGTTTGTTTTGACTGCCCATTGTTTGTTGACTGCCCATTGTAATAAAATTAATCTAAGATAAAGATCAACTGAATATATAAAGTACTGAGATTTCCTAGACTATGTGTTTCTCTCTGAGCTAACAGTCTTAAATGTCTTCTCATTTTTATTTTACTTAGAATTGGAGTTGGGGGGCTGGAGAGCTGGCTCAGAGGTTAAGAGTACTGGCTGTTTTTCCAGAGGTCCTGAGTTCAATTCCCAGCAACCACATTGTGGCTCACAACCATCTAGAATAAGATCTGGTGCCTTCCTCTGGAGTGCAAGCAGAGCAATGTATACATAATAAATAAATAAATAAATCTAAAAAAAAAAAAAAAAGAAAGAAAAAGAAAGAATTGAAGTTGGGGAATCAGTCCAAATGGTGATAATGTGATTATTAAAATTTTTGTAGGTCTTTGTCTCTCTTTAAATAATTTCATGTTTTATGCCAATGACTATGAAACCATAACACACTTAACTTGTTATCTTGGAAGTAAAGTAAGTTTGTAGTTATTGATAGTTACTATATAAAACTTTGGAAATGGTGGAGTGAGGCAGATCTTCTGCTAGAATTAAATGTTTAGTTGAATGCTCTTTTTTTCATTTAACCTATTTTCTTCCAGGTTTGTGCAATGGCATCAGCTAAGCTAAATGCCCTTCTTCAGACCAAAGTCATTGAGAACCAAGATGAAGCATGCTATATTTTAGGGAAACTAGAACATATTCTAAGCCAGTCAATCAAGGAACAGACAGAAACCTATTCATTTCTGATTCCTCTTTTCCGTACTCTGGTTTCTAAGATTTATGAGCTTCTTTTTATGAACTTGCATCTGCCTTCTTTGCCTTTTACTGAGGGAAGTGCCTCATTTTTTGAAGATTTTCGAGAATACTGCAATTCAAATGAATGGCAAGTTTACATTGAAAAATACGTAAGTTTGAAAATTTTTCAGTGATTCATTTATGAGCGTGTGTACATGAGTATATGCATGCATGTATGTGTGGGTATATGTGGCACACACAGACTAGAAGAGAGTGTGAAACCCCTTGGAGCTTGGGTTGTATGATACCTGAAGTGTTATGTGAGTGCTGGGCCTGAACTCCAGTCCTGTGACTGCTCCCAGCAAGCATTCTCTTAGCCACTATCTCGCTAGTCTCACAGTTCTATGAGTTTTGTTTTGTTTTGTTTTTTTCCCTTGAGCAAGACTTTTTTTTGCTGACTTATCATTTGTATAGAGGAGTGTGTAAATTCTATGTATTCTTTTTTTAAATTTAAGATTATACCTTACATGAAGCAGTATGAAACACATACGTTTTTTGATGGTCATGAGAACATGGCACTTTACTGGAAGAGTTGCTACGAAGCCTTAATGGTGAATATGCATAAAAGAGACCGAGAGGGAGGAGAAAGTAAGCTCAAATTCCAGGTAAAACATTCAGTGTTTTATTCATTGAGTTTTAACACTGGCCACCAGTGTTTACTGTCCATATGGAAGTAATTGCATCAGAAATTTGGAAATAAATATGGCCTAAAAATATTTCATAATTAGGATAAAAATGCTTGATCATTAATCATTGAACGGCTAAGTATGACACTTTGTGATTGTATAAAACATCTTATTAAATTGAAAATCTGCAGGTAGATACTACTAAGGTGTCTTGATATGCCCCCCTCACTCACACAAAAGTTAATTTCAATTAAACATTTTAAATGTAAAGTTATTTCTCTCTCTCTCTCTCTGTATGTGTGTGTGTATGTGTGTGTGTGCATGTACGTACTTACGTACCTGAATACATGTTTGTGCATGTGTGTGTGTTCATGTACGTGCGTACTTGAATACATGTTTATGCCTGTGTAAGTATAGGAGACCTGAGAGGTCAGAAAAGAATATTAACTCTCTGAAACTAGAGTTAAAGGTAGTTGTGAACCACTGTGTTGTACTGGAACTAACCCTGGTTCTTCTGTAAGAGCAAGAAGCACTTTTAACCCCTGAGCCATTTCTTCAGCCCTCTATTAAAAACAAATAGATAAAAGCAGAAAAATGGAGAAAAATCAGTGAATCTAAAATCAAGGTCTTCAAAATGTTAACAGAATCAATAAACTTCTAGTTAGTTTGACAAACAAAAGTGAAAAATTGCTTCCAGCAGAAATGAAGGAAGCAGTTTTGTCATCAATCTTACAGATATAAGTTGTTCAGTACTCAGAAATATGACTATTCAGATCCATCAATTTATTGGTGGACAGAGGTTTTAAAACTAATTTTAAATGTTAGAAATAAACTGCACAGTCTTCTGTCTATTAATAAAGTTAAATTTATATACTGTTAAAAAGAGAAAATGCAAGCCCTGAGTGGTTCTACTAGCAAATTTGCCTAACTTTTTACTTGTATGTTTATTTTTTTGAAGCAGGGTCTCATGTTGCCCCTCTTGGCTTTGAACTAATTTTATGTATCTGCAAAGATGACCTTTAACTTAGGACCTTCATGTTTGCACTTTCCAAACAAGTGTGCTGCTGTTAGTGCCTTTTTTTTGATTGAACCCAGGGACTTTTAGGCAAACATGCTATTAGTCACATCACATCCCCTTCCTGTAAGCGCCTGTGCTTACTTACAGGCCAACGGAATTAGGCCATTTTGGAGAGGCCGCAGCATATCTGAGGCTGTGACAATTTACTGAAAGCAATCAGACTTTTTATACATGTATCAAACAGAATATAATGGCAATTGCCAGGATCAATACAATTGTAGTTGCCAGGATACAGTGACATTAGCAAGCCATACAGGGTACATAAGATTAATGTGTAAGACCAATTGTCCTGTCAAGTTTCCTTGACTCCCTGGCTACTAAGGGGACATACAGAGAAACACAAAGTGACCTGAATGCTTCACTGTCTGAGGAAGGGCATCAGTATCTCTCTGGAACTAGAAGGCACATTGTGCCCAAGAGCCCTGGACTCCAACCTGAAAGACCTATGACTCATGCTTCTCAAGGCATCTAGGCCAGGCCAACCCCATTGTTTCCTGTACCATTTCACTACCAAACATTTAATGAAGAAGTTATATTCATGTGATAAGGGTAGTGATGATCATACTTGGTTTTCATGGAGCTTTGTGAATTCCCCAGTTTTCTCAGCAGTGATCTGTTTTAGTCATACCCAGGTCATTGATTTTCTTTCTACACAAGTCTGGTAGAAGCTACAATTTATTGACAGCTTGTTTTTCTTGAGTTATAACTTGTATTTTAAATTTTAATATTTTTTTTTTTGAGATTGTCTTATGTATTCCAGAGTGGCCTCAAACTTGATATACAGCTAAGGATAACCTTAAACTTCTGATCTTCCTGACTCCACTTCCTTAATGTTGGGGTTATGGGCATGAGCCACCACTTTTGGGGTTCTGGGCAAACAAATTCAGCTTGTTTCACTGACCTATTTTATCAGCCATTTTGTGTGTGTGTGTGTGTGTGTGTGTGTGTGTGTGTGTGTGTGTGTTTTCCCTTTTTTTTATGTGTCAGAATATCTAAGTAGAACATAAATGAAATTCTACCATCCCGATCAAAGAGAAATATTGTAATGAAATAAGAAAATTATGTTATCTCCTCATACACCATTTTTATTAACCAAATTAAATACATTACTCAGTATTCCTTTTGCTGTTTATTCAGGAGTATTTTGTGGAGCCATTTAATCGGAAAGCACGTCAAGAGAACTTGAGGTACAATAATATGATTAAACAACTTAGCAGTCAGCAGTTGGCCGTCTGTAGACGATGGAAGGCAATTCGACTCTATCTTACATGCGAAAGGGGGCCGTGGGCCGAAAGGTAGGTGCACATTTGGTCTTTTAGAACTGCGGCAGTAAATTTTAAACTTATAAGCCATCTCCTTATTTCCGATATTTAAAGAGTACTTTGAACTTTATTGTCTTTTAATGAATTGGTTTGAGATGATTAGAGGTTGCTACATATGTGATATTTATCATGTGTTGTTTTTCCTTTTACCCTGATACTGCATGTGTTAGAATCTTTCTCCCTCATTAAGTTATAGTTGGTAATGTTATATACATCAGCACTTTACAGTTTACCACTCCTGTTTTGGTGTATATTTTCATCCCTTTTGTTAGCTCTTCAGCCTGCTGATTGAGAGGAAAGTATTTAGTTTTTGCCACCTTGAGCTGTTATGACCAGTACTGCCGTGAACAGCTGTGTCTAAATGTTGGTTTGAGAGCGTGCTTCTAATCCTTCTGGGTATATAAAATATGTGCAATTGCAGGGCAGTGTTTCATGTTTAACTTACAAAGAATTGACCCTCTCCATCTGCTGCATCATTTTATTTTCTGAGTATGAGTATTGTTTTCCAATTTTACCATGTTCTAGCCAGTGCTTGTCACTTTCCAGTATTTCCAGTGTCCTTCCCGTTGTGGATAAAGCATTACATTGTAATTTTGCTGTCTACCTTTTGAATAACAGTGCTGAGCACTGTTTGATGTGCTTGCTGTCGGCTTGTTTTCTTTACCTGCTTATCCAGCTGAGTTGATTTTGTTGGTGTGTCTGTGTTAGAATGTGTTCTCAATAACTATCATTAGGTGATTTTCAAATATGTAGGTGATTTTTCACTTTCTTCTTTTAAAAAAAACTATTTTTGTGCATTGGTATGAAGGTGTCATATCCCCTGGAACTCTAGAGTTACAGATAGTTGTGAGCCACTATGTGGTTGCTGGGAATTGAACTCAGTACCTCTGGAATAGCAGATAGGGCTCTTAACCATTGAGCCATCTCTCCAGACCCAATTTTTTACTTTTTCTATAGTGACCTTTCTTGTTCAAAAGCTGTCAATGTTAATGAATCTTATTATTTTTTTTGTCTCTTGCATTGCTTTCGATAATGTATTTAGGAAAGTGTACCTAAGCCCAAAGTCAAATATTTAGTCTTAATTCTATGCATTTTACTGTCTTATCTTTGATATTTTGGTCTTCCACTCATTTCCAGCTCTCTTTATTTGTAACAAAACGTTTAAGTACTGTTATAATCATGAAATTGCATTTAACAAAAAGAATAAAGTAATCAAACTAGAAGTATGACAGTTTTCAAATCTTATTTATCTGCTATTAAACCTCATGGCATCTTGGGTAAATGATTTAGGTTCATCATGTATATGTCATAGTTAAACATGCTCATTTTTGACGGTTGTCCAGATGATATGAACATTTAAATGTGTTGAGAAGTAACAGCTAGCATATAACGAGTATTAGGCTGTGTCACTGTGCCTTGTTTCTATTCCTCCCCCATCACACTGCTTTCCTTATAATTTACACAAGACTTTATTTTTGGGATAATGGAAATCAAACCCAGGGCCTTGTGCATGCTAAGCAAATGTCCTTAGAATTTTAAGTAATTTTACTTGTTTGAATGTTTTTAGGAAGCAGAACCGAATTCACTGGAAACTAGCTAATGTAGAAAATTACTCCCGCATGAGGCTGAAACTGGTACCAAATTATAATTTCAAATCTCATGAGGAAGCCAGTGCCTTAAGAGATAATCTAGGTGAGTTGCAGTATCTGCCTGTTTAATAAAGAGATGATGTTGGTGGGATGCCTGTTATTTGTTGTTTTAGATGTTTACTTAGAAGTAAGAGGTATGTTGTTTTAGAGTGTATATATAAATGGCTATATGAGTTCAATCTTGTTAATTTTGGCCTAAATCTAAGTCTGTGAATCTGAGGTATTTCTTGTGATGAGTTATGGCACCTTCCTGTTTACCAAGTCTATGCCGGTTGTGTCTATGATTATTTATAGATGAAACAAGTGCCAACTTTTAGATTTTTCCCCATGTAGCATATCGGTATGTTTGGTCCTACAAAACTGAAGAAAGCCATAATGCCTGCCACTTAGAATTCTGCATTCTGAAGTTAGATATTGGATTTATTCCCTTTAATACAAAATAATTTTCTGTCCGTGATACAGACATCAACTGAATGTATCTTACACAGTAACACACAAACATTAAGGTGCTCTGCTTTGTCAGTATCCTGGGACTTGAATATTCTTAAATTTAACTGTCCTCATCACCTAGCAGACATTTTCCCCCTCTGGTGAATCACTTCAGTTTGGTGGTTGTTTAAATTGAGCTATCTCTCTGTTATTTTTCAAGAAATCCCTCTCTAGGAAATTGCTGCTTTTTCTTTTCCTTCTTATAGCGTTGCACGTGATTGAGTTCATAGCCTTTACCTCCGTTGTCTTACAGTCAGGAAAGCCACTGTCCTTTAGATTTTTTTCATTAGTTTTAGTGACTGAGGCTTGGTGTCTTGTCTCCTCACTTTCTCCCCAAATCCCTTTTGCATGACTATCGTTGCCCTTGTTCAGCTCACATTTGGGCAGTCATGTTGGTTGGACCTCGTGGGTGGGTGTACTTTCTTATGTCCCCGTGCTACAAGCTCACAGCAAACCGCGGCTCCACTGTCCTTCAGCCTCTTTTCTGAGATGTTCCCTGAGGAGCAGTTAAAGAGTTCTCTTTTCTCCACATCCTCTCCAGCATTGTTTGTCCACTGATCTTGCCATTCTGACTGGAGTCTCATGAAACCTTGAAGTTGTTCTGATTGTATTTACCTAGTTGCTTGGGACATGAACATTTTAAAAAACTTTTTTTCCATTTTTCTTCTTTTAAAAATGTTTTGTTTTGGTCCCAGGCCCATTGTTTTTATTAACCCTATGTCAGATGTTGCTGGCAAAGATCCTTTTCACCTGTTGTTGTCATTGTTAACTATGCAGAGGATTTTTTGTTTTTAGAGTAATATAATTTAATGCAGAAAAGAAAACTCATAGGTGAGTTGGGGGCTTTGAACTAAGTTAGTAGCCTTTCATGTAGAATGGTATCTTTTTATTCTTTTTTTTTTTCTTGTTAAAAAAATTCTTTTTTTTCCATGTACCCCCGTGCAGAGGCATTTTAGTTTTATGAAGTTCCATGTAAGTTTTTAAAAGGTAGAAAACACAGACCTGAGGCAGGACAGAACGTAAATGTAGTATACCAACTCAGAGTCCATGTTCTTTTCTATAACAAAATCTTTAGTTAATATAATATAATTTATGTATATATCACAGTTACCTGCTATTTTCTGTGTACTTCAGAAAATAATGATTCAGCTATTTATTACCTGTCAGGTATAGACAACTAACTTGACCATACAGTCTTTTTTGAGGTGGAGTCTTGATGTAGCCCTGGCTGCCCTAGAACTCACTATGTAGACTAGACTGGCCTCTGACTCACAGAGATACACCATCTTCTGCCTTCCAAGTACTAGGGTGAAAGGCATGTGCCACGATGCCTGGACTAGCTCTCATTTGATATTTAGTACAGGTGCACAATCACATTGATGTTAACACATTGTAATTATTTTATTACTAGCATGCTTTTAATTAAATATAATTATGCTTCATGAACCTGTAATTTGCAGTCAACTCTATATCAGACTGTGCTAATCCATTATTTAGCTTATTTAGCCATTATTAAAAATAACTAATTTTAAAGCATGTTTTTTTTATTACAATGATTGATAATTTTAAAAAAATCATCAAGCATCATAACTGTTTAAAATGTAGAAGTGCTGTAATATTTTGTACTATTTTTAACTGATTCTTTTTGCTTAACAGGTGTCCAACACTTGCAGCCTTCTAGTGACTCTTTGCTTTTGGAAGTAGTGAAACAAGTTAAACTTAGTGATTTGGAGGAAGATAAACTAGAACTTCTGGAAGAAGACATGGTACCCAGAGTAAATATGTATGTATGAGTATTTGAAAACATTTAAATTATGTATGAGGAATGGGATTGTAAAATTGTGGATTTTCTTTTTGCTTGTTTTTCCAGAGTGCAACAGTTAATATCCCACTGGCTGTTAAAAGTCTGAGTATTTATTGAAATTACTGAGGAAGGCTTTTTTAACCTGGTATTATTAGGATCTGTGTCTTGAAATTATGAAATATTTTTAATTGAAAACATTATATCAACTGACATATTCCTTAGGCTGTGTTTATGTGGAAATGTGCAGCAGAGCTTGGGATATAACATAGCAGTAGAGGGTTCACCCAGTATGCATTCCACAAGGCCCTGGATTTGATCTAGGATCTGAGAACTTAGGATCAGAAAGAAAATTATCAGTATAAAATATGAAAACAAAAGAAAAATAAAGACATACAAAGAAATCTGTTCAGGAGACATGAAAAAGATAAATAATTATAGAAACAAAATTTAGTAAAAAAAAAAAAAAAAGAAATTGCAAAACCAAACTTCCAGCTGGACTGGTTAGGATTTTCAAAATGACAACATAATCAGTATGTGTCCCCGTGAGTGAGATAAATTGAAGATGGCTACTTTAAATGTTTTGTTTGTACAGTGATGAGAAGGAAGAGCAGGACCACAAGGAAAAATTGGTGTTGGCTGAAGACTGTGAACTCATTACAGTAATTGACGTAATTCCTGGCAGATTGGAAATCACTACTCAACACATTTACTTCCTCGATAACAGTATTGACAAAGAAGATGGTGAGTAGTTCTGGAAAAAGAACTTCCAGTTACAGTATCAAGCTTCATCAGTCATGAGTTAGAGGAAGAAATCAGTAAGTGATATTGTGAAGTTATACTTTATCTCGATAATGAATTAGGCTCAGACAACCATTATTATTGAAGGCAATTGATAACTTGTATGTGTACACACATACACAGTGTTAGTGATTGAAACCAGGCCATTCTTTTGTTGGTTTTGTGTTTTGTTTTGAGATAGAGTCTCTCTGTGTAGTCCTGGCTGGCCTAGAACTCTCTCTGTAGATCAGGCTGGCCTTGAATTCAGAGATCTGGAAACCAGAGCCATTCCTATACAAGGCAGATATTATCCAGACTGGCCTCATACTTCAAATCCTCTTGTCTCAGCCTTCTCAGTAGCTAGGATTATAGGCATACACACCCACAACCAGTTGCTTTTATCACTGCCATCATTATCGGAGGTTTCACTTGAGGGTATCCAAATCAGTTTATGATTATAAAATGCAATCTTAATTTTAACCTGTTTTTGTGTGTGTGTGTGTGTGTGTGTGTGTGTGTGTGTGTGTGTGTGTATATATATGTATATGTATACCATCTTGTAAGCTCTTACTTTTTATGATTAAATCTGAATATCCAACATATTTTTAAAAAGTTTTCTAAGTTTAAATATTAAGAATTACAATCTTTTCTCATAGAAAGATAGTAGAATAGCTTTGGCGTTCTCGAGTAATTTAAAAGAAACAATTTATAACTCCTAATAAATGCTTTTTTTAATAATGTGTTTCTTTTCTCTAAGTATTACTTTTCAAAACAAGAAGATACTATTTTTGCATAAAGTAAGTGGCAGCCCAGTCACAATATTTCTTCTGTTTTCAGGAGTAGGCTTTGACTTCAAGTGGCCTCATTCTCAAATTCGAGAGATTCACCTACGCCGTTACAACTTAAGGAGATCAGCACTTGAGATATTTCATGTTGATCAATCCAACTACTTTCTCAATTTCAAAAAAGAGGTGTAGTACCTTTCTGACAAATATAGAATATTATTTGAAATAGTTTCCAGTTAATGAGCCCTATTGGTATTTTGGACCGTGTTCTTAGCAAAACAAAATACGAAAGAAGAAAATGTATTCTGAGACTAGTGAGTATATGAACTTCGTTAGGATTTGTTTGAGAACTGCGGTGCTTTTTTTTAAGTGAGTATGTGTTTATAGTAGAACATTGAATATCAACCAGTAGATGCCAGGCATTATCTGATTATGTTATAGCATCCAATATATAAGAATTAGACAAGCTATGAATTGTGTGCCTGTGTTTCCTCTTCTTGTGAGGACACTAATGTTAGTATGACATTTCAGCCTCATGACAGTTTTTTTTTTTTTTTTGAACCGTATGTGTGTAAGTTGTAGTGTACCAGTGGAAACCAGAGGGCAATTTATAAGAGTTACTTCTTTGATTCCACAATGTGGTTCCTAAGGGTCAAAGTGTAGGTGATCAGGCTTGGTAGTGAGCACCTTCATCTGTCATTTTACTGTCTCCATGACCTCATTTAGTATTAATATCTCTAAATGCCCCAACTCCAATTATCAACTTGTTATTTGAGGGTAAGTTTCCTAAATCATAAACTTTGAAAGAACATATTTAAACCACAGCACCAAGTATAGTAAAGAAATTAAAAGCATAATCCACTGTTAATATGAACTGTCCAGAAGAGGAGAAGTTATATAATAGGTAGTGGATTGTGATTTTTAAGCAAATAGGCTGGAGGCAGAATTGGAGATAACTGCTAACAGATTGTGAAGTGATGAAGATTTTTCTGAAGTAAAATAATAATGATAATGGCACCACTATGAAACAGTAAGAAAATACTATTATTCTTAAAGGATTATATCTTGCTAAAACTATTACAGAATCCATACTTGTCTTGACCAGTTATTAAACTAAACAATATTTTATAGGTTAGAAACAAGGTATATAGCAGGCTGCTGTCACTTCATTCTCCTAACAGTTATGGAACAAGGTCACCACAAGAATTATTTAAAGCATCAGGATTGACTCAGGTAGGAAAATTTTTATGTTGTTGTATTGTTCAGTTTCTATCTCAGAATTTTGTTCTGATTTCTAACTTCTCTTCTCCCATTTATCTGTTTACTTGGTTGGTTAGTTGGCCTTGTTTAATAAAGTACAGTTCCTCTTGCTTTAAAATAAACTTTATTAAGTACTGATTTCTCAACCTTCTATCTCAATATATGGATTTCACTTTATAGATTACAGCATACAGATTTCATTTTTTACTGTTCACCATAATTACAGCCTTTTGCTTTTGGTCCAAAGTGGGTTAAAGTTCATTTTTATTTTGTCAGCAAAACTGATGTATAACCTCACTGTGTCTACGCATTAGAAGACTAAATGGGTTGGCACTTAGGCCAGGGTATCCTCCAATTTGCCATCCTCCTGTCTTCCCCTCCTGAGTAGCTAGAGTTACACTTGTGCGTTACTTTACTAAAACTTAACATCTATTTCCTTTGAAAATTAGTCTCTAAGAAAGAGAGTAAAAAATTAAATATAAGCACTATACTATACTCTGGTAAGTCTTCATTAAGAATTTAGTCTTGCCAGGTGTAGAAAAAAGAAAAGTTAAGACTCTTACTCAATTAAATTTTTTATTTATCTTAAAACTTTAATTTCCAAATAGACTGCTCCACTTTTGACATTTTTCTGACTATACATTCTAAAAGGAAATAGATTGTGGAGAAGTTGATTCATCTGTTTTAAACATTTTTGGCTTCCTTTCTTTAATCATGAAAATAAATTATGAAAAATTATGTTCCTTCTTAATAATTTTTACATCCTAAGAGGTTACATGATATTATTCTGATATTGTCCTTTTTCTTGTGCCATCTAGAAATGGGTGAATCGAGAGATAACAAACTTTGACTACCTCATTCAAATAAATACAGTGGCAGGACGGACCTATAATGACCTTGCACAGTACCCGGTGGTAAGTTTGGTATAAATCTCTAAAATTAATTTACAGTTTTATAATATAAACATATTATATTATATTACATATAAATAAAAGAACTAATATATTTATGTTTTTATTTATTTGGTATAGCTCAGTAGTGGAATTTTCTTGTACCATGTGTAAGGCTCTAGGTTCAATCTCTACCACTGCAAAAGAAATACACACACAATACACATACTCTGTATTTTTAAAGAAATATTATAAATATTAAGACAAGTAATTAAAACTAAAGTCTTTTTTATTTCATTTTATTAAAATATCCCAAAAGAATTATAGAAAATTACTCAATTGAATTGAAAAAAAATATGTTTTTAAAGTATTTGTAAGAGGGTAAACTATTTTTAGTGATTACCCCTTTTATCTTTAAAACCATTTCATATTTGATATGAGAATATTAGGTTCTTTCGGAGGAAATGTCTAAATTTTAATTTCACCCTTTTAGTTTCCCTGGATTTTGCAAGATTATACTTCAGAAGAGTTAGACCTTAACAACCCTGCTGTATTCCGAGATCTTTCTAAACCAATTGGAGTAGTTAATGAAAAAAATGCCAAAGCTATGCGAGAAAAGTAAGTGCTTTCTAAGTTTCTGCTGATTGCTGTCAGAGCAGCTAAGCGCTAGTTTTCAATTAAAAAGGCTGTTTTTATTTTATGAATATGATTGTTTTTCTTGCACATACATGGGTACATACACCACACATGTGCCTACAGAGGTCAGAAGAGAGTATTGGATCTGAAAATGGAGGTACAGGTGCCTGTTCACTGCTTTGCTGGGGATTGATCTCTGGTCCTCTGGTAGAGTGGCCAGTGCTCTGTCCAGCCATCTCTCCAGCCCCTACATGTTTGATTTAAAAATAAATTGTTTTTAATCTATATGGTTTTTTTGTCTGCATGTATGTCTGGTATCTGCAGAGGCCATAAAAAAGTCATCAGATATTCTAGAACTGGGGTCATGGGGTTGTAAGCCACCACATGAGTGCTGAGAACCAAACTCTGGTCCTCTGGATGACATCATGTCCTCTTAACCATTGAACCATCTTGCCATCTCCATGTTAATTTTTTTCAATGCAAACTGCTTAAATTTTTTTCACCCTTGTGCATATTCACTGTGCATGTATTATCAAAATAAATTTCATACATCATATAGTGTATGTTCTGCTTTTCTGCCACCTTTATGTCTTATTTTTCCAGGTAATTTTGTTGTATATTTACACATGCATACATGATTTTATGTATGTATATAAAACCTAGGGACCACAAGTGAGAGAACAAAAATGGTGTGTGTGTGTGTGTACATATACACACATTAATACATACACATATATGTGTATACATACAGAGACACATACACCCTGCCTGGCTCAAAAACAATGTTTATAAGACTGGCTTAATTCTCTTCGTATTATTTTTAAAGTTATATCCATTTTTGTGCAGATGGTGTTAACTGCAATCTTCTATGACTAACAGTGGTTTATCTTTCATCCATTCCTCAGGATCTCTGTGTTGGTTCTGTAACTTAGCTGTTGTGAATAAGTGTTGCAATAAACACTTATGCAAGTTGACTTTAAGCCATCTAGCTAAATATTCTAGAGTGTTATAGCTCAGTCGTGTGGTAGAGTTAATTTTAGTTTAGTGAGAAATTACTGTACTGAGTTTTGTAGGTGGTATAACAAAAGAACTGACCTCTCTACAAGTTGTGTTTTGATCCCCACGCCTGCACTGTCACACAAGCTTTGGGACACACATTAAATGTGATTTAAAAAAACAAATGTATTTAGCTGTGTTTAGCTCAATTTACCTGTTATGTGTGGCGCTTTGGTTTAATCCTCAGTATTGGTAAATACATTTTGCATATTCATTTATTTATGAGAACAAATAGATATTGGCACTAGCAAGATGGCTCAGTGGGTTAGAAGGTTCTTGACACCAATCCTTACAGTCTGATTCTCATAACCCACATGGATAACTCCTACAGGTTGTCCTGTGACCTCAACATGTGCACTATGCATTCATGCACACACACATACATACACACGTGCGCATACAGAAACACTGAAAAATAAAGGTATGGGACCTAGAGATACCTCAGCAGTTCAGAGAATTTGTTCCTCTTGAGCAGAAATCCCAGGTTTGGTTCTCTGTACCTGCTTCCTGTGGCGGTGCATAGAGCCCATAGTCACAGCTCCAAGGCATCTGACAACATCTGGCTTCTAAGGCCACCTATGTGTACTTGAAATTCTCTCACTTAATACATGTATATAAACTTTAAAAAAATAAATCTTACAAAAGTAAAATAACAGAGTGCACAATTATTTATCAAGAAGATTTTGTCTATAGGAAGTAGAATTAGATTTAATAAAAATGTTTTCTATTTTAGTCTCTGTTTTCAAGAAGTTTCTGTAGTCCACATGTGTTATTATTGTATTATACAAAAATGCTGGATCTGGAGAGATGGCTCAGCAGTTGAGAGCACTTGGTACCTGGGTTCAGTTCCCATTACCCACATGGCTGCTCACAAGCCTCTAATTCCAGTTGCAGGGGAGTCCACTCCCTCTCTGACCTCCAAGTGCTTCGTAGATAATACGTGCAGACAAAACAGCTAAACACTTTAAGTTAAATAAAAAGCATTTTAAATGACCCCAAAACTTATTTTAGTGATATTTCATTGTTTAGAAATCATTCTTAGAATTTATAATTTTCTCTATTTGTTATATGTGGGGAATGCAGATATGTCATTTGATTGTAAAGTATGTGACGCAGGATTAACTTTTACTATGCTTTAACTAATATGAATTTAGACTCTTACCATTTTGTTGTTAAGGTTATAGAACTCGAGTTTTGTTTGTTTGTTTAAGGTATGAAACTTTTGAGGATCCAATGGGAACAATCGACAAGTTTCATTACGGTACTCATTACTCGAATTCCGCAGGCATCATGCACTACCTTATTCGCGTAGAACCATTTACTACCCTCCACATCCAGCTTCAGAGTGGGAGGTACGCTTAAAGTAAAACCTATGTTCCTCTGATTGTGAAATTGAGAACTATTTGCTTTGATGTCATGTTCTAAATGATAGAGCCATAACTTTTAAATCCACTATTAGGTTTTAGTTTAGATAAAAATCAGCCAGCGTAGTTTTGAGAACAAGTCATTCACATTGACTGATCTGTAAGATATTTGAATATGATTTTTTTCAATTACGTTATACATTTGGAATCCCTTCAATTTTGAGAAATCAACCAGAGATTTATAATTAGATATAAGACCAAAGATGTTTCTCTTTGGCTGAGAACTCATCTAATATATATGAAGGGTCTTGAGTTCAGTTCCAAGTAACAACTTCCTCCTCAAGTTATTAAATGCAGGTGATTTAGAGCTAAATCTGATCTAGTCACATATCATCAGATCTTAGCAGTGACTACACAATCTTTCTAAGAATATTTTTCATAAAGACTAGATAGAGGAAGCAGTTGGAGATGCCTAGTAGCCACTTAAACAGGCCTGTGATACTGCTGTAGTAACATCATCTGTGGGCATTGTAACTTACCTATATTTCACATGTTCCTAATTATTCTAAGGAATCTTCTGTTGTCAGTCAGTATCCTCCAGGTAGCTTCCTTGTATGCGTTTTGTTTTCTCTACTCAGTCAACACTACACAAACACTGCCTATTTTATTGTCCTTGCACATAACATCTATAGTCAACCTGTATTCTCTTCCCTGTCCTAATTACATTGAACTTTGTTTTTCAAAAAGAGACTCTGTCTTCTAGATTCTTAAGCATCAGTAAAATATTGCACTGACAGAAAATAATTTCCCTTCATAAGATCTAGGAAATTGAGGGGATGTTTTGGGAGTTGGCTGGGGAGAAGAGGTGGGAGGAGGAACTATGGTTGGTATGTCAAACAAATAAAAAATTAAAAAATACAATGAAAGAGCAAAAAAAGACACAGGAAATTTACAACTAGGTTTATTTTGGTTCTTTATAATTTTATGAAGAAATGTGATTTGACAAAGTTTTAAAATGAATTTTGTTTGTTCTTTATAAAGTGCCATCAAGAAAGTACAGTCAAGAAAATCTAATAGGGGACTTGTATTCTGAATATATAGAGCTCTTACAATAAAGTAATACAAAACTGGATTTAAAAATGAAAAAGGGTCTGAATATTAGTTTCTCTAAAGAAAATAGGTGCCTAACACATGCTAAGATGTGTAATATCATCTTAAAAATAATAGAAGCTGTTTTCAGTTATTAAAGAGCACGATTAAGAAAAAGCAACTGTAGTCACGTGGAAATCTGAAGGGAGCTTAGAGAGTTTTTGTTCTGTGTTTCCTTGCTTTTATCTAGTAGACTGTTGTCTTTCAATCCCACATGCAGATTTGACTGTGCAGACCGGCAGTTCCATTCCATCCCTGCTACCTGGCAAGCTCTTATGGATAATACATATGATGTAAAAGAACTTATTCCTGAATTTTTCTATTTCCCTGAGTTTTTAGAAAATCAAAATGGTAAGAAATAGAAGATTTAAAATTTTATTCAACAGATCCCAGTGAAAAATTGTGAACAGCAATTTTGAGAGCATCTTCTGTAAATATTGCATGATTTATTTAAAAAGTTTGTTCTGTATGTAAATTAGTGACAGGATTTAACTGATACTGGGGTAATGACATATAGAACCAACACTTACTTTGTAGTAAAATGATAAAAGAAACTAAGATGTGAGTCAAATTTGAACCCCTAAGAGAACATCCCATGCCCTCCCCCCAAGTACATTCTTTACTAGAGACATGGAACTGCTTTACATTGCCTTTGCAAAGTATTTGAGGTAAATAAAGGGGTCAACGTCCACAGGGAGACATTATAGTGTTTTTACCTGTTTATTTATGTTTTTCCTATTTATAACTGCTTTAAGAAATTAATGGCCAACTTGAGTAGTTATAAGAGACCATATAACTCACAGAAATACAAGTGTCCTTTTACCTTTTGAAGAAGACTTCAGCAGAATCTTTTTTTTTGGAATGTACAAAAGATGCACATTTAAAATAATGGCTAAGTCATTGCACTTTTTGAAAATTAGGTTTTTGGTGTAGAGATATATGATAGTTAAATTTTAAAAATATACACATAGATAGTATTAGCGTTATTTTACTTTATTATCACTACTTTGTTTTCTTCTGTTTTTTGAGGACTCTTGGAACTCACTATGTAGACCAGGCTGGCCCTGAACTCACAGAGATCCACCTGCTTCTGCTCCCCAACTGTGGGACTAAAGGTGTGTACCACCAACACTTGGCTTTTGCTGCTTTTGTGTGTGTGTGTGATACTGAAGAGTGAACTCACTCTTGCACACTTGGTTGGCACACACTCCACAACCAGACTGCTTCCCTAACTTAAATTTGTTTTTAAAGGAAAGGACTGAAGTGGACAGAGAGCTGTGGCCTCTGCACAGTGATCACTAACCAGAAAGCCTAGCACTCCGTGTTTTCTGTCATACTTGGACCTTTAAATCTTACCTAGACTTGGGAAATGTTGTATTTCAAGGCAGTACACAATCATTTGAGACTTTTAAAAGTCATTTTAAGAATTTTTTCAAGGT
Organism: Phyllotis vaccarum; assembly: GCA_033318265.1. Classification (NCBI taxonomy): domain Eukaryota; kingdom Metazoa; phylum Chordata; class Mammalia; order Rodentia; family Cricetidae; genus Phyllotis; species Phyllotis vaccarum. The sequence continues at coordinate 11,629,701 of JARWLC010000007.1, forward strand.
CTTTTGTGTTTGTTAACACTTTCCTTCTCCCAGTGTCTGAGCAAGAAGACCTCATACTTGAGAAGGTCTTGTCGCATGTCATGTTCAGCTGTATCATGTTAGCAAGTATCTCTGTGGAGTGATGGCTGACACATAAGATGATATTCTTCCATAAAACAAAACTCTCAGTGAGTGAGTTTAAGGTGTTCAGGTACACCAGAAATTTTAATTCAATTAAAGTGAGGACTGTAGTGCCTTCACTGTTTTTTTTTTTTTTCTTTTTAGTTTATATGTGTGCATATGTTCCATGCTCATGCATATACATATAAAGGGTGTGTGTGTGTGTCCGTCCCTGTCCGTGCTTACATTTATATGTAGAGACCAGAGGTCAGTGTCCTTAATCTCATTCTACCTTAACTTTAGAGACAAGCTGCATAGGCTGCTCAGCAAGTCCCAGGATTCTTGTCTCCATGCCTAGATCTGTAGTCACTGGCATGAGCCACTGTACTTAGCTTTACATGAGTGATGGAGATCCAAATTCAGATATTTATGATTATTTATGATGAGTAGCTGAAATTTGAGTTTTTAAATACTAAATATACTGCAATAGATAAGTTAAAATATTTTTCTAGTTATAGGCCCTCTTTTGTATTTGTTTTATATCACTACCTAAATCTAAAATGACTCTGATGTTTTTATTTTCTATGTGTCTTAGAATTTAATTTGGGGCATCTACAAGTTTCCCAAGAACTGGTAAATGATGTCATTCTTCCAAGATGGGCTAAGTCAGCTGAAGATTTCATTTATAAACACAGGAAAGCTCTGGTAAGATTTTTGTTGCATTACTACCAAGTCTAATAAAATAGAGATATGTTTTTCAAAAATAGGTTAAAGTATACTTTTTTCTAGATTAGTTTGTTAACTTATATTTTAAAAGTACAATATAATTTAATCTTAGGATATAAATTTTGTGATACTGTCATTGAATATGTACCAAAATACAGGTTTCTATTTTTTCTTTTTTTAATAATAGCTTATAATGGTGTATATGCAATTCTAATTATAGATACTAATTACCACTATTATAAGCTTCTGATTTCTAGTATATAGGAAATCAAATTTCCTATTTAACCAGGCCTTAGATTTTTTTTTTCTTGAATTGACAAATTGTAGACAATTGCTACAAAAGAAACCACTACCAAAATGCATTCCACACTTCTTATTTTATCTCAGATTTGGGGTGTTAATAGAGGTTTTGTGCTGTTTTCTTCACCCAGTATATTGTGGACATTTTGGAATTTTTTATTTTTGGACTAGGGGATAAAGCCTCTGCAAACATTTCAAAATCTTGGAAAATCCACAATCTGAGTTGGGCCTAGTGGCAGCTTCTTAAGAGACTGAGACCTGAGCTTATGACTTTGAGGCCAGCCTGATCACATGGTATAAACTTGTCCGAAACAAAACAAAACAGACAGCAACAAGCAAAATCTCAAATACTTGTGGCCTTATCATTTAGCACAGGGGATATGCAGCCTGCATTAATATTGCATTCCTGCGTGTCTGCTGTATGGATTGGTATTCTGTCCACCTAGCTGATATAATTTAATGTTTTGCAATTTCTATTTTTGTTTTATTTCAGTTAAGCATGACTCCATTTTTTAATTTTTTTTTGAAAGATTAATCAAGATCCTAATAAAACTAGCCTATTCAAAATGCCACTTTAAAAATTTAAGAGTGTTTAGATAAATTTCCAACTTGGAATAGAAGGAATTCTAAGAGTTACTTGACCATTGATAATTGAGTTACTGTCTTGAAGCACTCTGTTTACCATGAGGTACTGTTTAAAAAGAGTGTGCAAGTATTTTGCCTGCTTGTATGTGTATACACTCCGTGTGTGCAGTGCCCAGCAAGGACAGAGGAAGGGATCAGATATCCTGGGACTGGAGTTAGATATAATTGTTAGTCTTCATATCGGTGCTGAGAATAAAAACGTGTCTTCTCTTGAAGAGCATCCAATGTTCTTAAAGACAGCCATTTCTCTGGCGCCAGGTTTTTGTTTTGTTTTGTTTTTTCTTTCCCTTCCCAAAGACAAGATTTCCCTGTGTATCACTGGCTGTTCGCAGAGATCTGTCTGCCTCTGCCTCCTAAGTTCTGGAATTAAAGGCCAGCACCACCATCTCTGGGCTGTTTCCCATCTTTTTTAAAATGCATAAATTTAGATTACAGTTAGAAGATACATATTAATTAATACATTTGTTCTCTTTCTAGGAGTCTGAGTATGTTTCTGCTCATCTTCATGAATGGATCGACCTGATCTTTGGTTACAAACAGAGAGGACCAGCTGCAGTGGAAGCACTCAATGTCTTCTATTACTGTAGTTACGAAGGTATGAGCTTGACTCCTTCTCTTAGCACTGTGATAGGATTAGTGTTTTGTCTGTTGACATCAGCAGAGTAGCTTTTCAGTTGGAAGGTCATGAAACTGTCACTATTTCAGTTTTATAATAGGTGTGTGTGTGTGTGTGTGTGGTGTGGAAATCTAATTGTGGATGCTGATTATCATATGCTTTTGGTTTCTTATATGGGAAATCAAATTTCTTGTTTAATCAAATCTTACATTGAATATAACAAATTTTATTTTTAGTAAACTTTAAAAGAAGGCACTTAGAATTTCCAGGAGTTTTTCTAATAACATTAGCTTAGTATCAAAACTGTCTTCTGACAGCTTTAGGCAGAAAATTTTTAAAAATATTTTATGTGGGTACACAGGTGGTCTTCCTTACTTGTTATTCCCCTTATTTGGTGAGGATCTCTCACATGTACCCACACACATATGTGCATATCACAGAAACATACACACAAATAAAAATAGGCCATGTTTTTAAGACATTACTTTCTGGTGACAAGTTGAAGACTAATATTTTGTTTAAAATGTGTTAATAAGTCCTGCTTGTTTTTCTCAGTAGTGATTATTTCCTGTTTTAGGTGCCGTAGATCTTGATGCCTTAACAGATGAAAAGGAAAGAAAGGCCTTAGAAGGGATGATTAATAATTTTGGGCAAACACCTTGTCAGCTGTTAAAGGTAAATTATATAAATTATCAACAGCTTAGTGCAGTGGTTCTCAACTGTCTTAGTTTACTATTGCTATGAGGAGACACCATGACCACAGAAACTCTTATAAATAAAACATTTTATTAAGGGGGCTCATTTACAGTTCAGAGGCTCAGTCCATTATCATTATGGTGGGAAGCTTGGCAGCATGCAGGCAGACATGGTGCTGGTGCTGAGAATCCTATATTACATTGACTCAAAGGCAACAGGATGTCTACTGATACCCTGAAGTCCTGAGTGAAGCTTGAGGAAATAAAAGACCTGAAAGCCCATCCCACAGCAACACACTTAGAACAGAACGTGTAGCCCAGATTAGTGGTGTTCCCTTCATCCCTTCGTCAGGTCTAGATTAGAGGCAGGCCTGTGTCTTCCAACCTCCTCCAACAAGACCATACTTCCTAATAGTGCCACTTTCTATGAGCTTCTGGGGACCAAATACATTCAATCTACTGCATCAACCTTTCTAATGCTGTGACCCTTTAGTACAGTTTCTCCTGTTGTGGTGACCCCAACTGTAAAATTATTTTCATTGCTACTTCTTAACTGTAATTTTGCTGTTATAAGTCAGAACACAAGTATTTTTGAAGATAGAGGTTTGCCAAAGGATTCATGATCAACAGGTTGAGAGCTGCAGGCTTAGAATGATGGTTTAAAGTATTCTGAGTCTTGAAGAATAGTAGACTCCTAGAATGATTGTAATTGATAGAACTTGGTTTATATGATTTCATTTGTCCTCTATTTAAAGTGTAAGGAGCTCATGTATTGAGACCCCTGATGCTAGGAGGGCTGGTGTATTAAGTAGAGGGGCTTCAGATGAAGTCTAAGATTGAATCTCCAAGGGATAGGACCGCCATTGTTTTAAAAGATTTTAGTAATTTAAAACTTAGAGAAAGGGCCTGGAGAGATGGCTCAGCAATTAAGAGCACTGGCTGCTCTTCCAGAGGTCTTTAGTTCAGTTGTCAGCACCCCATGTTGTAATGGGATCAGCTGCCCTCTTCTGGCATGCAGGCAAATGTGCAGACAGAGCACTCATACATAAAAACACACACACACACACACAAAACACCTTAGAGAATCATTTGATTGTTCCTAGTTTAAATAATAACAAGAAGAACTGAAGTAGGATCCAGTTGTGGAGCCAGATGTCTTTGTACATACGTATATTTCTAGATACCCAATAGGCTGAGGTAAGAAATTAGGAATTCTAGTGTAGAGTGGGTTGACATCTTAAAAAGACCATTCATGTAAAATGTTTTTCTTTTTAAGTACTCCTGGATATGATTCCCAGCACTAAGGGGAATGGGGAATCTTATTTATATAGTCAATTACTCATAAGTCACAGAAGGATTTATACTTACTCAAAAAGATGATTATTTTAACCCCCACCCTTGTGTATACGTACATGTGATTGTGGGTGCCAGAGGTTGATATCTGGTGTCCTTTGCAGGAGTTGTCCCCTTTGACCTGAAGTTGCACTGGGTTTACAAGTGTATACCACCCTGCTCAGCTCTTTTCATAGATGATTAGGATCAAGTTCAGGTCTTGAACATTGCTATGCTTTCTCATACTGGTACATGAAGATAAATTGTTATCTTTCTAATTGCCACTGATTCTTAGAAGTCAGTCCACTATCGGAAGCTGTCATCTTTGTTAGCATGAGTATAGGGATAAAGAATAAATAAGTGGTGGTGGTGCACACCTATAATCTCAGCAGTCAGGAGGCAGGTGCAAACAGATCTCAGTGAGTTTGAGGCCAGCCTGGTCTACAAAGCGAGTTCCAGAGCAGCCAGGGCTGTTCCACAGAGAAACTCTGTCTCAAAAAACAAAATTTAATAAATATCCCATTTATTAAATATATACTTTTTATTTAATAAAGGGATGTGAGTTATTGCCTATAACCTTAACAGTAATGATAAAAATCATTTTTATTTTTTAAATTAATAAATAAAGACCAAGGTGATAGCTCAACACTTAATGCTATAAACATAACATTAAGGGACATAGGAGAATTGACAGGAAGCTGTCACCAGACATCTACAGCAATGAGAGATGCTTCCAAATAAGGTGGAAAGAGAATGGAATCTAAAAAAATCCATCGTTCATCTGCTCATGAATACCTATACTTGTATACACTAAACGGACAAAAATAATAAATTAAAACATTAGGGCCAGCAAGATGAATCTGTAGTAAAAAGCACTTGTCATGCAGTGCAAGCCCAATAACCTGAGTGCAGTGTCTAGATCACTGAAAAGAAAAAACTGACTGCACAGAGTGCATTGCATCATATGTGCTCACACTCACATGCATCACACACATATAAACATAGAAGGAATAATACATTGTGCTTACCTTGCAGGGGGGATACTGTGATCACAAAGGTAGTTTTCCCTAGGCAAGGCATTCCAAATGTGCAAGAAACTTGACTGCATAATTTGTGGTAGTGGAGTTCTGTGTGTGTTCTTGGTTTCTCCCCAAAACAAAATTGATAATGCAGTGGGAGCGATGGCTTAGCACTGAAGAACCCTTGCTTTCCCTTGCTTTCTCTTCCATAAGACCCAAGTTCAGATTCTCAGCATCCATCAGACAGTTTACAACTCTCTCTGAACTCCAGCTTCAGAGGGCCCAACTCTCTGGTCTCTGAGGATACCACATGAACCCACAGAAACATCACATAATTAAAAATATAATAATTTTTTTTTTAGACAGAGTTTCTCTGTGTATGGCTCTGTCTGTCCTGGAACTCACTTTGTAGACCAGGCTGGCTTCAAGAGAAATAAATTCTGCCTCCCTGGGATTAAAGGCGTATGCCGCCGCCGCCGCCGCCGCCACCACCACCACCACCACCACCACCACCACCACCACCACCTGGCATAAAATAAATAATGAATTTTTAATGGATTGGGGAAATTTCTAAGCAGGTGAAGGTGCTTGCTGTGGAGTCTTTGTGACATGAATCTCATTCCTGGAACCCACATAGAAGTGGTAGAAGAGGAGGGCTGACCTACAGTGTCGTCCTCTGACCCCGACATGAATGCCACGGTACATGTACACTCACATTCACACATCAGACACAATGGATAGCTTCCAAATAGTAAAAGTGATAAATTTAACCCTTCCGTAAATATGTAGCCTGTATTATCTAAGATGACTTTTCCTGTATTAGAAATTACAAGTAACTAGGGTAGGGTCATATGCATGTCTAACTTCCAAAGCCTCTGTTCTGATTCCACCTAATTAGTAAGACCCCTTTAAAAACTGAAGCTTTTTTCTGTGTTTTTAGTTTTTACTTAAATTCAATCTATTTGCCTCAATTATAAATGTGTTAATGATAGTAGCAACCTTGTTGTTATCATGGGTGCAGTAGTAGTAAAATATCTAAGCTCAAGTTTATAGTTATATTATGATTTTTGTATGATTTGCCTATTTTGTAATCTCTACTGTTCCTTAGTGATAATTTACTTGGAGCTTTGAAATGGATTTTTTACCTGGTGTTATGTATGAAATCGTTGTTCTATTCCTTTCCTTTCAGTAAAATATGCACAGTAGCATATACTATAATGTCATCACTCAGGAATGTAAGTAGGAGAATCTTGAGTTCAGGATCACTACATAGAGAGTTTGAAACCTGTCGGAGATACATAGTGAAATCTTGTCTCAGATATAAAAAGGGGGGGGAAAGGGCAAAAATACAAAATAAGTTGGACTTGGTGGTATGACCCTGTAATTCTCTCCATTTGAAAGGCTAACAAGATTTGTGAGTTCAAGGCCAGCTTGCCCAACTTTAAGACCTTGTCTCAAAGAGAAACTTTTAAGAGTTGGGGGGTATAGTTAGTGGTAGAGCTCTTGCTTACCTTACAGAATTCAGAATAGAACAGACTCCTGGTGGGGCTCTCATTTAGAGCCTTTAGCTTTGCACCATCTCTGCCTTTTGTTTTTCAAGACAGGGTTTCTCAGGGTAGCCCTGACTTCCTGGATCTTACTATATAGACCAGGCTGGCCTTGAACTCACACAAATCCACCTGCTTTTACCTCCTGACTATAGGATTGAAGGTGTGTGCTACCACCACTAGGTGTTAGCTCTACTTTATTTATTATTTTACAAGAACAGTGCTGACTTATTTGTTGGCAGAGCAGTTATCCTGCCCTCTATGTTAATGCTTGTTGAGGTCAGTGTGTCATTTCTAGATGTCATTTCTCTGTCACTATCCATCGTTTGGTGGGAATGCTGATCTTTTACTGGCCTAGAATTTATCAAGTAGGCTAAGTTTGCTAGCCACCTTTGCTGGCCATAAGTCTTCTTTCTGTAAATTGATATCAGGTCTTTCTGTTCGCTTCTAGGCAAGTGCTTTACTGAGCCGTTTCTCACTTCTTTTTATTATGATTAAAAAATACTACAAAGGTGCTGAGTTTGTAGTCTACTCTAGGAATGTTTACTTAGTGTCCATTGTCTAAGTTCACTCCCCATCACCACAAACACAAAAGGGAAAAATCAGATAGGGTTAGGCCTCTCAGCCTGTAATTTAAAATAAGTTTTTTGTTGTTGTTATTGTTTGAAGTATCAAAAGCTGCACCTTCTATCAAATATTTTGTGATAGAGACAAAAGGATGAAACTCTACATCCCTGATTTGTTTTCTTTCCCACGGTAGTGTTACTAGCCCATACTGCCTTGGAACGTGCTTGGAATTGGAACTCCAATTCCTCCTGCCTCAGTCTTCTAAGTGCTTGGTTAGTCAGCGTTGGTGCCTCTTGGGAAGAATTTTCACCTGCCAAGCACTAGGATTGCAGATGTTTGCTACAAGAATCCCCCTTAAACGTACAACTTTTATACATTTTAATTGTGTCCTTGGAATAGTAATAAAGTGTCTAATATATTATGAGTATGTTTAATTAACATCAGTATGCTTAATTCTATATCTGTGACTTGAAAGGTAAGAAAAAATAATTTATTTGTAAATTATACAGTCGCGTCTGTAATTTGATTTTGATATCTTTTACATTTTGTTCAGTCTTTTAAGAAGTTACATAATAAAGTTTGGGTGTTAAGTGCTTCATTTATTTTTCCAAAAATTATTAAACATTGTTCAAGTTTGAGATACTTCTTTCTGGGTGCTTAAAAATCCAAAAATGAAAAGGATTTAGGGATGTCTTTAAGGGACCTATAGCCAAGCCAGTGGGGGTAACTCAGTGGGTAAAGAGACCTGCTGCCAAGCCTGGTGATCTGAGTTCAGTGCCCCATATCAACATGGTAGAAGAAGGAGAATTCCCTCCTTCAGGTGGTTCTCTAACCTCCACACATGTAATGTGACATGTGCATGCCCACATATATACAGAAAATAAATAAAATGAAATTTAGAGCTTAAAAAAGATTTCTATAGGCTGGGTGGGAAAGCTCTATCATAAACAACCAATGAATACTTAAAAGAAAAAAGAAACTAAGAAATCCTAAATAATTGGTGAAGGTGCATGTAAAATAATCATTCTGGTATGAAAATGCAGGAGTGATAGCAATAAGAAAACCTTTAAGGTGAAAATGAGATGTCCATAGAAAAGAAGGGGATGATGGCAAATTTGCTGGGGAATGAGCTAAGCCATGGCCTGAGTTGTGCCTAAGGTGCATTCTGTTGGAGCATAGTCCACTGTATATGGTGAATATGGGCAGGTTTTCCTCTAACTCAAACATTTTCCTTAAAATTATTTTGAAGGAACCGCACCCTCCAAGATTATCAGCAGAAGAAGCCATACAAAAGCAGACCAAAACAGAAATCTCAACCCTAAACCTCTTTCAACACCTCCCTGAGCTGAAATCATTTTTTATAGAGGTAACATCCAACTTGGTAATATCAAAGACCTTTCTCCACTTCTGTGTGTGTACACGTATGTGTTATGTGTTCATCCATGCCTATAGTTGTACCACTTACTTGTAGAAAGACAAAGGTTGCTCTCTCCGCCTTATTTTTATTTATTGATTGACTGATTTTACATTCCATCTGCAGTTTCCCCTCCTTCCTTCCCAGTCCATCCTCTGCAACCTCCTTCTGCCTCTTCCTCTGCCCCAAACCTCTCCACTGTTTCTATTCAGAAAGGGGCAGACCTCTCTTGGGTATCAACAAAGCATTGCATAACAAGTTACAGTAAGACTAAGCACCTCCTCTTGTATTAAGGCTGGACAAGGCAATCCAGTATGAAGAATGGGTCCCAAAAGCCAGTAAGAGTTGGAGACTTCCCTGTTTCCACTGTTAGGAGTTCTACAATAAGACCAAGCTATAAAACTGGAACATATATTCAGAGGCATAGGTCAGTCCCATGCAGGCTCCCTGATTGTTGGTTCAGATTCTGAGCTCCTGTGAGCCCAGGTTAGTTGATTCTGTGGCTTTTCTTGTGGTGTCTTTGAACCCTCCTGCTCCTACAATCCTTCCTCTCCATCTTCAACAGGATGCCGACTCCGCGTAATGTTTGGCTGTGGATCTCTGTATCTGTTTCCATCAGTTGCTGGGTAATGACCATTGGGCTACTCACCAATGTATGAGTATAGCAAAATATCATTAGAAATCATTTCACTGACACTCTTTTTCTCTGGTCATGTTTGGTTTTATCCTAGGTCTCTTAGTCATCCAGCCTCTGCGTTCTGATGCTCCAGGCAGTGTCAGATGTAGTCACTCTGTGACATGGATATGAGGCTGAAATAGTCCTAGGTTGGCCGCTCCCACAATCTCTGTGTCATCTTTACTTCAGCACATCCCATAGGCAGGACAGACTGTAGGTTGAAGGTTATGTGACTAGAATGATGTCCTAATCTCTGCTCTAGCCTGGTGACAGGAGATGGGCAGTTCATATATCCACTATTGCTTGGAGTCTTAGCTAGAATAATCCTTATAGATTCCTGGGCGTTTCTCTTGCACCATGTTCCTACCTTGCCTCCCAGATGCTACCCAGCATAGTCTCTCCTGGTACTCTTCTTCCCACCCCACCCATTCTCCCCTGTTTTCATCTCCACCAGACACTTGTCCACCCTTGAAACCTATTTCCTTTACCTGGGAGACTCATGCATTCCCCCCTTGAGCGTTCCTTGTTATCTAGCCTTTCTGGATCTGTGGATTGTAACATGGTTACCCTTTACTACACACTGTTGGGTCCCACCTGAACAGGGAGAGAGGATTGAGAAAGAACAAGAGACAGAGAAAGCAACAGAAACATAAAACAGATTCAGGAGGGCTCTCAGTGAATACTGTAACATCCCAAGTAAACTTTTTATATTCACTGCAAAGGGGCGAAAAGATTTCTTTACCGTTGGTTCAAGGAACAAACACCTCCTGAATTCTCAAAACATCTAGTAACAATGACCTTAGGCAAACCATCCCATTGTTTAGCCTTGAGGAATCAGACATCTAGTGACCACACCTTCAGCCTTGAAGAGCAAAAACAAGCTTGAACTCTGACCTTAAGTCAAGATTGAATATCTCCATAAATTGGAGTCACTTTGGTCTCCCACAATATACCATGCTTGTCTTTCTGGGTCTGGATTACCTCACTCGGGATGATTTTTTTCTAGTTCCTTCTATTTGTAATGTCATTGTTTTTAATGGTTTAGTAATGCTCCATTGTGTACATGTACTACATTTTCTTTATCCATTCTTCACTTGAGGGGCATCTAAGTTATTTACAGGTTCTGGCTATTACAAATAAAGCTGCTCTGAACATAGTTTAGCAGTTGTCCCTGATGGGACATTCTTTGGGTATATGCCCAGGAGTGGTACAGCTGGGTCCTGGAGTAGATCAATTCCCAGTTTTCTGAGAAAACACCTTATTGATTTCCAAAGTGGCTGCACAAGTTTGCACTCTCTCCAGCAAACTCCCCTTTGTTCCACATTGTCTCCAGCAGGAACTGTCACTGAGTTTTTGATCTTAGCCATTTTGACAGGCTTAAGATGTTATCTCAGAGATGTTTTTATTTGCATTTCCCCGTTGGCTAAGGATGTTGGACAGTTTCATTGCCATTTGATATTTTCTGTTGAGGACTCTTTATATTTGTACCCTATTTTTTAAATGGATTTATTTTTGATGTCTAGTTTGAGTTTTTTTTATATATTTTAGAAATCTGCACTCCGTTGGATGTGGGTTTGGTAAGATCTTTTCCCATTATTTTGTTTTGTTTTGTTGATAGTATCCTTTGCCTTACAGAAGCTTTTTAGTTTCATGATGTCCCATTTATTAATTACTGATCTTAGTGCCTGCACTACTGGTGTTATATTCAGGAAGTGGTCTCCTGTGCTAATGTATTTAAGGCTATTTCCCACTCTCTCTTTTTATCAGATTTAGTTTATCTGGAGTTATATTGAGTTTGAGTTATGATCCACTTGGACTTGAGTTTTGTTCAGGTGATAGATATGGATCTTTTTGCATTCTTCTACCTGCTGGCATCCAGTTATACCAGCACCATGTGTTGAAGATACATTCTTTTTTCCGTTGTATAATTTTTGCTTCTTTGTAAAAAATCAGGTGTCTCTGTGTGTGGTTTGACATCTGGGTCTTCTATTCCATTCCATTGATCCACCTATCTATTTTTATGCCAGTACCATGCAATTTTTATTACTATAGCTCTGTAGTAGAGTTTGAATTCAGGGATGGTGATGTCTCTGGAAGTTCTTTTATTGTGCGGGATTGTTTAGTATCCTGGATTTTAGTTTTTCTGGATGAATCTGAGTATTGTTCTTTTAATGCCTGTAAACAATTGTATTGGAATTTTAATGTGGATTTTATTGAATCTAATACTGCTTTTGGTAAAATGGCCATTTTATTATGTTAATCCTGCTGATTCATGGGCATACGAGATCTTTCCATCTTCTGATATCTTCCTCAGTTTCTTTCTTCAGAGACTTGAGGTTCTTGTCTTTGACTTGCTTGGTTAGAGTTACCCCGAGGCATTGTATATTGTTGTGGCTATTGTGAAGAGTGTTGTTTTTCTGATTCCTTTCTCAACCCATTTAGTGTTTGTATATAGGAAGGCTACTAATTTTTTTATTTATTTATTTTTTTTGAGTTAAGCTTGTATCCAGCCACTTCACTAAAGGTGTTTATCAGCTGTAGGAGTTCCCTGGCAGAATTTTTGGAGTCACTTATTTATGTTATTATATCAGCTTAGAATAATGTTATTTTGACTTTGTCCTTTCCAATTTGTATCCCCTTGATCTACTTTAGTTGTTTCATTGCTCCAGCTAGAATTTGAAGTACCATATTGAATAGATATGGGGAAAGTAGACAGCCTTGTCTTATTCCTATTGATTTGCTACATATTGCCTTTATTATATTTAACTATATCCCTTGTATCCCTAATCTCTCCAAGACTTTTATCATGAAGGGGTATGGGGATTTTGTCAAAGGTATTTTCAGCATCATGTGTGTGTTTGTCCTTTTCATGTTCAGTTTGTTTATATGATGGATTTCATTGACAAATTTTCATATGTCATTCTATCCCTCCATCTCTGGGATGGAGTCTACTTGATCATAGTGAATGATCTTTTTGATGGATTCATTTTATGAGTATTTTATGGTTCTTTTTGCATCAATATTGATGAGGGAAATTAGTTTGTAATTCTTTGTTGAGTCTTTGTGTGGTTTAGATATCAGGGTTACTATGGCCTCACAAAACAATTTGGCAATGTTCTTCTGATTCTATTATGTGAAATAATTTGAAGAGTATTGGAATTAGGTCTTTGAAAGTATGGTAGAATTCTGCGCTAAAGCCATCTGGCCCTGGGCTTGCTTTGTGTGTGTGTGTGTGTGTCTGAAAGACTTCTTTTTCCTTAGGGTTAGTAAGTCTATTTAAATTGTTTATCTAATCTAGATTTAATTTTGGTATGTGGTATCTATAAAGAAGTTTATCTTTTCTTTTTAGATTTTCCAGTTTCACAGAGTATAGATTTTTGATGACCTAATGATTGTCTGGATTTCCTTAGTGTCTGTTGCTATGTCCCCCTTTTTGTTTCTTATTTATTAATTTGGATATTCTCTGCCTTTTTGATAGTGTTTATCTATCTTGTTGACTTTCTTGAAGAGCCAATTCTTCGTTTCATTGATTCTTTGTATTGTTCTCTGTGTTTCTATATTTATTTTGATTATTTCTGCTCAGTTTGATTATTTCTGCTGTCTATTCCTCTTGGGTATGTTTGCTTCTTTTTGTTCTAGAGCATTGAAGTGTGCTGTTAAATCACTAATGTGAGATTTTTCCAAATATTTTATAAAGACACTTATCGATGTCAACTTTATGATTTTATTAAAAATATTTTCTGGGCCTTTGAGCTGAAAATCTCCTCTTTTTCTTCATATTATTCTTAGGTTTGATCTTGTCACAGTATCCCAGATTTCCTGGATGTTTATGTCAGAAACATTTTAGATTTAACGTTTTCTTTGACCTATGTATTTTTTTTTTCTATTGTGTCTTCAACTCCTGAGAATCTTTCTTTCATCTCTTGTATTCTCAGGGTGATGCTTGTTTCTGTGTTTCCTGTTGCCTTACCTAGATTTTCCATTTCTAGAATTCCCTCAGTTTCTGTTTTCCAAATTGCTTCTATTTCCACATTCAGGTCTTGAACAGTTTTATTTATTTCTGTCATCTGTTTGTGGGGTTTTTTTCCCCCTCCCTTTGACATTTTTTAAGAGATTTATTGATTTTCTTCAAATCTTTGATGGTCTTTTCCTCAATTACTTTAAGGGATTTACTCATTTCCTCCTTAAAAACCCCCATTGTCATTATAAAGTTGCTTTTAAGGTAATTTTCTTGTGCTTTATCTGTGTTGGAATATTCAGGGCTTTGTATAATGAGATGGTGAACTCTGGTGGTGACATACTGCCCTGGCTGTTGTTTCTGTCCTTACACCTATGTTTAGGCTTCTGAATTTGCCTATGTTGGATGGATGTTTTTTCTTTGGTTTCTGTTTCCTCTCTGATCGTCTTTCTTTCATGGTCTGTGATTGAGTAGACAGCTCCCTACACATACACATAAACACAAGAAATCCTGTGTAAAGTCTGCATCCTACTCAGAGTCAGCCACCTTCCTGTGTTTTTCCCTATCAACAAATCTTCTTGGATAAGTTTTGTTATGCAGTGTGACTTTGACTACCCACTGCCAGGATATCGGTTTACTCTTAGCTATAGCACTTAAGAGTTACTGCCACAAACTTTGCCCCACTGTTGTACTGATATATCTTGCATGCAGGACACCGTTGAAGATCAGAGGATTTGTGGCTGGGTTGGTGTTTACATTTCTCCTTTGGTAGTGTGCACAGTACCTTTCTGTACCAAAGATGAGTAGAGGCTCTCTCTGGGCACCAGCTGGACTTGTCCATGTTGTGTGAGTGATGTCTTCATCAATGGGACCTTGCTGTCAGTTTGTGGAGTACAACTTAGCAACAGCCTGGATTTGGGGGAGGTAACTCAACCTGGTGCTAGAAGCTTTATTTGGTGACAGGAGATATCCAGTTGGGGCTCTCTTTTCCGTTATTTGGTGATTTCACTTAGATCACCTTCATACATGTATGTATTTTAAGAAACTTGTACTGTATTAGGTTTCCATACTCCTCAAATGGCCCTAATTTTAGTTATCCCTCCTGTATTCTCTCCCCTTCACCTCCTCACTTGATCCTCCTGTTTCAGCCCCCACCTCCCCTCCATCTGTAACTATTCATTCTGTTTTGCTTTCCTAAGAAGATCTATATGTTCCCTCTGCTCCTTTACTTTATATCTAACCTCTGTGGGTCTACAGATTGTAGCTTAGTTATTAAACAGCTAATATCTACTTATAAGCAAATACACAGCATCTTTCTAGGCTGAGATAGTTCCTTTAGATTGATTTTTGTTTTTTCTAGTTCTATTTACCTGTGATTTGCATGATTTCATTCTTTTCCAACATCTGAGTAATATTTCATTGCTTAAATGTACCATATTTTCTTTGCTCATTCTTCATTTGAGGGACATCTAAGTTGTTTTCCAATTTCTGGCTGTTATAATAGAGCAGCAATGAATATGGCTGAGCAAATGTCTCAGTGGTAGGACGAAACATCTTTGAGTATGTACCCAAGAATAGTATAGCTGGATTGTGAGGCAGATCCATTCCCATTTTCCTGAGGAACTTCCGAGTTGACTTCCACAATGGCTGTCCAAGTTTGCACCCCCTCCAGCAGTGAGGGGTTAGTGTTCTTCTTGCTCCTCATACTCCTCAGAAGCTGTCCTTGTGTTATGAATCTCAGCCACTCTGACAGGTGTAGGATGAAATCTCAGAATAGCTCTAATTTGCATTTCCCTCATGGCTAAGGAAGTTGAACATTTCTTCCATTTGAATTTCCTCTTGAAAAGTGGGTTTACATCTGCACCCTATTTTTAATTGAGCTATTTGTATTCTTGATATATTTATAATTTTGATCCCTTTATATATTTTGAATATTAACCCTCTATTAAACATGTTGTTGGTTTCTTTAAAAAAAAAAAAAAAAAAAAAAAACCTTTCCCATTCTGTAATTTGGAATTGAGTTTTGTGCAGAGTGCTAAGTATAACTCTACTTGGATTCTTCCTCATGCAGCCATCTAGCTTGACTAGCACCATTTGTTAAAGATGTTGCCTTTTTTTCCAGTGTGTGTTTCTGTCTTCCTTATCAAAAAGCAGCTGTTCATGGGTGTGTAGATTTATGTCTGGGATTAAGTTCTGTTGCATTGATCATGTGCCTGTTTTTGTGCCAATACCATGCTGTTTTTATTACTGTAGTTCTGTGGCACAACTTGAAATTGGAGGTGGTGATACCTCTAGCAGTTCTTTTATTATTCAGAATTGCTTTAGCTATTTTGGGGAGAGAGAGAGAGAGAGAGAGAGAGAGAGAGAGAGAGAGAGAGAGAGAGAGAGAGAGAGAGAGAGAGAGAGAGAATCTGTCTGTATCCATATGAAGTTGAAGATATTTCTTTCGACCATTAAAAAATTATGTTAGAACTTTGGTGAAGATTGCACTGAATCTGTAGATTGCTTTTGATAGGATGAACATGGGAGATCTTTCCATCTTCTGATGGCTTTAATTTCTTTCTTTAGTGTCTTAAAGTTTTTCTTATAGAAGTCCTTCACTTGCTTGCTTAGATTTACCCCAGAATATTTTCTACTATTTGAAGTCAATGTGAAAGGTGTTGTTTCGCTGATTTCTTTCCCGGTCCTCTTGTTGTTTGTACACAGGAAAGCTACTGATGTTTGTAAGTTAGTCTTGTATCCAGCTACTTTGCTGAAAGTGCTTATCAGCTGTCAGAGACTTTGACCTCTTTTCTTACTTGTATCCATTTGATCGTCGTCAGTTGTCCTACTGCTCTAACTAGTACTTCAAGTCTATATTTAAGAGCTGTGGAAAAGGTAGACAACCTGTCTTGTTCCTAGTTTTATGGAACTGCTTTCAATTTCTCTCTATTAAGGTTGATGTTGGCTGTGGGCTTGCTGTAAAGTGATTTTAACATTTTGAGATATATTCCTAATCTCTCCAGGACTTTTATCATGAAAGGGTGTTGGGTTGGTCTTTTCTGCGTCTATTGAGATGACCATGTGCTTTTTTTCTATCAATTTGTTTATATGGGAAATAAAATTTATAATGTATTATTACTGAGACGACTTTCTTTTCAGTTCCAGTCCATTTATTTTCTGGATGCTTCTTGTATCTTGATAGACATTTCCTTCTTTAAGTTAGGAAAATTTTCTTCTATGATTTTGTTGGAAATATTTTATGTGCCTTTGATGTGGTTTCATCTTCATCCTCTATTCTTATTATTTCCAGGTTTGTTCTTTTCATAGTGTCCCAGGTTTCCTGGATGTTTTCTGTCAGGATTTTTTTTAAGTTTAACATTTTCTTTAACCAAAAATATCCATTTCTTTTTCATGTGTTTAATGCCTGAGATTCTTTCTTCCATCTCTCATACTCTATTTCTGAAGCTTGCTTCTGCGGTTCCTCTTTGAGTACCTAAATATTTCATTTCCAGTTTGAGTTTTCTTTATTAATTCTGTTTTTGTGTTCTTGTCTTGAATTGATCAGTGTTTGTGTCTTTGAAGGTTTCTTTAAGAGATTTGTTCCTTTCCTCTTTAAGGAACCTTTATTATATACATAAAGGCTATTTTAAGGGTTTTTTTTTGGGGGTTTTTTTTCCTTGTGTTTCAACTATGTTCTGATACTCAGGGCTTGCTGTAATACAGTTGCTGGGCTCTAGTGGAGACATTGTCCAGGCTGCCTGTTACTGGTTATGTTTCTCTGTTGGAGTTTAGCTATCTGGGGTTGGTAAGATTGTAATTTTAGGTACCAATATCTGGTGTTGTCCTTGTTGGGTGGATATTTTGTTTTTTGGTTTCTGTTTCCTTCACTGGTTCTTAGAAGAGTATAAAGGTAGTGTGTTGCCTGGTAGGGAATTCTTCTGGGATCATGATAGGTGGGGCCTCTGGGGATTCCAGATAAAATGTTTTTCTAGGTATTGGGAGCTGACACTTAGTAATGGCATCTCTACTTCCTGCCTAGCTATTGGCCAATCAGCATTTTATTAAACCAATGTGAGTAACAAATCTTTACAGTGTACGAGAGCATTATCTCACACTTATAGACTGTTGCATGAATAAAGGAAACTCAGGACCAGATCTCTGGGAAAGTCGGAGATATTAGAGAGAGTAAACACCACAGTCAGATCTTACCCAGCTGTCTTCCAGCTACCTGGCTCCTCTTGGCTTCTTCTGCCCTTCTGTCTTTCTACGCCTGCCTTAAATACTCTCTTTGCTCAGTTAAGGCAGGGCACTGCCTGCCTGGGAGTCTGGAACTCCTTCTCTAAACTAAGATGACCTCAATTCAATTTGGATTAAGGGCGTAGGTCACCACTTCCCGGGATACTCCCTGTGCTGGAATTAAAGGTGCCAATCACCATTCTCTACTCCTCCTAGACTGACTGTGGGCAGATCCCTCTGATATCGCTGAATATTTTGTTATATTTCCACAATAGACCTCTTAGAATAATACTTGGTACATGGCATATATCCAGTAATGTTATCCACAATGTATGTTAGCTGTTTTTTTAACTGTAGACACATTCAAATTATTGTTACTTTACATTGTGATAAGATAATGATAATTATTTCCTCAGAATGATATTTATTTTTGGATCATAAAATAATTTTCATAACATAAAATTTTTAGAAAGAACCCCAGCTAACAAAATAGACCAATGTTTTTTTATATATATAAAACTCAAAAGGGTTTTTTTAAAATAAATTATAAACAGCTTTCTCATTTAACTTACTACATCTGCATTATATTTGTGTCAGTATAGCAGGCACAAGGAAAGATTCTAAATTTCTCCCTGTTTTAAATGATTTTTCCTCCTTGGCATCAACATCCGCTCACCAAAAGAGTATTCAAATAGACAGTGATTGGTTTCAGACAATTCAAGTGTGCTAGCTATTTAAACATGGCAAATTGTTCCTTTTCCACATTTTATTTTAATTTATTACATGGTCACTAAGAGTAAAATAAGGTGTTATAGGGATCATCCCTGTTTTAAAAAATAGAAACTTTCAATTATTTGTACCTAATAAATATGAATGTCTTTCATTTTACAGGGAATTAGTGATGGTATTCCTCTATTAAAGGCCATCATCCCCAAAAATCAATCTCGTTCTTTTATGTCTCAAGGCAGCCCTGAGTTATTGGTAAGTTGATATATACCCATTTCATATTGCTATGTCTGTATTTAATAGTTTACCAGAAATAGGAATAAGCATAAAAATATTGTTACATTTCAAAAATTCATTATGTGTGTATGTGTGAGGGTATGCATGTGCATCTGGAGGTCAGAGGACTTGTGGGAGTTGATTCTCTTCTTCCATGGGGGAAGAATTGAGCTCGAGTCCTCAAGATTGGTGGCAAGGACTTTATGTTTTTAAGTTATCCATTGACCCAATGGTAAACTTTTTAAAAGAATTTTTAAAATACATTTTAGGTGTGTGAATATTTTGCTTGTTTGGTGTGTGCCGCATGCATGCCTGGTTCCTGCAGAAGTCAGAAGAGGGCATCAGATCTTCTGGAACTGGAATTATAGTTATGAACCACTAGGTGGGGGCCAGAATTCAAACCTGAATCCTCTGTAAAAGCATCCAATGCTCTTAACTTCTGAGCTGCATTTTCATCCCCTAAAAGAATATTTATAAGATAATAAAGAAGGCTAGAAGGATAGTTTCTTGCATAGCATGTATGAAGCCCTAGGTCTGATCCTCAGCACTACAAAAAAGAATGGAGTAATGTGTTATTGTTACAATAAGGATTCTGGCCCAGCTAGCCCAAGGTCCAGACCCACAAACCTGCAGTTCCAGACCCCTTAGCTGCCCGCTGCTGCTTAGGCCCCAAAAATGATTCAGACACTTAATATTAAGTTCATGCTGTTTGGCCTATGGATCAGGCACATTACTAGCTAGCACTTTCATCTTAACTCGTTTCCATTAATCTGTCTGCCACATGGCCCGGGGCTCACCTGTGTTCCTTACATGCTTCTTCTTAGGTGTCTGGCTTGATCTGTCTCTGACTCTGCCCTTCCTTTCCTAACTATTCTGATTCCCCACCTACTTTTTCTATGGTGTCTGTCATGGGCCAAAACAGTCCTTTATTTAAAGACTGATATGCGCAACATATAGAAAGACATTCCCACATCATGTTATTAGATTAATTTGATTAAATATAAAAATATCTTTTTATATATAAATTCTCTATATTTTGCTTTTAAGTAGTTACTATAACATTTATAGAGAATGATAAATTCATGAAAATAGCTAAGAACTTTATCACCATAACTCTAATAACAATGATTAGAACTAATACAGGTCTTGTAAAGTACTGTAAGGCATTTCAGTGAGTGTCTTACACAAATTATTTACTTACCCAAGAGCCCTTTGAAGTAAGCAGTGGTATGTTCCTTTCCAGTTAAGAAATTAAATCTCATAAGTCCCATGCCCCAGATCACAGAACCAGCAAGTAGGGATCCGAGACCTTGGCACATGAACTAATCTTAGGTTTGTCTTATTCTAATTCAGTGAACAGTAAAGATTGCAAAATTAGATTGCTGTTTATAATGGTATATATTGTGCTTGATTAGAAAAAGATTCTAAAAATATGTACAATAGTCCTGATAGTAGTTTTTAATGTTAAGATTCTGTCGTTTCAACTTTAAAACCTTTGTGGAGGGGTTTTTTTGGGGGGGGCCTTCGGGTTTGAGATAAGGTTTCTTTGTATGACCGTGGCTGTTCTGGAACTCACTCTGGAGACTAGGCTGGCCTCAAACTCACAGACATCTGCCTGCCCTTGCCTTCCAAGTGCTGGTAAATGCAGTGTCTTTAGTTCTGAATCAGGGCATGAGTAACATTTTATAATCGAAGGATTAAAAAATTTTTTACTCTTAAAATCAAGTACATACAAAGACTGTTGCTTCAGGGACATTGTAACCATTTGTAAACTCTCCTGATTTGGTGTAAGTGATGGTTATGTCCTATTTGTCATGGTAAAGTTGACCTTCAGTTTCTTTAAGTTAAGATACTGAAAAGTTAAGATAAAAAAATTCATTAAAGAAGACAACTTTTTTTTTATTACAGTAAACTGTAAATAGATAGGTTTTCGCGTTTAAATTATTTAATTATTTAGTTACTTGTATGTTACAGTATTCTCCAAACGGTAGATGTCAAAATCTATGAGCATCTGGTTACTCTTAGACACATTTTTAAATCTTTTGAGTTTTCATATATTTTTCAGATAACTGTGAGCATGAATTATGTTATTGGAACCCATGGATGGCTACCCTATGACAGAAATATTTCTAATTATTTCACGTTCATCAAGGATCAAACCGTGACTAACCCGAAGTAAGTAACTGGCAGCTAGTGGAGTTGTCTTTGTGTTTTGCTTTTGGTTTTTCCTGGGGCAGAATCTCTCTGTGTGGCCTTAGCTGATGGAACTCACTCTGTGGACTAGGCTGGCCTTGAACTCAGAGACCCATCTGCCTCTGTCCCCTGAGTGCTGGGATTGAAAGTGTGCACTACTTACTGCCCAGCGATTCCTATAATTTTCAAAATAATGCTTTGAGACACTGATTTTCCCTTTTTTTCTGACTTTCTCTCCCTTTCTGTTTTTAAGTTGTAACCTGACAATATTTGACATTCAGAAATGGCTGAGTTTTTGTTATAATAAATACAGAATAAAATACTACATTGAGAATGGTAAATTGTCTACTTACTACTTAGAAATAATCTTTATTTGAGTGTTTTGTTGTTGTTTTCAAGCAAGGCCTCCTTATGTAACACTTGTTGGCCTGGAACTCACTCTGGAGACCAGACTGGCCTCAAACTAACAGCTATCTGTATGGCTCTTGAGTGTTAGGATTAAACAGTGTACCATCCTCCTGTCTGAGAGGTATTTTATTGTTGGTAATAGTCTAAGTGATCTCAAGGAAAAGTCTAAAAGTTAATTGTGTTTACAGAGCTCAGCGAACTGTGAATGGTCCTTTTGCTCCAGGGTTGGAAATCACTTCCAAACTGTTTGTAGTGACACATGATGCAAAGTTGCTCTTCAGTGCTGGACACTGGGATAATAGTATTCAAGTAATGTCACTTACCAAAGGCAAAATTGTCTCACATAACATTCGACATATAGGTAAGAATTAGCTTCTGTTTTTTCAACTATTTAAAAGTGGCACATGCTGGGTTTTTTTATAGAAATACTTATTACATTGGGATACCTTCAAGCACCATATAAATTAAGTATATTTTCATATTATATTAGAAGATATTAAGCCAAGTTTTATTAAGTTAGATATTAGGCATAATGATTTTGTGGTCACATAATAGAAATTTGTCATCATTAGATAAAAAGACATTAACAGTAAAGTATGTGATAAAATTGTTGACTATATATTAACCTGGTATATCTTAGTATTTCAGGCCTTAGTATAAGAATAAAAGTGCTGCTAACTCTACTGGTGATTTTTTAAATTTTGTTTAGATAACTTTTTACATACTGACCTCAGTTTTCCTTTCCTCCTCTCCTCTTGTTGTGCCCCCCCCCCACGCCCCCAGGCTCCATTCAGAAAAGGGCAGGTCTCTCATGGGCTTGAGCTTCTCCCCTCACCAAGGC
Source organism: Phyllotis vaccarum (assembly GCA_033318265.1). Taxonomy (NCBI): domain Eukaryota; kingdom Metazoa; phylum Chordata; class Mammalia; order Rodentia; family Cricetidae; genus Phyllotis; species Phyllotis vaccarum. Next base: position 11,651,957 of record JARWLC010000007.1, read on the forward strand.
TGGGGTGGGAGGGTGATGGAGCATGGGGAAAGGGATCCGAAAAGCCAGGTAAACACCAGGGACACGTCCTCATCTCATTGATAGGAGGCTTACAAAGAACCAAGCTACACGACTGCCACACATTCAGAGAGCCTAGGTCATCCCATGCAGGCACCCTAACTATTGGTCCAGAGCCCTTGAGTTCTCAGGAGCTCAAGTCAGCTGTCTCTGTGGGGTAACACAGGTGAGCCACAAGCCACATGCCAAGACAGATTAATGGAAATGGGTTGAATTAAGATGCAGGAGCTAGCTAGCAACGAGCCTGAGCCATAGGCTAAGCAGAATAAAATTAATATATGCATCTGAGTCATTTTGGGGGTGGGGAAGCAGCCAAAGGCGGGTCTGGACTACAGAGCTGGGCCAGGCCAGAAGCTCATATTACAGACACCCCCACCACCCCCAAACCCTTCCCAGGCTCCTACAGTTCCTCCCTTTCTTCATCAACACTCCTGGAGCCTGGCCCAATGCTTGGCTGTGGATCTGCATCTGCTTCCATCAGTTACTAGAGAGAGTGTCTCTGATGACAATTGGGGTGGTCACCAGTCTCATTATATATCTACTGGTGATTTCTAAATGTCACTTAGTGTAATTAATAACAGGGCAATTCCAGAAATTTGTTTTTTATGTTAGGAATTTGCAGCATAATATGTAGCCTTTTTTTTTAATTCATTTATTTATTTGTTGTATGTTTTTCTGCGTCTTTGTCTGTATACCACATGTATGCAGCACTTTCTGAGTCTAAACAGGTCAACAGATCCCCTGGGTCTGGAGGTAGAGATAGTTGTCAGCATTTATATAGGTGCTAGGAGTCAAACCTAAGCTCTCGGAAGAAAATCTCATAAAATATTAACTGCTGTCTGTCAAGCCCTGCACAGTCATAAGAAGCAACTTGCAATGGGAGGAGAATGTGAATAGGGTGAGAGGGCAGAAAACAGCAAGAGATTCTCAGCTCTCTGACGGCCTACAGTGCTAACCCCTATCTCACACTTAGCATCACATTTCACCTCAGAATGAATGGTCTCATTGAAGGATCTCCAGATGACTTTGGCCCTGCAGATGTCCTGTTACTCTAACCTGATGGTTGTTACATTTTAATTATTTGGGGGGGGGGAGGGGCACACACATGTGCACTTGGAAGTTAGAGGACAGTCCGCGTGTGTGTCCGAGAGGATTAAGTGCAGGTCACCAGTCTTTTCTTGCTGAGCCATTGTGCCAGCCCTGGCTTAATAATAATTTGAATACTAACCGAAATTGCCCTTAAAGTTCTGTTAAAACAATACCCATTTTATTCTATTCTTTATTCAAACAGATATTGTGACTTGCTTAGCTACAGATTACTGTGGGATGCACTTGATTTCTGGCTCCAGGGACACTACTTGTATGATATGGCAAATAACACAACAGGTAATAATAACACACACTATGTTCTTAGACTGGGGTAACAGGTTTTTCTCTGTAGTAATGACTGTTTGAAGCTTTTGTATTCTGTTTTCTGAGTTATGTCCTGTTTTGAGCACCACTCCTTTCTAGCTTTGTTGTCTGATTCATGGCTTTATTCTCTAGGAGTCAACAAAAATGACTCCTTGCCAACTTCTCTAGAACAGTGCTACCACAGCATCATGACATCTCCTCCCATCCTTTCTGAGATTACAGGCCCCTCCCTCTTCGTTGCATTCTTACCATTACATTGTTTTAGAGAGGGTCTTTTTTAATAGTTTCCAAGTTTTCCATCTTACTAGCAGGCTGTACTGCTGATTTGGGTGTTTTATAAGGCTTCATCTGTGACTCAGTAGAAAGCAAGCACTGTTTATTCACTCAGTTAAATTTTTTCTAGGCTCCCTGTTCTTCGCCATTTACCTATTTTTATGACTGCCAAAGTGTTTTTTGCTTTTAGTAGCTAATGTTTGGGCAAATTCCTCTTTCATGCTCTCTTTACGACACTTTTTTTCCTCAGATTCCCTTATATGAGTGTTTATTTTTATCAGAACTTTGGAGAAATGGTTCAGTGGATAAAGTTCTTGCTGTGCAAACATGAGGCTCTTGGTTCAGATCTCCAGCATCCATGTAAAAGCAGGGCCTATCCATGTGCCTGTAACTCTAGCACTAGGCAGGGGAGCAGATACCGGTGAGTCCCCAGCAGCTTAGGAAATGATAAGCTCTAGGTTCAGTGAGACATTTTTTAACAATTAAGGAAGAGAAACCACTGAAGATAGCATGACATCAGCTCCTGGTTTTCACACATGTGTGCACAGGCAAGTGCACCCTGCCACACAGACACTACATACTTTCTCACAAAACCCTCTTAAAATTCCTTGGTACTATTTACTGAGAATTGTTCTTAACTGGGCCTGGTGGATGATCACAACTTGTTGATTTTTGAGATTTTAACTTTATTACATCATTTCTCTCTTCCCTTTCCTCCATCCAAACCCTCCCTTATACCTTTTCCATTCTCCTTCACATTTCATGGCCTCTTTTCTCATTAATCATTGTTGCATGATTATATATATTTTATACATATATGTACACATATTATTCCTAAATAGCCTGCTGAGCCCATGTAACATTACTTGCATGCATGTTTTAAGAATTGACTATTTGACATTGGACAGCCGTTGGCATGCTTTTCCGTGGGAAAGACCATCTCTTCCTCTCCTAGTTTTACTCAGTTGCCTGCTGTTGGTGTTGGGTTAAGACCTTGTCCTTTCCCATCCAATTCAGCATGTTTATTGTCATCCTGGTTCAGCTCATGTTTGGGCAGTTGCACTGGTGAAACTTAATGAGTGTACCTTCTGATGTTGCTAGGAGACACAGTGTCACAGCAAACTTCCTGATCCTTTAGCTTGTATACTCTTTCTGCCCTATCCTTTGCAACAGTCACTAAGCCTTAGGTGCAGAATTGGTTTATGATGTTTCCCTTGGGACCAGAGTCCACAATTCTGCATTTTGATTTGCTATAGTTTTCTGTAGTAGCCTCCATCTGTCACAGAAAGAAGTTTCCGTGATGATGGGTAAAGACTTAGCTGTGAGTATGAGGACAAATGTTTATAGATTGTTGTTACGGATTATGAGGACTTAGTAAATTAATGATTGTAGAGTCTCCTCCAATAACTATGAAAAGGCTTGGGCTTTATGGTTACTCCAAGGCTAGTCTGATTTACCTGACAGTACACTATTTCAGAAAAATGATACAAAATCTTGTCTCAAGAAAAAGTAATAAAAGAAACATAAAAGGAAAATTTATTTAATATTAATTTTCTCTGTATTGACGTTTTTATAATTATTTTTACACAGAGATAGAGAACACCTTTTCATTGTTTGTATGTCTTTGGATAGCCCCTCACTCACTCTGTTTTCATCTGTGCTCTGTACCATTGCTGGTATTGCTGGGTTACCTCTCAGTGTCATAACTGACTCCTACTGTGATACTTTTAGAAGAAGTTTCATTTCTTACTCATTTTTCCAGCTGTGAAGGAAAGTTGTGCAGTGACATGATTGATGTGTGTGCATCCTATTTTATTTTTCAGGACAGTTTTCTGTGTGTAGTCCTTTGTCTTAACATCCTCAACATCTGCCCCCTTTCAGCATCTTTATTTTCCTCACCGACTTAAATGTTAGATGTACTTCCTTGTCCATTGAGCACTTCTATGTATGTCTTCCAAGAAAAATGTTTTATTACGATTATTTATTTACTTGTTTGTGGTTGATGCACATATGCCATGGTGCATATGTGGAGGTTGGAAAACAATCTTCTTCTCCCATGGGTGGTTCTGGTGCCTAAACTTAGGGCATCAGACTTGGTGGCAAGTACCTTTATGTAATATGAGTTTGTGACTTGTCTGGCTCATGGTCCAGACCCACAGAGCTGCCCATCGCTGCTTAGGCCCCACAAAATGACCCAGACACTTATATTAATTTCATGCTGTTTGGCCTATGGCTCAGGCATATTGCTAGCTTGCTCTTGCATCTTAACTCATTTCCATTAATCTGTCTGCCACGTGGCCCATGGCTCACCTGTGTTACTTTATATGTTGATGCTTGGGTGGCTGGATGGTGTTTGTTTTTACTCCACTCTTCTTCCCCTATTTATGCTCAAATTTTCCCGCCTACTTCTAAGATGCCTGCCATAGGCCAAGATAGTTCTTTATTAATGAATGATATTCACAGCATACCGAAAAGACATCCCACATCACCTTTACCTCCAGGTCCATCTTGATAACCCAAAAAGTCATTCTTACCATCACAGTGCAATTGCTAAAATGAGAATGTCTAACATTTGTACAGTGCTATTACCTGATCTACAGTTTATGTTCTCATTTTATCACAATAGTGTCCTCTATAATTGTATTTCTATAATTATTTTTTTCTTTTTCTAAATGCAGTAAATTAAGGCATTTCTTAGATTTGAACTCCCTTGAATTCATATAATAAATTAACATTTTTCATTTTTATTGGTACCACATTTTGCTATTGTATTTATTTGCTAATACTAATTTTTTCCTTTTTTTTTTTTAAAGCTGCCTTGCCTTTTCTGTATTCTTAACTAATATAATTTTTTCCTTTCTTTTTTAAAACAAGACATCACTTTTTTCTGTATTCTGAAATAAAAGATCAGTTTTTGTTTTGTTATTACCATATTTAATATTTGGATATGTAACTTTTAGTAACATACTTGATAACTGTCTCTTCTTTCACTTGAATTATAAAGTTTTCTGTTACGTTAATTATTTTATACAGGAATGATCTGATTTGTAAATGTTAAATAAAGTATAGTAGGGAAATCACATGTATCTCATGGAATAGAGTTCATAGGGGAATTTATGTGTGTAATATAAAAACAAAGTCAAGAAGACTTATCTAGAATAAAAATTAATAAAGCAATATGACACACAGCTAACATTTCTTTGAATATAAAGTAGACATAAACAAGGCAGGTTTGGTGACAGAGGCATTCTAAAATTTTCTTCAACAAATTTGTAGTATTAGTCTTCAGATTCAACCTGTATAGAAGCTGAGGCAGGAGCATCACAAAGTCAAGGTTTGCCTGGCTGCAGAGTGATAGTTTCAAGTCAGACTGGATAACTAAGCAACACTTATGTTTCAAAAATCTTTTATTTTTTAAAGATTGGGTACATAGCTCAGTGGTAGAGCACCTGCATAACATGCATGAAGTCCTAATAAATGTTTAAAGCATTATTAGTGGTGGTGCACAATTGGATTTCTAGCAAGAGGATTGTACTTAACGGCCAGCCAAGCTATGTGAAAACAGCACCAGATTCAGTGAGAAATCCTGTTTCAAGGAAGTAAGACCGAGAACAATAGAGCAAGCTACTGTGCATGCATACATACACAATTAAGAAAAAGAATGATCACTGTAGAAATTAAAGATAGAGCTAGATATATGACTAAGTGATTAACACTGCTGGTTTTCCAGAGGACCCAGATTTGATAGCCCGCACTCAAATCAGACTGCTCACTACTGCCTGTAACTCTAGCTCCAGGGGATCTAATGCCATCTTCTGACCTCCACAGGCATTCACGCAAGAGACACACATTCACACAGACACACATAAATAAAATACTAGTAAAAAATTAAAAGCAAATCAGAGGTTCCTAAAGTACAGATTCCATGACAGTGGTTCTCAGTCTACCTAATGCTGCAACCCTCTAATACAGTCCCTCATGTTTCAGTGAGCCCCAACCATATTTGCTACTGTTGTGACTCATAATTTAAATATCTGATAATGCCAAAGGGTGATGACCCACAGGTTGAGAGCTACTGCTCTGAAAAGTATTTATAATGTTTATTTGAGTTTAAGGAAGAATGAATTTGTAGATTAAAAGAGCAAATAGCTTAGAAAAATTTAAAAGTCAGCATTGATAATACTGTGTTTTGGGCTGATGAAGAGGAGATTATATGAGTAAAGGGGTCCAGATCCTGAGGAAACTCATAAAGACAGCTGACCCCAGCGATTGGAAGCTCACTGAATCTGGAGTAACAGCTGGGCAACCTGCATTGGACTGAACTAGGCCCTCTATAAGATGACAGCTGAATGATGTGGGCAGTTTGTGGGGGATTATTCCTAGTGCATGGAGTGGCTTCTTGAATCCTATTCCCTACAGAAGAACGCTTGCTGAGCTAGATACTGGGGGAGGGGCTTGGTCCTGCCTCAGCTGCATATACCAGATTGCATTGACTTGGTAGCGAGGAAGCTGGAGGACTGGGACAGGAGGGAGAAAGAACAATGGTGTGTTTGTTTAAACAGATCTTTTAAGTAAAAAAAAAAAGTTAAAAATAGAAAAGTAAAAAATAAAAGAAAATATTTCATGGTAAGGAATAATTCATATGTCCTCATGCATAATAAAAGAAATAAAATATTTAGAAAAATGTTTTGGACTGAGTGTAGTAAGAGGTTTCTGGCCCGGACTTTCGGGCCTAGCCTTCAGGTTTAGGCCCACAAACCCACAAACCCACAAACCCACAGACCTGAAGAGACACACAGATGCTTACAATAGTTTTAGGCTGATCAGCCTAAGGCCCAGGCATATAACTTGCTAACTCTTTACTCTTAATCTAACCCATGACTCTTATCCTGCTCAGCCATGTGGCTCAGTACCTTTTCTCAGAGCAGCATAGTTGTCCTCTGATTCTTCTGGCTTCTCTCTGGCATTCTGCTCTGTTCTGCCTGTTCCTAGAGTCCTCTTAGTCTGGTAGCCCCACCTATACTTCCTGTCTGCCTTTGGCCAATCAGCGCTTTTTATTAAACTCATAGGCAGGGACAATTATTTATAATGGAACAACATAAATCCACTACAACTGAGTGTTAGTGTGAGTGAACTCAGTGGTTCTAACTCTCCTTCATATTACTTTGTTAAGGGAAAGTTTGAATACCACATAAACTTTATTACAAAAAAAATAAAAACAAGTGGCTTGGGAGTGGAGGGAACCATTTCACCTTCGCTTTTCCTTTTTAATTTTAGGGAGGCACTCCTGTGGGCTTAGCATCTAAGCCTTTTCAGATTCTTTATGGACACACTGATGAGGTACTGAGTGTGGGCATCAGCACGGAACTCGACATGGCAGTATCAGGGTCAAGGGTAAGATTTTACCTTTAAGAAATAATACTTTTTCTACAGAGTAACAATGTTTATGTTTTTAAAATTGAGGTTTTTATGGAAATATGAGAATTTTAAATTTTTTGAACATTGTTAAAGTAGAGTAATACAGAAAGAATAAACTTACAGAAGCTGTACTGTATCTGGGAATCTTACTGGTCTCCCTAGTAAAGGAAGATGACACTGTACAAGACAAAATACTGCTTAATATTCCAAGATTAGGATTTTCCTAAAGCATGTGTCCTTCCTTCATGGGATAATTATTTCCTCAGTTTCTTCCCCACTTTGCCCTGTCCTTTCTGCTGTGTGTTTTTCATTCTCTAACCTCTCCCGTGTGTAGGATGGCACTGTGATTATCCATACCATTCAGAAAGGTCAGTACATGAGGACTTTACGGCCACCTTGTGAGAGTGCCCTGTTCCTGACCATTCCCAGTTTGGCCATATCTTGGGAAGGACACATTGTCATCTACTCCAGCTTGGAGGAGAAACTCACCCTCAAGGTATAGAGCACTTCTTGCAGGTGGTGCAGACCATCACTGATGTTCTCCCCACACTGAAGACAATGTTTTCCCATGCTTCAGCTGTTCTTTCTCCCTGTTAGACTTATGGTACAATGTTGTCCTTATATTTCAGAGATTTCTTTTGGCCTAATACTATACATGGTTTCATATGTGATCTCTTATAGCTAAGGATATAACTTGGTTGGTAGACTGCTTACCTACAAGCCTGGGGCCCTAGGTTAAATCCCACACACATAGAAAGCAATTAAAAAAATTTTATAATTTTTTTGAGACAGGATTTCTCAGTGTAGCACTGGCTGTCACTCACACTGTAGACCAGGCTGGCATCGAACTCACAGAGATGCCTCTGCCTCTGCCTCCCGAGTGCTGGCATTGAAGGCCTTTACAACTGCCACCCGGCAAAAAAACACTTAATTTTTGATATGAGGATATCATGAACTTGAAGTAGCAGTGATAGCCAACTTAAGTTCTTCTGTGGGTAAGACAGTGTAGAAATAAACTTGAACTTTATATATTCATTTCCTTTCAGTAATAGAGCTATTAAATATCAGGAACATCTTTTTTAGGAATATGGAATATTTGGGGATTGGAGAATATTTTAACTCTTTTATTTAACTCTTAGTTGTTTCCATGGCAATATGACTTAAACTCAATTTGATATTGTCTGTATACTTTTTTTTAAAATACAGCTGTGTTTTTTTCTAAAAATCTTACAATTATGCTACAGTTTTTACTGGCAATATAAAAACTCAGCTTTTATTTATGGTGCTTAAAGCTTTCTAATTCTTTATAGGATAAGAACATGTTACATGTGTTTTCTGTAAATGGGAAGTATCTGGGGTCTCAAGTCCTGAATGAGCAAATATCAGACATGTGCATAATTGGAGAACACATTATCACTGGCAGCTTACAAGGCCTCCTGTCTATAAGAGAGCTTCATGGGTAAGTAATTAAAATGTTCAAACTGTCTAAAGAAGAGGCTGCAGTAGAGAATGAGAAGGTGGCTCAGTAGTTGCTTGAATCTCCAGCATGCAATTTCCCCTGCTCCTTACCAGATGCATAGTCATAGTGTGAGCATCTGTAATCTCCATATCCCTAGGGAGAAATCTCTGGAGGCTTGTGGGCTAGCTTGTTTGGCAGATACACACACACACCTATGTATGTATGTGTGTGTGTATATATATAACAGGCATCTATTGTAATGAAATATCAGGCAAAGCAAATAACTTGTTTTATTAACTTGAAAGATTCACACATGTGCACTTTCTTTTTGGACTTTTTATACATACACCTTTCACTTACGAGTTGGCAAGATATCATTCTCAGTATTGTGGTGTTTAAATATAATAGTTGACCTTGAAGGGTTTAAGACTCTTTAGAAGTTTGCAATCAAGGTCTCACATTCAGGAGGATTTTGAATTTAAAGCCAGCCTAACCTGCATGGCAAGACTTTATTTATCCCAACCAAACAACAGAAAGGGAAGTAGTGTGTGCAGAAGAATTTAAGAATTGCCAGGATCAGAGGAGTCTTGTTGAAGAATTATCAGGACTTGTAATGGAGATGATCTTAGGGAAATTATGAGAAAATGAACTACAGTTGGGAATGTGGTAGTGTATACCTATAAATCTGACATCTGTGCATTGGGATACAGAGCCAGATAATGATGTTACCTTCCATGTATAGCCTTCTGTGCATCCATCCCCTATGCTTGTAACTTTGTCTGGTTTTATCTCTTCTAGTTTGAATCTCAGCATCACTCCACTAGCCATGCGATTGCCTATCCACTGTGTTTCTGTAACCAAAGAGTACAGCCACATTCTTGTAGGCTTAGAAGATGGCAAATTGATTGTAGTTGGTGTTGGCAAGCCTGCCGAGGTAAAACTCAGCATCATGGATTCTCCTTCCTGTTGTGGGTTCCTTTGGTCCTTCATTCTCGCTGATTCAGAAGTCTGCATTATAGATAAACTGAAACATTAATTTGACTTTTCAGGAAGAGACAAAGTATAAAGTTGTTAATCAGTAGTGCTTATACTATGATAAAATTGAAAGCCTGGTTTATTGGTCTTTGTATCACTGTGTGAATAAGAAAATTATTTTACTACAAATCAAGACTCGAACACAGTTCAGATTGAAGACATAAAAGCCCTTACAAAAAATAAAATATGGATTCTAACAGTTAGACTAATCTGATTTAATAAATACCAAGCATGACTATATCAAGGCATTGTTTATTTGGAACTACAAGTATCTTTTATCCACCTTCTTATTCTAAGTGAATTTACTATAATGATAAGTTTACTTGGTTAATAGTCTTTCATAGATCTAACATTTGTTTCTTAGAAAACTTAATGACTCTCTACTACAGGTAACTTAATGATTCTCCCAGAAAACTTAGTATATAGAATAAAATTAGTCATTGCCTGTTTTTTGAGGCACTTTTAGCTTTTCCTGAGAAACGTAATACAGTATCTGCAGGTGTTTCTTTGAGAGGAATTAAGTTGGGTGTGGTAGCGCATACCTGTAATCCCATTGTGTAGGTGACATCACCACAATCTGGGGCCAGCCTGGTCTACTTAGTAGTTCTAGGCAAGCCAGGGCTATATGGCAAAATCCACTCTCACAACACCACAGAAAAAGGCTGGAGAGATGTCACAGTAGGCCAGACCTTTTGTTGCTCTGCAGGAAGCAGGGGCTAAGTTTCAAGCACTCACATAGTGCCTGACCACCATCTGTCACTCCAGCTCTAAGGAAACCCACAATCCACTGACCTTCATACTACCAGGGCATGCATGTGGTACACATGCAGGCGAAACACTCATTTGCATAAAATAAATATTTAAAAGAGAATTAAAGCACTTTGAACATGTTCCATTTGATACTGAGTTTTTTATGATTTTTTGAATTGCACCCATCTTTCCCCTGCTAGATTGTTAATTACATAGAACTCTGCTCACACTTTACTCTGAGTACACACCTGTCATCCTTGCCAATTGGGAAGCTAAGGTAGAAGAATTGCCTGCCTACCTACAGAGTGAGTTCAGGTCAAGCCAGGCAAGTAGTGAGACCTAATCTCAAAAGATACATAGATGGGTTAGGGATATAGCTCCATGCTCTAGAGTATTTGCCTAACAAGAGGAGGCCTTGAGTTAAGTCTCTTGTGCTGCAGTAAATAAATGGCTTTTGTTACTAATCAAGAATCTTTTACCGTGTTAGTGATTTTGCTAACAAAATCAAAACCTGTTCTGCACTTTATAGACTCAGTGTCGTATATATTGAATTTATGTATCCTAGCTTTTCCTTAATATATATTCATTTTTCTGTATTTTATCTTAAACAGATGCGTTCAGGTCAGCTTTCTCGAAAATTGTGGGGATCTAGCAAGCGGCTCAGCCAGATTTCTGCTGGAGAAACCGAATATAATACTCAAGATTTTAAGTGATTGTTATTTCTATGTTCTGTGATGAAGAACTGAGCTTCATATGTTGTTTGGTCACTACTGCATTAGCTGCATTGCTCTACTCTCTGAGAGTCCCTAAGGATTTTATCCTGAAAATTATTTAAGAATTATTAGGGTTTGATATTGTGAAGGTGTAGATTGAGCTGGACTTTATGGCACATGCCTGTAATGCTAACATTTGAGAGGCTGAGGCAGATGGATCTTAAGTTCAAGGCCAGCCTGGGCTACATAGCAAGGCCTTAGCCCAAAAATTCAATAAATAAATAAGAATAAAAATAAAATTGTAGGTTGTATTAAATATTTAAAGTTTTATCAACAGTAAGCTTAGTTTTGTTAATCAGTACTAAAATTGAATTGAGAAAATATATTTGATTCAATATGGTAACCCATTCCTAAGCTATAAATCTAAACTTCTAATGTTATATATTTATATTGAATTCCTTTAAGTAGCAAAATTTAAGACATTTCTAATAAAGTAGTATATATAATGGAGAGTTGAGAGGTGGCTTTTCATGTGGTCTTTAGATAATCATGTTTCTGTTTATTGACCATTACATTAAAAACATAACATTTTAGGCATTTGTTGTACAATTGAGTTTTTGAAAGTTGCAGGTCTGCACAATTGGATTAAATACAAATATTGAAATAGTACATGGCTTATTTACCTACTACTTATTGTCCTTAAGTAACAAAAGTTGAATAGGAAAAAGATAATTTTTACAAAGGTACTGCATTAATAAATTTAAGCAAAAATGCTAACTGTGCCTGTGGCCTGCCAGTGCTTTGAGTGGTGTTTGCAGCACAATCTGCATCTGTAACATTTGGAGTTTGTGAACTGTCTTTGCTCAGCAGAATCTGTATTCTTTTCAGTTAATCACTTTCCTGATGAGCATGAGTTGTCAGTAGTGTAAGATGAAGTAGTGCTGATAATTCATAACAGTCATTTCGATAATGTTTATTGCTTATTATATACAACTATTAGGATGTTAGCTAATTTTATTTTAGTTTGTTTAATATTACATTATATTTAATTGTTTAAGTAAAAAGCTGATTGGTTTAATTTAGAATTCAAAGTAATTGTTATTTGTTTTTGTAAAATTTACTTTTGAGTTAGGTCAGAGAATTGTACAGCCACCAGTATTGGCAACCTGAGACTCCACAGGCCTTGGGAAGAGTTATGAATTTCTGAAGTTGTACAGAAATTTGTATGTTGAGTCTACTTTTAGGAAAGAAATATTACGCATCTTCCTTAAAATGATCTATGGGCAGTAACAAAGGACTTTCCAGTGGTAGCCTTTCAAAATTGTATTCTTTTTTATTCTGCTGACCATACATTTTCTTATACCTAAATATCTTCTTAGTTGAATCCTGAAAATTTGAGTTTTCATTTTCTTTCTCCTGTTGACCACGTTATTCAGTGTTCTTTTCTTAATAATCACATAAATGAGTTTTTAAAAATTTAAATGTAGAAGATTATGTTAAGGAAAAATTTTCAATAGTTTGATTTGTTGTGGGTCAGGATTAGTAAAACACTGTAAAATCACTTTCTGATTTAGACAAATAAGACTAAAGTCAACTGGTACAAAAGTAGAATTTGTGTAAATGAAAAGATTTGCTTTTTGGATGAGTTCAGGAGTTTGGTTTTTGTTTTTTCTTGTTGATTTTGGCGAGGGTCTCAGGCAGGGTCTCAGGCAGGGTCTCGGGCCAGGGTTTCTTCTGTGAGTCCTAAGTCCAGTTCCTCTCTTTCCCTGTGGTAGATAGAGGATGATTCTTCACAGAACTGGCACTGAAATGTTACATGCTGCTGAAGGAAGAAGTCTGCCCACAGAATTAGAATTTAGACTTGAGGATTGACTCTTAATCTTAGTTCCTTTATATTTCTTTTCAAGTATGCTAAGAAAGGGAAAGTGAGTGCCAGCCTTGGTTAGTGATGATGGAGGCATAGCATTTGCCTCAAAGTATGACATTATTTTTTTACTAAAGTTATCTCTAAGGAAAGTTTTTAATTGAATTCTGAGAGGTTAGTTCCTTTAAAATATTTGTTTATAAAATAAATGGCATCATCTTTGCCTCCTTGCCAGTAAAAACATGTGAGTACTTTTACTATATTAAATATGAATAAAGTATTAAGTGCATAATATCATGTATCTGGCATGGGTGTGTCTAAAGGTGTTCTCACTCTTCACATTGCTGGACCTATTTATTAACCCTGTCTTTACAACTTTTTCGTGATATGTACAAAGTGAAATGTATTATTTTTACTTGATAAATCTGTTGTTTTCATTTTTCATCTAGATCCAAACTCGGATGTGAGTGCTCTGTTTCTAACAGAAACTATTCTTTCCCAGTAAGTGAGCACTCTTAAACATCTTTACCATTGGCATTAAGCACTCATTCTCAGTACCTTTTCCTAATTTGTGTGTGTATCATGTACTTTGTTTAGTTTGTTTCAGAAAAATCCCACATAGACATTGTTCTGAAAAATTTCCTCAGAGTGCTTTTCCTGATGGCATTAGGCAACAATACAGTGTTATCAGGCATTAATATCATTTACATATTGCTTACATAATTTAAATGTAGCATTTTCTATGCCAGTGGTTATCTCCAACCCCAGCCAGTGTCTTTTATTGTCTTTGTTTCATATGGACAGAATCACTGTATTTTCAATTCATTATTGAAAAGTTCATTTATTGTGAACTCTCTTTAGACCTTTCATATTTGAAAATCATAATATTTACTGCAATAACATGTTTGTTATTAATATTAGAACTAATATTAACTAAGATTTTAATACCTACCAGTCAATATTTTCCACACTTATAAAGTGTAAATTTTTTTCCAGTATTGGAGATTGAACTCAGGGCCTCGTGCATGTTTGGCAAAAATAAAAAGCATTCATTAGTGCTGAAAGAAAAACAGGATCAGATATGTTGTAGCTGAAGTTGAGGGGCAGAATTCTCCTACTGTGAGTACATTGCATAAATCAGGTAGGCCTCTGTAAGGAGTATTCTTTAATTTTTCAGCATTAACATTTGACAGATGTAGGCTTGGGCTAGGGATGCAGTGATGGAACACTTTCATGTGAAGCCCTGGGTTTGAAATGGAATTCTTTTCCCCAACACTGGGGCAGTATGGGGCCTCACATAACAAATAAAAGGAGGGCTCTACCACTGAAACTTATGTTGTAAGTTCAGAGAGGGGCTCTTAATTTGAGATTGCAGATCAGACTTGTCAGTGGGGATTAATAAATATGTAGGTGTTAATAAATATGCTCTGTCTCTGTAGTACTTGGAACTTTTACTGTTTTATTCCCAAAAAATGTATGTACATATAATGTATGTAAATGAATATGTGCCTAAATTGCAGATACATTTTTATTTGTTGAAAGTTATGTGATAGTCTTAAAATAGAGGATTTATATGTTTTTGCCTCTGGCTACTATGAAGTATAGAATATAAAAATTACATGGTTTTATTTATTATAAAAACAACCTTATGTAAAAATGGCTACATTATCAACTTAAGTTCTTTTGGTAATTATAGTTATTCATTAGGTACATTTTATTAAACTAGTATCTTTACTGACACCACAGAGAAAAAGTTTCTAAACACATTGCAAAATTTGGACACATGAAGATAGTTCTTTCAGTGTCATATAAAGAGGCACAAATTCAGAAATTCAGTGGTATGTGTCTTTCCCTAATGCACAGAGCAAGGTGAAAGTCACGGATTCAATATTCTTTTCTCTATGATACAGTTCTCATATTAACTTTGAAAACATATATCTTGCATATATTAGCAGAACAATAGCCAGATTTCAGCATTTGAAAAATTAGGCAAAGTAGTACTTGCACATGGTTCCAATTACTTGGGAGACTGGGATGGAAGGATCACCTGAGCCAGAAGTTCAGGATCAGCATGGACAATGGAATAACACTTCTATTTCAAAATAAGTAAATAATTTTAATTAATGTTTCAATGTTGACTGTTAAAGAAGTGCTCCTTCTGTGTATTTCCTTTTATAATGGTTTTCTAGTAATTTACATTTATTTATAGCTATTTTTGATTAGTTGCAAAGTGTTTCACTGTTTAATAGTGCTATTGTAAATTAGCAATGTGACTTGAGACTAAGAACAGTTAGGATTTGGGTGAGATTAAAAAGTTTTACTGATTAAAAAACAAACTTTTTAAAAGAAGTGTTGTGGTGCATGCCTTTAATCCCAGTGCTCCAAAGGCAGAGGTAGGCAGATCTTTGTGAATTCAAGGCCAACCTGGTCTACAGAACTGATCTAGACCAGCCAGAATTGTTATATAGAGAAACCTTATCTCGAAAAACAAACAAAAAAGTTTTATTTCAGTTAAGATTTTATTTAAGTAATATATTTTGTTATTGCACAAATTCTACTTTATCTCAGTGATAAAAATCTTGGAGCTAGATATTGGGGAAAAGCTGAAAGATCTGAGAGACAGAGGAACAAGCCACTGCCACTCCTCACGAATTGTCAGATTGAATGCCTCTGAGCCCTCATGAAGGGCTGAACTCATGTCTCCTCCCACATTATATCTCTTTCTTTGCCCATCCATTTCACTTCTTGTTTCAAAATTCCCAATGCTAGGGCTAAGGCCTGCTGTTTCCACTGGGAGCAGAGGCATGAGATCCCAGGTGCTGGTATTAAAGGTGTGTGTGTCACCACTGCCGGAACTTCATGGCTAAAATTTCTGTCTGACTCTGTCCTTTGATCTTCAGGCAAACTTTATTAGATACACAATATATCACCACATTCCATTGACCTTGTAGTTAAATTACATGCTCTGATAGTGTAGTCAAGTTGAGAGTTAGGCTGTAATGTTCCTTTTTTTTTTCTTTCCCCGTTTTAGTTTTTGGGACAGATCACACTATGTAGCCTTGGATGGCCTAAAAATACCTATATCAACTTAGTCTCAAACTCGGAGATCCATCTGGCTCTGCCTCCCAAGTACTGAGATTTTCAAGAATATACATAATTATTTTTGTTCCTCAGAAGTAATCCTGGCAGCAATGGATCATTAATTAAATTTAATTATAAACAGCTTAAATTCATACTAAATTAGAACTTAAAAAAATGGAACTTTAAATGTTTTCTTAGGTAATCCCTAATGACTTGCATATTATTTTACACTTCTTCCAAAATTATGGTATATTACCCCCCCACACACACACAGGGTTTCTCTGTGTATCTCTGACTATCCAGTGACTCTTACTGCTAAAGGCCTTTTATATTTTAGACATTTCTTTTTCTTTATTCTGTACTTCATAGACATTACCAAGGCATTTTATATGAAGTTACTGCTACTTACAGTCAGCTTTACATGTGACTTTGTGCTAAAATTTTTTTACAGGATAAACTTCCCTCTCTCCATCAGTTTACTTTTGTGCAGTTGGAGAAATAGTAAGAAGTGATGAGATCTCTGGATAACCATTTTTCTACCAAATTCTTTGTTGAATTGAAACAAAATTAACAAACATTTGATAGTTTTTCTGGAACTCAGATTAATTAGAAGCATTTCAGTTTTAATAGGGTGACAGTCTGTTGAAAAATGAGTATACACTAGTTCAGAAGAGTTAGGTGAACATTCAGAATGATTTGTTTAAAAAAAAAAAAGTACTTAGCTGAGTGTGGTGGTGCACACAGGCTACTGCAGGAGGACTGCCTCAAGTTTGTGGGCTGCGCAGTGCTATAGAATGGAGTCTCTCTGTCTATGTGGGTGTTGTGCATTCACCTGCCTGTTTCTCTCCCACACCCAACACCTTAGAAATTGTGCTGCTAGTTACTGTTTAAGGAGTTGTGTATTTATCTTAAAATGTCCCTTTTCATTTGTTCCCCTGGGATTGATTGAATGAACAAAAGCTTCTCTCATATTGAATTATTGACTTGTAAACTGTGACTCATTGAGTATTTATATGTAAAAAGGAGGGGCTCAAAGTTGAGCAAGTTTCAGGCTTTATAAGGATGTAAATAATTAACATTCTGATAGCAAAGTTGCTGTTTGGTGCAGCTGATTCTGCTTTCATCCGTCTGAATTTAAATATTTAAATTTTGTTTTCTCATAAATATTTTTAAGAACTTTAAGGAATGTATATGAGTTAATGTTTGATTTCTGTATAGTATGATCAAAAATAGTTGAAAATTTTGCACTTTGTTCTTTGGAAATTTATATTCTGATGTTTTTTAAGAATGTACATTTATTTTGTATATAATAAATTAGCTTTGTCTATGACAGTGGGTTTGAATCAAATAAAAGGATGACATGACTTTTATCATTTGTAGTTCTCAGTTTATGGAGTTTGACTAGAATTTGTTGTATCTACACAATTCTTTGACTAGACAAAGAATTGAATGCAGTAGGTAGTAAACAGAAAACCAAGAACTGTTTCTCAGTTGAGAATCTCCTCTGATCTGCACAAGGTGAGTATTTGTAGCAAAAATTCTAATTGGTCTTAATAATTAAAACCTGGAGCCAAATATGGGGTAAATGCTGAAAGATCAAATTGACAAAGGAGCCAGCCATTAGAGAGACTTCTTAACCACTATGGAATCTAAGGAAGGGTGAGGCTCCAGTCTCCTCCCACCTTACATTCCTCTCTCTACCCAGCCATGTCACTTCCTGTTTCCATTTTCCTAATGCTGGAACTAAAAGCATGAGCCTCAATTGCCTGGTTGTATTTTTCTTTTAGACTGAATCACTCACTGTCTTAGCCCAGGGTGGCCTTGAACTCCTGATTTTCCTGCTTCCAAGTGCTGAGATTAAAGGTGTGTGCCACCACTGCTTGACTTCTATGGTTAGCTCTTCACTCTGATCTCCAGGCAAGCTTTGTTAGAGTACAAAAAGAATATCACCACAGGAATTCATGTTTCATCAGGTCTATTATTCATAGAGATTTTCATTTTAAATTATCCCCAAAATGTTCGTTTTTTTCTCAATAAGCAGTCATCCTTAAAATTTTTCATATTTTGTTAACCAGATAATACAAGTTTTCAAAATTTCACTTTCATAATAAATATTTTATGCATCAGCTTTTTAATCTCAAGGGGTCCGATGCCCTCATCCAGGCATGCACAATTACTAAAAGAGCCTGTAGTGATGTCACCCAGTAAGATTATTATTGAATTCTGGTTTGTTTTAGCATTAACCTTAGCAGGCTGGAGAGATGACTCAGTAGGCAAAGCACTTATGCTGCAAGCCTGCAGCCTGAAGTTGGGGTCCCCACAAGTAGACTAGCAATGGGCCTGGAATGCCAGCTGTAGAGAAGGCAGAGATGACGGGTCTCTGGAACAAACTAGACTAGCTAAACAGGTGGACTCGAGTCAGTTGTGAGCAACTGCCTCAGTGAATAGAGTGATGGAGAAAGGCTCCTAGCATCACACACACATACACAATCTGTGCTCACACAAATACTATCATCCATTCAATCAAATATATAAACCAAAAGGAATCTTTCTTAATGTTTTTCCAGTAGGATTTTATTTATTTATTTTTTTAGTTTTAACTTTTGTTTTTACATGTCACTGATCTGAGGTATCTTTCTGTATGCTGTGAATTACCATTGGATAATAAAGGAACTGATTTGGCCTATGGCATTGCAGCTTCTAGGCAGGCAGGAATTCCAAGTGTAGATAAAGGGGAAGGGCAGAGTCGGAGCTGCTGTGAGCTGCACCAAGAAGACAAGATGTAAAAGTATAGGTAAGCCACAAACCATGAGGCAAGACATAGATTAATAGAAATAAGTTAAGATGCAAGAGTTAGCTAATGCTGTCTGGACCTCAGGGCTAAGCCAGGCCAGAAACTTATGGCTAAATGTCACAATCTCACACTGTAGTCTAAGGTGGCCTAGAACTCACAATATACCCATTGCTGGCTTCACTCATAGTAATCCTCCTGCCTCAGTCTTTTGTGTACTAATATTACTGGTGTGAACCACTGTTAAGAATGTCATCAAATGAAATCAGACAGCTTTTCCGTAACTTGCTGTGACAAAACACACCACGATCAAAGCATCTAATAAAAGGAAACATTAATTGGACGTAAGGTTTCAGAGGGTTAGTGCCCATACTGGCAGAGGGAAGGTGGGACAACTGAGAATTCAGAGGCAAAGAGAACTAATGGGGAGTGGGTAGGGCTGGCTGCTCACCTCCAGTAACACACCTCTCCCAGCATAGCAATACTTCCTAATCCTTCCCAAACAATTCCACCAATGGGGAACCATCATGTATTCACAATGTTTTGTGGGGACCTCTGGTTTTGTTTGTTTGTTTTATTCTTTTGGCTCCCCTGTCACCCAGCTCCCAAATAATAAACACACACATAGAGGCTTATTCTTTCTAATGAATGCCTGGCCTTAAATTGGCTTGTTTCTAGCCAGCTTGTCTTAAATTATCTTGTCTACCCCTGGGTTTTTTCCTTACTGGTGTGGCTATGTGACTGGCTGGCTAGATGACTGGGTGGCTGTCTTGGTGGCAGTGTGGCTGGCTGGATGGGTGACTAGCTGCCTGGGTGGCTGGCTTGGCAGTGTGGCTGGCTGGCTGTGTGGCTATGTGGCTGGCTGGCTGTGTGGCTATGTGACTGGCTGGCTGGCTGTGTGGCTATGTGGCTGGCTGGCTGGCTGTGTGGCTATGTGGCTGGCTGTGTGGCTATGTGGCTGGCTGGCTGGCTGTGTGGCTGGCTGGCTGTGTGGCTATGTGGCTGGCTGGCTGGGTGGCTGGCTGGCTGTGTGGCTATGTGGCTGGGTGGCTGGCTGGCTGGGTGGCTGTGTGGCTGTGTGGCTATGTGACTGGCTGGCTGGCTGGGTGGCTGTGTGGCTGGTTATCTGGCCCCTGGGTGCTCCTCTTTCTGTTCTTACTCCTCAGTCTCTCTTCCCAGATTTCTCCTATTTTTGTCTCTGTCCCCCTGCCTATCCTTTCCCTTGACTTGCTATTGGCGTCTCAGCTCTTTATCAGACCATTAAATGTTTTAGACAGTCACAGTAACACAGCTTCACAGATTTAAGCAAATGCAACATAAAAGAACACATCTTTGCATCAGTAAATGTTTCATAGCATTAACAAATTAAACACATCTTAAAATAACTTTTCACAACATACCACTTACATAAATACTTGCCTACCTTAACCCATACTTGGTGAATGCCTTGATTTATGACTTTTCTTCAGTGACTATAAAAGTTTATGTAAAAATATCATGCTATTTGGGACAACCTAAATCTCTGTTCATGGACCATGGTCAGCCATATCTGGCTCAAACAAACTATCTTTTTTCCCTTTGAAAGAAGAGCTATGTTTTGCACTGACAATTTTCCCAAGGTTAAAAAAAAAAAAAAATCAAAAATAAAACTACTTTGTTAGATAAATTTCCATGAAATTAGTAGAATTGACTATCCAGATTGTGCACATAATCATTGTCTCTGGTCCAGCACTGATGATCAGGCACAACCTGATCAATAATATTTTTACAAGAGATCATACCTGTAAATATATAAAAGTAAATGGGTTCATAAGGTACATGAGTATATTAAGACTCTTATCAGAAAATTAGGCCCTAGAGCTTATGAAACACAAGATAAAGTGCAGCACACTGCCTGGACCCCATAAAAAGGACATCTATAACGAACATGGTGGTACATGCCTTTACTCCCAAAACATGGGAGGCAGAAGCAGGAGGATCTGTCTAGTGATCTAGGCTGGAATACATGAGACCCTATCTCAAAAAGCAAAACACAGTGTGGTGGTGGCAGCCCTTCTGACTTAATATCCAACCATTTGTAACAAGGAACCAAGAAGCAAAGAACTGACCCAGGGCTTGATGAGCCCCATCAGATTGCCATTTGTCAGTCTGGCCATCCACCCTCCATCTATCCATCCTGGCTGTCTAGCCTTATCTTAAATATCCTGCACCTCCACAGTTCAGCAAAACCTTGTTTCTGGGCTTTGAGTATCCAGCAACTCCAATTAGGTTTGTTAATATTTCTAATTACTGCCCTCAACATTTGTATCAGTTCTCTGCTTCTGCCTCCAGTAAGACTTCCTTGATTGCTTTTTGTAACCCTTCAATAATCTATACACACATTGTGTGAAATATTGTATGATTTAATATCTGATAAATATTGGAATAAAGGGGCTAGCAGTATTGGTGCACATACCTTTAAACCCTGTATTGGTTAGGATGCAGAGGCAGGCAGGTGAGATTTCAGGGCCAACCAGGACTCTACAGTGAGGTTCTGTTTAAATAAAGGGGTATAGGGGTACTCAAGAGATGGGTAAAAAGCACTTGCTGTCTAAGCCTGATGATTTTCTGTCCCCAGAACTCATGGTGGAAGGAGAGAACTTGAAAATTGTCCTTTGGTGCTTCCATTTTTTCATTCATGTGCACGCGCGCGCGCGCGCGCGCGCGCGCGCGCGCGCACACACACACACACACACACACACACACACACACACACACACACACACACACACACGACTGTGTAAAGGAACCTATGATTGCTGATGGAAAGCCATGAAGAGAAATGCTGCTTGGTAAACTGTAGCTGAGAAAAACAACAAAGGATTTATTGTTATCCAATAAATTCTGACACTATAAAGACAGACTTTTCCATATGTCTTTATGATCCTCACATGCTCACAGTATGAACCACTATTGCATTTAAATTCTCTTTTTCTAAAAGAGGTAGCAATTTCAACATGTGAATATTTAATATTTAACAATATGTCAGAAGTATAACATGTTCAAGTTAGGACAAAAATTTTGGATATCAGTACAAAACTTGTAAAAGTATACTATGTAAGGTTATTAAGCTAACTTTAAAGTTTAAAAAATAAAACACAGAAGAGTAAATATCTACATGTCTCTGGCATGTGTTGTTTTGAACATACCCAGACCATATGCTACAGTGCTCCACCACTGGTCCATGCTTGTGTTTATTTTTAGACAGTCTCCATTTCTGAAACATTGTTGTGGGAGATTATGTTGTTACATTGTAAATAATTGTCCCACCCACTAGTTTAATAAAAAGTGCTGATTGACCAAAGGCAGGCAGGAAGTGTGGGCGGGGCTACCAGACTAAGAAAATTCTGAGAACTGGGAAACACAGAGCAGAATGCCAAAGAGAAGCCAGAAGAAACAGGACAACTATGATGCTGTGAGAAAAGGTACTGAGCCCCATGGCTGAACAGGATAAGAGTCATGGGTTAGATTAAGGGTTAAGAGTTCGCAAGTATATGCATGGGCCTTAGGCTGATCAGCCTAAAACTATAGTATGCATCTGAGGGTCTATGGGTCTGCGGGTCTAAACCTTAAGGTTAGGCCCGAAAAGTCCGGGACAGAAACCTCCTACTACACAGTTCAGAGGGCATCTAGCTAGTAGCTATCTTAGGACTTAGAGGGCTTGGATACCTAGCAGGTTCCTACAGAGATGGTTTTGATCCCGGACAATGGAAAAGGTCAGGTCCATATGCCTTGGGAGAGTCATGCTATATTGCTTCATTGTGCATTTCAAATCTTATCTGTGCATTTCAAATCTTATCTGTTGACCCAGAAACACCATTTTTGTGGGAAATGTTTTTACATTTTATTTTAAAAACCAACCCCTGAAACATTCAGGGCAGTTAAAAGTACAGCTTTTGCTGGGTTTGGTGGTGCATGCTTATAATTCCAGCTACTGGTAAACTAAAACGAGATCATAGTTTGAGGCTAGCTTGAGCAACATAGACAACTTTGTCTCAAAACAGAAAGAAAGAAGTGATTTTCTTGGGTAGTAGGGTTTGCTACAAACTGCAAAGATGTGGCATTTTCAAGGTTCCTGCTTAAGCAGTAATCATTTATCAGAGAAACTCTAAATACAATCCAGGATGATTTCTCTTGTCAAATCGCTATCTGATATAATGATATTCAAGCCATAAAATCTGTATGTTGTTTTAGGATGATTTCACTAAATGTGTGCCAAAAAGTTGCAGACTTTGCCTTACATTAATCTATGTTAAACTATTTGATTTGACGAGGCAGAGTAATCAAGTAATCCAGGAACTCAGTATGTAGTTGGGAATGACTAAACTCTTAATTCTCTTTTCCCCCACCTCCTGAGCGCTGAAATTACACGTGTGTGATATGTTGGGGACTGAAGCCAGGACTTCCTGCATGCTAGGAAAGCACTCTACCAACCAATCTATTCCCCAGCCTCCGGTTTTCAGCTCTCTGTAGGAGAGAGAGCTTGGAAAATTTCACAGAATTTACTGAAAATCAGAATTAGCAGCCAGAAGTCTGCCATCTTGTCACACGCCTTTCATTCCAGCGCTAGGAAGGCAGAGGCTGGGAAATCTATCAGTTCGAGGGCAACCAGATCTACACAGTGACACCCTGTCTCAAAACAAAACAAAAACAACCACATTTACTAGAATGTTTCTTGAGAAACAAGGGGCATCTAATGGTGCTTCAGCCATGCAGGTGTCCAAGTTGGATTGACTTGGGTCAGTCATGGAGTCTCTCTCAAATGTAGTCCTGACTATCATCCCCGGGGCGAATTTTAGTGCAGGCCGACTGGTGTAGCCGCCGGCTCCTAGAGGCCCAGGGTGGGACAGTGGCTTAGAGGTTTCTGAGTAGTCTGCAGAGCCCGGGCTGGGCAGGGCAGGGCAGGGGTGACGCCCCGTGCGGGCGGGGCGGGACCACCGCGGCTCCGATTCGCCGGTCGCTCTAGCCTTCCCAGCCGGGCGCCGCCCGCCGAACACAGGGCCCGGGACCGTACCGCGGGCGAAAGCATGCTGGACTTCGCGATCTTCGCTGTCACGTTCCTGCTGGCGCTGGTGGCAGCGGTGCTGTACCTCTACCCGGTAACCGACGACTCGGGTCTGGGGGTGCGCCTGCGCCGCGTGGACCGGGACGGCCCGCCTGAGGGGGACGCTCGCGGGACCGTCACGTGGCACGGCCCTGGTGCCCCGTGCGCATGCGCGCTCAGCGTCCCGGACCTTTCTGCGCAGCGGCTGGGAGCCGGCCGGGTTCTGGTTGTCCTGGGCAGGTCTCGCGTACCGTTTCGCGCTACTTCTGAACTGGCGTTGAATTATTTTGAGTGGCTTTTGCGGTCCTGACGTTCTCAAACCACAGTTTCATCTTTCCCTAGCCGCTCCCTGCATATAGTTGAAGTGGGCGAGGCCGAGCTCCTTGGGATTGATGCTCGCTAGGGCGAGAGCCATAGGCAGCCACCCACCTCCCCACCCCTCACTCCATTTCTCAAACTTTGTCCACCTGTCCTTTTCAGAGGGGAAGTTCTCAAAACTCCCTAGTTAGTGGTGAAGGAATCATCCTTAAATCGTATTGTATATTGGGTGTTGTGTATACTGAAATCCCAGCATTGAGGAGGTCGCAGCAGGAGGGTGGAAGCTCAAAGCCCACTCTAGACTACATCAAACTGTCTCCAAAAAAAAAAGTGTACAAAGTTTGGTGCGTTTGTGGAAAAATGGAAAGGTAGTGAACAGTCTCAGGTAAGTTACTGGTGATGGAAATGCCCCTTAGAAATGGCTATTAGAGGTAGTGAATGGATTAGACTAATTAACACTGAAAAATGCTTGGATTCATGAGAAACAAAACATTGATATGAAGAAGGTGACAGAACAAATTGTGACCCAGAAACTATATCCATGTGGCTAGAGTGGATGTAAAACCAGACAGGGAAGCTATTTTAAGGACTTTTAGCCAGGGTTCTACTGAAGGGTTTCAATAGATAAGTGGCAATTTTAGTTTTAAGAAAAACAGCCCATAATCCTAGCACTTGAGGGGGTTGAGGCAGAAGAGTTTGAAGGTTTTCCTCCAATACAGAGCCGAGACCAGCCCGTATCACATGAGATCTTATCCTAAATTTTATAAATAATGACATTTCTTTAATAATGAGGAAAAATGTCTTAAATTCATTACTTTTACATAAATGCAAATCTTTGAATCAAGGAATTTCAGATTTAAAAGAGAACTTTAATTTGAGAGCTGGGGAGCAGAGGTGGGAGGTCTTGAGTTTGGAGCGGTCTTGGGCAATGTGTGAGATCCCACTTCAAAACAACCCTAATTTTATTAGATAAGTTCTATGAGACTCACTCAGGTTACTGTGTTAAAAAAGGACTTAATTATGGGGCTGAGGCAAATGGAGGAACAGAGAGAGTAATTGGGAAGATAACTACGTACAAGAGAGAGATGATGTTGGCTTGGACCACATTGGTAAGAATTACAACTCTGTGAAGATAGAGCCCGTGAAACTACATATAAAACATAAGCCTAAGAGGTGCTGGAAGAAAAACACAATGGGGGGGGGGGGGTGGGTAGGTAGAAGAATGGATTTTGACCCCGAGGAACGTGAGGATTTTGTGTACTTTTTATTTTAGTGGGTATTAGTGAGGTTTAAGAGGGATCAGAAGTTTGGTGTGATGAAGCCAGGTTCCAGATGCCTGTTAAATATCCTAGTGGGGATGTGGAGCTCAGACATCAAGTACTCAAGTCTTGAGTTTTAAGGTAAAAGATGAGACTAGAGATAGTTGTGGGACTGCCAGTGCATAGATTATATTTAATGTAGAAAGTTTGTTCAGTCTCCTGGGAAATTTAGATATGGGAGAGAAGAGGTCCTGGGTCTAAGCCCTGAGTTCTCTGTGTATAGAGGCTGAAGAGAGGAAGTGGGGTAAGGGAAAAGGGAACTGCAATGAATCCCAAGGATCGGCAGCCAGATCAAAGAAAGGAAAGAATCAATTAAGTCAAATGTGGCAAAATGTGCCAAAGTAGTTCAGGCAAGAGAATTTAGTAATATTAGTAATTAATTGGAGATCATCAGTTCCAGGGTTATAATGGGGTGATGACCTGACCAGAGTGGACTGGTCAGTGGAATGATTAGCCATGATCTAACCGGAATATATTGTACTTAAGTATGTACTATTCTTTAGAGTTTTGCAATATGGGGTGCTGGTTGTGTGGAGTGGGAAGTGACTAGAAGGGATCTTTTCATGGGGGAGAAATTACATCATGTTTATATGCTGATGTGGACTGTGAAGTTAGGAGGGGAATCAGCTTATGCTGATGCTGATTTCTTGAGTAGGTGAGAGGGGATGAAATTGGTGCAGGTGTAGTGGGATGCGGAAGTATACTGGGATCTAGACAATTCATCGACAGTCCTAGAAGGGAAGAGAGATGGTAATGAAGTGAGTGGGAGAGATGGCTCATAAGCTAATAGCTTTTGCAGAGGACCCAGGGTCAGTTTCCAGCACTCACGTGGAGTGGGGGGGGGGGTGAGTGTAATTTGAGGATCTGATACCTTCTTTTGGCTTCTGAGGGCACTGCATATATGTGGTGCCCTATGGACAAGAAGACATACACATTAATACAAATAAATAAAAAATTGAGAAGAAATAATATAAAGGAGCAGATGTAGGCAGGTAAGGCTTGTTAGAAGATTCCCAGTTGCCCCCCCCCCCAGACATAGAAACAATTATTGATCATTGGTGAAGACAGAAAGCCAGAGAGTAATAAATGGTGTCTACTGGCACCCCAGCTGTTTTTAAACTTTGGAATCTCACAGTCTGCTTCCAAGTAAGTGTAGTCACAGGATGGAAGAAGACAGAGAAATGTAAAGGATCCACATGCAAACTTTCTGTTGTTGATTCAAATCTAGAAAAATAACAGAGAACTTGGGAGGAAAGGTTTACATTAAAAAAAATTTCAGCCATTGCTCTTCTGGCTTTCAAGCCTGAGGCAAGGCAGAGCGCCACAGGGACAGGGCATGGTGGGGGAAAGCTGAGACACAGAGCAACGAGGGAAGTAGAAAGGGACCCAGAGCAGACACCTAGTGACTTTCTTGTAACTAGGCCCCAATGCCTAAAAATTCATTCAGCCCTTAAGAGTGGTTTGTATTCCCAATAAAACTTTAAAAAAAAACAAAAAAACAAAAACCTCAAAAGCCTAGTTTTTCATTTATGAGTGGTTATCAGTTGGAGGTAGCTTTGGGGCTAGGGGTGGGAGTTTGTGTCCCCGTTAAATCTTCTTTAACAACCTTGAACATACCCATGATAGCTATTTTGAAGTCATGTCTAAATTTCACTTATATTGCATTTTCAAGGCCCACTGCAGTAGGGTTGCTGGGTTCTGAGGGACACACACTGTACTGGCTAGTATTGTAGTATTGTGTGGTTTTTTGTTTTTTTTTTTTTTTTTTTTTACTGGCATCTGGTTTGGGGATCATTGTAATTCTGGATGCTGATACCTGGTCTTGTCTTTGCTGGGTGGGTGTTCTCTTCCGTTATCTTCTCTGGCTCTTAGGAGAGTGTGGTGGCTGTGTGTTGCCTGGCAGATGCTACTGAGCTCCTGGCACATGTGGTCACTATGAGTACTGGGTGCTGACACAAAAGTATGGGGATAAGCTAGAAGTGGGTGATTAAGAGGGTCCATAGGAGGGAGGAGAGTGAGTGTGATCTGTGAAGACCCTCTGGGAAGAGGAACAGAGAGGAAGGAGATATCACAGCAGAGGGTCTGCTATAAAGCTTTGGGGGGTGGAATTGGAGGATGTGGTATTCTGGGGAGTGGCTCCTAGACTTAACAGTTAAAACTTCATTTTATTTTTTTAAGGCACAATTGCTATGTCTAGCTTCGAATGAGGTCTTCCCTCAGTCACCACACATGACTTTGGTTTACTTGTCTACAAAGAGCATATTTATTTCAGAAATGAGTGAATTATAAATAGACAATGATTTTTTTTTCTTTTTATAGCCAAGTAGATGGGACCCTATATAGGTTCACTACAGTTGAAATGAGAGTGTCCTTGGTATGGGCCCTACAGTGATTGTTCCTTTGGTAAAGTGCTTACTAAGCAAGTCTGGTTTTGAATTTAGTTTTCAATATACACATGAAGAGCAGGACGCAGCTTTAGTCCCAGTACAGGTGACAGTTGAATCCCTGAAACTGTCTAGATCACCAGCCTCACTCAAACAGGGAGTTCCAGCCTTTGAGAACGATACCGGTGTTGATCTCTGGGCTCTACATTCACATATATATATATATATATATATACACCCACAGACATGTATCTGCAGCCAAACATATACTCACCCTCGACACCCTCCCCACATGAAAAGTGACAAGATAGAATTCATTAAATTCTTAGAATATGTTTTGAAAAATTGACAGGGGAAGAATATGAAATAATTCTTTCCTACACCAGAGTCCATTAGTTTTGTCTTGATGTGGAAATGAATCCTTAAACTCAGCTGAACTGGAAAGTTGTTCTTTATGATCCTGGAGATGTCATGTGTAAACGTGTAGGGCTCCTCAGGTCTGTGACAATTCGTTATACTAGGCCTTTTTTTTTTTTCCAGGCTTCCCGACAAGCTGCAGGAATTCCGGGGATTGCACCAACAGAGGAAAAGTAAGGTTTTGTTTGTTTGTGTTTTTATCAAATACAGGCATATCTTCCTATATAATATATAACTATATATATAATATATAATATAACTACATTTTCATGGAGCCCACCCCCTTTTTATTTGGTGCTGAGGATAGAACTCAAGGCCCCAAGCTTGGCTAAACAAGTATTGTGCCCTTGAACTACAGCCTTAGTCCTAAACTTTAGTTTTACATTACTCATTTTATTTAAATTTACCTCTGGGCATACAACCTAACGTTTTTTAGAAACTTAGAGGAAGGCTGTCAGTCAAAGCAAGTTTTGAAGCTAATCTTCCAGCTTCCTCAGGCTGTGAGGGGATGAGTGAACGTTTGGGTAGTTCTGCTGGACAATGTCAAATGCTCCTGTGTTGCTCTCTTATTTGGCTTCAAGGTGTTATGAATTCTCAAAATTCTCAGAAAAATCCTTATCTCAGTGTAATAACAGAAGCAGTGGGAGGGTGAATATAATTGAGTTTTGTAGTAGGAGGTTTCTGGCCTAGACTTTAGGGCCTAGCCTCGAGGTTTGGACCTGCAGACTCACAGTCCCTCAGAGACACACAGATGCTTACATTAATTGTACACTAATTGACCTGGGGCCCAGGCAGATAACTTGCTAACTCTTTACCCTTAAACTAACCCATGATTCTTATCCTATTCAGTCATGCGACTCGGTACTTTTTCTCAGAGCAGCATAGTTGTCCTCTGTCTCTGGCTTCTCTGGCATCTCTGGTGTCTCTGTGACATTTCTGTTCTGTTCTTCCTGTTCTCAGAGTTTTCTGTCTGGTAGCCCCGCCCAGTCTTCCTGTCTGCCTTTAGCCAATCAGCGCTTTTTATTAAACTCATAGGCGGGACAATTATTTACAATGTAACATCATAAATCCACTACAGAGTTTGGAGTTTTTCAGTAATTTAAATTCATGAACCTTTTATCTACTGTTGCTCTTACCTCAGCATCAGCTGCGACCTTTCTGATTTTCCCAAGTTAAATTGATTATGTGGAATGTCTGTCTTTTATCAGAGATGGTAACCTTCCAGACATTGTCAACAGTGGAAGTTTGCATGAGTTCCTGGTTAATTTGCATGAAAAATACGGGCCCGTGGCCTCTTTCTGGTTTGGCAGGCGTCTCGTGGTCAGCCTGGGCACCGCCGACATTCTGAAGCAGCACTTCAACCCCAATAAGACTTGTAAGTTCCGCTTCCTTGGCTCTGGAGAATAAATAGGCGCTTATGAGGAAAAGCATTGCTGTTGTGTGGGAATGGCTGGTGTTGATTGAAATCTCTGTGCTGTGTGTTAGGTATGTACTAAAGTCCTGGATATTTCATTTAATAAGATGCAATAGTATGAAATTATTTTTTATCTTTAATTTACAAATACACACAATAAAATCCCATTGTAAGTTACCCCAGAGTTCTTTGGGGGGAACCTCAGAAAATAGTTTCAGAGTATGTCTGGAAGGGTTAATGTGTATAAGCATCTAGGAAAAGCCTCAGAGATAGAGTGAGAGAAATAGCTTTCATCACATAGTACAATATAGAACATTAATTGATTTAAAGGCTTACATGGTGGTGGGATCAGACTGATGGAGCTGAGTCGTAAATGCTTATTGGATGAACAGGTCCTCAGGAAAAACAGCATTTTTATATCAGGATGATGTCTGTAGAGATCTCTGAGAAAACTGAGTAGCTTTCTTCTTTGTGCTGAAATGCATTTCAGGGCCGGGGAGAGGATTCAGTTGGTCAGGTGCTTGATGCGCAGGGACCACACAGAAAGCCAGTGTGGTGGCATAACCGGGAGGGTAGCATTTCCTGGACCTCACCGGTCAGGCTATATAGTCAAATTTGTGAGTCTCATATTGTTAACAGCAAGTGAGATTTAGAGTGGGTTTCACTGTCTTTGTATTTTTCTGTGTTGTTTAAATTTTTAGTGATGTGTGTGCTCACAAATAATACAGCTACAAATGGAGTAGAGAGAAGGTGAGATCTGCTGATTTTATTAAATAACAATGAAAACGGCACACACAATTGTTTTTGCTTTAAAATGTGTGTGTGTGTGTGTGTGTGTGTGTGTGTGTGTGTGTGTGGCAGGGTGGGTGCATACACTTGGGTTAAGAATAGTACTAGCTGCTCTTCCAGAGGACCCAGGTTCAGCTACCAGCACCCGTATGAAGGCTCACAATTGCCTGTCACTCCTGTTCTAGAGGATGCATCACCCTATTGTGGCTTCCGCATGCCTGTGGTACACAGACATACATTCAGGCAGAGCATCCAGGCCAAAAAGGAGAGCCAATCTTTTGAGGAAGTTGTCATGTCCATAGACATCTCATGTAGGCACCAGTGAAGTACAATGGGATTCTGAATCAGGATAGTTTTGCCCGTTCTCATTGACCCTGCAACTGTTCAGATTCATAAAAGACTGATGACGGTGTTATGGGAGGATTGCCATGATCCCTGCTGTCTCCTTTCCCTCACTGACCTCTGTCTTGTTGAGTGTTTTCTTCTGAATTATTATTAAAATACTGAATCTGTCTGTTTCAGCGGACACATTTGAAACCATGTTGAAGTCATTATTAGGGTATCAATCTGGTGGTGGGAGTGTGAGTGAAAACCACATGAGGAGGAAACTGTATGGAAATGCTGTGGCGGCTGCTTTGCAGAGTAACTTTCCTCTCCTGCTAAAGGTAAGGCGGTAAGTGCTTGGCCTGCAGTGGAGACAGAGGGATTCACAGGGTCCCAGGTGGTAAGAGCTTGGTCTGCAGTGGAGACAGAGAGGTTTACAGTGTTCCAGGTGTAAGTGCTTGGTCTGCACTGGAGACAACAGGCTTTAC
Organism: Phyllotis vaccarum; assembly: GCA_033318265.1. NCBI lineage: Eukaryota > Metazoa > Chordata > Mammalia > Rodentia > Cricetidae > Phyllotis > Phyllotis vaccarum. Next base: position 11,683,347 of record JARWLC010000007.1, read on the forward strand.
AGAGTGTCTCTATCAGTGTGCCTTATGTTTGCCTGTTAGAAATAGATTTTTGACCCCATCTGGCCAGAGGTCCAGATCCACAGACCTGTAGTCCCAGACCGCTTGGCTGCCTGCCACTGCCTAGGCCCCCAAAAGTGACTCTGACACTTATGGCCTATGGCTTAGGAACATTGCTAGCTAGCTCCTTCATCTTAACCCATTCTCATTAATCTGTCTTCCATACGGCCCATGGCTCACTTGTGTTCCTTACATGTTTCTTCTTTTGGTGACTGGCTTGATCTGTCTCTGTCTCTGCCCTCTCCTACCTATGCTCCGATTCCCTGCCTACCTCTACGGTACCTGCCATGGCCAAAACAGTCCTTTATTCACAACGTATAGAAAGACATTCCCACATCATTTGCCACTCATTCTCTTACCTGTTTTTATAAGCTGACTTTTTTAAAAAAAATGTTTTATTTATTATGTATACAGCATTCTGCCTGCACACCAGAAGAGGGCACCAGGTCTCATTATAGACAGTTGTAAGCCTCCATGTGGTTGCTGCAAATTTAACTCAGGACCTGAATTGAATTTAAGCCAGTGCTCTTAACCTCTGAGCCATCTCTCCAGCCCCTCAGCTGACTTTTTAAAGATTGTGTTGTTATTATTATTTATAATTATAAGTAGGAGTGCATGTCTCCTGGCACTGGGTAGCTTGTCTAGTCTAGCTAGCTTACTTCAGAGAACCCATCTCTGCTTCCTGAATGCTAGGATTAAAGGTGGGCCACATTGATGTGGGTGCTGAGGTTCAAAACTACACCCTCATACTCTATCCACTGAGCCATCTTCCTGGCCCCTCAGGTTTCTCCTACGTAAGTGTTGCCTAAGCATGATCTGAGCACACAGGAATGCTCCTTGAAAGTACAGATTGCTGCTTGGATATGCTGAGTCTGTGAGATGGGAGCCCAGCATGTTCAGGAAGTTCTGCAGGTGACTTACAAAGTCTGAGTAGGACAACATTCAGTGTCTATAGTAGGCCATACTATGGTTGATTTTTGTGGCTATGGAAAAACACCCGGGAAAGCAGTTTAAGAGAGACAGAATGTATTCTGGTTGATGGTGTTAGATGCTTGGTGGTCAGAAGTTTTCCTTGCACTGATGCCCCCTCCCTATCTCAGGATCTGAACCTAAACTGAGGCTAGACCCTGACAGCCAACCTTCTTAACCCATTAATAAAGCTAGTGGTTCATGATCCAGTCTCAGTCCAGAGCACATGAACCTTCTGGAGGAACATTTCATACTCAAGCCTAAACAGACCATTTCTTTCTCGTACCTAAAGACTCTTAGCTGAGCTGTGTGTGTTACTGGACAGTGTCCTTATCCACTGCTGCTGGTTCCAACCTCTGTGCATGTTACGGATGCTCTGGCTCCCGGCTTAGCTGAATCCCTGTCAACTCCCGCCTTCCTCGTGCCTTCAGCAAACCTCTCAGCACTGTCTCTTTCTCCTGTTCTTAAATCTCAAGGAATGCTTTTGTTTTCTTCCTATTCTCCTGTCCCCTTGCGGGTATTAATCCAAGGGCCTCGTGTATTTTACAGAAGGGTTCTGTTGCCTAGCCCTGAGAATTATTCCTTCCACCCAAAGCTAATCTACTCACCTTTGACCTGTTGAAATAATTTAGGAAAGTAATGTGTCATCATTATGGAAAACACGGAAACTAACCATAGAAATACGTTAATTTTACCACGCATTAATATTTGTATATTAATATATATTATTGGGAATCATAGGAAGACCGAGTTTGATGCTAGTCTTGTGCCCTGGTCGTGAGACCGCCAAAGAGACCACAAGAGGCATGAACTCTCCAAAATGCAAAAGCAAGGTTTATTGAAAAATGCAAGTGGCTAGGAAGGTACCCACCCCTCTGCAAGCTGGGTTTTAAAGGCAAAAATCACAAGGTTATACATCAATTAGGGATTTTAATCTACAGTCTACAAAGTTTGGGGAACTTTCCAGATTTCCTCTGTTATCTTATCTGACTGTCAAACCTTCTTCCCTAGACTACCTGCTGGGTGGGGACATTGGTGGCTTTCAAATGGCCCCAGGCTACCTCTAATACTGGGACATTCCATGGTTAATTAAAGGCTATCAGATAGCCAGCCCCTAGGCTACCTCTTATGTTTGTACCTCAGACCTTAACAGGACTTAACCCTGTTTCAAACTGAGACTTGAGGCTCAAAAATGAAGACACTTGTCTGGTTCTTCAGTCTGAGCAGTTTATAGAGGCCCTGTCTCAGGAAAATAAATAGATAAATGGTAAATAAATAGTGTCATTAAGTGATCAGACAGCAAGGGAGTGTGGAGCACACTGGGAACTATTACCAGCATCTTCTTTACTGTCAGCAAAACAGCACATTCCCAACAGTGGAATGTTTGGACTTCTAAAGGGCCAGTGCAAACCTGAGGCCAAACCAGGCACACCTCCAATGTCTTTGGCGCCCAGTGTGGGGCTGTTTGGCTTCACTCTTGATTATGCCTGATTTGCCGGCCATCTTTGCTGTTCCTGCAGTCTTCTTTTTTTTTGGGGGGGGGGGGTGGCTTTGGCTTTTTAATTTTGCCTGGTGTTCTAGATGTGAGAGACTGCCGCCTCTATCTTGGGTACTGGCTTCCCCCTTCTCAGCTCAGTGTGTGGGTGAGGTTTGAACCCCCTTGGTGATAATCGGTGAGATGGCCCAGGCCTTTGTATTTGTTCTGTCTGGCTCAGTCTTTATCTCCTGAGGCTCTGCTTTCCCATTTTCCAGTGTTTGTCTGTTTAAGTTGTTAGGGATAAAACCCTTGTCCAGCTTGGCATGGTGTTTCCATATAATCAGGAACCAAGGTCTGGCTTCCTGATGATAAAGCAGGCCCCCAAGTGAAATACATTGTGAGCCTAAAGTTGAGAGATCCAGAAAAATTTTGGCGTGAGGTTTCAGTTTTGGCCTCATGGATCCGTCCTGAAAACGTGAATGTGAGCTTGGGACTGACTGTTATGGACCTAATAACCACAGTGCAAAGAGTAAAAAATACATAATCTATAAAAAGAGTACTTTGTCTTACCCTAAAGGCCTCTTCTCATGATCCCTGTGTGAATTTATACAAGATGACGGCAGGAAATTTTCATGGTACCTTTACCAATATGTTGGACCTGAAAATATTCACCCCTCCTTCCTATATTAAAAATTCATTAGAGTGCTCTAAAATAATTTGTCCATCATTAGCTCAATGTGCGAATGTACTCAGCTTTTCTACCTTGGTGAGCCTTCCCATTCCTTGGAACATGGTCAACCAGTGCTGTCTTTCCCATCATTTCAAATTTTCCTAGTACAACCTGATAAAAGTTATTATTTTTAAAATCAAAAGTATAATTTATGCTTGGCTTATAGAGGCATACTTTAATAGATGCTTCAAAAACTACCCCTATTATGGCAGAGATTCCTTAAAATCTAGATGTGATCCCATTATAGACAATTGAGACTTATGCAGCCCATCCATATGGGCTGATATGTGTCTTGTTTTGATATGTGTCCCCTGATGTTTTTAAAAGGTGGCAGTTTCTATAATGAGACTTACTCCCAAGAGCAACAAGATATAGACTGAAAAAAAGTAAGCGTGCAACCAATTCACAAGGTTAATTAACAGTCCACCCCGGTTTGTGCCCGACCACCATTTTTTTCTTGGTAACTAACACCTCTACTGCAGATAATGTTCTTGACTGTTCCTGAGAAGTTTGCTTTCTAACAGCTTGCTGGCAAAGATATTTAAAAACAGCTATTTTAATGAAAGAACCTGTCGTTAATGCTGCGCACTTTCATGCTATTACCATTATGGCTCAGACCCAATTGACAACAATAATTAAAAGAGAAGAGATTTTAAAATTACAGCTCCGTTATTACTGCAATACTGCCAACCTTGGCAAGGGCAGTATCTGGAGCTGTCTTATTGACTCACACTGCTGCCACGGCAAATAGAAGCTCAGTCTGCTGAGATTACATGCCCAGGATGTCATTAGTCAATATTGCTATCAGGCCATACATATATTGCAACAGCAGATTGATCTTATGGCTGAAGAATTAGCATTTATGGGAGACATGTCATTATTAGCCTGAGATCCTAGATACCAGGTGATTCATCTCACTTCCTATGGGGTCTCCAGTATTTCATTGAAGAGAAACTGACTGGCACAATATATAAAAGAGACCTGATCTGATAAGTTCCTTAATTATTCCATCTTGCTTCGGGATAATAGTAATAAGGAGTACAATAAAATCATCTCAGAAAATTACACAAGGGAAGGACCAAGCAATAAAGAGACAATATAGCCTTGTGGGTAAGACATATGCCTGAAACCAGACTGCATAATGAAACCTTTTCCTACAGTCTGGTGTAGTATGATCTGAGGCATACTACTTGGTCTCTTCATCTTTAAAAGGGGGAAATATTATCTACCTATAAAATTATCAAGAATTAAATGACTTATTATAACTAAATGAATCAAAATGTTTGTCTATAATGTTTATATGATTCTATCAGTTAAGTGAGTTCTTACGTCCTAAAGTCGGAAGAATGGGGTAGTCTGAAAGTCATGGAAAAACTAGCGTAGGGGGATAATCTCCACTCAGCGGTGGCCAGGACAGGGAGGAGCCGGAGTGCAGAGGTGAAGTCAAAGTGTTTCAGTCATCAGACCACACAGCTCAGATCCGGATCAAAGATACCAAGAAGCCAGTGTTTTACTGTGGTGATGTGAAGCCTGTGGCCTGTTTTCAGGCTGGAACTCTGGCAAAAGGTGCTTGTTTGGGGTCAGGAGTTGGGGTTCCCTCTGTGCTCAGGCTCTTGCTCTCCTCCTTGAAGGAGGGGGCCAAGACAGCACGGAAGCCTCTGGGAACACGCTAAAGCAAGCATGTTTAATTTTATTTAGAGGGGGAAAACTTTAAATACTTGCCCCCACCACCCCTCCCCAAACCACCGGATTAAGGCATGCATGAAGAGATCACAGCCCAGTTTAAGCCGCTTAAAACAAAGAACAGTTTACCTGTTGGCTGAACATGAGTCCCTTGGCTGTGTAGTCACCTTGGGTTTCATGTAAAAAAACCCAGCTGTGTAACAAACATTACAACCTGGTGGAAAAGATGACGCCCTAGAAAAGTGTTAAAGGAATGAGCATGTGTTATGCAGAGGAAGACATAAATGCCCGATAATGAAAAACAGTTAAGTCAAATGAAGCAATGGTGAGATTTTTTTTTTTTTTTTTGAAAGTATAGTACTTAGTGCTATCAAAGGCATAAGGATCAAATTATGACAGGGCTGAGGAACGTAAATTGGTCATGGCTTCTAGATTCAGCTATTTCACATCTTACAGGTGCTAACTGTGTTCACGTTACCTTTTAAGTGCTTTATTGTAGCAGAAATTGAAAGAGCAGTAAATAGAGTAACTGAATAAATACAGTAAATGCATATAATAAGTTACAATGAAATCATTAAGAAAGGAAGCAAGGGTATTTGTTTATTTATTGACCCGGGAGCTGATGTATGCCATCAGCTGTAACTCAGATCTATGTTTGTGTGACCCTAGAGTGCACAGGCCATGGGTTCAATGCCCAGAGTCTGTTCCTCTGCTGGCGTGTCAGCTTGCTAGGGCAAATGTAATAAAGCACCACAAACTCACAGGGTTGTTTCGTTTGAGACCAGGTCTCACTGTGTAGTTCTAGCTGACCTGGAACTCACTATATAAACCAGGCTGGCTTTGAAATCAGAGATCTGTCTGTTTCTGCCTCCCAAGGACTGGGATGAAACGTGTATGCTTTCACCAGGCTAAATTCACAGTTTCCAAGATAGATGTGCAAGCTCACAGTGTCAGAAGGATTAGTTCCAGTTGAGGACCATGTGGTAGTTGATTTTATGTGTGAACTAAATTGAATTAAAGAATATCTAGTCAGCTGTGAGATAATTCCAGAGGCCATTAACACTTGGATCTGACAGAATAAAGGTAGCCCTTACAGTGAGGGTGGCCATCATTCATTCTGATGAGGAACTGATTGATGATGAGGAGGAAGATTGAATTTACTCTTCATATGAGCTGAGACATCATTTTTCTCCTGCTTTTAGATATCAGACATTGGGCCTTCTTTAATTTTATGTGCATCTCAAAGGTTATATATAAAAACGTCAGCTATTTCTGGGACAAATGCAGGGTAATCACATTAATTAAATAATTAAATAAATCACATTAAATAAATAATTAAAACAATTTCTACAACTGGAGAAATGGCTCAGTGGTTAAGAGCACTGGCTCTTCATGCAGAGGACCTGGGTTCAGTTCCCAGCACCCACATGATAGCTCCAACTGTCCATGACTCCAGTTCCAGGCGACTTGGTGCCATCTCCTGACCAGAACTCCTTTGCACTAGGCATATATGTGATGGACAGACATACCCAGAGGCCAGACATACACATACAATAAAATAAATCTGAAATGGTAATTTTTATAGTTTGTTACCTATATTTTTAGCTTTAATTACTTATATTACTGATCTTAGTGGTGGTGGCATACACCTTTAATCCTAGAACTCAGAGGCAGACAAGCAAACAAAAATATTTATATTTCTGTAACATTTAAAATAACACTAATTAATTGCCTATGCATTGCCAAGTATTCATTGGAATTTAATTAGAAGCTAAACTATGTAATCCATTGAATTCTTAGGAACAAGAGGGGATTAGGATTGAGTTCAGTAGCCTGGCAGTGTTGGTGAACACTTTTGGTCCCAGCACTTGGGAGGCAGAGACAGGCAGTTCTCTGTGAGTTCTGGCTCAGCCTGATCTGATCTACAAAGTGAGTTCAAGGCACCCTGACTTGAAAAGCCAAAATTATAAAACAAAGCATGCCCAACCCCAATATTGACTTCAGTGTTTCCATGTGGTTAACACAGTGTAATCCATAGAAAAGGCTTATTTCTTCATTGCTGTAGCCTCACAGCTATTATATATCAGCTTGACATGTGGTCATATGATTTATCTACAGTTATGTGCACACAAGTTACGGAAAAACACATAACACAATCTTCCGTCCCTGAAGACAAAAGAATACTGCTTTATTTATTTTGATCTTTTTCTCCCTAATTTTTGTACTTCATAAGAATCTTATAAACTTTAAATTTATCTCTAAGTTTTGTGTGTGTGAGAGAGAAAGAGACAGAGACAGAGGGAGAGAGGACGGTTTGAGGGAGCTCTGTTATGTGAGTTCCTGGGATCATATCACTGTCAATTTTCTCGGTTGTCATTTTTAGAAGTTTTTGCCAGAGTCTAGTCAGGGAACAAAGGCTTACAATAAATTGAATAGAGAAAGCTTAATATTAAAATTATAATGGGCTAGAGTGTCTGGTCAGTACAAAGACTGAAGACTGTAGAATAGCCGAGAAGTGAGCAGATGTGAGAGGGTTCCCAGAGATTCTCTTCCCTGGAGCCACCCAGGCCCTGTTGGGCATCTTGGCAGCCGTGAGTGGCAGAGAAGAGTCTGATCCACACCAATGGACCTATAGAAAACCAACCTCTAGCCTTGTGCTCTAGGGTGTGGGGAGGGTTGTCTGTAGAAAGATGTCTCCCTGAGGCACAGCTTTCTTAGCTAGCGGGCTGCAGCACCCTGTGAAAGGAAGGAGGGGCGCTGCAGGGCTGCAGCACCCTGTAAGGCCAGGCCACTGCAGGGCTGGCAGTGGGAAGCTGCAGGCATTGACAAACCTGCTGAGCAAGCAAGGGATCCTGGAAGCAAGATGCTTCCTTTCTGAAGATCACTCTCTCCTGTATTCTGCTGTTAGCTTTACATCATGCCACAGAGCAAAGGAAAAATGTTTAGCAAACAGAGTGAATTGATATGGAAAGCTGGTACAAGGTCTTTCAATTTCATGAGCATTTTCTGTGCATCACTTTTCCCTCACATACTGTTTGTTTTCATTCTTTTTTCTCCCTCCCAGAGCACTGCCCTTCCATCCTCTGCCTGTTTTCTAATGTTCTCATTCAGCACAGTGTCTCATTAGTTCTTTCCTTCTGTGCTCCCTGATTCAAGGTGGTGTTCCTTGTCTACACTGCTCTACAGAGAGTGATAAGCGGTTTCTTTATGTACTTCCACATTGGACTTGCTAATGTTTTGCTTAAAATGTTTGATGACACCGTCTTCATGAGGGAAATTGATGTAAATTGGTTTCCTCCTTAATGATGCTTCTGTCAGATTTTGGTGTCATGGTTCTTGTAGCCTCATGAACTAAGAGGAAACCGCCCTTCTCCAGCTGTTCAGACCTGGCATTCTTCTTCGACAGATTTTAGCCATTCCAGAGGAAGTTAGTGTGTCTCACATGATTTTAATGTGCATTTTTCTAGTAGTGCCTGAGGTTTGTTATCTTTTGTCTGTGTGTTTTTAGAGTGTGCTGTTTAATTTTGTCATGTGTTGAATACACATCTGTTTTACTGGCAGTCCAGATAAATGCGTATATAAAGAAGATACTAAACTTTTCTTTGGAAGAAGTCAAAATAATCCGTAGAGATTAAAATGCCTTACCTTAGCCCAATAAATGGTTTTGACTCTTTTAAGAAAAATAACTGTCCCAAAGCATTTTTATAGCTCATTACACATTTGCAGAATAACTTCCCCCAAATTCAAAAATTCTACTATAAAAAGATGTGAATACCATATGGCTTATGAAATAACTTCTGAAATTTTTATTTTTATTTAAAATGTTTCCAAGTTTTAAATAAACTCAGCAAAATTTTCTCTCATCACTTTAAAATATATGTTCTCTGTGGATAGGACGTCCATAACTTTTTGAACAAAGAATGCATTTTACAAACTCACACACACACACAACCTTTCTAGAGGGAGTTATCTATTTTATCTTCTTTCCATAACCTCTAAGTTATTGATGAGATTGTTTTTTAGATTTATTTATGAATGTTTAATTTGCATGTATGTCTGGGCACCATGTGCATGTGCGGTGTCACGGAAGATCAGAAGAGGGCATGAGGTCCCCTGGGACAAGAGTTCCAACCAGTTGTGAGCCATGTGGATGCTGGGAATTGAACCTGGGTCTTCTGCAGGAGCAGCAAGTTCTCTCACCAACTGAGCGGTCTCACCACCTCCTCCATGAGATCTTTTAGTGTGCTTATTTGCCGTTCATATATATGGTGACATGTGAGATCTTTTGCCCACATTTTACTCTGTCATTTGTTCCAAGAGTTCTTGTTTTTTTGTTGTTTTCGAGACAAAGTTTCTCTGGGTAGCCTTGGCTGCCCTGGAATTTGCTCTGTAGACCAGGCTGGTTTCAAACTCACAAAGATCCACCTGCCCACCTCCTCAGCACTGGGATTAAAGGCATGCACCTCCCCCTACACACACACCCTACACGCCCACACCTGGTCCAAGAGTTCTGAAAATACTGAATGTGCCAGTCCTTGTGAGTGTTTTGTGGGGTCCTTTTCAGACTGCCTCGGAAGGGCAAATGTTTTCAACTTTAATGAAATATTACTTTCCGATATTTCTCTTTCATAGTTGGTGTTTACTAAAACCTTAGCCTCTTACCCCCTCTATATGCTGTATGTCTTTCCCATTTGTTTAGATCTCTGTTCTTTTTCGGTTGGTCCTTGTATACAGTGTGGATAAAGTTCAGGTCTAGTTTGCTTGCCTACATGTTCAGTTGTTTAAAAGATGATACCACTGAACTTCCCTGGAACCTTTTTATCCAGACTCTGTCAGCCATGCTTCCTGAACTGTTTTTCCCATGATTTCTGTCTGTCCTTGAGTCTGCTGACTCATATGGGCCTAACCTCCTGTCTGCTGACTTTGTTCACTTAATTCACTGGTGGCTCAAATCTGTCTACTCAGACCAGCTGTTGAGTCTGTCTGGTGGAGTTTCATTTTTAATCCTGTGCTTTTCTGCCCTGAACTCTTATTCAGGGCCTTTTGAAGTATGTCTTTCAATTGATAGTCATTATTTCTTGAGACTTTGTTAGCCTAGTTTCCTTTTGTTCTTTGCCTACAGTTTAAGTTAATTAATATAAAAGTCTATTTTTTCATGTTTTGGGAATTACATATGTATGTACATATATATATATTATTTTTCCTTTTATTGAGAATAGATTTGTTTTTCTCACATAATGTACCCTGATTATGGTCCCCTCCTTCTGCTCCTCCAAGTTCCTCCCTCCTCCACTTCTTCCCTCCTCCCTCCTCCACTTCTTCCCTCCTCCTTCCTCCCTCCTCCCACCTCCTCCCTCCCTCCCATCTGGATCCACTCCTTTTCTGTGTCTCATTAGAAAACAAACAAGCTTCTACGGGATAATAGTAAAAACATAACAATAAACTATAATAAGATAAAACAAAGACGATCATATCAGAACTGGACAAGATAAACAAGGATAAACACCCGTGAGAAAGGGCCATGCTTTAGTCTGCCAACTGAGTCCCTTCATAGACAGTCTCCATCAGGCCTTTATTTCCTGTGACTCACTAGAATTTCCTCTTTGTGTGCCTCATTTTTGGGAGGTTTAAAACTGCACACTTTACATACATATGTGGCAACTCTCGATATCAGGTTCTCCAGCTGCCTGGGAGTTTGCATTTGCTGTCTGTGTGAGCGTTAATAGTTGCTCATTTAGTGTCTCTGTGGAGTCTGTCTGTGTCACATGTGGCTGCTGAAGTGTCTGTTCCCATAGTTTAGTGCCCAGTGAAGGCATTGACAGATTCACCCATCAAGCTTTCCACCAATAAGAAAAGGAGGAAAGGCTGGTAGGTATAGGCTACACAGAGAATCCCAGAGAGACAGACAGGCCGACAGACAGAGACGGAGACAGAGATCGGAAAAAGAGAAAAAAGACCTCTCGGTGGTTGTAGATTGGCTTTGGGTTGGGAGTCCCCTTTAACACTTCCCCAGGCTCTTTATATCCAACCTTAGCTTTCACTTCCTGCTGGCCAGATGTGAAAGCTGCGTGTCTTCTGTACCTTCCTGAGCGTGGGGTCTACCTGTGGGCACACACACAAATAGAGCATGTGTTCTGGACTCCTAGTGAATTCTCCCAACTCCTGCCTTGGTCTGCTTGTCAGTGTCTGGTGGGGCTTGGGTCCAGACAGCTCCAGGGCTCTGCCTGTCAGACTCACACCGTGGCTAGGGCAGAGCAGGACTCCAGGAGATTTCATCATGCCTCTGCACAGCATACAGTGTAAAACTTAGAAATGATCGCTAGCATTCCCCATTTAATATTTCTAGAGTGGCTAAATCTCTAGGCCGAGAGAGACTACTATCTGTGGATTATTTTGTTGGGAGCATGAAATTTATGTCTCTGCTGTCTTGTGGTGCTGGAGTTTGAACCCAGGACCTGGTGCTTGCTGGGTATGTGACCAACCACGCGCTGCCATTGGCCTGAAAGTCATTTTGAAGTTGTGTGGTGTTGTAGCAAAGTTCATGACATGAAAGAGATGCCAACTGGCCCAACTGATTAGCCTTGACATTTTTGGAATTTCTAAGGGCTCCCTCTTGCTTTTTCAAAGATAAGTGTATATTCCAAATGTTTCCTGTTAAGGAAGTCTATTTCTAAGAGATGCTAAATCTTTTTATTTTGAATATTTATTTTCTTGCTCACAAAACTTTAATTGTAATTCCTTAACCTGGGATGAAACTTTAATAGAATTTGTCAGAGGAAACAGAAAAAGAGACATAGCTCAGTATGTGTCCCATTAAGGACTTTACATATACTGGTTCAGAAAGTCTTTACTGTTTCATGTGACAGGGGGTCTAATTATCTCTGACAACCATGCAAGGAGGGAGGTGTTGCCCCAGTTTAGGTTAGACAAACTACTGGAAGTGACATTGCTTTTCAGGGTCACAACCAGAGGTAAAATCCAAGTGTGTTTGTTTTGTTCTTTCTTGAAAGTTCATTGTCTTCTTTTGTTTTTTTCTGGACAAAGTCTCTCTGTGCAGCACTAGCTTTCCAGAATTCCCTTTGTAGACCAGGCTGGCGTTGTACTCACAGAGATCTGTGGGGGCATTGTGTGTTGTTATATTGTAAACAATTGTCCTGCCTACTAGTTTAATAAAAGTGCTGATTGGCCAAAGGCAGACTGGAAGTGTGGGCGGGGCTACCAGACTAAGAAAACTCTGGGAACAGGAACAGAGCAGAATGCCAGAGAAGCCAGAAGAAGCAGAGGGCAACTATGCTGCTCTGAGAAAGGTACCAAGCCCCATGGCTGAACAGGATAAGAGTCATGGGTTAGATTAAGGATAAAGAGCTAGCAAGTTATATGCCTGGGCCCTAGGTCAATCAGCATACAATTAATACAAGCCTGAGTCCTCGGATCCAAACCTTGAGGCTAGGCCCGAAAGTCCTGGCCAGAAACCTCATACAACAGAGATCCAGTTGCCTCTGCCTCCTGAGGGCTGGGATTAAAGCACCCACCCCAGCTTGCAGTCTTCTAGTGATACTGTTTATTTCACAGGGGATTTGGTAAATACATGCTGAGGGAAAGAATGGCTGGGGCTCTCGAGACTCCTCTTTTTAGAGAGGTGTCTAACACCTTGACATATTTGGGTTTGTTGATTAACTCACAGACAGATCAGTAAATTTCTGCTGTCTGAAATATTACTATTTTGTTCCTGGGCTGGAGAGGTGGGTCAGAGGTTAAGAGCACTGGCTGTTCTTTCAAAGGCCCTGAGTTCAATTCCCAGCACCCACATGGTGGCTCACAACCATTTGTAATGAGATCTGGTGCCCTCTTCTGCTGCTAGGGAAACATGGAGGCAGAATGTTGTATACATAATGAATAAATAAATCTTTTTTTAAAAAGAAATATTACTGTTTTGTTCTTCTTAATGTCCATTAAGTTTAAGATTTTTTTTCCCATGTTATATTTTCTGTGTTTATTGTTGTGACTATTCTGTCTTATTTTAGAAACTAGTCCTTTTTCTGAGGCTAAGGCCAAACCACAGAAGATGTGGTCACAGGTTGAGACACAGCCTGAAATGCCAGAATGTTTAATTTGGTTACGCAGTTGTGTGTATGGTATGTGCTGTCATACCAAATGCCTCTTAAATGTTAGAGATAGCAAAAGTAAGGTATTATCTTTCTGTTCTTTTCAGCTTTCAGAAGAGTTATTAGACAAATGGCTGTCCTACCCAGAGACCCAGCATGTACCCCTGAGCCAGCATATGCTTGGTTTTGCTTTGAAGTCTGTCACAAGGATGGTACTGGGTAGCACGTTTGAAGATGAACAGGAAGTCATCCGCTTCCAAAAGATTCATGGCACAGTGAGTCAAGGGCAATATTTAAAAATGATTCAATCAGTTGAATGCTGACAGTACCTCTCTAGAAGGAGTGTGTGTATGTGTGTGTGTGTATGTGTGTGTGCATGTATGTGCTAGTGTTGTGTTTGTATGGATATTTGTACACATATCCCATGTATGTGATGACCTGAGATTAATATTCAGTATCTTCCTTCTATCTATCCCATCTTATTTTTGAGATAGTATCTCTCCCTAGCCCAGAACTCGAGTGACTGGTTGGGGAGCTTCAGCATCATCCTGCCTCCAGCAGAGAGTTGGGGGCGCATGTCACCATGTCTGGCTTTTTATGTAGATTCAGATCTCTGCTTCTCATGGTTTCATAGCAGGCGTCTTACTAACTGACCTGTCTGCCCAGCTATGTGCCTCTCAAGAGCATGTAAGCGTCTTTGTTTTGTCCTAAAAGGAGCAGTGGATGCTGAGATAACTAACTGGTGCTTGTTGTATTGTGTGAAGGCCTGTTCTCTTTTTAGGTAAACATTTTTTGAAATGTAAAAAGTGTATGATTAAATTAAAAAATTTAATACTTATCCAGTATGTTATAAAAGTACCATTGAATTCTAGAACAAAGGAAAAGCTACATTTACCAGAACTATATTACACTCTGCATAGAAAGAAGATGGACATGATCTGTGGAGTGTGAAGACGATGATGGGGTGACCATGATTAGCCGCGAGGCTGATTCAGCTAAATTGAGACCTCGTCCTCCCTACATCCTACATATTGTGGAATTTTTAAGTTTTTAACACGAGATGAACTTACTTTTAAACATCATATTTAGGTCGCGAACCCTAGCACTTCTCAGATTCAAGTGTCACTCAAGTCCACAAATACTTTCTTCGCTTCCTCTTTCCTTTCTTTTCTTTTATCTTCTTTTTCTTCTTTTTTCTTCTCTTCTCTTTTGGAGATAGGGTTTCCCTATGCAGCTTTGACTGTCCTGGAACTCACTTTGTAGACCAGGCTGGCCTCAGACTCTCAGTAATCAGCCTGCCTCTGCCTCCTGAGTGCTGGGATTAAGGGCCTGTGCCACTGCTCCCAGTCTGATAGTTAAGGGATGTGTTCTAAAGAAAAATCAATGGGAACTACTCTGTCACTATTTGATAGTGTTGACAGGTGTACACACATGTGTGTACATGTGTGTCAGGAGGGCCAGAGGACAATTCAGATCACCCTCAGGAAGGTCACCCATCTCCTTTGAGATAAAGTCTTTTCATTTTTCTGGAAGGGATCCTCCTGTGTCTATCTCGACAGGGCTGCAGTTACAATTGGGCATCCCAAGCCACTGTCCTAGGGTTGGTATTACTGTGATGAAATATGATCAAAAACAAGTTGGGGAGGAGAGGGTTTATTTAGCGAATACTTCCACATTGTAGTCCATCACTGAGGGAAGTCAGGACTGGAACCCAAACAAGGCAGGAACCTGGAGGCAGGAGCTGATACAGAGGCCATGGCTTGCTGGGAGATGGGCATCACGCACAACAGGCTGAGCCCTCCCCCATCAATCACTAATGAATACACTGCCTTACAGATGGATCTCATGGAGATACTTTCTCAATAAAGGTTCTCTCTGATGATTCTAGCTTGTGTCAAGCTGACATAAAAGTAGGTAGTACACACTTAAGATACTTACTTTGTTTACTTGTTGTTTATGTATTTATATCAGTGTGAACATGTATGTGCACCCAGTGCATTTGTGCATTTGTGGAGCCTACAAGAGGGTGTTAGAGTTACAGGGATTTGCTTGTTACACAGACGCTGGTTCCAGACTCTGGTCCTCATGATTCTGTAGCAAGCACTCTCAGCCACTGGGCCTTTTCTCCAGTTCTCCACTTTTGTGTGTGGGTACTGGGAATCAGGCTCAGCTTCTCATACTTATAAGGCAAGTGGTTTATTCACTGAGCCATATCCACTTTTACATTCAAGCACTCTGAAATGTACACATTTTTGTGGGTTTTTGTTTTTGAGACAGGGTCTCTCTGTTGTAGCCCTGGCTGTCCTGGAACTCTCTATATAAACTAGGCTAGCCTCAAACTCAGAAATTCTCCTGCTTCTGCACCTGCCTCCTGAGTGCTAGGATTAAGGGTGTATGCCAATACTCCTGGCTTAATTTGCTTGCAGTAATTTTAAGATGAGTATTAGAAACATTTGATTAAACTCTATTATCTTAAAAATATCCATTCATTAGTGAGTTTTTTCTTTTACCTTTTTTTTCGGAGTTTTTGAATTGTTACTGAGTTAAAGATGTTTCTTGTCTAATGACTCAGTTTTGAAAGATTAGAAGCTATTTTTCTGCTTATTATCTTCAAATCTTAGACTTGGCTCCAGTCAATGTTTATCAATATCTCAAGTGAAATAAAAGTTGATATTTACCTGTGATTTATTTAATTCCTTTTATGTCTGAGGGGAATACATGTATATTATAGAAAACCTGAGGATTCACTCTGCTGCCAAGTCCTTTCTGGTCTCTGTTTCATCTTCTTCCTCCTCTTCTCCTCGTTTTGGGGGTGTGTTTGGGGGCTGAGGTACACATGCTATTCAGCCCAGGCTGATTCTATGTAGCCAAGGATGAGCTTGAACTTCCTCCTTCCTCGTCTCCTAAGTACTGGGATTAGAGATCTGTCCCTCCCTCACTCAGGTGTGGTAGTTGGTGCTGGGGATCCAGTACAAAGCTTGGTAAGTACCTGGAGCTACGTCCTCTACCTGTATGATTCTTTTAAGAAAAGAAACTTTTCAGTGGTAGCACACGCCTTTAATCCCAGGACTTGGGAAGCAGACGCAGGTGGATGTCTGTGAATTCAAGGCCAGCCTGGTCTACAGAGTGAGTTCCAGGACAACCAGAACTACACAGACAAACCCTGTCTCCAAAACAAAAAGAAAGAAACTTTTCAGATGCCAGCTGATATTAGTTTGAAAGTGCCTTTCATTAAATCATTAAAAACATATCTGAGCCCTGTTCTCAGGAACTATGGATCACATGATTGGACAGCCTAAAAAAAAATAAAATAAAATAAAAAAAACCACACACACTTAGATGCTCAGATCCCCTGTTGAGGAAGGACCTCAGTTCTCAACAATTTTTGATACTCACCATCATGAGGGAGATCTGTACACTATGTAGTACTTAAAATGGTTTTCTGTTTTCAGGTTTGGTCTGAGATTGGAAAAGGCTTTCTAGATGGGTCACTTGATAAGAACACCACTCGGAAAAAACAGTATGACGATGGTAAGTTTAGCCACTCCTAACTAGTTTTGAGTAGTAGGTAGGCAGGTATCCTACTGCTGATCCAGATCCCAGGTCTCACCCTCAGATTTTAACTGCTTTAGTGGTTTTATCTGTGAATGGTGAGATTATTGGTTGTTTATTTTTTGTGTGCTTTTTCCTTCATTTCATTCAGCAATAGTTTTTCTTCAATGAAAGATGAGAAAAATCAGTAAGTAGAAGCTGACCCTCACTGCACAGTGAGCACTCGGTACATGGCTTGTGGAAAGCATAAGGGGACACTAGAAAGCCATTCAGTAATATGTATTATGAATAATACACATGGGTGAAATTCTCTAAAGAGAAAATATTTGTGTAGGTTTGATTTGATTTGATTTGATATGTATGAGTGTTTTGCCTACATGTAAATCTGTGGACCACTTGCATGACTGGTGCCCAGAGAGGCCTGAGGAGTGTGTCAGATTCTCTGGAACTATAATTACAGACAGTTATGAACCTCCATGTGTGTGCTGGGAATGAAACTCAGGGTCCTCTAGGAGAGCAGCTGGTGTTCTTTGAGCCACCTCCAGCCCGTGTGAAGACTTTTACATGTGTATATGTGGTGCTGAGGTTGCTAGACATGTTCTAACACTGGGCTGTATGCTCTAACCCTTATTATCAGCTGTACTGTTTCTGTAAGAGGAAAACCAAAACCAAACAGTATTATAGGAACTGCCAAGGAAATAATGTTAAAATTCTTAAATATTCTATAGAAATCTATGAGTGTTTTGAGACAGGGTTTCTCTGTGTAACAGCTCTGGATGTCTTGGAACTCACTTTGTAGACCAGGCTGGCCTCGGACTCACAGAATTCTGCCTGCTCTACCTCCAAAGTGCTGGGATTAAATGCATGTGAGCCTAGCTATGTATGAGCTTTTGCCTGTGTGTTTGTATATGCATGATTTGTGTGCAGTGCCCTAGGAAGCAAGAAGAGGGTTTTGAATCCTCTGGAGCCAGAATTACAGATATTTGTGGGCTGCCATGTGGGTGCTGAGAACCGAACCTGGGATGGTTTCAGGATCAACAAGCGCTTTCAATTACTGAATCTTCTCTCCAGCCCCCTCCCCAATACTGTCATTATAAAATTGAGTGAAATTATAAGTCTGCAGTGACTTATAAAGTTGACCCTGGAGAGATGGCTCAGCAACTGAGGTCATACCCTCGTAGCCACATTGGTTAGATCACAAACACTTGTAATTCCAGCTCCCAGGATCTGAATCGTCTTCTTAGCTCTGAACGCACCTGCATGCACCCACACACGTGAGAACACACATAAATAAAAAGACATTATTAAAGTTTGCAAAATAAGGACTAAATTTTACATAGGGAAGTAGTATTTTTTAGGGCTGGGGATGGCTCGGTTGGTAAAGCACTGGCTGTTCTAGCAACAGGACTTGCATTCAGATTCCCAGAACCCATATAGACTCCAGGTCTGGTGGCACACACCTGTAACTCCAGTCCTTGAAAGGGACATCAGAGGAGGAGACAGGTGGATCCAAGGACTTGCTGGTGAGTCAGCCTAGCTGAAACGCTAACCTCTAGATCTCGTGAGAGAGCTTGTCTCAAAAAATGAGGTGCCAACCCTCAAAGTGGCTTGGTGGGTAAATGTGCTTGCTGGGCAAACCTGCAGCGTGTAGATGCAGTTTGATGTCTGAATTGTCCTCTGTCACTCTTGACCTTCAGTTTTGAGACAAGTCTCTACCTATGCTTAGAGCTCACTGATGAGGTAAGACCAGCTGGCCAGCAAGCCTCAGTGGCTGTATCAGCTCCTCAGTGCCCATCTCTTTTTTTCCTCTTTACGTGAGTAATAGGGATGCGAATCTAGGTCCTCATGTTTGTACAGGAACACTGGGCAATCCCCACTCCTGTCGACAATGCATTAATATGTTTGCTCTGACCTTCCTCGTTTTCTTTTCTTGGAACCAGACAGGGTAATTAAAACACAGATTCTGCACAGTCACACACATGTGGTCCCAGCTACTTGGTATACTGAAGCAGGAGGATCATCCATTTGAATCCAGGAGTTAGAAGCCCACCTCCCTAAAGAGAAAAAGATTTCCTAAGAAAATAACAGATTATTTTCCGTGCATAATGGTATTGCTTCATAGGCATCACTTATGTAATTATAACCTACTATGTGCTGGTTCTCACTATGTGCAAAGGTCACAGAACATCCTGTTCTCATACTTTATATCCTAGGGATCCTCCTGACACACCCATTTTTAAGCCAATTTGATATATTTCCTATGATAGTATTCATTGTCATTCTCTCATTTAGTGGATGCATTTAGATTAATTCTCCTTCGTGAAACTTCAGAAATAGTCATAATAATTCCCAAGCTTCATTACACCACAGTTTTGTGTTGTTTTAACACTGAAGCCTGGCTTCTACCTCCACACACTTGAATTCAATTGCTATGAGTTGTGACTTGTGTTTTCACTACTTTTAGAAATGCCTCCCAGGTGATTCCAATTACTGCAGTGTGGACTTTACTGCAATACACTATCAGCAAACCCTCCTTCCCATCATTCAAGTCTTATAACTATTTGGTCCAGCTTTATACTGACTTGTTCGGTTCTGAGAGAGGTTAGTGAATAAGGGGAATCCTTACACCTTGTTCTAGTTGGAAGAAATTAGAAATGATCTAAATTAGTAAATTTATAGAGTGTGAAACTGCTGTGGTGAAAAGATTGGATGGACGCTAGAGAGTGTGGGGCAGAGAGGCTACCGTTTTAATTATGAGATGAAGAAACCAGCCCTGCAGACCATGTGGGTGCCTGGAAGTCCGGCTGAGAGGCGGTGAGTCTTGGAGGTCCAGCTAGTCCTGGTATATTTGAAGCTAGTGTGGCTACAGTATGCAGTTTACAGAGTGAGACATGGAGATGAAACAGGAAGACTGGACAGAGTCTGTGGCTTAGAGCCAAATATGTGTGTATGTGTAAGTATGTCTAGATTGCTTCCTTGAGATAGGAAGCCAGTAGGTAGTTCACAGCAGTTATACTCTGAGTTACGTATTTACAAAAATCTTGGCTTCCACTGATAGACAAGAATGCCAGGACAGAGGCACGGGGAGTGTTTCAGCTGTTCTTGCAATAAGCAGGCTAGCAAGAGACTAAGGCTTGGACCAGGCAGTGACCAGAAGGTAATTAGGGACAGAAACAGGAACAACAGGAAATGCTGTGCTCTGACGACAGAATCATCAATACTAGCTAGTGCGTTAAATATGGAGCAAGAGTGTAGAAGACAGGCTGCTGGGCCAGAGTAGCTAAAGTAAGATTTTTAGTAAACACTTTTTCTTAGTAAAATAAGATTCTTAGTAAAAAGCTTGGGAAGGTACAGTTTTGCAGAATGGTCAAGAGTTCAGTATGTTGGAAGCCACGTGTAATGAATGCTTCAGGTAGCTAAGTGGAGATATCAAGGTTGCAGGTAAATTTATGAATCTGGAGTTTGGAGGAAAGAGATCCTGACTAGAAGTATAATTTTGCAAGTATTTGGTACATAGTTTTAAAGTCTTAAGACCAGTGGACACCAATACAGCAAATATAGATTAAAAGGCCCAAACAAGGCCCTTACATAGTGAGTTTCAGGCCAGCATGGGCCAAATTGATCATGTCGACAGACAGACAAACCACAAAAAAGAAAATAAGAGAGAAATAAACAGCAACCCAGCCCTTGGACATTCATCGTGAGTTAAAATGAGGTGAGATTGAGTGTAGACTTCATGGAGTGTGGATCCCAGGAACCGTCAGGAGCAGTGTTTTCCTGGAGTGAGTACTGATGTCACCAGGGTGGCTCAGCTAAGACAATGAAGCACATCCCTGGAAAGGTCTGGTGGCCATTGGTTACCAGTTACTTGTGTCTTCTAGGTTTCAGAATTTACCTTTCTGATTATTCCCCACCTGTTTCTGTTTCTCGATGAGTGAAATGATTTGAGACAAGCAGTGGAGCTGAAGACAGAATTAGAACGAAGGATTAATATCAATGGAGAAACGTGTATGTTTGGAGGCCTGTGTGCTATAGAATTGTTTTACATTTTCACCCGGGTGGTAATAAGTTAGATGCTTCTTTAAACTCATTTACTTCTTGAATTGATTGTAAGTAGGTATTTTATGCACTTTTAATGTTATCTGAAATTTAGCAAGAAAGGAAGAAAAATATATATGAATTTAAGTAAAAATTTGCTTTTAAAATTATTGGTTAGTAATTTCAAAGGTTTTGTTCTGTATATAGTAACACTAAACAGAATTTTATTAATTCTTGGAGACAGGGCTTTTCTGTGTAGCCATGGCTGTCTTGGAACTTGCTTTGTAGACCAGGCTGGTCTCAAACTCACAGAGATCTGCCTGCCTCGTCTCTGGAATTAAAGGCGTGCACCTCTACTGCCCAGCCAGAACAGAATTATTTTTACAAAATTGAATCTCCACAAATACCTATATTCCTCATTATTTTTTTCAAATTTTCTTCTTTAAGCCCTCATGCAGTTGGAATCTATTTTAAAGAAAATCATAAAGGAACGAAAAGGAAGGAACTTTAGTCAACATATCTTCATCGATTCCTTAATACAAGGAAACCTTACTGAGCAACAGGTAATAAAAGTGTCAAGCATTTATGAGAAGGTTATTATGCATAGAGCACTTTTACATAAGTCCAGATGGCCTCCAAGAATTTGAGTGTCTCCTTTTTACATCATAAGTAGTCATGTCTCACTAGTTCATCTTCTGAGGCTGCTCTAGAGCATCTAAAATTAGGATAAGCGAACATCAGCCCTTGGTGGACTCAGTTTCCTGCCCACATGGCCAAGTTCAATGCTTGTTTGTTTCCACACAATACTGGGTTTATGGTATTGCCAGGCAACAGTCTGCATTGGCATCCCATCATGGCATATACAGTCTGTAATAGGCAGAAGGAAGCTTCTAGGTGTGGATTTATGCAGATATTAATCAGGCTCTGAGGACAGTAGCAGGCACTTCTTCTCTCTGCCCAAGACAATGCTGTTGCACCAGGCCACGCCATAAAAAGAAGGTTTGCCTGTGGTGAACCAGTCAGCTTACTAAGAACTAAATGTCTGTTGCATCAAAAAGGCTGTGCAACCAGGAATGGGGTGCACACCTTTAACCGCAGCACTCAGGAGGCAGAGGCAGGCTGATCTCTGAGTTCTAGGCCAGCCTGTGTAGTGAGACCTTGTCTTGAAAAACAAAGGACAGTGAAAGGTAGGACCCACCCATGACAGGGTGAATAGGAGAGGGCTGGGGTGTGAGTAAGCAGAATGCATTGTATAGTCTGATTGTCAAGGGACAAATTTAATTAAAAATGACGAAAAATTAACATAGGTAAGACAATAGGCACCCCAGTATTTAGAGAGTTTTATTTGTTCTTTTTTTAATATGCAAATGTGTGAGCGTGTACGAGGTTATATATACTGTTTGTGTGCAGTGGCCCTCGGAGGCCAGAGGGGGCATTAGATCCTCTGAAACTGGACTTACAGGTGGTTGGAGCCTCCCCTTGTGCTTGCTGGGAACCTAACCTAAGTCCTCAGCAGTAGCAGTGAATGCTCTGAACTGCTCAGTCACCTCTCCGGCCCAGCTACCCATTATTTAGATTGGTTCTCACATTACATGGATTTTACTTTTGGTGAAGCCCTAATAAAGAAATAATATATTCCCTCACTTTTTGTTGAACCTAATTTTATACTTTAGGATTATTTTAGTAGGACCTAGTAAAGACCTAGTAAAGACCACCTCATATTTCATACTTTCCTAAACTTAGCTTTGTCTTATAGATCCTAGAAGACAGTATGATATTTTCTCTGGCCGGTTGCATAATAACTGCAAAGTGTAAGTATGAATTGATTTGTCTCTCAGGTGGATGAAATGCACACTGGAGAAGCCCTTCTAGAGAGAGGGACACTGCACGAGCCTTTTGTAGTGTCTCTTCCTTGCTGTTTTATTCTTGTTTAAAAAGCTTGCTTCACATGGATGCCTCCCACACACACACGTGTTCAATTTCACCTTTGAAAATTGCCATAAATTCCTTGGCACATTTTACGGGTTGTGAATTCTAGTTAGCACTTTTCAAATGGACCGCCTTTCCTGGTAAGTGACCAGCTCTTCCCCTGCATCCCCCCTCCACCCCAGTGCTGAGGGTCGAACCCAAGTCCTTGTCCACACTAGATAAGACAGCCCCCCGTGGAGTCATAACCCCTCGGTTGCTGCTTTTCATGGATTCCAAGCTGGTCTCTGTTACTAAAAGGATGCAGAGTCCACAGTGATCATGATTTGAAATGAAGATGATTTCTATTTAAAGTTCTAAGATGTGTGACTGTCATTGGTTTATAGATTTATAGAGAACAACAAATTGATACAGTATTTATAAAAATGTCTATATAAGATGCTTTCAGAAAGTATTCAGGTACCTGCTTAAAATGTGGAAAAGTTATATTTACTTGAAAGACTTTATTTATACTTTATTTCAAGGAAATGTTTTTAGAATGGAGGGGGCTGCTGGTGTAAACACCCCACACATTTCTCTTCTTTGACATTCACATGTGTCTAGATATTATAGAAAATGAAATTTATGCAGATGTGTCAAAGATCTCAGTAATTTAAAATTTTATTATTAAAAATTTATTTAAAATTTTTTTTTACATTTATTTCATTTATCTGTGGTGGCAGTGGGCACACACCATGGTATGAGCGTGCACTTAGAGTTCAGCTTACTGTAAATGTCCCAGGAATTGTAGTCTGATCATTTGGCCTGTAGCAATTGAATTTACCCACTGAGCCATCTCACAGTCCATCAACGCATCACTTTTTTTTTCTTAATGCTTATTTGTTTGGGGTATGTTTGTTTGTTTGCTTGTTTTGAGACAGGGTTTCTCTGGTAACAGCCCTGACTGTCCTGGAACTAAACTCACTCTATAAACCAGGCTGGCCTCAAACTCACAGAGATTTGCCTGTCTCTGCCTCAAGAGTGCTGAGATTAAAGGCATGCACCTGGCTTTGCTTATTTGTTTTAAATCTATATTATATTAAAATCTTTCTTTGCTAAAGATTTTTTTAAAATGGAATTAACCTGGGCATGGTGGCACATGTCTAAATTCTAAATTGAGGAAAGTGAGTTGGGGAGGCGGGGTCACAAGTTCCAGACCAGCCCAGGGCCACACAGACCCAGTCTCAAAAACAGAAAACTTGTACTGCATATTTTAACATATATGGTAAATTAATATTTTAATGTATTATTTGTGAAATAGAAATGCTATGATTCACTTAAAAGCCATAGTGGGCTAAGCTAAGTAAAGTGAAGGCATACATCTTTAGTCCCTGTACTCAAGAAGCCGAGCCAGGCAGATCTCTGAGGGTTTGAGGCCAGCCTAGTCTACAAAGCAAGTTCCAGGACAGCTGGGATGTGTAGGGAAAGTTAAGCAGGCAGCCAGTTACTCTTAATAATTGAGTTAGCAGGTGGCTATTGATTATTAGAGTCAATGAGTGGATCAGGCATACATTTTTTAACTTAACTTTGGGTTTTGTGAGTGTAGTTAAGTCTTATAACACCTTGCACACACAGCTTTGGTTTGATCCAGCACTGCAGTAATAATAATAATAATAGTAATAATAATAATGAGAATTTAATTTTGAGTGAGTCCTCAGCCTAGGAAGAAAAGGTAAGGAGAGGTAGACAGTGCTCTATACACATTCCAAAGCCCCTGGGATGGAAAAGGTAAGGAGAGGTAGACAGTGCTCTATACACATTCCAAATCCCCTGGGATGGAAAAGGTAAGGAGAGGTAGACAGTACTCTATACACATTCCAAAGCCCCTGGGATGGAAAAGGTAAGGAGAGGTAGACAGTACTCTATACACATTCCAAAGCCCCTGGGATGGAAAAGGTAAGGAGAGGTAGACAGTGCTCTATACACATTACAAAGCCCCTGGAATGGAAAAGGTAAGGAGAGGTAGACAGTGCTCTATACACATTCCAAAGCCCCTGGAATGGAAAAGGTAAGGAGAGGTAGACAGTGCTCTATACACATTCCAAAGCCCCTGGAATGGAAAAGGTAAGGAGAGGTAGACAGTGCTCTATACACATTCCAAAGCCCCTGGGATGGAAAAGGTAGAGCTAAGGTGTTTTTGCATAAGCATAGTCTAGGGAAAGGATTAATTGGATTAGGGAACATAGCCACTTTGTTTCTCTGGTTTTTTCCCATTTACCCTGTAAAAATAATCCATAAATCAGCTGAAACAAAAAGTGAGCCATGAGCCAGTGTCTGTCAGAGTACTTATTAAAAGTTCTGATGAGGGCCGGGAAGATGGCTCAGGTGGTAAAGGTGCTTGCTATAAACCTCATGACCCGAATTCAGACCCAGGAATCCACCAAGGAGAGAACCAACCCCTACAAGTTCTGAACCCCACAGACAGGTCACACTTGATTATAGATCAACACAATGTACATATGTCCATACATACATATACATACATAGTAGATAAATATGATTAAAGTTTTTAAAAATAGCACAAGTGGGTGGAGTCAGGATCTCTGGGCAGCACCAATAAACTCTCTAATGATTACAGTGAGCCAATAGCCTGAGCAATAACTAATTATTAAAAGTTTAAAGAAATTAATGATGTCATATGAGCAAATCTCCCACTAATTTGATCCATAGGAATCATTTCATTAGTGTCCCTGAAGGAACAAGATGATTAAGTCGGGTTTATATTTCATGAGATTGAAACAGATCATCCATCATAAGCTCCAAAGCCCCTTCAGGTGTTTATTCTCATTGGCCTTAGGTAAGATGCAAGTAATCTCAGTTACTTAATTATCTTCAGAAAGATGATGTCTTGGTCACTCTAGTGTTTTTCTATCTTCTACACACGTTTGTGTTCAAAGAAACTCAACCTGTGAAGAATTTTGTTTTAATTTTTGGTAACATTTATGTACATCTGCCAGGGGAAAAAAAGGGAGAAAATTTACAAACGAAACCATTAGCTTCCTCCTCCCCCTCCCCCCCATTTTATACCAAAAATTATGCAGTAGCTACTTTCATTGATCCTAATACGATTTTTATACAGTGTGTACCTGGGCAATGTGTTTTCTAACGACTTCCCAAGAAGTTCAGAGGAAGTTACACAAGGAGATAGACCGAGTTTTTGGGAAGGATCCTATCACTTCAGAGAAGATTGATCAGCTAAGGTAAGAATCCAAGGAAAAGAAAAAAAAATCATTTAAAAAGGCAAATATCAGGTGGTTTATTTATTAACATAAAGCTTATGCTGGGGCTGGAGAGATGGCTCAAAGGTTAAGAGCATGGCTGCTCTTCCAGAGGTCCTGGATTAATTCCCAGCAACCACATGGTGGCTCACAGCTGTCTATAATGAGATCTGGTGCCCTCTTATGGCATACAGGCATTTATGCAGACAGAACACTGTATATATAATAGATAGATAGATAGATAGATAGATAGATAGATAGATAGATAGATAGATAGATAGATAGATAAATCTTTTTTTTAAAGGAAGAAATAAACTAATTTTTAAAAGTGTTAGTGCACATGTGTATGTGGGTGCCTTTGGAGACCAGCTGAAGTTGGAGTTACTTGGGAGCCACCCAACATGGGTACTCAGAATCCAAAGTCAGCCCTCATGATTGAGTAGCCAGTATTGTTGAGAGTCCCTGTTTCTGTTCTTTGAGGCAAAGCCTGACTGTATCCGGCCACACATTCTTCATTCTCCTACCTCTGCCTCCTGGGTGCTGTAACCACAATTATGTATTTTTTTTTACATACAGATTTTAACAGATTAAATTGAATCTCGTGTCAAAAATCATAAAAGTAGGTCTGGGAGCTGGAGAGGTGGCCCAGGTTCAGTTTCCAGAACCCACATGGTGGTTCACAACCATCTGCAATTTCAGTTTCCAGAGATCCAATGCCCTCTCTGGCCTAATGAGCAGTACACAGATATGCATGCTAGCAAAACACCTATACACCTAAAATAATAATAAATTTTAAAACAAGACTATGCAACTGTTGTGCCATATTTAAAAAAAAAAAACAAAAAAACAAAGTAGTTCTAGAGAACTTTTTAACTAGCCTGTATATAGTATCAAAGAAAGCATGTGGACATTCATGCTTGGTTTATAGGAATACAGAATAGCACAGGCACACTGGGAAATGCTATAGTGGGATTTTATAATGTTAAGCATACACTCAGCCTCTGTATGACTCAAAAATTCCTCAGCGTTCCTCAGTAGTTACTTGGGAGAAATGAAAGCAGGACTACACAAAGACCTCTGCAAAATGTTAGTAGATATATATATATTCAAAACACAAAATCTGGAAGCAGTCCACATGTTTACCAACTGGTAGATAAATTGGCAAGTTTTGATATTGCCGTAAGTTGGGAGACTAATTAATAGGAGACAATGTCAGTATAAACAGTCGCTTGTTATGTTAAGTCAAACAAAGTGCCAAGGATTTGCCTGCCGCATTGTTTCACTGAAGTGAAGTTCTCCAGAAGGCAACATCAGCTCAAGGCCTTGCATTTCTCTCCAGCCTGTGCTGCTTGGGCCTGTGGGTCCACTCTTGTCACATGGGTCACTTTAAAAGACAGACACTTACCTGGAAGCATTCTCCAACTCTTCTGCAGTCTCTGGCCAGCAGAAGGTTTCACAGAGTTCAGTTTTAACACAAACATTCCCAAAAAGGAAAAGAAAAAAAGAAAGTTTCCCAGGCCCCAGAACTGGAATCACAGCGCTGTGTGGGTGCTGGGATCCAAAGCTGGGTCCTCTGAAAGAGCCACAGGTGTTCATGGACTCTGAACCATCTCTCCAGCCCAGGTGTGGTTTTTGACCTCCATTCTGCTGATGTGCTGATGTTGTCATGTTTATTGACTTCAACACATCTGTTTAATTTTTTTTTTTTTAAAAAAAAAAAACAGATATTGTCGGCAAGTGCTTTGTGAAACTGTCCGGACTGCCAAACTAACCCCAGTTTCTGCTCGGCTTCAGGATATTGAAGGAAAAGTCGGCCCGTTTGTCATTCCTAAGGAGGTGGGAAATGCTTGGTACATCTAACTTAGCTTTTCTGAAGCTAGTTTGGTATGTGTTTTTACTTTATTTCTTGTAATTGAAAATAATGTTTTTCATATGGTATATTCTGATCACAGTTTTCCTCCCCTCATCTCCCATTCTCTCAACTCCACAGGCTTCTTTCTCTCTTAAGAAAACTAACAGGAGAAAAAAGAAAACAAATCAGAATAAACAAAACACAAAAACCCAAAAAGCATGAGAAACACATTTACAATACACATCCACACACATAAAACAATAAAAACACAACATTGGAATCCATACTATACAAGCAAAAGACCAGGAAGTTAAAAAAAAAAAAAAAGCTGAAACAAGCATGTTGAGACAAAGTCTCCAAAAGTCCCATTGAGTTAATTTTGTGGTGGCCGACTAGAGCTGGGCTGGTATGTGTTCTTAAACTGTATTCCTGAAGGTACACAGTAAGGTACCACTGAGTCCCAGCCACTCCAGCTGGATTTCTTTTGCTTTCCTTGTCTCCATATACTGCTGTCAACCATCTGTATTTTTGTGTACTCTCTGTGTGATTGTTGTGTTGTGTGTGCATGCATATATACACACATGTGTACCAGGTTTTTCCACCTTAGCTTAGCTCTTATTTTGTGCCTTTTAATCTATGTTTTGCCTTGGTGGCTTTGGCCCTGGTGTGTCCTCTTTGTTCATTCTCCTCTGCCTAGATTTCTCCTCCTGTTTACTCTCTCTGCCCGCCAGTCCTACATATCCCTCTCCTGCCTAGCAATTGGCTGTCCAGATTTTTATTAGACCAACCAGGTGCCTTGGGCAGTCAAGGTGAAACAGCAACACATCTTTTTATAATTGAGCAAATGCAGCATAAGCAAATGTTAACACATCTTTACACAGTGAAAGTAATACTCCACAGTATTAGTAAATGTAACACATCTTTATATATGTATGTTTCTAAAAACCTCAAGTTAGGGCCTGGTAAGATTACTCGGCAGATAAAATACCCGATGTGCAAGCCTGGTGAACTGAGTTTGATCCCCAGAATCCTTATTATGGTGTAAGGAGAGAACCGACTCCAAAGAGTTGAACTCTGATCCCACACACGTGCCCTGGCACACCCATAATCACACTCGAACCTCATCCACACTATAATAATAATAGTTAAAAAAAACTGAGTCTTAATATGAAATCATAGTTATTGTTTTTATTTTCTTTTTTATTGAGAACATCATAACTGTTAATAAAACTGATGGAGAAGGCCATTCATTTTAACAGCTACATAGTATTCTACATGTATTATATCAACTTATGCCCTGTAAATAAAGCCATCCTAATGAAGATTTAGGGTGACATCCTCTTTGTTTTTATAAATTGTACAGTTGTATAGATATTGAATAATACCTTAGAAATGGAGTTATTGAAAGCTGATAATAGTGTTGCATACCTGTAATTCCACTACTTGAGAGGCTGAAGCAGGAGGATTGCCATAAGTTTGAAGACATCCTGCAAGACATGTAACCTGGGCTGCACAGTGAGGAAATGTGTTTGGATTAAAAGACGCATTTCCTTTAGGGATTGAAGTAAGCTCAGGTAGAGCCCTTGACCAACTATTTGAAAGACCCTGCTTTTGAGCTTCAGCACCATCAAATGAATTAATTCATTAATAATGAATAAGTCCTGTAAAAGGCAATTTATACTTCACTAATAATGATAGTGCATACTTTCTCAGGTTTAGGGATGTGGCCCAGTCTTGTGTAGAGGTCAGTCCTTAGAAAGACAGAACAGCTTTCATGTGTGTAAGGACAGTTGACATTCCTCCTTCTTACCCTCTCGCTTCCCCCTAGAGCCGGCTGCCTGCTGTCAGTTTGCAGGGGATTTCTTCCTTTTACAATCCTCTCCCATGAGGCTCCCAGTGGTTTTCAGGTTTTGTATTTTCACATTGTCAAGTGTTGTTTTTCCTGCTCGGCACCCCATTCTGTGGCATGCTTAGGATGCCTGATTTGTGTTGTCCCTTCTCGTTTTCACACCGGATGGTAGAAGAGCGTTTGAGTGACTTGTGATACGTCTGTGGAGCTTGACTAACTAGACTTTGTTTTTTAGACCCTCATCCTTTATGCCCTCGGTGTGGTTCTGCAGGACCCCAGCACTTGGCCATCACCACACAAGTATGAAATAGTGTTACGTTCTATTCATTTCGTGTTTATGTGGATGCATGTTTGCATTCCTTTCCAGTGTCTGCAAGAGAAAATTCAATATGTGGTAATGATGTGATAGTGGAAGCCACTGTGCTCCTGTGCTCCTGTCTGCTCTTTGACGATTCTCCTTCACTGCCTCTTCTATCTACTCTCTGGCCTTCTCTCTCTCTCCTTTGCTTATTTTCTATTTATTTATTTACTCTTGAGGCAAGGTCTTACTTGATAGATCATGCTGGCCTGGAACTTGTGATCCCTCCCATACCCTCCTCTACTTTGGCCATTATCCTTACTTGAATCAACACGCTGCGTCTCCTCAGCCGCCTGCAGGTGTGTGTCTTAAGGCTGGCCACTGGATGTTGGACAGACAGGGCTCATCCCTAGAGGAGACGCATTCTCCTCTCAGCAGTGGTTAGCTGCTTGTAGCCCCTCATCTAGGGTTGGGTCCTGGTGAGATCCCCCCAATCTTGGGAATGTCAACTGTTGTTGGAATTATTTCGTTCTTGCTCAGGCAACCATGTTGTTGAGATTTCATCTTCCCTGTCATAACTAAAAGACACAATCTCACAGTGGGCTTCCTGGTCCTCTGGCATGAAACATTATTTTACCTGATCCTATTTAATTCTCTTAACAGTCCAGTAGCTTTGTCTTCTACAGCTGGAGAAATTGGTTAGAGCGATCAAATTTACACAGTGGTGGGAATAGAAACAGAATGCCAGCATATGGTCGCTGTTGGTTTGTACTGTGTACACAGCTGTGAAAACGTACAGACACCTCTGACCTTCTGCAAGACAGACTAATGCAAAGGATATGCTACCTTTTGGCATATTGAAAATACTGACATTTTAATAATCTGCTCATTAAAATCTAAATATACCTGCCTCCTGTGTACATGGAAATACAAGTGTTCTCCACCAAGCCTACAAGCATATGTTCACATTCCTCTCTCTAACACAGAGTAGATCTTTTAAAAAACATTTGTATTTGAAAAAAACCTTATGTTTTCTTTTTAAAGTTTCTACTTCTCCATAGCATTTGACAGGGAAAGTCTAAAATAAAAGGCTTTCTAGCCTCTTAATATCTTTCACTTATAGTAAATACGAGTACGGTATAATTGGTAAATAGAATTTCAAGACTCAAATGCCTAATTTTAATTGAAGAAACAATGTGACCTGCTGTATTTCCTGATCTGAGGAATGTATTTTTAAATCCATTGTTGAGAGGTAACTTATTCAGAAACAGCAAGAGGTTAAATGTCTGAGTGTCAGTGATTTGGAAGTATAGTAAAGTATAATGTGACTGTGGTAGATTTCAGCTGTCACAGCCTGGGCACTTAGTGCTGGTGTTTAAGGTTGAAACAGGCAGGGCTGTTAAGGTGACCTTGGATTTTCCTTTAGGTTTGATCCAGACCGCTTTGCCGATGAATCAGTGATGGAAGTATTTTCCTCCCTGGGCTTTTCAGGCACGTGGGAATGCCCAGAACTGAGGTAAATGACAGCTGTCAGTGGGAAGGGGAAGATGCCATTCTCAGCTGCTCAGACTTAGATGGTCTCTCTTAATGACTGAGCAATCTATAGAATTGTTAATGTTGGATTCTTAATCTTTAGTAATCGACTCTTTTCTGGACCAGGTTTGCTTACATGGTGACTACAGTGCTCGTGGGTGTGTTGGTGAGGAGACTGCACCTGTTTGCTGTGGAGGGACAAGTTTTTGAAATGAAGTATGAGCTGGTCACATCATCAAGGGAAGAAGCATGGATTACTGTCTCCAAAAGATACTAGACATTTATACATTTTAAGTCTTTGTTAACTGGATAAAGGGAAATGCCTATTTAGAATATGTGTGCAGTCCTTTTACAAACCCAGTATCATTTTGTAATGCTAAACCTATTAGTGCTTTGTGAGATAAATTTGGATTTTTTATATTTAAAAAATTTTTTAATGTGTGATGTACATTTTATACTTATCACACCAATGAACTAACAATTTTAATAGGAAACTTAATTTTCTGAGACATTATTTTTAATATTGATTTTCTTAGGTTGATTTCTCCGAGGAATGTTTTGTTTTGTTTTTTTGAGACAGGGTTTCTCTGTGTAGCCTTGGCTTCCTCAAATTTACTTGTAGACCAGGCTGACCTCAAACTCACGGAGATCCACCTGCCTGCCTCTGCCTCCCTAGTTCAGGGATTAAAGTCAGGTGCCACCACCTCCACACTCAAATGAATAATCTTAGAATTCTTTTGGGCAAGCTGGAGAATCACATTTTAAAAATATTCATAAGGAGAAATAAGATTGCCTCCTTTTGCATTTCTAATAAATCACCTGTCACTCCGTTTGGGGATTTTTTGTTTTCTGAGTATTAATAAAGTGTCTGGCATTTGCTGTATTTTCCTCAGTACTCCTTTGCTCATATCTAAAGGCTTGCACATGGCTCCGCAATTCAGCATCATCTGGGAATAGCACATCTGCTTCTGAACGTGCCTCAAAGTGAATGCCCCACTTATGTGACAAACTGAGGCAGGAGCTAGTACTGTTTTGCTGGAAATCTCAAGGCAATCTGTTAAACTTTACTATTCATGCAGAATACCCAAGTTGGGAATAAATTATGATGCCATAACAACACAAAATGAACACTTTAGTATGAACGGATAAAGTGCTAGTCAAAAGCCACAACCAAAGTGGGGTTGGAGAAGAAAACAGATGGGTAAAGAAAGCGTAAGCCATATGATACAGAAGACATGGCTCAGTGGCAAAGCACTTGTGTGTGTTGCCTTGCGTTCAGTCCCCAGCACGTTGAAAACAAAACAAATAGGTTAAGAAAAACACACAGTAAGATGTATGGACAAAAGCTGAGAACAGACAAATGAACCTGGAAGTTTCTGACCCATCCGAGCCCGTAGTCTGGATGGAGCTCTCCCACCCTCAGCCCACAGCCATATATAAAGTAATTATTCAGATGCTTATATTTGGCTTATGGCTCAGGCTCATTACCAACTAGTTCTTACAACTAACTCGCCCATTATTATTGATCTATGTCTTGCCATGTGGCTCTGTCAATTACCGGTACTTTCCCATCCTACTCTCCAGGCAGCCACCTGTAGGTCTCGACTCCACCATTCTTTATCTTTTATCTCTGCTTGGCTTTCCTGCCTGCCTCTAAGTTGCCTTGCCATAGGCCAGAACAGCCTTTTTTTATTAACCAGTGGTAAGAGGCATATTCACAATGTACAGAAAGACATTCTGCATCAGAGAAATAGTTGATTATCTACACCAGTATTCAGTCATTAATAAGCAAAGTGATACTGCAGTTAATTAGGGAATGTTTTAAGAATCATTCAGTTACTTTTTAGCACTAAGTTTTATTTTCTACACTTTGTTGATGGCATTGTGTTTTCGTTCATCTTAAGTCTGGTGCTACAATGATGAAGAATTTCCTTTCTGCCCTTCTACTGAGCTGTCACTTCCAACCCCAGATTCTGTACCTCAGCCTCCACTGCGGATCCTGCTGTGTGTCAGGCTTGTTTGTTTGTCTTATTAAGAAATCCTTCTTCTGGGTCTACAAGAAGGCTCAGCTAGTAAGGGCGCCTTCCACCAAGACTGATTGTATTACTCGGTTTCTGGCCCGGACTTTCGGGCCTAACCTCAAGGTTTAGACCCACAGACCCACGACCCGCAGAGACACACAGACGCATACGATAGTTTTAGGCTGATCAGCTTCAGGCCCAGGCATATCAGTTGCTAGCTCTCTACCTTTCATCTAACCCATGATTCTTCCTGTTCAGCCATGTGGCTCGGTACCTTTCTTTAGAGCAGCATGGTTGTCCTCTGCTTCTTCCAGCTTCTCACTGGCCTTCCGCTTCTGCTTCCTGTTCTCAGAGTTTTTAGTCTGGTAGCCCCGCCCACACTTCCTGCCTGCCTTTGGCCAATCAGCGCTTTTTATTAAACCAGTGGGTGGGACAATTATTTACCATGAAATAACACAATACCCTTACAACTGATGGCCTATGTTTGATCGAGACAGTGGAGATGAACTGACTTCTGTATAAGTTGTCCTCTGGCTGACACAATGTACTCACACACACACAAACAAATAAATACAATTACACATTTAAAAATTTTTTTTCCTTTGGAAACATCTGTTTTTAGACAACTGTAGGAAGAATGCCATATAGATAAGAAAAGGAATAATTGAAAAGTAGTTATTTTTAATGCTAGTGAATTTATTTGTTTGCTTGTTTTTCCAAGACAGGGTTTCTCTGTGTAGCTCTGGCTGTCCTGGAACTTGCTCTGTAAACCAGGATGGCTTCAAACTCAGAGATCCACCTGCCTCTGCCTCTCAAGTGCTTGAGTCAAAGGTATGCACCACCACACCTAGCTACACCACTGAATTTCATTTGTAATTTCCAAGAGTTATACATGTCAAGTTATAAAGCAAGTGCATATGCACATGGAAACACATGGTTATTGAGTTATTTTATGATGCATTCATTGATCAGATAAGTATAAAAACTATCACCAATTAACATAGACTTTAATTGGTTCAGCCCACCTTCCTTTTCTACTGATTACAGAAGTATAATCAAACTGTAGCATTTATTTCTAACACACATATCTAAATTATAAAATACATTCCAAAACTTTAAGTGAAACCTAGTCTTGGTTACTGTTACATTTTTTTCTAGAAGTTGTTGAATGATTAAACCTGGCTCCTCCCACCTGTGGTTTGGATTTTGTGTTGTCCAGGTTTAGTGAGTAGATTAGAAACTGACAATTGATAAGTAAATCAGGTGTCAGTGAGGTCTACTGAAATAAGGTAATTTTAAAGCAAGTGAGGCTTGCTAAGTAATGATCAAGGCAAAGATTGGGTCCCTGACTAAGCAGAGGGGAGCCTGGCATAATTGCCAATAAGTGAGGTGGTGCAGAATAACCAGTGACTGGCAGCAAATGGAGTGCAAAGGAGTCAGCCTGCCGAGTGAGCCTATTTTGACCATGGTTACACAATTAATTTAAAGCTTAACAATGTTTTCCTAAAATTTGTTGTTGCTGGGTTTTTGTTTTGTTTTGTTTTTTTTAATGGCAATTCTAGGGCTTCATAGCCCCAGATAATAAAATATTTGCCACAAAGGCATAAGAACATGATTAAGTTTCCAGTACCCATGTAAATTCTGTTTGGTAGCATGCCTGTGTAATACCAGTGCTGTGGAGGCACAAATAGGCCTATCCCTGGGATTTGCTGGCCAGTGAGCCCAGCCTAATTTGCGAGGGAGGCCAGTGAGAGAGTCTGTCTCAAAAAAACAAGATGAATGATGCCTAAGAAACACCTGAGATGTCCTGGCCTCCACATGTACACCCGTACACAGAGATCCCCCCTACCCAAACACACACACACACAGATACACACACACACACACACACACAGAAATGGAAATACCGAAGGACTGAAAGCATAGCTCAGTGAGAACACCTGATTAGCGTTCCTGCACAATGAATAGGTTTGGTAACACGAATAAATAGGTTATCTATTCACTATTGTTCTCCCTTGGCTCTTCTGTAGCCTCATTGTCTGAGAGCAAGACTCTTATTTAACTTTAAGGCTTTTTAACTGACAATCAAGTGATAAAGAGGATTGGCTCGAGGCCCTGTAAGAGCCAATGTTAATCTGTAAACCCCAATTGCCCAAGGACAGATAACTCCCTGGAATGCTGGTGGTTGGTATCTTGGGGAGATAACAAAGCCACTTGTTCTTGCTCCCCTACACAAATTTGGTTGATGCAATTGCATGGGATGTGTTGATCACATGTAGGCAGGAAGTATGTCAGGATATATGCTTGCCCCTGATTAGACCTGATGGAAAATATGGTAGACTTATGGTTTGCCTTTATAAGCCTCTGCAAAGTGTGACTTGCATTTCCTGGGAGCTCCAGAATGGTCCTGGCCAGTATTCCTCAAATATTGTGTAACTTTTCTTTCTGTCAGAATTCTCAGGTATAACTCCCACCCTAGCTAAGGAGCTATTGACAGTTAATGGCTGCTGAGGGAACAGTTTTTCTTCAGTGGTATAGTCACTGGCACATGTTATTGGTTGTTTTTGCTCTTTGGGGAGCCCTCCACCCAATTCCCAAATAGATCACACACAAAAGTTTTATTCTTAATTATAAATGCCTGGCCTTAGCTTGGCTTGTTTCTTGTCAGCTTTTTAAAACCTTTACCTTTTCCATTTCTGTAAATCTTTCATTCTTACTCATTTGCTGGCTGTGTAGCTGGGTGGCTGACCCTAGTGTCTTCTTCTCTCCATTCTTGATCTTTCTTCCCAGATTTCTCCTCCTATTTATTTTCTCTGTCTTCCAGCCCCGCCTATCCTTTCTCCTGCCTTGCTGTTGGCTGTTCAGCTCTTTATTAGACCATCTAGTAAAACAGGCACAGTCTAAAACAGGCACTGTCTTAAAACAGGCACAGTAACTCAGCTTCACAAATGCAGCATAAAAGGATGCAACATATTTTTGTATCATTAAAACAAATGTTCTACAGCATAAATGAATATAATACACCTTAAAATAATATTCTACAACAGGTATATTCCCCATGTTCCAGTGTAAGGATCTGAGAATTGCTGAAGGTCTTAAGATGCCAGACTCAAATAGTATGCAAAGATAAAGAGCGTTTATTCCAGCATGTGGGGTCACCACTTGCACAAAACGTGGATTGGCACAGAGGCCTGTAGGTCCTTTTAAGAATAACGGGAAATTTTGGGGATAGCTAGGCCATTTCTAATGACATTCCGTTAGTCAAACAAGCAGTATTTACATTAACCCCATTTCCGGGGTTACAGGAACTGACCTTTTTTAGTCATTGCTTTGAGATTCTGTGGGGCTGACTCAGGCCTTGAACATGCTCTCTCCCTTGTCCCTGCTGTTGGGGTTGTTTATTAACAGCCCTTGTTTAAGAAACTAAAACTTAGACCCAGCTTTTAAAATGCAGGACGTTTAGAGGTCTCAGCAGTAACTAGCCAGACACTACTCTTGCGAGCAACTCTTAACTCAGTGGTGCACATCTTTAATAACAGCACTTGGGAGGCAGAGGCAGGTGGATCTCCCTGAGTTTGAGATCAGCCTGGTGTACAGAACAAATTCCAAAACAGCCATCGCTACACAGAGAAACCTTGTCTTAAGAACAACAACAAAAATTTTAAAATTAAAAAAACACCTCCGTGAGCCAGAGAGAGTGGGGGGAGCTGAGTGTGTGTGTGTGGGGGGGTGAGAGTAATAGGGGAACTAAGGGAGAAGGATTCAGAGGGAGGGAAAGGGAAGAAAGATTATGAGTAATCACAATACATTATATAATTATATATATATAGTATATGTATGAAATTGTCAAAAAATAAATTTAAATGGCTCGAGTTAAAGGCTCTTACTTCTCTTTCAGAAGACCCTAGTTTGGTTCCCACCACCTGAGCTAAGTGACTCACAACCGTCTGTAACTCCATCTGCAATGGATCTGATGCCCTTTTCCTGGCATACATTGGTACCTACACACATGCGGCACACACTCAGACACACATATCCACAAATACAAATAAATCTTTTAAAATTAAAGAGTAGTTTTTGTAGCTTTGGGATACTTTGAATTATTATTATTATTATTTAGCAAAGGTTCACATTGTAACAAAGCCAGCTGCAAACACTCCTGACTGAAGGTTCTGCCACCATGCCTCCTGGCTTCTGTATTCTTTTGGATACTGCAGAAGTTTATTGGTAAAAACAAACATAAGTTGGGTGTGGTGGCTCATTTCTGAAGACTCAATACTCAGTGGCCTGAAGCAAGATTACTGGAAGTTCAAGGCCATCCTATGCTACAAAATGAAACTAGAAAAAGCAAATTACCCTTTGCCCTCCTCAGGGAATGGGTGGGGAATGGGTAAGGAGGCTGAAGGACTGGGAGGGACTGGGAGGAGGGAAGAGAGAGGGGCCAGTGATAGATATGGAAAAAACTTTTTAAATTAAATAAAAAATAAAAGGTCTGAGCTCCAACATTTCAGGTTGTTTTAATCCCTTCAGTGTGATGTACTGGTATGTTTAAATGTTATGTTTTGGTTTTGACACAGTCACTTGTATCCTAGACTGGCTGGCTTTCAACTCACTCACTGTGTAGCTCAGGATGACCTTGATCTTCTGACTCATCCCACTTCCACTGATTCTTCTAACCTTGTCCTGACCACCCCAACCCCACACACTTGCTATGTGAAGTTTTATACTAGGCCCTGCTGATGGTACAGCAGTGAACAAAACTATGTTAGGGGACAGGTTTAGCTCACAGAGGCCCTGGGTTCAGTTCCCAGCATCAAAACAAAATCACTTGGTGTGACATTGTTAATGTGTTTCTCTGTTCTGTGCTTCATCTGGGAAAGGAAACCCCACCCCATGTCCAGAGCTTTAGCACCCAGAATCCCCTGGCATCCGGATCTCTCAAGTGCCCAGGAAGGAACTTACAGAGGAGTTCTTAGCAAAACAAAAGCAAAAGAAGAAACAAACAAAACCAAAGGGCTCAGTTCTAGGTTGTAGTGAGCGGAAACTGTTGGCAAGTCAAGCGTGGTGGGACGGGACTTGTACTTAAGAGGCTGAGGCAGGAGGATCGTGAGTTCAAGGCCAGCCTGGCCAACCAGTGAGAATGGGTCTCAAAGAAAAGAAAAATTCTTGGGGTCAAATCGTTGTTTCATTTTTAGTATATGGACAAGAATCAGATTTGGTATCTTACCAAGGAAGAATATCCACAATGGTGCTTATTAGGAGAACTGGAGAGTATTGCACGGATTCTACTTGGGCATATAATAAAAACCCAGAGTCAGTTATTGGGGGAAAAGCTGGAAGATCAGAGAGACAGAGGAACAAGCCTCAGCTCAGGAGTTGTCAGATTCAATGCCTCTGAGTCCTCAGCCCAAACGTAAAGAGGTTCTGGGCAAAGGGCTGAGCCCCTGCTTCCTCTTTCCGCACCCAGCTATCTCACTTCCGGGTTCATCTTTCCTAGTGCTGGGATTAGAGGTGTGGGCCCACCACCTCCTGGCTCTGTTTGGTCTTGAACTCACAGAGATCCAGACAGCCTCAGCCTCCTGAGTGCCGGGATTAAAGGTGTGTGTCACCATTCCCTGACCTCCCTGGCTAATGTCTTCTGATTCCCAGGCAAACTTTATTACATACACAGTCACTACAGGAAAGCTTCCGGAGCAAGAGGGAACATAGCTAAAAATTGGATGTGTTGTTAGAGAGCAGAATCAGCCATTCATATGAATTGTTTAATTACACTGCTGCATTAGGTATGTGCAGTTTTCACCATCCATTGCTTATGTGGCAAGGCAGATAATTGAGCTAGAAGATAAATGGTTTGAAAGCTTACCTGGATCTTCCAGGGATTTGATGGCATAGCCATACCAAAAAAACGATACAGGCAGACACCTAGGTAGGAATTCTGGGAATGGAATAAAACTCGTGGGCTTTTTCTCTTTGGATAGTTCTCAGGTAAGGTCTTTGGAAAATATGTGCTTGAACCAAGGCTGCTGTTACAGTCATGGGGTTTTGCTAAAGCTTTCAGAGTATAGATTCAAAAGGAATTTGAAAACAAGTTTTTAAATGCTCTTGATACAGAACCTTTGAGGGAGAAGCAAATGTGTTTTGAATGCTAAATTTACTTAGATTTAAAAATACATATCTACCAGCAAAGTTGCCATGA
This sequence comes from Phyllotis vaccarum, assembly GCA_033318265.1. Lineage (NCBI taxonomy): Eukaryota > Metazoa > Chordata > Mammalia > Rodentia > Cricetidae > Phyllotis > Phyllotis vaccarum. The sequence goes on from JARWLC010000007.1 coordinate 11,722,890, forward strand.
CAACCTTCCTTAATGCGTGTGAAGTCTTAGGTCTACCTCTCTGAGGTTTTTCATCTTTTCCCACACGGTCTAATCACGAGAATTATGCTATGTTTCTATATTGGTGGTGCCCGTGGAAATCATATAATTCTGGAAAATGTGAATGCAGCAATAAGCATGTGAGCCTGCCAAGATTAATGTCATCTTGCTCTCTGTCTTTGTGTGGTGGTCATAACTGAACTGATGTCAAAGATAATTTAGTGTTGAAGGAAATCCATGGCTATGTTCCAAATGTCTGTTCATTCTTATCTAAGGGATTTAGAGGAAGGTACTAGAAAGTTTGGTAAATAGTAATGCAACTTCCCAAGACGGTCCAAAATGTACACTTTGGTTGATGTCACAGGATGACTCCAAAGTGCATGTCCTTCCACAGCGGCAAGGAGGTGTACAGAGGGAAGCCCAAGATGCTTTTAGCCCCAACTCCAGCAAGAGAGAGGGGCACATGTACCTCCTTCCACTAGAGTTTCAAGTGAGTTTCCTCTCAAATTCTTGGCTGCCCCTCAAGAGCAGGAGGGCAGCAGGATTCAGAGGGGATTTTCACCCTCAGTTTTGGTGTTATAGATTTCTTTCTTTTTGTTTGTTTGCTTGCTTGCTTTGTTTTTGAGACAGGATTTCTCTGTGTAGCCCAGACTGTCCTGGAACTCACTTTGTAGACCAGGCTGGCTTCAAACTCACAGAGATCTTCCTGCCTCTGCCTCCCAAGTGTTTTGATCAAAGGTGTGCACCATCACACTTTTCTTGCGAGAATTCTATAATAAAATAAAATCTTATAATAAAAACCAGGAGCCAGATATCAGGGCAAATGCTGAAAGATCAGAGAGACAGAGGAACAAGCCACAGCCACTTCTCACCTCTCCAACTCCTCAGCCCAGAAGGAATCCTCAGAAGGAATAGGGGAGTTGAAAGGAAACACAGGCTGAAATGGAAGGGCCAAACTGCCTCTTCCTGCCTTAGATTCCTTTCCCTGCCCAGTCAAATCACTTCCTTTCTCAAACTTCCTAGTTGTGGGATTAAAGGTATGTGCCTCCCAAGTATTGGGATCAAAGGCATGGGATTTCAAGTGCTGGGATTAAAGGTATGTGCCCCCACTGCCTGCCTCTGTTTCTCTTTTGGACTGGATTACTCTTTTGGACTGGATTAATCTCATGTAGCCCAGTGTGGCCTTGAACTCACAGAGATCTAGATAGATCCCTGCCTCTGCCTCCCAAGTGCTAAGGTTAAAGATATGTGTCATCACTGCTTGACCTCTACTGATTACTCTGTGGCTGGCTCTGTCCTCTGATCCCTAGGCAATCTTTATTTGATACACAATATATCACCACAACACTTCTCTTAAAAACAGATTTCTTAAGCAAATAACTGGTAAGAGTATAGGTAGTCTTTTGTACCTTATAATAACAGTGACCATGACTATTATTTGTGAACTCTTAACATGAGAACTTTAAATGTTGCAATGCTTGTTAAAGAGCTGTATTTGTGTTTTTATTAATTAAAAAACATTAAACAGCTGAACAGTGGTGACCTACACGATCAGGAGGCAGAAACAGATCAATGAGTTCTGGGCCAGCTTGGTCTACGGAGTAAGTTCCAGGACAGCCAGGGCTACACAGAGAAACCCTGTCTCAAAAATAAAAACAAAACAAAACAAAAAAATTCAAACTGGCCATTTACTTCTTCTTAAAGTATCAAAGTATGAAAAACAGACTCTATTGGTCTGTCCTTAAATTTTACTACATCAAAAGAACAAAGTAGGCTTAACATCACTAAAGGTAGTTCAACATCATCAACCTTAGAAGCAAGGATCTCAATAACAAATGAAACCTCTGAAGATTGCAATCAAGATATTGACAACTTATTTTTTTTCTTGAGACAGGGTCTCACTATATAGCCCTGGTATCCTGGAACCCTATGTAGACCAGGCTGGCCTTGAACTCATCATAGGAATCCACTTGCCTCTACCTCATAAGTGCTGGGACTAAAGGTGTAAGCAATGACACCTAGCTAAGATGACGACAATTTCTTGAGGTTTATGGCCATCTTCTAAACTTGTGGTACAGTCTTCAGCAAGACCAGATTGTAAAATTTGGACTTTATGCTAGATACTATCAGTGTCTTCAACATTACCTTTATTGCCATTGTAAGTGAACCTCTTAGCTTCCTATAGTAGAATCATAATGGACAAAGATGCTGTTTCTGTTGGAAGCTCTTCTGATTTTTCCCTTGAAATTTCATTATAAGAGCCATGAAATAGTTACCTCAGTCATTCTCTTATTCACACAGTTAGACATATTCATCAGTTATCTGTAAAACATATATTGTTAATTCCTGGAAGAAGGAAACTATGTAGATGTGTCTTAAGTTTAGTTAAATCCACTTTTCCCTGCCATTAAAATATCAAGATTTCTCTGTGTTCCTTTATTTCCAAGAAGCTACATAAGATGACTTTGGTAAAACTCACAGACCTCTGGACTGAATGTGTTCCCAGAAAGTTCAAATGTTAGAAATTCAATTCCCGAGACAGAGCTCAGGAGTTGGCTGGGGTCTTTCAAAGGTTTCTGCAAGCCACAGAAGACATGGTTAAGCATAGCTGGGTTGGATGCCTGAACATGGGAGTGCAGCACTAGAGTGCTGAGGCAGGAGGTTCCCTGATAGTTCCAGGAAAATTTCAGCTGTGTTGAATGAGGCAGCTGATTTGTGTGCACAGGCCAGAGCTCAATATGGGGTATCTTTTTCTTTTTGAACGCTTTTTAAAAATTAAACTTATTTTTAGGTTTATTTATCTTAAAAAAAAAAAAGAAATTCAATTCCCTGATTCATAAGTTAAGAGTTTTTGGAGGTAGAGCCTTTGGGATACACTTAGGAGAAGTGGACAGAAGAGGCATGCGCTAGAAGCTGTATGCTAAAACAGCACTGGAAAGGTAGCAGAAAGTACAAGAAAGGTCTCTGGAAATGGAGCCGTCCTGAAGAAGACTATGAGACACCTGGAACTTTCTAGTTTCCCTTTCTGCTTCTTGGTTCCTGAGGTAAGTGATTTCCTCTGCCATATGCTCCTGCTATGTTGGGTTTTCCTTGGAAAAGATTGAACAACTAAGAACTTTTGATCTTGTACTAGAACCTCCAGAAATATGAGAAAAAATAACCCCTTTTCCCTTTATAAGCAAATTGCTTCAGGTATTATTATAGTGAAGGTGGAGCAAATAGGATCCTGGGATGCTATTGGTGTTCAAGTGTTTACTTGAGAGAGACCTGAGACAGCACTATATATGCTACTTTCTAGGAGCCTGTGCCCAGCTCTTAGACTGTCTCAGAATGGCTGCTAACAGCCCTTTATCTCTTGTAAGTGACTCAGTGCATAATATTTATAGTAGCAGAAAATGGATTAAATAATAAGTAAGGATAGTCTTATTCTTGTCAATCTTGTACTATAGAAATGAGATATCATTACAATATCTAATTAGCAGTTGGACCTAATTATAACTTCATTGTTTGGATATTATCAAAGTGGACACAAATCAGATTCTCATTTTTAAAAAAGCTAGTGTAGGGCTACTGGTATAACTTGAAAGTCAATTTATTTTTGATATACAAGTTTTTTGCTTCGTTTTGTTTTGTTGAGACAGGTGTAGCCTTGGCTGTTCTGGAACTCAATCTGTAGACCAGGCTGGCCTCAAACTCAGAGATTCACCTGGCCCTGCTTCCTGAGTTGGGGGGAATCAAAGGTGTGCGCCACCACCCAGGCCTGATATCCAAGTTTTAATGCTTTTTTGTGCACAAGAAAAGCGGATACCTTTCACCCTAATGGCATTGTCACACAAACATCTTTGACTTTCTTTTTATTTACACAAAAAGAGGGAAGTGTTGTAGAACATTATTTTAAGGTGTGTTACTTTTGTTTATGTTGTACTTGTTTAACTCTGTGAAGCTGTGTTACTGTGCCTGTCTAACTCCTGATGGTCTAATAAAGAACTGAGCGATTAATGGCAAAGCAGGAGAAAGGACAGTTCTCCTATGGAGGCTCCTAGGTAGAGAGAATATGTAGAAGGAGAAATCTGGGAGGAAAATAGTAGCCAGAGAAGGAGGGGTTCTCTAGGGGTCACCCACCCAGCTAGCCACAGAGTAAGAAACAAAGAAAGGTATACAGGAAAAGTAAAAACCCAGAAGCAAAAGATAAGCAGGATAATTTAAGAAAGACTGACTGGAAATAAGCCAAGCTAAGGCCAGACTTTGTAAGTAAGAATAAGCCTCCATGTGTGATTTATTTGGGAGCTGAGTGGCGCCCCCCCCCCCCCCACAAAGAGTATAAAACCAGCAACAGTGTTCTGCCTTGTTTTGGCAAAGTTCAACAGTCACTTTCCTGTGGGTTCTGTATGTCCAGTTTATACAGCATATTATCAAGCAGTCAAGGCAAAAGCAGTTTCTTGCCCAAATGGCTAACTTTGCCACATTATTAGCAAACTCCTATGGAGTTTCTTTGATAGCCATCATCCTTTTATAAAGTAAATTGGGACTGCCAGGAGCAGATATGTCTCATTATCATGAAAAACCTTACCAAAACATTTTGAATGCCATATTCTATAGGTCTTTGAAGTATTTGAAGACATTTATCTAAACTATATCTCTATATGATCTTGAAAACATATCTAACATATCTACAAATTTGATTGTTATAAATGATTAACTACTGACCTGTGTTTTATGCTTATCCTAAATAGTCCATAATAATAGCTTTCAAAAACTAGAATTTTACCTTATATTTTTAAATAAATTGCATTGATACAATACCTTACACAAGAGCAGAAACATAAATACAATATGTTGTAACAAAATAACCTTAAATTTGTATAACATACAAAGTCCACAGAAATACAAAATATTTGAGGTTAATAGTTTATAGTGAATTCAATACTCTACCCTATTATCATTCCTATATTTCCCTAAATATAACAAATATCCATAACCCACAAAATAACCATAAGACTCCCCTACCATTCTTGGTAATGTGGGCATCATGTTCTTTAAACTTCTTCCTATTGTCTGTGGACAAAGCATCTTTAGGGTCCCAGAGAGAAAATTTGAGACAATGCCAAGTCCTGGGAAGGCCAACTATAACCTTTGTTGATAGGTATCACCTGTCAAGGTTCAGGTCTCCCTTGATCAAACCCGATCCATATTAATCTGTGGAAGTCCATATTTTCTGTGGAAACAAAGGCTAAAGCTCTTCCCCAAAGCAACGCATTTTTTTTATTTCTTTTTAAAGTTAAGGCATTCTTCAAATATCTAGGTTGGTTCAGTTTAGCAGTTCAGCTCTGTCTCTGTCTCTTAGCAGTTCTGTCTCTTAGCAGCTGTTTTGTGTATCAACATTCAAAAAAATTCAACATCAGCACTGTATTTTCCAACTCTACATGGCTTCTTTTTTTAATATTACTTTACTTTTCTCTTTAAAAACCTTATTTTTAAACTATTCTTTTTTTTCCATGACTATACCGTTTTCCCCCTTAAGCCTACACACTTTGTAAAACATACTAGAACCTGTTTAGAGTTTTTTCTCTTATGGATCTGTTTTTACTATATATCTTTCCTTTTTTTGGTAGGAGGCCACCACCCAGATCTCAAATAAACTGCCAGCTTTCCTTAACTTCAAATATTTCATCTACCTTTTGCCTCTAGCTTTTTCTTTTTCTTATTTTCACTCTTACTCTGTGTCTGGCTGTGTGTCTGGCTGTGCTGGCTGTGTGGCTGTGTGTCTGGCTGCGTGTCTGGTTGTGTGTCTGTGTATCTGGCTGTGTGGCTGTGTGGCTGTGTGGCTGGCTGTGTGTCTGGCTGTGTGGCTGTGTGTATCTGGCTGTGTTGGCTGTGTGGCTGTGTGGCTGGCTGTGTGTCTGGCTGTGTGGCTGTGTATCTGGCTGTGTGGCTGTGTATCTGGCTGTGTTGGCTGTGTGTCTAGCTGTGTGTCTGTGTGGCTGGCTGTGTGGCTGGCTGTGTGACTGGCTGTGTGGCTGGCTGTGCTGGCTGTGTGTCTGGCTGTGTGGCTGTGTGTCTGGCTGTGTGGCTGTGTGTCTGGCTGTGTGGCTGTGTGTCTGGCTGTGTGGCTGTGTATCTGGCTGTGTTGGCTGTGTGTCTAGCTGTGTGTCTGTGTGGCTGGCTGTGTGGCTGGCTGTGTGGCTGGCTGTGCTGGCTGTGTGTCTGGCTGTGTGTCTGGCTGTGTGGCTGTGTATCTGGCTGTGTTGGCTGTGTGGCTGTGTGGCTGGCTGTGTGGCTGGCTGTGTGGCTGTGTGTCTGGCTCTGTGTCTGACTGTGTGGCTGTGTGTCTGGCTCTGTGTCTGACTGTGTGGCTGTGTGTCTGGCTGTGTGTCTGTGTGGCTGGCTGTGTGGCTGGCTGTGCTGGCTGTGTGGCTGGCTGTGTGGGCTGTGTGTCTAGCTGTGTGGCTGTGTGGCTGTGTGGCTGGCTGTGCTGGCTGTGTGGCTGGCTGGCCCCTAGCATCTTCCTCCTCTTGTTCTCTTGCTTCCTCTTTTGCTTCCAGATTTCTTCCATTCTCTCTGCCTGCCAGTTCCACCTATCCTTCCTCCTGCTTTGCTATTGGCTGTTCAGCTCTTTATTGGCCCAATCAGGTGTTTTAGACAGGCACAGTAACACAGCCTCACAGAGTTAAACAAATGCAACATAAAAGAATGTAACACAGCTTTGCATCATTAAGCAAACGCTCCACAGCATAAACAAATGCAACACATCTTTAGCTAATATTCCACAACAGCTTTTGGTCACGTTTTATCACAGCTATAGAAATCCTAGTTAAGACAACATGAAAAAATTGTATCTTGTTTGTGTGTGCTGGAGATTGAATCCAGGGCCTCATACAAGGTAAGCATGCACTCTACCATTATGCTACACCGCCAGACCCAAAGCATAGCCCAACAGTCCTGAATGTCCCAGGCTGGACTTTGATATCACATGCTCAGTTTGTACAGTGCTAAGGAGCTGGGAATTGAAACTTTGTGCATGGTAGAGAAGCTCTTTATCGGCTGAATCATCTACCCATTTTATCAAAGGCTCTCATGAACCCATACTTAACCCAGATTTAGGCTATGATTATCCCAGATTATTCAAGAGATGAAGATTCAAATCTGAGACAAAGCTTATAATACAATTCATTAGAAATAAATACCATTTGCTTTCTGTACCTGTGGCTTCTATAGACAACCGATTGCAGATTGAAAGGCAGGTTGGAAATTCTCCCTCTCTCTCTCCTTCCCCCACACAGAAAGGATACACAATATTAAGATCATGAGTACTATGTGAGTGGTACTGTCTTTGTCAATCTGCATGAACAATGTTATTTTCACCTAATTCAGGGGATAGACTGCTTGTTTATATTTCTTGAATGCTTGCTCTGCTCTCCCTGCCCCCATTTACACACAGAGGTCACAAAAAGGCTTTCTGTGTATCCCATGCTAGTCTTGAAATCTCAACTCTCATATCTCAGCTTCTGGAATATTGTTGTTACAGATGTGCCACTATGCCTGGCTATATTAACTATTTCTATTCATTATTTATAAATATAAAATATTCTTTTCAACACTGGGCGTTCATCTTCTTCCCTGTCTCCTTTTAGACAGTATTTCATATGTTACTTGTTCTAAACTCAATCTCCTATGATAAATTCTCCTGCCTCATCCTCTGCAGTGCCATAGCTATATATTGAGACCTTATCAGAAGCAAGCAAACAAACAGCAAAGGGCCAGAACCAAACCAAACAATGACCGGTAATTATGAAATGGAAGTTTTGAATGGGTGTATGAGATAGTACGTAATTTATATGTGGATCCTACCACTACTTAGGTATCCAAGGCAGTAATCTGACCACTGACACTGAGTATTTCATTCTGATCCGCACACTTACCCCTACTGATTTTGCTGCCTAGGAGTTTATTATACCATTTACTTCTTTGCATCGTTCCCCTGTGATGATCACTGTCATCTCAGACTGATTCAATAATCTTCGAAATGGTCTCTCCCTTCAGCTTTGCTTCCCTGGTCTTTTCTATAATGCACCAGCCCTAAATGCATTTGGTGGAAAAGTAAACATTTTGAAATTCTCCAAGACAGGAAGGAAGTCATCCAACGTTATATGCGATTTGTGTGTGAACTGTTTCAAGAAGGAAATGAGAATCAACTTGTTTTGAGACCGGAGGTAGCTTTCTGGTGAAGGAGTGATTGTTTAACTAGAGAGATAGGGAAGGCAGGGACTGCCAGATCCCAATGGCTTTTGATAAGGCGGCTGAGGAAAGCTGCTCAGGTGCAGAGAGGCGCCTGCTGAGCATGTGCAAAGCCTGAATTCTATCACTAGCATCAGATGGACCTCATCTTGTCAAAAAGGTAAGATATAAAGGGGCTAATGAAAATGGTTACAAAAGGTTGTTTCAAGATAATCTCATAAATAGGTACATTAGAAATGCATAATTAAAATAAAATTTTAAAGAGTTCTTGAAATGTATCTCTTTCCCCAGAAGCTTGTTAGTTTTTATTCATATGGAATTCACATGAAATAAGGACTGTTATTTTGTTACTTTTTTGTTTTGTTTTTCGAGACAGGTTTTCTTTGTGTAGCCCTGCTTGTTCTAAAACTTGCTGGCCTTGAATTCAGAGATCTGTCTGCCTCTGCCTCCCAAGTGCTGAGATTAAAGGCAAGCATCACCACGACTGGACTATCTTGTTAATTTTTGATGGCTTAAATAAATTCTTGTTTTGGCCATTACAATCTATCTGAAAAACTTTAATGATCCATAGATTTAAATTATGTCTATCAACTTAAAGGAGTATGGACAATCAGTGGAGTTTACAGAAGGTGCATAGTCCTGTCCTAGACCCCAATAACTGTGGAGGGTTTTTCTTTGTTTGTTTGCTTTAAATGCTTGCTTTCTTTTATTTAATCAATTTTGGTCACAGCAAAAATGTATGCCTACATCCTTGGGCCCTCCGGCTTCTGAATGCTGAAGGTTACTAGTCAGTGCTCGACCACTGAGCTATATTTCAAGTTCCGATTCCTTTAGATAAGGAATCAAAGAACCAATGAAGCTGTCTCAAATTAGAGAAAGCACTACAATTTTCTCTTGGCAATTTGATGAGACCACCCCCAGGAAATTTGTGGTTTGGGAACAATTTGCTAGATAGCATTTCAAAGAGTGCTGGGGGAGGGGAGGTGTCAGGGGAGGATCCTATCTGCTTTATCTGGTAGACTTTTCCAAGGAAGACTTAGTCCTTGAGCTGCCTCCCCTGTACTGGAACCCACATCTTTTGACAATAGAAAAAACACAGACAGACCAAAAATAAAAAATTAAAAAAAAAAATCCCCTTTTAGTATTTATTAACTTAGCAGACAACTAACCCCAACCAATGCAGAAGAATGTTATCAGATTAGTATCCTGAGTTTAGAGATAGGCTTCCCCAATCTTGATGCACCTGCCTCTCTGATGTATCCACCAGTGCCTTTTAAATTTCTTTTGACTTACCTTTTTTTTTTTTTTTTTTTTTTTTTTTTTTTTTTTTTTTTTTTTAATGTGCATTTGGTGTTTGGCCTGCAAGTATGTGTGTGTGTGTGTGGGGGGGGGGGTCCCCTGGAATTAGAGTTACAGACAATTGTGAACTGCCATATGGGTGTTGGGGATGAAAACTGGGTCCTCTGGAAGAACAGCCAATGCTCTTAACCGATGAATCATCTCTCTAGCCCTTTGACTTATGACTTTTACTCTGTAAAACCATCAAAACATGATGAAACTGCTTTTATGTTGGAACATGGAATTTAGATAACCCAAGTCTGTGTTCCCTGGCCATGCTCACTCAAAATGGCTCCAGAATAAACCATCTCTTAATTCTCTTTAAGATAAGTGGTATGATTTTTGTATTAACAAAATCTTAAAAAATTCTTTAATGTGCATGTTTCTATGTGAATGTATGCCACATTCGTGGAGGGTCCAGTGGATGCCAGAGCAGGGTGTCAGGTCTTCTGGAAGTAGAGTTACAGATGATTGTGAACAGCATGACATGGTTGCTGGGAACCAAACTGGTTATCTGAAGACAGCATGTGCTCTAACTGCTGAGCCATCTTTCCAGACTCATCAACCCAGTTTTTTTTTTTTTTTTTTTTTTAATCTATTGAAGTTTGTATGGAAGTCTGGTCCCATCTTGTTTTTATCACATTTGTACCTCATTTCCTGAGCAAGTGCATGTGACATTTATGTAACTGTCTCTTACACACTTCAGGTTTCCCCTTTATTCCCCTATGTTACAAGCTGCCACTCAGCTACAAACTCCTGCTCTACCTTTTGTTTTTAACAAGCTTCTCACAAGTAGAGAACATTCACACTGAGACAGGTGTTTAAAGTGCTTAAAAATAGATCCAGCTGGACCACATCAACATTTAAAAATACTGTTTTTGGGCTCTGGAACAAAGGCTCACACATATTAATAAAGTATTTATCATAAAGCTAATGTAAAGACAGGGCTTACTTCACAAATGTGTGATGGTATGCATTTGATTTTTTTTTTTTTTAGGAATGCATAATCATTTCCTTATCATCTGAAAATTGATTGTAGAAGGGTCAATGACCACACGAGCAATAAAAGGTTGAAACCACAAGTCCTACATTACCTTAGGATGGTACCCTTTTGAGTTTTTCCATGGAACAAATAAAGGTCGTGGCCTCAGTGTCTCAGGTGTCTGTTTTATTATTTTTTTTTCCCAAGTTTCGCCATGTAGGGCAATCACATTTATGAAAAAAGATTTGACATCTATTTTTGCAGTAAACGTTTTCAATGTGCGTTTACTTAATTTTATTCGTGTCACAACCACGTGAATAATCAAATTAGTACCAGCAAAAGCACCGGTCGAAAATTTGAAAAAAGTCAAGAGAGGAGGAGACCCAGGCTGGGCAAGCACAACATATGCTTGTAATTTCAGCCGGCCTAGTCTACATCGGACTTTGCAAAAAAGAGAAGAGAGGGAGGTAGGGAATACGAATGAATGAATGAATGAACGAACGAATGCGATTAGGTAGCTGCAATGCAATTTATTTTGTAAAGGAGAGAATGAGGTCCAAGGTGGCATTTAGAGCTACCTGGAAGTCCAGTGGCTCTGGTGCTCTGATGAGGTGTGATCTCTCAGAGAGGAAGAAGACAGTGCCTTTCCTAGGCCTCCAGAGGGGCCTGGAGAGCATCCTCAGGCAGATGACCTCCCCAGGGCTCCGGCCCAGGGCGCAGCGCAGAGAGGTGAAGGATGGGGGCGGCGGCACATTCCCGCCGGGCTAACAAAGGCATCCCAGGGACTTCCAGAGCCGGGAAACCCGCGCGGGGCCGAAGGGTTAACCCGGCCCCCGCCCCCCGTCGCTAGGAGACGCCGGAAGTGGGGGAGGGGCGGCGAGGGTGGGAATCTTTTTCGGGCGCTCGGGGGCGGAGGGAGGGGAGCGCGCGTGCGCGCGCCCGCCCGCCCGCCGGTCCGTCGGTCGCCGCGGTGACCGTCCTCGCGGCCCGTCGGCTCGCGCCCCGCCTCCGTGCCCGCCGCCCCCTTCCCTCCCCGCCGCGCGCTTGGTGTGTGTGTGCGGGGGGGTGCCGCTCGCTCCTCCCGATTCCCGCCGCGGTCGCCGCTGCTCGTCCTCTCTCAGGCGCCGCGGCCGCTGCCTCTGCGGGCTGTATGAGGAGGAGGAGGAGGAGGAGGATGTGAAGATGGCGGAGCTGCAGATGCTGCTGGAAGAGGAGATCCCGGGGGGCCGCCGGGCCCTCTTCGACAGCTACACGAATCTGGAGCGGGTGGCCGACTACTGCGAGAGCAACTACATCCAGGTGCGACGCGTCCCCCGGCTCAGCGCGTCAGGTCGCGGGGGTGTGCGGGGCGCCGCCGAGCTGAGGAGGCCGCGCGGTGCCCGGCCCGGGGAGCGGGCGAGGGCGGCGGCTGGAGGAAGCGGGGTCCTCGGTGCGGTGCCTGTGCGGCCCGCCCGGTCGCCCCCGCGCACCTCCCCTGTCAGTGCTCCGGATGGCGGAGGAGGTGGACAGTGGCGTTTTTGTGCATAACGGAATTCTGCTCGGATGGCAGGGTTGTGTGTGAGAGATAGGTTACCTCTTGCCCAGTTCTGAGGGCTATTATTATTATTTTTAATAAATAGGTCCTGTTCCTGCAAAGTGAATTCCTTCAGTTTTCCCATCCCGTGAATGCCCCCTGAAGACAAAACAAAAATTCTTTAATCCTTAAGTTTAACATTTTTTTTCTTTTTAGGTTGTAAAAGGAGACACGGTGGAACAGCTGTCTCTTTTTACGAGTTAATGCCGTTTTTCTCCCTCTGGAGAATGGGAAACTGCCTGATAATGAGCTGCTTTCCTTCCCCAGTACCGTTAGAATAGGTTATTTTCCTATGGGAAAAAGAACTATGACTATTTTCACAAAGAATTACGAAAATGAACCGCATGGTTTAGGTTTTTTCTCCCTCATGATGATTGATTTGGCACCGGGACACATAGTGGGTGTGTGTTTGTGTGTGGGTGTGTGTGTGTGTAGGAAGGTGGGAAGGTGTGTGTGTGTGGGGGGGGGAAGACGTTGGTGATATGAGAACCAGCTGGTCATGGATAAATTTTAGAATTCTTATGGCTTAAAACAACACTTTAAAAAATTAACTCATGGTTTGCAAATCCAGTATCTCTTGTTTTCCTTAGAGCATGTACTGATTTACAGGTTCTGCCTCCATTTTTTTCCTCTCTCGTTTCAATTCTCTGGATAAAGTGGAAATGGAAACAGGGTCTTAAAACTTACCCATTTTTAACGTTGTTTCTTCCCTCATGTCTGCAGATATTCTTAGCACCAGTTATATTGGAAAGCATTCTTACTTCTTAGTATGAACTATATATTAAAAATACTATAATTTATAGGTTCTTAAGTTTTCTGAGGATCACATAGTTAAAGATAATGTCCTTAGATTTTTTTTTTGATTATACATGCACTGAACTCTATTATTGCAATGTTGGCAATAATAGATGTTGCAGACATTTGTATTGGAGAATGAATTGAACATAATGGAAACCTTTCCCCTTCAAAGAGGTTGGAAGTATATGTTCAGTAGGAAGAAAGTATGACTTTGATTAAAGAATGATTTCAAAACAAAGCAAAACCCTTACAAATGTCTGTCAGATGCTTTGCTAATTCAGAGCTTGTAGGAGTGTTTAAAAGGTTTTATTGCTTAATTTTACCAGTGGTCTGTGGCCCAGAACTGTTGATGGTACACTCCTAAATTCTTCAGGGGTCTGGTCTATGAGGGAATTAGGTCCATACTTATACCATCAACCCTTCTTGTTTGGAGGGTCCTGCGTTGGTGATTCAATCAACTGATTGAAAATATTTCCTCTATATAAATGCAAACAGACCTTTTCCTTGTCATTCCCTAAATGATACAGTGTAACAATTACTTACATGCCATTTACATTTTATTAGGTATTGTAAGTAATCTACAGATGTAAAGTATTGGAGATGATATGTTATAGATAACGTGTGAATATTATGCAGTTCTATGTAAAGAACATGAGTATCCAGAGATATTGGGATGGGGGTGTGTGGTGTGGGGTTTGCCCTAGAACTAATCGCCATTGGATACTGAAGGAGAAGCCAAGCATAGTTAGTTTATACGTTGAAGTGCATTGTAGGTCAGAAGGTTATGGTTATTTTCAGGGGTTCACAGCTACTAGGAGAGGCAAAACCTGAAGGACTAAAAGTGCTAATTCTCTTGGCTTGTACAGTGATGTGGGAATGCGATTATGTATGCTGTGAATCTCAATCTTTAAATAAAGGAGCTGTTTTGGGCCATGACAGGCACCATAGAAGAAGTAGGAGGAGGAATCAGAATAGGTAGGAAAGGAAGGGCAGAGTCAGAGGCAGATTGAGCAAGCTGCCCAAGGAGCAACATGTAAAAAACACAGGTGAGCCACGGGCCACATGGCAGACAGATTGATAAAAATGGGTTGATTTAAGATGTAAGAGCAAGCTAGCCATGTGCCTGAGCCATAGGCCAAACAGCATGAAGTTAATATAAGCGTCTGAGTCATTTCTGGGGGCCTGATCAGGGAACGGCTGGGTAGCTAAGGGGTCTGGCACGGCAGGTCTGTGGGTCTCGGACCTCTAGCTTCCTGGGACCCAGAAACCCCACTACTACAGTGCAGCACATTGTGGGAAGAGAAACGGGACGGAAAGTGACTGGATTGCAGTTGTGGCCAACTAATAAGAAACAGGCTTGTCTGTCTTTGAAAATTGAATGTTCTATAACTTTAGGTTATAATTGCTATATAAAGGGAAAAGTACATGCATTGATGAATGGAAAAGTGAAGGATGAGCATTTGCCTTAAACTTTACAATTATTTTAGCTGAAAGAGAAGCGTGTTTTAGTTGGTATGTTATTTACTTATTTTTGGTGTTGGGGATTGAACTCAGGGTCTTGTTCATGACTCAATTATTCTTAGCCCACTGTAAAAGTGCAAATACTGATTTTTCTAGAAATGGATTTTGAATTTTGAACCATCTATACTTTGGATTTAGCATCAGAAGTTGAGTCTACACTTTTATTTCTTGGGGTGTCCTCTGTTGTGGGAGTCACTGTTGCGCTCTCCTAGGTTGGTACTGATAGAACTGATAAGTCATTGGTGCTGAGCCAGCTGTGCATATGACCCTGTGATACATGAAAGTTAATTGACAGGTCACTGAGAAAATGGTCTACTAACCTTTTTATGGCATTGTGTCTTAGCTTCTAGCTCCAGTTAACTAGCTCAACACTCATTCCATTGTACTGAAATGTAACTTTTAAGGCAGGAAATAAATATGTTGTTCATATATAATTGTTGTTATTCACTGTTAAGTATCTGGTTTTATGTCTAGGAAATAAAATAGGTAAATAAATGCACTAATGTGCCAGGCAGTGGTGGCACATACCTTTAATTTCAACACTTGGGAGGCAGAGGCAGGAGGAGTTTGAGGCTAGCCTGGTCTACAGAGTAAGTTCCAGGACATTGAGGGCCACACAGAGAAACCCTGTCTAGAAAAACAGCAAAAACAAAAACACACACTTAACTGTAAATTATAAACGGTGTGAGATGTGAGCAAAGGAAAGGAAATGATTGTGTTGTCTTAAAACTTGTAGTCTTTTAAAATATTTCTTAGCAGATTAGTTTTGCTATATACCAGTGAGCATTAGGAGTGATCAGATAGTGGCTATAGTTATTCACGCGTGCGCGCGAGCACACATGGGCGCACATACATACAGTGTGGGGGGAGATTACAGACTGGGAAAATAGTTACTTTCTAGGATATGAAGTTAATCTTGGACTTTTAAATGTTATTAATAGAATATTAAAGAGTTCTTTGTTAGCTTCTAGGAAACAGGAAAAATTGTTATCATTTTCTTTTTCTTTTTAAAAATTTTTTTTTGGTTTTTTGAGACTTCTTTTCCTTCTATAACAGCTCTTGGAGCTCACAGAGATCCTCCTGCCTTTGTCCCAAGTGCTGGGATCCAAGGCACACACAACTACACTGGTGAAAATCTGTTTTCAAAGTGTAAAATTATGACTATAGTTTGCTAATAGTTCTAAGGTGTTTTTATTTTTTGTCTCTTGAGACTACATGGCCCATCCCTGGCTTGACCGTGGGTTCTTCCTGTCTTTGGACTGAGGGCAGGTGCTATCTACTTTGCCTAGTTGTTAGTTCTTGTGAGTGATACTGACTAGTAGAGGCTGAGAAGGTGGTTCTGTAGTTAGAGTACTTGCTGTGTAACCAATAGCTCACATTCCTAGAACCTTGTTACATTGTGGCTGCCTGCAATTCGGCATATTGGCCAGCTCTGGGTCATTTGAGAGACCTGCCTCAGTGAAGAAGGTGTGACATTCACACACAATAGAAAAAAAAAAAACCAAGTTAACTTAGTACAGACTCTGCTGTCATGCTCATTATTGATGAATGTAAACATGGAATGCAGTGTTCAGGGAGCCCCCCCCCCTGTATTTTTTTATTTTTTGAAAGATGAAGTTATTGTCAGAAGTTTTCTGTTCTGCTTAGCCCGAGGTCTGGACCCGCAGCCGATTAGTCCTCTTCTCAGTGCAGCATTCTGGTCATTGTTCCTCTGTGTCTTCTGGTGTCCCTTCTGCACTCTTCCCTTTCCAGAATAATCCTTGTCTGGTTGCCCCACCTCTACTTCCTGTCTAGCTTCTGATCAGTCAGCATTTTATTAAACCAGTATTTACTGTGACAAATATTTACAGTGTACAAAAGCATAATTCCACAGCATTTTTCCCTTTTTTAAAAAAACAAAAACCCAAATCTAATCTCCTTTTTTCCTCACCATTATCTATAATAACAACTTATAACCAATATTGTAAGTAAGCAAAGACATAATCCATTTTGGGGGAATGTGGGCATAGTTCTTTGACTACTTCCTGTTGCTGAGGGATCTGGTTATCAGATTATCATCAAGTCCTGACTGGAGTATTCTGTGAAGTTAGGTCATCTCAGCCAGTCTCCTTGAGGCTGTTTTGGATACAGAGCTGAGAGGAAACTACAATAGAGGTGCTCTGAAATGTTGGATCATCTGGGCCATCTATTTCCACTGGAGATTTTTCAGGGGGTCTTTCTCGATCAAACCTTTTTTTTTTTTTTAAATTCTGGAATGAACCTCTCATTTTCAGTGGAAATAAAAACAAAAACCTCTCTTCCAAGTGACATATCTTTTGACTTCAATTTTGAAGTTAAGACATTTTCAAAATATATAGGTTGGACTAGTCCAGCAGCATTTATAATCAAATGTTTCTTAGCTCTTCTTCCTTCCTTAGTAGTCAATTCAGACAACATAACATATAGTATCCAGACTCTGTGTATTTTTCACCTTTACTTGGCTTATTCTTTTAGTCCTCTATTTCTCTTTAAGGACTTTATCCCTTTCCTTTTAATCTCCCCAGCTTACATATGTTTTTAAACACACTGTAAACCATTTAAAGGTTTTGGGTTTTTTGTTTTGTTTTGTTTTTTTTTTTTGGTCTGAGTCTGTCTTTACTGTTAAGCTCTTTCCTGACCACACCTTTAATTTGCTAAGGCCTGTCTATGGCAGCTGGCTCCACCCAGCTCCTTGGTCTATGAGAGCTTAGCTTCATGGCAGAGGTACTGGCTGGAACAACATTTACCACCCCAATTCTGGGTTCACACTGCCACCTACCTAGTAAAGCTCTGCCACCCGCTGTTCATTAACCTGTTGTAGTTTTCGGCAGCCGGGCCTCTTGGTGGACTGTAGTATAGGTGGACACTAGATGGCTTCTCATCCTCTAAGAAAGTAATCCTTATTTCTAGGAGAAACATCCTGGTGAATGGGTTTTCAGTGACAACCTAACTAAGTACCTTACTTTTTAAAACATGTTGTTTGTGTATATCCTGTGTTTTCTTGCTAAGGAATTTCGGTAGCTTTGTAATTCATGTTGATGCAGGGTTTTCAGCTGTATTTTGTTTTGCCTTTCTTGAAGCAGTGACTGATCCAAAACTTGCCTTTGCCTAAACAATGAAAGTCTTTCTATTACTTTTCTTTTTACTGTGATAAGATTAATGTGTGAATGTGTGATAGTCTTTCTTTTCTTTATCCAGAGTCTGTCTTTCCTAGAAAGTAGTTATAGGTGAAATGTTTTACTTATTTATAGAATATGTAGTGTAATAGTTTTGAGCATAGGCTGTTTTGGCTTTCTCTTCTTTTAAAATTCAGGAAGTCATAATATTCTGTGGTAGTGGGTATAAGTGTAGTCTTCTCATAGATGGATAAGAATTAGGCTATTCTTAGATTTATAATTAAATTTTTATGGAACTGGTTTGTAGTTTGGATTCATGAAATAGTATATAAAAATTATACAGTCTGGTTTGAAATGTTTTTTAATTTTCCCCTTCCAGATATAAAACTTCTAGAGGATAGAATCATATCTTAAGTGTTTTTATATCTATCTCGCTTACCCACTCACCAAGCTATCTTGAGTGTAATATTCTATGTGTATTATTTAGGATGTGATCATTTTGCAAGAAAAAAGTTTTAGTTTTAATTTATTTTTTAGCAGGTAGTATGCAAGATAAGATAGTTTTGTTTTGAATCATTACAGTATGGGCAGCTTAAAATTTTTATTTCACTAGTCAAGTTTATACATATATAATACAAATCACCCTTTTGGGGGGATATAAAAGCAATGAATTTTGGGGCTGGAGTGATGGTACAGTGGTTAAGAGCACTTGTTGCTCTTTTGGATGACCTAGGTTTGATTCCTAACACCCCATGGTGACTCACAGCCATGTCTAAGTCCTCTTCGGGCCCCTGCAGGTACTGGGAAAGAAGTGTGGCACAAGCACAAACATGCAGGCAAAATAGTCTAAATAAATGATTCTAAAAAAATGAATTTTGATAAACTGTTGCAAAGTCAGACCTTGAAGGTGTAGCTCAGTGGAAATGTACCCATCTTAATGAGTATGGCTTTGGGTTCAAGTCCTAGCTCAGCAAAAAACAACTAACTAAAGAAAACCTTTTACATTCATATCACCTCCATAACACACAAGTCTCCCCCCCCCCCTTTCTTTCTGAGACAGGGTTTCTCTGTGTAGCTCTAGCTGTCCTAGAACTCACTCTGTAGACCAGGCTGGCCTTGAACTCAGAGTTGCCTGCTGTTTCCTGCTGAGTACCGGGATCAAAGGTGTGCACTTCCACCATCCTGCACAAGCTTTTCTTCATCCCTTTGGATTCAGTCCTTCCCTTCATTTCTAGCCTTTGGCAAACACAGTTTTCTTTCCCTATAGTTTTTGCCTTTCCCACGGTGCCTTCTAAATAGATCTACAGATTCGTAGTTTTTTATGGTTGACTTCCTACACTTAACATACTGCATTTCAATATCACCACTGTGTCATTTCATTATTGTTGACAGGTGGTATTGTAGTATATGGACGAATTAGAGTTTATCGACTCTTCTGTTACTGTGTTTCTGGGTTGTTTCTAGCTTTAGCCAATGATCAGTACAACTATAACCATTTACCTCTTGAGTAAATGTAAGTGAATGCTCCATGATTCCATCCTGGTGATGTCAGATGTATCCTGGTGGTTTGTGAGAAGCCGCCATAAAGCCTTTTCTCATTCATTTCTGTCAGTTTTCTATCCCTCCAGGTTGTGATGGAACAAGGCTTTTTGCTTGCACCCCTTTAAGGCACAGCTGCGGCTGTAAAATTTCAGCTGCAGGATGACCCTCATACCAGTTGGGTATACACAGGCCTTTGTGCCTGTGCTCACTGCATAGTTTCATGACTGGCCATTTACTATCTATCCATCCATCCACCTACCCATCTTTTGTTCATTTCCAGCACCTGGACACAGTCCTTACCACAAATTAAATATTTGTTAAATTAATAAATTAAGACTTTTGTAGCAAACAATGGAAAAATTCTTAGATGAGTAAAATAACTTAGTTTTACAAATTTGAATAGTGTTTAGATTTATGCTAAGGAAAAAGTTCATATTTTCCCAAGTATTTAACAGGGATATGGTCCACATAGACTAGTGTTTTATAGGTGGTTGATTTTTTAGAGTTAATTGAGTTCATTTATGTTAGTGCAAAGCTTATGCTTTAGTGGGTGGTTATCAACCATTTGAGCTATGTATAGCTCCCTGGAAGTTAGCAGGGGAGATACTTCCATTTTATAAAATTAGGTAAGTAAATTTAAAGTTACTTTTGACTCTACTAGACCAAAGTCGATATTGTTTTGCTTGTTCCTTTTGCATCTACAGTAATTTTGTTTTTAAAAATGATCTTTATTTACTCTATTTTATTATGTTATCTTTCTTTTCATTTAAAAATTTTACTAAACCAGACATGGTGACTCACGTCTTTAATCCCAGCACGTAGGAGGCAGAGGCAGGTAGAACTCTGTGAGTTCTAGGTCAACCTGATTTACAAAGTGAGTTCCAGGGCAGCCAGGGCTACACAGGATATGGGGAACCAAACTACTGTCACAGCAAAAATGTCATTCAGTGTGTTTCTCTGCTGAGAATTCAGTGGTGACTAGTTCATGGCTAGCAGCAGTTCAGTCCTGTGAAGAGCCTTTGTTATAAAATTTGAATTACTGAAGATAAACTAAATATAACATGGGCTTTTTTCTTTTTTCTTACCGTTATTTATCTTAATTTACTTAGTTATTGAAGACTTTAAATAGAAGCAAGAAAATAACTGTCAGGAACATGAAGAACCTTCAAAAATCTATGCTGATTAGGGAAGTCAGCAAAGGGTGCTGGCCTGACCAGCATGTGTTACTTCAAGGCTCCTGCCAGCAGAGGGTGCTGAACAGTGATTCCTCTTCAGAAACTGCATCCCTCCTTTCTTAAGACCCAGCTAGTTTCATGGAAAGAGTTTTTAGTTCCTTAGCTTAAGATACAGGAAAGTCATATGTTTATGTCCACTGCTCTTTTTTGAATGGAAGTTAGAAGTCACTAACTATAAGTTTGCAGTGTTTCTAGTTCTCTTGCTTTCTGTGAATGGCTGGAGAGAGACCTTGGTGCCAGCGTGCCCAGGGCAGCTAAGAGACAGAAACCATGCAGACAGCTCTCATGGCAGGTGGGAACCTCTGGAAAAGACACACCTTACAGGTAGAGCTCACATGAAAGGCTTTATTATTAAAGGAGGAGAGGGGAAAGAGAGGAAGAGGGGGGTGCACACCTCATGGAGATAGAGAGGGAGGGGCCTTTTCCTCTTCAAGGGGGCTTTTCGTAGGATGATGTTCTTAGAAAGCTGAGTGGGCTAGGGTATTACTTGCTTTTGGACAGGACTCCAAGAAGTGGGTCTCAATGCTAATACTAAGGTCATGTTTCTAGATTTTTTTGCTCTCCTTACATGTGTACAGTTGTAATGTTTTGATAGGTATGACTATGAAATATGTATAAATAATAAAAATACATACAAAAATGTTACCAGAACCAATAGGATGAATAATTACCAAAGGTAATTTATTAGTTTGGCTTACATGATATGGTTTGGATGAGGAGGATTCTTGGAGAGCTACTGGCCTTCAGTCCACATTGAGCATGCTGGCTAAGTTGTGTTCCAGTGTGTCAAGGGCGGTAACCTTGACAGGAACAATGTAGCCAACACATCAAGCTGTGGCAGAACATTCTGCTTGCTTCATGAGTCAGAAAACACAGTTGGAAATGGGAATATAGCGATGATTTTAACTAAGGTAACTACTGTGTTTTAAATTGGGAAATTGTGGTTGCTTGGGTTGATATTAGGACTTGGTACTAAATTCTTGGTTTGACATTTTGTATAAAGCTTGGCAGTTATTTTGGGAAAATTTACATATGAGATATTTTGGGTAGAATTTACTAACTAGATTATTAAATATTAACGTGATGTATTAATGATTAGAAAGAAAAAATTTATAACCACTATATTGTGTTAAAAGGTTAGTTTAATGTTTTTAATCTTGTTCATCCTGAATGGATGATAGTTTTATTAAACACAATTTCTGTTTTAAAACTCAGTTACTATTTTATGAATTATATAGGAGGCAATCACCTTTAGATGTAATAGTCAAAATGTAGGACAATCTCTGAGTTTGAGGCCAGCCTGGTCTACAAAGTGAGTTTCAGGACATCCAAGACTACTCAAGGAAACTCTGTCTTGAAAAAAACTTCCTCCCCAAACAAAACAAAAATCTAAACAAATAAAAATAAACAACAAAAAACCAAACAACAAAACCCATGAGTAATTTCCTTGTAAGCTTTAAAAAATTATTTTATATTTAAAGTGTGTGTGTGTATGTCTGTGTCTGCATCTGTCTATAGGTTTGTCTACATAAGTATAGTATCCAAGGAGGGCAGAAGAGGATGTTGGATTTCTTGGATTTGAAGTTATAGGATATAGTGAACCATCTGGTGAGTGTTGGCAACTGAAGCCGGTACCTTTGTAAGAAGATCAAGCATTCTTAACCATTGAGCAGCTTTTCCTTTGCTGTATAAGTTTTAGCACTTGGGAGGCAGAGGTATGTGGATCTCTGAGCTTAAGGCCAGTTGATCTACAGAGTGAGGTCTGGGACATCTAGGGCTCTACAGTGAAACCCTGTCTTGTAAAACCAAAGTCAGACCAAACAACAAAATGTGATGAAGCAGCCAGGTGTGGAGACAGATGCCAATCCCTGTTCCCTATTCCCTGTACTGCTAGGATTAAAGGCCAGCCTGGTCTAGTTATATATAGTGAGTTATAGGCCATCTAGGGGTGCTTACTAAGGATCCTCTCTCTCTCTCTCTCTCTCTCTCTCTCTCTCTCTCTCTCTCTCTCTCTCTCTCTCTGGTCTAGTTATATATAGTGAGTTATAGGCCATCTAGGGGTGCTTACTAAGGATCCTCTCTCTCTCTCTCTCTCTCTCTCTCTCTCTCTCTCTCTCTCACACACACACACACACACACACACACACACACACACACACGTGTGTGTGTGTGTGTGTGTGTGTGTGTGGTGGTGTGTGTGGTAGGGCTTATAAACTATTTTGTAAATGATGGAGATTTTTTTGGATTCTTAAATTAATGGAAAATTGACCTAAGTTTAAAAAAAAAAAAAACAAAAACCAAAAACCAGTAGTTTGGTATTATACCACCTGGGAAAAGTATGAAATTCATTATTATTTTTATTATTTTTTAATTAATTTATTTTGAAATTGAGTCTTATTATGTAGTCCTGGCTGGTCTGGAACGCTCTATGTAGAACAGGCAGGTTGGTCTTGAACCCGTATTTGTCTGTTTCAGAATCTCACGTGCTAGGATTTCAAACATGAACTACCACCCCTGGCCTTATTTTTTATTGCCTGCCTGCCTGCCTGCCTTCCTTCTTTCTTTTCTTTTTTTCCTTTTGTCTTTTTAAGATTTATTTATTGTTCTGCCTGTGTGTATGCTGTACTCAAGAAGAAGGCACCAGATCCTGTAGATGGCTGTGAACTACCATGTGGTTGCTGAGAATTGAACTTACGATCTTTGGAAGAATCGCCAAAGCTCCTAACCTCTTGAGTCAACTGTCCAGCCTCCAATAGGCTTTTTTTTTTTTTTTTCTTTTTAATTAAAAACATTATTATTTTCCATGTGTTGTTTTTCCTGTATGTATGTGTATGGTATGCGTGCCTGGTGCTCTCAGAGCCTAGAAGGAGTGTCAGGTCTTCCAGACTGGGGTTACAGATGCCTGTAAGTTGCCGTGTTTGTGCTGGTACCTCTGCAGGAGTGGCAAGTACTCTTCGCCATTGGAGTCATCTCTCTCTAGGCCCTAGGCTTTATTTCTTAAAGTAGCTTT
Source organism: Phyllotis vaccarum (assembly GCA_033318265.1). NCBI lineage: Eukaryota > Metazoa > Chordata > Mammalia > Rodentia > Cricetidae > Phyllotis > Phyllotis vaccarum. The sequence goes on from JARWLC010000007.1 coordinate 11,746,276, forward strand.
AGTCACAACAAACTCAAGCAGAAATTGCCCATATATGTTCTTTCCTAATCATATCGGTTTGAGAAGTACACCTCTGCATGTGTCTTTGAAGGTGTTCCCAAGAACAGCAAAGGCCAAGACCCAAGTTGAATGCAGATGGTACTTCCGCATAAGTTGTGGCCTGAGTGACATAAAAAGGGAGCAGAGGCTTTCTGTCTGTTTCTTGGCCAAGGTACTGTGAACTGATGTTCTATGTCATCCCTGCCATGGTTGGCTAACATAACTTCAAAATTCCTTTGTTATGTATCTGATGATTCTGTATTGACATGTCATTAGCACTGCACATTTTAAAATTTGATATATATTTTTATTATTATAAAGGCACCCCTCTCCAAGCCATTTGGGATTGTCTTTATTTCTGGATACTTGATTTATTCTTTTCCCTACAAATAAAAGCATTATCCTACTCAGTCACAAAATAACCACAGAAATTAAATAATACTGATTATTTTTATTTTCTAATTCTCACGTCTCCATTTAAAACTTGCCATTTGTCCCTTAAAATATTGTGTACAAAGAATCCTGTTTAGAAATCTGGTCTCATTTAGTTTTTGGAACTCTTTAGTTTCCTTCAGTCAGGAACAATTTCTTTGTTATTTAAAGAAGCCTGGCCTGTGGGATAAGAGTTGGTGTTGACCAGATCTACAAAGATGGAGAGAACTGTGGTCCTGGGCCTCAGTTATAAAAACATTGTTATAAGGCAGGGTATTCCAAGTGTTGCTTAGCAGGACAGGCTAATCTTCATACTGTAGTTTGGACATCTCAAGCCTGCTGAACTTGGTAACTTGAAATAAAGATGAAATGAATGTGTTTAAAGAAGGAAGAAAAATCTACTGAAGTTATTGCAGTGCTAAATACTGCATAGAGAAATAGCTGATTTTGGACACTTGGAAAATACCAAAATGAGCCATGACTTGGGAAGAAGTGCCTGCTCCTTTTTGCTGTCATAGGCCTGTGACAGCTGCTCCATTACCTCCTTTGTGATTTTTCAGTGCTCTTCCAGTTTCTCTTTCTTTGGAATGGAGTCTGATTCTGACATTCTTCAGTCACCTTGTCACTTTCCTAATCTGGAAGTCCTCTCCTTAGTGAAGACAAAAATCACAGACTCAGTCATGAGTTCTGCATGGTGGTGTGTGCCTTTATTCCTAGCACTGGGCAGAACAGACAGATCTCTAGTTCAAGGTCAGTCTGGTCTAGATAGAGAGTTCCTGGCCATCTGGGGCTACAGGATGCTATACCTGAGTCTCAGGATCCCCAACCAGACCACCACAAAGCTGATTTTTTTGATGTAAGAACAAAGGTTTCTGTTTTCAAGCCAAGGCAGGGACCTCCTCTGACACTTTCTGATGGAGTGAGTGAGGGAGGAAGGTCCTGAGTTCTTTTTACAAGGGGCTTATATAGGATAGAGTTTCAAGTGGTGGATTATGTGTCCTGGCGCTGCATGATTGGACAGGGAACCAAAGATGAGGTGGTTGTTGAAGTCAGTGTATGTGACTGTTAACAGTTTGCCAGGATGTCTATAGGGGAACTATAAGGTTCTGGCAGGATAGGAGGTATCTTATAGGGACATCTGGTCTTTGTAAAAATTTTTACTGTATGCCTGTATTCTGTTTTTGCTGATTCTGGAATATATATATGTATATATATGTGTGTGTGTGTGTGTGTGTGTGTGTGTGTGTGTGTGTGTGTGTGTGTGTGTGTGTGTCCTTTGTCCTTATTGTTTCACTGTTTCCTTGGGGCTTGAGTCAGTCCTCAGTCACCAGTTGTCTCAGGCCTGTTTCCCAAGATGGTGCTGGTTCTGCTCCTTCACAAGAGACTCGCTCTGTCTGAAAAAGAAAATTGGTCAGGCAGACAGACCGACACAAGGGAGCAGTCCTAGACATTGGTACATTCTGTTAATAGAAACATTGAAACTTCATCCTTGTTTTATGGCTTCCCATGCATAGATTCCTTGTGCTATCAGTTTTTGAGAGTATTCTTAATAGAACCTGGCTGTAGTGTCTCTGTTAATTACCATCTTCTTCAAGAAGGAAATTTTTCTATGAGAGTTTAGCGATGCACTCATCTGTGGGTATAGCAATATGTTATTAGGAGTTGTTTATTGCTGTGCTGGTTTAACAGGATAATAGTGTAGTAGACTTTTCCATTGGGCCTATGACCTATTGAGTCTTAATTTCTAGGCTTTATTAATAGTGTCAGATATGGGTTCAGGGAGTGCACCTTAAATTCAGTTAAAAAAAAAGATTGTTTATTCTCTTAACCTTGTGCTGCTATTGATTGTATCAGTAGGCATATCTTTCAGGCAGGTTGCTATATAGCTCTCAGAGTTTGTAGCTGGGTGAGATTGATCATGACTACATTTCTCTTGTAGTCTTCTAATGGCATGGATAGCACCTTTGAGTAGCATGGTCATTAGTCAGTAGGAGTGAAACTTCACATTGTGTACCAACTTGATTTTCCCATGTTCTGTGACATAAGTATGCAGTGTCTCCAGCAATAGGGTCTTACTTCAGGTTGTGGGAAGTAACCAATAATACTGGCCTATAGCCTGTAATGTTTGGGCAGGGAGTATAGGACTTTTTCTGACCAACAACTCAAAAAGACAACAAAAAACCAGCTGAAAATATCTAATTAGGGTATTATCACCCTATTCTGTATTAAACTGCTTTTGTGTGTGTATGTATATAGTTTTTATATTTATATTTATATTTATAATTTTATATATATAAATAATATATGTGAAAGCTTCCAGACTAGTAGCTATCCTTTAATAAAACTTTTAAAAAAGGCATTCAGGACCAGGCAGTGGTAGTGCAGGCCTGTAATCCCAGCACTCTGGAGGCAGAGGCAGGAGGATCTTTGAGTTTGAGGCCAGCCTGGTCTACAAAAGGAGTTCCAGAGCAACCCTGATTCAAAAACCAAAAATAAGAATCAATCCCCCCAAAACAAAGTAACACACACACATACACACACAAATTAAAAAGCACAAAAGGCGTTAATTACCCTTGCCCATATTGCTATCTATCTATTCTCCCTTCTTAGCTTCCCCCATTTAATCCTCCGGTTCTACTTTTCCCTTTCTCTCTTTATAATACTATTTCCATTTTTCCCCTGGGAGGCCCTTCTTTCATCCGCGTCCTTTATTAGTTTCCTAGCTTCTGGATATTCTCATTGAAGCATATGTATCAAAGCTTAAACGCTAACATCAACATATAATAGAAAGCATGCAATGCTTTGTTGCAATGGAGTTTCTTGGTCCCGGGCGGCCAGAGGCCCAGACCCTGTCGCGCCAGACCCCTTAGTCATTTGCTGCTGCTGCTTAGGCCCCCAGAAATGACTAAGATACTTATATTAACTTTATGCTGTTTGGTCTATGGCTCAGGCACATTGCTAGCTAGGTCTTACATCTTAAATCAACCCATTTCTATTAATCTGTCTGCCACGTGGCTGGTGGCTCACCTGTGCTCCTTACATGTTGCTCCTTGGGTGGCTTGCTCTATCTGCCTCTGACTCTGCCCTTCCTTTCCTGCCTATTCTGATTTCTCCTCCCACCTCTTCTATGGTGCCTGTCAAGGGCCAAAACAGCTCCTTTATTTAAAGATTGAGATTCACAGCATACAGAAAGGCATTCCCATATCAGTGCTTGTCTTTCTGGTTGTGGGTTATATTTGTAAATTTCATATTTCTTAACAGTTGAGTAATTATCCATTGGGTAAATGGCCATTCTGATTAAGATAAGATGAAATCACAAAGTTGTTTTTTAATTCGCATTTTTCTGATGGCTAAGGATGTTGAACATTTAAAATGTGTTTCTCAGCCATTTTGTTTAGTTCTGTACCCTGTTTTTAAATTGAACTTCACTTGCTTTGTTGTTCTAAACCTTTTACAAGACTTTTTTAAAAAAGGCTATATTATTAGTCATGGTTCTCTAGAGTAGCAGAATTTATGGAATGAATCTCTACACACACACACACACACAGACACACACAGACACACACAGACACACAGACACACACACACAGACACACACACAGACACACACACACACACACACGTTATTAGAATCAGTTACAGGTTGCAGTCCAACTAATCCAACAATGACAGACCAGACTGAGAAGGCTATTAGGAATTAGCTTTGTATCCTGCTACTTTACTGAGTTATTGTGTGTGTGTGTACACATTTGCCTGAGGAGGCCAGAAGAGGGCCTTGACTCCTCTGGAGCTGGAGTTACAGGTACTTGGGAGCTGTTCAGTAGGGGTGCTAGGTACCAAAGTTGACTTCTCTGCAAGATCAGTAAGTGTCCCTAACCGCTGAGCTCTTTCTCCAGTCCCCTCATTCATCTTTTATTTATGGTGTAATGAATATAAATGAGGGTCACTTAGAGGAACAGAGATGGCTCAAGGACAGTTGCAACAGCTAAAACTACACCCCTGCCTGGATGATGACTCATGGAAGCTGTATCCTTGGAGCTCTCTGTAACTCTGTGGAGAGGAAAGATTTTTAGATTTCCTAGGACACAGGTGATCAGGCTTGGTGGCAAGTGCTTTTAGTTGCTGAGCCATCTTGTCTAGTTGTCTTAGTCTTAAAGTCTTAAAGAACACTGTGTGCAGAGAATTCTCTTGTGTATTCCTATTCTTGCTTTTTAAATACTATTTTCTTATACCTGAGTCATCTATCTCTCCCCACCCCTTTTAAAACTAAATCTGTGGTCTTATTTAGTAGAGGTAAAGTAGCGAGGTAAATAACAGAAACAAGTGTTAATATTGCAGTTGAGTATCTTCAGAGGGTGTGCAGGGTTTTATCCCTCTAGTATCACATGAAATTGAGATGCAAGTTTAATTGTCCACCTTATTGAGTACACAGTAAGTCATTCAGATGGTGTCAGCTTCTGGAGATCCAGCTTTTTCTTTCCTCCTCATTAGGTGATGGAAATAGGCCGTGTGAGTTTCTGCTGGGCTGAGCATGCAGCTGGCATCTGTTTAGCTGGGAGGATCAGTGAACGTTCAGCTTGTGTCCAGTTCCTCTTTCTTAGGGTTTAGCTCCCTTTATGACGGTAGAAGGAGAGTGCCTCATGAGGACAAGTCTTAGAATGCTGGGTTAAATGCTTCATTCTTGTGCATTCGGGGGTGGGGGGTGGGAAGCATAATTCTGTCTTATTGCCACAAAAAGAATATACTTTATACATTCTGATGAAAAATAATGTAATCAAACCATTGGAGTGGTAGAAAATGAACTTGTGTATTACTCATGAAAGAGATAATGGGTGAGGCTTGGGGTAAGCCCAGTCATCCAGTACATGTTTAGCTTGTGGGTTTGACCCCCCATCACTGCAAACAGCAGCAACAACAAAACAGAAAAAAAAGGTAATAGAAATGAACTAATGATTCACAAGTGTCATGCAGATGTGTCAGGTAACCACTTGTCTTACAGGTATGTTATGGGATATGTGAGTTTGGGCAGAGAGGCATGCTGTGTTGTGTAAGTCTGCAGTAAATTGCTATGAAGGTTGATAAGTGTTAGGAAAGTTTTCTATGAAATTCAAGCAAAGCATAGAATGTTGGCAAAAACTACAGGTGAAGAAGAAGACAAAGGTAGGAAACGGATCCATATTTTGAGAATCATAAAACTTACTTTTTTTTTTATATAAGTGAAGACCCAACAAGGTTGAATGAGAGGTAATCTGTATGTCTTATTAGGGAAGGGTGTAAATTGCAAGTCAAGGAGTCTGTTTCTATTTAAGTGGGTAACAGGAAGATAAGGAAGTTTCAGCTGGTTTGGAAAGATGAAACTTTTGAACCATGTTTAAGACTTGATGTTCTGTCCTGGAAATTAGTACAGAAATATTGGCAAGAGGTAAGCAGGGTAGTATGTGGCCAGTATTCCCCCAAAGAAGAACTTGAATAGAATGGAAATTTTGGCAAGTGGATAGGTGGGTGATGCATCCAAGATTTTAAATAATAGCCTCAGGATTTTATTTTTACTTACACAAAGATGTATAGTTAACTTAAAAATATCAGTGAATTCATTGAATCATTTAGTTTTGGATTTGTATAACAGTTTTCAGAATATTTTTGACTTGGTGTAGGTTCAGTAACAAAAGGGTTCAGTAACAGACGAGTAAGTTCATTTCCTAGAAATGAATTACCATAAAATTAATGGTTACTGTTTTTTCCCCCAGTCATCAGATAAGCAGCGAGCCCTTGAAGAAACCAAAGCCTACACCACCCAATCCTTAGCAAGTGTTGCATATCTGATAAACACCTTGGCCAACAATGTCCTACAGATGCTGGATATCCAGGCGTCCCAATTACGGAGGATGGAATCGTCAATCAACCATATTTCACAAGTGAGACCATGTAACTTTTCTATTTGTCTGTGAACAACAAAGCCTGTTGACTGTCTTTGTTAGGCAAGTTAATGTGCATGTACTATATGGAAAATACAAACTTAATATTGCTTTATTTTGTGATTCTTTTTGTGATGTCAATTTTTTAATTTTAAAAGTTTTTTCCCCATACCCAGCACTGCTCCTCCTCCCTCCCCTTCCCCACTACATCCTCCCATCCATTCCCCAGGGAGAGCAAAGACTCCCAAGGTGAGTCAGTTTGGTTTGGCATGTCCAGTTGAGACAGGACTGAGGCCCTTCTCCCAGTATCAAGGCTAAGCTCTGTAGGGAGTGGGCTCTGAGAAGCCAGTTCATGCACCAGGAATAAACTCTGGTCCTACTGCAAGAGGCTCCACAAACTGTCAGTGCCGTTTATAACTGTCACCTACATTCAGAGAGTTTCGTTCCTTTCAGAGTCAGTGAGCCCCCAATAGGGTAGCCATCTCTGTGGGTCTCCTCCCCATGATCCTGATGCCTTTGCTCATATAATCTCTTCTCTCTCTCTTCAGCTGGACCAGGAGCTTGACTGGTGCCAGGCTATGGATCTCTGCATCTGCCTCCATCAGTTGCCAGATGAAGGGTCTGTAATGGCAATTAGGGTGGTCCTTTATTTGATTATAGGGGAAGGCCAGTTTGGGCACCCTCTCCACTGTTGCTTGGAGTCCTAGCCAGGGTCATCTTGTGGGTTCTTGGGTGTTTCCCTCTAACCTGACAGTGGCTCCTCCATCAAGATAGCTATTTTTGTTCTCCCTCTCAAACAATCCCATTCTCTCATGTTTTTTTTCCCACCTCTCCTTGCTCCCCCACCGTCTCAGGAGAGCTTCTCTTCCCGGGGAGATCTATGGATGTCTCTCTTAACTTTCTCTTGTTACCTAGCTGCTTGTGGGTTGTAGATTATAGCCTGGTTATTCTTTGCTTTATGTCTAAAATCCACTTATGAGTGCGTACATACCATGTCTATCTTTCTGGGTCTGTGTTACCTCAGGATGATACTTTCTAGATCCATCCATTTGCCTGCAAATTTCAGGATTTCATTTTTTTTTTTTTAAACTGCTGAGTAGTACTTCATTGTGTAAATGTATCACAATTTTTTAAATCCATTCTTAAGTTGAGAGGCATCTAGGCTGTTCCCAGGTTCTGGCTATTATGAATAATGCTGCTATGAACATAATTCAGCTAATGCTTTTGGGGTGAGAATGTGGTGGGTAAATTGGTTCACAGTTTTCTAAGGAACCACCATACTGTTTTCCAAAGTGACGTACAAGTTTACACTCCCACCAGCAATGGAGGAGTGTTCCTCTTGCTCCGCATCCCCTCCAGCGTAGGCTGTCATCTGTGTTTTTGATTTAGCCATTCTGACAGTTGTAAGAAGGTATCTCAGAGTTGTTTTGATTTGCATTTCTCTGATGGCTAAGGATGTTAAGCAATTCCTTGAGTGTCTTTCAGCCATTTGAAATTCTTTTTAGAAATCTTTATTTAGATCTGTATCCCATTTTTAAATTGGATTATTTGGTTTTTTGACCTTTAATTTCTTGAGTTCTTTATATATTTTAGAGATTGGTCCTCTGTCAGATGTAGGACTTGTGAAGATCTTTTCCCATTTTATAGGCTGTTGTTTTGTGTTATTGATCATGTCCTTTGCCTTACAGAAGCTTTTCACTTTCAGGAGGTCCCACTTATTGATTGTTCTTAGTGTCTGTGTTACTGGTATTATATTTAGGAAATGGTCTCCTGTGCCAGTGAGCTCAAAGGTATTTCCCACTTTTCTTCTTTTTATCAGGTTCAGTGTGTATGTTGAGTCTGATCCACTTGGACTTGAGTTTTGTGTGGGGTGATAGATATGGATCTATTTGCATTCTTCTCTACATAACACCATTCAGTTATGTCAGCACAGTTTGTTAAAGATGCTGTCTTTTTCCCATTGTATATTTTTGGCCTCTTTGTCAAAAATCATGTGTTCATAGGTGTGTGGATTAATGTCGGGGTCTTTGATTCAGTTCCATTGCTCCACAAGTTTGTTTTTATGCCAGTACCAGGCTATTTTTATTACTGTAGCTCTATAGTATAGCTTGAAGTCAGGATGATGATGCCTCCAAAGTTTATTATTGAACAGAATTGTTTTGGCAATCCTGAGTTTTTTGGCTTTCTACATGAAGTTAAGTATTGGTCTTTCGAGGTCTGTGAAGAATTGTGTGGGGATTTTGATGGGGATTGCATTGAATCTGTAGATTGCTTTTGGTAAGATCTTCATTTTACTGTTGACCCTACCTATACAGGAGCATGGGAGATCTTTCCATTTTCTGATATCTTCATTTTCTTTCTTCAGTGACTTAAAGTTCTTGTCATTCATCTCTTTCACTTCTTTGGTTAGAGTTAGCCTGAGATATTTGATATTATTTGCAGCTATTGTAGAGGATGATGTTTCCCTGATTCCTTTTTCAGCCCTTTTATAATTTGTGTATAGGAGGACTGTTGATTTTTGGGTTAGTCTTGTACTCTGCTACGTTGCTGAAGGTGTTTTATCAGCTGTAGGAGTTCTGTGGTGAATTTGGGGTATTTATACTGTAATATATCATCTGCAAATAATGATAGTTTGACTTCTTCCTTTCCAGTTTGTATCACCTTGATTTCCTTTTGTTGTCTTATTGCTCTAGCTAAAACTTCGAGAACTATATTGAATAGGTATGGGGAGAGTGCACAGCCTTGTCTTGTTTCTTATTTTAGTGGGATTGCTTTGAGTTTCTCTCCATTTAGTTTGATGTTGGCTGTCGGCTTGCTGTTTATCGCCTTTATTATGTTTAGGTGTTTTCCCTGTTTCCCTGATCTCTCCAGGACCTTTATTATGGAGTGTTGAATTTTGTCAAAGGCTTTTTTAGCATCTAATGAGATGATCATGTTTTTTTCTTTTACGTTGTTTATATGATGGTTGACACTGACAGTTTTTCATATATTGAACCATCCCTGTATCTCTGGTATGAAGCCTACTTGATCATGGTGGATGATTTTTTTGATTATGTTCTTGAATTGGTTTGTCAGTATTTTATTGAATATTTTTGCCTCAATATTCATGAGGGAGATTGGTCTGTAATTCTTTTTCTTTGACCCATCTTTGTGTGATTTCCTGTATAGTAAGTCCACTAAAGTAATCTTGTACTGTGAACAGACTATATATACCTATCATATGAACACTAGGGAGGCCAAGGCATGAAGTCTGTACTGCATAGCAAGACTTACCTCGGGGAAAATGCTAAGAAAGAAAGCTAATGTAACTGCAGAATGCAGTTTTAAAACATAATGACTAGTTGATGTTGGATGTCTTTGTCAATAGTTTTGCAACCTTAATTTTTTTGAGCAGGTTCTCTAAACCTTGAGCTCACTGGTTGACTGGTGAGTCAACAAGTCTCGGGGATTCTCCCACCTGCTCTTCAGTACTGTGATTGCAGAAGTGCATTGCCACGCTTGGCTCCTATGGGGGCTGAGGTTCTTCATTCTCTATAGTAGGTATTTCCCCAGTTGAGCCATCTTCCAATCCCAGTTATAACTTTTCCATATTACAGGTTGATCTTTAATAATATTGTCTAATTAATGCTAGCTTCTAAAGCTATTCTGATGGAATAAGTGAAAAGTAGGAGAGAGGTTGCTAGAGATTAGTAGATCAGAATTGGCAAATCTCAGAGTTGTTAGGAATACATTGAACTTTTAATTTAGATTTGTGTTTCTAGAGGTCAGTATACAGAGAGGTGAAGACCACAACTCTATAGTTGATTTTGTGTTTACTAAAGTGTATCTTAGTATATTGGGTGTTGTAGAGGTGTACTGATAAAGGAAATTTGTAAGAAGTAAGAGCAGTCAGAAAAATTTAAATTTTGTAGAATTTGCTCTAGTAATTAAATTTTGTTTATATACGTGCATATCACAGGGGTGTGTGTGTGTGTGTGTGTGTGTGTGTGTGTGTGTGTGTGTGTGTGTGTGTGTGTGTGAGGCTTGAGGTTACATTTTTTTTCCCCTGAGGTGATCTCTTTCTGAACTTACAGCTACCCATCTGGCTATTCTGGCTGGCCAGTGAGCCTCAGTGATCTTTTTTCCCAAGCTCTGAGATTGTGCTTGGCTTTTACAAAAGTCCTAGGAATCTGAACTCAAATCTTCTTTTATAGAAAGTACTTTACCACTGAGCCATCAAGTAGCTCATAAAACTTCCCAAAGTTATGTTTAAAACAACCAGCTTGAAGACTATTTGATGATCTTAAGACTGGGTTGATATTATTATTATTTTGTGCCAAGGATTGAACCTAAGACCTTCTACATCCTGAGTTTACACTCTAGCACTGATTTGTCTCCAGTTACTGAAAACTTCTGTAATATAAAGAAAATGTTTTGCATTTAGAAAGCAAGTACTAGGAAGAGACCAGGTAGTCTAAGATCTCTTTCCTTTCCAAGGATCTAAATGAATCTAAAAGAAATGCCCAAGCCAGGTGGTGATGGTGTACACCTTTATTCCCAGCACTTGGGAGGCAGAGGCAGGAAATATTTTAGGTTTTGTGGGCCACAGCCCATCACACATGTATCATTTTTTTGTTTTGTTTTAAAGATAAGTGTTGCATGAGTAAAGGAAACTCAGGGCCAGATCTCTGGGAAATTCGGAGATATTAGAGAGAGCAAACACCACAGTCAGATCTTACCCAGCTGTCTTCCAGCTTCCTCAGCCTCGCTTCTCCTGGCTTCTTCTGCCTTTCTGTCTTTCTAAACCTGCCTTAAGTACTCTCTTTGCTCAGTTAAGGCTTGGCCCCACCTCTGCTTGCCTGGGAGCCTGGAACTCCTTCTGTAAACTAAAATGACCTTGAACTCAGATTGGATTAAGGGTGTAGGTCACCACTCCCAGGATACTCTCTGTGCTGGGATTAAAGATGTGAATCACCACTCTCTGATCCTCCTAGACTGAGTGTGGGTAGATCCCTTTGATATCTCCAATGCTTTCTTATATTCCTACAGCCAAAGTCTTACTGGGTTTGTTGATAGTATATTTGACAACTTTGTAAAAATGTTAAAATCCTTTTTAGGGCTGTATAAAATTATATTCTGTAACTATAGTTTATAGTTTATTGGCTACTGCTCCTAAAATACTTTTCTCTATTTGGGCTTAAGTATAAACAGTAAAAATTACCCATTTAATTTTAACATTTATTTATTTGTTTGTGTGTGAGTTCAGGTGCATATGTTCAGCTCAGAGGATACCTTGTGGAAGTTGGTTCTATTCTGCCACAATGTATTCACTTGGGAATTGAACTTAGGTTATCAATGCTGGTGACAAGAGAGAGCTCTTACCTGCTGAGTGAAGCATTTATATAATTATTCTTTATTAACTAAAGTTCGGGAGTCAGATTTCGGGGTAAGAACTTGAGTGATCAGAGACGTGACCAGTGATCTCCTCTCTTTCTCCTTCCTTGATACAGAAGAAACCAAGAACCTTTCTAAGGCCTCCCTACTTCTTCCTGTATCTATGTTCTTGTTTCTGCAGCACCTCTGGTTATCTAGTAGCTGGCTCTACCCTTTGAGTTGGAACTTTATTAGCAGTCTTGGGAATGTCATACAACATTTCTTCTTTTTGGTCTAAACAAGAAGAGGTTTAACTTTAACCCAGTAAAACTGTATTCAATAGGATAATTATCAGGTTCGGATTACATTCACAATGTTCAATTCATTTGTATTTGGCAAACTGAGAGAAAATACTCCATGGTCTATCCTGTCTGGGTGAATCTAAAGTTTTGTGCTTAATTCACTTTCTATTCTAACTTATATTACCAATCCCAAACTATCTTTTTAGATCTGAAAACATTTCTTAGGTAAACAATTTAAGCTTTTATGTCTCTCAACTTTATACACTTATACCTCTTTTGTGAGTTTCTTTTCTGGCTAACAAGGAAAACTATAATTGTTTTGGTTTTGTACATATATTGATTGGCATGGTTGTATTTACCCAGTTACGAGGGGGTAGGTTTCTATGAATGCATATGGGAACATGGCAGAAGGCAGTGGCGGGTAGCAGAAAACTCTTAACGGCTGTTTCTATGTAGAAAAGAGCTTTATTGTCAGATGACTATGATTATGATTAACAGAGGGCTTATGGTTATAGTGGCAGAGAAAGCAAGAAAGAGAAATAGAAGGAAAGAAAGGAAGAATAGAAAGAGTAAAGGGAGCTCTCGAGAGGGGGGTCACATGGAAACCTTGCTTTAAAGGGAGCCTGATGTCAGACCCTAGGGGAGGGCATTCTTAGGTACTAACAATAACAATCTTGTCTTCACCTCCATCAGAGACCCAAGAGGAATATAATATTACCTGAGTGAACAGGAAGTATAGGACAAACAACTTGCAAAGCTATAGAAATGACTGAAAACAGCTGGCTGCCTGGACAGTCACTCAAGGTTTCTCTGCAGTTGGAGCATCTATCTTTGGCGTACAGGCCTAGACTACCTGACAGACTTTTCTGTGAAGCATGAAGTTTGTAGGACTGTCCCATCTTGTCCTGACAAAGTTTGGCAGTCACTTTCTTTTGTGTCCTGCTCATCCAATGTGGACAGCATACTGTCAGCAGTTGAGGCAAGGGCACTTTCTTGCCCGGTGGGTTAGTTTGCCACATTGAAAGCAACCATATGGAGGTTCTTGAATGCCTGCCATCCATTTTTGAAGTAAATTGGTGCTTTAAGAGGCAGATATGTCTTCACTGTTATGAAAAGCCTTATTTTATTAAAAAAATCTTAAATGTGATACTCTATAGACCTCTGAAATGTTTGAAGACCACTTATCTATCTAAACTATATCCATTTAATTTGAAAACATACCTAACATGACTACAATTTTGATTATTATAGATGAGTAACTACTAACATTATTTCTTATACATTACATTGAGTTGCACTGATACAGTACCTTAAACAAGAGTAGTAACATATTTTCTGTATAATAAAAATAACCTTAAATTTGTTTCAATATATAAAATCCATACCAATGTAAAATATTTGAGACTAGTAGTTGCTTCTTTAGTTTAAAAGTATATTCAGTAATCTGCCATTTTATTTATCATTCCTATATCCCTTCTTTTTCTTTTCAGAAAGAGATTCTTGAATTTAACTTCCCTTGCTTAGTATCTTCCCTGTAACAACTTGCAACCATCCCCGCAAATGATAACAAACATCCATAACCCACCAAACTACCAAAACCCACTTGTTCTACCTCTTGGGAATGTGGGCATCGTGTTTTTAAAATTACTTTCTGTTGTCTGGGGACAATGGCATCTTAGGGGATTCTAAGAAAATTGAGAAAATGGTCAAGTCCTGGGATAACTAGCTGATGTCCAGTCTTGGTGTGATGGGAAAGTGCCTGGCTTGTCTGAAGTCCTCACTGGAGAAGTCTCTGAGGCCAGACCATCTTAGCGGACTACTTCCAGGTTGTCCTGAGCAGTTTGTAGTTCAGAAATAACCTTTGGGTGGTTTTTGTCAGGTGAGTGCCTCTACCACAGTCCAGGTGGAAGTGTTGTTGTGGAGGCTCCATCATTCTTTTGAACTTCAAAGGTCACTGTTAGGAATGCTGTGTCACAGTTCACTGAAGAAAGCATAAACATTATAAATGTTATATGCAGAAGATCTCAGAGAAGTTAAAGGACCCAATCTATTAAAAACATCTATGGTACACAAACTTAATTCCTAGTTACCTACTTTAGAATCAAGCCCGAAATCATATATAGGAACCTAGATGAAGTTTATATTTAGAAAAAGCTAGTGCTTTATATGAACATTAATATCATGACAGAAAGCTAAATATATATTAATTTTATACATTTTAAGATAATATTTATACAAAGTTTTAAATAGTCAAAATGAAACCAAAGGATTATGAAATTAGTGGCAGTAGAATATTCCCTGCCATGCCATTCATCTGACATGAGACAGATTTTGGATTTTCTTTTAATAAACATGCTTGGGTTTAGAGAAGGAGAGAACCATGCTCAAACTCTAAAAGCCAGCTTTATTTTTTAATTGAATTGACACTACAAAAAAACCAAAAAACAAACAAACAAACAAACCCCCCCTCAAAACCCTACTTACATGTCTGTAGAGAATAGTAGAGACAAACATTTGGGAAAATTGATGAAATGTATCCTATTGGAAGTGTGTTATACCATTAGGCTAAGTTACTATTTTTCTTGAGACATTTTTTTCTGCATGGTTTGTTCTTTATCTTCAGATGTTTCATTTTTCTAGTGGTTTTCAGATTTCTTAGTTGAATGCCTTCATTCTCCTGGAAAGACAAACAACAAAACCCTGCCCTCACCTTAACTTTGGGGAGTCTCCTTTTTTGACAGGTCTTATAAGTTAGTTCAGATCATGTCGTCATGCTGTTTGACGAACTATCCCCTCTGCTAATCAAGAGATCTCTCCTGTTCAAATCTAATCGTCATCAATTTCAGTGGTATTCGTAGTTTTTCTTCTCCTGTGGAAACAAAAGAAAAACTTCTTCCCCAGTGAAACACATACCCTGGTTTCCATTTTGAGGTCAACACATCTTTGAAGTATACAGGCTGTTTTAATTTCAGCAGCTTTTTTCCTTTATCCACTGTCTCTCTACAGCTGTTGTTCCTTTATCATTAGCAATTAAAATTTAAAGTTAGTAAAGCACTGTGAAGTCTATCTCTGGTGGTCTTTTTATTAAGCATGTCTTCTAAAGCATGATTAGACCTTTCTATAACTGCCTGTCCTGTCAAGTTCTGTGGTATACCTGTAATATGCAAAAACTGATATCATTGTACTAGAGACATGAGAGAGCATTGTCAGTCGTAATTGTACAAGTATTCCCATGATAGCCATAACTTCTAGTAAATGTCTAATTACAGAGTCAGCCTTCTCAGAACTGAAAGTAATTGCCTATTGAACTTCTGAGTAGGTGTATATGGTACTGTGCCTATACTTTAATTTTCTAAACTCCTCCAAATGAAACACATGCAATTACCAAATTTTATTTCTCTTGAGTACCCTTTTTATTACTTTCTACAAGTAATGGAGTTTGGTTATACAAAGAACAAGCAGAACATTTCCTTATAATTTCCTTGATGTATTGCCAAATGATAGAAAAATCTTTCTTCAAACATTTGATATTAGCATGGTATTTCTTATGAAATTCTGAGGCTTCTAGCATATTTTCTACCAATAGCTGATCAATATCATTACCTATGCTAGAGAGCCTGGTATACCCATAGGGGTTCTGATATATGTTAAATACAAGGGATGGTTTCTATTTCTGATTATTTCTTGTAATTGAACACATAACAAAGTTAATTCTGAATTATTTGGAATAAGTTCAGTGGTTTCAGTGTATAAAATATCTTCCTAATTATGGAGAGTCAGTAACTATAATAAGAGGTTTAGGAGAATATATTAATACCATGAGAATAGCATATAATTCTGAGTTTTGAGCCACTTTATTTAAATTTCCTGTTTTATAACCTGCCTTTCCTGACTTATTTGTATTATTTGTATTTGTATTAGTTTAGAATGTAGGGACTCTAGAAAATGATTTTTCCCATATAATGTGAAGAAGATTTCAATTAGTTACCTTGCTTTTGGGATACTTGTTGTTAATTTCTTCTAAAAATTTACTGCAAGCTCTTTGCCAGTGTTCATTTTTCTGACCATATTGAGGTAGTTTTCAGCACTAGTTAAAGGCATCACAATTTCTGTTGGGTCTGTTCCTGCTAATTGATGAAGTCTTACTTTACTTTCAAGAATCAATTCAGATATCTTTTCTACATAGGTTTTAAACTTTTTAATCTGCGTGGCAAAAATATCCATTCTAAAATAACATTTTCTCTGTACATAAGAATTCCCTTGAGAGAATGCTAATTTATAGATTGAGGAAACTGTTCATGAATTATTTACCATGGCCGTTGTACAAAATATTGATACAAGATGGGCTGTTTAACATCGCTTGTGGAAGAACTTTCCACTGATACCTTTTAATAGTCTGGGAATTATTATAAGTAAGCACTGTGAAGGTAATTTTTTTTTAACAATATAGTAAAAAAAGACCAAACTAAACAAAAACTAATCTTTTAAATTAATCAGTATTTTAAACCATTCTTTATGTAATAAAGAAGGCAAGGGAATTTGCGGCTGTAAAGAGCCCATTGGTTGTATCACCTAATCTTTATTTTCCAGATTTTTTTTTAATGACAGGAGAATTTCAAAGACTGTTTGATTCATCAATATGTTGAGCATTTTACTGCTCTTATATCATCTGCTATAATGCCTGTAGTTTTTTTGATGTCAAAGTTCCAACCAGACAGGTTTGCCAGTTATCTATTTTAAAGTAGACCTGTTGGTACCTTTGAGAGTTCAATAGCTGTTGTCCCTTGTTTATGTTCAAGAATGGTTGGGGACTGTTTTTGATAATACCTTTTAATATTTTTCTCAAATGGATTCTTTATGATTTCTTTCTGAGATTGATAGAATGTTAATTTGGGTTTTCCACGATCATAACAAATAATGTCTCCATAAACTGTTAACCATGTGGCTTTAATTTTCCTATCTTTCCTATTGGCCCTATACACTTAACCCATCTTGCACTTTGTTTTACCTGAGTGAGATAAAGTTCCAACCTCTAGAAGCTGAATATTTACCTCTTGAACAGGTCAATCTGAATGCCAAGATTTTGGTGCAATAGTACAGGCATAAAACTAAAGCAACCCCCCCCCCCCCCCACACACAGGGTTTCTTTGTAATAGTTCTGTCTGCCCTGGAACTCATTCTGTAGACCAGGCTGGCCTCCATCTCATAGAAATCTTCCTATCTCTGCCTTTCAAGTGCTGGGATTAAAGGTGTGTGCTGCCACTGTCTGACTAAAACAAAATTTTTGTATAGTGCCTTACTGTCACTGCTAGGTTTCTAGAATGTGTATGGATTCATGAAGGAGATGTGGGACTGGGGCTCAGGCTTAAAGGACCTCTGGGGGTCAGTATGATTACTTTAAAGCAAAAGGAAGCTAGTTTTGGTACTGTGTGGCTGACATCGTTTGTGGGACGCCTACAATATGCAGTGCCAGCTTGGCAATAACAGAAGGATGGGAAAACTACTAAGTAACTGTGAAAAGTAGATATTTATGTTCTGCACAATTGTGGTGATAATAGCAGGATCTGTAGCAATAGTAATACTTTTAAAGACACTACACTGCATTAATTTAGTTTACTAGCTAAGGGCTGTTACTGAGACCTTTTATAAATATGTGAGTTTTTTTTTTTTTTTTTATAAAATTGTTAACTTAAAATTCTAGGATAAAGTTGATACACACACACACACACACACACAGACACACACAGACAGAGAGAGAGAGAGAGAGAGAGAGAGCGCTAGCTTACTGGTTCGCTGTTCATGGCTTGTTCAGCCTGCTCTCTCTTCAGATGGCTGTCTTTTGTTCAGTGAATAATGTAAGGAATAAGTCAGTTGTATGGATCTGGGCACTTTCCCCTCACAGAGATGCTTGGCGACATTAGACAGTCTTGCTTATTTCAGAGTGAAGTGTAGGCTGTTAGGTCTACCATCCCAACATAATAACATAGTTAAAGGAGTAAGTTTTTGTATTCTTTTTGTTTCTTCGAGTAGCAGTCCTGTCTTGGGACTTTTTGTAGTCCAAACTGACTGTGAACTCAGAGATCCACCTGCCTCTGTCTCCCTAGTCCTGGGTTAAAGGCGTGTGCCATGACTGCCCAGCAGATTCTTGTCTTTCTGTTGTATTACATTAAAAATACTTGTTGCTTGTAGACTACAAAATCACAGCTTGTTATGTAAAATGAGTTTGTTACATAGAATGTTGCATTAGTGTTTAAATTTCCTGAGAAATTTATTCTTTGTTAGCAAATAATAGACTATAAGTAAATATACATAGGTATCATTTGTATTAAATAATATTTCTGTGAGTACTTGATAAATACTAATGAAATATTTGATCAGTGTTGTGTCATGAGCAATTTGCTGAAGCAGACAAGCTTTTCTGACAAATTGACTTTTCGGGAGGGAGTGGATGGATACTGGTAATTGAATCAAGGCCTTGTCAATGTTAGGCAAGGTCTGTACCCCTAACCTTTGCCTCCAGACAGAGTTTCTCTTTGTAACAGCCCTGGCTGTCCTGGAGCCAGCTCAGTAGACCAGGTGACCAGACTGGCCTTGAACTTACAGAGATCTGCCAGCTTCTGCCTCCAGAGTGCTGGAATTAAAGGTGTGTGCTACTACTGTCCTGTAACTGTAAGACAGGGGTAACCCTTAATAAATAAGAAACACTTGACATGTTTTCACCTGGTGGCTGGCAGTCTTTTTCTGTAATGAGCTAATTATTTTTAGTTTTACAATCTGTAAGTTCTGTTATGATTAGTTATTTACTGTAGTTTAAAAGTAGCTATGGACAAGTCATCAAGTGAACACTATATCCCCATAAAGTTATGGAAACTCAAATTTGAATTTGATACAGTTTTCATATGTCATGACTTGATTCTCATTTTAGTATTTTTAAATGGTTGAAAAAAGATAACCATAGGTTAGAAAAATGACTTAGTTGGTACAGTGCTGTACAGCCATAAAGACTTTAGTTTGATTCCCAGAGCTTAGTGTGATGTGCATCCCCCAACCCCATCACAGGGTTTCTCTGTGTAATAGCCCAGGCTGTCCTCAAACTCAAGAGACCTGCCTGCCTCTGAAAGGTGTGCATCACCACTGCCCAGCTGTGACGTGCACTTGTAATCCCAGTGCAGTTAGGCAGAGACAGATGCCTGGGACTGGTTGGCCAGCCAATTTAGACAAATTAGCAAGACCTCCAGACTCTGTTTGAAGAAGATCTAGGTGGACAGCTTATGAAAAATGATATTCAAGGTTGACTTCTGGTCTCCATATGCAGACATATACACATGTGTACCCCTCCACGTGATCATAAACATATAATTACCTGTATGTGTGCACACAATGTGAGTGTACATATATACAAACTTGCCCATGTGCACACATGCACATTTTAAGTTCTGCTTTTAATATGTGGGCTGTAAAAATCAGTTGGTGGGCGACATTAAATCTGAAAGTATGCTACCTTTCCATTAGGCTAAAATGAATCAAGACAGTAATTTAGAGAGAAGATGGTTTATAAAATGAATATGAAGCAATGTTAAATTTCCAGGTATTTGATTGTTATGTATTTGGATGCCAGAGCTATCTTTGTATTGTCTTCTTTATATCTTGCAGACAGTTGATATTCATAAAGAGAAAGTTGCAAGAAGAGAAATTGGTATTTTGACTACCAATAAAAACACTTCAAGAACCCATAAGATTATTGCACCAGCCAACCTTGAGCGGCCAGTTCGTTATATTCGAAAACCTATTGACTACACAATTCTAGATGACATTGGACATGGAGTAAAGGTAGGTGTAGTTTTTGTCAAGCTTTCAAAAGTAGTAAGTCTGTAGTGGAAACCTAGAAAATTGAAGTTAAAATTAATTTTCTAAAGGACCAAATGTTGACCCAGTTGTGAAAATTGCTCACTACTGTTAACTGTTGTGTTCTTAAGTGATAATTTAATGTTGTTCTAATCTTTTAACGATTTAATATGACAGAAAAATTATCCAGCATATTAAAATGTTTTTCTTATCTTAAAAATTTATTAGCAGACTTTTGGCTTTAGATTTCAGAACAGTGTATGTTATTAAATATGAAATTACTTTTATTTTTCTAGAATAATTTTATCTCAACCTTTTGGATAAGAATAGTGTAGGTAAAAGTTTCAAATTATTGTTTGTTTCCAATGCCTTTAAATTGTAACATTATATATTTTGGCCATCTTTTAAAGATAATTGAGTATCTAGTATATATATGAAGTGTCACCATCAGAATTATGGAGAATTGGGAATGTAGCCCAGTACTGAGGTAGATTATGAGCTGTTTCACCCTGTGTTTTAGCACTGGCACTTCAAAATACCTACCAGCTTCATCTGGCTAGAAGTATACTTCTTGAAGGTTGGTGGTTGCACTTAAGAAATCTTTTAGAGCTACAGCCAAGTACATTATTTGCAATTTCTATTTTAGTAGTGATTGGAAAAACACTTAAGTATGACTTCAAATAAATATACACATATGTCTGATTTATGGTTTATGCGTATGGTATTTTTCTGTTTTAAATTTATATATGACATACACCATTTTGACCAGAAACCAGCAAATTCAAATGTAAAAATATAAAATATGATTTGTTTATAAAATAACTTTTATTTCAGAATTGTGTTTCTTTGTCTTTGTTTGGCAGGGTTGGTTTATTTGTTTTTTTAAGATAGGGTCTTACTATTTAAGCCCTGGCTGGCCTGGAACTCTTTGTGTAGACCAGGCTGGCCTTGAACTCACAGTGATCAGCCTGCCTCTGCCTCCAGAGTGCTGTGATTAAAGGTGTGTACTTCCACACTTGGCTTATTCAGAGTTTTGAGTAAGCATTATTATCTGGAATTTGATACTTAATTTTGTAGTTGATTCCTACAAATAATTTAATGACTAATTAAAACATATTAAAATAAGATATATAACTAAATGGTTAATTAAAACTAATTTATTTTAACCTGGGGAAAGTTTGTTGAAGACTAACAGTTGCTAATAGAATGTTATAGGCTGCTACTTGTAATATAAAATAGCACATTTGTTCTTTGCCTGTTTATATAATAAAAAGTGATTCCTTCATGTAATTCTTACTTAATTCTTAAAATATTTTTCTTTTAGGACTATAGCCTTTGTTGTTTGTACTTTAGTGTTTAGTGGTCGTTAAGGAATTAAAATTTTGAATAAAACGGTATCTTATGTCATCAATGAAACTCTTGTTCATGACACATTCTGCTTTAACCACTCTTTCTGTGATCTACTGAAACATTATTTTGTTAATGCCGATTGCTTAACTTGTTTTTCTTTGTTTTCTTTCTTTTGTCTTCACATCCTGAAGTTCCAACTAACCTTTCAATGCTTTTTTTCCTTACCTCTTTATTTGCTCCATTTATGCATTAAGTGGTTGCTTAGATTTAAGGTAAGAGATTCCAGGGCTGGATTTCCATTCTTTGTTCTTATGTAGAATATTACATATGGGGAGTAAGGAGATATTTTTCATTTGGCCTTTAAAAACAAACAAATTAGTCCTTTTTATTTATTTTGGTCTAGCAACTTTGTTGTGTGTCTTCATGTTCCCTGAGGGTAGGTATTTTTGTCTATTTTGTTCATTGCCTTGTTCTTTGTGCTCAGAACAGTGCCAAACGCACATTAGGTGATTAGTAAGTATTTGCTGAATGAATGGGTGCGTTTGTGAAACTTAAATATGTTACATTGTTGTAAAGTTTTAAGAGATAAAATTAGCTGGGTCTTTATAACTGTGGAAGTTTTGTTATGGATTGGAGGGCCAACTAATATGCTTTATGTGATCCTCCCCCATGTAATAGATTTTTATTCTATAAATGGTGTGCTTAATTATATGGTTTATTAACAATGTCATTATCTTTTGATTTCTAATACAAAAAAATTGAGACGCAAAAATATGTCATGCTTTTTTTAAGTTGCAGTACATTTTACAAAATAGTCTTTTTTTAAAAATTGTTGCATAAAATATATTTCAGTGTAAACTCACCTTAAATCATTTTGAAGGCGAATACTATTTGTGTGCACGGCATCCAAAATTAATGATAATGTTTTAAAAATACAAATTAAGAATTAGAGATAGGGTCTGGAAGTTATTTCTCAGTGCTAGAACACTTGTCTAGCATATAGAGAATCCAGTTCAATCTCTAGCACTAGAAACCAACGAACCAACCAAATAAAACACACACACACACACACACACACACACAAACACACACACACACACACACACACACACACACACACACACACACACACACACACACACACACACACACACACCCCACCCCACCCCACCCCAAAACAAAGCAAAGCAAGGTGCTATTTCCTGTTGTGGCCTGTATAATAGTTGATTGTTTTGAAGGATTTGTGATAAAAGCATTTTAACTATCAAAGACAGTGTCACTAAAATGATTTTCATCAAACATCATGCATTTCTTTTTTTCCCTGGCCAGATTTTATGATATATTTTCAACCGTTTTTGTTGTTACTGTGTAATTTGCCATATTTTGAGTGTAGTTAGTGAGAAACAGGAGAGAGGATGACTGTATTACTAGAATTAATAAAATGGCCATAAAAATTTTTGCCTGGTCATAGCAATTATCACACCGGATAATTGGTTTTAAGCCTTTTCTTTGCTGGTAACTTAGATATGTGGAATTGTTGGAAGGTTCCTTCTGTTTAAAAGAGCTAAATTATAGTGAAGGAGACTAAAAAAAAAAAAGGCAGTATTCAAATTTTGTTTTTTGGTCTTTTATCCTACAAAGTGGAAGCAGTGCCCAGAAATAGTGACTGAAGAAAGACACAGACATAGATCCTTTCTCTTCATGTTTCATCTGGTGTCTAAGCCATCTCTATGCTTCTTTTTCTAGGTTGGGCTGTTTCTTTCTTGACCTTTGAACGTCTTTTTTCCTGTAAGAGATAGGTCCCCTGAGGGCTTCCTAGAAGGATCCCATAGGAACAAACTTGGATAAGATGCCTCAACTTTTTTCCTCTTTGAACCAAAAAGTTCCACACTAGGATTCCAAAGGACTAAACTAGTATAACACTTACACTAGACGTGCTATAGTGAAGGATGAGGTTGGTCAGGAAGTTATGGGCTTTGCCTGTTCCCCTTCCCTCTCATTCATACGTAGTTCTCTGTTTTCTCTCTGTGTTTAAATCTACTCAGACTCAGGGCTTTGAGCATATTAAGTAGGAACTCAACTCCTAATTCTACAGCTCCAAACCCTTTCTTTTAGGGTCTCATGCTAGTCCAAGCTGGGTTTGAACTCACTGTGTAGCTCAGGCTGACGTTACAGACACCCACTACCACATCTGATCTTTTTTCCTTTCTTTCCTCTTTCCATCCACCCCTTTGTTGCCATTCAGCTCAGTTTTCTCTGTGACACACTGCTGTGGAACTCTGGGTATGGCTATTGCCACCCTGACTCAGAGCAGTCATGGCGATCTCTCTCAAATGACAGATTCCGAGTTTTCTCAGCAGGTCTTAACAGTTTCTGGAGGAGACTCTTGGTGGGTGGTATAGTTGCCTATACGTTGTCATGCTCTGTAAGCAAGCCCTCACTCAAGATTCTGTAAGTAACTGAAGTTAAACTTATCAGTTCATCGACCCTTGTCAGTCTGTTGTTACCATATGCCGTATCTGGGATGAATAGACATTTGTTCACATCTTCCTAAAAAAGTCACATCACATCACTACTGCTACGTCCTTTTTTAAAAATTGCCTTATTTGTAGAGATGGTTCTTTTTTTTAAAAAAACAAAAAAACAAAAACATGGCTCATAGTCCTTTATAGACCACTTTCCTCTCTTTTCCTCGTGAGCCTTTTTCCTTGTGTATAGGAAGTGTCTGGCAGGTGATTGACAGCTGCATCATAAATGATTTTAGAATGCAACTACCACTGTCCTGTTGAAGCAGGTTATTAGTATAATATTGCATATCAGAGGCGATCCCACTGGTGAACTAGAGATAAACAGTGCTGAAGTTCAGAACCAACACCAACCCCCCCCCCCCCCCCGCTGTATCCTCTGGTCAAATATGTCCATTTTCAGTAAACCCTATGGCCATTTGTCACTTAATGATGGAGGCATGTTCTGACTAGTAACCATGATAGCTGTTTTGTTGCTGAGGGAGCATTAAGAGGTATGGCAGTAACATAAACATCTGTAATTCCAGTGCACCCATACTGGAGATTGAGAAACAGACAGGAGATCTCCAGAAGTTTATTTACCAGGTAGTCTGGTACACTCAGAGCAAAACCATGCTGTTTTGTTGAAGATGCTTGATACCCAAAGGTTATTGACTGACTTTTACATGTACGCTATGGTATTCATGTTCCTGCAGGTCTGTGTATGTGCACATCCACACGTGCATGCAGCACACATCAAGAGGAATTACTGTTAAAAAGTGGTTGCAGCACACATGTGCACCCACACATATTTCAAGAGGAGTTATTATAAAGTGGATACTTTTTATTTTCCTTTTTGACATTTGTGGTATGTACGTACACAGAAGCATGCTCTCATATGATAATTGTCAGGAAATAAGTTCTCTAAAACACTTAAATTTCGGTCATGATATCTATTTAGTAAAGAGTGTTTCAGCAAGTTATTTTTGATTTGAAATATTCAATTATAGTTTAAAATTTGCCCTTTATAAAGAAAGTATTTCTGTCATTTATTACTATTTTCTACATTTTTTAATATTTATATTCTCTACACTACTTGTTTTATGTAGCACATAAGAAAATTTCGCTAGAGAAAATGCTGGTAAATTTAGCTTAGTAGAGAGTAGTACAGTGTCAGTGATAAATAAAATTAAATGGTTTGGACATTACACAGGAACTTAGGTTCTTAAATGATTTGTTGCTCATCCAACCTGTTAACCAAACAAATACAATCATTTGAGGTTACAGATCATAAAATGTATTCATTTTTGTTTATATAGTCCACCTAATTTTAACCATTTTACTTTATTATTAAGGTAGATTCAAGGACTTAGGGAAGGTACTGCAATTTAAATATAAGCACCTTGAATATTGAAACCTAAACCAAATTATAGTTGGAAAGTTACTTTCAAGTATCTTAGCTATTCCATATATAGAATAAAATTCTCTTTTATTCTTCTTCTGTTCTTGCTTCCTCTCCTTTCTGTTTCTAGCAGATTGAATTGTAGTTTAGTGTTTGGCTTTCTTCTCCCTCATCACGTACAGTAACTTTGGTTTCGTGTTGTTTAAGGTTGAGCTTAAAGGACTTTGGCTACTACTCCAATCTTGTGGTATCATAAATAAAAACGTGCAGTCTTTAAAAGTTACAGTGCTCATTTGTCAGATTACTTACATAATTTTCTTCAACCATGAATTGATGTTTTGCAAGCTTTTTCTGACATTTTGAAGATGAAATTCACATACCTTCTGCTTATTACAGAGGGTGATAACAAGGATAATTTATTTGATAATTTGTAATTATAGTTTAAAAGCTGCAACAAAAGGATTTCAGACAAATGCTTTATTTTAAAAATAATGTTTCAAAGGTATCATTTGTCATTAAATATTGTTTTAACATCACACACAACTTGTTCACTGGGCTTTTCGTTTGAAGAATTTATTGCTTGATATATTATTTCTTGCCTATTCAGATAAGTAGTAATTGTTATTTTAGAACTTAAAACAAAAATCTACCCTAGTCAGAGTTAATTTTGACACCTGAAGTACTCTGATATAATTAAGATTTGTTTTCATAAAATTTATATTTTAAAATTGGCCAAGTGTAGTGGTGCACATCTTTAATCCCAGCACTTGGAAGACAGAGATGTCTGATCTCTGAGTTCAAGGTTAGCTTGGTCTACACAGTGTTTTAGGCTAGCTAGGGTTTCATAATGAGAATCTGTCTTTTATGTATGTGTGTGTATATGTACATACACACACATATATATATATAGAAAACCTGTATTTTAAAATTATAATTGTAAGTCTCTTCTAATTTCAGTGGTATATCTTTCCCTTTTATGTTATGTTTCAGTTCTGAAGATAGTATTCTGAGAAACTTGAGATTCATTCTTTAATTGTTGTGATGATGACAATCCAAGATAATAGAGACTTGAGCAGAACATGTAGGAATCTACTTTGTGAATAGTAATTTGATCTGTTGGTAGTCTCAAACAGTAAGTGTTTGTATTGCACTGTATTCTTTACTGACTTTTTATAAGATAACTGGACCTTTAGGGGTTTTCTACAAGTGCTGACATACTCTTTTGATGTCATCATTATTCCCAGATTGCCCATCTTTTTGTATTTGAAAATTTTCGTTGGGACTAGGATTGTAAACGACAGTCATGGTCCATTTCTGATTTAGGACTATGTTACAGTGTTTCATTCTTCAATTAGCCTTCACTTTGGGCCTGTGTGGTTTAATTTCCACTAGAAGTCATGCTATGGCAGTGGCTTTGTGTTCTCATTGATGGGTTACCAGAGCCCTAACATTGCCTTGAAGTTCTAGCAGCATTCAGGTAGGTGATTTCCTCGTAAGGAGAACATTAAATCTAAATTGTGAGAGTGATTCACAAGTTTAAAGAGCTGAGCTTTTCTTTGTACATCATACAATTTATCTGTATTTTATATTCTCTAGTTACAACTGGAAATATGCATAATTGCGTATATCTAGCTTGGAAACATATTTTATGATATCCTTGATATCTAAGAGAAACCTTCCCCTAAAGGAAGAATTGATTAAAGAGTTTATTGTTTTTAATTGAGTTATTTTTTGTTACCTCTAAAATTTTTATAACTATACTGTTTAATTTTAACGGAGTGTGATATCAGATAGTCTAACCAGTGATCTGTTGGTGTGATGGCCTAATGGCAAATAAAATTTTCTCACAAAAGTTTAAAATAATTTGAAAATCCTTTTAGGAAGAGTCCTTTGAGTACAACTGCAGAATAGTAGAATAGGAATTGCATATGAGTTGCATGGCCTCTAATTTTTTTTCTTATTTAAACTTCCCCTCCTGATTTTCCAAATGCCACTTGGTTTTACTGTGTATAAATTAAGTTGTGTTTTCTTCAACATATTTTTAGGTGAGTACCCAGAATATGAAGATGGGTGGGCTGCCACGTACAACACCTCCAACTCAGAAGCCCCCAAGTCCCCCTATGTCAGGAAAGGGAACACTTGGGTGAGTATATAGTAATAGAAAACCACGTCATGTACTATTGTGTTAAAAGAAGAAGAAAATAAACAGCCTCTGTATAAATTAGTAGGGAGAATGTTTTCTTTGTGCTGTTACTTTTGTGTGTGTTACTTTTTTCTTGTAAACACATCTTTATTTTTGTGGTAAGTTTTAAATTGAGACAATATCCTAGCCTAAATTTGTGGTTAGTTATAAAGTGAAGTCTAATTCCTTTCTCTTAGAATATTGTAATGATCCTTTTTATATTACAGTTGAATTTATCAGGATGTCCATGTAAGAGGCTGTGTGGATTATTATAGCATTCTGTGTAACTTGTTACATTTTTGATCCTTGATTTTGGTTCTTGAGTTGACTTTATTTTATAAATTGCCAACTAGAAGGAAAGTGTGACTTTTTTTCTTGTATAGTATCCTAACTTTATCATGATTGAGGTTTGTGATTGAGTATAATATAATCCTGAAGCCAGATGACTGAAATTGTGGTGTAGTTCTGCTGTTTGTTCTATGGCCCTGTAGTCCATTTGTCAATAATTCAGTTTTTTCATCTGTAAAGGAGGTGGTGTTTATCTTCTATCAACTGTCCAGGGTCATCACCATACTGTACTGCAAATTAAAATTTTCAAAACTGTGTAAGACAAGACCAATGCTTCCTTTTTCTTTGTGATACTTTCTCAAAAAAGGAGAGAAACAAGGAGAAACCTGCAAACAACAGCAAAATGCCCTCCCTCCATCAAAGCTCCGTCAAAGCACTGTAGATCTGGAGAGCACAGAGGAGAGTTGAAATAAAGAAGGATAATGTTGGAAAGGGATTACAGTTTAACCAGTGGAAAACAAAAATGTAAAATCTGAATAGGATGATTTTAGTTAATGAATTTATATTTTTGCTTTATAAGCCAGGTGCCACTGCATAATAGAGCCCATATTGGTCTTGAACCCTTGATTCCCCTTCCTCAAATTTTGGAATGCTGGGATTACAGGTTTGTAAATCAGTTTAGGCTTAGGCTTTATCTAAAAAGATCTCCTACCCCCAATGGTTTTTTAAAAG
Source organism: Phyllotis vaccarum (assembly GCA_033318265.1). Classification (NCBI taxonomy): domain Eukaryota; kingdom Metazoa; phylum Chordata; class Mammalia; order Rodentia; family Cricetidae; genus Phyllotis; species Phyllotis vaccarum. The sequence goes on from JARWLC010000007.1 coordinate 11,774,619, forward strand.
GAGCTCTGATAAAGTTTTATTAAAGGAAAACTTCCTGGCTTACTTTCACCAGTCTGTTCTGGCATGCTTTTAAGAATATCAGAATCACCTGGGTCAGTGATAACCAGTGTGTACATTCTGTAGTATTTTCCCCATGCTGTGCCCAGGTCAGTGTTATTACTACTGTAGTGATGGACACCATTTTAGACAATATGGCATAGTTTTCTATTCCAGATTTCCTCAAAGTTGCTGTCGAGGATAGCCAACTCCACTTTGGTCTGATCTCCTTCAGAGTCTGTTTGTGTCCCAGCACGTACTTTCCAGTTTTCAGGACAAGTTGGAGCCTACAGTTGATTGACTCCAGAGACTTTTTGTTGTCTTTCTGGCTTCCATCTTCCTGCCTTAGGTGTGGGACAGCCCCCAACCAAGACTAGCTGCCAAGATGGCCTGGGAGCTAGAAAGCGATTTTTGTGTTCTTTTAGTACAGAGTCAAATAAGATTTAAATATCAAGATAGAATTAAAATGACATTGTAGTGTATGATGGTTGCAGAGGAAGTGTTTGATTTGTCTTCCTGTAGAACATATTTACATTTCCTCAGGGGTACCACCTAATGGAGTTTGTAAGCGTTCAAGTCAATGTTATTATTAAGTCTCTAGTGAAATTAAAATTTCTTCTGCACTCAGATTTTTAACTCATGTGCTTTTGTATCAGTAATATGTTTTCTTTGGGTATTGAGTTCAGCTGCTCCTTGGAGAGCAGAGTGGCTAAATTCCATTTGTCCATTTGATGGTCATGGGCCATTTTCTTTAGTCTTTGTCTAGTCACCATATCATTTCTCTTTCTCCTGTTTATTTTATTGTTTTTACTTTTTAAACCCTGTCTGTCTCATTGTTTTCTTGTATAACTTTCAGTTAGTGAAGATAGAACGGAACATTTTAGCATATGGAAAACATTGTCAAAAGTAGACTTTAGAGATAAATTTTTCTGATATATATATTATATATGCATTTTAATGTCAAAGATGCTTCAATTTTTAAAAATTATTTTTAATTCAGTTATGGCATTTCTTCCTTTCTTTTGACACCATAGTACATAGAGTGTCCCTTAATTATTTTGAATTGTTATTTTCTTCATTGAACAATACCCAAGGGAAGCAGAGACAACAATGCCTTTAAAAAATAATCTCATTTGGGTGGTGGTGGCCACACCTTTAATCCCTGAACTCAGGAGGCAGAGGGGCAGGTGGATCTCTGAGTTTGAGGCGTTCCAGGGTTACACAGAGAAACCAACCCTTACTGGAAAAATAAAACAACAACTGAGGTGGGGGAGAGAAAGAAGGGCGAGCAGGGACAGAGAGAGCTCTTGATTCCATTCAAAGTCAGTGGGCCATAATTTGAGTGTCCAGGAAAGCAATGCCTAAAGAGACTCTGGGAACCTGTTCGGAGTGAATTATGGAGAAACACCAGAGCCAGTTGAGCAGCATTCTTGTGCTGCCATGTTCTTTTAAAGACCTAATCTTACCTGCAAGATGTCATTGTCCCTGAAGGTTTGGTCCCTTGAAAAGCTGCAAGATGTCATTGTCCCTGAAGGTTTGGTCCCTTGAAAAGCAGAGCTGAATGAGTGCCAAGCAGTGCTCCAGGCAGCACTTTTTATCCTGGTATGTTTCCTTTCAGAGGTTTTTTTTTTTTTTTTTCATGTTCTTCCTTTGGGAGGAAAATCTGTGAAAAGGGATTTGCTTGTAACATTATCTGGTTTGGGCTTTACAGTTTAAAGTAACTAAGATAGAAGGACTAGGGAATCCTTTAAAATTTCCTTAAGGTGAAGTTAAGGAGAAAGGTTTAAAATAGAAAGTGAGTGGTGTATTTCTAAGTACCAGTATATCTTTAATTTCCACATGTTTAGGGTATAAAATGAATGAGATATGGCTGGTATTACTTATCATGTGTAGCTTATGACTCCAAAAATCTAGATTTGTATCTGTATTTTTAAATATCTTTGGTGGGAGAGAGAGGAGAAGATGATAATTAGTGCATTTGGGAGATTTTGATGTGATACTAAAATAATTCAAATTCTTCTAAGAAGAGAGTCTAGAAAACATTGGCTTAAACAATGGAAAACTTGTGTTTTCTATGAATAAATGAGCAAAATTCCATCAGCATAGGGAAATGAGGTTGGAGGCTGAAATTTACACTACATACTCACCAGAACTCTCTGATGGTGGAAGAGTTGTACTGTAGGAAAGACACATGATAGCTGGGTTAAACCACATTTCCTCTTTCTGCTTACAAATTGTGTTTCACTGGCAACTCTGACTTCACTGTGCCGAAGCTCCATTAATCACACAATACATACGCTCTTCTTTTTGTAGGCGGCACTCCCCCTATCGCACACTGGAGCCAGTGCGTCCTCCAGTGGTACCAAATGATTACGTACCTAGCCCAACCCGTAATATGGCTCCCTCGCAGCAGAGCCCTGTGAGGACAGCTTCTGTGAATCAAAGAAATCGAACTTACAGGTATTTTCTCTACCCCAGCGCAAACTATGACGGTCAGAGAACCGTAATCTGTGCGGATACTTCAGCTAAATCGCTCTCATTTTCCAAGCACTTGTTTCTTTTTCTCACTCTACTCTCCCAAACCTCACTGGTCCTCCCTCTCTCTCCTCATGCTCTGATGCAACTCTGAGAGTCAGGAAGGTGAAAAAGACACTTCAAAGTATAAACTTATCAACAAAGATAAAACTTACGTTAATTCAAAAAATGTTATTAACCAGGAATGAAAATTGAAAGTTATTTTTTGGTGGAAATTTACAGATGAAAAACTATTCATAACAAAATGTTAGTATATCACCATGCCATTACAAACTAAAATAAAATAATCTAGTAAAACTTACTATAAGTTTCTTCAAATAGGTACTAAACTAGGCTATAAAAGGTAATCTTTGTTATTTTGACATGTTATGCTCCAACAATTTTTTCCCTTACATTGTAGAATATTTCTTTTAAAAAGTTTATTAGGTCTCATAAGTAGGTATGAAAACAAGTTTACTGAGCTCAGCTTTTCTCCTTGTTAAGAATTCATGTTTACAACGGCAGCTGTTTGAGTTTTATTTCCTATAGTAGTGTCCAGTGACAGAATGCTGGGGAGTCCTGATGTCTTGTTTGTTCCACTCATCCTTTGGTGGTCCTTCCTTCTTCAGCAGCAGTGGGAGCAGTGGAGGAAGCCACCCCAGCAGTCGGAGCAGCAGCCGGGAGAACAGCGGTAGTGGGAGTGTGGGGGTTCCCATCGCGGTGCCCACTCCCTCTCCTCCCAGCGCCTTTCCAGGTAAAGCACTAGTGCCCATTTATTTTGTTTTCTTTTGTGAATTTAAATTCAATTTGTTACTGAATTACAGTGAGTTTTCTTGGTTTTGCATGTGTGCGGTGCCTGTGTATATACACGTGCATGCGTACATGTGTATTTGTGTGATGCTGCTGGCTGAGCCAAGAGTCCCCTACGGATGGGCTTTCTTCTAATGAGGATTTTAAAGATCTCCTTAGTTCTCCACAGTACTGGAAAGTCTGTACACATTCTGTGCTCTGCTCAGTGATCTTAATTGTTCTGCTCTTGCTCTTTCTCCCGTGTCACTGTTTTGTCTTTGGTGCTAGTTCAGTTGGTGCTTGAGGTTTTCTGTTTGTTGTGGTATGAATTACCTTTTTTATTTTCAGCTAGTGTTATAACAGTGGATTTCCTTAGAAATAGTGAGGACATGGTTTGAGAATCATTTTGGTAACAAAGGATGAGAGATGTAAAGGAGCATTATAATTCAGTAGTTTCTATAAAGCTATTCCCCTTCATCCTGAAACAGAACAATGTATTTGTTTGATTTGAAAACACATAGTCTAGACTTCATTTTCAGAGCATGAACATGAAACATAGAGACAGAGGTTGGACTGAGTTTGTTGATTAAGAGCCCTTCTTGCTCCTATAGGTAGATCCAGGTTTGCTTTCAGCACCTATGATGGGTGCTCCAGCTCTAGGCCTCTGGATACCTCCATGCAGATGGCACACATGAAGTGTTCTAGGCTTACACATTTGTAAATAGAAATCTTTATTAGGCAAGCTAGCAAAATAAGCTAGTATGTTGGTGGATGCCTTTAGCCCAGTACTCAGGAGGTAGAGGCAGATAAATATCAGAGTTTGAGGCCATCCCAGTTTACAGAGTGAGTGCCAGAATAGCCAGGCTCCACGGGAAACCTTGTCTCTGAAAACCAAAAACCAAATGAACCAAAGTTAGCAAGATAGAATGTCACATAGAAGGGTGTGGTACATGCCTGTAATCTAGCATGTGTAGGCTAAGGCAGGAGAAGCTAGGAGCCAATGGGCTATGTAGTGAGAATTCTGTCTCCCCAAACAAAACAATATATTTAATTATAATGTAAATATACAGTACCTTTTTACAAAAATCATAAAAAGTTTTGTGCATGTTTGTTTTAATTTTTGTTTTCTTTTTAAACAAATAAGATACTGCCTGGAATATATGCCTGTTTTCTGAATCACATTATAATTGTAATAGTAAATAATTGCTTTTCTAAGATACTATAGTTTTATATATGTAGGACATGCCATGATTAAAACAACCATATGTAGGAAGTAGTTTTCTCCTAGGTTAGTTACTGTCAGGTAAAAAGGAAGGTTTGTTTTTAACTAACATTTTCTTATACTACTTCAGCATCTCCAATTATTTGTTGCTCACATATTAACCTTAAGCATTCTTTTTTCAATGCTCTATTCTTTGGGCTAGTGTTAAACGCTGGATATTCTTAGTATTCCAATGCCTTTTCTAGTGCTCATGTGACTGCCTTATTAACGCTGCCTCTTACTCCTCTTTCCCATCAGCCCCTGCTGGCCCTGCTGGCACTCCTCCCCTTCCTACTACTTGTGCATCTGTCCCTACCCCTCTTGTTCCTGCTACTGTCCCCTCCACTGCCCCAGATGCTGCTGCTGGGGCTGCACAGACCCTTGCTGATGGCTTCACTTCTCCAACTCCCCCTGTTATTTCTTCCAATCCCCCCACAGGTGAGTATTGGCATGGCAGACAGATCCAGTCATGGGCCATTCTTGCCTGAAACTTCAGCTTCATGATATTTGTGGTTTGATTTTACTTTGTATTTTTTTTTTAAGGTGATGATTAATAGTTTAGTCAGAAAGTGGCATGTGAACTAAAAATTTACTGAAAATATTGGCATAGAGTCTATGATACATTTATCCAATAAAGTAACACAATTTATTGCTTTAATCTGTTAAAGATTTGTGAACTTAGTATGGAGTTAACTTCTGTGTAGTGTTGAAAACTTACCATTAGAACTATTTATAGGAAGCTGGGGAGTTAGCTCAGTTGATAAAATGCTTTCTGCGCAAGCATGAGGACCTGGGAGATTGGTGTTTGTAAACCCAGTGTTGGGGAATTGAAAGCAGGTGGATCCCTGGGTCTTTCTGTCCAACCAGCTTATCCTAATGAATAAGTGCCAGGTCCTAGTGTGAGACATGTTTGAAAACTAAGGAGTGACACCAAAGGTTGACCTCTGGCCTCTACATGCTTGACTGTTCTCTTGTATCTGCACATAACACCTGTGTGAGTATATACACCAGTAATATTACAGGCTAAGTAATTAATAAAAACAAGCCTTTGACAATCAGAAAATATATTTTAACGTAATGTTTTTATATATCAAATTACAAACCTCTGTGTTTATTATAATCGAATTTTTGCATTTTTGCTTATATTTGAGCAGTACCAAAAACTCACTAACTGTACTTCCAAAGGACTTCAGGATTATATAAATTGACTGGTGTGTTATTTAAGATTTCAACCTAGTGCTGGGGAGATGACTCATCAGGTAAAGGGCTGGTTGCCCAGCCTAGTACTGTAAGTTGTTCTCTAATGTACACACACACACACACACACACACACACACACACACCCCACACCCCACACCCCACACCCCACACATACACACACACCCACCACACATACACACACGCATATATACACCACACAACACACACACACACACACACACACACACACACACAGAGGCACGCTCTGTGGTATGAATGCATCCTTATAAATAAGTGTAATCATCATTTTAAAGATCTCAACCTCAGATATGTTTTGCTGATAGGTGGTAAAGACTCAGTCATCTCAGAATACATTGAACAGTTAATATGCTGGCTAGTAAGTAGGTTTTTCTGTTTGTTTGAGACGATTTCACTATGTAGCATTGGCTGTCCTGAACTTGCTCTGTAGATAAGATCTACCTGCCTCTGCCCCCAAGTGCTGGCACTAAAGGGATGTGTCACCACCACCTGGCTACTAACAAAACACGGTTTTCAAGATGTCTTTGTTCAAGTTGGGTTTTGGGTGGTGTCCTACTGTGATAGCTTCTATAATAGTCTTTATGAGCAAGACTTTTCTGTAGTGATGAGTGAACATATAGGCAGTCATTTGAGATGTGGAACTTGCAACACTAGTCTGGCTAGTTAAATATAAGAATCTTTATTATTTCTGCTACATATACAGAAATAATAAATGACCCCTCACTAAGAATTTTAGTAATTACATGATAATTTAATAACAAGTACTTGGCCAGGCATGGTGGTGTACATCTTTAATCCCACCGCCCAGGAGTCAGAGGCAGGTGAATCTCTTGAGATGCAGGCCACTCTACATAGTGAGTTTCAAGACAGCTGCATAATAGAGGGATCCCTCTCCCCACAAAAAGGGTGATTTATGGTGTTCAACAAGTAAACATTTATTACGTGACTATAAAGTATTTTTAAAACAGAAAGAAAAATTCTTTAAATCTTTTTCAAGGTATAAAATGTATGAAGTTTGCCTTTTGCCTTGTTAAGTGCAATTATATGTGAATTATTTAAAGTATATCCTGTAGATACACCATAGTTAGGCCCTAGAATAGTTATATCACTCCCCCCCCCACTACCTCCATGCCTTTTGCAGTTCACCTTTGCCCTCTGCTCACTGTTTACCTATGCTTTAGAATGGGTGCATACAGATAAATGGATGTGGTGTACGGTAAGTATGTAAGCTATGGTCTGGTGTTATGGCTAGGAGCTTTGCTGAGGTATTTTGTTCCTTGTTTTTGTTTCTTTTTACTCTTGGTAATGTTGTTCTGTATGGATGTTCTACGATATGTACCATTTGAAGTTGAGGGACATTTGGATAGTTTTGAGAGATTATGAATAAAACTGCCACAAACATTCCTGCACAGGTTTCTGTGAGATGGGTTCAAATGAGTAATAAACATGGGTAAATTTTGTTTTGCTTGATTTAGATTTCACAAACTAATTTTATATGCTCTAGCTTCAGGAAGATGAATATTTTGTAATAAAGGTGGGTTTGACTTGAAGTTACAGCATCAAGTGTTTTGTTGAAATATTTTGTTTCCTTTTAAACAACTTCCCTTGCTAATTTATGCCCACTATTATTTTAGAATAAGATTGTATCAACATTTTTCTTTTTTCTTTCCCAGAATTTGGTTCTTTAGTCTCCAGTGTTTAGTGACTGCTTTAAATAATTATTTATTTTTTGGAGTGGAGGGGGAAGCTTTGTTTTATGTGCTGTAACAGAATACTGCAGACTAGATTACTTATAAATTAGTCTGTTTGGCTCATAGTTCCAGAGGCAGACTGTCCAGTATCAAGGGGCCTTATCTGGTGAGAGACTATGTACATAGGCTAGAAAAGGAGAAAACCCATTCTTTTGATAATGGCATTAATCATTCATGAAAGTGGAGACCTCATGACCAAATCACTGTTTAGAGCTGTTGCCTCTCAACACTGATGCTCTAGAGCAGTAGATCTCAACCTTCCTAATGCTGTGACCCTTTAATACAGTTCTCATGGTGTGGTGACCCCAACCATAAGATATTTTCATTGCTACTTCATAACTGTAATTTTGCTACTATTAGGAATTGCAATGTAAGTATCTGATATGCAGGATATCTAATTTATTATCCTGGATTGAGAACCATTGCACTAGAGATTTAGCTTTGGGCTTCACATTCAGTCTATAACAGAGATACAAATTTTAATTAATTGTGATGCTTTTGGGGAAGGATGGTTTTTTTGTTTTGGTTTTTGGTTTTTTCAAGACAGGGTTTCTCTATGTGGTCTTAGCTCTCCTGGAGCTTACTCTATAGACCAAGCTAACCTCAAATTTAGAGATCCCCAGTCTCTGCCTCCTGAGTGCTGGGATTAAAGCCATGCACCACCACCAGCTAGCATAATTGTGGTACTTTTAAAACATAGTCAAATGATTAAAAAAGTCAAAATGTTGATTAGTTTTTGATTTAGATTGTAACTTTTCCAAACTTAATATTTTTATTTACTTTCCTACTTGTGTGCTTAGATTGTCTGCAGAGTAATAGCTGCCATCCTTACATTAAGGAGGCTAAATACTGTCATTTTTAATAATCTTATTAGAAAGTGAGTAATATGCATAAAGTATCTCATTATCTGAGATAAGTTTCTTTTCATGATGTTTTATGTTGTGTTCCTTTCCCAGGTCATCCTGTTCAGTTCTACAGCATGAATAGGCCTGCCACTCGCCATACGCCACCAACAATAGGGGGCTCCTTGCCGTATAGACGGCCTCCTTCCATAGCTTCACAGACAAGCCTTCAGAGTCACATGAATGGAGGGCCTCTGTATAACCAGAATCCAGGTTAGCCTTTTCTTTTTTGTTGTACTGAAAGAAAAAAACACAAACACCAAAACCTTAAGTTACACATAATTAGCCCATACATAGTAGGTAGTTATCCCGTATGTAATAGGTAATTAAGATTATTGATGAGGGGCTGCAGAGACGGCTCAGCTGTTAAGAGCACAGATGGCCTGGCTTCAGTTCCCAGCACCACATAGTGCCTTATGACTGTCTGTATCTCCAACTCCAGGGTACCTAACACCCTCACACAGACATCCATGCAGGAAAACACCAATGCACATAAAACACAAATAAATTATTAAAAGAATTACTGTTGAATGGGTAGAAGAATGAATGAATACTAAGACTACTAAGGTTTTTTTTTTTTTAAAGATTTATTTATCTATTATCTATAGTGTTGTGTCTGCATGTATGCCTGCACAACAGAAGAAGGTACCAAATCTTATTGTGAGCCACCGTGTAGTTGCTGGGAATTGAACTCAGTCCTCTGGAAGAGCAGCCAGTGCTCTTAACCTCTGAGCCATTTCTCCAGCCCCAAGGATACTGAGTTTTTAGTAATACTATTTGCACTTTAAAAAGTCAATATGACTTGGTGCAAAACTAAGGAGTCCCCCTTGCCCCATTGGGTCATTTTCAGTGTATGATAATTGGCTTTTAAAAACTAATACTGAGTTAGACATGCAAATGCTTACTGTACTCAGCACTCGTGGGGAAGAGGCAGGGAGAGTAGACAGCCTAGGCGGCAGATCCTGTCTCAAGTGGAGCATATATAAGAACAGTGTTTTCTTTCTGTTTAATCAGATGTCATTGCCTTATGAATTACAGATAAAGTTGGGTGTACATGAAGGTGCTTTGCATTAGGCAGTCAAGCTATCTACACTCAGTTATCACATTAAATACCGTGATGGGTATGAAGTACTTGGGGAAATTGATCCAAATATAACAATTGAAATAATTGAATTGTATCTACGGAAAAGCTAACCTTGCATGTTTAATGCTACACATAATCAATATTTTGTTAATTTTCTAGAGAATTCAAGAAAATTTTAGCCATCTTAATTACATGAATGTTTTATGTCAACTTACTGCTTTGTTTTTTAATTCTTGCTAAGAAGTAATTAAGCCTGTGTGAGTTCTCTGATTTGGGAGATAGATCATTCCATCTCTCATAAGCCTTGAATTTATGGAACAAAAATTCATTTACTATAGCTGCTATCTGTTAGTGAAACTTTAGTTATATCCTTTAGAATCTTGCAAAAAAATTAACTGTTCTTTTACTTATTTCATTTCATATATAGAAAATAAGATTGGTGATAATATTTAAATTATTTAAAATTTTTAATTTTATGTAGATATGAGTGTTTTGTTTGTAAGTACATGTTTGTGTGCTGTGTATGTGCCTAATGCCTACAGAAGTCAGAAGAGGGAATTGTATACCATGAAACTGGAACTACAGATGGTTGTGAGCTGCCATGTGGGTTCTGGGAACTGAATCTAGGTCCTCAGGAAGAATAATCATGCCCTTAGCTGCTGAGCAATCTCTCTGGCCCCAAGAATGGTGATATTTACATTTATATTTTGTATATGAAGCCAAGGTCTGGTCACGATAGACTTGAGCTAAATGTTTTTGATTCTATATTTCATGCTTTTTCTATTGTCGTCCCCCCCCCCCCCCCCCCCCCCCCCCCCCGATGGAAAGGTTTATTTGATCTTCACCTGCTGGGGCATCTCTGTTTTTTGTAGTAAGAGGTTTCTGGCCAGGACTTTCTAGCCTAGCCTCAAGGTTTAGATCCAGAGACCCACAGAGATACACAGATGCTTACATTAATTTTATGCTGATCGGCCTGAGGCCCAGGCATATAACTTGCTAACTCTTTACCCTTAAACTAACCCATGATTCTTATCCTGTTCAACCGTGCATCTCAGTACCTTTACTCAGGGCAGCACAGTTGTCCGCTGTATCTGTGGCATCTTCTGGCTTCTCTCTGGCATTTCTGCTCTGTTCTTCCTGTTCCCAGTTTTCTTAGTCTGGTAGCCCCGTCCATACTTCCTGTCTGCTTTTGGCCAGTCAGCGCTTTTTATTAAACTCATAGGTGGGACAATTATTTACAATGTAACCTCATAAATTCACTACAGAGTTTGGTAGAGGAGAAAAAGGAAGTGGGAAGCTTCTATTACAATATAGTATACACTAGTAGTGGAGTCCTTGGTAATTGTTAATGCAGTCCTGTCCGGAGAAAATTGTTCAAAATACTGTTGAGTATCTGAAGCCTTATTTCTTTATCCAAGCTCCTTCACTCTCCTGGTCTCTTCTCATTTGTTGAATGTACTTGTAGTTACCCAGTACTTAATGCAGCCTGAGTCCATCTGGTTATCTTGATTGAAATATATTTCTCTTTTTATGCTTAGTCTTAGGCTGTGTTCTTTCTTAAAATTCATTTTCATCTTAAATGTCATATACGCTGCCTCAAGTTGTGTTTTTGCAAACTTACATCTCAAGTGTGTTTTGTACTTAAATTTTCTCCCTCGATTAAAAAAATGTCTATTTAGACTGGTCTTGAACTTGTGGTTTCACGTGGTCCCCCCTGCCTTGGCTTCCTGAGTGTGTGTGTGGCCCATGGCTTGCCATTAAGTGTCCCGTCCCACCCCCCCCCCCAATTTTAGTTTACTAGCTACAGTCTGCTTAATAGCTTTGTAGAAGATGGGCTAGCTCTCTTTGGTATCTGGAAATTACTGATTATAGTCTCTTATGCCTTTCTTACTTTATATAAAGGTTTAAAAATGATGCTAATCTAAAAGGGTTAGATCCGTAATGAAGCTGGGAAAGGTTTCACTGTTACAGCTCTGAGACCAGTTGTACAGGGTACTTAGTAAGACGATGGAGGAGTATTTCATGCTGCATGTATCTACTCAGTAGTCCTATGAGAACTCTGTAGATAAAATTTGACAGCTGTTTAAACATCTGCTTCATGTACTTAATTTTGCAGTACTAAAGATTGAGTCTAGGGCTTTGTGTTTGTTAGCCAAGTGTTCTACCCTTGAGTTGTATTTCTAATGTACTAAAGATTTCCTATTTCAATAATGCTTTCCTTATAAATCAGATTCATATATGCCAAAATGTGTCTTAAAGTAGAGTTCAATATTTAGGAAGTGATTTTAATAAGTACTTTACACACTCAAGGGAATAAGATGAAGTAGAGTTATTGGGGCAATGTGGGCAGCTCGGATGTCACTTATGTTTTTTGTCCTCTGACTTCTGCCTTTGTTTTCTTGAAATGTGGCAACATTGAAGAAGACAATTATAGACCCATGGTACATTTAATTATTAATTATAACTAATTATTATTAACTATAATTAATCAGTGTTTAAGAACCCTACTAGAAATGAAAACAAAGCTGTATTATGTTCTTTTGGTGGGAGAGGTTGCTGTTGTTTGAACCGTGATCCGTGAGCTAGGCAAGTGTTCTGTCATTTCCTCCACCTCAGCCACAAGCACGGTTTTTATTTGAGAACTCTTTTGTAAGACGAAATACTTAGTGAACCATTTTGTGAACAAAATGATGCTTATATTTTATGAACTTATATTTTGTAGTCAGAACCTTGCCATAGGCGTTTGATTCTAAAAAATCAAGTTTGATAAGATTGTGAGGTCCTGTGGGGTATAAATCTGACAGCATTTCTACTAATGTATTGTTTGTTTTGATTGTAATACAGGGAAGTCTAACAGAAATTAAAATATGGATTGATAGTGCCAAGTTCAAGGAAGATGGTAGTTGTATCCTAATGAAATTATTCCAGAAACAGGTTACTAAAGACACATGTTGATTAGCACATAACTGAAACACTTTTGATTTTCCTTTTTAAAAGTCTAAAATCCCAGAAATTGATCTTTAAATTTATTTGCCAACAGTGAAGAGAACTACAGAAACACATGCAACTACTAGTTACTAGTCTTCTTTAAAAATAGGAAACACCTTGGAACTAAAAAATGTGTATTTTTGCATACACACATAATGAGACTACTTTAGTAAGACATTAATCATACAATTTCCAAATATGAAGGCGTCTGTAGAGGTTAACTTAGAGTAGTGACTGTTTCTTAAAATAGAGGCTTTATAATCTTAGAGTTATTTCCTTCCTAGGGATGTAAACAGAAATAGTAAAAAAAGCAGTTTTGGGATGATTGAGGCTGCAGTATTCTCTAAGCCAGTGCTTCCCAACCCTCCTGATGCCTTGGCTTCTTAATCCCCCCTCATGTTTGGGGGCCCCAACTATAAAGTTACTTTAGTTGCTACTTCATAACGTAACTTCAGTACTGTCATGATGTGCATGATATCTGCTGTGTGATGCCTATCAAAGGGCCGTTTAGTTCCCAAGGAGGGTCTTGACTCACAGGTTGAGACACACTGCTCTAAAGGCAATGGTGTTAGTAATAGTATTTCACAGATGGGTAGAAGACTGGAGATTGGTGAGGTGTAGTAAACAGGAGTAGTAGCAAGGAGCTGTCTTTGAACACTGTTTTAGATAGTTCTTAGGGGAAAAGAACTGAACCGCAACACAGTTAAAATTAGGTTCTGAGTTGACCAAGAAAACATATAGGCCCTTAGTACTGACTATCAAGTGCAAATTATAGTTTTAATCTGTAAGTTATAATTAGCTCATTTTTCTTAGCATAACAGCTTTTGGTGACTTTGTATTTGAAAAAGAATATCAAAATGATCGAAGGTTTTAAAATGTCCTGAGACTGCAAGGCTCACAGTTCTTTAGTAACACAGTTACTCACTAGGCAGCCTTCTTTTTACTGACCACTCAAATTGTCTTTTACCTCTCCCTCTATTCTAGGTTGATACCTATTTTAAGAAAATATATTTGAAAATAAATCGCATAAATTATTTCCCCTTCCTGGAATGTAAAATACCAGCAACTAAATTTTATGTTTTTATCAAAAGTAATGTTCTTCATTAATTTCAGAAGCAGTTTTTTAAACTATCATTTTTATTTATTTTGTTTTTTTTATGTGTATTGGTGCTTGCCTGCATGTATGTCTGTGTGAGGGTGTAGGATGGCCTGAACTGGACTTACAGACAGATGTGGCAGCTGGAAATTAAACCTTGGTCCTGTGGAAGAGCAGCCAATGCTCTTTTGTAGAATCTGCCTTGGCTTACTGTGTGCCAGGTCTTTAATTAAGCTTTTGAAATAAAATGTTTGCTTCCACTATGTGAAATAGGGTTGCATTATTTATTTCTCATATTTATGGATTAGATCCAGAGGACTTAATGGTGAGGTTGGTTCCTAAACACAGAACATGGAACATTAGGAGGTTGAGACTGAGTGACTTTAAAAAGTCAATCTCTACGTCAAGCACTTCATGGACATCCTCTTTTCATGCCCATATACTCAACTTTCTGCGATTTTCATTAGACATTTAGTTCTATGTCTGAGTGTTTTGCCATCATGGATATATGTGCACCACATGCATGTGGTCATAGAGGTTTTTGGATTCATGGAACTAGAGTTACAGATGGTTGTTAACCACCATGTAGGTGCTGGGAACCAAACTCCGATCCTCTACAAGAAGCAACAAGTGCTCTTAATGGCTGAGCCAACCTTCCAGCCTTGTTTGTTTGCTTTTTTGAGACAGGGTCTCTCTGTGTAGTCCTTGGCTGTCCTGGAACTCTCTCTGTAGACCAGGCCGATCTTTACCTCCAGAGTGCTAGGATTAGAGACATGCACCACCACTGCCTGGTTTAATTTTTAAACATATCTTCTACTAGCCACATAGAGAAAATGTTTTGGTTCTGTGAACTCTGGTCATGCTGTTTTCTGCCTCTAAGCCTTTGCCCTAACTTGGTTCCTTAAGTGTGATTGTTTTTCTCAGCTTCTGTTTGCTTAGTACATTCTTTCTTCAGGTAGTTGTTAGCCTTCCTCCTTGTGGCCAGCACTGTGTGTGTGTGTGTGTGTGTGTGTGTGTGTGTGTGTGTGTGTGTGTGTGTGTGTGTGTGTGTGTGTGTGTGTGATCTATTTGAGAGAAGAAACACTTGAAACTTTTAGTTTTATATTTTGGAGCAAATACAGAATTCCATTAAGGCTATGGCTGCCAAAGTGTATATGCTTTCTGAAGGGAACCATAGAGTTAACCTTTTAAAAATTATTTGGGTTTCTGCCTTATTTGTTTGTTCATACATAAATATCTGTTGAAGACTTATAGCATTCCCAAACTGTGCCAGGCATTTGAGATGGAGGGACATATCCTGGGAAAAGAACAGTGGTGTTTTCTGTAGGTGTAAGGAGGAAATACAATGAACTGGAGCTATGAAAACCGGCAGTAAGAGCATCTCTCAATGAAAGGCTCTGATAACTAACTGGTCTAGCAGAGTCCTTGCCACTCAGTAAGAACTTAGGTCATACTTGTTTAACCAAATGGAGATCCAATTAATGCCTGTTATTTGATACTGAAGTAATAAAAAGCCGACTTAGGTTTCTGGGATGTCGTATTTTTTTCTTCTACACTGACAAATGTTTAACTTTGTAACTTTCATGATAAAATTCAGAAAATCAATCACATTATCCATGGTAATTAACAGAGAAGGCATTTGCAATAGACATGAGAAAGATTGGTTCCCATTACATAAGCAGTTAATATATGATAACTGGTTCCTGCTGTAGTGTTAAAGCTTATAAAAACCCTCTAGTGTGTCGTTTTGCTTATAAAGTGACCCTGAAAAGTGCATCTATAAGGTAGACACCTATTTGTGAGAAATGGTTTCCTCCTTTATGTGTTTTATTGTATATCCTTTCCCTTTAACATACCCGCCCTTACCCCTTGTCCTCCACACCTTTTTGTTTCTGCAGTATCTCTTGCTCCTCCTCCTCCCTCCATCCTACAGGTAACTCCTCAGTTACCTTTAATGGGATTTGTGGCCAGAGTCCAAGAAAATAGTAAGTTTATGTCTTCTTTATGCTGTAGTTGAGATTATAGGCATAGAATGTAATTTACATTTGACTGACCTTAGTAATCATTTGCCAGTGCTTCACGTGCTTGAGTAAGTCATTGTAAAAATGGCTAGTGTGATGATGAAGTAATAGAAGTGGGCTGGAGAGAGCTCAGTGGCTAAGAGTGTGCTCTGCTTTTGCAGAAGACCTGGACTTCAGCTCCAGAGGATGCCACACTCTGGTCTCTGCAGACATTGGCACTCAAACACCCATATCCACACTTACACATATAGTTAAAAATAAAATGAAAAGATGATGATGGTGAGTTTCTCTGCTTTCAAATGGCTTTAAAGTGACAGTTTCTGTAAGTTACAATTCAGAGCTCATGCTTAGCTTACATGAGATCCCAGGTTTGATCCTAGAACCATAGCTAAAATCCCAGTACTGATACATAGTTTTAAAGATAAGACAAATACACATAAGAGTATAAAAGTAAGAGAAGAAAAACTGCAGGACGTTCTAATTGACAAATAAATACCTGCTTTCTTTTTCAATTGCCTAGACAAAGTGCTAGTTTGCAATTATAGAGTTGTAGATGTGCTATAAGTGCCTGAGTATATCACTCTCTCCCATTCCAAGTATACAAAGGACCATACCATAATAGTGCATGGAAGATAAGTCTTCCAGTTTGTCTCCCAAGAAGTGGCCATATATTGGCAGTGAATTTTCTTTGGTTTGTGGTCTGCTGTTGAATCTTGCATAGTCATGTAACTAATTTTATTGGTAAGTCAAGCCTTCTGAGGTAGCATCAAGGATCAGGAGACTAGTATTGCTAAATTGGAAGAGCTGTGTCAACATTTAATGAAATATTCACTGTGATAGGTGATTAAGGGGCCACATCAGCCATAAAGTTGGATGATGTTATGAACTCCAAACTTAGAGGAGTTACAGTTGATCCTTGAATAACATGGGTTTGAATTGTTTGATGGTAAAGGACAGACAAGACTATTTTGCACATCCATAACACAAATTTCAGCAATAACAAAATGTACAAAATACCTATAAATCTATTACAAAAGTTAGTATTTTATCAAACTCAAGCATAAAAACATTCACAGGCCACATGTGACCTCATTTGTAATAGAGATGTAAGCAGATGTAAAGATGCATTGAAATCGTAGCTGCACAAAGTTAGCCTGTATTGCTTTACTCCTGTAATACTCTGTAACCTCCCAGTACTGTTACAGATGTACTTCAAACACTGAGTTAGGCTAAATATCCCTGCATTCCCAGTAAAATGTCTATTAAGGTAAACAATGTTCTCCAGAGGGTGGGGTATAGTTGGTGAGAGCACTTGAGTAATGAATGAGCAAAAGTTGTAGGATTAATGTCTGCCACTGGGTGGGAGGGGTGTTAAGAGTGATTAATTGTGATCTGGTAATTATTTACTGTATATAATACATTTGGCAGAATATGTGTTAACTGATTAATATGTAAGGCTCCCTGTCAGTGACAGGCTATTAATAGGGTTTTTTTTTTTTGGAGAATCAGAAGCTCTAGGCATTTCTGACGGTTGGTTATTGTGGAAGAGGTCCTGCAGTCTGTGCTTTGTTCAAAGGTCAAATTGTATATTAAGATATAATGTCGTCAGACTATAGTATATAGTAGCCCACTATGCACCTTTTATATATTCGATAGACTAGAAATCACTATAATCTCCTGCTAGCAGTCTCTAGAAGGAGGCATTTAATAGGAGAGTGTAAAGTCTGCTCACTTTTTGTTTGCTGCCTGTATCCTTGGTACTTAAAAAGTGTCTGGCTGATAGCAGGCACATAGGAGCCCTTCTTTTTTGTATTTTGTGTTTGTATTTTAACTGGTTGTAGTCCAGACTTAGTGCCCATCTAAGTTAGGGTCCGATTACTGTGATAAAAAGCAGCTTAGGTAGGAAAGGCTTTATTTTCTTATGCTTCTAGATAACAGTCATCACTGAAGGGACTCGGCAGGAGCTGATGTGGAGGCTTGCCCTCATGAGTTGCCCAGACTGATTTCTGATAGTACTCCTGACCACCAGCTCAGAGATTGCCCTACCTACAATAGGCTGGACCCTGCCTCATCAATTATAAATCAAGAAAATGTAGATCACAGGTTTGCCTAGGCTAGTCTGGTGAGAACATTTTATCAATCGATGTTTCCTCTTCTTAAAGGACTGTGTCAGGTTGACATAAAACTAGCCAGCATAGTGCCCAAAGATTCAGTGTGTCAACTGCCTTTGCTTTGCTTTACTGCTGTCTGAAAAGTTTATTGTTTCTATTCATTAGAAGGTACTCTGCATGTCTGTGAGCCTTAAAACATTGTGATTTTAAAGATATTTTCTTAAATTTCAGAGCTGTTTTCATGTATGTCCAAGTATATTTTCTTATGTTTCTAAGTTATGCCTTTGCAGCCTACTGTTCCTTTGGCTGGTGTGTGGTTCATGCTGGCTTCAAGAGAGTTTTCTCATAGCGATGGTCACTTGGACTGCTGTGTGCAAAGCACAGCCATGGTATGATTCTTTGCCAGGCTTTGGGGTATAGGTTAGAAGATAAGTATAGGTTAGAAGAATACTGCATTAAAGTTTCTTGAAATAGCAGACTGATTAGAGAAGGATTTTCGGAGTTCCGAATTTGAAGGACTTTCCAATTTAGTTAAGTGTCATTATAGTTAAGAGTAATATTTTCCCCATCAGAAATCAGTTTAAGTTCATGAATTAAGGAAGGAGGGGGGAGCAGGGAGATACATTGATGGAGATGACATTTTTTAGTGGAAAAAAATAAAGAAGACATCAGTTGAATAGTAAGTGGAAAGGTTTTTTAATCAACTGACATAATGAGCATTCAGATTTTGAAGCTGACTTTGAGACTAACAATCTATCAGAATATTTTATTCTTCAAAAATCAGACTTCAAAGTTGAGTAGGATTTTGAAACTAGTCATTAGCTTTTACCAGTAATAAGTGAAAGTTGTTAGGTTTTTAGAAACATTAAAAATATCTCATGAGTAGTAGTGTTTGAATTTAATGTTAAGTGCTTGTTCACAGTGGTGTTCAAGGCTTGCTGCGTGAGTAGACAATTGTAAAACATTATTATAGCAGCACTGTTAGTATTTTTAAAGCCTCTTCTGATTTGGCTCCTATTATATTTGATTGCTTTTGCTCAGCTTCCTCCTTTTGACCTGTGCTAGGACGGGCTTACCAGTCACGTCAGGACTTACACATTCAAAGGATGTATATCTTTGTTTTAGAACATTTTAAGGCTTTCTAGGAATTATTTTAAAGATTGTCTATGGAAGTCTATGAAACTAAATATTTTGTGTCAAATGTATGGAGTATTTATTATCTAATATATTAAAACACACTGTGATAAAATGCACAAAGATGCCCCCATTATTATTTTTAAAATTCTCACATGGCACTCATCCCTTGTTAGTCATTGAGTAGAGTTCAACTCAGCAAACCTTTTTGTGCTTCCCTTGCCTGTCCAACTTTGGATGATTCTTTGAAAACTTTCTTCCTTAACTCTATACTTTGAAAATTACTTTTATTTATTACAACCAAGTTGGAGTCTATTCTTCATGCCCTGCTCTCCCTCAGCCATTAACGACTCATCCATCAGGTCTCAGGAAGCCTTTTGTGGTCCACATAAAGAATTTGGTCTATGATGCATGCTGTTATAATTTCTTAAAGCTTCACTTAATCATAACCCAAAATTTGGTTGTTCATATCTTGGTGACACTTGCCCGCCATACTCTTCTCAGTGCAAAGCCTAGTACCTAGCCACATGAGGCTCTTGTGGGGGGAGGTATTTACTTAGTGATGATGAAGGATGAGTTAAGAGCTATAGATTCTATCTGCTAGTATAGTGTAGATTTTAAGGTAATGGGCAGAGGGAAATTATTATTATTGCTATAGGAACATTCATCATCTCTAAAATTAAGATTAAAATTAGCACCTTGGCCTAGGGGTATAGTTTAGAAGGTTTGTGTAGGATGGATTTATAAGGATCTTGAATTTAGCCCTAAAATCACAAAAAGGTAAAAAATAAATATCTAACTGAAAGATTAAGTAAAATAATGTATTTTAAAGAATCAGCTGGTTAACTGACATACTGTGCACAAGTAAAAACAATAACTTACATTAGTCTTATCCATCTGGCTCTGAGGCAGTTGTAAGGAAGGTAAAAATGATCAGTGTTGGTATTTTGAGTCATTTATAATATAATTTTTGATTTTCCTGAAAGTCCTTTGGATCTCTGTTTCCGTGTACTTGGTCTCTTAGAAATGTACACAAAGATTTCATGGTTGTTTTTATCCCATTACATGAAAAAACATTAAATTTGAATAAAGGATATAGTAAGAGCATCAATAAGTGCTTTATATTTAAAAACACAAAAAACCAACAAAGCCCCCAAAAAACAAACAAACAAACAAACAAACAAACATAAAGTAATGCCAGGCACAAATTCAAGGTCAGCTTAGGCTGCACAATTTAGACACCCCCCCCCCCACCAGGGGCGGGAACCCTCAAAGCTCATAAGCATGTAGGAGTAAAGATTCTTTATAAAGTAGATAAGTACAGAATAGCTAAAGCAATCAGGAGGAACACTGAAATAGAGTATGGTGGTGGTGCGGCCGATGCTCAGAGAATTAATTTCATGTGTACAGTTTTGGTGCTTTATAAATAAGAGTAAATGTTAATGATTAAAACTGAGTAACTGGTCAGTGCAATTTTATTTTGCTTTGTTGTGTTCAAGTTGTGTGCCAAGCATTTTGAGAGCTTTGAGTTCTGGATTTGGATTTTTTTTTTTTTTTTTTACATGCTACAATATGATGAGACTGATTGTATTAATGCATATGGGCATGTAGTCTCAAGAAATTTTAAATATGATTAAAACAGAATTAGTTCAAATTTTACAAACAAACAGAATGTTTTAATGTCAGAAGTTACCCAAAGTTGTTAGTGATCTCCCACCCCCCAATTTGATAGAGTTCTGTTTAATGAAAATTAGGTTGGTGGTATGGTGAATCTGTATAATCCCAGCACTCTGACTGAGGCAGTAGGATTGTGGGTTTGAGGCCATTTTGGGTTGTATAGTGAGAGCCTGTCTGAGTAAATCCACAGAAAACTGAGAACTAAGTAAGTAGCAATTGTAAAAATATGACTATTTCTTTGACTCATTTTACTTTTTCTTATGTGATTGTGATTATCCAGATTTTTAATATCTCTGATAATTTCATGAACAGAGTAAAACGCCCAACAATATTATACTCATTTCTTTAGAACAATTATTATGTATTATTACCGAAAGGTTCTGGAGCCCAATTAACAAACCTCATTCAGCATCCGTCACCATTAACCCAAAGGGAAAGGAGAAGTCATGTTTGGTTATTTAAAACATTATAATGCTGGGAAAATTCTTCTTATTCATTTATCTTTTGAAAGATGATTATTTTCGAGTATGGGTTTATACTCAATGAATCTAGAAACTCAGGTAAACATTGAACCCTATATAATAGAGTTTGTCAGCTTGATAAATTCTTAGTTTCAGATACTCCACCTCCACCCCCACCTGTGGAAGAGCCAGTCTTTGATGAATCCCCTCCTCCACCGCCACCCCCAGAAGATTATGAAGAAGAGGAAGCAGCTGTGGTCGAGTACAGTGATCCTTATGCTGAAGAGGACCCACCATGGGCTCCAAGGTCTTATTTGGAAAAGGGTAAGTGTCAACAGGCTGTCTGGAGGGATGAGAAGACATCTGTACATAAAAGTGAGACTTGCTGGTACAGAAAAGAGTTTTGTTTATTTTTTTGCTTATAAGTCAAACTTTATTTGTGTTATTGTTTCATTTTGGTTATTCAGTCAGTTTACAAGGTTTATGATTTTAAAGATTAATTGGTAAAATTTTATATTTTATCTGTTACTATTGAACTTGCTTTTCACGAATTATTTGTATAACACAAAAATCAAAAATAAGTTGACTTTTCTTTGGAATCCCCCAGGAAGATTATTTTTCCAAATTATTCTGTCCCTGTGCTTTCATCTGTCACACCAGCATCATTATTGTTTTGATTTTACTTTTTTCGAAAGCAGCCTCACTAGGTACCCTAAATTGGCTTCTAATTCTTGGTCCTTCTGCCTCATGCTTGGATTATAGGTATGTAGCACCGTGCTGAACTTTGTGAAAAAATAATAATATCTCAGTGTCTTTTATAGAATGGTGTGTGTGTGTGTGTGTAAAATTGCCTCTGATAGGTGACCATGACATAGCACTTTGGGACAGGAGCTTTCAAGTCTGGAGACTAATCAATCATTTAGCTGTACATGATGGCTCAAACCTACAGTGGCAGCATTTGAGAAGTTAAGGCCAGACTAAACTACATAGTGAGGTTCAGGTCAGCCTGGGCTACAGAGACCCTACCTCAAAAGGAAAAAGAAAAACAACAAAAAAGCTAATCAGCTTAGGATGGGGGGAGACATTTGTTGATGTAGAAGTAAATTTTCTGTTAAAGAAACCAAACCCACTATGTATCAAAATATGTTAGAATTATGTTTTAGTTACTGTTGTATTGCTGTAAGGAAAACCATGACCAGGTAATTTACAGAAGGAAGCAGAAGAGACAGAGAAATACAGAGTGATCTGGGGGGTGACCTCAAAGCCCACCCCCCCAGTGACACACCTTCTCCAGCAGTGCCGAGACTCCTAGTCCTTCCTAAACAGTCTGCAAACTAGTGACCAAGCACTCTCCCATATGAACCTGTGGGAGGCATTCTCATCCAGACCACTATAAATCAACCTGTAGACTTTTCTGAGGAAATGGAGCTTATGGGGCTGAGAAGATGGGTCAGCGGGATGAGCATGTACTGCTTTTGTAGAAGACCCACATTCAACATCCACTGCCTTTGTCAGCAGCTTTGACCCTGACAATAGAAATATCCAAACTGTGCCACAAAGAAAAAAGAAAAATTTTAAAAAGCAAAAGCAAACCAGTAGGTATATAGGCCAGATCAAATAATATTCATTTTATGTGTGTGTGTGTTTACAGTCTCTAGAAGAGGTAAAATAGACTTGAAGCAATCATAGTCAATATGTTTGTATGGTTGAAGAAGATACATCTAGTTGTTTATTACTATCGAACAAATGATTTCAGAATTTACTGTCATAAACAAATATTCTCTTCTACTTGTCTGTGTGGCTTAACTGTGCCTTGTAACCCAGGGAGTCTCTCATGATATGGGCTAAAGCTTACAGTTATTTTAAGACTTGCCAAGGCAGAAAGCACTCTGAAAATCATTTATTTGGCCTAAGACAGGATTATTTCATGATGAATTATTAATGTGAGGCGTTGCATCCTTATTGGCCAGATTGCCTACAGTTCTGGCTGGCTGGTCTTTCCATAGGGCAGCTTACACTTCCCCCTTAGATAGAATGAACAGTCAAGAAGAGCCAGAGAAAATGTGTTGGCAGGACAGAAGTTTTTGACCTAACCTCAGAAGTGACAATTCATTGGTTTCCTGAGAGTGTATATGTGTATGCATGTGCACGCATACATATGGAGAGAGGCCAGAAAACCTTAGCTATTGTTCATTAGGAGCTGTTCATCTTATTTTGTGAGAGTGCTTCTTATTGAGATCTGGGACCTGTCTAGTTCCCATCTTCCCAATTTAGAATTATAGATGTGTGTCACCACACCAGACTTATGTTGGTGCTGTGGGTCTAACTCAGGCCTGTAGTTGTATGTTTCTTTCCCGCCCACCACTTTGCAAATAACCACTCAGAGGCTTAGAATTACTTATAAATGCTTGGCCAATAATTCAGGCTTGTTGCTAGCTAACCCTTACACTTAAATTAACCCATTTATATTTATCTATGTATTACCATGTGACTTGTAGTTTTTAGTATGTTTTGCTTCCTGGGCGGCTGGCTGCAGTCTCTTTTAACTTAACCCTCCTTCCCATCAATGTCAGTTTGGCTTTCCTGACTAACTTCCTGACCAGCTACTGGCCTGTTAGAATTTTATTAACCAATGAGAATAATACATATTCATAGTATAGAAAAGGATTGTTCCACAGCACAGGCTGCCATTGCTCGTATAATGTTTTAAGGACAGATCTGTACCCCCAGCCCTCATGTTGTTTATTAAAGCAAGTTGTGGGGCTGGAGAGATGAGTCTGTGGTTAAGAATACCGACTGCTCTTCCAAGGACCCAGATTTAATTTTCAGCACATTTATGGCAGTTCAGAACTGCTATTCTGAGGGGACCTAATGTTTTCTTTTGGCCTCTATGGATACTTGATGCATGTGGTACACAGATGCACATGCAGGAAAAATACCCATATATATAAAATAAAACTAAAGGTTAAAAAACTTTAATAAAAGCAAGTTAATGGGTTTAGCCAAATACAGGGAGTGAGTTTTGGCATAAAGACTCAAGTACTATGAGGCAGAAGTCATTAGGAGGTTATTTGGAAATTCTTTACCGCAAAAACTGTAAATTCAGACTATCAAGAAGTACACTTCAGATAGAAGAAACAGAAAATCATGCTAAGGCACATCATAAATAATTAAAAACGACTAATAAAGAGAGTAATAAAGATGTTTAGATGAGAAATGACTTACTACACAAGAAAACAAAGAATAACGGCATCGTTTTCATATAGGTCAGAGATAAAACATCAGTCTTCAGCAAAAGCATCTTCATTCATTTCTATTATTAATTTTTATTTATTTTGAGACACGATCTCTCCACATAGTCCTGGCTGTCCTGAACTCACGGAGATCTCCTTGCCTCTGCTTTCCAAGGGCTGGGATTGGAAGTGTGCCACTTGCACACAGCTAAGTAAATATACTTTTTAAAGACCTTTACAGACCAAAAGAGTGGAAAGGGCTAAGACTTCATGACAAGCAGAGACATGTTAGAGACTTTCATACAGAAGATACACCAGATGAAATGAGAAACACAATGAAAATTAAATGATAATTATTATGGTATACACATTTTCTTCAGTTTCTTAGAACACATGAAAGTGACTTCGCTAAGACAAAATAATGAATGGAAAATGCAAGTAAATCTCTCTAAAGCTTATAGACTGTCGGTGAACTAGTATATTAAATACGTAGTGTATAATCATATCTGACTGTAGATAATGTAATCTTTGGAATATGCAATAAAAACAGAAACAAAGTTTAGATTAAATGCAAGTAGGAGCGTTAAATAAAGTTAAGAAACAAACAAAAAACCCTCAATCCAAAAGAGTCAGGAGAATAACAAGTTGGTGAGACAGTTAAGGAAAACATCTCATGAGTCATGCAGGCACGCTGAGTTCAGAGGTCAGCCTCTCACCTTCCAGCCTCTTAGAGTCAAGTTCTCTTAATGTTTGTCACTGTGTGGCCAGGGTAGGTGGCCCTGTTTCACTTTCCATCTTGCTGAGGGAGCACTGGGAGAGTGTCCTGCTTTGTGTGTGTTCTGGAGATTTGAACTTATGTGCTTAAGGCTTTCCTCACTGAGCCAGCTCCCCAGCCCAGACAAACTGGATTTGAATATACAGCTGGTCATTGGAAATGTAGCCTGTCCACATGTGCATTAAAAAGTAAAGTAGTTAAAGGACGGACCTCAAATAAAAGAATTGAGTGACTACATGAAAAGGCCAAATGCGCATACCGCTTATAAGAAACAAACTCACTCTAAGGATACTATTGGAAAAAAATGAATACTTATCAAAAGAAGGCTAGGTTATCTGTATTAATGCACAGATTTCAGAGTGTAGAATAGTATGTACAATAAGAGACAATTCCTAAGGATAATGGAGTTAGTTCATTAAAGGAGATATAGCAGTTGTATATGAAAGGAAAAGTCCAATCCCGAAAGTCCAAATTTAGCTAGATTTCGGTATTCTGTTTCTGTATTTTTACAAAAAAGTAGAAAGTCAAGATAAAGAAAGACACGAACAATATAAGTAATCAGTTTGCCTTCTTTGAGTATTATGGGATATTCATCAAGTAGTTATATAGTATACATTCCTTTATAATACTAAATTCATTTTTGTTGATGTAGATTTTATTTTAGGCTATAAAAAGTTTATATAAATTAAGCTTGAAATGATAGAAAGTACACTTTTTGACCATAATAGGATTTTGCTAAAATAGATAAAAATTGAGTATGGTGACACAGTCTTATAGCCCCAAATTATTGGGAGATTGGATTTAAAGAAGGATTTCTTGAGCACAGGGGTTCAAGACTAGCCTCAACAACATAGTAAGCCATCTCCAACACCAACAAAAATATCACTCTGATAGGAATATTAAAGACATTTAGAAATTAAATAATGCACTTAAAAGTAACATACTTCTTTTTAAAGAAGTAAATATAAGGAAAAGTAGGTGTATGTGTCTATGTGTAAGAGACATACAGACAGATAAACCGACTAAGAAATGAACTCCAGGGTTTTATGCATGCCAGACTAACACTCTACCATTGGCCCATTTTTTCGGCCTTATGATACACTTTAACTTAATGAATGAATATATTTTATTCATGCACACACACACACTGTATTAATATGTGTGGACCAGTATTTAGAAGAAATTTATAACATTAAATGACATGTTAAAAAATGTTTGATGAAACATACAAGATTATTCTTACCAGGAATGAAATTTAAAGGTATATGTCCTGTAGGTACTAGGAGGATAATAAAAAATGTGATTAACTGATTAACTTTATCATCACAAGTTTAATAATTTAGATGAACTAAACAAATTTTCAAAAACAAATTAGCAAAGTTCACTCAAAAAAAAAAATGGATGTGTTTAGGGATTTGGTTTGGTAATAGAACACTTGGTCCTGGATTTCATCTCCAATACCAAGAAATGAAAAAGGAACCCAGAACAGTAGTGTATTGTTACCACTCAGTATTATGAAGAAATGAGTTTATAGTTGAGAGCCTTTACAGGAGACTCCAGACCCAGGGGCTTCTCTAGAAGTTCAGCCAGTGCTTTCCTAAACATGTGTCCACCATGTTCATGCTTGTTGTATTTTCTCTTTACTCTTTTAGCTCTTTGGGAACCTGCCACCCAGCTCCCAAATAAATCACAAGGAGGCTTATTCTTACTTAGAAATGCCCGGCTTGTTTCTAGCCGCTTTCTTAAACTACTCCATCTACAGTTTGCCTCTGGGCTCTAGCTCTCCTTGTTTATCCATCTTCCTTTCACTCTTACTCTGTGGCCTGCTGGGTGGCGGCCCTTTCTTTTCTTACTCCTTTATTCTTTCCTCATTTTTCTCCTCCTATTTATTCTCTCTGCCAGCCCTGCTTATCCTTTCTCCTGCCTTGCTATTGGCTATTCAGCTCTTTATTAGACCAATCAGGTTTTTAGGCAGGCAAAATACCAGAGTTTCACAGAATTAAACAAATGCAACATAAAGGAACACAACACATCTTTGCACATCAAAAAATATTTCACAGCATAAACAAATATAACATATCTTAAAATAATATTCTACAACACATGTATGGTGCTGGAGTTAGATGGTTGTGAACTCTATGTAGGAGCTGGGAGCTGAACCTGAGTCTTTTGTAAGAACAGCCTTTGCTCCTAACCACTAAGCCATCATTCCAGCCTCAGACATTTATGAAGAAAACTTTCCAGAAAATAGAATTGGAGACGGTGTATCTGATGAACTGAGCAAGAGGGATGCACTGATATAAAACCAGAATTACACAGACATTGCTTAGGAAAAAAGTCCTTGAGAGTATCCTAAAAAATAGACAGAAGGTAGGCATGGTGTCATACACCTTTAATCCCAGCACTAAGGAGGAAGTGACAGGAGGACCTTTGACTTTGAGGATAGCATGATCTACCTAGCAAGTTCCAGTGAGAACCTGTCTTAAACAAACAATAGAAAATGTCATCTAATGAGATTTAGCAGTGCACGAAACGAATAATATATTGAAACTAAGTGAAATTAGAGTTGGGATGCAGCATTGTTTTAACATTTGAAAAACGAATCTATGTAATTGTCTTTACAAATTAAAAAATAAAACAAATATTTGGTACAAAAATACTATTTGATGTTTCATAATGAGAATTTAACTGTAAAAATAAAAGAGCTGCTTCATTCTAATAAAAGGCACCTATTCAAAAACCAGTGGCTAACATTGTGTTCATGTGAGAAGACTTGAGTATATCTCCCAAGATCTTAAGCCCCAGCCACGGCAACAAAGGAAAAGTCATCAAGGTGTAGGTAGATATTAGGGGGAAGAAGCAAAAGTGTTTAAGTTATCATCTTGAGGAACTTAAATGTATGAAAACAATGGATAAAGTTAAAAAACAACATTTTAAATTACTAGTTAGTATGGAAAGTTAAGTGAAGTTTGTTTGATATACTAGCAGTAACTCAAGATTGAATTTACAAAATTATGCCCTGTGTAATATAAAAAATGTGAAATACTTAAAAATCAGTAACTATACTTAAAAATCAGTAACTATCTAGGCATGCTAATGCAGGAAGGCCTCTAAGTCTATAATACAGGAGGCTGAGTAGAATCTCAATTGAGCAATTCACCTAAACCCAGTTGTATTTTGTCTAATTTACACCTTAAACTGTAAGGAGGACTTCCCAGTTTATTTAAACATGTTTGTAGGAAAGGTCTTGGCAGTCTGCAGCTCTGAGAAGCCAACTTAGTTGCTCCTTAAGAGGAAACCACAGTGAAAGTTTGCTTTAAACAAAAATTAACTCTTCACTGGGCATGTAAAAATCTGAAGAGACTTTCAAAAGGAAGTTTTCTGTTCAGCTAATTCTTTAAAAGTTTAAAAGAATATGCCCAATGTTTCTAAGGTTAGGTTTCTGTTAATACTTAAGTCTTTCAAAACAAATATTAAGCTGTTATGACACAGAACTGTAATCCTATGTCTAAAGAGAAAGAAGCAGAAGGATTGCACCTCAGGGGCTAACCTGAAATATTAAAAAAAAAAAAATCCAAATTCCTCAAAACAAAACAAAAAAACCATTAAGGCCAACTAAATACTTATCCTTCAAACAAAAGGAACTAGTCAGTGTATAGTTTATGGTTGCGTCTTTTATTTATGAATAAATGTTGAGGTCATTGCTTAATGAATTGTTTTCCTATCTTAAACCTTAAGGCCTGGTTCTTAATGCATGCTGGAGACCTTTGGAGCCCTTCTCTTCCTCAAGAAATATTCTCTGACCTCAGGTTGTGCTTCTTGTCCCAGCTCCTTGGGAGGTTGAGAGAAAGATCAGCTTGATCTCAGGAGTTCAGGACCAGCCTTAGCCACATAGCAAAATCCTGTTCTACAAAAACGCAGACAGCGCCCCCCCCCCAAACAAAACAAAACAAAACACAAAACCAAAACCCCAGAATCTTCACAAAACAACAGAGACATTTGTTGCAGTGCCTTGTATAGTACCAAGGCTGTGACCACCGTTGTATAAGTTTTATTTTAGCTCCTTGTTTATTGATGTGGTTGTTAAGAAGGGATTGTGTTCCCTGACTTGGGTAGAAGCAGAGTTTAGTTTTGTTTGATTTGAGACAGGATCTCACTGTGTATATAGACCAGATTGGCCTTGAACTCAGAACTCAGAGACCTGCTTGCTTCTGCTTCCCAAGTAATGGATTAAAACTATCATACCCAGAGTGACAGATACTTTCATGCATTCTTTTTGTGCCTGTCATAGTAATGAGCTTATTAATAGGCTAATAATGATTTGTGTGTGTGTGTGTGTGTGTGTGTGTGTGTGTGTGTGTGAATCACTGTTCAACGTACCAGTGCTTTCAGGTAATGAATGAGAGACCTGCTGTAACCCCTACAGAGTGGTAAAGAAGCTTGGGAAGTAAGAGGTGAGTTGAGATCTGAACTGTGGTGCTCCCCTTTCTCCCATCATCCTGAGCTCTGAAATGTGCCAGTCTGTGTGGTAAATATAGAACTTAGAAATGCCCACTACGCACATTGTTTCCCAGTTATTTCAGCACTTTCAGAGTTACCTGTTAAAAACCAAATAATACTGTCTTTAAAAATGAACTTTTTAAAGATGTCTTAGCTTCTATCTCCATTTTAAGGCCTGCAAAAAGATAGATGGAAACAATTTGGCTTTCAGAAGGATTGGGTTAGTAAAAGTCAGTTGTTTTTTAATGTTGGTTTTGTGTGTGTGTTTTTGTACCTGGAGATGGTGTACTTTTGTTAAGTGGAAGGGCACAAAGGAGTAGCAAGGGAAGTAGAAGAACCTGGAGGGGAGATGTCAAGAAGGGGAGCACAGGTAACCATTGCCAAGCAGTACCGGACGGGAGGACTAGGGATTTCAAAAGGACCAGCCAGTTTATTAGTCACTTTTGTGTGAAGTTTCATTAGCATGGTAAGGGCAGGAGAAACATGGCCTCATTAACAGAGGGACATTGCTTTCATAGAAACAACACCAACAATAAGTTCTGAAATTGTTTTTAATTTCACATTGCATTGTTAAGAGGTTAAATTTATTAGTGATAATGACAAAGTCAACTTTGGTTACCAGAGAGCAAATTTACAACAATTCCAAATTATCTTAAACAGGGTTTTACTGCCTTATGATAAGCCTTCACTTTCCATGTATGTAAAATCATCTTGGTCCATAACAAGACAATAAAAAAGTGTACTGAGATGGGTAACTCGGTTACATTCTGATTTTCCTGTGGCTTCCCATGTAGTTCCTTGCTGGTGTGAGTGTTGATGCTCTACAGTGTCTCTGTAGCCTTTACCAATACTTCTCCAGAACATCTCACTTCCCTTTGAATGCATATTTGTTGTACTTATTACCGAGTATAGATCTATTTAGGGATGTCTAGTCCTGTGTTGTATTGGAAACAGATGTGTGAGCAACATCTCCAGTTTCCATTGTGTGATATTTGTTATGTGTCAACATATTTTAAGAGAGAAGATGTTGAACCATCCATCCCTGTTCCACTGTCCCCTTTCCTCCTGAACTCCTCTTCCTCCCATTTCCTTTCTCTCTGGTCTTTAACAGTGCTCAGCTAACGAGTTTCATATGGTACCTCTCCTCTGGAGTGCTGACCTTGGAAGTTAGTGTTTGCATATTGTTCACACTAGAAATGTTGAGAGAAGATACAGGCCCCATTAATGTTTTGCTTTAACTGCATAGAAATAGCCAGGAGGTTAACATTTCATGTCTTATGATTTCCTGGTATGGAAATGAGTAATTTTAAACAGCACTGTTTGACAGGGATAAAGATAAAAAATTTCAGTTGATCTCCTATGCTACTATAACCAGAGTCCATGGACTCATATTTGCTATGAACTCTTTCTCATCTGTCCATCCATTCCCTCCCTCCCTGTGGACTGAACTTTGGGCCTTTTACCACTGAGCTACATCTGTAATTTCCAATTTCTGTATTTTAAAGAATAGATGCATGCCTTGAGTGGAGTAAGTTTGTCTACTAACTTACTCTGTTGCTACAAAATATAATTGTCTTCTGGATTATTTTTCAGTGGGTACATTTTTCTAAGTACTAAGAATGTTACCTTTTCTTTTTAAAAAATATAGAAAATATTCATTGGCTGGCATTCTTAAACATAAACTTCTCATATAATTATACTGAATTGTTTTTAGACATATAGTCATATTTTGAGAAATACGACCCTGACTCTTTCAAGTAGGCCTCTGTAGAAATATTTTCTGATGTCTTCAATGTATTCCAATAATAGAAATAATTATGTATGATGGAAGCCAATGGATTCTTACTAAAGTGGTCCAGAAACACAGGGTCCAGCCTCTGCCACTGGGATACATCCCAACTCTCACATTTTAAGAAAAGTTAACAGTGTATAATTAGAAAAATACTTGAGTTTTTTTTATTAAAAAAATTTATATGTCATGTACATGTGTGAGTCCCATGGTGGAGGTAAAGGACAATTTATGAGAGTCCATTCTCTTCAGATATGTGGATTCCAAGTACTGAACTAGGTCATCAGGTGTGGCAGTAATTCCTTTACCCACCAACCATCTCGCTGTCCCAAACAGAGATTTTTGTTGCAAAAAGTTCTTTGTGATGTGCAGAAGATACAGGGGGTTGGAACAAAGACCAAGTCTTAGGTGGATGTGAGTTAAGTTATAAGGCATTCCATTTACTCAAAATCCTTGAGGTTAGATGTAATAGTAGGAACTAGGGGTAAAGGTTTGTTGCTAAGTGATTTAAATCATAAAAACCATAGAGGAACTTAGAGGTATCTATTAGCACTTTGCTACTGTGGATGTGTTGAATTGGTAACATCATGTAGTATGTTTTGAAAGAAAAAGTATATGTACAGTGGATTTAACTCTTAAGAATTCTGTCCCCATTCATCCGTAGGCAAAGTCCAGAAAAGATGTGGCCCTGTTGTTTCTTTAGCCTGTCTCATTTCTGAGTTGCCTCATAATATTTCTCATAACAGTAGTATAATGTTTAAGTGTAAGCGTGTTTTTACAGAATATGGGTTTTAGTATAAATTCACATAAATAGCTATCTTTCACAATTATTGTTTCTTTCCTGCATTTGGTTTACTTATTGGCCAGTGAAGGGTAAGTTTATATAATAGACATGTATATATAATGTATATATACTGGATTTAGAACCTTTTTCTAGAAAAGGACATTTGATTGCATTGAACTGGTTATTAGAAAACATTAATATAAGTTTTAACATCTAGAAAATTGCTTGTATGAGTGCTTATTTGGTTTCTGTCTTTCTAGGAATGGTGTTCTCGTTCACATCCTATTTTGTTTCCCCCTAGTTGTGGCAATTTATGACTATACAAAAGACAAGGAAGACGAGCTGTCCTTCCAGGAAGGAGCCATTATTTATGTCATCAAGAAGAATGACGATGGCTGGTATGAGGGAGTTATGAATGGAGTGACTGGGCTCTTCCCTGGAAATTACGTTGAGTCTATCATGCATTATTCGGAGTAAAGCCCAGCACAGCTGTGCTTCCCCTTCAGGTCAGGTCTTCCCAGATTAGCTAGAGAGGCCCTGGGAATTTTCTCCCAGTGAAACAAGTGAAGCATACAAATGAAGTTCCTTCTTTTATTACTATGTTTTGGTTCATCCCTTAGTATTTAAAAAAAAAAAAACAAAAAAACAAAACAAAGCCAAGTCTGAACAAATGGATCTTCTTGCTGTCATTTGTACAATGCTGTCTGGATTGAAAATGTGACCATTTCTCAGTCTCTAGAAGGCATAAAATGAACATGTAGCTAAAATAAATCAAACCAAGACTGGCTTGAGAAAAAGTCTGGGATCTTTCTCAGGAATACTGTACACCTTTGGATTTCTCTTCCTGCAGAATCTGTGACATTGGATGTTCATTGCCTCTGCTGTGGGGTCAGTCTCATGGCCTGGTGGACAGCCTTGCCCCTTACTTTCTTTCACTATATGGAGAGGAAGGAACCAGTGTTTAAATACCATATTTAACTACTTTTTGATTGTTTCAAAGGCTGTTTTTCTTTAACACTGTAAATCCAATCCTGTGTTCTCTTAGCACTGGAGTGTGTTAGGTGAGTTAATACGGAACTCCCTTGCATCCTGTCCTGTTTGTGGATTATAAGGCTGACAAAATGTGAAAGTCTCCAAACATTCCGAGGGTTAACAGTCACCCACAGTTTGGTTTAATGCACTGTTGCATGAGACTGCATTGCTGGTAAGAGCCAGTGAAGCCGGTGTGAAATGTGGTAGGTAGTGTACTGAGGTGGGTGTGAGGCTTTGAAGGAAGCGCTCCAGCCTTTCACCTAAGGTGCTGCTTCAGAGAGCAGGACTAGGAAGTCAGATCTCTGATATTTAAGAACATTTCCCTCCTTTTTAGAAGAGACTAGTTGTCTAGTCTCTTGACAGTCACTGGATTGGGAATGACAAGCTGCTACTGTGCTCTTGGAGTGTTATCAATGGCAGTGTTAGCTGATGCCGAGTCATTTTTATTCTCAGCTCCTGGTTTGGTATGATTGGACTCTGTAAAGTAGACACTCCTAGTAAGATTCCAAACCTTGCCAATTCAGACTCAGGCAAAATACTTACCCAGTCACACTGGTGAGTCAGTATGGATTTTGAAATGACTAGCATCTCCCTCATCCACAATTAGTTTAAATGCAGTGGAGTTTGTATGTCTAGTGGCTTTAATCACTTCTGTAATTACTATAAGAAATATTTGGGGGGGGGGGAAGAGGAGGTGTTGTTGCCCAGCAGGTGAATACCATGGTGGCCTAGTTTGTTTTAGGCTCCTGTGTGGATTATTACCAGTCCAGTGAATTGGCCAGAATGATTTTGGCCAGGCAGCTTCACCTGAAGGGTGAAAAGGAAGAGGAAGTAATAGCTCTCTGTAATTCAAATGCAGGCCTTGAACATGTTGGTTAAGAATTTGGTTGAAAATGAACAAGTGTTGTAGATGTAAAGAAAAGCAGATCGTACAGGCAAAAGCTAACTCCAGTTAGAGATCTGTTACATGAGCCTGAGGCTTCACTGTGTAACTGAGACCTGTCCAGTTTCCTTCCCAAGACTTTTTGTTTTAAAGTTGCAGGATTTTGTTTCAGACATGGTTTGCCTCCCAACACCAGGATCACAGGATCCACTACATTAGGTCTTTTTTTAAAAAATGACATTACACACCAGCTATTATACTTTATTTTCTGAACATTTTGGATTCATTTTTAACTTGCTTCTAGTACACTTTCCAATTCATGCGTCTGTTAGGTCACCTTGCCTATCTTCAGGATATGTCCCTGAATGTCATCTGCCTTTAGCTCCATTATGGACACAGCAAGACTATATATAAGCATGTTTAACTTTGCTTGTATTGGTACATGGAAACTTTTGAAAACAGTTAACTATTTAAGTAGCCTTTTGCTGGACAAGCTTAGATTAATGAGACAGTGTTTGGAAACCCAGCAAACAATTTGCTTGCATAGTCACAGAAATGGCTGGTAGTTGCCACCAGAATACAGCTTACCTTCTGGACCCTTGCTCAATTAGGGTTTACAGGTCCTTTGGGCACTGGGGGCAGGAGCCTATGGACCAGCTGATTCCTCCAACTTGTATTACTGAGTACTGAAGCAATTTTACAAAAACAAATACTATCTGTTGGCTTTCCCTTTTTTTCCTTCATCTTTTAAATTTTCACAATTTTGAATTCTATAAATTGTCTTGGGAGGGTACTCTGTAATGATGAGCCAGGCCTACAGTAACTGGAGACTTTTAATGTATGTAATATTTGGTAGATTGCATGCTATTAATACTGTGAGGTTATCTCCTGTTTTACTGTAAATTTGCCCACTTATTTGCCCATGAACTAAAATATGGTTGGTACTAGGAATTTTAAACAAATGTTGAAACTTTGCTGACTGGTAAGCAACTGCTTTACCGGAAAACAGGTGTTCTGAGGGCGCTGATCTTCCCTGACATGTCTGATTCTGTGGACGGTTCCTTTACCCTTAAAGACTGGACATTTGTCTCTTTTTTGCTGTTAATATTGAAGGCCCATGGATCTGAGTGAAAATACATTGTTTTACTTTATAGCCAAGGCAAATTAGAAACAAAAATAGTGCCAATGTTTTGAAATCTAGACCCAAGAGATTTCAGCCTGCTGTGTTTGGAATAAATATGAAATTTTAATGATGTCTTCTACAGTATTTTTCTTTTGGCTACTTTCTTCTCTCTTCCTAAGAGGCACCTGCTGATCCCATCTTGGGATTGGTACAGGAGTGCTGATTTTGCTGTTCTAAAAGCCACTGGATGACATCTTCATCCCTTCTTTTCCTTACCCATACTACTGCTGTGTTATTTCCCAGCTAGAGACTGGTTTGTGCATCTTTACAGTTGATATCTGCAACATTGTTGGACTCATTAGCAGTTTTATGTTGATTAAAGATGATTCTTATGCACGGGACATCAAAATGATAGTCTGCTTCTACTTTTCAGTTTTTGTTTTCTTTACAGGTCACTTTCCTGCAGTACAGATCTTATTTACCTTTATCACCTTTCTCTGTATGGAGAGAATATGGTATGTCTGAAGGCTGCTTTTACTTCTGGAAAGGGCTTTAGCGAAGAAAGGGGTAGGCTGACTGCCAAATCTTTGAAATGAGTGCAAGTGTTTTTCTGAATAGCTTTGGCCAGGAACTTCTGATGGGCATAGAGGAGACGTTCCCTAACACTGTTTACTTGGAATGTTTGCTCCAGTCTCAATTTAACAATGGGGTAGATGCTTTGTTCAGATAAACAGCTAGTCAGTTTTAGACTCAACTCAGTCCTCTCTCCACTGTACCAACTGTTGTAATTAAATGTGCTGTATCTTACTTTAGAAATCATGAATTCTTTTCAGGACTATACTTGAAAAGGTATGCCATGTTTTGATAAATGACCACTCAAGTATTCAGACTGCTTTGTGTTTAAGTGCAACCTGAGTGGAAATAATCTTCATTTACCCTTCTAAAACTTGATTCATACACCCCTTTCCATAAAGCTGTGTGTAGCAAGAATGCATTGTATTGTTTTACACTGGCAGGAGCAGAGCAGAGAACAACACAGTACACAGCCTTACTTATGAGAGCCTTACAAAGTCACTAAATGGAGGCATTGAGCTTGCTATCTACGTTTACTTTATGCTCGTTTTATTGAGAATCTCTATTTAAAAAAAAAAAAAAAAACAAATGAAATGACAGGGCCTGTGTAAATGATCCTTGCTAATAAATGTTAAATTTTTGTAAGGAAAAAAGTTATTTTCACATTAAACTGAAGCCTCTTTTGCAAGTTCGGAATTCTACGGAAAAGCAGTTTTTAATCATATTGTGTCATCCATGTACCTTTTTTTCCTTAACTAAATGGTTTACAAAAAGAATGTAAACAATTTATGATCTGGCCAGTTATACTTTATAGCTCCCAGTTGGTGATACTGAGTAAAAAACCATTCAGGCAACTTGAGTGGGCAAGTGTTGTCAGTAACATTCCTTATGTGCGCCATTGAGCACCTCCAGATGAGTGAGGGACATTCGTTTAATTTTTAAACTGTATTTGGAATAATTATTGCTGTGTACTAAGAACTTGACCCAAATAAAAATCACACAAAGTACATCCCAGTGTCTTTGCAGAATTATTTATGTATTCACTACTTCTTTCTAAGGTGGTTAGTTTTTACTTAGGACTTTAAATATAGTGTTGACCCTTTAACAAGCTTGGTCTCTGAAATACTTTGTCCTAAAGAGCTTGTGAGACTTGGTTCTTTCCTATCCATCTGAATTCCAGGGACTTGAACTCAGGTTGTCAGGCCTGTTGGCAAACACCTTTACTCATTGGCCCCTAATCTCTTCCTAATTAGTAATATTTAATGATCTCCAGTCTATTGGTATAAACAAGCAAAACACACATTCACCTACAACACTTACTTTATCCTGACACAAGCTTCAAAACCAGGTTCTTTGAAGAATTTACTTTTATTTATGTGTATGTATGCCACACATGTTCAGATGCCTTTGGAGGCCAGAAGAGGACTTTGGATCCTTTGAAGCTTGAGTTATAGGCGGTTTTGAGTTGCCCGACTTGGGTGCTGGGAACTGAACTCTGGTCCTCTGGAAGAGCAGAAAGCATTCTTAACTGCTGAGTTACCTCTCCAGCCCTACAAACCAGGTTCTTAGTGGTACTCATCCAAACACTTGAAATCCTTGTCTTTAAATGGAATCTGTTTAATTTTTAAATTAAGGACTGGGCTAGATGACATAAAAAACAGATTTACTCTGGCTATCTGACCACTGTCCTAGTCCATTACAATAGTTTATGACAAGTGGCCAGTGGAACGCAAAAACTAGCTTAATCCAGCAGTAGAACAAAAAACATCAGTAGTACTGAATGAATATATCTCTTTCTCTCATATATATATATATATATATATATATTTGTGTGTATATATCGCTTTGCACAATCAGGGAGCAAGGCACATAATGAAATGAGTGTACATTTATGCAGAAGAAAATAATAAAGGCTGAAAGAAAACCACAACTTCATCTTTACCAAGCTGTGCATAATCCTCTGAATAATGTCCTCTTTCTGGTACATTTGTTATCTTCATGCTTTAAAAAAGTATACTTCTACATTATATCTATTTATGACAGAATTCCCACAGCTAGACGTCTGAGTGAGCCTGGACTCCACTTTTTTTTTTCTTTAAAGAAACAGGAAAAGGAGAAGACAACCAACTCCAGTTAAAGATAATGTGCAATTCCTTGAAAACAGTAAACCGTATTTTTACAACACTTAGCACAAGCTAATCATATTTCTTTCACCTTATGCATTTCTGGAAGAAGAGTTCACTAGTGGCTGATATTAAAACTAAGCAAATTCATTTCAAACATTCCAGTTAATGCTTATTTTCTAGGAGGGACTATTTACAAATACAAGAAAAACTAGGAGGTGGAATTATGAAAAACATCTATTTTTGTATTAACTTGTAACATTTAGCGAATGGATAGTTTCTAAGAATGTATCCCCTGCCCCTGCCCCCCCCCCCCCATGAGTGCTGCAGCCATGTCTTTCTAAGAAGCTGGTGCTGTAACAATCTCGTTTGGAATTCATAACTCATGAACAACATGCTCCCAGATTTGCCTAGCTCTTAAGTAGGACTCGGGGTTGATTTGAGCCACTAGTCTGAATATCTTTGGCAGAAAACAGGCAGACTCTGTTTAGGTGGATGGAAATTCTTGTACTACAAGACAGTCATTCCCCACTCCATTTCTGCCCAGACTTCAAAAATACTTACCTGTCTCTCTTTCATTAGCACCTCAGTTTACTTGGTGGTTTTTGTTGTTTTTAGATGCTATTCCTTTAAAGAGTTCAAGGCACTGGGGATTACAGCAGATAGCTTTCTATAAAACAGTTTACTTTAAGGCAAACCAGAGCCCCTGCCCTCAAATACATTGTGTATATATGAAGTATGCTGTTTAAGCAATTTTCCCACTTAAATTTTAGGTTTCTTTTACATATAGACCCCCTAAGGTAAAGGTGTAACACCTTTTCACTGGCTTTTAAAAGGACCATGTGAAAAGATGGTGGGATTTATTTTCCCTTGCATTTCCCTTTGGGTCAACTTTGAGAGAAGTCACATGGATAATATAGTTATAATATGAAAAATTAAAGTTTCAAAAATTTTTGTAATTTGAAAGGAATTTTTAAAAGAAGCCATCTTCATGTATAAGCAAGAAAAAATTATACCTTCTTAAAATCAAAAACCACACAACCATACAGGGCATTGTTTTAATTGTTCTAAACTGGAGTAAAATCTGAGATTACATCAGTTATAATGTTATATAATGCAGTTATAATCTGACAATACATGAAAATGTTTGGAATGGGCTTTTTACTTGCTGAAACACTGCCTCACGTTTGTAACACAAAACTGTCATTTGAGTAGCAGAGGTGACATGTTCTGTTAGAACTCTGATGAACTGGTTCACACTACTGCCCAGCTCCTGAAACCTGGGTTCCTGTTGATCCTGGCCTTAGAGTTGTTTCTCAGTTAGAATTACTGACCTCTCAATTCTAATTTTTTGGACAAACCCAGTATGATGTATAACATTAAAAGTACAATGGAGAGGAAACCGGGAACAGTTCTCAGCCCTTTGCAAGATATGACATTAGTGGGTAGGAGCACCTTGATTTTGGGGGTCTTAAAAAAAACAAACCCCCAAACCCCATTGCTGTCTCTAATTGTCTAAGGAAAATAGGTCTTCTTGGTAATCTTTAAGATCCAGCCATCTTTCTCATGTTAAAAGTTTTAGACATTGGAAAAAAATATCGTTATACAGTTAAGTGGATATCTGAAGAAAACTTTTTTCTTCTTCCAAATGAGTTACAACAACTAAAAAGATAGCACATTTAATCTTTTGGGAGTAAGAGCCAAGCTGGGGAGACTTAATACAGAATAGTACTCATGCCATACCTGCAAACCGCACTAGGTGGTTTTATTGAGAATAGGTCCTACTGCTTCAGAGTTGGCACCCAAACTTTAAGCACTAAGAGCTTGAAATTGCCTACATAGTAAAAATCCCCAAAAGCACCTATCTGTCCTGCCCCCAGAAGCAGAAAGTCCTTTACCCTGCTCACTAGTTAAGTGTTCAGGCAGCCTCCAGACGCCTTTCTGTGGCCTGCAAAAGCCATGTAAGCTGAGCTGAGGGCAGTGGAAGGCACAGAACAGAGGAGGATGGCAGTAGGTCTTGTCCATGAACACATAAAAGAAAATGAAATAAAACTACATCTCAGGAAAACCTCCAAACACTAGGCAGGTAAAAAAAAAATTGGAATGTGTGTGTGTGTGTGTGTTTTTTTTTTTTTAAAGTTAGCAGATGTTTCTGTCTCCGGGGAAATATAAAGAATGGCATGCTGTCACATGTAGTTAGAAGTGGACAGTTTACCGCCCCCTTATTTTCTTGGCATTAATAGTATTCAAAGGTATCTGTTCTCCCAAGAAAATAAAACCAGAAGCAGTGGTTCAGGAATTTCTAAGAAGTCTATACTGAAAAATTAAGGTTGTTGATTTAGGGCTCAATTTAGATTGGAGGTACATATTTTTCCACTCAAGAAAATCTTAAGCTGTCTACCTGGCTTAACTTAAAAAGAAAACAACACCCTTAGAAATGCCCAGGATAACTGGCATCACACTCTTGGTCTGTCTGTAGATTAATGTAGAGCTGCATGTTGAAGAGCATGAGGAAGGACTTCAGTGTGGCGCCTGAACTCAGATTAGCTTAGCTACATCTGTTATGCACGTCCAAGCTACCGTAAGAACAGCAAGCACATGAATACTTGGTGAGCAATTTAAAAGATCGAAAAACTATCTTTAAGTTGGGTTTTTAAAAAGCACAATGACTTACAGTTTCCCCCTAATTGCATGGCTGTACTGCAGAGTGGCTGCAGATGTGATTGGAGGTGCCACTTACACATCTTTATGATGCAATTCCTTATTGCAGAGTGTTGTAGTGATACTTGGCACACAATACAAAGACTATATTCTCCAACTTTTTGTCTTCTTTACCCAGATTCATTGGCATTACTTTCTGTTTGAAGGACAGGACCAAAAGAGCTTTGTATTTAGCAGTGCTTTACAACGGGCATAGACTCTTTATACATGGTGTGTTCATTTGTAATTGGTGGGATGGCCAGTTTTTATTCTCTTACTTAAAAATAGCTGAGGTTGCATTTTATTCCCATCATTTTATCACCATAGGTTAATAATGTACCAAGGGAAAAGCAGCAAAAGCACACAGAATAGTGTGAAGCATAATGGTGTATCTTAGGAGCAGTGCTTCCAAGTTTTGCCCAACTGTACGTGCATATGCCAATGTCACTGCAACTGGACTATGACACGGTTCCATCAGAATACCTGGTCACCTGTAAATTCAAGATGTAAACAGTAAAGATCTTAGCAGCTCTAGTAGCCGTGAATGAAATTATGAAAACTCATTTTGTTCATAATAATCCTATTCGAAATGGATTCTTTGCATTGCAGCCTGATGAGTGACACCTGTATTGACAGGGACCAGTTCTGCCTTTCCTTCCTTACCTCTCACAGAGAACAACTTGTAAAAGAAGGCATTGCAGAAGTTGACTTTGTTTTTGATGATGTACTCATTAGGC
Organism: Phyllotis vaccarum; assembly: GCA_033318265.1. NCBI lineage: Eukaryota > Metazoa > Chordata > Mammalia > Rodentia > Cricetidae > Phyllotis > Phyllotis vaccarum. Next base: position 11,815,935 of record JARWLC010000007.1, read on the forward strand.
ACAGGGAGTATATTTTATATTTGGACTGTCCAGGATTCACATGTCTACCAATGTATAAACAGACTATATGCGAGGGTAATTGTTACCCAAAGACATAACGGGCAGTACATTACAGTGTGTACTGGACATTCTCACAATGAAGCAAGACTCATGAAACAAAGTGGATGAAGCTGCTCACAGCAGTAAAGTAGTCAGGATTGCAGCATTAAATATTTGTGTTGTAGGCAAAGCTTACCTGTGAAGACATCTCAGATGTGGCAGGGGTCATGGCAGGACTACTGCTGCAGCTAGAAGAGCCACGACTTTCCTATGCACTACCACAGCGCCTTCAGGATTTCCCTTCCTGCACTATTTACCCGTTCTGTATAATGAAGGTTTTCCTGATTTAAAGTGCCCCTTTATATGTAGTATTTAAGTGTCAGCCAAGTCACTTAAATTCAGCCAACTGGGTAAAACAAAAAAGCCCTACAGATATACCAGACATTCTGATGATATCCTCAACTGAGAAACTGCCCATCTATTTCTTCTTTAACACATGCACAAACAGGTAGCACATGGACAGACACTTATGAAATACTTTCTAGGTTTTGGTCCAATCCATATGATAAAACAAATTATAAGTGACAACACGACCCCTCCTATGTCTCCTTCCACTCAAAATATACAAAACCCCATTTTCTGATTAGGAGGCAAAAGGAATAAATAGAATCAGTTTTCTCTCTATATATACACATTCACAGATGTATATATACGTATATATACACACAATCTGTATAGCTGTGCGTACATGCATGTACACACACCACACATACACACAGCTGGACACTACCTGGATAACATATCAGGAGGCTCTAAACACCTGGATTCACAGATGATCAGGTGAACTGATTGTAGAACTCATTATAGATAGCATGAGAGTTAAGCCTTGTGACTACCAGTCTCTTGAGAGTTTAGTATTCTGGTCTCTTTTAGGTGGAGCAGGAGGGGGTCCTCTTCGCAATGTTGCATAGCCTGAAATATGACTACCTCCAAAGCCAGCCTTCTGCTGGTCAGACAGCAGTTCGGGTGGTGGTGGGGGTAGTGCCATGTCGTCCATGGTGGCTGTGGGTTCTGCTCTGGACATTCGTGAGGAAGAGAGGGAGCCATGCCGAGTGATAGACTTTCGTTGCAGTGTCCTGTTAAGATCAGCTAGGAATCCGGGCTGGACACTAAGGCTGGATTTGGGAGAGGTGGGCACTTGTGGCACAACCGTGGTCATCGTCATTGCTGGCTGTTCAGAGATGTCAGCTTGAGTGAGGCGGGTGCTGTCGTTTCTTTTGGGCCGGGTAGGCGGAGGGGCCTTTTTCACTGATGTTTTAGACCATAGCTGTGGCTGAGGATTAACAACTGCCACTTTGGGGGAAGTGTTTCCAGAGAATACAGCTGGAATCTCAATGGGGGGCAGAGGAAGCTCTATTTCAGGTGGAGGTGGTGGAAAGTCAGAATCGGATGGAGGAGATGGAAATTCCACTACAGAATCCTTTCTCAGAACAGAGGATTTTGTTGACACACACCCTTGCTGGTGGATTCCAGGGAGATTGACTCCAGAAAGGTGTAGTTTCCCAGGTTTGGGGGGTGCTGCAGGAGGTGGTGGAGTCTCCTTGTTGGGAGACCCCGATTCTGCTGACGCTGCAAATTTGCTGACTAGACTGTCTACTGAGGGTCGCTTGGGTTCTGGGTGCTCTGCACAACTGCCGGACTTAATGCTGGAGTTGCGCTGTGGGGTTGGGGGTGGTTTCTTCCCCCCAGGGCTGGACATCTTACTTTGCTTTTTGCCTGGAGATCCACCTTTGTCAGGGATAGGTGAAGCCGGTGGGGCTGGGGCTGGAGGAGGTGGAGGAGGTGGAAACACCAAGCTGCTTTCTGGAGGGGGAGGAGGGAAATCTGGGGAAGGGACAGGGATTGAGCTGGGCTGCCATTTGGGTTTTGCTTTAACTGCAGGAGGGGACTGTGGAGTGACACTTGCTGGGATGGGTTTTAGGGGCTGTGAGTCCACAGGAGGAGGTGTGGGAGGGGGTGGAAATTGACTGGCCATCTGCTTCACAACTGAGGGTACAGGGGACAGTGGAGAGGGGGGTGGCTTCATCCCAAAGCTCTGCTGCTTGGGTAGTGTCGGTGGGGGGCATGGGGCAGGCTGGACAGGGGGAGGAGGTGGAATGTGAGAAACTGGGAAAGCTGGCTGTTTCTTTGCTGGGGGCACTGGAGGTGCAGGTGTGGGTGGTATAGCTTGTGCCACTATTGGTGGCACGGTTTTGGTGCTGGCTGAAGGGGGGATGGTCACCAGGGGTTTAGGGGGTGCTTGAGGAGGGACAGTTGCAGGGATGGGAGGAGCTGGTGGGGGTGTGGGAGGGGCCACCTGAGGAACATGCTGAACTTGATGAATCTTCAGTGGAGGAGGTTGGGGGCTGAACTGTGGCAGGGACTGGGCACATGGCACTGGCTTTAACTGGGCCATGGCTGAGCCAGGGGTTGGGGGTGGTGGAGGAGGAGGGGGTGGAGGAATAACTCCATTGGGGGGCACCACAATTTGAGCCTTGAGAGACTGTGAAGCCGAAGGCAGAGATTGCATCACTAGGGGTGGTGGAGACTTAAACAGGGGCCCTGAATGCTGAGCTGCATTTTGCAGTCTGGTGATTGTGCTGTACTTGACAAACATGGTGGCTGATGAGCCTGCAGAAGGTGCAGACTGGCTAGGGAGAGGGGGAGGAGGTGGGGGTGGAGGTGGTGGAGGAGGAGGAGGTGGGGGTGGAGGAGGAGGCAGAGGGGGTGAAGGTTGTGAGGCAGTATAAGGGGTGATGATCTTAGTTTGAGGGGACAGAGGGGGCACAAGTGAAGTGTAGGACCGATTCATAGATTCCATTCTGGCCTAAAAGGAGTATAAAAAGGGAGGTGGGGGGGGAGAAAAACACAACAACAGTTACAGAGGTAAGCTTTGACTCTATCAAACTAAACAGCAAGGGATCTAGGACATGCATGAAGAGGACGCAGCAGTGGGTGATTATAAAGACAGACAATGTCAGGAAGGTTAAATATCTGATTCCCTAGGTAACAGCAAATTTGTTTTACCTTGCAACATTCTTTTAAGAGCTACACTGCCTTGAAGCAAGTTCCTGTTGCAAAGCCATTGGGTGGTGACAGGATATGTGATTCTGACTTTGCGATGGGACTCACAAACCCTGTCCTAGGTCCTCCTGGGCTCAAGAGTTCACTTCCAGTCCACAAGTGCACCCACATCAAGCAGATGCAGCCCTAGGGTAAGGAATGCTGGTGGAGGGCCTCCGGAGGAGTGAGGATGGCTTTCTGATTCTAGTAAGCTGACATGTGAGTACATGAGAGTGCTCAGCAGTTGTGCAGTCATACAGTAATGAACTCGACACACACACTCTTGTGTGAAAACACTTGCATCCAACATGCACAGAAGTCCAGCAATGCAGGTAAGGGGGAGCATTCTTTACATTTGTTTTTACTGGAAAATACATAAAGAAATGCATTATAAACATTACAGCAAGAGAGAAAACATCACACAGAAAAACAAGAGGAAGCTCTGTAGAGCTGGAGGGAATCATCAGCACAGGAGCTAGGGTCTACCAGTAGGATGGCAGCCACACCTTTGGGTAGTACTCAGCGCTGCTGAAATGACTACATTTGGTTGCTCTCTGCCTGAATCAACCAGGTATAAATTTGTGGCTCAAGAACTTCTGAAATAAGGAAAGGAATGAATTTTGGTTTAATAACTTGTGGAACAATGTTGAGACTCTTTGAAGAACTGTTGTCAAAATGAGGTAACCCAGCTGTTTTCAATCACAAATGCTATCTAATTGGCATTGAGGGTACTTAAGTTAGTGTTCTAAAGTGTTCATTCATAGAGCTGAATTCTAATGCCTATCATGACATTCACGTTTTTTGAAAGATTATACATCAAAATAAAAGCATTAGTTTGTAAGATTTGGTTATAGGAGTCACCCAGGTTAATGTGTTTCAGAGAATAGCCCCTGACCTTAACTTGACCCTGTGTTGGCTGCTTCAGGGATGCAGACCTTAGCTTTGTTGGCCTTCTCATGTGGCACCTGAGACTGAGGTAACGGAAGAAACACACAGAAGGATCAAGACAGGTTCATTCTCTTTCTGAAACCACAATGACAAACTGATCACAGAACATTTGGGTCATTGTTTTTCTTGATCTCACATGTGGTGAGAGGGGAACTTTATAACATGGATCATTGTTAATAATTTTTAAAGTAAAAGCCTTCTTTTTCTTTTTTTGATAGCAGTGGGAAATTTAACCTGGAGTTTTGTGCATGCTAGACAAGTGCTCTACCACTGAGCTACAATCCAGCCAAGGCAAAGATTTTTTTTCTTCAGACATTTAAAATTACACTGTTTCTAGGACGTGCTTAGAGCATTAGTTTCATCTAAATTGGTTCATAAGGATCTGAGATTGGTGACACAGTCCTACTTGGGAGGCTGAGACAGGAGGATTACATGTTAAAGGACAGCCAGGAAAACTAAGTGTGACAGACTATCTCAAAACATAAAAGACTGGGACAGAGGTCTGTGACAGTGTTTTCCTAGCTTCAATCCCTAGTACTTGGGGAAAAGATTCAAGGGTGGAAGAGAGAATTATTTTAACTAAAGAATTTAGGTCATTAAAGCCTTTTTTATTGACTACTCATTTTTGTGCCTCCATCCCCATGCCAGTTAATCAAATGCAAATTATGCAATATTTTGCTTTAAGGACAAATTTAAATGTTCCTTTTGATTGTCGTTTGTGAATATGATTGTATTTGTGACTCAGACCAAAAGAACTTAAGTAACAAAACCTCTAAGGTGGCTCAAACCTTAGCAGAGAAGTTTCTGTGTGCAGTAGACAGTAGTTAATGCAGAAACTTAAAATAGGTAAGTGACTAAGGGATGCTCAGCTACCAATGGGACCTCTATATCCCACACCGCTTCTCCCCAAGGCTCAGGAACCATTATGGAAGAGGAAGAAGGAAAATTTTAAGTTGGAGAGAACCAGAGTGGATAGTGTCTTCAGGGCAAGGCAGAAGCACAATTGTGGTTGCCTGCACAAGAGCAAGTCAGCATGTTAGCACAGAGTGAGAAGGGGTTCATGAGCCCCCATCTCTGACTAGAGAGCAATTGACAGTTGATGGCTTTTAGAATGGTGTGGCCCCCGGGAGACTGCCATGTTCTAGTGCACAGCCTCCTATCCATATATCAGCAATGGATTATTTAAAAAAAAAAAAAAAAGGACATAATATGGGGGGGGCGGCTCTGGGAGGAGTGGGGTTACTTTTAAAATACTTTGTATTTATGTCTGAAATTTTCATAGTATGTAAAAGAAAAAAGAAAAAAAAAAACTCTCAATATTATAGTCTGTAATAATGTAGCTGAATAATAGCCAAGATTCAGGAATCCAAAATCTTAAGGATAATTTGAATTTAGCCTTCCACATAAAACACAGTTTGATAAAATTTATCAAGGCTGACAGAAATACCTCAAGACTGAAAGATAAGGAACGAATCTGAATTAATTAAAAATGAACTTCTCTGGAACTTTAGAGCAATGGCACTCCACGGTGTTGCTACAGCAAACTGGTTACAGTTGAAAGGGGAGGGGTGTTCTAACTTTAAAATGTAAGCTCCTGGTTAAAGTGTGTGAATAACTGCCACCAAAACATTAAGTTCTTAGGTCACCGACCACTACAGTGGTTTTCCCCTTGTAACTAAGAACGAAGACTGAAATATGCCAAATGAGACCCTAATGGAGGAATAAAGGAGCACAAGCCACGCTAGTGAATGCCCACAGGCTTCTATATGTAAATTAGAACTGGGGTGTTACCTTGCTGGACTCTTCCAACTGAGTGCCTCGCTTCCAGGCTTCCGAGAAGATGGAGCTCACAGTGCTTTGGGAACGGATGTGTCCTGTTGGCAGGGTGTCAGAGACTCCACTGTCAGACTGATTAGAGTGATTTGACTGAGACTCTGTTTAAAATATTTAAACAATCTTATCAGTTACCATTTTGACCATATGTATATGCACATTTTAAATGTTACAGTTAAATACTACTTAGAAGGGCAAATTAGCTCATCTTACTCTAGACTCAGCGACTATATCCTAGTAGAACCAACTACCTTTTAAATTGTTTATAGTTCACCATGAGAGACTGACACAAGTCATTAGGACCTTAAAAACCTATCTCGGAAAAAGTCTTTTTCAGGCCATTCCAGAGCAGCTTATAAATTCACACCCTTCCTTAGCAATCAACATTACTTAGTAGAATCCTCCAACTGAGGATAAAGTATTTTCCCCAGGGACTCAGGAATTGGCACCACTGAGCAACAGCCATGCTACAGCCTTGCTAGCTTCCAGGCCAGGTGATAATGGGGAGTAGGCACAGTGGGCTGTGGCTGAAGGTAACAAGCACCTTAAACTGTTATCTGGATTGGAAGAACTGGAAATATGACTTCTCTGGATTCTAAGGTAATTATGTGTATGTATGTACCTTACATGATGCCTGGCCAGTAGGAGAGTCAAAGGTGTTCCCAGACAATCAATCACTCTGTGGAAATGTTCAGTAGCCTAAGCCCCAACTTCTTCAAAGCTAAGACTCCTTAAGGTAAAAATATAATATGATGAAAAGCTATGACACTAGGCTTATTTATTATTCCTATTTGACAATAGCCTATAAAACTAGAGCACATGAATCATTGTGCCCTTCAATGTTAGTCACTATGATTCTATGTTTTACCCTAGAACCATTTCAATAAAGTGTATGGATGACCCTAGTGAAGGAAAGGTACATTATTTCCTGAGGGAGTGTATGTAAGCATGAGGGTTTAGTGCTACCTGACTTAAAAACAGAGAATACACCTTTCCCCAACTTGCTGGACATTTCTGAATCCTACTTGCTGCGCGCTTTGTCTTTCTAGTCCAACTTCTCAGAGAAATTTTTCCAGTTTAATGAACATCTCATTTTAGATTTTTATATATTATTTTCATATTTGAATAAAGTTTGATTTCTTACTGATTCAACATCTAGTTTGTCCCATTATTCTGTTTAATAGTACATTTGCCACAGTTATGAAATGGAAATTGATTTACTAATAACTATGCTACATCCTAACTCCTCTGACAGTTTTTCCAATTTTGATAGTCTTGTCTCAGATAGATAGTCTCGGACTAACTACAGACTAAGTCTGACTGGCCAAATCTCATCACACTGTACCCAGTAACCTTCAATAGACTCCACACTGCTTGTCCACTCTCTCTACTCTGAAGTTACGCTTCCTTACTCCTACCCCTTAAGTAAGTCACTACATGCAGCTCTTTAAGAGGGCAAAGTGTGTACAGAAATCATTTAGAAATATTTTGTGGGGCTGGAGAGATGAAACATGTTTTATAGAGGACTTGGATTCTGCCCTAGCACCTACATCAGACAGTTCATACCTACTACTAACACTGGTTCCAGGGGACAACACCCTCTTCTGGCCTCCATGAGCACCTGCATGCACATGGTACACATAACTCATATAGACACACACAAAAAAATAAATATTTTTGTAGAGTTGGTAGAGCATAAAAGGAGCTGGGGGGGAAAGGGACAGAAGGAGATGTCATTATATTTTAATTAAAAATGTATTTAAAATCTTAAAAAATATTTTGTATGGAAACTATGTTATCATGGATTCACTATGCTATCATGGATTCATAGTGATGTATCTTCTAGTTTGGTTATAATTTTATACCACATTGGTATTTCTTTTGCTCCAAGTTATTCCAGCTTTAGGCATTGAAACTATTTCAAGTTGGCATCTGTGTCCCTCTGATAAACCTTTAGCCCTTTTTTTTTAAGTCCTGCTTAAGGCTCATCTTATATATTCTCTGTCAAAGCTTTAGAACAAGCCATTTGCCTAAGAGCACTGGTACCTTCTGTTGGTGACTAGGTTGTGGGCAGTCTCATTATTACCAGGTGTCACTTCTAGGCCCCATCAATGGACAGAACCAGAAGATATGTGCTTATATGAGTTATATGCATTACATTTTTATAGGTTTGTGTGTGTGTGTACACAATTCCAAATAAGCTTTTTAATATTTAGAGATAATGTCAACTCAGACACTGTTTTAAGTTGTTAAACAATGATATGGATTGTCATTCAGGGATTTTTGAAAGAAGCACTTACTTAAGATGTGAGTAGAGCATACTTATTTAAAAGATGTGGAATATAGAAGTCCCTTGAGTGTCCCTGAAGTATGATAGCCAACATGGCTTTCTTAGCTACAAGTATTTCCACTGCACTGCAATGTCAGGAAAGCTGTGTAAAAGTGCAGTGTCCTGACGGCTTATGAGTACTTCCCCAAGTGGTTTCTATATCATGTCTTAAAAGTTTGTATGAGTTTTCAAATAAACTTCATAAATATAAACAGTGTATTAGAAGTGAATTTCAAATACTGGTGAACTAGCTCATAACAATTTTGTGGGGAAATAGAAAAAAAAAAGTACCCATTAATTAGAAATTAGGTATGGCTGTTATTATTATTATTATTGGAAAGAAGATGAAATTTCAAGTTCAAACACTCTTGATAAAGATGTCAATTGGAAATAAAATAGTGCTGTGTGGTAATTTGAACTACCTGGGATGCTGGAAGAACTGGATCCGGATTTAATGCTGGAGCTGGATAAAGAAGTCCAATCATAAGCGGGCTCTGTCCTCTTCAAGGCTTCTTGGTAGTTTGTATAGAGCTGCTTCCCATACTAAACATAAGAGGACAAATGTGCCATTTAACCCTGAGTGAGGATGTGGAAGGATGTGGGGAACAGAGGGAAACATTTGTGTGCAGAGTTCAGTTTGTATTAATACCTATAATACTCTACATAGCCCTTAATTTTATAAAGTTACATTAGTACTCATTTTCCTCAGTTGTAAGGACAGTAGAAGCTGATTATTGGCGTTTATAATAGAAATAAAAGTTTAAATACTCCAAGACATCTAGGGCTATATTCTTAGCACTATTCAGGGACAATGATTCAAATCTACTTGATAAATAACTGTAATTTAAATTTTTAATTTGGGGGCTGAAGAGATCTGTAAAAACAAGAAAACCCCATCTGCTTAGGCTAAACTTGGCTACATAATCACATAACATGAGAGACATGCCTATAGTCTGCACCACCACCCACTGAACTCTGTCCCTCCAAGACCAACTCTGCTGCCCAACCCCCTACACTTCAATATTCTCCCCATGGTCAGCCCTCCCCTGCAGCCTCAGCAGACTACATGGGCACAGGTACAAACCATACCAGTTGGGAGAACAGACTACACAGAGACAGGCATGATCCTCACCAGTTGAAAGAAAAGACGAGTAAACACCAGTGTAAAAATACACTCAACAGGTATTAGGCTTTGCTGACTCCCCCATGGGAGGCCTCACCTTTTCAGAGGAGGGGACAGGGAGTGAGTGGGGGAGGGCTGAGGAGGAGCCATGGGGGAATCTTTGGTTGATATGTAAAATGAAATTTAAAAAATTATTTAAAAAAAAATACATTCAACAACCAAAAGAACAATATGGGATTACTAGAACCCAGTGATCCTACAAGAGCAAGACCCAAACATTCCAATGCAGATTAGACACAAGAAAATGACCTTAAAAATAACTTTATGAAGATGATAAAGGCCCTTAAAGAGGAAATTAAAAATTCCCTTATGGAAATCGAGGGAAAGATAAACAAAAAATTGCAAGAAACCAATAAATCCTTTAAAGAAAGCCAAAACAACAACAATAATCATCAAAGAGGTGAAAAAAAATGGTTCTCAAGACTTGAAAATTGAAATAGAAACAATAAAGAAAACACAAACTGAGGGAATTTTGGAAATGGAAAGTCTAGGGATGCGAACAGGAATTACAGATGGCAACATCGCCAACAGAATATAAGAGATGGAAGAGAGAATCTCAGGCACTGAAGATTCAATAGAGGAAATAGTTATTCTTCAGTCAAAGAAAATGTCAAGTCTAATAAATTCCTAACACAAAACATCCAGGAAATCTGGGACACCATGAAAGGCCAAAACCTAAGAATAATATAAGGATGGAAAGAGAAGAATCCCAGCTGAAAGCCACAGAAGACATATTTAACAAAACCAAAGAAGACAACTTTGCCAACTTTGTAAAGGAACAAGAACATCAGACAGGCTGGACTAAAAAAGTAAATTAAGTCCCACACCATACAATCAAAACACTACAGAAGAAAGAATATTAAGAGTTTCAAAGGAAAAAGTCCAAGTAACACATAAAGGCAGACCTATCAGAATTACACCCAACTTCTCAGTGGAGACTCTAAAATCCAAATGACCCTGGACAGACATTTTGCAGAGACCACACATGCCAGCCCAGACTACTATACCCAGCAATGCTTTCAGTTACCATAGACAGAGAAAACAAGGTATTTCACGACAAAACCAGATTAAACTTTATCCACAAATTCAGCCCTACAGAAAGAAAGTACTAAAAGGAAAACTCCCCATGCAAGGAAGCTACCTAGCTATATCCATGAAAACATAAGCAATAATCTCACACCAGCAAAACCCAAAAAAGGGAAACACACAGACACTACCACCAAACCCTGAAATAACAGGAATTAACAATCACTGGTCATTAACATCTCAATATCAATGGACTTGATTCACTAATAAGAAGACACCAGCTAACAGAATGGATATAAAAACAGGATCCGTCCTCCTTCTGCATACAAGAAACACGTCTCAATGTCAAAGACAGATATTGCCTCAGAGTAGAGGGTTGAGAAAAGATTTTCCAATCAAATGGACCTAAGAAGCAAGCCAGTGTAGCTACCTTTATACCTAACAAAGCAGACTTCAAACTAAAACTAATTAAAAGAGATGGAGAAGGACATTTCATATTCATCAAGATGAAGTCTCAATTCTAAACATCTATGCCAACAACACAAGGGCACCCACATTTGAAAAAGAAACATTACTAAAGCTTAAATCACATACCTCACATATTAATAGTGGGAGACTTTAACATCTCACTCTTACCAACAGACAGTTCTGCCAGACAAACTTAACAGAGAAACAAGGAAACCAGCAGATGTTATGACTCAAATGGACTCAATTGACATCTACAGAACATTTCACCCAAACAAAAAGGTGCTTCTTCTCAGCACCTCATGGAACCTTCTCTAAAACTGATGACATACCCCATCATAAAGCAAATCTCAACATATACCAAAAAAGAATTGGAATGCCCCCTTTTATCTTATTGGATACAACACCACAAACTACAGAAAGCCTACAAAGTTGTGGAAACCAAACAACTGTCAACTGAATCACTACTGGGTCAGGGAAGAAAAAAAGAAAGACTTCCTAGGATTCAATGAAAATGGATTCACAACATACCCAAACTTATGGAACACTATGAAAGCAGTGCTAAGAGGAAAGAAGGTTCATAGCACTAAATGCCTACATTAAAAAACAAAACAAAACAAAAACAAAAACCTACCTCACACTAGCAACTTAAGAGCATACTTGAAAGCTCTAGAACAAAAAGAAGCAAACTCACCCAGGAGGATGAAATAACCAAATTCGCTTTGCAGGAAATAAACTCTGAAATGAAATCAATAAATTAGAAATGAAGAAAGCAATACAAAGAAGAATCAATGAAACCAACAGTTGGTTCTTTGAGAAAAATCAAGGTAGAGAAACCCTTACCCAAACTAACCAGAGAGAGAGAATGAATCCAAATTAACAGAATCAGAAATGAAAAGGGAGCCATAACAACAGGCACTGAGAAAATCCAGAGAATCATTAGGTCATATTTCAAAAACTTGTAATCCACAAAATTAGAAAATCTAAAAGAAACAGACAATTTTCTTGATAGATACCAAATACCAAAATTAAATGAAGGCGAGATAAACAATTTAAATAGACCTATAACCCTTAAGGAAATAGAAACAGTCATTAAAAGCCTTCCAACCAAAAGGTTTCAGCACAAAATTCTATCAGAATTTCAAAGAGCTAACACCAATACTCAGATTTGTTCCACACAATAGAAACAAAAGGAACATTGCCAAATTCGTTTTATGAGGCTACAGTCACCCTGATGTGTAGGCGGAGTTTACCCACAAGGATACCAATACCAGATAGATATTTATTAGAATATAAACCAACACTCACGGTACAGGCAACTGATTACAATAGCACCTGAACAGGGACCGGAGTCTGCAGACGGACGGACGATGGGAACCTCCTTCCAGCAGCCAGGAACCAGCAAGAGAGCCTCTCAGCGTCCCGGCAGCCCCTTATCAATGGGGTTGGCCACACCCCCTCCAGGAGCCCAGGACCCTGGATAAGCTTCCCTGGACCCCCACCAGCTGACACCCGAATCCCACAACACTGATGCCCAAACCAAACAAAGATGAAACAAAGAAAAAGAACTACAGACCAATTTCCCTCATGAATTGATGCAAAAATACTCAATACACCAAATCCAAGAACACCCCCCGAAAAAAACCAAACAAAAAACCCTCCCCACAAAACAAAAACAAAAACCCCCAAATCATCCACCATGATCAAGAAGGCCTCATTCCAGAGATGCAGGCATGGTTTAGCATATAAAAATCTGTCAATGTAATCCACCATATAAACAAACTGAAAGAAAAAACCACACTCATTAGATGCTGAAAAAGCTTTTGACAAAATCCAACATTCCTTCATGAAAAAGGTTCTGGAGAGATCAGGGATGTAAGAACTATATCTAAACATAATAAAAGCAATATACAGCAAAATGACAGCCAACATCACAATAAATGGAGAGAAACACAAAGCCATCCCCCAAACTCAGAACAAGGCAGACTGTCCACTCCCTCCATATCTAGTCATTATAGGACTTGAAGTTCTAGCTAGAGCAACAAGGCAACAAAAGAAGATGAAGGTGAAACAAACTGGAAAGGAAGAAGTCAAACTTTTGCTATTTGCAGATAATAGGATAGTATATGTAAGTGACTCCCAAAATTCTCTAAGGGGACAGCTGATAAGTACCTTCAACAATGTGGCTGGATACAAGATTAAATAAAAACTCAGTAGTCCTCTCATATACAAATGATGGGTGGGCTGTGAAAGAAGTCAGAGAAACCACCCTTTACAAAGGCCACAAATAACATAAAATACCTTAGGGGTAACTCTAATCAAGCGACTGAAAGACCTGTATGACAAGTCTTTGAAGAAAGAAGTTGAAGAAGATAACAGAAAACAGAAAGATAGCCTATGCTTATGGACTGGTAGGATTAACATAAAATGGCAATCTTACTAAAAACAATCTACAGATTCAATGCAATACCCACTAAAATTTGAAAACAATTCTTCACAGACCTTGAAAGAACAATACCCAACTTCATATAGAAAAACAAAAACCCAGGATAACTAAAACAATACCATATAATCAAGGAACTTCCGAAGGTATCATCATTCTTGACTTGAAGCTCTATTACAGAGCTATAGAAATAGAAACAGCGTGGTATTGGCATAAAAACAGATAGGTGGATCATAGAATAGAATCAAAGACCCTGATGTAAATCCACATTCTTATGAACACCTGGTTTTTGACAAAAACCAAAATTATACAACGTAAAAAGAAAGCATTTTCAAGAAATGATGCTGGCATAACTGGATGTTCGTATGTAGAAGAATGCAAATAGATCTATATTCATTGCCCTGCACAAAATTCAAATCCAAGTGGATCAAAGACCTCAACATAAATTCAGTTACACTGAGTCTGAAAGATGCGAAAGTGGGAAGTAGCCTTGAACACATTGGCACAGGAGACCACTTCCTAAATATAATACCAGAAGCACAGACACTGAGAGCAAACAATTAATAAATGGGACCTCATAAAACTGAAAAAAGACATTGTCATAAGGTAAATTTGCAGCCTACAGAATAGGAAAGATTTTCACCAACCCCACATCTGACAGAGTGCTGATCACCAAAAATATAAACTCAAGAAACTGGACATCAAAATACCAAGTAATCCAATTAAAAAATGGGGAATGGATTTAAACAGAATTCTCAACATTAGAATCTCAAATGGCTGAGAAACTTCAACATCCTTAGCTATCAGAGAAATGTAAATCAAAACGACTCTGAGACACCATCTTATACCCGTGAAAATGGCTAAGAGCAAAACCACAGATGACAGCCTATACTGGAGAGGATGGGTGTGGAGCAAGGGGAAAACTCTTCAAATGCTGTTGGAAGTACAAACTTACACAGCCATTTGGAAATCATTATGGCAGTGCCTCAGAAAATTGGAAATAAGTCTACCTCAAGACTTAGCTATACCAAACTTGGGCATCTATCCAAAAGATGCTCCATCATACCACAGGGACATGTGCTCAACTATATTCATAACAGCATTGTTTGTAACAGACAGAACCTAGAAACAACCTATATGATCCTCAACAGAAGAATGGATAAAGAAAATATGGTACATTTACACAATGGAGCATTACTCAGCAGTAAAAAAACAATGACATCATAAAATTTTCAGGTGAATGGATGAACTAGGAAAAAAGAAAATCATCCTGAGTGAGGTAACCCAGACCCAGAAAGATAAACATGGTATGTACTCATTTGTAAGTGGATATTGATGTAAAGCGAAGAGTAACCATGCTACAATCCACAGCCCCAGAGAAGCTAGGTAACAAGGAGGACACTAAGAGGGAAGTTGGACTTCCCTGTGAAGGGGAAATAGATGAGATCATCCCTGGGTAAACTGGTGGTGGGGGGATTGGAGGGGAGGGGATGGGAAATGAGGACTCAGGTTGGTCGAGTTGGGGGGAGGGACAAAGAGAGAGAGTAATGAAAGAAATATCTTGATAGAGGGTTAGGAACAAACCTGGTGCCAGGGAAACTCCAGCAACCCACAAGGATGACCCCAGCTAAGACTCTTAGCAATAATGGAGAGGGTACCTGAACTGGCCTCCTATAACCAGATTGGTGACTACCCTAATTGTCAACAGAGTTTTCATCCAGTAACTGATGGAAGCAGACTCAGTGATCCACAGCCAAGCACTGGGCAGAGCTCCTTGAGTCCAGTTGATGGAGGGGAGATTGTACGAGAAAGAAAGGAGGGGTCAAGATCATGACAAGAAAACCTACAAAGACAGCTGACCTGAGCTAACGGGAGCTCAGGCTCTGAATCAATAGCTAGGGATTGTGGGGATATGTTTCAAATATAATAAAAACAGCCAGAGATATCAGAGGATAGATCCACCTCTTCCAGTCTTATTTGAAACATATCCCCACAAGGGATCCTACATGGAACTGACCTAGGCCCCCTGCATGTAGGTAGGTAACAGTAGTGTAATTTGGTCTGTTTGTGGGGTCCCTAGCAGTGGGATCAGGACCTGTCCCTGGCACATGAGTTGACTTTTTGGAACCTATTCCCCATGTAGGGATGGCTTGCCTAGCTGTGATGCAGAAAGAGCAGCTTGGTCCTGTGCAATGTGACATGGAATGCTCTGCTGACTCCCTTGGGGGGTCTGCCCATCAGTGAAGGGCAGAGGAGTGAATGGGAGGGTAGACAGAAGGTGGGGGAGGAGAAACTGGTTGGTTTGCAAAATAAATGAAATAATTTAATAAAAAAGATATAATGCAGGCTCCAAAGTAGAAATAAATGACTTTGATATCACATAAGTTATTATCAGAAATATCTTTACATATACATCAGCATATTTCCAAACCACCAAGGAAAAGGGGTGTTAAAACATGAACTTAGGCCTAAGAAACCAGAGACTAGCAAAACAATCAGAACCACCATCAACAATCCAAAGCATCTAATTAATACTGTACTATTCCAGCCTTGAACAAAAAAGAAATGCACCTTTGCAATTCTGATTCCATTGACCCACTGATGCAGTGTCCTCACATCGTCACAGCAAAGGTACTTGATATACTGCGACTTCTTCTGGATCTGTGGGTGCTACAAAGAAAAGGCAGAATCCAGTAAAGCATTCTGGAGAACTGGCGCTTCAACATACTGTGATAAGGTATAGTCTTAGAGAAATGACAAACGGTGCATACTTTTTTTCTTGTTTGTTTTTCCAGACAGGGTTTCTCTGTGTGGCCTTGGCTGTCCTGGAACTCACTCTGTAAACTAGGCTGGCCTCAAAACTCAGAGATCTGCCTGCCTCTGTGCTGGGATTAAAGGCATGCACCACTATGCCCACCTCAGTGCAAACTTCTTATAAACCATAAAGTGGAATAAAACTCCATATTTCTATTTATTTTTTATTTTTATTTTATATATATTGGCATTTTTGCCATGGGTGTTTGGTGTTTCACCACAGGTGTTGGGGCCCCGGACCTGGAGCTACAGACAGTTGTGAGCTCCGATGTGGGTGCTGGGAATTGAACCTGGGTCCTCTAGAAGGGCATTCAGTGCTCTCTACTGCTGAGCCATCTCTTCACTCCCCCCCACCTTTTAAATAAAGTATATGTCATGTTAAATTTTAAGTCAAGGTGTCCATGTAAACCTTCCTACTTGAAAAGTTCTCAAATATCTCCTTTTACATATCAAAGAAAAACTATCATGATTCACAGTAGAATGTAAGACTGGAAATGGAAAAGAAACGTTTATCTAGGAAATCATGGTTTAGAAACTCGGGAGAAGGGCCTTCCTTGTGGGTAAACAACTACAGCAGGCATATAAGGAATGTACATAGCACAGCACTCAGGACAGCAGTCTGTGGTCACACCTGACTGGTAGATTTCTTTATAAAAGTGCAGTGTGCACTCTTTGGTGGGACAAGAGGACAGTGTTGACATTTACTCTGTCCCTGCAATAGTTACTTTATTAGAAATTAAAATAAGAGAAAAAAATTAAGATAAATCTCAAGGCTGAGACAGAAGGAGCCCAGGTTAGAAGCTAGCTTGGGTTACACAGCAAGGTTGTCTCAAAATAATGAAGATAAGCCACACACATACACACACACACAAACAACGCCCCCCCAACCAAGACAAGTTAAACAAGCTAGCTGTTCCTATAACTAAAGCTAATGATGTATTCGTGTTATCTAAGAAAGTTTAATTAATAAAGAAATAAAGGACTGCTATGATAACACACCATCTTATCAGAATCTGACTCCAAATCCTAAACCAATGGTACTCCTGAAACCCAGCTAAGACTTCTCACAGAAAAAGTATGATACAAACATACAGACTCAGCAGTACCAAGTCTCCTGAAGATAGAGCCACTGAGTGTAACTCAATTCTCTCAGTTAATTCTTCCTAAATCCTCATAGGCTGTCTTTATAAATATTACTTTTGATTATTAAAAATGCTTCAAAAATGCCCAGCCCATTCCTCACTAGTGTACGGCCACAAGTATGAGAAACTTAAGTCTGACTGAGGGAGAAGAAAACTCCCTGATAACAGCATAAACTACACAAAACATTTTTCAAGGACAGGGTCTGGCTCCAACTCTCGATGCTCCCGAGAGCTGAGATTATTAGTGTGAGCCACTAGGCCTCCCTTGACCTTGTTCCCAGAGACTAGGGTGGAGCTAAACAGATGCTGACCCTGAGCCACCCCTGGTCCTCCTACTTTTCTAAGTGTCAAGTAACCTACTCTGATGTCCATTACAATCCCCAGAGCTCTATTACCTTTAAAGCCAAACAACAGTCTGTGGGTGCTTTGTATTTGCTCCGATAGTCCTGCCCATAGTATACATTTACATGATCCAGTTGGAGAAAGCACACCAGGTCCCGAGATACCTAGGAAAAACACCCCAAAGATTAATTTAATAATGCAAATAAGCAAGTATCCTACCAGGAAAGGGTTTTTAGTTGAGAATCCAACTCTTATCAGGTAGAAAGAAGGTTATAAGATTTTTCTTCATCTACACTATAACAAAAAAATGCAGTCCACTTTGCTTGTTACAGAAATTCCTAATGAATATTGATTTTCATAATAGACATAGAACACAATAGAAGGTAACAGGTAACAGAAGAACAGTGCTTTTAGGGAAGAACAAGAAGCTACCAAACAGCTGAAGGGCTGTAAATACAAATCTCAAATACAGTGATTCTCAACCAGGAATCACCTCAGCAGGCAGAGGTAACAACTAACACTCATGGTTTATAGGCCTAGATGATACTGTAAGTACTTAGACAGCTCTGACCCCAGATAGGCACAAATGACAGCATAGACTTCCCCAAAAGTACATTTCTCAAGACTGAAGTCAGTGTAATCCTAGAAAGTCATTTTCCCTGGTCCCCCAAATAATACAGCTCTATAGGCGATGAGGTGATGCATCCCTATAAGCCCAGTACCTGAGAAGTGGAAGAGGGAGTGTCATGAGGACCAGGAATTCAGTCTGAGGCCAGCCTGAGCTACATGAACAAGATCCTCCCTTAACAACAACAAATCCAAAGAGAAAAGAAATGGTAGAGAATTGAGATGAACCCAGCTAATGAGCGAAGAAGTGGACAGTTTTTAGCTCCCTCTTCTTTACAACAGATAAAAAAATTATCTTCTGTGTCTCTTACATAGGTACAGCAGTGTTCTTACTATGGAGTAGACACAGCTAGGATAATGTGGGAAGTACAGGAGTGCAGAGAAGCGGCAAACCTTTGCTTTTCCTTTAGGGACATAGTAGATGCCAGATGCTCGCAAGAGAAAGTAACGCTTTTTCCAGGACTTCTTGCCATCGTCTTTCAGCCACAGGACTCCTTCAATTTCTGGGACAGTTACAGAACTTCCACAAAAACACTCCTTTTTAAAAAAATCATTTGGAAAGATTTATGATCTGTATATTTTTAGAAAATGATTTACCTACTCCTGTGAGATATTTAACACTAAGTAAAGCAAAACAGTTTTGTATTAAAACCACACTAGCTTTCTGATAGACCATTCTATTCTAAACACAGCAGAAATAAACGTACTTTATGGAATTACTGTGGCAATCCTAAAGGGTTTAGTAATAAGATGTGCCGTAGGGCTGGGAAAGCAGCCCGGTGGGTAAGAAGAGTGTTTGCTGTGGAAGCAAGAGGACTGCGGGTCTGGGCCCCACCACCTTATCAAAAGCTCAGAAGGTGAGCTTCACTTCAGAGGGGCTAAGAAGACACCTGGTATTCTCCTCTAGCCTGTGTAATCCTGAATGCTCATGTACATACATAAAACACACACCAAAGTACACAAAATGTCTGCCTCCCAGTGCTGGGGTTAAAGGTGTCATGACAGAGGCAGGCAGATCTCTGTGAGTTCCAGGCCAGCCTGGTCTATAGAGTGAGTTCCAGAACAGTCAGGGCTACACAGAGAAACCCTGTCTTGAAAAACTAAACAAAAAAGACTACTTCCCTATGAACTCAACTGAGTTGCATATAACACTACTGAGCCCCACTTCTTTCTGTGTGTTTGTGATGTGTGGAGGCTAAAGGCTGATGTCAGGTGTCTTCCTCAGTTGCCTTCCACCTAAGTTTTTGAGACAGGGTCTCACTAAGCCTACAGCTCAAAGGCTAGGCCAGCTGGTTAGTGCATACCAGCAATCTGCTTCAATTACAAATGCACATTCCCCTGCCTGGCTTTTATGTAGGTGGCTGGGACCTCATGCTTGCTCAGAAAATAATATTGCCAGTGCCATCTGACTCTGGAAAAACTGATATAACTAGCACAGCCATATTTTTCTCTTCCTCCTATCTGGAAACCTTTAAAGGTCATTATTCCTTTTAATCCACTAAAATATTGCTCAGCAAAAACAGTTTAACAGAGGTTTATTAGAGGCTCAACATGTACACACAGAACACTGATGGAGCTGACTTCTAAAAAATGCTAACATTACAATTTAAAAATGTACAAAGAAGGGAGAGTGAGTTATACCTCTAACAGCACTTCTTTGTTTCTGTCTGCCATCTCAACTGTTTCTTTTTTCCCAAGAAGATAATTCTAAAAAAACAAACGAAACAAAAAACAATGAAATGAAAATTAAAGGATGAACTCATTCTAACTTCTTTGGGAGTAAACACATATTGTTTTCTCTAGAGAAGCAGTCAGTGTACAGGAAAAGGAACTACTTCAAAAGGCTCCTCCATATAAACACCATCATAAAAATGGTCCTCATCTACCTCCATCTTACCCAAAACACATGCTATAAAGTATTCCATAGGCTGAGGTGACAATATCTGCAACAGCAAATATTTTGGGATATTTAGTTATATAAGTAGACCCACAAGCATTATACATTAAGTAGAAGGAATCAGGAAAGATTTCCTGAGATATGCTAAGCCAGCATATAGTTCTATTCTGGACCTAGTATGCTCTTCTAGATGATGATTAATAGTCTGGCTTTTTAAGAGAAAACTTCAGTTCTGCTATGGCTACAACAGTCTCACTTGCTTGGTTTAATTAAAACCTGAACTGTAATCATTAGTGTAACTCTTCCTTCAGTCTTTTATAAAAAGATCTACAGACACTCCTCAAGATACGTAATTCAAACAACCCCAGCATGGAGTCTGAGAGAAAAGCAGCGCCTTACACTGCTGCTGTTTTGCTGTTCTCTCATCACTGCCTTTTACTGCGGAGTCCTGCTTTCCCTGGCCTACTGGGGAGCACACAGGAGTGAGGCCAGGAGCGGAGGGGAGGAAATAGGACAACGAAAAGAAGGAAGTCTGTCTGCAAATGCTATAAAGAGCATATTACTCTCTCCGCTAATTTTTTAAAAAGCACAGGTGTTGTGAACTAACCCAACAGACAATAAATAAACAAAGGCATTATGTAATTCACCAAAGAAATTAGAATAATCAGCTAGATAAACCCCGCTGGCCTGCTTTGGTGAAATGAGAACCTCAAATGTTAATGAAGCTCAAGAAGCTCTGGATTTACTGAAGAAACCTAGTAACCCCCTGGAACTATTTCTGCTTCTACCAGAGTTCACCCCACGTGGGACTGGGGACAGTGGCCTGACACCTGGCCTCAGCTACTGTCACCCCAGCAGTAATGAATGCTCCGGTGGGGTCTGCAGCTATAGTGACCAGTCATGGCCGCCAGTCTTTCAAGTCTACTGACTCAGCACTTAAAAGTTCGTCTTACCTGTGGGTTTTTAAAAAGTGCATATTTTTCAATACGCTCCATAAATATAAGCTTGTTTTGGCTATCTCTTGTCCAGTTAAGAAGATTTTCAACCAAATTTTCATGGTCTTCAAAGATTCTCTCTGTTCCAAAATTAAATTCCAGTCTTTTGTTAGTATTCATCAAAATTACATGCAAGGTAAGATAAATCTTATCAGAATTACAGAATTTTTGTGAGCATAGAGACCAAAGGTTGATGATGGGTATCATCCTCAATTGCTCTCTACCCTACATTTTGAAACAGTCTCTCACTGAACACGGAGCTCACCAATTCAGGTACACAGCAAGCACCCACTATCTTCCTTTCTCTGTCTCCCTAGAGCTGGAATTAGAGTTACATGTTTTGGTAACTGGATTTTGTTAAAAACGTGGGTTCAGGGTGATATGTCATACACACACACAGAAATAATACTGGAATATGTTAAAAGTATTCTTTCAGATCTATTGATGTGTTTTGTTTTCCCTTAAAGACTCTATACAAACACCAGTAAATGTAACAATATCAGATCAGGAAAGACGGCTCAGCACCTCCAGTGCTAAACAGTGCTCTGACACCCCCATCTGGCTTCTCCATGCACACACATATACATACACTCAGATACAGAAAATAAATAAATGAAAAAGTAAAAATCTTCAAGGATAGTTTTTAGTAAATGTATTTATGCCGCTCTTATTTTTAAAAAGGCATTTTGTCACCATTAAGAAACTTTGCTTTAATAATTTTAAAATATGAAGCGAACAGGAATTCATCTTTTATTCAAAGAACTCTCCAAATGCACTTAAAAAAATTTAAAAAGCCAGATTTTAAAGGGATAAAGAGCTTGATAATTTTATAGAAGAAAGCATAAATGTCTCAAAAAGGTTCTATCATTATGAATGAAGATTTAGGATTACATAGGCACTAAGAAGCAATTAAGGCAGTGGCATTACTAACCCATCTGTAACTCAGAAATGGTCTCCACCAGTGACCAGTCTAAGCTGTAGCCACAGTGAGATTTGTCCATGAGGTTGTCCAGCACTTGTCTCACTGTCTGTCTCTCATCCACCATCATTGTTTTAGAGCTGTCATCTGACATGTGCACCCTGATCACCAGCTGTAACGGTAAGAACGCAATTCAATGGTAATTTAAAAAGCAGTATTCTAGAAAACTATTTTTCCAGTATTAGCATTCTGATTCAAGTCTTTAAAAATAAACTGACACATATTATGACTATGCTGGCCTTATTATTTTACCTTAAAGGTAAAATCTGAGTGTAAAGAAACTGCCTACATACATTTTTAAGTCTTTAAAATATAAGATTATTGTGCTGAGATGATTCTTCTCACTGTTTTTGTTTGTTTTGAAAGCAGTCAGAAGCCTTTATTCAATATGTGAGGGACAGTACAAATCAGATGTGCCGCACACAGTGGGCCTGAGTGAGGCACTTCAGAAGCTGCCCAGAAACAAAGGCTGGCTTTCATAAACAGGAAGAACACATCCTATATAAACAAGGGGAGTCTCACTGCGGCAAGACAGAGCAGGAAAGGACATAAGCATTCAAACCCAGCAGAGGGCCACACATCACCTTTTTCACTTGAGCCTCTTTAATTTTCTCCAGGGCAACTCTGATCTTGTCAGCTTTCAGTTTCGCTGCCTGTTCTTCCTGTCAACACAGAGGGCAAGTACTGAATCTCATTAAAAACATGTTACACTCCATTGTAAAACAAGCAGACATATTGTAACAAGAGAGCACAGGTACAAGAGTAAGATTAGATTCCATATTCCAGAGAAAAAGAGAAAAATCTGCACTGCAGTAAGTTAAGTTCGATTCTGTCAACATAAAGCAAATGGCTTTCAAGCACTGGGTTTGGGGAAATATGCTGCATAATGCCCCCTGCCTTCCTATTTGCTACATTCTCATAACCGTTCTGACTTCAGACTCCCTTCAGAGTTTATGCAAGATTTTTACTGTTTTGTTTTCTTACACTGAAAATTTACGATCACTGTAAAAATATGTACAGCAAAAATCAATCAATTTATTTGTAATAATATAAAACCCTTATTTAAAAAAAATAAGTAAAGATACTAATATTAATTCTCATTAATATACTAATACAAATAAGAGGTTGACTTACATTCTAAGTTGTACTGATTTGGAAAATCATGGAACACAATCACACCAGTAAATTCTAACTTAATCCATCAATAAGATCTTTTTAAATGCTAAATAAAACTTTACAAATAATTTAATTGTAATTCTACTTCAGAAAACCTATTATAAACTATAGTAAAAATTGTAAAGAACTAAAAATAAAGCATTGTCAATTTTTCTAATAGCATATAGTATTCTATACTAGTTAGTACTTACTGGCAACTTCCAGCAATAGGCCATAATAAACACTGCAGCTGTAATATTCAATTTAAAAAGTCACACAAGTAAACTTCTGTTAATAAAGGACTATGTTCTCTTTCTAAGCTTACTATTGCAAAACATTAAATATTCATCTAACTTCTATAATCCTTTTATATATATCTTTCTTTGAAAAACAAAAACATAAGAAAAACCTAATTTTATGAGTCAAACTTTATCTTCTCTGGACTGTGCCCCAAACTCCACAATCCATATACTACTGTCCATAAAAAGCTAATACTTCCAGAGTAGGAAAAACACAAAATCAAAACAACTAAATCTATTTATGGATTTTTTTTCCTATTCACCAAAATTCTGATGGTTTTCTTCTCTTTTCATTTCCTACTAGGCTGTCTCTCCTTACAAGCTTAAGTTACTCCTGTGGACTAGAGAGTGGGCAGGGAAAGGCAGTGAGCTTACATCCAGAAATTGGATCCCTTTCAATGAACGGAGCCACTGAATTAGCAGAACGACTGAGGCCTGGAAACCCAACAGTCAAAGAACAAAGAACTTTATTTTAATAACAAAAAGAATTAATACTTAGTTCTTGTACTATTATAGATATATTCCTATAACTAAAAGATTAAATAATTTAGTCCTCTCCTTTATGCAAATAAATAGCACCATAAATTATGTAGATTATATTTTGATGTAAAAATTTTTCTTTGAAAAACAGGTTGTAAGAAACTTAAGCTAGTGTCATTAAAATTTTCTAGAACTGAGAAACAAAATCATTGTTAAGTAAATTATCAAAAATGCAATTTTGATGAATACAGAAAGTCTCTATAATTTGAAATACTTTAAACTGTATAACTGATTTCATAAAAAAGAATTAGAAAGCATTCACCACCACCTCATTGTTTTATTGGCATGAATGACAGCTTTAGATTAATAACATTCACCAATGTATTCATTTACAGGTTTCATTTATGTCTCTGAAAAATAAGTTTGAAGTCTGCTCAGGAGAAACTGAATTTGAATCAATGTTTTTTGTATATTTGAAATATGAACGTGAACTTTCAAAAATAAATATTTAAAAATAAATTTGCCATTATTTTATTTTATGTGTAGAGGCAGTTTGGCATCCATGTATATTGTGTAGTGTAGTCCATTGTGTGTACTGCCTGTAGAGGTCAGAAGAGGACACTGGATTCCCTAGAACTGGAATTATACATGGCTGGGGGCTGGGAATAGAACCTGCACTGAGTCATCTTTCCAGAAAATACATGAAAAGCTAGTCAATAGTCCTTGTCATTCGAAAAGTGTAAGTTAATAATAATAAAATACATTTACTGCCATGCCCCAAAGCAACACCAAATAGTGGTGAGGATGTGGAACCTTAAGAACTGCTGTTTACTATTAGTGAGAACACAAAATGGTTCAGCCACTTTGGAAGACAATTTGGCTGATTCTTACAAAATCAAATGTACTACTGCCTTATAAACTACATACTTATAGGTATGTAAAAGTACTACATACTTATAGGTATTCATTCAGATTAGCTGCAAACTTTTGTTTACAGAAAAATGTGCGCACAATGCTTATATATGCTCTATTCATAATTCCCTGCAACAAAGATGTCTTCTAATAAGTGAAGAGATAAATTATGTTGCATACTGACAATTAAATATTATTCAGCACTAAAAAGAAATGAGCTATGAAAAAATGAGCCATCATGCAACAAGAGGGCACCGAGGGATTGTAAACAAATTCAATCTGCAAAAGTTACATACCTATAATTAATCCTGCCTATACTGTGCTCTGGAAAGGGCACCAAAAAGTATAGTTTATATGTCAGCATGTCAGAACCCCAAATTTGCTCCAAGGATGTTTAAAAAGGAATAAATGAAATTAAATATTGAACTTTTATTAGTTACATATGCAAGAATAGTATTTGCATGTTGCCATTTTACTTTAGTATACTACTCTATATCAATTCCATGATAGGTTTATCTTAATTAAATTCATAGATTAGTTCCAGCTCCACACATTGGAAGTACTAAGAAGTAAGAAAACTGGGTAGCAATTCACATATATTTAACCAATTACATTCTCACACAACAATAAGAAGTCATTTTTTAAAAATGCAAAACTACATAAAGCTTTTCTAAAAAAAAATTCAAATTCACTTGTTAGCTATAGAAATTGGTCAATATAATTTCCTTTAAAAAAGTGTTAAGTAACTATCAGTGGGCTACATCTCTGGTACTTACAGACTGGTCTATAAAGTAATATCAAATTAAAGAACTAGCTATTTTAATTTCGAAATAGGTAAATTTTAGTTTATTCTTTTTCTTTATTATAAAGCCAATCTTTCTAAAAACTTTTGAACAAACAACTGGTTACAGTTGGATTTAAACACTGTTACTGGAAGAAACTAAATAAAAACAATGAAACAGCATGATCTATGTTTCCTGTGGGCCTCTTTTTCTTCCTCTATGAGTTCTGTTTGTGTTTTTTAACCATCACAATATTGGGGGAAAAGAAACCTTTTTTGTTTTGCAGTAAGAAGATAGATTACTAAATCTGTGTTGATGTGTTTGGATAATACTTGGAAGACTTCCAGGCATTATTTAAAGGCAATGCTAGCTGTGTTCACTAATGCAGAGGGCAAAGCTTCCTCAACTGTTTTCTGCTGACCAGCTCAGATCTTCTGGCCCATATTTTTTGACTCATGTTGTCTCACAATTATCCTAAACATAGTAAGCTATACCTCACTCATAAAAACAAACAAACAAACAAAAAACAGCAACAACAAAATTCTCTCTCTTACTTTTTCTCTTAAAAGAATAAGAAACAACTCATTCTCTACTGAAAACTCCTGTGGTGACTATCAACAACCATCAAATGTCAAGCCTCCTCAAATTCGCGCATAGCACAAAGCTGGGTAAAGACCCTATGATTAAGTGAAAACCAAGGCTGAGTTACACGGTGTAACATTCTCTGGGTGTAAATGTCAGAGTGTCAGAACTGAGAGGGATAATAATGACTTCAGCTGAGAATCTAAGATTTTATATGTTCAGAACAAACATAATGAAATTAAGGCACTAAATAATGGTTTGCAATTTCTCTGGAAGACTGTAACAGTTAAAAAGTAACAAATTAACCCAGGGAACTTGAAGTAATAATTTAATGTTCATTGGATGGTCTACTGTATAATACTGTCCAGAATCAAAATAATTGTAGTTAACTACTTCTCTGAAAAAAGAAAAACAAAAAACCATGAAATTATATTAAAACTCTCATAAAGAGAACTAACATTCTCTAAAACTTGATGAATCACAAGTTATGTTGTATATGTCTAGTGCAAATTCAAAAATACAAGGCTTGTATGATTATTATAGGCAGTGTACCAACTAAAACTCATAAAGATTTCTGTCTTAAGATCATACACATATTTATGGCAGAAAGCCAGATTTTCTACCATAACATAGGTTGGTAAGTTAGCAGTGCACACACTTGGGGGTGAAGGTATAGCTTAATGGCAGAGGACATGTTGGGTATATGAGAGGTTCAGAACTCATTACCTAGCACCAGAAAGAAGGGTACATAGTTCACAAGAGCCAGGTGTTCTAATAGAGGGCTCTGACAACATCAGCATTAAAGTTCAACTCAGTTCTATGGTCCAGGTTGCTTAGGGATGTATGCCACCTTTTCAATGCCATTTCAGGCCCATTCTTAAGGGTTTGGGTTCTACAATACTGAGTCACATTCCTGCTCAAATGTCCCACTGCACAAGCAGGGTACTATACCTGCAGTGGTAGATCTGGTTAACAACAGATGTGAACCTGATCTACTGTCAGTAGCACTATAAGCTGTAGGTATAAAAGTTCTTATTTCAATCTGTACTGCTGTTTCCTTGGCAGGAGGGGATGAGAAGTTACTAGCATGTTTTAATCTCAAACTTACCAAGTAAAATTCTTTATGTGGGAAGAACTTGTTTACTGCCCATAATTTCTAGGACCATACACATTGGCACATATAAAATACTCAATAAATAAAAGTTAAATGGATCCTGCTACTTTCCTCCAATAGCTTCCCACTGCATTTATAGAAATATAAATGTCCTAGTAGGCCTTGAATCATCTGGCTCTTATTTATGTCTATCCAATATTCACTGGATGTTCTGCTGTATAATGCTGCTCTGAATCAAAGTAACTAGAGTCAATTATTTCTCTGAAGAAATCATGAAATTATATTAAACTCTCAAAAAGAGACCTAACATTCATTCTCTAAAACAAGTTATGTTATATATGATATCAAAAAAAAACACTTGTTCCCCTTCATTACGGTCATGTCAACAACACAGACTTCTCAATTATGACAAGGCCTTGTTCCCTCAGCCTACCACACGGAACACACCTTTCTTCTAAGTTGGGCTCTTCTACTCCTCTAGGCTTTAGCTTCAGTTTCATCAACCGCAAGGGGCTTTTCTGCCCTCACCATCAGTGAACAGATTCGACTCTATTTCTATTTCTTGGTTTCCTTCATAGCTTTTAACAAAGTTTAGGTATCTTTACACACACACAGACACACACACAGACACACATGACACACACACATACAGACACACATGACACACACACACACACACACACACACACACGAGACACACACACGACACACACACGACACACACGCACACATACACACAGACAGACACACACATACACACACATCACACACACACATCACACACACACACACACACACACACACACACACACACACACACACACACACACACACACACACACACACACACACACACACACACACACACACACACACACACACACACACACACACACACACACACACACACAAAAGCAGGGTCTCCTATACTCCCAGGCTGGTCTCACATTCATTGTATAACTAAGGATAGCTCTGAACTCCTGATCCACTTGCCTTTATTTTTAAGTGCTAAGATTACAGGTGTACTACCACAATGCCTGACTACTTTATCTTCATAATGGCTGTGTACTACTTATGAGTAAGGAATATGTCCACTTTACAGCATAGTATACTAACAGTAAGAGACTAGACAAATAGGCAAGAAGTGGTAAAATGTTAAACTCAACCTAGAGCAGTGTAAGAAAAGATGAGGGACAAGGTTAGAGACAACACTAGTGTGCAGGTAAGTGCAGGTTGTTCTGGTGGAGGCAACGGGGATGAGACAATGGTGAATCCAGTAAGATTTGAGGATCACAACAGGCCACTCTAGATGTGAGACACTAAGTGACAAGTACAGTGCCAGGCAATCAGAATGCTCAGCCTGTGTTACTAGGGGAGTGACAGTAATTTTGGGGCCCCAGGGAGAAGACGGGCAAGTTTCTGAAGAACTTAAGTGTTAGCAGTAAGATACTGATAACATTCAGAAAACCCTAATAGCTGCCAACTATCTGGAAATGCAGGGAGCAGGGACAGACATAGAGACAGTACACATGGCAGGAGCAAGCACTCTCTTCTAGAACAGATCCTAGTTAAGCTATAAGGGTGGACTCTTAAGACTAGAAAGTATGTGGATAAAACCTGCTTAGATTCCTTTACTGCTCTGACTTTTATGCTTCTGATTCTGGATTTTAGAAAGAAAATTTGGGGGAAAAATGCTTTATTATCTTTCAAGGGGCCTTTTTTTTTTTTTTGAGTTGCTTCTTAGAGGGATTTTGATTTTAGTCAGTTATTTTCTCTCCAGAGTTTATGCTTTGAATAAATTAAAGAGAAAAAATAAACCCTCAGACATAACATATATAGCTTCTACACTGTTTATTCTACAAATAAAAACTATAAGTCTGACATTCTTGCACTTAACATTGTGCTAGTTATAAATAAGATAATGATTAAGACAATGATTAAGAAAACAGCCATCCAACTTTTTAATTATTGTTATCTAATGAGAATTAATAAAAGATTTTAAGTTATAAAATAGTATCCCAGCAAAATCCAGCCAAACTTAATCAAAGTGAGGCTAGAAAACTGAGAAATTAAAGTTGTGAGCTTCTCTTCCAGTAAGACTAAGTTAATATAGATCAAAATTCTGTCTATGTAAGTAAATGTTGTAATTAAACCAGAGGTAATAGTGGAAGCAAGAGCTGTAAAGTTGGCAAAATTCATAGCATAAAACCACGAATAGCAAAAGTTAAGACGAAAGCAGTGTTTTTAGGCTTTGAAACACAATAGAAAATTTCTGTAGAAAAAGTACCACATACTTGGAAGAATATTAGTATCTGTAGAAGTTAGAAACAATAAGAAATTACTGAACATATTTTTGGCTCTGAATATCAATTGTCATTAGATTAGGCAGACAATTACCTTTAGCAAGAGAAACAGAATCCTGTACTAAAGACAGTGGCGCTATATAATAAGAAAGAGATGCGGATAGTAATGCAGTCCCAACCAGAGGCTATATTGTCTACAGGCAGTGGATAGTTACATGCACGTGGAAGACAGTGGCATCACCTTGGTCAGCAAGTGAGAAGGTTTTCCTGCAATGTTTCTCAGAAGAAGGGAGGTTTCCCTGTCCAGATAGGAGTGCTTGTGCAGGAAGAGAGAGAAAACAAAAAAGGCAATGAGAGAAGTCAGTGGAGGCCTTATGTGTCTTAAAATAAAATAGAGCAAGAATGACTCTATAATTAATCTCACATCTATCTTTGTAAACTGACTGAAATGTCCATCAACAAAAAAATATTCAAACAGCAACAACAACAAAGCTAAACCACCATCAACAACAGAAAGGTAAGAGGTAAAGGCTTGTCTGTGCCCACAGACATGTTCTGGGTGACTTGTTGATTTCTGGCTCTGAGAAACACATATAAAGATCACAGAACCAGGCTGGTTTACAAGCCAGTGGTCAGGAGAGCTGTGTGCACAAAGCACAAATAAAACTGTCAAAGGCTGACAGCTACAGTTCTCCTACTAAAAAATCTGTAAAAGGGTTACAGAGACTTAAACAGTATACTGTGTTAACAGACATTTAAAAGACTGCCAACCATTTCTCATAATTCAATGACAGCCACATCAAGAGGAAAAACACCCATATGTATTTTGCTTGCTATTCTGTTTGCAATAAAATTTTACTAATACATTAATTACAAGACAGTGTTATACAATGAAGGGTTTTCATACAAAATGAACACTGAATATTTTTCCCTTGAGCGGATTTAAACTTATTCAGTTAATATATTTTCCAGCAATGATGCAAATAACATGGTCCCTAACTACCAGCTATACTTTCTTAGTAACTTAAAGAAAAGATTCATTTTATTTGTAATTATGTGGATGTGTATCTGTAAGTATAGGTGTCTATGGGGACCAGGTTAATTAGATCCCCTGGAGTTGGAGTTGCCGGCAGACGTGAGCCACCTGGTGTGTGCACCAGGAACCTAACTTAGATTCTTTGGAAGAGCAGAACACTCTCCTTCTGAACAACTAATCCATCTCTCAAGCTCCTCTTGATAAACAACACGTTGTAATGCAAGCATACATAACTAGTATGTTTACCACTGG
The DNA here is from genome assembly GCA_033318265.1 of Phyllotis vaccarum. NCBI lineage: Eukaryota > Metazoa > Chordata > Mammalia > Rodentia > Cricetidae > Phyllotis > Phyllotis vaccarum. The sequence continues at coordinate 11,847,014 of JARWLC010000007.1, forward strand.
ACCTGCTTGTCTTGTCTGAGTTAGTATTTAATATTCACTTAAGAGATTAATGTGAACAGAAGCTATTTACCAAAAAGTGTTCCATAATGTTATATTTTTAAACCTAACTGTATCTAATTATTCTGACAAGTTCTCTGGGGGAAAAAGTCCAATAAATATATAAACAACAAAAATAAATCTAATAATGTGTGCTGAAGGGGATTCTTCATGATTATCACTAAAAAAGTCAAGCATTAAGAACCGAGAAAATAATTCCTAGGCCCCATTTTTCTATATGCTACACTCCTCCCTAAAACAGTAGGTAGGCAGAAGTTTCTGAAAACTCAAATTTAGTTTAACGTTCCTGCTTGTCCCAGACCAGAGAGAAAACAAAAGTATGAAACTGAAAAGGAAAATTCATCAGCTATAACTTCACTGTTCTCATGTGGTGATTATTGTATATCTAATGGAGTATCAGAGATCAGAATCTCCCGATCCAGGAAGGTCAGAAAGTGATGACTTGAGATCTGATATTATTAAATATACAATATGCTACCACAGAACACCACAAGACAGTAGGGAAGATTCACCTTCCCTTAATCTAGAATGCTCACTGAAATGATCAGTAGTGTGTTTGCTAACACATACCAAAGGGAAGAAGAGACTGCGGAAAGGGCCCCTGGCCTTAGTGTCCGTTGAGAGCAACAGACATGGTATGGTGCACTGGGAAAGGAGCTGAGGTAGTGCTGTGCTATGCCAAGACGGTTACAGTCAGAGCACGGACAGCGCAAAGTACAAAGCTCTTTGAGTTCTTTAGCAAGACTGAGTGCTTGGATTATGAGCATTCCCCATTGTACCTGGCCCTTGAAATAAGTTTCTTGCTCTAGTTATAGTGATTAAATGAGATGGCTTAGTAAGAAATTGTTTTTGATATTTGGTTTTAGAAAACATGCATTTCTCATTGTGGTATATTTAAAACAATATGAATATTTTAAAATATGAAATGAAATTCCTGCATTTCATATTTTTACTAGTAATATAAACATTTATTCTTAATTTTGTTCAGAGGAATTTCAGATCTTGGTATATCTGTCACAGACATTCCCATTTATGATGGTGGCAGCTCTTACTGTAAGCGAGTATTCCATTAGTAATGGTTTCACATCATTATAAAGTTATATATTATATTTGATATTATTAAACATAATAAAACAAAAAGTATTCCTTAGCCAATTTGATTAGACAAAATGTTCCAAAATTCATTAAGAATTAATGTTGAATTAAAATAAAGTTACTTTGTTTATATGTAAAATATACAAGGTTTTTTGTCCACATGATGGGGTGCATGGGTTGTGTATGTGATGTCGTGCCAGCCTTCACAGATAAGGCATTTTAACTTTCTTCTCAGTACATACTACTAACCCTTCCTCCTGTCTTTATTGTGAATGCCCAAACACCCTCACTGTTCTCTGGGGTGCCAAGTTAATGACAGTGCTATACCCGAGAACCAATGGTCCCAGAAATTTAATTCTCACTTCTCTACTCATCCTGCCCTTTCAGCCTCCTCCCCACCCTCCAAGACTGTACATTTCACCAGAATGCTTTCCCGAACCCTAATTTTGGTACAGGTACTCCCCTCTCCCTCCTTCCAGTGTCACCTAACACACTCTGTCATTGTCAAAGGAGTGGGGAGGGAGAGCAAGTACTCCAGTGCCTGGCATGGCTCCAGGCTTGAACTGATGACTGGATAGACAGAGGAAGAGCACAGAAGGAAGAGAAAGGGAAGCATAGGCTTTGGATATTTATTTACTTATTATATTTATTATTTTGGTTTTTCTAGACAAGGTTTCTCTGTGAAACAGCACTGGCTGTCATGAAACTTGCTCTGTAGACCAGGCTGGTCTCAAACTCACAGAGATCTGCCTCCCTGTGCATCATGAGTACTGGAATTAAAGGCCTATGCCACCATCACCCAGTTTTTTATTTATTTTTTTTATTTTAATGTGCTTGTATGGGCTTTGTGTGTTACAGTATGCATATGGAGTTCAGAGGACAATTTTCCATCCATCTTTACATGGGTCCTGGATCAAATTCAGGTTGTCAGTTTCTACACCAAGTGCCGTGCCATCTCACTGGCCAAAGTATATTTTGTTAACTAGCAACATATGCCATGAAACCTTGGCTGTTAACTGCACACACACATCTTTTTTCTCATTCTCTTTAATTTTTCTCCAATGAGAAGGTTCATTCCTTCTTCCTTCCAAAAGCAAGGAGTTAGGAATAATGTATGACTGATTGATACTAAAGGGAGGGGAGATAAGTAATGCAAGCATTTGTTTAAAGGAGAATGTATTTCAGCTCCTGGATTCTAGATGTCATGCCTCCTGTTATACATACCTGTAGTTTAAATAGAAGGAGCCTGGATCTGCCCTCCCTTAAATGGCTCTGGCTTTCTGCTTTCTAGTGAACCATGTCCTTTCCTTCAGTAAAAATTTCATCTTATTTATTATTTTACTTTTAGAGTATTGCCCCCATTAGCAAAGTACATTACAGCAGTACTTTGATTATCCAAATTTTTATTATATACAGTAATTACTAAGAAGCATTATGATAATATATTTCTGGATCTATTCTCAATTTTTTAACCTTGAGACCCAATGGGTTGGTTTCTTTTTTCTTTTCTTTTTTTAAAATTATGTGTTAAGGTGTTTTGTCTACATGTATGTCTGTGTACTGTATGCATGCCTGGTGCCTGTGGAGAGTAAAAGAAGGCATCAATTCCCCTAAGACTGGAGTTATAAACAGTTGTGAGGCATCACATGGGTCCTCTGGAAGGGGACCAGGGCACTGACCAGAACCAGGCTCTTAACCACCAAGTTATCTCTCATACTCATGTCTTTAAAAAAAAAAAAAAAAAATCTATTATTAAGTGAGAGAGGGGAAGATGATCATGCCACCACATGTGGAGAGCAGTTGAAGAACAACTGTTCTAGGGAATTGATCTCTCCTTCCAGGACGTTTTAAGGTAGGATCTCTCTTACTGTTGCTGCCATACTGTGTGTTCCAGGCAATGATATTGTCCATAGAAACCTTGCCGTAGGACTGCTGGGATTACAAATGGCCACCTAGCCTTTTACATGGGTTTCAGGGTTTGAATTCATGTTAATGTATATGTAGAGCAAGCACTTTTCACCTGCTAAACTATCTGTAGGTTCCCTGGATCTGTTTCTTAAGCAACAACCAAAATATTTTTTGAAAACCAGATGCCAAAATGTTTATATCTAATTACTACATTAGAATTCATGTCTAGAATTATATTTTACCAAGTTAGAGCTTTTGTGGATGGCATGAGGCAAAATTCATTTTTTAAAGCTTGAAATGCAAGGCCAGCAAGATGGTTCTGTGGCTAAAGGCACTTGTCACCAAATTCTGTGACCTGGATGTGACTTCCAGGACTTACATGGTGGAAAAAGAGAACTGGATTCTTGCTAGTTACCTTCTGACCTCTACGCTGTAGAATGTGTACACCAGCACACACATGCCATAGAGGCACCGAGATATATGTACATACATGTACACAAGATAAATATAATTGTAAAAAAAATTAAACTTGAAGTGTGGTTACATGAATATTGGTAATTCCAGTATTTGGAAGCTCCTTATTGAAAAGTAACCTTTGTAGATAAATTGAGATAAGTTTTCTTGGGCTGGAAAGATGGCTAAGGGGGTAAAAAGCACTTCTTGCGTAGATATGACGACTAGAGTTTGGGTCCACAGAACCTACATCAATGCCAAGAGGGCATGTTAGCCTCTCAGCCACTGGAGCCAGGTGGGATCCAAGAAACAGCTAACTAACTAGTAGCTAGATAAGCGAAACCAAGAGAGATCCTGCATCCTCACACAAGTGGAAAAAAAACTGAGGAGGGCACCCAGCAACAACTTCTAGCCTCCACAGGCACATACACATCTACCTACAATATACACATATACCCACAGGCACACACTGCACACAGACTACTTTCTTCAGATTCACGCTGTGTTTTATGTATTCATGTAAACATTTGTTTTTCTCATGTATAGATGACAAAATAATCAGTGAATGAGAGTTGTACCAACTCTAGTTAGCATGTGATGAAAGCCTGGAGCCAGATATGGGGGAGTGGAGCTGGAGTATCAGAGAGAGGAAACAGACCACAGTCAGTTCTCACCTAGCCAACTTCTCAGGCCCAACAGGGTAAACACTATCGTCAAGGGTCCTCTGCCTGGCTGGTCGCTTCTACAGAATGCCTGAATTTCTGCCTTCTCCTGTCATATATATAATATCTTCCCCGCCCAGCTGCTTCTCTTCTGGTTCAATTCTGTCTCATAATCCTAGAGTTAGGATTAAAGGTATGAGCTACCGCTGCTTGGCTGTTAGTTAGGCCTTGAACTGCAGAAATCCAGAAAGATCTCGGTCTCCTGAGTGATGGGACTAAAGGTGTGAGTGACCACTCTCTTGTCTTCATGGCTTCACTGTGGGTGATTCTGTTCTCTGATATTCTGGGCTGATTTTATTGAATATACACTGTATCTCCACATCCTACAATAGTGCAGCCAAACATGTATTAAAATATTTTTATAACAAATTGTTTGGGTTAATTTTTCTTCATCCTAGGTATTAAGAGATTGTATTCTTTTACATTGTAGAAATGTAGGTAGATTATGTTAACTGAATTTTGTTGAGGGTAGTAAAGACATATTTACACATTTTGTTACTTAAAAAGGGACGCTGCTGTTAAAAGATTAACATTCAATAGCACTGTATCAGAAAGGTGACTTTTTGGTTTTATTTTCTTTTAAATCTGGTTTAATTTTTATTTGAAAATTTCACAGTGCTAGAAAAATTGGATTTCTACCTACAGAAAAATAAAATTGTATTTATCTTTTACTTGTACAAAAAAACCCATCCAAAATGGATCAAAGACCTTAATTTAAAATCTGAAACACTGAAACTTTTAAAAGAAAATACAGATGACATCCCTCAAAATATTGGGAACTGCAAGAACTTTTTAAAAGAATACAACACAGGAACCTCAAGAATCAACAAATGGGACTCTAGGAAAATACAAAGTTCAGAGGAGTTAACAGCATGCCAACACAATGGAAGACAATCTTTACAGGCCAGGCCATATACTTCAGACAAGAGCTTGATATTCAGAACTTACAAAGAATTGCAGAAATTGAATACTATGAAAATAAAATTGTCAATCAATAAATGAGCAAATTAACTGAAAAGACAGTTTTTAAAAAACAATGCAAATGGCCATTAATTATCTTTAAAAAGTGTTTAATTTTCATTTTCCTGATGGCTGGGATATTTAACTACTTTGAAGCCCAGTGGTGGTGGTGTATGCCTTTAATCCCAGCACTTGGAAGGCAGGGACAGGCAGATCTTTGAGTTGAAGGCTAGCCTGATCTACTAAGTGAGCTCCATGATAGCCAAGGCTACACTTGGGGGGGAATGGACGGACACACAACACGACAGAACACCTGTCTCAAAAAAATCAAACCAAATAAACAACCCAAAACCCAAAACAAACTACCTTACCCTAATCAAAATGGCTTCCACCAACAAACCTGGCAACAAATGACAGAGATGTGGAGAGAAAGGAAGCCTTTCTTATCGATAGTGAGAATGTAAATTGTCAGGATTTTTGTGTTGAAATCACTTTTTAAAATACTGACTTTTATCAGCTTCTTAGGCACTGATGTTATAGCTGTTCTTCAGGGCAGGTCATAAAGTACAGTGTCTCTTCGACCCTGGTGTGATGTGGGAATGTCTTTCTGTATGCTGTGAATATTAATCTTTAAATAAAGGAGCTCTTTTGGCCCACGACAGGCACCATAGAAGAAATAGGTGGGGAATCAGAATATGTAGGAAAGGAAGGGTGGAGTCAGAGACAAATTAAGCCAGCCGCCAAAGAAGAAACATGTAAGGAACACAGGTGAGCCACGGGCCACGTGGCAAGACAGATCAATAGAAATGGGTTAAGAGAAAAAACTAGCTAACAATGTGCCTGAGTCATAGGCCAAACAGCATGAAATTAATATAAGTATCTGAGTCATTTTTGGGGGCCTGAGCAGCAGGTGGCTAAGGGGTCTGGGACCACAGGTCTGGGGTCTAGACCTCTGGCCGCCCAGGACCAGGAAACCATATTGTAATACTGGTGCCTAACTAAATAACTGATCTCTGGCTACTGTCCTCCTCAATGTGTGTGTGCATGAGTGCATGTGCTGTGTGTGTGTGTGTGTGTGTGTGTGTGTGTGTGTGTGCATATTTATCTATCACTATCCCTTACTAAGAATATCAGATATTAAAACAGTCTGTAGGAAAAATTGGAAGAAAAATCAATTTGGGACTGATTAATTTTGATGTGTTTTTTTTTTTGTTGTTTTTTTTTAGTTTTAAGTCTTTTTAAATAATTAAGTTTATTAAATAAAAAAGAAAAACTGACATTATTATATGTTGAGACATCATGATTTGGAATTCTAATGAATCTATCTTTCTTCGTTGATATTTCAATAGCCCACGACATGTTTACAGAACTTACAGGTGTCAGCTCAGCCTGTTCTTCTGTGACATCAGAGTGATGCTTGGCCTGCTTACTGGGACATCTCAGAGAAATAGCATGCTGTGGAAATGGAGGGAGGAAAAAAAATGACAGGTAATGGAGGTGAAAGAGCAGTCTTTCCCATGCAGGGAGAGAAAGGGGTCACTGGATAAGCAGTAATGAAATAAAACAGTAGGAAAAGTAGCATGCAATTATTTTACCATTCATTCTTTTACACAAAAACTAGAAAATTAAGAACCAAATGATCTTAAACTGTAACAATTTATGAATAGCTTTATTTCACTTCTGTCACAACACTACGTGAAATCTTGTATATTTGATAAAAATAGTCTGGAATATCAGAGGACAGAGCCAAGCCATGAAGGTCATGAATAGTGACCCAGGCCTTTGATCCCAGCACAGGAAGCAGAGGTCCTCTGGATCTCTGTGAGTTCAAGGCCAAAAGAGCCAGGCAGTGGAGACACACACCTTTAGTCCTAGCTCTAGGAAAGTTGAACCTGGAATTGAGATAGCCTAGAGAGGAGGCAGGAAGGAGTTCTTGCCTTCACCTGCACTCCCTTTCTGCTGAAGACTCAGATTCATTCAGTCTGAGGAGTCCTGGAGGCAGGCCCTATCCTTTTTCAGCCCGAGGAGTTGGCTAAGTGAGAAATGGCTGTGGCTGTTTTCTCTGTGTCTCTGATATTTCAGCTTTTGTGCAACAGCACTATGCAGCAATGTTGTGTCCAGAAGCAGTTTATGCTAATGAAACTTTTCTTACTCTGGACAGTATTAGTATTCTAAAAGTCTCCTTCCACTATGTTAATCATCCCTCCAAAGCCTATGCTGTCTTCTCATTCCTCAAGCTTCTGACTTTCTCCTTTTCCTCTTCCCTTAGAAAGAAAATCACATCTCCACCAGCAAAGTGTATTCTGTACTAAATTCACATTTTCCCCACCCATCTTTGCAAGTTTTATATGAGTAAATAGCTTTCCCCCTAAGCTAATCATGTTTCAATCTGGCTCATCCCTCCTTTAGGATTCAACCACATCAACCCACTGGGAAGGGCCAACAAAACATTCAACTTTCTTGGACAGACCTTCTTTTGCCTCGTGTTTCTCTGTACTGCCAAATTTCCTGAATCCATACTTGGCAGCTCTGCTATTTCCTCGCCGCTCATTAATTCCTTAATTCCCTGTAATCTTCCCTCAAAGATTTTGGCCTTCCAGCTTTAAAGCGTTCTGTAACTAACCTTCAAAGTCACTGACAGCCTTGCACGTGTGACAGTGTTTGTGTGTGCCTAGGGAGGTCACAGGTTGATGTCTGATGTCTTCCACGATAATGTTCCACCTTACTTGCTGAGACAGGTTCTCTTACTGAACTTGGAGCTTACTGGATCTGGCAAAACTGACTGTCTACAAAGCCCCTGGGATCTACCTAAGCAAAGCCCTCAGTACTAATATTACAGAAGTGCATCATTATGCCCAGTTTTTACATAGATGCTAGGGATCTGAACTCAGGATCTCATACTTGCTCAGCAAGCACTTAACTCACTGAGCTATTTCTCCAGTCCCTGATAATGACAATTCATCCTCTACCTTCCAGTGCAGTGCCTAGGCACTGAGTACCTATGGAATATTTAAGTAACTGTATATGGAACGAATAACTAATTCTGCTTTGCCTTCATGCCATATGCTTGGCCAGATAAAGACTTTTTTACTTTCTACGTATTATCCATTAAACATGTTTTTAGCAGGGTTTTAGTTACCAGATCAATAAAGTCTACCAATTCTATACGGTCAATACAGTTCTCAGGAAACAGAAACAGTAGTAGCTATGACAGACAGAAAAGGGTCATGACAGATGCAACTAACTCTCAAGTAGTTTAGGTAATAAACATTCCAGACAAGACACAGATGGACAGAGACTGTGGCAGCACTGAACAAGGTGTGCACAGGGTTCAAGCAGATGGGACCCAGCACTAAGAGGAAGATGCAGACATGGCCATCCCTCAAGAAGCTGTCTGCAATTAATACCCTTTGACAAAGAAAAGTCAGCTCTCTCCACTAGAGCCTCACAGGGTATACTAACCATACCTCAGGGCAGGCACGACCTCAGGAGTAGTTGGTCAATACAAATGAACTCAATGGATTTCTGCAGACTTTCTAAGTCATTTTGCTTTGTTTAAGAACTTTTGCCTTATTAGTCTTTTGCCCGTTATGATTTTTTTTTTTTTTTTTGGTGTGTGCCTATTTCTTGGTTTTTACTCTTTTATTTTTGTTGAAGAGAGAGAGGAGAGAGAGAACATAAAGTTGGGTAAGGAGGACCTGGGGGAATTGAAAGAGGGTAAAACATGATCAAAATATATAAAAATTTTTAAAAAGAGGTTTAAAATTGGAGCTGTCAGTGTAGAAAGATGCGATCAAAACAATTAGTCCATGGGGCATTCCAAAAGTCAAGAGACTGCGGTGAGGAGGGCTAATGAGGAGTTAGCCTGATTTGGAAGATTTAAAAGATGATGAACTTACAAGCAGACAGGACAGTTTCTGGAAGGCACACAGGACATGGCTGAGTAGTGGCCTACTTGAAAGACAATAGATGTGAAGGCCTAGCAGGCACCAGAGAGAGGCAGAACAGCACCTTGCTCTGTCACCAAGCTCTAGTCCTCAGAAGCAGTGATGGTGAAGACTATACACAGATAGACACTGTATCTGAGAAAGCAGTTACCCCTAGAGGTGTGCTGATGTTACATATTTAATCAAATCAGCCTGAATATCAGAGAACAGATTCACCCACAGTCAATCCAGGACAGTCAGAGAGTGGTAACTCACACCTTTAATCCCAATATGGGAAAGATGGGAGTGGTGACCTAGCCTAGAATCCCATAATTCCAGAGACAGAGATCTTTCTGTGTTTCTCTGGGTTCAAGGCTAACTACCAAACAGTAATAGCTCACACCTTTAATCTTAACCTGGATGTGAAACAACTGGGTGAAGAAGGTATTTAAAGCAGGCATAAGAAAACAGATTTATTCTGTAGAAATGACAAGAAGCCAGGCTGGGGAAACTGGAAGATAGCTTTTACCTTGAGAAGTTGTCTGGGTGACATTTGACAGTGATCTTTTTCCTCTCTCTGATATAACAACCAGAATTCATGCTACACTAGAGTTCCTTCTTCACTTGCCCATCAGCAATGGACTCACATTCAGATTGATATTCACTCACTTGACTCAGCAGACTAGGCCACTGCTAGAGATAAGGTTCAGTCAGTTCTTCAACCTCTGGCATGTCATCTTCTGGAGTCCAGAAAGAGGCCACATTGGTAAGAAGAGAACACAAGAACCAGTCATATCTTGTAGGAATGAATAAAAGTACTAAGGTCCCTTGGAGACACTTACTTACAGAAGTTATACCACAAAGGAAGTCAAGTGTTTATATTGTACAAATTCTATTTGGTCTTACAATAAAAACCGGGAGCCAGATATTGGGGAAAAGCTGAAGGATCAGAGAGACAGAGGAACAAGCCTCAGCCACTTCCCTACTATCCACTCCTCACCAATCCTCAGAGTGAATGCCTCTGAGTCCTTAGCCGAAAGGGAATGGGATTCCAGGCAAAGGGCTGAACTGCCTCCTCTTTATTTCCCCACCCAGCTATCTCACTTCCTAGTTCAGCTTTCCTAGTGCTGGGATTAAAGATGTGTGTCACTACCATCTAACTCACAGAGGTCAGAGGTCTCTGCCTCTGCCTCCCAGTGCTAGGATTAAAGGTGTGTGTCACCGCTCTGACTTCTATGGTTAAATCTGTGGTTAGTTCTATCCTCTGATTCTGAGGCAGACTTTATTAGATACATAATATATCACCACAGGCCTAAGCCTTGCCATGTTCTTCAAGGCACTCTTCCTGTTCTGTGTGCACTTACTAATCTAGGGCAATTTTAAAGTAAACAATAATACCCGGTAACTTTTCTGAACAACCATTTTCTTTCTGGTGCTACAGACTTAACAAAGAGCCTTGTATGTGCTAGATAAGCAATGTACCACTGGGCTACATCTCTGGCCCTACCTAGAGATATCCTATAACCAATTTCAACTATTTCACTGTTTTGTCTGAAACAGCATCTCAACCTATAGTCAGGTTGAAGAACTCAGTTACCTTCTGACACTAGCCACCTATAATTAATCTTAATTCAGTGTTTCCAGGAAAAAGATGTCATAAAAAGCAAAACCCAAGGTCATTTTTTTCTGAAGAGGGTTTTGACTTGCTATTAATTTTCTACCTAGAGATAAAATACTCTGTAAATATGTCTATCATTGGAAGAAAGCAGACTGTCCGTTGTATCTGTGTAGAGAAATAAATCTAAAGAATCAAATGAAGATCACACTGAGAAACAATCCACATCCAAATCCTCTTTTGTCCCTAATAGGCTGATGAAATACTGCTGCCAGGCATATGCCCTTCATGTCAGAGACTGGCAGAATCTTTTCTGCAGAAGGTTATAAAGGTCTGAGGGAAAAGACATAAACAATCCTAAATAAGAGACTAGGAGGAAAAATTTTAATTAGGAAGAAATGAATAGAACATTAAATCTGTTCAAGCTAACCAAGACCGAATCAACTGTAGTGCATTAGAGCTGAAATGACGATGAACATAGAGAAAATAAGGTGTTGTTTGTTTGTTAAAAGCAAATTGATATCCCTTAAAGAAAGTAAAGCTTCATTATGAGAGTATGCGAGTATTTGCCCAGCACAGGAAGACGAAGGGAGAACAAGAGCAGAGACGTGAAAGGTGTTGTCCAAAGACAAGCAGCAGAAAAACAAGATATGCATGAGCTTGACGATATGAAGATACACGTTAGAAGGACGAGCTCAAAGACTATAAAGTGCTTATTTCTGGGAGCAGAGTATGTCATGTGTTATGTATGAAAAGCTAATTATGATTTTAAAGTTGTTTTTGACTGTAAGGCTATTTGATATATGGCTTTGGGATCTAATGACCTCATCTCAGTTGTTCAATTTGAATCAGAATAAAGTACATCAAGGAAAAAGGACATTGAAGCAAGTTATTAAACCATTTTCTAAGATCACTTTGGACAAGTAAAAGAGGGTGCCAGATAAGACTTTAGACTATTCCCTCATTTACCTACCAAACTTCATGTCAAATATTATATTAAACACTGTACCACCTCTGCTCATGGGTATCACTGGGTACCATTAGATGTGTTTCCTGGGAGATGGGTTTTCACTTTAATTCTCTTACACTGCCTGAACTTTAGTGAATGATATTTTACAGATAGAAAGACAGATGGACAGGACAGGCAGTCAACAGCCACAGCTACACAGAATAACCTTAATAATTGGCTCAGATCTATTCTCACAAATTTTGGTATAACTCAAAATAATAGAACAGAAAGGAAGTAATAACATACAAAACAAAGAAGATAAAAACACATCTCTAATAAAACATTGTTTACTTTAATCTCAGCAGGTAAATATGACAGGCATGAAACAAAATGATGAGAAGCTGGTGCTAAATAGAAATTTAGATCATAAAGTAAACGTTGAGTTTCTTCGTAAAGTAGAAATTGATTTTCAAATTCTACATAGAATACAGAATGAGACAAGATCCATTCTAGATATATGAGGGTTTATACGATTTGTTTACTTTCTTTGCAATAACTCATTTGTCTCTAAGCCATGATGATAAATGCTTCTTTTGTGCTCCACAGTACTAATTAATTTAAATTAATCTGAAGAATTAAATCAGCTGGGCAGAGGAGGGTCTAATAAGTAAATTTTAAGTTTCTCTGTAATTGTTTCAGTGATGTTTGACAATATTCCACACTTGTGTCAATAATGCATATTCTTTTGCTTTGTAATAATATATAAACACCAGCTCATTGCAAAGGCTGACTTTGTTTTGCTCCATTCATTTCTTGTTGCCATCATACAACAAAACTGCTATCTTCTAGATGCAAAGAAATTAAGAGAGAAATCTCTTTCTTTTGTTAACTCTATTATTACACATCTATCTCCTACCCTTACCCCAAAACACTCAAGAAAACGTCATCTTACATCACCCACATCACCCCTGGGTCTCTGAATCACCCTATGAGGAAGAGAGGAAGGCAGACCAGGTAATAAGAATTAAAGTTTTCTTATAAGAAACTGATGTCTAGAGAAACTGAGTAACTCAACAGACTTCCATGGGTACCAAATGATAAAGACTCAAGTTCTTGAAGTCCATCTTTTTTTTTCTCCTACACCACACTAGCTAACCCTTCAGTAATAGAATGGAGCAAACTGCCAACAGTAGAATCTTCAATGACTACAATGAGGACTTACTTGGTCTTATGGCCTCACCTTAATCAGTTAAAAATAATTATCAGCTTACTAAGTATTCATGGCTTTGCATATCCTAATTTTTAATCACATGAAATAACTGGCATTAATTGAAGGGTTCTAACAAGTCAAAAAGACAGAAAGACTCTAGCCCTCTAACTCATCTCTGTGACACTACCCTGACTGGTGATGTACTTCTTCTGTGACCTTATTCAGCTGAGAAGTACTTTTGATAAATTTAAATGTTAAAGAAGTCAATTTAAAACAAGACTTAAAAAAAAAAAAAAGCAATCATATTTCTCTGTATTTTAAGGCTGAAATAACAGGAAAATGTCCATCTATTTACCTCAGTAATTGGCTGCCCCTGGTGTGCTGTCAACTCCAGTTCTTGAGGGCGCATCACTTTGTCAATATCCAAAGAATCCATGCTAGAAGCTGCAGAAGTGATGCTCGATCGGGAGGAGTTACTAATGGAACGTACTTCGGCATCACTGACGGTGCCAGCTGACGCAGTCCTTCTGTGCTGATTTGTCACTAAAGGCTTAGAATCTTCTACTACAGATTGCTGAGCAGCCTCATCCATGCTCAAGGAAGCCTGTTCTAATTGTGCAGTGATGTCATCCAGTGAGTAGTTAGCATGGGAAGGTTTAGTTGTTCTATTAGAGGAAGATGATAATCCTCTCAGTGTGCCTTGTTTCGATGTATGCCGGCTAGCAGGTAGCTTCTGAGTGACTTTTGGTTCTGTGACTTGACGCTTACTATTTCCTGAGCCAATACTGCTGAGTTCCTGCTCTATGGAGCAGAGATCGGCCATTAGGGCATCCAGATCCACAGTCTCTCCCTGATTCAGAGCTTCTACAAAGACAAGTTTTCAGAACATAATCAAAATCTATACATTCTACTATAAATTAGCCACAGACAGTAGGAAAAAAAGCCAAAGAATACATTTCACTGAGCCTAAAACTAATCAAATAAAGTACTAAGTAGGCTTTGTTTTAAATTCTAAGAGAATTTTTAGAAGCAAATAGTTCATCTTTTAAGATCTTTGGCAAGAAAAATAAGGCTGCAAGTTCAAAGACAAAATACTAAAAACACCTTGTATTATTCCATGATTTTAACCAAATTTCCCATCTAACTTTGCAATGTTTTGCTGGCCAGTTTTATGTTAACTTGACACAAATGAGCCATCTGAAAGGAGGGAGCCTCAATTAAGAAAATGCTTCAGAAGAGCTAGCTTTAGGGCATTTTCTTAACTAGTGATTGGTGGGGGAGGGCCCAGCCCATGGTGGGTGGTGCCATCCCTGGACAGGTGGTCCTAGATTCTATAAGAAGCAAGCTGAGCAAAGCATGGGGAACAAGCCGGTAAAGAACACCCCTCCCTGGCCTCTGCACTGGCCCCTGTCACCAGGTTCCTGTCCTGTTTGACTTCCTTCAATAATAGACAATGACATGGAAATGTAAGTCCAATAAACTCTTTGCTTTCCAACTTGCTTTTGGTTATGGTGCTTCATCCCAGTAATATAAATCCTAACCAAAACAACTATTAATACGGTCAGTGTCTGAGTAGATATAGTATTTCCAAAAAAGAGAGAAGAGCATAAAAAGAAAAAAATCTAAAAAGAAAACCAAACAAACATTTATTCCAAACACTAAGAAGTGGCTAGGTACATTAAAGAAAGGTCACATAGGCTGATTTAAAATTACTAAGAATAATTTCCTTTGGACTTTAATCCAGTCAGAAAACAATGCAATCAGATTACTGTGAGCTTTCTCATTAGTATACACAGTATCAAGTGTTAAATACATAACAAGAAAACTGTATGTTCAGGTTCTTTTTTTCTTCTGAAATTCTTCTGATTAATTTGAATTAATATGCATAAATGAAGAGAAACAGAACTCAGAATGGAGAAATGGCTCAGTGGCTAAGAACATGTACTCTTCTTCCAGATGACCTGAGTCTAATCTTTCCACCCACATTAGATGGTTCACAACCACCTGTAACTCCAGCTCTATGAGGAACTGACACTTCTGGCTTCTGTACTGACTTGCACTCATAAGCATATCTACACACACACACACACACACACACACACTTTTAAAAAGAGAAACAAAACTCAGTCATATATATATAATTTTATACTGTTTTATATTTAGAATTGCATTTTCATTTTTTCTGTATTATAGAACTCGGTATATTATTTTAGATTTTACTTAATCAAATCTTACCATTCAAGTTGTATATGGAGAAACGATAAGAAAAGTTGGCCATATTTGTTTCCTGGCGAAGAGGAGATCTTTTCACTGGTTCTTTGGGTTTGTCAGAATCCAAACTCTTTAAAAAAAAAAAAAAAAGAAAGAAAAGGTTTATCAAGTGTTATTAATGTGGGTTTCCATTACACAAAGAATATGAGTGAACTACCATAGTGTCATAAGTTAGGGTTTTTATTGCTGCAATAACACACCACAGCCAAAAGCAACTTGGGGAGGAAAGGGTTTATCTGGTTTATACTGCCACATCACTGTTCATCACTGAAGAAGCCAGAAAAGGAACATAAACAGGGCAGGAACCTGAAGTCAGGAGCTGGTGCAGAGGCCATGGAGGGTGATCACCATCCACAACGGGCTGGATCCTCCCCATCAATCACTTAGTAAGAAAACGACCTAAAAGCCTGCCTGCAGTCTCATCTTATGGAGGCATTTTCTTAATTAAGATTCTGTCCTCTCAGAAGACGTTAGCATGCGTCCAGTTGACATAAACTTATCCAGGACACATACTAACAAACTAAAGTCTGTTCTAGATGATAGCCCTTAGGAAAACATAACTGGTTTACATTAGCTATCTCTCATTTCTAAATACATACCTGCTTTTAAGACACCCAAGTTCAGAACTGCCACTTCAGGGTAAATATCTTTCCAAATACACTAGTTAGTGATATCATACTACATAAGCTCACCGTGAAATAATCTAAGTATATGAATATGGACATGGTAAAGAACCATGAGAAGAGTTTTGCCATCTCTTTCCTCAAAGGGGTGTTTTTTGATCTAGCATAGCCTCATTTTCTAAAGGCAAAGCACAATGTTGAACATTCATTCATTCACTTCCTCCCTCCCTTTTGTGGTATAGGCAGGGAACCTAAGGCCTTGTGTGTAGCAGACACTCAAATCTACCACTAGATAGCCCTCACGCCTTCTTACAATGATAATCTTCACCTGTAGCCTTTCCACAATAAAGGTATCTAAACAGAAAATTATAATAACTGTAGTCCCTAGAGCCATGCCCTCTGAACTGACCTCAGACCCCTTTAAAGCAAGGTTCCACGTGCACCTGCCTCTCTCTGCGGCTGTCTTATCCTGGGGGCTCTCATTCCTCTTTCTTCTTGCTTTCTCTGCCACTATAACCATAACCCCTCTGTCAGTCATAGCCACAGTCATCAGACCATAAAGCTCTTTCCTACATAGAAGCAGCCATTAAGGGGCTCCAGCTATCCTCCCACATCCCTGAGTGCCCACGTCCATCCATAGAAACATGCTGCCGGATAACCAGGTATATGGGAGTCATGCTGATGTATGCACAAAATCCTAACATCACCACTTCTTTGAAACATAGGGTCCTTACTCTTTCTCCTCTTCTTCCCCTCTAAGAAGCCCCCTTTTAGTGAGGCAAGAAAGTTGGAGTTTTTTTTTTTTTTTTAATTAAAGATATGTTTAATATAGGCTTAAGCACCAGAACTAGATGGGAGGAAAGATGCTCAGAAGTAGGAAAGAATGTATATGGGTTCTCTAAGGGGAAGTCACCAGATAAGATAGGCCTTTCCTCAGGTTACCGATTAAGCTAGACCTGAGGAATATTCCTGTATCTGCCTACCTAGAGCTGGGATTATAAGTGCCCACCATTTAGATTTGGGTTTGGGAGTCAAATGCATGTGCTCATGTTTTCAAGAGCTTTGCCAACTAAGCCATCTCCCTAGCCCCTTTTCTGTGGTTATTCTAAGCCTAAAAAAAAGTCTTTAACAGGGTTTCTGTTAATATAAAAGGTGACTTAATATCACTTTCATAAGTTTGAGATTATAAGATAAAACAATTTTAAAGTCTAAAAGTTTAAAATTCTAAATTTTGACATATTGTTTATATTTTCTGGCTCATATTTTCAAAATACTTACAAGTTCATTCCAGGCTACATTTAAAAGGGTTCTAACGTTTCTGATTTGTTTTAATTTTTGCTTTGTCTTACTGGACTATGGATTTCTTTTTGCTGGCAGTGTGGTGAGTGGTTGGTTTTTGAGCATCTCATGTAGCTCAGGTTGGTCTTGGACTTGCCATGTAACTTTAAGGATGACCTTGAGCTGCCAGTCTTGTCATATCTACTGCCCAGATGTGGAGATTACAGGCTTGGGACTCTATGGTGTGCTTTGTCTATTTGTCTTGAATCATAGGCCTTAATTTTTAAATTTTTATTATCTTGTTCTATGTGTATATGTGTGAAGGGAGAGGTGAGTGCACGCATGCCATCATTTGCACGTGGAAATTAGGGTACAGCTTTGTGGAGTCTCCTATTTTTATGTGGAATCCTGGGATTGAATTCAGGGGCCAGGTTTTCATGGCAATCATTTGACTTGCTAAGCCACTATGCCCTATGCCAGGAAATTTTAGAATTCCAACATAGCCTGAGGACCAGCAGTTCTCAAAGAATCCTCTTCAGCACCAGACTGGGGCTGCTGAGGCTTCCACCTCATGGACTGATCAGTCTATGTTGAAATCCTAAAACCGTAGATTCTAACACCAGCAAAGGAATGCCTAAGCAACAGGAGAGGTGAACTTGACAGAGAGAAGGTGCGGAAGCAGGCAAAAAACAAGTTTCCTTCTTCCATGTCCTTTTAAGTGGGCTGCCACCAGAAGGTGTGGCCCAGATATAGGTATGTCTTACCACCTCAAATAATACAATCAAAAAAACCTTTCACAGCTGAGCCCAGTCAAATTGACAACTACTATCTGGTCTCTTTATCTTTTTTATTGCATGTTCATATTATATGTGGAGGGGTGAGACATGCATATCAGAATTTGTGGAGGTCAGAGGAAAACCTGAGAGAATTGGTTCTCCCTTTCTACCATGTGGGTCTCTGGGATTGAATTTAGACTGTATGGCCTGGAGTAAGGGCCTTAACCTTCTAAGTTATCTCTCTGGCCCCTCACCTTGTTTTTTGAAACTGGGTCACTTGCTGAACCTGAAACTCACCAGTTGAGGAGACTGACTGATCAGTCAGTCCCAGGAATCATCTCTCTGGCTCCGCACTGCCAAGATGACAAACTCACACCACCCAGACATACATGCCCATCTTTTACAGGGGTGCTGGGGATCTAAACTTAAGTCCTCATGTAAAGCTACAAGCACTTAATTGAGCCATTTCTCCAGTTTCTTATTTTTTTACAGAAAGCTATTTTGTCATAAAAGTTCTATGCTGGTGTGGTATTTTGAATAATAAATATTTAATAAATATTCCCTGTAAGATTAGGGATTTAAATACTTGGTCCCAAATCAGTAGCTCTACTGGAAGAGGTTATTGGGTAGGTGGGTGGTGCAGCCTTGATGGAAGAAATAGGACACTGGGGCATAGCTTGAGTTTAAAGCCTCACACCTTGTTGTTGTAGTAGGTTTCTGGCTGTCTGGCCTGTGGTCCAGATCCACAGACCCACAGTCCCACTGAAATACACAAACACTCACATTAATTGTACGCTGGTTGATCTGGGGCCCAGGCATATACCTTGCTAGTTCTTGCTCTTAATCTAACCCATGATTCTTATCCTGTTCAGCCATGTGGCTTGGTACCTTTTCTCAGAGCAGCATAGTTGTCCTCTACATCTGCTTCTCTGGTGTCTCTGTGGCATCTCTGCCCTGTTTTTCCTGTTCCCAGAGTTTATTTACAATTTAACAACATAATCCCACTACATTTCCTCTTTCTTTTTAAAACAAGAACCCAAACCTAATATTCTTTTTTTCCATCATCTATAACAACTTATAATCAACATTGTAAACGATGCAGAGCTCAAGAAACTGCAACAAAGGTGCTCTAAAATGCTGAATTATCTGGGCCATCCATTCCCATTGGAGAGTTTTCAGGGGGTATTCCTTGATCAAACCTTATTTTCTTTATCCAGGAATAAATCCACAGCCTCTCATTTTCTGTGGAAATGAAAAGAAAACCTCTTCTCCAAAGTAGCATATCTTTTGATTTCAATTTTAAAGTCAACTCACTTATAAAATATATAGGTTGGATTAATCCAGCAGCATTTATAATCAAATGGCTTTTAGCAGCTTTGACTACTTCATTCTCAGTCAAAAACTTTATAGACAATAGCATATAGTATACAGACACTCCTTTTAATTTCCATTTTTATGTGGCTTATTATTATTTTTTACTCTATTTCTTCTTTAAGGACTTTATCCTTTTTCTTTTCTATCTCAAGCCCATGTATGTATTTTTTAAAAACACACTCTAAACTATGTAGACTTTTTTTTGAATCTCTCTTTACTGTATATCTCTTACTTCTTATCTTTTTCTGCTTCTGACCACACCTTTACTCTGCCAAGGTGTGGCTAAGGATTAAAGGCTTGGCTAGGATGGCTGGCTAGCTCCACCCAGCTACTAGTCTAGCTTCATAGAATTTTAGCCAAGGTACTAATAGGACCCATGATTATGACTCTGGGGAATTTTAAGGTCCAAATAATCAAGTAAAGCACTGCCATCTGCTGCTCACGAACTCCATTTAAGTATTTGGCAACAGGGCCTCTTTAAAAAGATACATTAAGTATTTTGCCTCTAAGGCTGAATCAGGAAGCTTCTCTTAAAAAAGCCAGCAAGCAGAGCTGACCCAAGAAATCACTGCTGCTACTAAGAAGCAGTTTTTGACTGTTTCCTTTTTGTCTATATAAACAGAAAGCTGAAATCATGTTCAGCTCATTGCTTACATCTAGGCTCCTGTGAGACTCCAGGAATCAGCCATGTTAAGCTGTACTCCAACAGGTACATCTCTGTACTGTGGCACATGTGAGAGACACAACTCCAAAGCTGTTTTTGGTTCTGATTCTGTGCTCTAGGATCTTTTTAATCTTTCTCCAGATTTATGTGGGTGTCTATCACCCATGTTGGCCACCATATGTTGTATTAAGTTTCTGGCCTGTCTGGCCTGTGGTCCAGACCTGCAGACCCACAGAAAACACACAGACACATTAATTTTACGCTGCTCAGCCTACAGCTCTGGCATATTGCTAGCTAGCTCTTGCTCTTAAACTAACCCATGACTCTTATCCTGTTCAGCCATGTGGCTCAGTACCTTTTCTCAGAGCAGCATAGCTGTCCTCTGCATCTACTTCTCTGGCATTTCTGTGGCATCTCTGCCCTGTTCTTCCTGTTCCCAGAGTTTTCTTAGTCTGGTAGCCCCACCCACACTTCCTGTCTGCCTTTGGCCAATCACCATTTTTATTAAACCAGTAAGTCAGACAATTATTTACAATGTAACAACATAATCCCACTACATTTGTGGTAATTTTAATGTAACTGGCTCCTATAATCTCACTTTAGGGGGTATGTCTTTGTTGGAGTGGGTGTGGCCTTGTTGGAGGAAGTAAGTCACTGTGAGGGTGGGTTTTGAGGTCTTCTGTGTCTGTCAACTTCTTGTTACCTGTAAGATGTAGGGCTCTTATCTACTCTCCAGCATGGTACATGCTCCGTGCCATGATAATAATGAACGGAACCTCTGAAACTGTAAGCAAGCCATCCCAATTAAATGTTTTTCTTGTAAGAGTTGCTGTGCTCATGTCTCTTCACAGCATTAGAAACCCTGTAGTCAGAAGTTTCTGCCCTGCCAGAAACTCTCAAATACCCAGCATCCACTTCCCAAATAACTGACTCAAGAGGCTCAAGCATATTACTAACTAGCTCTTTCACTATAATTAACCCATAATTCTTATCTATATTTAGCCATGTGGCTTGGTACCTTTTCTTAGTCCCCAGCATTCCCATCTTGCTTCCTGTGCATCTGGCTGGTGACTGCATCTCTGCCTTTCCGCTTCCCAGAATTCTCCTAGTCTGGTTGTTCTGTCTATACGTCCTGCCTGACTACTGGTCAATCAGCATTTTATTAAACCAATACCAGTGAAAAGTATACAGTGGACAAGAGCATTAGTCCACAGCAAAGCCCACACAAAACCCTAGGGCATTTGTTTTAGTTTTCTCCCTTTGTTTGTGTTTGTGGTAAAGTTGTGACCTCCCAACTTCCTGCTCTGACCAACGCACTTCTCTGCTGTGATGGACCAACTCTTACTTATCCCTCTGGAACCCTAAACCCAAATAAACTCCTCTATAAGTTGCCTCTGTTGTGATTTTTTTTTCATAGTAACAGAAAATTAAAACAGGGAAGAGAGAGAGAGAAATAAAAGTGACAGTGTTTAAAGGAGATGACCCAAGGTCCAGCTGGTATGTTGGGTAGGGTGCTGTGACCCATGGTTGTGGGTTTGAGGAGGAGCCCAAAAGAGAAAAGCACAGGAATGAGTCAAGTTGTCCTGGGTAAAGTAAGAACTCCACTCATTTCTTCTCATTTGGTACTTTTATTAAGTTGCCTAATTTTTCATTATAGAAATCTAATATTAGAGAGAAACATTAAAACCATTACATTTTACCTATTACATTTTAAAATATTTATCTATTTTTAAGAAATAGTTGACTTGCTAAAATTCAGGTTTTCTTCATTACTTAGCTCACTACAGGGCTACCTGTGCATGCATTCAGCGTTAATGGCTATTCAAACTTAAAAGAGTTAGGTTGATAATTCTAAAATAGTTGTTAAAATTTTGTATGTTGTTCATTTTTTCTGGGAGAGAATTTGTAGGTTTTTGTAAATTCTTAACAACCTTACCAATTTTCGTGACTAGCGAGTGTTTCCCAGTATTGTTTGTTGCCTCAGCGCCATGGACAGGTAACTGAAATACACGTTCACTGATGTCAACTGGAAAGAGGTTGACTTCTCATAGGTCTCCAGTGACGGTCATGACATTTTATATAAAATATTTTCCCCTTCATCTCTATTAAAGGAATAATTAAAGTTGTTTCTGAAGAATTAATTTTGAGGTTAAAGAACAGTTTATTAGCTCTTTTTCAATTTTTGAAATAAAGCACTGAGTAGGTTGTGTGGACCACATTTATGTGGTAGCTCCAAAAACAGGATGAAGACCTGGAGAAATGGCTTAGTGGTTAAGAACACTAGCTCTTCTTGTAGAGGACACAGATTTGGTTCTCAGCACTCAAGTGGTAGCTTATAACCGTCTGTAATTCCTGTTCTAGGTGATTCACAGGTACTGCACACATATATGGTACACATATAATTCGTCAAAATACTCAGATACATACAAGTCAATATTTAACAGCAGAATGGAGACTGGCAGTATAGCTTAATTGATAGTATGCTTCCCTAGCAACACAGAGACCGGGTCCCATTCATAGTCACAGTACTCTAGAGGTCATCTTCTGCTACATACAGTGAGTTTTAGGCCAGCCTGGGCTATCTGAGAATCTATCTAAAACGAGAACAACAGCAAGAGAAAACAAGATGAGCACTACTTATATGAATTATATAACTATAATTCTATAAATAGAATACATGAAGTTCTTTTTGGGGGAGGGGTGTTTTTAAAGCAATTTCCCTGTGTAGCCTTAGCTGTCCTGGGACTTGCTCTGTAGACCAGGCTGACCTCAGATGCAGAGATCATCCTGTCCCTGCCTCCCAAGTACTAGGGTTAAAGGCATGTACCACCATACCCAATGCCTAAATTCTTTTATAAAACTTGAAAGTCATCTGCTACATTATATAGGAACGAGCTGTAAAAGTCTGTTCTAACTTGATTTTTTTAACTCTAACTTTATACAGTTACACTCCTTTTCTTTCTCTTCTGTTACTGATGTTAGGATTTTGTGCATACATCAGCATGACTCCCATATACCTGGTTATCTGGCAGCATGTTTCTATGGATGGACGTGGGCACTCAGGGATGTGGGAGGATAGCTGGAGCCCCTTAATGGCTGCTTCTATGTAGAAAAGAGCTTTATGGTCTGATGACTGTGGCTATGACTGACAGAGGGATTACGGTTATAGTGGCAGAGAAAGCAAGAAGAAAGAGGAATGAGAGCCCCCAGGATAAGACAGAGGCAGAGAGAGGCAGGTGCACGTGGAACCTTGCTTTAAAGGGGTCTGAGGTCAGTTCAGAGGGCATGGCTCTAGGGACTAACAGGTGGCCTTCCAAGGAAGAAACCCTGAGGCTATCCTCTGGTCTCTGCCTACATGTACATGTTCATCACACTCATGTCCACATAAGCATATACAATAACCACAGAAGATACTATCTTGCACTGTAAAGTTTCTATCCCTCTACCTGTTAATGTTTTTCTTTTAGCAATATTTTAAAATTTAGCCTGCATCCATATCTCTTATCTTTACATTAAACTAAACATGTAGTAAGTAATAGCTTCAAATCTTCAAACAGCTTTTCAAGTCATACTTCTAACCTGAGTAAGTTTGTCCAGTTCTCCAAGCCAGGCTCCAAACATTTTATCCAGGTCCTGATCTTCTTTGTCACTGTCTTCTTCAGCACCATGGTCAATTTCTTCATCTGATAATTGCTCCATCTGAAATACAGGCCATTTGTGTCGAATGAGCAGTTACAAATTTAACTTAAAAATTATTCAGTACAAGGTCTGATATATGACGTGACTTTATGAAATGAAGCCTTCAAAATTAGATTATGACATAAGAAAATAGAAATAACCAATGAAGACAATGATGACAGGCAGAATGAGGAAGGAAGCCTCAGTTCTTCAAGGAACAGATGAGCCTGGGAGGA
Source organism: Phyllotis vaccarum (assembly GCA_033318265.1). Classification (NCBI taxonomy): domain Eukaryota; kingdom Metazoa; phylum Chordata; class Mammalia; order Rodentia; family Cricetidae; genus Phyllotis; species Phyllotis vaccarum. The sequence continues at coordinate 11,870,809 of JARWLC010000007.1, forward strand.
CAGTTCCCTACAGAAAGGAAAACTATCATATATGACTAGATTCACAAACAACAATTTTCAAAATATACAGAGTTCTCCTTTCAACTAGTAGAGAGTGTAACTGTAGTGGTGATCTCTCTGCTGATTGGGTCTGTAATACTGCAAATATAGTTTCAAAGACTTCAAGAGAATTCCACCAATATCAGGTTCGATATTTTGTAGAATATGTTAAGATTTCACTTAAATTTCTCAATCCATTACATGAGGACAACCGCCTTCTGAAACACTTAACAGAATGTACCCCAAATCATCTACCAGCATATAGAGTTACTGAAGACATAATAAAGTCTAAAGTCACTGGCAAGTAAACAAAGCTCTGCAAACTCCTAGGCCTTCAGGGACCTCCCCTCCCCATTTCCTTCTGCTTCCTCACTTCTTCATTTTCTGGACTCAACTGTCTTGTGCTTGCTGAAACATACAGACTTGCTCCAACCTCCAGCCTTTTCAGTGTCCACTCTCTTTCCTCCAGATACGTGCTGGTTTGTGCCCTGCTTCATTCAGGTCTCTGCCTAAGTGAGCATCCCATCTTGTTACATTCTGTTCTCCTTATGGTGTTTTTTCTTTTCTTTTCTTGAGAGGGAGGGAAGTTTCTCTATGTAGTGCTAGATGTCCTAGAATTCTGTGTAGACCAGGCTGGTCTTGAACTCACAGAGATTCACTGCCTCTGCTTTCTGAGTGCTAGAATTAAAGGTGAGTACCACCACAGTGTGCTCCTGCATCTTTCTTTCTCTCTTTCCTTATTTATTACAACCAACCACTGTTTCTCCTCTTTCCACTCTTCCCAGTTCCTCCCCATTACCTCCCTTCTCCCTCTCATCCACTCCTCCTCCATTTTCTATTCAGAGAAAGGCAGGCCTCCCAGGGACATCAACCAGACGTGGCATATCAAGTTAAAGGATGGGCAAGGCAACTCACTATGAGGATAAGGCACAAGGATCAGAGACAGCCCATTCCCACTGTTAGGGGTCTCACAAGAAGACCAAGCTACACAACTGTTACAGTCTCATGTAGGCAGTCCCATCAGTTCATCTCTGAGGACCCCTATAAGCTCAAGTGAGTTAACTGATTCTGTGGTATCTTCACAGTACTTTTGACCACAGTCATATTTATCTGTTCTCTTTTCCATTGGAAGGAAAGAGCCCTAAGAGTAAGGGTTCTGTTTAATAAATGAGTATTAAACACACACACACACATACACATACACACACACACACACACACACACACACTTTTCAAAAGGTCTCTAAGAACTTAAGACCAAAGCCCAAAAATAAATATTATTACACAAATAATAAAGGACCAAAATAAACACTGAGTACTAGACCTTCAGAACCAGGTGGGTGACTTTTAAACAACTCCTTATTTGAGGCTGAATAAGTGGCTCAGGAGTTAAGACCAGGATTCCATATCCAGCTGCTCACAGCTGTTTGTAACTCCAATTTCGAGGAATCTGATGCCCTCTTCTGGTTTCTACTTGCACTGCATATGCATATACACAGTCTACAAGCATATGCTCAGGTACATGTACATAAATGTATAAATTGTTAACTTCTGATCCTCTTGCCTCCACTTCCTGAGTTTGGGGATTTACAGGTGTATACATTAGAACTTATTGGGTGCTGAAGATGGCGCCAAGAACTTCATGCATGCTGGATAAGCACTATATCAATTGAACTACATTCCCAGCTAACATTATACCAATTATTTAAGACTTTATTCAATTGGAAAATTAAGTAACTTTTCCCAAGCTTAATAGTAATAAGTAGCAGTGTAAAGATGTGTGTGACTTATTTAGTATATTAGTGGTTTTGAACTGACTATAACAGAGTTGCTTTTACTGGCCAACATGTCTATAGATAAGTATCCATCTGTTCAGTAACATGTACTGGACAGCCCTCATAACACAGGCATTATGCTAAGAAAAGAATGGTGATACAAGGTCAGCTAAACTCCATCTCCTAGTGGCCCCACTCTACTGGCATGAAGAGTGTAAAATCAGAGGGCAATGTGAGAACTGTTTCTCTCTCCCAACATGTGGGTCTCAGAGACAACTCAGGTTGTCCAGCTTCATGGCAAGCGCTCTTATCTTGTCAGCCCCATTAAGGCAAGAAAGAAAAAAAAAAAAAGGAAGGAAAGAGAGAGAGAGAGAGAAGACTAATCTACTATTGTTATATGCCAGGCAGTAAATAATAGTGCTCAATTAGTAAAGATCAAAGATTGTAATATATATAGTAAATTCAACTGCACCTAATGTGACTATCCATTAGATATACTTTAGTATGAAACAGTATTATTCCCGCTAAATCTTCCATGAAACTAATTATTCATGCACATCTCTCCTATTAACCTTCTGTTTAGGAGAGTCTAATTTATCACTCAACTTCTTCTTTGAGAAAGGAGAAAACTGCAATTATCTGGAAGGGTGGGCTTCTTAGGGCTTAGGAATCTAGTTAAGTATATTCTAGGCAGGTAAACTACCTAGCAGTGAGGTGAGGGTGAGCAAGGGGAGAGAAAGGAAGGATGAATGAGAAGCCTTAGGGCTGACTCAATACAAGAGACCAGAGAAAAACTTAGGGGACTGGACAAGATCTTGTCTTCCAGGTCCGGGAAGACAAGCTTGCCTGTTATTCCTCCGATCCTTAACTCCCCTGAAACAATAGCATCCTTAACAAGGTGGTCAAAGGGGGAAAGGGACAGAACCGCTTTTGTTCAGGACAACTGAAGGTACTCTAAATACTAGGTAGAGAGATGATTATAGCTAAGGAAACTTAGATCTAGGAGGACTTACAACGTGCACAAGTCATATGCCTGTGAAGTCATGAGAAAGAAACTCAAGATACACAGTCTGGGCACCTTACTCATTAGAGTTTTTTTGTTCCTTTAATTAAGAATCTCAGAAAGCTTTCAGGTTTTGGCTCAGAGGCGGCTATGGTGCAACAGTTTATCTGATACCAGCCTCCAGTTTGATCCTAGTGAGATCAAAGTCCTATACCTGAGGTTCACAGGTAAGGTCAGAGCCACACCTGTGTTCCCCCAAGTTAAGTCTAGTGGCTCTGCTTCTCAAAAAAATTGATGATGACATTGCCAAGGAAACCAGTGATTACAAAAGTTGTAGGATTACCACTCAGAATAGACAGGCCTGTACTCAGATTGTACCTCCTGTTCTGGTCATCAAAGCCCTCAAGGACCCATGGAGATTGAAAGCAGCAGAAAAGCATTAAGCACAATGGAGCTCTGAAGAAGATCCTCTGTACTGCACACACAGTCTGTGAGCTGCACTGTCATGATATCATTGGTGACATCACTAGTGATGCAGTAGAATGCCCAGCTAGTTAAAAACAAGAAAAATTCAATAAAATAATAATCTGACCAAAAAAAACCAAAAAAAACAAAGAGCCAAAAAACCCAAACCACCACCTCCCCTGCCCCCCGAAACACCAGAAAATAGTTGAGTCAGGTAGCAGAGTGGAGTTACCCATACAATATTCTCCTGGGTCTAAAATGTTTAATGTGTCAAAACTGCACAAGAAGCTTCTACTTCATTTAATATTTATGGTATATTTTCTATGTACCAGACACCAAAAAACAGATGGACACAATGATGTTTAATCTCGTTACATAAATAAACCAGCAGTGATAAAATAAAATGTGCTATCGTAAGGCTATGTATGAGTAAATATGGTTTACAGTCTGAGAAGACAAGAGGAAAGGGTGATACTTCAGCGAGGCAGAAAGACAACATGCAAGGGACAGATAAGGACATTGTGGGCCAAGGGATATGTAAGAAGAGTAGGAGGGTATGAGAAAGTGGCCTGGTGATCTTGAGGTGCAGTATAAACTCCTGGAAGAAAAGGAGGCTGGGATGAGGAGATGAAAAACTATACACCATTTTTGAAAGAGTTGGATATCTATCTCGTAGGGCAATGTTTTTCTAGCTGTAGTCTGGTATAGATCAAAAATACCTGAGAGTATATATTCTTGAAAAGTCAGGCTTTTGTTCGAAGATTTGTTTTATTTTCATTTACATGTGAATCTATGTCTCCATGAGTTTATGTCATGTGTGTGGGGGCCTTGGAGGCCAAGAGGGGGAGTCAAACTCCCCCAGAGCTGAAGTTACAAACAGTTGTGAGCTGCTTTATGTGGGAGCTGGGAACTGACCTCAGTTTCAGTGTTCTCAGGAACTGAGCCTTCTCTCCAGGCCCCTCAGACACAGTAAATAAATGACCTACTTAATGTCAAAAGGTAGACCATTTTAAAGAAGTTCCTCTGGGTTTTATGATCTCTAAAAAACTACAGCATACATGACTATGTTGTGCTATAGTTAGTAGAAAACATTAGGACAAGTGATACAGTTTTATGTGGCTGCAATTAGATTAAAGACAGAACAAACTAGAATGATATTCTAGTACGCTATTAAGAAATCAGGCATCATTGCGATAAAAAGTAACTAACAGCCAATTATTTCTCTTCTATTACGGGAGAACTGGTTTTAATTTTTTATTCAGACAATTTTAATTCTTTACTTTTCAGTTACTTTTCATCAACTTTCTCACAAAAATGGTTTGTTGAAACACTTCCTAAACTGCTATAATATTGTAAGTCATTCTAAAGCAAACTTTAGCAGATAGTACGTGAAGACTTTCATGTTCAAGCGCCTCCAACTATGGAAAATACAACTGCAACAGCTAGCCAAGGTGCTTACCCAAAGGACTTCAAATCACCATCAGAGATACTTTCACATCAGTGTTTATTACAGCACTGTTCAGAATAGGTAAGTATGGAACCAACTAAGGAGTCTAACAGAGGAATTGATAAAGAAAATGTGACATAAATACAATGGAATTTTTGATCTGTAAAGAACAGTGAAATTATGTGATTTGCAGAATATAACTGGATATAATCATATTAAGCAAATTAATCTCTCAGAAAGACAAATATTTCTTCCTCATGTGATTCTAGATTTTAATTTATATAAATATATAAAATCGCATATACATGTATACATATGATATGGAAATAGACGCTAAACTGCTCAGGGAATGGAGGAATTAAGGATTAAGAAGAGGGAAGGAGGGGGAGGTCTTGGAGGAAATATGATCAATGTGCAATATACACTATGAACACATGTGTTCTTACATAAAACTGCAGCATGTGCAAGAAATACATAGTGAAAAATGTGTTAAAGATTTTTGTGTAAAGGAGCACAATGTCTGCAATGTTGTTTCCAAAAGACTAAAGGAGAAAGTGTGTGTGTGTGTGTGTGTGTGTGTGTGTGTGTGTGTGTGTGTGTGTGTTATGTATGACAAGGGAATACTCAGATGGGTAGATGGGGAATAAGAAATGATAAACATGCAAAATGTAAACTGCAGGTAGATCTGCAGAAAGAAGTCCATACCTTTGTGATGTCACTACCTTTCTGTAAGTTTGAAATTATGTTAGAAAAAGCTAAGGAATCAGAGAGAGAAAGGGAGAAAGGAGAAAGGAGAAAGGGAGAAAGGGAAGAAAGAAGAGAGAAGGGGGTCTTTGCTGTAGGAAGTTCAATTTAGTTGAGAAACAAAGTCAATAATAGAAATTCAGAATAATCTTAAAATAATAAAACAGAATACTAAAGATTTCTTACTAAACATACAACTTAGACTAAGGGCTGAAAAATAATTGTATAATTCTTTAAATATGATTTTAAGACGATATATACATATATTATTTTTCCTAAAGTACTTTCCTGGCTTATTCAATTACCTTTTTAGACATATTCTGACCATGATAAAAATTTAGTTTTACTTAATGCAAAGAAATTTAACATATTGAAAAAAATAATTACTCTTCAAATAATTCAGAGACATTCAAAGACTTACTTCTTCTAAACTTTACATCAAAAACAACTCGGCAACAAACCCTACACAAGTGGTCGAGTGTATGGTTTATGCCTATAATTTCTACATGCAGGAGGAAGCTGAGGCTAAAGGATTGCAATGAACTGGAGACCAGTGTGGACTACAGAGGGAAGCTGTCCCAACCCACCAGCTAAGCTAGTTGAAGCTGGTTAACATCACAACTACATTAGGAGGACCATCAGAATTTAGTTCCAAATCAAATGGCACTACTACCTGCCAGACAGAAAGGCTAAAGCATAGGCTTTAGGGTTTTTTGTTTGCTTGGTTTTTTTTTTTTTTTTCTTTTTTGCTTTTGTTTTCTAATGGCAATTGGAGGGATGGCTTAGTGGTTTAAAGCATGTACTGTTCCCAGCACCTAAGTCAGTGAGGTGGTCCAAGACTGCGTGTAACTCAAGCTTTCAAAAGCCAAAAGGCCTATGGCTTCTACGGGTACTGTCACTTGGCTCCTCACAACACACACAGAGTTAAACATAAAAAACAAACTAGATGTTTTAATTTTAAAAACTTTTGTTAGAACAAAAGGAATAAAAGACTATTCTGTTGACATTAGTATGTCCTGATCTCTTGCCCATGTTTAGAGACAACACTATAGTTGATCAGACATCCCCTACCTTACAAAGCTTTCAGATGTTCATTTCATCTACTGTAAAAACTTAAGATTTCTAAGGAAAGACATTTTATAACTCCTGGTAGAAAATGAATTCACTATTGCTTCCCATACAACCAACCAATCAAAACAGATGTCAGGAGACCTTCATTTTTGTTTTTAAAAAGTAAAAATAATATATAGCCTCTAATTTTTTAACTTGTACAATTCAGTGAATCTTAATTGTATTCACAATGCCACACGGTCCACCATCAAATTCCATATGCCTCCAGAGTTCTTAGGCTTCACTACTCTGAGCTGTTATATACCTCTTGCAGGTATTTATATTGGCTGTCTGATTCACTACCAACCCAACCCAGGAGGTTGTTTTCTTACAATATAAATACCTACAGGAAGCTTTCTGGGCCCATACCTTTTTTTTTTTTTTTTTTTTTTTTTCTTTTTTGCATTTCTATACTCATCACACATCTTGCAAGGTTCAGCTCTTTCAAAAAACAAAAGTGTGTTAAAATGCTATGCAAGATAAATAAAAATTAGTCACTACTTTGTCTTCAAGGACCATGAACTTTGTACTTGCTGAGGCTAATCAGCCTTGTACAAGGTCACAGTTATTTGTGCACTTGCCTCATCAGCCCCTACACCCATGTAGGTTACAAGTTCCAGAAAGAGAAAACAAAATAGTTTCCACTTATCATTCTAGAACAATTACCAGAGATTCAAGTTCTTTATTGATCTAAACTTTAATACTTCCTTTTGCCAAATATTCCCAATCTTAAAAATTAAAATGTTAATTTAAGATGACTCAAAGTTAAAGGTACACTTGTAAGAAAGAAACAAAGAAACTTTGTTACTTATAACTTATCTGGTTATAAGTACTCAAAGAAGCCAACACATTTTAAAATTTATTTCTCCACTAAAAGCCGAATGATTAAGAAACACTGGAAAAATTCTACTATATGCAACCTGAGCTGAATGTTTCCCTCAAGGTATTTTAAGAGATGATTTAGCAGCAATAACAATGCATATTAGTAACAATAACAAATGCATATTAGTAAGGACAAAGCCTGAACTCAAAATGGTTTTTAAAAAGAATCCATTCAAATACAAAATATTAAGAAACCTCTTAAGACAGGTGAGAAAGTGTTTGTCTCAAAGCAGAGTTTGATCCTCGGGGTTCACATTGTAGAAGCAGAAAACCAACTCCCACAAGTTGTTTTCTGACCTGGAAATGTGCCATAGCACAGCTCGGTGTGTGGGGGGTGGGGTGGGGGAGTTATATGCAAACACTCATTAATAAAATTTATTTTTTTTTTTAAAAAAAGAGGAAATCACCACATTTGTCGTGTAGCTGTCCTTTTAGCTGTTGTCTCTGTTCCAACAAGTTCTTTCAAAAAGCTCTGCTCCTACCTGGCAATGTTCAGGGTCATCCTGAGTTACATAGCAAGTATGAGGCAGGTCTGAACTACATGGAACCTGGGTGTGGTGGCATATAGCACTTGGGAGTTCAGGTCAGCCTGTTCTACAGTGAATTCCAGTCCAGCCAGTGTTACAAAGTGAAACCTAATCCTAAAATAAAATAAGTTTTTAAATATGTTGAGTATTCAAATAATACGTGCTAAACACCTTTTTGTTTAAAGACTTTTAGTTATCTGTCTCTGTGTGTATTTCTGTCTCTCTCCTAATACTTTAAAACAAATTCTTGTTAAATCTGAATGAGTAAAAGATCATCATGCCACTGAAAAGGTCAGTGTAAGAAAAGAAGTCTGTGAGAATCCTCTAGTTTGAGCCACCTAGAACTAAACAAGAGATCTGAAAACTCAAATTCTTATTGAAGTCTAACCTTACCATTAACTAGACAGAACTCTGGCTAAATCATTAGCACTGGTTTTCTTACTCTGCAGATAGGGGAAGGAAAGAAAGAAAGAGGGAGTTGAAAGATGGATAAATTGATGTCAGAGGACCCTTCCACCCACCTTAGGTGGTTCTTCTGTGAAGGTGTAGTATTTAAATACTAGCTTTACTCAAACTTCCTATCAACTGGTCAACCTTCTCTAATAATTGCTCTCCACCCTTTAGGCACATTGGTTAAGGGAGGGAGAAACTTGAAAAGCTAAGCTTTCTCACTTTCCCTCAAGGACTAAACCTCTATCCACAGTGAGGCATAAAGTCTCAGCAGGAGTCTGGAGCCTGTGCAAAGGGCTAAGACCGCTAATAAACTTAATGAATTCAATATCTTTTCCTCTGATTTTATTTGTTTCCAGAATCAGTGTGTGAAGAGAACAAAGATCATAGGTGTGCTGTACAACAAAACTGAATCTAGAAAACACAGGGTTTTCAGAACAGAATACTATTCTAGAGCGGGCTTGCTTCATACCTAAATTATTAACCAACTTTATATTATGCCTCATAATATAAATTAGGACAGAAAAATGTTAAAGCTGGCTATCATCAAATAAAATTAAAGGTTCCCAATGCTGTCGTGTCTGTTCTAGTTTCGCATTCTTAGCACTTCTCCTGCCCCCAAACCTTCTATGTACATGTCCACAGACATTCTGGAAAGTTGGGTGGGGGTAGAGATTTCAGTATTTCTAACTGAAAAGGAGGAAAATGGTAGCACCATCTCTGCTCTACTATCATAAAGAAAAAAAATTCAAAGAGAATCTCAAAAAGAATACTGTAAGAATCTTACAGGATTCTTATCTTTGCTAATAACCTTTCAATGAAATGTGAGCAAAAATTAGAAACTGCAATGTCTAGCTAACTGGTATATACTTTGATCAGATACTACACAGAGTAAAAAGAGAATCAAAAATTTTAAGAGTCAGTTCTCATCTTGCCACCTATAAGAAATAATAATAGCCAGGCAGTATGTTAAGTTTAATGGCCTGTTTTGTTTTTTAATCATGGATAAAGTATCCTTTTTCTTTCCTCAACAAATATTTTACTTTAATTTTGACCGAATGGATTCTAAGATGTTAGAACAGTCTAACATACATGACTGGTCTCAGCCATTTTAACACACACACAATAGTAGATTCTCTCATTATTCCCCTTCTCTTCATGACTATGAATACTAAACAGGCACATTGCTAATAAGCCAGTGTCCTTTATTCCACTTTTGTCTCATATATATTATATGTTGACAAATGAACTTCATTTTACTAAGAGGGAACATTTTTTGAGTCAAGTCTATTATAATTCTGGCTACCAGGTACTTGTAATGTAGACCAGGTTAGCCAAACTTATGTGACCCACTTGCCTCTACCTCCAAGTGTCAGAATTAAAGGCATGCATCGCCACACCCAACTCTTACTTTAAGAGTTAGTTCCAGTTTTTACATTATTGAGTTGGGATCCCAAGTCAAATACTTTACTCCGTGAACTTAAAGAAGAAACTAAAAATGAAACTAGAAAGACATCATCTTAGAATCTAGTCATGAATGATTAAAGCGAAATATTTAATATTTGAGAGAGAAAAAAATAGTGATGAACATAGGACTTCGGTATCATGAAAGTTATCCTTTAACAGTAAAGGAAAGCTGGGCCCAGTGGCACAAGCTTGCAATTCTAACACTTGGAAGACCGAGGCAGGAGGATTGCTGTGACTCTGACAAGAGACTGGGCTATAGAGCCCCCATCTTTTTAAAAGAGTGATTCTCTGGGGACTCTACCAGACATTTCCATCTCTTCCCCCTTATCCCTGTCACAGTGATACATTCATGCTAAGAATGAGGACTATAGTGAGCTTTTGTGCAAGAAGCTTAGTTCTCAGAATTTCTAGCTAAGGCAAGAACCTGAAGATAATCTCTATGCAGTTTCTAGAGTAGGAGAAGTTGAGTGCGTTCTTAATGTAAATGAAACGTTCTTAATAGTAAGCTTTGGTACTCTTACAAATCATTTAGAGTATTTAGTAAGTCATTTCTCCAAAGTCTTCATTACATCCTAAATTACCTGCTGTCATTTTAAAATATAATTTTACATAAAATTAGATGAATGTTGGTTTTATGTAATTTTAAGATTTTTCTCTCTATGCCATCAATCCTGTTACAAATAAACAGTGCAAATAAAAAAATAAAAGAAAAAATATTTCTGAGACAAGCAATAATTGAGTATTAATATATCTGCATAATGAGAAGTGTTAACAGAATGATATAGTTACTCAGTTGGATAAGCAAAGGTATTAACTAAAACCTCCACTTTTGTTTCTTTAGTATTATTAGAGATATCTTAACACACAACTAGACTGTCCTAAAACTGATGATCTGCCTAAATCTCCTGAGAGCTGGCATCACAGACATGAAATACCAAGCTCAGAATCAACTTTTCTTATTCTTAGCTGACCAAACAGATAACCACTTGTTCAAATAGTAGCAACAATATATTTGATTATGCACACGTATGCATGTATCACATGCAAGCTTATGAGTGCTTACATATAAGTGAAATGAATGTCAACCAAGACTCAAGGTACAAGCAGAGAAGAATCAAAATAATCTGTCATTATAAGATAATCAAATTATATTCCTGAAGCAGTGTTATATGAAAATGTGTTTATAGGTTGGTTGGTTGGTGGTGGATGCCTTTAATCCCAGCACGTGGGAGGCAGAGGCAGGCAAACTGCTTTGAGTTCTTTCGAGGCCAGTTTCATCAATAGGACAGCCAGGGCTATAGAGTGAAATGCTGTCTTGAAAAGCCAAAAAGAAAAAAAAAAATGTTTATATTAGCTATAATGTATATGGCAAACTCTAAAGCAACTAACTACAAAAGCAGAGATAGAAGTTTAAGTGATCTACAAAGGAGAAAATGTACTCATGCAAAATATTCTATTGAAACAAAAAAAGGCAGAGGGGGAGAACGATTTAAAGAGAGTCAAGGAATAAGCACTAACAACAAATCCAATATATATCCATCCAACTGTATTAATAGTCACCATGAAATACAATGGTATACCTACACTTATCAAAAGACAAGATGCTGACAGAATAATAATAAAAAATAAAACGAGAGATTGAGGGTATAGCTCAATGGTAGAGCATTTGCCTCCAGGGAAAAGCACCCAGCAATTGCAGTTCCTAGCAATTAAAAACAAAATAACAAACCCCTATGGCCTAGAAGAAACACATGTTAAATGTAAAGGTACACATATAGATATCAAGGAAAGTGAATCTAAAATAGTACCTTAAAGAAACTGAATCAGGGGCTGGAAAAAATAAGAGATCAGCAGTTAAGACCACTGGCTGCTCTTGTAGGATCAGGGTTCAATTCCTGGCAACCTCACGGTGACTAGTAATAGTCTATAATTCCAGTTCCAGGAGATCTGACCCCCCTCTGCTGGCTTCAGTGGGCACCAACATGCAAGTGGTAGACAGACACACATGTAGGCAAAACACTCATATACACAGAATAAAATCTAAGAGAAACTCAATCTAAAATTAATAACCTTCCAAAACAGAAAACACAAGGTTCAGATAGGTTCACTGGCGAATTTTAGTAAATATTTAGAAAAAAAAAAAATGCTTAAATTCTCTACAGTCTCTTCTAGAGCTTACAAGTAGAAAATACTTTCTAACTCTTCCAATGAGGCTAGCATAACCCTGATGCCAGAACCACCCATGAGAAAAAAAGCAGAACAATATCATTTATGAAAGTATCTTTAACAAAAATTAGCCCAAAGAATTACATACTGTGACCAAGTGCGATCTATCCCAAGTATGCAATGCTGACTCAACATCTGAAAGTCAATTAGTGTAATCAATTACATCAATGGACTCCATGAAACACCCTGAGTCAATGTAAAGAGATGGCATAGTCAAGGCTCATTCATGATAAAGTCTTTTTGTAAGTTAGAAAGTGGAGGAACTCAAATTGATAAATATCTAAAACAAAACCCTAATAAACATCACATGGTTGTTGCCAAGATGTTACTTTTTGGCTTCAACCCATTAACACAGTTCCTCATGCTGTGGTGACCCCCAAGCATAAAATTATTCGTTTTTTCCTAACTGCAATGTTACTACTGTTATGAATCGTAATGTAAATATCTGATATTCAGGATAGCTGATATATGATCCCAGAGGGGATTGTGACACACAGGTTAAGAACACTGATCTATGATGCTCCAGAGATACCACTTTTAAATATCCAACTTAGAGACAAGCACCAAAAGAAACATTAAATGCCATCCTAACCCCCCTAAATCAGAGCTATCCCATCTCAAAAAAAAAAAAAAAAAAAAAAAAAGGCAGGCGATTCATGATCCAGGTACATTTGGGGGGCTGAGGTGGGAGGATTTTGAGCTTAAATCAGCGTGAGCAGAGTAAGGCACTAAGACCAGCCAATCCACATTTTAAAACAACATTAGTATATAAAATCAAAAAATGCAGACAGCAACCTAAGTTTATTTAACTTATCTCTCTCTCTCTCTCTCTCTCTCTCTCTCTCTCTCTCTCTCTCTCTGTGTGTGTGTGTGTGTGTGTGTGTGTGTGTGTGTGTGTGTGTGTATGAATGTTTTGCTTGAACATATTCTGGGCAACATGCATTTCCTGTTGTACATGGAGGTCAGAAGAGGGCATCGGATCCCCCAGAGCCTGAAGTTATAGACAGTTGTGAGCCACCATGTGGGTGCTGGGAATCAAACCTGGGTCCTCTTTAAGAACAAGTGCTCCTAATCACTGAGCCATCTCTCCAATTTATGAACATGTGGGTATATTAAAACATGCCTGTGAATACAAATTACCTGGGGGATGATTTTCATCATACATCTCTTTAAACATAATTACTTGAAGAAAAATATAAACAACTGATTATTACTAGTGGTAGGCAGTGCTTTATACTTTTTATCATGTTTTATACTTGAATCTAAAAATACTTATTTTTTTTTAAAAAAATCTAAGATGTAGAAAATATATAAATATGCCCAGGAAAGCAAAACAGTTTCAATAAAAGAAGCAGAACTCAACTGTTCTTCCAATGAGCTGTGCAAATGCAAACACATATATAAGAGAATAACAGAAAATGTTAATTGGTAATCATTTCTGAGTAATAAGATTGTTTTATTTTCTTCTTTGTACGTTACTCAGTGTTAATATTAGTATAAGAAAAAAAGAAAACAAACTATAAAATGTAACCTAGTAAAAATGTATGTCCCAACTAAACTCGTTAAGACTATTGTTTTTCAGATTCTAAAAAGCTTAGGGCTAGCAATATGACTTAGTGCATAAAAGCATTTGCCACCAAGCCCAATGACCGGAGCTCATTCCCCAAACCCATATGCTGGAAACAAAGAACTGACTCCCAAAGTTGTCCTGATACTAACACCACATACAAATAAATTTAAAAATTCTTAAAAAGATTAGGCCACATTAACTGACCTAGTTAGGATTCTACTGCTGTGAAAAATACCATGACCAAAATCAACTTGGGGAGCAAAGGGTTTATTTCGCCTTATGGAGAAAAGTCCTTCCCAGCAAGCACTCAGGGAAGGAACCTGTAGGGAGGAACGGAAGCAGAAGCCTTAGAGGAATACTGCTTACTGTTTGTCTGCCCTAGCTTATTTTGTTTGCTTTCATATACACCAAGAATCACACGACCAAGGGTGGCATCCCCTTCTAGGAGACTAGGTCTTCCCATATCAATCATTAATCAAGAAAATGTCTAAATAACCTGCGTACACGAAATGTTCCTTTTTCTAGATATCGTTGGCTTCAAATTGACCAAAAAAAAAAAAAAAAGGAAACCAGGACATTAACTTAGCCTGTTTAAATTAGTATCCAAAACCACATAAGCCAAAAGAATTTATACAGCTAGCTTTAAACTTCTAATTTTAAATGTTTAGGCAACCACTGAGCTAACTTCCCAGCCCTGGGAACCTTTAGTTTCACATTTCTGAAGACAGTTTAAATTTCTATCTCTAGCTTTGTAATATCAGAACAGATAATAAGTCTCTTCCTGGATGCATCAGATAAAGTTATCACTTGGAAAATTTTCATTCCAATCTTAATTTATATTGTAAAAAGAAAGTATGTATGAGGGTGGATTTGATTATAGGAAGTGTCAGAGCAGGGTTGTACACAATGTTTATGTGACACTGTAATAAAATGTTACATATGAAAAATACAGAACACTACTGAGAAATTAGGGACCTAAACAGGCAGGTGCACAATATCAATGTATCAAAAATGCAGTATTTTGTAAGTTCTCTCCAAACTAAACTAGAAAGTTGGTGCAACTACAATCAACATCAAAATATTATTATTTTCTTTAAAACATAAATTGACAAGATGAAGGTAGGAATCTAGTTCAGTAGTTCAACTCCCAGCATCACAAAATTAAATTAATAAATCAAATAAGGTGATTCTAAAATTCCTATCATTAAAAATGACTTTGAATAGCCAAAACTATCATGAAAAGACTGAAGGGCTTACTCTGATTTCAAACTAATTATATTTAAATTAATATTGTCAAAAGGACAGAGAACTATTAAAACAATGTAACAGATAGTCCATTAATTGACCCATACTTATATAATCAAATGATTTTTCAAAACAAGGAAGTCAAGATAGGTAAAGAAGAAAAATGGTTTCTGAAAAATGCTGAAACAATTAGACATAAAGGAGGAGTAAGAGCTTCAATTTCTACATCAAACCATAATAAAAATTTAATTCAAAATGGATCATAGGTGGAAATGCAAAAAATAAGTTAAAATCTCATACAAGAGAAAATATAAAAATATCTTTTAAACTTTGAAATAGGAACTAGGACACATAAAATGCCTAGTCATAAAACAAAATCAACAATCTTGATAAAACCCATTATTAAAACTATTTAAAAGGTAAGTTGGCACAAGGTATTATGACACACATTGTTAATCTTGGTGCTCAGGAGGCCAAAGTATTGCCATGAATTTGAAGCCATCCTGGGATACATGACAAGCTCACTCATAAGAATGAATAAACAAAAGCAGGCAAGCACCAAATTAAGGAAAAATATATCTGGATAAATAGCTTGTATTTAACATATAAATAACTGTTATAAGCCTTTAGAAAAGACTGAGTTCTAAAATTAAGCAAGAGTCTTAGACAGTTATATTCCAAATGACTAATCAGAGAAATGATTCCATGTACTATTCTTGCAGAGGACCCAAGCTTAGCTCCTACCTAGAGCTAACACAGCTAACAGCTTACACCTACCTAGAAGAGCACTTGTTCTTGCAGAGACCTGGGGCTTTACATAGTGACAGGACATCAACTAAGGGTCTACTAAATCTTAGTTGTTTCTTACCAAATAGCTGTCTTCCTTTCCCAATCCCAATCTCTCCCCGTCCTCTGCACCTTAGTTCTTTCCATGCAGACCTAGCTTCCTCAATTACATTGTCTATTGATTCTCCTTGTACTTTTCATTTTTATATTCTCTCTACTATTGAGAAAAGAATACCTATCTCTGATTTCCCTATTATGCCTAGCTCTGTCTAAAGCAGAGAAACTATGCACTGTACTAACAATAAAAATAAGTATTTTAAAACAGCTATTTGGCAATATAGTTTGAGGACTCACTCTTAAAGTGTGGTATTTTATATTAAAATAATAGCACTAAGTGCACAGAATGCAGCTTTAAAGATCACAAAATTTGAGTTTTCTGATATTTATTTAACAATGAACTTCTCCAGATGAAATCTTATAATACTCCAGATACTGGCTCAACTGGTTAAATTATCACTAGTGACTATTTTATGTTCAAATAACTGATAGCGATTTATTATCAACTCAAAAATAGAAGTTGTGAATTAGGAATATTAGTCACAATATTGCAACTGCTAAGTAACATACAATTTTTATAAAAATCTACTTTGATTTTACCCAGATAAAGTTGCAAGGAGGCAGGTACCTCGTTTTGTTACCAGCTGCTTGTTTTGTTTTTGCTATGGTTTTGAAATTTATGTAGTCCATGCTGTCCTCAAACTGTGATCCTCCAAGAGTGCTGGTATTGTGTGTCACCATGCCTGACTTGGTAACAGCTTTTAATGGTTCGCTCCATAGTTTCAGGATACTCTTCAATACACTTATCCAATGAAGACTAAACGAGGTAATCTATTCTTTCAAAGTTGTCTCAAAAGCAATACTTACCAACAGCATATAAGGTGTGGTAGTTTGAATAAGAATGGCCCCATAGGCCATTTAAATGCTTAGTCACAAGGGAATGGAACTGTTTAGAAGAATTAGGAAGTGTGGCCTTGCTGAAGGAAGTATATTCTGGTGGGCTTTGAGGTCCAGGCCTGCGATCAGGATGTAGTTCTCAGTTACTTCTCCAGCACCACAGCTTCCTGCCATCATGCTCCCTGCCATGACAATAATGGACTAAGCCTCTGAAACTGCAAGCAATTAAATGCTAGCTTTTTTTAAGAGTTGGTCATGGTGTCTCTTCAGAAAACTAGAACAGTGACTAAGACAGAAGGTGTTAGGGACTGGGGTACTGCTGTGATAGACCTGACCACATTGTCTGTTGTAGGAATAAATATGGGAGACTTTGGGACTCTGAACTAGAAGAATGGCTGGATACTTTATATGGGCCTTCATGGGCCATCCTAGTAAGAGCGTGGAGGACAGTGCTGAGGGTGATCGACATTTAGGAGGAGAATATTAATAAGCAGTCTAGAGAAGATTCTTGTGATATTCTGACAAAGACTTGTGGCTGTTTTGCCTTGTCCTAAAGTCTGCCTGAAGCTAAAATGAATTAGGATTACTGGCATTGCAGGGATTTCAAGACAGCTTAGTATTGACTATGTCATGTGGTTGTTAGTAATCACTCTTGTACAGATCTATAAATGAAAAGGAACAAGCTGGAGAAAGAGGAATATAAAGTACAGTTTGAGGAGAAAAGGAACGCCATCAAGTGTAATGGAGCTAAGTCCAGTGTCAAGGATATAAATGCTAAATAGTATAAAAGGAGTGGTAGCTTCAGGTTGAGCCCATTTGTGAAAAGGAATTAAAGAAAAACTTAAGGAGTGGATGAAACCATCAGTAACAAAGCTGACGCAAATGCTACTCAAGAGGGGCCAAGTTCCAGCTCCATCAGGCAGCAGAACCTGACAGCTCCCCTTCTGGCTCTGGCTTTAGAGGCAAGGATACAAGAAAGGAATTGGTTGTAGAAATCTCCTTCCTCAGCTAAACTGTTGACCAGACGTGTGTCAGGCCTGTGTCTGCAAGGAAGCCCAGAAAGGCCATTTTGCGAAGCTGTGAAGGTGAAGTCTGGATTGTGTTGGAGACCCCAAGATGTTAGAGATGCCAGAGCTGAGAGATACCTGCTAAAAAGAGCTGCAAAATGGGTGTGGAGCCAGCCCAACAGAGAGAAGTGTACTGCAGACAACAAAGGAATTGGAGATCTCAAGAGCCCTTTGATCAGACATGGAGATACAGAATTTTGAGTTTGCCTGCTGGTTTTGGTCTTGCTTTGGTCCACTATTTCTGCACTATGCTCCCTTTCAGAATGGTAATGTATATCCTGTGCCACTGTAAGTTGGAAGTATGTAATACTTTTGTTTTACAGAGGGTTAATAACAGACTATCAAGAGTCTTTTAGAAGAAACTTTGAACTTTTAAACAGTGTTGAGACTGACAGACTATGCGGGCTTTTTATGTTGGATTGAATGCAGTTTTGCAATATAATATGGCTATAAGCTTATGGAAGCCAGAAAATGCAATGTGGTGGTTTGAATAGGAAGAACTGCACCCTCATAGGCTCACATATTTTGAATGCTTACTCATGAGGAGTGAATTGTTAGGAGGTGTGGCCTTTTTGAAGGAAATGTGTGTGGGGGGGGGTACTTTGAGATTTTAAAAGCCATGGCAGGCCTAGCATCTCTCTGTCTGCTGTCTGTAGATCAGGAGTAGCTCTCAGCTACTTCTCTAGCACCACATCTGTCTGCATGCCACCATGATTCCCACCATGATAACGGAATAAGCTTCTGAAACTGTCGGCAAACTCCCAGTTTCTAAGAGTTGTCTTGGTCATGGTATCTCTTCATGGCAATACAACAGTACTTAAGACACAAGTCAAAATAAGAAACAATGAGTTACAAAACATTTACAATATGCTATCATAACTCATTGTTAAATTCACATAGAAATGTCTGATTTTGCTTATTTAGTTGAAAAGAGTGTACTAGCCACAGTAATACGTTGTTGAGACTATTTTATATGAAACAGTATGCAAGGCTGAAGTTTTAAAGTCTCCAGTCTATTAAGCTACCTATCAATTGCTCATTTAAAACTCACAAGTAAACACAAAGGTAGTAAGGGAAGCTTGGGTCTGTAGGTCATTTGGCTCTCTGATCTGTCAAAAAAAAAATTAAATAAATATACTAAAGTGATTAGCGTAAGTCAGCCTGAACTATACCATGAGTTCTGGTCTATCCTGAGCTACAGTATAAGATTCTGGTGAAAAGAAAGGCCAACAACAGTAAAACAGTGACTACACTTACAGAAAGTACCCGGAGCAAAGGCATAAAAACAAGTTTAAAAAGTTGCTACTAGAAGCTGCAGGGTAGGTATGAAGTTACTGTTTAACAGGTAGAATTTTAGTCCGGGACTGTGAAAAAGCTCTGGAAATGGACAGTGTAACAGTTACACAATAGCCTGAACTTTTTGTTGTTGTTGTTTATTTTCCCCCTTGAGACAGGGTTTCTCTGTGTAGCCCTGGCTGTCCTTTAACTAGCTCTGGCCTGGAACTCACAGAGATCAGCCTGCCTCTGCCTCCAGAGTGCTGGGACTAACGGCATGGGCCACCACTGCCCCGCGACGTGACTGTATTTAATGCCACTGAAACTTAACTATTTACTGCTTAAAATATCAAAGGTTGTAGGAAGACTTTAACACACATTTTAAAAAATGTGTTGGCCACAAGGCAGCAGGGAAGGTGGTGAGAACACAAGAATTTGGCTACCTGGTTTTAAATTTCTGTGTTTACTTCATAGCTGTGTAGTCTCTGGGAATGTAGCTTACTATCTCTGCTTGTTTTCTCAATTAACAGAACCCCTACATAGAGGCATGGTGAGGAATAAATAATTCAATAATATGAAGTGTTGAAAATAGTACATATTATATAGTAATCATTTTGTTATTGTAATTTAAAAACACTTTTGTGAATCAAGGCCTTATTCCTCCAGCCTTAGCTTCTCATGTGCTCTGACTTCAAAGCCTGCCTCCACCCGATTTCAAAAATTAGACTTCGGGTTTTGTGGTGATATCCGACCCAGGCCCTTATACATACTCGGTAACTTCTCTCGAACTGAGCTGCATCTTCAAACTGTTTAATGAAACTTAGGTCAAATTAAAAGCTCTTCACAAAAGTTAAATTATTCTTTTGGTTTTGTTTTGAGGCAGTCTCGTAAGGTATGTCATCTTCAAACTCAGTAATCCTCCTACCTGAGCTCGTCAAGGCTCATGCTACCAATCTTAGCTTCTCAAAATTCTTAAGGTAAGAAATAACATATGAAAACAAGTAATCTACTCCAAGGTCCTCATTTAACAGGTAAAGAAATTAAGAACTCAATAGTTAGCCTGAGGTTACATATCTTACTCCACTAGTATTACTTTTCCTAAAGAAATAGTTTGGGATAATACCAATGTTTGACATTCACAACTTCCAAATGCAAATCCCAGAATCTGTGGTCCTTGTTTCTAATCCATTAAGCATTTATTTATTTGGGGAGAACCAAAACCTAGCAAAAGCAAAACACAAAACAACAACAAAAACCCAAAACAAAAAAACCTAATCATTCTCAAACATAACAGTGAAAAACACCTAGAAAACAAAGTGTTAAAAACTGTGAAAACATTCTCAAAAAATGCCTCCCTCCACTGTTGTCACCCAGACACTACCTGAACAATCACAGTAAGACCTGCAGAGTCTATGTGGAGTAACAGAGCTAATGCTCGTCACAAAGAAATGGCTACACGTAGTTCTTCTTTAAAATCAAACAGAAGTGAGTAACAATCCAAATACCACCAAAAAAGAAATCATTTTGGAGACATTTTTGTACTAATTCAACAGAGCTGTCTATAACTGGTGTCTGGAAAGTAGTTCACCCTCACAAAATTAAAAATAACACAATTTGAAGAGCAAACTCAACAAAGGCTTTTAAAGGGTGTCCTTATTTTGTCACTTCTCCAAGGTTCTTCCTACAGAATTCAGATTTCTTAGGGCGTGGGGTGGGAAGAGGGGCTGCTTTGTTAGTTTTTCAAATAGAGTCTCATTCTGTCTGTAACTCAGGTTGACCTGCCTCAGCCTTCTGAGTGCAGACTACAGGCATGATTCACATGTCTGGCCCCTGAATCCAGCTCTAAAAGGATACTCATCACCTAACACGTGGAATGTCTTCCTCTCCCAATCTACACTGCTGAAATCCCACTGGTCCTGTTGAAATCGAAACACATGATGTACATGTATGAAAACATAATGAAATCTATCATTATGTAAAATAAATATGTGCTAATAAAATATTATTTTAAAAAAATACTATCCAGCCTTTTAAAAGGCTTCACCTATATACTGTCAGCTTCCACAGATTTCCCCCCATGCTCTGACCTCAATGTAGAATTACCCTTTTCTTCACTGCCTTACACTATGTCTCTACAACGCACTGTTAACCAATATTCACTTCTGACCCATCCTCTCACAAGATCAACACCTGACCCCTTACCCCCAGCCGTAGGAAAAGGGAATTTAAATGTATTGAGCATCACACAGACAGGTAAGGTGCTACCAATTTTGCACACGTTATCTCATTCAACCTTCTTGACAACAGGCTGGAAAGATAAACAGGTGGCATATTGCTGTTTACCGGTTGGGAACTACTGCAGAGTTAATGGCTTGCTCATCCACTATCACGACGTTAGCCTATTCCACTGTAGGGACGTGCCGCTTGGGCACTCGATATTGTGAGGGCGTTCGTTTTGTGTCTCCCACTGTACCTGAGTAGGTTTCCGCAGCTGTTTGCTGACTTCAATATTCTCACAAACACAACGTCAACCTTTAATAATCGAATCACACCTCACCCCTAGTCCGCTCGCTCCCTTTGGATTTTACCTACTTGGGCGGCTCTCCACTTCTACCTGAGAAACGCTGCAGGCAGCATCCACCCCAAACTATTCTTCCCACAGAATGTATGAAATGCAGCAAGGAAAAACATACAACTCTTGTATCATTCCCCAAAGCTCTAATTTCACACTAAGGCACATCTTTACATGAGTAAAGGACCAAGCAGTCTCCAGTTCCCACAGTTGGGGCCATTCTAATGTCTGAAATAGGAAAAGAATATCTTTCAGGCTTCTTAAAACGAAGGCATCCTACCGATACTATTAGGCAGCCTCCTCCCTTTCTGCCGTCCTCCACCGAATTGGCAGTTTGGATTTCCGGCGGGAATGAGATGGAGCTAAAAAGCACTAGAGCAATTACTTTGCCGGCTTAATTAGAAGACACAGAAGGCGCCCCGCCTTTCTAAATCTCTGCATTAAACTCATCTATGAAGGCGGGCAGGGCATGGAAGCTAGAACAATCCCGCATCGAGCCACCGGTTTCCGCGGCTAGCCGCCCGAGGTCCCCGGCCACCAGCACCCAGTGCTGAGCAGAAGCCCCGCCGCACCTACCCAGGCGGCCCCCGGTCTCATTGTCTGCACGGTACAGCCCCGAGGGGCGCGCGGGGAGGGGAGGGCAACCCAGGCCCTGCAGACCCCTACCCACCGCGGACTGCCCGGCTGGGCGCAACTCAAACGCGGAGAGCCCCGCAGCGACCCCGCCCCGGGCTGCAGCCGCCCGCACTCGCCCGGAGGGCCATGCCAGGCTCCGGGAAAAATGGAGGCGGCAGCGCCTCCCGGGCACTCGGGTCCTTCTTTTCCCTGAGCTCGAGGGCCAGGCGGCGGAGCACTCACCGCGGCAGCCCCTCGACCCTCCCGGAGCTCCGAGCGTGGCAGCAGCGGCTCGCGCCCTCCAGTCACCGCCGCCGCCTCTCCGGGCGCGCCGCTCCTCTCCCGAACGCTGAGGGCGCCCGCAGCTCCCGCGGCGCGCGCTCCGTGACTGACCGACCGACCCACCGAGCGGGCGTCGGCGGGCGAACGGGGCGGGGCGGCCGCAGAGCCCCGCGGCACGGATCACAGAGCCCGTGCGTCCGGCCTCGGCACACAGGGCGGGGCCGAGGAGCCGTGCGGCCCAAGGGCGGACCGACTCGCGCCGGGCCGCGCGCTCCCCCTCTCCCCCCCACCCCCCCGCCGCGGCCACGGGCTCACTTCCGGCGCAGGCGGCGGCGCGCGCCTCTCCTGCCGCGCCCGCGCCCGCGCGCGCGCCCGCCCGCCCCTCGCGGCCAGGCTAGTCGCCCCCTCGCCGCCCGCCGCCCCTCAGACGCCTGGCCGCACCCAGCCGCGGCCGTCCCCGGCGCCCCGCCTTTCCTGCGCGCGTCCCCGCGAGCCGCCTCCAGGAACCAGTGAATCAGAGAATGAATGAGCCGAGAGGAAAATCCCGCCGCGGTCCCGCCCTCCCTCGCCCTTCCAGGGAAGCCCGCCCGGTGGCTCCGGTCCGAGGGTCTTGGGATGCTGAGGGACGACGAGCAGTCCGAGGCTGTACGCCTTTGCCTGCGGTCCACGTAGTCAGTCTCCAGAAACCAGCCGCGGGGCTAGCTCAGGCTACCATTGTTAAAATGTGGGAGCACTGCTTGAGGAAAGCCCGTTTTAACCCTAAACTCTGCAGTTTCGGGCAATGTATGGGAAGCGTTCAGGAGTCAGACATCCCACTCTTTACCTTTCACGTCAAAGCCTCTTCATCTGTGTCCTCGATTTCTGTTCTCCCTATTGAAACTGTCCCCAGTACGGGTGTTAGCATCTTTCCTTAACCCTGAGCTTTATCCCAAGGTATTAAATACTGAGTTTGATTACAACCTCCAAAATACTCGGATACTGCTCATTTTAATGCAGGTTTGATTTGGGCAGACTTAGATTTCTTTCGACTTACGTCCTTATGACCTTCATGTAAAGCTGATCAAAGGGAAAGAAAAATAGTATTAAATTACCTTTGCTTGGCTATATATTTTGCTAGCATTAAAGAAATTGAACTATGATCTGAAGTTGGCTGAGCTGAATGTTCAGCGTTCTTTTGTGTGTGTGTGTGTGTGTGTGTGTGTGTGTGTGTGTGTGTGTTCTTATCTGTTCTTTAACAGTGTCTGTATTTTAAATTTTCACCAAAGAAAAAAGTCCATGTCTTTCTGAAATTCTGGTACTCTCTCTAACAAAAAAATGTTCATTTCTCTATTCTAGAGCCAAATCCTAGTTTGATTAATTCCATTCTGTTTCCTGATATTCTTGAGTATTTCCAATGGTTTCAATCTTTTTGTACAATCTTCTCTGACCTGGTACCCAATCAGTTCCAAACTGGTATAAATACAATTATTTGGCTGCTTCACACTTGAGATACTTGTACTTTGGAAATACATGCAATTTGTATTTTAAGTTTAGTAGGTACTTCAATAATCTGGTGTAAAATAACATCACTTTATGAACTAAAAATGATGGAGATGACCAATTCCCATGACCTCCCTTCATTTGTTACCTGCAGTATTTCAGTATGGTATGTTCTTTCCTTGAGAAATACCAGTTTTTCATACCTCCCACAGTATCTACTGTGAACCTTTGAATAAATGACAAAGACTTCAAATTTTTTAATAATTCATATACCAGCCTGGTCTACAGAGTGAGTTCCATGGCAGTTGGGGAAACCAGTCTCAACACAGTGAAACCAGTCTCAAAAAGCAAAGCAAAACAAAACAACAAAGAGATCATACAAATGTGGCTGTAGGCTCTTGAGTTCCCTTGTGTCTAGGTTGAGATTAAAAACACCTAGATACCCAAACCTAATAAATAGCCTATTGTTATTAAATGTTATTATGAGACTGAATGTGAACATTACAAGGAAGAGTCTCATTTTTACAGATACCTCCTTTTCAAAACAGGCTCATGAGTGCTCTTTCGATAGCTCTTAGCCAGCTCTTGCCAGTTTTTAGGTTGGTTAAAACTAATCTTAGAAAACAGTCACTTTGCACCATTGAGAAAAATAAGCAGGTTCTCATCAGTTTCAATAAGCCATGAAATAATCCATTCAGTTAATTAGAGTTTATTGAGCTCCAGCTAAGGTGTAAGAACACAAAGACTTGATGCCTCCTGCCCTCAGAAGTCACAGACTCCTGACTAAAGGAGGTAGGGAAGTCACTATTAGAAAATTAGTTTATACCCAGACCAGGAAAGCCTACCCAGTGGGGAAATAAACTGCATGTTTAATGGCAGGGAGGAGCTAACCGGATGAGGGAACAGTCATTCCACAAAGGCAACAATGTCTGTGCAGGTGTGTGGACTTTAACAGCACCATGCCCAGGAGGCCCGCTTCCAAGTAATTTCATTTCTTCCGGACAGATGCAGATAGGTAGGGAATGGTAGACGGGGCCTCATTAATCAAGAGCTTGTGTGTTACACTAAGGAGTTTGAACTTAATAAAGAATAAACTCTTTGAAGTGTTTTAGTCTCTGTGACAACCGAGAAGAAGTTCAGAGACCAAAGAAAACTCAAGAATGAGAGGCAGAAGAGGGGTGGAGATATAACGCAAAAGAGATGGGATACAGGTCTCCATGGGAGGGGGTGTGTGCTGGGGGGGTGCGTCACTTAGGTGCGGGACATAATAAGATCTACAGACTTTCATTGACTAGAGGACCGAAGGAGACAGAAACGTCAGAAAGACAAACAAGCTTCTGTCTGGGAAGAATGACTGTATTACGCTGACCCTCCATGAAATAAGAACACAGAAAGAGAAGCCTGGCTGAAAACTTACACAGGAAAATATTACCAAAGGAGGCTGGGAGCTCAGTCTGTAAAGCCTTACTGAACAAAGATGACTGTCTTTAGTTCAAATGCCCAGCACCTGTATAAAAAACTGGGACAAGTGGTATGTACCCCTAATTTCAATGCTTGGGAGGTAGAGATATGGGACTACCCTTGAGACTTACTAGCCAACTAATCTTGAGAGAAAAGCCCCAGGTACAATTAGAGATCTTGTGAAGTGCCTGCACACACACACACACACACACACACACACACACACACACACACACACACACACACACACGTACCACAAATCTAGGTACCTCAAAAAATTCATAAGTCCACTACTCTGCAAAAGTGTTTTGGTTTTTTTTTTTTTTTTTTTTTTTCTTTTTTTTTTTTTCTGTGTATCCCTTGCTGTCCTGGAACTCACTTTGTAGACCAGACTGGCTTTGAACTTGGAGAAATTCACCTGCCTCTGCCTCACATGTCCTGGGATTAAAGGCATGTGCCACCAATGCCCACCATAAAGTGTGTTCTTAAAGACAGTGGCTTCATAGAATTTTAGTAGGTGTGCTGGCTATTCCCAGATGCCAAGAGGAATTAACTAAAACCCATTGACTATGGATATCTGTGAAGGCTTTGAACTAAATCATTTGAAGGGGGAAGACCCACTTTTAAGCCAGATATTTTCGATGGAAAGATAAACCTTTGATCTAGATCTTTGGAGGTAGGAAGACCCACCTTTAATCTGTACCACACTGTCTGCTGACAGCTTGTATAAAAGCATGGAAGAAGAGAACTATCTCCCTTTACCCGGTTTTCCTCTTCTTTGCTACCAAGTCCTTTTCTTCACTGGCATTAGAGCCTACTTCTTCAAGATTCCAGCATACACTGAGGATCAGCTGAGATACTCAGTCTCAAGGACTGAACCACTACTGGATTCTTGGACTTTCTGTTTGTAAGCAGCCATCGTTGAATGAACTGGACCACAGCCTGTAAGACATTCTAATAAATCCCCTACATATTATATATTATATATTATATATAATATATTATATATTATATTATATATTATATATTATATATTATATAATATATATCCTACAAGTTATTATATGTTCTATAAGTTCTGTTACTCTTGAGAACCCTGACCAATACAGTACACACAATTTCCAAAGCAGCTTTGTAAATAACTAAAGAGATAAGCAAAGTTCAGTGGATTTCTCAACCAGAGGACTTTTTAGTGGTTGCAGTAATGTACCCTGTGAAGTTCACATATAAGGTATTAGATGCAGCATATCCAAAGGGCATTCAAGTATGAAACCCTTTCTCTAGTGGAACAGGTCATTAGACATGTGTTCACCAGAATACACTTTGGGAAATGCTGACCATACCCAGATTTTTATCTTATTGTTGTCCTGACACATGAAATGACTCATCTCAAGTTAAACATCTGTTACTGGCAGGTGCTTGGCTAGAACTAGTACCTTGACCCTGGTCACTTTCTCTTTTCATGACATATTGCTCTATGGGATACAAACTCATTCCAGAACTTTTCAGTCCTGGGGAGAAAGATATAATAAAAGAATCATTGAATATGTCCTTTTAAATGAGTTTCCAGATCAGTAATTTTTCAGAAAATTTTTGACACTGTGAAATTTAATGCTAGATTCAACTTCTCAGACATGATTCCAGTTCTCAGACCCAGCAGCTAATGGATGGGAGGGTTTTCTTAGCCTATATTCATGGACTTGATTCTCAGGGACATTTAGTACATCCTGTTATTAGAAAAACAAGGCAGCTTGTTCATTCCAAGAGACTTCTTAGGACTTTGAAGGCAACTTTTATTTCAGAAGTAACTTCTGTATGTGTTATATTTTATATTAGTCAACATCTTAATTCATGCCTCAATAACAGATGGTGTTCTGTGTAACTTTTATATTCAGACCAAAGGCTATCAGATATGGGACTAATAGGTCAATGAATGTGTAGTTAATTTGTTAATCCACTTATCAAAAATATCTTAGTGTCTATTATGTCCCCAGCTCTATAATAATGGCTAGAAAAACATAAGACATAATCTCTGGTCTTTAGACACAGTATCATTCATCATTAGTAAGGGTGAAAGGAAACCCACAGGTGGGAACTTGAGCCATTGCAGCCTTTATCTGCATATTTGACGATAAACACTAAAAAGGGCACAAAATATAAAGAATATTGTGGGTGATGACAAGTAACTGGAGATTTCTTAAATGGTCACTCACAGGAAATTGTTTAAGAAAATTATGGTTTATAGAGGACTATTTAAAATATTGAAAAAATGTTCACAGTACATGCTTAATAAAAATTTGCAAACATACAATATATATTCATGAAAAAAATTGGGGAAAATGCAGAAGAAATCACAAGAAAACAAACGTGTTTGTTGTGCGGTGATGTGATTATGACACTTTAAATTTTTCTTTTTTTTTTTTTTTTTTTAGCAATGAATCTACATTCCTTGGTAGGCAGTTAAGATAAATTAACTAGCCAGCTGTTTGGTGGCACTTGCCTGTAATCCCAGCATATGGAAAGTTGAGATAGAGGATTCTGAGTTGAAGGCCAGCCTCTGCTGTATAAGAATTCAGGGCCACAGGAGTGAAGCTCCTACTATTACTTTGCTAAATAGACATAACACACTGCCCTCTAAGTTTGTATTTCTCCACCCACAGATCACTGCAGCTCTCAGGCCTCATCAGAAACCGTCTTTGGGAAGTGGGTAGCAGTTATTGCAGAAACTCACAACTGAATGACATGCAGAGAATAATTGTTAATGGAGTGTTCATCCCTTACCAGCTACCCACGACTTGGGGACCACTGTGGAAAAGGAAGTGGAAAGATTGTAAGAGCTGAGGTTGGAGAGGACCAGACTGAAGCAGTGTCTTCTGGACGCAGCAGGATTGCTGAACTCAAGAACTCACAGCAGCCATGGTTGCTGGTGTAAGACCTGCACAAGACCGAGCCAGCCTGCATTGCTGCTGAGGCTCTATTGACAGTTGGTGGCTTCTGGGGAGAGAGATTCAGAAAGATGTGGCTCTGGTAGGTCACCCAGTCTCCACTGAATGGCCCCACACCATGAGTCGATGGACAACACAAATCAGAATAAGTGGGGTAAAAAAAAAAAAAAAAAGACAGAAATTGAAGTCAAGAGGGGTTAAGGGTGGGGTAGATCTTAGAGGAATTAAGCGGCAAAATTGGAGTGAATATAATCAAAATATTTTATATGTATACATAAACATTTCCAACGTTAACAAAATATTATGTTTTCTTTAAAAAAAGAAAGATTTCACTGCCAGTAGGTACACACCGAGACCTTGTCTCAGTAAATAAACAAAAAAAGAATTAAGTCAGCACTTAATGGACAAATCTTTAAAAACACATACAAAATACATAAAGTCATGAAAGAAGATCACTGTATTCAAGAAATGTAGTTTATGAAACAAAAGCCTATAAAAAATAAGCAGAGAATAAATAACAAAATATAAATCTCTGATACAAGCTATAGGTGCAACGGGGCTTAGAAGAGAGAAATGAACTGGAATGGGAAGAGTTTAGGATTGCAGAAGACTCATCTGGCACTCCATCTGAATGCCAGGGAGAAGCAAAGTTGGAGTAATAATGGTGACAAGTCAAAGGCCTCAGCGTGCCACACGTGTGTCACACTGAACGCTACTCGGCCCTCAGATGACCAACTGAAGAACCTATGACCTTTGCTGGCCACTGCATCTCTGCTTTTATACAGGTAGAATTGGAATATGCCCCACAGTATGTAAGTGTGGTATGGCATACCCTTGTACTATTAAAATTATTTTAGCTGATATTTACAAGTAACCCTGGGAGGCACTGTACCAACAAAACCTACAGAGCTGGACATTTCCAGGTATTTATTTGGAACAAATGTGAACTATTACACAATAGCAGTTATCGGTAACAACCTGAACCCTTATGAATGTTCTGACGTCTGTGGCAGTCAGGCTGTAAATGCAGTAAGCCAATCAGAGTCCAGGAATTCTCTGATTACGCACAGATACTGAGTGCTATTTTAAAGCTAGCTTTTCAACACAACGTAACTAAACAGTTTTTGTGATATTCGTCATTCACATCGGTTGAAAGAGTGAATGACTTGTGTGTGATGGCCAATTGAACTTAAAAGGTTATGCGCAGCTTTAGAAAGTCTACAAAGAGAAAAACCAGACAGAGCATGAGCTTCCATCAAGTATCCCTTTAGGGGAGGGTATCATCAGGGCTGGACTGGCCTCTACAGAAGGAAAAACACTTTGGGTAAGAGGATGCTGTAACACATATATTGTAGTAAGTTGATTTTTAGTAAATTACAGGGGCATTTGTTTTATTAGACGAAGATGTCCATTTAGGGGTGTAGAATTAAAGGTCATAGATTATGGACGCTCTGAGCCCAAGCAGAAAGTTTGGGAAGCAATGCAGTAGAGTGGTCTAGCTCGTACTTGAATCTGCCAGCTATTTCCCAGGTCTGAGCCTTCCAGCATGATTCCCTCTGACTGGAACGTTTCCCCTCCTTTCTCTACCCCGCTCTTGTTTGCTACAGATCAATCATGTTTCCTTCTTTATCTCTAGTTCCTCTACACAGACATTGCTGTGCGCCTTTTTTTCCCAAAAATCTCTGCACAGTGCTAGTGCAATTCTTTACACATCTGATTCTTTTTGAAGACCCCGAGTTTCTCCAAAGGCAGAGACAAAGAATTCATGCTGATTCCACCCCCCCCCAGCATCTTGCATGGAATATTGTACCTAGAAAAGTTTAACAATATTTATAAGATAGAAAGAGCATAGATTTAATAAGAGATGTTTGGCAGTTCTTGAAGAACAGGTTGGAGTAAGGAAAAATTGGAAGTCACTTGTATTAATCCAGTGCTGAAAAATGAAAAAGGCAGGAAACCAAATTTCATTTGTAAAGGCTGATGGGCACAGGTGACAGACTGAATAAGTGTAATGGTCCACGATGGCTCTGGGGTTCTCAGGATGACAGAATGGTTACAAGCAAAGGACCAGTATCACTGCCAAATCCACAGATAGATGCTGACTGCCTGTCAAGGTCAGGGCACTGTGCTGGGTGACAGGCCACAGGGAAGTGTTTTCTATTACAGCATGCTCACCAGCAGGGAAGCTGAGAGGCACAAGTTCAATTTTGGACAAGTTATATTTGAAATAATGGTGGAACACTCAAGTCAGCCAATGCCTTTAGTTGCTGGAAATCATCCTTTAGGCTAAAAAATTTGAATTCTACATTGTCAAAGATCCCATGGCTATCCATTATCATTGTGCTTAAGAGGTAATAGATTGCTGTATGAAGTCATCATAACAAAGTACTGCACACTGAATGACTTAAACGACAGGAATTTATTATCTCACAGTTGTGGAGGATAGAATGTTTCTCCCAGAGCTTCTCTCTTTTTCTGAGGATAGCTACATTCTTCCTGTGACTTCAAATGGTCATTCCCCTATGTGACTGTAGCCTACTTTCTTCTACAAAGGCCATAGTTATACTGGATTGGAACACATCCTAAGAACCCCATTTTAATTTAATTTCCTCCAGTTTGCAAATACACTCACAATCTGAGTTACTAGGAGTTGAGGCTTCAGCATATGAATTTTAAAGGAGACACAATTCATCTCATTATAGTTACCTCCTAAGTATTTATTAAATTGAAGGGACTATATTCACAGTGATAATTGATAAACTCAAGAAGTATAACCATACATGTTATAGAATATTTAACTATGTAAAGGTGTGTTACATTTGTTTATGCTGCCTTTGTTAACCATGTAAAGATGTGATTCATTTTGTTTATGCTGTATTTTGTTTAATGATATAAAGGTGTGCTGCATTGTTTCACCTTGCCTGCCTAAGGCATCTGATTGGTCTAATAAAAAGCTGAAAGACCAATAGCTAGGCAGGAGAGGGTAGGTGGGCCTGAGGAACAAAGAGAACAAATAGAAGGAGAAATACACACAGAGAGAGACACAACAGAGACAGAGAGACAGACAGACAGAGACAGAGACATAGACAGAGACAGAGAAACAGACAGAGACTCAGACAGAGGAGACACAGACAGACAGAGACACAGACAGATAAAGACACAGACAGACAGAGAGAGAGATACAGACAGACAGAAACTGAGAGACAGAGACACAGACCGACCGACCCCAGGCTAGAAACCAGGTATCTGGGCCAGAAACCAGGCATCTGCCAACCAGACATGGAGACAGCAGGAAAATAAGATAAACAGAAAGGTAAAAAGCCTGGAGGCAAATGTAAATAAAGAGAAACAGATTAAAATAAGAGCTAAGATAAGGTCGAGCATTTATAACTAATTAACAAGTCTCCGTGTCATGATTTGGGAGCTGGTTGGTGGCCTAAAAGAAAGCCTGATACACACACACACACACACACACACACACACACACACACACACACACACACACAGTCTGTAAAGATTGGAAACATAAATTCACATTATATATAACAATTTTGCTGAAATTATAATCATAATGTATTCAATGGTGTGTTTAACACATTACTTGACAGTATAGAATCCATTGCATTGCAGGGAACATGATAAATCAGTACTATATTTCCATAAATCCTGCAAATCCATCTGTCTCAGATTTTTATTTAATAAATATGCATCTGTAGTATGCCACAGAAGACATAAAGAACTGAATCTGTAGAAATTAAATTATCTATTATATTTCATGGCATATGTAGAAATATGAGTTGAAGTATTCTCGGCCTTTGCTGCCTTGTAGTCTTATTTCTATGATTCCTGAAACAGCTTGAGGAAAGTCACTTGAAAACAATAAGTGGATGAACAGCTGATATTTGGAACGTTTGCTCAGTCATGTGCTTTGAGGCAAAGCTCTGCTACAGACTAGGTCCTACCTAAGGGCTGTCATGGGGCCATCAGTCAGACTCTTCGAAGTTCTCACACTGTTCCCTCTCCAAACTTTTGGTTCATCATACATGTGTTGTCCAGGAGCCCGTGTACATGCTCCCTCACAGGCCCCTCTCTTTCCTTTGAAACTCCTTGCAGAATATCCTAACCGGTCTTTGCTGATACCAGAACTACTTACAAAGTAATATTTCCCACAAACAAACAAACAAACAAACAAAACTCTGCTAAAGTTAGGAGAAAAGAATCAGTTCTCATTTGATAGGGCATTTAGGAAAATTCAACCAACAGACATTAGTTACAGCTCTAGATGTGGTAGATAACAGAGCAGCAGGGCAAAGGCGAGGGAAGGGCAGAACACTTCCACAACTCTTCTCCTTGATTCTGTGTGTTTGAGGAGCTGGTCACATTTTTTTGTCTTGACACTGGATTTGATATATAAATATACAGATTTCCCTTTCAACCCAAATTGGAGTTTTTATCCATTGCAGCAAAAGACCAAGGACGAAAACAGTGATGTATTTAACATCCGTTTCACATCTGGTACCTCTAACAGCCTCTAACAGTCTCCTGACATCCTCCTCCTCCTCAGCCCCGTGTCACTTGGCTAACCCTCTCATCTTTCCTCAGTTTTGAACTCTTTCTGTGGTCCTGTTCCTATTTCCCCTTCTCCTCTGAACTGTCTCCTCTTCCTTCCCTGATCATCTATATCCTGCCCCATCTTGCCAGCCATCTCCAACAAACTCCCCCAAGTCAGCCTGGAAGGGCTTCCTTCCCTAAACGGTTGTGCGCAGTAAGGCCCATGTCCTGCATCTCACCCATAGGTCCATGTTTTATAGTTTGAGATCACGTCGATCATTAGTTTATAACTACAAGAATATAATAGGCCTTTAAAAAAAAATGCACTCAAAGCTGAGTGCTGTGCACACCTGTCATCCCGAGCACATAGAAGGTGAGGCTGGGAAGATTAATGTTTAATTTAGCCTGAATTGTGTAGTAAGCTTAAAGATAGCCTGTGCTACATGAGACTCTCCAAGATGATACAAACAAAAATTTCACCTATAGAGCTATTGATTGATTACACAACATGTTAATTAATAGCTTAGAGATATCACTATAGCCCTCAATAGAAGAAAGCATAGTGGCCTCCTGTATTGGAGGACAGTTTGGTGACACCAAGTTGTCATCCGTGTGCTACATATTTTCTCATGATCTCTATAGAAATAAATTGAAAATGGGAAGGGAAAACGGGTGGGGAAAGAAAGCCAGAATTATTACGTTGCAAGAAGATAAAACACGCAAGAGAGACAAAGACTCTGTGTGTGATGAGGGGTTGTACCAAGGCCAGGGCTTCTCCATAGGAATCAGGATGGATGCGGAGGAAAGTGTCTAACCATATGCATGATGAAGATTGAGTTTTGTCTCTGTGAGGGAGTCAAACAATGAAATGAATTCTTTGCTTGGACAGTGCATTTCTATGGTACGTCTAAACAAACCAACTTTTGAAAGTAGATTAAGGGTGA
Source organism: Phyllotis vaccarum (assembly GCA_033318265.1). Classification (NCBI taxonomy): domain Eukaryota; kingdom Metazoa; phylum Chordata; class Mammalia; order Rodentia; family Cricetidae; genus Phyllotis; species Phyllotis vaccarum. The sequence continues at coordinate 11,904,689 of JARWLC010000007.1, forward strand.
GTCTGCCTAAATGTACGAAGAAGGAAGAAAATAACTTTATTGCATTAAAATATAACATCTGACACACAGATTTTTTTTTATTGTTTCCTCTGCTAAAGGAAAGAATTATTTCAAACGCATACAAAGGATAAGTTAAAAAAAAATTTAAAAAAACCCTTTATTTGTTTTTTCCAAGGAGAAAAACATAACTATGTTTAAATGTAATCCCTTTCTGTCTTTGCCATCATATCTGCCTCTTTTACATCAAATGGAAGTGTGAACATTCAGCCCATAGTAGGTATTAAAAGCACTAAACAGCAAAAACGTGATATATAAATAACACTCAACACTGAACAATATTCTGTGCCTAGACGTTGATGCTCTTAGAAATTCTAACACAAGTATTATTGCTTAGGCACTATGCGCCAGTACTTGGGAGATTACCAAACTGTGCTCTGGACCAAACAGCAAATACTTGTGGCAGATTTCCCCTCTTCCTTTTCTGCCTCTCACCGACCGGCATCTCAGCATCCACTGGGGCTTTATTTTGCAGGAGAGACACGACGTTGGCAATGATGATAGACCAAGACTCATTTTCATTCACTGTTCTCATCATCACACTCTCTCTCAGAACTTGAACAAATAATGATTTTACCAGAGCAGCAGAAAGAATACATCTTTTCAAAGCTTTTTCTCTTATGGGATTTACAACCTTCAGCAAAAGTCAGAAGCTGAATAAAGCTGAGTAAAAGCATTCTACAGAAGTGTGTGATAAGAAATACATACAGGGAATGAATGGCGTCTGCAAGCCCAGGAAATGAATGGTGTCTGTAAGCCTGGGGAACAAATGTATGGGGGATGATGTGGTGACTGAGGAATGATAAAGGATTATATATTTAAATGTACGCTGGTGTACTGAGAGCTCATATGTGTTCCAAATCACATTTTCATGGGCTCATATGCATGGCTCGCCACAGGGGAGGAAAAAAATGTGGGTTTTTTTGTTTTGTTTTGTTTTTAAAGACTTTTAGTTGTTGAAGAGAATCTTTTTCTCATCAAGGAAAGGAGTCTTGTCTTCCTGTGATTCCCACCTCCTGCACTTATTAATTCTCAAACTCTCCTATTTGGGGGGAAATGCCCCATTTGTTGGGTTTAGGGAGTTAATTTAATTTTGGTTGAGCCCCCCTTTTCTTGGGAGCAATGAAATCCAACCTTAGTCACCACTGGGGTTTTCTCCCTTGCCTCCTAGCCCCTGCTAAGCCCACAACCTTACAAAGTCACAGGTCCTGTCCACCATCAGCCCAGGAAGGTTCCAGGGAAGCACTCACTGCTGTACTCTTAGAAACTCCTTTAGTTCGTTGTTACTTTTACAACACCTAGAGATGAGCTAGAATTGGTCAGGTGCTTCCAGGCAGTAAGAAGGAAAAGGATGGAGTAGGGCTGGGCTCTGCAGCGTCTCACGCTTCCTAGGCATCCCACCTTCCTCCTTGGAAGCAAACCCAGTTCCCTTTTCCCTCCATCCAACCCAGCACAGGCTTTTCTGTGGGTATAGGAGGCTGGAAATTGAAACCCAGAAGAAAAGGATCATGCAGGCAATTTCTGCCTTTCTCCTGATGACATAGCTCCCGAGGCAAAGCACAAGAGTTACTGGCTCTGACTAGGGAACAGGAAGACCAAGGTTTAAATTCCAGCGGTTTTCACAGCTCAGCTGAGTTCATAGGGAATATATTTTGCCTGAAGACTTCATGCAAAACAGTTGATCAGCAAAGTACTCAGTATCCACCTTTCTTACAAATCTGTAAAATGTTAGTTTAAGCACCTGCGATCTGGGTGTATTGATAAAATTAGAAAATTCCAGTAGCTGCCAAGTGTGGCTCATTTCTGTAATATCAGCACTAGAGAGGTTGAAGCAGGAGGATTGCCATTAGTTTGAGGTCAGCAGCCTGAGCTACATAGTGAAGTCCAGGCCAGCCTGGAACTATAGTGTGAGACTCTGTTTCAGAGAGAGAGAGAGAGGGGGGGGGGGGGGAGGAGGGAGAGAGGGAGGGAGGGAGGGAGGGAGGGAGGGAGAGAGGGAGAGGGAGAACTCCAGTAGTGACTGCTGGTGGAAAATCTAAACTCTTCCAAAATGTAACCAGAAGTTACACCAAGTTTTATTGTAAAGGACATAGACAGTTTATGTAATCTACTCACACACACTTGTTGTAACTCACATTCTGATAGTTATTCCTACACTAATTCAGCAAGGAGCAGGGTGAAGCACCACCATGAGATCCACCAGTGAGCACTTACAGCTGCTGCAATAGCCTTTGCTCTCTACCGTTTCTCATTTCCTAAACACTTACGAGCCTATCAAGGGATGTGGAGGAGTTTCCGCTTTGTCTGGAGACTCTGTTGTCTGTCCAGTGATCCAGTGTTGGCCTGTATCTATGCAAGCAAGGGCAGTACTAAGTAGAGGCTATGATTAGAATAACAAGGTAGTGTAGGCCATAGGCTTGAATATCTGCAAAGCTTCTTGACAGTTACTGTGCTAAATGAGAAGCCGCAAAGGCTCTTCTTGCACCCTCAGCCATCTTAATTTGAGGAGCCGTTGCAGAGCACATTTGTTACTTTCTACTTTCTACTATTAGTAAAAGGCCTTTTCTTTTTCTTATGAATTTTGGTACTTTAAATAGCCTATGTGTTTTTATTCATGTAACAAAATGTTTTTCCTTTAGATATTATTCAGAGAGATGATGACCTTTAGCTAAATACCAATGTGTATTTAAACTATTATGGTTTCTTAGTTAGGTTATATTTCCTTATTCTGAAGTTAATCTGAACAAGATGGGTCCATCTGCTGCCAATTATCCATGTCTGTAGATCACGACTCACAGAATCAGAGACACTAAAATTGTACACATGTAAGGCTAACTGAAAAGGTCATTAGCTTTCTATGTGACATGAGTAAGTGTAGTACAAGATTTCTGGCCTGTTCTTTCGGGCCTAACCTCAAGGTTTAGGCCCGCAGGCTCACAGTCCCATAGAGACACACAGATGCATATGATCAGCCTCAGGCCCAGGCATATCACTTGCTAGCTCTCTACCCTTCATCTAACCCATGTCTCTTGTTCAGCCATGCGGCTTGGTACCTTTTCTCAGAGCAGCATAGTTGTCTTCTGCTTCCTGCGGCTTCTCTCTGGCGTTCTGCTCTGTGCTTCCTGTTCTCAGAGTTTTTCTTAGTCTGATAGCCCCGCCCACACTTCCTGCCTGCCTTTGGCCAATCAGCGCTTTTTATTAAACCAGTGGGTGGGACAATTATTTAGCAATGGAAAGTCATTCATATAGGGAGTCACCTGAGTGTAACAGTTATGCAGTCATGGGATAGCCATGGACAGCTTCTGTAGGTGATGGGTAGGAGGGCAGACAAAGTGGTTAGCACTGCCCTGGCATGAGTCTAGAGTTCCTGATACTATTTTGTCTCATAAGAGGGACTAGAACAATATGGATCTCAGGTCTGCAGTAACTGAACCTAACACACACACACATGCTATTGTTGCCACCCAATAATTTCCTCAGTTTCACTTCCTGGCTATCAGAGGCCACCATGTAATCCAATTCTAACCTAAGAAAAATAACAGAATGTCTGTTGAGAGGAAGGGGCAGAATTTGGGGGATATTTTGCTTTTTTTTTCTCTAATCAACAGAGAAAAATATAATTGGAAAAGACAATTTGCCTTCCAGCTTCTAATGCTCGCATTAATATGTACCATATGATACTTATATGATGTGCAGTATATGAGCACTGTGCAGGCAGTGTATTGAAGATAGCGGAACAGGAGAGGAGCAGGCTGGCTCTCTGATACTTCAGTCATTGCTCCTGAAGGGCCTCTTTCCAGATTTCTTGTTGAATGGATAAAATTAATACATCAATAGCTAAACAGCCATTGGGATTTTTGCTGCTAAAGAAAGAAGGAAAGGAGGGAGGGGGAGGGAAGGATGGGAGTGAGTGATGCTGGTGACTGGGACTAGGGACAAAGTGTCCAGACAAAAGAAAGCCCACAGAAGGCTGGTTTCCAGTCATCTTAAATCCCCTGTAGCTAGAACAGGATGGCATTTAAGACATGGAGATTTTGAAGGCAGAAAAGCTTCTTCTGTTGTCAAATATCTCTTAAAACTTCACCCCACTGTTTGAAAGCTTTAAAGATGATGTCGACCATTACATAAACCAAAAAAAGGAAACACTGTTTTTATGAGGTTCTTCTTGGAAAACTACAAAGTTTATACCACCATTCAAAAGCTGATTAAAATGTCTATTAAAATGGTGGATCTAAAGTACAAAAATGGGAGTGAAGAGACCACGGAGAACCAATATCTGTAAGACCCGTGATTCAACCCGCAGGATGGTAGCAACATGGGTATAGTATAGTTAGCACAGAACATGATTTTCACTCAAAGATGACAAGGACTTTAGATATTGAAAAGTATGAAGGATGCACCAGATCGAGGATTCCAAAAAGTAAGACATCATATGAGTATACAATTAAAAGTACCACATGCTGACTGGGTGTGCCCCCAGAGCTCCTGAATATACACTTTAAATTATAAGTGCAGTTAAAGAAAGCATGGGGAGGAGTATCTATTATAATAGATACCTGTGAATCTTGGAGGAAAGAGAGGGAAAATTAGGAGACAGAAGAGCCCAAGGATAGACTGGGGTTTGCCTGGGACTTTGAACATTCCTGACGTTGAAGTTTCGTGTTCACCCAAAGGAAGCTCTTACAGAGAACTCCAAAAGAAAGAGCTCACTGGGGGCTGGGGAGATGATTTTGCAGGTAAGGGTATTTGTTGTTCTTCCAGAGAATTAGGGTTCAGTACCCAGTAACCACATGATGGCTCACAAATGTCTGTAGCTCTAGTTATCGGGGAACTGACACCTTTTTCTGATGTCTTTGGGCACCAGGCACACACAGTACACAAGCATAACATGCAAGAAAAACATTCATGCACATAAAACAAAGTGAAAACATATAAAGGAAAAACCTTAAAAAGAGCTCATCTGCTTTGTAGAGCCAAAGGCATGCATTTATTTTCCCCAACAAAACTAAAACCCTGAAGTTTTGTTTCCTAAAAACCCCAACTGACTTTGTACCCATGCAGGGTAGGGCAGTTTGTTTTAGACAAGGTCTCTCTCTGTAGACCAGGCTGACCTCCCTCTAGGCTGGTTCTTCAGCACAGGGCTCCACCTGCTTCTGCCTCCCCAATGGTGGGACTAAAGGTATGCCCATCTCCTTTCCTCTAATCTTCCTGTATGTGTACTGGAGGAAATGAGTGAATGCAGAGCCCAGGAAAACCAGAAGGGGCCTATGAGAAGGCAAAATGAGTGTTTAAGAGACTGGAGAGTTTGAGAAGGGTAGCTGAATTTGTGCAGTAAAAAGTAGAAAGAACCCTGGAAGGGTCATTGAGGACCAACCAAAACCAAGGATTATGAAAAAGCCATAAGGAAGTCTAATATTTGATAAACTAATCAAAATATAAAATAAAAATGTGAATGGAAGTAATCTGTGTGATAAATTAGGTTAGTCCCAGAAGGAATAGGCTATTAATCAAAATATCCCAGTGCCAGGAGCAGGCTAGCAAAAATTTTGTGATTCTGAAATTATTTAAAATCAGATTTAAAGCATTGCTTTATGGAAATTAAAGACATGGGAAAAATAAAATTAAAAAAGATGAGAAAAGAGAATCCTGAAACAATTTTTGTGGTTTCTTTTTTGTTTTGTTTTGGGGGTCTTTTGCTATTAAAACACATTGAGTGTTGTAGAAAGTAACCATTTGTGTTGTGAGCACTTTGAAATTAAGGTTAAACATGTTTATAGACATTATATTCAATGGCTGTGGTAGAGATGAACAGGAGCTTAAAAAAAATTGTTCTTTCTCACATGGCTAGAACACTGCCAAACATGCTACGAGTGAAGGCCTGAACAGCTGTCTTTCTAGCACGTAGATCTGGCCATGTGATAATTCTGGCCAGCATAACATGAACCGGGACAACACGTACCCTGCTGGCACAAGACTTTTAAAAAGCAGGTGTGTTTTTAAATGTCTGCAATCTTTCTCCCAACTCTTTCTCTTCTTTGATCTAGCTGGAGAAACATGAAAACAGGCCCCAAAGAAGTCATACATGCATGGAACCTGCATCCACAAGTCACCATCTGGAAGGAAGCTGACTGGACACCATAAATACCACATGAGAGTAGATAGTTCCAGAATGTGTAATAACTGTTTGACAATCAAAGTTTATTTGTTACAGCTGCCAGAACTACTCTAGCAATACAAGTGCCCTCAGACTGTTATTTAATAATGAAATATGCTTTTTTTTTTTTAAATCTGCATGTATTGCTGTGTACCACGTACATGCTTGATACCCTCATAGCCAGAAGAGGGCATTGGGTCCTATAAGGTGGAGTTACAGATGGTTGTGAGCCCGGATGTGAGTGCTAGGAATTGAACCCAGGTCCTTTGGAAGAGCACGCTCTGAATCAGGGAGCCATCTTTCCAAACCCAATCTACTTTTAATAAACATCCCAATTTGGACTCAGATTCTAAAATTTATAGTAAAGAACGCATGATATTAATTTATTATGGCCAGACATGATAACTTAACACCTAATGGCCACAAGTTCAAGGACAGCTTGGTCTATGTAGCAGGTTTCAGACACCATGCCAGAATGAAACAACAAAATGATCCTCTTAACAGATTTAAGCGTCAAGTAAAGTATTGTTAACTGTCTGTGTATTCTTGTTTTCTGTGACTTTCACATTTTACACAGTTGAAAGCTAATACACATGGGGTAACAGCTACACACACACTTTTAAAGATTTCAATGAAAATGTATGTTCTTTAGGAAATAAGGTATTTTCATTTCTCTATTTCCCCTCCCTCCCTCCCTCCCTCCCTCCCTCCCTCCCTCCCTCCCTCCCTCCCTACTTCCCTCCCTCATCTTCTTTCTGTTTGGAGACAAATTCTCATCATATAGCTCTGGAGTTCACTATGTAGCATGGACTAGCTTTGAACTCCTTTTTTTTCCTGCTTCAACCTACTGAGTGGTAGGATTGCAGATTTGGATCAGTCATACTTGGCTGAAAATATTTTCTTGAAGTTTAGTTTCAGCATCAGCATAGCATAATGTTCAGTATTTATGGCTCTTTCTCTGTGCCAGATAGTGTTCTAAGAATGTAAAAAAAAAGTGTGGTGCTGGGAACTGAACTGAACCTGGGGCCGTAGCTTGGTAATAGGTGGTCTATCACTGAGCTCTGAGCTCTATCCCCAGCATTTTTTTTTTTTAAACTATTTGAGACAGGCCTTCACTTACTCACCCAGGCTGGCCTTAAATTTATACTGTAGCCCAAGATGGCTTTGAACTTGTGATTCTTCTGCCTTAGTCTTCTGAATTACAGGCTTGAACCACCAGGCTCTACTTAATAATAAAGTGTTCAAATTTTCTGTGGGGTTAGGGGAGAAAGAAAACCTTATGTTTACTATTTATTTTTAGACAACCTTACTGATGCACAAATTCTAATTGGTCTAATAGTAAAAACCCAGAGCCAGGTATTAGAGTAAGAGCCAGGTATTAGGGTAAATGCTAAAATATCAGAGAAGCAGAGGAACAAGCCACTAGAGAAACTTCTCACCACTGCTGAATCCTCAGGCTGAAAGGGGAAGATCCTGCCTCTAGATTCCTTTCTCCTTATCCCCCACCCCCACCCCCATATTGTCTCAACCTTCCCAGTGCTGGAGATTAAAGGCATGTGTGCCTCCCAAGTACTGGGAACAGAGGCATAGGATCCCCAGTGCTGGGATTAAAGGTGTGTGCCCGGCTCTGTTTTGGACTGGATTAATCTCCAGTTGTCTGGGCTGGCCTTGAACTCCCAGAGATCCACCTTGCCTGACCTCTATGGCTAACTCTGTGGCTGGCTCTGTCCTCTGTCTTCAGGCAATATTTATTAGACTACAAACCATATATCACCACACCTTACTCTGTAGCCCTGGAACTTCCTATATAGACCAGACTAGCTTTGAACTTTCAGTGACCTCCCTACTTGAGCTTCCAAAGTGCTGGAATTAACAGGTGTAAAATACCAAGCCTACTTATAAAACTCTTTTAAGAGGCAGACCTCAAGCAGAACAGAAATCTTATCTTCTGCCGTGTTGACTTGAATGCTGCATTCTCTCTCTGGGGTGGTAAAGTCACATAACCCCACAAGAATCGGTTACAAACTCTGGAGCCTACTTCAAACCACACAGGCATGCCTATTGTAAATTCACTGTGACTGCTCCCTGACTTGGCTGCATTTCCCAAGTTAGTAGTGTGGGGTGAAGAACCTCAGGCTCTCAAGTTTAAATTTAGATCAAAACTTGCCTATCAAATTCCTCTCCTCTTGTTTTTAACCTTCCACAATAAGGCTCTCTTTAATCCTCTCTTGTCTGTTTTTATGTCCTCTTACACCCTAAGCCCCTTTAGAAGATCTCTCTGTCTTCTTTGGGCTAAAGTCTCCTCCTGACTTCCTGTACTCTTCTCTTTTTAGTTCCAACAGCTGGGATCCCAAGTGCTTCCTCACAGGCTCAGCAGGGCTTTTGTGTTAGGGAACCGGTCTCTGTCAGGTCTGGAGATGTAAAAAAGCTTTAAACCGGTTCCTGGACAAGTCAGCCTTGAGTCAGCCTGCCTATAGATGCTATTTTTCACACCACCTTGTATTTATTCAGAGGCCACCATTCTTTGCTGTCCTCTTGCCACGTGTGCCGTGAAAAGCCAACACACTGCACAAGATACACTTTGTAAGTGCCCTTCAGTTTAGAGGTAGGTGGGGGGGGGGTAGGGTGCAGAACTCCCAGGGGAAGTGGCAGTCTTGAGATGAAGGTGAAGTCTCAGAATGCTTCCCCCCAAAATATTCTCTCTCTCGCTCTCTCTCTCTTTTTTTTTTTTTTGTATAAAAATGTGAAGGAATGTGAATAGGAATTACCTAGGCATGGGGGGGGGGGCACACAGGAGGAGCCCCGCCAAAGGAAACTCTAGAACATTCTAGAATCTCCGGCTGAGTTTAAACCCTGTCTGAGCCACGTGGGAGTGAGTTGCAGGCCAGCCTGAACTGCAAAGTGAGACCCTGTGTTTTTTTAGGCGTGTTGGGAAGGAGGGGAGGGCAATCATATAGTTTAATTGTGTGAAAATGTTGCATGTATTTATGCTGCATTTGTTTAACTATGTCAAGATGTGCTGCTGACTAGTCTAATAAAAAGCTGAACAGACAATAGTTAGGCAGAGGAGGGGTAGATAAGTAGGGCTGCCAGTTAAGGAGGAAGCAGAAAACTAGGATGGATAGTTGTAGGGATATTTTCAAATACAATAAAAACATTTGGAGATATCAGAGGGATCTACCTACCGTCAGTCTAGGAGGATCAGACAGTGGTAACTCACACCTTTAATCCCAGCACAGGAAATATCCCAGGAGTGGTGACCTACACCCTTAATCCAATCTGACTTCGAGGTCATTTTAGTTTACAGAAGGAGTTCCAGGCTCCCAGGCAGGCAGTGGTGGTGCCACGCCTTAATTGAGCAAAGAAAGTATTTAAAGCAGACATAGAAAGACAGAGCAGGCAGAAGAAGCCGGACGGAGCAAGGCTGAGGAAGCTGGAAGACAGCTGGGTGAGATTTGACTGTGGTGTTTACTCTCTCTGATATCTCCACCTTTCCCAGAGATCTGGCCCTGAGTAAACGAACCTCAGGGTGGCACATAGATTTAAAAAATTGGGATAGTTTAAGTTAAAAAAAAAAAAAAAGCCAGCGAGAAACAAACCTAAACTAAGGACAAGCATTAATAATTAATAACAAGTCTTTATGTCATGATTTGGTGGCTGGTGGTCCAAGAAAGCCTGCTACAGTATTGTGTGGTACAGGTACGTGAAGTTTTTAGGCATCTCTCCACCTGTTTCTTTTTTTAACCCATATTACCAGCTCTCTCCGAGGCTGGAGTTTCTACTTTACCAATTTAGGCCCTTAGAGTAAACCTGTGGCCCTCGGTTCCAACCCCCCAGTAAGACTGGTTCTTCCTAACCTTGCTCTCAGGTGTCTATCACTGTTCTCTGGCACTTGATGTCTTCTCTGATACAGACTCTTTCAGACTTTTGTGCCTTTCTTTCCTGAGTTTCTTTTTAGGGTCTCCCTGGAACAATCTCGGAGCTCCCCAGCAATAGAAGCACACCTGATGATCCATCAGCCTAGAGTCTCTGGCCCTTTGTGGTTGGTCCATCAAAAGCCTGCCAAATAGCTGTGAGTTGTTTTTCCTCTGTTAATTTTTTACTGCTCCTTTTAAAAAGAATATTATTTTCCATTTTTGTCACATTCTGCCACTCTTATCTTTTTGATTTTTGGTTTAAAGGTCTTGTTTTGAGAAAAGGTCTCACTATGTATCTCTTGCTAGCTTTGAACCTGTGACTGTCATGACTTCTAACCTCCCAATTGCTGTCTTTATAAATGTACGCTACCAAGCCCAGTTTAAAAGGATTCCCCCCCCCCCTGAAACTGTCATTCATGGATATATGAAAGGATGTTAAAACAATTCTGCAAAATAAAAAGAGGTTGATTTCTTTGGGCAAATATATGAAATTAAATCAGATTATCATAGGAGACCTCAAACCTTAAAGCTACTATGCTTTGTAAAATCTCTTTGGAAGTTTTTTTTTAGTAAATAATATTTCTCAAATTCACCATTAGACCCCATTCTCATGATGTAGCTATTAATTTCTCTGGGGACTTTCTGAAAAGTGCAATTGAAAAAATACTATTTTAGGGCAACAAGCAAAGACATTATTTAATTGCAAACCATAGTTTTTGAATTATATTTCATTGATCTAACTGAGATTAACAAAACGCCTGCAGTCTCAGACACAGTGTTATATGCTGGAAACATAGATAATCAGCTCTTGAGGAATTCACAAGCAGAAGCGTGTCCACATTTTCTGACCTCAGACTCCATAATTTTCTTTAGTAATGACTGACCTTAGAAACCATGCTTCAGAATGTACTGACTTCATGCAAAATTTGCTATTCCTAAAAATTTGGGTTTAGAGTCTAAAGATTCTTGACTAGCATGTAACACCCTTGAGCTTCATTTTTCCTATCTGTTAAAGGGATGTGACAATTGCTTATTGGTGCAATTGAAGGATTGGAGAGGAGGGCATGGTTAAGATGAAATAAAATGAAACTTTCTTTTTTTTCCCACAGGAAGGAATAACTTGTCCAGGGGAAGAAAGCCATGGTGCCAGCTTTAAGAGGCAAAGCATTATGGTGAGAGGGTCTAGTCTAATTTTTTTTAAAAAAATGTTCAAGATAATAGTTTTTCTTAGACAAGAAACAATATTGTGAATTCAAAATCAAATAATATAACAATCTCATATTTAAAGCTAAATTGTTAGGAAGCTAATGAATTTCTCTTCTTCCCAAATTATTGCTATAATTAGACTTCTAATCTAAAATTTGAGGTCATGGTAATGCTCCCTCTGACTAGAATTTACATTTAATTATATGGAAAGTATATTAAACAAACAAATTCTTCAGTGCCTATTTTCAGAAAAGCCTATTTGTTAAATTGGACCCTAAGGTTTTATTAGAATCAACTTAACTGCTTTATTCAAATTCTAATTTAAAAGCTGTGGTTTGAATGAGATGTCTTGGGCATCTAAATACTTGGTCCCTAGCTGGGGACACTGTTTGGGTAGATCTAGAAGGGACAGTCTTGCTGGAGGAAGTATATTAGTGAGGGCAAGCTCTGAGGTTTCAAAAGCCACTGGACATTTCCAATGCAGGATCTTCTGTTTTCTGCTTCCAGTCTGAGGTCTGAGTTCTCAGCTTCCAGGCTTAGCCACCATGTCTGCCACCTACCGCTCCCTGTCCCCACACCTTGGAAAGGGAATTCACACATTGTTCTAGGAAGCCTTACCAAAACCAATATCTATTGCATATTTCTTTTAAACACCATACGGCCTATTAGGGACTCTATCCTGCAGAACTCTACCATCATTAGTCAGTAAATTTCAATCCAGTAGAGTCTGTAAAACAATGTAAAAAGATTTGTATACTGTCTTGCTTTCTGAGATAAATTGCTTGCCATAAGAAAAAAAAAATACCTCTTTCCTATCCCTGAAAAATTAAACCATCTGGGTTTTGGTTTAAGTCTAGGAACTTCATTAACATGGTAAGACATAAAAGAATTGCCCAAGGTAAAAGTCCTATTACCACTGATTCATTGCAATTAACTAATTTGATGAAGTGCTACTCCCTTGCCTCTTGGTGGAGAGAAGGAAGCAAAGCCTGTGAGTGAAGGGAACCTTGGGGACCATCATTTTACAACAGAGACATCTTGGATTTTTTTTTTTCTAGTTAGGGTTAATGGATACTAAATATTACTTACAATACCATCTTTTCATATTGTATTGATGGGAAGGGAAATTCTTTAGGTGTGCTTTTGTCTAGCTTGTCTACTGTATGTAATTCTAACTACAGCAAAGACCAATGACAACATCCAGTCACTTTCCTCCATGTGTAAATAAAAGAACTCTTAATCCTGTATTTGAAAATATTTTCTTTTTCTTCCTGTTTTGCTTGAAAAGGCTAACATCCAATGTTTGTTTCTCTTCTGATGGTGTTCTTTGAGAGGTTTTTCTAAGTATTTGCATTTGAAATGATATTTTGGGGACTGAAAATATTTCTCTTATTTACTTTCCAAATAATGGAACTGGCTTATTTAACGAGTCCTGGCATTAGTTGGAAACCCCACTAAGTTACAAAGTCAGACATGATTTGTATAGCCTTGACGTTTGCAATTGCTTCTGGAAACTTATGCCATCTACCCTCCAACTCAGTTAAAGTCACTGGTAGAGTAACCTCAGTGTTTGAAGGCAGAGAAACAAAAGGAAGCACCATTTGGGGGTGCTCTACACACCCCATTATTTGAGATTTGCTCTTTTGCGGTAAGATATTTTCTTCCAGAATTAGTAGATGATGCAAGAGCCTTTGATAGAATACAACACTGGACCACTGTCTGCTAGTACCACTTCAGAAATAACAATTCTTGTATTAATGGAACTATCTGGAGCCTTTAGAGGTTGGTGATACTGTGGTAAGAGCTGGCCAGGGTGTGAATGAAGACCATTGAGAGAATCCAATTTCCATTCTACGAGCCTCTGACTGTATGACTTGAACAAACACCCGCTCCCCCCCAAATGCACACCCTGCTACCCAGCCTGTTCTGATCCATTATAGAAACGACGAATAAAGGACTGATCCACTCCAAAGGAAGAGCAGGTTGAGGGAAATGCACTGAGGAGTGTGTCCTTGACCTTTCTGTTCTTGTATAAGGAAACAGCCCAAGGGCAAATTCAAAGCTGCTTTCTCCTTCTTGTTCCGTGATTGTATCTCTAATTGTCTGCTCAGGTGAAGGGTAGTTCCTGTCCAGGGGGCAAAGTTCGAGCAGCCACACCAGAGCCCCACCTATTCTGGTTTAGACTTAACTTATTAATTCTAGAAAGCATTATCTGTGAACTCATTCACGATACTTCCTTTGTTTTTGTTTTTGTTTTTTCTTCCATGTATAAAATAACCTCCCAAAGTCCAATTTCTTCTGCTTGATTGAGCTGTAAATCCTGGCCTACTCCATTCTTTCTTTTCAGAGTCAGGCAACTTACCCTTTAAAATGTAGACTGAGACCCATTGTGATTCACTCAGGGCTCCTTGGTCTTACAGCACGTTTATCACCTTCTTCTGGTCCCAGATAACCAAAAGACCACCAAACCGTTTATAAAAGCCAGGTGGCAGGTTCTTTCTGATTTGAGAAAACACGAGACACAATGAGCTGGATACTCTTTTTAGGCTTCACACTGCTATCAAGGCAGTGAGTGTCCTTGGCCAAGATATTCCCTGAGTAGAAAGCGAGCATGTTGAGATTCCCACTGAAATAGAGTCGCTTTCCTGACCGGTGCAGACTGAAGTAGGTTAGTGGCGGAGCTTCGGGGAACTGGAGACTTAAGCTGCACCTGATTTCTTCAGGTTAACAAAAAGTATAAAAGAAAAAGATAAATGACATAAGTATATGGAAGATGATTTACAAAGGTCCTTCTAGAAATTTTCAGTACGCGTGAGCTGATAATTTCCCCCTTATTTCTCAAAAAAAGTCACACTTTGTGCACTCTTCTGTTTCAGACTATACAAATGTACAACACATTCATATGCTCACATTCATTCTCTCTCCATAAGCAACCTTATTCTAGCCATTTTTGTTTTCTATCCTGTGGTTAGATAATGTCTTACTATCCTGGAAATCATTTAAGCAATCTGCAGCTGATGAGCATTTAACCGTAGATAAACTGAAAGGCAAGGCATATGCAAAATATCAAATTAGAAAGTGTGCTTTATAAGGACGGCTTTGGTTCTTTTGTGTTTCTCTGAAGGCAGCTCTTGCCTATGCTGTAAAATCTATGGGTATCTATTATAGATTTATGAATTTCCTATGTTTCTCATTTAACTGGTGAACACGATCATGTTTCAATATAGAGGAAAGAAGTGAACCAAGAGAGTTAGATACATGATGACTGGAATGACCAAGCTGCTTTCTGCTCTTAAATGTTTTCTTATTATTTCAAGGATGGTTATCATCATTAACATTATAAAAGCCTGTTTCAAGCTGGCAAAAATAAATACAGACCGGAGAGATGAGAACTCATAAGATGCAAATGTAAACCTAACACAAGGGATGGGCTGACAAGATGGCTCAGTGAATAAAGGTTCTTACTGCCAGTCTCTGGAAGCTGCACTGTAGACAGAACTGACTCCTACGAGCTGTCTGCTGACATCCACCTGCATGTGCCATTGCACATCTGTGTATGTGTATGCATGAGTGTGCACACACACAAATAATAAATGAAGGGCGTTCATTTCAGAAGATCGAAAATGAACGATCATTATCAGTGTTACAATGCCCCAACTGAACTGAAATTGTAAAAATTACATGGCCATTAATTTAAATCCTGAAAATGGTTGAGTAGAAGGCCTCATAGGATGCTCAGGATGAGCAGAACTCCAATTTTATTCGGTCTGATTCTCTACTCTTAAGTACCTCTTCTGTAATTCCTGGAAGATGTGATTTGCCATGCAGCAAGCGATAGCAATTACCACATTTCTCCTGTGGGCTGGAGCTAATGTTCACCCTCACCTTGCTCCTCATAAAGACATGCTGCAGACATCAATCGTCATTACTGAGCGGGCTGTCTGCAGCCATAATTAGGAAATAACATACAGCAGAGCTTAGAGGCAGAGTGTGTGATGTTATACGTTATGGATTGTGGTAAGAAACAGTCCCGTTCCCCCTAAATCCCCCCCCCCCAAATTGTGCAATAGCTTGTGTGGCATGAATCCAAGATCTTAGAGAGCCAAGTATATTTTTTTTCTGGTAAAATTTTCCAAGTCTTTTTGAATATATCTTATTTGCCTGAGCAAATTTGTACTTATGTTATTGGAGGCACATAGGATTCTTCCAGATTATTCCCCAGTTTTCTGGGAGCTTCTCAGCTTGGCTCACCTTCTCAGGCTCACTTCATGCTGTTTTCCTGGCTGTGGATTTGGTGTTTGATGTAATTTGTTGCTGATGCTTCCAGTATAATAAGAGATCATTGTTAGACAAGAAAACACCACAATTTATGTTTTATTTATGTATTAATTTACTACTTTACCGTGTCCGGTTTCTTTGTGGTCCGAGTTTTGTCCAGGCGAGGAACATCAAAATAATTACACTCAGGAGTCATTTATTAGGTTCCATCATTCGGGCTCTCTCTCTCACTCTGAGACCCAAACCTTTTATTCAGCACATCTTATCTCTTAGATCTGTCTGTCCCTCCCTCGCTTCTCCTTTGTCTCGCTATCACCTTAACTCTCTTCCACACCCTGCCCCCTCATCCGGCACACCCAAGGTCATGAGGATCCCGAAAGGCTAGCACTCAGCAGGTAGCAGCGTCTATAGTGCAGGAAGCTTCTTTCTTCCTGTAAACATAAGGTTTTAGTCCTTAGGGGAGAATGGTGAGCCATAGAGGCTAGAATGGCACTTATTCAGGAGACAACACTACTTTGTTGTTCATTGCTTAGCATTATTTATCTTGTACATTATTGAGCAATAAAAAGTGAACAGGGTATTTAAACTTGCACACCCACTGTGTTTCAGGAAGAGCTCCCAAAATATTTTCTTGTTTTATCTTCAAAACACACCTGAAAGGTGTTATTGGCTCCACTTAAAAAATGAGTATTTTGAGATTTGCATTATATAATTGCCTAATGTAACACAGCTCAAAAATGATAGACTCTGAATTGGAATCCAGGTTTGCTACTTCCCTTTAAACTGGTCTTCCTATTATCGGTCTCTCTTGCTTTTCCTGCATGTGAATGCACATGTGTGTACAAGCTAGAAGTTAATGACAGGTGTCCTGTATTTTCCTCTACATTATTTTGTGAGATATCCTCCCTCACTAAACTGGATCTCATCACTTTGGTTATCTGATTGGTCAATGAGCTCCAGGATCCTTGTCTCTACTCCTAGACCTGTCCTGGGGTTACAGATGTGTACCGCTGTGCCCAGATTTTTACTTGTATGCTAGGGATCTGAACTCAGGTACTTAGATACTTTAAAGACTGAGCCTAGCCCAAGTCCATTTCTTTAAATAACAATAGAGCTCTATATTTCACAAAGTACTTTTTCACATTCCTAACAGCACCAAGAGGTATGTGTTGTTATAAGGAAGCTGTAAAGTATTTATGGTCATGGGATAGAACTTGATTTATGAGAATAAGTTTATCAGTTTTTCCATGATACCACTGAAGCCTGAGAGCAAACCAGTTCCTTTTTTTAAAAAAAAAATACAATTTATTTATTTATTAATTAATTAACTTTTTTCTGTTTCTCATCTATCTACAACTCTCTTACATCTACGTCTTACGTACCTTAAGGAAACAACACGTAAGAATCACAGCTGCAGACAAAGTTCTTCTCCTTAGATAAAGCCAAGTCAAAGAGACCAAACATTGAATGAAGCTGTACTAGAGAACGTAGGTGAGGGCCACACCTTTGTGACTGTGAAGAAGTCAGACATTAGGATGTGTGCAAACAGCCACCTTCATATTGCCGCACTAATGATGTTATCAGATACTTTTGGCAAGTCTTATTTAATTGAGAACTGTTGGCTCAAGGAGAGACCCATTAAAACCTTGAGAGTGAAGCAGAGAAGGAGCCTATCATAATGAATGAAATCTAGTTAGGCTTCCTAATCCTCTTTTTTTATTTACCCCCCCTCCCACACACACCTTAAAAAAAAAATCTGCACCAAGGTGTGAACAACTACTTACATTGTCAGCAGAGACCACAAAGTGGACCTTAAGTGGTAGAATGTCACTGGGGGGCTTCACTTAAGTAGGGGACAGTTTTGGTTGCTCTTTAGTCCTGTCAGATGGCTACTTGCCAGAAATTTACCCATAGTCCCTTCGAAACATTTCATTTCGATATACCTTTCAGCAACATATGTTGGTTGAGCGTAATTTGTGGTGGGCATTGTACCAAGTGCTAGGGACCAGTAAGGAAATATAGAAAATACTGTCTTGCTGGATACAAACTCCAGGAAGCTGGTACAATAATATATGGAGTTGTTAATATCGACTTTATCACTTCAACAAAAAATTTTGGCCTCTGAAAAAAACTGAAAGCTGATATGGTGGTGTAGAGGGATTGTGCATTTGCTGATGGATTAATTGAAGCTGTGAACCAAATTGTCCTGCAATCTCCCCCCTTGGCCACTTACTCACCTTTCTTTTCTTCCTTCTGCCCACTGCCACCTAAACCATGGGAACTGAGAAATCAGGATCCACAGAATACTTTTACATGGCGTCTAACCACACAACACAGACCCTGTCCACGTGCTAGCTGTATGCCTCTGAGGTTCATTTTCTCTGTCATTCAAATGAGAACAGTCCTGTTAAGTATTAAATGGTAGGTTCTCAGTAAATAGAAACATTATAATCATCAATGTTTAGACTTCCATGTTTCATATATAATTCATTATCTTTATAACACTGAAACTATTTTCTTAGGGGACTTTGGGGGGGTATGGTATTTATACTAATTCTGTATGTTTCCTATGGCAATGTTTTACTTGAAGGACTTTGCCTTTGACATCTCCATAGCCTAGGTTATTCTGATGGTTGTAGGAAGACCCTTTACATACCATTTGATTATTGGGGTGCTTAAGTCAATGGGTAGGTGATGTGGGAATGCCCTTCTTTATGCTGTGAATCTCAATCTTTAAATAAAGGAGCTGTTTTGGGCCATGGCGGGCACCATAGAAGAAGTAGGAGAAATCAGCATGGGTAGGGGAAGCGGGGCAGAGTCAGAGGCAGACCGAGCTGAAGCCGCCCAAGGAACAGCATGTAAGGAGGCACGGGTGAGCGGGTTGATTTAAGATATAAGAGCTAGCTAGCAATGTGCCTGAGCCATAGGCCAAACAGCATGAAGTAAATAGAAGCGTCTGAGTCGTTTCTGGGGACCCGGGCGGTGCGTGGATAAGCGGCGCCGGGCAGGTCTGTGGGTCCGGGATCTCTGGCTGTCTGGGACCCGAGAAAACCACACTACAACAGGTAGGAGCATCACAGAGAACACCTGCAGAGGAAGGGTCCCAAGAAGACTGTTTCTCTACCATTGGCTTTGCTTGTTCCCCCTCCTGTTTTGACAGCGTGATGTGGCCAACTGGTGTGACTCAGTTGTGCTGTCTTGAGTGCAGGGTGGCCCCCATAGCCTGTGCTGCCTGACTGTCCATTCCAACGGAGCTAAGATTCTACTTAATGCATATATAACAGGTTAGGGAACACAAGCATTTATTTGTTGGAAGCTCAAATTTGCTCAACTTTTTTTTTTTTTTTAAATCTTCATTTAGAAAAACAGACAGGAACCTTTCAGTGCAAAAATAAAATTAAGCTATCCCAAGAAACCGCAGAAATTTATGGGCCATCCTCCGACAGTTACATAGCTGTACGGGCAGTGTGAAGGTTTTGTTTAATTCAGCTTCACCTCAGCCTTGGCTCTCCTAGATGTTAATCTTCAACAGAAATTAATTCTTGTTATCTTTATGTTTTATAGTGCTGGAGACCTGATGTGGTGCCTTGAACATGTTAGGTAACTGTCTATTACCAACCAAAGAAGGTTTATTATATACCATCATCCCATCAACTGAGGAGTTAAGCCAAAAGCTATTTGCACTTTGTAGAACATCTGAAGCCCTGAAATATTTTCTTTAAAAAATGATACATACGCTTTGTCAAAGCTTTCAATTATAAGGTGAATAATTTGTAGAGACCTAAAGATATTGTTACTATAGTAATATTTGTGCACTTGAAACTTGCCAATACAGTAGATTTTAAATGTTCTGTCCTGGTTAATTTTATCTGTCAATTTGACTCAGCCCAGAGTCCTCTGAGAGGAGAGCCTTGACTAAGGAGTTGCCTGGATCACACTGGCTTGTTGATATGTCTGTGGGGGAGTGTCTCGACTGAGGGTACAGCCCACTACAGGTGATCCTGAATTATGTAAGAAAGGTAACTGAGTATAAGGCAGCCAGTGAGCCAGCCAGTGAAGCAACATTCTCCACAGTTGCTGACACAAGGGAGCCCCTTAGCAGGAGGTACCGCCTTGAGAGAACAAGCAGGCTTGCCTTTCAGCTGCTGCCTTTAGTTCCTGCCTGGATTTTGCTCAATGTTATCTGGTTTTGTAAGCTAAAATAATCCTTTTTGCCCGAGGTTGTTTTGGTCAGAGTGGTTTTCTTTTAATCATAATTCACATTTTTTAAAGGATAAATATGTGAGTGATAGATGGGTTAGCTAGTTTGATTGTGGTAATCATTTCTCTGTGAATAAAAATATATTGTTCACACTAAATATGTACAATTTTTATTTGGCAACTATACCTGGAATAAGAGCACACACACACACACACACACACACACACACACACACACACACACACACACAGAGAGACCCGATGATTATATGATTTTTCTGTGTGCCCTTGTAGTTTTCTGTAAACCTGCTAAGTATAACTATAAAGTAAGCATGCCTAACCACAACCACTCTAAGTATTCTTCATGTCCTCGTAAGATTATACATACACTCAAATAGTCCCGCTATTGTTCAAGGTATTTATAAAAGAGCCTTCAGGGCTACGGGCATGCTCTCTGAAACATTCTCAGTTAGGGGATTTTTCAGCTTTTGAAGATAAAAGTGATTTTTTTTTTTTTTTAAATAATCAATGAACATTTAGAGACAAGCCTGGGTAATCAGACTGAATAATCCCACTTGAGGTGAAAGTAAAACAAAATCTTAATAGCGTAAGTCTTGATTAAAAGTTTCTTATGCATATTATGTATAAGTTGACTTTTAAAACAAATCAAAAGGAAAAATGTGAAAATAACATCAGACACTGCCAGCATCATCGGAACTGCGTTTTCTTCCAAGGTATCTGCTTAAAAAAATTTATGATTCATTTGTGAAAATTCAGCTTTGAAACTTATTAATAACACTTCATGCTAATGTGACTTGACTCAGAAGGAAATTCCAAGAACTTAGGGATTGAACTTTCCACAATCAAGCTATAGTTTTATTCAAGGGTTTAATATGATGCCAGGCATTTTTTGGCAAGTGAGTTATAGACAATGATGATGCCTTTGATGTCGGAGGAGAAGATAATAGAAGAAGATTTGGAAAGGCAGTATTGACTCTGGGCTGGCTGCTTCCGAATTGCTGGCTTTATTTAGGAGAAACGAAATAGCTACTTACTGCTTTTCTGTTCTTCTTATGGCAATTTAAATACTCATGCCTCATACTTGATTCTGACATAGCTTATGGAAAGGAAGTCTTGTGGCGCCATTATGCATGGAGGATCAGGACAGAGCAAACATGGAGTAGAAAGAAGATCATGAGAGGCCACACTAATCCTAGCAATGACCATTAGCCCAAGGGAATCTTAGAGATAAATGACCTGACAGCACAGTCAAACCACGCAAGACTTCCTATTTCCATGCATAACATTGCAAAGATCTGTACGTTGATGCCAAGCTGTATTAATAGACTTCTAAGTGCAAAAATTTGGCATATGCTGTAAGTATACAAGAAAAAAGTTTGACCTGGAGGAAATTTACATGTTAGTAGAGAGGAAACAGAGGTAGGCAGAAATAACAAAAATAATAAAACAAAACAAAACAAAAAAAACCAAAAAAAAAAAGTAAAATAAGGAAGTAAAGACAATCTGACGCATATAGATAAAGCAAATATCTGGCCTAAAGGAGAATCACGGGGATTTGAGGTTTGAACTGAGACTTGAGGGTGAGATTAGTGAACTGGCATGTGACACAGAGTAAGGAGAAGCAAAATCTATGTGGAGACAGAGTGAGTTAGTTGTTCCTCTGTCTGAAATTCCCGGTGTGACAGGGAGAGGGGGTGGAGTGAGGTAGGAGCAGCTGCTGAGTCTCATCAGGACGTGAGACATGAAGGGCAGAGGTTTGCTTCAGGGAGCACAGCCTGACGGCGCTGTTTTAGGGAGAGCTCTATGATGAACAGAGTGCCAATGTCCTCCTCCTCACCAGCTTGAGATGATGTCAGCCATTAAATAGGAATCAGCCTTATAAATGCATTGTTAATTCTGCCAGAACGAACTCAGCTATAGCATTCAGACCAACAGTGAATTAGACTTCACAGAGGACTGGTGCTGGTATATATGTGTTAGCTTTATACTGCCCAGTAGCCGGGCATTAATAAAAATTGTTGAGTCGCACAATCTGCTTTTAAAATGCCTCATTTGCCTGTCTATATTCCCTATGATAAGAGGAGACCAATGGAGGGATTTGTTCAAGTTTTCTGAAGGCTGTCCATGGCAGTGTGGAGGTTGGTGCAAGCTTCTTTCCAGTGCCCCCCCTGCTTCCTTCCTATTGGTGGATTAAATTCACACATCTGTCCAGGAACTCAGAAAGTCTGACCACACTACGTTTAATATGTGCTGATTTTGTTATCAAACATAAGTCAGCAAAGCCTAAACCTAAGAGTTATCTGTGCTTAGTTAACTCCAGGCAGTCAGTCAGCCACGGCAGGAGTGTGGGCACCCTCACAGTGCTGAGTCACTCTGAGGTGTGTGTGTCCACTGAGTTAGAGCTCCGGTGTTTTTAATGTGGCTTTCAGGGATACAGAGCTCTCATAACCAGGCGTGGGAGTCATCACAGAACAGACAAATTACAGGGAACTAACTGGAGACGGAATTCCACCACTGAGGGAACACACCAAGGGAATAACTCTAAGGAGGGACGTGAATTTGGTTCCCCATACATTTCACTGTCCCTTCCAAATATAGATTTTGTTTTCATGTGGTTACTGATGACTTAAAATGTTGGTCACACACATAATAAATCCCATACAGCCCGGACTCTGCATGCTATGGTATCACTTAGAATGTTTCTCTGATAGTTTTCCTTGGATTAAACACAATTATAGCTCACTGCCATTAGCTGTGGATGACACAAATAAAAGGCATCCAAGAATGCTCATTGTTTCCTTTTTTAATTATTCTGTTTTGTTTATTCATTGTGTCTTTGAGACAGGGTATTACTATGTAGATAACTTTAAACAGTCTGTCTCGGCACTCTGAGTGCTGGGATGGCAGGCAGGTATCAACCATGCATGGCCAACATTCTCTACTTTGCACCAACTGCTATGCTAGGTCTGGTAGGTGGCCTCCATTGAGTAAAAGCAGGTTTTTCTCAAGGTATTTAGATCTCGCATGGAACATAACTGCATATATACTAGCCTAGCTTGTAGGAGGGGACTGTATATGAATGTATCCACCAGACAAGATGGTGGCTTGAGACGGGAAACTGTTCATGAAAAACAGAATGAAAGAATTAGGGTCAGGTCTTCAAAATTTGGGGTGCTGGGAAGACGGTGGCCCCATTCACAGAAATTTCAAAGTCAGGAGGAATGGGAAGTTTGCCTGTGAATGTGCCACGTGGAAACAATTAGATACAATGGGCCTGATTTCCTAGAGGTAGGTGGAAACCTTTCTGGAGAAAATTTGAGACCAGTGATGTGGCTGGATGTGGAGCAGTAATAGTAGACATTGGAATAGTAGTAGCTGGAATAGTAGACTGAGAAAAATCATGGAGAGGGGTTGGGGAGATGGTTGTCTATCTAAAGTGCTTCCTGAATGTATGATGACCTAAAGGGCCTGAGGAAGAAATCCCAAGATCCATATAGAAGCTGGATACAGTGGTGCAACTGTTATCCCAATGTGCTTCTAGGGGAGGTGGAAGCTGAAACAGGAGAGCTTCTGGATGCTTGGGAGCCAGGTAGCCGGAAATGCTCGGTCTTGAGCAACAAGAGAAAACACTGTTTCAAACCAAGTTTGGGGGAGGGACTTATACCTGAGGTTGTCCTGACCTCTACACACACACACATACACACACACACTACACATACATATACACCACACACATACACACACCACACATACACCACACATACACATACACCACACACAGACACACACCACATACACACACACCACACACACACACACACCACACACACCACACCATACACCACACATACACATACACCACACACAAACACACACCACACACACACACACACACACACACACACCACACACCACACCATACAAAACCCACTCAATGACATAGGGAGGAAGAGGAGAACATTCAGACTTTTAGGGACAGGACAGGGCAGAGGAGAGGAAATGGCATTAAGGCCTTGAAGGAATGGCCTAAACACTGGAGAAAGCCGGAGGTGCACAGTGTGAAGTGATTTAGAGAGGGTTTCAGAAAAAAGTTGAGCTCCTGAGGATTATAATTGAGTGCTCCAAGAGCATGAAGACAGAAGATAAAGTTGAGTGAACAGAAGGTGATGAGTGAGGGAGAGTTCTTCAGTAGAATGTAAAAGTCAGATTCATTATTTAAAATTCGCTGACATAAGACTAATGAGGTGAAGATGAGACATTTTCGTGTTAGGTCAAAGACTCTGTCCCTTAATGTCAGGGAACCAACTCACTAACACCACTTGGCAAAACTATCTGAGGCGTTCGCACACATAATAATGTAAACCTATCCTTGAGATAATGGAGTGCCTAGTCTTCACACTTGCTTGTTCATACTATGAATAGAAAGTGCGAATCACTGGCAACAGAAGGGATGATGTCTAAACTCAGCCTCAAATCACACTCAGAAGGTCCCAAGGGCTGACCATGTGAAAGTACTCTATTCGGTTTCTAATCTGCCTCTCCTGTCTTGTGGACAAGCAAGTCCCCCCCCCCCCAATAGATTAATAATTTACAGAAAATGAAAGAGTATCCATGAGATTGGAGTTAAGAGGGGAAAATGACAGAGAATAAAAACCATTCATTCATAAATTCTCTCATCTAGCCATTCCTTTAGAAGCTTGGCATTGCTTTAAGTTAGATAATGTGCTGGGTGTGGAATGTAGAATTGCTTTGGTGAAGGGCTTTCTGATCCAGGAAGAGGAAAACAAAATGCCCTTTTGAAACACGTTTCTTTTCTGTAAGTCTTGGAACCACTCTGCTATTGAAGAAGAACTTGCTGCCAATTAGATCTGAAGAGGTGCAGAGGCAAAGAAACCCCAAAGTAAATTCCCGAACAGTAAAGAGGGGTGCCTTATCACTGCCTATTTCTACCTTTATCAGGGATAATAGTGGATCTCAGGAAGAAAGGCTGGTTCTAAGAAGGGACCTGGAGAGTTCTTGTGGGGATTTTTACACCGAGCTATTGCTGGGCAAATTATTTTTACCTCACACCTGTAAGATTTTACAAGAGGGTTGGAGAAAGTTCTACCCAGCCTCTAACTAGAAACCATAAAAATGTTTAGAATGAATTAAAATATCTTTCATATTCTTTTAGTGAGCAATAGTACATTAAAACAAATAAGAAAATAAAACAAACACAAAACCAGGTCTAGAAGACCGTGCTTCAAATAGTATTAATTCAACTCGAACTTAGAAGGGAAGAAAAATTGCCCCTTGAATCAGGAACCCTATTTTCTGTAGAACCAGAAGCTTTCTTCTCTGAAATCCCTTGCATAAGAACTGTTTGGAGTTAGGTGAGGGAGGGGTAACAGGTTCATAGCCCAAAGAACATTGTGTCTCTGGGTTATCATAACACTGATCACCCGTCCAGCCCTTGAGCAGGGATTTCCTGGAAAATCCCAGGTTCCTAACGAGCAGTGGGAAGCCTACATTTGGAAGGTTGTCTTGATGAGAAGAAAGCACCGTGGTGACAGAACCCAGGCACGTCCTTAAGCTGGCAGATAATGTTGGTTGTGTTGACAGTTGACAGTCAGAGCCAAGGTCATGATGCCTTTGAGACATTTGCTCTGAAGCTGGGTGTAATTTTTGCCCGGTATACTTGGGCATTAGTGGCAAAAGTGGTTATCTGTCCTGCATTGATAAAAAAGACACAGCCTCTGTAGGATTCAAAACTTTGGCTGGCTCCACTTTTGGCTGATGACGTAAGTGATCACCACGGAGTTCTGCTCAGGGTTATTGGAGCCAGTCTGCACAGGTCTCAGGTCGCCAAGAATTAGTACTTGTAAGGTTCCACAAGCGGTAAGGAACCAGAAATACTGGTTTTCGCCAAGTCTTGGAGGCTGAAGGACTTTTGTGACCAACTGTAACAGCAATTTCAAGTTCTCCCTGGGAGCAGGCGGGGCTTAGAAATAAACCGAAGGCAAACACACCTGACTCACAGAAGTTCGCAGCACTGGTTTGGTAGGGTGAACGTGTCTAATTCAAGAGCATTGAAAATGAATTGAGGTGGATATTATGTATTTTAATAAAGCAAAAATAAAACCCTGCCCAATAATAGTGATTAGTCTACTAGACACGTAGAACATATGCTTTCTGAGTCTGTTTTAAAATAATCCGGTATTGGTTATAAAATTATTCTACCTCTTCCTCACCTTCAAAATGAAAATTCCCTTTTAATTAAAATGACTTGATCTTTGTTAGAAAATTACTGAAAAAAATTACTCCCTTCCCTCGTGCAATAATGAGTTGTTGATATTCCCTCAAGGGGAGGTGGTGCCTCATGAGCCCCTCTCCCACCCACAAGGGAATGCAGGTGGGCTTTATCTGGTGCTGATCTTATACAAGTAACCATTGCTGCTGGTGTCCATGAGTGCAAGGGCTGTATCATGTCTAGGGGACCGTGTTTCACGGCATCCATCACCATCATCTTGCTCCTACATCCTTTCCATTTCCCTCCCGAGCCTTGAGAAGGATGATATAGATGTCCCCTCTAGTGCCAAGTACTCAGTCACTTACGATGCTTTGAAGACTTGTGAGTCTCTGTATTAATCATTACTCACTGCAAAGGGAGGCTTCTTGACCAAGGCTGAGACAAGCATCGATCTATGACTATAAACATAAATATCTAGGAGACAGTTTGACAGTATGTCCATTTATTAAAGAAATAGTAGTAGATCCATCCCTCCAACTCCCAGCTAGGCTGTGGCTTTCCCATTCATAGGCTTTGACCAGGTTTATAATTCTAGGCATTCCCTCCTGAGAAGCCCAAATCCAAAGAAAGTGGCTGATTTATCTCACAGCAGTCATCCCACGATTGCGCTAATTAGCACATCTTGCATATTTGGTTGTAGCTTGTGGGGTTCACAGACTGCTGATAACTTCTCTCTTCTAGCAGCCTTCATAGATAGCATCCTTCTGTACAAAGAAAACTAGCCAACAGGGGAAGTTCTCTTTAAGAAAATCTGAATCTCTTTAAATTTATCTTCCCAGTTTTTTTTTTTTTAAAGACATAATAAATTAAGTACATTTTTCACATATCAGGCAATTCTTATTTTAAAAGGAGTACACAAAAATGTCCCTATTTGTTTTCTTAATGCTTTGGGAAATAATAAACAAATTGATAGCCCTGGTGCCTGGTGTTGGTGCTGTTCACTTCCTGTACTGATAGGGCAGAGGCTGTCATTTCATGCATAGCCCACAGACTTCTGGGATTAGGGATAGAGAAGCTGATCTGTGGGAGCAGAGCTTTCTGGAGGCTCTGCTGTCAGGCTGGCTAACATGCTGTATATGCCTTTCACTTCAGAGAAAAGAGAAGCAGATGCTGTCAGGGGGTCTTCTCATGCTCCATTGTCAACATGAAAGGCAGAGCCTGTGATCATCAGCTGCCAGGGTCTTGGACAGCCACAAATTAACCCCTGTGAGGCATTTGATTTAAACAGAAACAAGCTCCTTAGGGCTTGCCTCTGTACTCCAAGGCCCACCTCTCCTGCTGCACCCTGAGGCCCATCTCTCTCTCTAGTAGGCTGGGAATGGGGATAAGCAAATTGAGCATGTTCTTTCTCAGTTTGAGTAGTCGCCATCTCTAGAACAACTTGCATATGAATAAGTCCTGCTATTCCCAAGACACCTAACACTGATATTTTCGTTGGCCTAGTCATTTCAGAATTTGAAGCAGTTAATATTCTGTTAAGCTCCAGTCAAAGATGCCTGGAACTTGAGAGCTAGAAATGAAGGATGTAGAGAACAGCTAAGATCCTTGTCGCTCCTTCCAAACACGTATGTCTTTTCCCTTATACTTAAGGTCTCCATTTTCATACAGCTGTTAACTAATGGGTCATCATTCCAGATATCTTAATGTGACTCACTGAATTCAGACGTGGGTCTGTGAAGACTCAGTTTTCTTAACTTAGAAAAAAAAAATTCATCTGTGCCAATGCTATCCACATGTGTGTGGATGCCCACAGGGGCCAGAAGAGGGTGTTGGATCCCCTAGAACTAGAGTTACAGATGATTATAAGCTGTCATGTGGATGCTGGAAATTGCCCCCAGATCCTCGGCAAGAGCAGCCACTGCTCTTAACCTCTGAGTCATCTTTCCACCCCTGTTGTTTAAATTTTAGCATGCATTATTGGTTGCCTGAAACATTTTAGTAATAATGTGATAATCCTTATTTTTAATTAGGAGTCTATAATGCTACAGCAGTGAAAGTTAATGACAGGGTGGAGACTCACTAAGGTCTCTCTGGTCTTGCTAATGCCAGTCCAGAGCAACACAGACAAATTAAGCAATTCTTCTGAGCGGTGCCAGACAAGAGGAGAGAATTTTCAGGTTGGGCCAAGATGGGCTATTTGGGTTAAGTAGTGAAGGCAGTGATGCGCTTTTAGAGAAACTATCACTCCTTCATAGACACTGATAGGATGCCTAATGCGTTTTCTAACCTATACATTTTCCATTGGAGGAGCCGGAGATCTCTTGACTGGGTGGGGCCCCTCTCTGAGTTTCAGAAACTAAAATAACAAGCAATGTCTGGCTGAGTGATTTTCCACATTTGCCTTGCTTAAAGGAAGACGCTTGTTCTGCTGTAAACAGTGATGGGAACTGTTTGCTTTGGATGGGCTTGGTCCTTACGAGCCAAAGAGTGCCTTCTTAGTCTGGGTTCTTGCCAGTGGTAGAAACTGAATGCCAAAGGCATCCTGATTCTGTTAAGGCATTCTCTAATTATACTATATTTGACCTGAAGAGAGTGTGCTGGAACAGAGGACATAGTAGTCATGAAAATAATTGTAGTTTGTACCAACCACTGGCATGGAGCAGAGTTCATTGCCACCTTGGTTAGCTGATGACTGAGATTCTATTTTCATACACCTCTGATTAAAGAAAGCTTTATTGGGAGACTCTAGTGTGCTTTGGTGGAATCCCTTTGAGAGCTATAGATTCCTTCATATCTTCAAATACAAGGAGAAGACAAACATTCTGGGAGGTGTTATCCAGCCTGGAGAATGAGTGTCTGAAGCGAGCTGGTTTGGTTTTTGGACATCAACTTTGTGTTTAGTCATTCTAGTATCTGCTCTGCTCAAGAGCTGACTGTCCAGTCAGTGTTGTAGTTCCAAGCACAGGTTCTGGAGAAAAGCTGGCTTGACTTTGAACCCAGCCTCTACTAATTATTTGGCAAATGACCTTGGACAAATGACCCAAGTTCATTATGTCTTCTTCTTCTATATAATAGAGGCTGTTGTGATGTTTCAACAAGGGGATGTGTACAAGGCACTTGGAATCAGATCCATTGCCTAGTATGTGTTCAATATATATTAGACATTGTCTCTTGACATTCCAAATGATGCCCCCTAACTTTTGGTTAGAGAGGGACTTATGAGACAGTGAGAACCCTGTGGTTGTGTCCTCTGCTCATCTTATCTCCCAGGTTTATCCATATTTATTAACAGTAGCAACAAAGGGACCATTAAGTGCTTAAAAATTTATGAAAGCTTTCCCTAGAAGTGACCTTTCTGGCTCTGTGCTATTAGGGGTATCAATTCTGTGCTTCCTACCAGTCTGTCTTTCAGATATTTCGAATATACACTGTGCTTATTATGGTTGACTCTTATCCCGAGATGGTTACATGCCAACTATGTAGGATGGCTGGCAATGATCTAGGGAACAGTCACTTTCCGTGTGCAAATTGTGATTGACTAAGTCTATATATTCTTTCAGGTGAGAGACAGGACATAAAAGAGCATGGAGCAAGTGAGAGGTGGGGGATGGGGCCATTAATAAGTAGCAGACATTCACTGTGCAAATATTTCCTGTGTCTCGGACTCCTATGACCTCAGCTACTTTTTAAAGTTATGCACCCACAGCTTGTGGTATGAGCCATACTCTGGCACCTCCTTTTGCAGTTCTACTGAGCTGTCTGCGGGAGTGTTCTATTTCTGTGAAGAGATACCATGACCATGACAGCTCTTATAAAAGAGCATTTTTACTTGAGATTGGCTTACAATTTCAGAGGTTTAGCCCATCATCTTCATGGTAGCACATAGACAGACGTAGTGCTGGAGGAGTTGAGAGATCTCCAACGGGCCCCATAGCCAGAAGGAAGAGCAAGAGCCTCTGGGCTTGGCTTTGACTTCAAAACCTCAAAGCCCAACCCCAATGACACACTCTCTCCAACAAGGCCACACCCACTCCCAAGGCCACACCCACCCTAATAAGGCCACACCCACTCCCACAAGGCCACATCTCTTTATTCTTTTAAATAATGCCACTCCCTAAACATTTAAATGAGCCTATGGGAATTGTTCTTATTCAAACCACCATGCGGAAGATACACCTTGCCATGGGTATTGAATGCCTTCTGTTGTACTGTCAAGCAGAGCGTGCTACCCAAATCGAGTAGTGCCTTGTTGCTTCTGCTGTCATGAACCCCTTAGCTCTGGCTATTTGTGCATTCGTCATGGCAGGCACACACCCATTCATTTGCTAGGCATTTATTATATTAAGGTTCCCTACATGCTAGAGATTGCATTAGGCACCGGGGATTCGGAGATGACCCAAGTCCTTGATAGCAGGAACCGTATCTTAGACTCCAGAGGAAACAGAAATATAGATGGAGCATGCCAAAGAGTTGTATATCAGTAACATGGTGTGGGATAGTGTTTATAAATAGGAACTTTAAGTCTGAATGTTTGGATTCATGTTCTTGCTCATCACTTGCCAGGTGTGTTACCTCAGACAGGTTATTTAACTGTTCCATGCCTAGTGCACTAATTTATTAATTAATTAATAAAACAGTGATTGTCTTTGGTCAACCTCATAGGATCGGTGTAGGCACTGAGATTTTGGGGCATGCAACATTTCTGTAACATAGTAAGGACTGTGCACTATATATTGCTTAAATTAGTGGATAAGTGAATAATATAATAAAGAGATTGTAGGGTATTATAGGAACACATAATCTAATAAGCAAGATTAAACTTCTGTATTCACTTGAGGACAGTTTTCAATCTAGGATGATATAAGAGAAGTGAGTCTAGCCAGAATTTGGCCGACTGAGCCATTGCAGTGTTAGTGTAGGCTAGCCCCTCCTAACTCTGCTCCTCATTCCCAGTAGTGAGTCTCTTACTGTTCTCCAGATTTCCTGTCTCTGTAGCAGCACCTGGGCCTGTGCCCTACTTTCTTCCCTAGTCTCTACCTTCATTTTTGTCAAGGCTTCAGTTATTTTGGAGTAGAAGCTTTGCCTTCACGTTGCCAAGCTGCTCTTTGCTCACCAGGGTTTCAGGCTCCAGCTGTCTGGATTTCTTATAGTACTCACTCTAGGGTTCTATACTGCCATATCCTTCCACCTGCTCCACCACCCGCCCACCCACCTGCTATTTTTATTTTCCTGACACTATGCCCTACCTCGTCTACTCAAATTGCCCGCTCTACTCTCCTTACCGGACAGTGTTCAGTTCCTGGTCTTATCTAGATGATGACTTGTTCTGCCATTATTTATTCTTCCCTACTCTCAGAAGGAGGAAGCAAGCAAGAAAGGCTGAGTCAGACATTCCTGTTCTGCTAACAGAGAGATCTAGTTTAGCTGACCAGTTTAGGAATTTCTGGGAGTGTGTGTCAGGAGGGTAACTGTAATAAGTAACTGTGCTTAGGAGGGAGGTTACTAAATAAAGTTTGCTACACCACAGGGGGAGGGGAGTGTCTTTACTTGATGTTCAGGTTAACATAAATTCCTTAGTAATCCCAGCTATCCCACACCTGGCTACACACCTGAAGTACTCTACGTCAACATATTCCAGAGATACTTATTTGCACATATTTCTGCACTAGTCACAATGGCCAGGATGTCAGCCAAAAGGTCTGTCAACAGTTGTATACACACAATGGTATTTTATGTGGTCATACAGAAAAGTGAAATCAGATTATTTTTAGGAATATATGTAAAGTTGAAAATCATTGTGTTAAGTGAAGTCAATTAGACTCACGACAAGCACTACCTGCTTTTTCTTCTATGCGGATCCTAGGCTTGGAATTATATGTAGATATATGTGCATACGTGTGTGCCCGTGTATGTATGACAAAGCTGGAAAGGGAATCATGAGTGTGGAGGAAGAGACCTTGAGGGAGGTGGGAAGGGTTACAGGGAACAAGAAGGCAAAAGGGAAGATGATCCAGAACACTGGTCTTGACCCTTTGGGAGTTGTATATCAGATATCCTGCATACCAAATATTTACATTGCTATTCCTATCCGTAGCAAAATTACAGTTACAAAGTACAAATGAAATCATTTTCTGGTGGGGGGGGGTCACCACAGCATGAGGAACTGTATTAAAGTCACAGCGTCGGAAGCCTGAGATCGCTGAGAAGAAAGGCAGCCAGAACAAATCAGAACAAAGCATAATGACACACACGGAGGAGAACGCCATGACAGAGACCAGCGCTTTGCATGCTAACCTAAAAACTTAATAAAAATAAAAATTATTTGCTAATTTATCTTTTTGTATAACTGTCCTTCCCCATACCAGTCACATGTGTTGCTATCTCAGTCCGGTGACGTCATCTTCCTGTGGCTCCGTGTCTTTGGCTCCAACTTTTCTGAATGGTTTGCATGCAGGTCCAGTGTTTTAGGAACCTGTGGGCTACCTCTTTGTTTCTCTCATTCCTGTTTATGTGCCTTAGAACTTTCGAAAACTGGAATACTATCTAAATATAATTCTAAATAATGCCGCTTTCTTTGGACTCACCTCCATTGAGCCTGGTTACTTGCTTTCTTCTTGAATAAGGAAACCCCATCATTTCCATTATGGTAATAACGTCAAAGCTTCATCACTGATGGGGCGGCATGAAAGGAGTCAATAGTGGAAGGAAGGAAAAGGAGGCATAGTAAAATGCCCTGCTTCTGGTGACAGAGCCCAGTTTCCATTAGGCCCATGCAATTGTGTAATTTCTATTAGGCACATGCTGATTTCTTTTAGCCCTATGCACAGAGAACAATCTTATTTCCCTTCAGTTCTATTGGTACTTAGACGTAATTGAAAACTTAATTATAAGTGCGGCAAGGCATTTGCAGGGTGCTTCTCATTTATGAATTGTTTTCTCATCCATGTTTTATGGTATGCATTTATTTTCTTGATTGGGATAATTTTCACTTTAAATAGCGTCTGACATTTGCAAGGGTTTTAATGCATCTTTGCGCACGTCATTGCTATGTTCATGGCGGTTTTGTGAGAGGAGCAGAACTGTTATTATTGTTAGGTTACAGATTAGGGAAGAATGGCACCAAGGAAGGATGCATGAGAACAGTGTAAGAACAGCATTGGAGGGCCACTGCCGGCCCAGCAATTCCAGCCCAGACAGTGCTGACTTTACCAACTGTGTACATCTCCATCTGTTCCCTAACCTCTCCAGACATGCCATTCTGGAGGGACTTCCTTTTAGATTTAGACTTTCTTCCTAAACATGTATGATGTTCCTTTGACCCACCTCCTCACCCCCACCCCCCACACACCCCTAAGTGCTCTTTTGGGACAAGAGTGGAAGCCAATGGAGGCTAAACAATCCTAAAATAAGGCTGATGTCAGCGGTGGTCTTGGACTGAGAGGCCCAGGGAACGGACGTGTTCTAGATGCGGTGAGGTGGCAAATCCCAGTTGAGCCAGCTTTTGGCCAAGTTCTGTGAAACTAGGGGGGCTGTAAGTTGGGAGGAAGTTGGAAAGCATCTCCTTGTAGGGGAGAGACAAACTGGACGTCAGTGGCAGCTCTGTTGTTTGCTGGCTAATGAAAATAAGGTAAGCATTAGAATTTGGATCAAAAAAGAAGGGAAAAAAATTCCCATAATTACTTTTACAAACCAAAATTATAAAATGTTCTTTTTAAAAAAAACAATGATTTTTTTAATTAATGACTAATGACTTAATAATATTTGCATAAGTCTTGTAACATTTTAGGAAGGGGAAACCCTTCTCTTCCTTCTCCCGTGTTACGAATGATCTAACTAGTAACAAAGAAGTGGGAAAAGTGAGGTCATAAGAGTTTATGTTTTGAAATGCAAGCTTCGGATTTCAGGCTTACCCAGCGCTTGTGTGTGCGCGCCTGTCCACACATGTGTAGGTCAGTTGTTTCTGATGACTGTCTAGAGCCAATCACTGGTGTAAATCATAATATTTTCTCTTCCGTTGCTTTCTTCCTTCCTCTCTCCTCCTGCACTGTGTGTTGGGCATCACACCCAGGACCTTGCCTATACTTTGATCATACTGCCCACCACTAAACCTACATCTCCAGCGCCCTTATTCTCTTTTATTGATCATGAGTAATCATAAATAGTATGACAGCATCCTTGGGATTCTTCTGGGTTTGAACCCAGAGTCTTGTACATGCAAGGTAAGAATTCAGTCCCTGGGCTCCAGCTCCCTCTCAGAATACAATGATAGGGGAAATGAAATGAGCTTAATGGAGTAAGGAGTCACCTTTATACACTATTAGACCCTCAGTAAAGTTGTGAGTGAACAAAACATGTCCTCCAATAACTATAACAATGATTTTAATTGCTACAGGTGTCAAAAATTGCTGCAAGATGAACAAAATAAGGGGTGACCTTTTTATGTGAGATTAAGCTACCAGGTCTCTGTGTAATACATTCAATACGGTGTTTGAATTTCTTTTTACATTTACTATAATGTTTTAGTAATTATTTGAGAACTTCATTCACTGTGTTTGATTATATTCACTTCTGCTCTTTGTCCTAACTCCTCCCAGAACAAATCCCCATCTCCCTCCCCAAGTCTTCTCTCTCTCTCTCTCTCTCTCTCTCTCTCTCTCTCTCTCTCTCTCTCTCTCTCTCTCTAAATAACAGATAGAATATAATTTGTGCTGCTCATGTACTCTGGGGTTTAGGGCCACCCATTAGAGTGTGGTTGACCTATCTGATGTTATTTGGTGAATATGCCTCCTGTATTTCTGAGATCACAAAGCCCTGTAGTGTTCTTGGCTTTTGAATAGACAATGGTAGTCTCTGAAGCCGCGTGGACAGG
This sequence comes from Phyllotis vaccarum, assembly GCA_033318265.1. Taxonomy (NCBI): domain Eukaryota; kingdom Metazoa; phylum Chordata; class Mammalia; order Rodentia; family Cricetidae; genus Phyllotis; species Phyllotis vaccarum. The sequence continues at coordinate 11,939,620 of JARWLC010000007.1, forward strand.
AATTTCTACCTCTGCTAGAGGTTTTGAAAGGTAACTGCTCCATAAGAAGGATGGTGAGGGCATCAGGGACATCTTGGTTACTCTTAGTAAAAGCCTAGAAATAGAACCAAGTGTAAAGTTGCTGGATGGGAATTTCCTGTGTACTCAGATGGAGAAGAAGCATCCTATGTGTGATTGACAAGAGCTAGGCCAATGCCAGGGCTTGCTCAGAGGTGCCCAGACTGTTTCTACAACCTGTGATCCCTCAACAATTTCCAACAGTAGGGCCCCTGGAATTTTTTAAATTGTAGGTTTGTTGAGACATAATTCATATTCCACTAATATCATGCTCTCTCTCTGTGTATGTGAGTGTGTGTGTGTGTGCTGTGTGTGTGCCTCTGTGTGGAGGCCAAAGGACAACCTCAGATGTCATCCCCCAGTCTCTAATCACCATTTTTTGGAGACAGGGTCTCTCACCGTTCTCAGACTCTTCAAATAGGCTATATAGACTGTCTGGCAAGTGAATCTTAGTCCCCCTTAGCCTCTCAAGCACTGGCATTATAAGTGTGTGTCGCTGTGTCTGGATCAAACTCAGGTCTTTGTGCTTGTAAGGCCTGCACTATACTATTCACAGAGTAATCTGTTTAGCTCCATTTCCACTTTCAAAGCAGTTGATGGCACTGGGTATATTCACGAGGTTGTGCAACTATCTAATCTTAGAACATGCTCATTATCACTCAATGAAACATCAGGTTATTATCAGTCGCTCTCTCTCCTCCTGGTCCCTAGCAAGCACCGGTCTGATTTTGGTCTCTATGGATTTGACTGTACTGGATATTTTACTTGAATGGAATCATACCATGTGTCACTGTTGTGTCTGGTATCTTAGAGTTAGAATGACATTTCCAACATTCATCAATGTACCCTCTGTTAGCACCTCCTTTCTATAGCTGAAATTATTCATTGTATGATTCCACCATATTTTGTTAGCCTATTCATTTGCTGTTGTGACTGTGGTTGTTTTGACTTTTGGGCTTGGTATCATTTGGAAAAACATCTCCAAAAAGTCCATGTATTTTTTTTCTTCAATTTTTATTTTATGTATTATTATTGTTATATATATAGTATATATGTGGACATGTACCTGCTGTGGCACACTGTAGAGGTACGAAGACAACTTTCATGAGTCAGTTCTGCCTTTCTGAGACATCGTCTTGAAGCTTCTGCTGTGCTGTGCACCCTAGAGAAGCTGGTCGGGAAACTTTCATGTGATTTTCCTGTCTATGCCTCCCACATTCTCAAGGAGTGCTGAGATTATAGATACAAACTATGCATTTGTCTTTTTTACATGGGTCCCAGGGATTGAACTCAATTCATTAGGGTTCCTCACAAGTGTTTTTACTTGCTGGACCATGAAGACTTGGTTCTTAACAAGGCACTGTTGTGATGTTGGATTCTTTAGGAGATGTAGCCTGGTTGTAGGCCCTTAGGTCGCTGGGGAAATGTTCTTAAAGTCCCTAGTCTCTGTCTCTTTCTCTCTGCTGCTTCCTGGTTCATGATATAGAGGCTTTGCTTCATTATTCTAATCCCTGACACTGCCTTCAGAGTTTCTAAGCATTGGGGTCACTTGATCATAGACTAAAATCATGAGCTAAGAAAAATGCTCCTTATCTAAGTCAGTTATCTAAGGCATCTTATTATAGTACCAGGAGGCTGATTAACACAGGACTATTACGGAGATTGTGGCTGTAAATATCCATGCACATATTTTCCTGTGATCTTGTATGAATTTGACCTCTGTTCTTTGAGGTTCGTGAGCAAAGAATAGCGTCTTCTCTTTGTCTAGGCATGAGACTGTCTGGAGCCACCCCTCAGTGTGGTATTTCCAGGAAGGCTTAGTTGAAGAGAGAAGACACACAGGCCACATCATCCCTCAGGCTTGGATCCTGGATTGAATAAAAATGAGAATATCAGAATTAATCTCTGAATTAACCACTTTTCTGTTGCTGTGATAAAGGCCATGCCAAAGGGTGACTTAAGGAAGAGTTTATTTTGACCTACTGTACCAGAGGCATGAGTCCATTTTGGCAGCAAATGGCAGAAAAGGCAGCAAGAACCAGAAGCTGAGAGATCACATCAGGAAGCAGAGGGTAAGCTAGAAGAACAGTGATACTATAAACTTGCAAAGCCTGCTACCAGGGAAGCCCTTGTGCAGTGAGATAATACTCTTGTACACTGTAAAGGTTTGCCGCTCATATTGGTTTAATAAAATGATGATTGGTCAGTAGCTAGGCAGGAAGTATAGGCACGGCAACCAGACTAGGAGAATTCTGAGAAGAGGGAAGGCAAAGAGGCCAGTCAGACACAGAGGAAGCAAGATAAGGATGCTGGATTGAGCAAAGGTACTAAGTCACATGGCTAAACAGAGATAAGAGCCATGGGTCAATTTAAGTGTAAGAGCTAGATAGTAATATGCTTGAGCTACTGGCCCAGCAGTTACTATAATATGAAACCTCAATTACTTGGGAAGCAGCTGCTGGGTATTTGAGAGTTTCTGGGAGGACAGAAACTTCAGACTACATACTTCCTCTCCTTCCCCTCCCTCCCTCCTTCCCCTCCCTCCCTCCCTCCCTCCCTCCTTCCTCTCCCTCCCTCCCTCCCTCCCTCCCTCCCTCCCTCCCTCCCTCCCTCCCTCCCTCCCTCCCTTTCTTCTTTCCTCTCTGTCTCTGGTGTTTTAAGACAGAGTTTCTCTGTGTAACAGCTCAGGCTGTCCTGGAACTCATTTTGTAGGCCAGGCTGGCCTTGAACTCACAGAGATCCACTTGCCCCTCCCTCCCTGGTGCTTAGATTAAAGCTGTGTGCCAACACTGCTGATGCACTTCCTCTTTAAAGTTGTTCCTCATAGACCTCCCCATACAGCACCACCCATCTAAGAACTATGTATTCAAATGTCTGAGCCTGGGGGGGGGGGGGGCATTTCTCTTTCTGCGGTGGATGCAGTGTGACCAGCTGCTCACACTTCTGCTGCCATGCTGCCCCAAGATGATGAAGTGAACCTTCAGACTGAGAGACAAAATAAACTCCCCCCTCTCTAACTGGCTTTCATCGGGAATTTTATCCCAGCAATAAAATAAGTACAGGTGGACATGGTGAAAGGTAAAAGTATCCTATAAAGAATATTGCGCAAGAATGCTACCTATATTAGGAATTTATTATCTAAACAGAGAGTCGGCAGTCAACGGGAGACTCACATTAATCTGAAAGAAAACTATTCTTGATTCTTTGAAGTGTTGAGTATAATCCTATAATATTTTAAAAATGTGTACGGCTGTTTCTTCTGCAGGTATGTCTGTGTACCGCATGCATGCCCAGTGCCTTTGGAGGCCAGACAACAGTGTTTGGTCCCTTAGGACTGAAGTTACAAATAGTTATCAGCTGCCTTGTGGTTGCTGGGAATTGAAACCAGGTCCTCTGGAAGAGCAGCCAGGGCTCTTGACTGATAAATCATTTCTCTAGCTCTGACTTTTAGTTCTTCTAAAGGACAATGATAAATTCCCTACAAAAGAGGGTCATCTGACATATGAATATCTTTCCTGACAGAGGATACCGGAGAATAAATAGAATAGAATTGGCTAAGTAATGAAGACCTCTTTGCTTCTTCTCTTTTGAGTTTTGAGACGGGTCTCACACTGCAGACAAAGCTAGCCTTGAACTTGTAGCAATACTACCGCCTCAGTAACCCAGGGGTGGGGATTCTGCACATACACCACCAGGCCCATCCTCTTGGTTCTTCTTTGGGTTTTTTCTTCTCTGCCCCTCGACTAAGGAGGGACAAGGAGGTTTGACTCCATGCGGCTGGAACAAAAATTAAGTTCTCCTTCCTCATTGCAGGTTTCCAAGGCCCAGGAGTGCTGAGCTTGATTGTAGGTGGGAAAGGCTTTAAGGAGCCGGGATCGGATGCTAAAGAAGATGAAAGCCTACACAGCACCTTCAGACAGCACTATTATCAAATGGAAAGCAGGGGGGAAGCTTTTCAGTTTGATCAAATTATCATTTGGGGAAGAAAAAAAATGAGATTGGGGCAAAAAAAGTTTTAAGCATAATGGGGGAAAAATAAAATAAAGCTATTTTGTTGCTACATTTTTCATGCCCAGGAATAGAACTGCTGAAGTCAACTGCTGGGGATTTAGAAATATTTATTTATTTTGTGTGTGTGTGTGTGTGTGTGTGTGTGTGTGTGTGTGTGTGTGTGTGTGTATGCATGCATGCATGTGTATGTGTGTGTATTCTACAGTTCTGTTTTTTTTTCAGAGAATCCTGACTAACATACTTGCTGAGTCACCTCACTGTCTCTGAGTGTTCTAATTGCACGTAACAAGTAAATTTTCTTTCTGTGTCTGCCTCTCTCTACTAAGTTTCAACAATAGATGTGTCAGTTGTAGGCACAGCCGAGAACCATGTTCCGCTGGCCTGGTATCTAGGAAATGATAAAAGAAAACACCTTTTTGATTTTTTTTCCTTCATCAGGAATGATTGGCTATTTCTTTGGTGAGGGCTCATCACTCCTTTTGACATGATGGAGAATGTGAATCTGTAGGTGGTGTTTTATTGAGCAAATATTTTAACTTAAAAAAAAATCCATGTAAAATGCTCAGAACAAAAAGTACACGTTTATAGTCTCTGGGAATACAGTTATGTTTGTAAGCTCTCTAGAAATGGAAACATCTATTAATGCTAAAAATACTCTGATAGATCAATCATTTTAAATCTTATTAAAACAGGCTTTTCTCACCACAGGAATGATAGTTATGAGACCCTGGTTAGGGAGATTTCCTTCCGCAGAGCACAGATCTTCCTCCAAGTAGTTTTGTTTACTGAACATTTTGAAACTCTGCAGAAGTCAAGCTGTGACATGCCACTGCCCAAAGGCCCATTCCATACACAGGAGGTCAGGGCAGCTGGAGGCTAATGTGACAGCCCCCATTTCCTTGACAGTGAGCTGATAGCAATGAGATGATGTTCAGCAGTGATGAATTCATTGGCATAAACATAAAACGGTTTTTGGATGTGCACCCTAACATAAAATGAATTCAAGAAAAGCTGGGTCAGCTCTGATAGCAATTCATATTAGAAAAAAAGCAAGTTTTAAAAATGTGACGGGGCAGGGAGCATATGAGAAATCTCTGTCCCTGCCACCCGAGTTTACCTTAAACCAAAATTTGAAGTTAAAAAAATGTCTATTTTATTTTTTTCAAGGTGAGTCACTAGTTGACCCTAATTTACTGTATAGGAAAGGTCACTAAAAGCCCTGTTGCAATCCAAAGCAGCAAAAAAATAAAAGTGATCCATGAGCAGCCCGGAGTCAGGTTTTGTGTGTGTGTGTGTGTTCGTGTATGTGTGTGTGAGTGTGTGTGAGTGTGTGTATGTGTGTGTGTGTATGTGTGTGAGTGTGTGTATGTGTGTGAGTGTGTGTATGTGTGTGAGTGTGTGTGTGTGTGTGTGTATGTGTGTGTGTGTAAGGGACCACCACAGATCACATCATTCTTCTCTTCCAGTTGTATTATCTCTGGGGTGTCACTTTGAGCACTGAAGTTAAAAGAGAAATGCCAAGTGGGAAGCTGCCTGTTGAGGATATTTGTCCCAGCTTTTTTTTTTTTTTAAAATCTAGAATTACCACGTTTAATAAACCAAAGGACCAACTAGATGTCTTCAGATATTTGGAAGATTTGCATGGGAATAAAAGAAAACTTTCTAAGTTCTCAAGAATCCTTTTCTCCTGCTGTTCTTTTGACCGGGAGGGAAAGCAGAAAGACATGGTTCTCCACCTTTAAATAAGGAAAGTGAAGCTCAAAAAAGCTGACTTTATTTTGTTCAAAGTAGCAAGGGGGTTCAAAGGGGATACTGGGACTAGAATATAGCCGTCTTGTTTCAATTACAGAAGACATGCTTTACTCTTTGAAAGGTGAACCTGGGCCCAACCTTAAGGCAGAATCCGGTAAAGTCAATGTAATTAATCATATAGATACAAATAAATCAAACCAAAGCAAACAACATCCCTGCCCCCCAACAAAACAAAACAATAGTAAGAAGTGTAATGGCATATACTTATAATCTCATTACTGGGAAAACTGAAGCTGGAGGATCATAAAAGGAAGACAACCTTGGCTCCAACCCTAACCCTACACAAAGTAAAACCCTGTCTCAAAACAAAACAAAGCAGAAATACTCTCTAATTAGGCAAGGAAGGAAACACACACACAAATATGGTGGCAATCTGCTCTTCTAATTTGTCAGTTTGCTACCTAGAGGTGGACTCTGAAAATATACTTTATTTGAAAAGAAAATTATTTGGAGGAGCAACAGACAAATGATTCAGATACATTGTGTCAAACATGTATCTGTTGTGGAATATTACTTCAACTATGGAAATATTTGTTTATATTGTGGAATATTACTTGAACTATGTAGAAGTGTGTTGCAGTTGTTTGAGTAGGCAAGAATGTGTTATATTTGTTCTTGTTACATTTATTTAGTTATGTAGAGATGTGTAGTATTTGTTTTACCTTGCCTGCCTAAGGCACCTGACTGGTCTAATAAAAAGCTGAATGGCCAATAGCTAGGCAGGAAACAGATAGGTGGGGATTCTGGGCAGAGAGAATAAGTAGGAGAGACCAAGGGAGGGGGAGAGAGGAGAGAGAGAGAGAGAGAGAGAGAGAGAGAGAGAGAGAGAGAGAGAGAGAGAGAGAGAGAGAGAGAGAGAGAGAGAGAGAGAGAGCGCTAGGCAGCTACAAGCTAGCCAGACATAGAGTAGAAAGGTAAAAAGCCTCAAGGCAAAAGGCAAAATGTAGATGAAAAGAAGCCAGTTAAATTAAGTTACAAGGGCTGTGGGATAAGCATTAGCTAAGGCCAAGCATTCCTAACTAATAATAAGTCTCTGTGTCATGATTTGGGAGCTGGTTGGTGGCCCAAAAGAAAGCCTGCTACATGTATCCATGGATCTAGCGTGTTGGCATTAATATTTCCTATACTTCATTCACACCTTTCAAAACTACACAGAGAGACAAAGAGACAGTGATGAAGAATGAGCCACAGGCTGAAGGCTAAGGCCAAATAACCTCAGAGATTTCATGAAATCTGGTGTTTGTGAAGCCTCGAGTGTTTCCAATAGCGACAGAATTAAAGCAGGCTTCCTTGTGCACATGAAGATCCAAGGAGAGAACAAGTAGGAATGAAGCCAAGGAATCGGAGGAAGTATCTTAAAGGAGGGCGAACATGAACAAAGGGATAAAGGAAGGAGTTTGAAGAAGTGTGGGTCCGATGCTTTCTCTGTTTTATTTCTCCTGTGCAGTGTCCTCCCCATTCAGAAGGTGACCCCCCCATTACCTCTACTAGTCCTGAGCGCTCCCCCTCCAGAGAGCATTCTTACCCATCTTTCTCCGGCCAGGAGTGTCTGAGCCAGGCCCATCTGCAGCATGTTGCATTGATCTGAAGATTTTAATCGTCTCACCCAGGGTTGTCCCGCGTGGCTGTGCATTTTTGGGCTCAATTCAAGGGCCCCTGGCCAAGGGGTTGCGTGTGACTCAGAACTGGCCCATGGTCTTCTCTGCTCACCAAGAGCTCATCTGAAAAAGGCTGCCCTTTCAGATTCTCATAAAACTGTAGGTAGACTAACATGGTTCTCAGTGTGCTCTGAATGCTACCTTGGATTCGCCATCTGGTCCCAATGAGTGTGTATGCTCCGTGAGTCCCACACTAGGAGGAAACTTTTTCTCTGGAGGCGAGGCACGGAGAAGGTGGGCTGTGAAGGGACGAGAAGGCAGAAGGTCTGCGGGAAAAGTGCATGCAAAGGGTTAGCAAACACACAGTTTCAGATTCTCCCTTTCTGCACTCTCACGGCAGATTAATTCCCCATGTCAAATCTGTCTGCTAAACTTTCCTCCTCTCCCAGACTGTTAAGCATAGAGAGGAGGGGCCTCCTCATAGGCTGAGGAGCTGGGGGTTTTGGCAGCTTGGTCCCAGTGTTTGGGTCCTGCTGGTTGCCAGAGCTGGGTGAAGGAGCTGAGAGATCCATAGGATAAGGATCCTCATGGATTTGGAGTCACGAAAGAGAAACAACAGCCCCTTTGGGAAGGAACCTGGCATATCTCACTGGCTCCTGTTTGGGGGAAATCCCAAGAATTTCTTTTGCTATCATAAACGTCATCCCCGTTTACTTTTAAGAGTGACACCATCTTGTCTTGTCTTGTGTACATATCTGTGGTGATCTCACATTAGACCCTTGTGACAGTGTCGGCTGGCCTGAATGCCTCCCATGTCGTTTCTCTCATTTCAGAGTTCGTGTAAATTGTGTGCATAACTTAAGAAGAAACCCTGGGCTGCCTCACTGTTTCCTTCCTCAAATTTCCCCTACCTCAAACCCCAAGACATCAACTCATCACTTCTGAGGAAACTGCAGAGGAACCGATCCTTCTGAGACATGACTGCTGTCTAAGGTTGGTTGCAGAAAGAGAACGAGAGAGAGAGAAAAATACTCAAAGCATGGAACTTTAAAAATTGTCCTTTACTGGGCCGTGGTGTCACAACACCTTTAATTCTAGCACCAGGGAGACAGAGGCCAGCCTGGTCTACGGAGCAAGTTCTAGGAAGGACAGCCAGGGTTACACAGAAAAAATCTTTCTCAGAAAACAAACAAGCCATCCAATCAAACAACAAAAGAATTGCCTTTGGTTTTAGGTGGTAAGAAAACTGGATCTATTTTTCCAAGACCCATCATCTGGGATGGGCTTCAGAGGGTTACAGGAAGCCCAGAGAGTTGCTGATGGAACTGTCTAAGGAACAGCTGAGCACGTTCCCTGCTTGCCATGAGTACAGACTTCATTAATAATGTCTTTCACATCTGGGCAGAAGCAACCCAAATGAATTCGCTGTGTGATGCAGTAGAAACAGATGGGGATTTTTGCTGAACAGATAGCAAAGCAGAGCAGGAGACCTGTGGCCTTAAATAGTCCTTTTTTGTCTGTTTGGTTTTTTTGTTTGTTGAAGCCTCAATAGCCATAAACAACAAAAAGAAAGGCTCCTTGAAGGAGATGCTGCAAAAAAGGAAAAAAACCCAAAAAATCTACCTCATGTTTACTCATCAGTGACACCTCAGAGTATTTGGTTTGTGGCATGAAATGGCCAAGTGTTCTTATACTGCAGTTTTAGATTTCCAGAGCCAGGGTCTTGAATTAGTCCTCATACCCACTCAGTTTATCTGTGAAACATGGGGTCACTATAAGGGTTAGATGAGAGGTCCTGTGTAAAACAGGTTCTTTCTTTCTTTCTTTCTTTCTTTCTTTCTTTCTTTCTTTCTTTCTTTCTTTCTTTCTTTCTTTCTTTCTTTCTTTCTTTCTTTCTTTCTTTCTTTCTTTCTTTCTTTCTTTCTTTCTTTCTTTCTTTCTTTCTTTCTTTCTTTCTTTCTTTCTTTCTTTCTTTCTTTCTTTCTTTCTTTCTTTCTTTCTTTCTTTCTTTCTTTCTTTCTTTCTCCATTGCTGTTGTTTGCTTTTTGAGACAGGAGTTCAATATGTTTCCCAGGCTGGATTCCAACTCAAAATCCTCCTGCTTCTGCCTCCCAAATGGTAGAATTACAGTCCTGTACCCCCAACTCTTGGCTAGAGGTAAGACTGGTATTTAAGGCAGTGTTTCAAATGCAGGGATCAATAAATGTTCCTGTCAATGATTAATCCATGGGTTCCCATGCCAGCTCGCTTGTCTTTGGATTCTGGCTTTACACCTGCTGTCTGTACAGCTCCTAGGGAGTTCCTTACCCTCCTCATCTTCTGTCTCCTCACATCACCTGTGGAGATGACAACTTACCAACTATCTAGTTTTGGTCAGGATGATATGAGGGTGGGCCTTTAAAACACTGCCAGGCACTCAGCAAACATATATCAAGTGCTAGTTTATTTTTTAGGGGAAAATATTTTTTCATTATTTTGCAAATTAGAACTTTGGTGCTAGACACTTCTCCTGACCTCTCCCATTGTCTACCTTCACTGGCAGCGTTCTCAGACCACGTATCTAACCCTTTCTTTTAAAGTATTCATTACTAGTGGGGTCGGAAGAAGGTGACTCTGTGGGTAACATGGCTTGCTCTGCAAGGGTGGGAACCCACTTTTGAGTTTCTACCACTCATGTAGGTCACATCTGCCACTTCAGCGCTGCCACAGATGGAGGCAAGAGGGTTGCAGCAGCCCATTAGCCACCAGCCTAGCTCCCTGTTTGCCAAGCCATCCTGTCTCAGGGAAATAAAAATCAAAATGACATCCCATTCTGGCTTATCACAAACTTGCTTACATAAACATTCCACACTTATACCACATACTTTACACACACACACACACACACACACACACACACACACACACACACACACACGAGAGAGAGAGAGAGAGAGAGAGAGAGAAAGAGAGAGAGAGAGAGAGAGGGAGGGAGGGAGGGAGGGAGAGAGAGAGAGAGAGAGAGAGAGAGAGGAGAGAGAGAGAGAGAGAGAGAGAGAGAGAGAGAGAGAGAGAGAGAGATTACTGGAAATGTCTCAATTCCCCAAGCTTATGGAGAATTGTTCTCGCTCTCCTGGGATATGTGGTCAGCCGTTTTTTTGGTTTGCTTTTTGAGGCAGGGCTTCTCTGTGGTTTTTAAGTGATAGAACCAGAGAACTTAACCCTCAGGAGAGTCCTGGTAACTCCTGTCCCTTCCTTACTTTCTCCAGCTCAGTCATTAATACTCAGGGATGGCCTCAGGGATCTCGGGAGCTTGGTGAATGTAAGTGCCTCAGTTTAACCCCGGTTCTTGAGGACCCTAGACTGCACAGAGTGAAATTCCAGCCCATTTTCCAACTAGCCTCCCTTTTGGCAAATTCCACAGTCAGAGGTCCAAATTTGCAGGACCCCCAAACCTGCACAACCATGAAGGACCCCCAAACCTGCACAAACAAAGGTAGAGACTTCTAGCCTGAGAATTCTCTCAGAACCAAAGATTTTTTTCCCCCTAATGGTCTAACAGACTGAACTTGCTTAAGTCTTCCCTACTAAATGCTCCAACACATGGCTGCTTTTTTTTTTTTTTTTTTTTTTTTTTTTTTTTTTTTTACATAGAAATTAAATCTTAAAATCCTCTGTGTATTTCTGCTTACTTTCTGAAGGAAAGCTACTGGTACCTGGGTAAGAAAATTGGATCACCAGGCAGCACTGGAAATGCACGGGAAGGGGAACTGATTCTTCCTGTGCTCTCCGAGTTAGTGTGCTGTATAAAATGAGCATTTCTGAACCCTTATAGAGTGCTACGTAACTATTCTCATTTTATCAATGAGGCTGTTGAGATTAAGAGAGCTTTAAACAGAATAACAAGGGCAGTGACAGAATCAGGATCTAAACTCTTCCTCAAGTTTCAAAGATTGCACCTCCTCAGACATTTCCAGCCTTTCCTTTGGGTATTCTCTATGTCTTAGTTAGGGTCACTATTTCTGTGATGAAACACCATGGCCAAAGCAACTTGTAGAGGAAAGGGTTTGTTTGGTGTATGCTTCCATATCCCTGTTCATCATCACAGGAAGTCAGTGCAGGAAGTCAAACAGAGCAGGAACCTGGAGGCAGGAGCTGATGCAGAGGCCATGGAGGGGTGCTGCTTACTGACTCGATACTCATGGCTTACTCAGTCATGAGTAAGGACCACCAGTCCAGAGACAGCACCGCCCAAAATGGGTTGGGATCTCCCCCATCAATCACTAATTAAGAAAATGCTCTACAGCTGGATCTTAGGGAGGCATTTTCTCAGTTGAGGTTCCCTCCTTTCAGAAGACTCTAGCTTGAGTCAAGTTGACATAAAGCTAGCCAGGACAGTCTATTTATTATTTTTCATCAGTGATGGTTCATTTTCTTTGTCAACTTGAGTGGACCAAGGGATGTTCAGATAGCTGGCAAACACTTGTTTCTGGGTATGTCTCTGTGAAGGTATTTGCAGAGGAGATTAACAATTGATCAGTAGATTGTCTGAAGAAGTAGGATCAGGCATATGAATAAAACAAACAGGCAAAGGAAGAATATATTTCTTCTCCTCCTCCTCCTTGACCTGGGATTTCCACCTTCTGCTACTCTCAGATGGGTGAATCAGACAGAGCTCCTGTTCTTAGGCCTGTGGACTGAATGACATCACCAACTTCCTGGTTATTCATTAACTTTTCCAGTTCTCCAAATTGCAGATAGCATACTGCGGGTTTCTACAGTAAATCCCTTTTCAACTATCTATCTGTCTGTCTGTCTGACTGTCTATCTTACCTATCATCTATCCATCCATCTATCATTTATCTATCTACCTATCTACCTACCCACTCACCTACTTATCATCTAATTTGTCTTGGTTCGGTTTGTTTGGAAAGCACTAAGACCCAACCATTTAAAAACAACTTCCACCCAGAAGAGGAATAAACATTTAGGTATGTGCATGAATTTAAGTTAATGCATCACATCCCCGGGGAGGGGGGGGGGGAAGGATCTCATCTTAAGATCCTTAGCAACTCTAGAATAAAAGGCTCTATTTCATTGAAAATATTTGGGGTGTTAATGCTATTAAAATATAGAGAGATATTTTGGAAATTATCCTCCTAAAATAATATAATTATTACTCTGATGTTGGTCTTGCTGACCATATCAACAACAACAATGGTGATTAAAATAATGATGGGTATAATGACTACAGGAGAGGCTTGAGACGGGGAAAACCATACATTGTCATTTATGTAAATACCTTCTTTTAATTTTTATCTGTGATTCTTCCAGGTGGGTATTATTAATATCAATTTGTAAGTAAAGAGGTCTTGGTCCAGAAAGGCCTTCTAAGGGTCATATAGAGTTGAGATTTAATTGCAGTTTATGTGTCTGCAGACGCACTGTGCATGGACTTACCCTCTCTGTCATCCTGGAGAAAGGTAGGCCATGGGGAGACCCTTTTAAGGTAGCCACACAGTCCTCCTTTTGTGTGAATTTTCTTGCTTTTCCTATGCATAGGGTCATACATATGCAGAGTTGGCAGTGGATGCCTTGACTAGTCTCATAGTAAAGTAGTGATGAGGAATCCTGTTTTTGACACCCCAGAGAAAGGACTTATTGAATGACATGGTCACTTAGAACCACAGTTTAGCCAGATTCGCTTAGTGTCTTTTGGTTCTCTGTGTTCTGTTTCAGTGGGCTGTACTCCTTGGTTCATTTTCTACTCCATGGCTGCTTTAGTCAAAGTGAATTTTTCAAGAAGAAACTAGGCCACTGTCTGGTTTTGTATATATTCAGTTGAATAATTTAAAATTAGAAAGGAAAGAATTCATGTCTTAGATATGTCTCCACCCCACCCCCCTGTTTCAAGCTCCCAAGACATTTAACTCAAAATACCCTTAAAATAATTACTTATATTTTCATGAAGGGAATCAAAATTTGTAAACTCCAAAGGCCTAAAAGAACATGTGGGGATTCATGGCTTCTCGGAAGGATCTCTGTGGATTCTGTTAATAGGCACAAATAAAAATATGCAAAATGTGTTTCTTCATGCCGTGAGGGAGGCAGAAGAGCAGGGGAAAGTTTTAGTGCACAGTGTAGTGAACCAGCAGCTTATGAGACACATATGAAATTACTACAATGTTAAGTTTAGATAATGAGTGAGGAAATAGCTTGTGAGAAAAATGGGATTCTTAAAATGTGTTGATTGTGACTGCAGAACGTAAGCAGCTAATCTGCAAAACGTGCTGAAGAAAAAAATGGAATAAATAACATAAGTGGCAGAAAAAGAAAGACTGTTATTTACAGACAAAAAAGGATGAAACCTTCAAGTCCCGATCATTCCACCCCTGGGCTAGCAGCTGTACCGTCTCCAAACTAGCCCTCCATTAGCAAGGCCCACTCTAGTAGAACATCTTCACAGAGCTTTCCAGCAGGTTAATCAAGAAAGCACGGGTACAACTGTAGTACTAGTTCTGAAAGTTCCCTGCTGGAGTAAATGTGTGCCATTGCCTTGGTACCTTTCTCCCTGGTTCTGCTTGCTGCAGTCACACCCACTTATTTCCGGTCCTCACCACCACATTATCAGTGGGGAAGGCTGGTGTGGGAGAGAGAGTATGAAGACTACCTACCCCAGGATTCCGAGAGCTGTTCTTCACCTTAACTGCGGTTACTCATCCACCCTTTCCCCTTTGTCTTTCCTGGTGTATTTTAAATTGAGCGTATTCACTGTGGAGGCTTTTCACCTTCCCATCAAGGTCAGTTCCCTGTCATAGCCAGATTAACTCATTTGAATTTGAATCTTCTCCTCTGCTTTTCATCCGTTTATTGTCAGTTCTCTTGGATAAGACCTCAACAATAAATGCTTTCACTCTATCTAAGGACCCAGGAAAGAGCTGTGCCAAGAGTTTGGAACAGAGGCAAAACAATTTTGGAGAGCGCCAGTGTGTATTGAAAAAGAAAGCAGTCAAATAAATGTGCTGTATCACACTTCAAATATGGTCTCAGGTCCTCTGCCAGGGAGTCCATGAACAATTTTTTTTAAATGAATTTGCATTTTTTTTTCCATTAGGAAAATTACCATATCTCTGAATTAACTAGAGTAGTACTGAAGGAACATAGGCTTTCTGTCATTCACACAGCACAGTGGGAAGGAGGAAACAATGATTGCTTATAAAGTGGGCCCATAAATAACAAAGGATTTTAATAACTCCCAGTGACTTAGTAGCTCATATTGAGTGACCTCTTTGATATATTATTTATGCCTTTTGTACATTTTTTTCTAATATAACATCTTTTTATCCTCCGGCCACAGTATTGGATTGCTCATTTACTATGTTTTAACCACAAACTTCTTGTCACTATAATTCACACGGCCCTAAGTGAAATACGGATTATAAAAGAAACACTTCCCACACATTTATGAAATGTTTTCCAGCTGGTCTTTAAAGTGTCTCCAGTTCCCTGTAGATGTAAGCATCTATCTGCTAAAGCTTATCACTAGGGACTTTCCTTGCTCAGTTTCTGAAGTGGGAATGTGGAGATTAAAGTCAGTGTTTTAAGAAATTTGTTGCTGGGAAACAAAATTGATGTAAATATCATGGTTTTATAGGAAGAAAGTTTTTCCTTTTGTGAGGTCTTGCTACATAGCCCTGGCTATCTTGGAGCTCACTGTATGGACCAGGTTGGTATCCAAGCCCCAGAGCTTTACCCACCTCTGCCTCCTGAGTGCTGTGACTAACAGTTGGCATCACCTTATATTTGCATTTTATGTACATCGGTGCTTTGCCTGCACATATGTCTGTGTAAGAGTGTTAGATCCCCTGGAATAAGAGATATAGACAGTTTTGAGCTGCCATGTGGGTGCTGGGTTTGAACTCAGATCATTTGGAAGAGCAGCCAGTGCTCTTAACCACTGAGCCACCTCTCCAGCTCCTAGGCATCACCTTTCAAGCACTATATGGTGAAGTTATACCAACCAACCAGCAAACATTAACCACCTTTGGTGGGGAATATAAAGTTTTGTACTTTTGCAACCTGAGGGAATGGAGTTGAGCATTCTGAAGGGTAAGGTAGGTATCTGTGTTGAAGTCCCATATCCCTGCAGAGGTGTAATCTGTGGGAAATTGTTGAGCAAGGAGAAAAACACCTGTTTGTAACCATAGTGACTGTAGAACTGTACTGTTCCCTGTGCCTAGGTGGTTCTGAAGGCTTTGCATGCTGCTACAAGTTCCAGCCCTGGAGGAGGATTCTCAGGGACATCCTAATGTAAAAGGGGTTAGGAATTCAGCCCTTTGAGACAAGTTTTAGGAGGCGAGAGATATAGGTACCTGTGTTTGAACTTACAGAGCCAGGCAAATAGCATCTTCCTTTTAAAAAGTGAAATTCTAATTATTGTGCTTTTTAACAAAAAAATTATTATTATTAAAAAAAAAAATCTATGGGCCCAATGAGCAATCCTCTACTTTTATCCACTAGAGTTGTTGTGCGGGTCTTATTTAGGGGACCATACTTTTGAGATTTCATGGGTGTAGCTTCCTTGTCATGTCTAGAACATACTATCTTGCAGCAGACATCCTGGTCCTTTTATTATCTTTCTTCCTATTATGTAATCTGGCCTTCCTTGTTCTGGTTCTAGGGTTATAATAGTTACAGGGTTCATTTAAGTTGATCCAATGTCTAGCAAGATATATGGCGATATTTACTAGCGATACAGGGGGGCTTTCTTTCACTACATGATAAAGCTCCTGGAATAAAGTAGTACAGTCCGGGAGAACTCTGGAAGCTGTAGCCCGAGACTATGTCCTCTGAGTTCGCAGCACCCACCAGTCATAGGCCCACTTTGGCTTCTTGTTAGCTTTCTTTGGCTTTGAAAGGGGTGTCTTTGAAGTCTTTGGAGAGCAGTAGGCAGCTTCAGCTTCTCCTGTGTTCTATTAATGGGCAGAAATAAGATTCTTGTCAAGAATGCTCCCTGAAAAGAATGGGCCGATGTTCCAGACCTGCCCAGTTCCTTAAGAGTAACCTCCCACTTGCCTCAGTGAATTACAGTCGAGGGTGGCTTTTCCCTCTGGTCTCCTTAAACCGCTCAAAGTTTTGTTCAGCCTTGTTTTGTTTTAACCATTGTGTATGGTTAAAAAAAAAAAAAAAAAAAAAAAAAAAAAGCCGTGAAAAGAAAGTCCTAGATTAGACAAATTTCAAGAAATTTCCTTTCTACAAGGCCATTCAGTATTTTGAACGCCCTATTGTGTATTGTACACCCTGGAATTAATGGTTTTCAGAATACAGTGTACAGAACACTGAACAGTGACTCCATACCTACTCTAGGGACCCAATGGTTAAGCCCCACTGTCATACATAGTTGGAGAATACAGGCGAAGAAAGGAGACAAGGCTAAACATATACAAGGGATCACACAAAAAAAACAAAAGCTTCCTCCTTCAAGGCGGGAGAAATGGCTCACTAGTTAAGGTCTTCCAGAGCGCCTGAGCTTGGTTTTAGTAATCATGCGGGGTAGCCCATAATGGCTTTTAATTCTAGCTTCAGTGAATCCTGTGCTCTACTCTGGCCTCTGAGGGTCCTGAGGGACACACACACACACACACACACACACACACACACACACACACACAAGTAAAAATGAAATAGATCTTCAAAACCAATTTCAGCTTCAGAAATAACCATTTTAACTCATAGTATGCTTCCTTCCATTCACTGAATGTGCCTATGTATTTATGTACATATGATTATATTCATTATGTAAGTACACACATTTCAGATAAGCATAACTGTATTATATATATCATTTGACATTCTATATTTAAGCCTTAATGTTTATACACATACTTTAAAGCATAAATGAAATATATTACTTCTTTGTAATTATTTTGTTATAATTGATACTTAGATTATTCCCAATTTTTTCTATGATAAAAAAGAATAAAAATAAATGGCGTATTTGATAAATTAGGCTCACAGGAAATGTCCAGAAAGCATTTTATTGCTCAAAATTTTGACTTAACAAATTTTTATCCAAAGTATTTCCCAGATTCCAAAGGAAACTTGGACAGCTCCACAACTTTTCTTATCTTAAAACAAAATAGAAAACAGAACAGAACCCCACGTATTTATCTCTGTGTCGTGTGTGCTTCTGTCAGGATAGACATGCTGAGGACAGAGAACAGCTGGCAGGGCGAGTCTCCCTGCCATACATTTTCTGGGTATTGAACTTAGGAACCAAGACTTAGCAGAGGTGTGCTTACCCACTGACCCACCTTACCGTGACTTTTGTGATTACAAAGTTACCTGAAGTTTCATGAGCATTGTTCAGAAGTGACAACGTCCGTTTCAGAAGTAAAAGCCTCCTTTTAGTGTTTTTTGTTTGTTTTATTTTAAAGGGGTGTCCCTTCCATGCCCACACAGGTGGTGTGCTGGCGCCCGCTTCTTGCTGATTTTTTCCTTTAGCTACCTGGGCAGGGATGGGTCGGGGGTCAGGAGTGCAACAGAAAGGTCCTTACCTGGCATGCACCGGAAGGTAGGTTGCATGTTGCTGATGATTTCTGAAAGTGCAGATGCCCTCCACTGACCAGTGGCTTTCCCTGGAGCGGGTCAGCGTGATCCACTCCATACAGACTTGTTCTGATATCATTCTGCCCGTTTAGTCTTGTTTATAGAACCCCTTGCAACAGGGACCACGGGTGATCTCTCAGGTTTCTGCAGGCGGTTTATGGAGGGGCACACTTGATCCACGATTGCACTTCCCTCACAGACACTTTCTCAAATTCGAGTTAGAACTCAGGGGTTTGTCCTGTCTCCTTCAGCTGCCCTCTCAAGCTTATAAAATGATCCCTTCAAGTCCTCTTGCCGAGGCTAAAGTACAGGAAGAAACATTCTTCACCACGGTACAATTTCTTCTGGAGAAACTCCCTCCACAGCTCTCTCCCTACCCCCCTGTCTTTTTCAGCCCTTTTGTAAGCTAGGTGTTCCAGAGATTTATAAAACCCATTTTCAGCCGAGTCTTTAAGATGCTGCATTTAGATTCACACTTCCTTTGGAACACAGCAATGATTTTTATCTTTGCGCCTCTGTTAAGGCTTCACTTTTAATCTGTGTTACAAAAATATTGTACGTGTATGATTGAATTTCTCTTAAAGGGATCTTTTACCCTGGGTGGTTTGCCAGAAGGAAGATTGTTGGCTTAAAGGATTTGGAAAGAGCATATTCATTCTGAACACATAGCTGTTTTATTTAGCCCTAGGGATGGAAAGAGAATGATTAGGCCGACCTGGGTATGCAACAGAATGGCTGGTAGGACTCAGTGGTGCCAGGGTAGGTGCTGGAGTTTTTCTATAGTGCTTGAGGCTCTTCATATTAAAGACCTCAGCAGCATCCCTCAGTGCAGTGTTGTGGAACGTTATTTTAAAGTGTGTTGCTTTTGTTTATGTTGTGTTTGTTTAACTCTGTGAAGCTGTGTTACTGTGCCTGTCTAAGACATCTGATGGTCTAATGAAGAGCTGAAAGGCCAATAGCCAGGCAGGAGAGAGGATGGGCGGGGCTGGCAGCTAGAGAGAATATGTAGAAGAAATCTGGGAGAGAAAAAGAAGGAGGAGCCAGAGAAAGAGGGGGACATCAGGGGCCAGCCACCGAGCTACACAGCCAGCCACAGAGTAAGAAATAAAGAAAGGTATACAGAAATAGACAAAGGCAAAAATCCCAGAGGTAAAAGGTAGATGGGATAATTTAAGAAAAGCTGGTAAGAAACAAGTCAAGCTAAGGCTGGGCATTTATAATTAAGAATAAGCCTCTGCGTGCGTTTTATTTGGGAGTTGGGTGGTGGCCTCCAAAGGAGAAAAAACAAAAGTTCAGGAAGAGCTTCAAAAAGACAAGACCATGTTTATAATGGCCACAGGAGAATCCTCAGTGCCAATCATTGGTGGATCTCTTATTAATGATAACTAATGTTCATAAAGCACCAAGCAAACCCTGTTGCAAATACACTCACATGTATCAACTTAGACCTCATATCAACTCTAGGAAATAAATGTAGGATTATAAATACATATGATAGATTGTGAGCCTGTAGTGACTCATATTGTACATGGCACAGTTCAAGCTTAAGCCTAAGCTCTCTCTCATCTGATTTCTGCTGTAGAAGTGTGTCTACTCATTGACTGGAAGTACTTCTGACACAAAACAAAACTGGCTGTTGGCATTGCCCTGATACTTTGCTACCTCTCACCCAATACTCAAAGAACACCGTGAACATATATAGGGACAACAGATTTCTAAGGGCAACAGACAAGATTATAGGTTCTTTTTTTTCTTTTTTTGTTTTTTCTTTGTGTGTGTGTGTGTTTCTTTGGGGGCCTGTCACCCAGCTCCCAAATAAGGACACAGAAACTTATTCTTACTTATGAATGAATGCCTGGCCTTAGCTTGCTTTGTTTCTAGCCAGCTTTTCTTAAATCATCTCATTTTTCTTAAATTACATTTTGCCTCGGGGCTTTTACTTTTCTCTATTTCTTTCCTTCTTACTCTGTGGCTGGCTGTGTGGCTGTGTGGCTGTGTGTGTGACTGTGTGTGGCTGTGTGACTGTGTGTGTGTGTAGCTGTGTGGCTGTGTGTGTGTGGCTGTGTGGCTGTGTGGCTGTGTGGCTGTGTGGCTGTGTGTGTGGCTGTGTGACTGTGTGTGTGGCTGTGTGACTGTGTGTGTGGCTGTGTGTGTGACTGTGTGTGTGGCTGTGTGACTGTGTGTGTGTGTAGCTGTGTGGCTGTGTGGCTGTGTGGCTGTGTGGCTGTGTGGCTGTGTGGCTGTGTGGCTGTGTGGCTGTGTGTGTGACTGTGTGTGTGGCTGTGTGACTGTGTGTGTGGCTGTGTGTGTGGCTGTGTGACTGTGTGTGTGTGTGGCTGTGTGGCTGTGTGGCTGTGTGGCTGTGTGGCTGTGTGTGTGGCTATGTGGCTGTGTGACTGTGTGTGTGGCTATGTGACTGTGTGTGTGGCTGTGTGTGTGGCTGGCCCCCCGGCATCCTTCTTCCCCTTCTATTGATTTTTCCTCCTATTCGTTCTTTGTCTGGCTGCCCTACGTACACTTTTCTTGCATAGCTAGTGGCTGTTCAGCTCTTTATTAGACCAATCAGGTGTCTTAGGCAGGCAAAGTAAAGCAGCCTCACAGAGTTAAACAAACGCAACATAAAAGAATGTAACACAGCTTTGCATCATTAAGCAAACGCTCCACAGCATAAGTAAATGTGACACGACCTCAACTAAGATTCCACAACACCGGACAGTGCGGAGGGAAGAAGAGCTGAGAGCCAGAGAAGTGGATGCTTTGTTTTTCTCCACCTTGATGGGGACATGTGACCTTCTCCTGGCCAATTTTATGTCAACTTGACACAAGCTAGAATTATGTGAAGGAAGGGAACCTCAACTGAGAAAAAGCCTTCATATGATCAGAGGGTAGGCAAGTCTACAGGGCATTTTCTTAAATGATAGGGGGGTGGGCCCAGCCCATGGTAGGTGTTGCCATCCCTGAGCTGATGTCCTTCGTTCTATAAGAAGCTGGCTGAGCAGGCTGGGAAGAGCAAGCCAGTAAGCAGTACCCTCCATGACCTCTACACCAGCTCCTGCCTTCAGGTTTTTACCCTGTTTGAGTCCTGACTTCCTTTGATGATAAACAATGATGTGGAAACATAACTTGAATAAACTCTCTCCTCCCTAAATTGCTTTGGTCATGCTGTTTCATTACAACAACAGGAACCCTCATGAGGACAGACTCCCTAACCCGGTTATGCCAGATGCCCCGCAGATGTTCAGTAAAATGTCACCGAGTAAACAAATGTTACAGATACTATATTGCTAATAACTCAACTGTCTGTTTCCCATACATATGTCTTCTACCCCCACTGCCATTTTTAGTTGTCATAGCAACAGGAAAAGGTAGACGCTACAGCATCTGTATCATAAGGAAGCTGGTGTTATGGAACAATCATGAGTCTGTCTTGCAGCTGGTCAGCCACACATACAAATTCCAAACTGTCGTCTGCCGTGTCCTCACTTTGTGCCTGTCAGTCACAGACTGTGACCATTAAAGACTGTCATTAAGCTCTGGCTTTCTTATCCCCACCCTTGATACCTCATTTCCAAAGCCCAGCTAGTGCCTCCTCATTTAAATTCCTTGAACTCAATCTTGCTATTAAAGTATTTTTGTGTGTGTCTCCACACTGATTGCTTGCATCTTATTAAAATTAAGCTCAAACAGCCCCTGCTGCCTAATGACTAAAACAATCTCTTCTTAATTCAGAACACTATTGGCATTGTTAGAAAACCTGCAACTGCATTTTTCTCACATGACATCTTTTGAATCAATTGTTCCGTCCTGTTGTAACCTTTTCCTGAACATAAGGCCACAGCTCTGTGAGAAGCCTGAGAAGTCTTTCCCCATGCCTTTTCAGGGCCTTCCTTCCTCATTGCAGAAGCCAATGCTCAGACCCACTGTCCCAAGCCTTTTCTTTAGTTTACTCTTCACTAGAGCGGGAGAGAATTTTAACTGCGCCTGACTTCCATGTTCTCTCCCACATGAAATGTAAAGTTTCAGTTAGGTTAAGGAAAGCATCAGGTATGCCTATGGCAGACATCGTGAATCACTCTGGGATTCTTCCCTGCTGACTCTCAATGTGTATCTGCATGGAAATTCCCCTTGAGCTAAAGAGCTGGCTCTAGAGGTGAAGGGGTAAATGGGAATGGTTGTGTCTCAGGAAGGCCCACCTTTAGAGCCTACAGCAGGAGCAGAAAGGGAGGCTATATGTTATATGTCTAAATATTTAAAAGGTATAAACCATCAAGGGCAAACAGACATTTGCAACCCTAGGGCCATTAGTCACAAGAGCCAAAAGGTGGGAGTAGCTAGGGGTCCATTAACAGAGGGATGGATAATTATGGCATATACCCAGGAGAGAATACCATTTGGCTTTAGAAAGGAAGAAAATTTCAGCACATACTTTAACATGAATGAGCTTGAAGGACTTTATGCTAAGTGAAGTAAGCTAATCGCAAAAGAATAAATACTATATTATTCCACTTAATGAGGTACCTTGAGTGGCTGTATTCATGGAGAGAGAACATGGTTACCAGGATTGCGAGTTCTTTTTAATGGATACCATCTGTCAGTTTTGTGATTTGGAAAGACGGATGAGTATACACTTGTACATGGTGAAGGTGGAAATTTTTGTTATATGTATTTGGTTAAAATTAAAGCTATTATCATTATTTGAGATAGGGTCTCAGTCTAATACTAAGGGGGACCTTCTTGCAAGTGTGCACTCACTTTAGCTCACACAGCAAAGCTGTGCCCACACTTATGGGGACAGCTGTCGTTGCCACCTTTCATGCCTAGGTCTGGTGCAGTGTAGCTACAGAATTTGGACAAAGGGACTCCCCTGGCCTTGGGAGACTTGGGGCTCACTGTGTAGATGGCACCGGATGCTATTTAAGGAAAGTGATGTTAGGTACATGGGTTCTGCAAACTCTTTACTCCATTCAAAGGCTGCAGTGGCAAGAGGCAAGAATGCCAATGGGGTGAGGAAGTCAACTTTTTATTTTTGAGTCAGGGTCTCCTTGTGCAGCTTAGGCTGGCTCAGACCGAAGTTTCCTAGCTGTTGAGATAATAAGCACGCATCATTATACTGACTCTTTAAGAAGCCACAAATGGAAGCAAGGGAAAGTCAGGAGATACAGTGGGACTTAGCATCACACACTTTTAAAAATGGGAAGAAGTAGAGACTGTTTATAAGCTGAGAAAAGGAACTACTATTAGGTAAGGAAGGGTGGAAATGGTAATTGTTGGGACGAGCAGAGTGCTGGGAACAAGAACACAGGGGGAGGCTTTGCCTTGAACTAGAGGTGGGATGATTCAGTTTCTGAAGCTGGAGATAATGGCCAATACGAGAAAGCTGGTAGTTGAAATATTGAAACAGATTAATTTCTGTGACAACAGCCACATGCCGAGAATAAAAGGAGCAAAATGTGGCTGCTGAGTGTTTGGAGTTACTAACTGCTCGGGAGAATGGGGAATCTGTTGATCTGGGTAGTTAAAGTAATTAATTGTTCCCCGGTGCAAACAAAAACCAAGTTTCTTGAGCATGAACACCGAGTGTCAAGAATCTGCAAGGGGCTGGCAAGATGGCTCAGTGGTAAAAGCATTTGCTGCCACACTTGACACCTGAGTTGGAATCCTGAGGCCCAATGGGAATAATAATAATAATAAAAAACCCATCAAATAACTAAAACCTGTAATAATCAACATGGTTAATTCCCTCCACCCACCAAAGGTAAGTGCCCATGTAGAAAGCAGAGGACCCAAGTCTGTGAGAGTCTAGGAAGTTTCTGTACTGCATGTTAAGCAGTTAGAACAGATGTGCAAGGCATTCAGGAAACAGGACAGAGAAGGTGAGTCATAGTAGTCTGTAGACTTGGGGCAGAAGAGAGGCCAGAGATTGGTGTTATTTCAGATAGAGAAGTAAAGGCAAAGCATGTCTAAGTAAACCTGGCTATGAGGGAGAATCCTGCACACTGGTGTTCAAAATCACAGAGGGGGACAATTGTAGTTGCTATGGTGGGATTTAGGGTAGAAAGTCCTTGATGAGGTGGTTGGGGTGAGCCAGGTGGAGCTGAGAATATGATGAAAATCTGATGTAGTAGCTACACTTCTCCCACTTAATTAGTTCCTGGTTATTTCCTCAGAGACTTGGAAGACTCCGGCACCAAGATAGAAAAGTAATAGATTGCAATCAATGATGGGGAACAAGGTCTCTTTTCGAAGTTAGAGCGTGAACAGCTTCCCTTGAGAGGATAGCACAAGATGAGCCAGAGCATCTCATAGTTAGAAGCTGAAGTGAGACAGCGATGATGCAGGAAGATCTGGAATGAAGTCAATGCCTCCGAGGAGAGAATGCAGAGGATGATGGTGGGAGCATGTGTAAAGGGATGTCAAAGTCAAGAGTGTTAGGATTTCTGGTCCTTGGTAGCTACCAGATAAATGCACTATTTCAACATGGCACTGCCAGATGGGGCCGGGGAGGGGGGCACTCCTTTCATCCATGTGCACAATCAGGCATGGCTATGTAAACCTGTGCCCACCTATGTCCCTATAACCCAAAGACCCACATTGTTCATTTTTTTCTTCCATCTCCATCTCCTCTTTTCTCAAGCTTCCTAAATAAACTCTAGTGTAGGTTACTGGTATTGTGGTTTATTCCTTGAGTGCATTAACAACAAAAAGTGATCAGAGCAAAGACTAGAAACGCAGGCTGGAGTGGAGACCATGTCCACTTGATGCCAGATTGATGCAATTTTGCATACAGTGGTTAAAGGATAAAATTGAGCTTGGAGAAAGCAGAAAAATTGACAACAGTATATACAACCTTCTCCATTAAGATGGAAGCCCTTAGGTGTGCCATTCAGATTTCATCTGTAGCTCTGATGAAGAAAGTAGAGTCTCGCAGGGATGTAATGATGAACATACACAGGGAGAGATGAACTGAGGTGATTTCATGCCAGCTCTGGCCTAAACTGGCAAGACACTTGTAAATTCCAAATGTTCAATGTATGTCTAATTGTACTGTCCAGAATCAGACTAGAAACCGGGGTGACAGCCCCTCCACATCCCCCCACTAAGCTCAGCAGCTAGGAAGATCAGGACTGTAAGTCTCAGAAGATTCAGCTGTGTGAGGTGGTCTTCTTAAGGGAGAATGAGAGGAAGGGGAGGTAACTGATATTCATTAACTCTCTGCACTTGGCTCCATATGCTCTTGTTTAATTCTGACGATGGTGCTAGCATGGGGGAAGCACCATTATCTATAGTTTAAAAGTGACCTGTCAACTTGCTTGCAACAGAATGTAAATTTCTAAGTGGATGTAGCTCCCCCTCCCCCACAAACCAGACAATACATTCATAGAAAACAAAAAACAAAATCAAAAAATAAAAATCTAAACCACCCCCCCCCCAACCGATAGAGCTCAGGAAGTCAAGTTGTTTAGCATATGACCTTTATAGCTGCCTTTAGGTTTTCTACAATATTTCCTTGTACCTTTTGTGGCTCCTTTGTTTGATCTTGGCTCAGGGCCTATCTGTTTTGTCATTTGACAGGATTCACAGAGCTATTTCTAACCTTCACCAGTAAAATTATTCAAATTGTATGCTTTACAGAGTAATTGATTTCAGATTGCCTCTCTCTGGGGAAGCAGCTTTGATGAACTCAATGAAGGTTAGTCTTTGCTACTGACTAATGCGGAAACTCAGCAAGACAGGCAACCCTGGGATCTTCGAGCTCTGAGACAGGCATGATGGTTTCTATGGTGTTTACCTTCCTCTACTGATGTATAGCAGAGAGAGCCAGGAAATACTATACAGACAGCAAGGCCTATGGCTGTGAGGCAGGGGAATTTGGAGCCTCAAACCTTGGTCTGGAAACTTTGGGTTGTGGGATGAGGCAGACAGAGCATGTCCGATTTTAGAGAGGATGAACATCACAGATACTGCACATCACTCAATGTTTCTGTTAAAGTCTGGAGCAGTACTCTGTGATCCCACACCTGAATATTTCTTTGGTGAGACACTACTATTCGCTTCAGGAGGGCTAGATAAAGATCACAATTGCTTTGTTTTCATTGAGGTTAATAAGTAGGATGAATAATAGCCATTTGTACATGTCAGGTCCTAATCCCTGTACATGCTACCTTGTAAAAGAGAAGTGTTTGGTTACCCTAGTGAGTCATAAGGATAAGACATAAGACAACATGACTTCTGAAGCAGGCCTAATGAATCAAGGAACACCAGTAGCTGCTTAACGTTGGAAGAGACAAGGGCTGGATTGGCCCCAACAGCTTCGGGAGCAACTCCAGCCTGTAGATGCTTTGACTTTGGCTCAGGAATACTGATTCTGGACACCGGCTCACACAACTGTGAGAACATATACTTCTATTGTTTTAGACACCAAGTTTATCCCAAGAGACCTAGGCAACCAACAAAGTCAGGTTTTGCTATTAAACAAATGTTGAAGAAAGTCCATTTTGAGAGTCTGTGGGCTTCTATCCAGATATATGGTCTGCAAGACACTTTCAAAGTGGCAGCTATGCCACTTATTTGCCCATTACAGAGTGGGAGGTGGTGGCTATAAACACTGCACATTGTGGTGATGAGTTGCATACTGGAACATGTTGGGGGTAAGGGATGGGTAAGTCTCTCCAGTAGCAAAGTGAGCTGGGCAATGTGTTTAACCTTAGAGGCACAAGGATGCTTAGTCTGGATGTTTTAAGAAATAGTTGGGTGGGTGTTCTGTTCTGCACATATGTTTCTCCAAAGCCCAAGTCAATAAACACAGATAAGAGAGTGGATTGGGAGTAAGTTGTTGGAAATAGATGAGTTACTTCTATGGTTTGAATATTTGTGTGCTTCCACAATTTATATGTTGTAGTGTAAACCACATGATAAAGGTACTATGTGGTCAGGCCTTTGGGAGAACCTTTAGGGATTTTCTCATAAAAAAGTTCTTCAAGAGCTTCCTGGATTTTCCATCTATGTGTTTTGGTTCTTTGTTGTTGTTCCTTACTAGGTGAGAACACAAGAAGAAGGCAACATCCTGGAAGCAGAGACCAGCTTCCACAGGTGTCATTTCCTGGTGCCTTGCTCTTGGTCTCTCCATTGCCTCCAGAACTGTGAGCAATAAATGTCTGTTCATTTAGAAATAACTCAATGTAAGTTTTTTTTTTTTTTTAACAACGACCAAGACAGTTATAACAACAAAAAATAAAAACAGAGAAATTGATCCAAAAGCATACTGTGTGTGTGTGTGTGAACATGCATATGTGTGACCCCAATAATAGTGTACTAGTTTGAATGCAATTGGCCCCTATAATCTCACTATTAGGAAGTGCGGCATTATTAAAGTAAGTGTGGAGGAAGCTGGAGGAAGTGTGTTACCGTGGGGGTGGGCTTTTAGGTCTCTTTTGCTCAAGTTTCCCTCAGTGTGACACTAATCCACTTCCTATTGCCTTCTGATCAGGATGTAGCCAGCACCAAGTCTGCCTGCATGCTGCAATGTTCTCCAACATGATGATAAAGGACTGAACCTCTGAAAATGTAAGCCACCCCGGTTAAATGTTTTACATAGTGTCTCTTGACAGCAATAGAAACCCTGACTGAGACAAGTAGTTAGACTATTTTGATGAGAGAGGTTCTAAAAAAGCATCATGGGGATGAGACGGGAATGATGGCTTAGGAAAAACAGAGACTTGATCAGGGTCAGCCAGACTAGTTATGGAATAAGCTTGACTGAACTCACAAGGGTGTGTCTTTAAGAGGTAGCAGGAGTCTGGGCCACCACTGAGGTGCCTGAGCCAGAGCAATAGGAGACTTGGCTAATATACAGTCTAGTGAGGAGAGCAGAGGCCCCAGAATTATTACTCTTTCACGCCCAGCTTTACCAGGAAGTTGAGACAAATTATCCCAGCAAGAAGGAGATTCAGGACAAAGAAGAAAACAACTTTTAGGGTAAAGGGGGGGGGGTAAGAAAAGCTGCTAACATGGTTTATTTTATATTATAAGTCCAAGTTGTATAATTTCCTTTGGTTTGTTTTGAAGTCAACTTCTTGATAACAAAATGGTCCTTGTATCATAAGACCATTGTCTATGATGAAATTAGTTAAAATCACCACTTAAAAACTCATTATGTTTATCTGAAGGCTATTTAAAAGTTATGATCTAACTCAAATGGCCAACTCTAAGCCCGGTTAAATAAACTATGGGTATGTATGCAATCAAATGTTTCAGAGTCATTAAAATCATGTTTATAATGCATTTCTCAAGGCCTAGGAAAATATTTATGCTGTAATGCTGTGTATAAAAGTCTGGATGGCTCATTGCTTATGAGCCCACAGAAACAAACATAATAAAAGCTGTGCCTGGAAAACAATCCAGTGGGAAATCCATCAAATTATTAACATGGTGATCACTTCTGATTGCTGAAACTATATGAGGTTTGTTTATTTGTTTGTTTTTTAAGACAGGGTTTCTCTGTGTAGTCCTAGAATTTGTTCTGTAGATCAGGTTGACCTTGAATTCAGAGGTTCACCTGCCTCTGTCTCCTAAGTGCTGGAATTAAAGGACCGTGCCACCACTTCCCAGCTAAGGTTGTGTATGTAGCTTTTTTTCTTAAGTTAGAAGTGTATTTTATTTAAAAAATAAAGTAAATAAAAAAATTCACTGTGGGGCACAATAGGCATATCAGTTAACTGAGGCCTCAGCCAGGGTTGGGATTCTGTAACTGTGGCCCAGGAAGTGGGTTCCAAGCTTTCTTCTAGCAAAGGTAAGCACCAGGCAGTGTGCATGCTAGGAGTCCTGTAGACATGTCTATTAGAAGTTAACTGTGGTCGGGGGCAGTTGTTGCTAGAAGGGCAAGGAGGCTAGAGTCACCTCTTATTGTTGAGAGGTTGTGTTTTAGTTACTATGTTTTCCAGATTGTCAGCATGTTTTCATTTTGATCATCTTTCTGTTTTATAGATGTTACTTTGTCATTGGAAGGAGCCAACAATCCCTCTTCAGAGAACTTGTAAGCTGCATTCACAGCCCTTTAAATGATTTTTTTTTTTTTTTTTTTTTTTTGATCTTGAGACTGTTTCTAGCTGAGCTTCTCAGATAGGCCTTGACTTTGTGATTCTTCTGCCAAGGCTGGCATTGCAGGTGCATAGCATCACCCCCCAGGTGAACCTCACTTTCCTTAGTCTGGAGTCAAAGTGTTCTGTGTTTCAAAAGCAATGATAAGTTCAAAGACAAAGGGTAGTGAGCCACATGAGCTACATGACATCTAGATGTAAAATACAAAACAAAACCCAAATGACACTTTTCCCCAAAGTGACTTCCCATTCTTTCTCCAAACCAAGTCTAAGGAGAATGGACCTGTTTCACAAAGCCAAGAGACTCCAGGCTGTGGAGAATCAGAAGAATCACACACTTTCCTTTTTCATGGAAGTCCCTTGGCTGCAGGAAGAGGCTGTATTTAGAACTGGGTGTGGGAGGAAGGGCTGTTATTCCCTCCTGCCTCCGATTTCCTGTACTGCTTACATTCTTCACAATTCTCCCATGCCTTTATCTCTTGCAGCATGCCTTCCCAGAGCCCTGGCCTGGAATAAGTGTCCCTGTGTCCTCATTGCTTCCTCAATACCCTGCAGGACTCCCTCCCTGGACTTACATGACCTCATCTCAGCCAGACTGGAAGAGAGAGAGAGAGAGAGAGAGAGACTTTTTTTTTTTTTTCCTAATGATACTTTTCATAACAACCAGAAAAAGTCCCTGGCAGATAGTAGGTGCTGAATAAATGTTTGTTAGATGAACTGAATATTTCTCTAAAAGTGTGAGAGAAATTGTAATAATTTCCCAGGCTGCCACAACAAAGCAGTACAAACTGATAACATAGCAAAAATGTATTTCCTTACAATTCTTGAGTCTAGGAGTCTAAAATCAAGGTATTGGTGAGGGACCTGAGGAAGAAGACATCCCATGTATTTTCAGCTTCTGGCTGCTGGTAATCCGGGGGCAGTACTAGCAATCACAGGACACAGGAACTGGGTTTACCAGAGTAGAAGTTTGAAGGGGCCTCCAAACAGCTTTCATCTTGCCCCTGGCATGGTGGTTTGCCCAGCACCTGACCGCAGAGGCATACCATCAGAGACTCCATCACTCCGTGGAGCCAGTAAGAGAAAAGCCAAAGTTTTGAACTATAAAAGAAAGACCAGGGATGGAGAGATGGCTCAGTGGTTAAGAGCACTGGCTGCTCTTCCAGAGGACCCGGGTTCAATCCCCAGCACCCACATGGTGGTTCACAGGTGTTTGTAACTCCAGTTCTAGGGGGACTGACACCCTCACCCATGCATACATGAAGGCGAAACACCAGTGCACATAAACTAAAAATAAATAGGCAAAGTTTTAAAAAGAAAAATATGACAATGACAATAACAAAGCTACAACAAAGCCAAACTGTGTTGGCTTTGATGGGATCTGAAAAAAAAAAGCAACCCACAAATATACAATTGTTCTAACCATGCATTTTAATTTCTGATAAAACCAAAACACATTCATTCTACCAGGTCACTTTCATATACAACATATGGGAACAGGAGTAAGAAGGCCTGTTGCTGTTTTTCTTTAAAATTATAATTTTTAAAATTCTTAGTTTATACATAAAATCTCTCTATGTGCAAGTGTGTGTGTGTGCATTACAGAGTACCCAGAGTATGGTAGTTCCTTGGGAATAGGTTCTTCCCTTCCACCAAGTTTCAAGGGATCATTAGCAGTCTTGTGGCAGGTGCCTTTGCCTGCTGAGTTGTCTCAAGTCTAAAGGGTTTAATATTTCTTCCTAGATAAAATTTTTCATCTTAGAATAAAAGTAGAACACAGGATGTCCTGAGAGAAGTAAAACATTTGTCTGTAGGGATTTCTTAAGCTTGGGAAGAAAACAACTCAGCCTCAGGAAGTTCTTGAAACAGAACAGATTTACTAGGCTCTTCCCTCTCTAGTAAGGACTTCTGAGAAATATTTTTCAGGTAGCCGACTAGAAGAGGCAGAGGGACGTGCCAAGAATCAGAGATCAGTCATGCTACCTGAAAAGGCAGACACACTGACTGAGCTGTCTGGAAACCAACTAAACGGCCTGGAAGGTGTGTAGTCGCTTACAACTTTTGTGAGCTGTCACCCATGCTGGGATGGGCTCATGGTGATGCAGCTGTCTTGAGTCATTTCTGCTCCTCTAAGTAATCTTCCACCCATACTCTTGTAAGTAACCCCAATAAAACCTATTGGTTGAAGTTGAATTGGTGGTATCCTTACTTTGGTCTGTTGTCAGTTTCCTATATGGATGGATTTATTTATATCCCCCCAGAAATAGTGTCATACAACCCATGAAAAGGGTAATTAATAGTAACAAAATTTAGTAAGGAATACACTAATGTTGACTAATTGCCA
This sequence comes from Phyllotis vaccarum, assembly GCA_033318265.1. Classification (NCBI taxonomy): domain Eukaryota; kingdom Metazoa; phylum Chordata; class Mammalia; order Rodentia; family Cricetidae; genus Phyllotis; species Phyllotis vaccarum. The sequence goes on from JARWLC010000007.1 coordinate 11,971,125, forward strand.
TAAAATACTCCTTCAAAAGAGTCACTTTTCCTGATGTCTCAAATGAACAAGCTTATTGCTGAGCTGGTGAAGAATGTCAGACAGGAGCCAAATGTTTCTACTTTAAGAAACTATATTCTATGCTTGTGAGCTTTCCTATGAATTACTTGTTCAAGAATTCCAAGTATATGGAAATTTTTTGGATTTGAATATCATAGGTCGAAAAAGCAAATTAATGTGTTGAAACAACCTTGTTTTGATTGGGACTCCATCACTGAGTTCAGCTGAATTGAAATAAATCTTGTAAGCCAAGGGTAAGGACATGAAGGAAGGCTGACCCTCAAAAAGGTAGCTGGGGAGCTGGGATGGGTCTTTATTTCCCAGCCTTCTCATCAAGGGATTGGGGATTTAAAAGCATATAAAAAAACAAGAACTTCATCAATCCCACCCAAAGTATGCTTTGGTTCTGTTTTGATAAGCAGGCATATCTTTTATAACCTAGGACAAAATAAATAATAAATAAAATAATTAGAAAACATTTGTCCTACTGAAGGAGCTGGACTTGGCTGTGAGATGACCCTGAGCATTCCAGCCATAAGGATAATGAACACTCAGGAAGTTTTCATCTTGAGCAAGAGGTCAAGAGAAGTTGATACTGACTTACCGACTGGCTTCCAGCGAAAGCTCCAGCACCATTTGATTTGAACTATTAACTTACTTGACCCCTAGTTTGTACATGAAACTGGCTAAGGAAGAGGGGAGGCAACATGGAAAACAGCTTTTTAAAGTCTGGTTTTGAACTATGCCCGGCATGCTAAAGCATTTAATGCTTTAAAACTTGGCAGTTAGAGCCGAGGGTGGATTGAAATAAAGATGACCAGCTGGCTAATTGCATGTTGCCAACATTCCTCGCTAGCTACTTTCTGGATGAGTCCTGTTTATGTCAAAGGCTGACTCTGTCCTCTGTCGTGGCCAAGATGGGATGGAATGCTATGTGTCTTACTTATGATGTCCTTGTGGAGCCTGGTGCAACAAAGGCCGCTTCACTATCTCACTAGGCTGGACTGGGCAGGTGGTACTGGAGGGAAAGGCTGTGAAGATGCAGAACAGGCTGGACATTGTGAACCGTGGATACTCCAGCTTGCTAGTCTCCAAAGCTGAAGGCTGTGGTGCAGATAAAAGACTGGGTTTTCAGCATGAAGGCAGAAACCAACCACTGCAAACCAAATCTGCCTTTAACCCTAAGGGGTCTTGGGGGTAAACTGAGGATTGAGGTGATGACTACCATGGAAGTGGCCTCTACTCATTAGGCAATTAAAAACAAACAAGCAAAGAAACAAAGCAACTTGTATGGTGGGTTACTTTAAATAGAACAGTCGGAGGTGCATTGAGGTTACTAGAAGAGAATGAAAGTATGCCCTAGATGCCCCAGTACAGTTCATTCAGGATCCCATCACAGAGGCAAATTTTACAACTGTTAACAAAAGTGTCTCCAAGCAGGGATTACCATACAATGTAAATCTGAGAAATATGGTGGAGATTGTGTCAAATCCATATAGAGACATTTCAATAGCCATTTTTAAAAGGGAAAAACACTAGGCTGACTAAACAGAACAGACTTACGAACTCTCTTTTAGCCAGGCTACCAATTTGTGCTTGCTATCTATTGAATAAGCAAGACCGAAAGCCTGAATTTTAGGGGTATATTTCTCTGTTAAAAGTGGTTTATTAATCCTTATTATATAACAGGAAGCTATTGTTTAATTTTTTTCCCTGATAAAAGAATGTAAGCCCCCCCCCCCCCCCCCCCCCCCCCCCCCCCCCCCGTGTGTATACTATGTAGATGTGTATGTACTTGAGTTTGTGGAGGGCCAGAGGCCAGTTGTATTGGTTTTTTGTTTGTTTGTTTGTTTGTTTTTTTCAGTAGCTGTGAATTTAATTTTAATTTAATTAATTAATTTATTTATTTTTATTTATTTATTTATTTTTTTGAGGGGGCTCTCACTGACCTGGAACTTTACAGGTAGGCAAGGCTGGGCCAGGGAGCCCTAGAGATCTGTCCATCCCCACTTAGGCTTACAAACATGTGATTTATGAGGATCAAAATCAAGTCGTCATGTTTGCAAGGCAAGGAATTTACCAACTGAGCCATCTCCTGGGCTCACCCCATCTTTTTTTTGTTGCTATGGAATGAAGGATACACTCTTAAAAGGAAGATGTTCTCCTTTGAAGGTTATCAGGGGTCCTGCTCCTTGCTTCCTAGAGTAAACACACTTTCCCGTTCAGCCTCAGGGGTTATCAACTCACCAAAGGGAGTCTCTGCATCCCAAGAATTCTTAATTCCCTGCCCTATCTTCTTCAAACCCCAGAGGCTCCAAGAAAGAAAGTAAGTAATGTAGTGGTGAATTTTAAAGTCAGTTTTGTGAGCAGGGCCAGAGGCGTTTGTTGACCAGAAAGAGAGATAAGTTGGCTGCATTGTATAAATAAATTAAAATACATTCCTCTCGGTGAGGGTGCCCCCATGGGGAAAGCTGCATGGTTAAGGCTTACAGATGGGATAGTATTTAACCAAAGTTACTACTGCTTGTGAAATCCTCTGGAGACCTCATTTTTAGAACCCTCACTTGAGAATTCTCCCTAGACTCCTCAATATGACTATTATTTTAAAATAGCTTCAATGCACATATGTAATTCTGAGCATGTCTGAGACTAAATATTGTGGGAGATCTGTGCTCCCAGCCTTAGCCTATCCTGGCAACCGCTGCTGAGCTTCTCAGAATCGGCTGTGGTAGGGCTGGGTTTTCTGGGCCAATTGTCCCTCTGGGCAGACCACAGTCTTTTGGATGTAAGAATTTTTATGCCACAGTGAGATGTAAACAACCATCCTGAAGAATGCCAGAGCAAAAATAACGTCAACAAACAACTCCAACCGCATATCAGTAGAACCTGTGTGACAGAGGGACAGAAACGTGATGTCTGGTGTCAAGAAGAGCTTGTGAGTGTAACTGGAATAGAAGTTAGAAAAGCAAACTAGAGCTAGATTAGAGGAATTTGCAAACTAAACTCAAGGGGGGCTAGGCATCTTTCTAGAGATAATGAGTGGGTTCAGCTTTTGAGCAATGGCTTGAATCTGTAGGATATAGAGAGAGCTTTTATAATGTTTACTCATAAAGAAGCTCTAGGTAGGAAGAGTTTTCAGTTCAAAATTGATGAAGAAACTCAGAACTAAACCACCCGTAGAATTTTTTATGTTGGGATATTCTGATACTGATGGACATTAACCATGTGTTTTCCGGGTGCTATCCTTGTCAATGGTTTACATCAACTAATGTTTGAAATGACACATTGAGGTGGGTGTTATAAATACCATCCTCTTTCAGACAAGGAGACAGAGGCACAGGGCAGTAAAGAAACGGCTGTACCAGGCTAGGATGTTGTACTGGGACAGAAAGAAACAGTGGGGACTAGTTACTTTCCTCATTGACAGAAACAGTCTAAGACAGAAAGGATTTATTCAGGATCATGGTTAGGGAACATAGTCCACCATAGCCGGGAAGGTGAGGGAGCAGAGCTGTAAGGTGGTAGCTACAATGTCTCTGCTATCTAGAAACAGAGAAAGCTTTGGTCATAATCTGGGCTGAGTTGTAGCACATAAACCCCACCCCTACAATCCTACATTTGCCAGCTAAGCCCCATGTTCATGTTCTATAGCCTCTCTGGACAGTGCCACCTTCTGGGGACCAACTGCTCAAACACTGGGCCTGTGGGGGAATGTTTTACAGCCAGATCATAACACCTAGGTAGTGTGGCTCAGAACACTGGCCTCAACACTGCCATCATAGTGATTATAAGGCCTGGCCTGGGACTGTTGCTACCACCCGACCTCATTGTCCACTACATTTGTGCGTAGACTTTTTGCTCACATGGTATCCTTGTCAGGTGTTGACGTCATAAAAACTCAGAATGCTTGTCAGTTCCTGCATCTATGCCAAAGGAGTCTTGTGAACAAAGGAAGGGGTAATGATGAGACAGGTACACTGTTAGGAAATCTTGAAACCTAGGACTGCCTGCTCATTCCAGCAGAGCAACCGTATCTGTCTACCCTTCACTGTCTATGAGACACAAGTGATGTTTCTCACCTGGTTTTGTTGGCCTTGGTTCAATGATTTTTAGAGTCATTTACTTACAAAATGAAAGAGCTGGGACTCATTTGATATCAAATTGCCCAGCATTTTGTTGGTATCTCAGAGTTGTGGTTAGATGAAGAGAATTTATTATAGTCTCAAGCTGACTATAGGTTTTATTATTTTTTTTTTCAAAGCTATTATGAAGGATCAGCTAACTTTTGGATCCTGAAGAGGATTTAGGCCAATATAACTTTATAAGAACAAAGCTGAGATGTTTTCTGTTGAGTTTCTTTTTTTAACACTTGTTCTTGTAAATTTAAAGCCGGATGCAGTGCCACTCAGAAACTGGCCTAATTAAATCATGTTTAAATTGAGGTAATTCCATATAGGTTGCACAATTTTATATTTTTTCCTTATCATGAAATTTTCTTGTATAACAATTCAGAGGTTTTTTTTTTTTTTTTTTTGGCTAGGACTATAAATTTATTTGTTTGCTTCTTAAAAATACAAACATTGCAGTGTTCAAGAAATCCTGTCATAGGAAAGCAGACACTCCCCTAACTGTAGACATGACTATGTGTCATTTTATGGAGCAGTTTTCCATACATACTTGATTCTGCATCAGTCTTAGCAGACATTTATGGAGGCCCTTACTAGATCCACATCATTAGGTCTGTGTGATAAGGTCTCATTGTTTAGGTGGATTCTCTGGGCTGAATTATTAAGAATAAATTGTTGACTGTTTCAGTAGGCTGACCTCTGGCTGTACCTAGCTACACTCTACATCAGCAGATCAAACTATTGATTAACTGTTGAATCTATTTTTAAGCTTAAACTTTGGCCAGGCAGTGATTGAAATAGATTTATTTTTGCAAGAAAGCAAATTATAGAGGCACACAACCTTAGAAGCACTGTTAGGAAATCTTGGAACCTTTTTTTTTTAAATTCAGAAAGTTAAGCAAATGCTATTTTTCATATAAACATCTGTATCTGAGTAATTGCACGATAAAATTCTTTAGTTGTTGACATTTAGATATGCAATGGTAAATGTCAATTTTCTAAAAATATCATTAATATATACAAGGTTAAAGTTTATTTGATTTAGTGTGAGTCTAGCTTTAATAAGAATTGGTATGAGAAAGTAGGCCATTTTTATTTTAACAGGAGAGACGGTTCGTTAAATCCTTTAGGAAATGTTTAACATTTGGGTCACTTGTCCCTAATAGTACTGACATTGTAGATCTGATACTAACCGAGGGCTTAGAATTTTACTGCTGGTCAGAGGCTTTAAAGATTGATTTCAGGAAATAAGTCTTCAATATTTAAATATAACCTTCCCCCAATTCATATTTTTATTCAATTGCAACATCATACTAGTTTTGCTATATTTTCTTTGATATTTTAGTATATAATTGGAGGTTTTCTTATCTGAACAATGACATTTCATGAAGTAGTTTTGGGCAGTTAAAATTAATAAACACAATTGCTTTAAAAAAAATTGAAATCTGTAGGATTCAGATGTCTTTCGTTGTGGAGATTTAGATGGTCTTGGTGTGAGAGACGTCTCATCCTTCTCCCCTGCCAACTCCAGCTGCAGTTACACCGGTTTCTATTCTTCCTAGATATTGGCACATATAGCTAGGTCATGAAAGGCAGATGGCTTCCAAGATGGATCGTGTCTACTCCATTTTTATAGTAATGCTAGTGTAGCAATAGTTTTATGTGGCAAATAATGGTCATCTCCAGCAAACTATTTGGAAGTACATTAGCAGCTAAAGCAAATGATCAAAGCCCTCTCAGCACAGAATCCCTTCTCTGACAGTATGACCCTTGTCACATTGTGTTTCAGGGGCATGTCAGAAACTTGTGCTTAGCACAAGACAATTTGATGCTGTATTGCATTTCCCCTATGAGGCTATAGAGGAGATCTGAAAGCCTTATAGAGTGGAGATGGCCTGAAAGCTTCTGATGGACAAACTCCATTTCAGCTCGGTATCATTTCTCTTCATTTCTGTCCAAGCGTCACTGACCTACTCCTGGCTGACCAAAGCTCGGGCCTGGTGTGTAGCAGGCAAGCACTCTACCAAGATGCTCCTTCTCCAGCCCTTCCCTACTTTCTCTTTCTTTTCCCAAGTTTGCAAGATATCCACAACCAGCATTGTCAGGAGGCTGAAGCTGGAGGTTCATGGGCTGGAGGCCAACCTGGGATACTTAGTGTAATCCTAACTCAAAAAGCTAGCGCAGCGCACACACACACACCTTTAAATGACAAAATCAAATAGTGGAGATGCAAGATGGAGAAAGATGGAGTTTGACCCAATGTGGCATATTTTATAGAATTAGTTAAATAAGTTCTATTTATCTTTTAAAACCAGTGAGATAGTGGATGTAAGAAGGGCAAAGGGCAGGAAGTAGCCTGTCAGCTTCTCCCGGTACTGAGTTGACCTCATCTGTGGCCACTTTGTGTCTTCCTTTTAAAGGAGGATGTGGAGAAATGACAGAGATCCAGAAAACAAGAAAAAATGTAATTAGGGCATAAAAATAAGGGAGACAAGAAAAGGTCAAAGAGCTGTAGGGCTATTAGAGAGAAAGGTCCAGTTGACTGGAAGGGTTGCTATAAGACAGACACTGGTTCTTTCCTGTCTCCACAAATACCAGAGACAAGGAGCTCCTGGTGCCGGGAGAATGTTTTTAGGCTGTGAGAACTGGAAAGAAGGCAGTTCCCAAGGCTCACACTGGCAACTGAAAAAGAGAAAGCATTAACGTAAAGCTTTTCATTCATATTCACCTGCCAAGAGAGAGCAGAAGTAGTGTTCATCTACCAGCTTTGACATTTCCCTGGTACTCATCTTCTTCTCTTTAGTTTGTTCTTTATTAAGTGTAAAAATCAACAAATAAGAAGGTATAAGAGCACGTAAGGATCACTCGGAACTTTCTGAGACAAGGCTTATGTTAGCTTGGTTTTGGCTAATCCCTCCATATAAGCACTGCACTGTTTGAGGGTGTGTCAAGAGCAACTACACTGGATTGTGACTTCTGGCAGGAGGATGCTGAGCCCCAGCTCTGTTGGATGGTGAGACTGTAGAGATCTGCATCGCAGGGCTTTTAGCCTTTTTTGTTTGGCTCTTTGGCTACGGGAAAAGAAGGTGGGGTCACACAGAGATTATTAGGGACCTTTACCCAGGATGTAGTGGTGTCCAAGCCCGAGCACAGAAGTACATCTGCTTCTGTAAATAGAGTGTCTTGTCAATGTTGATGCTTCTTGACCTTTTACATTCTCCCAACGATGTGCTGGTGGCTAACTAGTGTGGATTCTCCCCTGTTGCTAAGTGAAGCACACTTAGTGAGGAGCTAAGCAAGACTCAAAGAAATTTATCTGTCATGTTCTTCATCTTTCTGTCTCTCACCCTTTCTGTTATCATGACTACTGGTAATGTAATGAATGTAGTTAGTTCTGACTACATTAGGAATACAGAATACAGTCTTGGAAGTTTTCCAGGTTGGTATACGCGACTCATATCCTTAAAACAAAACAAAAACCCAAGGAACCTTCAAACTATTGTTTTTAAAATTCCTTGGTACACACACACACACACACACACACACACACACACACACACACACACACACACACACACACATATATATTATTTTTATATCATTTATCAATATTTAAGATTGACAGCAATAGCAGAAGTCAGAAGAATGGTTGGCTGTGTCGGGGTCATGTGGATTCTTCTGGGGTGCTGAGATGCTCATCTGTACCCTAGTCTCAGGGATAGTCTATATCGGACCCTGAGGAGTGATTGTCTGGTAGTGTGGGCTGGAGGGATGGCTCAGTGAGTAAAGGTGCTTGTCGCCAGGCTCAGTGATCTGGACCGAGGACCCACATGATGGGAGGGGAGAACAGAACAAGTTGTCCTCTGACCTCCATGCACATGCAGTGACACATGCTTTCACGGGCAGGTATGCACATGCATACATCACAAAATGTAATGAGGTGTCATTAAAAACTCGTATATTCTACGTACTTTACTAGATGTGAATTATATCTCGATGCAAAGTTTTAAAAAGCATGCTAAAATCTTTATAGTTTATCTTATATTTCTAAGAAATAGAGCAGATATACGGCAGAAGGGAATGGGAGCAGAGGTAGTGCCATTATGTATCAGCCACTCTTACCTGATAAGCATATAATATACTTTCTCTGGGAAGAGAATATGCTTATTTCATTTTTTTCTTCTGAGGAGACGAACACCACAGGGTAAGTAAATTCCCCACTTTCACACACACACATGCACACACAAACACACACACACACACACACACACACAACCCCCCCACATGCACGTGCATGCACACACACACACATACACACACGCACACACACATGCACTACATATGCACGCTTGCGCGTGCATCCCCCCAACACACACTCAACCACTCTTGAAGTTCTGAGTTCAACTCAGAAAAGGGGCCAATTCAGCAGGCTGAGAGAATTATCCAAGCTCTCATTCCTGCTAAGTGACAAGCCTCTGGTTCTCCTCGGGTGCTCTTTTGCACCAAAACTACTTCCTCTCTACTTCATTTTCTAAGTGTTTAACATTTTTTTAAATACTGGAATATGCATTAAAAATGAGAATCTTTTGGAGAAACTTGTAGAAATTTCAAACATTTAACATACTTAAGAGTCTGGAAACTTCTTTTAAGTTGGCCCAGAACAACTAGAAAATTTTGAGGTTAGAAAATGAAAATTTTAACATCAGAATTATGTATGAGAGCTATCCTTGTTTAGCTCAAGTTGATAAAGAAAAGACTCAGGGACCATTTAGGAATTTTATAAATCTCTCTCTATACTGCTATTATTTTGGTTAAGGAGACAGGCATTCCTTCCTCCCTCCGTCCCTCCTTCCCTCCCTCCCTCCATCCCTCCCTCTCTTCCTCCCTCCTTTCTTTCCTTCTTTGATATTTCCTCCTCAAAATAATTCATTAAAATATTTATCTCTTTTATACTTTCTGATTTTTAAAGATTTGTTTTTATTGGATTTATGTGTATGTGTTTATTTGTTTGAGTGTATGCCATGTGTGTGCAGGTCTGAAAGAACCAGAAGCCAGTGTCAGAGCCCCTGCCCGGAGTTATAGGTGGTTGTGAATCACCTAGCATGGGTATTGGGCTTGAACTCAACTACACTGCTACACTAAATGCTGTTAACTGCAGAGCCAGCTCCCCAGCAACACTTTAAATTTAAAAAGACACAGTGGCCTATTACTAACTAGCTCTTACACTTAAATCAACGCACTTCTATTAATTTATGTTTTGACACGTATCTTGTGGCTTTACCTGTGTTCCGATACATCCCGCTCCTCTGACAGTAGGCTTGTGTCTGCTCCACTCTGCCCTCTTCTCTCTGTATCTTTTACAATGGTAATAAAACATATTTGCAGTGTTCAGAAAGACATCCCACAGTACTGTACTACCGATTTCTTTAGTTAAAGTAAGGCCTGGAGTTTGGATAAAATTCATGTAAAATGGGAATGCATGCTGGACAGTCTTGTCATTTAGTTTGTTAGCACAGCATCACTGGTAATACAATGAGAGAATAAAATCACAACCTATTTTTTCTAGACATTTGGGTGCATGAAAAATGCACAGCCAGGTTAAAAATCTGCCCAACCTCTATTTTTTACGTGGTACTTTTTTTTTTTTAATGATGATAAATCTCCCAAGTTCAAATTTAGGACCTAATGCTGAGATTACTTTGTTAAAGGAAAGGGAAGGTCTCAGTACTTCAATAAGAACATATTTTGAAATATTTTTTCTGAGAACTACTTTACAATAAGTATGCCTGAAAGATACAGACAATAGTTTCCTTTTTCTGATTGCAAAATAGATTGACACAGAAAATCTAAACAATATTGAAAAACATTAAAAACAAAACTAATTCTGATTTTCCAACCAATGCCAACATTTCAGAAAATATCCTCTTGAATAGCTTCCTATGCATTTATTTTATACACATTATGTGTAAATTTTTATGTGTCTGTATATCTAGCTATGTATATAAAAATTTAAATGATTTTTATGTTTTTTAAAATTTCTTTTTATAGTGTTTTGCCTGCATGTATGTCTGTGTGAGGGTGGTGGAGCTGGAATTACAGACAGTTGTGAGCTGCCATGTGGGTGCTAAGAATTGATCCTGGGTCCTCTAGTAGATTATTCAATGCTCTTAACCACTAATCCATCTCTCCAGCCTTTAAATGATTTAATTTTATTTTATGTGCATTGATGATTTACCTGTATGTGTGTCTGTTGCGTCCCCTGGAATTGGAGTTATTGATTTTTCTGAGCTGCCACATGGTGCTGGGAATTGAACCCAGGTCCTCTGGAAAATCAGCTAGTGCTCTTAATCTCTGAACTCTCCAGCTCCCTGTGCATATAATTTTAATGCAGATAGTGTCACATTTTTTTTTTTTGTAATCTTGCTTTTTCACTCAGTCATCTTCCATGGAAACTTTATTTAATAAGTATTAAGTTCTGCTTAACAGCATAGGAATTTAATTACTCCTCAGCTGGTAGATATTAAGTCGTTTCTAATTTAGTATTGTAAGAGCAAGACTTGATTTAACATTCATGTAGGTCTCTCTTTTCCTTGGGAGCTCATCGATAAAGTGGACAAATTGCAGAGGTCTGATTTTCTTTCAAAAACCAAAACAAAGCAAAAGAAAAGCCCCAGTTTTCACTACCACTGACTCAGGAGAGTGTAGAAGCAGGTGTTTCCGTACGCTGCCTTGAAAGTCTTTACATATCCAAAATCAATGTAACAGTACCTTAATTTTGGTGAACACAAACCAGATGTTCTTAATGAGAAGAATAAAATAGATGTGTTGGAAGTGATAAGTAGGTGAGACTGATTTTATCAACTGTTTGCCAAGCAGCGGGAAAAAACCCTAATTCTTATTAATGAAATATTTTGGGTATACCTGAACTGTAGCACCCATTTGACCTGACTTCTTCTTATTTTAATGTGCACGACGTTTTGCCTGCATATATATGTCTGTGTGAGGGTGTTGGACTCCTTGGAAATGGAGTTATAGATGGGTGTGAGCGGCCATGTGGGTGCTGGGAATTGATCCTGGGTCCTCTGGGAGCAGCTGGTGCTCTTAACCACTGAGCTGTCTCTCCAGCTCTTGACTTATATTCTTATGTGTCTTTTTAACTAAACTCTTAGCTTCCCAAGGGTAGGACCTGTACTGTAATCTTGAAGGCTCTCTAGGAGTGTTTGTCATTTATTAACCTGTGGGATTTTCCATTCGCTTTGCTTTGCCCCTAGGAAGCAGCTCTCACCTTCCTTCCTCTTTTTTTTTTTTTTTTTTTTTTTTTTTAGTGTTTGAAATATAAGCATAATATTTGCCCAGGGCAAACAAACTTGGAGTTTGGGAGAAGCATTGTGTAATGGATGTTAAATTATCCTGATTTAACTCTTGGTCCTCTGTGAGCCAAGACAAATCTTTTAATTTTTCTGAATTCTAATTCCCTCCATTATAAGGTGGAGATAATTGATTCTATTTCAGAAAGTGCTGTTTATATTGAAGGAGCTCTGTCTGTCTGTCTATCTGTCCATCCATCCATCCATCCGTCTGTCTGTCCATCCATCCATCTGTCCACCCGTCTGTCCACACAGCCACCCACCCACCCGCCCACCCGTCGGTCCGTCCGTCCGTCTGTCTGTCCGTCTGTCTATCTATCTATCTACATGTCACTGGTCATAGTGAATACAATAACTCCCAGATTGAAAGCAACAAGAAACTAAAAGGCAATAGAGATAGAGGCTAAGACTCAATATATTCAATGTTGAACATAGGTTGGTGAGTGAAAATTAGGTTTTTATGTTTTCAAACCTGGAAGAGGTATTTAGAGTATTAAAATGGGGGAAACAGCACTGGATTTGGTAATTGGAGTCATAAGAGCATTTTATTAGGGTAGAAAAATAACTTAAGTAGTCTGTAGTATAAACCATTTCTTCATAAGACTCCAAGGAATAAAAACAAAGCTAAAAGCGTAAGAGGTGAACAATAGTAACCTTTACTTTTTAATTTTTATTTTTTCAAATAACAGCCAAGCTTTCAGAATGACAGCCTGTGTGCCTCTGCACCAGGCTTTCCCTTCTGAGGCCAGCTAATGTGCCTGAGCTGATTTTCCACCCAACAGTCTTAAAGACACAGGAACACCTGGTGGCCCTGGTCACTAAATTTGGCTGAGGTTTCTGTATTAATTTGCTGCTGGGGATGACACAAGGAAACACATTGTCACCCTGGGAACTTCTAATGTTCACCTCCCTCTACAATAGCAAGCCGCTTCCACACGGTTAGTGCCCTTCTGAGAACATGCAGAAGAAAAGACATCCTTATAGAATAAGCACTTCCAATTTTTAGTCAAAGATAGCTGCATTTGAAAAGCAGATTTTTTTTTTTTTTTTTTTTTTTTAAGAAAAAGATGAGTAAACGTATGCTCTGTGGGACCAAGGAAATCTCCTCGTTCAAGAAAGCAAACCCTATTTCTTCTGTCGCCTGCAAGGAAGCCAGATCCTGACTTATTTTTTACTCACGACTCAGCAGAAACACAACGTTCCATTTCATAGAGGCACATTAGAACACAGTGACAGCCTATAATTTCCGTCTCCATGAAGGGCTTCCCTTGGCTTTAGGCCAGCTGACCTCACTGTCCGTTAGTAAGTCCTCTGTCTTGGACACAGGCAAATACCTTTATATTTATGCATTCTGTGTTCTTTAATGAGCATTTTATAAATAGCCTAGAGGCTGTTATTAGCTGCAGTGGTTGGAGTTTGCACGTAATCAGATTTCTTGCGCCTGATGGGGACATTCAGGTAATCCTTAGGCCACTGTGAGTGAAGGTACCATTCACTTCTGAGGCCAAGGCTGTTGGAAAATCAGTTTAGTGCACAGAGGTCCTTTGGGTTCCTTTGTCTCAGAAAACCTGTAATTGTAAAATTTTTTCTTGCTATTATCATTCACACAGACCTAAATAATGTTTTCTTCTCTCTCTCTCTCCCTCTCTCTCTCAATAGAAGTTGGCTATTCATGATATTTGGAAGTTATAGTCAGTTAAGTCAATGTTTTTTTGGAAATGGCTATGATCTAAAGCTAGGAACTCTGCTTATTTTTGTCTATTTTTAAGTTACTTTTTCCCCTTCAGAAGCCTTTGGACTCCATCCCCTATGGCTATCTCTCATTTTCACCAGGGACCTTTGCTCCAGGACAGTATAAACATTTTGTAATTCTTGCTTCCTGAAGGGCAACGACCTGAATTCTCACATGTAATAGTCCCCTCCCATGTGGACAGGCTTGCCTATGGTGTGCTAGCGTCTGCAGTCCCCAAAGGATGTGCTAGGAGGGGAGAAGGGATGGCTGTGAGTGCTGGGAAGAGCCAGGCTTCGACCTTCTCACCAACTGCAAAGTCAAGGTTAGCAGTCAGTCCTCTGATCTGAGAAGCATGTGGCTGCTGCTTCCAAATACTCTTTTTTCATCAGAAACTGGGAGAGACAAGTGTCTTTATGTACTTATAGAACATTTATGCTCCAAGTACAAATGTTCAATGAGCATTCTCTGCAGGCCCGGAGATAGTTGAAGCCTCCTAAGTATTACCTTTCTTCATTCTTACGCTAACTCTTAAGAAGAATTTCTATCTCTATTAGAAATCAAATCTTTGGGGAGATTTGGAAACTTGCCTAGCAAGAAGCAAAGCTAGGGCTTCACCCTGCTGTCCTGCCAAACCTGCACTTATTTCTTTTCTTAATTCTTTGAGCATGCATTCAATATATTTTGATCATATTCACCCACTTCTTCCATCTCCTCCCAGGTTCACCCCCAACTCTCTATGTACCTAACATGTGTTATAAAACAAAACAAACCAAACAAAAAACCTACCAAATCCAATTTGTATTGTTCAAAAATTCTTGGGTGTGGAGCCAGCCTTAGATCTGGCTGATCACTCAGAGGTCACATGATTCAAGAAAGCTTCCTCCTTCAGCGGCTCTCAAAGGCTATTAGCTCCATAGAACTCCAAGCTTCTACTTTTGACCATTGTGCTATAGTGCCTCCCTGTGCTAATGAATCTTTTATCTTTATCCCCAGCACTGTGGATCATAGATGAAACTGCAGGTGCCTGCAGATATTATATAACAGTATCTATGCCTGCAATTTTAGTTAGTTTTTTATTGTTAATTAATTACTATGCTATGAATGAAGCAACAGGAAACCTAAGTAGGCTCAAGCAAATTCAAGTGTCTGGATCTCTAAAATAAGATTATAACTACTTCTTTCTGCTGGCTTCTCTAGTTTGCTCCTGGTTTTCTGAAGTGGTCTTTTGTTTTGCACGAACAATTGTTATGGAGAAATATCAGGTGCAGGGGACAATTCTCAACAGTACCTTCTTCCCCCTCATCCTTCCTTCCCCACAACCTCCAGTCCTGGCAAGTGCTGTTATTTTGAATGAATTTGATTGAAAGAGACAGGAAGCCCACATGTATTTCTTTAAGAAAATTCATGAAGCCAAACATCTTTAAGAAGCCTTGGCATTATTCTTGGTTCTGTCATAAACCTTCAGAGGAAAGAGAACAGTGTTGTCATAATTGAAGGAGTGAGGGCTCAGGGACACTTAGAAATAAATCCCAGGTATTGGTGCCATTGTCTTCTGTATGGGCATTCTTAAGGATTCCAAACACCACCTAAGGGGAATTTCCAAGGTTGTGTACTTCTCTAATGGAGACATCTGACTTAGGGTTGCTCTAAGTTTCTCTGACTACTCATCTTTGAAAATCACCTCTGGGATGAGGAACTCTTACTTAGGCTAAAGTTTCCCCTTACATCCTGTCTGTGAAGACTCCTCTGTATTCTCAGATAACCATTTCTGTCTGCTCCCCAGGTCTTCCACTGAAGCATATAGCTTCCTGAAAATCAAAATGACATCATCATCTCTTTTGACAAGTCGTCTCATGGTGTTGGTAGAAGTAATCCCAGTAAGGGTGTAGTGCATGCCTGTCTTTCAGAGACAAGTGTAGGTTAGCAGACAAGGTAAAGATATTACCTTTGCCTTGATGTTTAATAGATTCATGGATGAAGGATTTGTATGTTTCAAAAAAATATACAATAATTCTGTGGTGTTGGCCTGTTGTCTTGTTGCAAGGTGAATTGATACACATCCTTGTAACAGTATATAAACTCATTTTATTTTGCTAAAAAATGAGAATGCCATAATGTTTAGGGTATATTGTTTGAAAACTGTTGGTTCATATGTGAATATAAATCACAATAAAAAGAAGAGCAGAATGAAAAAAAATCAGAAACACATTTAAAGATGCTTGTCCAAACAATGGCCTTAAAGTGGCCTTTGGAAGATACCTCCACCCTTCTCTTTGTGGGGTGATAATGCTAGGTTGCTCTTCTAGGGAGTGGTACTCAGACTTGGCCAAGAGCTCCAGTTGGTCTTCATAGTGTGATGACTTAGAAGATATGTAGAAAACAGTCTTAGATGCATAGAAAAAGCTGGCATCTGTTTGGTGTGGAGCGATCAGTTGGGATGGCTGTGTGCTGACTTAGAGAAGTATGTGGTATTACCCTAGACACTCAGATATATGTAAAGCACTCCAGTGAGAATAATGTATTTTTTTCTTATGCACATTAATTCAGGAACTGGGATGGGAACTTTCTTATTTTCTTCCTTAACAGCAAATATCTAAAACGGATCTCTTCAAAATACTCCTGAGTTCATACTCCTTAAGATTCTTAGTATCATAGGCAGATGCAAATCCTAAGTTGCTATGAGAAATGAACTACAAAGAAAAGGATTGAATAAAACCCACACATGTCATCAAGCAAGACTGTGCTGATGCTTCCATGAAAGTATGAGTAGGCCGTAGCTACCTGATTCAAGTGTTTGCTGACCATATATTGTATCCTGAGTCTATTCAAGTCTCAGAGAATAAAACATAAGACAGATATGTTCCTGTTGTCATCCACCGAAAATTTAGTAGGAAGGAAAAATGATAAGCACATAAATTAGTATATAAGATATCAAGGAAGAAGGAAACAGTGATGAATGGGAAATAGTGTTAGTTCATAATGAGTAGAGACGATGACATTTGAACAGTAAGCCGGTGAGTCACGTGTGTGTGTAATAAGTATATTCTAGTCAGAAGGCCATCAAAGATAAGGAACCAAGGGGCAGCACGTGTTCAGGAACAACAAGAGGACTACTGTGTCGGCATCAAAGGAAACCAAGAAGGTGCTAGTAGGTGATCGTTTTTTGGGAGGGGCATCCTTGTAGATTATAAGAGCTTGGCTTCTAATCTGAGTAAGATGAATCCACGGGGGAATCTGAGCAGCTTTGATAGTTGGGTTTCTGTTTGGGCTATAGTACAAAATATAAGGTGGAGGAGAATGTGTAGGAAGTTATTCTCACTCAGTGCAAGTGCAAAACAACGTTGGTCTGGACCAGGATACTAATCGTGGCAATGAAGAAAAGTGTTGAGATGTAAGGTGGGTTTTGATAGGAAATTGATAGCAATTGTGGCTGCACCACATGTGGGGTACGGAAAACTGAAGAGCGAATGAGGACCCCTTGGTTCTCCTAGAGAGGCCACCTCCCTGGGTGGGGCTTCTGGGTGAGGTGGGAAGAGAGGGTACACCTAGAACAGAGATGCAGGCAGTGTGGGCTACAGTCTACCTTGACAGCTGTCTCATAACTTCCCCACTTGATGCCTGGGTCTGTGATGACATTTAGGAGGCTGCAGAGGAGAGGATAGAGAAGAAAGTCAGATAAATTTAAAATCCCCTTTTGGGAAGAACAAGGGCCAGTTGGAAAAGTGCAAAATTTTGTGTGAGAAAATTATTTTTACTATTCTTTTGAACTTGAGAATTAATTTGGCTGAGCTTAAAGAAGAAGTGTTTCAGCAGTGAGTGAGAAATGTTATTTTGCACAGCAAATAACTAACATATAGGAATGTGTGTTTAGAAATATATAGAAATATGTTCAGTATCTGCTGTGCAAAATAGTATTTTTTTACATTAAAACATAATAAAAGATGCTTATTATGTTTAGTATCTGCTGTATAAAATATATTTCTATACATTTAGTGTCTGAGTATACTTGAAAAGGATTTAGAAAATGCAGAGCTTCTATACATACAGTTATTATATACAATATATATAATATATGATAACTTATGAATGAGGAACTTAGAGATCTGCTATAAAATTTGCTAGTGTCTACTTTGTATGTATTTTTTGGCTAATAGCTGTAGAGGATATAGTAATAATAAAATACAATTACTGCACTCTAAAGTTTATAATCAGTAATAATAACAGCAGATGGCCAGACATGATAGTTGGTGCATGCTTATAATTCCAAAACTTGGGAAGGGCATCAAGAGTCTCAACCTCATAGCAAGTTTGAGGACAGCCTTATATTATACCAGATCTGATTTCATTTTTAGCTTTTTAAGGCCAACAATAACAGTGATAAAATGAATGGATGATGTGTATAAATATGAAATTCAAACACATCTTAGGGCATTATGTAGAAGACTGTATCAGTGACCTTTCTTTGTTACTATGGTTACCAAGCATGATGCAGATAGGGAGTCCTGCACAGGAATTTTCTTAGCCCACTTGTATGGTTGATCGTGTGTTTTTCTCTCTCTCTGTTTCTTATGACACATGCTTAAGTTAACTCTCTGCAGATGTGTGACGGACAAGATCTAAGACCATCCTAATCCTGTCAGCTGACGCCTGAACATATGAGAGCACACAGACCCAACATCGGCAGAAGTGACACCACCAAGAACAGTGTTTTCAATGGTTACTTTGGGAGCATTACACACAATTTGTTGGAGCTCAGGAAGGAAGGAGACTGACTACTAAGCACCATTACTTGGCTTTTTACAACAGTTGTGATACTGGGAAGGCACGAAAACACACAGGACACCGTACAAACTGCAGGAGTTGGGAAGAAGGAGACAACTGAAGGTGATCTCTAGGTTTTTGTCCTGGTGTCCAGGAGTGGAATAGCTTGATAAGAAGTTCGTGTTTGTGACATGTGCAGTTAGAGGTCTCTAGCAGACGATAGAAATTGGATCTAGAGCTCAAGCCAAAACTAATGTGTTTAAAGACCCTTTGCTTGCAAAGAATCCTCTAAGGAGTAAGACCCGGGATGACAAGCCCACTGGTAGATGAAAGCATAGTGTCTTAGGATTGAGGACACGAAAGGATGTTAAGAAGGACAGCGAGAGAAGGGGACAGCAGAGTCAGACAGGAGGCAGAAAACAGCACAAAGAAAGAACCTAAGAGTAAGAGGAGCATCCTTTGAGACAGGAAGCAGGCTGCCGGGATTGACTGCCAGAGGAGGCTGGTGCATCTGACTGTTAAGATGTTAAAATCTTCAAGAAAAGAATGTTTTGGACTGCATACAGTTATTGAGCTTGAAGCCAGATTTCACAGACTAAGTTGGAATCAATGAAGGGGGGATTCCAAAGAAAAGAAAGAGATGAATGCTTATGGCTAAGAGAAAATGGTTATGTGATTTGAGCATCTGTGCAGCTATATGGGTAGAGGTAAGGCTGGAATAAGAAATGCTCCCAGGAGAGATGGGAGAAAGTGGAACTGAGAGCATATAACACAGGCCTTGCTTCGGGGTTTGGAGGACTTGCAAAGCAGCTGATCTGCAAAATGGGAGGAGCATTTACCTGATCATGATGGCTCAAATGGAGGTCTCCACTGTGCCCACAGAAATGATTTTGTTGTTCTGTGTTTTCCATGTGTTTTCTGCCAAGCTGGAAAAAGGTGACTCCCAAATGAACAGGTACAGGACTTATATATGGCTTCTTAGGGGCAGAGTTTTTCCCAGGATGAAGACTTTCAGGGTGGGAATTGGTTGGATTTCAATCTCTGAGTTTAGAGCGTGGACAAGCTCAGAGATTGGCTAGATTTTGAGCTCAGGGATTGGTTGATTTCATGCTCAAGGTTTAGTTGGTTCATTCTGTTCAGAAATTGGTTGGTTTCTACGATGAGCTGGTTGGGGAAGTTTCTTTGACTATGGTTTCAGGTTCGAAGTGTGTTTCTTTCACTGGCTCTAATTTCAGGGTAAGGATGTGTTTCTTTGGCTGGCTCTTTTACCCTACATGAGGAGGTAGGAAGGATCTTGGAAGAGATGAAGCTAGGGAAATCATAATAATATATTGTATAAAAATCAATTTTTAATAAAATAATTAAAGGCATATTAACTAAGAAATTATTTTCAATTGATTTAATAAAGGATTTAATATTTCTCAGTTTTTGTTTCCATAAAATTAGGTTTCTAATTCTTCTATTTGTTTATTTAAGCTAGTTTTAACACTCTTGAGTTTTGAAACTCAAGTTCAACTTTTGAAAAATGCTTTACCAAAGCATCTAATCAATACATTATTATTTTGCAATTGGAGATGCTAAATGTGGATGAAAAGTCTAAGGATAAACAGGCTGTTGAACATTCTTGAGTTGCTCTCATGTCCTCTTGGCAGGAAGTGAGTGGCCACCCCCAGCCCTGCCCACTCCTGGCCTCTTTTCCCTCTGCCCTGGCATAGAAAGCTGCTGTTTCAAGGATAGACTGAGGAACTCCTGAAGGAGAGCTGCTTTGATATCCACTGGACTGACTGGTGACCCTAGCCATTTGGGTCACATCCTGTGAAGGATCCTCAGTTCAAAATGGCATCCAGACAGAGAAGAAACACCGGTCTCTGTACTTCCAAACAAGGGATGCAGTTTCTAGTCCACCAGAGATTCTAGAACATCTTACTGATAAAGAAGCCCACCAAATCTGGACTAGGGTTCAGAATAAAATCAGTTTTCTTTGGAACTATTTGATATTTTCAAAATGCTTCAAGGAAAACACCTTTAATACTAAAGCCCTAATAAGGAACTTAAGAGCTTTGAGGGATGGTTGGGATGGTTCACTTGATAAGAGTATTTGCTGAGCAAGTAAGAGTGCCTGCATTTGATCCCCAGACCTCATGTTAAAAGAAAATCTGAGTGTGGTGTCTTGTAATACTAGCAGGGCAGGAGAGACCAGTGGATTTCTAGCCTACTTGGCATGTTTCAAGCTGTGAGAAACCCTGCCTCAAAAACAAGAGGTGAAGGGCACCTGAGGAACAACAATACAAGTTGTCCTCCACTGCAAACTTATTCAGGTGCATGTGCACGTGAAAATACACACGCGCGCGCGCACACACACACACATGCATACACATGCTCACACACATGTACACATGTGTGTGCGTGCACGAGTGAACACACACATACACACACATGCATATACATGCATGCATGTATGCACACACTCGCACACACACATGCACACATGCACACACATACACACTCAGCACTCACACATATATACATGTGCACATGCACAGACACACACGCACGCATGTGCACAAACACATACACACACATATATACACAGGCACATACATGCGCGAGTGCACACACACATGCATGCACACATGTACACATGCACTCATGGATACACGTGCACACATGCACACACAAACATGCACAAGCAAAACCTTAAAAAGTTTGGTTTCTTTGTTGATGAAACAACTTCTTGACTTTAAGAGATAATACAGGTAACTAACTCTGTCTCCTTAAATACTGTCACTTCATTATTTATTAAATTCTGAATTTTGTTCTTTGTAGAATCAAAATATAGGCCACAGGGAGAGAAAGGAGAAGCTGGATCTTTCCCTTTTATGTATATAGATAAAAGGATTTGGAAGTCATTATGTAGAATTTATAATTCTTCATAAAAATTTCAAGGAAATCTCTTGCTCCTACCAATACACATGAAGCTAAGAGGAAAAGAAAGACACTTTACGAGGAATTCTCAATGTCAGATTTTTTTGAGGGGTCACGTAGGTGTCAGAAAGATAATCTACGTCATCCAAATTTAGCCTCCAACCCGTTTCCTATGACTCTTTCAAGAGCTGGTCCTGAAGCTGAGAGAGGTTCTTGGCTGAAGGTTCTCTCTTTCTTCTGGCTCTTTTGAGTTCCCTTGCCATTCGTGAAGCGGCTACTGTTGTCAGGCCAGACCCTGTGTCTCCATTTACGTGAAAGGGAAGTAAGACCTTAGTTACATCCCATCCACAGGAGTACTGACCAGCACTTGAAAAGTAATCTAAATCCAAATGGTTTAAATATGATGTTCTGATGCTTTTCAGGACTACCCTTGGTTTCTTAATTATTCATATATATTCATTACACAGACTTGATTCTGTAGTCTTATGGTGGATACTCTAATGAGTATTCATCCTCATGTGAAGTCCTTTCTCTTCAGGATGCCTAGAACCATCTTTCCATTCTTTATCTGACTGACCCTTTCCCTTTTTCTGGGTCTAGCTCAGTGTTTATATGTGCAGGAAACATCCAAGATCCCAGTATGTAAATAAGCTTCTTATTTCCGCTCCTGTATAACTGAACATATTATAATAAAATCATTCACTTACCACTGGTTCAGAACATAGTTATGGCACACCTATGTTTACGAACCTCGCACCTTCATCAGGTCAGAGCTGTCATAAAATAGACCTCTATAAGTGTGTTTTTCAGCTAAAACACATGCATACACTACTTTTAGTTTTAAAGAAAGGCTTAATTAGTTACTATCAATGAATTGTTGTTGGAGAGGTTGTATTATGTATGGGGGAAATTTGCTGTAGTTACAGTCAGAATTACTTGTTTAGATGGTGGCTGAGAGTCTTTATTTCAAATTTAAAGTGTCTGAGTTCAATTCTGGCTCCCTGTTTGCTGGCTTTGTGACATTTGGTCAACTTCTACCCTCCTGGTGTCTTATGGGTAAGTGGAGTTTACCACCAGACTTGATCTGCAAAGTTATTGAGAAGATTAAATAAGGAAAGTGTGGAATAGCTTAGTTGGTAAAGTGCCTGAGGGCAAACATGAAGACATGAATCAGATCCCCAGTACCTATTTAAAAGCCAGGCATGCGAACATGTGCCTGTAACTCTAATATCATGAGAGAAAGAATAGGTGGATACCTAGAATTCACCGATTCTAGTCAGTGAGTGAGCTGTGAGCTCTGGGTTCAGTGAGAACCCTGCTTCAAAACAAAATGAAAACCAACCAAACAGAAAGATGGATAGCCACTGAGGAAGGGAGAAGACAGTTGATGTTGGCTGGCTTTTAACCTCCATGTGCAGATATTCCCACAGGTACTCACAAACACACATAGATACATGGATACATGTTCTCTCTCTCTCTCTCTCTCTCTCTCTCTCTCTCTCTCTCTCTCTCTCTCTCTCTCTCTCTCTTCCTCCCTCTCTCTAAGGGAAGTACAAGAGAGTGCCATGTTAATTTAATTATTCAAATTAATTTCCTCAATTTCATCCTTGAGTGTGCTTTTTAAATGTTAATGCTAATACAAATCACCCAGGGACTGCAGGAGTGGAGTTTCTGGTTCCATAGGTCTGGGCTAGGGCCTGTGAATGTGCATCTCTGATAAGAGCCTGGGGGATTTGAATGCTCTAGTTCACAGACCACATCTAGCTGTGATTGTCAGACCTATGTGCGTGTTAGAATTCCTGGGAAGGCTTGTTCTAACAGGATATCTGAGCCCTGCACCTGGAACTCCTTCAGCAGGTGGAGGGTGTGGTAGATAATCTGCATTTTTAACTAGGGCCTTGCTAATAATGGTGTTTCTGGGTTAGCAACCTCGTATTTAAGAACCACTGATTTAGAAAACAGATGATTATTTTACGTGGAGAATAAATTACTTTGCTATGCTTCAGAAAACAGAGTTTGGGAGCTTGCTAGATTCCAACTTTGAGATTTTCCTTCGGGGATCTAAACACATTTACCATTACCTTTAACAGCAAGCTCTAACATGTCCCTATAGAAATGGCTAAGGCTTTGCCATATCTGAAGCAACGCTCTAACTTTCCCCGGGGCTCTTGGCCAGGATTTCCAAGACCAGTGAAATCATGGCTCTTGAGTAGATATGCTCCTTCTCAAACGAAGGTAAAAATGAAGAAAGCCATTTTAGTAGGTTTTTATTAGACACAGTGAATGTTGACTCGTGATTTGGCAGATATTTTTGTGCGCGTGTGTAGATGGTGTATTTCTGTATATGTACACATGTATTCAAGATATGCTTTTCTATGTCTGTTCATCTGAGGGTCAGACAGCAACGCTGGATGCCTTTCCTTTACTGCTGTTCACCTCATTTTTGATACAGAATTTCTCACTGAACCTGGAGCTCCCTGTTTCTGCTAGACTGGCTGGCTAGAAAGCTCCCTGGATCCACCTGTCTCTGCCCACTCCACCAATAACTGGTGTTATAGACATGCTGCAGTACCTGGCTTCTTATGTGGGTTCTGGGGATCTGAAACCAAGTCCTTATGACTATGTAGCCAGTACTTTACCTTCTGAGCCATCTCCCCAGCTGTCGTACTTAGGGTTTCTATTGCTATGATGAAACACCATGACCAAAAGCAAGTTGGGGAGGAAAGGGTTTATTTGGCTTATACTTCCATATTGTTGTCCATCATTGCAGGAAGCCAGGGCAGGAAGCCAGGGCAGGAGCTGATGCAGAGGGCATAGAGGGGTGCTGCTTAATTATCTGCTTCCCCTGATTTGCTCAGCCTGCTTTCTTATAGAACCCAGAACCACCAGCTCAGGGATGGCAC
This sequence comes from Phyllotis vaccarum, assembly GCA_033318265.1. Taxonomy (NCBI): domain Eukaryota; kingdom Metazoa; phylum Chordata; class Mammalia; order Rodentia; family Cricetidae; genus Phyllotis; species Phyllotis vaccarum. The sequence goes on from JARWLC010000007.1 coordinate 11,994,979, forward strand.
CATCCACAATAACCTGAGCCTCCCCCTGTCAATTACTAATTAACAAAATGTCTTACCATTGAATGTTATAGAGGGATCATCTCAATGCTGAGGTTCCCCTCCCTTCCAGATAACTCTAATTTGTGTGTCAAGTTGACGTAAGATCAGCCAGCACACCAGCCCTACTTGGATATTTCTTTTTATTGACTTAATGTTCAGAATGTCTGGGTTGATCTAGAAATACTTGTAGGATAATATGGGCTGCATGACTCCTTAAGGGTTTAACTCACAGCAAATTATTTTAAAAGTTATGTGTGTGTGTGCGCATGTGTGTGTTTTTAACTTATCCATAAGTAAAGAAAATATTAGAAGAGGCAGTATCAAAAATATACGCAAGGGCCTCTTCCTAGGTTTATGAGTAAAGAGCTGTTAGTCCTAGGTTTATGAGTAAAGAGCTGTTAGAAGTATGTTCTGGAAGATGAGTTGTTTTCTTCTGTCAGGACAGTCAAGGTATTCTCTTCTGTCTAGAGGAGAAACATGTCCGTGGAACAGAGACTGGCTTGCCTTGGAAATGGATCAATTGCCTACATTTGCCATTTATTGCTGTGGAGGTTTGAATGAGAATATTCCTCATAGGCTCAAATACTTGAATTCTTGGTCCCCAGTTGGTGGAACCATTTGGGAAGGATTAGGAGGCGTGGCCTTGTTGGAGGAGGTGTGTCACTGGGCTGGCTTTGAAGCTTCAAAGGCCTTGAGACATTCCCAGTGTACTCTTTACTGTGAGCTCTCAGGTTCTCCTGTCATCACAGAGTCTAGCCCTCTGAAACCAGGAGTCCAAATTAAATGCCTTCTCTTTAAGTTGCTTCAGTCAATGGTGTCTTATGACAGCAACAGAAAAGTGACACATAAATTTATGGCCTCTTCTAAACAGGACAGCATGCAGTAACCTGGAAATGAGTTCAAGAATGACCCTTAGTCCAATGGTGTTTATAATTTTAAGAAAGATAAGACTTATTTGGGGAAAGTAGCTTTACTCAGCTATATGAACTCCACCGCTGAAATTATGAGTCAAAATGAACCTTTATTTCCTCAAATTAATTTTCTCAGATTTTTTTTTTTTGCCACAGCAACAGAAAACTGACACACACATCCATCAAAGTGTTTAGAGCCATATACTTATTATACTGAACCTAGAATTAAGTTTCCATTTAGTGTGCTTCCTGAGCATTTTAAAGATTGTTTTCCCTCAAAACAATTGTGGATAATTCCGAAAAATAGAAGTGAAGCTTATCAAAGAAATGTATATTCTGTCTGGTGTCAGGAATGGTCACTGGTCACTGCATCACATTCTTTTCCTATTGAGATGACAGAATGCCAGCCAGAAGCAAAGAAGGAGGGGTTTACGTTGGCTCACAGTGTGAGGGTGAGATCACGGAGGCAGGAACACGAGACAGCTACTGAACTATCAATAATAAGAGTGTTAGGGGGAATCACTGGGACTCAACCGACTTTTGTCCATAGAGTAATGCTGCTCACATTTGGGGGAGCCTTTCTACCTCAATAGCCCAAGCTAGAGCTCCCTCACAGATGTGCCCACAGGTTTGTTTCCTGGGAGGCTCTAGATGAATTAATAACCAAGATCAACCACCAGTTACTAATTGTGTTCTGGATTTCTCTACCCAGGTTCACCCAAGAGCCAAAGCGATTTTGGTTTTTGGACCAGACGGCCAGCTTTACCCCAGCTTCATCTGAAACATTTCTAAGGTGGAAATCAAGGCTGACTATAGTTTAAGACGAACCTTCCAGAGGCTTCGACTATGCAGATGCCACTGTGAATTGTAAATTACACAAAGAAAGTTGGTTCAGATTGTCATTAACAAAGAGGATTCACACTTCAATATTATTTCTTAGTTTATTTTCTCATATTAAATAAATATCCTTTGGTATTTTCTCTTTTCTGTTTGGTTTACCATTACCCCTTGTGGAAACAAAAGCACACACAAAATTAAGTTGCTGAATTTTCTAGGCTCATAAGGGGCAAGAGAGCCCAAGGTAACTGCAGGGAGGAAGCTGCTGGGTGGTGTGTTTGTGCAGACACTTGGCCTAGTGTTACCAAAGTTGTCTTAAAGCTGAAGTTGGTGTATTAGTTATTTCTTCAATCGCTTTGATAAAGCATCATGGTTATGGTCATGGTTAAAGAGTTTATTTTGGCAAATAGTCTACAGGGTTAGAGTCTATGATGGCAGATGAGAGCAGCTGGTGGCAGGCATTCAGCAGAAGCAGGAGGTTGAGAGCTCACATCTTGGACCACAAGCTTGAAGCAGAAAATGAACTGGAGATAGTCTTTAAATTTTCAAAAAACACTCACAGGGACATACTTCATCGCAAAATCTCAGCCCTCTTAAGCCTCCTGAAACAGTACCATCACCTGGGAACTGTGGCTGTCCTGTGGGAGACAATATCTTTGGAAGCGCTACAGGTAGAGCTGGGGGGAGATGTGGGTAAAGTGCTCACCACATAGGGATGAAGGTTTAGAATCCCAGTACTGGAGGTAGTGTGGCCAAGAGAGGGAAGAGACTAGAGGATTTCTGGGGCTTGCTGCACAACCCTTGGCTACCCAATCAGTGAGCTCCAGGTTCAGTGAAAGACCCTGTCTAAAAACATGTGGAGAAACACCCAACAAAAATACTGCTATCAATCTCTGACCTGCACACCCATGTGCACACACATGCACACATACAGGAACACGCACACACACTACAGGAATCTTAGAGAAATTAATAAGATTATATACATTTAAAGTGCAGAACTGATGGTTTGGTTAATCTACTGCACATTGCAGACGTTGCAGGCTATATCAGTTTTCCATTTTGTAGTAAAAAAGAATCTGTCTTTTTTTTTTTTTTTCAAGTAAACAGAACTGATACTAAAATCTGGGTTATTTAGAAACATTCTACCTGCTGCCATCAACTCAAGAGCTAATAAGGTGGCATTTCCTTCCTTAAGGGTTTTTTTTTTTTTTTTTTTTTTTTTTTGGTGGTGCCTCCTTGGCAATTTGCCATGCAAAGATGAAGCTGAGTGTTCCCTTCCCAACCACTAGCAGTAAGAGACTTATTGAAATGGACAATGAATGCAAAACCCAAAAGCTTTCCAATCTCTCTGTAGAAGATCATGTCCACCAATATGTGGCTAGGAAACCCTTAAAGAAGCTAAGAAGTCCAGGACCGAAGCAGCCAAGATCCAGTGTCTGTTCCTCCAAATGTCAAATGCCGCTGTGCTGCTCTGAAGAGACAACACTGATGTGGAATGTCTTTCTGTATGCTGTGACTATCAATGGGTAAATAAAGGAGCTATTTTGGCCCATGACAGGCACCATAGAAAAATTAGGCGGGGGTGGGGGTTGGGGGGAGGGGAATCAGAATAGATAGCAGAAGGGCAGAGACACAGACAGATGGAGCCAGATGCCCAAAGCAGAAACATATAAGGAACACAGGTGAGCCACGGGCCTCGAGGCAGACAGATTAATGGAAATGGGTTGAGTTAAGATGAAAGAGCAAGTTAGCAATGTGCCTGAGCCATAGGCCAAACAGCATGAAGTTAATGTAAGTGTCTGAGTCATTTTGGGGGCCTAAGCAGCAGCAGGTGGCTAAGGGGTCTGGGGCGGCAGGTCTGTGGGTCTGGACTTCTGGCCGCCTGGGGCCAGAAACCTATTTGTAACACACCACAGTAAGGAAAACAAGGAGGAAGCTACAGAATGTGCTAATCCTTTGGCCAAGAGAATAAAGGAAGCCAAAGAGAAGCACCAGAAACAGACTGTCAAGAGATGGAGGCTGTCCTTGCTGAGCACTGGCACTTCTGAGTCCGGTCCAAAGTAAGTCTTAAGGGGAATAAACAAACAAAAGACCAAACCTTAAGATACATAAATAAACAAACTAAGAGTGATTCTTATTTTAAGCTGTAATAAGAACCAACATGAAACTTCAAGCTGACCCAGTTCCATAAGTTGTTATATAATTGATATAACATTTTATGTATTACAACTGCAACAAGAAATAGATATCTGGTACTTAAGAAAATCTCTATTTTTTTTTTTTCCAAAATAGCATCTTCTCTATATCTCAGGCTAGCCTTTAAGACTTTATTTTGCCCAAGTAGGTCTCGGACTCACAGCAATCCTCCTGCACCAACCCCCTGAGTGCCAGGATTACGAGCACTTTCCAGCACACCCAGCTCATCCTGAGTCTATGAAACCTTAAGTTAGTGAGAAAAACTTGAAAGTCTTTGTTTAATGCTATGTCTACTTTTAGCTAATATTTGTAAGAACAACATTATTCCTCCTCAGTAACTATATTTTTCCTTTAAGGGTCATGTGAAAGACTGTATAATTCAGAAAAGTTATTTCTACAGTGAAAAACAAAATACTCCACATTTAAATCAATCCAAGTCTGTTCCTGACATCCAGGCCGGATCTAGGACACATCTGGACAGCTGGAAGCGTCCCAGTTTGATCGACTTTTCCAGCTTTTAGAACATTTAGTACATAAAAGACTAAGGCACTTGTCCTAATCACTGTTTTTAAGGAGTCAACAGCATTTCCGTGGGGCTGGCAAGCCCATAGCACAGCACTTGTTCCCTGCCCCGTGTCCCTGTCAGCCATGCCCTGTGCTGGCAGACAAAGTTAACTTTCAAAGGGTGTGGTTTCTGAGGTTGCCACATGCCTTGCCATGACTTAAAATAACCCTCTCTGGCTGCCAGATGGCCCAAGGAGGCACTAAATTCAGGATCCACTGGCAGTGGAGACTTCTGAGTATCTTAGGACTAGACTTCTTTCAGGGGCCTCCCTACGTTTCTATTTTTAAATACCTGGACCGTTTTAAGCCTTAGCTCAGGAGGGACCTTACCCTTCTCCTCTCCCTCCTCTGTGTGAGTAAAAGCAGAGGGAAAGAATGGATTTGGGCACAGAAAACAAATGCTGACCTGCGGCCATTCCCCTGACAACAGTACTTTTAACTATTCTCCCAAAGAAATTCTTGCTTTTTCAGCTTAAATTCTTTGGATCCTGTGTATACAGTGGGCAAGAGAAACCCCATGGGGAAACAGTTCTAGGAGCCTACAAATACACCTGCTTCTGTGGCCACTGGCGAGAGTAGACGGAGGAAGCAGCCTTAGATATAGTCCTCAGGGTCAGTTCTTCCCTGGGTACAGATGCATAAAATACAGTTTATTCCCAGTTATGAAATGACAGTGCCGGCAGCAGTTAGGAAGAAACATTTGAAAAAGAGAAAAATAGAGGAGATTACTTTTCTGTTAACTGAAAAGAAGAATGAAATAAATTGGGTTTAAAAGGAGGAAAATAAATACATTGCAAAGGATTTTTTTTGTCAAATATTTCCTGAGCATTTACGAAGTCTGAAAAATAGACGCGAGCTCTGGAGATACAATAATCAAGGGGACTAGGGAGCATTCTTTAGTCTCATGGGCTTCCTAGTCTAGTGGAAGGATTCAGCTGGCTCCCTAAGCTCCCCCCCCCTTTGTGTGTGTGTGTGTGTGTGTGTGTGTGTGTGTGTGTGAGAGAGAGAGAGAGAGAGAGAGAGAGAGAGAGAGAGAGAGAGAGAGAGAGAGAGAGAGAGAGAGAAACAGTGGAAAGACCTTAGAGAAATTAGATGAACAAAGCTCTCAAATTAGTTTGGCACCGTCTTAGGGTTACTTTACTAGTGCAATGAAACACTACATCCAAAGCAAGTTGGGGAGGAGAGGGTTTATTTGACTAAATTCTACCTTGTGATCCATCATTAAAAAAAGCCGAGGCAGGAACTCGAGCAGGGCATAAACTTGGAGGAGCTGATGCAGAGGCCATGGAGGGCGCTGCTCACTGGCTTTGCTCCCCATGGCTTTGCTCAGCCTGCCTTCCCATAGAACCCAGGACCACCTGTCCAGGGATGGCACCACCCACCATGGGCTGGGCCCTCTCCCATGAATCACTGATTAAGAAAAAAATGTCCTACAGGCCTGCCTGGAGCCCCATCTTATGGAGGGTTTTTTTTTTTTTTTCTCAATTGTGAGTTCCTCTTCTCAGATGACCGCAGTCTGTGTTTAGTTGGCATAGAACTGTCCAGTATAGGCTTCATTTTCAATGAAGTGATCACAAAAACACAGATTTAATTCTGCAAGGTTTATTTCCTCTCATCCTTAGATGACTGCTTGCCAAAACACAGTTCACACTTCTGCAGGAGACAGCTGGACTGCTGCCTCTCTCCCCGTTCAAAGATATTGTTCCTCACGTGTTGCTGTCTGGTGATTTCTTGGTTCGAGTCCATCTCTCCCAGTAGACTGTAAATCACCTAAGGTTGGGGGGCATGCCTTGCTAAACTCTGTTGAGCACAATGTAGCTCTGGGGTGAGATTTAAAATAAAAAAAAAAAAATCAAGATAAATGAGAAAAAGGAACAGATATTTTCTCAGTATCCTTACACTGAGAAAGGAGATGTGTCAGAGTTTTCTCTCACTGAATTTATTGGATCTTCTAAGTAAGGACCTTGGGCATCTAATATGTACAGGTTTGGGTTTGTCGTGGGCTCTGGTGTTGAGAAGACCCCACATGGTTCTGGTTCTTATGGAGCATGTGGTACAAAAGAGGAAAGTAATTTTATATATTAACGTAGAAGTACATCCCAACTCTACCAAGTAAAGAAGTGTCCTGCAGGGGTCGAAACAAAGGCTTTAGATAAGAAGGGCAGGAAGATGAGAGGTTGTGCTGCACTTTTGAGTGACTGTAAGAACTGCGTTTTATATTTCTGTCAGTATTCTTCTACATTAGTTTATGGTTTATACTCAAGATGCAAACTTTCTATTGGGAAAGGAACACAAGACAGCTCTCCCTTTAAATATTTTAGCTTCCTAGCCCAGCTCAGTTGCTAATACAAGACCCACTTTGGGGGTAAATAAACACCAGTCAATCATAGCTGGTATTCAGGTTCCTTCCAAAACTGGTTCCCAGTTGCCATGATGTTATCTCGTGTGTCAAATCCATTTTTTTTTCCACGGGTATTTTGGAGCTCTGCAACTGCTAACACAAGTACAGGGGTGTTATTCCTGCATGCTGAGAACTAAGGACAAGCCAAAATAGAAAAACGAGCATCAGGAATTCTCTCTGTGCTCCAAACTCCAGGCAGATTACTGTTGGAGGCTTATTAGAATAACATTTTTTTCTGGTTACATATCCAAGAATATAACTTGAAATAATTTCTCAGTATTAGATATGAACACTGGAGGAGAAAGCTGACCTTTCTAATACAATAGAACAATATTCTACTATTACATTGGTGTTTCATGGTGCCCTTTGGAATTTGGGGATATAAGACAGAAGCTGTGTCTCTTCTCTTCCCCTCCCCGCCTCTCCCCTCCAGTCCCTTCCCCCCACTCCTCTTTGCTCCTTCCCTCTCTCCCTCACTTCTTTCCTTTCTCCTTTAAGCCCTTCATTCCCACCTTTTCTATTTCCTCTGAATGGTGTCATGTGGACATCTGAACCATGATGCTAATGTTAATAACATACGTTATTGAGCATGAAACAGGATGGAGGCAAGATGGTGCAAAAAAAAAAAATGGTACAATAATCCTAGACAATGCTATTCACAGATACTTTATCACGTTAGAGAAACTGCTTATTAGAAAAATAAAGACCGCTTGCCACAATGGCTTAATGTCATACTTTAAAATTCAAAGCTATGATCTCCTTAGTCCTAGTCTGGTACTGGGGCACACACCATTTTAATGAAAAACATGAACTCAGTTGTTATGAATAAAGATAGCAAGGTAAGAAAGACATAATAATAATAAAAAAAAGAAATGAAGTATCAAGAGAAGAACTTAACCGCTAAAGCAGACACTCCCCCAAAGGAGTGCCCCATCTGTGCTTACCTTGTGAGCCACAGCTAACAGCCATGTGCAGATGTACTTCCTCTGTGCTATCTAAATCATGCATTCTCAATAGAGGAGAAATCACCCCCAGTGGTGAAAGTTGGTTGCACATGTGTAAAATTAGTTTTTGATATATAAAATTTGGATATATGTGCAACGTATAAGCAAATATATAGCGTAACTGTGGTATGAAAAACTCATAGGGTGGAAATTAGGGAAAAATGTCTAAAAAGGTTCTTTACTGGGAGAGTAATAATGAATCAGGTGGTTAATAAATACTGTCTTAGCGGTAGGCTCGTGCTGTGTAGAGAAGATAATTCACTTCTGGATAAGCTACCCTGAGATTTATGCAACAACATTAACTAGGAAATGACACTATGGGATAAGGCAAAAATAGCACTAAAACATTAGTGGGGCTTATGGCAAATAAGTAGGTTCATCAACAGATGCTAAATGTAGGCCAGACTCTCGGAATCGGAGACAAACGCAACAGGAGGTTAGAGAATCGAGAGCTTTCTTGTGTACATGGCAGGTAGATCATCTTCTCTCAGTCTTCTCTACTTAATCATCTGGCTGAGTTAGGGAATTATTTACATCTGTTGTATACCCAGGCTGGGAACATGTCACTTTGAACACTCTATGTTGGTGGACAGCTCACTGTTACAACGTCTGATCTCTTCAGTTAACCTGTGTGTTTACCAACAGTCGGCACGTTTGTTCTCTGAGTTGTATGTACCACTTGCATTTACTGGCACATTACTTTTTTTTTTTTTTTTTTTTCATGAGACGGCAGATCAACCAGTACATAGAAAACGAAACAGGATTGTAGCTTCTACAAAAAGCAAGTTGAATGTTTTATAAAGAGTCAGTATGAAGAATAGCCAAAATGGTTGTGTGCTTATTCTTAGCCATATTCAAACACTCTTGGAACAGTTAGATCTTTGGATTTAGATAAGCTTGGGGTTTTACCAAAGGATTATAAAAGAAGCAGAGAAAATACAGAGAATTAGACACACACACACACACACACACACACACACACACACACACACACACACACACACAGCAGTGAGTATAGTGAGGGTTATTAGACCTTAAATAAAAAGGAAACTGAAGAGTGTGAGAAACTGGAAATTCAGATTTAGAAGGGCCCTGGGGTAACTGAACTATCTGGGCTGTTGGGGGTTGTTATGCCTCTATAAGCTTAGGCTATGGACAAGCCTATAAGGCATTTACTTAATTAGTGATTGACAGGAGAGGGCCCAGACAATTATGGGTGGTACTTCCCCTGGGACAATAGTCCTAGGTTCTGTAAGAGAGAAGGCTGGGCAAACCATAGGGCAAGCCAATAAGTAGCACCCTCCACGGCCTCTGCATCAGCTCCTGCCTCCAGCATCCTGTGCTGTTTGGCTTCCTGCCCTGGCTGTTTTCAATGATGATGAATTGTGATCTGGAAGAGTAAGCAAAATAAACCCTTTCCTCCCCAGCTTGCTTTTGGTCATGGGGTTTCATCACAGCGGTAGAAGCCTTAACTATGACAGAAGGGCTGGAGGGAGGCAGCAGAATGGCCCCAAAATACAGTTTTCTGGGTGACAAGTCAGTGAGTGAGTGACACATCTGTTCAGAGGACAGAGAACATCTATTACATAAGATCATAATTGAAAAGTGCTGTGGGGGGGTTGCATCTGAGTGTGTGGGTTACAAATGAATATTGAGGGTTGAGAAGTCAGGCTGGGGCAGCAGGAACAAACTGGGGTCAGAATGCGCGAAAGCTGAGCAGGGGGAAGAAACTCATTGCAATGTGTCAGTGAGTTCATGAGGTAGGGCAGCTGTAGGCCGAGAAGGTCTAGGTGTTGAACTGAGGGTGTTTTCAGTTTTTTTTTTTTTTTTTTCATTTACTATTTGTAAATGTAAATTTCCAATGACCATTTGGCTGGTGTCTTTAGATATTTCTCAATGGGCTACTCTTTACTGATGTCCTGTTAGCACAAATTCATTCTCATATGAAGTTTTAGGCTTTGCGAAATTTATGCCTACAGTTATAAATATGGACAAATAGTCAACACATTAAACTATGAAAAGAAAGATGAAGCTCTATAGGGAACTAAAAAACAAAAGCCAAGTTTGTATCTACTTTCACTTAGAGGCAATGTCTCAGAAGCTTGTGTCCTGTAAACTTCAGATGTTATCTTTGTGTGCTGACCTGAATGCTCAAGATATTAGAATGTCACTTCTTCCAAGACATTAGAATGTCACTTCTTTAGTTCTGTGATTTCTTCCCCACTGAAATAAAAGTAAATGGTTAGCTCTGTCACTTCTACTTCCTGTTGGCTTACCACTTACTATTATTTATTGATTTGAAAAGAGATATAGAACTGTCACAAGTAACTGAGTGTGGGGGTGGTTTGATGAGGGTCTATTTCTTTAAACAGAACAATGTTGGCAGTCCAACTGTCAGAAGGCTGCTAGAGCAAAGCTGTAATGAGACTAAAGATCATTCTGTTTTGCATGAGACAGATGCTCAGTGACACCAGACTGGGAAGGTCCAGACTCTTCCTGTTGCATTTGGTCACTTATTTCACTGAGGGTTCTGGTAGTCAAAAAATGAGCTTCCCATGGAAAGACTTTATCTTTAAATTGTGTGTGTATGTGTGTGTGTGTTTCTATGACCTGATAGATATATAACTCTGGCTGGCTTGGAACTCCTTATATAGATGCAGTTGACCTTGAATTTTAAGTGATCCTCCTGCTTCATGCCCATGTACCATCATAATCAGCATCCTTAAAGAGATGTTAACAAAGGGACATTTTTCAGGACCATGGAAAGGGTTAATAGAACTAACTAGGGTATCAGAGGACCAGGGAGGTAGACAATGTTAGGAAGCTGTAACTTGTAGTATAAGGTTTCTGGCCCGGACTTTCCGGCCTAACCTCAAGGTCTAGGTCCATAGACCCTCAGTCCCACAGATGCTTCCAATAGTTTTAGGCTGATCAGCCTTAGGCCCAGGCATATAGCTTGCTAGCTCTCTACCTTTCATCTAACCCATGTCTCTTGTTCAGCCATGCGGCTGATACCTTTCTTTAGAGCAGCATAGTTGTCTTCTGCTTCTTTCGGCTTCTCTCTGGTGCTCTTCTGGCACTTGGCTCTCAGAGATTTTTTCAGTCTGGTAGCCCCGCCTACACTTCCTGCCTGCCTTTGGCCAATCAGCTCTTTTTATTAAACCAGTGGGTGCGAAAATTATTTACCATGAAACAATACAATACCCCTACAGTAACTGCTCTTAGATTTGAGGGGACCAGGAGAGTGGATGGAGAGGACCCAGCAGGAGCATTTTCAATGAAGATGGTCATACATCCAGAAAGATGGCTATGTAGAGGGTTGCCAAAACTTCCAAACCTAGTCAGTCAGGGGACAGATAGACAGGAAAAATGCTTAGGTCTCTCTGTTCCTACCCACAGGATCTCATGTAATTGATGGAATCCCACTGAAAGGCAGAAGTTCACGAATCCAGGACAAGTCACCCAGCATGATCAGAGCAAACCAAACATAGTAACTTCATCTCTTCAAGCCCCTAAAAGTCTACCTTTTAATTTTGAAAGCTTAGAAATCTGAATTTATTTTTCAAGACTAGGGTCTTGATACATAGTTCAGGTTGGCTTTGAACCTGTGATCCTCCTGTCTTGCCTTCTCCCCAATACTTGCTACAGCTGGGATTGCAGATGTGTGCCGCTATCTTGATGCAAAACTCCTTGTTTTTAAGCCACTGAGTTTTAGAGAAAGTGAGGTGAATAGAACAGGTTGGAAAATGACACACTGAATACCAGCTGGAAGCCAGATGATCAGTTTATGATTGATCAGTTCAGGTTGCAGGGAAGGGCTTAGTATAAGGGCCTGTGAATCTGTCAGAAGGACCCAGAATTCTTATCTTTCCCACTTAGACCTGGAGATAGCACCAAAGTATGTGGGAGAGCAAGGTCCTGAGAGAAAGCAGAGAATGTTTGTTTTCTCTTGGGGAGGGAAAATGTGGGTCTGCCTACTAGAACAAAGCTGGGAGTGTAGTGTTTGAGATGAACATTGTAATGGCATCTCTTGTCTAGGAGGAAAACGGCTGAAGCTGGGTCACATATGCCAGTTATTCTTCTCGAATGTACCCAGTAAAGAGGTCGTACGAGTTCCCTGGAGCAGACAAGTGAGAACATTGGAGACCTTTGTCGTTCCAACCTCGCTTTCTTGGGCCCTCAGGGTTTGGCACACTATGGATGGGAATAGACAGACAAGTAAGTGGTTGCATCCTAAGCGAGAACATGAACCATTGCTGGAGATGTTCTTTAAGGAAAGGGGTGTTTTCATTCACTCATCATGAGATTTTCACAGCTGACACTCTAATGACCCATTATTAACTGGGTTCTGCAGATGGCAAAACAGAAGCTTGGCAATGCTAAGGAGCTTGCTCTGGGTCATGGAAACTAGTTAGCGGCAGAGCTGGGATTCAAATCCAGACAGATTGGCTCCTAAGCTAGTGTTCTTAACTTCTTCCTATGTCACAGGCCTGCACTGGGGACAGGCCTATGAACAAATAATTACAGTGTAGTGAGTGAGGTAAGTGCTAATGGAGCAAGAGAAGTTCACTAAACAGATCTGAGAGTCAGCCATTTGTACGAATTTCCCTGCCCAGTGCCAGAAAAGAGCATCGCCCAGTCTCTTTAGGACATGTGACTATTACTTTAAACATAGCTTCAGATATGGAGGTCAACTCATGTTGCCCTGCTGTTCCTCTCATACATAACAGCACTTAAAATAATTTCTTCCTCATACCCTGGATCCTCTCCAAGAGGTTTGTTTCAACTTTTGGACAAGGCAGAAACAGGAAAAGGATGTGCTAATGTTTCCTGACTAGAAACCTAAGCTGGAAATATGGGATAACTTTGTAATTAAAATATTGTTAAGGTTCTGTGACATACATATGTATTTTCTCTATTTATATGTTATAATAGATGTGCTATATTATGTGTCATTGTAAATATGTATATAATGTTATCACAAACATCAGGCATATGGCTAGTTAAATCTTCACATTTCTGTGGTTTATATGTCTATGTTGAGTAAAGGTTGTTTATCAATATTTCTTATCGCAAATATTTTCTCTTTGCCACAACAGTAATAATTTAATAGCAGTATCATATGACCTCTGCTAATAGCACAAAACAAATTCACTTCTCTGCTTCATCCCTCCAAGAAGAACTTGTTTCCATGTGGTTCCCATTACTGGTTTGTCTCTCAGTTTATCTTTGAAATATCAAGCATCCCATGTATTTGGTTCTTATATTACTTGATATAAGAGTGTCATTAAGTTTATTTGGCCAGAATGGACACTGTAAGCAGGTGCTGTTCAGTGCTGCCAAGTGATGGCCTATTCATGCCAGGATATTAAACATATCCTGTAGTTTGGTGTAAACACCAGGTGGAATTCTAATCCATTCAGTACAGGACCTTCTTTCATTTCTCCTTAGTGAATGAAAATCTGTGGGAAGTCCCTGTAAGGGACTATCTATACCTTTAGAAGTCAGCAAGTTTCACTTCAAAATGACACAAGGAAAGAATTGGCCCAGTCACTCCCAAGCCTCCTCTGAACATAACCTTTTTCTTGGAACAATCCCAGAAGCTCTCAGAGAAGTCCCGAGTTGACACACTAATTTACTTTCTTTTGGTGTTTGGAGAAGTTCTCTTTTCCTTTCCAATGTTGAAATTAAATGGGAGTCAAGTCCCCGACTCATTGTTCAATGACTCTCTTATTATGAATGGAGGAAGACAAAATGAAACCAGATGACTCTCACAACCAGGGGGGCAATAGCTAGGCCATGGCCATTGAGGCAGAGTCTTTGGTCTACAGGATCAGAGGTGGGAGGAGAGCCTGCTTACACATCTGGCCAGCTGTTACCACACAGTTGTTCCCAGGGACTGCAGCCTGTTCTTTCACTCTGTGCTACACCAGTGTATCACATTAGCACAGGGGGTCTGAAGCACAGAGGAATTTGGGAGGCATGGTTACTACAATAACTTTGTAAGACAAGAGGTTACATCTTCTGACAATTTATCCATCATGAGATGAACTACACTGATTTTCTTTTCGCTCACGGTGACAGAATTTATGGGAACAGCCATGAAGCTATGTAGGCCATGTGACTATCTTTGGTCAGTGGGAAATAAGCAGAAATGCTGTAATTTCTAAGCTGGGACCTGAAAGAGAAGGGTGTAGCTACTTGATGGAAGGTAACTGAGTTCTGACTCTCCAGTTGACACTTTGAGTCCTGAGCTGCTCAGTTGCAGACTGTTGACCGAGGTAGAAAAGCACACCATTACTTTATTTATCTCCTATCAATTTGGGTGTCTCTCTGGTAGTCCCAACAGGCTTGTGTTGCAAAGTAGTGTCTTGGGAGTCCAGTACAATAGTGTCATGGGAACACGGCATTACATTTCCAACTCTTCTGGTTATTTATTTATTTATTTATTTATTTATTTATTTATTTATTTATTTATTTATTTATTTACTTACTTACTTACTTATTTATTTATTTATTTATTTATTTATTTATTTATTTATTTATTTTTTACAGATATTCTAACTTCTCTCACAGGCAGGTTGCTTGGGCTCTTCAAGGCTTTCTTTTCAGGGATTCTATAGTAAAAGAAAGGGGCATGATAGCTGGCCTCTGTTATAACAGGAGGTGGTGGGAATCTTGACTGTCCACCTTGACTCAAAAACTCTTTTAAACCAAACTCTTTAAACATTGCCACATTTCTTTGGCACACCCTAGGATGGATGTCTGTAAGGGCAGGATTGATTTCTCAGCCATGACTACAGTGTTTGAATTTGTTGCTAGGACATCTGTTGAATTTCCAAATTCTATCTTAGGAAAGAAATATAAATTTTTCTTTGATGCTACATTCTTCTTTAGGCATAAATACAAGGAAACCACTGTCTGTGGTGGCATGTTGGCAGAACTCTCAAGTGCAGCCTGGGTCCGGGAACCCACAGTCCAAGAATAAGGAACCATTTACGTACAAAATTGTTGGATTTGGAAGGGTGCTAGGTTTGGTATGCTCATGAAGCCACTGACTTACAGGGTCAAAGAGCTTATTTTTCAAGCAAGTATATTTCACTGTTTATGGGAGACTACCAAAATAATTATTTCCTGTGTGGGTCAGCAGGAATGAGGTAATCTCAAGGAAAATGTTCCATTGTGCTTATTGGGCTGGGCGGGGCAGTAAATCCAGACCTCCTTTAAAGAGACAGTCATTGTATTAAATGGTGAAGTCTGGTTTGTATATCTGTGGGAGAGAGGTTCACTTTTCTGTTTTATACTTTCAGGATCTCATAGGAGACAGCAAATGTGATTGTTCACATATATTTTCACGGTCTCATTTATTCTATTTATTCTTCTGTGAGTGCACTTACAAAGTGGTTTATTTACATACTATATCTTTAGAAAGATAATTCTATATGACCCCTATTTCCAGTAATTTCCAAGGAGAAATTTATTTTGTACTTGTCTGCCTTGAGCCACTTCAAATGTTTTATTTGCTGTATCTTCCCAACCTATACTAAAGAGCATATAGTAATGCCATTAACCACTTTTGGATGGATGAATGACTTTCCAAGGAAGCGGATTCCAGTGGAGGATATCTACCTCCATTCTGACCTGTCCTGGGACTGTAACTCTGGCTGGAAGGTTACCTTGTTAGCTAGGACTAGAATTTGCCTTCGGGTAACAAGCTTCATTATTCCAGAGATGAAGTTACTCTGTTTTTCATATAGCCCACCCTTGTAAGAACCAGAGAAGTAGACACAAGATTTTCCATACCCTGTGAGATATTGGCACAGAATGTTGAGTGATTATGACAAGATGGATCAGCAGGTGACAGACCATCAAACCAAATCAAATAGGATTCCACTTCTGGTCCACATACTAGAGGACTTTGGATATACACTGCCTGATATATTTCATTCTGCTATGCTGTAGGAGTTTACAATATGCATTACAGTTTATAGAGCTTCATATTATAGTAGAGAATGTTCACCCATTTTTTTTCTGTTGAGTGCCTATTGGATGTATTGGTGGTGGAATGCAGATGTGAACAGGCATGATTCTTATCTATAAGAGATTTAGCCTCTAACAGAGAAAATAAGCACTGACAAAAAATAGATGAAATAATTATAAATTATATTTATTTATGGAAAACAAACTACATGTTGATAGGGAATAAATGGAAATTCACAAGGTGTTAAAATAAGAACTGTCAGAGCAAGGTGTGCCCAATGGTGCAGTAGTGGCATGACTGCCATAGTAATAACCAACTGTTTCCTGGTTGGATTTGGGGCTTGTTTCATAGAAGAGAATTAATGCCTCATACTGTAAACTTGATTAAAAACCAGCCGTGGCTGGGAGGAGGTCTAGGGATAACCTATAAAGTTGAATGGATAATGATGTTGAACTGCCTCTAAAAATCTGTATTTATACCTATAAAAGGGTGCAGTCCTCAGCTTTGGCCAGAGAAGCTTCTCTTTTCAGTGAGTAATGTTAATGCAGAGGCTCAAAATTGCTTTAAGTAGCGAGAGTAAGTCGTTTTTGAGTGCTTGTCTCTAAATGGGAAATATAGATCATTCTTTCTAAGGATGTAAGAACATGGAAGTGGACAGGTGTAATAGGACTGGTCCACAGGGCCAAGGAAATTGGCTCCAATCAGTTGCCAAAGCAAGCACATAATGTACTTCCTTAAGAGCCAACCTAGCCTAGCAACAGCCACTGTCCAAGTTATTGATTGCTTAGCAACAAGTGTTGCCCAGAGTTCCTGATTGCTTACAATCTGCCTAGCATCAGATGCTGTCAGATCTCTTGATTGTGCCCAGCCAATGAGGGACAGCCACACAATATCATCAGATTGTTACATAGCCTGGGTCCTAGGAGGAAGGTATATAAGGCTCTCCCCATTGTTGAATAAAGGAGTTAGTCCTTTGCTTTTTAACTGACTCCCAGAACTGTGTCATTGACAGCTTAACTGATGCCCCTCCCCAACTGTTAGTACACAGCAACAGCCAGGGGCTGGGGGAGCTAAAAAAAAAAAAAAGAAAGAAAGAAATGCTATCTTGTGTGTATCACATGGCCACTCTACTCACAGATTAAGCAGCTGTGGTTACTTGCACAAGACCTAAACAAAGTGAAGATGTATTACATTATATTATAAGGCTGCTACCTCCACTCCTTCCTGAGGAGTTATTGGCAGTCAATGGTTGCTAGGAGACAGGCACTCACATTCTTCAGAGATGTAGCCACTGTAAAGTTAACTGTGATCTGGAAAATGTGCTTGCCTCATGCTCATGAAAGCAATCCTAATTAGACTCAATGATACATATCTCCTACCTCCAACAAACAAGAAAATACATAAAAAAACAAGAGGGAATAAAATGTTCCACAGAAATGGACAGGAGTTGTGAGAGGAGGTCATGGGTGAATGTGAATGTCCTGGTTTGCTTTCAGTTGCTGTAATAAACACCGTGACCAAAAGCAACTTTTGGAAGAAAGGGTTCATTTCCTCCTACAACTAGTCATCCTGAAGGAAATCAGAGCAAGAACTCATGACAGGGACCAGAGGCAGGGTCTGAGGCAGAACCACAGTGGAATGTTGTTTACTGGCTCCTCATGCCTGCTCAGCCTGTTTTCCTATAGAACTCAGATTGTTTGTGTAGGGGTGGTGCTAACCACAGTGGGCTGGGCTCTCCCACATCCATTATTAATTAAGAAAATGCTCATAGACTTTCCTATTGACAATCCAAAAGAAGCATTTTCTCAAGTGACGGTCCCTTTCCCCAGACTGTAGCTAGTGTCAAATTAACAACTACAACCAAAATTGGCACAGTAAAAGGGGACAAGAACATGGTATACATGTATAAAATTGCCAAAGAATAATATATATTTTAAATGAAAGAAGACAAATTAAAAGGAGAAAAAGTAAAAACAAAAATAATAATAATAAAAACCCAACAACAGCAAAAACTGCCAAGAAGACACAGCCTTGGGGAAAACTGCCAAGAAGACACAGCCTTGGGGAGAGCGAAAGGCATCACAGAGAGGAAGTCACTTACGTCGATGACCCGAGGGCTAGAAAGAATTGGTATGATAGAGGAGAAAGCAAAAGGAGACACATTGGCAGTGTCCTATGGTGTGAGGGGGTTGTGTGTCCTAACCGGGAGATGTCCGCAGAACACAATATGCAAAGGTACGTGTTGAATGTGTATAAACTTGGGGACTTTATTCCAATATCTAGAATGGAAGTTCTTTGGGTTGGAGAGATGATTCACGACTTGAGAGTGCTCGCCATTCTTATAGGAGGCCTGACTTTGGTTTCAAATACGCACATTGTGGGGCTTGCAGGTGCCTGTAATCCTAGTTCCAGATGATTCAACACTCTCTTCTGGCCTGCCTGGACACTCTCTACATACACATAAAAGTTAAAAAAAAAAAAAAAAAGAAACAAACAAAAAAAGCTTAAGATCCTCCCACTGTGGATTTAAATTCTTATTTCAGCTGAGTAATAGTGGTCAGAATGCAAAGTTGTTCTTCATCTAAAATGTAAAATAAATAAATAAATAAATAAAAATCAAGTCCTAGACATGGAACTGGTGGAGCTTGTGATTCTGCCTCAAGCGTCAAAACCATGGTGGGAGTTGCCATCCTCATTCAGCCAGTATTTGGAAATGGAGGCTTATGAGCACACTGAGGCTGAAGTGTGTAATGTTATTTACACTGTCTGCTTCATGATCTTTTAGTATAAAAACCATATGGGAAGCATCCTTGCTCATGGATGTCATTAGGATGCCTTCAGATGCCAGTTCTCAAATGATACAGTGCTTGGTGTGTGTGCGTGAGTGTATGTTTATTCTCCAAGTGTAGGTAAATGACACTCTGGTGGCTGTCAGATGTTCTGTCTTAACCAGGGCTTTTTAGCTTGGGGTCTATATAAACTTGGTTGGGAGGAAAATGACATCTTCTTCATTTTCACTATCCTCTCTAGCTGAAATTTAACACTGCGATGATATATTTAGGCAACGAAACAGTAATTTTAGCTTAACTTGTGACTTTGTCATCAGCAGAAATCACAGATATTTTCTTACCACAGTATGTTGGTGCAAAATATTCCTTTGGAAAAAAATTAAGGCCAGGTGTTGAAGTGTACACCTTTAATCTCAGTCCTTGGGGCTGAGATAGAACTGATGTGGGATCCAAGCTTGAAAAGGGTCTGAGGATGTTAGCTCAATGTTAAAGTACTTTTACATGCATAAGGCCTGAAGTTTGATCCCCAGCAATACACCCATTTCCCCACATCTCTACATCCCCACCAAAGCAACTATTGACCCTTCCCTCAAATATTTCAAAATCATGTTTTTGTTTATTTGGGTTTTTTTTTTTTGCTTTTTGTTTTGTTTTGTTTGATTTTTGCTAGATAGAGTTTCTCTGTGTAGTCCTGGCTACCCTGAAGCTTACTTCTTTGTAGACCAGGCTGGCCTCAAACTGAGAGATCTGCCTGCCTCTATCTCCCTAGTGCTGGGACTAAAGGTGTGTGTCATCATTTGAAGTGGCTGAAAACCATGTTTTAATAATTTAGATGGGTTTTTGATTTTACAATGATATGCGTTTTAGATGTTTGAAAAATATTGAGATAACATTTTCTGATGAGTAAAGAGTCCTGGATATAAAGGTTAAAAATAGGCTTAGTTACTGGGGATGTATTAGGGATGCTGCATTATCAACAAATTTCAATTTCTTATCAACTTCCATATGATATATTACTTTAGTTTGGATAGCAAAAAGGAAGAGATAAGAAGCACTTGTGAACCTCTCATATGCACAGATACCTCATGCACTTTTTTTCCAGTTTGTAAGCCAAGTCAGAGACTGATTTCTAAGAACTAGAATGAGAGATACATTTAGAGGCTAGACAGATCTGAGAGACTGTGCCCATAATCTCGGGTACAGATTGTACATTTCCACAGCTGTGTTCTCTAAGTAATGATCTGACAAAAGAACAGACATGGTTTTTTTTGTTTGTTTGTTTGAAGCTACGACCTCCAGGACCTGGACGAAGTTCAGCAGCCAGCCAGAGCCCTCCCAGTCTCCTTGGGCTAGAGTCTCAGAGTCCTCAGGGATTACATCTGAAGGCATAGTGCAAATCATTGTTCAGTCTGCCACTTCCCACTGCTCAGCCACCTTACAGATTCTATTTTTAGGAAGTCTGAATTTCTCAGCAAAGACAGCAACAATAGCAAGCCTGAGACGTTAACCGAATGTCTGAGGTGGCACCTTAAATTAATCACTATATCCTCACTGTCTTCTGATGAAATGAAAATGCTTCTATTTCTGCATTTTGGAGGGAGGGAGAAGACAGAGAAGAAATATTTGATCATGTCACCAAAGATTTTGAAAACCGAATGTAAAAATTAATAGACTTATTACCCATCACCCACCACAGTGTATGTGCTAACCAATCTCCCTCCCTCCCTCCCTCCCTCCCTCCCTCCCTCCCTCCCTCCCTCCCTCCCTCCCTCCCTCCCTCCCTTCCAAGTCTCTTGCAGCCCAGGAAGGCTTTGAACTCATGATCCACGGGAGTATAGGGATTCCATGCCACAGCATGTGACACCCACGTGCTGTTTTCCGATGACGTTCTCCGGTCAGCTTACACAGCCCAGTGGAAGCTTATTACCAAGCTGTGAATTAGAGACAAGAGTAAGAAGTCAAGGCATTCCCCAGCTTCCCCTAGATCACAGTTCCAGAGCTAGGAGAATGTGCCTGAGTTCTTTGTGGCCGTTTCCTAGGTCTTTTCATCGATAAAACGGACTAAAAGCTTCCACACAAGGCTTTTCTTAGATAATATGGGTGAACTGGAAAAGTGCCTGATCAATGCCTGTCATTCTGTAGTTTCTGCCTCCCTAGACAATGGATATTAAGAAATTGGCTTATGTTCTGGGCCACTTCCTTTGCTCCTTTGTGTCCCCACCCCCACCCCGAGACCCTCTCCTTCTCAGGCCTCTAATTTTCCTCTCTCTGACGTATATTGTTGTTGATTTGAAATTTGCTGCTTTTCTTCTCCCATTTAAATGCCCTTTCCACATTTCACATCTCCTGTGACTGTCTTGTATCTCATCCCATGGTTGAGGACCCCCCCCCCATTTTTCATCTCCCCCTGACTGTCTTGTATCTCATCCCCAGTGTTGGGACCAACCTTACTCCGTGCCTTGTGCTAGCTTAGTGGTAAAGACTCTGTCCCAGGGGCAGCATCCATGGTTTCCCAGCAACATCTATGACTGGCAGAGAGATTTGCTGAATTCTGTGATGTGTGTTTTCTGCTCAGCAGTCTGACCCCTTTGCCTTTCTTGGTCTTTCTTACTTGATTTAAAACTGAATTAGCAAGTGGAAGACAGGAATTTATTATCTTTTCCAAACCCCCACAGTGTAAAATTGCCAAGATTTAAGGGGCAGGTAGGGAGGAGTAGTGTGCAATCTGACCTGAGTTTACAGCTTCCTGCAGCCCTCAGCTGGGGTCCCCCGAGTGCCACTGCCTAAGTCCTACCTTCCATTTCCACGCTAAGAGCTCTCAGAAATCAGGTTGGACACAGAGCTTAAGGCCATTGATATCAGTCATTTGAAGCTGACGCTCTAAACACTGGATCTATGATGCTGATGCCTTCTATGTCCGTGACAGAGAAGCAGGTGTGTGTGCTGTGCCATCTGGGGAGGCTTCTTCACTGAACTCAGTTCAGAGAGGAAGCTCTAAACAAGGCGTGAAAGGCCATGGTGACGAGCCTCCACAGCTCAGGCTTGCCTTCATATCTTTGAGGGTCTACAAGCAGGCCAGGCAGCTTCAGGCTTCTATTGGGAGTATGTACTGTTCCTGAAAAGTAAGTTCACCTCCTCCTGACCGTGGTCTGGACATTTCTGTTATTCTCCACATCATGGTGATGCTGCCCACACAAGGCTCCCAAGGTAATCTAGGGGGGCTTTCTTTTCTTTCTTCTTTTTTTTTTTTTTTTTTTTTTTTTTTTTTTTTTTTTTTTTTTTTTTTTTTTTAGGCTTAAATTCTTTGGAGATAAAGGAATTCCCTTTATCTTCCTTGAATACTCCCTGAGCTAGTCTATTGGGTGAATGAATGCATTTTAATATTCTTAGTCCCCCCCCCCCTTGCTTACAATTCAGCTACACAACTGCAGTTTTTTCAGAAGACACCTGAGAATAAAGGTCACACTATGAGCAACAGCAGGAGAAATCAGCCCAGAGTCAGCTCCCTAGGGCGTGAGGTTTCCCTATATATATTTCTAGTCTCCATCCTGCATCTGTAATGGACAGAGCTTGGTGCCAGGCACGCCAAATCTGAGCAGCCTGAGCTATCCCGGCAGCAACATTCTGTGAGCACAAAAGTAATCTGGAGTCGTTCTTGAGGCAATGTGTAGGAGACATTGTATCTACTGTTAGTGGTATGTGTGTTTCTAGACAAACACTAGATTCACCTGGACCGTGCCTTAGTTCTTAAGAGCATTATCCCATTTTTGCGCTTTCTTTAAGAGACAGGGTTTCATTATGTAGCTCAGGCTGGCTGCAAACATTGTATAGACCAGGCTGTGACCCAAACTCTTGATCCGCCTGCTTTACAATGGCTTCTTTATTCTCTTCTTCCCTTCCCAAGTACCTCCCCTTCCTGTTTCCAGAAGAAAGCACATAATTTTCTCATGTGTACCTACGGGAAATTAGTAAGACTCTCTCTTGTATGCACACATGTATATGTGTATGTGTGTTTATGTGTGTGATGTTAATTAAGCATGGTTACTTAGGAAGAAAAGAACACTGCTTTTTTCTAGAAAAATTAAGTATTAAAATTTTGAGATGCTTTTAGCTCTGTCCTACATTGGACACATAGCAAGTACTTAATAAACTTTAGCCATAAATATGACAATTAATTATTAGTAATAGGATCCAGCTCTTAAAGGCAGGCTGCATTTATACTGCAATCACAGCACTGGGGAGGGAGTGCACTGTCCTGGCCCTGCATTTCCCATAGGAAGTAGGGATTGTATATGTTATCTGGAGTTCATCCAAACTGCCTTTGGGACAAACAGGATAATGTGTTCGGAACAGAGTTCAACAGCTGTTACTCTTCTGTGACATTCCGAAAAGTGGACAGATGTGTTCAGATTGACCCTCCTTCATTCAGTGAGTGTGGGAACTTGTGGGAAAGGGTAGGGGATGGAGCCGCAGAGAGATGGGGAGGAGGAAGAGATTCCCAGGGGGGTCAGTAACATGAACGCCACAAAGCACAATGTTGGAGCTAACAGCTTTATTTCCTGGGGGTGCTGCTTTAAGCAAGGCTTCAGAGGAGAAAGAGCCATAAAAAACTATAGCAGTGGAGGAGGAAGCCAGAGCATGACATTTTTTCCCAAGAGGTGGCCTGCTTACCCTCCTGTTGATTGCATGGTCAGGAATAGAAGAGGGTCAGGTCAGGCTCAGTACAAAAAGCAGAGTGAAATACACTCTTTACCTTACCCTCCAACTCCCCAGCATATTTAATTACTATTTTGGGCTCCAGAAAATATCCAAATACCCCAGTTCTTTGTTTATTTGTTTTTTTTTTTAATTGCAAATCAGCCAGACACAGGACACTTACTGCCTCTGTGTCTTGCTTGCCAGGAGGTAGGTGAGGCTGTCTTTAGAGGGACCTCAGTGAAACCATCAGATTTTCAGAAGTACAGAATTTTGTAGTCTGTACACTACATATAGTCTACCACTTCACTGATTAACATCTGCTTAGTGAATGATGTCACATATGTACGTTTACCCTGTTGTAATGGCATAGCAGTTGTCTGGAGACAGCACACTTTCTCTATGCTCAGAATGCTACACCCCCTTTGTTTTTCTCAGACTGACAAGCACATAAACCTTTTATAGAGCCCTGTTGTCTGGGCTCATGATATATCTGTCGTGCTGACAGTATGTGAGTTCTTTGTCTAGTTAGAATAACTTCCTTTAAGATGATGTCAAGATGGTACAGGTTTTGTGTAGTAGTGGGGGTTTCTTGGTCCCCGGCGGCCAGAGGCCAAGACCCTGCCGCACCAGACCCCTTAGCCACCCGCTGCTCAGGCCCCCAGAAATGACTCAGATGCTTATATTAACTTTATGCTGTTTGGTCTATGGCTCAGGCACATTGCTACCTAGCTCTTACATCTTAAATCAGCCCATTTATCTGTCTGCCATGTGGCCTGTGGCTCACCTGTGCTCCTTATATGTTGCTCCTTGGGTGGCTTGCTCAATCTGCCTGACTCCGCCCTGCTCCTCCTACTTCTTCTATGGTGCCTGTCATGGCCCAAAACAGCTCCTTTATTTAAAGATTGAGATTCACAACATACAGAAAGGCAGTCCCACATCAGCTTTGCTTTCTCTGTTATTAGAGTCCACATGAACATAAGGTCAGCATGGAAACACTGAAAACCATGCCTTCTGGACTAAAGAAGGAAGGAATTCTGAGCAGCAATTCTCAGCCTGTGAATCGAGATCCTTTGGGGGTCTCATATCAGATTATCTTGCATATCAGAAATTTAAATGATAATTTGTAACAATAGCAAAATTACAGTTATGGGGTAACAATGAAATAATTTTATGGTTGGGGGGTCACCACAGCATGAGGAATTGTACTAAAGAGTTGCAGCATTAGCAAGGCTGTGTGGTGATATATTTTATATTTAATAGAATCAGCCTGTAATATCAGAGGACAGAATCACCCATAGTCAAGCATCGAGGGTCAGAGAGTGGTGACTCATGCCTTTAATTTCAGCATGGGAAAGACCGAGTAGTGACCTACTCCTGCCTTTAATCTCATAACTCGGGAGACAGAGATCTTTCTGTGTTTTTGTGGGTTCAAGGCCTAACTACCAAACAGTAGTAGCCCATACTTTTAATCCTAACTCTAGGATTATGATGCAGAGTTGAACCCAGAAGTGAAACAACTGGGTGAAGAAGATATTTAAGGCAGGCATAGGCAGACATTGAGGTGTTCTATAGAAGTGACAAGCCAGGCTGAGAACTCTTGAAGATAGCTTTTACCCTGAGAAGTTGGCTGGGTGAGGATTGACTGTGGTCTGTTTCCTCTCTTTAATATTTCAGCTTTTCCCCAATATCTGGCTCTGACTTTTTATTACATATCAACTAGAATTTGCGTTTCAAGGCTAAGAACCACTTCTTTAGAGTCACATTTAGCAGAAGAGCAAACCAAGGCAGCTGTTTTGAGTTGCATTGTGGGCACATTACTTATCTAAGCTTTTGTTTCCTTAATGGTAAAATGGAGATAATGATGCTCCTGACCTCCTGGGGTGGTGAGGATTAAGTGAGGTGAAGCATGCACAGTGCTCAACACGAGGCAGCTGGAAGCCTCTAATAAAATTTAGCCACAGCTTTTTATCAGTGTGATAAGCCTACCTCGCCAGGTGGCCAAAGTTTAGGTAATTGCTCTAAGAAAAATCTACCAATATTGTTTCATGTAATTCTAGTTAAAAACCTCCTAAATTGTTCTTGCAAAAGTTCTTTAATGCTAGCTTACTCAGTGAGATGAGATAGTCAGTGGAGAGGCATTTTCCTGCTTTTAATTTCTTTGGGGTTTAGCATAATTTTCTTTGCAAGACTTTGGTTCTGCTGGTTGGTGTGATAATATCTACAACTTTCTGAACTTCACCATTATCATTTAAAATACATTTATTTTAGGTTCTGATAGCTGGCATAATACTATAAAGCTCAAAGAATCTCTGGTTTCACTATTTTCCTACAACCACCACATGAGCATTCGAACCTCTGTATTACAGGAGGAGCTGTAGGTAGAAAGAAAAACAAATAGCCAAGTTTCCAGCTGGAATCCAGATCTTGTTCCCTGTGCCAGTACAGACCTTCTTACTGATCACTTGCAGCTTGGTAGCTATAACTCTTGGAAGCTTTCAAGGATACTTTGTAGCTTCTACTTGTATGTGATAAAGCTACTAGAATGTCCAAGGAGAAGGACAATGCTAGTTTCCAAAGCAGAGTTCTGGAGGAATCCACCCTATGTAGTAGAGTGGGTTCTCATAAATAGACCACAGGTATATTTAATGATCTGTTCTGACTGATCCAACAAACATTTATTTAGCTTCACAAGCAGTGTGAAATGAAGACTAAATTTATCTCTATCTTAAGGGGGGAGGAGATTCACACGCTGTGTGGAATATGAGCAACATATTGTGTGAGATATTTTTAATGTCTATTTTATATAAGAGAGATTGGAGGCTGGAGCTCCCTCAGAGCATATATCCCCTAATTCTGTACAACCTCAAATCCTTAGCTTTTTAGCTAACAGAATCCTCAAGCTCACTAAATTTCCCTTCCTGTATCCAAATTGGCAAATCAAGTCTTGAGTGTGTGTCCTGTGTAGGAAACCACGAGATTTCCACAAACCATGAGGGACCCAGAGAGGGCCCCAGAGAGAGGGGAAGGGGCTGTTGAGTGGCTAAATGGAACTCTGACTCTGGCTGCAAGGCAGATGATTTATGAAGGAAGCAGGTCTTTGAGACTCCTACTCTGTTAAAGCACATCACAGGGTAGAGGAGCAGACAAGAATACCATGTTGAGGTTCTAGCTCAGGATAAGGTATGTTTTGCTCTACAGTATTCTTAGTGTCTGGCGTTTAAGAATCCAGTCAGGAGAAAGACTCCACCAATGAGAGTACCATATAGAGATATCCACGATTGCAGCCATCCCATCCCATATTGATGGGAAGATCAGGAAAGTCATAGGGGAAGGGGGTTGTTTCACTCCTTTTATTCCTTCATTCAATGTCTTACTGAGCATCCACTGAGTGCTAGACATGGGGATATAGGGATGCAGCTGTGAATGACAGGGATGTGGATTCTAGCCTCATCTTTATATGGTGCTGGAGAGGCTTTCGACAAATGACAACAGATACAAATATGTGGGTACTTTGTGTTATTACGTCATGCTGGAAATGATGTGATAGAGCTTATAATAAGTAGGGAGATGAGGTTTGCAAGGTTTGAAAGTGGTGGTGGTGGCGGCGGCAGTGGTGTGTGTGTTGGTTGGAGAAGGTATGACTGAAGGGGTCCTATTTACTCTAAACTTGAAAGGAGTATGAATTACTTAGATAGACTGGAGAGAAACATACTAGCCAGCCAGCAATATGTGGAGAAAGCTCGAATTCATTTCCACCCTCTTCATGGCTATGACCAGGTTTACTTCCTGTTATGTTTCAAAGAACGTGCAGAATTTAGTCACCTTTTCTCTCTCTCTCTCTCTCTCTCTCTCTCTCTCTCTCTCTCTCTCTCTCTATATATATATATATATATACATATATATATATATATATATATATATATTTTCTCCAGCAAAAGCTGTGCCTAGAATTTGGATACATTAGTTGACTGATTAAAGTGATTTACTTCACCACTATGTATATGTTCTTAATTTTCAAGAATGTGTAGACTTACGGTACCCGGAACTGTTTTAGTAAAATACTGACACATTTTAATGAAGTTTTCAAGTGGTATTGGGATCATTCTCCTCTACTTGAATGACTGTCGTTACTGATAAGATTAAGTGTTAGACATCAGCTGAATGATATTATAATCATTTTTTTATCCTGAAGAAATCTTTGATACCAGAGGAAGTTAACAGTTACACATTCAGTATAGTGTAGTGATTTGGTTACATAATAGCAGCTCAAGTTAACACCTAGATTCTGGTCTTGGTCCCCATTATTCTTGAGTCTCATTAATCCTCACTGAGATCAGCGGTCTCTTCTGCAAATGGGGATGGTGGTTACATCTTCCCGTTGACTATCAAATGTTGATGTTCTTATGGTGCTCAGCTGGGCTACAGACATATTTATTGATTCATATTTTTTTCAGACATACAGCAGGGTAGCTTTGTATATTGATAGGGTTAAAATTTCTTATTTTATCTCGGTCAGTTCTGCTTCTTAGGATTATATGAATACCATTGAGTCTCAAGAGCAAATATGAATTGACAAATAAGATAGCTTGCTTTTAGTAAAGAGGAGATCCTGTGTGTTCAAGGTGATATGGCCATAGAGTGTTTCTCAGTGTTATACATATTTTTGAAAGGGGAAGGAACAAATGTCAGCTGTCAGCTTGTGTTTCTTTTTGCTCTATCAGTTCATTGATAACAGTCAGTGCACAGAAGGCTGTAGAGACGACTCAGCAATGAAAAGATCTTACTTCTCTTTCAAAGGATCAAAATTTGGTTACATTTCCCAGATCAGGCAGATTACAGCTGCCTGTAACTCAGGCACCAGGGGAGTATGACACCCTCTCCTGGCCTCTGAGGGTGCTTGCACACATGTGGCATACACATAGAGTCACATATATAAATAAATAAAATAAAATCTTTTAAAAAAAGAATTGAGTATGCTTAATTACTGTTTTTTTTGTTGTTGTTTTTTTAAATCTGGGTAGGTCACTTTACGCAAGGATTCAGCCATTCTCTCTGTGCAATAGAGAAGTCAAACCATGTGAATGTGCTGTTTCATACCCATGTAAGCTTGGTTCAATTAAACATCATCATATGTGTAATTTGAACTAGATGCTATTTCACTAAGTTAATATTCTTGAGAACAACATTAATTTACATTTTATCTTTTTGTTATAAGTCCTAGAGTACTGTGGCATACATATGTGTGTGTGTATATATGTATATATTTGTTATAGACCATAAAGTACTGTGGAACACATGCACTCTGCAACATTCTAAAATAGAAAGGGAATAAGGATATAGGGGACAAATTAAAAATCATGCACAAATTAAAATGATGTTTATAGAGGAAAGCTTCAGGACACTGGAGCAGGCAAAGACATTTTGGAGAAGACTTCAAAAGCAAAAAACAGGTGAATGTCACTATACTAAACTTAAAAGCTACTAGGGAAATAGCAAAGCAAAGAAATCATCTATGGAATGTAAGAAAGATTAGCAAAATACATATCTGATAAAGAATTGATATCTAGAATATATAAAGGGCTTCAAAATGTAATGGAGAAAAATGTAAATAATTGAAATTAAGAATGAGTTTTTGACTTTGCTAGACATGTCTCAAAAGAAGGAAGACATGGTAAATGGGCAGCAGACACAGACAAATGCTCACTATCATTAATTATCAGAAAAGCATAGATCATGGCTACAGAGAGGATCTCCTAGTACAGTCAGAACAGCTGCTAAAAAGAAGAATGGTAAATGGAATTACCGTATGATTTGGCCATCCTACTAATGGGTGCATATCCAAGGAAACTAATTAAATCAGCAGTGAAAGAGATAACTAGACTTCAAAGTACACTCATTGCACTACTATTCACACAGAGGAGGTATGGGAACAGCCTAAGTATCTCTTCATTAATAAATGGTTGAAGAGAATGTGGTACACATAGATCCAATGATGAAGAAGAATGAAGTGCTGTCATGTGGGTAGAAATGGAGAACACTACATAAGAGAAGTAAGTTAGGGGGCTGGAGAGAAGGCTCAGTATTTAAGAACATTTGCTCTGGCAGGGAACCTGGGTTCAATTCTCAGCACCTACACTGAGTAGCTTACAACTGTCTATAACTCAAGCTTCAAAGGCTCTGTCATCAATTCTTCAGGGATTTGCACTCACATGTACATACACACACACACACATACACACACACACACACACACACACACACACACACACACTTTAAAATCTAATAAAACACTGATTGCCTTGAACTAGGGTAGAACTGGGTATTGTGGTCCACGTCTATAATATCAACATTCAAGAAGTTGTATCAAGACGATTACATATCCTGGGCTACATATAGGGCTAACCTGAGCTACATATAAAGACCCTATTTAAAAATAATTGAGAGCAGAACAGTGGTTACCAAAAGTTGGGGGGCAAAAAGGAGAGGAAAGGTCAGGGAAAAAGAGTGGAAGTTTGGTTAACAGGCACTAAGCCGCAGTCAGATAAAAGCAAGAAGTTTTGGTGTGCTACTCCAACATAGGATGGCTGTATATAATGCAATGAAAGGTTAAAGCTAGAAAAAATAGAGTTTAAATATTTTGATCATGAAAAGATGATAAATGTGGCAGGAGATGGCTAAATTTGTAAGGCATTTTCTGTGTAAGCATGAGAATCTGAATTTAGATCTCCAGCTACCATGTAAAATCCAATCCAGTATGGCACATGTCTACACTCCAGTGCTGTATAGCCAGGAAGGAGTGGATATAGGTGGATTCTAGATTCAGTGAGTGACTCTGTCTCAACAAATAAGGTGGAGGGTGACATCAGCCTCTGACTTCCATACCCACAAGCACAACCACCTGCACACACACACACACACACACACACACACACACACACACACACACAAACACACAGACACACACACAAAGAGAGAGAGGAAATATTTGAAGAGATAATGATTAACCTGATTTAAACATTTAAAAATGTATAACTATATCAAAACATTATATGGTATTCCATTAATATGTTTAATATTTAAGATTTATGTAACCAGCTAAAACTTAATAAAAACACCCTTATCATATAGAAATGCATTTGAAATCAACAAGTGACAACATGTATCTGTTGAAAACTATAGAGAAAACTACATAGAAATTTCCTAATATTAAGTATTTTTATCATTGTGGTAAGAATATAGGTAAACTTTAACGTTTAGATTTTTATTTTATAGCTCCTATTTTCATAGACAGAATAAAAAGCAATCACTCTTACAAATATACACAAAATCACAAATGAGGCTTGCTGCATGAAGCTCAGATGATCAGGAAATAAAAAATAATTAGCAGGAAAGCTTTGAAAAGGTTAATGAGTATAAGACATCCACAACCACAACCTAGGGTACTTATATAAAAGCCAGGCTGTCAGGAAAGTTGCTGAATATAGATGCTGGCCAGTGGGGTTCAAGGAAGACTCCAGAAGAGGAATACGGAGTTGGCCATGCTGGTGCACTAGCCCTGTCTACCGAAAGCCAGGACCTGGGAGAGGTGTGGTAGGCTATGGAGGATCTGCTATGCCTTTGTGGAGCATCTTCCTATGAAGATTTTCGAACGGTTCTTTGAGGGACACAGAGAAAATGAGCAGCAAGGGGATTTTAGTAGCCTTCCTGGTTCCCTAAGAAAATATGGTGTTTTTAATGACTTCCTCTTTGCTCTGGAAACTTCTACAGATGCTCCAATGCCTGGGTGCTTAAACGCATTTTTGCAAAGTTTATAGAAATGAGTTGTACATACATTCCATAGGGTTACCTTAAGATCATCACAAACACTAATTCTGTAACATATAGAATTTTAACACTTATGTAGAAATCTCCCAACTCCCCAAATAACCTTGTTTGGACAGCCTGTCACTTCCTGTGAGAACTTCTCTTCTGGGCATGGTCTTCTTCTTTAGAATGTCCTGTTTGTCATTATACACCCTAAGCCTCACCTTTCACAACACTGATCCTCACCAGCAACTAACTCTCCTGAGCACATTATCCTGACCCTCTTCTCAGCGACAAAAAAAGAGAGACTTGTCGCTAAAAGAAGTAAAAGTCTAGTCATCAAAAACAATGTTATATCCTGTGTGAAAGTCACGAAGCTTTGTGGTTTGAGTTCCTTGGTCATGTGCCCTGTGGATGACAGAGAGTCAAAGGCCTTGGCAGGTGTGACTTTAGTTCACATCACACTCTGCTCTGCTCAAGGAGGGGGGGCTGCGGCCCTGACCTTCGTTAGGACAATGACATTCAGGCTGCTGTTCTTGACTCTCAATTTCTTCTCCTCGGTTCAAGTAACAGGTAAACCATTTTTAATCTCATTTCTTTTCTAATTCTTTTTACTCGTGTTCTTGGGAACAGCTTGGTTTATCGTAAAATTGTAGTGACCTATGAAACTTGAACACATTTAAAGTGTTTTGCTCCGAATGTGTCAAACTACTGTTTAGAAATGAATCCTCATAATACAGTCTATATACAGTGTTTTATCAAAAGTTTTTTTGGGAAGAAATAGAATTTTACTTAACAACTGGTTGATACTATTCCAAGAGTTTTTACCTTCTATTCCGAATTTTATTTTTTAAATCCTAGAAAACTACAATAAGTATACCTACTTAAGTTTTTAAGGCTTTGGATTAGCTTGCCTGGGTTCAGATCTCAGAGTCAAGACTTCCTAGCTGAGTTTGGGACTTGTATTTAAACTACTTAAATCTCTGTAAAATGGGACCCTTAGTAAAAATATCGCTTCAATTTCATATTGAGAGAAAATGAAATGACTGATGTGAAATGCTTAGGTTACTTACTACTTGGTCAGCAAGTGTTGACTTAAGTACTGCCTGAATTTAGTGAGTGCCGGGAAGATTCTGGTTTAAATGCAGACACTAGTTCAAATACTGTTGGCTGAAACATGTTTATTTAGGTTAAAATCCTTCATAATTCCAATATCAATGGCAAGAAGGCTGTGCCTATCAACCAGAAAGCTCTCCCTCTGAGAAACATCCGATGCTCACAATTAGGAGGTGCTTATTGTCATAAACTCCCTTCCAGATGAAGAGACCATCTTTTGGAAGCCATCTACTGAAGAGAATGTTCAATAATTTCCCCAGAAGATGCAGGTCCCGATATTGGCTGCAGATTTCAAATTGCTTTAGTCTGACTTGGGAGCCAGTGCCCTTGACCAGAAATGCTCTTCCAGCTAGCATAAGATTTGTATTTTTACAGACTCAGATAAATCCCAGGTTACATTATCTCTAGAGGTCATAGTCCCTTACTAAAGAGATAGATATATTTGCTGCTGGAATAGAACGAGGTACCACTCAGTTTGAAACTGGAATGCAAGGAGTCCATGGATGTAATTAGATAATGACATTTCTCTGGAAAAGATGCATTATGAAACCAGTTAGTAAGCTATGAAGATACTTCAGTTTTCTTCTTGTTCATTTTGACAGTGCAGACTGCATTATTGGTCGGTGTTAGTCTTAAATACCATGAATGCTCACCCGAAAGAATATCATTTCTAAATGTGAAGAAACACAATAGTTACCCACAGATGTTACCCACCTTCTTCTGTTGTTTGATGTGCCAGCGATCATGAGTTGAACTTATTTATACAAAGTGTTGCTGGAATGCAAATCATGACCTGGTGGTAAGTTGTGCCCTCGTGTCTGGCAACACACATTTAGAGCTAAAGAATCTTTAAAACGTATGTTGAAAAAGTTTTTAAGCTTCATGTTTAAGGAATCTTAAGTTTTTTTTCCTAAAGAAATAGTTAAGACATCCTAATTTATTAGATAGTAAAGCCTTATCATGATTGAAAGCTGTTCAGCATTGGTAGTTGTGCACAAAATGCTTTTCGGAAGCCCTCTGAACAACCATCTGCTGTAAACTCATTAATTTTCTTTGGAAACTCTCTTGGTTGGACTCGAAGCTTTGTTTTTCCTTTAGAACCTTTATTAGGAGACTAGTTAAAAGAGAAGATGGAATGTTCAAACATGCAGACCATTGGTTTTATTTGCCTTAAGATGTGTTTACTTCTTGGACACCAGTTTATTTTCCTACCAACTCTGGATTTGATGCTATAGTGAAGTAGAATAATGGTGTATACATTATATACATATACATATATAATAATATATTCATATATGTAATAATATATTCTACTTCACTATAATGAAGTAGAATATGGTGGAGGTAGAGAGTCCATTTTTGAAGTGTGCCTTCCAGTAAGGAAGAGAAGGCATATAATTACTACACGTAAAAATGTATGACCCAGGCAAAACAGTGCAAAGCCTTTTGTGTATTGTTTGTCTCTCTCTTTATGTTCACCCCCTCTTAAGAAGCATAGGTAAGGAAAGTCCCTGGTCAGATGTTATTGTCCTGAGCTGGGGATGTTGTACAGTTGGCAGAGCGCTTGTCTAGCATACATGAAACCCTGGATTTGATCCCACCACAGCATAAACCAGGCATGGTAGCACATTCCTGTAGTGTGTGTATGCATGCATGCATGCGGTCAGGTCTTTATTTTCATTAATTTCTAAGTTTGGTTCATTAGCTCACAGCATAGATCAACATACTTATTCGATGATGGCTAAGTCTAACCCAGTTCTCATGTATTGGGTGATGTTGCAGAATGATCTTTAAGGCTCAATCAAAGGAGTAAGATATACTAAAGTTTTTTATATGAATATTGGAAAACGGTGCTACTGAGATTTGAAGACATAAATTTTTGGACTTTAGAATGTGAGTCTAGCCTATAGCTGCAGGGTCCTGAGAGCAAGAACATCTGTGTCCCATGGTAGGAGTGTATTGGTTATATATATTTTTCTAGCCATTTTTTCCCCGGTAAACTGACCACATAGTATGGAGCCTAAAATCAGGAAATATACTTCTTCTCTGTGGGGTGTTTTTTTTTTACTTGTTCTAAATCTTACCTGATAAACTATGTTAAAACGGCCAGTTCGAACCATAATGGTTTCTACAATGATGGTTTCTACTGCTCATCACTCCTTTTCCTTGGAGAGGCACAGTAAATCACTGACATTTGATAAAAGGTCACATATACAAGGAGAGCAATTAAAACCTCTATCTCTGCTCAATCTTTGGCTAACGATTTCCTCTAATGCAGATGCACAGAAAGAAACCATTGACTTTTCATGGTGTGCATGAGTTAAGTGTTGCTGAGGCTGGGCTTGGGAAAGTGAGATAAAAGGTGGACAGTGAAGAATTCAGTGCAATCCGCAGGCCCTGCCTTTATACAGCTTTTAGTTCTCGATAGCCAGATTTTCTGTCCAGTTGTTTTGTCATTTGAAGTAAAATTGGTAGCCATTTCCAAAATCCAGAACTTGCAAGCAATGTGGTCCATGCCCTTGATTAATACACTATCTTTTTAGTTCTTCTCCACCCTTTTAAAGGCAACCCATCTAGCAAAGACTTTAATAGCAAGAACTGTTAAAAATTAATATCGATTTGTCAATTCCAAGAAGTAGAATGAGTCATCACATAGCCAGATCAGAAGAGATGAATCTGTGACTGTAACCGTGAAGAGCTCACATGCAAAGTTTTGCTAGCGGGGGAAGGACTGTCACTGTCCCCTTCCTTCCATACGGGCTCTTCTTTTCAGCAACTTATTCTTTCTGTTTTCACCAGTGAAGAAATCTCCCGTGATTACCGTTTGATTGCTTGTCACGCGTGGATATATTCTTTTCAGTATTTCTTGTGTGAAGGAAGTGGAAAAAAAAAATCATGCCACCAATATCCCAGAAGAAAATTTCATTTGTGGTTTATCATCTAAAAGCTGTAGTACTTCATGCTAATGGGGACATGGGGTTCACTTGTCTAGAGACCAGAAGGCTGGTGGTTCCCGTAAATAACTATTGTTTCATAGCAGGTGGTTCCCTGGGTAAAATCTTTTCTCCTTCATCTCGGTTAAATTATACTTTGCTTTTTGCTTTAAGAAATTTATTTACAGAGGCTCGAACTTTTCTGCCAAGAGTTTTACTCAAACTTGGGGACAGATGACACTCTGGGTGCTCTTGGGACTCACTGAGGGATCTCTGGCTTTTTTAGGTCATGTGAGGCTTTCTTTGGACTCCTTTGGTTAGTGATATGGTTATTGCACAACCAGCCACCAACACCCACCCACCCAACCAACCAACCAGTTAGCCAATCAGAACAGAGGCTCAAAACAACAGAAGTTCAACCTACCCAAAGCTTTCAGGAGGAGTAAGTGGCATCGGCAAGGGGAAGGGACATTCAGGCCTCAGGGGGAAAAATCACCAAGTAGGTTTTCATGTTTTTGCTTGTGACACTCAAGTTTGATGACCCCTGAAGAGAGGTTTGCTGGATGGGATCAAGAAGTCCCCAGTTTTTCGGCAGAGACTTGGGAAAAGAGTGTTCTTTGTCCCGAGTGATTCAGAACTCATGTCACAGATACTTTTGTCCTTGTATCATTATGCGAGTTGTATTTGTGTTCTTCATGTGTAGGAGACATCCGAAGTGGTGGAGGATTTTTTTTTTTTTTCTTTAACTTTGAGCTCCGGTATCTCCATATCATGATTACCGTTATCTCTTTGTCACCATCCTTGTTATCTTGGGGATGCTAGTTGACAAGGTAAACAGGCTAATGGTGTCATTCATAATTGCTTATAGTTCACACGAGTCTCTTATCTAGTCATGAGATCCTTTCCACAGCTTCTGAATCACTTTGTTGGCTCATAATCCACCCTGCAATGTATAATCACAAGACCTAGGTCCCTTTATCATTCACTAATTCATTTGGACAACTGAATTAGTTGACATGCCCTCATTCTAATGAGACAGAGGTTCTTTGGTTGAAGGTTTAGATGGGTGTTTGAATTTTTATCTTTGGTTCTAATGTTTTGTTGTATGTTTCCGAATTTAAAAGTGTATGTGTACATGTGTGCATGTGTGTGTGGGGGGAGGAGTCAGAGCACCCTCAGATTCCATTTCTTAAGTTCTGATTACATTTTTTTTTTTTTTTTGACACAGGAGTCTCTGACTGGCCCCAAATTTGTCAGGCAGGCCTCCTTGGAAGGCCAGTAAACACAAGGCATATGTCTCTGGCACTGGGATTACAACTGTATGCCATCACACATAGGTTGTTTTTTTTTTTAAAGTGTGAGTTCTGATCTTTAAACTTGGGTCCCCATTCTTGCAAAGCAAATACTTTACCAACTGAGATATCTCTCCAGTCTCAAAAATTTAATTTTGAAATCAGTAATCGTGTAGAAGGTTGTGACTTTTGTTGCTTAGGAGGGAAAGGTAAGGTCATACATTTAGATATTATCTTCAGCTTGTTTGGGGCCTGATGACTGTCTTTGATACTGAGTTCAGCTAACACATAATTTGAAATCAGCAGGAATCTGCTGAAACACGCACATTCTGTCTTTATACAGTGTGGTTATGAAAGGCCATAGAGGGGGAGGGTGTGTTCTTCCACCCTGACTTTCCCGGGACCCCAAAACAGGGTGCTAGTTTCTCTTGTATAAAGTGTCTTCTCCTTCGTGTGCTTTGGCCAGACAAGTTCCCATTGGTGCATTCCTCCAACAGGCATTTATCTAATATCTTCTATGTGCATGACACTAGTTTGTCTGGTGCCGTGAAAGATTTAAAAAAAGAATACTTTAAGATGTGATGAAGTAAAAATAAGAATTATAAAATTCTTAGGGTTTTTATTTTAGTCTTTGGTCAATTATGAATAGTGTTCTATCCACACTAATTTATTGCTGTGGAGAATAATTATAAACTAAAGATGTCTAGAGGTGGGCGGAAATATATTTCTTAATTTGCAGAGATGAAAGCTGTGTAGATGGTTTCTAGAAGATGTTAGAGAAAGATGATATTGTTAAGTCTCTTGGCACTTTTGAATGCCTCTATGGGGTCTTGTCTTAATTTATCCAGGCTAATTTCTTTTGTGCCCTAATAAAAGACTCTCACCTTCAACATTACTGTGTCATTCAGTGTGTCACACATCTGCATCCCCCTTTATGACCTGACCGAAGCTGTACTGCTTCTGACTCCTCCTCCCAGCCCTTCCTGTTCTGGATCCTTCCTGTTCTGGATTACTTTCTGTCATACTAGGGTTTGTTTTTGTTTGTTTGTTTTGTTTTGTGGAAGAATCACTTCCTTGAGGTCAATTCATTCTGCTGTTACTGCTGACCTTTAAGAGGCGGTCCACTGATAATCTAGCTCACTTTAACAAATATTTAGACCTCTTGTATTTTAATCCCTCATGGCTTGCAAGGAAACAGAGGGAAACACAGGAAACACAGAGGCAGCCCACAAGACCTGCTTACATCATTAGCTTCCTTTGTTTTCATTGCCTCAGCAATTAGTTGAGAAGCTAGCTGTACAATAGGACACAACATCTGGAAACAGATGCATGGTGACAGCTGGCATTTCTCCATCTTACCTCATGGCATTATATGATGCTTTCATGGTGTTGCATGGACTGTCCTCATAGTCTGAAATGCCCCTTCTCTCTGTCTAGCTATTTGGAGGTTTTCTTTAAGACCCCAAATATCAGAACAAGTGACTTTTTTTTTCTCTTTAGAGTCCTAAAATTGTTATTGTGGATTGATAACCTCTCTTTTGCATACCAGACTATAAGCCCCTTGGGAACAGGCTCTTGTCTAATTCGCTCATGTAGACTTGATGTTGGATATAATACTGGAAGCATGTTTCAAATATCTGTAGGAAAAGGAAATGAGCATGCAAGTATCAAAGTAGAGAAACACACGATACACTGTCAAGATAAAGGTAGGAGCTGGGAGTGGTACCTTATGTCTGTAGTCCCAAATGCCAGTACTCAGGAATCAGAGGTAGGAGGAGTACCATGAGCTTTAGGCTAGTATGAGTTACACTGTAAATTTCAGGCCAGCCTGGTTGAAGCATGATACCTTGCTTCAACTTTACCCCTCCAGCAGCAAATTAATGTAAGATGGTAACTCTTTTGAAAAGCTAGGAATTGATGCTGTTAGATAGGATTTTAGTGAAGATGTTACTGATGAAAATGGCTAGCTGACATTTAGTTTGCATTTATGTTGTAGACATTGCTCTTCTTGGCTTTCTATTATTTAAGTCATTCAATCTCCCCTCAAATCCTAGGAAGTAATTATCATAATTATACTAATTTATAGATGAGAAAACTGAATGCCAAGCAGCTATAACTAGCTTGACATCACACAGCACGAAATAAGTGAAACTCCAGGGCATTGTTTCAGAGTTTATGTTCTTACCACGGTTGTGTTGCCGGAGAAAGAAGAAATATTAGTAAGGAAATGAAGTCAGGAATATGGTCCCATGTTCTTGGAAGTCAGACCCGGAGGTCTAGGGACGTAGGGTATAACCAGGTTCAACAAAGGGCTGAATATACTGACTGAAATGTTGAAACTTTATTTTTTGAGGTGTCTTGAAGCAGCTGAAGCAAAGAAGAAGAAAGCACTTAGAAATGCTTGTTTGTGGAACAGAGCAGAAGGTACAGGACTGGCAGGCTCCTTAAAAAGATCAGGAAAGTGAGTTGTATAGCCTCTGGGGGAATGCCTTTGGTTAAGAGGCAATTGGAGTGAGTGTTGGAGACAGACAGCATTGGCTTCAGAGGAAAGGAGAGAGGGAGAGAAAGGGGGGGGGGAGAAAATTGCAAGCCAGGTATCTCTAGAATCTCTTAGACCTGTTGTTTAGGATCTTAGATGCTAATGTACTTAGATATGACTGCAGGGCTTTGGGGAACAATGTTGCCTTTGCTGGCTCCTATTTTCCACTGTAAAGTTATTATTTCCAAACTTCTAGACAGTAATTATTTCCAAATTTCCAGGCTATGCCATCTACCTAGAGAAGTCTGTGTACAACACAGTGACCTTGAGCAAACTCTTTAGAGGTATAAGATTTACAGAGAACAGAGCAGCTACATGTTCTGTTGTCTCCTTTACATAGGTGATTTGCATGAGAGCTCAGAATAATGACAGCCAAGGACTCCCCAGATCTGGTTATGAGATTAAAATGCACATGTAGAAAACAATTTCTGAAGGTAGCCAGATCAGTAGTTACTCTAACTTAATCTATCTGTGTTACCATCTCATTTGTGAATTTATACAATAAAGTGACTAAAATATTATCTCCATATAAATAATTCCTTTATATCTGTGTTTTGCTTTGATTTGAGAAATTGTATTATTGCCAAAATGTTTGTATTGAAAATGAATAAAAGTTACCTACTCTTTGGGTCCTAGGATAATACAATTTAACTTTTTTGAATGGCTCAGTGGTATTTGGTCTGATACCACTTCCATTTAACTAAATTTCTCTGCCATGGCGTCTTTCTGGCTCTGTGGAATGAGAGGATAACGGTTGACCCATGAATGGTAGGTGACATTGTTCTCAGGCTTATGAGGTTGTGTATTTAAGAGTTTCAGTTCCATAGCAATACCCCTGAGAGGACGGGAATGACTTTCTAGACATCTTAAAATGATCATGAGCCCCAACATAGATGGCCTAAGTACATTTCAGTCCAATTTCCTTAAACTTTATTCCTGTCCTGCTTCCTTCCTGACCTCCCCTCTAGGAGGCTTTATCCACCCTTCATGCCTAACATTTTTGAAGCAATCCATCAGTTTCTTTTCTCCAAATAGAGTTCACTTATTAACTCACCCAGTTTTGTTAACGGTGCCTCTATTCTTGCTCGTGGCTGGGACTCGAACTCAGGGCAGTTTCCACCCTTGCTCTCTGTCTGTAAGACAAGCACCAAGCTTTGCTCATCCATTTCATCCCAGCCATCCACTCTGAAGCTCAGGTCCTGCCAGCTCACATCTATGTTAGGGCAACAGTCTCTCACTAGTCTCTGGATTGTTCTTAACCTAACTGTGAACCAATGCCTTCCCCAGGAGACTCCCTTCTCTCCTCAGATGTAGAGAATCTCTCTTTCCATTCCTGGTAAAATCTATGTGCCTTTTATTGTCATTAAAGGCTCCTCATGATTGGTATAGACAGCTTACCTATTTCTTCCTTAAATTCTTTGCTACTTCTTAATGAACACTTGCAGTAAGGTCATTTCCCTAATCTTACCTATCTAAGTTTGCTGTCGACTTCATGGTCCAGCTTAAAGGCTCTTCTATATAAAAGCCTCCAGAGACACCTATCTGTGACCAAAGCCTTTTTCTTGTGACTGTCAATGACCCTCTCTAGGATTCATACACCATTCATAGATTTGGAGCATAACTATATATCTAGCAGAATTTCTTCTACATCCTCTCATCCCAACACATTAGATCCCATTACCCATTACATATTTGCTGAATAAATGATTTTGTCATGTAAGAATTCAAAATATTAGAGGACAGTTTTCTGACTAATCAAATTTGTTTCAGAGTGCATACATTAATTATTCTGAAATTTGTTCTTTCTTAGAAATGGGTGCTTTATGTCTCAGTGCTCAGGTGGGGCTTTTTGGTACCAAATTATTTGACCTCTGAGTTAATTTCTGACAACTGCATGTAGGACAGCAATATTTTAAGAGACAAAGACAAGTGTCTTCTACATTATTGTATTTGCATGTATAAGAACATAGGTCACAGCTAAGGATATGGCTTAAACCAGTGATGGTCTAAAGTAACTTATTTAGTAAATATTCTTCAAGCTTCTGTTTTTGTTTTTATTGTTACCTGTAATCAATTGTTATTGTCTGAGTTGAGCGATATTTAATTTTGCTTAAAAATCTTATGTTCTATTGATGAGTCAATGTGCTTGTTAGAGTTGATATGTATGCCATACACAGGCTTGGATAAGGTTAGTTGGCTGGTTTGTTATCAACAGAAGCTGTGCTTTGTCACAACGGCCTCCGCTACACTTCTGTTTCCTTCTGGCTCTGGTAACCCCTCTCTTCAGATCTAAGAGTGGTCACAGCTGTGCTGCTACACAACAGGTGTTCCCTGTTCCCATTGGGTTCTACTCTCTCACAATGTGAACAGTGTGTCTTTTATAAACAAGGCCACATACTGGTGCTTGTGACTGAGTAGACCATCTGTTTCCTGAGGAGACAATATACACACCTGTATACTGCTGAAATAATTATTCTTCTGGAAATATTTATGCCATAATTTCTTATTTTAAAAATGAGGAGAGTTTCATGAAAATTGTCAATGGAAAATGAGATAAAATGACCATAATTATTTTGGAACTTCAACTTGCATTTAAAACAATTTTAATATGAATTTCAGAGTCTAGGGTCATCCAAGCATTGCATGTCATTAACAGCTTTGTTTTGTCATTGTAGTAAATCAAGGAGTGTGATGAAAGGTGGTATCGTCTAGCAGACCTCTGTGCTTCCTTCCTTGACATCTGAGTAAAGCTAAGCTTCGAGCTAGTTCCCCAAGCCACAAACTGTCGAGTCCACAGTTTGACTTACAGGTTCCAGGGCAAGCTCTGGATCGGCTCATTAGAGCCTGTGTCTTATAGATTCTGAAAGGAAGCAGGTAGTCAGGGGGCTATAAGTTGAAGAACATCCTCATCCCAAACAGGAAATAAGCTCAGAGGAAAGTTACAGTAATGTAATCATCTCTGTGGTCAGAACAGAGGAGTTCTCTGCTGGGATAGCCAATGACACCTTCACAACCGGTGAAGTGCTATAATATGGTCAAACTTTTGGGTTCCTATCTAACATGTAACTAACACATCATATTCTGTTCAATTAGAATTTTTTTTTTTAAAAAAATAAGAATTAGGAAACTATGACTTTATTTTTTCAAATGTATAAGAAATATTGTAATGGGAATAAATGGAATCCATTGGAATTTCTAGAAGAAAAATCAGTTTCTAATTGTATGTATTTTATCTTTCTAATATCTTCTTCAGCTTCCTAGGTTCATCCTTCAATCTTGAGTCCCACCAGCCTTGGTAGGCCATTTTATCTCACCATGATGCTTATGACATAAAAAGGAAAGACAGAATGTTATAAATTTAATGTGATTAAGACTGTCCTGTTTTAGTTAAGGGTTCACCCACTAAAAGCTGGATTGCAAAATGACTTTATGACCTGACTGACATCCCTTT
Organism: Phyllotis vaccarum; assembly: GCA_033318265.1. NCBI lineage: Eukaryota > Metazoa > Chordata > Mammalia > Rodentia > Cricetidae > Phyllotis > Phyllotis vaccarum. Next base: position 12,037,536 of record JARWLC010000007.1, read on the forward strand.
TGTCCATGGGGCCAAACTAAAATAGGATTAGCTGAAATGGATGGTTACTTATGGGAAATTCTTTATGGGAAACATCTTGTAGCATAATAATGTCTGTAGGTCTCACCTGAGATTCATCTACGACCTCTAGGCAGGCTCTCAAATTGGGAGCAAATTCTTTGTGTGTAGTTAACCCTCATTATCCATGGAGAACATGTTCCAAGACCCCCCAGTAGACACCTGAGACCTCAGCAGTGCAAACTCTGTAAATGAGTCTTTGCCTTCTTCAAGCCTGCCATGCACCATGACAACAATTTTTGCAGTTGGAAGTATAGCAGCAAAGTAGCATGTCTTCCCCTTAGCAAATATCCTCAGTACCTCAGCATTTGATTTTTTTCCTTTCTTTAGGTGTAGAAGTTTTTCCAGAATCACTATTCTTACACTGGAGGCTATTATGAAATAAAATAATGGTTGATTGAACAAAAGCAGTGAGAAACCTCAGTGGCTGATCTGATAACACAGGGAGCAATTACGTAACTAACTGGTGGGGTGGGCTAGCACATGCACTGTAGAACCACTGAGTAAAGTCATTCACATCTTAGGTAAATAACACTAGATTACATCGCCCTATTCAGGATGATGCAAATTCAAAATTTATAAACTGTTTATATCCGAAATTTCTCATTTAACACTTTGGGTTTGTAGTTTGACGACAGAAAGTAAGTCATAGACAAGGAAGAACTAGCTAGAAACTATGAGCACAACGTCAACTCAGTTTCCTGGAATGAACAAAGTTGTCTTTTTTCTGTTCGTTCATGATTGAAAACATCCATTTTATACCTACACAGTAGCTTTTCAGTTATTTGTGTGACCTTGTTTTTTAAAAAGTCATTTATTGCTTCTATTTTCAGTAGCCTCTTCTATGAAATAAGGAATTGGCTTTAGATACTATTCAAGTTCTTTCCAGCTGAGGTGTTTTTTTTTTTTTTTTTTTTTTGACGGAGAAAATGAAATTTGCTTTGTCCCAGGCCTCTTCCCATTCAATTCACCTGCTATTCATTGGTAGTCTCCTCTCTCACTTGAAACTCCAAGTACCTGCTTCTTCATCAAGTCCAGCATCGAGCAGATGTGGAACCAAGCAGTGAAATGTGTTAGAATTGTGACGCAGTGTGGCAGATGGAAAAGAACACTAGATCAAGATGTGTTGGAAGGCTCGAACTCAAGTCTCAAAGGTCACTTATTTGTCCTGAACTTTGGACTCTTTGAAATCCTTTTGCAGCCTTATGAATTCTAAGACAATATGTTTCCTACACTGTACTTTATGCTTCATATTCTTTGTAAATACAAGATCTAGCTTAGCTGGGAGGGGTCTGTGTGTATGCATGCAACTTTTTAAGGCCAAGGTTCTTTGGTGTTAGGAGCTACACCTTAGAGATGGCTTTTCACAGCACCTGTACAGAGGTTGGCTCGGTTCCTAAATATAGTAAGTGACTCACTTAGAACTGATGAGAAGGAAATAAGTTGCTTTTTGTAAACACCTCATTCTCTTGGAAACACAATCAATTTTCAACCTTCCAGAAGCCAGTTCTACCTACCACAAGTTTCACAGACTATCGGTGGAAAATCTGTCTCTCGCAGCTTTGCCCATGGGCTGCAGATAAGAGACTTCTCATCTCTGATCTTACTCTTTGAATCCTCTGAGCAGGAGCTGTGAGGGAAAGGGTTTTGAGGTTACTGCTTCCTGTCTCCACACCTTTAGCTCCCTTAGCTGCTAGGAGAGGCTTTGAAAAGCAAAGCACCAAATTCATCATCAAAACAACCCCTTCGATTAGCAGAGACAACGCCATCCAAGGCAGTCTTTTACTGCGTTAGGCTGATGCAGTTGGGAGACTATCAGTGTTTCTCTCAGGTGTAACCTAGGTAAACTACCCACAAGAAGGAAAATAGAATCAAGTATTTGCAGAGGGAAAGAAGGGCCATTCCTAACATAAGTTTGAAAACACCAGATCCTCAATCAGAAGCTACATACAGGAAAGCTGAATGTATATCTAATTTCTTCTAGGCCAGAGGTTCTCAATGTTCTAATGTTGTGACCTTTTTAATGTGTGCAGTTCCTCATGCTGTGGTGACCCCCATCCATAAAATTACTTTTGTTGCTACTTTATAACTGTAATGTTGTTACTGTTACGAATCATAATGTAAGTATACGATTTGCAGAATACCTCATGTGTAACCTCCAAAAGGGTCAAGACCCACAGGTTGAGAATTTCTGTTCTAAGCCTAGGTCTGCCCTTGGATTTTATAGTATTCCCTTAAATTATTTGAAATACTAGACACTAAAACAAAACATCAATATACATAGCCAAGCTGACCACTGTCACTTGCTTTGGTTCATCTGTATTTTGTGCTCTATTGACGTAGAGTGAGGGGTGTGTCTTCTCATGCATGCTACGTTTGAAAGGAAATAAAAAGAAGCTAGAAGCATCATATGTTCTAGAAGGCACAATGATCATACATTTAGGATAACTGTATGTTAGTATCATTTATGATTACTGCAATCTCTCTCTAATCCCAGGCATAAACTTATCTTATTCAGTGTGTCTCCAGAGCAGATGTAGAATTTGAAGACCTGTCAGAAAGCTTCTCATGTGGGCTGTTTTGAATTGCTGGAATAAATTAAGGTGGACTACACCCTAGAAAGAGTATTAACACGAGAAGAAGGGTTTTACAGCTCGAATTCTAAGCAAGGAAGTTGTTAGCTACTTATATTAGCACAAGACAAGAAATCAGCTCAAATATAGTACTTCTCTTCAAGTGTCAGCTAATTTAAAAATTACCTGTTGACACAGAAGAATAAACATCGACACATAAGTTGCCCATTTTTTTCATAGCTGTTTTCAAACTCTGTCCCAACAAAATTCTGGCACAGTCACAAAATGAAGCCTTTTTTTTTCCTTGCTCAGTGGCTGGTTGTGTCGCCAGAACAGTAACATGGAACAGACTGTCTTGACACGAGAGCCATTGAGTTTTCGGTGAGAATGTTCTCGATTTGTGATCTGAGGTCAAGTGGACTCAGAAGAAATTAGACAACCCAACCAGTCTGAGGCTTGAGCTCAGAGGCCCCTTGACGGGAAGAAGACGCCACCTTGTTATTATATTACTCCTTGTGAAGAAAACCATTTCAGGGAATGACTGCTGCCTCTTCTTTCTGAAAGTTTCCACCCTGTGTTGTGACCCCCATGGCTGCAAACCTGTCTTCTTTACGGCCCAGATGTTCAAACATGACTTTGGTTTGGGATCTGCCTGTGTTAATAATGCACTAAAGGAGAAAAAAGCGAAGAAGAGAGCTGTGGGTAAACGGCAAAGCAGCTATTTGTTCCTTTGTGTGGCTGACGAAGTCATTTTAAGGGCTTCCTTTTCTCTTTAACCACACCTAAATCACTGTCAAGTTGTGTGAGCATTATTAGCCTGTAAACATTTCTCCCTTCACCTCTGACCTAGAAGGCAGCTGAAGCTTGCCTACCCTCCACGCCGTCACTCTCGTTCACTCCGTTTCCCTTTTGTTGCAGTGACAAATGAATGAGCTGTGCAAATCTACTTTTCCTCTAAAAAGCCCTCGCAAGGTCTCCGATGCGGCGAGCAGTGCTTGCTTTTCCAATCTTGTCTTTTCTAACCCTTGCTGAGAAAGAATGGAGGCGGCTGTCGTTCCCTGCAGAGGGTCCTACTCGTTCTCAATTCCTAGTTTCTTTGCTGTTTTCTCTCTTTTCTTCTCCCCACGTCACCAGCCTGTTTTTAGTCTCAACATAAACACACCGACCTCATCTCCCCCTCCACACCTTAGCCAGACTAACTTTTTACTTGATAAACATTTGTCAATCAATGTGGACATCATCTTTTACCTCTCAGACCAGCTGTATATGGAATCTGTGATTGGTTCTTTAGTTGCTCCCGGGACCTACAGGTCACTTTCTACTGTCTCCAAATTAGCTGTCTGTACATTTCTCGTTCTTACTAGACTGTGAACTGCCCAAGGAATTTGTATTTAGGAAATCGGTTTTCTCTCTGATGTGTGAGTTTTGGGAAGACTCACCCACCGAATCAGACAGGAATCACTAAATGAACATTGGCGTCTGGATGCTGGGGCTTCTCCTGTCCCTTCTGGCTCCACCCCCTCTCAGTTCCTGCACAGATGTTCAGAGTAGCATCGTTCACAATAGCCATTGTTGGGTGGAAAAACGAAACGTGCTATATCTACGGAGTAGAACATTATCCTCCCTTTGGATAAAGTCCTGATACTTTATGACAACATGGATGAAATTTGAAAACTGCTATGTGAAAGGACCAGACACAACATAACACATGTACTGTGATTCCATGCATATAAAATGTCCCGAATAGGCAAATGGAGATAAGGAGTAAATAAGTGGCTGCTGGATTAAGGACGATGACGGGAAGTGACAGATATTGAGCACGAAGTTTCCTTTTCGTGTAATGTAAAAGTTACAAACAGATAGTTTGTGGGGTACTCACAGCTTCTGGAGTATTACTCCTTAAAAGGAGAACTTTATGGTGTATGAACAACTAACACTAACCCTGTCTTAACTTAAACCAAATATATCAGAATTTCTGGGAGGAAGAGGCATGGATATGGGTTTTCTTTTAAGATTCGTGAAGCAGAGAAGTACTGATAATTATGTAGAAGATGAAAGCAATTGGAGAGTTAACCTTCTGTCCCCCCAGAAAAACAAAAACAAAAACGAACAACAAAAAACCCCACCTGTGTACATAAATTCAATCCCAGGTTAAATAACAATTTTTATTTTTATCGACTTCTGATTGTATCTGGCTTCTGGGTACAAATAACTTTTTAAAAATTATTAACAGGCGTCTGAAGAGACTGCTCAGCAGTTAAGGCTAGGCTCACAACCAAAAAACCCACAGAGAGGTAACTATTAGCATGCCCTCTGAGCAAAAACTGATTTTATTTATATTAAATTTCTTTCAGAGACAAATAGCAATTTGTTTATGTCTAAGATTGTGGTTATGTTTCAGAAAAAGGGTTTAGGGCCTTTGATCTGTAAAGGAGATTCTCCATCTTAAGTGGTCAGTTATATATGTGGTGTGGCTTTTGGTTTCAGTTCTGATTTTATTCACCATTTCTTCAGTGACTGTGGATGAACCATTCATGTTTCTAGACCTCATTCAGCCGTTCCCCCTCCCCTCAAAAGGAATGTGTAGGCCTGGTGGCCCACACTTTTAATTCAAGCACTCAGGAGGCAGAGGTAGGTGAATCTGCGAGTTCTGGGTCAGCCTGGGCTATGTAGTGAGTTCTATGTTAGCCAAGGTTAGACTATAGTGAGACACTGGTTTTCTTTGGCTTTTGTTGTTGTTGTTATATGTTTTATTTCTTTGTTTACCTGCTTGTTTAGAAACAGAATATCGAGCTAAAGACATGGTAGGCACCTGCTGCCAAGCCTGATCCCCGGGTAGAAGGAGAGACCCAATTCCCGCAAGTTGCCCTCTGCCTCCCACCCGTGTGCTGTGGTGTACACACACATTTAAAGGCTAACAATTACTCTTCTAAGGGAACATATTTTTTGTGTTCTAGGGATTATATTTTGTGAGATGAGGATGCACTGGAAAACAGTATCAGTGTGGTCTCCTCCCTAATGGAGTTAGTAGTGTAGTTTCACTTCATTTTCTTTTGGAGTGAGAAATTGAATTAGATGATATCCTGATCTTGGATTGTTTATTACAAAAGGTAGAACTCTTCTTGATCTGAGAGAACAAACATGCAAGTTTCTTGGGAAACTGTCCTCTGAGTTTGCTATGGGAGAAAATTAAAGCCAACATTTGGAGCTTCAGATTCCCTCACCTCTTTATTCAATTCTTGGTTTGATCAATAAGCAAAGCCAAAGTGTTTTGAAACTTTTAAATCCCTTTATAGAAAACTTCACACAACTGAAAACAAATTCATCTGGGCACCAGTACCAGGCTTCCAGGCTGCTTCCAAACATAGCACTTAATCAGAAAGTCAACCTTTCAACCTGATCAACATCTTAGGAATCTCAGTTTGATTATAAAATTCCTAGAGTACAGTTCTGGTTTTCAGTGCTGACAGAAGGTCACATTTTGCCTTCCAGGTGGAAACATGCTCCATTTTCCCATTCAAAAAAAAAGGGGGGGGTGCCAACATTATTGAAATATAATCTTTAAAACTTTTGCTGCAATCATCACTCCAAGAAGAACTATTATCATGTCTTTATCTACCAAGAGACAAACTTTGTTGGCGATCTATTTAGTCGGCTAATTAATTCCTTTTGATTTCAGGGCAATAGAATTATTATTCTTACATTCCTAACTGAATTTTATTTCTCCCTCAGAAAACAAGATTTTGGTGAAGCAGTCACCCATGCTTGTGGTAGACAACAATGAAGTCACCCTCAGCTGCAGGTATTCACACAACCTCCTCTTAAAGGAGTTCCGGGCATCCCTGTACAAAGGAGTGAACAGTGACGTGGAAGTCTGTGTTGTGAATGGGAATTTTTCCTATCAGCTCCAGTTCCACTCAAACATGGGCTTCAACTGTGACGGGAATTTGGACAATGAAACAGTAACATTCTACCTCCGGAATCTGCATGTTAATCAAACAGATATTTACTTCTGCAGACTTGAGGTCATGTACCCTCCTCCTTATCTAGACAACGAGAAGAGTAATGGAACTATAATTCACGTAAAAGGTAACGTGACTGTACGAGTGTTTGGCAATGCTGAAACTGAGCTTGGGGTAAGCAGTGAGGCCGGAACACACACCAATGATCTGAGTGAGACTCAAGGACAAATCACATTTAAGCCTGCTTTCATCGTACTTTAGAAGTGATTCCAGCTAATATTTTGAATACCTGTACCTTCCTTTCCTCACAGACATCATGTGAGGGAAGGAAGTACAGTCCACAGGAATAGAACTATAAGATTAGTCTTAATTCAAGTAGATCACGTCAGGAAAATGTTTACCATTAAAATGTGAATCTAATGCTCTTTTTAAAAATGCCCTTTTGGCTAAGGTCAAATATAAAATCGAGCATTGAGACCTTAAGATGAAGCATAGACTGATGGATCAGGACCCAGGAAGAATGAGTTGGCTATAAAATTAATTTACTTCTTTTTTTTTTTTTTTTTTTTTTTTTTTTTGTGTGTGTGTGTGTGTTCCAAGTTCTTTCTCCATTAACTTTCTTTCCATTTTTTTTTTTTTTCCAAAACATAGAAAGGATGCTGAACTAGAAACTTAGGGGATATGTGTAGGGGGATTATGTTGTTCCATTGTAAATAATTGTCCCTGCCTATGAGTTTAATAAAAAAGCACTGATGGGCCAAAGGCAGACAGGAAGTGTGGGCGGGGCTACCAGACTGAGAAGACTCTAGGAACAGGCAGAACAGGCCAGAATGCCTGTGAGAAGCTAGAAGATGCAGAGGACAACCATACTGCTATGAGAAAAGGTACCGAGCCCCATGGCTGAACAGGATAAGAGTCATGGGTTAGATTAAGGGTAAAGAGTTAGCAAGTTATATGCCTGGGCCTTAGGCCAATCAGCCTAAAACTATTGTAAGCATCTGTCTCTGTGGGTCTGTGAGTCTGCAGGCCTAAACCTAGAGGCTAGGCCTGAAAGTCCAGGCCAGAAACCTCTTACTAGAGATATGAGATTTGTGATCCTGGGTAAGTTACCTAGCTTTTCAAATAGTCCCAACCTCAGTAGGATTAGGTGGTATTCATGAATCTGTAGCAATAAGTGTTTATGCTGAGATTATGTTCTGTCTAAACAGTGAGGAGAAAAATAATAGGATTCTCAAACTCAGGATATAGTTATTGGCATTAACATATAAAACTGAGACAGGCTGGTAGGTTTTTTGTGTATATGGATATATCATAGCTTTTCTTTCCCACAAAGTGATAAATAAGAAAAAATATGCTCTGTTTTATATTCAATTCTAACACAATTGCAATAAATGCATGTTCTTTTATGCCAGAACAAAGCTACCTTGAGAAAAATCAAATACTAAACAAGGAGAGAATTATTATCTTAATATCACAGAGTAGCTTTTGTGTTCTGGCAAAGATAGAAGCAATTAATGTGAGAATTCAGATATCTAATATCAATAATGCTCAGGCAAAATATTTTGACTGAATTAAGTCAAAGGATAAAAAAGGTATGCTATTTTGGAAACCAAGAACAAATTATTTTTTTCTATATAAATGATATATTACTTAGGCTAATATTTTGTGTGTATGCATACACATGCACGCATGTACATACATTTAGGAGACTGAAAAAGACACCAGTGATTCTGTACTCAGTGACTTTTGACCCTGTTTGTATATTATAAACCTAAGTAAACTGAAAAATGCTTGCCCTCAACTCTGAGCTTCTGACTTAACATGACGAGAAAAGGGAACTAGATAATGTTTTCAGATCTTGTCAGTTAATTCTAATGTGTATCCAGGATTAAAACTTCATGGACTAGAGAGTTGTTGGTATTCTTTTATGTATCTTTATTACAACTTAATTATAAAGAACTTGTAAATAAAAAATTAGTTTCATGACTTGAAACTAACAAGACCCAAAGTCTATACATTTCAATGAACTATGAAATATTCTTCCAGTTATAATTTTCTATGAGTTTCAATAGACCTGCATGTTTTTTCCATCCCCTTTCTAATGCTGATGACATATATAATGTGACTCATTCAGTATCAGATAAGCTGTTGGAGTTGGAACCAGATATTGCTCTTTTTAATTTTTCCAGGCTAGTTTTCTGACTGCCATGTTAAGCTGGTTATTTTTCTTAGGGTCATAAAACATTCATATCATTTTACTTATTTCAAAGATCGGTTTAGCGTATGTATAGATTAATCAGCTTCGGATGGGGTTAAGAGAACGGGGTCAGGTTGAAGTCCTTGAAAGTCACCATTTTGAATTATACAACATTAAACAAAATCCAATGACTACCATGCCACAAGTGTGCCATATTGCATGAATTCGACTTGGTTTTATAATAAAAACCCAAAGCCAGATATTGGGGAAAAGCTGAAAGGTCAGAAAGACAGAGGAACAGTTACTTCTCATCCAGCCACTCCTCATGACTCAGGCTGAATGAATCTGAGTCCTCAGCTAAAAGGGAAGGGAGTTGAAGGCTGAACCCCTGCCTCCCTTTCCCCTCCCGGCCATCTCACTTCCTGGTTCAACTTTCCTAGTGCTAGAATTAAAGGTATGAGCCACTACCTCCCGGCTCTGTGAGTTCAAGTGGTGGGATTTAAAGATATGGGTCACCACTCCTGACCTTCAAGGCTAAATCTGCGGGTAACGCTGCCCTCTGATTTTCAGGCAAACTTTATTAGATATACAAAAGCATCACTCTTAAGCAATGGTTTTCAACCTCAGTCCTATATCTGACAAAGCTGTGATCAGTGGGGCTTGAATAAATCCCAAAGAGTAAAACTAGATCATCGAAGCTGGTAATATTTTGCATAGTTTAGTACTTTCAATTTTTTCCTTTGATGTTCAGGACAGAAATGTACTCAACTGCTGTTGCTGAGTCCTTCAATACACTCTGTTATGTTTTTCAGAGAAACATCTTTGTCATCATCAGGAGACTCCTACACTGTTTTGGACACTGGTCATGGTTGCTGTGCTTGCTGGAGTCCTGTTTTGCTATGGCTTGCTAGTGACAGTGGCTTTTTATATTATCTGGGTAAGAGGGGCAACAGTACTTTTACGTAACTTCTCTGCACCTGAACTCTGACTATATTAAGAATCCGGCCTGCATCTTTCTACTGCAATGTTGAAATAGGTGATTTTTTTAATGTCTTTTCAACCTTATGTGAAGTAACGGTCTGATGTGAATTCTGTTTTCTAGAAGGCTAAAAGTGGCCAGAAAGAATTAAAAACTAAATTGGGAGTTAGGGTGAGAGGTTAGAGAGAGTTAACTTTCTTGTCTTCATTTTTGCAACATAATAATTGCACATAAAGCATATAAACGCATATATAATGATTAAAAATCTAAGCCTCAACAGGAAGCCAGGCAACCGAAGCCAATGAACAGTTTTGGCTTAGGATCAAAACCCCGGAGAAAGTAGGCTGCTGAGATTATGTATGCAAAGCAGAAGAAAACAGGTCTGTTTATGTCAGTTCTGCCTCTTCTGAAGCTGTTGCATTGTGTGATGCTGTCATTATGGAAGCATAAAGGGGAGAAGCTGTTGTGAGTCCCCCCAACACTGCTTACCAGCCTCTGCTGATATTTCTGCAATGAGCTTGGTACATATTTATTCACCTGTTAAATTTTTGATCCAAGCTTGAAAATTTTTTGTTTCTTTGATTTTTTTTTTTTTTTTTTTTTTTTTTTGAGACAATGTCTCACTATGTGGTCCAAATCGGCCTGGCAATCCCGACTGGCTCTGACTCATGGTGATCCTCCTGTCTCAGTCTCTTGAGTGCTAGAATTATAGGTGTGTGCCACCATGTCTGGCTTTTAAACACATTTAAAATTTAAAAAATTTTATTTTATGTGTGTGAATGTTTTGCCTGCATATATGTCTGTGCACCATTTATGGGTCTGGTATCTATGGAAGTCAAAGAGAGCATTATATTTCCTGAAATTGGAGTTATAGACATTTGTGAGCCACCGTGTGGGTGCTGAGAATTGAACCTGGGTCCTCTGGAAGAGAGGCTAGTACTCAACCTCTGAGCCATCCTTCCCACTCTCTTTTATACACATTTTGAAGTATACATTCACTGTTAAGAAGGGACCACCTTAGTTAGAAACCTCTCTGTACGCAAGGAACAGAATGGCACATATATTGATTTCACATGACTTTGAATTTTTTACAGAAGTTGGGTAAATATGTAAGTAAGTAAATTCTTCAATAAGAAATGGATGTTATGTGTTGTATTATGTTTCTGGCCCAACTTTCTGGCCTAGCCCTGAAGTTCTGACCCACTGTCCCACAGTAACACACAGACTTTTATATTAATTTTATGCTGATTAGCCTATGGCTCTGGCATATAACTTGCTAGCTAACTCTTTACTCTTAAACTAAACCATGATTCTTATCCTGTTCACCCATGAGGCTTGGTACCTTTTCTCAGAGCAGCATAGTCGCCCTCTGTATCTCTGGCAACTCTGTGGCATCTCTGCCCTATTCTTCCTGTTCCCAGAATTTTCTTAGTCTGGTGGTCCCGCCCATACTTCCTGTCTCCCTTTAGCCAATTGGTATTTTTATTAAACCAGAAGGCAGGACAATTATTTACAATGTAACAACATAATCCCACTGTATTCCCTCCTTTTTTTCTTTTTAAAACAAGAAGAACCCCAAATCTAATATTCTTTTTCCTGCATTTTCTATAACAGCTTATAAACAACACTGTAAACAAAGGCAAACATCCATAATCCATGTTTTGGGAATGTGGGCATTGTTCTCTAGGTCATTTCCTGATGAATAGGGGTGCTGGCAATCCCACAGGGATCCAAAGAAAAATTTAGGATTATGGACAAGTCTTTAGTGAAGTAGTCTCTAAGGCTGGGTCAGCTCAGCCAGTCTCCTTGTTTTGGATGCAGAGCTCAGAGGAAACTGCAACAGAGGTGCTCTGAATTGCTGAATCATCTGGGCCATCTGTTTCCATCGAAGACTCCTTAGGGGGGTCTTCCTCTATCAAACTTTATGTTCTTTAACCAGGAATAAATCCACAGCCTCTCATTTTCTGAAGAAATAAAGAGAAAAACTTCTTCTCCAAAGTAGCATATTTTTTGATTTCAATTTTAAAGTCAACTCATTTACAAAATATATAGGTTGAATTAATCCAACAGCATTTATAATCAACTATCTTTTAGCAGCTTTTAGTACTTCATTTTCAGTCAAAAAAACCTCAAAGACAAGACATAACATGCAGTATCCAGATATCTTTGTAATTTCCATCTTTACGTAGCTTTTTTTTTTTTTTAACTCTATTTCTTTTTAAGGACTTTCTCTAATTTTTTTTTCCTTTCTCAACCTATGTATATTTTTAATGGGTTTTTAAAAATGTCTTTATTGTATATTTCTTATTTCTTATATTTTTCTGTTTCTGACCATACCTTTGCTTGGTTAGGGTGGCTGACTTCACCCAGCTCCCTCTATTTTTTTCTGTTTCTGTCCACACCTTTAATCTGCCAAGGTGAGGCTAGGGATTAAAGGTTTTACTAGGATGGCTGGCTAGCTCCACCCAGCTCCTAGTCCAGCTTCGTAGAATTTAGCTTTTTAGCTGAGGTACTGGTAGGACCCACAATTACCACTCTGGGGAACTTTAGGGTCCATATAATCACCAAGCAAAGTACTGCCATCTATTGCTCTTGAATTCCGTTTAAGTATTTGGCAGCAGGGCCTTTTACAAGACTCACAAGTGTTTTACCTCTAAGGCTGAATCCGGAAGCTTATCTTAAAAAACCCAAACCTCTGCTTGCCTTCAGCAAACAGAGCTTGCCCAAGAAAATGCTGCTGTTAAGAAGCTGTCTTTGACTCTGTTTCCTTTTTGTCTATATAAACAGAAAGTTTAAACACATCATGTAAAGCTTGTTGCTTATACTGAGTCTTCTGTGAGATTTGGTGCAGCTTAACAGTCATTTTGTAATTCAAGCCTGAACACCGTAGTAGTGTCTCTGTACCATGACCTCATCAAAGACAAAACTCAGAAGCTGCTTTGGGCTCTGATTCTGTGCTCTAGAACACTTTGTAATCTTTCTCAAGCTTTATGTGGATGTATATCATGCACGTTGGGCTGCCATTTGTTGTATGAAGTTCTGGACTGTCTGGTCTATGGTCCAGAGCCACACACCTGCAGTCCCACAGAAACACACAGATGCTTATATGGCTCTGGCGTACTGTTAGCTAACTCTTTACTCTTAAACTAACCCATGATTCTTATCCTGTTCAGTCATGAGGCTTTGTACCTTTTCTCAGAGCAGCATAGCTGTCCTCTGCGTCTGCTGGCTTCTCTAGCAACTCTGTGGCATCTCTGCCCTGTTCTTCCTATTCTCAGAGTTTTCTTAGTCTGGTAGCCCCACCCACATTTCCTGTCTGCCTTTGACTAATCAGCATTTGTATTAAACCAGTAGGCAAGGACAATTATTTACAATGTAGCAACATAATCCCACTACAATTAGATGCAAGAGGAAAAGATTCACCCATCTGATGTTAAGTACACTTAGGACTGAATGAATGCTTATTGAGTTGTTAAATAGGTAACCCTCATAGAAACCAAATAAAGACCTAATTAAACCCATTCAAGGCATAATTCAAACATTTAGCTAAGCAATGTACAGTTAGGGACTTTTGGACGTCACACTGTGTGATGTCATCTTACTTTTACTATGGTGGGATGGGGACAGGACAACCCTAGATTTAAGTCATGAAGCTCTATCATCCAGCCTTAGATTTAAGTTGTTTATTTATTTATTTATTTATTTATTCAAAGTTGCTTCTCTACTATTCCCACACGTTTCTGTAGTTCACAAAACCATAAGGGGTAGGTGGATATTTCTTAGACTACCTTTTGACTAATCTATAACTTCTACACGGTAGGGAACAGCGTGTTTGTTTGTTCCTGGGAATTCTTTCCATCACCTTGGGAGTCTGCCTAGCTTCTACAAGTTGTCCAATTGTGATACGGTGACAGGAAGCTTCAGCATTGGAAACTATTGCCCAAGTTCTGCCTCTGGTATTAGTTAAGAATGTTCTTCCTTCTGGACCTCTGAGCATGCATTCTTCTGTCTTATAGCTCTGCCATGGTTGCTGATGATCTTAGAGTCCTTAGGTTTCACTTGGTTTTAATAATTCTCAACCATTGGCTTCCTTACTTGCTGTGTGGCTTTCTGAGTCTCTGAAAACTTTAATTTCCTAATCTAAAGGCCAGGTGCAGTGGCCCAATGGGTACCCTTCCAGGAAAGAGGTTCCCTTGACATATGTTGACCTAGGTCAACAGGAATTTACTAGCTTCCTGGGAAGTAACTTTGGAAACTGCTTTAGCTTTTAGTAGTCCCACAGGAACCACTTTAGAACTTATGGTAAATATGCATTAGGAAGCAAGCTTCTAAACTGAGACACTATTTGTTGAATGACTGGAATGACCCCAAAAGATAAAAACTAGCTTCTCACTTTCAATGAGTTAAAACAATTCACCTTTCAAAACAGACATAAGAGATGTTTTGAGCTTTTATTGACAGCCCCATAATTCCTGGTAAGATTCACCCCTGCCTCGAGAGAGCTATTTTTGGCTGATCCCACAAGGTCTCTGTGACACGGACAGTCTTCTTGCTTGATGTGCCTTGTCATTGTGGTTTTTGGGGTCTAACCAGGTTATCTAAAAAGAATATCACTTATTTGTACCTCAAACCCAGATCTTTGTGCTCTCTGACCAAATGGGGCACCTAAAAATAATTTACATTTCACAGAACAATGTAACAGCTTTACTCACCTTGGGCTCATCTTTTTCTTTTTGCTATTTGACCAACAATCACTTGGTGAGCCAGGCATCTAAGGACCCCTAGGGCTTGACCACTTTCTGGGATCCTATTTTTGCCTGGTCAGCAGTGTGCCTTGGTAGAAGTTAACTGTTTTCCAGAGCTTCTTGAGAACCTGTGGCATGCCACTAGTCTGTGTGGGTTTCTGGCAGCAGCTGCAGATTCTGTCTCTGTGCTTGACCTGCTGTTGGTATTTAGGTAAGGAAAATGCTTCTCAGGCTGCTAGAGGCTGCCACCTGTTACTCCCAATTTTTTATTCACTCAGATGAGTTGTTAAATGGCTTTCCTTTTTTGAGCTCCGAGAAGGTTTTTGTTCGGTTGGTTTTTTTTTTTTTTTAATTTTTTAATTTTAATTTTAATTTTTTTTTAGCATGCTCTTTGCTGCTGCATTCCACAGTGTGTGGATAATGTGTGTTTAGGTAACATCTGTCTTGAACTCTACTATATTCTTGACCATTTAAGTACATTGTTTCTGTATGCTCTGAATGTTACTGCCTTGTTTAGGAAACAAGTGGGTAAGGCAGAGGTGGAAGGGAGGGCAAAGTTAGAGTGGCCCTGACATCAGAGTGATGCAGGTACACAGACACAGAGGCGGTGAGTACCCTATGCATACATACATATGTACGTATTGTGTGAGAGCAAGAACACTGTGGGTTCTAGATTGGATTTCCAGCTGTTTCTATCTCATTATTTTAGAATCAGGGAGATGCAAGCTAAACCTTCTATCTGATAACGGTGTTGAGGTAAGCATGGGAGCTGACTGTAACCAATTCTCTTTGTCTTTGTGTGTAGACAAAGACATCACACCTTGGTCATCACACCTTTCTTACTGGGGATTTTCTTTATGCTATAGTTTCACTGGAGTATCCACAGGCAAGGCTTAGCATTTGGGGGCTGGCAAGGGAAGCCCTAAAGGTTAGCATCAGCACTGAAAACGCTTACCTGGGTAGCATCAGCAGCATTCTTGGCTTACCCGAGGCCTCTGGCAGGGGGTGTGTCATCATTCTCTGGAAAGCTTGTTACTCACACTCAGTGCATTGGGCCTATGTGCTTAGAAGTGGTGTTGTTTTTTTCATGCTAGAGAATTCATATAGACCATGATAGACAATCCACATAGTTTTCTGCTTTGGACAACTTGATGAGTCTTTTGCCAAAATGAAAACTTTACCATCACATTGATCTGGCAACGATGCTTCTAATTCCCAGTCAAAAAACTCAGTCAAGATTCAAAATCAGTGTTAACTCTCACTCTCCTTTCTCTTTGCTCCTGGTAGAATTTCACCCAGTTGTTCCTAAGTCTCGGAAACAGTGGTGGGTGCCATTATTGCCTTTGTGGAAATATGTGCATGTAGGGGAACAGGAATGGAATGTTCAGAACTAGAACTAGAAGCCCTCATTCATTTGGCCTTGACTGACGTAAATTTATAATTATCACTTCAGATCCTGAAAGAATTGAAAGCTTTATTTATTTATTTTTGGTTAATTATGAAAAAAAAAAACCCAATTTACTTAATGAATGATTAAAGGGGAAATGCTTAACCTATCCAGAAAGGAAGTATTTTCAGATGTGCTTAAATATCAGGGATGAATATGTTCTTAAGTGTGCTCTTGGGCTTTGGATTAGATGATGACATTGAGTGTAACAGGCCCATTTCTATGAAACAGCTTCCTGTAGACTTCTTGACTGGTAGCCAAGCTCTGCTTAGTCATTGTTACAGTGCAAGGCACATGCACACTACTGCTTCTCGGGGTTATTTGGCAGCTTATGTTCTGGATAGATAGCTCCAAAGTTTTAGGAGCCTGCCCAAAATATCGCCTCTAAATCCTTACATACCGACTTCTTCCCCCACTGCAGACAAATAGCAGAAGGAACAGACTTCTTCAGAGTGATTACATGAATATGACGCCCCGGAGACTCGGGCCCACACGCAAGCATTACCAGCCCTACGCCCCAGCGAGAGACTTTGCGGCCTACCGCCCCTGACACGGACCCCTATCCAGAAGCCAGCCGGCTGGTGCCCCTCTACCTGCTCAACGCCACTGCTCTGGATAGGAAAGAACATCTCCAGCCGGCCACTTTGGACCTCTACTGGGCCCCCTTTACCATTTGTTTCAGAGCGTCCAGATCTAACATCGTGATCACCTTGAGACTCTGGAATGAATGTAAAGAAACGTCTATGGCAGGTTAAATTCTGCGTGCCTTGACCCAAACTCAAGCCTAGTATATTTATTGACTTGGTTGAGAAGCTAGAATAGAAAAAAAAAAAAAAAAAACCAAAACAAAAAACCAAAACCAAAAACAAAAACAAAAAAACCAAAAAACAAACAAACAAAAAAAACCAAAAACAAAAACAAAACAACAAAAAAAAAATGAAAGGATTTATTTGGCCGTGGATGTCAATTTCCAGGCTGAATGGAGTCTGGTTCCTTTCTTACTTAGGCACTTTTCAATCTTGTGAAGTGCGACATGTTTTGGATGGAGTAACAAAGCCTTCTCTTTGGTGTTTGGGGGTGGGGTAGGGGGAATAGGTTAGCGTTAGAGAGTATAATACAATACTTAAGTATTTGAAAACAATTAAAACACTGTTTCCCACTCATGAAAGCAGCCATTTAGTTCCTGTTTAGTGTTTTCCTGTTAGTTTAGAGAGCCGTGGACACAGTTTTAATGAATTCTGAACTTTTTAAATCACGTTGACTGGTGGAATGCCCTCAAAGCACCCCAGGGCTTGTTTTCCATTCAATATTATTAATAGTCACAACATGATTTCAGAACTAAATATCCCTCCCAAAGCATGAAGGCTATGAGAGGAAGTAAGGTCACTTTATACATACATGCATATATATCGCATGCATGTGCATGCTGAGAAGGATTATCTGTTCAGTAGCTTGTTACAGGCAAACCATTTAACTTTAAACTGTTTCCTTGTTGTCTCTGTGGGTATCTGAAGTGGAATACTGAACTTGCATCTATATATCGCTAGTTATGATACTGTGAAAAGGGGGTGTTAGCATTTAGTAGGTGACAAGGATGAATTCCAGAGAGTTTCCTCTGAGGAAGGGGATGAGGCAGCTCTAGCCTTGTACTAGAGAGGTGACTATTTTCCAGACAGCATCTTAGGGAGCCCCAGCATAAGGTCCTTTGGACTCTCAAGTTTAGAGGGACTGTATATACTCTAGGGCTCAGAACACAAGGATTTTGTGAGCTCAGCTGCTTATGCCCTGTGGATTCATTGACATAAAAAAATTATTTTGGAGTGTGTCTTTAGGGACAACATAAAAGTTCTCAAGAGAACCTACAGGGTCTGATACTGGAATGAACATGGAATTTTTTTACTTTCTTTTTTTTTTTTTTGACTTTGCTTCCAGTTTGGGTCAACTGGAACATATCTGGGGACCTTAAAGACTCAGTCTACACCTTTTTAACCATTTGTTTAGTGCTCTGAATTAGAGGTTTTAGAGCAGGTGGGCCTGGTAAAATCTACTAGTTGAAAGGCCTCAGGCCAGTCATTGTTCATTGGAGACTATGGATCCTCAAATGTAAAATGAATACAATGAAATTTGCTGGGATCCTCCTGCCTCTGCATCCCAACTGCTGGGATTATAAGAGCGCACAAGCAGGCCCAGCTTGTAACAAACTTAAACCCAAACTCATGAGGATCTCTCTTCAATAATTTTCTATCTAATTGGAATAGTTTATCTTGCTGTCAGACATAAGACACTTCCCCCGCTACTGTTGTTTTTATTTATAAAAAGGTCTTTAAACTTTTTTTTTTAATAGAAAGAGGAAGGGTTAGACATCTTTAAATTCTAGACAGATGATAATGTGCTCTGATACATTTTTTTAAGTTGGCTTCCACTTTGTGCTTTTAACTACACCAGCGAAAGCCAAGATCAGCCCGACCTGTGTGACAAAAGACTTGTCTGGCTTTTGTGATTGCAGCCTCTTGACACATAGAGTTCTTGAATCAAGTTATAAAGTTATGGTTGAAAATGACATCACCAGAGAGTTTTTAGAAAGGGCAATAGCAAATAGCAAACACTTTTTTTTTTTTTAAATGGAAAGATTTGATCTTTGGTAATTAATAGCTTTATTTTCTAACTGGAAGAGGAGGGTTATTCAAGATGAATCACACCTGAGATTTTTCATGCCTACTCTGAACAGAACCAAAGCATAGGAGTCATAAGTGTTTCACTATTGGTATGAGCCAACAAATGGTTTGAAAACACTGGTTTAGAGTAAAGCTTCTGCTGTCTCTGATATAGTCTGTATGAAGAAAACTGTGTCATCTGCTGCTACTATTGCAAGAGTCTTGGAATTAAAGGTGTGCCTATTTTCACTTGTGAGCTCACCTACTCGGGACTGAACATGCCAGTTTCAAGGGATCCAGTGTACCTATGTCTGTGTTCAGTGATAGAATTACCACACTAACATGTACCTGTTTTTAAACTTGTTCTTTTAATATCATCTCCAGGGTGGGTATGTAACAAAGAGTGTATCATAAATCTTTTTACATCTCTGGTTTCTCTCTTGCTCCTGTTTGTGTCTTCTCTCTCTTGTGTGTGTGTGTATGTGTGTGTGTCTCCCCTCAACTCTGTCTCTGTCTCTTTTTCTCTCTCTCCAGATTTTCAAACATTGGTTTCTCTTGAAAGAAACCCAACCTGTGGTTTCTTTGCTTGGCCTCAGTAGCAGCTCATCAACAGGACGATGTTAAGTCTCTTTGAGAGGGCTTTACCCATGTGCTCTGTCTGATACGTCGGCCACAGGGTGGCTATAACTAGACTGAGCCTTCGGTTATTTATTTATCAATCATTTAGTCAGCTAACTGAGCCACTAATCTGCATGGCTACTTTGATGGGCATACTGATGGTCGAATGGATGTCTGACCCTTGACCCCGGCTTCTGTACTGTATGGGAGCTACAGTGGACCTGTATTCTCACCTGGAAATGTTAAACTGCACGAGATGGACCCAGAAGCCCAACAGTCACTTCCATTTATAGCCACCACTAACCCGGGCCAAAAACAATGGCGTGGGTTCTGTTAGGACTTAGGTGAGTGAGTCTGTGCTATCTACAAGGCCAGCTGAAGCTTAAACCTCTCTTTCACTGATATGTTTATGCAAATATCAAAAGCTTATTCTCATATCAAAGACTTTACACAAAGTATTTTCTCTGTCTAGGATGTTATTCCCGAGATATCTATTTGGTGTGCTCTTACTTTCTTGACACATTGATTTAAATGATACTTTTAACTGTAGTCAATTATTCCTACAATAATTTATTAAACTATAAACCATGTTTATTTTCCTCTTTAACATGTTACCATCTCTTATGCCAGACATTTTCCTTATTTATTGCTTTATTGTTGTTTTTTCAATCTAGACAGACTCTCCACTGGGACAGAACTCCATTTGCTTTCTTTTTTTTGGTTTGCTGTATTCCTAGTGCCTAGAATAATGCTTAGCATACAATAAGTATTTATTGGCTGAATAAACAGATTTCACATGGACTTATGAATGAAGGGTGTCTAAATGATCTAATCACATTCTGAGAAGAAATGAATCACTTCTATTTTCTACTCCTTATTACGGACACAAGAGGTAAAGCATACACAAAGAAATCTGATAGAACATCTAATTTATGTAAGTTCATGTACAGTTTAGACATTTTGTGCAATGTGAAAAATACAGTTAAAATCATTCTTTAAAAAAGTTGTTCCAAACAAAATTATCAGGACCAAGTTGATTTCCCATTTAAAGTTCCCAAATTCTCTCTTAATAGACTGTTGATAATATTTTATTTTATTTTTATTTTTGGATACCTTTTATTTATTTGTCAGTGGATCTGGAGAGCTAGCCCAGTGGTTAAAAGCATGGGGTGCTCTCACAGAGGCTCTGAGTTTGATTCCAAGCACCCACATCTGATACTCTCTTCTGGTCTCCATGGACACCAAGAACTCTCATGATGCAGCTGACATACATTTAGGCAAAACATCCATACACATAAAATAAATACGCAAATAAAAATAATTTACTTATTGACAATTTTATGTATATATGTATATGATGTGGCTTGAAACCAATACCTAACTACTTATCATAATGTCCCCTTGGATAGTTCCCGGAGTGTTCCTCTCTCATTTACATGTCTTCCATATTTTTCTTTCTTTTCTTGTTGGTAACTCACTGAATCCAATTTGTTGCCATTTTCTGGAATGCTTGTCAGTCTTGTTGACTTGACGTTGCACAGGCCTTGTGCAGGCAGCCATAACTGCTGTGAGCTCATGAGTTCAATGGCTATGCCATGCCTAGAACACAGCATTTCAAAGGAATCCTTATGCTCTCTGCCTCTTACCTTCTCTTAATTCCCTCTTCTATGATGGACCCTGAACTTTGGGGGAAAGGTTGATATAAATGTCCCCAATCTTGGTTTGAACACTCAACCAACACCTATCCTCACCAATATGACCGGTTAGGCATCTCTGCATTGCTGCCCGATACAGAAAAGAGGCTTATTTGACCAAGGTTGGGAGCAGCACAAACCTATGAGTAAACATGGAAATATTTAGAAGATAGTCTGACATGTTCACTTGGAAAAACAATAGTAGTATTTTCCCTGTTCTGACCTATAACCTATGAACCATGAGCCATGGACTTCCAGCCAGGTTTACAGTATCAGGCATCAATTTGCTCCAATGGAGGAGGGTTCAGATCTAATCAGAAAGTAGTTGGTTGGTTCCATAACCTTTGTGTCAACATTGCATCTGTGGGCACATCTTGACTGGCAGGTTGATATTGTAGGTAGCCTTCAGGGTCAGTTCTAGGTGAGACCGTTTATATCCCCTCCAACCCCCAGAGACCTGATAAGCACTTCTCAGCACTATAAAAGTTAACCAACCAGAGAGAAGAAGTGTTTGGGTTAGTTCTAGCTCGATTTCTCTGTTCTGTAATCAAAGCATGTTGTATCTTCAGCAATAAGGCTTTACCCTGCAGTTAAGGTGGGGAAAACCCAGAGCAATGCCAGTGGACTGCGCCACTTTGTGGGCTTCTATAGTCTCCTGACTAATAATTTGTAGGGATATATCCCATGCCTAGCTCTGAGATTTTCCCTTTAAAACCCATGTTTTCTGGGGGAAGCATTTTGTTAATGCTTTAAACCTATCTTTAGCTTATTATTTCTTAAAACAGAACTTTTGTAGTTAAAATTTACCCTATGGTTGCTACTCTTTTCTGTGATTTTTTTTCCCAATGTAGTCTATGCATGCTTTGGCTCTGATCCAAAAAGATTTCAAACTGGTGAGGACAGAAAATGTCAATACATTCACCTGCCATGTTCACGGTGTAACTGAGTACTGAAAGGCTCTCAACCACCTCAACACAAGAAAATGACAAACAAGACTTGGAGAAAACTGAAAACTGATACCAAGCCAATATTCAACACGTGTCACCAGAGAGGTGGGGTGTGGCCAGGAAGAGAAGGTTCTTGAACCTCAGACAGAAGAGCTGGTCTGATACCTGATAATCCATGTAGCTGTTTCTATTTGACTTCAGGTTTTATTTTGAAGATGACCTTGACTGAAAAAGGTATATAATTAATTTATCTTTAAACACACTCTTTTGTTGCAATGAGACTTATTAAATTTAGTAAATGTAATGAAATCGTGAAAAAGATGAGTTCACACACTACTATTCAAGAAAGACTGAAATTAGCCTCATAGCTGCTTCAACATGGAAATCAGATCAACTGGAAAGGAACCAAATGGATATATGTGAAAAATTCAACTACTCCACAAATCTTAAGATGTCTTTATTGTACTAATGAAAATTATATAAACCATTTTTGTTAAAAAAAAAAAAAAAGTTCAAGTGTTGGGGTGAGGCCTGGTTTGGGGTCAGGTGTTGGGGTTACTCTATGCTCAGGGCCCTGATAGTTCCCATGGGAGTGGAGACAAGATGGCACAGAGGCAATGACACAGCCTCCGAGGACAAGTTGAAATAAGCAAGTCTAGTTTTATTAAGGAGGAGAAAGCCTTAAATGCCCTTTTCCCCAGATCCTCCTCCCAGCCAGGGGAGAGGGCAGTGATTTGCTGGTATCTGTGGCTGTGGCATGGTGGTCTCTCACAGGTCTAGGTCACCTTTTATCAAGACTTGTCAAGCCCCAGGAAAACCCAGGTTGGCTTATTCAGGAAAACCCAGGTTGGCTTATTCAGAAGTGCTTAGGAGCATCTCTCTCTCTCTCTCTCTCTCTCTCTCTCTCTCTCTCTCTCTCTCTCTCTCTCTCTCTCTCTCTCTCTCTCTCTCTCTCTCCTGTCTCCAGTTTGTATTGGCTGAGGCCAGGCTGGCTTCCAGACCCTTAGAAGCCTCTAGGGCCTATACATCCCACAGTCAAGTACCTTCAGACTCCTCTTCAAGGTGGAACACAATGTAGATTTCATGACCTTACCAGGAAGACTTCTGATATGCCTTAACTGTACAAATGTGTGAATTTACAATCAACCACCCCAAGTGCACTCTTTATTTTTTGGGGATTAAGTCCAGGGCTCATGTAGGCTAGTACACAACCACCTGAACTGCATCCCCAGCTCAGATCAATTTCCTTCTTTAGTGGGAAGATCATATATGCATGAGTACATAAGCACATGGCTGTGTACATAAGCACATGGCTGTGCACATACATGTTAGATATCTTCCTCTATGATTATGTGCTTTATGTTTTGAGACAGACTCTCACTCAATCTGGAGCTCATGCCCATGAGCTCCAGTAAGCTCTTGCCTCCACCTTCCCAGCCCTACTCTGACAGGCAAGCACAACAATACCTGACTCTTTATGTGAATGCTTGGGATTCAAACTGAGGTCTGTGTTCTTTTGCATCAAGCCCTTCACTAACCTAGCTACCTCCCTAGACCCACGTAAGAAGCAGCAGACAGTTGGTTCAGAGACCTCAGAAACTTGCTGGGAGTGTGCTTTTCATAGTCTCTGTGAGTTCTCAACTGAGGCTCCACTAACACGCTGGCAGTGGTATTCAGGAGCTTGATTCTTCAGGGACACACTTTTCCTTATCTGGCATCTAAAAGGAAGGTGTGTTTTTGTGTTTGTTTGTTTTATTTTAAGATTTGTGCACTTCTGGATCTTAAAACTCCAAACTTGGATGTGGAATGCTCCTGTAAGCTTGCTTATTTCAGGGTTGACATTGGACGAGATGCTTAAAATCACTCGCATTGAAAGTTGCTAGGAGGGTGGTCCAGGAATATGGAAGATTTCCTGAGCTGACCTTATTCTTGGGGCCAAGTCAAAGGTCAGAATCAGTGCTCTGCACCGCCCAGGCCTTTTACATTTGCCCATTTAAACTCTGAGGAAGGATTTGATGGTCTACAAACCCAAGGGGCCAAAAAAAGCCATAGAAAAGGGAGCTTGCATTTTGCTTCATTATACAAAGACATCTCATTGACAGATAATCTCTCTTGTCTCCAAAGGGCAAACTGTGAGCTGGGTGGAAATGTCAGTTGAGCAGCAAACAACTTTGTTTTCCTATAGTTGTGGTTTTACATGATGATGGTGACACATGAAGGTGAAAATGTGCAGCGTGAACTCCAGTCATTATCTGAGTGAGCATCTCTGCCCATGCTGAAGGATATGTGTGGGTGTTACCTGCAAGCAGAGAGGAGAGAGAGAGAGAGAGAGAGAGAGAGAGAGAGAGAGAGAGAGAGAGAGAGAGAGAGAGAACACAACAGGTAGGTTTGAATTAGCATCAGCCAAGTTAAGCAGAGCCGTACAGACAGCATTTGATATGTTGACTTCCAAAGTGGAGACTTTTGCTAACTTCTGGGAACCAGTGATGTATGTTGTACAAAGTAGAGTAACTGGAGGTTGTCATGGGGATGCTCTGTCATTCCCGATAGTGTGCAGCTCATGTTTCATTTCCACTATACTTCTTTCTTCTGTTCTCCTCTTTATTCATTCAACAGCTTTTGTACTGGAAAGTGAGCTGGGTACAGGAGATGGTGACTGACAGAAAGCAACACCGTTTTTCTTATCCCTTCACTTCCCGTTCCCTATGCATTATCCTCCTTATGGCAGCCACCTAGTCTTGACTGTGGGACTGAGACCCTGTTTATATACTTGTTAGCCTTTGTTTGGTTTGCCTGAAATTTTTTTCTTTGATATGTTCTTGCTTAATGTCTCTAACATCTTTACATTCTTAGGCCAGGAATTAAGGTTTTTTTTTTTTTTTTTTTTTTTTTTTTTTTTTTTTTTAAGAGATACATAGTGCCAACATTAGGGTTGGTGACTGCGTAGTTTCTTGTAGCTACTTCAATCTGTCATTGTAGTATGAAAATAGACATAATTGGGATTAGTTACAGTCCAGCAAACCTTTATTTGTAGATATTGGTATTTGATTTTCATTTTCATGTCAGATACTATGATTCCCCTGATTCCTTCATCCTTATCCTAGGCATAGGCACATGTAAAATCCATTCTTAAGCTCATGGGCTGTACAAAGTGCAGTTTGCTAGCCTTGAGGTACAACCAAGCTGCCATTTTTTAACCTTCAAGTTTATCTGTGAATACCAGCCACCATTTGGAAGGAAGGGACCAATCTGGATTCACATAAAGACCTTTGAGGAGAAATTTCACCTAATGGAAAGCTGTTCTGGGAGGGGAACCCGGAAGTGAAAAGTAAAAAGAATGAGCCCCCTGGAAATTAGTGCTAGACGCCTAAAAATTCTTGTTAAATTCCCCTTGCTCTTTTTCTTCTTGTCTTAACCATCAAATCCTTGTAATCTCAGAGGAGACGAAGTAAATTTTCATTCACATTTGGCAGGGGAATGAATATGGCCTGTGTCCAAAGTAATGAAAAAGATTGGTCGCTCTGGCTCCTTCTACAGGGAGCACATGCCCCTCCGGTGCAGAATGGATGGGGCGGAGAGCAGGAGCAGCTGCCTGAGGGCTAGCCTCCCACCGCTTTCCATGACTATTTCAATCTAAATTTAGCTACTATTTATAGGTGACCTCGAGCAGCCTGACACCCACCTCCACACCTCCCCAAGTCCAAATCAAGACTTAGTGTTTCACAGGTAACTAACTGGTAAAGTCAGTTTTACACAGATCAAAAAAAAAGCACCGGCCTGACCTTAGTCATCCCTTATCACCACCCCACCCTGCCTGTCTACAGCTGCTGGTTACACCCAAGGTACAAATAGTTCTTTCTGGAAACAGTGTAGCCTGGTGGGGGGGGGCGGATTCTGAGCCACACACCCATTCACACCATCTGGACATTTTAAAAACAGGGTCAAAAGTAAGGTTCAGCTTCATTTGTACAGCCAAGAATAGGAAATGGCCACCAAAAGGTCAGAAGCCTAAGATTATCATGCCAATGGTCTAGAATATCAGGAGTGGACATGCCTTTGTTAGAACGGCCTATCTTGGCTTTGTACACACATTCAAGTTAAAGTCTGGGGGAACAGCCTCGGGAGCTCTTGAAACTTTTTTTACATGGAGGGTAGGATTACTGAGTAGGTTACAAGGGCTTCTAGAGAAGATTGGTCTCGTGACTGACATCTGTTCAGTTTCCTCTTAAGCTTTGAAAGGAAAGTGTTCTTATCTCTTGTGCTTCTCGGTAGTTCTCGTGGGATCTTACTGAGCTTTACAGCGTGAAGCATATACTTTCATCCTCAAGTGAAAATGACCTAGTATGAAAACCACTGTGAGTAAAACAGAAGTGGAGGAGCCCTCAGGACAGTAAATTTCTCTCCTGAGTTTATTTATTTATTTATTTATTTATTTATTTTTTAACTTCCCTGCCCTCAACTCTGCCCTCTTTAGGTGGTTTGGATTTTAGCCACCATCTGGCGAGGTTAGAAATGCAAGAATAAATTTCCTCATCTAGATTTCAGAGGGAAAATAAGAGTCAGTGTATCCTGTAGAATATCAAGATTGGGTTAATTCTTGGGTTGGCCCTTGAACCTTATTGTTCACAATAAGGTGTTTGTGTGTGTGTGTGTGTGTGTGTGTGTGTGGCATAATGGCTGATCTCTATTTGTTTCTTACTTGCATATGAACGAATTAGACAGTGACTTCTGTGCCCAATACTTTTTATATTCCACATTACAATTGTTTTATTCTATTTCTTTTATATTATGACTCATATACACACATATATTTTTGAGATTTGTCAGTTGGGATTATTTAAGTAAGCCTACAATTTCTTGTGCACATTACATTCGTTCACTAATTAAAAATTATGAATCACTTTTTCCTTAAAGAAATAGTGAATTACATGTGAATTTAAACTAGAAATATTTGTGACATTTGTGTGTTTTCTGGTGTGGACTTAATTTGAAAAATCATCTTCACTTAATAGCATGAAAAACTATTTTATTGTTTCTAAAAGTTCAACATTTTTCTAACAATTGGTAGTACAATCCTAGTGACTGCTGAATTCTTCACTGCTGGTTATGTCTTGAGTATAATATATAGGCAGTCAAAACTTCTTAGCTGTGAACAGCTAAGTACAAACATGTGAATAAATGAATGGACCGACTACCTTTTATTTGAAAATACACACAAGCTGTTTTTGTCTTTTGGCAAATTAGATAAACTAGGTATTATAAAAAATCTTGGGAAATTTGAAAACCACTGAGAAAATTTACAATTTCTTAAAATGTCAAAGTGTATTTTCATGCTATGTATCTTAAGAGCATTGCTCTAAAATTTTCCAAACTCAAAAATTGTGTCCTCTAACTTGGCAACAAGCAGAACTCTATCTTATTTTCCCTTTGTATACTTTCCAGAAATTCCAAGGAGTGAATAATGGTCAGCCTAAGCCAGAGAAATAGTAAATCTCTTATCCATGATTGGTTGACACATGCATAGATACACACAATACAGTTCCAACCGATACGCCAGAGGGTATGTCGCAGTGACCTCTGGGACTGTTTCTCCTTGCTTTTAAAAGAGATATTTGGAAATAAGAGTGTCTTTTGTGTCTTCAAGGGGCATCTGGATTCCGAGATGAATTAACCTAGGAAAAGCAGGCTGAGGCTGGTGGGGAACAGCAAATATGGCAGCAAATATGGAGCAAATATATTCCTAATTACACACTAATTTAGAGAAGTAAAGAACTGAATATTACCTTACCCTCTTGACACGCTCAGGTATTAATCTCTAACAACCTGAAGAACTAGATGCTGTCAGTACAGTTGTGACAATGTCCTTATCTCAGTACAGATGGAATTCAGGCTACCGGCTTCTTTGAAACACTGTCTGCTAAGGTTACTCTAAGTTGAAGAAGAACAGAAGACTCAAGCCATCATTCAAGTTTTTTCCTCTTGAAACTTACCAGCACCACTACTTTACAGCATAGTCCTGAATTGTCTTCTAATATAGACTATATACCTCTCATCAAGGAAACTTCTCTTTGCAACAGAAAACTGCAACTTATCAAAGGGCAGAGTTGTGGAATGTAGCACCAACTGATGCTTCTACAATACAACTAAGGCCCAAGATCAGTGTGGAAGAGGGCTGGAGAGATTTACGAGCCAAAAGAACAGGGAGTTAGTGGTGAGATTGTGTCTCCTAAGAATGTCAGAAGCTATGTCTCACCAGCATGACTGCCTAAATATGAGCTGAATGTAGACAATACCTAAAGACGCGCTACTATGGACTGGGGCGGGGAGGGGGGCACGACTCACGAGGCCTCATCCATACACAAAGAACTACAGGTAGCTAAAGAATTCTGAGAGCAGTTTCCCCAATTTCCTTCTCTGCCCATTTATCATGAGGGCTACTGATTTCTTTTCTTAGTTTATTTTGTACCCAGCCACTTTGTTAAAGGTGCTAATCAGCTGTAGGAGTTCCCTGGTAGAATTTTGGGGTTACTTATGTATATTATCATATCATCTATGACTAATAATACTTTGACTTCTTCCTTTCCCATTTGTATTCTCTTGGTCTCTAGTTGTCTTATCGCTCTAGCTAAGATTTTAAGTACTATATTGAATAGACCTGGTTAGTGAAATTGCTTTTAGTTTTCCCCCATTTGATCTGATGTTGGCTTGCTGTATATGGCCTTTATTATGTTCACGTCTGTTTCTTGTATGCCTATCTCCGTGGCTTTTGCCTACAAGATCTGATTGAACAAACACAGCACAGAAATTATGGGAGTGACCAACTAATGACTGGCCAGGCTTGAGACCCATAGTATGAGAGGGAGCCCATCCCTGACACTACCTGGAAGGTCAGGACCCAGAGACCAAGGCTAGAAACAAACGTGACTGTTGAAAGAGGAAAAAACAGTAAAATGACTCCTAGTGATGCTCTGCTGCTATACTAATAGATCGTTGCCTAGCCCAACTGCCATCAGAGAGCTTCACCTAGCAACTAACAGTAGCTGAAGCTATACAGTAATAACAAGATACCTTCCTTTTTATGTCTCCTTCTTTCCAACTTTCTCCTTTACAAGCTACCATTTTTTAAAACAGTTCTTATTCCTCTATAATTCTCAGTATGTCTATATCCCTATTATTTTTATTTATTTATTAAGCTTAACAAAATGGGCTGGTTCTCTAATATGGAAGGCTTCTACTGCCTCCCACACATCCAGTTTCTGGAAGAGCTTTAAGCACTGAGGGACCTGGTCAGATCTGCATTTTAAGACTGTTTGGTTAGCATGTGTAAGAAGGTTTGCAGTGCTGCAGAAGATAGGCCAGGGCTCAGGCTGGAGGACGGGGTGAATGTGAAGGGCATAGTTGAGGGAAAGGTGAGGACTGCTCACTCGAAGCTAGAAGGCAGAAAGTCACTCCTGAGTTCTGACTGCTGTGCTGGTAGGTGGGGCTTTGCACTGTGAGGTAGGGATGCACACGGAGAAAGCTGGAATTAGATGGAGGAAAGATGATGAATTTCACTTGACTATTGATGTGCTTAAAGGGACAGCTATGGTGCCTTACAGGTCAGTGGGACACAGAGTTGGAATATACAGGATGAATAGAGACTAGAGAGGCATTGATCTGTGAGTCAGTCGCCAATGCAAAGTTTTATTATTCATCTCCTTTCTTTTCTCCTTCTCTTCTTTCTTTCTTCCTTGAGCATTCACTGGGTACCTTGGATGAGCTTCATGCTGGGTAGAAAGCAGTAAGAGAATGGGTGACTTTTTTTGTCTCATGGATCTTTTAAACTGATGCAGATGATGACTATGCACACACAGACTCATAAATACATATGTAATTATAGACTGTGGTAGGTGTTACCAAAGAAAATTAGGTTTATGTGAGAGAGTAACAGTATGGGCCAAATTTAGACCAGGGGGTAGGTGGGAAACACATGGAAAGCAGTTTCTCTTTGCCTAGGCCTGCTGGATGCAAAGGAGCCGCCCCTTGCTGATACCATTTAATCAGTTGGGGGGGGGGCAATCCACTCGGGAATTTCTGATAAAACACAAAGATGTGGTACCTAGCACCAATCATGCAGGAGATAGATAGATACCCCTCCAAAATCAAACCCCCCAAAACTAAAAAAAAATTAAAAAGACTATGAATTTAGGAGGAGGTTGAAGGTGGGAGGTGAATCAGGAAGGAGTTAAAGGTAATATTGGGGAGTATATGATTTAATTATATTCTATATGCAAATGAAATTTTCTAAGAATTAATAAAGTATCTTTTTTAAAGACGAGGAGAAAATGAGCCGAGCACGTTCATCACTCTGCTTTCTGATGTGAATGTGATGTGATCAGCTCTGCTTCATGTTCCTGCCACCATGATATTGCACCATGATGAACAGGGCCCTTCAACTATTCACCAAAACTCCCTTTCTCCTGAAAATTGCTGTCAGAGCATATGATCATAATAACAAAAGAGACTAGACAGCCCTAAATCTGAAGCTTTTTTTCCTTGAGAAGTCTGACTACAGAGGCCAGTGACTTAGCCAGAGAATAAGCCAAGTGACAAACATGCCAGGGCCACTGTCCTTTCCTTGTGAGGCGATTTCTATAGCAGTTCTTTGTGCATATGTGCATGTGTGCATGCCTGTGCCCACATGCATGTGGAGGTCAGAGATTGATGCCCGGTTGTAGTAGTGTGGTTTCTCCGTCCTGGGCGGCCAGAGATCTGTACCCTGCCGCGCCAGACCCCTCTCCCGCCCAGCCGCCTACCGATCAGACCCCCAGAAATGACTCAGACGCTTATATTAACTTTATGCTGTTTGGCCTATGGCTCAGGCACATTGCTAGCTTGCTCTTACATCTTAAATCAACCCATTTCTATTAATCTGTCTGCCACGTGGCCCATGGCTCACCTGTGCTCTTACATGTTGCTCCCATGGGCTTCAGCTCGATCTGCCTCTGACTCTGCCCTTCCTTTCCTACCTATTCTGATTCCTCCTCCTACTTCTTCTATGGTGTCTGTCATGGCCCAAAACAGCTCCTTTATTTAAAGATTGATATTCACAGCATACAGAAAGGCATTCCCACATCACCCGGTATCTTCCTCTATCCCTTCCTACCTTGGTTTTTGAGACAGGGCTTCTCATTGAGTCAATAGTGCTGATCAGCTAGACTGGCTGGCCTTGGAGCTCAAGGGACCCTCTTAGCTCCACCTCTACAGTGCTGGCTGGGATCCCAAACATACTGGGATTCTAGGAGTCAAGCTCAGGTCTTATGCTTGAGCAGTAAACTTGTTATTAACTGAGCCATCATAGCCTTTCTGCAGTAATGTTTAGGTTAAGATTAAAGGTAAATCTTTGGCTGAGTGTAGGGGCACATGCCTTTAATCCTGGTGGTAGAGGTAGAGATAAGCAGATCTCTGCAAGTTCAAGGCCAGCATAATCTATGTTGTGAATTCCAGGACAGTCAGAGCTACATCCTGAAAACTTGTCTTGAAAACAACAAATAAACAAAGGAGTAAATTTTTGTGTCTTATTGAGAAGTAGCCTAAAAATAGAGGGATTATTAAAGATGATACTGAAAACAAAGTGGGGGTTGATCAGTAGCTTGGATACAAAGGGGTCAATGGAACCAGGGCTCCCATGCCTTTAGAACTGGTGGTCAGGTCTTGCTTCTGTTCTCCTTTCTCAACAGAATGCATCATACTTGGTAGGTACACAACCTGTTGGGCTCATGTTTTTTCAGGAGGATGATCAAACAGGAACACACATGGAATTCTGCCAGATTCATCTGGAACAGTCTCAGGAATTAACTCTGAGTTTCTCCGCTCAGATGAGTGTCCCTGGGAGGAAAGCTTTCTGGGTGAATAGTAGAGCATGGGGAGGCTTGCTGGAGATGAGCTACCACCTATTGTTTGTCCAACAATGGTCCAGGAAATGCTCATGAGACTATTTGGACTATAACTATATTTGTCCTCACTGGGAAAATTTTAAGAGTGTCACTTTATAATTTTTATATAATCTAGACTGTGAGTTTGTTGATTTTTATACCTACATACCACCAGATCCAAGTATTCTTTGAGCCCAGACCCTTTGAGATTCTTAAAAGTCATGAAATTTCTTGCCAGAAAAAAAAGCACATACATATACAATATTTTCTATTTCTTTATACTATTTATTGTAGTTCATCGAGCTGTGGAGAAGTACCCTCGAGTAAACTGATGCAGAGGACTTATTTTAAGAAAGAAAATTAGATGTTAGTTTGGTGTGAATTTGGACACTTTAAAATGTGAAAAGCTCTTCTGTTACTTGCTACAGGAATGTGTGTTTTTGAAGCAGTCTTCATTTTGAGTTAATCTATGGAAAGATGTACAAGTCTGAGTCACTTTTATTCAGACAATGTTTTTCAGTTGATTGCTTTGTATTTCCAGACATCATATGTTTGTCATATTGTGGACAAGATACCTGGGTATTTGACAATGAATTTGGTTTTAGCCTTGAAGTCCTCAGGATAGCAATTTTAGACTGAAATAGAAGAAGAACATAGAATGTGGGGCAAAGACTTGAAT
This sequence comes from Phyllotis vaccarum, assembly GCA_033318265.1. Taxonomy (NCBI): domain Eukaryota; kingdom Metazoa; phylum Chordata; class Mammalia; order Rodentia; family Cricetidae; genus Phyllotis; species Phyllotis vaccarum. The sequence continues at coordinate 12,070,002 of JARWLC010000007.1, forward strand.
GCCAGAACTAATTTAAAATTGTTGAATGTCTGCCTTCTTTTATTCCAGAACACCAAGAGTTGTATATTTAAGACACAAATAAGATGTTTTGGTTGTGTTCACGAAGAGTGACTTGTTTAAAATAAGGAACTCAGGTGCTGGCTCTTCACCTCTTCACCCTAGGTCAATATAAGAAACAGAGTGTACACTCTCTTGAGTGTACACAGCTAAGAGTGTTTCACCATCAGACACCACCACCTTGGCTAACAACTCATTTCTTCTACAAGGGACTCAGGATTCCTTACCTTCACTCCTGAGAGTCTTAAGATAGCAGCACAGGGCTGATGTTCATCGCTGAGTGAATAAAAGTGCTTGCCATAGAAGCCCGTCGATCTCAGTTCTACTCCAGAATACCCAGGGGAAGGACAGAACTGACCCCTGAATGTTGTTCTCTGACCCCCACAAGCATGCTCTCACACACACCAACACATGCATGAGCTCAGCTCCTCCAGCACAAATAATAAACAAAATATCTTGAAAAAAATTAAAAGGTAGTATAGGGGTATTGTGTTGTCTCATGGTAAATAATTGTCCCACCCACTGGTTTAATAAAAAGAGCTGATTGGCCAAAGGCAGGCAGGAAGTGTAGGCGGGGCTACCAGACTAAAAACTCTGAGAACAGACCACCAGACAGAATTCCAGAGAGAGGCCTGGAAGAAGCAGAGGACAACTATGCTGCCCTAAAGAAAGGTACTGAGCCGCATGGCTGAACAAGAGACATGGGTTAGGTGAAGGGTAGAGAGCTAGCAAGTGATATGCCTGGGCCTGAGGCTGATCAGCCAAAAACTAATGAAGGCATCTGTGTGTCTCTGTGGGACTGTGGGACTGTGGGACTGCGGGTCTGTGGGTCTGCGGGTCTAGACCTTGAGGTTAGGCTGGAAAGTCCGGGCCAGAAACTTCGTACTACAAGGTAGCTGTGTAGAGAAGTGTTGGTTCCTTGCCTTGACTCACAAGATTTCTTTATTTGCATGGGAAAAGCATAGACACTATACCCAAAGCTTCTTTCTTAATGACTATGATGAAGAAATGATCCTTGCCGTGCTATAATTGATTGGAAGCATCGTCAACCATATGTTCCATATATCTCTTACATATCACTTTAAATCTCAGCCCTGATTATCACTTTTTCTTTCCTTTGTTGGAACAAACACGTAGTTTCAACCTGGGACAGGTCATCCTCTTGAAGTCCTTGAGCGTCTCTCATCTGTGAGGGTGCTTCTGTGTGGACATCTCACAAACACATTTGGTGCTTACGATTGTTCGATTAGAGATAATGGCTGTCAGTCTTCACTCCCTTCCCGGGTGCTCGTTGTCAAGTTGCTTTATTTTTAGTGTCTCCTAGCTTAGTTGGTGATTTTAATTCTGCCTTCTTTACTTTAGTTTTATAACTTGCTCTGTCCCAGGGAACTTCGGTGCATGCAACAAAGAGAGAGCCTTAAATGTGTTTCTGTGGTTTGAATTGGCCTAGTGTTTCCCTAGTCATCATGAGAAGGGCCAGGCACCTTTTAGTCCAAAGACAGACAGGTAGACTAGAAATGAACCTTACCCCCTCACAGATCCAGAAGCAGAGCATGGCCATTTGACCCTTATGCAAGACCCTTAAGTGAAAGAATGGTTGTTTTGTAAGTCAGTGAAACTTTTGTTAGTTATTATACATCATTTTTAGTAATAGTTGGTTAACACACAAGTACAGCTTGTCAGTGTGAAGCATTACTGTCCTGTGGGACTGGGAGACAACGCTAAGTGTTTCCCTCTTTTAATTCCTAGATTTCACACTACATCCCACCATCCCACATGGTTCTAAAGGACTGAGCAAAAACAGCATCTACATTGGTGGCCAACTTAACAAGTCTTCCTTGAATAGATTCTCCCTTTTCTAGTTTTGCATTTTCAGGCCACTGCTATCACATCTTGAACTTCATTTCCCAGTAAAATATCCATATTGAAGCCCATGTTTCACACTTTGCTCTCTGAGGAACCCAAGCGAGGACATTCTACATTTAATTGATGACATTCTAGTTTTCATTGACCACAGATTTACACACATTGTTCAGATACAGCATTCATTGTGCCAAGCTTCAGCTACTCTCCATGACCCCTTCATGTCTTCAAAACCAGTACCCCTTGGATGACTCTTAGGCATGAGGTACAACCTTGGCTGCTTCTGGAGCACAGCTTCTCTGTGCTCTCAGGAAACCCTTCCCAGAAGACTTCTGATGTCAGTGATGTCAGTCTCTTCCTTAGTCACACTGATTTCTTAGCTCCAGCTAACCAGTATCAATTATCGTGACCGGAAATACAGAATCTTAATTCAAAGAACAAAGGTAACAAACTAATACTATAGATTTCCTTTCCACCTGTTCTTTTCTTCATGTTTTTAGGGCAAAGGGTCTAGAAACTGGAAAAAGTAGAACATAGTAACTGTTTTAGTAAACAAAGGAGCATAGTGGTTTTTCACATTCAAATCTAGCCCGAGGTTGTTTTTCTGACTCCTGACAGGCCTCTGAAGAAGAAGGTAGTCATTTACAAATTGGGTGAGACTTGTGCTTGGCAGCTGTGACTGCAGGGGAGAAAATGAGCCATCAAGGTTTGTGGGAGTATGGGGGTCACTGGAAGAAGGTGTAGGGATATTTAGATTTTAAGCCAGAGGTGTCCTGTACCTGGGTAGCTAGCTCCTCCTGAGTGTCTGAAAGAGATTCTAAGTACTAAATATGATACGAGAAGGAAAAAGAAGGGGAAGGGAGTTGGGTTTGGCCCAAGAACTTACGATCTGAGTCATAGAGACGAGAAACCATTTGACAGAAGGGAAGAGGGTGTGTTTGTTGGGAAGACAGGAGGGCACAAACAGAAGGTAGCAAATCTGTGATATTGAGAGAGCGCTGGGAACTTCTCATACCCTAAGGAAGGAAATGAATGACAGGTCAGCTGCTCTGAGGCCTGAAATGGGCCAACTGAAATATTGTCCTCTGCTTTCACCTTGCCATGCACACTGTATGTAGGTATTTGTGCAGCTGAGTGTAACCCAGATGGAAAGAGATCCTGGCAGTCAGGAACCCAGGCATACTGAGCACTGCACCTCTAATAGAAAAGTATTTAGGCAGTTGGGAGCCAATGAACACCACAGGCACAGGTAGCAGCTTACAGCCCTGCGTCAGGAAAAGGCTTCCCAATTTAACAGCAAGGGAGGACCTCCCCCAGAGAAGTTGCTACAGTGGCCAACAGAAGGCTTTTGCTTCTCTGCTCGCTGCTCTCTGTTAAGGGAATGTAACAACTCAGCTCAGCCAGGGAAGATCCCTTGGGCAGAGAGATTGTTGCAGCTTTGTTCCCTCAGTTGATCTCCACCCGGCTCAGCTGCTGCTGCTCCAGGGAAAGAAAATCTTCACTCAAAACTCATTCAAGAGATTTAATGGGAGGGAAGGGTCCAGGAGAGTGTGGCTGCCCCAGCCTGGGAAGGGAGAGGGCAACAGGGTAAGGGCTTTGGGCTCAGGACTTATATAGAGCTTCTTGGGGGGCAGAACTTTCTAGGGAGACTTTCCGGAAGAAGATTGGTCAGATTTTAACTTTTTTTTCACCCTGATTTGCCTTTTGGTTTCAGGACCAAAATGTTTCTTTCACAATATAAAATGACTAAGTGGTTAACATAGAAGTTCCAAAAAGCCACAACAGAGTCCGTCTGCCCTGCCTCCCACCCGCCAAACCCCCTCATATCCATAAATAACAGGCTCTTAGCTTAATTCCAGAATGGGCTTTTAAATGATATGTTATGAGAACTTAGGAAAAGTGATCCCCACAAAGAATCCAGCATAGATTTTATTCAGAGAAAGCAGTAAGTTTTTTCACATTTTTAAAAGAGATAGATATTTATTGGACCATGACCTCTATGGAGTTCAGGAATACTCTGACAAAAATATGTGGGAAATGAATGTTGGATGAAATCTATTTAGGTTGTTCAAGTGAAGATTTGCATCATTTTGTGGGGGGAGTGTTGCAAATGAATCTTGTCAACTTGTAAGTCAGTCTCCTGGGCATTCTCTGTGGCTTTGTTTTTAGTCTTGTTTAAAAACGTCTCCAGGACACTAGTCTTAAGGAAATGGGATAAATATTTGCCATCTACAAATTTGATACATTGTTGAAGAAAAATAATATTCTGTGTTATAAAATCATGATTTCAAATTGCCTCAATCAGTTGGAATTTTTTACTTAAAAAGGAAAGATACAGTGCAGTGGAGAACGGCATAATGGTTGGAAGGAAAGGAACAAAGTGACATTATTCATAGATAAGACGATTGCATATGTAGAAAGTTCAGAAAAATCTACAAACTATATTGCTATGTGAAGCTGACAGGCTTGCTAGATAATTGGCATATGTACAAAATTAGTCATATTTACATACCAGCAATGAATAGAAGATAAAATAATAGATGTCATTTGTAATAGCATAAAAACCATTACATATTTAGAAATAAATGTAGTGAAATGCTTGTATAACTTTTTCCTAAATGGTACAAAACATTGGGAGAATTAAACAACACTTAATCAAGTGTAAGAGGGGACCAGGTGTATGGATTCAGCAAAAATTCTTGCCAAGACACCTGGGGTGATTTTATGGAGTGTGTTAATATAATTCTATGATACTTATGGAAATACAGACAACCAAAAGTTATAAAGAATAGCAAGTTGACCAAAGGAGCAGCCTGTAGTATAGAAACAAAATCCACAGTTGCATTTTACCTGGTTAATGATAAAGAAACCACTCAATCCAACGCAGAAAGGAAAGACTTCTCAATAAATGGTGTAGAGTCTACTGGATATCCAAACAAAGAAACAAAGAACAACAAAAGAAAAATGTGTCCTGGTCCTCGTCTCTTACTCCCAACTGTAACCTTAGATGAGTCACCAATCTTAGTTTGAGAAATATAACATGAAGATTATAGTAATAAAAAAAAACCTTTCTGACTGAATTTAAGGGCTGCTCCACCAAAGACAATTCTCAAAACAAAAATTAGAGAGAGAGAGAGAGAGAGAGAGAGAGAGAGAGAGAGAGAGAGAGAGAGAGAGAGAGAGAGAGAGAGAGAGAGAAGCTCATGGCTTGGGAGATGATAGACCCTAATTGGGGGCATACTACTGTTGTTTTACTAAATGGTCATGTTTTACATATTTATATTTCTGTTCATGTGCTAGCATGGCTCTCAGCCTTTTTAGAGAAGCTTCCACTGGAGAAGCCAATGTGGAGACACGTAGCTGGTCAAAGAGCTGAGTGCTCAGCCCTAAATGAAACGTGTATATCACGTTCCACACTCCAACGCTCAGGAAATATCACAAAAGAGGAAGAAGCATAAGGGGTGTAAGGCCCACATGATGGGAGGGGTGCTTCCTGCAATGTGCTGCCTTCTGGGCGGGGCATGGGGATTGCGCTCATGAACCAAAGCATAAGATCACCCCCAATAAGCCAATATTCCAGCAGACAGCACTAATTGGCCTCAGCAGGATATAGAAAACAGAGAGGACACAAGATTAGGAGTAGGATTGTTGCCAATGTGTAGGAAGAATGGGAGAGAATGTTGGTAGGGTATGTGATCAGTGTACATACATATGAACTATAAAAGTGAAATAAAAATAAAAGATAAAAGAAAAACAAAGTTTTTAAGAGAAAATATAGGTGTCTTAGGATTTTTATTGTCATGGAGAAACAGCCGTCACACAAATTCTATTTGGTATTGTAATAAACCCAGAGCCAGACATTGGGGGAAATCTGAAATATCAGAGAGACAGAGGAACAAAGCACAGTCAATTCTTACTCAGCCAACTTTTCAGGCTGAATGGGTTAGGTCCTGTCTCCAGGAGTCCTCAGACTGACTGGGCACTCAGGCAAAGGGAGGAACTTCTACCTTCTTCTCCTTATCCTTCTTTCTCTGCCCAGATATTTCAATCCCTGGATCAACTCTCTTAGTGCTAGGACTAAAGATGTGAGCCACCACTGCCTAGCTGTTTGGCCTTGAACTCACAGAGATCCAGAGGATCTCTGCTCTCAAGTGATGGGATTAAAGGCATGGGTCACCACTCCCTGACCTTCATGATGTAACTCTGGGGGTGGCTCTATTCTCTGATATTCCAGTCTATTTTTATTAAATATACAATATATCACCATAGACACCATAACCAAGGCAACCTTTCCCTAATTAAAAGGAAAACATTTAATTAAGGTGGCTTACAGTTCAAAGGTTCAGTCCATTGTCATCATGACAGGACATGGCGGCATGAAGACAGACTTGGTGCTGGAGACGTAGTTGAAAATCCTATATCTTGATCTACAGGCAATGAAAAGTGAACAGAGTGTCACATTGAATGTAATTTGAACAAAGGAGACCTCAAAACCCATCCCTACAGTGACACATTTTCTCCAACAAGGCCACACCCACTCCAGCAAAGCTGTATGGCCTAATAGTGCCACTACGGGGGCCAATTACATTCAAACTACCACAGTAGGATAATCGCATAATTTAGAGTAAATATGTTCTGAAAAGGTCTTAACATATGCTATTATAAAGAAAAATTAGGTAGTAGGACTATGTTAAAATTAATAAATTATTTTATATCTTTAAGGAGATGAAACAGCATTCTGAGGACATAATGAAGTATCACTTGTCAACCTCACAGTAGTGATTGCAGAAATGTGCACGAACCCCAGAGCTATAATTATGGAAAAGAGCACATACTATGATTCCATTTATACAAAACAAAAAAACTTAGGCATTAGTTTATGCCGCTAGAAGGAAGATATAGTGGTTGCTTTTCTCTCTGCTGTGGCTACAGTGACTTTGAGAAGGAAGGCTTAGTTTGGCCCATAGTTTGAGGGTACAGTTCATCTTGGTGGGGGGAGCATGGCAGCTAGGGTGAGAGGAAGCTGGACACTCTGAGTCCACACTTAGGAAGTGAAGGGAGAGATGAATTCTGGTGCCCAGCATGCTTTCACCTTTTCATTTTGTCCACGACTTAGGAAATGGGATGTCCCTCAGTTTTAGGGTGGGTATTTCCCCCCTCAACTAAGCCTTTCTAGAAATACCCTCACACCTCCATAGTAAGTCTAAATCCTGTCAAGTTGAAAATCAAAACTATCTGTAACATCAATGTAGTGTTTATTCTTGGGCAAACTATGGCTAATTAGGACAGTGGGGATTTAGGGGTTTCTGAGGCTCTGGTCAGCATCCTTTTCTTTTGTTTAATTATAAATGTGTTTTTAAAAAGCTGAATTATGAATTTCATTTATACTTTCTTGTATGTGTGTAACTCATCAATGAAAACTTTGACAACAAGATTAGGAAGCATTGAACTGGAGTGCAAATGAGTGAATTGCATAGATACAAGTTGGGAAGTCTGTGCCACATGGTTGCTAAGCACAAGATGTCTTTCTAAAAGTAGATGCTAGTCAATGAGAAGAAAAAACAAGAAAAGAAAGAAACTGCAGTGTATTAGTCTATTTTATACTGTAATAACAAAACATCTGAAATAAAATATGTAGTTTCTGGCCTGGACTTTCCAGCCTAATCTTGAAGTTTGTACCTGTAGACCCATAGTCCCACAGAGATACGCAGATGCTTGTATTAATTTTATGCTGATCAGCCTATGGCTCTGGCATATTGCTAACTAGCTCTTGCTCTTAATCTAACTCGTGACTCTTAGCCTCTTCAGCCATGTGGCTCAGTACCTTTTCTCAGAGCAGCATAGTTGTCCTCTGCATCTGCTAGCTTCTCTGGAATCTCTGTGGCATCTCTGCTCTGTTCTTCCTGTTCCCAGAGTTTTCTTAGTCTGGTAGCCCTGCCCACACTTCTTGTCTGCCTTTGTCCAATCAGCACTTTTATTAAACCAATAGGCAGGAAAATTATTTACAATGTAACAACACAATCCCACTACAAAAATACTTTGTCTGAAAGATGGCTTATTTAAATCTCAGATTTTGAGGGTAAAGTATCTATTGGGTGTCCCTATCTATTTGCTTATGGTGAAGACCCCTGGGCTTCATCACACTGTGGCAGATCCATATGGAAAACAGAGATCTTGTGGCCTAACACAAAGCCACGGTGTGGCAGAGAAGTTAGGCTGCTTTATATATATATATATTTGCATATACGATATATATTTATATATACAATTATATAAATTGAATATATATATACATTCAAAGAAACTACCTGGAATCCTACCGGAATTTTGTATTCCCTTCTGAAGCTAATGACCTCAGCCCTACCTCCTAAAGATCTCTTCTAATAAGCTTCTAATGTGTGGACCATATTCAAAACACACACTATATAGTTTTGTTCTCTCAGGGTCAGGACACATTTGGAAGTTTGTGCTCAGTTCTAGACATCATGGTGTAGGAGTGGCCACTGACAAGTTGGCATGTACCCCAGAAAGGCAACCACAACAATACATGTATAAGCTCATCAGTAAGCCCAAAGTGCAACATGCTTTCTTTTTGACCACCAACTAGCTCCCAAACCATGACACAGATTTCTGATTACTTATGAATGCCCAGCCTTATCTTATGCTTGTCTCACTAGCTCCTATAACTCAATTTAACCTGTTTCTCTTCACCTACATTTTGCCTCATGACTTTTTACCTTTATTTCTTTTTAAATATCTTAATTTTGCTGCTTATGCCTGTCTGGCTTCTGTTCTTGGACACATCCTCTCCTCTTTCTGTTTCTTCATTCCTTCTTCTCTCAAGCCTAGATTTCTCCACCTACTTATTCTCTCTGTCCCTCTTTCCCAGCCCCATCTATCCATGTCCTGCCTAGCTATTGGCTGTTCAGCTTTTTATTAGTCAAATCAGGGCCTTAAACAGGCAAAGTGATACAAATGCAGCACATCTTTACATAATTAAATGGATGCAATACAGCAAATGTAACACATTTTTACACTGTTAACAAAGGCAGCAGAAACAAATGTAACACATCTTTGACTAGTTAAAATACTATTGCTATACAATGCCCAAGTCTTACTTGTTTAGTATAACTAAGGATGACTTCTTACTCAGGTCACAGTCCCTTAAGAGTGACAAGTAGAGTTGTAAATGGCCCTTCATGGACTTGCACATGTCTCCTTCTTTAGCTTTTGTCCGTGTTAGGCTCTACTTGGAGCATCTGCTGAATCTTGTGCATTAACAAACTGGTGGGAAAGAGCAAAGAGGATCCCATGGTGGACTCTCCCAGGACATTATCATTATCTCAGATTTTCCCAGGATCCCCATAAGCTTACCTATAGTGGAATTATGTTGTTACATTGTAAATAATTGTCCTGTCTACTGGTTTATAAAAATGCTGACTGACCAAAGGTGGACAGGAAGTATGAGCAGGCCTACCAGATTAAGAAAACTCTGGGAACAAGAGGAACAGAACAGAGATGCCACAGAGACACCAGAGAAGAAGATGCAGAGGACAACTATGGTGCTCCGAGGAAAGATACTGAGTCACATGGCTGAACAGGATAAGAGTCATGGGTTAGTTTAAGAGCAAGAGCTGGCAAGTTATATGCCTGGGCCCCGGGTCAACCAGTGTACAATTAATATAAGCGTCTGTGTATTTCAGTGGGACTACGGGACTTTTGGTCTGTGGGTCTGGGCCACAAGGAAAGCTGGAAAATCTGGGCCAGAAACTTCATACAATTACCAGCACCTTAATCATCAAGAATTAGTATAGAAAATTATGTTCAAATTTTGTTAATGAATGTTTTTTTTTTCACTTAAAGGAGACTGGTTATAAATGGTTAATAGTCACAGCCATTTTCTTTCTAAAGAAAAAAAGGGATATGATATAGAAATAATAAAAAGTATAATTATTGAATTTTTATCTTTAATCTAAAAACAACTTTTAATCTCAAAATACTTTACACTGGCACAGATTTTTGGTTTATTGATAAAAATTTAAGGTTAATTTGTTATACTACATGTATATTTCTATTCTTTTTAAGGAATTATACTCAAAATACAAATTAATAGTCATCTATAACAGTCATAGTCATGTTGGCTAGTGTGGGGATTCAATAAAAGTTTCAGAAGTTTTGGAGATATCAGAGGGAATCTACCCATAGTCTATGTGGGGAGTTAATAGAAGCTCCAGAAGTTCCAGCGCTCTAACCACAGTCAGTCTAGGAGAATCAGAGAGTGGTGATTCAAACCTTTAATCCCAGCACAGGAAGTATCCTGGGAGTGGTGACCTATGCCCTTAATCCCAACTGAGTCTAGGTCACTTTAGATTATAGAAGGAATTCCAGGCTCTCAAGCAGGCAGTGGTGGGGCCACGCTTTAATTTACCAAAAGGGTACTTAAGACAGGATAGAAACACAGAGGGAGCCATTCCAAGGGAATCGAGGCTGAGGAAGCTGAAAGACAGCTGGGTAAGATCTGACTGTGGTGTTTACTCCCTCTAATATCTCTAACTTCTTTAGAGATCTATCCCTGAGTCTCATTCATTCGAGTGACAGGTTAGGTTTTCTAGATATGCAGAAATATATTTCAAATAGGTAGGTAATCTTCAAATACTTTAAAGACCTATAGAATATGACATTTAAAATGTTTAAAAAACTAAGATGTTCCTAGATAGTGAGACACATCTGCTCCTGGCAACACCAATTACTTCAAAGAGGATGATGGCATTGAAAAAATTGTTATAGAGTTTGCTTTCAATACGGCAAAGGCTAGCCATTTGGGCAAGAAACTGCTCTTGCCTGGACTGTTTGACAGTATGTTGTATAAACTGGACATGCAGGACCCATAGGAAAGTGACCACTGAACTTGGCCAAAAGATGATCCTCTAGCTCCCTGCTTCACAGAAGAAACTGCCAGACATTCTGCAGGACATAGAGGAAAGTGACTGAGGAACTCTGCCAAAACAGGCAGGACAGTCCTTCAGATTTCTTGCTTTACAGAGTTCCAGATACTTTAGTTCTGTAGGCTGAAGATGGATACCCCAACATTGCAGAGAAATTTTGGGTGACTGTCCATGCAGTGTGAAGTCCCTGACATTAGGTAACATTATATCCTTCTGAGATCTTTGAGGGAGTTGAAGACAAGGTAGTTACAATTATAATTTTCCTTAGTTATGATAAAAGATAAAATAGATATAAAACTTTTATATCTAAGATATAATAAGCTAGATAATTAAATATTTTCTCGAATTTCGACAAATACAAATAGACTAAATATTATAACTATAATTCTTGCATGGTAACTGTTTTGTTATGTGTAATTTTACTATGTTAAAGTTAAAACTTTCTCTTTTGATTAGACAGAAAAGAGGAAATGCCGTGGGATGTCTTTTTTCATTATGAATATATTATATTACCATTGGTTGATAAAGAAGCTGCTCTGGCCTATAGCAAGGCAGGATATATTCAGATGGGAAATCCAAACAGGGATACAGGGAGAATAGGGCAGAGTTGTGGAGAAGCCAGCAAGCCACTGAAGAAGCAAACTGTAAAGCCACGAGACATGTGGCAATACATATATTAATAGAAATGGGTTAATTTAAGATGCAAAAGCTAGCTAGAAATAAGCCTGAGCCATATACCAAATAGTTTGTAATTAATATTAAACCTCTGACTGGTTTTTCTGGAATAGGAGGATGAGGGAGATTTGTGCATCTACATCATGGAACACAAGTGTAGGACAGATAGAAATAGCATATAGACTGTTATGCTCCCTTTATTGTTCAGAGATCTCACACAACCTTAATCTAGAGCTCCTAGGCAAAGCTTGAAGCATTTATGTTTGCCTGAGACGTGGGGTGGGAGAGCAGCTAGAGAGTTCAGGCTAAAATAATGGTGGATTGAAAGTCACATGAGGAAATAAGAAAAAGAGTAAGACATAGTCAGATAGGAAAAGTAGTAGCTCACCTCGAATATACGAAAGGAGGCATGCGATCCCATCTTCAAACATTAAATGCCACTGTGTAGAAGAAGGCTTCTACTATTCTGGATAGCTTTTAAGGCATTGCTGAGACAATAGATGAACTTATTTTAAGACAAATTTCATCCTGCTTAGCATAAGAAAGACTTTGTGGTCAGTAGAGCTGTTCATTACACCACAGGTTAATTTGTGAGCACTGGTGAAGTATTAAGCATTCACTTTGTCCTAAATTCTTAAACTCTCTCACTCTAAAAACCACACTTGAGATAGTATTATTGATACTCATGTCTTGCAGCAGGGAAAGCTAAGTCTTAGAGAGGTTATGTAACTTGCCCCATGACACACAGATGTTAAAAGACAGAGACAGGATATGAATCCTGGGTTTTCTGACAAAGTATGCAAAGCTTCTGCTCTGAAGCCAGCTGCTGTGTTGATCTCAGGGCTTCTGTATCAGGTTCAGCTCAGATATTGGGTTACTGAGGCACAAGCTGTTCTGTGACAAGAATGTGTAAAGAAACTTCTGGAAATGCTCAGAGGCCATGATAAGTAACTAGTGCTTTTGTCTTGGAGGAGGCAAAGGAAAGAAAATGTATCATAGATGGAAACAGATCTCTGTAGGGAGATTATGTTGTTCCATTGTAAATAATTGTCCCACCCACTGGTTTAATAAAAAGCGCTGATTGGCCAAAGGCAGGCAGGAAGTATGGGCAAGGCTGCCAGACTAAAAACTCTGAGAACAGGAAGCAGCAGGAGAATGCCAGAGAGAATGCCAGAGAAAGGCTGGAAGAAGCAGAGGACAACCATGCTAATCTGAGAAAAGGTACCGAGCCCCACGGCTGAACAAGAGACATGGGTTAGATGAAGGGTAAAGAGTTAGCAAGTGATATGACTGGGCCTTTGGCCGATTCAGCCTAAAACTATTGAAAGCATCTGTGTGTCTCTGTGGGTCTGTGGGTCTGTGGGTCTTCGGGTTTGTGGGTCTGTGGGCCTAGACCTTGAGGTTAGGCCCAAAAGTCTGGGCCAGAAACCTCATACTACAGATCTCAGTCCTACATCTGCCCTGAGTGTATGGCTGCTGCAATGTAATGATCATCACAGGCCATAATATACTTTAGTGTGATATCTTTATGAGCCCTCCCCCAAACTTTTAGGGCAACAAAATGACCTATGATGCCATTTCATGTGCATGAGGGTTGACTTCTGCTAGCAAACCTTAGTTGAGTCATGGTCTCCTAGAATAGTGGTAGGTGTTGGTTGGGTACTCAACATCTCCCCCACTAGGGCTTGGAGATACTAAGCCTCTCTCTGAGCTGCCTGTAGTAATCTATTTAGTTTGCACCCAGTTTCAGGCACTGGAAACCATAGTAATTTTATCAGGTAACCATGGAGACACAGTATTGCTCTTGAAATCACAGCCTACACAGGGAGACTGGATACTAAAAGCTTTGGAAGCCTATCATAATCCCCTGTCTGGCTTGCATTTGTAAAACTGGATGTGCAAGACAAATACCGTGGTACTTGGGTATCCAGATCAGCGGAGAGACTCAACTAGACAGACTATAGCTGTGCCTCTGAAAGCAGGCATGTTTTTCTCTTGTTTCAACTGGCCACTCAGGAACTGCTTCATGCTAAGAATTAAACACAGCTTGATTATAGCCTGTCTAAGGTGGTTCAGGGGTCACTAGACCACAGCAGTAACAATATGTCATTTAACTATAAAACAAAACAGAGTTCACCTAAAAAGAGGAGAAAAAGTAAATATGTTTCGACCTCGGATTTGAAGAGATTTCTCCATGTGGGCCAGAATGCTGCTCTGTGATTTGTAGCTGTTGAAGCCATGAGAGACCGTAATGCAGTTTTCTTTTTCTGACAACATGGAGCAAATGAGCTCATCAGCGGGGAGATCTCCTCCTGTGAGTAAATGGAAGCAGGGATGAGTGGCATGGGTTCTTCTACAAAACATACACATGTGGAGAATCTTAAGAGGCTTAGAAGACACTGAAATGAGGCCTCAGAGAACTCTTGGACCAGTCACCCTTCAAGGCAGAAGAAATAATTTTTGCAAGTAAAATAATGAAGTTATTTGTGTAGCAGACTCTTCCAAGCTAATGGTAGGATAGAACTGGGGAGCCGTGTCACAATTCTCAGGCTTTGGTGAATGGCTTTGGCTATTCGTGAGAAAGGTGGGTTCCTAGGCTTCTCTGGATTCAGCAGGTCTTAAAAGAGGCCTAGAAATATGCATTTAGTTGTCATGCCAACAATATTTGAGCTGGAAGTGGCTGCAGAGGTGATTGTGGGAAACATGAACGTCAGTGGACTCTGAGCAAGTGATGGGTCAAGAGTCATTTACCAAATAGGAGGCCTCTGTGGGGCTGCAGGCCATCTGGAAGGGGAAGGCTGAAGTGTAGTGAGAATCAGAAACTGTGCTAGAGGTCTTGTATATGTCAACTCATTTGAGGAAACCAGGAGTAACAGGAGGGATTTCTTTCCAGCGTCCTCAATTAGATGGCTATTTAAAGAATCTGCCACAGAAATGGTTCTCAATCCTAATGCTGCAGCCTTTTAATACAGTTCCTCATGTCACGGTGACTCCCAGCACAGATTATTTTTGTTGCTACTTCATAATTATAATTTTGCTACAGTTATGGATCATAATGTAAATATCTTTGGAGACAGAAGTTTGTCAAAGGGTTATGACCCACAGGTTGAGAACCACTCGCTCAGAGAAAAAAAAAAAATCTACCATATCAGCAGCAGAATTACGTGAGCTTCATGGTATATCCAGAGTCCCGAGAATGTTAAGTGTATCCGTTAAACAGTTCCATTATTTTTTTCCTTTGCTCCCAGTAATGAAACAAAGTTTTAAGCCCATGTTCCCATGAAAGGAGTTCATGCTTTGAAGTTCTTTCTACATCTGGGAAATCTAAACATGTCAGTAGCCATCATAAACTAAGTGCTCTGTCCCGGGGAGGGCACAGGGGTGACTAGCAGGGATGTGTGGGGCAAGATCAGAGACGTCCTCCTGTTTTTCTCGCCGCCATCACCGCAGGCTGTGTCCAGTTTCACAACAGCAACAGAAATAAAACAAACAAGCAGAAACCCACCTGGCTTTTTGGGTCAAAGAGCAGTTGACTTTGGGGCTAACCATTGTATAATTGTGATTGGTGTGAATGGGAAAAATCCATGACTGTACCTAAGTCTAATTCAAGGACATACCCCAATAAGGGTCATACGCAGGCAGCCTATGAAGGTCCATGGACGAGGTCCCCAAGTCATGGATCTTGTTTATTTGTCTTTACTTTTTTTTTTTTTTTTTTTTTTAAATCATGGTACAGGATATCTATTTTGGGGCAATTTTATAGAAAGTAAGAAAAAGATTTGTTCTTCTGGACTCAGACCAACAAAAGATTGGAAAACAGTGAACAATATACAAGACTTCCTTCCCACCAAACTGGAAAATTAAAAAATCTTATCAGATATTTGTTTTGTCTTCACAACAAGAAACAATTGGAATGTGTGTGTGTGTGTGTGTGTGTGTGTGTGTGTGTGTGTGTGTGTGTATGTGTGTGTGTGTGTTTGGTTAAACAGCTGTTTTAAGTCAACACTCATATTCTGATTATTTGTTGGTTAGCATTTGGCCAGGATAACACTATCAGTTATAAGTGCTAAGAAGAAGTTTGAATCAACTAAAATATTTTGGTTATGTTTTACTCAGGAGCTTTTCTCTGCTTGTCTGTTAATCTCCTAAAAGCAAGCAGCCAAATTATTAGCTCATCTGTTTTGGCAGAATAAAACGATTAATGCTTTAAAATGCTTGGCACAAGTAAAACCTCAGAGACCTCCCTACAATGTCAGCTAGGGACATTGTTTATATACTTTCTATAGGACCTGTAGCTTCATCCTGTGAAAGGATTTCCTTCATCTGGAAACCCCCAAGGCCTCTGGCCGATTTCCCTCTTCCTTAAGGACTGTTTGTGTTTAAGAAATGATGCTGGAGAGAAAGATAACCATCTTTCCGTTGCTTTGTGGCCACATGTGTTCTCCCAGCAACTCTGGTGAAGAGATGGGTTTCATTCATCAAATCTTTAGAACTGCACAGCAAGTCTTAAAATGGCATCAAGAGAGGTTGAGTCACCAATGAGAAAAGCACAGCCGGAAGCTGGCCATTGCATCATCTGGCCTTCCTCCACTGAACAAAGACAATTAGCTTTGCAAAGTATCTGCAGATATTCTGATTCTAAGTGACTTCATGTATTTATTGCAATGGAGGGTTTCAATATGTCTTGGGATATAGCCCAGAGAAAAACAGATGATTCTTAAAGATAGATTAGCAATTTGGATCTACTTTGAGGACGATTTTTTTCTGGGACATTTCCATTGAATTATTACAACATAGGTTCAAACGTATGTCAAAGGAAAGCTCTTGGGCCACAATACTATGCTGTGAGATGTTAAATTGGTGTTGAACACTATGGCAAGAGTATTGAAACTGATAATCTTAAAGGCTATGAATTTTATCCTTTAGGAAAATAAGCATCAGCATGGGTTTCCAAAATAGAAGCAGTTATTTTCATTTGCATATGACTAACAGGTTAAAACTTCCTCCAGAAATCTGCTTTCATGTGGGACAATAGTACAGATGACAAACATATGGGTAGTGTCATGTTTAATCTAAAAATAGCGGCAAATATACATTGCTGATTATTTTACGACCATGGATGAGTTGCTTGAGACATAATCCTCAGAATTAATAGAGGGGAAGTGGGGGGTGGTTCATGAGCTCACTATATCTCAGCCTTCTCCTCCACCCCATAGAGAAGCACCTTGAAAGATGGAGAAACATGAGAAGTGTCCAAGCATGCCAAAGGACTGAAGGAAGTGAAGAGAAGATTGTCCAGATGGAAATCTCATTTTGACCAGAATCTTGGGGAATTTCTCTGTTTGTCTCTTATCCTTTGCTTAACAGACCAAGATAAACATGGGTGCCGGGAATTGTTGGTCAGATGTTTACTTTTACTTACAGATTCTCAGAATTCAAGGCCAACATTATTTCTTCCATGTGTTATTGAGCTTATGAGAGCAACTCCTTGGAAACCCACACATTACATTGGAGTCAGGGCTCAATGAGCCAATCAGGATTTATTTGTTAACTGTTCATACAACATCTCATGTTAGACAGTACAAAGACCACTTAGAATCCTTTTCAGTACAGAACCTGGACTTTATATTCTTCAACAAAGTTCTGCTCTAGCCATGCCATGTGGAGAGTGAGAATTCCTACCTGAAATATCTTCTCCATACTTCTCTGGCAGTTCCCATCCTTCAAGCACAGTTCAAAGTTCAGTTCTTAAAAACAACAACAACAAACACTTATAGGTGTCTTATGGTTTCTGTTTCTGTGATAAAACACTATGACCAAAAGCAGCTTGGAGAGGAAAAGGTCTACTTCATCATACAGCTTGGGAAGTCTGCTGTGGGATAATGCTCTTGTATACTGTAATGTTTTGTCACTTAATAAAATGCTGATTGGCCAGTAGGCAGGCAGGAAGTATAGGTGGGGTGACCAGACTAGGAGAATTCTGCGAAGATGAAAGGCTGAGATGCCGTCACCAGCCAAACACAGAGGAAACAAGATGAGAATGCTGGACTGAGCGAGGTACCAAGCCACACAGCTAAACACAGATAAGCATTATGAGTTAATTTAAGTATAAAAACTAGATAGTAATATGCTTGAGCTACTGGCCCAGTAATTACTATAATATTAAGCCTCTGAGTCAATTATTTGGGAAGCAGCTGCTGGGTATTTGAGAGCTTCTGGCTGGGACAGAAACTTCTGACTACAGAAATCAGGGTAGGAATTTAAGGTGGGAACCTAAAAATAGGAACTTTGATACGGAGGCCATGGAGGGTTGATGCTTACTGGCTTTTCATGGCTTTCTCAGCCTGCTTTCTTATAGCATCCAGGACAGCCAGCCAGGGATGGCATTACCCACAGTAAGTCTCCCACCTCAAACATCAGCCGGGAAAATGCAACACAGGCTTATTTATGGGCTAATAAATAAAGAGGTATTTTCTCAATTAAGGTTCCTCTTTCCAAATAACTTTAAGTTGTATCACTCTGACACCAAACCGGCTAGAACAATAGATACTTTGCCAACTTAACACATAAGCACATTACTACCAAACTATAACCTTTCCTTTCCTGTTGTCCCCAAGATGTTATGTTAATATTAACAATAAAAAGTATAATCTTTAAAAGACCCACAATCTTAAAAAATGCAAACACTTTAAAAGTTCAATCTCTTTAAAATATTCAAAGTCTCTCTAAAATCTCCAAATCTTTGTAAAAATCACAAAGTTTGTCTAAAATTCCAAAGCGTCTTAAAAAAAATCTCAAAACCTCTTAACTCTAACTGTAAAACAAAAAGTGAGCAAAATACTTTCCCTACTCCAGGAGGGAGAAACTCAGACACAGTTACATTTAAATCAAAGCAAAACTCACAGTCTTCCAGGCTTCAAAGAGCTTGCCTCAGCACTCATGTTGTGTCTGGTGGACTCAGGCTGCCTCTGTTCCAGGGATGCTGCTCTTGAAGGCAGAAGGATGAGAGTGTGTAGCCAACCTGGTTCACAAAAAGATCAGGTGGAATGGGAAGACCAATTGGGTCCGGGACAAGAGAGAATGAAATGTAAGGACCTATGCCCACACAGATACTATGATACACTTGCTAGTTTCTGTCCGTTTGACACAGGGTAGAATCACTAGGGAAGGGAAGCTTCAGTTGAGAATACGTCTCTACTAGACTAGCCATGGTCAAGCCTGTGGAAGCCTGTGGTCAGACCTGGTGCATTTTCTTAATTGATGAATGATGTGAAAGGGCCCAGCTCATTATGGGTAGTGCCATCATGGGCTTGTGGTCCTGGGTGCTATAAGAAAGCAAGCTGAGCACGCCCTAAAAACCAAGCCAGTAAGCATCACTCCTCCATGGCCTCTGTATCAGTTCCAACCTCCAGGTTCCTGCCGGAACTTCTCCGGAATATGGACTACAACTGTAGCATGAAATAAGCCTCTTCTTCCTTAAGTTGCTATTGGTTATGCCCTATTGCAAGAGTTCTATTCAATATTATAATAAAAACCCAGAGCCAGATCTTAGGGAGAAGCTGGAATATCAGAGAGAGGGAGCAAACCACAGCCACATCTCACTGCGAACTCCTCGGATTCCAACTTCTCTCTCCTCAGCCCACTGAGGAAGTGTCTGGGAAGGCTGGAAAGCCGCTCTTCTCTTCCTCTTTCCACATTCCTAGAGCTAGAATTAAAGGTGTGTGTCACCACTTCCCGACCTTCCTGGCTCGGCTCTGTGGTTAACTCTCCTGATATTCCAGACTAATTTTATTAAATATATATCACCACAATGTCCTGCCTGGCAATTACCTTTAGGTCTAAGTACGAGAATGTCAGAGACCAACCATTCTGGATTCTACCTGTTATTCTTTATGAGGGCCCAATAAGAAGTTTTATGAACCACAGGGCAGGAAAGTGAATGAGAGCTTTGACTGTAAGTACAGTGTGTTTCATAAAGCCACTTCCTTCTTATAAGACATTGTAATATGAGTAAGTCCCAATGCTTAGGTTTACAGAGGCAAAGTTAATTCTGTGAGGAGAAAACAGTGGGTGACTTCCTGATGGCTTCATTTAAGCTGAGAAAAGGCTTTTAGGGTTTCCAGTGCAATGAAGAAGTATTGCACAGCCACTGAGTCCTGAACAGTGGAGACACCTAGGCTATACCTCTGGATAATAAAGATACTTCATGCTGATCATTGCCTTTTATACTGTGAGGAACCTGAGAAACACAAGTAAGATCTGTGGCTAAGTACACAGAAACCGATCCTCTCTACTGATGCGCTGTGAGAAAATACCAGTCAGCAGAGAGAGGAAGCTTCTAGATGGCCTAATAAGACAATTTGGAGTTGGCTCTTAAACAAGAGAAGCAGATCTATAGAAAGGAAAGAAAACACTTCAAATTTATTTATCCAGTCTCGATTAAAGTGAATATGAGATCTGAAATTAAAAATACTTGGCTAATTAGGACCCTGAAAAAATAAGAAACTGTTGGGGGCCTGGTGAGTTGGCTCAGCAGAAAAACATGCTTGCTGTACAAACTTGACGGTCTGGGTTCAGTCTCTGAAACCCACACAAATAAAATCTGCACGAGGTGGTGTGATCTCAGCTCTCCTATAGTGAGACAGGAGGAAGAGAGAGGAGAATCGCTTGTAATCTCAAGGACCAGCAAGACCGGAGGATGCAGAAAGATGGAAACAAGAGCAGAGATGCTACCTCAACAAGGTAGAAGGAAAAAAATCCACTGCCGAAGGCTGTCTTCTGACTTCTCCAAGTACGGCGTGTCACAGGTGTTTATACGCATCACCCACAGAAGAGAGAGACAGACAGACACAGAGAAGAGAGACAGAGACAGAGAGACAGAGAAACAGAGAGAGAGACACACAGAGGGAGACATAGAAAAGAAAGACTGTTGAAGTGATCTTGAGGCTTTCAGTGTTTGTGTTGGAAGAGTACATTTGTGGACTGTTTATGAGAAAAGGTGATAAGATAGAAACTTCCATAGGAAGCTGATTTTAATCAACTACGATAAAATTGTATTGTGCCAACATTAGCCCACACATTCTTCCATAATAGCAGGCTGTTATCTGGTACAGACAGAGCAGTTAGAACACAAAGCAGCGAGGGATACCCATGTTACCACATGGGGACCAGCAGGATGTGAGCAGAGGTCACTTGTAAACTTAGGAAAGTAATTCAAATGGAGAGAATGCACCACGTTGCTTCTTCCTGCCTCCCTTCCTGAGACGGTGAAATTAGTGTTATATTAATGCTGAAGAATAAGACCACTACCACAGTTTAAAGCCAAATTCGAAGCCAAATTAAATACTGGCCAGGCAGAGGATGGGCTCTGGCCAGATTCATACCCACATACCCAGGAAATGACCCCTAGCCATGTTTTGCAGTGGCTTAAGAAGGTCAAAGTCACAATTCACATTTCCCATCAGGTCCAACCAGGGACAAGCATACATCCTCATGTGTTTCCAGCCTATGAACCTCCCATTCATGTGTGATCAAGTATATTCAGTGTAGTTGGGTCAAACTAACTTGTTAGGGAAATTAAGACATGTGGCATGTTTTCTCCCATAAATAATAGCCTCCAGCCTCCCAGGAACTATCTGTTCTGGGCAAGGGGATGATAAATCAGAGGCATTGTTTCATAGATCTCTTAGGCGTAGTAATTAAAATTTAAAACATAACTTTGGCTCTCACTTTTACCCATATGCAGTTAAATAGATCACTTGCCTATTAAGTGGGTTTTTTTGGTGTTCAAGTCTGCTATATTTATTTTATTTTATTTTTTCCTTTTATTGAAAATAGCTTTTTCTCTCACACATGTTATATCCTGATTACAGTTTTCCCTCCCTCCCAGATCTGCCCCCTTTCTGTCTCTCATTAGAAAAAATCCTTCTAAGGGATAATAATAATATTATTATAAGATAAAACAAAGCTAAATGCATCAGAATAGAATCAAACAATTAAAATAAAAAGAGCCCTAGAAAAGGCACACACACACACACACACACACACACACACACACACACACAAACCAAAAACAAAAACCAAATATAGAAGCAGAGATCCACTCCTTGGAAACACCCAGAAATTCCATGAAGCCACTAAACTGGAAGTTATAATATATTTACAAAAACCTGTGGAATAAATAAAGAAAAAGAAAAATATATAAATAAATTAAATTAAAAATAAGATTTAAATAAAGAGACATAAAGAAAGAAAAGGAAGAGAGAGAGAGAGAGAGAGAGAGAGAGAGAGAGAGAGAGAGAGAGAGAGAGAGAGAGAGAGAAGGAAAGGAAGAAAGAAAAGGTCCCGACATGATGTTATAAGACAAAGAACTTCCAAAGATGCCATTGGGTTCATTTTCTGTTGGCATCTACTGCTGGGCACACAGCCCTCCCTTAAGAGCAGTTTATTTACCCAATACAATTCCCTTGAAGAAAACTAAATTTTCATTTGTAAGTGGTTATCAACTGGAGACAGCTTCTGGGTTAGGGACGAGGCATGTGCTCACATCTCTTTTCAACTCTAGGACCCCATCTGGTACAGATCTGTGCAGGCCCTGTGCATACTGCCTCAGTCTCTGTGAGTTCCTATTTGCACTGATCCTGTTGATTTAAAGGGCCTCCTTATTTTCATGGCGTCCAGCATCTCCTCTGCCTCTTACACTCTTTTTGCCTCCTCTTCCACAGAGTTCCCTGAACCCTAAGGGGAAAGATTTGGAGGACACATCCCATTTAGGGCTGAGTCTTTCAAAGTCTATCACCCTCCAAATAGTGCTAGCTGTGGCTCTCTGTATTTGTTCCCATCTGCTGCAGGAAGCAGCTTCTGTCACTAGGCGTCATTTTATTGTTACTTAGACAAGATGTTTTAGAACAGTCGTATCTGGCTTTACCATAGGCCTCTGAGCTGTCAAGTCTCAGCTTCTTGGTCGCCCTCGTAGTGTTTGAGTATGGGTTTCATCTCATGGCGTGGGCATTAAGTCAAACAGATATGGGTTAGTTACTCCCGTAAGCTCTGTCCCACCATTACAGTCATATTACTTACAGGCAGGACACCATTGTATATCATAGGGTTTATGGTTGACTTTTACCTTTTTCTTCTGTGGTGGCGTGCAGAGCACCTTCTAGGACCATGAATATCCATCCATCTGTGCAGGTGAAGACCCTACTTAAGCAGCAGCTTGATTGTTCCATGTTCATTGAGTCGTGTGGATGTTGTACTCAGCAAAGGGCCTCATATCAGTTTGTGGAGAACAATCTTGGCAATAGCCTGAGGTATTTGGGGGTTCTCATGGGATAAAGCCTACGTGATTATGATACATGATCTTTTTTGTTATATTCTTGGATTTGGTCTGAAAATGTTTTATTAAATATTTTTGCATCTATGTTCATAAGGGAAATTGTTCTGTAATTATCTTTCTTTGTTGGTTATGTATGTGGTTTGAGTATCAGGGTAACTGTGATTTCATAAAATGAATTAGGAAGTTTTGCTTCTGTTTCTATCTTGTGGGATAATTTGAGGAGTACCGGCATTAATTAATTTCTCCTTGAACACCTGGTAGAATTCTGTGCTAGAACCATCTGGTTCTGGGGCTTTTATCCTTTTCTTTCCTTTTTTTTTCTTTTTGGCTGGCTGGGTGGTATTGGTCTGTTTAAATCACTTTTCTGATCTTCTGATATTGATTTAACTTTGATAATCGGTTTGTATTGAGAAAATCCTTTTTTTTTTTTTCTTTTTTTTTTTTTTTTTTTTTTTTAGATTTTGCAATTTGGTGGAGTACAGGTTTTTCAAGTATATCCTTAGGATTCTCTGGATTTCCTTAGAGTCTGTCATAATATTTAATTTTGTTAATTTGGATATTCTCGGTCTTTTAGTTAGTTTGGATCTTTAAAAAGTCTTACTGATTTTTCACAGAGCACTAACTCTTGTTTCATTGATTCTTCGTATTTTTGTTGTTTCTGTTTTATGCATTTCAGCCCTGAATCTGGTTACTTCTTGCCATCTACCCCTTTGGGGTACATTTTTTTTTCTTTTTGTTCTAGATATTTTATGTGTTCTGTTAAGATACCAATAGGAGATATCTCCATTTTCTTACGTAGGCTTTTAGTGCCATGAGCTTGCTTTAAAGAAGCCTTCCTCCTATCCTATAAGCTTGGGTTTGTTATTACTCATTTTTATTAAATTCTAGGTGGCCCTTAATTTCTTTCTTGACACACTTTTCATAAGTAGTGAGTTGTTCAGTTTCCATGAATTGGATAGTTTTTGTTATTTCTGCTGTTGTTGGGATCCAGCTTTAATCCGTGGCGATCAGACAGGACAGAGGGTATCACTCAGTTTTCCTGTATCTGTTGAGACTTGCTTTGTGTCCAAGTACGTCGTCAGTTTTGAAGAAAGATCCATGAGGTGCACAGAAGAATGTAGATTCTTTGGTGTTTGGGTGAAACCTTCTGTAAATGTCTGTTAGATCCCCGTGGTTTCTAGTATTTCTCTGTTCAGTTTTTGCCTGGATAATCTTTCTATGGCAAGGGTGGGGTTTTGAAGTCTTTCCCTATTAGTGTGTGAGGGTCAATACATGACTTAAGCTGTAGTAGTGTTTCTTATGTGAACTTGGGTACCCTTGTGTTTGGGGTGTAGACGTTAAGAATTGCAATGTCCTTTTGGTGGAGTTTTCCTTTGAGTATTTAGTCTTTTTCTCTCTTCTGATTAGTTGGGCTTATAATCTACTTTGTTGGATATTAAAATGTCGACACCAGCTTGCTTCTTAGGCTCATTTGCTTGAAATATTTTTTCCCATTCTTTATTAAGGTGTGCTTCTGAGATGCAGCAGAAGGGTGGATCCCGTTTTCTGATCTATTTTGTTATTCTGTGTTTTTTCCGTTGAGGACTTGAGGCCACTGATATTTGAGAGATATCAATGAGCACTGTTTGCTAATCCCCACTATTTTGTCCTTGTTATTATGTGTGTGTTTCTGCTGGCCTGGGATTATTTGTTTCTTATGTTTTCTTGGGTGTAATTAACCTCTTTAGGTCGGAATTTTTCTTCTAATACCTTTTACAAGGCTGGATTTGTGGATAGACGCTACTTAAATTTGGTTTTATCATAGAATGTTTTATTTTCTCCATCTATTGTGATGGAATGTTGCTGGGTACAGTAACCTGCGGTGGCATCTGTGTTCTCTTAGGAGTTTGGCGAACATCTTTATAGAAGCTTCTGCCTTTCAGAGTCTTCATTGAGAAGTCAGGTGCTATTCTAGTAGGTCTGCCTTTAATTGCTACTTGATCTTTTTCATTTATATCACAGTTTTTACTATCTTTCTCTGTTCTGTATGTTTAATGTTTTGATTTCTATGTGCTGAGAGGAATTTCCTTTCTGGTTCAGTTTATTTGGTGTTCTCTGTGCTTCTTGTGTCTTTATAGGGATCTCCTTCTTTAGCTTAGGGAAATTTTCTTCTATGAGTTCATTGAAAATGTTTTCTGTGCTTTTGACCTGTATGTCTTGTCCTTCGTCTATACTTCATAGTGTTCCAGATTTTCTGGATGCTTTGCATCAGGAGTTATTTAGATTTAACATTTTCTTTGACTGAGGTATCCACTTATTCTATTGTGTCATCAGTACCTGAAACTCTCTCTTCCGTCTTGTGTGAGGCTTGCCTCTGCCTCCTGTTCCAGTTCCTAATTTCCAGATTTCCCTCAGTTCAGGTTTTCTTTATTGATTCTATTTCCGCTCTCAGGTCTTGAACTATTTTATTAAATTTCTTCCTCTGTGTTTTTAAAGGTTTCTTTAAGAGATTTGTTCATTTCCTCTTTAAGGACCTCTGTCTTATCCATAAAAGGCTATTTGAAGGTATTTTCTTGTGCTTCGGCTATGTTGTAACTCTTAGAGCCTACTGTGGTAGTTACTGGGCTCTAGTGGAGACATATTGTCCTGGCTGCTATTGATTGTGTTTTTAAGGTGGTTTCTAGGCATCTGGGTTTGGGAAGATTGTAATTTTGGTGCTGATATCTGCTGTTGTCTTTGTTGGGTGAGTATTTTGTTCCTTGGTTTCTGTTTCCTTCTCTGGTTCTTAGGAGGGTGTGGTGGCAGTGTGTTGCCTTGTAGGGAATTTTTTTGGGATCCCAATAGGTGTGGCCACTGGGGATTCCAGGTAAAATGTGTTTCTAGGTATTGAAAGCAGACACCTAGGAATGGGGATGGGCTGAAGGGAGATCCCCTAGGGATTTCCTAAGAGTGAAGAAAGTAAGACGTTCTACCCAGAATCTGCTTAGTCCCCAGGAATGGGAGCAGAGAGTGAGGAGAAAGCACCACAGAGCTGGGGATGAGACTAGGGGATTGGATCTGGAGAAGAGCGAAGCTCTGTAGCTTGCTTACCTGTTTCCCGGCCCATCTGCCTGTCATGCAAGTTTGGATGGTGGATTCCCAGAGAATGTCTGCTGATGTTAGGGGCTAGGGTAAAGGGAAGATGGATGATAAAGTCTGTGATTTGCTGGAGGTGGGGGCAGAGGGGAAGGGGAGGCCACAGCAGATGGCCTGCTACAGAGCTGGGGATGACCAGAATCAGGGCTGGATTTGGAAGATAGGAGAGAGAGGTGACGATCTGCAGTTAACTTCCCTGCTTTTCTAGCTCTGATGTAAATCCGATATTTTTGAGTTAGTCTAATTGATACTTAGCTCTACTTTGGAAGAGCAATTAGAAGGACCAAAGACTGATTAAATACATTTCTAAATTATGACAAGGAAGCTGAGTAGTTAAGTAAAAGAGAATGTTTACTTTCTGTTTTCTCTGGTGGTAGCAGCGTATGCTGAGCTCAGCCAGGAATGAGACTATCTGTACACAATTGTCCAGAGCATGAATGAAATCAGACCAGAAGTCCATTTCCAGTGCAATGAGCTGACTGTGTGACCTTAGCTGCTGATTTTCAGTGTCACTTAGTTGTTGATAAATTGAAGGCAACAATAATCTCTAGTGACAGATTCCTCGGGTTCAAATGAAATAATTCTGGCACAGGACCAGAACCAGAGTCAATGCCCAAGCCTTATAGAAAGATGGGTCACAATCTAGCTCTAGAGCCAAGACCTAAAATAAAAAGATAAATAAGGACAGATACTCCAAATGTGACAGACTTGGTGTCCAACAGGACTGCAATGTTCTTGCAAATGCTTTGAGGTACTTCTCTGCTGAGGCCTAAGTCATAAAGTTCAGGAGATTATAAAACAATTAACATATGTGTAAATAGACAGTGTGACTCAATAGGGCGAGTGTTCAAAGATCATGCCCTCTTTCCCAGAAACAAAACTGGAACTTGATATTTCTGTCATGAGTCAGAAAGCTTCAATGTTATTTCATGAACTTGACAAAGTCAAAGGTTGGTTATTTTGCCCATCAATTTCTTTATTGACCCTAAAGCCACACAGATTAAAGGTAACATTTTTTAAGTGGAAAATTGGATGTTCAATGCCATGCCTAGGCACATAGTAAATTATTTTTTTTAAACAAACATATTCTGTATATACTAATCAAATTAACCATCTTCAGGAAAACTATCTATCTTGGTTTGTATTGAAGTGATAATGGAGGGTAAAATAGTTCCTAAGAAATTATGGTCTGGAGAGATGGCTCAGCCATTAAAGGCTAGGCTCACATCCAAAAATCCTGAAAAATTAGTAGATTATCACTTTTAAACACTTTGGGTGTTGAAAAACCTGAATGATCTACTGATTTCTTATCACAAGTGGATAGGAGAAGGAAGAAGTAATTTAGAAGTAAATAAACTTTGTGTGGACCAAACACAAAGTCTGAAAATGTAATAACTCCTAATAACATCTTCCAGGTTATTTTACCCAGTTTCACACTGGTGTGTGTGTGTGTGTGTGTGTGTGTGTGTGTGTGTGTGTGTGTGTGTGTGTGTGTGAGTATGTATGTATGAGTATGTATGTGTGTGTGCATGTGTGTATGAGTATGTATGTGTGTGAGTGTGTGTGAATGTGTGTGCATGTGTGTGTATGAGTGTGTGAGTGTGTGTGTATGAGTGTGTATCTGTATGAGAGTAGTGTGTGTGTGCATGTGGGTATGAGTATGTATGTATGTGTGTGCATGTATGAGTATGTATGTGTGTGTGAGTATGTGTGTGTGTATGAGTGTGTGTGTATGAGTATGTATGTGTATAAGTATGTATGTGTGTATGCATGTGTGTGTATGAGTGTGTGTGTGTGTGTAGAGGCCAGAGGACAATGACAGTTGTTCCTGAGATGCTTTCTACTTCTCATTTCTCTCAATGGCTGGAGATTTACCAAGTAGCCTGGGCATTCGGTGAGCCCCGGAAGTACACTCACTCAACACTGCTTCCCCAGCACTTGAATGAGTGTGTACTACCACGCCCAGCTTTTTACAAAAAGAAATGTGGGTTCTGGAGGATCAAATGTGGACATACTTCCTAGGCAAGTAATTACCGACTAAGCAACCTATTTAGTCCCTCTGCCTAATTTTTAAAATTATCTTGGAATTTTGTATAACCTTATACTAAAGCCAATGATATCATACAGGATTTTACAAAATCATATGACTTTCATCTCAGAATAAAGATATGAGCAAAAGTCTCTGAATCTTCAACATTGGATTTTCTTGCTTTAGTGACCTAATCTGGCTGCTTCTCAGGAGAGGGACATTGGAGGTCTCTGGGAGACAGAAGGATGCTGGAGCCAGACTGGGGCTTGATAGAATGAAAATGAACCCTGCTGTGGCTTAGAGCTGGCTAAACCAAAACTACAAGTGTTGCAGGCCTTCTTGAATTAAGCCAAGTCACGCCAATTCTAATAAGTTCCTAGACTAGGAGAACTTTTTGGCCATCTTGAATTCATCTGGCGTTCTGGTGATAAGCATCACAAATCAAATTCCCCCAAATAAAAGAAACTACCAGGCAGCTCACAATAGAGTCAGGAAACTAAAATAAGTAGCAAGTGTGTTAGTACTTTCTCCTCAGGACCACTTGCTCATAAATAATGAAACGGAGATTTATTATCAGTTATGAAAGCTTGGCCTTTAGCTTAACTTGCTCCCAGCTAGCTCTTATAACTTAAATTAACCCTATATGTTTTAATCTACATTTTCCTCATGCTATCTTCATCATGCACATCCTGTTTCCCCTGGGTCTCACTGAGCCAGGTCTCACTTACCTTCCTCTTTCCAGAGTCCTCTCTCAACCTCAAAGTCCCACCTATTCTCTCTTGCCTAGCTATTGCCAATTAAGCTCTTATTATACTAAGCACAGCTGTGCATCTTCACATAGTGTACAAATGTCCCACAGCATGGAAGTTAAGGAAAGCCCGGTCAGTGGGGATCTAAAAACTAACTTTGGAAAATAGAGACCAAGGGAGATCAGGCTGGCCATAATCACTAAGGTTATGATGTTGACTGTTATCAAGAACAATTACTTTATTGTCATTGGACATCTACGCCACTATCACAAGAGTCAGACTTCCTGAGAAAAGCATCTGATTGGCTAATCCTACATTCTTTATCTGTTGAGGCTAAATTCTAGGTTCTTTTGAACCTTAATTGCAGTTGGTGAAGAACCATGTCTCAAAGGAAATGTGTTCTAACAGAAAAAGATAGATGTTCAGGGGGCTTCTTGGGCTAGGTCCCTCTCAATTGGATTTATTGTTCTGTCCAAGTAGGAGGAGGTTTTAATTGGGTAGTGAGTAGGGAGGGCAATACAGAAGAGGGAGAAAAGACAAATAGAATCAATTAAATAATATGTTTGAAAAAGTTTTAATGAATCCTAATCTCATTCACCTAAAATTACATTTTACATTTTTCTTAGGTGAAACTATGTCACTTGGTCTGACGATGATCCTCACAAAAACCAGACTAACTACTAACTAACAATACCCCAGCAGACATAAAAAAAAAAAAAAATTCAAGCTATTAGTCAGGAGAGTCCAAGATTCGGGTGGGGGGATCCCTTGGGCTCTCAATATGGGCCATTGCTTTCTTCTGTCCCTGGATGGCTCCCAGACGTTGAGGGTTAGTTGCAGTTGCTGAAGACATCACACAGTTTGGACTCAGGACTCAGAAGGTTCAAGCTGGCTCTGACCTGAAGTCCTGTTTTCTGAGGCCCAGCACAAATACAAGAAGGTTCTGCACAAATGACCAAGGGAGGGGAGCAATCGATAACCTATAAGCCATACAACAATGGCTAGCCTGGCAAGATCTCTCTAAAGGTGCACTAGAGAAATCATACCTAAAACTAAAAGCCTAGAACCACCCAGGGTTAGTGAAGCAAGAGACCTGTGAGAAGAACTTACTGCCACTTTACTGGACCAGCATGCTCCTAACTACATTCTAGATACTTCTCCTTACTCCCAGAGAATTAAGTAGCTTTCACCTCTCATAAAAGAAGCTTCTATTTGCAGAAGACATAAACCATTATAGAAAACCACAACTGATTATGAGGTGCCTAGCTTCAGTGGGTACATCTATAACCCGAGCTCTACATCTGGATGGGACAGAGAGCTTTTAAGGTCACCATATGTGGAGGTCTGATGTGAGATGGTGTCTTCTATAAGTGACAGGGAAGCTACACTCACAATGCCTCTACAATATGGCTGCCTGGACAAGACCTGAGTATACCAATAAAGGTGCTAATGTGGAAGAGAAAAATCTCACGGGTTTGTGCCACAGACAACTAATAACTTCCAAGAAAGAGGGGAGGAGAGAGAGAGAGGAGGGAGAGAAGGATGGAAGGAGGGAGGGAGGGAGGGGGAGAGAGAAAGAGAATTAGCCTCTCCCACAGATAACTCCCCTAACTGCATATCAAATAATAAATGGTCAGCTTTGAAACCAAATACACACAAGCAACACTAAGTATGCAGAGTCTTACTAAATTATTAAATATTATTAAATATGCATTTGATTATTATTATTACTAAATATTTGCAACAATAATAATCAAAAAACCAGGGGCCTTCAGTTTGAGAGGGAGTGAGACATAGGAGGAGCTAGAGGGAGGGAAAGGAGAGGGAAAATGATGTGCATATATTTCAATTGAAATAAAAAGTATTTATTGAAAAATAGTGCAAGCCTTCAGTTCTGGCACTCAGGGGCCAGAGGCAGCAAATCTCTGAGTTTGAGGCCAGCTTGGTTTACAGCGTGAGCTTCATGACAGCCAGGGCTAACAGAAACTGTCTCGAAAAAGATCAGAAGACAAAAAGAAAAGAATAAAAATCAATTCTTTTTAAAAAGCTAATAAAATAGACAAATCCTTTGAGTTTGATTAAAAAAAAATAAAACTGGGAAAAGTTGTCTAATATTTAGAGTGGGAACAAAAACATAAACACATAAATAGAAGAAATTGGAGAATTATAGGATAATAATACACACAAGCTAATATCAACCAATTTGAAAACAATTTTCAGCAAAATTTTATTATATAAATTAGCCCCAAATTACTTAGAAATTTTGATTAGAGCTAATTACTAATTTAAAATTAGTAGTTAATATGTAATATATTAATATGTAACAATATAGTTAATTAATAATTCCCATAATTACTCAGTTATAGAAAGAATCACCTGAACTTGCTAAAGCTGCAAATCCCAGTATCAATGGATCTGAGTCTCCAGGGTAGGAGTCTGATGGTTTCTATGCTTATTGCTTCTTATCACTACTGCAGCTGAGCCGTGCTGCCCTAGTAGGCTGGGTGATTACAGCCTTGCCACTTCACAAAAGGCTTTAGGACCTGATGAATACATCATAGCTAAACTCTGTTTAGCCCTTATCTTCTCTACGTATAACTATTTCAGACGATATAGAAAATAAGAGTAATTCCTATGATGTCAGCACAATGGACGCTTGATATAGTACAAAGCAAAAACCAAAACCTTGCAGAGAAAGCTTACTGCCAATTACCAATGGAATGGTTTAAAATAGCACTTAGAACCCAGTAATGGGCCATAACAGTATACCATCTCATAGGCTTTATTCCATGCTTGCAAGATTAATTTAAATTTGAGACTCTATCAACACTATTTAATCAATTGAAAGATATATAAAGCATGTTAATAGATGTTTAAAAGTCATTTGACAACATTGGGTCATCAAAAACTGTAAGCATAATAGCCTTACAGTAATAAGGTCTGTTTTCTGAGTGTGAATATCAAATATAACCACAAGTTAAAATCTGCTGATATTTTCATTTAAAATAAGAAACTACACAGGACACCAATATGCAATCTTGTTTAATAATACCTGTCTTTGAGCAAATGAATGACACAAGAAAATTGGACATAAATCTAGTAAGAAGACTACATAGCTCAGCAAGTACTTAAAAAATGGTTTCTCAGAGGTCAGGTGATGGTGATACATGCTTTTAATTCCAGCACTTGAGAGGCAGGAACAGGCAGGTTTCTGTGAGTTCTAGACCAGCCTGGTCTACAGGTAGGGTGTTTACACAGAGAAACTCTATTTCAAACAACAAAAAAGGTTGTTCAACACCAACAGTAGCATGGGCTTGGGAGAGCTGGTCCTGCTCCTCACTGTGCTGTGATGTGGGGTCCCAACAAAGACTGACCAGTTCAGCTACAACCCAGGCACACATCCAGGGCTTTGAGTTGACCCTTCCGAACATCTACCCCATCTATGATCTGCTGGAGTGTGTGAAGGGACTGGTTATGTGGAACCATAGAATCAGGTTCTCCATGACTTGGGGGAAGAGTTTTGGTCAGGGTCCAGTATTGATGGTGCACCAGAGGTCTCAAACCAGACCAAAGACTTATTGCAATGAATATTTGCAAGTAAAATTTTTTGGGCAAAAGGGTATACTATGCGGCACATTATAGTTTCCAATGCCACTAGACAAATGGAGAGGTGGGAAAGACAGACGAGCAGAGGGTACATGTGTAGTGGATTTGAAGATACGACCAGCTGTGACCAGAGTAAGAGAAGGCTGTGGGTGATAGAGGAGCTGGTCATTGCCCAGAGGGGCCAGGAGATGCTTATTTGTTTGTTAATTTTAATTT
This sequence comes from Phyllotis vaccarum, assembly GCA_033318265.1. Lineage (NCBI taxonomy): Eukaryota > Metazoa > Chordata > Mammalia > Rodentia > Cricetidae > Phyllotis > Phyllotis vaccarum. The sequence goes on from JARWLC010000007.1 coordinate 12,102,591, forward strand.
TATTTTGGGGAGGAAGTTACAAAGGTGGGGGATAAACATGGAGGGATTGGAAAATGAGTGGGATTGGGGGCATGATGTGAAATTCCCAAAGAATCAATAAAAAAATTATGATAAAAAAGGATGAGAAGAAAAAAAAAACACCTAGAAATAAATATAACAATAGTGGCATAGAAACTCAAATAATAACTATGAGATTTTTTTTGAACCCACATAAAACAAGAGCTGAATGAGAACAAATCTTTACTATAAAGCCAAGTTGCCCCAAATAATATGCAAATACAATGCAACTCCATAAAGCTTTAAATTATGTGAAACACTTCCATATGGAAGACTTAATTCTTTGAAAATAGTTCAGAAATGTATGAAAAGTAGTAATTATTATATTGAGCAGCATCCTAAGTACTTTGCATACATTAACTTATTCTCCAAATGAATTGAGTGTCAGGGTTTGTTTCTGTGGACTCCTGCAGGCCTCTGTGTACTTGTGGAAATCAGGAGACAACCATGGATGCTGGTCTTTGTCTTTAACCTTGCTTAGACAGGTCTTTAGAGTCTCCTGTCTTGACCCACTTTGCTAAAGGGTGTAGTAGGAGGTTTCTGGCCTGGACTTTCTGGCCTAGCCTCAAGGTTTAGACCCGTGGACCCATAGACCCGCAGAGACATACAGATGCTTACAATAGTTTTAGGCTGATCGGCCTAAGGCCCAGGCATATAACTTGCTAACTCTTTACTCTTAATCTAACCCATGACTCTTATCCTGTTCAGCCATGCGGGTTGGTACCTTTTCTCAGAGCAGTATAGTTGTCCTCTGCTTCTTCTGGCTTCTCTCTGACATTCTGCTCTGTTCTTCCTGTTCCTAGAGTTTTCTTAGTCTTGTAGCCCCACCCACACTTCCTGTCTGCCTTTGGCCAATTAATGCTTTTTATTAAACCAGTGGGTGGGACAATTATTTACAATGGAACAACATAATCCCCCTACAAAAGGGGTGTTGGGATCAGTTCTTGTGCTACTTACTATTCAGCTTTTTGTGGGTTCTGGGGATTTGAACTTGAGTCATTCTGTGCATGTGGCAAGCACTTTACCCCTGGAGCCACCTTCCCAGACCCCTTTATGTGTTTTTGAACCATGTAATCTCATGAGTTGCACTAAACGTAGAAAAGCTGGTGATTTGGTTCTTTGGGAGAAAGATCTCAGAACTGGCAGAGGTGTAGAGATATGAGCCATCTTTCCCCTCACACTCAAAGCGGCATGCTTAAGTGAACATAAAATAAATAAACCCTTAGTGAGGAAGTAAATGCAGGGTTCTTAACCAAACTCCTTGAGGCTAAGATTACAGCTAGTGGTCAGAGGCTATGGAAGAGCCCTTGACTCTGAAGTTTACATGCATCTCCACATCCTGAACAAACAACACTACATTTTGAAAATACTTTGCAATAAATGTTATGAAATAGATGAACTTAACTAAGTTTTTAAGGGTTAGACATACAGGTTATTTTTAGATAGTCATGCAGCAAGTATCTTGGGACTGTCATAAAAATGATTTTTTTTGAGGGCTACCTTGATGTGGGAATGTCTTTCTGTATGCTGTGAATATCATTCATTAAATAAAGGACTGTTTTGGTCATGACAGGCACCATAGAAAAAGTAGGCAGGGAAATCAGAGCATAGGTAGGAGGGCTAAGTGAGAGAGAGTTTGAGCCAGGCGCCCAAAGAAGCAACATGTAAGGAATACAGGCGAGCCACAGACCATGTGGCAGACAAATTAATGAGAATGGGTTAAGATGAAAGAGCTAGCTAGCAATGTGCCTAAGCCGTAGACCAAACAGCATGAAGTTGATATAAGTGTCTGTGTGTCTCATTGGGACTTGATTGGTAGTCCAGATAAGTGGCAGTGGGCAGGTCCAAACTGTGGGGCTAGCCAGATTGGCCAACCAGAAACCTCATTGTAACACCAGCTATAATTCTAGCTACTTGGGAGACCGGGGTAGAAGGATGGAGAAGCCGAGGTCATCCTCAGTGAGACCCCACATTTCAAAGGAATAAAAAAAAGACCATAGGGGAGCCAAATTCTTTTGAAGACCAAAGGATTAGAGAAACAGAATTATAGATGTCGTAACGCCTCCAGAGGACCAATGTATCAACACCACCAACAAAAACCAGCAAGGAAATAGGACACTGTATTTACAAGTGTTTTTTAAAAGCAATGTTATATGTATCTATAAAGAATTATTTTCATTATTTTTGGTTCAATCAAACTTTCTAAGTTTATACTATTTTTATAATGAAAAGTAGAACCAATAAACTTGAAGTTCAAGTTTATTTCAAGTTCAAAAATTTTGTAAATAGCAGAAAATAAAGACAGAAATATGCATAATAGCTTTAGTTGAGTCAAAGATCTCTGCATTAAAACATTTTTTTAAAAAAAACCCATACATTGCAGACAAGAAAATTACAAGTGTTCTAAAATTATGGTTTAGATAAAATATGGCTTAGATAGACTCTCAGGGAAACACTGGCCTGGTACGCAGAAATAACGAGAGAGCAAACTCAATTATTATTATGGTAAAAGTAAAATCAATTATTATTAGGACAAATCTAGAACAGTCCAGCCTACCCTTCATTTAATCCATTAATTTTTGAGATCCTAAGTTTGTCTCTGAGTTGGGATGGCCTTTTGTATATTCATGGGCTCTTTCTTGGTCAGACGCTGGCTTGGAAAGGCTTCTCACTATTGATGAGCCACTCCTTACGGGCAAGTAGGGTGGTGAGATGGACCCCTCAAATAACTCAGGTTTCTTGGTAGAAACTGTGAGGTGTGAGCTTTTCCAGAGCACCAGAGGATGGTAACTCGTGGCAACTATGATTTTAGGCACCTAGAGCATGTATGGTTGCTTGGAAAAGCAACAAAATTCTCCAGACAGAAGTGTGTTCAAATGAGATTTTCTATAAAGAGTACATTTAGAATTTTTTGGTCTGCACATGTGTTTCATGTAAATCTAAATTTGATTTAGACGAACACCTCGGACTTCTGGCCATGAGGCTCAGACACATATTCCCATCAGGTGGCAGTTCTTTAGCCAGAGAATCTCAGTTTGGAAGGGTTTTGGAGAGGGCTCTGTGGGCAAATACATGCAAAGTACCCAGCTTGGTTGGTACTCTGTAATGGTGACTCAAAGCTGTCCCCTCCCCCCGCCCATGGGTATGCAAGGGCTTGACTAAGGGAGAACTTGCCTCATCTGTTGGTTGCACATTACACTTAGTGCAAAGGGCTGCAATTTTCCAGCGTATAGACTCTGTTTAGGGAGCGTAGGGATTGCGGCATGTGGAGGTGACCTGGTTTGTTTTGTTCCTACTCAGGTTCATCTGTTGGTGGCTGTTTTGTGTCATAGACGTCACAGTGTCTTAGCTCATTCTCTGTCCATCCTGGCATACACAGAGTTGACAATTGCTCCTACTGAGTATATCCAGCACTGATTGGAATCCAACCAATATGGTGAAGGAAAGCGCCGCATTAAGTCACTGGGCTCACAGTTGAATCTAATTCGTCGGGATGAACAATCACCTTGGTTTTGGGGGTCTTCTTTGCTCGAACCTGGGGCGTGCATGTAGTTTGTTTGGGGGTGGTCCTACAAAGCTGTGATTTTAGTTGGGAGACAGGCAGGGGAGGAAGAAAATTTGACTTAAAAGGTGTCCACATTCAGCAGCAGGTGCTAGATGTTTCCAGGACCTATACAAAGCTCATAGGATGCTCGAGAAAACGTCTTCCTGGAGGACTGACAGCTCGCTGTTTGGGAAAACCTTTGCAGCGCTGAAATCTAAGGCTTCTACTTGTCCCGTATGGTGAGGTGGAATTCTGAGAAGCCATGAGATAAAATTAAAACAAGTGAGCGAGGGGTAAGAAGAACCTCTAGAAATAAATATCTATAAAGAAAGCAAAGGGCCATATCATCCCCTGATATGAAGGGTTGTTGGGCAGAAGACAATCGAATTTAGGGGGCTACTCTGCCTTTTGCACTTTCCTAAAAGTAGTACAGAGATGCAGGATGTCAGAGTTGGAGGGTGTGGTGGCTTATGGAGTCTTTTTCTTCTACCTACCACAGCTTCCGTATTCCTGAATCCTCGGAGCTGTGATTATCTTCACAAGACCATCCCAGGAACACAAAAAAGGATCATAACACCCAAGTAGGAGAATCTGAAATATATCGACACCTAGATGCATACAGCACAATCAAAAGTCAATGGGCAAGCAACAGCAGAAAAACAGGTTCCCACACACAGAGGACACTCATAACAGCAGCATCCATAATAGTCAGGAAGACAAACAGATGTCATGGATGGACATTTATCTATCTGTCTGTCTATCTATTTATTTTTAAACATAAATTTTTTACTCATTCTTTGGGAATTTCACATCATGCGCCCCAATCCCACTCATTTCTCAGTTCTCCACCCTTTAAATGCTTCAAGACAATAAGCTCCATGAATGCGTAGTTTATTCTAATAAAGCTTTTTTTAAAAAAAATAGTTAAACAATTTATGTGGCAGGTGTTTAAGGTAGGATGCTGTCATCTGAGGAATTTAAGCCATCAGGAAACTGTTCAACCTGAGGAAAAAGATGTTAAATAGCCCGTAGATAGCTAAAATGAGTTATGAGTCAGAGCCTCTTTCTGAAATTATAGAGGTTTTTACTTTGTTCTCAAATTCTAGAGGACAGAGAGGAAACATCAATGAATGAAATGTACAGTTTATAGTTTGTTGGCTCCTGGCATTAGGCTGGATTAAATGCTTAGATATGTGTCTGTGGAAAATTCCACCTTGGCCCTTGCGGCCCCCTCCTCCCTGAGAACTGAACCTTGTGACAGCTAGGGGGATAAACATAATGTTTTTTTCTGCTCTGCAATTTTCTTGTTATCGCTGCCAACCCCAGGGGCATTAGTCATGGGATCTTCCAGGACCTTGGGTGTGGGCTGACTAGGAGGAAGTTACTAGGAGGAAGTATTGAGAGGTATAAAAGAGTGTGTTGAATAAAGCTCGGTCTCTCTTTGTGATCCTGGATGATGGAACCTGACGACTCCTGAGTGCTGATTTAACCTCGACGTCCCTCACCTGACTTGGTGCACTTTAGCTGGACACGGCAAGTGGAGGCCCCACCGAGATCCAGGAACGAGGGAATAGGACGAGGCTCACCGGTAAAGACCGGGGGAGGATCTGGGAGTACCCAGGAAACTAGGTGCCTAAAAGATAAAATTAGAAATATGAGAAACTCAACCTCGCAAGTTTGGCTGGCTTCTGAACTTCGAGAGTTACTAAGGCAACAGGAAATTTCAATAAAAGCTCGGATCAGACTCGCATTTGTGAAAACTATAGGGGAGATTAGTCCATGGTTCTTGACAGGAGGGGGCCTTAACATTTCCGATTGGGAACAAGCTAAGGTAGAATTACAAAAGACATTGAGCGATCAGGGTCCCGAGTCTCTCCCAGTATCTACCTTCTCTCTTTGGAGATTAGTAAAAGACGCGCTGCTCTCTAATCAGGTTAAAGTGAAAGAACAACTTGCTGACCTGGAGTCTGCGTTTGAAGAGGTGCAAGTGACAGAGACCCAGGAATCATTAAGGGAGGCCTCCGATTCAGAATTGTCTGATTTTGAATTGGAGAAGGGGGCTGCCGCTGCCTCATCCAGTAAGGGTAAAGGAAAAAGAGGGACCGCGGCGAGTAATTGAGATTCAGAGCAAAGTGAAAGTGAACAGGAGAGAGAATTAGAGGAGCGCTCCCTTGTTAAAGACATTCATAAATTGACTCAAAAACTAAGGGATTTAGAAGTGACTGATATGAAGGGGTCGGTTAGTCCTTCCGCACCTCTGCCGCCCCCATATAATTGGGATAGACCGGAAAAGCGGCTGATGCAGTGGAGAGAAGAAAGGGTAGAAGACAGTCCCCGGGTAGTAGTCTTCCCAGAAATGCAAGCTTACCTGGTGACTGAGGTACAAGATGCCCAGGGTCAGATAATTCGGCAGCATGAGCCCCTCACCTTTAAAGAACTGAAGGAGCTCAAAGAGGCTGTTTCCAGTTACGGCCCTCATGCCCCTTTCACCTAATCTCTTTTTGAATCCTATCAAGGGTCCTTTTTGACTCCTAGTGATTGGCAACAATTGACCAGGGCCGTCCTAAGGGGCACCCTAAAGCATTGCAACCTTGGGATGAAGTTACTAGAAGGCCTGGAGACAAAAGAGGGCTCGGAGAGGAACCTTTTTTCTAGGGGCTACTGTGATTAGGCCTGAACTCACACCTATAATATGGAAATCAGATTCCCCAGTGTGGGTAGAATAGTGGCCCTTGACTAGAGAGAAATTACAGGCCGCACAGACTCTTATCAAGGAACTGAAAGGCCTCCCCGGAGGAGGGGGACCCCCGAAACCCAAGGAGGACCGAGTCACGACCACAGATCAGATGCAAACAGCATGAGGTTTATTTATTGAACAACACAGGTACCTGTGGGCAAACAAGTCTCTCAGTCTCTCGAGAAGACTTGCGCGCCTAGCCCTTTGTTCAGGGCCTTTTTATAGGGTTGGGGGGCAGGAGCAAAAGCATAGTTACAAGGTTTTCATTGCCTGGTTTGAATGAAGCTGTTTTGTTAAGGGGGTGAGGGCCAGGTCACTATCTGGCCTGCCTGATATCGCCCACTCTCAGGTGGCAGCCTGCCGTTTATCTTCCTAGGAACTCTGTCTTCCCAGGAACTTCCCTTGGTCCTTGACTGGGGGCAGATCACGTAGCTATGTAACTGTTATCTTTCTTTTTCTTTTGCTCTGCTGACATTGTGAAAGCTTTTATTATTGCAGAGATGCTGGTGTCTCCAGTATCAGGATGGATGTTTTAGGGCCCTTTTTTTAAGAGCAGACAGCCCACAGGGGAATCAGTTAGTCCTTGGTTGGGGAGTGTTCGGCATCTGGCCCATCCGGCCCCTGACCACATTCCTTTGTCTCCGGCCCAGGCACCTGGTCTTACTCTTAACTGCAGTTCTTCTTTTATCAGTGGAGCTAATCTTTACTGCCCTATTAACATGTCTTAGGCAAGCTTACTCATTGTTTTTACAAGTGTGCTGTGGCTATCAAGAGGGGGCTGCTTAAGCAAGAGGGAGGAAAAGAGAGGGGATCTTACAGAACAACTGTCAGTGGGACATATAGTTCCTTCCATGTCACCTTGGAATACTCCCATATTTGTTATAAAAAAGAAGTCAGGAAAATGGAGGCTGTTACAGGATCTTAGAGCAGTTAATGCCGCCATGCAAGTTATGGGGGCGCTGCAGCCTGGACTTCCTCATCCTGCTGCTATACCCAAAGATTGGCATTAGATTGTTTTAGATTTAAAGGATTGCTTTTTTACCATTCCTCTTGCTCCTCAAGATTGCCAGCGTTTTGCTTTTTCTGTCTCTTCACCAAACTATCAGGAACCCTACAAGAGATATCATTGGATAGTTTTACCCCAAGGCGTGGCTAATAGCCCTACCTTGTGTCAAATGTATGTTTCTGCAGCCTTGGAGCCAATTAGAAGCCAGTTTCCCAAAGCCTATATAGTTAATAACATGGATGATTTACTTTTGGCACATTCTTCTCAAGAGGCATTGATGGAATTGTATGATAGATTACAAAAAGGATTAAAATCAGTGGGTCTTATTATAGCTCCTGAAAAGGTTCAATTGATACCTCCTTATAATTATTTGGGTTGTGTTATTCAAAGAGTGGGTATTGCCCCTCAAAAGATACAGTTGGCCACCTCCCAGTTAAAAACCTTGCATCAGTGGCAACAATTCCTAGGAGAAATACAATGGTTAAGGCCCTTTTTTCAATTTCAACAAGAGAACTTAAGTCTCTTTTTGAACTTCTGAAGGGAGATGCTGAGCCCACATCAACCTGGATTTTGACTCCTGAGGCCAAGAAGGCTCTTGATAAAATAGAACAGGCATTACAAGATATGTCAGTACAACAGATAGATTATGATCAGCCTTTGCAATTTTTAGTTTTGGCCTCTAATTTTGCGCCTACTGGGTTTTTTTTGGCAACAAGATCCCATTTATTGGGTACATCTTTCTGCATCCCCTGGGCACACAGTTATTCCTTATCCTGAATTAGTAGTTCAATTGTTGTGGAAGGGTAGATGCTTGGGGCGGGATTTATTTGCCAAAGATACAGATGTAATAGTTTTGCCCTATACCCAAGGAATTGTTGCTAATTTGATTCAAAATGATGATTCTTGGTGTTTGTTTTTGTGCACCTTTAAAGGGCAGATAGTTCAAGCTTATCATAAACATAAAATCATTCAAAGTTTTAAATTATGCCCTTTTATCTTTCCCAAGATAATAAAGACCCAACCTATAGCTGGGGCACGTCTACTTTTCACTGATGGCTCCAAGACTGGGAAAGCAGTAGTTGTGGATGGAGATCATATAGAAAGCATAATAGTACCCCAGGCCTCTGCTCAGTTGATAGAAGTTACTGCTATGATACTTGCCTTTCAATTATATCCTGAAGAGCCCCTTAATATTTATACTGATAGTGTATATGTGGCCAATATTATGCCTCAACTAGAAGTGGCCCCTCATGTGGGGGAATCATCAAAGATTGTTAGCCAATTGCAAAGCTTGCAGATTTTGATATGGTCCAGAAAGCAACCTGTGTTTGTAGGACATATTAGAGGACATTCTGGCTTGCCTGGACCACTTGCCAAAGGCAATGAGTGGGCAGATGAAGCTACCTAAATAATTTTTGCCTCTCTAGAATATGACCGGGCTCTACAATTACACGAAAAGTTTCATCTCAATGCTCAAACTTTAAGGCATCAGACACAATGCACCAAAACAGAGGCCCTTTCTATAGTTTCCACATGTGCCACTTGTGCTCCCTTTATTCATGTTCCATCCTTTGGAGTAAATCCTAGAGGTCTTAGACCAAATGATGTATGGCAGATGGATGTCACTCATGTTGATGGTTTGGGAACCAAACATTTTTTGCATGTGGCTGTAGATACTTATTCAAAAATGATCGTGGCTACCTTACATTCAGGAGAGAAAACTAGACAAGTAATCAAACATTTACTAGCTTCTTTTGCTGTTATGGGAGTGCCTAAACAGATTAAAACTGATAATGGTCCAGCATATACTAGCAGACAATTTTCCCGGTTTTGTGAACTATGGGATATTAAACACAGTACTGGTATCCCTTATAATCCACAAGGACAAGCTATTGTTGAGAGGACCCACCAGCACATCAAAACTTATTTGAAAAAATTAAAAGAGCGTGACATATACCAGAACTGTCAGGGCCAACAGACCCTTCTTTCTCTTACCTTATTTACTTTAAATTTTTTGCTGCTGGATTATGAAGGATATAGTGCCGCCCAGCGACACTATTCTGTCCCCCCTCCACAGAAGCTATGGTTTGATGGAAGGATTTGTCCTCCAGATGGTGGCAACTGCCAGCACCTGTGTTGGCCAGAGTAAGGGGGGCTGTTTGTGTTTATCCACAAGGTGCCGAGAAGCCAATTTGGATACCTGAGAGGTGTGTGCGGCCTGTTCAACATGAAAAAATTGTGGTTTCTGATGCTGGGGCTCCTGATGGTGACAAGTCAAGAGACACATTGGGGCCTGGTAAAGAATCCTCCGATATTGATGCCAGTAAGTAAAGAAAGCCCTGTGTTTCCTGCTATTTTTGCCTCAAATTGGACCACTGACACGGCTGCCCGTAAGGTGCCTGTACAGGAAGCCTTTATAAATATGACTTTTGTTTTATCTTCATCCCTTTGCTTTTCTAGAAATAAAACCTTTAATGAGAATAGCACCTCTTTTAATTCACATGGCTGCATAGTTTTAGCCAACCTCACCACAGGAGATTTTGTGGGAAATGATAGCCTCAGCAAGGTTATAGGATTAAAGGATATGCGGTATCCTATGAATATAGAAATTAGGGAAAATAGCAGCTATACAGGACCACGTCCTGCAGGGTTGTGCTGGAAATCTAAATATGATACCCAACTGCAGCCAGGATTGTTGTGGGGTGCTTGTATGCGAGGTAGCCCAAGGCGTCTGCAAAATGCTAAGCACACAGCCCAGGGAGATTTGTGGATTGCTGGTCTTCGAGGACCCCCAGATTCTGCCGTGACCTCCTATCATTATAAAAACTCATTATATAACTCTTGCAAAAAATTTTTCTATTTCTTCTACTCCACGCCTCTTGGCCCCTTCCCTTTGGTCTTATGGAATGAGACCCAGAATCGGACCCTGGAGGGTGGGAAGGGTTTTTTAAATTGTTCAGCTTTGAATTGCAGCCTAAGCAACTGTTGGGGTAAGGAACATTCCAATGTACATGTTCCAGCTGCAGTGATGATGCCGGTGGGCGTTTTGCCAGACCAAGATCGTTTCCCGGTGCGTTTATACCGGCAAAAGAGAGACTTTGGAATAACTGCTGCAATTGTTACTGCTGTCGCGCTTGCCGCCGCTGGGGCTACGGCTGCGGAAATTGCATTGAGCCAGACAGTCCGAGCCGCATCCTTGGTGAACCAACTATCGGCCAGGGTGGCGGCTGCCTTTGAAACTCAAGAGACTTTAAATGGACAAATACATTTTGGGATTTTATCCCTCAACCAACAAACTGCCCTGCTACAAGAACAAATTGATGTTTTGCATGTGCTGTAATGGCTATTGGGTGACCTTGGATATTCTGATATTTGTGTTACCTCAAGTAAGGTAGAAAATGTTAGTCAGCAATTGCATATATTAAACCAGTATCTTTGGGGCCCCTGGAATGCAACCTTTTTAAATTATACCTTGCAGTGAGCACATACCATTACCTTGATTAATAATACCCGAGTAACACCCCTTGAGACTAGTGATTTATGGAATACTCTGGCTAAGGCGGCTGGGTGGATGACCCGGTGGTCCGGATCTATTTCCCTTTTAATACTATGCCTTGGAGGGTTGGCATGCTGTTTTTTCATTCTAATACACTGCTGTAGGCAGCAACACCATCAGCAGGCAATTATAAAGCAGGCTTTCCTGGCCTTGCGACCCCCGACTGATGCTCAAATATGGATATCAATGCTGGAAGGATTTTCCCAATGACGGGCAACTTCCCCACCTGATGCATCTACCTAAGACAGGAGTTGGCACATCCAATGATGAGTTCTGTAGCAGGGGCTAGGGGTCAACCTAAGACAGGGGTTTCCTTCCATTTTTTAAATAAAAGGGAGTGAGATGTTGGCTCCTGGCATTAGGCTGGATTAAATGCTTAGATATGTGTCTGTGGAAAATTCCACCTTGGCCTTTGCGGCCCCCTCCTCCCTGAGAACTGAACCTTGTGACAGCTAGGGGGATAAACATAATGTTTTTTTCTGCTCTGCAGTTTTCTTGTTATCGCTGCCAACCCCAGGGGCATTAGTCATGGGATCTTCCATGACCTTGGGTGTGGGCTGACTAGGAGGAAGTTACTAGGAGGAAGTATAAAGAGGTATAAAAGAGTGTGTTGAATAAAGCTCGGTCTCTCTTTGTGATCCTGGATGATGGAACCTGACGACTCCTGAGTGCTGATTTAACCTCGACGTCCCTCACCTGACTTGGTGCACTTTAATGGACGCGGCAATAGTTTATCTGAAATCCCCCATTATACTATATAAAAAAAAAGAACCCCAAATTTCACATTAAAATTCTAAACTCTAATTATGAAAGATCATTGGCAAGTGTTTTGTCTCTTTGTACCACATCTGGAATCACAGCAACCTGGACCATGTGCTGAGGGCCTGGTAGAGCCTGTGCTTTAGGGGTCATCTATTTTGGTAAATTTCAAGCCTTATTACACCCAAGACGGGCTTTAGAAGCTATTAAAATACCAAACCTGGCTCTCTCTCTCTCTCTCTCTCTCTCTCTCTCTCTCTCTCTCTCTCTCTTGCCTCTCTTTATTTTTTCCTTCATTCTAATAGAGTATGATTCCATGTGTTACCAAGCAGCATCTCAGCAATTGCCCTGTGGTTTGTTGTCCTAGCTGGAGAAACACAGATCTTGAAAAACTCAATAGCTCACTGGTGTTGGATGCAGTCATTGAGACTCATGGCAAATGACTCATCTGAGGCCATATGAGGCACAGAGGGTAAATGTCAGCACAGATCTGATTACCCACAGGACTGTGTTCTTCCTACTTCTTTGTAGCCTTTCTAAATTATCCAGCTCACATAGCTCCAATACTCCAAGAGAAACCTTGGACTATGAGTCAGTACCACACCTTGCTCTGGCCTGTGGCTCAGGCAATCTGAATGATCTTCTTTAGCATACAAAAAGCATCTTGTTCAGAGAGCAGAATGTGGGTAGTGGCCCATGGCCACCGCGGGAGCCATGGGCAAGGATGGATTTGAGACTGTTTGGAGATCTCTGGAAGTGGTAAACCTAAGGACTCATGAATTAGTCGTTTCTTCTTTGACCAGAGCTACACAATACTCAGCATTCAACAAGTTTTGAACATATGGCTCACTGACTTACGTGTTGGATCTTCTGCAGGCATCTGACATCACGACAGTGAAATTCCAGTTCACAGAGACAGGGGTGTAAGGATGGGGAGGGATAAGAATATTGAGAAATCAGGTCAAGAGCCTGAGGTGCTGCGTTAAAGCAAACTTGGACGCCATCTTGTTGACAACAGGACGCACAGAAAGGGTCCCGGGTGCACTTAGGACAGAACTGCTGTTTTGCAGGATCACTGAGGTTGTAGCAAGAGAAGCGGGAAGGATCAGAGACTAGTTAGGGATGAGTTTAGCCTGAGTGTCATCCTGGCCAATAGCGCCCTCCAAACATGAGACCTGCTAATTTAAGTCACTGTCTCAAAGCAGGGCCTCAGGAGCCCTGGCAGCCAGCACTGTTTTGCCTGCTGCCTCTTTAGGAGACATGCTTAGGATCAAATTTGAGACTAGAACTTCAGAGAGACAAGTTTGGATGATGGGTATAAATGTGACAAGAAAAATCAGCACGAGGAAGAGAAAAGGAAGAGGAAAGTAATAGAGTTACCCAGATAACAAGGACCAAGAGATCATTTGAAAACTTGTTTTGTAAGAACTTCCTTAAGAATAGCGCCAGGGTTTTCAAGCTGTGTAACTTCTTTAGTGATTATATTTATCTTGAGATGCATTGTAAGGAGCTTAGATATTAAATAAATAAACCATCTCATAGTGAGTTCATGCATATATATCACGCCAAAGAAGTGAAGGGTTATTGAACCCTAGGAAGAAAGCTGGTCAGCAATCTTGCTTGACATTGTGTCTGGAGCAGGAGCCAATCCTAACTCTGCATCCCAGAGAACTCCCAGATTTTCCGTGAAAAAATATGCACTCCCTGGGGGTGGTGGAGGAGATTAGGGCTAGAAGCCAGTTTACCCAGTCCCTGTCTGGAGCAGATGTGAAAGTGGGGGTGATGTTCAGACCACACATTGGTTTCCTTGTGAAAACGCCAATGCAAATTTGTAACCATGGCAACAAAATAGCGCTATTAAAACACAAAGTCTATGTTGTTACACTTAATTCATACACACACACACACACACACCACCACCACCACCACCACCAAAACCCTCTGACTTCTTGGTAATAAGTAAAGTTAACATTTATTCTTGTTTCTCTCTTTCATTGGAAATATATTGTTAAAAGTTTCTAATCCCTCTACAGTCCCTTCTAGCACAGAGGAAATCATTTTAGAGTTGCAATCCGGATTTGGAAAGGATGACTCCTTATGACCTTAGAAGGGAGAAGGTTTAGAGATAACCTAAACAAGAAATGAAGAGATGATGTTAGAAGTTCTTATTTTGGCACAAAAAATGAGGGATGGGGGCTGACTGTTAGAGCTGCCAGAGGTCATGGAGAAGGAGAGAGGAAAGAATCAGTGCAGAGCTATCTGAACTCTTTCTAGACATCAGGGCTGGGACTGGTATCAGGAGGTCATGGGGGTATCAAGTCAGATCCTGTCTTTAATAATTTGTTTTTATATTTTGGAACTTAATAGATTTTGTTTCATTCATTATATTTTTTTAAACATCATTTTCTTAATATATTTTCTGTGCCCTTTAAAATTGATATCCAATGTTCCTGTTTTGTTAAGGAGAAATAATTACAATTAAGGAAAAGTTATACAGTATACTTTAGAAATCCTGGCTGATTTTTGAGCTCTAGTTGAAAGGTGAGGGGATGTTCTCTAAGCTTACAGACCCCACCTCTGTGCCCGGGGGATGTGACAAGGGACATTCCTCAACCCAAGCAAGGCAGAAGCCCAAACTTCATGCTCTCTGAGAGCTTTGAAGAGTTCCTGGTTGTAAACAATTTGCTTATATGCCTTAGTAAAAATTTATTTTTTTCTTATGCTTCAGCTTGAGTTAGTATTTTGGATCTGTGGGTTTATAACTTTCACTAAATTAAGAAAATAATCTAAGATCTTTATTGAAATATTTTTCTATTCGCACCTCCCCTAGTTCCCCTCAAGATTTTTATTTCTCCAATTACATGTGTATTGGATCACTTGAAGATCTTGGGTGCTCTGCTTGTCTGTTTTTTTTTTTTTTCTTCCAAATCTGGCTTCATAAGAGATGGGATATATTTCTACGCCTTCAAGTTCATTAATGCCACTTTATTTAGGACTAATTCCCTGTTTACCTTAAATTTCAGACACTTAATCAAATAAAGTTCTAGTTAGGCCATTTTAAAAATATTTCATTAACATGTTTAATATTCCCTCTGCCTTTTTGAACATGTGGAATATAATAATAATAACTGCCCTTGTCTAACAATTCCAACATCTCTGCTATTTGGGGTTGATGTTTTGTATATATATGCTTCTTCATAATCTTGGATTAGGTACTAGATACTGTAAATTTTTCCTTTTTGTCTGGTGGTTATTTTCATATTCCCATAAATATTTTTAGTGTTGGTTTTAGTTGACAGTGTTTTGGAAACAGTTTGATTCTTCTGGACTTCATATTAAAGCTTTTGAATTAAAATTGGATCAGAGTTTGCTTTAGGCTTACTCCCCCACTCCAGATTTTGTATCCAGTGAGCTATGAATTAAGAGGTTTTCCACTCTGACTGATAGGAACACAAGCCATTTCCCACCTATATGAACAAGAAGTATTTTTCTCTCTAACCCCATATTAACTTCAGGTGGTCTTCCTCCCTCTGTATCCTGTTCAGTTCCTGGCTGAAAATGTAGCTAGACTCTTAGTTGTCTGTGCTACTGTGTCTTCCCTGATCGCCTGTCCTGAGAACTCTGTCTTGTGTTCTGTAATTCCAGTTACATCTCCTCAACTCAAGGAGACCTCCTTTCTATGTTTTGGAAGAAATGTTTCAGGCAGAAAGCTGGGATATTCAGGAAGCTCAGAGTACTTTCTCAGGGGCCACTCTCCTGGTGTCAAATAACCACCATATCTTGCCCATTTATTTTTTAAGCTTCTCAAGGAGAACCAGCTAGGCCTATGACATGCCTCTTTGCCTGAAGTGAAAATCTGCAGCTTTATGGTTTTTGAATGTGGTTGATGAATAATATTTTTGGCAAACAGTAAATTACATCTGGACAGACCAATTAAAGCTTTCTGAATATTTTAAGATGCCCTCATAAAATTTACATCATTTTCAAGTGTCGAAACATAATTTCCATAATCTTACACTCACAGTTTTTACGCAAATACTTTGGGAGCAAGTCAAAGTTTTATTTCTCATTAATGAGGTAACTGGAAGGATGTTTAGGTTAGTTATGTATGTTAGGCGAAAGAAGGCAAATAATCTTTTAGAAGGAAGGATAGAGGGAAAAGGGAGAAGAAAAAAAGAAGTGGGAGGGAGAGAGAAAATGCATATGGGAATAAACTTTCTAATTTAAGAATAAAACTGGTGAATATTCCAGAGGGCAGGAAAAGTCATATGACTCCTGGGTTTATCTTCTTCAATGAGCAAAGATAATTTATCTTTTCATGTCAAATTTATTTGTAAGCTATCACATTCATTTTTGGCAAGCTGACATCTACATTTTTATGGGTTGAAATGTATCTGATTCTTAAGTTGATGGTGTTGAGTAAAATAGTTATTTTCTCCTACTAATCGGATGGCCCAGTGTTTTACAGAGACTTGGAGTGGTTCCCACAAGCCATCTTTTGATTCATTGTCAAGTTTTGGAAATTTTTATCCGGGAACTCCCCGTAAATCACTGAGATCCCCAATCACCAGTTTGGCTCCTCTGCATCTGCATTTTGTTCATTTAATGAAAAGATTATGCCAACGGGCAGTGGTTTCTGACTGTGGTATTTGTACGTTAGAATCACCTGGGGGTACTTTTCAAAACTAGGAAAGCCAAAACCTCTTACCAAACCAACTAAAGTAGGTTCTTTGAGGGTGTAGCCTGGACATCATTAGCTCTTTTAAAAAGCCCACAGTTACTCTAATGTTCAGTTAGGGCTGAAAGCCACTGGTCTAGACAGGGTTGCTCAGATCCATTTCAATAATAATGCCCTGTGACTCTCCAGCTCAAAACACTGGCACATCACTTTTGCACTGAAGAAAGTGGACACAGATACAAGCTTTGCTGACTGTAGAGCGTTCCCAGTGACTTGAAAATGATTCAGGGTTGCCAGCATTCACCCCACAGTGTGGAAGCTGCGGGAAAGGCCAGGGGTGGGAGAGCTGAATGACTGGCCTTTGTGTTCCAATTATAGTCAGCTTGAGTTGTTAGAAAGAGATAGGAATGTCCGCTGTCAATTTCCCTTAGAAAAAGACAGATCGAAATTCACTTTGGGTCCCTGCCTCTAGCTTGCTGAGCTTGGCCCTGTCCCCCAGAGGGAAAGTTCTTCCACTAAGTTATTATTGGAGATTGCATTTCTGATTCCAGACTGTATATTAATAAATTCAGGCCCTGGTTACTAATATTCACCAAAAAGAAAATACTGCAGCAAGCACAAGCCTTTTAAATGCTCCAGACAATGAAGCTCTATTCCAAACTCCATCCCTTCATGCTTGTTTTCGCTGAAAAGCATTTTTGTAGCCTTTATTAAAAGTGGGAAAAAAAATCAGTGAGCTTTTGAAGCATCTCTTGTTAGTATGTCTATGAAGAATGTGCAGAAAACCTTAACTAGCAAAAGAAGGCAGACGTTAAGGAATGTAAAGCTGATATGTTTAAAGCATTTTTGTATGTCTTTTTAATATAAGATATTTTAAATAAAAAAATCGGTGTTGATTGATTTATTTTCAGATGGCTTTAGGTATCTTTCTTAACTGTATGCTTTCTTTGGTGTGTTACCATAGTGAGTAATATTAATAGAAGTTTAAACATTAAACCCTTCACCTGGTTCTTTTTTAATCCATCTATTTCTTATCTGATACTATTGATGATAATTAACTTTCCCCACTTATAATGAAACATCACCGTGAGCTTGGGGGATATATATTAATATGCATATACATATATATTAACTTGTATAGTCATTTGACAGGTAAGAAAACTGTGACTCTGAAATAGCAAGTGACCCAAGAAAAAATGACAAGCAAAGGACAATGGTAATGTGTACAGTGAGCTCCTGATGTCTGGGGTCATGCCCCCACTTCATACTCTGATTTTCTTTAGAACATGTGTGTTTTCCATTAAGAAGATAGCTCAATCATTAATTTTTTCAGATAAACTCTCAATATTTCACATAAGGAAGAATAATGTTTCAAAAATAGGACTTTCTAGTTTAGTTATGGTGCCTACCGGTGCTGTTTTCAATCCTAAATTCCCTGCCTCCTTTGAAATTTTTACATAGTGACCATTCTTTTAACTATTACTAAATGATCATGGGACTTGAGAGGAAGTGACAACCAGGGAGGTGGGAAGACAGCTGAGCCATTTAGCAGAGCTAGAGCAATGAGTAGCCCTGAGGCTAGGGGCTGGCTAGAATGGGTTTAGGGAGGCCTGGACCTTTGGTTTGATTGTCCAGGTATAAAATCTGCAAGATTTGCTTTCAATTTCCACGTGTGGAATCTGCAAGATTGAGACCATGGTTCTGGAACTCTGCAGAGGAACTGGGCTGAACGTGGATAGTTGGTAGTGATTGGCTTGGAGGCGCTGTTAGCTAGAATCTTGGGGATGGATGAGCTCACCCAGGGAGAGAATGAACAGCTAAAGGAATAAAATAAGAAATGAATAGCATGCTGGGGCGGGGGTGGGGGGATAAAGAGCTGAGGAAGCCATAACTTGTGTTAGTCCAGGCTTTCCCCACTTCAGCGACTCACCACCTCCCAGCTGCTCTGGAGGCTAACAGCTGTCTCTGATCACTTCTCACCTCCTCCCATCAGCAAGCCTTCTTATTGGTTCCTAAGGATACTTGAATGTGTTCACGCCTCTTTCTCTTTCCATTGGTGCCTCCCACCTGCCTTCTGACCTGAGGTATCTGCCCTTGGACACTGGTGCTTTGGTGGTCTCCCTGCCTCTGATCTTGTCCCCTCACTTGCCTGAATCATTGTGACTGGGAAGAGTGCTCATAAAAACATGAGGGGACGTCTAGGTTAGGCAACTACGTCGGGGCGGCCATCCGAGCTGGGGACCAGTTTCCTCTGATCCCTTTCCTCAGAGGTAAAGAGAGTTCTCTCAAGCTGGCTGATAAGAGAATACAGTTTGACAGGAGTGCTGGCAACGCCCTTAGGTGGCTGGGCTCTCTGGCTCCGGATCTTTTGCACTGGTCTCCTCACTCCCAACGGTGCTGGGGGTGCCTGGGCAGGTGGGGGGAGCCTCCAGGGGTCCTGTCAGATCTGAGACACCCGTAGGCAGAGGCAGATAGAGGCGGATAGACTCCGGTAGGCAGAGGACTTAGAGGAGGATTTAAGAAGAAGCATAGTTACAGAGGAGCCTAATGTCAAGGGAGTTGGTGGAAGAGGTAGGAATGGCCGTACCCAATCTGGAGGGTTCAGCCAGGTCCTCCCAGACCCAAATGTACGCTGGCTGCTGGTCCGGGTGTCTGAGGGAACCTGGATGGAAGGCAATGGCTTTGACTGCTGGGATGGTGTGGGGCCATCCCATACCGAAAGTCAGCCATTCACCTTTCCTAACAATGAGAGAAGTTATTAGCCAGGTCTGAGACTTCAGACCAGCGGGAGAGGATTTTTGACCCATTTTGACAACAAGGAGATGAACAGACGGACAGGCAGAGACGCACACAGACACACAAAACACAGAACCAACAGAACGTGGAGACACAGAGCTGGCAAAAGAAAAAAGAAAAGAAAAAACCAAAAAACAAAAAGAACCAAAAAAAAAAAAAAAAAACCTGAAAACAAAAACCTAGCGAGCTTGTTAAACCGAAACTTGGCAAAACAGAAACTGGTAGACTGGCACTGAAATACAGATTCTGTCTGAGACAGCAGATGGGCTCCCAAACCTCTTGGTTGCCCCAAACCCGCCGACGACTGGGGGGAGGGGATCATGGTGTGACCTTCCGACACGTCTGTCAGCCACAGCCAAAGGGGGGCTCACGCCCCAGTCCCCTAGCAAACCACAGTCAGACGGCCAGTACTCACCAACAGAGTACAGAATGACAGAGTGGTCCATGGGGGTATGGAGGTCTTTGAATAATCTCGGTGGTTCCTCCATATGTAATAGGCGGGCGCCCCCTAGGGCACCCCAAGACACCCCAAGACACCCCAAGACACCCCAAGACACCCCAAGACACCCCAAGACCATGGCTAATGACCATTGTTAACATTAAAGAAAAAGAGAGTTTAATGAATATGAATACCGGTACACACATGTGTGGGCCCCAGGCACTGCAGAAAAGCCTGGAGCCCCAAATATTTTCGGGGTAGAATTCTTATACTCCACTCTGGGTAGGGGAGGGGGTATGGGCGGGTTCGGCGTGATAATAGGGCAGGGCCAACAGTCAGCTTAGGACAGAGTTTAGGAATGCGGGCAGACAAGCTATTTCCTGTGAAACAATAAGGACCACCTGAAGACATTCATTTCCTGGAGCAGGACACATTGTGCAAGCTTTAAACAGTTAACAGTTAACAATTCTCATGGTAGGGCTTTCCTGGGTGACCCCACCTAGGTTGCTAGATCTGGAATGTGGTCTCAGAGCCTTATCTTGGAAGGTCAAGCTGCTCACTAGGTGGGTCTCAGGAATTCAGGAAGTATCAGGCTCAGGCTGCTGGGTGTGTCTCAAGCAGCCATCTTGACCTTGGCAAGTTTCAGTGACCTCAAGAAGGGGTCTAGGGGGAGAGAGTTACAGGATTTTTCTGTTTTCACATTCCTCCCTCTTATCTTCTGAATATCTCTAATCTTAGAGATGACTCTTTATTTAGTCTCTGGTCTAAACCCTGCCGACCTCTGACTGAAACCCCAGCACTTAGCAGTACTGTGAGTGTGACAGGCTCTCTTCTGCACAGGGCCCATTACCCATCTGTATACTTTTCCTGACAGCAAATCAACTCTATGGGAAGCCCTTACTATACTTTGGTGAAGGTTATTCTCTAGAGGACTGGCACCGCACACGGAGCTTGAGGGGATTATCAGTTCTTTCTACAGTCCATCAGTTAAGATGAGAAGCGTGGATCTAAGCAGCAATGCCATGTGGTCAGAAGGACTTGGTAGGGTCCCTTCTAGCGGGGTTCAAAAGTCTGATGTTGGTATCACCGGACGTAGACGAGGTCTCCCACCTGGTAGAGATGTGGGGTCCTGTCTCTCTCAGGCTGGTAAAGGTCTGAGAGCTGCTTTTACAAAGAATATTATATATTAGCCAGGGCCTGCAGCCTAGCAGACAAAGGGGTTACACCAGAGATGGTTTCTCAAAGGGGGTTAGATTAGTTTTACCAGAAGGAGTATTGAGCTCAGAAAAGGGTATAGGGCAGGAGCATCACCCAAACTCTGTGGCCAATCTCCGGGGTTAATTTGTTCTCTCTACCTATCTTGAACTTTAGGGTACAATAAAGTTTTTAATCAATCTCTAATATCTTGGTTACTCCCCTAACTTACCTGGGCCGCGAACGCCTGTCCATTGTTGGACCCTATCTTTCACCAGGAGTCCAAACCAAGGAAAAATTTGCAAGGTTTTACCAGCATCTTTAACCAGGAGTGGAGCACCATCAGGAAGGGCTGGAGCTGGGGCGGAGAGCAAGGCCTTCTTGATCTGGTCAAAAGTCTCTTGCTGTTCTTTCCCCATCCATGGGGGGGGGGGGCATAGAGGGGCCGCCAAGGCTGCGAAGCCCGGAATCCAGGGTCTACAGGATCTAGCAGTTTCCAGAAATTCTCTCAGGCTCTTCCGGCTCTCAGGGGGAGGTATCTGAGTGACAGTTCTCTTTCTGGCCTCTGTTAGCCATCTCTTACCGTCTCGAAGGGTCAGGAATGTCACCTCAGGTCGGCATATCTGGACCTTCTTAGCAGAGGCCCGATGTCCCAGTTTGGCCAGTTCAACAAGCAGTTTCTCAGTCCCTTCTCGGTACTGTTTCACCGTGGAGGCTGCAAGCAATGAGTCATCAATGTACAGCAACAGAGTTAGTTACCTTGATGCAGAGCCTTATCGAAGATGGTGGGAGAGTTCTTGAAGCCCTGAGGCAGTCTAGTCCAGGTTCGCTGTCCTAAGAACCCGTTCTCTGGGTCTGTTCACTCAAAGGCAAACAGAGGCTGGCTGGACTCATGGAGATGCAAACAGAAGAAGGCATCTTTCTGGTCTAAGACAGTGTAAATGTCTACCACCTGGCTGTTGACTACCTTCAGGTCTTGGGGCTGGTCTATAGTCTCCCATCTCTGGCTTTACTCTCTGACCCGCACAGGGGTGGCTGAAGGTTTCTAATTTACCATCACAGGGGGCCGCTGGATCGCCAGCCCTGGTCTAGCCGTTTCTGCTCATGCCTCCGGGAAGGCCTGAATTGGTTACAGCAGACTACAGCAGGCTGGCTGACTAGAGGGTTAGTGAATTTCACCTCGGGCCCCTGGGGGTTAAAGGTGATCTTTGCCCCCAGTTTGGTAAGCAAGTCTCTCCCAGCACTCTGGAGTCACTAGGAAAGAGTGCTGCATTTTTTTCTCTTAAATCCATTGTTCTTTTAGTTGTCCACACCCTATGACTGCTCCGTTGACATTCTGGACTAATGCTTTCTTGTTGGAGAGGGAACCTAACCACTCCCGTGTCCATTTCAAAGTCAATTGGGGTCCCCTCCACATTAAAGGTTCAGGGAGGGGATTCAGGAGGCTGGCCGTACTAGCCGCAGGTTTTGGCTTCTTTTTCTTGGGGCAGTCTTTATTAGCTCAGTGTTCTTCTAAGCTTCTGGCACAGGCCCAGGTTCTACTCTGTCTCCCTTGCCTGTCGACTAAGGTAGCCAAGATTTTTCTCTATTCCTTCGTTTATCTCTCAGTTTCTTACTACTTGCAAGCCATCCACTCTAACTCTCTGCAAATATCTATTGCTGACTGTCCTATAAAGGCCATTGCTACCGCCCCCCCCCCCTGTTCTTCCGATTCTAGATCAAACAGTGTACATCTCTGATAGGCCTCTACTAGCCTCTCTAAAAACTCAGAGGGGAAATCATCAGACCCTTGCATCACTTCCCTTACCTTGGCTAGATTAGTTGGCGCATCAGAGCCTGGCGACAGAGTAATAGGTGTCTCCTACCTTCGAGTATTCGGATCCCCTCTATTTTCACACTACCATTTCTCTGCTTAACCCCTAAATTGCTTCTGTGGCATAGCAGGCTCTTAAACCTCACCCCGGGCCATTTCCTCTCACTTCCAAAACCCAGCTGCAGTGACCTTCTTGCTATTTTTTGAATATACCAAATTCTTCCCACGGCCCTTGCCTTTGCTATTCCTCTATGGAAAGTGGCCTTTCCCAGGCCTACTCAGGGCTTGCACTGTTTTTCAGTGAGGTCTCACCTTAAGTGTTGGCTATCCATCAATTCAGCAGTGATGCAGTGCTTAGCCCCCACCTTAATTAACAAAGTATCTCCCACTAGGTGATTTAAACAACAGACACTAAGTGTCTTGCAGTGAAGAGAAATCTGAGACCAAGGTTTGTTTCTGTCTAAGGGCTAAGAGTCCCTTGCAGCTGTCTTTGGCTTGCACATTGACTGGCTTCTTCCTTTATCCTGTCCCATGCATGAGCTTCCCTCTGTGGGTTTCTCTGTCCAGATGCCCCCCTCCCCCCATGAGGCTATGGCTCATACTGGAGGAAGGCTCCCTTTGATGTTTACACTTTAACTTGATCACTTCTGTAAGGAGGCTTTGCACACTAGAACATCAACAAGCAGGGAAGGGGCACAATTCAACCCACAAAGGCACATGGCTGGGCTGCATTTTCTTCAAAGCATTTGTCTCTGTCTGAAATTATATTGTTTGCTTTTATTATTCACCACTGAAATTTCCAGTGGGGAGGGAGGTGGGGAAAGCCTTGTCTGTGGAGCAGAATCTGCCAGTGTCCCTGACATATCCCGTTACCATAGATACCAAGGCAAGCATCTGCTGTTTTCTGTTGGAAGTTTCCCCTAGCATGCTCGCTCTTACATGAGTCAGGAGGGGATGCTGGGAAAAGTCATGACAGGTGAGACTAGGTAGAGGACTACCCTCTCTTCCTCAGCTGAGGGTTTTTTTCCTACCATCACTGAGCTGTTGTTACAGGACTCAGCCAAGTTACCCATAGCGTTCATGAGTGTACCTATGTTGGCTCCTTTACCTACCTATCTATTCTTGAGTTCCATACTAGAGTCTCCAGAGTTCATGTTTCCAGTAAACGACTTACACACCCTGGAAAACCCCACTTAAGAAGATTTTTATCACCATGTACCCTTATCTTTAACAGCTCATAATGCAAAATTTATGGTAAATGTTTGATACATAATATTGGATGAATGAACAGAGGTCATGACTGACAGAGTCAAATGCTGCACAGAGGTATCTGGAAGAAGATACTTTAAAAAAAAAAAGAGCATGTGGTAATTATGAGGTCACTAACAGAGGGAGTGAAAGTCTATAGTTTTTGTGGATGATCAGAGTTAAATAATAGACAACCAGGGGCACGCAATTAGCTTTACCAGGCAGCAGGATAGGAAAATGATTTGATTTTTTTATGAGAAGTATTTATGTGTATTTGATGCTGATTTAATGGCAAAGAAAAGGGTGAAGGTGAATGGGGCAGATTATAGAACAGTCATATATGGCAAGTTACTGCTGGTTAGAAATAGAATGGGACGATGATGGTGAATGCCTTTAATCCCAGCACTAGGGAGCCCAAGGCAGGCCAATCTCTGTGAGTTCAAGAGGACAGCATGGTCTAGAGAGTAAATTCCAAGACAACCAGACTTACACAGTAAAAAACCATGCCTTAGAAAACACACACACACACACACACACACACACACACACACACAGAGAGAGAGAGAGAGAGAGAGAGAGAGAGAGAGAGAGAGAGGAGTTAGCCAGGACAGGAGAGAGAGACTTGCATTCTATTATAAGAAAGGCAGAAAATAGAAGGGAATATAAAAGCACAACACTTTAACTGTTATCATAGAATATATATATATGTATATATATATATATATGAAAATGCACAAAATAATGAACACTTATTGGACATACGCACAATTTTAGGCTCCAGTCTATTAATTAACTCACTCTCCAAACTGTCAAGAGATTAAGTGTACTGTTTAAAACCAGAAGACTCATAAGTGGTGGAGTGAGGATTTGAACTGGGAACCAAAGTGATTCATCTTAGACCCAAAGGAAATCCAATGAAGAATTCTGAATCTAAGAAGGTAAGAAACATTTGTGAGGGTCTTAGGTCCACACGGACAGAAGAATCATCAGGAGTTTGTGCTTGGCGCCTATGTTCTTGGGACATACATAGATGGTGACTATGAGGAAGAAGAGGGGGGGCAGCTGTCCAACTTGGAGATGTGCTCCATGGGGAGAGGAGGGGGAGGGAGGGGATGAGGAGGGAGGGGGGAGGGGAAAAGAAAGTGGCTGGGCATTTTGAGCAGCACTGAAGAGCTTGAGGTTGCAAGTACTGCCTCTGGGGAGGCTCAGCTAGAGGCTTCGCTGACTGTCTCTTGGGATAATGGGCTGTTGGAGGTTTGCCACGGGAGATACAGAGGCTGCCAAGGAAAGCAGGACACGCAGAGGGACGGCATGCAGTTGGAGTGGCTGCTTCTTCATTTCCATCCTGAAACCAGCATTCGGTTCAGAGTTTTCTAGTGAAGAGTTTAAGAGGCGGTGACCTCAAAAAACCACCAGCCAGACAGACGGGTAATAGGGCTAGTGAGGGCTCAGTGGTTGAGAGTGCTTGCTCTTCCTGAAGACCCAAACTGACTTTCCGGTATTCATGGCAGGAATCTGCAATCTCAGCTTCAACAGGATCCATCACTTTCTTCTGGATTCTGTACACACTGGAGCATACGTGCGTGCATGCATGCACACATGAGTGCACGAGAGTGCACACACACACACACACACACACACACACACACACACACACACGCGCATGCACACACATGCACACACATGCACACACATGCACACATAGAAAGAGTGAGATGGATGGCAAAGAAACCAACCAAGGGTGTATGTCCAAGACATTTGTAGTTCTCCTGGGCACTATGGACACATTCCCTAGAACCACCCCCCCTGCCCCTCTCCCAGCGACCCCACTGTCACCACTGTGGACTAGTTCTCCCTGACATTGGTTTGGACTACACATCAGCAGGAGTCATTGGTAGATGACATGGGCTGACATAGATGTTCAAGTGTATTCTAGAGGCCATAGAAGTACTTTAGGCAAAGAGATGGTGGTTGTGGAAGTTTGATATACCAAGGAAACTTTACTGAGTATCACTTGAAAATCTGAATAGGTGGTATAGGTAGGCACATGGCTTAAAACAAGAATATACACTGAATAATGAATCTCCTCTTCTAACCACCCTCCTCTGAATTCTTCCTGTTGTAGTTTCTCCCATATCCTGTCAAAGCTGATACAGTAGGTTGTGTGTGTGTGTGTGTGTGCATGTGCTCCTGTGTGTGTATGTGCACGTGCTTGTGTGTGTGAGTGTGCATGTGCGCTCATGTCTGTGTTTTACATAGATAAGTATCAGAGGTACAGCTATTCAGTATACTTATCAATGATATGTGTACTGGCTGGTTTTATGCGTCAATTTGGCAAAAACTACAGTCATTAAAGAAGAAGGAGCCTCATTTGAGAAAATATTTCCATGAGATCCAGCTGTGAGGCATTTTCTCATTTAGTGACCAAGGGAGAGGACCCAGCCCATGGTGGGTGGTGCCATCCTTAGGCTGGTGTTCTATAGAAAAGCAGACTGAGCAAGCTATGGGAAATGAGCCACTAGGCAGCACACCCCACGCCTCTGCATCAGCTCCAGACTCCCAGATTCTGCCCTGTTTGAGTTTCTGCCCTGATTTCCTTCAGTGATGAACAGCGAATACTGAAGAATAAGCCTAACAAGCATTTCCTCCCCAACTTGCTTTTTGGTCATGGTGTGTTTTTTTCTCAGCAGTAAAAAAATCCCAAGACAATATGGTTGACATATAAAGTGTATATCTACAAGTGTCTGTGTGTATATATCTATATATCTATGTTTATGCATTTATAGACATATTATATGTGCATATTATTTTGCATTTTGCTCTTTTATGGGTTTATAATTGGAAATATTTTGAATTGTTATATAGAACTTTGCCTCAGCCTTAAGCAGTTTCATAAAGTTCAATTTTATGAACATACCACAATTTAACAGTCCTTTAATACCCCTGCCCTTTGAGGCAAAGTTTCGTGGAGCCCAGGCTGGTCTCAGAGTCTTTATGTAGCCAGGATGCGCTTGACCTCCTGAAGCTCTTGCTTCAGCTTTCTCATTGCTAGGAGCACAGGTACAAATCTTCATAGTCCAACAGCATGTTTCCTAAAATTTTGTTTTTTGTGTCTTTAAAACAATATTTATTTTTTAATCCATGACTGCCTGCATATATGTTTGTATGCCATGTGTATACCTGTTACCTGTAGAGGTAGGAAGAAGGCTTTGGATCCCTTGAAACAGAAGTTACAGATGATAGTTGTTACAGATAGCTGCCAGGAGGGTGCTGATAACAAAACCTGGGCCTCTGCATCAAGTGCTCTGAGACAGAAAACCATCTCTCCAGCCTCTCTCTCTCTCTCCCTGTGCGTGTGGTGTGTGTGTGTGTGTATGTGTGTGTGTGTGTGTGTGTGTGTGTGTGTGTGTGTGTGTGTGTGTGCTTTGCTTTTTTATTTTGTTTTTGATTTTATGCCTTGACAAAATATTTTTTTATGCACAGTACAAGGCACCTTTCAGATATCTGTAGGATTCATGTTTAGGAACAGAATTGTTGGACCAACATCTGTCTGTCTGTCTGTCTGTCTGTCTGTCTGCCCGTCCGTCCGTCCGTCTGTCTGTCTGTCTGTCTGTCTGTCTGTCTGTCTGTCTATATCCATCTTCCTCTCTCCCTCCCTTCCTCCTTTCCATGGTGTTGCATTTCTCCAAAGTAGTGGGCGCTTCTGTGGGCTTTCCTCCCGCATGAGGCTGAGGAGTGAAAGTAGGGGAAGCTGAGCAGAGGTGGGTGGGGAGATCCTGCTGGAGAAGCTTCTGGGATGACAAGGTCCTGGGTGTGGACACACCAGGAAGTCACTGGCAGGGTGGAGTAGGGGCAAAGGTCAAGGAGGCAGAGGAAGTCAACTGAGCTGTGAGGTGGAGGTGTGGCCATCCTGACAAAGATGAGACATCAGTCTGCTCATCCCCTTGCCTGCTAACTTGTGGATCTCAGCTTGAGAAACCCCCTTCTCCTCAAATCTAGCAGGGAGCAGGAGTGATATTCTTCCTGTCTCTCTCTTACAGAAGTAACAGACTCTCTACAGTTCAGCTGAAGAAGCCAATCGATCAACATGGCTGCCCCAGACGACCGGAAATGATGTTTTCATATTTTAGGATTGCATTTGTGGGAGCCAGACAGGCAGAGGTGTTTTCTCAGCTCCTTAGCTCCAAGTAAATATCAATTAGGTTGGTGATAACTCATTCTACATCCTTAGCTTCCTCTTTTTGACACTGTCAATCCTGCTCTGGTAGCACACACCTTCCACGCTAAAACCAGCAGCTACAATACATTCAGGGGTTAATGGAGGATGGATGAGTAGCTATGTTCAGCAGTAGGCATCTGGAATACAATCAGACATAAGTTCTTTCTCTCAAAGACTTCAAATGTAGGCATAAGCAGTCCACAAAAGCCACCACAGCTCCACGATTTCCCCAGACCCTCAGCTTCCCCTTTATTCCCCCACATTTGATTCTCTGTACACCAGTAAATAAATGTGTGTTTCTCATTTTCAAGGATCTCCTTCAGGAACCACAACCATCAGTCACCAGGGAAGCTTATATCTCTTTGGACAGTCTAAAATCATATAGCCACCCTTGCCTTCAGGAACTATGGGGGAAAAACTTCCCTTCTGGCATATTTCTATCCCTCAATAAATCAAGGTTTTATTGATAAAGAAGAAGAAAATGGATATGGTTTGGGTGACTGACAATTTCTAGCATGCTCTAGATACCTTTTTAAAAGATGTGTTTTTTATTGTTGTATAATATATATAGCACAAATTTACTCTTAATCATTTATGTGCACAGTTCAATGGCATTAAATGCATTCACCACCATCGGTTTCTAGGGTCTCTGATGCTAACTCTGTGCCTGTTAAACAGCAGTATTCTCTTCCTCCTCTTCACAGACACTAGTTATTTCTGCTTCTGTCTCTATGAATTGAGTACCTTACACCAGGAGACCCATGTCTTCCTTCCCTTCCCTTGCCTGCAGGTTTCTACCTTCATTCTTGCTGAAGAACACATCAAACCTTATTCCTTTTTATAGCAGAATCATATTCTGTTACATGGACAAAGAAAAAATCAGAATGTTATCCATCAGTTGCCAGACATTTTGGTTTTTTTCCAGCTTTGGGCTATTGTACACAGGCTGCTAGGAATATTAATGTATAAGTATCCAGGCTTCCGTTTTAATCTATTTGGGAGACGAGTGTATACTATGGACTAGAGTGGTAACTTTTAAACTCTTGAGGGGCTGTGAAGTGCAGTTTACATTTTATGTTTTATCCAGCATCTTCAGGAATGCTTTAATAGAACACTGAAGCTCTGGTGTACAGGGGCTGTCATCTTGGGATCTCATGCTGCAGATAGGATGATAAAATTACTCCCTCTTTAGAAATGTGCAACACAAATAAGTAGCTAAGTCAGCATCGTATCCCAGCCTTCTCTTGGTAATGAGATCTCAGCCATTAAATTCCTGGCTCTGACTCTTGGAAGCCTCCCTGGTTGCTCACGGGTAACCTCACTGAGCCTATACTGGATTCTTTTGGCTAGTCTGGACTTGTGAAGATCCACTTGAAGAGGATTCAGGCAGGAGCTATTTGTACGCTTAGACTCAATTAGCTGAGGATGGCTTTCAAGCCAGCCTGTCACCGTTTGACAGGGAGAAGATGAGGTGAGTTCACTCTGTACCTCATTTCCAGTTCAAGGTGAAAGCACAGAGACCATATCTGAAGCCAGGTGGCTGGAGTGCAATCCCAGTGCTCCAGGACCTCTGTTGAAATTATTTAACTTCTCTGTGTCTAGTTTTCCCTCATGTAAATTGGGGATTTATAACCAATAACTTGCTTTGCAAATTTGTTAGGGTCACACTGTTTGTAATGCTCTTCCGATGACAATGGGCTCTGTAAATGCTCTCCCATTGTGGAACAAAGTCAGTAATGTTGACAGTATGATGATGTAAGCGCTCTTCACTGCAGCAGTTAATAACGTGTGTCGTCGCTATAACTCTGAAAATTACATCAATGGGCAGGGGTGGGGCTCAGTGGCAGAGCACTTACCCAGCAACTGTGGGCCCTGGATTTGAATTCCAGTAGAAACCCCCCTTCCCCCCAAACCCCCGCAGCTCCAAATAAGGTTAGGACAGATGTACAAGGGATGGATAGATTCAATTAAGGGGTTGAAAATTCACTGGACTTATTATTATCTCTGGCCTGGTATCACAACGTTGGAA
Organism: Phyllotis vaccarum; assembly: GCA_033318265.1. Taxonomy (NCBI): domain Eukaryota; kingdom Metazoa; phylum Chordata; class Mammalia; order Rodentia; family Cricetidae; genus Phyllotis; species Phyllotis vaccarum. The sequence continues at coordinate 12,132,666 of JARWLC010000007.1, forward strand.
AATACCAACTCATGCTGCCTTCTTCCTCACCTTCAGATTATTTATGTCTACCTAGGTCTACGAAACATTATTTACTGAGGCAAATATCAGGTTTAAAGAACCATTATCGCCAGGGCAAACAAACATATAGACCTGGAGTAGCCATCAGCCACAGTTTGGTGCTTATGGCCAGGTCTGGGCTAGAAAGCTAAGGGAGACTGTGGGCAATTCAGAGAGGGTTTGAGGCCAAGGGCATGCTCTAGAAAGAGGTGGGATCCCACCAGGAGGGGAGTGGATGGCTGCAGCCTGTCTGAGGACTCGGGCTCATTTTCATAAACCGGAACAACTTCGTACTATGGGAAAATACAAAGTCTCCTCAATGACCATGAAGCTATTGGAGAGGAATCGAAACCACAGTACCAGTTTGGTGGGTGTAGCAAAGATGGATGATCCTGAAAAATCCCACCCTGACACAGCAAATTTAGACACTGCTGAGTCCGTGTGGGTGGGAACTAGACATTCGTGGAGCAGTCAATGACTGCCATCTATTGGTCAGCGCGCTTCATTGCGGTTGTAAAAAATCGTTGATTTTTTTTAAACGAGTCTAATCTGTCTCCTTTTTCGCCCACTGAAGCTGTTTCTTATTATATGCTTTTGGTATTGGTAGATGCAACAATTTTGTGACTATCAATAATTATATCTTTGGAATGAAATTGGACGAGTGTGCTTTGAGACAGTGATGTCACTGTATGAGGGGAGCATCCTGGATTCCAGTTGTTAATGTGTTTTTAATAGCCAAGAAATTCTTCCCCTGACATTAAATAACCCAGGCATCATTTAAAACCCCAGGGAGTCTTGCATTTTCCCACGGTCTACCGAAAAGGAATGCCTGCTGCTTCTTATTTTCCTGACGATATTCTTAGCAGAGGAAGAAAAGACACTGAAATTCAGGAGGGCTTTTGGAGGGGATGAAGTGGGTTTTAAAAGAAATGAGAGTCTTGGGGGTGGGAAGACCACCCACCTTGAGTGTTCCATGTCTTCAGTTCAAGAGGGATTTATAGAATAAAATTGGATAGTGAATGCATGAGAAAGTGTACAGCATTCTTAGCCACCGAGGAAATGCAAAATAAAATAGCACTGAGATCCATCTCTCTCCTATCATAAAGAAAACAGCCTCTGACATGATGAGAGGGTGGTAGAGAGGGACCTTCTATACTGCTCATGAGAATGGAAGCTGGTACAGCCCCTATGCAGGCTCCTAAACACCACGCCTAAAGATACAATTACCATATGCTCTAGCTACACCACTCCAGGGTGTACACTGGAGGAGTCTTAAGTCCTCCCACCACAGAGATACTTGCACATCTGTGGTTACCGATATTCTCAATGGTCGAGAAGCCAGCTTAGATGTTCATCAACAAATGGATGATAAAGGAGATGTGCAATATATACATGATGGAGTTTTATTCAGCCATAATGAAGAATATATTATTTCATTTCCAGGAAGATGTATGGAATCGGAGACCATCATGCAAAGCGAAATAGGCCACTCAGAAAGACAAGGGATTCCTCTTTACCCTCATGTGCAAATATAGACTATACACGCATATATGTACATACACACACATATATATGTATACACGGGACATAAAAGCAGAAGGTAGAAAACCAGCAGGTCTGGAGATAAGGACAGGCAAGGGAAAGGGAGTCTATGAGCGAGCTACAGTGATTATCTATGAAAATAACATAATGAAACCTATTATCTTGTACATTTAAAATTAATGAAAGAGAGGTTCATTCAGAAAGGTCACACAAGGCTGGAGATATAGGTCAGCCACTAAAGGTTAAGGCTCACAACCAAAACTTCAAAAGGCCACATGTCTGGGATCATATCTATGTTCCCCGAATCCAGTAAAAAGGCTCTGGGAGGGCCAGAGACACAGAGCAGTGGTACAGCTGTGTGTATTCTGTTAGTAAGCTGTCTTTGGAGAGTGGAAGCTAAAGGTGTCTGTCTAACCACCAGCTCATGCTAGGGATTATTTTGGGCATTCTGGATATTGTGGGTGCCCAGCACAGTAATAGGAGTGAGCTACCGCACCCCGCTATTATCCTGGACAGGTGAAAGCTAAAATTCTGGAGGGAGCACTTTCTTCCCAGCTCCATAAGTGTTGAGCAGAATGGTGCCTGCAGAGAGGCCTCTGCTGGAGCACAAGACTCAAATCAGGAAGTGGAGGAGGGAACTTTGTCCATTTACAGAGAAAATCTATTTCCCAGATTGGAGAGGAGAACTGGGAAAAAGGAATTAGTTCCCCAGGGCAAGTCCTCAGATTTTTTTTTTTTTAAACTAAGAATGAGAGATGGAAAAGATATTCCAAGAAACCAGTTCGGCTAAAGTTTAGATAAAGCTAAAAAGATAAGTTCAGAAAGGTTGAGTGTTAGGGCTGGAACAGAATCTACAAGTGGAATGTGAGTGAAGAGTTGAGGCTGAGTCTGTGCTGTCCCAGGGTTCCTCAGCACAGTAGCTGAGCTGTCAAAGGGCATGTGCCTTTGCAGTTAGTGTCAAAATAGTCCTGGAAAATTGTTCACAGGGTTTTGCAGAATGTTGAGTCACATATCCTATGTGAGTGTCCTGTCAGCCTTTTTGGGTTCATGACAGCAATGCTTCTGGTCGTCAGCAGGAAGCATCTAGTTTTGCAAAGCTGAGACAGAAATAGGAGCTGGAATATGTAGGTTATGCTCTATGCAGGCCTGACCATTTGGCTACTGACTGAAGGGCCAAAGAGATTCTAGAATGCCCTCAGAAATGCTCTCTTAACAGTTGCACCATGGAATTACGAGTGTCTTGGAGAATGAGATCCAGGAACAAGAAGGCTCACGGATATCTCTTTCATGTGTGAGGAAACTCCCCTCAGCAAGAGCTGCTGAGGGACGGGGCTGGAGGGATGACTCAGCCATGAAGACTGTTTTGTTTTCTCAGCACCCACATCAGGCTGTTTACAACTTCCTTAACTTCGGCTATGTGGGATCTGAAACCTCTGTGGGTACCTGCATATGCACATTTGCATGCACGCATGCATGCATGCATGCATGCACGCGCACACGCACACACACTTTTTAAAAATTAAAAACAGAAATGCTATTGTGCCTGAGGTTGGGGATTTGACTCAGTGACAGAGGACATGCCTAGCAAATGCACAGTCCTAGGTTTATTTCTCGTCAGAGAGAGAGAAGAGATGCTCACATGCTCATGGTACTCCCCTGGCAGGACCTAGCTAAAAGTCTCTGGATCTTGTTCTTTTTTTTTTTTTTTTTTTTGACAAGAGAAAAATCTTGTACTGATGTTTGGGAATGGGTTTTCAGTGGAGACCCAGGATTTCATAGGCTTCAGGAAGAAAACCTTTGACTGGTAGAAGGTCACACTGTCAAGTACTCCATCCTGCCTTTTGAAATGTCTCTTCTAATGAGTCGACTCTGTTGACTGAAGCAGCAGAGTTTGTCTGGCAGGAGACAGTCTGGGGTTCTCTCCAAGACTCAGTACTGCTTAGTCACATGTATAGCCACGCCCCTTCTACATGGAGTCCCGTTCCCTTGCCGTGTGATTAAAGATCGAATGCTCTTTTCATCTCTAACTTTATGATCCCATGATTGTAGGTGGAGGTGTACGGAAACAAATGGAGACATCCTTTTTGTTATAGATTTGAAGTGTGTACATATACTCCGATGTGTTTGTATTAGAATTGGGGCATTGATGAAGATAGTAGAGGCAACGAGGCCATTAGTGTGGAGCCCTAGACTGACAGGGCTGCTGTTCTTATGAGAAAAGGAACAGCTAATGTTTTCCTCTTTGAAAACACAAAGCAAAGGCCACTGAAGACACAGTGAGACAGTGGTTGTGACCTAAGATGAAAACTCTTCAGATATAGCATCTTGATCTTCCAGGTCCCAGATCTGTGAGAATGCCAATGTCAAGTCACCCACCCTGTGGGACTGGATGGTGAAGGCTGAACACACTACATATAGTCCGTCACCCCTCAGGTTACTATGATTTAGTGGCTTGTGGGAGAGTGTATTCAGCTCTGTCCATTGACAAAGGAATAGAAAAACAGACTGGTTCCTGGAAACCAAGAGCTTTGGAAGCTATTGGAGCTATCCATGTTAGGGCCTCAGTGACTGGGTCTTTCCCAAGGTGGAGTTATGAATATTTCTAGGGCATTTTCTCATTTATCAACCAATTCCAGACACCATTCGGGTGTTGTGACACCATGTTAAGATCTGACCAGCTAAGCTCAGTCTCACATGGCTTCTCTCACCTCAGGTACCAGTTGCAAGTTCCAGGCCAGCTTTTTTACTGCCTATGTATCAGGGGTTCCCACCACCCTCCCATTAAGCCTGGTTAATGTTCTCAAGAGGCTTATCGTGCCCAGGAAAACATTTTCTTATGTTGCCTTATTAGAAGATGCCAATGCAGGACAGCTAAATGCTAGGCACACACAAAACAATGAAAGGTGTGTTTAAGGCATGAAGCTTCCACGTTGCATTCAGGAGTGCCTGTCTCCAACCCCAAAGTTCTCCCAAACCGCATGCCCCCAGCTTTAAAACTATGATCTAAACTCCCTTCATCCTTTCCCAGAGGAGATGGGGCTAGGTTGAAGTCTCCAATTCTCTTGTATTTTCTGGTAAGCAGCTCCATGCTGATACTATCTAAGCTCAGGTGTGCTGGGAAAGGGCACATTAGGAATAACAAAGACGATTCTTACCATCCAGGAAAATTCTTATATTTTAGATTTTTTTAAAAAACTAATTTCTTAAAAATAACCATAAGTTGCTGGGTGGTGGTAGTGCATGCCTATATGCCTTTAATTCCGACACCTGGGAGGCAGAGACAGGCAGATCTCTGTGAGTGTGAGGCCAGACGGCTACAGAGTTAGGTTCCAGGACCTGCGCCAAAGCTACATAGAGAAACTCTGTCTTGAAAAACCAAAACCAACCAAACATAAGGCAAACACAAACAAAAACCCTCGTCCAAAAAAATAATCAGGCAAAAACAACAAGTCTCTCATAAGCTAATCAAGATAAAAAGCTAGAGAGGGGGTTCAGCAGTTAAGAGCCCTGGCTGATTTTCCAGAGGTCCCGACCCGAGTTCAGTTCTCAGCAGCCACATAGCAGCTGACAATCATCTATAATGGGATCTGATGCCCTCTTCTGGCATGCAGGCATGCATGTTTGCAGAGCACTCATACATTAAGAATAATAATATGCACATCCATATGTCTAAAGATGTGTTAATAGAAATGGATCTTCATCCGAAGCCGACTGGGTGAAGGATCCAGAAAGCCAAAGATTTGTGTTTGTGGTTGCTAATGTTCATGATTCATAGGTACCTACTGCTGTCTCTTACACTTTCATGTTCGTGAGCTACAAGTAGTTGCTTTGATCTATTTTCTTTCAGGACCTATTCAACACACCACATTGTGTACTTGTCTGTGTCTCTTAATTTCCTGTTCTGCCCTTGGTTGCCTTAGGCTGATACATTGCAAGTCCCAGAGACTGCATAGGAGCCCTGCCCCCTCTGGGAGTGGATCTAATCTATTCATATTTTATGTGGGAGCATCCAGGTCCCTTTTGTGAACAGTGCCCTCCTCCTTTAGGCTCTGAGAATCCATCAGACTTAACCTATAGGCAGATGATTTAAACTCCATTATCAAAACACTGGGATTCTTGCAGGGTCCCTAGGAGAGTTAGAGAGCCAGGCTACAGCTTCTATAGGGATGTAGGGATCAGAAATTCATGCCACAGGGAAAGGGCTGTTTCTGCTGCGGCTGTTTGTTTGCACAGTAAGTAGACTGTCTGCTCCAGGGGCAAAGCAGATTCAATCTTCGGCTATGGCTGACAAGAAAACACAATCTTCTGCACCTGCGACCAACCCTAGAGCACATCATACATACAGCCACTGCTTCTCCGTGTCCCTCACCAGCACCACATTCAGTCTTGAGGGTGGTCGGTACTGATTGGTAAATTCTATGGCCATAATTCCTTGCAAAGGATGTTGGGAAAGGTAGCCTGTGACATTTCAGGCTTTGTGACATTAATTTTCTTTTTAAAGTGGAAAATGTGTTCTGCCTCCTCTGACAGAGGATTCCTAAGATAGTGGTTCTTCATTTACGGCTAGGACATTCAGGTGATAGGCACCCAGAAGTGACAACTGTCCATCGTGTGCATTAAAGGACACTAGTGTTCCACTTCGGAGCACAGATTATTAAAATCTAAATCAAACCAGACAGAAACTGGCAATATCTATGATGTATAACAGGTCTTACTTTCAGCTTACTATCAGCTCCCGAACACAGAGACTCCTTATGATGAAAGTTTGGCCTTAGCTTAGGCTTGTTCCCCACTAGCTCTTAAAACTAAAATTAATCCATTTACATTAATCTGCGTTCTGCCATGTGGTTCATTTGCTCTCCTTAGTTCCGTAAGTTCGATTTCGTCCCAGTCTGGCTAGCGAATCTCCCGTGTCTCAGGTTCCTATCTTTCTCTGGAAGTCCCTCTTACCCTCTCCTACCTAGCTATTGGCTATTCAGCTCTTTATTAAGCCAATCAGAAGGTGCCTTAGGCTGGCGAAGTTAAACAGAGACACAGCTTCACGTGGTGTACAGAAAGATGGCGGCGGTGGTGCTTTATGGCTTTGCTCTTCGGCTGTTAGTCACCGGTTCAAACCCCACCGTGCTGTGAGAAGCATGTACAGTACTGTTTAAAGTTTGCTAGGCTAAGAGTTGAGGCTCCATCCATCTATGTCCAGGAGGCTTTGCCCTGTTCCCTTTCCCATGGCTGTCTTACTATTATTGTTAGGATTTGGTATTGAAGTGAGGTTGTGGGGTTTTTTTTTTCCCCACTTGGGAAGATTCCTAATTTGTAAACCAAAGTTATACATTTAGACATTTCTGAACCGGAGAGTTTCAGCCCTTAAAATTTCCATAGGGATGACCAGAGTAATCCTATTTAGCCATTTTCTTAAATGCTTATATTTTATAAAAGGTTATATAGAGTGAAGGAGGGCAGCTTTGCTTAGATAGGTTTTAAAGGGTGTCTGTCTGAGAGCTGTACTGTGCTCTCCTTGGTATCCAGTTTCTTCTTGCGCAGAGGCAGAGTCTCAGAGTGCAGGATGTTTGATGTACTGGTGAGAAAAGGAGTGAATGATGAAGCCGAAGAGAGACACAAAAAATTAACCTCCCTGAGCTGTGCTAGGAGCTGTTTATCCTCTAGAGAATGAGCCTGGACTGGACACTGTTCACCCAGTTATTTTTAGACATCAGTTCACAATATTCAACATTTATGTTGCGGCAGAGAAAAAGTAAGAGGTAAGAATGAGCTTGGAATCATCAAATAATATTTGTGTCTTCACATTGACAAAGGCATGTCTTAACCAAGGGAGTAGATACTGAGCAGTATATAACTCAGAGTTATTTAGTAGTAAGCATCCTTTCTACCGCCATTCACTAAGATCTTTCTGTACCAACAGCTTGCAGACTCTTTGACAGTCTCTCTAACAATCCAGTTTTCGGAGTTGATTGCATCTAGCATTGTGAAATAAGCTGCTTCCAACATCTTAACATCTCCAGTGTTCAGATGACCATTGTTTGACTACCCAGCTCCCATCATGTAAGCCGACCTAATTAATCCTGTTCCTCTAGAGAATTCTGACTAGTACACCGATTTGGATGATGTACAGTTCTCCAGATGTTGGATTTGACATGTCTGCAGAATATTCATGGGTCCATATAATCCCCATATGGTTTGTCAATGAGGATTCAGAACAGCAGATAGAGAGGAAGTACTTGAATGTTTGTGTCCAATCAGTGCACTTTGAAGATTTTCATCCAGGTCTGGAACCAGCTTTATGGTCTTTCTTGTCAAATACACTGTGCCTGGCTGTGCCATCCTTTTCTGTCACAACGATAAGACAGAGATGCTGCTATTATTACAATCTCTTTGCTTTTCAGAGCCTATTTTCATTGAAACAATGTAGTACTTCTAATCCCAATGCTTCTAAATCCATTTAATTCTCATTAAAGCAGTCCCCATGATACCTCATCATCCATCAGGCTGCCTGTGAATAATGGCTTCCGATGGCTGTGACAAAAGTCATTGTGCCATACTGGCGGTCACAAATGGAAGTCTGACCCAGCGTTTGCAAAAAGCATGAATGATCATTTGTTTCCTGGCTTTGCTCAAAAATTGATGTGTGTGACCTGAAATACCACATTTCCTACCATGTCCGTTTTGAGCTTTCTAGGGAATAAATTGGGTTCCTGCCCGTGACATCATCACATTGTCTGGAAGCAAGAAAGCTTCTACTTGGCTTGTTGCAGGAAGCCCGAATGATAAAGTAAGGAGCTAAGAATGATAAGCCAAGGCAAAGGACTTGTCTCCATTCCTGTTTCCCTCAGAGCTAAAACCGAGATGAGGAGGTGAACAGGTTAGTATGAGCATGGGGCTGTGAGGGGGAACACTGGGCTCTGTAAGATTTGTTACATTGCATTTAGATCCTCTCGGTACTGAGATCTCATTATCTCACAGTCACGTAGGTCATAGATACGGTTGGATATGGCTCTGCTGGGTCTCTGATTCAAGTCTCACAATGCCAAATCATGTGCCCATGTTCCTTTCTAGGGCCTCGGAGTGAATCCACTTTCAATGCCGTTCAGATTGTGGGAAAAACCTAATTACATGTAGTTATGGGTAATGAAGTTCCTGTTATGCCGTGGTCTGCCTGCCAAGATTTATTCTTGGATTCCCTAGATCATGCCCTCCTCTTTGTCTTTAAAGTCAGCAACAGTAGACCAGCTCCCTCATGCTTCAGGTCCTTCTGGATGGGTCCCTCCCTCCCTCCCTCCCTCCCTCCCTCCCTCCCTCCCTCCCTCCCTCCCTCCCTCCCTCCCTCCCTCCCTCCCTCCCTCTCTCCCTCCCCCCTCCCTCCCTCTCTCCCTCCCCCCTCCCTCCCTCCTTCTTCCTTCCTTCCTAATTTCTCTTTTGCTCCCAACTGGAGAAATATTGGAGCATGTGAAGGGTTTTTATGGTTAAATTGGGCCCATTAAGCTACTCTAAACACCTCTGGTATTCAGTGTTTCTACCTCAATCTCCTCACTGTCTAGCATTTGCTGCACAGCATATCATCTTCAGAGGTTTCGAATAACAGAGAACTGCTCTTCTCTTCACAACAGGATTTGTAGGTGTCTTTGGGTCTACATTTATCTTGGGTCTGCTGTAGTGAGATTCATTCAAACCAGCCTATAGCACTGTGCTGGCAGCCCAATATTGACAGCACAATCTACTTACTCACCATCCATTTTAACGAAGCCTGATCTCGGTGGCTGGAGCCACCCCATGGACATCTCCTAGAACCCCCTAAGCCCTCTGGTCTATTCTACATATGGTAAGAGTGTGTTGATGATGAGCAGCAGGAAGAAAGTCAGGACCATGTAGGGCCCTCTCTGGACCGTCTCTGGACCGTCTACCTCAGTTAAACTGTACATTATGGGTGTTACCAAAGCACAGAGGGAAAGTCCATTCTAAAGTGAAGGGACCTTGTGGTTTAAGAGCTGGAATCAGCTTCCAGTAGCTAAGCTGATGGGAACTTCACAATTTAATTTTCCGTTCAGTGTGTTAGCAGAGCCTTGCTGCTGCCCCTCCCCCCTCTGTATTTGCACAGAGGTTTTACCTCTGATGTCTTTGGTTCAAATCTCAGGTATACCTCTTATAGTCTAGGTGATACTGACTGACCAAATCACATGGACCCTATCCATCTTTACAGTGAACCGATATGCTAGTATTAACCCTGGCACTCATTGGCATGATAGACATTACATCATGTTATGGTGTGTAAGTAGAGGACACGTGTGAGAATAAGTGGAGTGTAATAGGTACATCATACATTTCAGTGTATTGCCTGAGCCTAGCGATGGTATGAGATGTGTTAAACAACCAACTCTCTGATGGGGCAGCTTGGCACTTTGGGAGTCTGTGGCATGTATATTCTCCATGACTAATTACAGATTTCCTTTGGAGTGTCACTGAATGTAGGTTGGGTAGGACATGCCAATAGCTGGCTCTTGTGAGCAGGTTCAAGCTAGCTTAGTATCCACGCACTGTGCTGGGAACAGTCACAGCGTAGACTGCAAGTGAGCTTAAAGCATGGTCCTCCGAAATACTTTGTATCTATAACCTAGTGCCAGGTAAGGCAGTTCAAACTTGGTGACCTCTCAAGGTATCCCTTTTTGCTCTACCTGAGCCAGTGGCAGAAGCATGACATCTGGCCTCTTTGCAAGCCAGCACGCTTCTTTCCACAGAGCTGAGTAGATTGTGAACAAAGCCAGAAACGCTGCTCTTCTTATTGGTTTGAGGTTTGGTAATGGTGGAGAGACCTCATTTCCTGGAGGCCCACTCAGCAATACTACAGGGAGAAGGTGATCACTCGTCCAGTCATTGCCATGTGGCCCGAATGACCCTGGTGAGAATGAGTCATTTCTCAGCTGTATGAGGTCATACTCATTTAACCAGCTCACACCTCTTCCTCCTGGGGTCCTTGATGATTCTGGGGATCCTATTATGACCAACATCTGATATTCTCAATACGAAAGCAGTTCACTTGTCCTCAAGGCAGGCAGGAATGAATATCACAGAAAGAGGCACACTGAAAAATGTCTTTGTAGATTGCCTGGGAATGTGTAGTCTGATAAAAAAAACAAAGAGAACTAGGTTCCTCTCTATCGCCTGCAGCCACCTTACGTCATTTCTCAGAAGGTGATTTCTTTTTCAGGTTAAGTTTCCATATAGGGTAATGTTATGACAATGCAAACACTGTCACAGCTGTTTAAAAGTGATTGATAAAGTAGAGTTTAAACGACACCAAGTTGGAATTTGATATAAAACTTGGGACTCTGATGGAATTTTTTTAAATGGGATAATTGGGATTATTTCATTCATTCATTTTCAATCACATCAGAAAATTATAATATGAGGGCTGGAGAGATGGTTCAGTAACCAAGAGCAAGCACTTGCTGCTCCTGCAGCTGATGTGTGTTCAGTACCAGCAACCACTTGGTGGCTTACAACTATCTAGATCCAGGGCATCTCAGACCCTCTTCTGGCCCTTGAGAGTACTAGGCACATATGTGCTCGCATACATGTAAACATACACGCAGTTAAAAACACCCTCATGCACATAAAATACAATTTAAAAAATAAATAAAGGAAAATTACAGCGTGCATTTAATGTGAATGCCAATTACATTCCCAAGCTTTGTCATAAAGAAAAATTCCCAGGATTTCAAAACAGCTCCATAGTATAAATAGAACAAATTAAGCCTCAGGGGTAATTAGAAAACAACCGTAGTTTATTTTTGGAACCTGAATGGGTCTGGGAGGGGAGTGCTTTTACTTGGCTAGTGCCGAAGTCCTTGGTGGTTTGCTGAAAAGCTTTTGCATTCTGAACGACTATAATCGATTTCTCATGTGCCAAAGATTCAGCATTTTTAGTTTTCACACAACTTTACATTTATCATAGCATAAAATAAAACTTTCCAGGTTAAGATTCTTTTGGCTATAGATAGCAAGTTGTGATGAGTTGGATCAATTCCTTTCTTCAATTTCGGCCTCATTGGCTTTCCTCCCTCCCTCCCTCCCTCCCTCCCTCCCTCCCTCCCTCCCTCCCTCCCTCCCTCCCTCCCTCCCTCCCTCCCTCCATCTCTCCCTCTGTCCCTCCTTCCTTCCCTCCCTCCCTCTGTCCCTCCCTCCTTCCCTCCCTCCCTCTGTCCCTCCCTCCTTCCTTCCCTCCCTCCCTCCCTCCCTCTCTCCCCTCCTCCCTCCCTCCCTTTCTCCCTCCCTCCTTCCTTCCCTCCCTCCTCCTCTCCCCTCATAGAGATCTGCCTACCTCTGCCTCCTGAGTGCTGGGATCAAAGGCATGTACCACCACCATCCATCTTATTTATGTTTCTTACTTGAACTTTAAGGATGATTCTGTGTTCTAGAAGGTTGATATTTATTAATAATATTTGGACTCAGGGTCAAGGTGTAGTGAAAAATTACCCAAGAGCAATTAGGTGAAAGGCCAATATACAACTGCTTAAGAGGGCACTGGGATAGTCTTCAACACTAGGGTAAGGTGGTCATACTAAAGTCAACATGATTTTCCTTTGCCTAAAAAATTAAATGCAGGCACAGGTGGGAGACATGGTAGAGAATGATGAGAAGGTACAGATTTTAAAGGTATCTAGAGTTTATAAATTATGAAGAGTGGGTAGGAGGAAGAAAGGATAAAGGTGGTAAAAGTGTTAGATACATACGAGGAGCTCTATTTCAATTCCATTTGAATCCCATGTTCAGAAGTTCACACTTTCCATTTAGATATTCCCTCTGTAATGCTTGGGAAACATTTGGAACATGCTATGATAAACATAGTTTATTTGAAATTCTTATTTGAATACTTGTGTGTGTGCGCGCGTGCACACACACACTATATTTAGGTTATTAGAATAGTTTGACAAAGGGCTGATTGCAATAGTTGAAGAGAATAGTAATTGAAGAGAATAGATGGAAAGAACCAAGAAGATAGAGTCTATAAAAGAAAAAGATGTGGCTGAAGATAATATATGTGGGAAGGAAGTCAAAACTTGATCTGCTAAATTTCTATTTCTGCTGTTTCAAGGATGGGAGAGCTAACTGGCCGTAAGATGAACATAAGAATTTTTTAAATCATGGCCTTGGTTAGAACATTGAAGTAAACACTAAGAGAAACTATTGCAACTTTAAATTAAATCTAATTAAAATTTAATGAAAGTTACAGCCCTTAAAATAATTAGTATTTTCATAAGTTCACTGGCTAGCTTAAATATTTTATTAATAGTGTCTGCCTTTTCACACCACAGACAAATGAAAACTCAGGGCCTTTCTTTTCTCTGGGCTATTAAAGTAACACACTAAAACCAAACAATAGCAGTATGCTTCAATTCTGCTAGGCAAATGGTCTGTTAAAATCAGTTATTACGTGGGACAAAATAACTTTGGTCATATTAACCAGAAGGGGTAAGGTGTGTTTCACAAAATTCCATAATAAAACATTACACAGTGCTACTTTGTTTACATAGTTATACCTGTTTCTAAACATATGTGGATCCATATGGTATCTAAGGATGGAAGAATAAGCTAAAATTGTAAGGATGCCTTGAGATCTTTTAAACATTTATAAGCCTATTTTAATTTACTTAATAAATGTTTTTTTAGGTACCAATATGGACCTAATTTTTATCATTCACGAAACTAGTCCCTTTTATTAGAATTTTAAGGACAAATCACTTACAGAGTCACTAAGTGGACTGTAAACTTTAGACAAGTGCAGTGTTTCCAGGCACCCCCCTTTGCCGCAGCAGTATCTAGATTTGCCAGGGTCCCTTCATTAGATAAAAATAAAAACTCTTGTTTGAACTGAGAGAATTTAACTTAAGGAATTATTTGCTAGGCCTGATGGGATAGACTATGGAGGGGCTAAGGAAGAACATAGAATGAATAAAACACACAGCTTTGCAGGAGAGGGCTTGTGTGCTTGGGAGCCAGGCCTCTGACTCTCCAGTGGCGACTGCTCCTGTACCTCAGCAGGGGGCTAAATTCTGCAAATCTTGGAAAAGACTAAGGCATGGAGAGGATGATGCTCAGAGTGGGAAAGCCAGCCCAGAGTAACATCCACCCAAACACAAGGCAGAAAGGTTACAACCTCTCTTGCTTCAGATTTGCAGCCACCCTGTAGTATGTTCTACGGATAGTACCTAGAATAGATACAGTGGTTAAAAACTGAAATGTAGTTTGTGGCATAGCATAATCTATAGGTGCCTGTTTGATCGGAGAGACTGTAACTCATCTTCAGCTTACCTCCTTACTACTTCTTGACCTCTAGCCTTCTATAAGGTACATGGCATACAGTAGGCTGCTCAGCAAATGTTTACTTCATGGTAGAATAGCCAAACCAAAATGTTTCTATGAAGATAAAGGGTTTTGCACTACAATCTAGGATACTGTTTCAGTCTTGTCAATTTCACTATACAGAGAACAATATGAAGCAGTGTGAAAAGGTAAAGCTTTCAGGGTTCAGGTTCTAGATCGTGAGTCCCAAGCAGTGGGAGTCTTTGCGTTTGTAACTCATTATAAGGTCCAGTTTTTCAGTGTTCTTTTTGTTTCTTAGATGGCTTCCTTCTTGGAATGATCTTATTATCCATAGGGTAGTTAGGGGTGTCTGTACCAGAAAATAATAGGCCAGTATTCATCTAGACAATACACACACACACACATACACACACACACACACACACACACACACACACACACACACACACACACACACACACACACACGGTATGTTTATTGTATATGTGAATAAATGGTGTGCTTGTTTTTATGTTTTCCTTTTCTGAATTCCAAAAGCCAAGGGTAGCTTCATTCATCCACTCACTCATTCAAACCTTTGTCAGAGTCCAGGGTTTTTTTTTTTTTTTTTTACATGAACACAACCATAACTGTGAAACTCAGGGCTGTCTATTTTTTTGCTTGAAGTGAGACCTTGCCCCTTTCAAGACCCCAGTAACAGATTTTCTCCATTCCTCTCTTCAGACAAAATGCTGCTCCATGAATACAGAGCAGGTATGTAGGTACAGCACCATCCAAGTTCATTCTCAGAAAAGCAAGATTGCTTCAGAGAAAGCATGGCCTGCCCACCCTGTAGACAACCTTTGATATTCTCAGAAGAGCGGTTTGCTTTCCTGGTGACACAGGCTCACACATCTGTGCTTATGATTAGGGTCTGTGAATGAAAGACGTACTCCAGTGATTTTTCCCAGAATGGCAGATTGGTTTGTGCCAGTTTCTTTTGTGTCTACGTCTCACAAGACAGAAAAGTGCTTAGAGCTTAGAAATGGTGGTTCCAGTTTTTACTCTTCCTGTCAGTGCTTCAAAAATGTGAAGAGTAAGTTACAGTCAGCCTGCACTTATTGTATCGTGACTAACACATGCCTGTGGGGAGTCTCTGCGAGAAAAGCAGTTTTTACACATATGCTTATCTCTTCTGTCATGTGCTCTTCGACTTACATTTACTTATTAGTTGCTATGGATAAAGCATTTTGTTGACATAGGAACTGTTGAGGTGATAGAAAGATAGGTCCTAAATAAACAAGATAATTTCTAATAACTTTAAGACTCACAATGAAAAGCAGAAAGGAGTTTGTAGGTAGGTCTACATTAAAGAGTAGTTACTATGTCTCTGAGAAGTTGGTGTGCCAGCTGGAATCTGAGTATCCAATGTGGACTGGGCTTACTAAGGTGCGGAGAGTCTACAGTTCAGACAGAGGAGACAAAATGTGCTGAAGTCATCAAGTGGGAATAGATATGATCAAGTGTGACTGTAGTTTAGGAGCTGGGAACAAAGAGCCTTGCCCAGAGACAGTCCTAAAAGGGTGACTACCCTCCACTATAATCTATACTATTTTGTTCTATTTTCTGTAGGTGTTAATCACATTTTCTGTTAGACACATAAATAATTTCTGCTTGAGTTCATTGAATGCCTAGCTGCTTTAGTATGCTATAAACCAGCAAATCAAGTTCAAGTATAGTTTGGGAGAATGATAATGCAGTGCTAAGTATAAGTTGGGGTATTTTATAGATCAATTTGTTAACTTATGTTGTAGGTCCCTGGGAAATTGGATAAGCAAAATGTGTTGGTGAGGCTGTCTGTTCTGCTTGATAACACACCCCTCAGGTCTGAGTAGTGCCATTTAAAAATGCTATCAAAAACCAAGCAGCAATGCCATACCTCTGCACTGGTGACAATACCAAATGTATGCAGAGATGCCAAACGACCAGAGCATCCATATGTTTCTGGTAGAGGAAAGAGTGGTACAGCCAGTTGACAGTTTCTTAAGAAATTGAAGATCTCATCACATGACTCAACAATGCCACTTCTGAATATTTATCTAAGAGAAGTAAAAGTATACATTCATACAAAATCTGCTCTCATCAACACTAGACGTAGTTCTTCAATGGCTGAATAGATAAATTATGCTACATCCATCTGATGACATATTACTTTGACATAAAAGGAACTATTGTTACATATAACAACTTGGGTGGATTTCAAAAGCATTCAGCTAAGCGGAAGAAGCCAGTTAAAAAATATATGTACAGCATATGATGCCATGTATTTTGAATTTTCTAAGAGATAAAAAGTATGATACTGAGGAAAATGGATGACTGTGGAGGGTTTAGAAGTAGGTATTACTAAAAAGGGGGCCAATAGAAGAGTTGGGGATGTGGGACAGTTGGTATTTGCCTAGTGTGCTGTAAGTGGTAAGTTTATCCACAGTGTTGTTTAAACTGGTCATGGTGCCCCATACCTCACATTTCAGTTTTTGGGTAGTTGAAGAAGGAGGATCAGAAATTCAAGGTCATCATTAGATTAATAGTGAGTTTGAGGTAGGTCTTGGATACATGAGACTATCTCAAACTAACTAATAAAATGACTAACAGGAGGAAGACTGGGTGATTGACATTGTTTGGTATTCTCATTGTAAGGGCTCTGTTAATTCGTACAGTATGTATGTGAAAATTCATAGAATTTGATACCAATTTTTTAAAAATAGATTTTGCAAGTATTAATTTAAAAGATAAAATAAGATCTAATGACAATTAAGAAATATGCTGGTTGGGTAGTGGTCACACACACTTTTAATCCTAGCACTCAGGGAGGCAGAGGCAGGTGGATCTCAGTGAGTTCTTGGCCAGGTTGCTTTACAGAGAGAGTAACAAGACAGTCAGAGCTACACAGAGAAACCATGTATTGAAAATTAAAAAGCAAAAAGTAAAGAAGAGGAAGAGGAAGAAGAAAGAAAGGAAGGAAAGAAGGAAGGAAGGAAGGAAGGGAGGGAGGGAGGGAGGGAGGGAGGGAGGGAGGGAGGGAGGAAGGAAGGAAGGAAGGAAGGAAGGAAGGAAGGAAGATGCCAGTGGCTAGTGATTGTGAAAAAAATGATTTTGGTGGGGCTGAGATTCAAATCCAGAAACCATCATGTATGTATGTATGTATGTATGTATGTATGTATGTATGTATGTATGTATGTATGTATCTATCAATCTATCTATCTATCTATCTATCTATCTGTTGGTCTGTCTGTTTATTTACTCACTCACTTACCCATCCACTTACTCCTTGATTCATAACTATTCACCTGCCCATTCTTCCCCTTCAAATCTTGGTAGTTTTTTGATGTTGTAAGTTTTAATCTTTCCGGACTGGAAGGTCATCACCTTACAAGTGGATTTAGAAAGTATGAATTCTCCATCACCAAGAAAGTCTAATCCATTAGTGAAATATAATCTGATTTGCATGAATTAAGAAGTATAGAAAATCTCAAATGATTCAGCTGCTTGCTATCCACTGTGCAATATGGAAGGCATTGTAAGTAATTCAAAACAAGATATACTTTCAGCTCTAATGTCATAAAGAGACAAATAGTAATGGTCAGACAGCTGAGGAGTTTGATGTAAGAAGGATTCCAAGAGAAGCCCCAAAGTGTCCCAGGACATTGTGGTCTTATCAGACTGGGAATTCAAAGTCTGGCTGGATTAAGCCTCGAGTAAATAAAGCTGTTTATTTACTGAATTCCTAACTCACTTTAAAACTAGAATCCTTGTTAGGAAGAGATCTAGAGATTATGTAATAGCCTATGCCAGTCTATCTCTCATGTCCATCTGTTTGGTTTGTATGTGCTGGTGGTCTTCCTACCTTTCGAGCATATCTGAGGATGCTCTGATTTTTGAGGTAATTCATCTCCTTGTTGGGTAATGCAGGCTGTTCATACAAAGAACATTTTTTTTTCTTCTCTGTAACATTTATCTTTTAGGTCTTGTTAGATGCTTTTGGTCCTCACTGATAAATCTATTTGTTGCTATGCACCCATAGGGGAACTCATTTTGAGCATACTCTTAGTCTAGAAAACCAGAGCAACAGTAACAGAAGTATGTTTTAAGGTGGTCCAGTGATGGCGATCACACTGATTAATTAATGTAATTAAGAAAGTTCCTCACAGGTAAGCTCAGGAGTTAATAGAGACAATCCCTCAGTTGATGATCACTATTAATCATCCTTTAGGACGTCCATCAGCCCTAGGACCTCAAGCCTAGGGAAACGAAGTCACTCAAAGACCATCAGTAATGGGGCAGCTTCTTCCCAGCACAACACCAAAGACAGGGCCCAAGGCAGTCTGGGACTAGCAGGATGTGAGAACAAAATAATAAGACAAACAGCAAAGGAATTTCCACAGATGATCTCACACCTTCTTGGACTTCTTTTGTGCTCATCAGAGGTAAGGCAAAAATGAACACACAGAGATCCAGGCATCTGGGAAATCAGAAGTAGGTAAAAATTTATCAGAGACTACAGTTTTATCCGTCTGGGCCATTGAGGTGGTTCAGTGGTTCAGCAGTCAGGCCTGGCTGATATGGTGGTTCTTTGTGTATGCTGTGAATACTGTTGAATAATAAAGGAATTGCTTTGGCCTATGGTAGAGCAGGCAGGAAATCCAAGCATAGATACAGGGGAAGGAGGGTGGAGTTGGAGGGATGCAATCTAGCTGCCCAAGCAGCAAGATGTAAAGGAACTCAGGTAAGCCACGAGCCATGTGGCAAGACAGATTAATAGAAATGGGTTAAGATGCAAAAGCTAGCTAGTAATAAGCCTGAGCAATAGGCTGAACAGCATGCAATTAATATAAGCATCTGAGTCATTATTTGGGGCTAAGTGGAAGTGGAGCTGCGGGCAGGTCCCAACCTTGGGCGGGATGAGTCAGAAGTTTTATTCTATGCCCAGCCACCTGAGTTTGAGTCCCAGGACCTATACGGTGGAAAAAGAAGACTGATTCCCACAGACTGTCCTCTGACTACCATATGCTTCAAATCATGGTGCACACACACACACACACACACACACACACACACACACACACACACACACACAAAGTGCAAAAAATATAGAAAACCAAAACTGTAACAGAACCACAGAATCCTGAGAGAATCTGTCACTGTATTGCCTCAGAGTTTGGCCATCTTTGTGTTTGCAAGGCAAATGCTTTGTTTACTGAGTAATTTATATAGTGCCTGTACATACATTTCTTTTTTAATACACACACACACACACACACACACACACACACACACACACACACACACACACACACGCATGCACGCGCGCAAAAACGCAGTGGCCTATTTTATGGCTAAGAATCTATAAACATCATTTTCTTTAGATTTCTAGAATATGGAAGCAGACTTTTATACATTCCTCTCAAATTACCAAAACAGGATCGAAGCTTTCAGAGAGTGGAAAGCTGTAATAATTCCCAGGCTCCTTCAGGCTTCCAAAATGGGCTGAAGAGCCTTTAGATTCCTTCATTGAAATCATATGCACTTTCTGCTTAGGTCAGGGTTTAGAGAAACAGAAGCTACAGGAAGAATACATACTGAGAATTTATTAGACTGGCTTATATGATATAGTTGGAGTAGTCCATCAATGTCTACCTCATACTGGGAGAGGCTGAAAGCCCAGTATTTGCTGAATTTATGAGGCTGAAGGAGACAGATGCCCCAAGCTGGTGCTGAAGACCTGGAGGGTTGCCGGTCTTCAGTTCATATTTGAAGCTCAGAGATGCTGGCCTACAGTATTTCATAGTTTGACAAAACAGGTGATTCTCAGTAATCTCTCTCTCCTCTACAGCAAATCTCGTGGGAATTCTGTTGTAAGAAAACTTCCTATGACACAATTCTGCCAAAGGACTTCACGTTTCTGGGCATGGAACACTCAGCAAATCTTTAACAATTTCCTCAGCAACCCATAATGCTTATGAACGCTTGAGGTATTTTCCAAGGAAAAGGAAGGGCAAATAAATAGGGACTAGTCCAAATGGAGATTAAAAAGGAGACGAGTCCAACGTAATGGGCTATGACATAAAAATAGTTGGTCACATAAATTATGACACCCCTGTGCCATAAAATACACCAATCAAGGGCTGTAGAGGGAGAACATTATATATACATATTTATATATGTGCATACATATATGTATGTAAATACACACATATATACACACACATGCATATATAGCCTGAGATATAACTGAAGATGAAAAGTAGTTTAATGAAATAATTCCATTTTAAATGTGTATGTGCACAGAAATATATTAAATTCATTCTTTCCAAAGATTATTCACTGGTTTAGTGGAGAATAAGATTAATAACATTCTTTGTTAACAGTCTAACATGCATACATATATCATAACATATTACTACTTATGGATAGAGTAACTCTTTCATACAGACTACCTTAAGTGAATTTTAGTGAGTATAAAAATTTTACAATAAAATATTAAAAATGACTATACATGCTCTTTTATATACCTTTGATTTTATGAGTTATGCTCCTTACAGGAATGTAACTTTATCACAGGCCTTTCTCTTCTTCTACCCTACTTTGTTATCTGCAGCCGAGTCATCAGTCTTAGGTCAACATTTCTATAGGAAGAAAATTAAGTTCATTGAATTAATTTCTTTTACACCATGTATCAGAATGAAAGTGTCCGCTTTCACATGCTCTATACACAAATTTCTTTCCTGATGTCTCTTCTAAGCACTATGGGTAATGTCTTCCATTACGGTGCTCTCCCGCCCCCAGTTCAGATGAAACAGTACACAAATGAATAATAATTTCTAATAAGAAAGAGTTACTCAGAAGTCAGAATACCTCTCAGTGTATTTCTTTCGGTCTATAGTGTGTGAACACTCCAGTTTGTGGCTTTATGTAAAATTCTGTCTAAGGATAGACAGCAACTACAGAATTAGGGAAACCTGTGCTGAACTCAGCTGCGTTTGTGAGAGCCATGGTGAGGGGAGAGGAGAATGCAGAGTATAGCCAGTCAATCCTTTTCTCTTCAGATTACACTTGGCTCCTAGGCTCCCTTCTGCCAAATAGACATAGTTTAGTAACTCATATGTGAGCAGGTGCAACTTCTTTTAAATTCAACTTTATTGGAGCCCGAGGCCCCGGGAAGCCTATTGGATAAACATATAGTTGCTCCAGATGATGCAAATCCAGAAATAAGAAATATGTTTTCTTTCATCTACCCTCCTTTCTGGCCTCATAAAGCCAAAGAAACTCAGTTTAACGTGTTTTCAACTTATTTTCTCCAAGAAGAATCCATTTCGCATGCATTTCTATCGAGATGTAATGGCCTACCTTCTAGATCACGGTTGTCCTTAGGCTTCTGCAGACAGAGACATGGAAGGCTTCTCTCTGGAGCCTCTTTTGTGTGAAGAAAACATGCCACACTCTGTTAAGCTGACATCTTCTGGGAATGAGGGAGAATGTTGGATGCTTGTTGGGTGTGACCAGGGGTTGTATGAGTGTTCATGGGAGCTACAACTTCATTTCAAGATTGCTTTCATCTAGTGTGTGAGGTTAATGGACAGATCCCAAGAATCCCATTCTACTGTTATTCAATCCATTTCTCAGTCAGAAACAATGAGAAGTCCCTTTCTGTAGACACGCAGAAGCTATGTAAGATTTCCTCTATAAGGCTGAGGCTCACTCAGCGAGTATGTCAGGTTTTAAGGCAGCCTGGTCGTCACGACTTCATGAGAGCGTCTGTGAGTCTTAACAACATTCTCTCCAACTCTCTCATGAAAGTCAGGCTGAGCCAAGATGAAAATGCGAAGTCTGAGTTTGGTTTCTAAAGGTTTTTCAACGTAACAATTTACATCTGGATGCAGAAAATATCTACGTGCACAGTTAATACAGTTTTTGCTTTTCTTTCTTAGGACAGAGTCTCACTATGTAGCTGTTTTCCAAATATCAGAACCTCGGGTTTTTGATCCTCCTTTTATCAGTTAATGTTCTGTTTTACAACCAAAACTCAGTGGATGGAAGTTGACTCAAATGATAATAAACTTTCACAATTATGAAATTAGCAGGCATTATGTAACTGAACAAATACAAGTATGCCAGCAAAGTTGCAGAATCATTATACTGCTGGTGGGGGTGTAGTTGGTGCATTTTGCCTCTTACTATATCTGTGTGCCCAAAGCCATACTGTTCTTTGAACCATGGTAACTGCTACTAGAAATTAATCCTAAAAACTAAAATGAATCTAGATAAAACCCAAGACTAAATTTTTTGCATAAATTTAAGTGCCACAAATGGCTTCCCTAATTACTTATGATACAGAGATTAGGAAACTTGTGAGTGCATGGAATCTGGGTTATAATTACCTGCATGAGTAGATAACCCAAACCAAGACACCTCTGTTGCATGAATAAATGAAACTCAGGGATAGATCTCTGAGAAAGTCGGAGATATTAGAAAGAGTAAATGCCAGAGTCAGGTCTTACCCAACTGTTTTCCAGCTTCCTCAGTCTGGCTTCTCTTGGCCTCTTCTAACCTTACTCTGTCTTTCTACACTTGCCTTAAATACTCTCTTTGCTCAGTTAAGGCGTGGCCCCACCACTGCCTGCCTGGGAGCCTGGAACTCCTTCTGTAAACTAAGATGACCTCAACTCAGTTAGGATTAAGGGCGTAGGTCACCACTCCCAGGATACTTCCTGTGCTGGGATTAAAGATGTAAATCACCACTCTCTGATCCTTATAGACTGACTGTGGTTAGATCCCTCTTATGTCTCCGAAACCTTTGGAGCTGTTATTAAATCCCCACATACCTCCACACCCAAATGTCCTGAATGTCTAATAGTGACAAAATCTAGGGACCATAAACTTATAGCAAAATGCCATTCCATCCTTTGAGGCTTCTTCCTAAATCTAAGAAGTGCTGACCACACCATCAGATATGCATCCTGAACCCCTCACCATGTTTGTACTGAAGTCACAACTTCCATACTTGAATGAGCTATGATTCCTTGATATCGAATAATACAAGCAGGGGTATGGATCAGCATCCTTTTGGAAGAGTCCTTTGGCATGAGAATTCTCTGAAGGCTTTGAATCTTCCTAAGACTAGATAGATGGTCAGTGGGATGCTGCCCTGTGATCTTCCTTCCCAATCTCTTTCACTCAGGGTTAAACTTGCATAATGGTCTGAGGGTTCCTTGACCTTTCTCCAACTCTTTCCTTGTTTTATCTTCCACACGTTTCCACTAACAAAATCCTTGCATATTTAGCCCCATGTTTGACATTTGTTATTCAGAAGAACAGGCCCAAAGGTAGACATTTTGGACTAGTTTTCCCACTGACAAGCATGTGAGAAGCATATATTCCTGGTTCCTGGATGGATACAAATTGCCTCTTGTATAACCTGGAGGCTCAGTTGCTTGTCACTGTTGGCCTGGAAAAACATCAGGCTTAAGAGTACTACCGACTATGGTGTGGTTACTCAGGTTATTAAAAACATGGGTTGAATTATTGGCATGCAGAGAGTGGAATGGCCTGAGTGTTCCTGAGTAGTAGAAATGTTGAAAACAGAGGAGTGTTAGAAAATACAGTATTAGCCAGGGTTACTATTGCTGTGATGAAAGATCATGACCATGGGAGGCTCACACTTTCACATCACTGTTCATCACTGAAGGAAGTCAGGACAGGAGCTCAAACAGGGTAGGTACCTGGAGGCAGGATTTGATGCAGAGGCCATGGAGGAGTGCTGTTTACCGACTTGTCCTTATGGTCTGCTCAGTCTGCTTTCTTATAAAACCCAGAACCACAAGTCAGGTGGTAGCATCACCCTCAGTGGACTTGGCCCTTTTCCAATCAATCACTAATTAAGAAAATGCCCCACAGGTTTGCTTACACCTGGATCTTATGGAGGCATTTTTCTCAACTGCGGGTTCTTCCTATTTGAAGACTCTAACTTGTGTCTAGCTGACATGAATCCATCCAGCCAGCAGACACATTTTAGTCCAATGTGAGTGTCTAAGAACTTCTGTGGTAGTTCTGTTACAGGTATGTGTAGCTGAAGGGCAGATTAGAACCATAGAGTTCTGGAGATTGCTTAATTGGTGTGGGACTATCTGAATAATACCTGAAGAGGGAGATTATTCCATCTTTCCAAACCCACTGGGCTTGCAGAAGTGCTCACTGGCCACAGGAGGGACTATTGGTTCTAAGGTGCTAGAAGATGGAACAGAAATCTCATCTTTGATGAACATGGTCATGTTCACCTCTAATATTAGCACAGGAGAGGCAGGCAGACAGCAAGTTCTAGGCCAGCCTTGTCTACATAGTGAGTTCCATCATGGTCAGACAGGGATACATATAATAAGACCCTGTCTCAAAAACAAACAAACAAATAACAAGAAAAATTCTCATCTTTATAAGAAGTGTCACATCTAAGATGCTGTCCCATCTGCTATTCTGCCTTTCAAGCTTGGATTAACTCTCAGCACCATGACTAAGGTCAATCTGGGCCTGTTGGTTAAAAAAAAAAGTTTCTATAGCTAAAACCTGCAATTTTCAGGTCAAAAGGAACTAGAAAATGCTCCTGGGATTAGATTTTGAGTCTGGTTTGACTGTGAGAATTTTTTGACATAGGGGAGCTTCCTTAGTACATGAAATTTGATACACTAGGAAAGTTGTTCTGGGCAAACTCACTGCTGGGCGGTGCTTGCAAAGCTGTGTAAAACAATGGCAATCCCCCCCCCCCAAAAAAAAGTGGAAATGCTTGAGTTAAGGTGGTGGAGGAAGAATTACAGGGGCTGAAGTAGTAGGCATGCTGGATGGGTATGGTATGCAAGACTAGAAGATTCCCCAGAAGATGCTCCATGACAGGAACACTGGGCAAATCATTCACTAAGGTTATAAGGAATGGACTTCTGAGAAAGCACTCACATCTCTGGGAGTTAGGAGTTATGGTAGAAAAGACAGTCATGGATCCGAATTTGTTAGCATCCATGAGGACGATGGTGCTTTTGAAAGCTAGGGGATTATAAAAAAAAGTAGGACCAGATGGGCTGGAGGCACAGTACAATCCGTTCCCCAATTCTTAGGCTTGAGTCAATTTTCTGACTTTAACAGGTGGCCAAGTAGCTAGAAGGAGAGACCTGATGCCCCTGCAGCAAGAATGCATGGTACCAACCTCTTCAGCCATTCTCTAAGGGATCTGGGGCCACTTAGATGTGGGAGAGAAAAGTAACTACTCATAGCTGGTGTTAATGGACATAAAGTCCGAGGTGATTTGGAATCCTTAGAGACCTAAATGCCATAATAGTACCTCCATTAGAGAGAGTCTATAAGGCCAAGTAATAAGTGAGATCCTGGGTATCTTAACATTTTTACATTTCCCCAAATGCACAATGGTAATCTATCTATCTATCTATCTACCTATCTATCTATCTATCTATCTGTCTGTCTGTCTGTCTGTCTGTCTGTCTGTCTATCTACCTACCTACCTATCTGTCTGTCTGTCTACCCATATTTCTTATGTATAATATGGACATTATAGTAATATCCATAAATGTTTTTCGTTCTATGGGATGGAAACTATTAAGGAAGGGAAGACCAAATGGGAACTTTTGCTGCTATAAAGTCCTCACATCTCTCATTTTTTGTAGTAAATCTCCAGTTATCTCATGTTGAGTGGATAGTGGAGATTTATGCTATTATTAAAGACCTAAAATATGCAAGGTAGTGGCTCCTTTTATCTCTTCATTTAATTCATCTTTCTTCCTTCCTTCCTTCCTTTCTTCCTTCCTTCCTTCCTTCCTTCCTTCCTTCCTTCCTTCCTTCCTTCCCTCCCTCCCTCCCTCCCTCCCTCCCTCCTTCCTTCCTTCCTTCCTTTCTTCCTTCCTTCCTTCCTTCCTTCCTTCCTTCCTTTCCTTCCTTCCTTCCTTCCTTCCTTCCTTCCTTCCTTCCTTCCTTCCTTCCTTCTTTCTTTTTTTTTTTAAAACCCAAAATGGAATAGATTCTGGAAGCCTTGTACACGACCCAACAGAGCTGAAAAGGACAGTCAGGATATTTTATCACAGAACTAGACATCATAATAGGACAGGGACAGGGACATACACACATGCACTCACATAGAAGGGAGAGAAAAATATGCATGCATAAAAATAAAATAAACTATAGAGGGAAGTGGCATATTATTTCTAGAAGCATAAACTTTCTTTTTTTAAGATTTTAGATAGGATTTCTCTGTGTAGCCCTGGCTATCCTGGAACTCATTCTGTAGCTCAGGATGGTCTAAACTCAGACATGCATCTGTCTCTGCCTCCCAAGTGCTGGGGTTAAAGGCATGCACCACCACTACTCAGCTATGAATTTTCATATTAAGGTGGATCTATTTACTGCTCAGCACTTGACCTGTTATGAGTGCCAGATTGTCAGGAATACAGAATCTCTTATATGGCACAATGGCAGAAGACCAACTGGCAAGCTGACTACATCAAGATTTTTCCTTTCTGAAAGCACACAGACAAAGATGCCTGTTCTAAGCATACTCTTTCTGCTGCCAAAGCATTGTATCAACACTACTATCCAGAAACCAATAGGACGTTAGGTAAACAGACTCAGAATTGCATTCTGAAAAGAATACCTTAAAGAAACCCACTTCACATCAAAGGGGTATAGGAATGGGCTCATATCCAGGAGCTTCACATGCTCTATCACACTGTATAAATGAGAGGCAGCCAGTCTCATAAATATCACAGTGGCTTTCTAAAGATGCAGGGAAGGTCCTGCTTGCATGAAACAATGCATTTATCAGAACAGAGACAGCTGCATGATGCTGTACCCTCATCAGGAAGAAGATTTGAGTACAATGATAAAGGGTAGGAATAGAGTGGGTTCATTTCTCATCACTAAAAGATTCCTGAAGAGAAATTATTTTTTTATAGGAGACACAGTACAGATCCCACTCAAATACATGTTATGGCTGCCACTTGGACATTTTGAAATTCTTTGTCCAAGGACCAACAAGGAGGGTGCTGAGTTTTGATACCTGTGAAGATAATTAGCCCTGATCAAGGGAAGAAATAAGGCTAGCTCTGCATAATACGGAGAGAGAGAGAGAGAGAATTAGTTGTAGCATGGGTAAGAAGTACCCAGTAGGGGGTGCTTCTAGTACTCTTGTCTCATTTGAACTATGAGCAAACATACGTACATCTCAGAACTGTGAAGTGTATGGTTACTGGAGCCCTAGAACCGCCCTTCAAGATTGAAAGTTTGCTTCATATCACCAGCTACATCAACAAGATTGACAATGTGATGCTTGAAGTTGAGGACGGGAATGTCAGATTGGCTAACAAGTCAAGTGGAGGCAGAGGAACAGTTGTAGTCCTTTATTTATTTATTTGCTTAATGTGTGTGGGTGTTTGTTCATATCTGTATCTGTGCAGCATACGCATGCCTTGCCAATGGAAGCCAGAAGAGGGCATCAGATCCCCTGAGACTGAATTTATGCATGGTTATGAGGTGCCATTTGGGTGCTAAGAATTGAATCTGGCTTCTCTGGAAGAACAACCTGTTCTCTCAACCCCTGATTCTTGCCCAGTGTTGAGATCAATTGTAGACACAGGGGCTGTTCATGCTACTTGCTCCTCTTCCAAGTTTCTCCTCAGAAAGAAAAGCTCATAGGAATTGTGGAAGATGATTCCAAGTTCGTGTGGAACTTCATTTATATCAAGTAAGGGATAGACTGTGGCATTCACGGGAATGAGTTTCATAGACTCTCCACTGTGAAGAGTACAATTATCCAAGGGTCCAAGCTTCTACACTCTGGGATCTACTGTCCTGTTTTAATTCTGTTCAGGCTGCTGTAAGAGGACAATATAGGTTAGGTGAACAAGAAACTGTGCTTTTTTTTTTTTTTAAATAATTTAAAAGTTGCTGTACATTTTACATACCAACCACAGTTCCACCTTCCTCCCCTCCTACCCCTTCTTTCCTGCCCCTCCATCTATTTCTCAGAAAGAGTAAGGCCTCCCATGGGGAATCAACAAAGTCTGCATATCAAGTTGAAGCAGGACCAAGCCTCCCCCCCCCCCCCCCCCCCCCGTATCAACTAGGTGTCCCTCCTTAGGGAATGGGCTCTAAAAGCCAGTTCATGCACTAGGTATAAATCCTGGTCCCTGTGTCAAAAGTCCAACAAACTGCTTTCTTTTGCCTGTAAATTTCAAGATGTCACTTTTTTTTTTTTAAGTGTGAGCATTACTTCATTGTGCAGTTTTTTGTTTTTTTTTTTAAAATTAAAAATCAGTTCTCTAGTTGAGGGGTATCTAGGTTGTTTCCAGCCTCTATTACAAATAATGCTGCTATGAATATAGTTGAGCAAATTTCCTTGTGGTATGAATGTACCTTTGGATATATATACCCAATATATATGAGGTGGATTGATTCGCAGTTTTCTGAAAAATTGCCATACTGTTTTCCAAAATGGCTGTACAAGTTTACACTCTCATTAGCAATGGAGGAGTGTTTCCCTTGCTCCACATCTCTCCCCCAGCATAGGCTGTCATCAGTGTTTTTGATCTTAGCCATTCTGATAGGTAGAAGATGGTATCTCAGAATTGTATTGGTTTGCATTTTCCTGATGGCTAAGGATGTCAAGCAATTCTTTAAGTGTCTTTTGGCCATTTGGGAATCTTCTGTTGGGAATTCTCTGTTTAGATCTGTACCCCATTTTAAAAATTGAATTATTTAGTATTTTGATGTCTAGTTTCCTGAGTTCTTTATACATTTTATAGATCAGCCCTCTATCATATGTAGGGTTGGTAAAGATCTTTTCCCATTCTGTAGGCTGCCATTTTGTCTTATTGGACATGTCCTTTGCCTTACAGAAGCTTCTCGGTTTCAGGGGGTCCCATTTATTAATTGTTGCACTCAGTGTCTGTGCACTGGTGCTATATTTAGAAAGTGGTCTCCTGTGCCAATGGGTTCAAGGCGATTTCCCACTTTCTTTTCTATCAGGTTCAGTGTAACTGGACTTAAGTTGAGGTCTTTGATCTACCTGGACTTGAGTATTTCTTTGAGATTGGCTCAGAATGCAGACAATAGACCCATAAAATGTTTCTTAGAAACATTCAGAATAAGATGAACAATATCTTGTTCCTTTATCAAAACTACCTTTTTGATTGTATAAATTTAATGAATTCCTTCCTCCCTCCTTCCCTCGCTCCCTCCCTCCTTCCTCCCTCCTCTCTATCTTTTACTCCTTTTTGTTCCCACCAGCTTCTTGTTTCCTGATCATAGTAACTGACAGAGGTTACTCTACAGTTCTCCACCGTGAAAACACAGATCTCATATAAGCAGTTTACAGTGACTTTTAGTTTGAAATTTCTCATGGTTTAGTTTCGGATAAAGGGTGAATGTTCTTGGAAAGTTTGAACTTAATCAGAAAAGTTATTTTAGAATTATGATCTTAGAGTAGTTTCCGGGGTTTTAGATCTGGAAATATTTTCTAGCTAACAGTGTCCATTCCTTGCTCATCGGTTTGGGCTAATGCATTAATCACGTAATAATAACTTTTCCTGGGTCCTGTCCACCATGAGATAATATTTTCCTCTTCTTCTTCCCTACCTGTACACATTTGGTTTCACTTCTAGTTGTTTGCAGTGTGCCCTGAATTAAAACTGAATGTAGTCCAGCTTTAGATTATAATTGGGTCAAGTTTATGAGAACTCAAGCCCGGTTTGTGAACTTTTTCACAAAATTAACTTGGGTTTCAAGTGTCATGAAACCAGAATATGGGGGATTTTAGAATACAGTCTGGTCTCAATTTGTCTGCTCTCTGAAAACCACGGTCTGGTTTCAGCGTACTAGTCTTGGATAGTTAAATTAGAACTACAGTAAGACAAGTCCTATCCATCCATGGAACACAATAGCTCCCTTCAAAGAACGATAAACTACAGGGAAGGAGGTGCAGTGCCTTTCCTGTGAGGCTTTCCAGCAGAGGACAATGATAGATAGTGTAAAATAGACTCGGCGGATCTTGTGTGTGTTTGTGTGTGTGTGTGTGTGTGTGTGTGTGTGTGTGTGTGTGTGTGTGTGTGTATGTGTGTGTTTGTTGATTTCTCCAGAGTGGTCCTGAACTTCAAGAAGATCTTATCTTTGTCTCGTCTCTGTCTTTATCAGTTTTTTTCACCTGTGTCCTCAAATGTCTTTAATTTCTGATTTTTTTCCTACAGGTTGTGGTTCTTGTCATTGTTTTGTAGATGAGGCTTACAATTGACATCTACTCAAGACTTGGATCCATAGAGTTTAGACTGATGGGACTGACTCGTAACTTGGGTGACTACCTCTGTGCTCAGGTAAAGCCCATCTTCTGTGAAATTCCTTTCACATGGATCTCAAGAGGACTGAATCTTTGCTTTAGTCTGTCTGTGGTCAATCATTTTCCCCAAGACCAGAAGGTCTGATGACTCAAGCGTCATGTCTTTCTCATCACCCTGTGGCCAGATCCTCTGAACAAAGAAGTATTCGGTTACTATCTGACTAGATTTTTGTGCTTTCCTTACCTGTTTCCATACTGAGATGTGGATGGTTCATACTTTGTTTAATATAACCCCTTAGCTCATCCCCTGGGCCCTGATGCCCTCTCTGCTGTGGTCCTACAGAAGCAGTAAGTGATGAGGTGATCTCCTTTCTTTTCACCTTTGCTGTCTTATAAGTCACGGAGCAGGACCAACTCCCAGGATGCAATTAGAGCATCTCCTGTTCTAGGGATGACTCCTTCACTGAAAATGTTGATAGTTAAAAGCCTATAATACAATCTTTCCAGCTTCAAAGACATTGTTCATTTGTAGTTTGCATGTGAATTTGACATCATCCCCTAAAATTCCCTATTAACTGGTGACTAAGCCAGTTATTTTGTATTTTGTATCAAACAAAACAGGATTTTAAGGTAATAAAATAATCACTTTTTTTAAAGTCTATAAGAGTAACTATTCATTCCAAAGAAACATCCCAGAACAGTGACTACAGCATCACAGGAAAATACAAAAATTTCTAGGAATTCTCTGATATCCCTGACACTTCAGGGGTTTGCCTTACACTGAAGGCGACCTGTTTACCAGCCTGATTAGTAGATTTTGTCTGATTTCTGTGAAGTTAGACACTAAGGACTTATATTTGGAAAATGCAAAGACTTCAGCTAATGTAAAATTAAGCTAACATATTTGTTGGTGAGGTCCAGCCACTTTGTCATGAACAGTTAGGGGTTTGCTTGAAAGGTCTGATTCACATGCTCTAAGTCCCAACCAATTAGGGCCCAGATAGCTCAGATTACATCCTCCCCCCCTTTTTAAAAAATAAAAATTTCCCTGTGGTTTACATGTTTAATACCGTGGTTGTGGTTACAGTATGCATGTGTCCAAACTCACTAAGCTCTGTGCATCAAATGTGCACAACTTGTGTGTGTGCATTATGACATCTCAATAAAGTCCTTTAAAATCTATTAATGCTCATTTCTTTGTACATCATACAACCCATTTGTCTGCATATCAAAATAACCACATCCATAATGTTATTTGTTTTCAGGGAGGGATGTTTCTTAATGTGCATAGTACTTTCTTAGTATTCATGGAAAATTAACACAGGAATCTCTTGCAGATTATCATGCTAATGACAGGAAGTCTGAAGGTCAAAAAAATGCTGTGCCTGAGAAGTTGGGGCTCACCTGTGGACTCATTTAGATGTCAAATCTCTGCATGAAAGAGGAGAATCTGAATCCATACTTGTGTCTTCTTTAATTTTCTTCACTGTATCAGGGATCTCCATGTTCTGACAAGCCTGGAATACATTCAGTGTTTTATAACATTGTAACGACTCAAGGTTTATCTTTTGTTATATTTTTCTATTTTTATTACTGTAAAACAACGCATACATATTCCTAGAGATAGAAAATGCATATAGATAAAGTAAGAACATAAAATTTTATGTAATCATCACACATTGCTGTGTATAATCCTGCATGTATATTCTAGTTTAACTTTATAAAATAGATCATACTTTAAATTTTCTAACCTGTTTTTTTATATACAAATCATGAAGGAAAATATATATAACCATCACTGAGTCTGAGGTTAAAAGTCATTTTTCAATTAAAAATTATTTGAGCCTCCTTATTTCACAGGTGTGAAGATTAAAATCTGGTGATATTACATTTAGGCAGTACCGAGGCCAGGCCAAAACCAAAAATCTACCTCACAGGTAGCCACTTTCTGGATTTTTCAGGGTGCTTCTTCTGTTTTCCCTATTACTTAGTCCCACATGGCAAACTAGGATTAGTGAGTAGGAAAATTCTGGCCTTTGAGCTTAGTTACCAGTTGCTGGGGAAGACCAACTGACTTAGCATTTATTGAAAGTATTTTCTGGAAAATAACTTGTGAATCTTAATGGTTGGAATTCTTAATGGTTTTCAAACTTCAAGTCTTCAGTTGAATTCTTTTCAAGGCTGCTGAAGTAACTTGGTCCCACCTCAAGTTGCTATAAATCTCTGTCAGTCTATTACAACTAACTATCAGCAAAAATATGGGTAGACCTAAGTAAGACTTTCCTGACTTTTGGGTTTATGACTTCAAAAAAAAAAATCATTTACATTGTAGTAATTAGCTTAGAGTCTAAAATAGGTTCTGTGAGTCTTATCAATCACAATCAATTTTATTTGCTAAATTTAGTACTAGAGTGATGTTATCTATGTGCTCTTTGGTAAAAACATCTCACAAAACATACTTTTGGAGGTGTACTATTAGGTAGCTTTGGAATTTCATAAAAAAAATTTACCCACTCACAACCAGTGCTTTATCACAGATTAACTTTGTCATATGGGTCAGAAATGATACTTGAGTATATATATTCATATAAAATGTAAATTATCCTTCATTTAAAGTTCTGTTTTGTCTTTCTTCCATGGCTCTATTTGTTTCTCATTTTTTTTTAATTCTCTTTTACTCAAATAAAAAATCCTGAGGGTTAAATGTTTTTTAGTTTGCTTTGCTGCAGAAGATGAATAAAATCAGATGAACTATATGCCGTTCACTCATGATTTACTGCAGTTGTTAAAAGCCTTGGTGTTTGTAGAATCAGAGGAGGAAGTGGCTTTTATAATTGGAGGAAGATGTGCATTTTCTACACAATATTAACGTAAACTTGGTTCTAGAGAGGTATTTAATAAATCAAGGACATAAGTTCTAGCTGGACATTTAGTTTTAAATTATAATGACTTTCTTTGGTTCTTTTTTTTAATAGCATGAGTTAATTCCTAATAACTTCATTTGTTCTAAGTTCATATTTTCTTTCTAATACAAAGGGTGACATATAAGGAATGTAGCTGACTCAGGGGTCTTGAGCCGATCGTACTTTGAGAGGACAGGAAATAAGTCTGGTTTATCCTACCTGTCAGCATTTCTTAACCAATGGAACAGAAATGGCCAGAACCACAAGAGTTCAAAGTTTACTTTGTTTCGAAAACTTATTAGTGATCAGACTGCCTTTAAATAATGTTGGGAAGTAACACTCACATAACCCATGGTTTATATGTGATGTCAGCATGTAGGATTCTCTTAGGTAAATGCAGAAATTGGGCTTTAAATGCTCTGGATTAAAACCTTCAGTAGGTCCTGTGATATGAGATGACCTAGCTTCCTGCTCATGCATGAACCACTCGGCCAGAGCATTTCCTCTGAACACAATCCAGTTGAAGAAAGCTGCTAAATATGATCAGCTGCTTCTAAATAATCCTCCACAGCACATTCCAATAATTCAGTTCATGGAGCTAAAGTTTCCTACCATGGCCTCCCTCCTCCATCTCATTTAGTTACTCCATAACTGAGTAACCTTTAGAGAACTGTGCCCTGGGAGGGCAGAGCTGAATGATCGTACATCAGAACTTGACTCTGGATGACGATGGGCCAGTGTGGTCAGGATTATGGAAGATGACAAATACCAGAATCTCTTCTCCTTGCCAGAGTCTGTTAAGGATATATCTATCACTGTGTGTGTGTGTGTGTGTGTGTGTGTGTGTGTGTGTGTGTGCACTTGTGGCACATACGCCACTATCTAGCTATATCTCAGTCCTCATTTACTTTTTATTTTGAGTCAGGGTTTCACTAAAGTGTCCAGGCTAGCCTTAACATTAATCCTCATCCCTCAGCCTCTTGAGAAGCTTAGATTATAGGCTTGTGCTACTAGTCCTTGCTAAATTCATGACCCACGAACCACGTTAGTTCAACAGGCTCTTGGGAAGATGGTGAATTGTGGTGAAAGAAGAGAAGAGAATTAAATTAGAGCCAGGGAACTTGGGATCTTATTTTGGGCCTGTTAACAGCAGCCTATGTGTGATTTGGGGCACATCATTTTGTCTCTCTGTGTCTTTGAATCTCCCGTCAAGTGAGGGAGCAGGACGTGAAAGCGTTTGTTTGGGTTCTAGGATGCAGTCTCCGCACAAGGCAGCTACCAAGGTGCATCATCACCCAGGACATCTTTTCCACTCTTGGAGCTGCTGTTCCTCCTCACTCTGCAAAGCCACAAGGATGTATCTCTCTGATCAAAATGTGAACAGGACGGTTTCTGATGAACTTGAGGTGTGAAGGGGTTCAGAGCCTGAAATCATTCAAATGCTGCAGTCACAGCAGGACCTGACGTGATACATCTCGAAATACAAAACCAGTGATTGTGTAGCCAAGAAACTGAAGTAAGGGTTTGAGGCTGAGATTAGATTGTGCAACAAATGGTACCTTTCAAACGTATCGTATGTGCTTGCATTGACACCCTTTACAGATAGCTAAGCATTTTGGAGGTGGTACTGGTAGTAAGTGGCTTGTTCAGCATTAAAAAAAAAACAAAGCAAACAAACAAGCAAACAAAAAGCTCTAGTCACATTCCTTTCCAAGTTTTCCTCTTGCTTGAACTAAGGCAAGAACACATTGTGAATGGCTTGGGAACTGAAAATGTGAAATGGAAACCCTTCTGAGTTATGTCATCATATTCTGAAAGGGAATCACATATACTCAATGTGTCACACGGGTGGGAGGGGATGAGCTGAGTAATGTCACAGGCCAAATATTAGATGATTTACTATACCATTTTGCCCCTACATGATAAAGTTAGATGATCTAATGTATGGCTCTGGACAAGTCAGCTACTTTCTCAGTAAAATAACATGGGTTCCTGTTTTGAAAATAACTCTTATGGTTAGTGTTGTCAACTAGACAAGACCTAAAATTACCTAGGAGACAAGTCTTCAGGTACAGCCTGTGAGGGATTATTAATTCAGTCTGTGACCATGCCTTGAAGTGATTATCTTGACTAGGCTAAGTTAGAAAGATGCACACTAAAATTAGGAGGGACTATTTCCTAGACTTGTGTCATGGACTTCAAGAACATAGAAAATCAACTGAACATGTGTGTTCATTACTCTCTGCTTCCTGATTGCAGATTCAGTGTGACCAGTTGTTTCAAGCTCCTACCGTCTTGACAGACTGTATGCCCTTGAACTGTGAGCCAAAAGAAACCCCTCTCACTTGAGCTGCTTTCACCTGGGTATTTTTTATTTTTAATGGCAGCAGGAGAAGTCATGAGAACACATATCTTTGACAAAGCCTTTTACAAGACTTTACTCATAGCTGTGTGTGTGTTATAAGAATGAAGAATTAAGGAAAAAAATACAACTTTTATTACACTTGTAGGTGTAAAAAGCTAGGGAGACTTGGAGATAATCAGAAATGATAATGGCCAAACCAGAGCATTGCATTTAAGCTAGAGATAAAATATTCTTAAAAGACTTAATCACATAAAATAAAGTGGTCGAAAAATCAAAACATAGGTATTTTTACTGTGCCTAAAAGTTGACTTCTGGTTATTAATTTAAAAAGAAAATCTTATATTCATCTTCATGTGCATGAAGCCCTGACAGGCAGAGATTAGCTTTCAACTGAGGCAACCACTGCATCTCACGTAAAACTCTTCCTCCCTGACAAAGCTGGGGAATAAAGTCAACTGGAAAGCCAGCGAGAACTAGCTGCAAACCCTATGAAAGAGCATACTGAAAGCCTACCAGTATGAAGCATCCATTTTTACTTAATTTATGATGTGGACTCTGGTTGCCTAGGGACGGACATTAATCTGCCACATTTATTTAAGCAGGTGTGGTGTGGCCCATATTTCCACCTTCTCGTGACTGGAGTTTAACATTTCTTTCCAGTCACTTTGCATAGCGTTTCCTTTTTCTTTGTCTCTTTCGAGGTGAGATTGACAGGTTCTTCTTCAGCATTTTCTTTGGTAGATGATTGGCTTTTTCCTTTGAAGATGATTTTTGAAAGGAGCTGTAATTTGATGAGCTAATTAACACGAAAATAGAGCATATAACCTTAATTAGGCAAGATTACGGGCTCAACGTAATGGGATGTCTTGAAACTGCACACTATGCAAATATTAGACCCTTCATTCTTCCCATTACCTCTGAAACCATCATACAAAGGATGTTTTGCAGTATGTAGCACACACAGTGCCCGGTGGTACAAACCTTTTCACCAAAGGTTGGTAGTTTGGGTGTGCTAGTTGGGGAAAGAAAAATGAAGGAAGAGTTCAAAGATATGGAAAAGTTGAATTAAATTCAGAATGAGCTTTGAAAACTGGAGGAATTTTATGATTAAGCTAAGCAGTTCAGTTGCCCCATCTGAGTGTATACCTCATTTGGAATTCTAATATGCTTCATGTAGGCATCACTGAAAATTATGCAAATCTTGAGAGAACTTTCAAGTCCACTAACCACCATGAGTACTATAAGGCCAATCTGGGGTTTACTCAGGCAATTTGGATATAGGAAGACCGTGACTAGATGAAGTCACAGTGAATCCCCGGGTCCTAATTTTAGCCAGCGATTTTCATTTCTTTTACCACCAGTCTTACAAAAAAACACCAGAGAGGTAAAAGTAAACATAAAATTGACTTTCCCCTTCCAAACCTGAAATGACAACATCCAGGAGCGGAATACCCTCAGACATTTGAATAACCAGCCATAGACTAACATTGCAAGAGCTGCGGGACATATCAGTTCTGTGTAGAACTGTGAGGCTTTTCATTCGACCAGACAGAAAGAAAACAACTATTTGCTTTTAGGTACTAAGGAAGACATGTCAGGACAGAAATCCAGCAAACGTGAGTGTTAGCATCGAACCCGGTTTTATTCTAAGGTGCCATCCACGGAACAGAAGGAACAATGAAAATGTGTGTGTAAAAACTGAAGTTGGAAACTGGCAACTTTGTGTTCATCAGGACCCTGCTAGGTTCCTAGCGTTCACCAAGCTTCCAATTGTCCTTTAACTGTTACTACTTTCTCAGTGCTAAATGAGATGAAGAGCTAAGTCGGAATACAGAGGTTCTCTATTATCTTCTACATAAAGCGGCCCTGGTGGGCTACTGTGTGTGAGGTTTGTCTGCAAGTGACGTAAGGGAGACAGAGTTTTACAGGAGTGATTAGCACAAATGCAAGGCATATTTTATAATGTGTTATTGTTGTATATAATGTACTAGGAGCAAATGTGTACTGGATAGAGATCAGGGGCAAATATTTAAATCTAGTGTCTTCCGCTTGATAGGCATGGCCAGATTGGTCAAGGTTTTGACAAGAAGAAGCAGGTGGTTCAAATCGGAGACTCCTTTGAGAGATACTAAGGAGAGCGGTGGCAATGTGCCCGACACTAGCCACAGTGGAAGGGGGTATCAGCTTTAAGACTAAAGGGATCAAGTTGGTGGGGAGAGGGTGCAACTAGGATTCAGGGAGAATTGACATCAGGACTGTACTCATGGGGAGGTACTGTTACTTCTGTCCCCACAGCCTGAATCTGGGGGTCAGAAGAGAGGAAATCCCCTGATTTCATTCTGGTCTAAATCCTCCAGATGTGAATATAATAGGGAATGGGGGCAGCAGACACAAGGGCCCTGCCTCCCGGGAAATTGGGGGTTTGAGGAAAGAGGATGAGCTCCCCCAAGCAGGGAATTTGTCCTCACTGGGTTTTGTTATTTTCAAGACAGTATGTTGCTTACCACATTAATAACCGATCTTCTCATTCCAACTTCCAACACTTGATGCTGAAAAACTTCAAACTTAAGAATGTTTAGAAATGGTTTCATGACCACAAACTTATTCATTAGCTACATTCATAACTTAACATTGTCACTATTATTTTATTCTTTGTCTTTTTTGATTTCAACACACATGAGCTAACAAGATACACACAGAGAAACACACACACACACACACACACACACAAACACACACACATATGAGATAACACCACAGACACACAGACACCAAAGACACACACACACACACACACAGACACACACACACATTCACATACATACACACACACACACACACACACGCTCTCACACACAGACACACTTATAACACCACAGACACAGAGACACAGACACACACACACACACATGTTCACATACACACACATACACACACAGACACACATGTTCACATACACACACATGCTCACACACTCAATCACACACGCTCACACACACACATGCTCTCTCACACACACATGCTCTCTCTCTCTCTCTCTCTCTCTCTCTCTCTCTCTCTCTCTCTCTCTCTCTCTCTCTCTCTCTCACACACACACACACACACACATTTGTGCTTAGCCAACCATGAGCTACTTGCTGACATCCTAAGAGTTATTAGAAAAATAGAGTTACTGCCATGTACAGTTCCTTCTTATATATCCTTATGTCTCCCAATAGTATCCATGATTAAGGCTCACACATCCATTCCTCAGTACATTTTCATCTTCCTCTTCAGTCTAGAATGGTTTTCCAGGAGTTTCTTTTCTATTGTTGTCCATGATGCTAAATTTTAAAAGAAAGCATGATTCCAGGCTGAGAGTTTCGCTAGGTGCAGGTTTGAATGCTAATTTCTTCAGCACATTAGACTCAATGGGAACATCCTGGTACTCTTTCTGCAGAGGTATCGCATTCTCCTCAACTGTGATTTCAGAATGTTCCATCGTGAGCGGGCTGCACTACCTGCTATACTTGGTTACCATTTACTGGTTTTCTAGTCTGGTCATCTAGTGAGTGATAGATGTGAATGCTCTTCCGTCACCTTTCTTTCACACAGGCTATTTCGCAGTCACTGAATTTTTCTTGCAGTGGCAGAGATAGTTTCATAAAAGCAGAATTAGAAAACCCGGTAAAATGTCTTTGAAAATCCTTATTGTTATCTTCATCTTTTCCAGTGTTAAATTGTTTTAAGACACTCACTGAACGTTTCCAGAGTGTTCTTTTCAAGTCTTGGCCTATGGAATTTTCACCCGTGTTTTCATAGTTGTCTGAGATGATGTCTCTGGATCAGACCTCTTCCCTTGGGATTCCTGTTGGAAACTGTCTTTGGTTCTTTCTAGAGACGCTCTGGGCTTAATGTGCTCAAACCGAAGCCATCTCTTTATTCCAATAATTGCACCTCTGTCTTCTCAGTGATTCTAGAGAAGATTCCAGCTTACCAAATTGCTAGTCGCCATTCTCCAGGTGACAACATTACCCTTGAAGGAGCCTTGATCCTTCAAGGAGAAGCCATCACCTGGGGAACAGTAGACTCTCAAGGCAACAGCTGGCAAGTTCTCATGGTAGGATCTGAATTTAGCTCTTTGACTTCTGGGTCTTCTTTTATGGGGGATATAATGTCAGCTAACTCTCAAGGGCCTTGCTTTATTCCTTTGTTAAATGGTAAAAGGAATAATTCTCATTTTGCGTGGTTATTATGAGATAGAATGACAAATATTTGACAATTTCTGATCACTGCACTTGTGATTGTTAGTATTAACTGTCTACTTGGTAAGGTCTGGGGTCACCTAGAAGGCAAACATCCGGGCATGCCTATGAGAGATGAATTAGTCTCATGGCATACCTGTGAAGGATTGTGTTGATTAGGTTAAATGTGACCAGCAGCACATTCAAGGTCCTGCTGCCTTGACTATCCTGCTAGAAAGGGCTGTGAGCCTTGAATTATGAGCCCTGAACTGTGAGCCCAAATGAGTCCCCTTTCCCTTAGTCACGTTGGTCAGGGTACTCTATCACAGCAACTGGAAAAGAAGCTAAGGGGCATCATTCCTCCCAAGCTATAAATCTTGTGCCACCTGAAATCTCTCTCTTTATTCAATGACTACAGACTAGTCTCCTAGGAATCTGGTCTCCAAAGCTGTCATTACTTTTGTTAGTCCCCTTGCCAAGTTCAGCTTCCACTTGTTTTGTATGAATAAAGCTTTATTAGAAAGCAGCCACAATACACTTGTTTAAGCATGGTTTATGGATGTTTCCACTCTAAACTTAAAGAACCAAGTATCAGCAAGAGACCACATGCTCTGCTAGATCAGAATATGCTACATGCTCTTTACATGAAAACTGTGAGAATTCTTACTGCTTGGGAGTATCGCAGTAGACTCCTGCCTGTATATCTCACTATTGGACCTATCCTCACTTTCTGGGCCAGAAGAAAGTTTTATGAAGTTTGATCTTAGCTGTGCTGATGGTTTTTTGTGTTTCGCTGGCTCTTGAAGAATCATCAGGTCTTACCAGGTCCTTTGGCAAATACTGTTCTTTTTGTATGAATACACTTTTCCCTTGCTTTTGTCATCAATAATGAGCCCAGAGTTTTCCTGATGTCTACAACTGGACCAATGGCATCTGCTCCTATAGTTTCTGTAATACTTTATCATCTACCTCATTCTCACTCTGCAGTGACTATGGTGGTAGATGTACCATTGCCATTGCTGTGAGCTCATGAGCCTAGAGAACAGGAACACTCTCTCTCTCTCTCTCTCTCTCTCTCTCTCTCTCTCTCTCTCTCTCATTCACTTTAAAAGTTTTTAGTGTCTAGTCCTAAACCTGACCCATAATAAGAGCAATTAGGTTGTTATGGCTTCTTGACATATGAATTGGTTCTTGGGGGCTTCTCCAAAGTCCTTAGGGAACATAGAAAAGAAATATATGACAGGAGGTTTCTCAGAGTGTTGGTAACTTAGCTAAATACTGGAGGATGTGGAGAGGAGAAAATAAGCATAGGAAGCTGTGTATACGTGATAAGAAGCATGATGGGAAATGACATACAGACAGAAAGGCATGTGCAAGAGAATGCTAGCAGACAGACTCTAAAGTGAGCTCACAGTTCCTACTTTGTAGGGCCTCTTCGGATTGGTACAGAGATGACAGGAAACCACAGAAACACTGGAGCACATAGCTGCCTCTGCCTCCGAAGTGTTGGGATTAAAGACATGCTCTGCCATGCTAGTCAATCAATTGTTTTTTTCTTGTTATCATTCAATCCTACGTGTACAGATTTCCTAGCACTTTATAATCCTAATAGACATCCCTTGAACTATATGAAAACTGCTCTGATTTTAGGAGAGTATTCAATGTTTAGTATTCTAAACAATTTATTATAAATATGTATGTATTAGGTATCTTAAATATTTAATATGTGCTAATATAATACTTAAGTATTATAAACACTAAAATTTCTGAATAATTTAATATTATAAAAATACCATAATGTTTATGGATGAACATTTTATTCTCTATAGGTTTTATGAGCTTAAGAATTCTGGTCACATTTATTCTTTGTTTTGAATTTTTTGTGGTGCTGGGAAATGAACCTAAGACCTTCTGCAAACTAGGTAAGTCCTCTATCAGCAAGCTGTACCTCCATCGCTGGGCTGTATCTCCATCGCTGAGCTCTGTCTCCATCACTGAGCTGTGTTTCCATCACTGAGCTGTGTCTCCATCACTAAGCTGTGTCTACACCAATGAGCTGTGTCTCCATCACTGGGCTGTATCTCCATCACTGAGCTGTGTCTCCATCACTGAGCTCTGTCTCCATCACTGAGCTCTGTCTCCATCACTGAGCTCTATCTCCGTCACTGGGTTGTATCTCCATCACTGAGCTTTGTCTCCATCACTGAGTTGTGTCTCCATCACTGAGCTGTGTCTCCATCACTAAGCTGTGTCTACACCAATGAGCTGTGTCTCCATCACTGGGCTGTATCTCCATCACTGAGCTGTATCTCCATCACTGAGCTGTGTCTCCACCAATGAGCTGTGTCTCCATCACTGGGCTGTATCTCCATCACTGGGTTGTATCTCCATCACTGAGCTCTGTCTCCATCACTGAGTTCTGTCTCCATCACTGGGTTGTATCTCCATCACTGAGCTTTGTCTCCATCACTGAGCTCTGTCTCCATCACTGAGCTCTGTCTCCGTCACTGGGTTGTATCTCCATCACTGAGCTTTGTCTCCATCACTGAGCTGTGTCTCCACCAATGAGCTGTGTCTCCATCACTGGGCTGTATCTCCATCACTGAGTTGTGTCTCTATCACTGGGCTGTCTTAATTATTGAGCTATGTCTTCATCACTGAGTTATATTTTCATCCTAGTTTTTAATCCTTTTAAAAGATTAAAGAAAAATCCTGTCTCAAAAAGATTCTGAAAAATTCTGTTTAAAAAAAATAGAGGAAAAAAAGAAAAGAAGAGTCTTACTATTAAAATAAATCATCCCCTTACGGAAGTTTTGATGTCTTTTCATCTGGGCTGAATTTTCTTCGTCCATCCACAACTTTATATGGCCTTTGTGAAGGCTCTAGGAATATCTAAATTCTTTCCTAATTGGCCAAACTAGAGGTAATTTTCCCAGCTTTGTGTGCATGTGTGTTGCTCATTTCTGTGAGCTAGACATTTTCTCTCAATAAAACGGAGTTAAGTAAAATAAACTCTTTTGCATAGTGAGGGGCTCATAGAAGGACACAACCTCACAGCTAAAACACCTTTCTCATGGTGGATGCCTTCCATAGACAAATACCACCATCAGCCCTAGGACTAAGGGCTGGCCACAGGGATGTCAAGGAAAAGAACTGGGTGGTTAAAGCTGGCCAGATGACTGGACAAAATTGGAATTGGGATTTAGGAGTACCTTGTTCTACAGGAAATTTTACTTTCCAAG
Organism: Phyllotis vaccarum; assembly: GCA_033318265.1. NCBI lineage: Eukaryota > Metazoa > Chordata > Mammalia > Rodentia > Cricetidae > Phyllotis > Phyllotis vaccarum. The sequence continues at coordinate 12,175,664 of JARWLC010000007.1, forward strand.
GCTCCCCTTATCCAGATCCTCAGAGTTGACTTGAAGCTTCAGTTTCAAGTTGAGTACATTTTCCATCCATGGATTTGCTTGTTTTGTTCAGTTTTACTTTGAGTGTTTAAAGACGTAACAGCTAAACCCACGGCTTCCTTTCTCGTAAGACCAAAACAAAAAGGCTCTCTATCAGGTGCCGTGTGTGTGTAGTACACATGAATAGCATGTACCTGGGATCAAAGCTGTCTATATAAAGTCCTTGAATCTGTGTGGGTTCAAACACATTTCAAAGCTTCAGGATCCTGAAAGGTTTCACTCTGCTTCCTGAAGACCTAGGCACAGTTTCCATAAAGCCCTGGCTTATCTTGGAATCCAGTGGTGCAACATGCAGCTGCAGCAGGCTTCTAGGACTTGGTCCTTGGTAGTTCTTGCTTTTCTGTTCACCTCAACCTTCTCCAAAGGTGAGTGAAGGCTTCTGGAATGTGGAGGTGGAGGTGGTTTTTTTTCCTACACAGGCTTTGTTTCTTTCAGCAGCTAAGGACAGTGATTTATAGAAGAGCCAGAAGTAAAAGGCAAATCTCTACCTTTTGGCTTAACAGCTCTGTGCTCCAAGACAGGTAGGGGGTAACTGGCATGGTAAAGATCAAAAGAAAGACTGCTGAGGGTTCCAGGAAGCTGGATTTAATGAGTCCATGAGAGCTGGTTTGGGGAAGAACAAGTTCAGATACTTTTATTATATTGGGAGGAAATCCTATAAAATTAAGAGATTTAAGGAGAGAAAGGCTCCCAGAATCCTGAGTATATTTGATCTTGGTATTGGAGTGACCTTAAGAGTTTTCCTCCTTAAAAAACCAAAAACCAAAAAACCACTTAGAATTTTTTTTTTAGGTCAGTAAGAATTCTTTCCTCATTCACTTTAAAGTTTTGAGACACTTGTAGTTAAGTTACCACACATTGCAGAAGAGGGGGCGGAAAGACTGTGAGAGCCAGAGGGACATGGAATTTGCTGTGAGGAACCTCACCAACACGACCACCTACACAGGTACTGAACAAGGTCATGAAGAATAGACATGTCCAAGTGAATGTGGAAAGATCCTATACAAATAACAAGCAACTAAGGAATATGGAGAGCAAGACGCTTCCCCGGGTTGGGGGGGGGCACCAACTAGTCATCCAATACCAAATAGCTAACCCTTAACACATACAGACTGAGTAGATGTATTTAAAAATTCATACTGATATGTGTATGTACATCCCAACAACGAAAAATGAGGCCGTAAATTTGAAAAAATGGAAGGAGGGATACATGGAAATGCTTGGGGGAAGAAAGGAAAAATAATGTAATTATGTTACAATCTCAAAAAATGATAAAAATAAATGAAGGAAAAAGAAATCAGTAACTATTTACAGAAGAAATGGTTTGAAATTGAAAGAAGAAAGGGAACATGGTAGAAGGGGAAGAAGGAGGAAAGGAAGGGAAGAGGGGAGAAGGGGAAGAAGGAGGAAGGGAAGGGAAGAGGGGAGAAGGAAGGAAAATAAATATCAAATCTGTTTAGCCTAAAATTCCTATTTTTTTCCTTCATAAAATTTCTAATTGTTGCATGTAAATTTTAAGTGCAAATCTCTAATTTTTTGCATGAACTGAAAGCTCTTGAAAGATCATTGTACCTTGAAATGCATGTCTGTACTAGACGCTCGCTTTTTTTTTTTTTTTTAACATAGACCTTTTAAATTATTTGATGATTTAATTTTACCAATGAAGCAATGGTTAAGTACAGTTTCTTGTCTGAATAGGTCACGAAAACTTTAATGTGGCAGAGAACTTCCTTAAACATTGTAGTGGGGTTTTCAAAGGATGCTCAGAGAGTGCCTAATGGCAGAGATGAGGACCAGCAGACACTTGCTGTCTCTCCAGCCAATTGTTGGAATAACCATGGCAAAGACCTGCTGCCATATTGTTCTCTTTTCTGAGGACAATTGTTATTCAGTACAAGTGCTTGTAAGAGAGCCTAGTATATCTACTAGACTGATTTATAGGTGGAAGACACCATCTTGGAAACTAAGCTTGGAGGACACGCAATGTTATTATTGTCTTGTTTATGCAATTGATGTTAATAAACTACCCATGACACCGTTCAGTTTAAGTTTTGGGTGTAATTTGCAATATTGACTAGATAGCAGCCAGGTTATGAAAAGATACTATGACACAAAGCTACTTTTAAATTGAGAGCCAAGGGTCAAACTGAAAACCCGTAGGGGTGAGTGCTACCACTAAGCTGTATCCCCACCCCTTCTGCTTGCTGTAATTTTGTTTTTAAAACAATGTCTTGCTGTTTAGCTGGGGTTAGCCTTCATTTCTTGTGTGCTGGGATTACAGACATGTACTACCAATGCCAGGCTGCAAATCCACCAATTTCAAATGACAAAAACATGTTTGTGGAGAGAAATGGACTCCCTTCTTTTGTAATATACAGAGAAGAAAAAGACAAAACAAACATCCGAAGGACCAGGGAAGTATTAAGTGAAGGAGAGAATGAAGGCAGAGAGGCGGTGGGGAGGCAGGGGAAACCCACAGAAGTTAACAGCAGGGTTGCCTCAACTTTGAGAGGAAGTGACCTGGTTCTCTAGGCTCTGTGGCTTCTTCATCTAAAACACCATTGGCCACTCTGCATGAGGCCAGGAAAAGGGTAATCAGTGCATTGAGCTGAGGTTCAACTGCTCCTGCTTGGCAGAGGTATAGTATATAAGGAGGCAGAACATTTTGAGGTTTACTCTGAGGGGTGAGGCAAGGTTCTGCACCTCAAGCTCCAGAACTACCTCTATCTTGGATGAGTGACATAGCTCTATTATTACCATAGAATTTTGGGACTGGAAGACACTGCACTGTCGTGTGCAGTCTACCCCTTTCTTACTGCATGAGAGAAAATGAGAGGAAGAAAGATTTACCAAAATGACACATTTCATGAGAGGCAGGCCTTCTGTTTGCTATTCCAGGGGTCTCCTTGCCATACCCAACTGTTAGCAAGAAACTATTTGTCAGTAAGAAAATCTTGGAGAGTGACAGCTACAGCTGAAAGATGGGAGGTGGGGTACCAGGGTGGATGGATGGAGAGGTAAAGAATAAGGAGGGGTGATGAGTTTGTTTAGAGGTAAGTTTATAGCTCATACAAGATAAATCTCCCCCACCATAAAGTATGGTCTAGTGGTCTCAGGCATGGCTCCCTTTCACTTTTCCATGGCAGCCATGCATGTGACTCAACCTTCAGTGGTACTGGCCAGCAGCCATGGTGTTGCCAGCTTTCTATGTGAATACACATCATCACACAACACTGATGAGGTCCGAGTGACGGTACTTCGGCAGACAAATGGCCAGATGACTGAGGTCTGTGCCACGACGTTCACAATGAAGAATAAGTTGGGCTTTCTAGATGATCCCTTCTGCAGTGGTACCTTCAATGAAAGCAAAGTGAACCTCACCATCCAAGGACTGAGAGCTGCTGATGCTGGACTGTACTTCTGCAAGGTGGAACTCATGTACCCACCACCATACTTTGTGGGCGTGGGCAATGGGACCCAGATTTATGTCATTGGTGAGCAAAGCTATTTTACTAAGAACTTGTCTATTGCATTGCTATTGTCTTTACACCAGAATAGTTTTGCTCCTTGGTTTAAGGACTATGTTAGAACTATGATTAGTAGCTAGAAATTCCCTAGTAAATGGCAGTCTTCCTTATAATGAACAGTTACATAACCACCAATCTGACTGCGATAAAATGTCTTTGGGGAGGTGTTTTACACGGCTGATAGGCTAGGACACTTGTTCTTTTATAACCATCATGAAATGCCCTTTTCCTTGTGATGGCACGGTGGGGAAGTCACACATCAAATAAGTTAGGTCTGGCTAGCCAATCCCAGAAGCTCTAGCTGATTATTCTTCTTCCTCCTCCTCTTCCTCCTCCTCCTCCTCCTCTTCCTCTTCTTCCCTTTCTCCTTCTCTTCTTCCTCCTCCTCCTCCCCCCTTTCTTCACTCATGAGGAAGTAGGGCCCAAGAATTGAAAACTGTGTCAGGAGGCTTGTTCTTTGCTTTCTGTTGCAGATCCAGAACCATGCCCAGATTCTGACGTCCTCCTCTGGATCCTTGCAGTGGTTAGTTCAGGGTTGTTTTTTTACAGTTTCCTGATCACAGCTGTTTCTTTGAGCAAAATGGTGAGTGTGGTGCTGATGTTGCTCCACAATTAATGGGGACACCTCTAGTTGTACCCTACTGACCAAGTGACGGTGTGGAGCTGAAGCAATAAACAGAGAGCAGGAAGTACAGGGCAAAGAGCACACTAGAAACCCATACACTGGCCTTTGAGGTTTCAGGATGACTCACACCGTATGTGAGCAAGTTTGACAGCGAATGTTTGTGTGCTTCTGAGCAGGGTTTCAATCTGAGTAACTGTTTGAACAACATGGGGCAGATGTTTTGGTCTTCACCATCTTGGCTATAGCCCCAAATCTTGGTAACCCCAGAACACAGGATAATGCTGGGTAGCTGCCGCTAGTTAGAGCCACCTGGATAGATTTTCATTCTTCTCCTGAATATTTCTTCACTGACAGTCTCTCTTGGTGCCACCCTGTGCCTTCTTTGTCCAAGCTGTAGCTACTTGTCTAATACTCGTCTCCATTATACCATCTACTTACGAAAGCATCTTCACCTCCTCCCTAGCTTAGTGAATGAAAATCCTGCTTTTTATTTACTATATTGGTAGTGAAAAGAGAGATGTGTGGAATCATGTCTCCAGACAGGATTTCTAACAGTCCTTCTCAGCTACTGCTGTGTAAGGCTGGCTTTCCTTATCACAAACATCCTTTATTTTCTGTTTTTTCCCCTCCTCTTCCTCCTCCTTGTCTTCCTCATCTTCCTCCTCCTCGTCTTCTTCCTCTTCATCTTCCTCCTCTTCCTACTCTTTCATTTTTCTTATCCCTCTACTTCTGTCTCTTTGCCACTTTCTGTGTCTCTGTTTATGACACACACACACTCACACACACACTCACACGCTCGCATTTACACACTCACGTGCACACACACTCACACACTCATACGCACTCACATGCACACACACACACACACTCACACACACACATTTCCATTGATCCTCTGTCCTGTCTTCCTTTTTTCTTTGCCATTGTTTCCATCCAGGCAGCTGACTTAGCGATCAGCTTTTACAATTGAGGTGATGGAAATTAGGACCTAATACAGACAAGGAAAAAGCAATAAGAAGCATTAAGAGGAGAGGAGATGGGAAATATAGCTTCAAAATGGGATCTCAAAAGCCACCTTTAAGTGTTTACAATACATTATTACCACAGACAAGACCTAGTCAATTATCTTGGGCATCAGGATGTCCTTGGTGAGGTTTTCTCAAAGACTTTTCTTTCTCCTGTGCAAATGTTTGCTGGCTTGCATTTGAATGACAGAATTATTTATCTAAGGTGAATTTGAATAGCTGAATCAAGAAAGTCTCCCAGGGTTTATAATTCTGTGTTGTTGTGGATGTTTATTTTTGCTGGGAGGGACCCAATATTTACTGAGCCCTATTATGGTTAAAAGTGGCTTCTATGTTCTTTGATAATAATTGCTGTTTCTTTGTGGTTTTTGGCAGCTAAAGAAAAGAAGTCCTCTTACAACAGGAGTCTATGTGAAAATGCCCCCAACAGAGCCAGAATGTGAAAAGCAATTTCAGCCTTATTTTATTCCCATCAACTGAAAGACTATTTGTGAAGAAGACCGTACTCCAGTCTCTAAAAGTTGAGGCGATTTCACTCTTTTGCCCATCAGCTAGTTTTACTCATTTGTGTGTTTTAAGGAGAGTGTGTCTCTCCTTAAGATGAAGCTGGATTCAAAATTCAAATTAACCATACTACAATTTAAAGTTAAGGACCAAGAAGAGAGAGCTGGGATATTGCTGTTATGTCAGAACAATTTCAGTAAAAGCATCACTTGGAAGCAGCATAAGAATATAGCATTATGATGTGGGGGTCAAGAAAATGATGGGAATTGGCTTAGTCCAAGGGAAGGAAGGGGCTGAAGGATGGGGTTATATTACCTACACCCTTTATTTACCTTTGAGATGTTTATGACTTAAATACTTTTTAAATTTTTTATGCTATTTTTTTTAACAAATGTATAATTACATGAAGATTTAAAAAATTATCCACACAGCTATGTGATAGCCAGTGATCCCAACAGTTATATTGTTCCAACATGTATTTTCAACAAATATTGTACATGGATATTTCATGTGTTATTATGTATTTGCTGGTGGTTTGAATATAAACACTATCTATCAGTGTCTTCCCACAGTGGGTTCTGGGGAAGTTTTGTTGGGGAGCTCAGGACACTAATACATCAGGAAGGACATATGGTCCTGTGTTAACTGGCTCGGAAATTGGACGAGGCTGTAGCTCAGTGCTCAGCTATACTAAAAAGGTGTTGACTTCAGTACTGGTTTTACATTCATTTGTTTGTTTGTTGTTGGGTTTGCTTCTGTTTTTGTTTTCTTCAGTAATTTGCAAGAAAACCAAAGCTGGTGATAGTGTCTGTGTGAAGTTGACAGAACACGGTTTTCAAGGAACCATTTCACTCATGAGCCCTGTAGGTCTGGTCTTCTAGGAAGGTCCAGTACCATAGCCTCTACTCCTCACAGATACAAAGTTAATACCACAGAAAGAAGAAATCATCAGGAGGTAGATTGGGTGTGTGAAAGTTCCTGAAAACTAACAGTGTTGGTGTTTTTCTCTAACTCAATATTTTCCATGAAAATGCAACAACATGTATAATATTTTTAATTAAATAAAAAAATTTTGGGTGATTTTTTTTTTATAAAGCTGCCTTTATCAGCCTTGTGTTTGAGTTTGGTTTTGAAAAATGTCTGAATTATGTGTGCCTGTGTTGGGGTTGTGTGCATATTCCCCTGAAGGCCAGAGGTGTGGGATCCCTCCAGAGCTGGAGTTACCAGTGGTCATCAGCTGCCTGATGTAGATCCTAGGAACCTAACTCAGGCTTCCTGCAGGAGCAGTGTGTGATCCTAACTTCCGAGCCAGCTCACCAGCCCTAGAGTCTGGTTTGTATGCATCCATTCCACACTTAGTAGAGTCTCTGATGCTAAAAATCCTTGAGATGAACTAACTAGGTAAGTCAAAAGGGGTAAATAATGTCTTATGAGTCAGTCACAAACCAGCCCGTTACCTGAAACCTATTCTTGGAAAGAATCTATGATTTCCTTTTGATTTCTCCTACTTGGCTATAATATAGGCACAACTGTCTTTTAATCTTTCCACACAGCTCCCCGTTATCCAGACTCTTCACTTCCTCTTTCTTACTCCATTACTGTTACCATAACAACTTCCAGTGCTGTTGGCCATTCCTTCTGCAGCCATTTTGATAAGCAAATGCAGAGGAAGCATACCTGCTGTTCTGTGTTGCTCTTGGCACTCAAGACTTGGGCCAACTGAAGTCTCTCTGGTTCTTGGTTAACCAAGGTGTTTCACCAGCCTGGATGGTTTCAATTCAAGTTTCTTACTCTTGACCTCTACATCCTATTATCGTCATGTGCACTGATCTCTGTGTGGTCATGGACCACCTGTAACTGTCACGTTGGATCCCTCACTGAAAACACTACCTCAGGTGCTCAACTTTCAGCGGTCTGACTCAGGATCTTCAGATGGTGAGTCTGGAAATTTCCCAGAGGCTCAATAGTGCTTCCTGTTCTCACTATCACTTAGCTGGTCTCCCTGACCCTCCCCTTTTCTCTCTGTTTTCTGCTCACCCTTGCTGTTACACACACACAGCCCCCCCCCCCCCCAAAGTCTTAACAAATGAGACAGCGCCATGGTCAGTATTCCATAAAGGTTTGCTAAGTAAAAACCAGTAGGTGTTTCAAGGCAGGGGGTTGTGGGTATTACTTAGAACATGCCTCTCCAACAACACAGGTTGCTTCTTGCTCTCCTGGTCTTCAGTTGGTATTCATGATGAAATATTCAAATGTATTCTCCTCCAAGTATCTCTAGACAAATTTCTCCTTTCTACAGTTAATGTCTAAGTGACCAAAAGGTCATGGACAAATGAAAATTTTTCTAATACTTAGTTTGTTCATAAGGATAAAACCCTTGCCTACAGTAATCAGAGAGTTACAATGCCCCAAACCAGAGGACCAACCCTGTCGTTGTATTTCTCATCACATAGCTCTGGAAATAGGTCTTGAAGAAGCCTAAATACTCTGTGCATCTAAATAAAACTTGGTCTATTGTACACAGAAAGCCCAGACCCTCAGACATGAGTGAAGATGAGAGCAGAACAGCACAAAACTCTAGGGATGCAAAGTTGGCTTTATCTTCCTTTTTGAGCTCACGCCTCTGCTCATTTCCCCATTATGACAACCTCAAGTCTGCTATTTCTAGTTTTCATTTCCAAATACGTATTTAAAACTTATGTGTGTGTGTGTGTGCACATGGTGAGTCAGGTGTGTGTGTACATGGGTGTGTATGTATATATGCACATATGGTATGTGAGTCAGGGGTGTGTGTGTGTGTGTGTGTGTGTGTGTGTCTGTGTAGAGGTCAGGGGACAACTTCAGATATTGTCCCTTGCTTTTTATCTTGTTTGAGACAGAATCTTTGTTGTTGACACTGTGTCTTGAGCTCACGGGGTCATGATACTTTAATCTCATAGGAACACTGGCAATCCATCCAGACAAGGGCTACCGCATTTGGCTTTGCATGGTTTCCAGTGGGCCGAACTCAGGAACCCTGCATTTGCGTATCAAGACTCTATCCACTGAGACATCTTCCTGGTTCTCTCCAAATATCTTAATCCTCTATTCCCACATCTTCTGAGACCAACCTCAGATTTTGCCTCTATCATCATCAAGTAACTGACACTTTAATGCCACACAAATCCCCCCTTTCTGTTTGACAGCTGTCTACTACTAAAAAGCTGTCTGTTTTCTTAGGTAACCTCAGTCTAATCTCTTCCCCTCTGATAAACAAAACCCTGGGTAGATGAATTCATCTTGTCTTAAACCTTTAAGATTCTGAAGTTCCAGCTGGCTGCTCTGCCCACTACATTTGTGTCACACTCCCAATCATTTTATGGGGACCATCCTCTGTTTTATTATCTTTCTCCAACTGTGGGCTACTTCAAAAGTCAACTAAATTTTCACATTCAGGCAGAGACTTCTTCCAGATCCATATTAGATCCATACTTAGTTCACACTTAACGGGGATTGAACTTGCAAAATGCTGTAATATTAACTTACAAATCCAAGGTATCATCTTGGGAGGTCACAAATAAAGAGAAAATGATTCTTGGAGAGATGTTGCCATGGGTGTGCTTCTCTTTTGTACCTAGTGAGGGGCACAACTCCTTAGAAGCCATGATTTTAGTGTATATATATATGTCCCCCCCCCCCCACACACACACAGCTCAAATCAACTTTTCTGTATCCAGTTCAGGGGTGTGACTGTATATTGATGAAAGTGAGGGAGTTTCCTTTTCCTCTTATGCTTTCTTGGTTATAGATTATGATAGACTTTAGCAGGTAGGTTTGCCACATTCTATCATGAAAGATCCACAAACAAATAAGCAAAAAACTAAGCCATCAACACAGTAGCAGCAAGACCCCATTACACTCCACTTTTCATGTTGTATATCATAAGGACAGTTTATACTTTTAATGGTAGTAACAATAAAAGGGACACTGGAATCCCATTATTTAAAGTTTTGGGGCAAGCATAAGCAGAATCTGTGGCCACTGTCATAATTCTAACATGATTCTTGTTCCCACTCTAGGGCATACACATGGAAACTCTGTCACTGGCGGGTAACCAGTTCTGAAGCAGAGGCAACAGATTATCTCTCAATCATTTTCTTAGAAGTCAACTCATTCTGGTGTACATTACACTGCGTCTTACATTAGCCCTTCTTGGAAACTTGTGTTCTCTGGGGGTTCATTCTGTCACAGATTCTCCTACATTAACTGCACTTGGGGGGGGGGGGTGGTGATGCAGATGAAGTGCTTCCGACCCTGAGCTTCCAGTTTATCAGAGACCAAGCCCAGGACATTCAGATGCTCTCCTAGTTCTCTGAGTCACACTAACCTGAAATTGTCTCACTTACCATCCTCCCATCATAGATGACGAGAACCAGAGGTGGTATTGTAAGTCACCATCACCCAGTAGAGGAAAATAAGCAGAGAAACCAGGAAACGTCTCCACAGTCACAGTATGAGGCAGTTTTGAGCCAGCCTGGGAGGTCGGATCTCTGGGCTTTCACATCAAGGGCCTCCTTTTTGAGTTGCTTCTAGAGAGCCAATACTGACTCACAGGCTGCTTTCAGCAATCTGCTTCCCCAATCTTCCAACCGCTAGGCAGAAACCTCTGGATAAATAAAGTGTTGGTCATCACCAACTGTGCGTTCACTTAACACAAGCTGGAGTCATCAGAGAGGAAGGAGCCTCAGTTGAGGAAATGCCTCCATGAGATCCAGCTGTGAAGCATTTTCTCTGATGATCAATGGGGAAGGGCCCAGCCCATGGTGGGTGGTGCCATCCCCTGGGTGGCAGTTCTGGATTCTATAAGAAAAGCAAGCTGGGCAAGCCATGGGAAGCAAGCTGGTAAGCAGCACCCGCCCATGGTCTCTACATCAGCCCCTGCCTCCAGGATTCTGCTCTATTCAAGTTCCTGTCCTGACGTTTTTCAGTGATGAACAGCAATGATGAAGAGTAAGTCAAATCCTTTCCTCTGCAAAGTCAAATCCTTGCTCTTTGGTCATGGTCTTTCATAGCAGCAATAGAACCCTAATTAAGACACCGACATTGGGCTGTTCCCTACATCTTCCTTAACCTTCTTTGCTGCTAGCAAAAAGGATCAGCCCATCCTTAGCAGTTTTACAGAGGACTGCTTCTAGGAAAACACAAAGTATACCACTGCAACCCACCCTGTCAGAAAAGCCTATGGAAGTCTGAGAGAGCCTCTACATTCTGCTGGAAGTCATAGAGTGACTTATCACACACAATCAAGTTACTATGGCAACCAACAGTGTTTCAAAAACATAATGTGACCCACACGAAGTGAAATCATGTATTTGAACAAAAAGGAGGAGGGAGGCTTCCTCTGAGAAAATCTGTCTGACATGAATCCTAGGAGGCAATTTCAAGTTCTAGAGAGCCTCTAAAACGGCTGCTCATGCAAAACGGCTGCTCATGCACAGTCCTTTTCTGAAGAACATTCTTATCATTTTTCTTCTTGTTTCACTTTGAAACTATTTGAATCCACACCCATTCACCCCACCATTAGCTTATTTTCTTCAATGAGTCAAAAATGGATCTGGCTTTCCTTCTTTTTGATAAGCTGACAACTAAAATATAGTGTCTGTATCCCTGGAATATTTTTTTTGTCCCTGGCACTTTGAAGTTATTTTAGTCACAGAGGTCCATTAGTGATGGGAAGCTTTTTTGAAATAAATCTAGTGGGCCAGTAAGATGGCTCACCAGGTAAAGGCAGTTGCCACTAAATATAATAACCTGTGACCTACAATGTGAGAGGAGAGAATTGGTTACCACAAGTCACCCTCTGTCTTAAACACACACACACAGCACACAGACTTGTGGCACAAACACACACACACACATACACACACACGCACACACATAACACACGCACACACGCACATACACATATACACATGCACACATGCATACACACATGCATACACTCACGCACACACACACATATACACACATGCATACACACACGCATACACACATATACACATGCATACACACATGTATGTACACACATATACACATGCATACACACATGTATGTACACACATATACACACATATATGCACACACGCACGCACACACATGCACACATGCATACACACATATACACACATACCACACACATGCACATGCACACACACACGCATACACAGGGAGAGAGAGAGAGAGAGAGAGAGAGAGAGAGAGAGAGAGAGAGAGAGAGAGAGAGATGAGAGAGAGAACTATGATAACCACAAGCAACTGATAAAACATTTATTTATTAAAGGGTTCAAAGTAGAGCACTCACACATAGAAGAATTAAGGAGTCTTGCAGTTCCTGGAAAGACTGTCTGGTTCCACTCAGCTTCACTTATTATATCAGGTTCTCCATCCAAGGGCACATGCCTTCTCTCTCTCTCTCTCTCTCTCTCTCTCTCTCTCTCTCTCTCTCTCTCTCTCTCTCTCTTTCTCTTTCTGCATGCATGTGCCCCATATTAAACTGGTCCTCCTCCGGCCACACTCCAATATTGGTGTCTCAAGGCCATAAGTGATTTCCAGACCTATGCTGGCCAAGAGGCCACGCCTCTAGGTCAAGGTGATCATACCTGCTCTCCACTACAGAGAAATGCTTATACTTGGGCTGCTTTCTCCTCCTTATTGAAACGGTGACCCCACCCTATGGGAAGGTTCTGACCACATCTGGGATGAGTCTACCCACCTCAGCTAACTAGTATAGAAACTCTCAGACAGGCATAGGTTTGTTTACTAGGGGCTCAATAGACAGTCAAAATCCACCACCACAGAGAGAGTTAGAAGTTGTGCATGCTGTATATAGTCACCTCTAACTACTCTAATTCCCACAATACCCCACAGACAAGGTCCTGCATCATCTTTGTTTTCAGATGAGGAAACAGGCTGAGTGAGATTTTAGGTCTTGCTTAAAACCAAGCAGACAAGTCAGTGCCTATGGCAGGATGACTATTGGGCATTTAACTCTGAAGGCATCATGGCCATATCTGAATTCTGGTGCTCCCTGCAAAGAGGAAAGAATGTGATATGCTGGAGAAGCCAAGCACGGGTCCAGGGCCTTGAAAACTGTTATTAGAGCAACCCCCAGAGTGAAAGAGCTTTAAAAGTTTTCTGAAGGTGTTTATGATAAGGAGAGTCTCCAGACTGTAGCCAGTGACAGAGGGAAACAGGAGGTTGATGGCATTCAAAGATGGATTTATCTGGTTGTAGCCATCCATCTTGGCACCAGCTTTCTCAATACTCTGTTAGATGAAGAGAAACACACTTCCCACATTGGGACTCACCAGTGAGTAGGCAGAAGCTGTTATTAGTTCATTGGGTGAGGAATTCCTATTCTAACATGACCCTTAGCATGCTTCCTGAGCATGAGATGATAATCCAACCCAAATAGGCTTGAGATAATAGGAATAGTAGCCAGTGGAAGCCAGTGAGTATTACCCCACATGTAAAGCTTCAGTGATCCTTGGGGGCTAGAGTGTAAAAGAACAGCAATCAGCTTGGAGCAGAAGGTGAGGGTGTGGGGCATGAAGAGAATCTCTGAAAGGAAGGCTGGGAAATCTTGGGAAACAGCCACAAAGCTTCCTGAGACCAAAAATAGAAGACTAAAGTCTGAAGGTGCCCCCCAAATAGCAAATGAGGTGGACTATGAATTTCACCAATAAAATTACATAGCAGAGCCTAGAGTTACAGGCCTCAAAGAAGACAGAGAGATGCCCACATCAGAACCCAGGTCTGTGGGGCTGAGGTTGTGAGGGCTTGTGGGGCTGAGGTTGTGAGGGCTGCAGACATAATTCTTACCAGTATTGGCGGAAATAACTAGGAACAGATCAGAAAACCTTTCCTGTGTGGAATGGATGTGGAGGACAATGGTTCCACCCTGAACTGGAGGTGGCATCGACTCCACTCTGGAGTTGGGAAGATGGAGAGTGTGTGTGGTGTGAGCAGGCCCTGAGCAGGGATGGGAATTGACAATGAGGAGCAGAACGAGGAACGCATCACAAAGGAGCTGCTGAATGTCTGTACCAAGATGAGTTGCAGCTACCACATTTGTGCCAACTTGAGTGTTCACAACACTTGAAGAGACACGGTTTAAAAATTTCAGGATGGCTGTGTTGAAGGGATGTCATATGATGGATTTCCTGGAGTACTCAGTCTGGGTGTTCAGGAACACTCAGCGGCATGCGAGTAAAGACAAGTTTGGGATAATAGTTTTTTGCTATATTGTACTTGAATTCAGAGTCAGACAGACGGCACCAGAGTCTCTTGTGTTAGAGACTAGTTTGAGGCAGGCCTTCTGGATCCTCACTAACAATCAGATAAGAGAAGGGATCAAGGGTGGAGTCAGGGGGAGATTGATTTGGAAGTGGAAACGTTTAATTCTTGTTTTTAAGGAGAGCCAACACTCCTCTGAAGTACATCTGAGCCTCCATTCTGGCCTGCATCTCTGTCAATACAGGATGAACTTGGTGGGTAGATGTCATAGCAGGAAAGGACTGGCAGAAAATACTTCCGGATAGGTATTGTCAGTTCACTTTGGATTCCTGATGACACTTAGAGATTCAGAAAGCAGAATCTGAGCTGAGCTCCATAAACTAGGGGTACTCAAATGTCTCAATACACATCTGTGGGACACCATGGATAGCAATCACTCAAAACGGCAACGGTACCTGCGGGGATTCTTATACTTCTTGTCTTCATTAAGACCCAGCTCAAATGTCGGCCCCTTCCTTTGTAATTGCTCATGAGTGTTAATCCTTGGTGGCTTCACTGCAACTGGAACTTCTGGCTCTGTATACTTCTTTGTCTTGTCTCTAGAGTAATCTCATTGTGGGCAATAAGAGATTCTTTACTGTCTACATAAACCTATAAAACAGTAAGACAGTATTTCTATTTTTGGCCAATTATTTGCCCAACATTTCAAAGGTAGATTTGGATTCAAGTAAGTCTGGGCTCTTTTTCTGAAATTCTGCACTCTACAGAATTTCATCCTGAAGCACAGATAAAAGCTTAGATAAGAGACCAAGGCTGCCAAATGAATATTGAATACATGAAGACATAGCAGGTCTGCTCTGGAAGCACACTCACCCCCCCACCCCCACTGCCCTGCTCTACTCTCAGAAATGTCTACCATCTGCAGTGCATTGTATACATTCAACTCAAACTAGCCTTGATCAATCGATGTTTGACAGCTTCCCCAACACTATTCCTTTTGTTCAGTAGTGACTGAACTATTTCTGTCTCACTGGGCCGCCTAGCTTGTGAACTGTTTTAAATTAGATGTCTGTTTTGCCCAGTGAAACAGAGAATTATTTTATAATCATGCTCTCTGGAAATAGCATAGTCATTGGAAAATTTTTAATAAAAACATATGTGGTAGTAATAAATTTTTAAGTCACGAATTGGAAAATATGTGGCAAGCTTTATAATCTACTAGTCTATACAATATTTTACTTGTGGAAATTTTTTGATATTAAATTAGACCAAGGCCAGTTTTTCTGTTTGGTGAAATAACAGGAACCTAACTGTAAATCATACAACCAAATGTATTGTCTAGTTCTCTTTACATAATATATGTGATGTAAAGATCGTTACTTACCTTGGATTTTCAATGAAAAGAAATTTGTTAGTCATGCTATTAAATACTGTATGTCTATAAGATGTATCTACCCTGGAGCCTAAATTATATAAGCATAAAGTTACAATGAATAAAGTTAGCTTTCCATTTTATCATTTAAATGTTTCCTGGCCACAGATTTCCAACTCTGTGCCCAGTTCTCTGAGAACTACTGGCCACTGATCTTCCCCTAGAATCTAGACAATAAGCAGAGAGCCATTGCTTCATTGGTCAAGGAGTTTATAATATACCCAGAGCTGGAGGAAGGCAGCTGGATAAGGTAACTCTCCCATATTGGTTGGGATCACGCCTGTGAAGCTTTGAAGAGAGTTGTGAAGGACAAGGGAGTTGGTCATCCCTGTTTGGAGAACCAGGGGCCAGGTTTCTGCTCTTGGCTCTCTCTTTTAGCAGCTTGGCTGGAGGCTAAGCCATTCCTGGATTGGGTACTGTTTAGTAGCCGCAGCTGGCCTCTTGCCCAGTTGCTCTAGCCCAACATTTACTCCCCACCCTTGGGCCCGGTCCAAAGTTGTCTTTCAATGATGTAATCTGTGGCTGTTTCCCTCTGAGCAGTATTATTATCTCCCGATAGATACATCGTGAGCTCCCTCCACTCCGTGGAGGTTGTGAAGAGTTTGCTTAGAGCTTGGTCTCTGCATTGAGTGGGGGGATTGTCTCATTCAGTATCCCATGCCTCAGTTTCCAAATGTATAAAATGAGCTTGCATATTAAATGTCAGGCTACATAAAGAGCTTAGGATGAGTGTGTCATGGGTCAGCTACTATACCATATAGTAAGTTAAATACTATGGTCTACTTCACTTTTGATAACCTCCCATAGCAATGGTGTCAGACTGAGGTGGTCCTGCTGCTTTCCTGTTTGCTTCCCTTTCTTTAACCTTCACCTTATTTCCTTCAGAGATAGTTGTCAGGCAAACGAGAGACCCACATTGGTTAAAATGGAGAAGCGTGTTGAACTTGGGAGCTGAGTTACCTGTGTCTCCCGACTGTCCTTCTTTTGCTCCTCTGCGCTCCCTCTGTTCTGTTCTGTGCCTGGAAGGCTGATCTCAGTGGACTGTGTCACCTGCGGGTCATCTGTCCTCCTCTCCCAGCAGGAGATGGGAGGGGGGTGAGAAGAGTGATGGGCCCCTTCTCCATCTGTGCCAGCTTTGATCCGACATCCGGGAAGCACTGTGAATCTGGTCTAGGTGACTTTCCCCTTTTGTTGTCATTTGGCTCTGGCCACTATTTTTTCCTTCTCCAGCCCAATAAAAGTAAGGAATTCCAGCTCTTGCTTGTCACTGAGGGTCTCATTAGAAGTTCTTTTATTCAAGTTTCTTTGGGTGAGTCACCAGAGTTTGGTGATGATCACTGACCTGGTAGGATCCCATTTATTTGGACATCTCCTATTATGCCTCTGAACTTTCTATAGCTTTAAGGAGTTGGCCAGACTTCATGTCTCTTGGGTACCATGTCAACTGGCTATTATTAGCATTTGGAGAGACCTTGTGAAACCATAGAGGTTTTCCAGTTATAAACATGACAAATTTCTATTAAGAACAAGTGCACAGAAGTGTGCTCTGGGAGTGAAACCAAACTACAGAGATTCTAGGTAATCACTGTTGAACGCTATGTAAGGGCATCAATGTAAGACCCAGGGATGAATAAGTGACGCTTGACGTTGCTCCCTTTGAGCAAAGCTGCAAGGACAGAGCGGGCATAAGCGGGGTGTGATCTGTAGGCAGAGGGAAGCAATTCCCTGGAGATTCTTGTTGTCATTCAAAAAAACAAACACAAACAGAAAACTTGAGCTTTTGTTTGGCTCAGTAACTTAAAAGTTGTGAACTCAAGAGAAATCTGAAGTTAGAATTGAGTTTGAAGATAGCTTTACCCAAAGGTCCACATTTCTTTTATTTCTCTCTCTCTCTCTCTCTCTCTCTCTCTCTCTCTCTCTCTCTCTCTCTCTCTCTGGTAAAAGACTGAGGTAGGATTAAGGAACACTCGTCATGCATATGAACAGAGATTCTAAGTCCCCATTTCTTTGGGATAACTATGTTGAATGTCTTGGTTCGATAAGTGATTTATTCGGTCACAAATTTGGAGTCTAAAATGCCCAAGCTCAGGCAGCCATGATGAGGGCCTCATACCGTTTTATGACACAGTAGATGGCATTATATGGAAAGGGAATGTACTGACGCAGACATTATGGAAGATATCAGATACCTGGTATGATCTCAACCTGCTTTTGTGGTGATGAACCCATCCTGAAAGATGGGCATTGACTCCCTCAGGAGAGTGATGCCTCCAGGGACTATTGACTTTCTTCTTAGCTCTTCCATTGCCTTTCAAGTCTATTAAATTGAAGACCCAAATTCTAGCACATAAAACCTCTGAACAAATCACACTTTTGTAATCATCTATGTAATCCAAGTCACGAATTACAATATTTAGAAATTTACATGTTACTAATGGACCTGTAGCTGGTACTGCTGAAGTATCCTGAGAACATTTTCTTCCCAATATGCTCATTTTTATTTTATTTTTTCTTCAATAATTCCATGCATTACTATACTAATGTTTGGCAATTTTCACTCCCCACCCTGTCAGCCTCTCTTTTTATCTACTTCTTTCTCCAGATGGAATCCCTTTTCTTAATAAGCTCCCTCCTCTTCCTCCTTCTCCTTTTTCTCCCCTTCCTCTCCCTCCTCCACTTTTTCACTCACTGTGTTTACATGTGGTTGCTTGCATGAGCTATGGATTATTTATGGCAACATGGGCAACTTATCAGTGGCTATTCCATCAAAGAAATGATGCCTCTCATTATCTATTAATTTCCCATAGTCTCCCGGAAGTGCCTCTCTCCTGTCCCATGAGTAACAAAATGTAGAGTTACATCCTGTGCAGGTAATCACAGCACAGTGATGTCATGAATCTGTCAACTGCCATGTTCAGAAAATATCATTTCATAGCACTTCTTACCAACCTTAAGCTTTTACATCTTTTTTCTTCAGGCTGTTCCTTGAGGCTTTGGGGACTGGGGAAGTGGTAGTAGTGGTGATCTAGGTGTCCTGCTTGGAGCATAGCACTTCACAGTCATTTGCTATTCTTATTCTGAGCAGCGGTGAGCCTCCTTCCCCCCCATCCCCCACTGAGATACCTTGGACACTGAATGGTGATAGAGTGACTAGCAAAGAGTAGGTTTTTAGTGAACTCCCCTGGGGGGTGGGACTTGAATGTGAAATGGGGCTATGATCAACACTGAATGGATTTAAGGTAAGCATAAGAAGCAACCCTGAAAGAAGGGAGGTCTGATATGTCCATTTGGTCAACAGCTTGGGAAGGAAGAATATGCAACATTCAGTAGGACAACCTATGCCTTGTATCTACCTACATGTTTCCCAAGGTTGGATCCAGAGAAGAAGATTTGGTCATTTTAGTTAGATGACCATTGTGATGTTAAGCCACTCTCAACTGTTACCAGGTAAGAAGGCCTGGGTGTTGAGCTTATTTCGGAACGGAGTATGCCTTCTGAAATGTCCATTTTTGTGTCAGAGTTGATTCACAGAAGAAATTAGACAGGCAATGGGAGGTGCCGGAATCCATAGACTGAGTCTTCACCCTGTTATTAGCAAGCCTCATTTAGAACAAGCCAGTTGACATCTGTGGGATAGGATTTTCTTACGACCTTTTATTTGAGGGACACATTTATGGTTTCGAAGTATTTTCATGACTATTGCTGAAATTCGAAGTTCAACAAAATTCCTTTAAATATCAAAAACTTGCCAAAGAAGTCCTTAGAGGTAGATTGACATGACTTATAGGCGAGGAAGTCAAGGTTTAAGAATGCGAATTAACATCGGAAATAGTTATAGTTGACCCTTTACCTTACAGGAGATTTTTACTAGCTCAATCTGTTTTCAGCTTCATTTTATTGTGACACTATCTCTGTGATTTATTTCGTAAGAAACAAGAATGCAATGCAATTCTTATTTGTAAGTTTTGAAGTGAGAGTTTTATTTAACCAGTTCCTTCTTGCAGAAAATTAATTTTTGTCATTAAATAAACAGCAAGTCATTTGATGTAGTGGGAGCTCTTTTTTCCTTGTTCCCCACCCCCGAAACCTCAGCTATCTGCTTTTTGGAAAGAACTGAATATATAAGCCCCACAACAAACAAGACTAGAGACCACACATTTGGAACAGTCAGAATAGGCCAGTGTGAGGTTTGCTAATCGAGAGAGGGAAGGAGCACAATTCATTTCTGAATTGGTTATCAAATTCTTCTTGTAAGTGACAAGACCGAAACTACCATGCAAGCTGCTGAGTCCGTGTTTCTCCATCTGTGAAAGCTCAGCCAATATGATCTTCTCAGCAGAACGAGAGGGTTTCATCAGCAAGAGCTGTCAGGAGATGCTACGCCCATGACCAGCCACTTCTCAAGAGTCTTCTTTCTGTTTCACCTGCTGAATTATAACGTGGTTGACAAACAGCCCCGCTCATTGCTCAGATTCGCTTCGTGTTATTTCCTTAGCAAATTCAGTCAGCGTGGTCTTTTTAAAGGCAGAGATTTTATCTCAGATCATTCAACATGGAAGTTTGAAGGGACAGGCGCTAACTTAGCTGAAATCCTTTTACTCAAGAGTGACCACCTAGGTTCCATGTGTTGGGTCTTCTATCATAAAGTCATCCAAGAATTCTGTCTCCATCTTTGATAAATATTTCACAGGAAATTCTCTCCAGTTGTCTTTTACATCCCAGTTTAAAATCTTAGGGTGACCATATAACACTTGAATCAGAAGGCCTTATACAAAAACTATGTTTGAAAATTACAAAGAGAATTCCATCTTCTTTAAGTAGAAAGACATTAGCCACTTTTAACATTGTAAGTAAGCAAAGGCTTATTTTATCTCCCCTGTCAGAAAAAAAACATCTTCTGGAGGTCTGTTAATGACTGAACAACGTTGATAGAGTCACCCTCAGAATACTCCTGAATCTTGAAGTCCTCTGTGCTCTGAGGAGTGTGGTATGATTATGATTTGTATAGACGCCAAAAAGTATTAGAAAAAAAAAAACCCTAAACTTTATTATGGGTGTTTTCTTTCCTTCTAGACATCATGTCTATCTCAAAAACAAACTTTGGAGAACAACTATATTTACATGAATAAACATGTTGTTTAGCTGAGAGGGAGCCATTCAGGCTGCTGAATATACAGCCAACTTAAACAATAGGTTCACAGAACCAGAAAAATGGCATTTTGCCATTTAATGAATTATAGATGCAGAGGTACATTTTAAAAAAAGACACATGACCTTAATTTGTCCTGTTCATCTGTATGCAAGAGGATTTCAGACTGAAAATGTATAAAAATGCTACCCTTTCAACTGTACATATATATACTCATGTTTGATAACTTCATCGTATGAGTTGATGATTTTCTTATATAAACATCTACTTGTTATCAGAGACATTTAATGCTATTTTTCTGGGCTGGGATGAGTACATGGGGATTTAGCAATATCTACTTATTGCTACTGTCTTTCTTTGAATATGGTAGAGCACATTAGAGAGGCCCAATACTCGTTACAACTCCACAAGGTCAATTGTGTACTTTGTATCTCTGTCTTAGCCTCATATTACTTGGTGCACCACTGTTTCAGAAATTCCTTCATCATGCTTAACATGAGTATGCTGCACAAATATTCTTGATAGCATCTCTCCCTGACGTTAGCACAGAATCCCGTCATTTGTCTACATAAGGCTCTCGAGTAAGGAGAGCTTCGGAACTGGAACTAATGGAGACAAAATGAGACATGGAATCTTACAAGGAGGAAGAGAAGAACCAGGACCGGGCTGGTAAGAAGTGTGGGATCTTGGCAACCATGACCTTTACCAGCAGCAGAGAGATGAGCCTCCCTCAGAGGGCAAGTAGACAGTTGGTCCAACCCAACTCAGTGGGCAGTGTTGGGTCAAACTTTGGAGTCTAACCATGAGTTGTTTATTTAGGCATGTTTAAACACAGCTCAATCTTATGAAAACTATTCTTGTGGTAATTAACTCAGTACCACGTGTACAAGAAAGCAAACCTAAATTCTTTTAGGAACAAAGTAAGTTAAATACAGGTCAGGCATGACTACATTGAAACTCTTTATAAAATGCATGTAACCCTGTTTATAGGATGACTGAGAAAAAATATTTGCAAGACTGGATCTGGAGGAGAGTCTGTTGTTGGGAAGTCTTTGGCCACACAAATTGTGCATAAGTCACCAGGCTAGAATGCATACATTTTTGAAGTGCATGTCTATGAGCACACAGACTTCTATGCCAATTCCTAAAATTTGAACCAACTCTGGCTACTGAGTCATATTGCACACAATTGCCTTTTGACTTCCATGGTCCATCTCTCTGCTACCCAAGTTCACAGGATTCCTTCCTCCAGAGAAGAGAGTGAACAAGGGAATTCTTAAGCAGAATTCAGTTAGTAAATACTTATAATCCCATAGGGCTGTATGTATTTCAAGTTCTAAGCACAAGGGTGAATTGCTCTGATTCCAGAATCATAAATAACTTAGCTATAGACTGTACTAAAAATATACTATCCAGCATTTCTTAGCAATGAATTATCTACAGGGACCTGTGGGAAACACCTATTTGGAACTTACAGGTACACCAATCAACACTGTGGCTGCCATTTTGAATAGGAAGAGGCTTGATTCTGTAGTTATTTAGATGTTGAAATATCTTCCCCCACTTTGTAAAAGTTTTACTAATATTATTAACCACTTTTACGTGGTATTATAGCTTTTGGGTAGAAAGCTACAACTATCATAATTCTTTCAGTCTTTCTGACTTTAAATATTAGTCTAGGAGAATAGGGAGGAGGAGGAGGGAAAGGAAAGGTATGTGGTTAATTCTGTTAATATTGCACGGAGACTCTCTGGAATGGCTTAATTGGAAAAGCCACATCATTATTGGTTGTAAAACAATAGAAAGCTCCAGTACATCTGTCTCACTGTAGAGTCAGCATTTACTCGTGCTGTTGGTTGGGTGATAGGAAGGACCTCCTGAGACTGTGAACAGAGAGCAAACTTCCTAGTTCATAGTGTTAAGCTTAGATTCAATTATTATGTTTTTATGTTTCCTAATGATTTTTTGATAAAGAACATATAAGTGAAGAAAGGTAGGTGACTCAAAAGAGCTGCCCTGTTCAAGGAACTTCAGGTGAAATGATGACGATGGAATCATTGTCACACCAGGAAAGAGCATGCACACAGAATGTGCAATTAATTTATGATTCTAGAACAACTGTAATAAGAATGTGTAATTCACTTAAAACAATTTCTAAAACAATCATGATGTATTTGGTCAAAATGACATTTGCATTAATTTGACAAATAGTTCTCCCCAACTGTGTGTGTATGTAAGAAAGGCCCTTTAGTAAGTCGGTATTGATAAAGACACAGTGCACTTTGGTCATAGGCATCTTCAATAGGTCTGATCTGAAAGCCTCTTCCTTAAGGACTAGAGTTCACAGTACTGGAAAGTGCCATGCAAGCTTCCAAGGGAAGAAGGGGAAGCAATCAATGACCCTACCAGCTGTGATGTCTATGATCCATGACGATGACCAGCATGGCAAGATATCTCTACAGGTCTGATACTGGCACTCACAACTTACAGCTGTCTAATTGGACATAAGGTCCATTCAATGGGAGGAAGATTATTTTTGCTCCTGGAAATCTACCCAATTTTCTAGGGCTAGTGAGATCATGGGTCTTAAAGGAGAACCTTATATAACCATTTTACTAAACTACATTCTAAGTGCTTTTCTTTGTATCCACAGATAAATGCATATCTCACTCCATATCCAAATAGGCAACAGGCAGATACAACTACAGAAAACCATAAATAGCCAAAAATACAGAGAGGAACTGACTTGGGTTTTCCAACCTCAACAGATATATCTACAACACAACCCTGGCACCAGAGGCTCAGGGAACACCAAGAGAGGAAAGGCTTAAAGACTACAGAAGAGCTAGAGAGCCAGGAAATCTGCTCTGTGATCTTGTCCCTTGGAAACGACAAGGAATCTTTACCTGTGATTATAACTAAATTATAGTACAACACCTAATTGATCTTAATAATGAAAATTCAGAGTCAGATATCAGGGTAAATGCTGAAAGAGTAGAGAAGTAAAGGAGCCATCACAGTCACCTCTTACCTCTATAACTCCTCAGACTGAAAAGGGTCTATCTCCTATCTCTGCCCCGCCTTATCACTTTTTCTCTCTACCCAGCCATATCACTTCCTGTCTCCTGTCTATACAGACCTCCAGACCTCTGTGGCTAACTGGTGGCTAGCCCCACACTCTGATCTTTGGGTGAGCTTTGTTTCTTAGAGCACAAACAAATTATCACAACATCTCCTCATTTTTGTCTAAAATAAAAAGGTTATAACTAGTATAGAAAAACTATATACAATAAATATACTAACTAAATACAAATATATATGGGCAATAATTATACCAACAATGTCTGGTCTATTAACATTTGACAAATTCAGAGAAAATACTCCATTATCTATTCTATCTTGGCAAACACAACAGTTTGTACCTAATTCACATTCTATCCTAATTTGCATTATCAACCTAAAACTATTTTTTGGTGTCTCTCAACTCTCTTCTTGATGTCAATTTACATCTTTTGAATAAGTTTCTATTCATTTCCTTTTTTTTGTTGTTTGTTTTGGTTTTTGTTTTTTTGAGACAGGGTTTTGTTTTGTTTTGTTTTTTTCTGTGTAGCTTTGGAGCCTGTCCTGCAACTTACTCTGAAGACCAGGCTGGCCTTAAACTCAAAGAGATCCACCTGCCTCTGCCTCTCCAGTACTCAGGTTAAAGGTGTGAGCCACCACTGCACCAAAATATCACAACTCATGATACCCCAACAATATGATTGTCCAAATAAGACCCGAACACGTTCAACAATAGGCCTTTTAGCAAAAGAGGAGAGAAAGACACTAACTTCATGGGAACCCACAGATAGACAAAAAACTACAGATTCCTAAGAAATGCTGAGAGCAAGATGTGCTCCCTAGGGATGAGCCTCCTAACTGGTTATCCAATACCAAGTGTCAGTCCTGAAATTATATGCAAGTAACACTACATGATATCAGCAGATTGTTATTATATATTTACACACACACACACACACACACACACACACACACACACACACACACACACACACACCTCAACTAAAGAAAAAGAAGTAATGAATTTGAGAGGCAGCTTGTTGGGGTGAGGGCGCGAAAGGAATTAAAGGGAAGGAAGGTAAGGAAGAAATGATGGAACCATATTTTAATTTAAAGAAATAAATTTTAAAAAAACCTTGAGTCTTCAGAAATAATAAGATAATAATTATAAATATATAATTCTCAGTGTGCATCAGAACTATTTTAAACATTTAAAACTGAATTATTTTATCGTTGTAAGGCCATTATGAAGCAGAAATATTATTGCATTCACTTGTAAGATGAAAAAAATTGAGGCACAGTGTGGGTAATTCCTCCACTGTCGACTTGGCTAAGAAAGGGGGGGGGGCTTCACACTGAAGGTAATTCTGGAGATGTTAGGGGTAAGCACATTGGACCAGACACAAAGATGTGAAAACATTTTCTTCTCAGAAAAAATTTCTTCATTAGAAATGAAGTCGGGCAATTCCACAGATAGCTAAGGCCTCTGTTACTCTGTGGACATTCAGGGATCTAGGAACACTTCAGAGGTTTAACACTTCAGACAGTTTAATACTACGTGAGCTACCTAAATGTTTGCAATCATGTCTCCAGGTACCTTCATCCTGGCCTTGTAAAGTGTCAATAGTTTTCTCACTTAGGAAATCGGAAATCTTGGATCTGAGGAGTTCCTCCTCCTCCTCCTCCTCCTCCTCCTCCTCCTCCTTCTTTCTAATTTTCTAATTGCTTCCTTTGAAAAGCAGGGACAAGAATTTCTTGGTAGTCAGTTACTGTTATCCAAGCCCTTTGTATTCTGCTAAGAATAGGTAGAAAAAAAAAGAGGAAAAAGGATTTTGTGCTTTCATAGCTCTCTCTTTGTGTTTAGCATATACACTAACCCACAAAACCACTTGCCAAATACAGCTAGGATTTTAAACAGCAAGGAAGCATCCTCATCAGGCATCAGGGCTGATACTGAGATCAACTCCAGTACCACAGCCCTGCCTGTGAAATCATAGACCTTCCCTGCATTCTTGCTTTACACTTCAATTTTTAAGCTGTATTTATTATTTAAGAAAAAAAAATGAAAGAGGCAGTGCTGGAGGTGGGCAGAAGTTAGAACCTTGAAGTAGTGATGGGCAGTGATCAGAAATGTGAATTCATGTCACTCTGGGAAGCAGAGATGTGGAAGCCATTGTCTGGGGTGTGGGGTGTGTTTCAGTGGGGACAGAAAGAGAGAGAGCTTTCTCTAAGCAGGTGGGGTACCTTCTCTGAATTCATCCCAAGTGACTAGCAGGAGGTGGTTATTCAGCTGTTTCTCACTATAATAATCCTCTTCCAAATTATCAACAGCGAGAAGTTTATGAATATTTTTAGCAACATGAAGTATAATGTGAAAAAAAATAATGAGGGCCCAGGGCTGCTGAAAGGCTGTTTTCAATTTTTGGCTAACACTGGAGCCTGTCTGGTTAGAGCCAGATGCCCAGGGCCAGTGTCTCACTTGGAAACACAGCGGCCCAGATTTCACAGTGGTCCCAGGGTTTCCAAACTGTTAATACCTTCATAGTCACTGTAAAGCCACACATAGCATCTGTCTGCCTTTCAGGGTTAGTTCTCTGGTGAAAAGGATTATATGCCTTTAAGCTAGATATCTGGAGTCATATGAGGAGAGACAGCTGGAAAAAGCAATTATTAAAGATCCACTTTCAGTTCTCATCCTACCAACTCCATTGGGTTTCTGTCTTTGTGAATTCAAACTAGCATAATAAAATGGAGGAGAGTTTTTCTAGTGTTTCTTTAAATATGCTGACCATTCAACCAGCCAGCCAGCATTATTGAAGGAGGCTGCTTATATGGGATGCATTGTTCCAGGAGCTTCAAGGACATGAAGCTTGCTCAGAATAATACTTAATGGACAATCATTGAATTCCCACATGGTGTGAAACAGATTCTCAGTGGAATTGTTCGGTCCAGTACAGAGGACAGTGCTGTGGTTCTGGAATTAATTTTGGTATCAATCCTGATATCTGATGGGAATGTTTTCTCCATGATCTAAATCCTAGCTCTATTTTACAGATGATTTTGTTGGGTTACTATATATGTGATGCCGATACTACAGTAGGTATGATTCTGAGACAGGTTATATATTTAGCAGTAGACTTCATTTCAGTAACCAACTTTAGATTTTAATTTCTGACTGTAAGCTTTATTCTGCTAGCCTAGTGGAAAGAAACCTTAATCTCAGTTCTTTCGGGGCTTCCCCAGGTCTCCAGGATTGCATCACACTTCTTAGTTTTGTGCAATATTAAGACACTGGGGTCAAGGTCTGTTATGTTCTCCCACACCTGTCCACTTGCGTACTTCTGTCTTCTACATCCTTCAAAAATGGTGACTTTTATCCCTGGCCACCATACTTGACTTGGGCAGGGGAATTTTAGGAGAGGTATCTCTGCTGCCACTTGCTTGTGTGAGGTTCTGCAGGCCTTCTAGGCAGTGGTACTAGGCAGTGGTACTAGGGACTGAAGTGAGATCCTTTCTGTTCCTTGACTCATGTCTCTCTATTTCTGAACCCTGGGAGAAGCTGTCTAGAGGTGGAGGAAGTCTCTCTTATTTCAGGTCCTCCAGAGAGATCTCCCCTAATCTCAAGAGCTTTGGTAGACACAAGAAAAAGTCAAAGGGGATATCTACCCATTTCCTTGGCACTTTCTTCCTCTCAGGCAGCCAAGGGAAGGGAGCTGAGATCTCTGGGAAAGGCAGAGGGAAATAGAAAGGGATGATGATAGGAAAATAAAACCCAACAGTTATATCAAAATATTATCCCTTCAAAACCATATAGATAGCTCATCAAAATGCCAGAAAGGAACGGGAGAAAAACGGTCTGCAGAAAAGGAGTTCAGCTCCTGTGAGGCTGAGCTGGTCCTTGATGTGTCTGGACAGGCTATGGGCTCTTTAAAATTAGGTTGCAGACTAGTGAGCCACTCTTAAGAATGGTTGGTTAGGCTGGAACAGCCCCGATCAGTGGGAACTGATGGCTTGTGGAAGACTTGAAATACAGTGTGACTTTGTGTGTGTGTATTTGTGTGTGTATTTGTGTGTGTGTGTGTGTGTGTGTGTGTGTGAGAGAGAGAGAGAGAGAGAGAGAGAGAGAGAGAGAGAGAGAGAGAGAGAGAGAGAGAGAGCCTTCTATGAGCAATTCTGTTCTTTCAAGATTTTATCCAAATCATGTAGTCCTTGGTAAGAAGGGAAGTTATCTTTATCTCTGTGGTTCTATCTTTGGGACATTCCAGAACAATTCCATATGTGGTAGACATATTTAACAGTTCTGTTATTTTTTAAAAAGACAGACTGATAAAGAAGATCCTCATTAGTGTCAGAACAGTACTTCAGTGGATTCAAAGCCCAAACTCTTTGTTATTATTACTCTTCCCTATATCCAGAAATTGAGGCTGTTATCTAAGGACTTAGATAACAAAAAAATGAATCATCATTATGTTCCCAGACCCAGAATCCCAGGCCAGCTGCAGGGCCAGATGGCCCCAGTGGTCTCATGAGTCCTATCCGGCTGGTGTGAGAGAACCAAAAACACAGCAGGAGAGGGTGTGTGTGTGTGCATGTGTGTGTGTGTGGGGGGGGGGCTGATTATCAGTAGCTCTTGTAACCCCAGTTGTTGATCTGATTCAATATATGAGCATGATTATGGTCTGCCTGCCAAAACAATAACACATATTCTAGCTGAGGGAACAGCCAAGGATCTGATGCCTTGTCTCAACACACGTGTGCTGCTTCAGGACTGATTGTCCAGAAGACAAGCGAAGCTCAGCAAAACTGTTTTTCCTTCACTATGATTTGGAGGGAAGCATTTTGTGAATTTGTTATGACTTTACCCCCAGTGGCATGGGCAAGAATCATTGCTGTCACTAATAGCATGTCAGAAATGCAGAATCTCAGGCCCTAGTCCAAACCCAGTGACTCAGACTGTGCATTTTAAAACAAGATTTCAAGGTACTTTTAATGCATTTTCAGAGGGCAAAAAGATGATGGAATGCTCATAGTGTGGGGTAAATAAACCCAGCTAGAGAACTTGCAGTAGCCAGCAATGGGTGGTGTCAAGTACATCAGACTCAGAGAGAAATGGCTTCTAGACCTGGTGCTTCTATTTCTGTCTGTAACAATTTCTCCTTAGGTCTTGCTTTTCTTGTTTTTAAAATGAGAAGGCTGGTATTTGACACGTCCAGGGATTGTGCCAAGAGTCAAGTGATATCCTGCACCAGAAAGATGATCTATAAAGAGTATACACTTTCCAAATATGGAGTGATAAAAATTGTAGTTACTCACATCTACTTAAAATGGATTTGGGCTTTTTTGACTTGTGAAATGAGTCATCGAGCCATTCTAAGACAATCGTGAAGAAGAGATACGTGACAGGCCAGCCATGCATGGGTGTGTTCAGAGACCAGCATTAAATTTTAGTTATAAAAATCAACTCATGAAGGCACTATGGAGGGAGCTAGCAGAGATTCTTAAGCTGTTATTCATCACCATAGCAACAACATGGTAGATGAACTACAT
This sequence comes from Phyllotis vaccarum, assembly GCA_033318265.1. NCBI lineage: Eukaryota > Metazoa > Chordata > Mammalia > Rodentia > Cricetidae > Phyllotis > Phyllotis vaccarum. Next base: position 12,204,885 of record JARWLC010000007.1, read on the forward strand.
AAGAACCCCCGGGGCTCACACATACTGTTTGCACAGAGTGCCCCACACTCTAAGAACATCCATGGTTGAGGACCCTGGATAAAACACTAGACAAAAGCAGGATGCTGTGTGCAGTTGAATGTGTCTTGCTACCATGGTCAAAAACCAGGACAAAGAATGTTTGCTTTCTTCCCTCAAGTTTCAAGAATTTCCCATAGAGTAGTTCATTTTAGAATTTGAACTTGGCAAACTTTAGAAGAGCCAGTGATCTCATTGTATGGTCCCATGAGCCCAAAGCATAAGGAAGTTTTTAGTTCAAGTGGTGTGACACAGTAACATTATAGCTTGTTGAGCCTAGGGGGAGTCAAGGGACATTTTTAAAATGAATCTTAGATATTGAATATGTTAGGTTGAAGACTATGATTCAGGAAATCTTGAAAGCTTGACAGCAATCTTCAGGCGACAATCTGAATAGGTAAGCACATTCTTTGGAGTCAGATAAACCTAAAGGCTCATTGAGTACATGGACGGGTCATGGACATGACCAGGGCATGGAGCTTAATTGAGGACACACCTATCTTCTGTTAGTCCATTCCTAAGTAATTTGGTCAAAGATTTTCTTCTTTGTAGAAAAAGCAAGTTTTATGCAATAAGAATGGTCTGACAAGAAGGGAGGAGGGTATAGCTCACACAGGTGACATGTTATCTAAATGGATCCACTGGAGCTTGAGGAATTGGTGGTTGAGAGCAGGTACTGTTCTTATAGGAGGCTCAGGTTCAGTTCCCAGCAACCCCATTCTGATGACTCAAAAACACCCATAACTCCATCTGCAAGGCATCTGACACTCTCTTTTGACCTCCAATGGCACCCGTATTCACGCATGCGCATTCCCATACATACGCAGACATACCTAAACATAATTTTAAAACAATAACAAAAATTCCCAAACACCTCATGCCACAAAGCATCAGATCTGGATAGATGAACTGTGCCATGTGCCATCCTCATCTGAAGTGTAAACTCATTCCCTGCCCCCCCCCCCCCCCCCCCCCCCCAGTCCCTGACATCGTGAATTAACTTCCGAAATGCTCATCTGGACCTTTCTTAGTTACCTAACATAGCTCATCCTGTTGACAGAGGTCTCTATGCCCCTCCCTTGGTGTTCCTTGGCAAATACGTTAGCCCATCTTGTCCTTTTCAGAACTGTTCCTGGCCTAAGGCACAGAATGTACTGGGCACTGCCCTTTCAGAGAGATGTGGCCCACGAATTAATAACTCGGACTCTGCAATGTGTCTCTTCTCCTGGGAACCCCTCTTCCCTGTTATGATAAGCCAACGGGGTTTGGGAAACTTTCTTTAGTGAAGCATTTATTATAAAAGTGAAAAGTAAGCTTCTCTGTAATGTGTGTTTGCTGAGGGGAAGCCAGAGAGAAGCAGGCACAGGGCATCTTCCCTTCAGTCTCTACTTATTTTTCATTCTGTTCCAAAGCTTTGCTTCCAGTTTTTTTCTATCACTTGTTCTTAAAGAGGCCAGGAAACAAGGTACCATTTCCACAAACCAGAGTATAGGATACTGGTTATTCTCGTCCTGATGTGGTCTGAGGCAAAGAGTTGCATTCTCAGGTAGAGTGTGTGTGCGTGTGTGGTACACATCTGCTTCGGAAGGTTTCCAGGATTTTAATTAGGTTGAAAGATGGTTTTCAGCCTAGAAGGTTGTAACTAGATCTGATCTCCAAGCAGTGGCAACTAGCTGACTTCTCTTATTTTTTAAAAACAGGATATCGCTTCTCAGGTGTGCTGCTTTTGTGGTATCACTGTGCCCTCCCTAACCCCAGGCCGCCATGAGCTATAGACTCACATTTAAAGCTATAGCGGAGTCTTCTTCCTGCTTCTGACCAGGTTTCCTATACGATGTCGTCCATTTGACGGACTGAAAATTCATGGAGTCTAGGCAATGGCCCGCAAGTACAGACTTGTGGATCACTAAACAAATCCCAGAGAAAACTTTATCCAGATCCACAAATGGTACCATCTTTCTTTATGTAGCTTCTCTTGATTTCTTGAAATATTCAGTTTCTAATCTCTCTTTCACTTCCATTACAATCTGCTGACGTAGCTTCAAAATTTCTTTTGGTAATTTTTTTTAACCCTACGTGACTTCTATTGCGATTTTTCTTATTTTTTCCCTTCCTGTTATTTTCATATTTTGAGCACTTATAGGGTATTGGGTGTCAGCGCCAATGAGCCCCAAGCAGAGGTCTTTAATTTTCATGGTGGCTCTCTTTAAGATTGGCAGGAGAGCATTCTGTGGTTTGTAAAATGTCTTCTTCTCCACTACGTTTCTATTACAGCCCTACCCTTGCCTTCTACACTCTTGGTTGTAAGATTTGGGGGATGAGAAGGGTCTCGCTATTGCCAACCCCTGTGGCCCCTGCTTTCTAGAAAAACCACAGAGCTCTAGCACCATTTTCACAAACCTCCCCTTGACATAAAAGTCTCCCAGTCTGCATGTCACCTTTTAACTTTTCTCTATTTCACTTGCAAATGTCAAGATTTATGTTTTGAGTTTCATGGTAAAGGAGGTTATCATCTTTGTCTCTCTTACATCTGCCTTCTTTCCCAGGTCAAAGAACACGCTCAGCAAAGAGGCCTTATTGCTTCATCTCTTACTGTGCCATCATCTCCACCAGCACCTGGGCCATGAGAAGTTGTCGAGGACAGCTGTATTGGAGGTTGTGTGGGGTATGCAACTCTGCCTTTTGTTGGCCCACACTCAGAAGTTGATTGATGAAAGATCATGGTGGTTAATTTTATGTGCTAACTTGACTGGTCCACAGGATGCCCAAATACCTGATACTGTTATCTTTTCTCATTTTCAGGCCTTTGAATCTAGACTAGAGCTATCACATGACTCTCCTGGGCTCCATTTGCTAACCGTAGTAGCCCTTTAGACTTTGCCAGCCTCTGCAACTGCAGGAGCCAGTTTCTCTCTCTGCCTATGCCCCAACTCTCTTTCTCTCTGCTGTTTTCCTGGAGGACTGTAACATGACAGGTTGGAGAGATGGCTCTGTCAGTGTAGTGCTTGCCATGAAAACTTGAAGACAAGAGTTAAGATTCCCAGGGTGTAGCAGCCGCCATTAATCTCAGCACAAGGAAAACAGAGACAGGGTGACCCAGAGTGAGCTGTCTAGTCAGACTGTCTGAAATAGCAAGCTCCAAGGTTAGCAAGTGACCCTGCCTCAATATAGAAGATGGAGTAGGACTGAAGAACCTTGGGCTATCTCCACAAGCACATGCTCATGTACGTACACCCACACATGTGAACGTGCATATGTACCACATGCACATGCATGTGCGCTTGTATATTCTGGAAACCCAAAGAAACATTGCTATCTAACGACTTATAAGTCATTTTGTCCTTATAAGCCCTGGATTCCTTACTTTCTGAATTAATTACAATGCTCTGAGCAGCAGGGCAGCATGGCCCCAGTTTGCTGACTGCAGGTTTGGAAACTTCTCAGCCTAATTCTAATCCACAGAATAAAAAGCTATCTGGGTATGGTTGTATATACTTGTACACCCAGCAATTTGAATGGCTGAGTCAAGAGAATTTCTTGAGTCTAGGGAGATTGAAGCCAGTATGGACGACATGGTGAGGCCACAACTCAAAATATATTTGTGCGAAGATGCACCTGTATGCACACATACATGTGTGTGTGTGTTTTACAAAACTGTGTGTACAAATGTTTGTGCATGCATATGTATGTATGCACATGGATGTGATTGCTTGGACAGGCTCAGGCTGTTAAGCTTCTGGCTTCATTTCCCACAAACCACCTCTTTGTCTTGCTCCTATATTGGCTCATATCTTGAGCAACTGTCATATTTCTAGGGGATGAGAGAGACAAGAACATTTTTCCTGAGGGCCCTCAACAGATCTTCTCACAGCTAATTAGTTAGAACTGGATCCTGTGCCCACTTCCAATCACTAACAAAGAAACCACAGATGCCATGATTTTCCTGACAAAAAATTGGCAAACTATCATCAGACTCAGCACGACCAGTCTGGTTTTGAGTGACCAAGAAGTCAAAATGTTTTTATATTCCTAACATACCATAGAAAGTAAACAATAGGAACCCCAAAGAAAACAAGGGCTTATGTTGCTGTAAACCCTGGAACATTTACCACCCCAGAGACTTAAGAGCCAAGCACAATCATGGCCAATCTATCAAACACTAGCTCTTTAGACATACCTCTTAAAACTCCAGGTTTCCAGAGGGGACAGTATTTTCTTTTTAAATATTCCATTTTATCTGCCAACAGATTTTTCAAGTTATGGCCCATCTCCTTTTCCTCTGGAACTCTGAATAGAGCATTTTCAGAACATAGGCACACATTGTCAGGAATACAGAAAGACAGATGTGTAAATACCACAACATGTGAAAAGACATAGATGCCTGCTCTAGTATCAACAGGCAAGAGATTAAACTTGATTTTTGTTATGCAAATAAAGGAAACTTAGGGATAGATCTCTGAGAAGGTCAGAGATATTAGAGAGAGTAAACACCACAGTCAGATCTCACCCAACTGTCTTCCAGCTTCCTCAGCCTCACTCCTCCTGATTTCTTCTGCCATTCTGTCTTTCTATGCCTGCCTTAAATACTCTTTTCACTCAATTAAGGCGTGGCCCCACCACTGCCTGCCTGGGAGCCTGGAATTCCTTCTGTAAATTAAAATGACCTCAAACTCAGATTAAATTAAGGTTGTAATTTCCTGGGATATTTCCTGTGCTGGGATTAAAGGTGTGAATCACCACTCTCTGATCCTCCTAGACTGACTGTGGGTAGATTCCCTCTGATATCTCCGAAACTTTTGAATCTTTATTATATCCCCACAGATTATGCTCTCAGGGTGTCTTGCAGAGGGAATAAATCACAATCCTTCACTCAGGTTGCATAGGACTGAGGCCGCGTTTAACCGACAATACTTCTAATTTAACATGTGTTCTCCTTTTCCAGTGCCTGAGTACCCACTGAGTGTAGCAGGCAGCTAACTATACCCAGAAGCAATGCCAACCCTGAACCCCCCTTTGACTGTGCTGGTCTTTGAGCATTGTTTATAAATCTGGAAAGATCTATGTTGGGTACTAGAACTCACAAACAAGAAGGGCTGAATGCCAGAAACATCATATTGACTGCGGCATACGATTCCATATTTTGAAAAGCTATAAATTCTCAAAGCCAAGTCTGAACAGCTCCATTACCTCCCTCTGAGCTGCTGGCAGGAAAAAAAACCACAAACCAGGCTAGCTCTGCCCTTAAAATTCAGAGTTGAAATATACCCCATATCTGCTTGACATGCTAAGCAAGGGGATGCATTTTCCTTGAGATCTTGTCCTTTCAAGTTTAGAAGTAAATATTAGGCACATTTAAAGGACTAAGTAAGAAGCAAAGCAGAGCCTCATTACTTATGCGTTTATCCAGCAGGTCAAGTATTCAGTGTGACAATATGTACCGAACTGTTTTCAAGCTAAGAATGCTTAGCAGATAATGATCCATCCTCAAAAATGTTCCCATTCTAGTCGGCTGGAAATACAAATTTTGGAATTTCAGTGTCTGTGTGAAACCACAGCTATTACAGACTGACTAAGAGCACCAAGGATGTAAAATTAGATAGAAGACATGCCTAAGACCTATGGAGAGTTCCACTTAGTGAGGGAGATGATGTTAAGGACTGCAACAGAGCAGCCAGCAAGGACGGAGGGCCATGAGGAGCTCTGCAAACAAAAGGAAGATCCTCCTAGAGAGGAATATACAAGTACATCAGACTGACTGGAGGGCTGCCAATCTCTGGATTTCCTTATATGGAAGTCCCTGGTGATACTGAAAAAAAAAAAAAACGTAATTTTGGTGGAAGGATGGGGAGAAAGCACCCAACTGAGGTGAGTTCAGGAACAGAGAGGAGAGAGAGAAAGCTAACTGGCAAACCAAAGTCTTACAAAGCAACGCTCTGAATGGGACCCTGCCTGAGATTTTCGCTTTAGCTTTTATTCTGTCCATTTGTCTTGTAACCCTGAAATTGTGACCACAATAGGAAGTTACAGTCTGTTACAGAAAAAGAGAGTGTTCAGTCTTCAAGTACTTTATCCTTTCATGTACAATTTTAGAGGACAACTGTGTTAGTTGATTACAGATTTTGTGCTTTGACAAAAGCTAAAATATCTATCAGTAGGCCAATAAGAAGAAAACTTCTTTCTGTCTTAGTTATTCAAGTGTAATCACTCTGAGGGAACATGGATGCTGGGGCCCTGGGTTCTTACTCTGTCTTGCTCAGCTCTTGGCTTCCATCTTGTGGTCTAAGATGGAGGCTTTACAGTCCACTGTGCTTTCCCAGGGACAAGCAGAAACAGGAATGAGAGGGGATTCTAGCCTTATCTTTCTAAGGTATGAATCAGAATCATGTGTGCTGTCTCTTTCTCTTCTTGGTGATGTACGATTGTCTAGCTATTTTTTAACCTCTAAAAAAGAAACAAAAAGAATAGATAATGTAGAAATAATTATCAATTTCTGCGACCAGGATCCTTAAAAATAACTGAACTGTGACTATGAAAAAAAAATATTTCTTTATAGTTACCCCTGAACACAATTATACTTAAACAGCAAATATAATGATGGGGTTTTCTTATTAAACTTCAGTTTTATCTGATTAGGATTCAGCATCAGGGCATGCTGGTTATTTTCTGGGAAGTGGGGTGAGGTGAGGGCGGAACCTTAGGACGATGGACACATCTTAAGGCCTTGAGAAAGCAAGATCCAAACAAACCTACCCGTGGGAAAGAAGGAAATAATATCAGCACAGAAACCAGTGGAAAAAAAATCAGACAAAACACAATAAAAAGAAGTTAAAGAAGCAAACAATTTACTCTTTGAAAAAGTAAGATAAAAACAGTATTCCAAATTAGCCAAAAGAATGAAAGAAGACCCAAATTAGTACGGTAGAGGTGAAGTGTCATTATAACAGATGCCAATAAAAATTAAGAACTATGAGAATAAATCTTAAAAAAACTTGTATTAAAAAAAATAGATGGACTTTTCAGTGCACATGTTCTACCTGAGTTAAACCAAGATGAGATACACCATTTAAATAGACTTTCAACAAGAAACAAGATGGAAGTAATAATGAAAATTCTCTCAGTGAACAAAGTACTGGTGGATCCAGATTCTATTGGGTCCTCAAGAAACTGAAGCCAGAGCTTCTATACCTCCCCCTCTCTCTTTCTCTCCCTCCCCACCCTTTCTTTTTTGAAACAGGGTTTCTCTGTGTAGCCCTGGCTGTTCTGGAATTCACTCTGTAGACCAGGCTGGCCTTGAACTCACAGAGATCTGCTGACCTCTGCCTCTGGAGTGCTGGGATTAAAGGCGTGTGTCACCACTGCCCAGCTAGCTAGTGATTCTTAAATTACTTCACAATGTGGAGAAGAAAAGAAGGCTTCCAAGCTCTATGAACTAGGCATCTCTAAAACAAACAACCCAGATATTTAAAACAAAACAAAAATGGGCTGCAGATCTGGACAGAGTTCTCAAAAAGAAAAAAAAACAAAACAAAACAACTAAGCGGCTAATTAACATTTTAAAAACTTGTCCATAGAGGTAAGTATAAAACTGTGATGGATGGAATCGGACATTGTTACACCTGCTGAGGTGTAACAATGGAAGACAAAAATCATGTGCTCTATCTCATTAATTCCCAACTTCAAAATTTTATCCTTGAATGTTTAACTTGGAATATTATAGTGGTCAGGGAGCTAGAAGGGGGCCCTTAGGGGAATGCCTTACAACACAGGAAAGAGTACATGGGGAAAACTAATAATGTGAACCTCTAATTGGGGGCATGGGAGGATGAGGGGATGGGGTGGTATAGAAGGGCAGGTTAATCAAAATGAAGGGTTTTGAAAAATTCGCACAGAAATTTATTATTTTGTAAGCTACTTAAAAATACAATAATAAGATTCTAAAGGGAGAGATCCTGCATGATTGGATAACCCTGCTTCTAGAAGCCATGCGTTACTAAACAAAAAGCCCAGAGCCACCTCCTTATGAGCCCAGAGGGAGGCATCTTTCTATTTCTTGTAATTGCCCATCAGAGCTAAATGACAAGATCCCGTCGCTGAGATACCACATTGCAAGATGCAAAGAAAAGAAATAATCTGGACTAGGCTGGAAGCTGGCTCCCTGCTAGATAGGAAACTGCTATCCGGGCCCCTGGAGGAGAAAAGTCATCAACATCCTTATGCAGCTGTGAACTCTGCAATCTACAATACAACCTGCCAGGCAAGATGTGCCCCTTCGTACAGAAGTAGACTGAGGTGAGGGACTGGGGGTGGGGGGTTTTTAGTTTGATGTTGTGGGGATAACCGATCACCATCTGTTTAGATTTGAGGCCTGCTCTTCAGGAGGACTTTACAGCTGATACTTGAACCTCATTCAAAGGCCAGGGAGGTCACTGTCCCAGTGGAGAGAAGCTGCTGTTTTTCTGAACGCACATGATGTACCTATCAAATTGCATTCAAGATGTGTTTGTGTGCACTGGTAGATCAGCATTGCATTCAGTCCTGGTCAGGGAAGCTTCTCTATGCACTGTGCAATGGTTACTGCAGAAACACTGGCTAAAGGGATGAGAGTAAGCAACGGTTGAGTGCCCATTCCTAAATGAAACATCTATATCCCAACCTCCAAGGTTCAAGGAACACCCCGGGAAGAGGAAAGGATGGATGGACGAGCTGGAGGAAGAGCAGCAACGTGCTGTGATGTGCTGTCTTTGGACCATGTCAGCTGTTGCACGGGAACTTTAAACAGCTGTGATTACTACGCAAACCCTCAGAAGACAGGGCCCATCAGTCTTCTACTGCAGAGTGAAGAGGGGCTCAGGAGGCCCTGTCCCTTCTGAGGATTTACTGGAAGTTAATGGTTTCTTGGGGGAGGGGAGAGGCATTTTCTTACTTGGTGTGCAGCCGTGTAAGTTCTTCCACATTCCTACAACTCTTTTCCCACTGGTGATCCGTTAAGGAACCCTAAGTCAACTCCCTGATTCACACCTAAGAAAGACATGAAAGTTAGTAGTGTGCTAGTTGAGAATAGGAGAGGTATCAGGAATAACTGGAGGACCAGAAAGGGTAATGGGAAATGGACATGATCAAAATATACTATACGTATATATGAAAATGTCATAATGAAGTCCATTGTTATGTTCAATCAATATATCTGCTAACAAAATTTTTTAAAAATCAGTGTAATATACCACATTTAAAAGGCCCTGGTTTACAAACCCAGTCTATTACAATGGCTGCTTTTTAAGAGAATATATTAATTATATATAATCAAGAGATTAAACATGACTTTATACATATGTATAAATATACACACACATATACATAATACGTATATTTATTTATATATAAGTCATTTGTTTCATTGACCAGTGTTAAAAGCATGGTAAAAATGAACAGTTTTAATTTTTTGGCCAAAAGTAACTGTCTTGGGTTCAGATGCCTGTGGTGTGTGCCAGGATGTGTCCTAGGCAGCATTCTGAAACAATTTTCCCTTAGCATTTCTTTGCTTTTTTTTTTCTGTTTAATTTCATATTACTATAAAGTAGCCTACTGGCTTTCAAATGCAGGTCCTAGAGGAGAAATGAGTCCTTTAACAAATTTTTTTTTTGCCTGTAGTAATATTAAAAATGAATTGAATATCCAATAACGTAGGCTAATGTAGCACATTCTAAACAATGTATAGAACTAGCATTTTAAGGCCACATTTTCTTATTACTTTGCTGTCGTGCATAGTCAGTCCTTCTATGAATTTGTCGTGATCATGAATGCTGTTATCCTTTTGGATTTTTAAATTTTATTATTGGTAAGGTAAAAGATAATAATGAAGTCAATTCATTTAGGTTAGAAGTCTGCTTTGTGAAATTCCAAGCTGGGTACTGTAAGAAATAAGTTAGTGGGGGAAAAGACAAGACTAGATGTGGGTGGGGGTAATGCTCTTGGGTGCTATAAAGATTTTTACTTGTCTTGGTTCAATGAAACACTGAGTGGCTGGTAGCAGGAAGGAAGTAGAGATGGGGCAGTAGACTAGAAGAATTCTGGGAAGAGGAAAGGCAGAGAAGCAGATGCCAGGCCGACGAAGGCAGAGGAGGCAAGATGGGAACGCCTTACTGAGCAAAGGTATCAAGCCACTTGGCTAAACATAAATACAATTATGGGATAATTTAAGTGTAACCTACTTAATGCCTGAACTACTGGTCCAAAATTTACTATAATATTAAGCCTCCAAGTCGGTTATTTGGGAAGTGGTTGCCAGGTATTTGAGGGATCATGGCAGGACAGAGAAACATCTGATTACAAGCAGATTCAGTTGGACCTCAAAATGTCAATGGCAAATCTTCAATGGCACCCTGAAATCCTGAGGCTCAGTGTCTGGGGACGGGAGAGCCTGTCACATAGGGTCTGAGAATGGTTTTGTGCTGGAGAGTAAGAGACAGGGGGACCGTGGCTTCAGGAGACCCAGACATTGCTTTTCTGGATAAAATGCTTTTTTGAAACTATAGGGTGAATAATAAGTCAGATTGCCACTCCACTTTTTTTGAGCTCAAGACTCTAGGGTATGTAATGGGGATTGGCCGTTTTCTGCAATGTCATAGGCCTCAGGCCTTGGGCCTGTATCTTAGCCCTTTTGGGAGGATGGCGAATTTCCTTTAGGTACCACATGTGAAAGACTACGTCATCTGTAATCCTTCTATTTTCCTCCACTCCACTTATACTACGGTAGTATAATTATCCCTTCGTGTCTCATTGTCCCTTTCTCTTTACTTTTTCTGACATCTTGTCCATTCCATTCTCTTTATTATTATTATTTTTTAATCAGCTAGAACAACGTTGTTGTGGGAAAGAACCAGAAGTCAGTTTGAAGGGTTTGGAGTTGCATGCAGGCAGGCTTGATGTCATTTCTCAAAAACAGGGAGGTTGGATGCAGAAGGCAAGGAGCCGGAATGTTTCTAGGGATCGTAATAGGCAGAATTAGGTTAAGCTGGATGATCCTCTGGAGCAACAGGAAGGAACCAGACATTGGAGCAGCTGATGCCCTTGAACATACAGAGTCAGCCTGGTGCTTTGCTCCCTGTAGATGCTACGTCAACTCATGTTCTGAAGACCAATTCAAAAAAAGTCACCTGGTTTTTACATCATGGTGTGTGCTCTTGCAAATCTACAAGTTTCTTTAAGTAGAGTCTACAAACTGCAATGACCTATGCCTTTAAAATGTTCTTCTGCCAATAAAAATATGACAGAAAAGAACATCAGAAGTTGAACCATTTTATTAAAGAAATATCATACTTTAAAGTTTCTTCTGTGTGCCAAATACTTTACAAATATAAATAAGCTTCTTTTAAGGGTAGTTTTAAGTTCATAACAAGATTGAATTGAGTATATTTCATGCATACCTCAAGTCCCTGCATACACACAGCCTTTCCCACAATCCACACCCTGCTCTGGAGTGCTACATTTACTGCAGCCGGTGAGCTTATACTTACAGCTGCTGTTTAATAAGGTCCAGTTTGGAGCAGAGCTTCAGAGTTGCTCTTGGTGTCTTGGTGGCATCCCTCTTCGGGTTTGGACACATCGGTCCACTACTGGACCTACTTGATTTTAAATGTTTTATTGACTTCAGTAATTTTACTATCTTGTTCACAACCAAAGAGCTGGCAGACAGGCTGCAGGCAAGCCAGCGGGAGCTCTGCAGAGCTAGAGGGGTGTGTATTTTCACATCAGAATCTCAGTGGGGTTTCTAATGCTCAAAAATAACTTTGTCTTCTGTTGTGTTTGAGACTGGGGTGGGGGGGGGGAAGGAGGGGGGAGAGAGGGAGGGAGGGAGAGAGAAAGAGAGAGAGAGAGAGAAGAAGGAGGAGGAGAGAGGGGAAAGAGAGGAGAGAGAGGAGAGAGAGAGAGAGGGGAGGGAGAGGGAGAGAGACTCTCAGGTTTGTTTGCAAAAGGGAAGAAATGACGACCCACAGAGGTTAACCATCTTGTGCCCAGTTAGCACCAGCACCCAGCTTGCCTGTCTCCTGCCTGTTGTTCTTTCCAACACAGTGGGTTCTCTTCTTCAGAATTTCTCTTCTCAACAATCAACTCTAAAGGAAAATATTCGAGTAGGGTGATAAAAATTATAGCACGTCTCCGGGAAAGTCCTTCTGGTCCTGAAGAGGGACATTGTGATTTGTTTGCACAGAGCATTTGCATTGCAGGTATTACCAAATGCTGTTGCTTGATCAGATCCAGTCACTGACGGCTGGAGCATGCAAAGCCTTTAGGAACAGTCCTTGAAGTGGTTCTCAACCTGTGGGTCGCGGCACTGCCTAAGAACATCAGAAAACAAAGATATTTACATTACTATTCATAACTGTAGCAATATTACAGGTATGAAGTAGCAATGAAAATAATTTTGTTTGGGAGTCTCCACAACATGAGAAACTGTTAAATAGAGGGTCATGCACTAGGAAGGTTGAGAATCACTGGTCTACACTAAAAGATCTTAAATGATGAAAGCTTTAGAATTCTTTCTTCACATGAAATGTTCCACAGCCTCTGCCCTAAGAAATAGCCCAAGTGGAACCTTCCATTTGGGTTTGGGACAGGCAATGAGATCTAACTGCCCCCACCTCCCCACCACCAGAGATTCCAGGTCCTGTGTGAGAGCCTAGGCGTCAATGCCATTGGCTCTCACTTCACTCCTGAGGACATTTGAGACATGCCTTTACTTTCTTGAGTGAACTATGAAGCAAAAATATATTGAAGGTGATAATTTGATTCTTTCACATACTGAAACTGTTTTTATTTTGCCTAAGTGTTTCTAAGTTGAAAATAACTTGCCTCTGGGACTCTGAAATGTAATTAATTTCATTATTCTTTGTGTGTGGGGGGAAGGGAGGAGGGACACACTTTTTGCCTTTCTTTTAAAAATTGTTTCATTTTTTTTAATTTGTATATGACTTATGTAGTAGCGGGTTTCTCGGGTCCCGGGCGCCAGAGATCCGAGCCCACAGACCCGCCGCCCGGGACAGCTTATCCGCGCACCGCCGCCCAGGCCCCCAGAAACGACTCAGACGCTTTTATTAACTTCATGCTGTTTGGCCTATTGCTCAGGCACATTGCTAGCTAGCTCTTACATCTTAAATCAACCCATTTCTATTAATCTGTGGGCCACGTGGCCCCGGCCCGTAGCTCACCCGTGTTCTTTACATGTTGCTCCTTGGGCGGCTGGCTCGATCTGCCTCTAACTCCGCCCTGCTTCTCCTACCTAAACTCCTCCCACTTCTTCTATGGTGCCCGCCATGACCCAATACAGCTCCTTTATTCAAAGATTGAGATTCACAGCATAAAGAAGGGCATTCCCACATCAGTCTTATGTTTGCACCCTATGTATAGATCATAAGAAATGCCAGACTCCCTGGAACCGGGGCTGTAGATGCTCACAGATGTTTATGGTAAGTGGGTCCTAGTAACCACACTCGGGTCCACCCTTTAGTCACTGGGTCATCTGGTCACCCCTCCCCTCTCTCAACAGAATATGATTTCAAAGAATTCTATTTGCTTCAATCTTTGTTTTTAATGCCTGTGATTATTTTCACTTAAAATAGACACATGCAAGTGTTTATATGTACATGAGTACACACTCTTCTGGATATGAGTTACTGAACCCTGATTTTCATACCCCATCTCATTTACATATTTCTGCAAAGCAATGGTTTGACCCACACAGACATCACCATCAATCCCTACCCTGTCACTAGAGGCGAGTGCCCCCTGCTGTTAGTCCTCATTATACAGTTATTTGCATTTTAATTTAATTTTATTTCATTAATTAAAATTCTACCAGTTATTGTCACATTTAGTTTAATATTAGTTTTTATTCAGAACATAAAGAAATAAACTTCTGGTTTGGGGACCAGTGTTTTAAGAGCTTAGAAATTTTCCTGTAATACTAGCAGTGTGTACAAAGTTAAATAAGTCTTTAGGTTCTCCAGAGACATGAGGTAACAGGATGTACTACGGTACCAAACTTGGAGAGGCAGATGCAGAGAGGCATGTTCAGACAATCACAGCTCTCTGTGCAGAGACTCCCGAGCAGGAACCCAAGGGAGGCAACTTTAACGCATATAAGGGAGATGAGTTTAAAGCCCATTTAGATGCATATATAACCCCAACCAGCCAACCCAGCATTTTAGAAAGCAAAGTTGGATTTGACAGTTCTGGTCCTCCAGGCATACTTACTATACATCTGAAGTTACAGTAATTAAGACGGCATGTGTTGGCAAAAATAGGAGGTAAACAGATGGTCAAAACAGGATAGAGATGAATACACAACGCCATAAACCAGAAAAAGATCACCTCTGAGAGAAACTGAGCTGACCTTGACTATAGCAGTAATGTTGGAGCAATAGCACCAAAGGTCCAAGAACAAGTAACCAATGGTCTGGATCTGATTAATATGAGAGAATGTTCTGCGAGAGATCCCAGAAGGAGAAGGAGGTAATACGCCACAGAAAATACGTACAGAAAATGCACCCCATGCAGGACTGTTGCCCAAAGTACAACAGCAGCCACTCTCAAAGTCTAGCAATGAGAAAACATACAACCCAATTAAAAATTGCGTAAAATCCCTGAGCTGATAGTTCACTAAAAGAGACACATAGATGGCAGTGCACAAATGGGAAGCCCACAGTCATGCAGCTATGGAATTGCACCTAAAAATGGGTGGCCACCCCATGTTGATAGCAGCTATTAGAATGTTCAAAATACAAAAGACCCACAACACTTAGGTCTCGAGAGGATTTGGTACAGTAGAGAATGACAGTCATTGCCAATGGTAAGAAGAAAAAAGGTTATTGCCTTGTTGGAATTGAGTTAAACATTTTTTTTTTTTTTAATAAAACTCAGCATCTCCTTACCATATAAGTCAGTCAGTCATGCTCTTTAGTATGCATCCAAATAACCCAAAAATCGTGTCTCCACAAAAATCCATACACTGATTACAGTAGTCTTGTTCCACATGAGGCAGAACTTAAGAGAGAAAGATGCCCCTCAGTAGAAAAACAGACACAAACAGCTACAGTGTACACAGACATGGCAGATTCTTTAGCAGCAAATAAACCAGAGGGTGGAGAGATGGCTCAGTGGTCAAAGCACTTGCTGTGGAGGTTATGGGGGGAGTTTGGGTTACCAGGACTCATGCAAATGCTGGGTGGGGGGGGGCAGTGGTGGCCTGCCTGCAATTCCAGCCAGAAGGCAGAAACTGGGGATCGCCAAATAAGCTGGCCAGGAAGATTCTCCTACCTACCAGCTCTAGGTTTGATTGAGAGGCCCTGACTCAAAGAAAACTGAAGAACAACCAAGAAAGAATTGCGATTATCAATCTTGGGCCTCTACATACACATGTACATATGTGCACATCCATCCTTACACATATGTGTGCCCACATACAGGCAGTCCTATACACTCAAACGCATTTATACATGCCCACACATATAAAGAAGAAAAAGAAATGAGATATCAAACTATGAAAACAAACAAAAAATACATAGGAATATTAAAGTAAAAATACCAATAATCATAGAGTAGTATGATTATAGATGAGATATTCCATAAAAAGAAAAAAAGCTATAGATATAGTAAAAATATTAGTGGTTTCTGGGTGGAGGGGGAGGGAGAAACCAGTGGGGGCAGTGAAATTCGTCTGTGTGACAGTAGGTGGTATGCATTGCTGTAGAATGTAACATCAAGAACGAGACCTGATGGTCACTGTAGCTTCACACATTATAATAGACATCTCACTCTGGTACAGAGCAGTGATGGAGGCTGTGGAGGTGGAGCTTATGTAAGGACAGAGTATATGGCAACGATCTGTACTTGCTGTCCAAGTTTATTTTGACTCAAACATGGGTTCAAGATTATGTTTGTTAATAAAATAAACAAAAAGTTTGGATCCTTAAGGACATCTTAATGGTTTTCTACAGTTGAGCATTAGTTGGGCAGGGAGTGGCCGCCTTTTACCAAGCAAGCTATGAGTGTGCACAGAGAAAGGTGGCCATTTTAAGGCTTCGGGATCTGTATCAACACTCTAAAATGAAGAAGAAGCAATTAGTAGGCTATAGGAAGTATGAAGGCTAAATACCATCAGTAATGTTTGACAATTTAAAAAGAATATCCAAGTCCAAGAGTTAATTTCAGTGTGTCAGTATGAGCGAGCTAACATTTCAGGGTGTGTCTGTGAAAGTGTTTCTAGGGAGAGTACTTCTGATGGGTGGACAGAGTCAAGATCTGCCTCTTCATGCAGCGAGCATCATCTAGTCTTTTGGGTGACCATTAGAGCAGCAGCCAAGGTAAAGGACCTGTATGTTCCCCGCCTTTTGGCTCCTAGCTTGGGCAGGGACTTACCCCATTAGTTACTCTGGTTCTCAGGCCTTTGGGTTTGCTTTTGTGTTGTGTTTGCTCATTGGCATGGCATGCACATAGCATACCATGGTGCTTTTCAGCTTCCATTACTTGTACAAGCCAAGCCCCTATAATAAGTATGTGTGTCTGTCTGTCTGCCTGCCTGCCTATCCGTCTCTGTCTATTGATATATTTCTGTTGTCTATTTGTCTGTCTGTCTATCTATCTATCTATCTATCTATCTATCTATCTATCTATCTATCTATCTATCATCTAGCTATCAACCTATCACTTATGTATCTATCATCTATCTATCTATCTATCTATCTATCATCTATCCATCCATCCATCCATCCATCCATCCATCCATCCATCCATCCATCCATCCACCATCTACCTGTCCATCCACTTTTCCAGTTGGTTATGTTTCTTTAAGGAGCACTGACTAATATAATAGGCCTAGTCCTGTGCTCTGGTGAGGACACTATTATATTAATCTGTTCTTTCTTTCTCTTTATTTTTCTTTTATGTGTATGGATGCATGCATCTATTGAGGTACACTGTATGCATGCCTGGTGTCAATGGAGGCCAGAAGAGGGCTCTGGAACCCTTAGAGCTGGAGTTATGGGAATTGTGAGCCATTATGTAGGTACTGGGGATTGAACCCAGGTCCACTGCAAGGACAGAAAATAGTCTTTTAAAAACATTTTTAAATGTTTATCTTATGTGAATAAGTGTCTTGCACTCATGTCTGTGGAGGCCAGAGAGAGCATCAGATTTCCCCGGAACTGAAATTACAGGAGATTGTGAGCAGTCTCATGGGTGCTGGAATCAAACCTGGGTCATCTGAAAGATCAACCAGTGGTCATTACAGCCCAGCCATCTTTCCACTCACATTCTTTCCCCTCCCTCCTTCCTTCTTTCCCTTCTCCTCCTCCTTCTCCACCTCCTCCATCTTTTTAGATGTATTCCAGACTAGCTTTGAATTTGCTATGAAGCCTAGGAGACCTTGTTTCCTGTCTTCATGTGCTGGGATTACAGGCATGTATCATCCCTGGTTTCTGTGGTGGGAGACAATCAAACAGGGCTTCCTGCATGCTGGGCAAACAATAAAGAGCTACACTCCATCCCCCCCCCCTTTTTTTAAATAATGAAATAGCATATAGATGTAATTTTGAGTCTTTAAAAATACTCCACTTCTTTACCATTATTAATTGTTAACCACTCTTGAGAGGATCTCAACAAAGCTATGTAGCTGAGACTGACCTTAAGCTCCCAACTCTCTTTCTTTATCTTCTAAGTTCTGGGACATTGTGCTCCAGGTCCCCTTCTTTATTTTTCTTCATAAGCACATAATGTACATAGGTACATCTTATGTACATTTTACTCTATTCATTAGAAAACATTTCATAGTCTTAATCCCTATATTAAACAGATGTTCCCTTTTAGTCCTGGCTCCAACATTTATTAGTTGTGTCATTGTGTAGATGATGTAATCTTTCTGGAACAAGCTCTACACCTAATCATAAAGTTAAGCATTACTTTCTCTTGGGACAATTGTGAGAACAAATTGACATCACATGCATAAATCTCTGAAACAGTGAGCCCAGCAACTAATAAGTTCTAACCTAGAGTTACCTGACCGTATGACCTTTGCAGGGAAAGCAGGCAGGCATTTCTCCAGTCAGTTACAGCCTCTGGTCCAAGATCTGGAATTCAGCTGAAGAAGAACATCTAGTGAAAGGCATAGGGTACCACAGACTGGGGACATAGGGTACCACAGACTGAGGGATGTAGGGTACCACAGACTGAGGGGTGTAGGGTACCACAGACTGGGGACATAGGGTACCACAGACTGGGGACATAGGGTACCACAGACTGGGGACATAGGGTACCACAGACTGAGGGATGGAGGGTACCACAGACTGAGGGGTGTAGGGTACCACAGACTAAGGGATGGAGGGTACCACAGACTGAGGGATGGAGGGTACCACAGACTGAGGGATGGAGGGTACCACAGACTGAGGGATGGAGGGTACCACAGACTGGGGACATAGGGTACCACAGACTGAGGGATGGAGGGTACCACAGACTGGGGACATAGGGTACCACAGACTGAGAGGTGTAGGGTACCACAGACTGGGGACATAGGGTACCACAGACTGGGGACATAGGGTACCACAGACTGAGGGGTGTAGGGTACCACAGACTGAGGGGTGTAGGGTACCACAGACTGGGGACATAGGGTACCACAGACTGAGGGGTGTAGGGTACCACAGACTGAGGGGTGTAGGGTACCACAGACTGGGGACATAGGGTACCACAGACTGAGGGGTGTAGGGTACCACAGACTGAGGGATGTAGGGTACCACAGACTGGGGACATAGGGTACCACAGACTGAGGTGTGTAGGGTACCACAGACTGGGGACGTAGGGTACTACAGACTGGGGACATAAAGTACCACAGACTGAGGGGTGTAGGGTACCACAAACTGAGGGGTGTAGGGTACTACAGACTGGGGACATAGGGCACCACAGACTGAGGAATGTAGGGTACCACAGACTGGGGACATAGGGTATCACAGACCGAGGGGTGTAGGGTTCCACAGACTGGGGACATAGAGTACCACAGACTGAGGGGTGTAGGGTACCACAGACTGAGGGGTGTAGGGTACCACAGACTGGGGACATAGGGTATCACAGACCGAGGGGTGTAGGGTTCCACAGACTGGGGACATAGAGTACCACAGACTGAGGGGTGTAGGGTACCACAGACTGAGGGACGTAGGGTACTACAGACTGGGGACGTAGGGTACCACAGACTGTTTCTTCCCTGTGTGTTTGAGACATGTTTTATTTAAAGTCACAAATAATCCCTACCCCCTCCCCTAGCACAGATCTATTGCAGCTTCCCACAAGCCTGGCAAAGTGACTGCACAACACGTTAGCAGTCAGAGGACATGGGAACCGGGTAGGAGGATACCGGGTTTATCATTCTCAGCCAGCTTCATTATCCTCCCAAGGATTTTGCAATCCTCCAAAGACATCTCAGATCCCTTTTCAAATCTCTTGAGTGAAAACTCCTGCACTTCTTCCCGAAGCAAAACAGAGAAAAACGTGCAGCTTTTAGATCGCTGGCTCCTTCAAGGCCTACACAAAAAAGTAGTAATACGTAGCTTTCACAGACAGTCTGTTTTTTTAGTTGAGACTAGGCTTCTGATGAAAATTGAAGGTATAGAAATTCACTACACTTGCTTCTGGGGCTATGCCTTTTAATAGTAGTAGTAGTAGTAGTAGTAGTAGTAGTAGTAGTAGTAGTAGTAGTAGTAATAGTAATAATAATAATAATAATAATAATAATAATAATAATAATAATAATAATAATAATAATAATATCTGTTCCTCAACTGCCCCCATCACATTTCATTGTCTGCCTGTTGAATACAAAGGAATACAGCTATGGCTTTGAGAACAGGGTGTAGGTGCGACTCAGCAGTGCCCTCCTGTGGTCATATTTGGTAATTATAGAAAACTCAGAGGTGAAGGAATTGTGATTTCACAGCAGCACAACCTTAGAAATTCGTTTTCCTCTTTTTAATAAATAATAAAATGACATCACTTTTGCAAGTATGTTTTGTTGAATAGAGCTAATTTTAAATTTCCAAACCTCTCTGGTCTTTTTTTTTAAAAGAAACTCAGCTGAACAGATACACAACTGTTTTTCTATATTCTGGCTGTAGAAATCACTGGAATGTCCCATTTGAGCCACGCTTCTGTTTCCACGTGAGTCACACAATTCTAGGAAGTGGGGTGGAGTTATACACTTTCTTTAAAAAGATTCTGTCATGCAATTGATGAACATACTGATTAATGGTTGATTAATGCAAACGAAGCATGTATTCCTCCACAGTTCATTTTGACTTTCTATACGACAGGCACTTGTAAAAAGGATTAACCATACTTATTAAAAATATGTCAGACGCCAATCTTCTCCACCAGAAGAAAACAGAGTTGTAGACAGATGCTTTCTTCGGGTCACCAGTTCACAAAAGAGGGCACTGAGACGTATTATTTATTGTAAAAGCTTAGTCTATAGCTTAGACTTGTCCCACTAGCTCTTATAACTTAAATTAACCCATTCCTATTAGTTTCCATGTTACCATGTGCCTATGGCTGTTACTGCTCCTCCCGCATGTCTTGTTCCATTAGTCTGGCTGGCAACTCTGCCTTTTTTCTTCCCTGAGACCTCTCTGCCCACGGAAGTCCCGCCTAACCTATTCCTGTCTAGCTATTGACCATTCATCTCTTTTTAAACCAACCACAGTGTAGAGGAACATTTCACAACAGAGAGTTATCCTGATTAGAAAAGCAGGCCTCTTACACCTGTAATTTGAACATTTCATACTAAAGTGATACCACTTTTCACCTTGGGTACCTGAAAAGGTCATACAGGGTTAATACTATTAATTTTTATAAAAATAATGGATTGAAGTGATGCTGACAGAGTCCCTCATCCAAATACCATGCTCTTAAATTTACCCAACCAGAGCACACGATTGCTCAGAAATCAGTAGCCAAGCAAGGGGTCTACAAAAGGAATCTGGTTTTGGCGTTTTCGAATCAAGTAGTATTTATCAGAAAAACTCCTGAGCAACTAAGTGAAATAAAAATGATATTCAAAAGCTGGAGAGATGGCTGAGCGGATAAGAGTACTTGCTGCTCTTGCAGAGGATTTGGGTTCCGTTTCCAGAACTCAGTGGCAGCTCACAGTCTGGTTCTAGGAGACACTCTTCTAGCCTCTCTGCACACTGCACACACGTGCTGCAATACATACAAGTAGACAAAAACTCATGCATAAAAATAAAAATATTTTAAAAGATCATATTCACAATGACAGCAAGACTTCTGGTTTTACATGGTTAAAGGCAAAATTCACTAGAATGAACTATTGGTAGGAACATGGCATCTCTGTAAGTCCAGCAAAGCAACTCTCTCAAGTTCAAGTGTTTTTCAGATGCACACAATGGAAAAGGTGGGGACGGCCTTATGAGAAACCCAGTCTTTACTGTTTGTCACTTTCTGGGCTTCTGTTTTCTTCCCTGTAGGCAGAGCTGCTATGAGAGTTAAGTGAGATAATGGGTGTTGCAAGTTTAGCCTGATGCATGGAAGCTTGCAAACAAGCACTTATGTCTATAAACACTCTATATCCCGCAGGTAAAAGGAGAAAGCATAAATCAGCCCTTACAGCCACTGTGGCAGGAACTGTTGATTTTGAATTCATGGGATCTAACAAGTCCAGGCTTTAGAATTTTGTCTGTCTTCCCTGGACCTGCCCTATAAGCTGCATGAGGACCTTGTACAATTTTTAACCTCTTTACAGTATAGCTTCGAGGAAGGTCAGGGATGTCTATCTCATCAGGTTCTATGAAGTTTTAAGGATCCATGCAAAGCATTTAGAGTGACATAGAGTGAGTCTTCCATAAACACAGGCCGCTGTTAGTTAGAAGCTGGAATCCATCCACTGTCTAGGAAATAACTCATCTCATTTATTTCTGTTAGGAGCATGCTCTTCAAAGTCATTTGGATAATTTTACCTGTATTCAGTGCTAACCAGCACTGCTTTATGGAACCACAAGCTAAGGCATTTGCATAATTACAATTTTTGCAGAAGTCAAATTAAGTAAAAGTAGAACTGGCCAGCGACAGGACAGTGACATCCCGACAGAATGCAACATGGACTCCTCTATCTATAATTCCATGTCTAAAAGCATAGCTGATTCCTAAACTGGGATACATTATACAAAATAATAGAACAATGCATCTCAAAAGTGTTAAGGTTATGAACAATGAAGAACTGTCATTGGGTGAAGGAGGTTGTTAGTCTCTAAAGCCACACCCTTCTCTGAGTTCTGACATCAAGCCCCATTTAAAGCAGGATCCCTGCTTCTTAATCTCTCTCTGCCTTTTTCTCTTGGGAGCTCCCCATCTCTCTTTTTCCATTCTTCTCTTTCCTCCTCTCCTCTCTGAGATCATAATCATAACCTTTCTGTTAATCATAACCATATCCCTCTGACAATAAAGCTCTTTTCTCCATAGCAGCAGCTTCAAATGTCTCCTACTATCCACCACTGCCTTCTGCTGCATCGCCATGTGCATCCATAGAAACTCACGCCAGATAACTGGGTAAGTGCGAACCACACCAAATCTGAATAAAATTCTAACAGAGGTTACAGCAGATTTGACAGCTAAATATTTTGTCTCCATATGATCCAGCACCTGGGAGGTTGAGGTAGGAGAGTTTAGGCCAACCTTAGCTACAAAAAGAGTTTGGGGCCAGCCTGTGGTACTCACCGTGCACAGCACAGTGGCCTCAAAGGTGCACTAATGCTCCTGCCTCCACTTCTTAGGTGCTAGTGCTAGAGGTGTTTACTACACCTGGCTGCATTTCAGTGTGAACTGTCCGTTTCCAAGGGCCCTGCAGCCATGTGTGTCTGGGGATGACATTTTGCACAGGGAGGGTGCGATGATATGGCGTTGCCCACAGCCCAATGCTTCCTGGTAGTGCCATTCCAGGTTCCCGAGCACTCTCCTCAGCAAGCTCTGAGATCTCTCAGAGGTGACTAACTTCCTGGAGCGGGCTCAGGTTATTTAAATTCTGGAGAGTAGTCTAAGAAAAACTGTCTTTTAATGCATAAAAATCACAGTCCTCCGTAGACAGGAATGTTCATAACTCTAGCTCTTTCTAAAGTGTGGAATAGACGCTATTTTAAACAAAATCACTTCAGATGGTATTTTTTTTCGGGGGGGTATGACTGCAAATAACATTACTTGTAAAGTGAGGCGTTTCCCCCCATTTTGATTCTCCTCATTTCTTTTGATTATGTCAAGGAAAAAACAGACCATGCGTGCTCTCTTATCTAGTGCCTGCCTAACACTAGAGAAAAAAAAAATCTCTTCCCTTCTCCTCCTTCCCCCCCCTTTTCTTATTCTTATCCTCTCTCTTTCTCCGCCTTTCAGTATTTATGCAGAACTTAACTCATCACCTATTTCTGTTTTATTTATTTCAATCATCCCCTTTCGCATGGAAAATAATAGTTTCTACTTAATTATTTATTAAAAATGTAAATATTAAGATGATCATACCCCAGTAACAATGAAAACCAGAAAAAAGACATCAATCAATCAAGTAAAAATAACCACACACACACACACACACACACACACACACACACACACACACACACACACACACACACACACACACACACACACACACACACACGGTTCCTATACGAGACATCAATTCTCCGTTTTAACAGCGCCCCCTTGTGGACGCTTCTGAGAAAACAAACTGGGGATGTGGAATGGATGTTCTCAAGAATGTTCTGGAAAAAGCTGGTTTTGCTTACCACACCTCCCTTCCTGTGGTTGTCTCTGCTTCATAGTTTTGCCCTGTCCTCTCCTTTCTTTCTCCTCCTACCGTCGGGACAAAGATTACTTCCCCCACCAACCAGCGCTCCTTCCACTGGGCAGGTGTGGCCTGCACCTGGCTGCTCAGGTGCCAGCCTTACTCACGGAGTTCCAGTTTAGACGTCGGCAGCCTATGCCTTTGTGCCTTTAGCGATTTAGTTTAGCTTTCCTGAGTTTTTAATTATTTTGTGCATTTTTGCATTCTTTTTCTACGGCAGTGAGTACGGAGGGAAGCATACACATTCAGGGGAGGGATCGGCTACCTTCCAAATCCGATGATAGAAATGGGTGGTGGTGGTGCATAAAGTGATTGCCTGGGGCCTCGCTTTGCTCTGCTCTCCACTGCTGTTCTCGTTTCCTGTTTACAGGGTACTGACCGACAGCTAACTGAACAGGTACACTGTTCTTATTGTATCTGCTGTGCTTGTAGAGTTGGAGGTCATTCTGAAGACACTTAGAAAAGCCTGCTTCAGAACAAAGCCACCAAAGAAAGCGGGCTGGGGTTGTGTGTGTGTGTGTGTGGGGGGGGTTAAGAGGGTCTAGCTCCAGCTGTAATTGGAGGTAGTTTTTTGATTTTCCTTGTTAGCTTCGCTAGCCAACCATTTCCTTTCTTAAGCCAGTTTGCATTTCAGTCACTTATAAATGAAATTTGTAACCGATATAGTTTGTCACTTTAACATCAGTGTTGCTTCCTGCACGTTCCACACATCTTGCCTGTAACATGGTCTGGGGTGCTTTCATGTCGCAGGACAGAGATAAACATAGTTGACAATTTGTTTGCTAAAAGTAAAATGCTTTCTGGCTTGTTTTCAGGCACCTTCTAAGCCACCTTTCAACTATAAAGAATATAGCATGTCTGATATGTCTGATATAAAGCATGCAGGAATGAGGAGTATTAAGGTTTAGTTTTTAATACAGTAGTAGCAAGGCTATTGAAATGAAAAAATATACATTTAGCAGTTACTATTGTTGCTTCTATATCTTTGCAACTTTAAATGTATTCTAGGGCTCCCTTTCTGCAGAACCGTTGCAATTCAAATTTCTACTTGCTTTTCTATTTTTCTCTTGCAGACTGTAAGTATGCATCCAGTGTCATCTCTAGGGCAGATTTCCAAAGCTGAACTAGGTTAGTGCATTGTTATTCGGCCTTTGACCACCCAATAATTAATGGTTAAAAGAGTAAAACTTAGGTGGACAGCAGACCTTCCCAATAGCTGTAAAGATAATTAGAATCTGGATTTTGAAGTTTATATCACTGTAGGTGATATAATGTAGGTGGATATTCCATATGCATTCAATTCCATTTGCATGGAACTGAATTCTAACTTCAGCTTTGGTGGGGATGATGGTCTGCTTGGAAATGTCTGCTAGTCTCATGCTTCCTGGGAAGGCATCATGTGATCAGGAGACTGGGATGCCTCAGCAGGCTTCTGATAGTTGCAATTTCCCTTCAGAAGAATTGCTCAGTACTCAGGACCATCAGTTAAGGTGTAAGTTATAGTGCCTACCACTTACTTTCTTCATGAAGCTGAAAACAATTTTATGTCTCCGATTTTGTGTGTTTGGGGTGTGTGGTGCAGGTGGGTGCCATGTGGGTCTTGGAGATTGAACTGGGCTTGTCGGGTTTGACAGCGAGAACCTTGTCCTTTGAGGCATATTGTTACCAGCCCTTGATTTTATTTAACAGTGTGTGCATGCAGGTGTGTGTGTGGGTCCTTATGCTTAAGCAGCAAGCTCTTTATCAACCATGCCATCTCCCCGCCACCTTATATCTGCTTGTAAACCCAGGTCTCCTGTCACTTCATCTCCTGGGCATTGACTGCTTCTGTCAGTCTCAATTCTGCTCTTCAAGGAATTTTTTAGTTCATTGCTCAGATTCTCAAACACAAAAATATCCAACCGATGTTTCACTTGGGACGCCATTACACTTACAAATTGATTTGGAAGGAATAGATATTACTGTAACACATCTTTCCAACCAGAGACATTGCAGGCCTATCTATCAATTCGAATCCTCTTTTATATCACATCACTTGGTAGGTTTCATAGCTTCCTCAGTACAGATGTTGTTGTATATTTATCATCTTTCTGCTTATGGCTTTTCTAAATACAGGTTTCCTCCTTGTATGTAGAAAGCTGTTGGTGTTGTGTTATTTATTTATTTGTTCTTGTCTCGCTTGCTAAGCTTTATTACTCATTATAGTAGCTTTTCAGTTTATTCTCTTGGTAATAAGGTGCATCAGAGCAAATATCTGATATCGGTTTCTTATCTTTTCAAAAGCGTAGCAAATTAAATACTTCTTTTAAATATTTTTCTGAATATTGAAAAACAGGAAGGGCAGTTCCTTCCTCCTAACCCCAGATGAACCCTTCAGTGTTTTCTAAGCCCATGTCCAGTGAGGTGAGGTGGTGATTATCATTTGTGAAAGGCAACCTTATGTTTCTCACATCTTAGTAGGTTAATTCACATCTTAGTAGGTTTTGTTTATTAAAACTCACGCGAGGATGCTGTTCCAGTTTGTGTGCTGTGATGAACACCATGAGGAGAAGCAACTGCGAAGAAAATGAGTTATTGTAGCTTATAGGTTACAGTTCATTATTGAGGGGAGCCAAGGCAGGAACTCAAGGCAGACATTTGAAGGGGAATCCATGGGCAATTCTACTTACTGACTTGCTTTTTCTGAGCCCACCTGTCCAAATAGAGCACTGTCCACAGTGGGCTTGGCCTTCCTACATCAATTAACAATCAAGGAAGTTCCACAATATGCACTCAGGCCAGTCTGGTGGGGGAGGCAGTTCTTCATGATTAACCTTCATGGATACTGTATTATTGAAGATGCTTTTAGCATATTCTGAGATGGTGTTTTTTCTGTTTAAGTTAATGGTATGCCGATTTCTTACTATTAAGAAATGCTAGGCTGGAAAGACAGCACTGTGATAAAGAGCCCTGCCCAATCTTCCAGAGGACCTAGGTTTAATTCCCAATAATCATATGGTGGCTCACAACTCTTAGGACCTCCAGTCTCAGGGGATCCAATATTCTCTTCTGGCCTTTAAGGGCATCAGACACCCATATGCTACACAGGCATGCATGTAGGCAAAACATCCATATACATTTAAAAACTTTTTTAAAGGAAAGAAATAATAAATGTCTACATTTGGGCAATTGATTCTATATGGTGAATTTTTTTTTTATCTTAATAAGCCACCAAGTTGGACATATTGGGTACTTAAGTTATATGTGTGTGTGTGTGTGTGTGTGTGTGTGTGTGTGTGTATTCTTATTTATTTTAGTTAAATCTTGCTGTTACTATTATGTCTGTCTCATAAGATCAACTGCAACCCTTTCAAGTTTTGCCCCCAGACTAGTTTAAATAGCCTAGAGACTCTCTGATTTTTGAGGGCCACTAGAGTTCACTTGTAGGATGGTCTGTTTTCAACCCTTCTGTACTGGTTCCTCTTAAAATTCTGTTTGTAATTTTTTTTCACAGGCTGCTAGTCTATCCTATTTTCCATTTCTATGCAAATTTTATGTGTTCCAGAAAAATTGGCAATATCTAACATATTTTTAAAAGTTATATGGTTAATGATGCCTACTGATTTTCTGCTATACTCATAGATTGGTGCCTGGCCCAATTGTCATCAGAAAGGCTTCATCCAGCAAGTGATGGAAACAGGTGCAGAGACCCACAGGCAAACGTTAGACAGGGCTCCAGGAATCCTCAAAGAAAGGAAGAAAGGATGATGGGAGCCAGAGGGGTCAAGGACAGACATCACAAGAAAACCCACAGGATCAACTAATCTGAGGTCACAGAGACTGAACCGACAACCAGGGAGTCTGCATGGGACTCACCTAGGCCCTCCGCATGTATGTGACAGTTGTGTTGCTTGGTTCTCTTGTGAGACCCCTCACAGTGGGAGCAGGAGCTGTCTCTGACTCTTTTACTGGCTTTGGGGACTCTTATCCTTACTCTGGGTCCCCTTTCCCAGCCTTAACACGTGAGGAGGTGCTTAGTCTCACTGCAACCTGATGTGCCATGTTTTGATACTCATGGGAGACCTGCCCTTCCCTGATCAGAAATGGAGAAGAAGTGAATTGAGGGATAGAAATGAGGGGGTGAGGTGGGAGGAGAGGAAACTTCAACTGGGATGTAAGGTAAATAACAAATTAATTAAAAAGTTAAATGATATTTATTTGGTGTTGTATCTCTTATTAAAATAAGACTCATTAGTATCTCTGATCCTTTCCTTTCTAAAATTGGGAATATGGATTCTCTTTCACTTCATAATAAAAGAAACCTTCTCAGATCAATTATTAAAATAAGACATCACTTTGAGTTTATTATTTAATATTTCCTGATTTTTAATTTAATATTTTTTGTTGCAATATACAGTTATGGTTCTATCAAGATATTTCCTCATTGGTACCATTTAATTTCATTTGTGTGTGTTGCATGCATATCTGTCTGTATGTGTGTGTATGGATATGGTCTCTGTGTGTGTGTGTGTGTGTGTGTGTGTGTGTGTGTGTGTGTGTGTGTTGCATTCACACATGCAGGGCCAGGACAAGACGTTGAATATCATCCTCTGCTGCTCTTCATCATATTGCCTTGAGGCAGAATCTCTCATGAACAGGGAGCTTGCTTTTTCAGCCAGGCTACACTGTCCCCTGGGGCTTCTCTCTCTCTCTCTCTCTCTCTCTCTCTCTCTCTCTCTCTCTCTCTCTCTCTCTCTCTCTCTCTCTCTCTCTCTCTCTCTCTCTCTCTCTCTCCATACATGTTCCTTGGGAGATTTTGATTCAACACACCATTTGAGAAAACTATGTATGCCCTGAGCTGGGGAGTCCAATTTGGCTTTGATAATATACCTAGTAATCCTGTCCCAAACTAATTTGAAGATTTAAACGTGTGTGTGTGTGTGTGTGTGTGTGTGTGTGAATAATAAGTGTGACATTAATATTCATGACTGCACCTGTCAAAACTTTGTTTAGATTCTTATACCCAAATGACTTACAAGACTCCAAAGCTGAGGAGGTATGAATGCTTCTGTGTATCTATAATTAGAAGAAAGACTAGTGGTTAGCTGTGTCCAAGGTTACTCATAAATTCATTCTTTAGGCAACACAGCCTCTGAGAGACTGGGCTGTAAGCAAACTTTCAGGGTCAATTCTTACAACCCAGAGACTTTTTTGTTCTTTGCTTTCTAGCACATGAAAGAACACCAATATGTTAGCAGGTCTGACTGAGTGTTAGTCATAATCCAGGCTTATTAGTGTAAAGCACCCTCTATGAGACAGAGATAATAATACAAATCTATCCTGTGCAAATGCTAGCTGTCTTAGCTTATCAGATGTGTAGATGTCGTGTGTACTGCACCATGCAATACGAATGAATTTCCTGCTGTCCACTACCCCTTCCAATTGCCTCACACTAAGGCACTTCAGGCTGCTTCATCTTCTCCACTAACCCTTTCAGCCAGCTCTGTTCTTTCTTGACATAGCCCGAGCCACAGACAGATATCTATTTACCTTCTCTACTGTCCCTTCCATGATTTTTTTGTCACACTCAGAGCTTTGTTTTGATTTTCGAGTGGTTCAGAGTTTAAGAACAGGAGAAACTCTAGTTTCATGTGAATTTCTTATAACAAAAGTCTACTCAAGACATAAAACAATTCAGAAATGAAAGTGGACATTGATATTTTGAAATACATAATAGTTTTACATCTGGTTCTGTTTCTTCTTTTCATGTGTGTATGGCATATGTGTGCATATGCATGCTTGTCTGTGTGTGCACAGAAAGCTTTAAAGATCACCCATCATCCCTCTGTCTCCACTCTTCACAGTGCTGGGGTTACAGGTGGGTGAGAAGTCTTGCCTGACTTTAAAAAAATTCTCTTTCCCTCCCTCCCTCCCTCCCTCCCTCCCTCCCTCCCTCCCTCCCTCCCTCCCTCCCTCCCTCCCTCCCTCCATTCCTCCTTCCTTATCTCCTTTCCTTTTTCTCTCCATGTTCACACACCTGCCTGTGCCTGCCATGGTGTGTGTGTGTGTGTGTGTGTGTGTGTGTGTGTGTGTGTGTGTGTGTGTGTGTGTCATGGGAAAGTTTATGGAAATAGATTCTCTCCTGTGAGTGGATCCTGGGATCAACCACAGGTCACCAGGATTGGTGGCAAAGCCCCTTTACCACTGGACAGTCTTTCTGGCTTTGTCTGTATTTATACATGGCTATTGGAGGGGTCTTCATGTTTGTGCACCAAGTGCTCTTACCCACTGAGCCCTAGTTTCAACGTTTTGCATTTTATATGAAACTGTAAATATTAAGATCAAA
This sequence comes from Phyllotis vaccarum, assembly GCA_033318265.1. Taxonomy (NCBI): domain Eukaryota; kingdom Metazoa; phylum Chordata; class Mammalia; order Rodentia; family Cricetidae; genus Phyllotis; species Phyllotis vaccarum. Next base: position 12,235,145 of record JARWLC010000007.1, read on the forward strand.
TACAATATGCATACCACTTGCTTTTTCCACTACCCTAAGAGGCCTCTTAACCATTCTGTATAATTCTTGGCTTGAACCTCTGTGCTGGATTCTACTGGATATGGTTTTTCTTTTGCTTTTTTGGTGGCCCTGAAGTATGGCTTTTCTTTCCTTAAAAAAGAGAAAGCACACTTTCAGTTTATACCAGTAGATGTCATCCATTCACATCAAGCATCATCTAAGAACTCTAAGCAATTCAACCTAGTGTCTAATCCTGCCCTGCACAAGTGCCTTGGGGGCAGGGCTTTTAGGTGTTAGCAGAATTTAGAATTCTCTCTGTGTCTGTCTGTCTGTCTGTCTGTCTCCCCCTCTCTATCCCCCCTCTCTGTGTAGGATATGTGGAGGTCAGGTCAGAGGATGCCTTCTCTTCATTGTTTGTTAATATGTAGCCCAGGTTAGTTGGCACAGAAGCTCATAAACATCAGGAAATTCTCTGGTCCTTCATCTTGCTATAGCAGCACTAGGGGATATAGACATTTATGAATATACCTGGCTTTAGCTAGATATTTGAAAGTTTGGATATCCGACCTCACTTTTCATGCTTCCATCTCCCCAGCCAGAGAGAAGGGTTTTTTTTCTTTCTTTCTTTTAAATGGGATGAAGTGCAGAGGTTTGAAGATGCCACTGTTGTAGACTCAAAATTTATCAGTTACTATGGGGAGGTTATTAAGACCTTACTTTGAATTACCCTTAGAAGGTTGTCATGGTTTCCTGTAAGGCATTCCTAGTCTCAATCCTGTGAATAAAATTTGAAACATAGTAAGATATTTTAAAAACCTAAATGAATCATTAAAACTAATGAAAAATTTAAATCCTAACAACTAGTATCACTTAAGGATTTTTTGAGAAATTTCATATGCGTTGGTTTTTTTTCTTCTCCTTACCATAATCCTCTGAGGTCACAGGTAAATTAATTTCTGTGCAGAGAAGTTAGACTTGTTCTTCAAGGTCATGTAGCTTATAAACGGCAGGGTTGAGTCTAGAATAAGTCTCTTGAGTTTATTCAAATCTGCATGTATATGATGTAAAAAGTGCTATACTTTAAAGCACTTGTTTAAAGTGGATAGTGCAAGCATGGTGTGGTGGTGCATTCCTATGAAGCCATCAGTCAGAGTTGAAGGACCAAGAGTTGAGGCCAACTTGGGCTATACAGCGAGACTGTAGAAAAGGATCCACTACAAACAGAAGCCACCATCACCACCAGCAGCAAAAATGTGCGAAAGAAACATGAGCTAAATCAGATCTTCAGATCTTTAGTTTTATTTGGCATTTGTTATGTCGGCTCACACTTTAAAAAAAATAAATTAAAAAATTTAAAGTCGATAGAAATTTTTGGGACTGGAGAGAAGCTCAGTGGTTAAGAGCATTGGCTGCTCTTCCAGAGGTCCAGAGTTTAATCCCCAGCACCCACATGACAGCTCACAACTCTCTTTAACTTCAGTTCCAGGGAATCTGACACCCTCATACAGACATATGTGTAGACAAAACACCAATGCATAATAAAATAAAAATAAACAGACATTGAAAACTACTGATACTTTCTTACAGGGGTAGAACATGTGCTTCTGGAGGAAATCAGAAGATACTGCATTTCTCTTCCCTATGGTGCATGTAACTGGAGCAGGTTTGCCAGAATTTTGCTTGGGGTCTCCCACTTCCTAATGCTTTCTTCTAGACCCATGGCACTGTCTTATCTGGCCGTAGCTGTGATGATATGTTTCATATTTAATAAAAACCAGTCTGAAATATCAGACACCCACAGTCAATCCAGGAGCATCAGAGAGTGGTAATTTACACCTTTAATCCTAGTACAGGTAAAGATCAGGAGTGGAGACCTACACCTTTAATCCCAAATCTGAGTTTGAGGCCAGCTTGGTTTACAGAGGGAGTTCCAGGCTTCCAGGCAGGCATTGCTGGTGCCAGGCCTTTAATCCCATAACTCCAGAGACAGAGATCTTTCTGTGTTTCTGTGAGTTCAAGGCTAACTACCAAATAGTAGCAGCCCGTGCCTTTAATCTTAACCTGGATGTGAAACAACTGGGCCAAGAAAGTATTTAAGGCAGGCATAGAAAGACAGTAGAAGGCCACAAGGAGCGAGGTTGAGGAAGCTGGAAGACAGCTGCGTGAGATTTGACTGTGGTGTTTCCTCTCTGTGATTTTCCAGCCTTCCCCTGAGATCTGGCTCTGAGTTTCCTTTTACACAACAGAACTGCTGCAACAGGCAGCTGCAAGTGAGTTTATGGAACTTTCAGTTACAATCACTGTGCTTATTTAAACTTTATTGCTATGATGTACTTATTCGAAGTTTATTGTTACATTTCAGAACACTTAGTTTTCAGAATCAGTTTAAAAGTCACAAAGAAAAGCAGTGTCAATATAGCAGCACTCAGCACTCTGAATCATCAGGGCCAGTGTTACTGTCTCTCAGTGTCTGAAGAGGTCCTCAGCTTTATCTTTAAAACTTCCCACTATCCCACCGTCTTGGAATACGCCCATTGTTTACTCTGACTTGTGTGTTCCCTTGCCAATGCTCTCCTGGTCCCATATAAATGGCACTGTTCTATGGAAATTTCTCTTTGAATTTTTGTTTGTTTTTCGGTTGAAGTAACTCAATCAGGGCATCATACGCTGAGTCCTGTGAGGGGGGGTGGGGGACGACATCGAATCTAATGGAAGCAGAAAAGCCACCAAGGAGCTGATGAATGAAATCACCGGGGTAAGTCTTTCTCTCTGAACGGATGAGTATGAAAGCAAAGACCGGAAGACAAGCAGGATGTCTGTGGAAGAAAGGACACTGAGAAAGGGTGTAGGGATATTAAGGGGCAGAAAGGGATTTCTGGAAGCAGGGGTAAGTGCCTGCTGGGGAATTTGGAGAAGTCCACACCATTCAGTGTGGTCTAAGCATTTGGTGCAGAAAGAGGAAAGAACAGATGTGTTTGTCAAAAGATGACGAACAAGAGCAGGAGTCGCACACGTGGGGCATTTGATCCTAACCTAAGGGCTATGGGAAGTCGTGGACAGTACGCAGCAAAGGGAGTGCTCGTGAATTATAGTCACACTGTTGAAGACACTGAAATAGAATGAGGCAAGGCTAGAAGGTTCAAACAGAGATACAGGATACTGAGAACGCAGTGACCCTGGCGAGAGAGTGGGACATGGCTGAGAAAGGCTCACTGCAGAGCAGTGGCAGAAGAAGGCTGGCTGAATGGCTGGATGATGGGTCTATTCTACAGAGAGTGTGGAGGAGGAGGAGGCGCCATTCTGATTAGGAAGGACAGGGTTCTTCCCAAGCCTGCCCATTTCAAAATGGCAGATGCAGCTTAAGGGACTCATAGGTACCTTTGGGATGCTTATCTTAACTCCTAGCTGTCATCCTCAGGGCCCTCAGCAACTGAGTCACCCAAATTTGCTTTCAGACAGCTTTAAGCAAGGCATGAGCACTGAAGAAAGCTAGTGTGCAGCCCTGGGAACTCAGCAGCTCAGAAGACAGGAGCTATGTAAGCTCTACCTTTAATGTAGCACATTTTCCGTTCCCCACCCTCCGCCAAGGCATCATCTGCACACACAAATCAAAACCTTCTTAAGTCATGGAATACAAGAAATGAAAAATAAAAAAAAAAAAAAACCAAGCAAATAAAAAAAAAGTACTTCCTGGGCGCGGGGGGCGGGGGGGGGGTGAATGGAAATTTTTTTCTTCGTTTGTTTTTCAGGCACAAGAAAAGTGATCCTAATTTTTTTTTAAACCACAAACGCTTTTATTCTTTACAGCGATTTGGGGAAGAGTCACACACCTGGGATGTTGGTGATAGACATCGTTAGCACAGAAGCTAGCTTTGCCCCCCTACTTGATACCAAATGTCCTGCATATTGAGAAGCACAGTGGTCATGTATATACGAACAGATTCATATCAAATCGAAGCATTCATATTCACTTGAACTAAAGGGGAATTCAGCCTTAAGTGGTCCAACCTTTTTCCCCTTGAGGAAGAAATGCTACACTTACATTTTATTAGAAAAGTAGTTTTTGAATTACAGGAATTTGGAACTTCCTCTAGGACCTAAGTATCCTTTCTCCCTGAACATTGGGAGCCAACAAAGTGATGTAACTGTGAACCCAAGTTCATTGCTTGTGAATGGAAAAAGCTGATGACTCTAGAATAAGTTATCAGGGCAGGGAGAGAGATTTCATTTGTAAAGTTATCAAACCAGTCAAGATAGAGAGGTGGAGGCTGTTCCAACAGGACTATCACCAAGGGCTCTGGCATGCAGGTTACGAAGGAATCAGGAGGAGGCACCAGAGTAGTTATAAACCTTTGATGCTATGCTTCTGTACAGTGTGGGCTGCTGTTGTCTGTCGTCAGTGGAAAGTCTGGATTCTGTAAATCTGAAGAAAAGCTACTGATTAGAAAGATTTATGACTCATGCGTTTTTAGCTCCATTTCCCAGAAATGGTTAATTCTTCAGTGAATTGCTAACCATACAAAAGTCATCTTTCTCCTTGAAAATAGTGGAAGCATGTTAAGTGGCTTCAGTCAGAGGGATCATCTTTAGCAAAGTTAGTGGCAAATGAATAACTTTGCCACGTCGCTTCCACATGTAATGAAAACACTCAACTAAGATCAAGAGATGCTAAAGGGCTAATTTAGGACTTTACTTTAGGAGAACGTGACCAGTATTTTCTGGCCAGATGAACACAGGCCAGCATCAGTGCGTATGATGGTAAGGTAGAGCATGCGACCTAGAGTTCTACTGTGTTAGGCTTGACCTGGTTCCCCTATATTCCCTATTGGTCCTCTATGTGACCCTGGGTTAATTTCAGAATCCCACTCACTCTGTTCCTAGTCAATGACCTAGCAGTGTTAATGGAATCACTCTGGTAGAGTTGTTGGGAGACCTGAATGAATAAATGCATTAGAAACAGTCTAATAATACTCAAGCTTATCTTGAATCTTCCACAAAAAAATTATAGCCTGGCTCTAGAATTGGGGCACATTGGTGTTTAGGAGAGCACTCTATACTGGTGATGTAGGAGCTAGTTCTCTGGAGGCAGTAAGGGGAAAGGACCCACACAGAAAAGTGTGAGTTGCTTGCACATGCTGTAATGAGGAAGGGCTAAATATGTAGCAATCAAGGAAGACCGTAGCCATACCTTCATGACTGTGATAATTACATCTCTGCTACAATAAAGCTATAGGCTGATCTTGGAGATGTAGGACAAGGAGAACATGGTCTACTTAGCAGCCAGCAAGACACATGCATGTTTGAGCATGGCAACACTGTCTGAGCTGTGAGTCAAGGTCAGCACTGAACAAAGTGCAAGTCAGAGATGGGCAAGGTGGGATTCAACCATTGAACTGGGTAGATAGCACATGAACAGAGAGAGCATCAGCAACTCCTTGGACCAGGAGCACATGTATAGCGCATGTGATCTATTCATTGGCTTAGCAATTGGTGGCCCAGAGAATAGTTAAGTCTTATGTCAGTTACCTCAGACTTTGTCCAGCCTTTGTCATCACCCTATAAAGACCGAAGACAAGAAGGTTGAATGTCCTTGTCCCTTCTTGGAAACTCTTTCTACCCTTGGGAATTTCTCATACTTTTTTTGATTTCTCACGTTCTTCAGATTTTTATTTTCTTGTAATTTTCTGTAAGAAAGTTTGCTTCCACTTTGAATGCTCCCATGAATATCCCTGATCTTCACTGAACCACTCTCCTGGGTCCATCTACCTCTGTCTGGCCTGTATGTCCCTGAGAAAACACAACTGGGCGCTGGTCCCATGACTCTCATAAAACTCAGCATCAGTTGGCCCCACAGCTCAGTGGGATGTTTGTTGGAAATGCACAGCATCTGTAAGCTTACCAACAATGCCTCTTGATGCTGTTGGGGGTACTGTGGAGAGGGAGGGAAAAATTGGGGCAGCAAGTTCCCAGGGGTCATTAGCATCTTTCACACTCTGGTGAAGTGTAAGAGTCTCAGTAAAGATACCAAGGTCCAGCCCTGGCTCCTTAAGGAAGCTCTAGGGTCAGCTCCCCTCCCCACCCAACTTCTAATGTTAGTTTCTTTTCCAGTATCTAACTATGGTTCTGTAACTCCACACCCAAACCTGCTTTGGTTACTTTCAAATGACATCATCCTCTGTGCTAGAGGTCACTTCTGAGAGTCAAGGGTCAAGTACCTTAAGAAGCCCAGCCTAGATTCAACATTCTGGAAGTCAGATAGACCTCTGAGTGACAAGATCACAGGCCATGGCACGGGTGACAGAATCACTCATGAATGGTTCCTTCTGTTTGATTAAGATGGGGAACTTAGGACCTGGGCTCTTTAAATGCTAGCACAGATACTTACTACAGGACTTGAACCAGGTCAGGCACTTTACTTCTTTATGCTTTAATTTCTTTTATTTGCAAGATGGGAAAAATAATGACCTCTAATACACAGAGTGACTAATAGTCATAAGTAACTTAATACATATGATAATATGAATATATGTGCAAAAATCTATGTAAAATAATATAACTATAATATTAACTATATTCATAGTTTATTTTATAGATAGTAAATATATATTATTCTACATTGAAATGTGTGTGTGTGTGATGTGTATGTGTGTGTGGCGTGTGTATGTTTGTGGTATGTATGTGTGTGTGGTTTGTATTGTGTGTGTATGTGTACGTATGTGTATGGTGTGTATGTGTATGTGATGTGCATGTGTGTGTGGTATGTGTATGTGTGTGTGGTGTGTGTATGTATATGTGTCTGTGTATGTGTGTGTATGGTGTGGGTATGTACATGTGTGTATATGTATGGTGTATATGTGATGTATATGTGTGTGTGGTGTGGGTATGTATGTGTGTGTATGGTGTGGGTATGTATGTGTGTATAGTTTGTATGTGTGTATGTGTGGTGTGTGTATGTATGTATGTGTGTGTGTCTGTGTGGTTTACATGTGTGTGTATGTGTGTCTATGTGGTTTGCATGTGTGTGTGTGTGATTTGTGTGTATATGTGTAATTTGTGTGTGTGTGTGTGTGTGTGTGTGTGTGTGTGTGTGTGTGTGTGGGTATACGCCAGGGTATGCAAAGGCCAGAAAAGCACATTGGATGTTTTCCTTTATAATTCTTCTGCTGATGCCTGATACAGGGTCTCTCATAGGTCCTGAAGCTCACCATTTTGTCTAGGCTGGAAAGGAAGCTCTCGAGACCCACTTGTCTCTGTGCCACTGTGCTGTACTGGGGTCACAGATGTGGACAGCCACACCCAGGCCTGTATTGTTTGTTAAGGATTTGAACCCAAGTCCTCACATTTGACAGTAGATGCTCTCACACACGGAGTCACTGCCTCATTCCCTCTACATTTAAATTTTATGTGTATTCTAATTAAGATACATTTCACATAACATTTAGGTATCTGTAAATAAATTATTTGTATTATTGTTCTTGCTACTGTCTCCTTTATCTTTTTGCAGGGAATGAGACGTTCATCAGGCTTTTTAGCTTCCTGGCTTCGTCCTGTTCCTGTTCATGAAGACAGACTCCTGAAGCAGAGAGAGCAGGGGTTAAGTCGATTTAAATCTGACCCTATCATTTGTAAAACCATAATCTACAATGACCACCATGTAAATATTATTTCTCAGCTTCCTGGAATATTCCTCTTTCAGATGTTTTAAAATTCCAATTTCTTCAATAACTTCATTTATTTTCTGACCTACTTCAAAAGACTTTTTATCTCTGGAGCAAATAGCTAAAATGTGCTAAAATATGTCTTATTCGTCATGTGGATTAGGTCCCGAAGTCCCCAGCAGCTATTGATTCAGAGATATTTCTGAATGAATGGCTTATGAAAACAATCAAATTTGTGTCTCTAACCATAATGAGGGCAACATTTTCCTCCTGTCCCCATGACCAAGAACCTGTGAATTAAACATCTACCCTGCAGACAATCCACCCTACACAGAACTACCATCAATGACCCATGGAGTCGCTCGCTGTACAAATGACACATAAAGAGCTTTGAAAATAAGATTCATTCACTCATCCATTCACTCGCGTGGCACTGGGCACTTGTCATGCAGGAAGTGCTGTGTTGTTGTCTGTGTAGAACCTTTAACTGGATGATGGTAAATGTGACACTACAGCAACCTTCACAAACCCACTTCCTCTCCAGAAAATAGAAAACAACCGAGAACAGAGTTCACCACCACTTTTGAACACTGGAGCGGAGGATTTCAGATGCCCCCGGCAGACATGCGCTCATACTTCTGGTGTACCTTCTCCCTCTGCTTCCAAATCGGAGTTTTAACAGGTGAGTGACCCAGCCAAATTCCTTATAATTCAAGTGAACACTAAGGAAAACCTAAAGTATAAAAACCTGATAGAATGGATTTTTTTTAAAGCACAGACCATTTCAGAAGCACTTCTGCCCACAGCTCAGGGCTCCACGCCGCCCCTGTCAATGCAGATGGCATTAGGTTTGCGTTGCTTCTTTTGATACTGTGTTTTAACATGAAAAAGTATGTTTGAACAGGCCATTAAAATTTTAAATTACTTGCTCCGAGTTACCTATCAGTGGATAAAGTAGAAGACCACTGTTTTCAGAGGAAGATGAAAGGCAAGATAACGTGTATCAAAGAGGGAAGTTGAAATGGCCCTGGCATTTGGGCTGGGAACCGCTCTATGGTAGAGAATAAAGTGGATGAACTTCCGAAAGAAGAAATTTGACAATCTGACTTTAATCTTACCCGGATGGTTCTGTGTCTCCAATGCATAGCTGGCCATAGGGGTTTTTTCTTCCTTGTTTTATTTTTGAGACACAGACAAACCAATCCTGGCTGCTCTTACAAGATTTTTAGACACTAAATACAAGGTTCATCCTGAAATTTAAAAAGGCATGACTGAAAGCATCCACCGCTTTTGTGGATATTAAATAGTTCTGATGTCTTTGATTCTTTTTTGTGGGTGGCATTTATTAGACTGCACATGAACAGATTAAATGGGGCCATGTGTAGTATAAATTATTACACATTTTTTTTGCTGCTGCTTATTATATATACTTACATATTATTTTTTCTTTTTGTCTTCTTTAACTCTGGGTCCTGTTCTTGAAATTGGGAAAAATGAAACATTAGGTAGGGGGACACGCCTTGAATAGAAGTGAAATCACAGTATTCAGTGTTATAAGACCATCTGGAAATGCTTTTTTCTTTCTTTCTTTTCTTTTTTTTTCTTTTTAGTATTTTGTTTTATTTAAAAAGGTTTATTTTTCTCATACCCTCCACTGCTCCCCCTTCCTCCTCTCCTCCCCATTCCCCCTCAACCTCTCCCCTCCCCATCCCCCCATCTATTCCCCAGGAAGGGCAAGGAATCCCAAGGTGAGTCCGTTCAGACTCTCATATCCAGTTGAGGTAGGTCCGAGTCCCTCCCCCCAGTACCTAGGCTGAGTAAGGTGTTCCTCTGTAGGGAATGGGCTCCGAAAAGCCAGTTCATGCACCAGGAATAAACTCTGGTCCTACTGCAAGAGGCTCCACAAACTGCCCACACTATTCAACTGTCATCTACATTTGGAAGGTTTAGTTCCTTTCCATGAAGGTTCCTCAGTAATTATTTCAGAGTCAATGAGTTCCCAATAGCTCAGGTCAGCCATCTCTGTGGGTCTCCTCCTCATGATCCTGATCCTTTTGCTCATATAATCTCCCCCCCCCCAATTCAGCTGGACCAGGAGCTGGACCTGGTGCTTATCCATGGATCTCTGCATCTGCCTCTATCAGTTGCCGAATAAAGGCTCTATAATGACAATGAGGGCGGTCATTCATTTGATCATAGGGGAAGTCCTGTTTGGGTGCCCTCTCCACTATTTCTTGGAGTCCTAGTTGGAAATGTGTTTTTTGGTGGTACAATGAAATAGACATTACATGTAGACATTACTTTTCTCCCCCTCAAAAATGTCAAAACTAAAATTGGACTCATTCAACATTTGATCTCGTGCTATTTCCAAGTTACGCAAACGTTCTTCAGAGGAATGAGAAATGAGCAGAGGCATCCCTCATTGGTTTCCCTGGAATAAGTACCAGGAACAGCTCTGGGCAGCTTGCTTTTTCTTTTATGCCTTTTCTTTTTCTTTTCAAACCTCCTGAAATGTTTGACTGGATGAATGGTACCTATGGGAGACACGGCCATTCTTTTACTCATCTACTCATCTGTACATTCATGCAGCACGGGACACTTGCCATGCAGCAGGTGCTGTTTTAGCTGTTATCTGAACAATGGTGAGCAAAGCCAGGTATGCCCACTCTGCTGAGACTAGCTTCACACTAGTGAAAGAGATGTCAATCAAATAACCCTATAGACTGATGACAAGTATAGGCAAAACTCATTTTTAGGAGCGTGTACCAAGGAGTCAGATCAGGCAGGAAGGGTATATATGTAGCTGGAGCCACACAGACTTTTCTGTGGTGATAGCACTTGAGTTGAAACTGGAAGGGTGGATAGGAATCAGTGGGGAGATCAGTGTCAAGGTAGAAAGGAAAACTCCGTAGAAAGTCAATACCAAGTATTCGTAGTGTTCAAAAAAAGGTCAGAGGGTTGGACCAGGGTGGATGGAACTGAGTGCAGGAGGAAGAAGTTAGGATGATGCAAGATTAGACTGAGAAAGAGGGAGTCAGGGGCCAGACTACTCAGACCACAGGACCATGCTAAAGATTTAGGCTTTTCCTCTAAGAAAATCTATACACGTTATTGCATAGTTTGTTTGTACTTCAAATGTTTTCTGTATACCAGAGCCATTTGGGCTGTTATGGTGATGATGTCACCCTCAAAAGAATTGCAGGAGCAGGTGTTGCTGTTTCTGCAGGAGGGCAGTGCCAGCCACAGGATTATCACAATATAAAGCTAAGCTGATCAATAAATTCTTTAGGAATAGTCACCTGAGGAATAATTAGTCTTAATCCAAAGGAATAAAATCAATGTTAGTTATTTTTATCACATGGAAAAATGTATTATTTTAGACCATTTTCCAACAACAGGTATCAAAACAGCAGAGGCATAAGCAGCTAAAAAGTGACAATAAACACACCAACAATAATCATATTCAAAGAGCCCTCGCCTACATATATCCAGGAACCCCGATTTTCACAGCTAGAAACTCAGAACCAAACTCTAGTGAACTGTGGGACTCACCGGTCCTCCGTACTACTTTTAATGTTTCCATCTCTGGGCTTTCCCATGCCACTGTGAGGTAGGGATTCTAAGCCTCAGCAGTGCTGAGAAAGACTCACAAGCTAGGGAAGGCTAAGTGACTTGTCACGTAGTAATCAGTGGCAGAACCAGCATTGTTAGAATCCCAATGTGCCCAGCTCTGTTGAAGCAGGAGAAAAATTGGTCATTTAGTTGGTGACGTAAGAAGACTGGGAGTCTTGGACATTTTCAGTCTTCATTGGATCTTGATGTAAAATTTAAGAAAGTCTTACTCTTTTCATGGTCCTGGGATAGTAGCAGGTTCTTCCTTACAGAAGAATCTGCAGAGAGAAAGTACACAAGAGCTTCTTCCCAGGCAATGGGGACATTGTGGGTGATGTGCTGAATTATGGCTTTAGAAAGACTGCTTTGAAAGCCCCACGAAGAAGGCACCCAGTGGAAATGATTGCGGGGGGGGGGGGCATTTAATGAATACATGTCTTGTGAAGTATCCTCTCAGAAGGGGGGGGGACCCAGGCCCACTTTATCTAAAAGTGACGGAAGGACCATTTTAGAATCCCACCATCTTGGGAGAAACAAATCTTTGGGGTTTTTAGCCCCGATCCTTCTCTCCACAGAACTCAGAGAGGTCTGGGAAATGGACTGACCTCTGGGTTCCTTCCTTCCAGCATCTGTTTAGTGCAATGTTGAATTAAAAAAAAAAAAAAAAAAAAAAAAGCTCTGCATTGGTAAACTTTTATTTGGATGGATGAATTGAATCATTCTCAGCATGATAAGCCTTAGTTTATGTATTTACTTCTTATTTTCCTGAATTATTGGATCTTACCATTTCTCTTTTATGTTTTGTTGAAATAGTGACTTTTTTTTAAAAAGTATTCTTTGCTTCTGGTGAATTTGGAAGGTTGATGATTTTTTTTAAAAAATTATTTTTTGTTTAATGTGATTGGATGCTCTGCTTGCACTTATGTCTGTGTGCCATATTCATGCCCGGTGCCCAGGGAGGCAGAAGAAGGTGTCAGACTCCTAGAAGGAGAGTTAGAAATGGCTGTGAACCACCAGGAGGGTGCTGAGAATTACACCCTGATGGTCTGAAAGAGCATCACATGCTCTTAATCATCGAGTCATATCTCCAACCCTTGATGATACTACTTAATCTATCAAATCATTATGTTCAGAGGATCACAATCTAATAATTAGTTAAATTCATGCACTGCTGGGAATTGAGTCCGGGATCTTATGCCTGCTAAGCAAGTATTCTGCAACTGAGCTTCATCTCCAGTCTTATTTAGAAATGAGCAGAAGTATGCCCTTGCCTGCAATGCCTAATGTCATCCTTGCCATACGGGCATGACAACCTTGAACTTCCCTCATCTTCCCACTCTCCTGTCGGCTCCATCGTTGGCCTGTGCATAGGTTTTGCTTAACTAGTGCCAAGTGGATCATGCCATGCTCTGTCTTGACGGTCTTCCTTTCCTGTCCTTCTATCCTTCCTTTACCCTGCTGTCCCAGAGCTGATCTTCAGTGACAGCATCAGTGTGGATGCTGCTCCTGTCACAAGACAGGAGAAGTGTTCTGTCAGTGCCCTGAGACTGTCCATTAGTCCCAGAACAGCGGACGATGCCCCCTTTCCCCTCTAGGGTGACTGGTATCTTTCCTGTAATTGGGAGTTCCGGACTGCAGGTCTCTTTTCTCTGGAGATATTCATCCACTCTCGTGGCCTTCTGGGTTGTGGTGAAGTGCTTCATGTTAGTCTGTGTCTTGTTTTTTTTATTATTATTTTAAAATAGAAAATCTCGTTTAGACTTTAGAAAAAATAATTTTGAGATGAGGTCTCATGCAATATACACTGGCTTTGAACTTCTGATTCTCTTTCCATCACCTTCCAAGTACTGGGGTTACAGTTATGTGCCAACACGGGTTTATGTGGCTGGAGACTAAACCCAGGGCTTCCTCTATGCCAGACTCCACCAATTGACAAACTGCCTTCTAGAATTTTGTGATATTGAAAGCTGTTCATTTTAGTATTGGAATTCATTCAAAAACTCCATGCTCATATGACTTTCTCATGTATGTCCCCAAACCTTGTATAGAACCAGATACTTCTGTTCTATTTGTGAATTAAACTTTATTTTTTTTTATTTTAGATGTTATTTTCTTCTAGTGTTTGATCACACTTTTCCTCTCTGCCTACTTCACCCCATCTCTTTCTAGAAATCTCTATTATTCTCATGTAAAAACTTTTCTCACCAAAGTGAACAAAATTGCTTTCATTTTTGTACTTATTAGCTACAGATGTAGTAGACCATTAGACATTCTAAGTTTACTAGTATTTTCCTAGTAATCTGTAGGCACACAGGGAAAAAAACCCCCAACTCTTGTCTTAGCTTTGCTCATAAAACTGTAACATTCATTACTTATGTAAAATGTTCATGCATGTTATAGATAGTAAACTGAAAAACACCCCCATTTATGCTACTTCTCTATTCCAACATCATTCAGTTAGAAATGTAAAGTGAATTACTGTGATTCCCAATTTAAAAAACATATTTAAGACTCATTGTCAAATTTTCTATGTAAGTGATGACTCTGTGCTGTTATTTTTCTAACAAACTAAGTCTGTCATTGGTGGTTTCTCCAGTTATTCTGATAAAAAACTTTAAATTTTATAAAAATTTAAAATTATGTTTTGAAAGTGGAACATAAGTATGTACAAACCATACAATATAAATTGAAGTGTCTAGTCAGACCATAGTTTGTTTTTACTAATTTGGACACTAAATTTGTCTGAAACAGACAATGATGTGTAAATTTAAAGAGAGAGTCAGAAGTTGGGTACTGAGGTGCTCATGACTACTTTGTTCAAGGCAAAGTGGAAAAGAGATGAGCTGTGGCTAAGCAGAGTGATGGATTCAAGAGTTGGTGTGCACTTGACTTTTGGTGCTGAAGAATCATGTTGAGTCATGCTGTTATGAGCAAAGCACCTCCCACAAGCAATTAAAGGTTCTTTACAGGTGATGGTCTTTGCATTTGAGAAATCAGATATAAATAGCTGTGTTTATGCTTTTGGAGAATCCATTGATGCAACAGTAGCAACATCTCCTCCACTCTAAATCATTTTGTACCATCTAAGACTAAAGCAAAAATTCCATAGAAATGTTTGTCTTCAGTTTTTTAATTACAATGGGAATTTCACACACACATAAACACACACACACACACACACACACACGTGTGCATGTATATACACATGTGTGCAATGCTCTCTCTCACACACATGCACACACACATGCACACACATGTGTGCACACATGCACATGAGCTTGCACACACATATATGAATCCATTTTCCTATAGGAAGATAGGTTGCTAAGTAATCGTGAGAAATTTAGACTCTGATGTCAAGAAACCTGATTTTTTTTCAAGTTCAAATACACAAGGCAGCTTAATACTCAGTGGTCGATAAATAAATAGCTAGGTAAATAACATTAAACACATGTAATTGCATATTTGAGAAATAATCTTACTTGTTTTTGTGTTTAATAACCCTTCAGTCATAGAACATATACGTGGCACCATTATGAGTATTGAGTAATTGTAATACTAATACATACACCTTAAGGGAAAAAATAATAAAGAGAATTTCTACTTTTAATTTAATGTTTCTTTTCCCATAGCAAACAATTTCAGATGCTATAGTTCCGTTTCTGTAAAGTGAGGGTGTTGGGATAGAGTATCATATTGGGGGGCATTCAGTGAGTGGACTCTGAAGTCATAATGTCCACATTCTATTTATGACTCTAATACTTACTGCTGGCTTTATCGCCTTAGATAAAGGCTATTGAATATGGCCATTCAAGACTTAGTTCCTTCAGCTTCAAACCAGAGATTAAGAAAAGGTGGTCTGACTTTCAAGCTAGCTTTAAAAAACATATGATATATTTTTACATAATGCATTTAACAATGTACTTTTTACCCAGTTAATACAATGGAAGTCACAGACAATTATTGGGGTTCAAAAAATTGGGTGGGCATGAATTAGTTTGAGCCTTTGTCTTTGCAACAGGATGTAAGTGTTCCCCAATCTCCAGAAAATACCTCTTTCTTCTCTTGTTTTCTCTTCTTAGCCCATGCTGAGGGCACCTGCCAATATCATGTTGAACCTCCATGGTCTTATGATCATTTGTTTTAAAAGTATGATTAAGTTTCTCCTGTGTCCCAAGTCCCAGGAACTATCCAACTCTTATCCTTATAGACTTCATGGTTAAGTGAGGAATTAAGACAAGAACGATTAGGATCTAATCATGCATGTGATAGAAATATATCAACTAAATAAAGTGTTGCTGAGAACATAAGGTCAGGAGTCTTTAGACATCCCAGAAGGACCCAAAGAGTGGACTTAGAGCTGTTCTTAAAGAGTCACAGGGTATTTCTAGTGGATAAATGGCTGCTTAGATTCCATCTTGTGGAAACAGAAAGGAATGGCCCACAATTTCAGTGTGGCTGGAGCAGATGGTCTATGGGATCATGGAAGCTTTCATATTATGCCTAGGAGATTGGGTTTTGCCTTACAAACAACAGGGGACTAATGAAGACTTTTAAGCTGGGGAATGAAGTGTTCTTTAGAAACACAATTTTAGAGGCAGATGGAGAGACAGGAGAACAGAATGTTGTGATGGGGTGGGGACAGCCAAGAAGATGCTTCCAGAGATGGAAGAAGGTGTGAATAAGGTCTGGATTGGCAATGGGAATGGAAAGACTAAGCCAACTGAACTTGATGACTGATTGGATGAAGAGAGTTGGGCAATAGAAAAGGTGATGATGACTCTGAGTGTCCTGGGACTGGCCAGTGATTCTCTAAGGAGAATACATTGGGTTTAGTGAGTGAATGGGTTCAGCTTGGACATCTCTACCTCATGAACTGATTGTATCCAGAGAGAGATGCTAAGAGGAATTGGAAATTGTTCTTGGGGGAGGTGCTGAGATGAAGATAAACACCAATGTAAATGTCCTGTGTGTGAACCTAAAGCACTGTGTAGCAACTGAGAAGTGGGAAGCAATATATGCACTCTCGAATCTCTCCGACACTCTCTCCTCCTCTTGGTGGAATAGAGGCAATCTCATTTAATCTCATGTGATTTCCACCCTATGATAATTTCAAATCAGTGGCAGTGAAATCACGAACAGAGTAGTTTATTTGCAAATTAATTATGTTGTGAATATTGATTCCAAGTTTTATAGCACCTTTGGGGGTTTTCCATTTTCACAAAGAAAATAACTTTTAACTAGAGAAAAACGGATCTTTCATTTGTATTATACACGCTTAGACAACCAAGGGTTGCCTTTGCCCCTTTCAGAATTCCTTGGAGAGTAAAAATAGCTTGTGTATTGTGTGTGAAGGTGTGTGCTTGTGTGTGTGTGTGTGTGTGTGTGTGTGAGAGAGAGAGAGAGAGAGAGAGAGAGAGAGAGAGAGAGAGAGAGAGAGAGAGAGAGAGAGAGAGAGAGAGAGAGAGTTTTGGTTTGGTGGTTTGTCTTCACTTTCCTTCACGTTTTCTATTTTTTTTTTAAAGATGGGATAGGGTTTATTTTTCCCACCCACTCTACCATCCTACTGTGGAACTCACTCACTCTTATTAGGTTTTGGGATGTTTCCAAATTATAATGTAAGTGTAGGCATGATGCACAGATCAGGATCTACTAGCCAGGACTCTAAGAGTGTTAGCTAGTTGATGCATAAGAAATGACACTGTTTTTTATTAAAGATGAGAGTGATAGGAAGCACATTTTGAAAACAATGCTAAAAATATATGAGTGAAATATCAAATGTAACAAGACAAGCATTTTATCTTTGATAATTGCCTCTTGTGTTCTCCTGTGTCTTGTACTCACCTGAGCCAACTAAGGCTTATCATTGTTTGATGACAGAAAATATGTTTAATAAGCATTATCAATAATTGCAAACTCAGGAGATGTTATCTCTCACTCTGAGGACTTTGTAGAGGTTTGTGGTTAAAAGTCTGAGTTAAAAGAGCTTTTAAAATCAAATTGCTAGTCTGTTTTACATCCGTTGCACTGTGTGGGGTCTCTGCATGTCTCTTTAAAGCTTTTCTCAACCAGAGCTGATACAACTGTTTACAGAGTCCTAGCTGGGTAGGTCCTAGGCAAACCATCTGAGATATAGAAATAAAATAGTTTGGCTATCAAAAGAATCGATTTGCAAGCAGAATCTTCTGAGCTGTCATGAATTCTTTAGGGGAAAAGACTTTCTTTGCCTCCCTTTTTCTTCTCCTTCCCCGCCTCCTTTGCTCAGCTCCTTATACTCATTGTTTGCTCGTTGATACTTCTGTATGGAAAGCGTGGCTGGAACTCACAATATACCCCAGGATGGCCTTGATCTTACGGCAGCCTTTCTCCTTGGGCCACTTAAGTGTTGGGATTATAGTGAAAGACCCCTGGGGGTTCGGGACCCCCGAAACGGACCTTACTTTAGGAGGAGACCCCATGGCCCAAGGAGGACTGAGCCACAGATCAGCTACAAACAGCACGAGGTTTATTGAATAGCGCAGGACCTGCGGGCTACCTTGGCACGGCTGGCGCGCCCAACCCTCTGTTCAGGGCCTTTTTATAGGGTTAGGGAAGCAAAAGCGTGCGTACAGAAGCAGAAGTTACAAGGTTTTCATTGGCTGGTTTGAATAAAATCACCCGTTGAGGAGTGAGGGCCCCCAGGTTGCCATCTGGCCTGACCAAATGACCTGGTTATCACCCGCCCCCAGGCCTGCTGTTTGTTCTTTTGTTCCTTATCTCTTTCTGGAATTCCTCCCCTGATCCGGCTGGGCCTGATCACTTAGCTAAGTAACTGCTTCCCCTCCCTTCCCCCTCTGCCCAGCTGAATCCTTGGGGACTGTTCCTGACCACGGCTCCTGACCACATTCTTGACCACATTCCTTTGTCTCTACCCTAGGCACCTGGTCTTAGTCTTAACTGCAGTTCTTCTTTTATCAGTGAAGCTAATCTTTATTGTCCTGTTAATATGTCTTAGGCGAGTTTGCTTACTGTCCTTGCCACATGCTGTTGCTAGCACTACTTCTTGGGTAAGAGAAATTTGCTAAAACAAGCAAAAGGGAGGGGGCCTTACAATAGGTATGCTCTGTCATGTTGACTCCAGAGATTTTAACAGTCCCTAGAAAAAAAGAGACTCAAATAGTCTTATCTTTAAAAGAGTTGAAAATATAAAAACTCACATAGTACAAAAACTCGGATTTTATTTTTGAAAACGGTCTATTTGTAGCAATAGTTATAACTGGTATAAATGGTATAATAAATATAACAACTATTATTTTAAAAAATCACAACAGCAGGTAACAGATTTGGGTCTGGTGTGAAGAATATGCCCTATAAAAGATAGCGCTCTGTGTGATTCAGAAACTATACCACCTGCTTTCTACAGTGAGTATCATCTAGTATCAGCAGAAGATAAATAGATATGGATATCTAAGCAAGTGTTAAACTTAACACTTCAGTTTTAAGACATCACCAGGATATAAACAAGCACATTCTCTTTTTAAATTAGTGTTGAAATGTGTATGATTGATGTTTGTATTAAAAATCACTGATATGTGGTGTTTACTGACATTTGGGTGGATTAGCACAATAGTTGCTCTAGGGCCTCATGGCCTGTGCACACACAAGTTGAACTATTACATACTTAAAGATATTTAAAGAATTAGTCAGAATTAAGCTGGTCTGCCCCCCCCCCCCCCCAGTAATCACGAAAGGGCCAAGAAAAACAGGTTACCTAAGCAAAACTTTTGAACCTGATATGTGTCTACAGACAAAGAGCTTTTTTTCTTTAGATGATCATCTAGTCATGTGACATGTCATCTTGTGAAAATATGTTTCTAGTTCCTGATTAACTTGATGTGTACAAATGTAAGGTAAGATATAAATATGAATACCTACATCCATGTGAGTAAATTTTAATCATAATTTACTATTTATCAGGTGCTGCTATAGAATTTTCCAGTTGTGGTCAGTTATAGAGGAGAGGCTGGGCATAAGAGGGACAGAGTGACAGCCCAAAGTTAGGGAGCTTTGCATAGAAAGTGAGGGAGGGCTAAGGAGGGAGGGAGGAGGGGAGAGAGAATTGTAATTTCGACCAACTGTGATTAAAATTGGAGTAGAAAGATTTGATTGACCATAGGAGCAAACAGCAAAGCTTTCTTCTTGTTGACATACTTTCAGCAGTAGCCTTGAAAGACTTGGCTCTTAGCAACCACTTTCCTGCTTCCCATTGATTGCTCTTTCATGAACTCAGGAAGTTGTGTGACCGAAGGAAGAAAATTTAATATGCCTGAGCCTTTGTCTATACCCACCACGCATAGTAGACATGTTGCTTGGTGGGTAAGTCCATCATGTCTGACTATATGAATGTGTGTATGTGCTTCTGGGAAGTGGATAAAATTACAAGAAACGAAGAGTGTGGGATGAGAGGTTTGTAGGATGCTCAAGACATAGACAAACAATGTATATAATAATGTATTGGACATTGAGATGATACGGGAAGAATGTGATGAACACAGTAAAATGAATAGCAGAGGTCACATTTTGGAGGAAGGCTTTTGTGTTACTTGGTATATAAAGAAAACATAAACGTGAGAGAAATCAACAAAGAGATGAGTGAGGTGGGTACTCAACCACTTCTGTGGCTTTGATAACCCACCAGCCAAAACAGATTCTGGATATATACACTATTGCTATTATGCCAGTAATCCAGGTTGAGAATTAGACATGGAGATAAGAGTATCCAAAGAGGAAGGATTTTGGCTTCTTCTGCAATTGTAAGATATAGGTATGTTCACATTTTCCTGTCCATTTGTCCACCAAATGCTTTTCATTGCTGTAAGGGATTCTCTTGCTGGTCTTTCTGTCTCTCTCCCCTACTGTGTGTGTGTGTTTGAGCTTGTGCACATGTGCATGCACATATGTTGAAGCTGGAGATTAATGACAAGCACCTTGCTCTAATGCTCTTCACTTTAGTTTTTGAGGCAGGGTCTCTCACTGAACAAGAAGTCACTGATTTGTCTTGATTGGCTATATTTGGCAGGGTCTCTCACTGAACAAGAAGTCACTGATTTGTCTTGATTGGCTATATTTGGTTAGTCCATGAGCTCCAAGAATGTCTTCCTTCACACTACCTTCCAGTGCTGGGCTTATAGACAAAGGCTGGCCTATCACTTTTGTTTACAGGTGCCAGGGTTCTGAACTCACATCCTCATACTTACATGGCAAACTCTTAACAGACTGATCTGTCTACCCAGACCAAATTGCTCTGCTCGCTCTTGTATTATCATACCAAATTCATCTAGAGGCTAAGAAGAATTTGCGATTTGGTACTTAGCACATCTGTTCTTTTGGTACAAAGTAATTTTGAGGTAAATATTTAACTACTATGGTTACAAATATTCAAACTGCAGGTTTACAGTTGCCAAATGCCTTTTCCTAGACTGAAAGCTTAAAACTTAAAACATAGGAAATGTAGAAACATGAGTCAGCCTTCTTATTACCATGTTCAGGGATGAAAGGGGAGTCAGGACATGTTTAAGAATGATCATTGAAATGAATATTTATGAATGCCTGATAGATGACACACTAGAGGCTCCTGTTGATTTGAATGATACACAACTTAGTTCTGCATGAAAGAAAAACTAAACTTTCCTAGTAATCCCACGTACTTCTGTAGGCAAGAAAGATAGTCTCACTCCCTTTAACATTTTCCTGACTCCTTGTAATACTCTTTTTAAAGACAAGGTTAGGGAGAACATGCTATCTTTTACAGGACCTACCTAACAGCAAGGTTGTGTCTCTCTTGGGTGCCTGTGGTCTCTTCTGCATATGGTTACCCCACAGAGAGTAAGTATTGGAAAGACACTTCCCCTCTCTCTGTGTGTATGTGTGCTAGGAGTGCATGAGAACATGTGTGTGTGTGTGTGTGTGTGTGTGTGTGTGTGTGTGTGTGTGCATCTGTAGAGACCAGGTGTCAGTGTGAGCATACGGGATATGTGGGTCCATACGTGCGCATGCGTATGTAGAGGCCAGATGTCAACATCCAGTGACTCCTTATTCATTTCTTACTTTGGTTTGGAGACAGGGTCTCTGGGTGGACCTGAGCTCACCTTTGTGGCCAGTAAGCCCTTGGACCTTGCCTGTTTTCATCCTGCAGCACTGTGGTAACAGATACCAAGCTTTTAATGTCCAGACCCAAGTCTTCATGCTATGTAATAAGCATTTTACTATCTGAGAATCTCCCCATGGGAAAAACTCTTTAAAGACATTGTTTTCACTTCTTATTCTACAGAAAGAAGTCCATATGGTTAGGCTAGGCAGAGACCCATGTGCCGGTCATAGGACGGAACCAGGATTTGCTCTTGAATTCTTGAGTATCATTGCTTGGCACTTCCATAGTTATTTTCCACCTCATACTAGCTTGTGGGTCATGGAATAGGCAAAGAACAGGAAATTGTTGGTGCACAAGCTTTTTATATTATGTGTGTATTTAGTAGCTTAGTTTTGCCCAGGATCTCTCTATGGTTTGCTTGTTGCCATTCTAAAGTCTCCTGGAAATTTTCTCTGCACAATACTAAAGGAACTGAGAAGCAGCCCATTGATCTTATCTTCTGCAGCAGATGCAAAGCATCGCTCTCACAGACAGACAGTCCTCAAGCAGAACCCCCTTCACTTGACACCAACGCCTTTGCCTTTAACCTCCACTTTTCTCTGCATTAAGAAGTAAAAGCAGCATTATTTTCCTTCTGCATGTTTTCAGACTTCTAAGTTGTAAGACAAAACATCCATAGAGAGACGCGAAGAAACAATAAAGGAATGCTTTGAATGAATAATAATCGCACAGACTACCTTATCCTCAAAATTACAAGCCAAGAACAAAACACTGTTAGCACACAGACATTTTTCTGCTTTCTATGTTCTTACCTGATTCAAACTCACTTCTCCCTTCAGGGAAAAGCATTAGGTGCATTCTGTGACATTCATTTGGGTTATATGTCACACCTATGCTCTCTTAGTAATTATGCAAGGACTCACTTGTGGGCGTTTACTTATCAAAAGCTGCACATGGCTCCATTACCTTCTTGTTGTGTTCTGGGTGGATGGGTGGCTTTTTTTGGCATGCAGAAGATGTGATTTCTAATTTGGCTGTATGTATAGTCTGTATAGCTGATGCTGGAACATCATTGGTCAGTCTTAATGATTGGTTTGCTTTGTCAGCGCCTTCCCCAAGCTTGTTTTAGACGGTTTCTAGACGGCTGTGTGTCTAGCTGTTTATACTGAAAAAATACTTATTTATGACTTGAGATTCTTGAATCTGTGCATTCTACCTTATTCTGGATAGTCTGTTTGCCTTTTAGTCCATTAATTCTCTTCATAGCTCTGCCTAAAATACCTTTAAACCTACTTGCTGAGTTTTCTTTTTCTTAAATCGGTTAGAGAAGTTTTGCAAGTATTATTTCTTTTTCAAGTTAGTTGCCTTAAATTTTTTCTTTACCCTGAGTATATTATTGAAAGTTTGTCTTTCATTTTTTCTAAATGTAATGAGCACAACTGTTTCTTTTTTGAGGGGTGTCTGATAATTCGAAGGCACGTGATGCACCTATAGTCTGTATTATCTGTAACTTCTGTTGTTCTTGTCATCTTGTACTTCATCCTTTTCTACTGTATTTATTATATTTTAAAGCACTATTTGTAAAGTTGATTCTACATCTAGGATATACATCTTTTCTACCTCAGCTGCATTTTTACTTTTAAAGTGTAGGATAATGGCAGTCCAAGATTCCGAAAATCCAAGGACTGAGAATTTTCTGAACTACATTGGACACGAGGGTTAGTTCACTTAGGCTTTCCTTTACTCCAAAAATAATTCTAACATTCTTTGGAAATTAGCTTATTGAAGAAACATCTTCCAGCTTTCTAGCTCTGCAGATTCTGAGAGATAAAGCATAAAAACAGAAATGTGAATGTGAGGAAACAATCAATGTTCTCAGAGCGAGAACGCCTCTGAAGTTCTACCCATGCCCCTGGTTCTGGCCGTCGTTCTAAGTTTGACCTGCATCCTCTTCAGATCAGTTATTTAATTCCTGCAGTACGTCTTTTGTCCACTATTTCCTGTTGTTTTGCTGTTGGATAAGGGATATTGGCATAATTGGAAGCTGGAAATTTGTGTTTATATTTTGCAATCCAACCTCTAATCTGAGGATGTTTTGTGGAAATATGAGAGGTGTTCACTAAGAGCTAGAGACACTAAAATAAATAAATAAACAACATAAAATGACTGTGATGAAGCATGAAAAGAGTTAAGGCACCAGCTGTAGAGAGGGATGTGGAAAATGGATCATCGTGTACGATGCCAATGTTGATATAGACTGGAACCCTTCTTTAAGGAGATAATATGGCAAGAAGAAACGCCATGGTGCTTGCAGAAAATCAGGTTGCTGAAAATAATCCTGGTGTTACCTTAGTGCTTAGTTTTAATAAATCAGCAAAGAGTAACGTAAAAGGCCCATTACATATTATGTTAAACATATAAAAACTGAACATTATGATAGGACATTGTATGACCATAGCACAAAGCATGAAATATCATGTTTGCTCCGTAAAATTATACCACTAAAAAGTCCAAGTCAAAAATGTAGAAATGCTTCTTGTTTTACTAGGGATTGGATATTTTTTAAAATTATTTTATACTTGCTTGACTTTCTTTTAAAAAAGAGATTTCGCAGCTTAAATTAAAGCTTTCATTTTTCCAAACGCTTTTAGTATAAAACTTTTCATTAAGAATGGCATCATAAAAAATGAAATAAACAGAAGAATACCTTGAGCCTAGAAGCCAGGAGTTCACGATCTGCAACCAAGCTAAAAACTATTTCGGTCTCTTCCTCCTGTGGTCTCCATGTAGCTCACAAAAACAACTCTGGTTCCGGTGATCTTAAAAAGGGAAGAAGTGAGCAAAGACCTGGGGCCTCACCTGTCATTGGGCTGATTTGATTCTTGTGAATAGGTTCATAGAAGACTATTACTATTTGAACATAATTGATGTGCTCCTTAACTTTTCAGATGGAAGATGTACTGCTATTTATATATAATCGTTTAATTTTAGCTTCAGTAAATTTATACACTTTTAAAAGTTTTTTTTTTCCATAACATCTTTCTGTGAGTCTTTTGTTTTGTTCAGCTAAAGGAAAATCACACTTTAATTTTAGTTTTAAAACTCACTTTTCCAAGGAGACATTTTCTGATTCTCCCGTGGCTGTTGTAATATACCACCAAACCCTGTCACGTTTTCCATGCTAGCACTGTGTTCCTAGAACAAATTATAGAACCACTCAGTTCTCTGTTTATCATCTGGCCCCCAGTGTGGAACCTGTAAAAGCACACAGACCTTCACTGTTTGAGCCATAGTATGCAAACGTGTAACTTGATACATAACATTTTATAGGCTATTACCTAAAAAGTTCGTTTGTAGTATATAGTTTTGCCCTGTCACATTTTGGTTTTGTTTGCTTGGCTCTGAAATCTCTCATTTTGGTATAAATAGAGGTGACTTTATGAGAAGGTATCTCATTCCCACTTAAATATAATTATTAGGAAACGTATTCACACAACAACACACACAACTTCTTTCCCCTTTTTTTTTTTGATCCAGGAGAAATCAGTGACTCCGCCAAGCATAAGATGTTTTCATTTCACAATGGAGGTATGCAGATTTCTTGTGAATACCCCGAGACCGTCCGACAGCTAAAATTGCAGTTATTGAAAGGTAGAGAAGTCCTCTGTGATTTCACCAAGACCAACGGAGATGAAAACGAGGTGTCCATCCAGAATTCAAAGCTCTGTCCATATCAGTTGTCTAACAACAGTGTCTCCTTCTTCCTAAACAACCTGTACAGTTCTCAGGGCAGCTACTACTCCTGTAGCCTGTCAATTTTTGACCCACCTCCTTTTCAAGAAAAGATCCTTAGTGAATATTTGCATATTTACGGTAAGACATTGGTTGGGGTTTAAGAGAATATGCACATTTCGGAGGCTATTCTTAGGAATGGAAACAAATAAGTATCTTTTGTGTTAACCATCTTCAAGTGTAGATGGAAACATAATCTTAGATGAAATATGAGAGGGATGCTGTGTTGTTAATATTAAGTTGATATTTATCTGGAGTAAGTAATTCAGTTACATTCATTGTGGAGTTAGAATTAGGACTTAATCTTTCAAACACCCAAATCATGGCTCAGTGGCTATGATCTCTACTCACTTAAGGTAAAAAGCAATTTGGAGAATGAGAATAAATGGTTTGAAAATCAGTTTTATACCATGTATTTTCCTACTTACTCTCGTGAATTCTGCAGATGGAAAGTCTCCATCACATTTGTAAACATTTTAACATAGTCTTTCGAGTTTGAATTTTGGCGTCTTTGCTGTAATGTGGAGGTGATGTTAGTTGTCACATACTGGATTGCATCATTGTAGATAAGAAAAGCCTCCTTTGATTAAAAAGCTTCTTTGCAATTTATGGAAGCATTATCTCTATGCAGCATTGAAGGAGGACACGTGTTTCTGGGTCTTTCATCTATGTATCTTTTCCTCTCTCCAACTAAGAATCACAGTTTTGCTGCCAGCTGAAGATCTGGTTGCCCATAGCATGTGCAGCTTTTGTGGTGGCATGCATTTTTGGATGCATACTTAGCTTCTGGTTTGCAAAAAAGGTAAGTGATTTCTATTTTTTCTTATACTCTCTTTTCTGGGTATTTATTCGTCAATGTCTAATGCTCAGAGTAACTTGAGCAAAAAGGAGACGATTCCTTTTCGCTAATCTACACATTAGTTAAACTAATGGCTCGGGACAGAGATTATCTGTTTGGTTTTTAATAGCTTACTTTATTCCCAAAAGAACTTGGAGGCTTACAGACATATGCTATTATTTACTATTTTTTCATAAAAAAGATAGAAAATTGGAGCTCACCAAAGATAAAGGTTAGGAAGGAGATTAAAATTTAACAAGAGACAGATACTTTTGATTTTTAGAAATTGTTACATGTTGGATTAATATTGAATATAAGCTTTCTAAGAGTCAAGACAAAGCTGAAACAATTAGTGGTTAAGTTTCTCTTAATTGGCAAATTGAAACAGTGAGATTATCTTACTACACACCAATAGCAGCTAAGCAGGAAACTTATATGTTACATCGCCAGACTCCTTGTTTTTAAGGAAAACATCTGAAAAGTTATTCACGACCGTATAATAGGGATGATAAAATATCTCTTTTTGTTGTGGAACATTCTTTTTAACTGTCCACACAGCAGATTCTCAAAGAACTTACTCCATTCTGCATATTATGTGTATATGACAGTATGTGAGTGCATACTCCTGTGACCATTGGCTAGATTCGTGTGTGTGTATGTGTGTGTCCGTGTGTGTGTTCCTGTGTATGTAAACACACTGACACAGAGTCTATTTTCTTCTTCTGTCACTCAGGTACTGGTAATTGAACTCAGGCCGTCAGGCTTGGTAACAAGTGCTTTTTTCCACTGAGTCACCTCATAGTTCAGGAAGCACTTTTTATTGGAAACCTCTTGAATATTGTTCTACTGAGCCTAAGTCAATAATTACGCTCATGTCACTTGCCACTTAAACCAAAAAACCAAACAGACAAAAAAACAACAACAAAAAAAAAAATCAGAAAATACTTGGAAAGCAAGCGGAAAGCGGAAAGAGCAGACATAAATCAGGTTTCTAACTTTCTATTCCAGAAGTATGGATCCAGCGTGCATGACCCCAATAGTGAATACATGTTCATGGCAGCAGTCAACACAGCCAAGAAGTCTAGACTTGCAGGTATAGATTCCCTCAGGGCTTTGGAGAGGGAGGAGTACTCTTCGTGTTAAGACTTGAGCTAATTCATTTATTTATTTCTATTTTGAAATAAAGGAAAATTTCCCTAAGAATAATTTTGGTATTTTATGTGAAAAATCTGGATTTCCACTTTAACCATTCTGTGGTATATTAAAAATAATATTTGTAGATCATTATTAAAATAAATTATCAGGGGTTTCTCAGAAGTGGAAGGCAGGAGGATCAAAAGGACAAGGCCATTTTCAGTTACACAGAGAGTTGGAGGCCAGTTTGTGATATATGAGATCTGGTCTCAAAATTAACGGGGGAGAGGGGAGGGGGGAGGGGGGAGGGGAAGGGGGAGGGGGGAGGGGGAGGGGGAGGGCAGAGAAAAGGAAAAAAGAAGAAAAACCAGGTCCTGGTAAAAGGCTAGCAATTCAAGCCTAGCCTAGACTACAGAATGAATTACTCCAGGCTAGGACGAACCACTTCATGCATCCTTGTCTCCAAACAAAGAGTAAAATGAGGGCTGGGGATGTATTTAGCTCATTGTAACCGTGCATGAGGTCTTGGTTCAAACCTTGGTCCAAAAAAAAAAAAAAAAAAAGATCCAGAGGTCACAGTTGTTTCAAGGTAATTTTTAACTAAAATATAAAAGTTTGAGATACAACTGAGTCTTCCTTATGGTAATAATATTCATGCAATCAGACGGTGTACATTTATTGTATATCCTTAAATGCAATCAGTGGGTGATGGAGATCTTAGAAGAGGCTTGGAAGAGCGGTTTAGGTTGATGCTAGGGGGAAGAGCAGGAGGAGTTCATGAAGCATAAAGATTGTGCATGTGTCCTTTAGGGGTGTATACCACAGGGAAAAGCAGAAAGCTTGCTGAAGAGATTCAACTCATGTGGAATTTTTGTTACAGGCATGCCTTCATAATCTGGAACATGCTGCCCCCCCTGGAGGAACCACACTGACCAGTTCTGAAACTCGAACTGAGAAATTTTAGTTTTTGGACATAAGGACCATCTGACTTGATTTGACTACAGGATTCTCCTTTGAGTGTTTTGTTTGTCTGGATCAGTGACCATTAGACACTCAGAATTTCAACAGACTGCCTGGGAATTGCTGGGTTCTTTTAAAGCAAACACCTTCTTATAGAAGGTCCAGCTCCTGTGTACTCAACAAACAGACCTCACCATGTTAGAATCTCCCTCTCTCTGCACCTGCTCCTAGCTACACATTGCCCAGTAAAACAAACACATTTACAACATTTTTACAAAAACGCCAAGGGTATTAATGTGCCAAGCACATGGGAGCCAACAGCCAGCATCTGCCCTCATTTTTCAGATTACTCTTTCTTGCTGGAGGATCAACATTCCTTCTAGAATCAGACAGTAGAGGGAGATGCTTCCTAACTCTAGCACTTGTATATCTGAGATGTTGATATATATACTATATTGAACTCACACATTAGTACCAACACAACATTCTCTTCCAACTTCTAGACTCCAGTTGATCGCTACTCAAGGAGTTTAGATGCCTTCTCTTGCCTTCAATTTTCCTTTTAGAGATACTTCCACATGTCTACTTGGCATCCTTCAGCCACACCAAATAGAAAGTTCAGTCTACATCCTTTTCCCGTCTGCTGCTCAAAAAAATTAGTGGATATATTTTTTCCATATTCTCCCTGCCAAAGTAGTTCTTTTTTCTTATTTTCTCAAATTCAGTTAAAATGTGTTGATATTAATGGTAAATAACATTGCTCAGAATCAAAAGCAAATTAATTTTTCTATCGTGTTTTCTACCATTATCTATGTTTCCATGGTGCTATTAATCACAGGTGTAGCTATTTTTATAGATCATTTTAAAGTTGCAAGCAAGCAAAGCAACCCATGGTTAGTGGGCAAACATTCTCCTAGGGTAGAATGGGATTATCTATTTAGCCTGAAAACTACAGTTTCTGGAGGTGGCTGCCAGACCCGAAGCCATGCTTCCTCTGGGTTTCATAGACTGAAATGGTTCCCATGTGTCTGGAGTAGTACTCTAGACTATGCTGGAATCCCATGGTCTCTAGGATCCATGAAGAAGTGCAGAAGAGCCAAGACAGAGTTCCCTCTTCTAGAAGCTATGCAGCCTGGAAGTCATCCTTGGCACTTTGTGATAGTCTTCTTAAGAACATGAGTTAGTTGGAAGGGTTCCAAAGCTCAAGCAGCATGCTATTGCTCTGAGCTGGACCATTTTCTCGACGTTCCTGTCTGCATGCCTACGGCTTCTAGAGTAGCCAATGTGTATGCAACATTTTTTTTTAAAACTTTAGGTAAAATAAGACTGCTTCATAGTCTTAAATTGTAGTTGCCTACTTACAGTTTACTTTAAAAGTGAGACCCGATGTATTATTATATACTTATTACGTTAAGCATATGTAATGCTGGCTCTGTACAGTACAGTACTGAACTTGTAATTTGAATCAAGTATGATATTTTCTCTTTTCAGCTGACTCAGGCAGCCTGGCTGGCTTTGCAAGAACATTACCTGAGTTGGATGTACCTTTCTGGGTGAGGGTGAAGGTGCGGGAGCCAGCCTTCCCCTTTGTTCCATAGAAGATCTCCATCCCAACAGTGAACAGTTAATAATAAACTATTGAAGGACAACATTTTTGTGAAATAGAAACTGACTTTAAGAGGAGATACTTGTTAAAAGATATTAGTAATAACAATAGTTAAAGGATTAACATTTGTGTCCAGCTGTGTTTTCTGGGGCAGAAAAGTGAGGACTTTAGCTACCACATACAAATTAGCCTTTGCTTTCCAATGAGCTTCTGTGCTATCTAAGAGAGTTGCTTTCCCCATCTTGCTCTCTCCCTCTTAAACTTTGAAATATCTACAAATTTATAAAAGAACCAGAAGCATGGAACAAAGAGTGCTCTGCTTCTGAGTTAGTTTCTACATTGACCTCCTAGTGCCCCACCCCACCCCAACGGTTCCCATTTCCTACAGAAAAGAAGGGTGTACACCAATGACCAGACAATTGCTGATATCAGATTAACATCCAGTCTTTGGTCTGCATTCAGGATCTGTGCCTTGCTTCTAGGATGTGGATAGGAGCCGAAAATTCTGCTGGGGCCTTCCCTTTGTGTTTAGTTGTCCTGTGTCTGGAGTGTCCCTTCTGGGTGTTTGCCAGTCTGTGGCCTTGGCTCTTTTGCAGATCACAAGCCATTATTTTGTAGAATGGTCCTTCTTTGGGTCTTTCTGATGTCTTGTCAGGAATACAGTGAAGTTATTCGTCTGTACCAGAAATCCACATGGATGTGTAGTGTAACCCTCTCATTTGTTCCCTAGGCAACTCACAGCTGGTTTGTTATGTTACTAGTGTTCATTTTCATCACTTGACTAAGGTCATGTCTGTCAAGTTTCTCTGCTGTAAAGTGCCCCCCCCCAGTTAATAAATACGCTTTGTGAGAAAGCATTTTGAAATTCCCTGTTCCTCATCATAATTTCAATGTATTCATGTGTTCATTTGTAGTTTCATGGTCTTTTTCTTATTTCATTCAATAGGTAGAAGTAAATGTTACTATTATTATTTCATTTTTCCATTTGTTTAGAAATAGTCTCCCGTGGCTCTGTCTGACCCTCGAATTTGCTAAAGATGATCTTAAACTTCTGATTCTTTGACCTTTACCTGTGAGGGTTGGTATTGCAAATGTGAACCACCACACCTAGTTTGTGTGTGTGTGTGTGTGTGTGTGTGTGTGTGTGTGTGTGTGTGTGTGTGTGTGATAATGGGATTGAAACCAGAACGTCAAGTTTGTTAGGTAAGCACTCTGTCAACTGAGTTGTACCTCCAGAATAATATTCTGTTTTGAAAATAAAATTGTTCCATCCTTAGTAGTCAGTAAAAATGCATTTGAAATGCATTGAAAGCCAAAGTCTTGGTATCAGTTATGCTCACAGCTGTTGGAATTTCCAAAGTCCTAGGACCAGGCAGTAGACATTGTTGGAGATATACATCTGTCCAGATAGAAAGATGACTGCATAAGTAGAAATCCAGAAGCAATCATGATACAAAGGTACATGTCTGTGTGTCTACAAAAATTCATGGACACATATTCACACTTATGTTTGTATCTATTCAGAAGCCTGTACGTTCACATCTCTGCCCTGAATCCCGCACAGTGCTTTATGGATCATCCCCGTTCGATATCCTTTTATTTATCTGACAGTAGGAAACACTATTTTTACACTTTAATACACCAATTATAGATTAATTCCTGGCATGAGATCTACCTGGCCTCCTCCTCCTCCCTTCTCTGCCTTACTTGGACACTGATTTTCATGCGCGGCTACCTAAATTTTGTCCAGGCTAAGCCCCAATTTCCACCCTGAGCTTTCCCGCTGCATGAATGCTATTTTATCCTGTTGGTGATCTCACATACTGGATTTGGAATTTCCTTTCCTTGCCTCACTCTAGGCCACAGTGGCCTCCCTGGGTGAAGATGCGCAGTTGTATGCTGTGGGCTTTACAGTGGCCTGCACAGCGTGCCCGTGGGGCTAAGTTCCAGTTGCCTGACACAGTACCTGGATTGCTGACTAGCAGTTGATATTCCTTCACTGACTTTCTTCTTTCTACAACTGTTAATGGTTTTTTTTTTTTTTCCTTCACTTGTCACAGATTCTTCTTACCCTGAAATGTGATTTCAGTGTTTCTAGAGGAACTCAAATGGAGGCACTCCCTTTATCTGTTGGACTGAGGGCACCCACATTTCCTTGCTTCCTCTTCAACAACTTCCACCCCTTAGGAAACAAGCTCTTCATTAAGCCTCTTCACTGAAACTTCTAAAATTATGTAGTTCTGTGGAACCACTGCCAAGTCATGCCAAACTGTGACCTGCTTTCCTTACCCTGCCCTCAGCAGACTCTTGGGAGAAGGAATTTTATGAGAAGCTGACTTACAGTGTCTTAACTTTTGATGAATAAAATTCTCTGTCTTGTAATATTTGGATCCCCCCCCCCCGCCCCGATTCAGTTCACAGTCCTTACAAGGAGAGGCCACTTTTCCCCTTTTGTGACTCAAACCTTTAACTCTCTCCATTAAAAAATAAAGACTTTTATTGGGTAGATAAGATTTCCCTTGGTGCCACAGCAGACAGGCTGTGCCCAGACTCTGTTAGTTAACCTTCGTTCAATGAAATGAGGAGCTGGGGAATTTGACATTTTCCAGAAGAGTGAACGCATCAGTATCAACATCTCCTCCTCTCCTCCAGGGTCTGTGCTTCATGGAAGTTGAGGAATATGGTAGTTCCACTGCCTTTTCTACCAGAAGGCAAGTGATGATGTCTCTCGCTCCATGCCATATTTTATTTCTCTCTCCTTGGATTGTTAGCCCTTAAGATTTCAGTATCTGAATCTTAACAGCTCACCACCTTGCCATATGTTCTGTTTATGGCAGTGAGACAGACTGGGATTGGTCTGTCAAGTCATGTGGACTCTTCACTTTCTTGGTCTTTCAGAATCGATTCATTGTTGTGTCATTTCCGAGGACATGTTCTAATCATGACCCTCAGCATGATGTTACCTATGACTTAAAAAAAAATTAAAGAAGCTAGAAGCTGTGGTCAGGCTGGTTCACTGGGAAATATGGTCTCTCAGAGTAGGGATGGGCATAAACCGTGGATGTCTGGCCTATTTTCTCCCACGAAAGGGGTACATCCATCTGTTGAAACTAAAAACAGCTTTCCAGTTTCTTATGGGAAATAAAAAAAACCCTTTGTGTTGCTAACAAATAACACAATAGCATTTAAGTATGTTCTCTGATGAGCATACTTAGTCTTGAAATGTGATTTCCCTTAGTATATCTCTCTGTATTCTGCTATTTTGGCGTTAGAGTAATAGCCCAACATGATTACAGTCTATGACTGAAAAATGTGGCTCTCTCTTTTTCAATCATTATTGAAATAATGTAGAGCCCACTGAAAATGCTTTCTTGGGGGCTATGTACCTCATCTGCAATCAAATTCTTACATAAATTCCAGTAAAATACCTCATATAAAATCCAAGTAGTTGTAGATCCACTCCAAAAATAAAGGAAGCTCATCAGAAATGTTTCATCTGGAAAGCCCCTGTTTTCCCAGTCTTTGGGCCAAGCCACGGTGCTGGGAAGAACCGCCCTTTCTCATGATCAAGACCTCCCTGATATTTGAGGCAGCCCCTGAAAGCACTCTCTTTTCTCCGAAGGAACTGGCTCACCTCTTCTCCTGTCGAACTCCCTCCCCCACCCCCAACAGCTGGCACGATTTCTCTTCCTTATTCTCTCATTCTTGTGCAGTTTTCCTACAGCTGCTGCAGGAAATGGCCACAGACTTGGTCGTTCACGTGGTGGAAACCAATGCACATTTATAGCTTTAGAGGCTGGGGCTTGATAACCAGTGTCGAGCTCAGTGCAAGGAGTTGGTAGCTCTGGGGGAGGAATCCATTTTCCTGCCTTTTGTACTTTCTGACCAGTGGTCACTTAACCTCAATCTGTACCATTGTTCTTTTGTCTCTCCTCTTCTGTGTCAAATCTCCTTCTACCTACCTTTCACAACACATCTGCATTTCCTTTTTTATTTTTTCCAAGACAAGTTTTCTCTGTGTAGCCCTGTAACCAAGCTGACCTCACACTCAGAGATCTGCCTGCCTCTGCCTCCTGAGTGCTGAGGTGAAAGGCGGTGTGCTAACACAGTCTGGCTAAGGGTTTTGTTTGTTTGTTTGTTTGTTTGTTTGTTTGTTTTTCTGGCGGAGCTTACCAAAATTCTATAAGAAGGTAACATTAGCTTTCTAACGCTCATTTACTCCATCACTTGTCAGAAGATGTTAGTTAACTTCACTTAGTTAACTTATTTAGGATCAGCGTTTCCCTTTGAACGGTAGCCGGAGTGGGTGTGTTAGTCACACTTTTCTCCAGTTCCTCTAAATGAAAAGCAAGGATGTCTGAATCTAATTCCTTGCCACATTAAGGAAAAGAAGGTTTCTTCTGGCAGAAAGAAACCAAAGTGAGTGAACTTGAGGACTGCTGACTGGCTTCCAGCCACGGCTTGATATCCTGACTAACGTCTCCAAAATAGGGCTTTGGTAACAAACCCTTTAGGGATGTAAGGATTAAAGGAGTATTTTTAAATAATCAGACTGGTTCTCTTCTCGCCAGACTGTTTCCTCATCCTAAAGGGACAATTATTTTAATCTGGATTTCAGACAGATTATTATAGAAATTTAAGCGTCCCGAGTTTTAACTATCTAAAGTAATTAGTTACATGTGAGAAAAAACAAAATCCAAGGCATCCGATCTATTCAAAAGAAAAATTATTTACAAAGCTCAGAAGAATACAATCTTGTTCCCAGTCATAGATGCCCAAAAGACTCCCGTTCCAACCTCACAGATGGTCCAAAGAAGGGAACTGATCTGTTCCTACAGAGAAAAGAAGCAGACCAGAAAATGATGCTCATCACCCTCTCCATTTGCTTTATCCTACTCAGTCTCACATCACACACCCTACAGGGCTGGAGTGTAAAGAAGGTTCTGGGTGGCAGTGGGTGGCAGCTAACTGGGTGAGAAAAGTCTTCTTGCACCCCCCCCCCAAATCTCTCTGCTCCACAGTCAGTGCCCAACATATCCTCATTCTGCTTTGACCAGATAACTGATATAACCTCTTTTTTCATGTACATTTTTGTCACAGCTGAAAAGTGCTGGCCAATAGTCGTTAATTTAATTATTATTTTTATTTTATATGTATGAGTGCTTTGCCTGTATTTGTGTCTATGGACCATATGAATGCCTACAGAAGCTAGAAAAGGGCATGGGATTTTCTGGAACTGGATTTACAGGCAGCTGTAGTTTAGTAAGCATGGGCTAATTCTGTCAGAGCAATTAAATGAGCCAAGTATAAATTATGAAAACAACTATAAATTAGAATTTATAGTGAAACTTTTGCTCTTTGAAAAATTACTATTAAGAAAATGGAGCTGGAGAGATGGTTCATCAGTTAAGAGCACTGGCTGTTCTTCCTGAGGGGCTGGGTTAGATTCCCAGCATCTATATGGTGACTCACAACTACATGCAATCCAGTTCCAGGGAATCTGACACAATTGTCATCATAATTCACATGAGAAACTGTCTACCATTAGCTGGTCTCACACTAAAGTTTCTTTCCCTAAGCTTCTGTTATAAGAGAAATGAGCCTATCAGTGACTAATGTTTCAGACTCTCTCTTGACCATATCAGAATCTGCGGTTTAATCCAAGATTATACCACAGCCGTAACATCAAGATTATACAACAGCCGTAACATTTTACCTAACCATCTAAATGCAGTCTGGCTTCCAGCTCTGGGGTGGCCTCTGGTTGGATTGGCTTCTGATCTAGGTAGAGATGCACAAAAAATTCCCTTGTGCGTAAATGTGTGTTTGACTGATTGCTGTGACTCATGTTTGCCTTCTTAAACTTTACCTGCCAATAAAATATTCTGAATCATTGAAGATGACTGAAAGATGCAGGTGAACATAAGAGAGGGGGGGTTGAACAAGTCAGTGCCTTTTGGGGCAATCCAGCCTTGAGACAATAATAATATGAAACAGGAACTCCAGGCTAGTCAAGGCTATGTATGGTCAATGGGTGACTGACTGTCAGTGCATATTCAGATGGTGAGGAAATAGATGGTTTATCTAGTCTAATCCATAGTCGATGCTGCCATTATTTCCACAGCAATCCCGAAAAAGACACTGAGTTTTGGTTGAGCACACTGAGTAAGAGAAATTTTACTTTGACATGGGGACCCCTTATTTTCAAATAAAAACTCCAATTATTAGCAAACTCTTTCTGTTTTTAGCTAAAATCTGCTTCATTATAACATTACTTGGCTGTAGTTCTCATTGTACAGAACATACATGCCCACACAGTCATAGGTACACACACTCCTCATACATACACACTCATATACTTACACACTCCTCATACATAAACATTCATACACATTAATGCACATACACACTTAAACACACACACACATATATACTCATACACACATACATACACATTCACACATTCATACACACACTCATATACACACACTCCTATATACACACTCATACATAAATACTCATACATACATACTTATACACATACACACTCCTCATACATACACAGTCATAAATACACACATACTCATACACACACCTTCCCCCAGGTGTCAGTATTATATATATAATTATTATTTATATATAATATAAAGTGTTATATATAATATATTATAAATTATATAATGCTCACTGGTTTAATAAAAATGTTGATTGTCCAAAGGCAGGCAGGAAGTATGGGTGGGGTTACCAGACTAGGAGAACTCTTGGAATAGGAAGAACAGGGCAGAAATGCCACAGAGACACCAGACAAGCCACAGATGCAGAGGACAACTATGCTGCTCTGAGGAAAGGTACTGAGCTGTATGGCTGAACAGGATAAGATTCATGTGTTAGTTTAAGGGCAAGAGCTAACAAGTTATATGCTTGGGCCCCAGGTCAATCAGCATAAAATTAATGTGAGTATCTGTGTTTCTGTGGTACTGTGGGTCTGTAGGTGTGGGCCATAGGGCCAAGCCAGAAAGTCCAGGCCAGAAACATAATACTACAAATGGTGCCCAACGTGGGTAAAATATACCCATACAAAACCATAGAAAACTTAAAAACAATCTAGAGCACAGAAACAGAGCCAAAAGCAGCTTCCTAGTTGTGTCTCTCAAGTAGGCCATGGTAAAGAGACTGAGTGGTGGGTGGGATTAAATTACAAAATGGTGTGTTTGCTGCATGCAACTTAAGCTGAACAAGACCACTTCCTGAGCCTTAATGTAAGCAGGGAGATGTATATGGTAGATTTAAGGTTTCTGTTAACAAAGACAAGAAGGGAACAGAGTCAAAGATGGCTTCTTAGTGACAGCATTTTCTTGGGTCAGCTCTGTTTCCTGGAGGCAAGCAGAGGCACGGCATTTTTAAGAGAGCCTTCCTGATTTAGCCTTAGAGGCAATACATTTGTGAGTCTTTTAAAAGGCCCTGCTGCCAAATACTTAAAAGGAGTTAATGAGCAGCAGACGGCAGTGCTTTACTTGGTGGTTATATGAACCCTAAAATTCCCCAGAGTGGTAATTGTCGGGTCCTAGCAGTACCTCTACTAAAAAGCTAAATTCTATGAAGCTAAAGGAGTTGGTTGGAGCCAGACAGCCACCCTAGCCAAGCAAAGGTGTGTTCAGAAAGAGAAAAAGATAAGAAATAAGAGATATACAGTAAAGATGTTTTTTTTTTTTTAAAAATTCTAAATGGTTTAGAGTGTGTTAAAAATATATATGTAGGCTTGAGAGAGAAAAGGAAAAGGAGAAAGGATAAAGTCCTTAAAAGAGAAATAATAATAAGCCACGTAAAAATGGAAAATACAAAGAGTGTCTGGATACTATGTGCTATTGTCTTGTCTTTGAGTTTTTTGACTACAAATAAAGTAGTCAAAGCTGCTAAAAGGCATTTGATCATAAATGCTACTGGATTAATCCAACCTATATATTTTGTAAATGAGTTGATTTTAAAATTGCAATCCAAAGATATGTTATTTTCTTTAACCAGTAATAAACCCACAGAAAATGAGAGGCTGTGGATTTATTACTGATTAAAGAAAATAAAGTTTGATCAAGGAAGATCTCCTGAAAACTCTCCAATGGAAATGGATGACCCAGATGATTCAGCATTTCAGAGCACCTCTGTTCAAGTTTCCTGAGCTCTCCATCCAAAACTACTTCAAGGAGACTGGATGAGCTGACCCAGCCTTAGAAACTACTTCAATAAAGACTTGTCCATAATCCTAAATTTTCTTTGGGTTTCCATGGGATTGCCAGCACCCCCATTCAGCAGGAAGTAGCCTAGAGAATGACACCCACATTCCCAAAACATGGATTATGGATGTTTGCATTTGTTTACAGTGTTGGTTATAAATTGTTATGGATAATGGGGGGGGGGGGATGTTAGATTTGGGATTCTTATTTTAAAAAGAGAAAAGGGAATATGTAGTGGGATTACATTGTTCCATTGTTAATAAATGTCCCACCCACTGCTTTAATAAAAATGCTGATTGGCCAAAGGTAGACAGAAAGTATGGGCAGGGCTACCAGACTAAGAAAACTCTGGAAACAGGAAGAACAGGGCAGAGATGCCACAGAGACACCAGACAAGCCACAGACGCAGAGGACAACCATGCTGCTTTGAGAAAAGGTACTGAGCTGCATGGCTGAACAGGATAAGAATCATGGGTTAGTTTAAGGGCAAGAGCTAGCAAGTTATATGCCTGGGCCCCAGGTCAGTCAGCATAAAATTAATGTGAGTGTCTGTGTTTCTGTGGAACTGTGGGTCTGTAGATCTGAACCACAGGGCCAGGCCGGAAAGTCCAGGCCAGAAACATAATACTACAATGAAGGCACC
Source organism: Phyllotis vaccarum (assembly GCA_033318265.1). Taxonomy (NCBI): domain Eukaryota; kingdom Metazoa; phylum Chordata; class Mammalia; order Rodentia; family Cricetidae; genus Phyllotis; species Phyllotis vaccarum. Next base: position 12,273,745 of record JARWLC010000007.1, read on the forward strand.
TCCAAGGATGAGCAGGACGTGAACAGGAGAAGCTAGGGAGGTGTCAGCATACTTGCTGAGGTGCTATTTCGGGTAAGGGAGAGCTAGGAAGACTTGGTCACCACAATCTGCTCATGCATCATTTGTAGGGAACTCTTTATAGCTGTCTGGCTTTGACCCACATAATTCTCATTTTTTTTCCTTCCCTGAAATGGTGTGGACCTATTTATTGAGTAAAAGAACAGAGATTTGGAACTTTGAGTAGGATGTTCTAAATTTTGTAGTTTCGTAAGCAGGGATTAATTCTGTCAGAATAGTTGAATGAACCAAGCATAAGTTATAAAAACAAATAAAAATAGAATTCACAGATTGAAACTTTTGCTCTTTGAAAAGTACTATTAAGAAAACAGGGCTGGACATTTATGACTTACTTCCCTGCATGCCCTTTTAGAAACCAAAACCCTACCCTCAATCCTTTAAGACACTTGTAATTCTAATGGTACCCGCAGTCTTGAGTGTGCTGGGCAAGCAATCTTCTATGAAGCTGCTCCTTCCTCCCTATGAAACTAGGCTGATGAGATAGCTCAGAGGTTAAGAGCACTTGTTGCTGTTGTAGAGACCCAAGTTCAGTTCCCAATATCCCCACATGGTGACTCACAGCCACCTGTAACTCCAAGTCCAAGGCACATGGCACTCTAAGCTCCTAGACACCAGGCATGCATGTGGTGCACACAAATGTAGGCGTGCAAGCAAAAATATTCATGCACATAAAATAAATGAATCTAAATAAAAATTAAAATAATACTTCACAATTAATATCATTCAAGTTCTCACCATGATTTGTGTTTCCTGGAAGACATCTGACAGTCAACACAAGATGTTCTCCATATATACTGTTTCCCACCTATTCCTGATCTTTTCATTGATTTTTTGTGAATTCTTGTTTTAAAATAAACATCCCATTAAGCATTCCTCAGAAAGGAAGGAAGGAAGGAAGGGAGGAAAGAAGGAAGAAAGGACGAAGAAGCTGGAGAGATGGCTCAGTAGTTAAGAACACTGGCTGCTCTTCCAGAGGATCCAGGGCCCATTGCCAGCTCCCATATGGTAACTCTCAACTGTCTGTAACTCCAGTTCTTGGGGTTCCAACATCCTCTTTTGGCCTCTGTGGGCACCAGGATGTGCAAGTGGTTCACAGACATACATGCGGGTTAAATATTCATATTCACACAAAATAAGATAAAAATAATATTTTTTGTTAAAAAGAAAAAAAAGATCAACTCATAAATCAGTAAAAAATATTTTATTGTATATATCTGACATTAAACATGTTATCAGAATTTGTAAGTAGTTCTTAGAAGTCATAAAACAGCCTAGTTAAAAATAGAACTAAAATGTAACAAGTTCTCCAGAGACCTACATATGAGAATAACTACATGAGAAAAGTGTTCCAAACTTACAGGCCAATGCAAACTAAAATTATAGTAATATAGTGCTGACCACACAGTAGTGTTATGGAATAATCTTTTGTACACAGTGAAGATGCATCTTTGCAAAGGTGCCTTCTGATTGGTTAATGAAGAGCTGAATGGCCAATAGCTAGGCAGAGAGAGGTGAGGTGGGACTTCCAGGCAGACAGAAGAAGAAGAAGAGATGAATCCAGGCACGGGAGAGACAAAGAGGACATGAGAGGAAACAGAAGGTGCAAGATGGAAGAGAAATTAAAAAACCATGAGCTAAAATGTAGATTAATATAAATGGGTTAATTTAAGTTATAAGAGCTAATAGGACAAGTCTAAGCTATAGGCTGAACTTTCATAATTCATAATAAGTCTCCATTTTCTTGTGAGCTAGCAGCCCAAAGAAAAATTCCTTCTACATAGTAATGTTCCTCAAATCAAGGTTTTTTTTTTTTTTTTTTTTTTTTTTTTTTTTTAGCAACTGTGTCTCTCATGCATCACTATTGAGAATCCAAAATGGGAAGGTCATTTTGGAAAATGGTTTGGCAATTATAAAGTTTAACAACCTTTTACCCTATGACCTAGAATTTCACTCATAAGTCTCTTCCTCCAAAGGAATGAAAAATTGATTTACAGAAAAACTTGTATGCAAATATTTATAACAGCACTATCCATAGGTGAGTAAAAACTATGAACATGCAAAATGTTCATCAGTTACTGAATATTCATTATGCAAAAACTATACACTACAATATTTATTTAGTAACATGAAGGAATTGATCCATGACATAGCAAGAATGTCTCACAAAAACATCTGGCTCATTCAAAGAAACTGGGCACTGAAGATATTCTGTTACACAATTACAAGTTATATAACATTCTAAAACAATCAAAACTATACTGATAGAAAGCTAATCATTGCTTTCCTGGAATCAAGCTGAGAGAGAGAATAACGTTTTCTGATGTTGCCAAAGGATTCTGTATCTCAGTTTTCTGTAGAGAAATGCAGAACTCTGCATTTCCATATGCAATATCCCCCCCCCCCCAAATCACCAGACTGAAAACATTGGACATAGGAAAATGTATTGAAGCCTTTCAAAATTTAAGAATGGTTACTGAATATAGAGATTTAATTACATGATTTTCAAAAAATAAATAATGCACTAAAATTATTGTGGACTCAAATGCCAAGAAGGCACACCGAATTGTCCTTCTATGATACTCTGTCTCTAGGACTAAGAATCTCAAGAGAGTAGGAGAATTGTCTTCTGTCCCTTACTGGCTGCAGCATTCAGGAGACTGGGTCCTACACCTTACCTGAGCAGCACAGTAGAGCTGAACCTGTTGGTGCATGATCAGGTGGCGGATGGGGGGAGATGAGAGGGGGTCTGGCTCCACCCTTTGCTGCCTATTGCATTGGGTAGATTAGCCGGGCAATGCTGGAGAGCTCACCCTTGTAGAGCTGGAAGGCTGACAATACAGATACTACCTCTTGTCCAGAACCAGGGCTATGAGTTGGCCCACCCCAACGTCCACCTCATCTAAGAACTACTGTAGCGTGTGAAGGGGCCAGTCATACAGATCCAAAGCTGCAGGATCTTCATGACATAGGACAACAACAGGATATTCAAGAGGAGCCCTAGTGAGGGCCCAGTATTGATAGTGTAGCAGAAGCTAGAGGCCTCGAACCAGATTGCAACAGACATTTGTAAGTAAAGATGTACGGATTAAAGAATATACTGTGTGACTCCATGTGCCACACTATAGCTTCCACAATGATATTTTTTCTTTTAATTTAATTAATTTGGGGGAGTGGGGCTTGCAAGGGCAGAAGATGGATATGAAGAGATTAAGGGAGATGAATGGGATAGGATGCATGATGTGAAATTCACAAAGAATCAATAAAAAGTTAAAAGAAATCTCCCAAGAAATCCAGAAGAGATGGAGATGGTTTGAAAAGCATGTCTCATTCTTCCTTTCCAGATGGAACAGAGGATGAATGGAGACCATGGCAGGAGATGGACTTGCTTAGCTGAAGCAGGTGATGTATTTTCCACAGAGCGATGCTGCCATCTTGGAAGATTACAGAATGAAAAAAGAAAAGACCCCTAACAGGAGACACAGAAGAGATAGAGGCAGGTCACTGCTAAGTAAGGCACACAGCTGGTGGAGCATTATATTGTCCGTAGCTCACAAATAGTCTTGGCAAACAGCAAGAAAAGATCGCTGCTCAGAGAACAGACTGGAGCCTTGAATTGGAAGCCCATTATAAAGAGTGTCAGAAAACTGGCCTTTGTAGATGACGGGACTCTGTGCACAATTAAGAGGTGGAACCTAAAAATTAGCATAAAATACTAAAATAATTATTGGATGAATTTTAAGGAATTATGGTTATGGGCATAAGGTATCACATACCTGGGGTTATAAGGAAGGCCTTGCAAAGTGAAGCCTATTTTAGAAAAGCCATCTTGTAAACTTCCAGATTTAATTGATTAAATTGATTGGTTAGATATTAGTTTGGTGGACATCTTCAGGGGATTATTTAAGTTATATAGGTGTAGACAGATCAAAATTTGATCAGTGAGAAATTTGGTAGCCCAACCATTTACATTTGTCTCTTGGTGCTGGGATCATTTAAAAGGAGTAAAGAAAATAATTTATAAGAAAACAAAAGTACAAGGTGGTATTCAGATCCCAAATCACATACCTCATGTTAAATAAGGTATAAACACAAACCATATGTGGTTTATGTGTGGGATTTCATTGTTAGCACCATAACTAAGACTTTCAGATGGAAGGAAGAGAATGCCCTAGAAACATGACTCCCTGGAAATGCATCCTATTATTGTATAAGGACATGAATTAAAATGAGACACTACTCAAAGTCTGTAGTTTCTGGACTCTGACTACAGTGAGGTTATAATGATACAGCTCAGGGAAATGAGCTGTCACTTTATCTGTGAAGAAAATATCCTAACACCCCTCTAAGAGCTTGAATTTAAGGAACTGAGGCTCCAGCTTTCTGCTGGAAACCGAGGGTGTAGGAAACATCCCATCACAGCCCCTAACAATCTGATTTCATGACGTTTGTACAGCGAACAACCATAGCCTGGAAGTGCTTGCTTGAAAGAGGGTCAGAAAATTATGGTGTTTGTAGATTCTACATTCAGTATGACACCAGGTATTAGAAATAAAAGGTGAAATAAAAATAAGATCTGTGACTGTTACTGTAACTTTGTAGAAATGATAAATATAGACTTTCTTTATTGGTGATACTGTCTTTAGTATATGCAATAGAAAAGATAATGTACCCTTAGATTTCCCCTCAGATACAATAAAATCTTATGCAAAAAATTCCCCCAACTGGATGTGTGCTCATGATGGTGAACTTTAAGTACTGATGCCATCTGACTGGCATCCTGTGAAGGCTGTGAGACTTTTCCCCTCAGGCCCCCTTCTTCCATCAGTAGTCATGATTCATTGCTGGGATCTTTGGCCATGTTAACATGTATCTAGATTCAGTGTTATGAGCACTTGGATAACCTTCTATAAACTGGGATTTGTACTGATCTAAGTTTATGACTAGAGTGCTTTTGTCACAATACTCTGTAAGTTTTCAAAGTTTTTGATGTGAGGGAAGAAAAATTTATACTACCTTCAGTGAGAAAAGTCTCAGACCGCAGTGGTTTAACAAACCAGGCTCTACCAGATATCCAGTTCTGAGCTCTGTAGCTGAGTCCTGTGGAACAATATCTTGTGAAGGAAAAAAATTAAGGATGTTAATTTTTTTTGTGTTAAATTATTTGAACTTTAATTTGGAGGAGAATTTAATCTTTTAGACGATTTTCTTCTGGGAATTTGACAATATGAAGGCGTTTATATGAAAATTTTGATCCTCTTTGAGTTGTTCAAAATTTATTAGTAGAATATATCAGTGTTGCCATTTAATCAGCATATTCTCTTATGTGACAGACTGAGCAGTGTAGTTGGGCATAATTTGTGGTGGTGGATGGAAGAGACGTCACATTCTCAGGCTTGGATGTAGTACATATTTGGAGTTATCTAATTAGTGTATAGTCTTGGAGCAATTTTATGCTCCATACCACCAGTCAGAAGGGGAAGACAAAGCAATCAACCCTTCAACATAAGCTAGGCTTGATAGAAAGAGACAGAGACAGAGAGACAGAGACAGAGATAGAGAGACAGAGAAATATTGTTGGGTGGATAGGGAGGGTGGAGTGAATTTGGGAAGAATTGGAGGAGTGAATATAGTCAAATACATAGCATAAAATTCTCAAATAATTAATAAACATATAACTAAAAAGGAAAGCAAGAATAATATTGAACAAATAAATATTGCTTTGTGAAAGAGAGTCATACACATTCTTGGCTGATAAAAATATCATCGTTCATTTCTATCACTGTTATAAAATACATTGACAACAGAAAGCAACTCAGGAGAGAAGGGTAATTTAACTTCTAGTTTCTGGGTGTAGTTCATCATTGTGAGGAAGTCAGGAAAGGAACTTTATACATCTAGTACTTTCATATTCACAGCTAAGATCAGAGAGAAACAAATGCATACATGCTCACGTGCTTGTGCTCAGCTAGATTTCTCTACTCTTACTCCATTCAATATCCCTTGCTAGGGAATGGCACTACCCATGGTGGGCTGGGTTTTCTCTTATCAGTTAACTTAATTAAAGCAATCATCCCAAAGCCCTGCCTACAGGTCTTCCCATTGTACACAACCCCTCCTTTGAAACTGTGATTCTAGATTGTGTCAAGTTGACAATGTTAACTATTGTGTGATTTGTGTCTCTAAAGTGTAGAAAAAAAAAATGACCCGTTCCCATCATTACCATCCTTTCTTTTTTCTTCTGCAATCTGTTAGCTAACACCGTTGTCTTTAATCTGGCTTTCTTATCCAACCGTACAAGATATGATTTTTGGTTTTTTAAAGAAAAGGCTCTGATATGACATCATGAGACAAGGAACCCTTCAAAGATGCCACTTAGTTTGTGTTCTGGCGGCCATCTACTATTGAGCATACAGCCCACCCTTAAGAGTAGGTTGTTTCCTCAGTGAAACTCCCTTGGAATTTTCATTTTCAGGTGGTTATCATTTGAAAATAACCTCTTGGTTAGGAATGGGGCCATGTGTCCACATCTCCTTTCAGCCCTAGGACCCGATGAGCTCATTTTATCTATTTAATAGGGCTAAATTCCAAACAAAAGGATCAATTTCTTTCTTTTTTTCTTTCTCCCTCCCTCTCTTCCTTCCTTCCTTTTTTCCCCTTCCTTTCTTTCTAGTTATAATCTGGCTATGCAGCCAAAGCTGGCTTTGAATTCTTGATTTTTGTCTCAGTCTTTTGAGTGCTGGAATTATAGTCATGTACCAACTTACTGAATTTAGGATTTCAGTATCTATTATTTTGTCTATCTATATGGAGTAGGGAAATACATTGTTTTATCTTTTTATTCAAGTTTTTCTTTTTAAAAATTTTTTTTATAAGTTAGCTACATATTCAATTCAGCTTTTATAATCTCTATTTTTACGTTTCCCAAGGATAATATAGTACTCGGTTGGTGTTTCTCATACTCAGGTGTATTACAAAGATGCTAATTTCCTTTTGGTTCTCTTAAACCAGACGATTTGGTGTGAAAATTACAAGGGCTGAGTAGGTTTAGTTAGAGATTGATGACCAGAAAGTGCACAGTGATAATGGAAAACACGTCAGGAAATATATTCTGGGGTCAAACAGTGGCCAGAAGGTTAGACTGGCAATGTTTTTATTCAGACTTTGCTCACCAGAGAGCAGGAATATTTGTAGACATGAGTTTCTGAATGGTAAATGGGTGAAAGTAAAGAGGCAGGAAGGATGATGCTTGTCTTACAGAGATGCCATTAATAGAACCTGATTAATAGAACCTGATTTTGGGGACTAGAGTTGTCAAAACTGTGGGGATATAATAAAAGATTCAAAAGTTTTGGAAATACCAGAGGGAATCTACCCACAGTCAGTCTAGGAGGATCAGAGAGTGGTGATTCACACCTTTAATCACAGCACAGGGAGTATCCCAGGAGTGGTGACCTACACCCTTAATCCAAACTGAGTTCCAGGTCATTTTAATTTACAGAAGGAGTTCCAGGCTCCCAGGTAGGCAGTGGTGGGGCCACACCTTAACTGAGCTAACAGAATATTTAAGGCAGGCGTAGAAAGACAGAAGGGCAGAAGAAGCCAGGAGAAGCCAGGTTGAGGAAGCTGGAAGAAAGCTGGATAAGATCTGACTGTGGTGTTTACTCTCTCTAGTATCTCCGACTTTCCTAGAGATCTGGCCCTGAGTTTCCTTTATTCGTGCAGCACATAACAATAAACTTATTTATTCTTGATAGTTTAACTTATGAGTTGGCAAACATACATCTGTAAAGGGTTAGTCATATGTGGGTCATACAATCTCCATAGTGATAAGTTAACTGTGCCATTGTGGTCTGAAAATATCTGTAGATATCACACGAACACACTAGCGAGCAAGATTATGTTCCTTTAATTTGCTACAGTGTCTTCTCACAGGTTGTGTTGTGCTGACCCCTGGTTTAAAGGTTTATGGTACCTTTTCTAGCCAGTAAACTGTTGTCACTGTGGTTTAAATTCAACCTTTTTCCCGTGGGACACTGGGCTGTGTCTCTGCAAGTGACATTTCTGTTTTTCAGAGATCTGACACAGCAAAGAGATACATCTTCGTTCTTGCTTTGCTTCATGTTCTCATTAAGATTCACTACAATTCTAAACTGCAACGGAACGGATGCCAGCCAGCCTGCCTCTTGTCCTCACACCCTAGATGTCCCATCATAGCCCCCTGCTTTGTTCCACCAGCCCTAGGAGTGCAGCTGCTTCCCTAAGTCTCTGTCTTTGTGACGCATCAGTGTTTCCTGTTACCTTTTCAATCCCTGAGGAGTTACTTACCCCATTCCTTGCACTAAATTCAACCAAAACAACTGATATAGTTTTCATTTTTTTTTCTGACTAAACTTGAATTTTAAATAAGAGATAGATAGGAAGTCCAGTAAGTATAGTCTTGAAGCCTTGGTATATTAATTAATTAATTAATCAATGCAATATATAACATATATTGTATTCTTTCAGGAATTAGTGGCTTGAAGTCCTGAAAAATGTATGACTTGCAGACATCTAGCTGGCCATCAGCTTTTGAAAGAAGTGGAGGGTGTGTTATTCATCAAGAAGTACTGTTTACATGGGAAGAAAACCAGAAGAACAGAGTGAAGTCAGAAATAGGAAGCATATGAAGAAGACAGAAACACAATGAACATGACAAAGACACCTGCCTTTGTCGTACCAACAGAAAAGACACCTGACAAATCCAGGAAATCAAGAGGGTACTGCCAAGCTCTGGAAACATCATGGGAAACCACCAGGGACTTGAGAATTATTTCAACAGGAGTATAAGGATGCAACTATTTATTGCTGCATGTTTATCTATGATTTTGAGAATAGTCACTAAATCACTATGGAACTGAGGATGATCCTGAATCTCTGATCCTGATGCTGCTACTTCCCAAGTTCTGGGATTACGAGTATTCACCACCAGCACCACATCTGGATGCAGAGGTGGAACAGGAAAACTTGGGGAGAGAAGTATTTAACAGTAAGCGACTATGTGGACATTTGTGAGCCCAAATGAATCAAATAATTTTGGTGTGGTTATTAAATGTTGATTTCTATTTATATTGAGGAAATTCTTAGTTAGAGAAGAATTATTGGTTGTGTGAGGGTAATAGGATATGTATGAAATATTTGAGATAGGAAAGTGAAAATAATACATAGGAAAAATCTTTTTCTATGAGGTTGGGATAAACTCAGGTGTGGCAAAGACTTGAGCTAAATTGGTTATAAATAATGAAACCTGCTTAGCCCTTAAACAATAATGAGAACAAATACAATTTCACAATTGTCTTCTGAACAAAGCTGAGGCTAATCCATTGCAAGGAGCTGTTTATTCAGGAAAGGTAAATCCCCCTTCATTCTTAGCTGCTTAAAACGCTGTTGGAAGAAAGCCTTTATTTGTCATTCCCAGAGGGCTGGCTCAGCTGCAGAAACATGCCTTGCTCAAAGTCACTCCTTCTCAGAAGCATCTCATATCTATCTACTCATGTGGCTCAATAGGGAACATAGCTGGTGAGTCATTCAAATGCAGAGCTCCTAGTGGGGAGATGATTAAAACTATGGAGCCCTTGTTATAACCTGATGGGGCAAACCAGCCTCCTCCCTAACTACCCATAGATGTGTGCCTTCAATGTTACTTTCCAGTAGCCATTTTGAGTATGAAAGTGCCCCCAAAGTCTGCCTCATGGGTAATTCAACATGCAAAACCAACTCCACCACTTACTTCTTGCAGCTTGTCCATCAGGACCAGCAATTGCATCCTTGCCTCACTGTGCTCTTTAAACAAGTCATTTTTTCCTCACAAACTCTCCAAAGACCCAACCAGTTTCCTGACTGTAAGATCTGCCAATAGGTCACCTAGTCTAGACTGCCCTTACCTCAGTACATTCAATACATGTAGTTATGTTTGGGGGACAAGTTCTGATGTTTTCAGATGATGATTGTGAAAAGCTTGCAGCGAAAATATTATTATTCTCCATTTTTAGGGATTCTAGTGGCATCAGTGACAGAAAAATGTTGCCAAATAGTTTGGGGTCAATGTCATAAATAATGAACCCTAAAGGCTTGCTTTCTCTCTTATCCTAGGAATTCTCAAAGATTAAAAAAATCACCACAAGGTAAGAGGGATGGAGGTTTGCAAACTTGAGCTCAGGTGGTATAATGTAGGACACTTGGGTAGGTAGTTCTGTTGTTCAGATGCAGGAGCTTGAGCTCATAAAAGTGGGGTCCTCTGCTTTGACTTCCACACCATTGTATCCTTGGTTCTAAGATGGCTTCACTTCATTCTGAGCATTTTCATGTGTCTGATGTCCCTAGATTTCTCATCTTCCCTCCTACATAATCCTTTTCTGATTAAAACACACACACACGCACACACACACACTCCAAAACTCAGCCAAGAGGAGCTGGTAGCCATAGAAAGCATCTCTTCTCCTTGTTCAAGGCATACTGTTGTGGGTTTAAGAGTGTAACAATAGTTTCTCTGCCAAATTATCCTGAGAATACCACTAAAATGGTTGTAGGAAAGATGGACGGTGGTGTGCTGCAATATGGTTTTGCTCCTAAGAAGAAATGTAATGGTTCTGGCTTTTTATCAGTCCTAAAGTATTCAGACATGAGTCTTTTCTGTGTATCTTCAGTTGTTCTCACTAGCTTGTATTTTTTCTTTTCTAAATTTTAATTTGTGTGTGCATATATGTGTGCGCTCTCTCTCTCTCTCTCTCTCTCTCTCTCTCTCTCTCTCTCTCTCTCTCTCTGTGTGTGTGTGTGTGTGTGTGTGCGTGCACGCATGAGTGTGTTGTGCACATGACGTATATACCTTTTCCTATGGGAGTATACATATGTGTTTGGGGTGGATATACACGATACATGTACTTATGTTCTTATATCTGTGGAGGCCAAAGGTCAATGGAGGATACCTTTTCTCAATCACTTTCCACCTGTAATCTTTGAATCAGGATCTTTTTGCAATCCTGAAGCAAATTAATTTGGCTAGATTGTGTGTCCAATGATCTCCAGGGTTCTATCCATCTGTGCTCATTTTCCTCTTTCCTGATGCTGAGATTGTAGACATGTGTGGGTTCTGGGGATCTGAACTCAGGTCCTCACTCTTGCATAAGTACTTTGCCGACTGAACCATGTCCCCAGCCCTTAAAATGTGTTTCTTATTTACTGACATTGGAACCAATTTCTTCCTGCCTTGAATGAAAATAACTCACATTAATTACCATTGAAAGGCCATTAGAACAAGCCCATCAGCTCTCCACTGATGTATACTCATGTTTTATTCTTGAAGCTAGCTAGCAAACCTCATCCCAACTGCTGCTTTTCAGGCCAAGTGGACCAGATGTTTTCTTTTCTATTATTTCCAGAAAATTCTTTCATTTCTTTTTTTGAAAAAATGTATTGTTATTAAAGGCAGGGGAAGTGAGACACTAATTATGTCAACTTCCACCCCATGAAAGATGCTTAACTCAAATTTACCAGCTTCTGACTTGTTAAACTTTTGAAGTTTGGGCGTATTTGAAGTCATGTGGGTTTTCGTCTCATCTTATTATCTTCACGATCAGAAAAAGAGCAAATGGTGTCTAGAGGTATTGACTATCACAAGGTCAAGAGCCCGACCATGCTCAGCTTCTTCCTGCCGTGCTCAACAAAGGCGCTTGGAGCTTGAGCTGGTAGTAGGGTCTACTTTAGAACCACTTGTACTCAGAGGCACAGCACAGGTGGGGCACCAGAGATGACAGTGTTCAATGCCTAGATGCCCATAGTCTAGAAACTCTGCCACCCCCGCAAAGAACAAAACAGAAGTTCTTGCTAAGCACTTTTTCCATAGTATAATTTGTTTTTCTGCAGAGGTGCTGAAGATCAAATTAACATATGAGGGGTTTTTTTTCTTCCTTTTTTAAAAGACAAACCTGAATTTTAAATTGGTACTTCCTTTTAAGAAAAAGAAGTAGAAAACTTTTTTGTTTTGTTTTTAATTACATGCTTGAAAGAAAGTTTAATTTGGTTATACAATGTTCACTAATAATCTGCCTAAAATTAGGACATATTCTGTTCTTATAATTATCAGGAGTTTCTTGGCTCTTGCACCCACATCTCTTCCTTTTCCACAGCTGTCATTAGCTTGAGTCTTTGGGGCTTTGTACCATCTCCCTGTCCTCCAGTTTCTCTCTGTGCTCTTTGGGGGGGGGGGTTGGGGAGGGGAAGAGAGAGAGAATATGACTCTGGTTTGGAGTCTGGGCTTGCTGCAGATAAGGCTACTTTATCTGCCCCAAGTGCACCAATGTTTTTCTAAGTCCAAGCTCTTGTACATAAGATTAGAGACATAATCTGGCTAGAAGTTCATTTTGGCTTGCAGCTCTACACATGGAGCAAGCTGACTTCAAACTCAGGGTCTTCCTATCTCAGCCTCTCTCAGTTTTGGATTATAGACTTAACTATCGCAAAGCCAGGCACCCCCACCTCTTTCTCCAGTGTTCACCAGAAGAGCCTTGAACTTGAGCTGGACATTATTTTTCTTGGTTCTCGAAGCATATATATTTCCTTTTGTCTATATATTTATCTTCACATAGACATCTTGTCAGGCAAATAAGTATGCCTGATGCCTCAATTTTTTTTTTCTGAAAAGATTTCTTACTCATTCATGCCCTCATGGCTGAGGTCCCTAGGGGAAAAGACAGATTCACATGAGAAAAACATGGAAGTTATTTAATATAAGTTTTCAGTTTATAACCAGATACAGACAGGAAATTCCACTTTTTTTCTGGCTTGGTTCTAATAAACCATAGTAAACTATTGATTGAGCAGGAGTCTTGATTTCAGAATGAAAAACCAGGGGAATTTAGAAAAGCCATTTCATTCCCATCTTTCTGTGCCCTTGTGCCTTGAGGTAGGGACATTCCTTTTCTCTGGGGACTGGGAGGGCATTTTTAAAATGAGGGTCTTAGGATCTTCATCATTGCTTAGTGAAAAAGTTTGAAGAATCCCAGACATCATTTTGAAATACCTCCCAGTCTCTTCTTTCGATACAATTTATCATTTAAACTCCATGGATAATCCTCAGGAGTTGGTTTCTAGCGTTTCTTAAAATATTTACCAGATGAAAAGTTTGGGATAAGCATGCTGCTTACTGCTTTGCCTGTACTTCAGGGTGTTTCAGTGTTGTTATTATTGTTTTAACACTATCTTGTTATATAGTACATGCTGACCTCAAACTCAAGGCTGTCCTGAGCCTCCTGAGAGCCGGCACTAGGATTATTGTGTGGACCACTGTGCCTGGATGGCTTTGGTTCTTTGATTTTGTTCAGATGGATGAGAGAACCACCCTCTGTGTGCAAGAGTACCATTAGTTACATTGCAGAACTTCTGTGTGTCTTTTAAAAATACTTCTTTGGTATTAATTTTTAGAGCCTCACACTCTAACTTTACATAATTTATTTCTCTAGTTGCTAAAGAAAAGTCCTAAAAATTCATGAAATTGTGAAAAACACTCAAATCATAGGTGTATCCTATGATCCAAACATGTGCATAAACACACACGCACGTGCACACACACACACACACACACACACACACACACACACACACACACACACATACACCTTCATCTTCTCCTTTTTATTGTCATACTTAGGAAAGAGATAATCTGTTTAGGTCTTGCTTCTGCTTGTAAGATCCCACTTTTAATATTTATATATTACAATATTTATACTTTCTTCCCTTAAATGTCAGATAGGACATTCAATAGGGATCTGTTCCTGAGAGAATGCTTAGGCAGAGATCATTTATAAACCACAATAAACACTTTCTATTGATGACACTATTACATTTAGAATATGTCCATTTGATAAACACCTAATTCTTAGCTCTGCACAAAAGAAATATGCAGATTATAGCTTTCTAAAATATTAGTTCAAGAAAAAAAAATCTTTAAAAGTGTCAAAGATGGCAGCAGAAATGCTTCCTGTATCTAAATGTTAGCAATTATAGATGAGCAATCTCAAAATCAGAAACATTTGGATGAAATCCTTTATAAAATATGGCAGGGATTTTGCAGAGTATTTCAATGTAATTGCTCTCTTTTGTCACCAGCTGCCTTAAGAATCTGGAGTGACTTAAACTAAGTCACAGTGGGTTCAAAAGAGCGGAAGTCAGAGCAACACCGTCTCCTTTTAAGTGCATGCCATACACCTGGTCCAATAAGCCGCGGTTGAACTTCTGAGTCTGGTAGAGCCAAGACAGCTTGGGACTGGGACAGGGAAAGGCGTGAGAGTTCCTGAGCTGTGTAACTGAGTGGGTTACCACAACCACATTTGCAGAACAAGGTGTCACACTACCCGGCATTGCTTATACAGGGCTAAGTCAGCAATGTCAATACAGATAGAGAAACCACATAGGAATGAGTTCAACAATTAGCCTGGAGTTTAGAGGACCAGATACCCCAAAGTGCAGGATAGCTGAGGTAAACATGAATATAGTAAATGGAATGAAGATGTGCACACAGAGCCCAGACTAACCCGAGCATCAGCAGGGGCCACACACATGCTGTGATCCTGACTTGGGGCCTTAAGACTTCTCTGACCAACTTCTGAAATGACAATTTCCATTTAACGGTTCCCATATGTGGGATGCAGAAAAGCAAAGTTCATTTGATTTATATGTGAAGAGCTTGTACATCTTAAAAATCCACAGCTTTGGGTCCACAATTCTCCCAGATTTACTTTCCCCCATCAACCCTTCCTATTTTGAACACTTAATTTTTTTTTTACTCATTTCTTTTTCCATTTCTTCCTCTGTTCATTTTTAATATGTGATTCCTATCTTAGATATTTCTTTAAATTTCTTCTCAGTACAGGGCAGGGGTGTAAAACTGAGTCTGACATGCATATCCATTCATTTACTCATTTATTCAATAATCATTTCTTTGATGCGTAATAAGTAAGTGCTAGACATTATTTGAGAAACTGGAGCTACAGCAATCACCAAGATACAACTTCCTGTTTTCAAGGACTCATCATCTAGGGCAATGGTTAGAAAAAAAAGTAAATAAAAGAACACCCAGAAGTCCAGAGACTTGAATGAGTACCTGGAAAATTTAGCAAATGTTGAGGATTGCTTAAGAATTATACTGTGGCCCAAGCTTACTCTGTCTTCATCCTACATTATCCCAAGTGTTCAATTTGAATGTGGTCTATTTGTTACGTCTCTCTTTGTGTGACATTCTACTGTTTTCATAGTATGCATTTGAAATAAATGTAACTAATGGGCGTCTATATTCAGTAGGGCCATGTTTGAGGTTCAGATAGTAAGAAATAAGAAATAAAGAGAAAGGTAGCATGAACAAAAGCATTGGGAGATAAAAGGTTTGGACTATTCTGATGGTGATGGCTTTTTGTGGGAGTGTGGTTTACTCAGAAAGGAATGGAGAGGAGCTTCTAGAAGCCAACAAACATCTAGCCTATGCTTAGGAGATTGGATTTTATCTTTAGTCAGTGACGAAAATGCTATGTCATGCTTGACTCTGGTGGCAAAATGGAAGATGAGTGGATGGCAAAACCTTCAGAAACAATGGTAGTGAGTGCCTGGGTTAAAATAATAGCAGGAGCTTTGAAATAAGGTAACAGATATGATTAGTATGGAAGACACAGAGGGACATGATTTCCAAAGCATTTGGGTATAGGGGAGGCACAACATTCCATCTGTATGGTGCGTGAGGTTCCCTTTCCTGCAGACACTGGAAGTCTAGGCATTGGAAGCATGTAGAATCTTGGCCCCAGCACATGAGAAGCCAGTAAGCAATAATTTCCCTTTTCCTATAGTTTTCCCTCTTCATCTCCTCCTTTAAGAGCCTGTGGTTGATGTCCCAAAACATGCTGGCATGTCAAAGCACACATGCAGACAGTGTGCTCTATGTATGGAGACATGACTGCATGGTTTGACACAAAATTCTGACCTTACCCCCTGGGATAAAAGTAGCTCGAGGTGTGAACTTGGGCAGTTGTTCAGTGCGTTAGAAATAAGGTTCTCGTCTTTAAAGTTTGTTTCAGGTGAGGTATCTTCTGGGAGACATTTAAGTTTCATTAGTTTTTATGAGTCACTTATGAGTAAATGGTCTTCTCTCTTCCCCAAGTGAGTTTCCCCTTCTGACTGGAGCGTTATTTCGTGGAAAGTGGGGACAGTCAGATTCATCTGGATCTCTGTAACCTGACATGGGGGCTGGAGGAAGAGGACAGGCATGCTGCTCCACACATCACAGAGACACTCTCCCATTCTCTCTTCTTCCTGAGAGTAAAACTGTCCTGTGACCCTGCGCTTATACAACACCCCACCCGACCTTGGACCTTGTACTTTCCTATCAGAAGAGGAATTTCCCTCTCTAAGTCCCTAAGAGCCCTTTGCCTGGATTCCATTTCTACCTCCAAAGAGCTATGCACTTTTCTGTATTTCACCTTATGTTGAACCCTCCTGCTCCCCACTGCCCCCATTCCAAATTCATCCCACATGCTGTTATTGGGTTAAGCTTCCACAGCTTTGTGGTGATAACCACAGCTATAGGTTTACAACCAATGTGCATCATAACCCAGCTGCTGTGCACACTGACGTAATGCTCCATAGAACCTGTCACACACAGTCTTCATTCACACACCTTCCTGCTGCTTGTATCTCGCCATCCAAGTACCTTATAAGTTCTTTGGGTGCATGGAAACATTACTTAGGTATGTTTGTATTGATCGTTATCTAAAGACAGTGAAAAACCAAAAGCTAATATTGGCAGATGACTTATTTCATAGACAACACAGCAAACCCTTTATAACATCTCTCTTACTATAAGTGTGGTCCAAACTTATGGCATCTTGATTTATTTTTTAACTTGATGATGGTGTGAAAATAGATACCACATTTCAGATCTTGAATATCACCCTATATTCAGGAACCCAAGGGGAGATGATGAAGCTGTGCAGTGTACTGTGTGGCTGTGTGAAGACACTCAGTAGGTCAGGTGTATTCAACATGTTTTCACTTCCAATATCTTCAGCTTACAATGGGAGTATTCGAATGTGACTCAAAACTACCTAAACACTAGGCTTTTACTGACTCCTTTCTTTCAGTAGGGAAAACAAACTTGGGGATTTGAAAAAGTGCATGAGGTCATTTATGACATCACAGACTCTCAGTCCTTTGTGGTAATAGGTATCCCCAAAATTGAGCCGTTTTTCCTGCCAATTTGTGACCAAAATAAAGGTGCTGTTTAGGCTGAGATGGTTGGAAGCAATCTTTGGGGGAACCATGGGAGGCTGTCAGAGAAGCAGAAAGACAGCACGTCTTCTGTGAGAAGAGAAAGAAAAGATGTTCTGAAGTAGTCCTTTGTGTGGGAAGGGGCAAAATATAAGACACTCTGGGCCAATAATCCATGGAAAGGGGGAAACTTTGGAACAAACGCTTGTATGTGTGCTGAAGATCTTTGTGTAGCATGGAACATTTTTGGTTAGATTTGAAGGAGTAAGCACGTTCTTTATAATTAAGACAATATTTTGTAATGAGAAATCTGTGTTTGTAAGTAATAGGATTCAATTATGAGTAGTGGGTTGTATATGATAGTGTAATGTGTTTAGGGCCTAAGAGGGAGCTCAGGCTACATTCTGGGTTTCTGTTTGCTCCTGGGAACTATAAAGCAAGAACAATAAACTTTTATTTCTTATTCAGAATACTTGCTAGGGGCCTACCCTGTGTGTATCACAGTGGAACAATGAGAAGGGACTTAGATGGTGCCTGGCTTTACACGAAACTTCTGCTGGACCCTGAGGAGAGCACTGCTCTTGTCTGTCCTGGTACAGTATCTACTAACACCCAGCAAAAGCAAGCACTCTGAAGGGTCCGAGTTCCCACAAGGCCTCGGCTCTGCATGCAGAGGAAGCAAAGGTAGGACTATGGGTTCTGGTGAGCTCCCTGGGGAACTAGGGAGAACAGTGGTTAACAATTGAAGATGGGGCTAAGTATGCATGCAGTGTTTGCCACTCTGTACCTCATCTCCTTTATTGTCACGCCGCCCGGAGGAGGCAGCTTGGTGCTATTAGATAACCATGCAAGGTTCCACGGCAGGGTGAAAATCCACAGCTAGTCTTTAAGTCTGACACATGCTAATGTTACTTCTTTCATCAAGACATATAACCTACCCTCTACTTTTGAACTCCAGCCCTGGTACTAACTGGCTGTGTGACCTTAGCGGGTCTCTTAAGGAGATACTTGTGAAAGATGTTTCCAACACTGCGAGTCCCTTTCTGATTATGCTATCGAATGAAGGGATATACATAAATACAAATTGTGGGAGGAAATTATATGACCAATGTCAGCCTGGCTGCTCAAACTAAAATTTGGCCCCATTAAGGTAAGATAGTAGCCCCAACATGAAAACAAAATCAATAGGCAGAATTCTTAAGAGAGACAAGTTCCCATGAGTTAGAACTACGTTTCTGAGGTGGTAAGACAGGGGAGCAACATGGCAAGAAATGGAGAAGAACTCTAGATTGATACACTTGGAATCTGTTCTTTCTTCCCATGTGTGCTGGGCAGGTCTGTGGCGGTCAGTCCTTTATGCCTTTGGCTTCCATGTGGGTAGGGAACTCCTACCAAATGATTAGAAAGCTGGAGCAAAAGATAAAAGAAGACATGTAATGTTGCGTCTCCTAAGAAATGTCACAATACTTCTCTTTACATGGGGCCTGTAGGGATGCATGGAGATAATTTTGTATGAGAACTATTAAGACCTTTATCAGGCAGGATATTTGTTGCCACAGCAGCTATTCTTCACAGAGGAGAATCAGTTTTCGCAAAAGGTATCAAGAAAGGTATAAAGTACTGAATCATGGAATGATGTAGATGAACTTTGAACACTGTGACAATGTCGCATTCTGTTTAAAACACCTTGTGTTTAGTAATTATGTCAACACCGATGGTATTATTGCTCCTGTCTAAAAGGGAGATGGTCTTTAACAGGTCTTCTCTTACAGCTCCCAGTTTATGGCAAATGAGATGACTGTTGGTACATATTCCTTTAATGAGAATAGTGGTCTTCTCCTTCTCATTAAAAATGTGACAAGTTACACACCATTCATGTCAGCAAGAATTCCCTCATAGTCTTTCCCCCAACTAAAATGGAGGCATTATTAAAAGAAATCAGAGGACTCGGTTTTAAAACATATTTTCTTTCTCCAAGAATTCACCAGAAACACATTTTACCTCTTAGTCCTGCAGTCACTTTGGTTTGGAGACCGACTGAAGACAAATGGAGTTCTGGTTCTTGTCAGGAAGTTAAAGAGTTCATCTGTTTGCTTCATCTGCAGATTTATGTTGTTTTCTTCCAGAAGGTTTTCTGTTAGAGGCCACGTGGTCTCTGACTGAGTCAACTTGCAGATTCTTAGTCATTCAGAAACTTCCATCTCAGCCAGAAAGAGATGGTCATGTGCCTTGTCTCTTCCTTTCTCCTTAGCAAAATCCCAAAGCTCGGGGGATGTTGTAGCTCCCTCATTTGCTACTAAGAGGAAAGCCTCTACAAAAGTGTTGAGCCTAAAGATGTGGCATGGAAGACTTTGGCATTCTAGTGTTCAATTCTGGAATTTTTCTGACATGACATTTCTAAGGCAGAGACAAACAACACGATGTCTTTGGGCAAGAGCATTTGCTTTCATAACTTTTTATACAAGTGCCCAGACTCATTAGATAAAATGGTGTGACATTTAAATGCCTTAAAGATAAAGTATAAATCTTCTGTGTATATAATATGGGTGACACGGGACTACTGGTGACATCATCATGACATCATATTTCTTAGCTCTCCCAGGATGTTGGTTTTAGTGGGTGTGGTTGTTTGAGGTCTTGGACGTGACTGAAGAGTAAACAAAGACTTGGAGAATCCTGGGAGCAGTTATTGACTCCTGGACACTTGGCTGAACAACTTCATCCCTGCTCTATGGGCAAGACTAGGAGAGAGATCTTGTCTTCCACATTCCATAGCAGCCTTCATCCTGCCCTTCATTGTCAGTAGAGATCTGCTCTGTTTAACCTGCAATTTCCTGGCATCACTCTGTCACTCAGCCTGTTTCTTCCCACGTGTCTAGCCTTTATAGACTAAAGATATAAGATAGGGAAATACATGAAATACTTGTGTTTGTTTTTCTCCTACTACATCCTTCCTCTGTCTCCTCTTTACTGATGGGGCTGTGATTTGCAGCACCCAGAGATGTCTGTCTCCAGAACTCAGTAGCCAATGAAAAGAAACTGCATAAAAATTGTTATATCAATCGAATCCTAGAGCCATTTCACTTTTGGCAAAGCATCCTGAGCAGAGTCATAAGGGAGGGAATAGCTTTGAATGTTATCCAGAACTAGAGATGGTTACTTAGAACAGTTGACTTTACTTGAAACTTTAATTTTCTCAGTACCATTGATTCTTCATTAAATTTAGTTCTTTCTATTCCCAGTGATAATAACTTCATTTAAAATCTCAACATAGGGCTTAAATTGGTCCATTAACCCCAATCTACCACTCCTGACTTGGTCTTCCTTTAGAATGAGGTGATATTAAAATTCCTGGAATAAGGATTTCCATTATCAGTGTTCTTGCTGTTCATGAACGAGTAATGGCCCTGAGCTAGTCTGCAGTCCTGGAAACTTATGAATGAATAGACATCATCTTAACACTCTAACTTGACCTTTAAAGTTCATCAAATCAGGGTCTAACTCTCTCTAGACGCTTTTCCTCTTTAGTTTCTTAAAATTTAAATAGTCTTATTCCCAGCAAAGTTGATTTAACCACTATATCTTTCCTCTCATTCCCAGCCACAACCCCAAATGAATTACGGCACCATGAGGTGAATGACATTTAGAATCTCTAGGAACATACTTGTAGTAACTTTAGACCATTAAAAATCTTCAGTTATACTTATCCATCTACCATCTATTTATTTAATGACAGTCTTTTTATAGAGACACCTTTTGAAGAAACCTTTATATGTTTCCACGTGAAACCTGATAGACATTATGACAAACTAGTAACAGTGAGTGACCCAACAATACTTTCAATCATGTAAAGAAATATATAAGTAAATAAATAAATTTTCTTAGTGGAGAGTCACAGATGGAAGCACACAGTGGGAGACTGAATCTTCTAAAGAGAAATAAGTTGATGAGAAAAAAGTTTTATAAAGGACATGATAATATTTGGACTGACTCTTGGAGCATGAGGTAGAATTTACCTGAGGTATAGTAGGTGGGGTGGGTGAGTTTGAACCAGAAGAGATGAACTGCTAAAAAAGAAGAGAAAAGCATACAAATCTGAAAGACAGAAAGAGGGGGGTGAGGTGAGGTTGGCCACCGTCAGATCTCAATAATTCTCTCACACATGTTATGCTAAGGAGTTAGAACTTTGCCTCAGAAGGGAGAACGGAACCATTAAAAGATAGAGCTAATGATTATGTGTGAGGGGGAGGCACCTGTGTGAAAGATGGTGCTCTTCAGCATGAGTAAGAAGCATATTTGTGGGGCAGGAGAGTTCTTTCAGGTATCTTTTTAACTTCAACAGGTACCTGTAGGTAATAAGTTGAGGAGAAAGATGTGGTCTGGATGCTGCAATATTAGAGTAAACAGTCTCAAGTTCATTGAGGAGGTGGTAGGAGTGATTTCAATTTAACATAAAGAAATATAGAATGGGAAGAGACTATGGCATCGAGGGAAACTGGGAAGGGATAATTAGAGCTGTGAAGGGGAACAGATGTTACAGAGGGAAGAAGTTCAAGAATGGAGGGAGGGAAGGGATGAAGGGACAGGGACTATTTAGGGATGATCAGAAGAGAGTGGCAGGGATTGATTTGGTGTAGAGGTGTGGTCATGAATAAGATATAATGTATACACGCCTAAAATTGTCAAGGAATAAATAAAAATAATCTTTGGGTTCTGTCCTTTGTGGTGGACTTTTTTGTTTGTTTATTATGTTTGAGACAAAGTCTCAGAATGTAGCATTGGCTGGACTGGGAGCTCACAAATGTATATACTAGGCTGGTCTTGAACTCCTGAACATCTGTATGCTCCTGCACTCATTAAGATTAAAGGCTTCGTTATAGGTGACAAAAGCCAATGAAATGGGAATTTAAGAGGACTGGAGAGAATGTGCAGATGGAACTGGAAGAATTGTTCCTCTTCTGAGTCTTCTCTGGTCGAAGAGATTGGCAAATTATAGGACATGAACGCACGGACACACTTATCATTGAAGGAAGGGAAGTGAGAGTAGGTATGTCCAGGGTTCTATATTGGGAAGGGATGGGGCCGGGTAGCACAATGTGGCTTGTTTGATCTCTTCTAGAGCCAATAAGGATGCAGCAGAGCTGGAGCCAGCCTCTCTGGAACCGAAGCTGCATCGAGGGTGTAAGCACAGCACCCTTCTTCTGTGAGTGAGGAGGTAATAGCCATCTGAGGATCTGTTTGCAAAAAGAAAGTTGCATTGCATTTTCTCTGAGGCATCTTTCAGCTCTAAAATGTTATGACTCTGTGATTAATTTTTAAATAAATTAATATGGCAAATAGTATTTCAAGAGGAGTGTTTAAGTTACTTATGAGAACAAACTTTTTAAGTACCCTTAAGCATCATAAAACATCCACTCCCAAAGAAATAATTGATACACCAATTATAAATCTTTCTTAGCTGCTCATTCAGGCAGATTTCCTGAGAGCTATGCTTGACTGTGTGTTCTGTTTACCTAGTTCATGTTCTTGTTTGTATTACAAAGCTCAAAATACATATCTTTCAACAGCAAGTTTCAGCTTGGTCGATCCCAGAGTATGGCTAAATTATTAAAGTTTTCTATTATGTGCAAGATGAGTTCTTGAAGAATTGGTTCATCTCTGGAGAAATGCCCTTCTTTTTCTTAATTTAGGACACAGCTGTCAGAATTGCAAACCTCATCAAAAATGGCCACATATAACTGAGACACCTCTCAGAAACATTTCCTCTCAATTGGCACGGTCTTTGAGGACAAACCACACTCTGAAATGTTTGTGTAACAGGAAAATGTGGTGTCGAGATGATCAACACAAGATAGGAAACAATATATTGTCACAAAATTTGCATATATTATTAAAGATAATAGAAAACACACCTACAAAATGAGAACATAGTGTTTAAGACAGAGAAACTGAAGAAAATGCAGGAGAATTAAGTGCACGTGGAATGCCCAGAACTGTTGTTAGCACTGATGAGCTTTAGCCCTTTTTCTGCTTAAGAGAACATAAGCAATCTCCCTACGACAGTGAAAACAAGTAAGACCCCTGTTATTCTCCTTAAGCTGTTACCTGACATTTGGGTGAAATGTGTCAGGTAACCACCCTGAACTTCAGTTTGCTTTAGAGGGGACTATAAGAAAGAGGCTGGGCAAAAAGCAAATAGCACATTATAAACTTAAATCAAATAACACAATGCTAACTGAATTTTCAAAGGAATTTTTATATATTTATTTTTGAGCATTTCTTCTCTCTCTCTCTCTCTCTCTCTCTCTCTCTCTCTCTCTCTCTGTGTGTGTGTGTGTGTGTGTGTGTGTGTGTGTGTGTGTGTGTGTGTGAATATGCACTTGAGTGCAGGTGTAAGGGTCATAGGCATTTCTTTCCCCAAGGCGAGTTGTATGCTCTTGTAAGCCTCTCCGTGTACTAGGAATTGAACTTAGGGTCTCTGAAAGAGGTTTTAAGTCCCTACAAGAATTATCAGAGGTTATCAGAGGCTACTTAGTGATGTGTAGGGAAGATTCTAGAATAACCCCAGGTGACTAGACAACTTCCAGGGATAACAAGAACATGGATCCTGTGAGCAAATTCTCTGTAGCATTATCTGGTACAGTGTGACCTTAGGAGACCATGCAGCTGACCCGTGATAAAGTGAGAAGGGGAGAGATGGAGACTTTATCCTTTATTTCTTCTTATTTGCCTCCCATTGAAACCCAACTGGTACTAGAGGTCAAGGAAGCCAGCCAAGATACTCTATATGAAACTATGGCAAAAATCAAGGCTTGGAAGGAAGGAGAGTGGAGTTAGTGGTTCATGATTAAGACATCCTTGTAGGACAGTAAAATAGTCAACATTGCAGATCCCTGGAAAGATGCAGGGGTGCTGCTGACATGATGAGTGCTGGCTTTACTACGTATTTAGCAGCCACTATCATATCTGTTATGAGAGGCTTCCAATTGTACCACTTGCCATGTGTTTGATTTCTTTGTTAGGAGCCAACTGTGCTAGATTGAGACCATCCTGTACTATGACCTTGGAGCTAAAGATAACCCAAGAGTGAGATGGTATGTTGCTTTCTTATTATTGATGTTAAAAAGTCACTACTGACTAAAGACACATTTATCCTACTAGAGTTTATTTGTTACTATATGTTTATAAAAGGAAGTTTATTTGGGTTAATTTCCAAAGGATAAGAGTCCATCAAGATTGGAAGCAACATTGTGGCAACTAGAATAGCAAGCTGAGAACCTACATTTTGAATCTGAAATACAAAGGGAAGTAGAGTAAGGCTTTAATCTGTCAAAGCCTACCCCATGACATTCTTCAGCAGGGCCATGCCTCCCAAAACAGTTCCACAAACTGGGGGCCAATTGAAACTATGGGGAACACTTTGTATTCAAAATACTCTATAATGTTCTGGGGATCAGGAGTCCAAGATTAATTTAATTTGGCTATGATCAAGATATTTTCCTATGGCCTCTGCAGAGAATCTATTTTCTTACATTTTTGCTTTGGAGGTGTCCAGAATTTCTAGACTTGACTTGTGGTCATTGCCTTCATCTTCAAGGTGTATCGCTCCAATCTTTGCTTCCAATGTCACATGACCTTTTATTATTGTTGTTATTATTATTACTTTTTTATAATGACTTGTGAATGCTTTTGGAGATCACTTGGATAAGTCAAGATAACCTACCTACAACAAGATCCTCATCTTAACCAGGTCTGCAAAATCTTTTTTACCATTCTAAGTAAGAGGGATTACAATATGAGGTAGTGCTATCATTACTTAGATCACTATAGGGAGGAACTGAGTGGAGTTCACTTGCTATATGGTTAAGTGGCTGCTACTGTAGACGCTTACTTATAAAATTCACGTCATCATCTTAGACTGGGTCTCCATCAGAATAAAAGCCCCGCACAAGGTTCATAGGAAGATCATCTCTTTGGGATGCAGACCCTGGAATTATGAGTTATGGGGGGGGGAGGGAAAATCAGTTCAAAGATACATGATTGGATTGATTGCTATTGTAGACATCAGTGGCTAAATCTAGGCAAGATCTTTTGAAAAGGCCCAGGAACAGTTCAGAATAACTGACCAAGACAATAGGGTCAGTGGAAAATCATTATTTCTACAAACCATTGACTAAGTTATGCCCCAAGAGAGTGCTAAATCTCTTGAGAGCCTAAGGTTCCCATTCCCTATGTTAAAAGCGCACATATCTCTTAAAATATATTAATCTAAGATGAATATTTATTGAAATATAAACTAACACTCACGATACAGGTAACAGCTTATATAGGTGCCCGATAGATCAGATTATCTATGAAATGGACAATGGATGCTGAACCAGTCTCTCCAGCCATCAGCAACCAAAACAGACTCCCCAAGATCTCAGCAGCACCTCTTGAATGGGGCTGGCCACTCTCCTTTCAGGAGCCCGGGACCCTGGATAAGTGTCTTTCAACCTTATCAGCTGACACCTGAATCCCACCACACAATGGTGTCTTACAATACATTATAAAAGTCTCAGGGCTGAAAGCTAGAGATGTGTGAACAGCTGCAGGACCACAGTTGAGTAACACCAAACCACTAGAGTGAAGAGTGGTCCAGGAGAATATGTGATGTAGCACCAGGGGTATCTAATACCTTCTTTGATGACACTATCACAAGAAGGGTTATTTTATACTGGGATTTATAAATGTGGCTCACTGAATAATTCTAAATGAGATGTCAGAATCATTGCAATGTTTGCCCAAGTCTATCTCTTTCTTAGAGGAAGTATCACATCCATAACATGTCATTACCAAAAAAAAAAAAAAAAAAGTCTGAAAGTGTTTTAAAAGCATAAAATGCAAGGTTCTTTTTGAACACCCACTCACAGTTTGCTTTAATGTCTGGCAGAGAAAGCCAGCATTAACAGTAAATGAAAGATAATGCAGACGGGCTCTCAAATGTCTTATACCTAGAGTGAAGACAAGGAAGTTTCTCTGAGAAGTGATGATTGAACTAAGGCTCAAAAGACAAGTAGAAATTATAAAAGTAAATGCAAAGCATGTCCATGAGGGGAGAACAGGAAAGAAATGCCTGAACTGAAGCAGAGCATGGTACGCTTAAAGGGCTTACAGAATCCGGAGTGCCTGGAGTACAGAGGAAGAAGGAAGAAAAACATAAAGTGAAATCAACAAAGTAGGAGGTGGGACAGCAGAGAGATTCTGAAAGGTCCAGTCAAAACTGTTGCAGTTGTTTGAATGAAAATAACCTCCGTAGGCCCAGAGGGAGGGGTACTATTAGGGGATGTGGCTTTGTTGGAGGAAGTGTGTCACTGAGGGTGGGTTTTGAGGTTTCAAATGTACAAGCTAGGCCCCGTGTCATTTCCCCTTCCTGCTGCCTTCAGATCCGGATGTTGAACTCTCAGCTACCTCTCCAGCACCACATCTGCCCGCTGCCATCATACTTCCCACCATGATGGTAACGGACTAGACCTCTGAACTATAAGCCAGCCCAATTAAGTGTTTTCCTTTATAAGAGTTGTGCGGTTATAGCTTCTCTTTGCAACGATAAACCTCTAAGACAACTGTAAACTATAGCTTTACACTATATGGAAGCCTCTAGAGTCTATTACTAAATAACCAATATTGGGAAGATAAAGTTTACATGTTTAAAGGCTAATTGCTTGTTGGGAAGAGGACAAGAATGATTGCAGGGTAATAAGGCAGTCAAAGTGGGAGAAAAATGATTGACAAGACCGAAGACGTGGGTCACTGTGATTAGAACTCAGCTATCCGACTGTAGATGCTAATAAATACCAGAGGAGAAGGGGCCTGTGTTCAAGAGAAGGTTAATGGTTTATGAAAAACCTAAGAAACATCACATCAGATTATGAACCACAGGTGACTCAGCGAAGAACATAAAATCACAAATTAAGTTTTTATACCTTAGTTTGAAATATGGAGGCACTTTAGCGGTTGGAACCATGTCAGGTAAGATAAGTGGACTCAGAAATCAAAGTATTTGGGTCTCTCCCAGCCGAGGCTAGCTGGCTGGCTAGATGTAGTGGAGGTTACTTTAATATTTACATCTTGAGCTCCTTTTCAAAATGTTTCTGGGGCAGAGCTTCATCAACAATGTAGGAACTCTAAGAGCTCAGTGTTTCAGTACGCTTCATATGCTTTCTTAAAGGCAAGCTTTAATCATGGGAAGACGGGCGTTAAATCCAACTGGTAACTTGGGTCTATAAAGAGGGGAAGCTGTGGGTCAGCTGATATTCTATGCAAATTAAAAAGCAGGAAGAGAAGAGGAAAAGGAGGGGGAAAAGAGAGATACGATCTGGAGCACAGATCAATATAGTTCTAGATGAAAGAGTTTAACCTTGAGGTATAGAGAACCTTTATTACTTGAAGCTGAGGAGGGCTGTTATGTGTATTTGTAGGATGCTCGATATGAATATCATTCCTGGTTTTTTTTCTGCACTAGATTCTCTTAAAAGTCCCCCATCTCCCCCGCCAATAATAAGGCAATCAAAGGTGACCCCTAGGAAAGCAAAGCCTCCTTTGTTGAGTGCATTGTAGACATTTGTTAATTTTGATGCCGTCATAAGGAACATGAACAAATAAAGGGTCCTAAAGGATTAGCTATTTTTTAAACTCCATTTTACAGGTAGCCAACTTAACAATAATCTTTGAGGATAACTTATTTCTAAGTAGTTCTGGCTTTAAGTCTAGCTTTGATAATGACCTGTCTGCTGTCTGAGCCAAAATGTTTCAAGTGTGGAACATAAGTCAAGTTGAAAAACAAAGTTGAGTCAGTAGGTTACCCAAACTGTGTGTGAATAAACTTTTATACAAATACACCTGCATTTTGCCACCAAAAAAGAGAAACACTGAGAAGACCAAAGACTGACTACTAAGACACAAACATCCAATTCTCCTCAGATCGAAAGGGGTCTAAGTGACTTTTCCATGATGCAATAAAGCATTTGTCTTACTTGCAAACCATCAATTACCAACGTCCTTTTTTAAAAGAATAATTTGCCTGTCTCTGGAGGTTTCTCTCATTGTGATGTTACATGTCTCTTAGTTTCTTTTCTGTGACTGTGATAAATACTCAGACAAAACCCACTTAATAGAAGAAGATCTTATTTCAGCTCACACGTCAAGGTACCCCTAATGGTGGGGATGTCAAGGTAGCAGGATCTTGAAGCAACTGATCCCATCACATCCATAATCAAGAATCAAAAAACAGTAAATGGATGCTCGCTTAGTGCTCAGCCCACTTTCTCCAACTTGAACACTCCAGGACCTCAGCTGTGAGAATGGTAGCCACTAGAATGGGCAGGTCCTCCCACATAGATCTGCCCGCATAGGTCTACCCAGAGGACCTTCTCCCAGATGATTCTATATTCTGTCAGGTTGACAATTTATACTCATCACCACAATGTCCATATCCATTTCATTTTAATGTTTAGTTGAAGACATAATTACTTTAGCATACAAATGCTATGATATTTAAGGCTTATTATCAGCTCTTAGACTAAGAATCATCATCTTCAACTAGAATGGCCAGCCTCTTTCATCATTTCATATTCAAATCCCTACACCACCAGGGAAGCTTCCTTTATCAAATCTTAAACCATATATCTCTGAAACATGTGCTTTGGCCATAAGCAATTTTTACATATTTCCATCTAGAGCTTTGCCCATGATCTATCCTTTGTTTGGTAAGCTCATCCACGGCTTCTATTTAGTTAGCTCATCCTTATATTTCAGTTTTGGGCTCAAGTAATAGTTCCTTAGAGACTTCTCTAGCCCACTTTACCAAATACACAAATAAGGAAACACTTTGTTATCAAATTTTTTCTTCATAGTCTTAATGGTATTGCAACTTTACGTAGGTGCTTATTGGATTTATAGCTACCTTCTCCACATAGCTTTCATTTCTATTGTATGGAAACTGTATATGTTAGTCTTGCCTCTGTATTCCCAGAACTCAGCATAATAGGTTTTTTGAATACAAATTTTATTGAGGCAAAACAAGGGTCTCACCTCAAAGTAGATAAGAGCTAGTTTTCTCTATAGACAAATGTGGGTGACTATGGCCTGAGAGCACAGATTTAGATTACCTTGAACTCTATATTCTAACATGGAAACTGTTTTGTAAAATGCATATAGTAACCGAACAAGGAAAGCATAAGTCAAGACACTTTTCAAATACATTGGTCAGTACATTGAGCATGTAGATTATATCAGGGCAGGGAAAACTCTGTTATAGGCTTTAAATGCTGTCTGAAAGCAATCTTGGTCCTTTCACTGGTGGAAAATAGAGGTCTGTTATTACATTCCAGTGGACTTTTTATCTTTTAGTTACAAGATGTTAAGCCTAACATGAGGATAGGTAGGAAGTGATTATTTAGGGGACTAAAGTAGGTTCTTAACCTGTGCATTCCAACCTTCCACATCTCAAATACTTGGGAAAACTAAGAGGAAAAAGAACCTATTTTGTCCCATTGTTTTAAAGAGTTCAATTCATGGTAATTTGGCTACTTATTTCTGTGAGGCAGAATATCATGGTCTGTATGGAAGAAGAGGGAGTTTAACTCATGGCTAGGAAGGAGAAAGATAAGTCCGGGAAGAGCTAGAGACGATGTATAATCTTCAAAGCCATGCTCATGAGACCTATTCCATCTAGCTAAGCTCATTTCCCCAAGTTTTCATGAGCTCCCCAAACAGAATAACTTAAATGTAGGCCAAGTGCTCTCAACACGTGAGCCTGCTCAGGACAATTCATATTAAAACTATGAGTTTTAAAAAATCAGTTAGTCATTAGAGCATCACAGGAAATCATGTATAGACAGTCTCTGGCATATGATGCTTTTGGTTTATGATCTTTAGACTTTATAATGGTACAAAAGTGATGCATATGCAGAAATCATACTCATATTTTGGATTTTGATCTTTTTTGGGGTTAATGATATGCTGAGCATTGGCAGGAATCTACAGCCTATAGAGACTACACTATCATGGGTGCAAAGAGTTAACCTTTTATAGTGTGCTGCAGTGTTTGATAAGACACTATTTCCACCAGGGTGTGACCCCATTTCAAGTGGAAGGACATCTTAGCATATCAAAGATCAGCAATCAAGATTCTGCTGACTCTACACCCACTTGTGTTATATCCATTGAAACACAACCACATCTATTTGTTTCCTATTTCTGGGGGCTAATTATCCTCTTTAAAGGCAGGATAGCAATGTCAAGACAGACTACATTGCCTGGAAAGTCTAAATGTTCATTATATGGCCCTTTATAGAAAATAGTTGCCACTACTAAAATGAACTTGTTTACTTTTTACTTAGATCATTAGATATTACCATACAATCATGAATCTGCATATTTCCAAAGCTGAAGTATTTTGTAGAAGCAACCTTCGTGAACACTGGCTGGCTAGGGGTCAACTATCTGGCTAAGGATATATTAATTATATATATCCTCTCATGGAACATGGTAGGTCCGCATTGTTTGTGTAAAGGGACGTATTTAAATGTGGTTTCCCAGAATTATGAAGCTGATATGGAAACATATAGGCTGGCATTAGCTTCTGTTTGTTCTGACCAGTTGCACCAAGATTCCGGGAAAAAAAAAATGGCTCACAGGGGTGACTTACACTTGGGGTTTTTCAAGTACTACATTCCTTTAGACTAGGAAAAATGTACTGTGTCTTATTTTGGTTGGGTGAATTTGAGTATGACAAAATCAGGGCATTTAAAGAGGTAGCAAAATGGACCAGAAAGCACCTAACTGGGAAGCTATCTGGAGGAATAGAGAGAGGGCATTCCAAGTGTCCATGTGGTGCTTGTGAGTCTCAAGTGTTTGAAAAACCTAAAAAGGTCAGATGTGGCAATGGGGCATGGCAGGCACGGAATTAGGGAGGACAAATTAGAAGATCAGAAACTCAGAGTGGGGAAGTTGATATGGATGTCCGATGGCCAAGTCTGTGCAGCTGAGGTTTATGAAGCCTTGGCAAGGAGTCTGAGCAGCAAAGACTGGAGTCAAGGCAAAGAGCCTGACACAATGCTACGGGGTACAGAAGTTAGAAGATAACTTTATGGGACATTTGTTAGACATCTTCCCAGAGCCAGAGCAGCTTCTCAGGACCTGACAATGACTGTAGAAGCAAGTTTTCTACAGGACTTTCTGAAAGAGAGATGAAGGACAGTTCTTGGCTGGAGTAAGAAAACTAAACTCCAGTCTCAGCTTATCTGGGACCAACTTTGTCTTAACCTTTCTGAATGTTCTTTTTTTTTTTCCTCCCCTGATGTAAGAATGTCTTTTTATATTGTGAATATCAATCTTTAAATAAAGGAGTTGCTTTGACCCTTGGCGAACACCATAGCCAGAGATAAGAGCTCATAGATATGAGGAGGATGGAGTTAGAGACAGATGGAGCCGAACGCCCAAAGAAAAAACACATAGGAACACAGGTGAGCGATGGGCCATGTGGCAGACAGATTAATAGAAATGGGCTGAGTTAAGATGAAAAAGTTAGCTAACAATGTGCCTAAGGCATAGGCCAAGCAACATAAAGTTAATATAAATATCTATATAATTCATTTAGACTTTAAAATTGCTGTTCCAGAGAAGCATCAGTGGGCAAGACCAAACCATAGAGCTATCCAGGCCAAAAACCTTACCACAACACTCCCTATCCTTCATATTTCCAATACACGCCTCCATTGCTCAAGTCTGGTTGATTCACATCATTGTCAACTCCTTTAGCAACCAAAGGATCTCCAACCACTTGCAATTAGAGCCACAACATCATGCATCCTGCTATGTCATATTTCACATGCACAGCCAAGGCCCGCCCCCCCACTCACTTGTTTGGTTTCTCCACACCACCCACCTGTCTGACAGAACCCAGCACAAGTATCAGGTCCCGTTTTCTCAGACACTCACCTTTTAGTAAAAATTAGCTGCATCCCCATCAGGCCCACAGGGTTTCTTATATAGACCCATCATACAGGTTTTAAGACTTTCCATTACTCTCAGGATAATGATTTAAAAAAAAAAAAAATCCTTCATGTGTTTACAAGTTTCTTTTTAGGTCTTAGCCTACCTTGTCAGCCCTGCGTCCAAACTTCTCCCCAACCTCTAGAATACTTCCTACCTTCTGTATGCCAAGTTAATCCCAATTCTCCCTCCCCCCTTTTTTCTCATCTGGGGAAACCCTTCCTGGATTCTGTGTCTAGGTCAAATCTCACAATTCAGGCTTCCGTATGATGTAGGCATGTCTTTTTGTATGCTGTGAATAACAATCTTCAAATAAAGGAGCTGTTTTGGCCCATGGCAGGCACCATAGAAGAAGTAGGTGGGGAATCAGAATATGTAGGAAAGAAAGGGCGGAGTCAGAGGCAGATCGAGCCAGCTGCCCAAAGAAGAAACAGGTAAGGAACACAGGTGAGCCACGAACCACGTGGCAGACAGATTAATGAAAATGGGTTACGATGAAAGAGCTAGCAAGCAATGTGCCTAAGCCGTAGACTAAACAGCATGAAGCTAATGTAAGTGTGTAAGTCACTTCTGGGGGCCTAAGCAGCAGCGGGCAGCTAGGGGTCTGGGGCTGTAGGTCTGTGGGTCTGGACCTCTGGCCGCCCTGGGCCCAGAAACCTTATTGTAACACCCGTAACTCTTTGGGACCTGTCTCCACAGCCTATACCAGGCAATTCCATAAGTGTTTGTGTGTATCTTTGTTTAGCTGTCTCCCCAGAGACTGTTTTTTCTAGGAGCAAAGGAAATGCCCCTGTTGCTTCTGGGTCTCATGTTTCCAATTTTTCAGCCCAATACCCGGCTCAGGGTAGACACTGAGCACACAGTAGTTAAACAAACCAATCAATATTATTTTTGTTTGGGTTTGGTTCTTCTCTCTTTTCATCCAGAGATCTCCTGGGAGGCAGAGCTATAACTCTTTCTCCTTCAGACCCTCAGGCTATGTCACAGTACCTGCTACACGGTAGGTGATCAGTGTATTTTGATGATATTGTACTAAACTTCAGTGATGGCATGGTCTCCAGTTTGACCAGGAATTGTATCCCAAGAGCTCTGTTAGCTAAATGGCAGCAAGACAAGAATGTCTCCAGGAAAAAAGTGTGTTTCTTTATTATGCAAATATTTTTTCCTGGTCATCTGATGCTCTTTGTGGGCCTCTCTCTGACGGTGTGCTTCTTTTTGACACTGGTCATCAATGGGCATACCTAACAAATGACATTTTCTTCTTTCTTTCCTGGTGATTTTATGGCAGTCAGGCTTCTGTAGCCCCTGCTCCTCCACCCCGTAGGCGTCAGAGTCTACAGAGACCACCCTTTGTTTCCTTACTCTGCCAGCTTAACTCTATTCTCCTTCCAGAAATAAATGAGAGCAGAAGATGCTCCCCTACCTTCAGTTTTGTTTTATTTTGTTTTAAGGAGAGAGATATTGTTTCTCTGCTTAAAGCAGAAGAATTTTAAAAGTGGGTTTGGGAGGGATAAGTTTTCTAGAAAGAGGGAGGTGGGCAACTTGCTGTTCCTTTTATTTTTAAGAAACAGAAAAATGATAGATTCAATGAGACATTTTGATGGCTGGGCTGGGAACTACTGTAGGGAGTTTTACCTCTGGTCACAGGGTGATAGCAAATGACAGAACGAGCCGAAGGCTCCTAGGTACCTTGGACCTGTGGCAGAAGGGTTCTAGGTTCCTCGTGGCTTCAAGAGGAGTCATTCTGAAGGATCTTGTTTGAATCTGCCTTGTGTTATTGCTTAGCCCTGAGTCTGGAACAGGCAGTGGTGGTGAATGCTCTAAGTCCCAGCACTTGAGAGGCAGAGGCAGGAGGATCTCTGTGAATTCGAGGCCAGCCTGGTCTGCAAAGCAAGTTTCAGGACAACCGGGGCTATTACACAGAAAAACCTATCTCGAAAAAACAAAACATGCTGGAGAGAGAACCCTGTTCTCTGATATTCTAGGAAAATTTTATTAAATATGCAATATATCACCACAGTTATTTGCTACATGAATGACATCCTCTTACAGGTGAGATTTTCTTGTAAGCTTTTATTTGGGAAAATAAAGAGTTTTACTCTTTCTAAATGTGAGAACCATTGTGCCAAGTGCTCTGTAACATTGGGTGTTGAAAGAGCAACTCCACTATGCTTAGGGTGTGATATAATAGCCCGAGGTTAAAAAAAGACTACAGATTATTGTGCAAAATATGTTTTCTACATTTTAAAATGGTAGTCAGCAATATACACATTCAAAACTGAGCACTTAGACGATGCTTTCAATAACTGGTCTCCTGCCCTTCAGTCTCCAGTTCTTTATCTATTTGGGCCTGCCCTCCCCACAAGCTTTCAGGGACCAGCACTGTTATAGTTCTTAGTCCTGAGCCATGTTCTCAATGTATGTCTCAAAGAGCTCAGTTGTTTCTTGGACCAGGCAGTCGGTGCCAAGTGTGCCCAACCACCATGCCGCTCATGTGTTCTTGTTACAATAGAACTTGCCTCCCTGACTCTTGTTCCTTCCACGTAATATTCTGCTCATTCCCTCTTGTGTTCACAGAAGCACCGGTGTGGTACAGATTATCAAGAGATGGGTTACCTCATTAGTTCAGACCCTTCAGGTTTCAGAACACCAGTCTTTGAATATCAGCGCCTGGTTCCTCCTGAAAATGATTGGAGAGATATATAGATTGATATGCATTTTCTGTGTTTATCCAACATGGTACTAGGAGGAGGCCACTCTCCTTGTGATGAGCGAGAATCTATGATGGAAGGAAAGTCTAGATATGTTCATGGCTCACAGTGTCCTTACTTATATGATGCATGAATAAATATCTGCACTTTTTGTGAATGGCAAAGTTCTCTCTCCCCTCACTGAGATACTCTAATGGATGTTAAATCTCAAGTTCTTAGTCAAGATACTATGCACATTACATTAGGAATATCAGCTTGAATGAAGCTAGGATATTAGAATTACTGCTTATACATCTCCTTTCTGTTTACTTTAGCAATAGGACCCACCCTTGATTGGAAGACTATTCTGTATGCTGTGTTTATATTGGGGAGAATGACAGTGTAACTGTTCTTTTACCTGAGCCTGCCACTTCAGTGTGATTAAATTCCCAAAAGCTGTTTGTAGGACAATAATTGGAGGATGGAGAAAGATGCCAACAGGATTTCACAGCCTACCTGTGATTATTCTGTGATTATTTTGCTGGACACACCTGGATTCCTTGAGTTTTAGGGCTGCTGAGGATCTTCTTCCACCCACAGCAAAAGACCATCTTCCAAAAGATCATAAGCACAATAATTGTAGATAATCATGAGGGAGAGGAAAACCTGAAAAACAGCCCCATATAATTCTGAGTCACTTTGTGGACTGCCTTACCTATGGCACATGAATTATTTTTGCAGTTTGTGTGGAACATGTCTTTCATTTGATAGCAAAGGGGATTTGGTCAGCATAATAATTGCCAGTTTTTGGAAGGCCCTAGTTCAGTGGTTCTTCACTTGTCTAGCATTGCAACCCTTTAATACAGTTCCTCCACGCTGTGGTGATCCTAACCATAAAATTATTCTATTGCTACTTCATAACTGTAATCTTGCTACTGTTATGAATTGTAATTTT
This sequence comes from Phyllotis vaccarum, assembly GCA_033318265.1. Lineage (NCBI taxonomy): Eukaryota > Metazoa > Chordata > Mammalia > Rodentia > Cricetidae > Phyllotis > Phyllotis vaccarum. The sequence continues at coordinate 12,309,787 of JARWLC010000007.1, forward strand.
AAATATCTGATATGCAGAATACCAAAAGCACAAACACCAAAGGGGTCATGACTTACAGGTTGAGAACCATGACTCTAATTCATAAGTTGGGTCATTATCACCTTTGGGGTTTTATACTATGCGCTTACAAATTCTATATAAATGCAGCATTTGCTAAATAAATATAAAAATATCAAATATTAAAGTGATGCCTGTGGTAATATATTATATATTTAATAAAACTAGTCTAGAATATCAGAAGACAGAGCCAGCTCTTCAGCTCTTTTTTCCCCCTGAGACAGGGTTTATGTAACGGCCTACGCTATGCTGGAACTTGTTTAGTAGAACAGGCTGGCCTCCAGATCACAGAGATCATCCTGCCTCTGCCTCCCAAGTACTGGAACTAATGCCATGTCCCACCACTATCTGGCTTTTAGGCCTTGAAATCACAGAGATCCAGACCAATCTCTATCTCTCAAGTGATGGGATTAAAGGTGTGGGTCACCACTCCCTGACCTTCATGGCTAAGCTGTAGGTGATTCTGCTCTTTGACAGTCCAGACTATTTTTATTAAATATGCAATGTATCACCACATAATATCTACTTTTGAAGTCTTCACTATTTCCCTCAAAGAAGGAGGTAAATTAGAAAGATAAAAACAGAAAGAATATGTTATACAAAACCTAGACCATTAAGAGTAGGATAATTATATATTAAGGAGTTGTGAGTGTCAAAATATTGGTCCAATCCTCACTTTAGTGACTGGAGGTAGAAAGAGCCCAGAGCATATTAGAAAAACCTCACAAATGCTCCCTATTCTATGCCTCTTTGCTAAATATAACTAATAATTCACTCTATACAAAGACTTTGTCCATTGGGAAGCTCCGGGGCCAGGGGCAGATTATCTGTATCTTAGTATCCCCATCTGTTATCTCATAGTTTCCAAACAGTGACTAAGACTGATGTGTGAAACAGAGATTGCTAACGTAAGCAGGGGACCAAAGCTTGCAGCTAAGAGACAGAAATTTGAAAGTCAGGATTCAGATTTACGAATCATGCCTGGCCAAGATTTCTGGCATTGGTTCCAAGTTAATGGAGCTTTCCCAGAACTGATTCCATTAAAAATTTATTAGTCTTAAGGAGTTATGCTAGCTTATAAACCCCATATCTAGAAAGAGGCCTGTGACAGCTCTCTCTAGAGAAATCTGTGACTGGGGTGTGTACTACTGTCCTTGTCTCAGGCATCTCCCCCCCCCCCATGCCTGTGCTTAAATCTACATCAGAAGTTAAAAGATTAAACTCCAACTTTGCTTCACATTGATTTGTTCTGAAATTTATTTTCTGTGGCCAAAGCCAAGAATCTGAGGTTCCCCCAGGTAGAAGTCTCTGGAAAGAACCCCTTAGGATTCTACAGGCTGCAGCACAAGGCTGGTCCCACATTGCTACTGACTGTCTTCCTCGGTGACATCTAGGGATATTCCAAAGCATTATTGGGATTTCCTATCTGTCCTGTAGCTCAGCTGCTCAGCTCTGTGTTTGTTTGTTTGTTTTTTTTGTTTTTTTTTGTTTTTTTTTTGGTCTGTTATTTTGATTACTTACTTTGCTGTTTTCTGGCCAGAGACCTATGTGGTGTTTAATGAGTACTAGCACCATGGCTGTCCGTGAAAATATTAGAATATAAGAACTGATAGAAAGGGCCCCATGACTGCACTAATCCTGAGACAATTCCCAGGCCTCGATAATTAGGTCATAATTAGGCTACTAGAGAGATACTAGTAGCTACTGTCTACTAAAGCAATGGTTTGGCAATCATGGTCAAGCCTCCTTATAGCAGTGGTGGCGACGGGATTAACCTCCCATAATCCCTCTGGTTTATAGGGCATATTATTTTGATTTCTGTTCAGCAGGATATGGCATGTGATATTTGTGTTCTTCTGTCTGCTCACTAGATGACAGTTTCCATGCTGCAAATATGTGCTCCTCTACTGCTTTACATGGGAGTGTTGTGGCTGGGTATGGTTCTAAGAAACCATATCTGAACCTAGCCAGAGCATATGACCCAGGGATGCCAAACATGGATGCTGTTGACATTTGTCAGCTTGATACAAGTTGTGTTTATCTGGGAAGAGGGAACTGAAATTGAGAAATTACCTCCACCACATTGGCTATTGGCAAGTCAGTGGGGAGTTTTCTTGATTAACCATTTGATATGGAAGCGCCATGCGCCATGTTTGGTACCACCCCTGGATAAGTGGTCCTGAGTTGTATAGTATGTGAGTTGAGAAAGCCATGAAAAGTGATCCAGTAACCAATACTCCTCCATTGCCTCTGCTTCAGTTCCTAATTTCGGCTTCCTGAGCTCCTTCTCACTCTGGCTTCCCTCAAGGATGGACTTCCCTCGAGGACTAGAACATTTAAAGCCAATAAACCCTTTCTTTCCTGAGTTATTTTTGGTCATGGTGTTTATAAATGACAACAGAAAGCAAACCATCAACTTTAAGAAGAAGCTGACTGGGTTTTCAGTAGGCACTTTTGAAATTACGTAGATTGGATGTATGCTGGGAAAAGAGGAAGAGAATATAGTCAATTTGTCAATCTATGATGTAGGAGTGGATTTGGGGGAGATGGTAATGGGGGAGAGTGAGAGGAGGAGGAGAAACTGTGATCAGAATGTAATATATGGGACCATCATCAAAGATGTCTTCATCCTGTTTTCTCCTAGCAACACTTTGCATCTTTTTCTGGACAGAATTCTGTTCCTCAGGGAGCTAGTGGGGGCACTGGTCATAGCATGCTCTGGTCATTACATCCTTTCTTCCAGAGAGTGATTGCTTCACAACTGGGCATACAGCATCATCAGACAAATTAAAATACTTCTGAGATTATATTAACTCTTAGAGAAATAAATTTGCCCCTTCTGGTGTGATTTTAGTTCTGGAATATTCTGTGAGTAGGATTGTGCTAGTCATTTCCCCACCAAATTAGTGGGAATATCTACAAAAGTTGGGATTGCATTAACTTAGAAGGAGAAGCAAGAGGAAAAAAAAAAGATGGAAAGAAAGGAAAGACTAGGGAATGGACAGATCTATATTTAAAAATTGTATTTAGATTCTAATTATTAAATAAACAACCCTAGACTGACATACTCCTGTTTCTGTGAAGCTCCTTTGTGATGTGTTTCTGCTTATTGAAACTGAGAGGAGCCTTACCAGGGGATTCAGCCATGGTGCCTAGGAAGTCAGAAAGCTACCTGAGGTTGTGTGGAGAGGCCTTTATACTACTTATACAAGGAAGGTTATGCCTTAGGGATTGGCCCATCTCTTCCCTTCCTGCTCCATACTGGGTCTATAAGTATATGTCAACACTCCTGGCTTTTTATATGGGTTTTATGGGTCTCAATTCAGGTCCTCATGCCTGCTCAGCAAGCACTTTACCCACTGGGTCATATCCAGCTTCCAAATAACCATTTAAAGTGTTCTTACCTCTTTACAGTTGTTCCCAAAGATTCTAGTCTAGGACAGCAGATCTTGACTCTGTCTCCTAAACATTGTTTGTCCAGGTTTCAGAGTGGTAATTTGCTCTACAATCTTATCTAATGGTAGATCCAGGGAAAGTTTGATTTTTTTTCATTTGTCTGTTGTTTTCTGGTCATAAAAACCAGTAATAACGAGATTTTCAAGCTTTATACACAGCTGAGGCTAGAAGTCACAAGGGGATTCGGATTGCCAGTTCCTCCAGCCCTTGATATCTGCTTTGGTCACCACACAGCAGGCAGGACTGGCACCCCCTCCACACTTTTGCCAATGACTAATTGAGGTCCTCTGGGAGCCAGGCATTTGACCAAATGAGTCAAGTATTTCTTCTCAGCTCAACACCCTGCCTCACTGACCATAACCCGGGGCACCATCAATCTCTCTGATCCCTTTAAACACTTGTCAAGTTCAATCTCTTATTAATGAGTCAAAACATCTTTTATTGCAGCTCCAACTCCGAATGATTATAATTTAGCCACAAATCCCTCCTCTCAGTCCCTTTCACCACAGACCTCCTCGACTGGATTGATACGTTTCTCTGTCATGTTTGTTATTGTATGTTTTGGGACTTAACAAAACCACAGCTCAAAAAGCGGGAAATAATTGGAATATTTTAACTTTATGATGATTGCTGTGTAGGGTATGTTTACGACCTGAGCTCATTTTGAGAAAGTCTCATATCAGAAGTCTTGGAATAGTTTGTATGGCCAGCCTCATGCAAGGGAATGTACTGAGAGTTTCAATCATGCAGGTAACTCTAAGCACAATACATTTTGAAACCTTAGATGAGGTGAAGTTTGGGGAGAGAGACAATAAATCCATTGATAATATACTGGTATAAAGAGGTGAGGTCAGGCTGGGTGTGGCGGTATTCATCTTTAATCTCAGGCGTTGGGAAGGCAGAGGCAGATGGATCTCTGTGAGCCCAAGTCCAGACTTCTCTACACAGTGAGTTCTAGGCCAGCCAGGGGTGCAGAGTAGAACCCTGTCTTCACAATAGAGAGTGTCTGTGTGTGAAGTCCAACTACAGTTTCTGCAGATGAGTCTCCAGCCATGTAGTCTTGTCATCTCACTACGGCAGTTGAAGTCAAATCCTTAACAGTGGTTGTGATTTGAGTGTGTTCCTCAGAAGATCGGAAGATCACATGTATTTCTAAGTCTTTTTAGGCCGTGTAGTTTGGTGGCTTGTAAGTTTTCTGGCTTCTGTGAATGTTGGGAGGACATGAAAAGAAGTTGAAACTCATCATCAGTCACATTATTGTGACCGTCTTTCATAGGAATATATTTTACATGCAAAGGAAAAATATTGAACGTCTTCTACAGGTCTCTATTTTATAAACAAGGGAAGGAGTTGAATTATCTCTGTGGTGATATTAATCTGACTTGCAAAGTATATGCATGCATTGGTGTGTGAACCGTTATTCTAAGTTCAGATATGAAGGTTGTCGGCTATCACAAGCTAGAAAGTTAATCAGATTAGGTTTTGTTCTCCACTGCAAGCTGCCAAACAAGTGTTAGAGCTACAGATGTGAATTATGAAGAAATTGTATTTTCTTGCTAAAGCTCTATACTGTTACTAATACCTAGCCATTATATTTTATACCCACTCCACTGATGGTTTGCTTTCAGATTAGGCCTGGAGTATAAATTGAGTTCAAGGATAAATGAAAGTGAGGGTTTGGAGGAGGAGTGAATGAGGGGTGTTAGAAGGGAGGGGGAAGAGACAATGGGGGAGGGGAGGAAGGAGGAGAGACTGGTTGGTATGTAAAATAAATGAAAAACATAATTAAAAATGGTTTGGATAAACTTCAAGAACACCTTTATCTTTCAGATTTATTTACATGAATTTTACGTATGTTTGAATATTTCACCTGCATGTATGAATGCACTACATGTGTGCCTAGTGCCCAGTGCCAGAAGAGGGTGTCAAGTCCCTGGAACAGACATGACAGGCAGTTGTGAGCCACCATGTAAATTCTGGAACCAACTCTTGGTCCTCTGCAAGAGCAAGCAAGGGCTTTTAACTGCTGAGCCATGACACTGATGAACTTTTCTGTAAGTATTTTCACTGATTCTTTTTTCTCTAGGGCTGGGGTAAATGATTCTTAATGGAATCTGGATTGGAAAGTCTAGGAACCACTCCTGGGCTGAACCAGGTGTAGCTCATCATAAACATATAGAACCTATAAGCCTATGTTTCAAAGAAGAGCCCCGTTTAATATCTCACAAGTGCCCACATTTCCCTCAAGCATATGCACAAACTTCTCACAACTGCTGACTGTGGCAACGCTTCTCCACACCAAGAAGGACAATTCCCTAATGAGTTTACCTCCATCCATGTATAGACTAGTTCCCCATTGGGCAAGGGAAACAAGATGGTCACTTGGATTTCATTTGAGTTAATCTAGCCCCCAGACAGCTGCTGCTGAATCTCATGTTGGTCCCATGTCTCTAACACTTTCTCTTTTGAGGTTTTTTATTGTTGTGGTATAGTAATCCCATGCACAGAACTAGTGGTCTTGAAGGTTTAACTAGAACTGCAGTGATTGCTTGAGGCCATTCTTAACCATTGCAGAACAGAAGACATTGACAAATGCTTCCCCTCTTGACGTCCTAGACTGACAGATGGTCTGAGTCATGTTTCTAAAGTTCTTGGGTGTTTATGGGACAGTATCCCAATTGCCTCGGCCACCTTGATAGCTTTGAGAGTCTTGGCTTTGTGCCTTCCCCTTGTCACATTTCCCCACCTGCTCCCTGGTGTTAGATTCAGAAACAAACCATCTGTAAGCAGACCTCTCAAACTCTGCTTTCAGAGAACCCAAGATAAGATGCCTTGGCACAGTGGTTCACATCAACATTTTTGAGTCTTGTATCAAGAGGGCTTTGCGACATCTGCACCATCTGTTTTCTGGAGAATGAGAATGTCACTGGATTTTTTTTCTTCCATAGAACCTTTAGAAAAATCTTAAAGACATGACATATGAAAACTGGGTATGGTGATATAAAATCAGATGTGTAATCTCAGCACATGGAAGCCGAGGTAGGAGCCTGGAATACATAGCGAAATCCTGTTTTAAAAGGATGAGATTCAGAAGTACAGCTCAAATGTGGAACACATACTTTCTGAGCATGTGCAAGGCCCTGGACTCAATCTTTAGCAATGAATAAGAAAAAATGACTAGAGGCAGATGAGAGGCAATAACCTTGACAACGACTAGCTGAGGGGTGTGATGACTGTATCAGTATCCTGAGGGAAAACAGATGGCGCTCTCAAATCTGGACATTTTGAGAATGGCTTAGAGACAAGGGGATTTGTATCAAAGTAGGCAGGAAAAGAGAAACATGAGCATAATAAGAACTCAGGGTTAGCAGCTGACAGATTAGCGAGGGTTGCCAAAATGTATAGTTACATTTGAAAATCAGGTACATAATGTTTAATCTCTTATATATGCATAACTCACATACTGCAAGATACATGCTTATATTAAAAAGACATTATTGGAAGATGGGTGGTGGGGCCATATACTTTTAATATTAGCATTCAGGAGGCAGTTCTCCCAGTTCAAGGCCAGCCTAATCTATATAGTAAATTCCAGCACAGCTGCAACTACATAGAAACTCTATCTTAAAAAACCAGTGGGGGGAAAAAGATATTATTGGACTTGAAGAATGGCTGAGCAGTTACAATCTTTACTCTTCCAGAGGATCTGAGTTTAGCGCCTAGAATTTAGGTCAGGTTGTTCGCAACTGCCTGTACTTCTAGATCTGGAGAATTGGATACCCTCTTCTGGTCTACATGGCTACTTGAACACACACAGAACACACACACACACACACACACACACACACACACACACACACACATGCAGACATACACACATACACATATGGTTGTTTGAAATTCAAATTTCACTGGGCATGTTCTACTTGTATTGCTGAATTTGGATACTTACCTTGGCCTCAGAGAGAAGAGAAGAGAGTTGTGTTGAGAGAATTGTAAGCCTCTCTTTCGAGGTGCAAATAATTCATATCACCTTTGCAGGCAGGTACTGGGATATAGTGACAGCACTGTGGGTCTCATTATCCTTTGTCACTGTTTCTCAATGGGGACCACCGAAGAACGAATTAATAAGAAATGAGAGGGCAGGGTAGCCTGCAGATGTTGGCCACCATCAGGCTGGCATGCGAGACAATGGCAGAATAGATATAGTAGAAGGGCAGCTGTAGGACCTCATGGAAGGGTCAGGCTTAGCAGCCCTCTTCTCTACTCCATTAGCATGTTTTGAGCATCCCCATACAGGCAGACAAAATGTCTAATTGTAGATATTACTCCCTCTCAATGACACCCTTTCTTTCTTTTATAATAAAAATATATGTTTGCATTAAATCTGAGAATTTCATATAACATATTTTGATTATTTTTTACCACCTTCTCTTCTTAATTTACCCCAAATATAGTCTCTGAATTTTATGTCCTCTTTTTAAAAATTAAAATATAATTATATCATTTCTCCCTCCCCCTTCATCATTCAGCCTCTCCCATGTGCCTGCCTTGTGCTTCCTGTTTTGATTTTTAAATTTGTTACATTTACACACACACACACACACACACACACACACACACACACACACACACACACAGCCTAATGTTACTTGTTTAGTGTTATTTTTATGTATCTGATTTCAGGACTAACTATTTGGTATTGGATAACCAATCAGGAGGCTTATCTTTGGGGAGGATTATTTTTCCATCCTTTTGCATCCCTTAGCTGCCTGTAGTTCTTTGTCTGGGGACCAGGCTCTATAAGATTAGATTTCCTCCTTCGACGTTATGGGTGTTGTGCTTCTTCAGGTCTTGGTCAGGCAGACAGATTCTAAAGCACCATGGGTAAAATTTCCCTATTGTTTCTAGGAGACACAATCTCACAGCAGCTCTCCTGATTTTTTGATTCTCACTGTATTCTTCCCCTTCTCTCTGCCATGTTTCCTGAGCCTTTGGGTGGGGGTTCTGTTGTGAATGTACCCATTAGGGCTGGGCACAGCATGATTGGGTGGGGGTTCTGTTGTAGATGTACCCATCAGGGCTGAGTGCAGGAGATCCCTTGTTTTCTGAATTTGACTGGTTTAAAAGGTTTATAATGATCTCCTGTTGCAAAGAAGTTTCCCTGAGGAGAGGTGCGAGCTACATTTACCTGTGGGTATAAGGATAAATACCAAGAATGCAGTTAGGAGCTGTGCTGTTTTTGTAAAATAGGGAGAGATTCGTGACTTCAGTAGCCCTAGGAAATTGGCTAGGTTTCCAGTCCTAGATATGATTTCCTTCCTGTTGACTGTGCCTTAAGTACAATTAGAAAGCCATTGGTTACTACCAAAGTACATTCTTTTATGTTACTACCAAAGTACATCATTATTACACCTGTAGGGTTATTGTGCTTGGTGGTAGAAACTGTGACACTACTCCATTTCTGTATTTATTTCCCTTGACTTCACTAGTTGTACACTTGTATTAATTCCACGCCTTTCCCTGTAAAAGATCTCCTGACTTTGGAGAAGCAGAAAATAGTGGATTTACATTCATGGAATTCCCAAGTCTTCATAATCCTTCAGGTCCTGGTACATCTTGATTCTTTCACTCCATTGCCTTTGGGTTTTGCCTGTGGATCTTACCACAGTAAGCCTTTAATATTTGCTAATGAGATAGTGGGGGGGGATTTTTAAAGAGTCACTGTGATGATCTCTATAAGCTATTGTTTCTTTGTCATGGAGCCTATGACAGTCATGTTCATGGCTCAGAACCAACAGCTATAGTGTTGATTTTCTCACTAGGAAACTTTATTGCACACTCTTATTAGGACTTCAAATGTGGTCTTTTGCTGTCATCAGGGCTTCAGTTGGCTTTTTCTTTTCCGGTGCTGTTTACATGAAGAAACACCGGGTTAGTCATACCATGAGTGAGCCAGTGCCTTAGTGGGGGGACAACAGTGTAAGGACGGTAGGAAGAAGCCAACCTCTCTGGCTAGCTAAATGACTCACTCCCTCTCAGAGGGAATGGTTCAGTTTCATGCTTCAGAGCATTAAAAATTGAGGTTTTGCTGAGAAACTCCACAGGTTACTTCTCAGCTGTTGCAACAGTTCTATACTCAAATGTCAGGCATGGAAAATAAGGGCAGTAACTGGTATTAGCTCTGTGAGTACCATGTTTAAGTTTTGTACTGTTGCCGTGGTAACAAAAACAACTTCAGGGAGAAGGGGTTTATTTGGCTCATGGTTCCACATTACAGACCATCATTGGGGAAATCAAGGCAGCTGGACCCTGAAGTGGCTAATCACAACATATCCATGGTCAAGAGCAGAGAGCAAGAATTAATGCATGCACACTGATGTTCAGATGGTGCGTTCTTTATCTTTTGTCTGGGGCTGTTGCCCCATTTAGGTAGTCTTCCACTTCAGCCCAATTAGGAAAATCTCAAAGGTCACCTTGATCCAGATGATTCTAGGTTCTACCAAGAAAACAATCAAAAGTTTTTCATCACTGGTGAAATCTCCACAGGTTCCGACTCTACAATTTGCACATAGCTAGTGCAAGATAGTGTTATCTTCACTTTTAAGTTATGTATTTAGTAGCACTTTTGAGTTAACACATAGTAATGGTAAGTTTCATGAAAACATTTCCCCATGTATTTCTTATTGTATTTCTCTCCTCCACCTTCACATTCCTTCCGTTGTCTACAATCTTCCTGCTAGCATGCTTGTCTTTTTCTTCCTCCAGAGCATTCTTCCTTCTGCCCTTATGCCAGTGTTATATAACTGTGCATATACATACACATGCACATATACATTATACGTAACATATACTGGTCTAGATTCTAAATACAGAAGAAAAATAAGATTTTTTCAACTATTACCCCTTCTTGTTCTTCCCTCTATCTCCCTGTAGTTAGCTTGTTTTTACCACCTAGTCCCCCTTACACACACACACACACACACACACACACACACACACACACACACACACACACCAGACAGAAGACATGTATATTTGTCATTATAAGTCTGATTTGCTTGGCTTAACATGATGATTTATAACTCATTCATTTTTTTTTTCTGCAAGTGACTGAATGAATAAAATTCCATCATGTGTGCATATGTAGGTATAATACTTATACTATATCATGTATATTTATAGTTCACAGTTTTTGATTCAGACATCTGTTAACAGATACCTGTCCTGGCTCCATTGCTGTTATTGTTACTAGGCCTACAATAAACACGGGTATGTAGGCGTGTTTGTGATATGGTGACTTAGAATTCTTTGGATACATATGCAGTAGTAGTATGGCTGGGTCATATAATAGTTTTATTTATGGCATTTAGAGGAAACTGGTGCTGATTTTTGCAGTGGCTATACACTCCATCATATATATAAGGGCATCTTTCTCCTCACCACCATTTGTATTGCTCCCAGATATGATACCAAGCACATTGCAGATGGTGAAGAGGGTTGGCTTGATGCAAAAGGAAGGAAGCACCTGCATGCCAAACACTAGCTTTATTCTGTCTTATGATTTCAGCCTACAAATAAACCCCACTCATCTTTAATTCTGTGCAATTGAAAAATAGAAATTATCTGCACAAACTGAGTGAGGAAACTCATATATCAAAGGCCTGTAGCCAGTATGCTAAGGCTGGGCTTCTTACTTCCTATTACTAGAGATGCTCTGCAGGAGGCAGAAAGGAACTGGGATGGTTCCTCCCTCATGACTTGGGAAACTACTGTTCTAAATTCCATATGCCATCCTAGCATATCACTTCTGTTCTCATGGCCATCACATGGTTCAGAATAGCTGTTCAGAGAGGGAACAGAGGTTATCTCCATTTTTTTTTTAACTGTGTTTTTAACTGTTTAGGACTCTACTCTTCATATTGGGTCACCTTGTCCAGCCTTAATACATGGGGAGGTGCTTAATCTTACTGTAACTTGACATGCCTTGTTTGATTGATAACCATGGAAGACCTGCCCATTTCCTGAGCAGAAATGAAGGAGAAATGCACTGGGGGTGAGTGGGAACAGAGGGAGAGGAACTGGAAGGGGGGGAACTGTGGCTGGGATGTGAGGTTAATTAATTAACAAAAGAATAGTTATTCAGAATAGCATCATTCAATAGAACTTTAGATCGTGTTATTATTTTATTATTATTATCATTATTTTGATTGTAAGGCATTTATTTGGAAGGGAATTCCAATGAGCTTCATTGCAGACACAGGAAGTGAGAAGTCAAAAGGAAGGAAGCCAATAAGCAGTGTCTTATCAAACAGGTGGCAATGATAATGATAAAAATAAATAAATACATAATAAAGAAACACAGGTAAACACTGAAGTAAGGAGAAAGCTACTCTCATGTGCAGAAGACCACTTCATAATGTCTCAAAGTATTTTTTTTTTATGAGGAGTGGGCTGACTAGGAGTTTCCTTGTTAGCCAAGTCCCTTACATCTTGTGGCTAAGGGCTTTAGATTCATGTGTTCTCATTGTCTTGAGGAAACTTTGGATAGTTGTTAAATAAAGATGACAATCATGGAAATAAAAGTCTCAGGATGAAGGCTAGAAATGTTATAGAGTAGTCATGGAACATGGGGTTTAGTGTGCCAACATTCTGTGTCTAATGGTCCCTCTTACTGCACCTCCTCCAAAGCAGAATCCAGACCAAAAGGTTCATGTAGTATGAGGTTTCTGGCCTAGACTTTCAGTCCTAACCTCAAGGTTTAGGCCCACAGACCCACAGACCTGCAGAGACACACAGATGCATACGATAGTTTTAAGCTGATCAGCCTAAGGCCCAGGCAAATCACTTGCTAGCTCTCTATCCTTCATCTAACCCATGTCTCTTATCCTGTTCAGCCATGCGGCTCAGTACCTTTTCTTAGAGCAGCATGGTTGTCCTCTGCTTCTTCTGGCTTCTCTCTGGCGTTCTGCTCTGTGCTTCCAGTTCCCAGAGTTCTCTTAATCTGGTAGCCCCGCCCACACTTCCTGTCTGCCTTTGGCCAATCAGCGCTTTTTATTAAACCAGTGGGTGCATCTTAGATCTTTTAAAATTTTTGGTTTGGGGGGAGTCTTTCACATTATAGCTTATCCTAACTGAGAAATTATTGTATAATTCATGCTGGCCTTAAATTAATAGCAATCTTCCTTCTGTCTCCAATCTCCAAGTGCTGGCAGGACAAAAGTTAGCTCCTCACAGGAAGCAAGAATAGACTCACGGTGGTACATGACCTAGTCATGCAGCACATGTGACCACTCCCCTGACCAGATAAGTAATGTAGAGCATCTCTCCCATTAGGTTGGTGAAAGGTAAACCATGTAGATTTTGTCCTGGTTTAGACATAATACAGAAAACAAACAAACAAACAGAAAATCTTGACAGAACCCCAAAATAGATGCATTGAAGATTTCCTGTCTCTATCTAGTTTCCACAGAAGATCCACAGAAGATCCACTGGGCAGGGCAACACATCAGCGTTTCTTCTTAGGACCATCCTCTTTCAAGTGTTCTTCCTCATTTTTCCTTAATAAGTTAGTAATAACATTTTTTCCTACAGTCCTTTCCTTACTCCTTTTGAATGTAAGACAAGAAACTTGCAGTCCACTGGCTGGGTGTGGCTTTGGTGACTATGAATGTCTAGCACCATAGCTCTCCAAGTTAAGCTCACTGAGCACCAAGGAAAGCTGCCTCATTTATACCCAGATTCTAAACATGAATTGCCATGCCTTTCAGAGTCTCAAATCTTAATTTTTACTTATTATTATTACGGTTTATTTGGGAATTTCATGTGAACTTTGGTAATACTCACTTCCCAGTCCTCCAAGGTCTGCAACCACCTTGTGACTGCCCCCCCCCCCAAAGGAAGAAGGAGGAGGAGGAAGAGGAGGAGGAGGAAGAGGAGGAGGAAGAGGAGGAGGAAGAGGAGGAAGAGGAGGAGGAGGAAGAAACAAATAAGTACAAGTTCACAAGTTCACAAGTTCAATTTGTATAATATTCACAGGAACATGGTCAAACTCCCAGTGGTCAGCGCCTTAAAAAAAAAAAAAAAGAGTTATACTCTAGGAAAACCCGTGTAACACAGGCCATGAACATCAACACAGGCCCTGGCTTTCCTTCCAGGAATTCTTATTTCTGATTTCAGTATCTTCCACATGGGTCATCATTACCAAGAGTGTTAAAATCACATCAAGAGAGTTCTGACAAGGACAAACTTCTTTGAGGAAGAAGACTTCTGAAAAATAACCAGTGAGGACTTGGAGTGGGGCTAATGTAGCAAGAAGGGACAGACCGAGTACTGGGTTCATCATCATATGTGTGTGTGTGTGTGTGTGTGTGTGTGTGTGTGTGTATGTGCGCGCACACACACACACACATATATGTTTTTGTTTTTTTTTTTTAAAGAAAAAGACCTTATAACAAAAACCTGTTTGGCCTCAAGCTAAACACATCATATCATCTTTCTGTCTTCATTTATATTAATCGTTTCCTTAAATAAACTAATTCTCAAAAGAAAATATAAAATGCAGAAATTTCTCAGAACGCATGCTGGTAGCGGTAATGGAAATTCAAGCCGCAAAAGCACATTTGATTAATCATATACTTGCATGATTTTCCTCTTATACCATCTGTTTAAAAGATGAAAAATGTATTCTGCTGGTAGTTTGGCATAATGTGTATTTATAGAAAGGTTTTATTTATAGCCTGCCAGTGGATTCTGAGCCTGCCATGACATAGCTTTCAGAGCTAGGTACACTGAAATGTTCAAATATTAATGCCAACAACATTCTTATCATTAAAACATGAAAGTTAAAATGTTTTCATATTCAGTTCATATTTTGGAGTCTGTGGCTGTGGACTGAACAGTCTATTTGGAGCTCCGCTTAAAAATATTAGAACAAAACTGGATACCCTTGTTTAATTTCTGTGATTGATGGTATCTAAGTGATTCCAGTTACTCCACTTTATTTTGTGCCTATCCAGCATTAAGGCAAACAAGGCTTACCTCAGAAAATGCTTCCACAAACTGAACACATGTAACCACTAGCTTTTAGTGATGGGAGGCTATATTATGGGAATTCCAAAGAGATAGGAGAATCTCTAAAGGGTGAAATCGAGATCTTGAATCCTTTGAATTTATGTGATAGAACTAGAGAAATGGCCAAACAATAACAGTAGATCCTCTTATAAAGAAAACAGCCCCTAACCCCTTCCCGCATTCTTATGCATGCACGTACTGCATAAGTTAAAATTTCATTTACACTTGGCTGTGTTCTCAACCCCAAGGATGCCTGTGTAATCTAATTTGCCACCTGAGGCAAAAGAAGAACCTTCTTGCTTTTGTGGCTTTTATGAGAAACAGATGGGGCGGTTGGACACTGAGAATATTTTGGAAGGTGGTTGTCCTGCTCTTCTTGGCTAGCTGCCTCAAATACCTCTGATACATAGCAAAAGCAACCCTCCGTATCCTTTCTACAATCCTCTGGTTTGACATGTTCTTATCCAACCCTCAGAATGAGCCAAATAGGTAGTAGATTAATATATACGGCGAGGTGAGAGGTCACACCTAGGAATAGGGAATGTTATTTGTTAGCAACAAAAAACAGAATCTTTTCTAATCATGCAAACAGTAAACTCTGTGGACAAAGATACACTCATAAATGACAATGGGAAAAAAAAATCTGTTTTGTGTTGCATTCAAACCCAGTGCATCACAACATCCAAAAGATTTAAGGCCTCTTAGGGAGAGGGCAGAGTGCCTTCTTCTCTGTTCTCTGAGAACTCAGAATTGCATCAGCAAAATAGCCAATAGCACACAGTGACTAGCACGCAATTCCACAAATTTAGTGGGAAGGACATTTGAACTCATCTAAGTGGTGTCTCTTCTGGCCCCTTGAGGAAGAAGACTGGTCAAGGAGTCAGAGATGTTGCAGAGTGTTCTTAGCAGCAGAACCCTTGGGTCCACATAGAGACAGGCCCTGTCAGGATGGTTAGCTTAACAGTGGTAACTGGGGGAATAGGCAGTCCTCATGTTTAACCTTGTCTGGACAGACATCCTGTCTCTGTAGGGTTTACAGAGACCTTGCTGCACAGTGGGCCTCTCTGTGTGGAGGCAACTTAGTCCTCTATTTCACCTGCTGAGACACGTGCAAGGGTCAGAGAAAAAAATGATGACGAACAGCAGTGACGAACGTCTACAGAGTGTAGTCATTTTACAAGCTTTGGCCTGAGCATCGCAACCATGACCTCACTGAACCACAGCCATCTATAAGGATGTTCTAGGGGAATTTTATTTCTTCTACATTAAAAAGAAAAGACTCTCCGAGCTCACATTCCTGGAATCAGAATTAGGCAGAAAACTGGACCGAGTTCAAAGAAACATAAGACAAGTGATTAGATATTTGGCAGAAGTGAGTAGCAAGAAAAAAAAAAATGAAATCACCAAATGTGCTTAGTTAGAAGAAGGCACAGTAGTAAAAAGTGGAGGCGCTCTTTGAGGTTCGTAATGTTCAGGCATGGCCAACCATGCTTTGATGGTAGAGCGACTGTGTGGATTTAATCGTTACATGCCACTCTGAATTGAGAGCTATGAGAACACACTGAGACACTGCTGTCCTGAGACAGCATTACCTTCGGAAACACTTCGTAAATAAAAAGCAGGAGAAAGGCAGGCTGTACTTATAAATATTACAATATGTGTGTTTGTATTGAGAAAAAAACACGCAGAAAGCTGCTTGGCTACATCCCAGGTCGAACTGAATTGTCCTTAGAGATAGATGGGGTTTGTGTGACACAGAGCTAATGTTAGTATTCTCCTGGTTCCCGCTGCTTCTGTCCGCCTTCTTTCCTCCACCTTCCTCGTTCTTCCTCCAGAGGGCACCATCACCCCATCCTGGACGGGTGGTTTCCCCACAGAATGTTGAAAACAACTCTCAACAGGAAAGACCCTGGTTATAGACCAATAAGTCAATAAGAAGACTTCCTATTTTCGTTTCAAATATCCCTAAAAACAAATTGCATTTTGTTTAAACCAAGACTGATCATTAAACGTCAGTAGCAACAAAAATCCAGTGATTCAGAAAGAGGAAAACTGGGAGGCTATGTTCGTGGCTCTAAGATGGGAGCGGCCACGTTCAGTTGAGCCCTGGCAATGACGCAGGACGGTGCATGCACACTTTCAGGATATTTTCCTTATGTCTTGGTTTGGGCATGAAAAGGGACCTTATTTGACACGCAGGAGTGATATATAATTAAAGATCATGAATTACCCACAAATAGTCGTTTTAAAGCTCAGGCAGCAGGCATGTCTGAGGTATGCCAAAGAAAGCTTAACACTTCTTCTCAGCTGAACACATGACACTTATTTGGGGCTGGCAATACCACACAGAAAAAGTTACACAGCATCACTGTGGGCTTGTTGTGTTTTTAAAATGTTTGCTTTCGCATGGAATGCGTTTAGTTTCTCCTAATGCTTATTTTTGAACTCTTTCTGGATGGTAAAGTTCACGAATAACATATATACCATGCCATGCTGTTTTCTGTGCTTATTTAAATGGTAGACAGCAATATTACTGACTGGTTTTTGTTAGCGTGTCTCTTTTAGCCTGTGAGCTCATGGCTGCATGGTGGAAGTTCTTTTTAAAGGCTGTTTATATAGAGTTTAATATGTTGAACAAATAAAATTTACAATAATTTAAGTCTGACATTGACAGATACACTTGTTATTATGCTCCCCCAAAAGTAATTAGCTGTAATAATAAGCAAGTTGCATAATTAATAGTTGTACCTAACAGAGGCAGATTTGGGTGTTCCTCGGTTTTGACTTAAGTCACAGATACAAAGTCAAAGAATGATGTTCTTTTCTTTAAAAGCATCCTAGTTTTACACCCCTTCCTTCTTTTGTCTTTATCCTCTTCTGTTCCCTTTTCAATTATTTATCTTAACAATAAATGTAGCCACCATGGTAATGTTAGCATCATCATCTCCCCATATTGATGCTTTGACATCCGTGTGCAGTAGAAGAGCAATGAAGGCTTTGAACGGCTCCCCACACTGAAGAAAACTTTCTGTCAGCTCCTCTATCTTCCTGTTCCAGAAGTGCTCAGGGTCTTTGGCTTCTCTACCTGTACTTCATCTCCTTGATAAACTGAATTAATTTTACAGGGTGGTTACAACAAATTACCACTAATGCGGGAGCTCAAAACAATGCTTTATCTTGTGGTTCCAGAGGGCAGAAGGTATCAGCAGGGTTTTGCTTTCTCTAACAGCTCTAGGGAAAGATTATTGTTCACGAAACATACTTGGTATGGCATTTGATGCCGCATAACTCCGAGACGTAAGACTATATATGCCTGGTAAAGAGAAATCGCATAAAATGAGGGAATCTAAGCTAATTATGATTCTGTAGGAGAGTGAGGAGAGCATGGCTGGTGGAGGTGGGTGTGGGGACTCCTGGGTGTTTAGACTAGAGTACTGAAGCAACTGTCTTGAAGGGGTTAGGGTCACCGGGTTGTAATTCTCTAGTGCTGGGTCTGAATAAAAGAGCTAAAGCATTCGGATCCACCTTTGATCACTGCACGTTTTCTAGACAAGAAAAATCTACACGAATGTATTGCTGCTTTTAATTGGAAACGAAAAGACAGAAAGAGAATAATGTGTAAATGTGAACAGAGAATTAGATGTGGTAGATTTGGTAGAAGGGCACATACTAGTGGTGCTTTCTTAGTTCTTTCTTTCAGGAAGGAAGATGAAGTGGGTTCTCTGGGAGAAATGGTCGATGCCTGATAAAAGAGACAGGGCAAAGAAGAGGCGCTACAGACTTTGAAGTTGTGGGAGTTGACCCGATTATTTCTCTCATGTGTGTTTATCGGGGGCTGTATGAAAGTGCTTTATATTTAGAGCAGCAGGGCTGGCCCTCATTCAGCAGGTGTTTTCTGCAAAAGGGGTCATAACAATAACCACCAGATGCTATGCCTACTGTGCTAAAATTCACGGATGAGTCGTGGGGCGGGGCTTGAGGGCTACATTCATTATAGTTGCCGCAGAAAACCCTTGGAATGATGCTAATCCAGTGATGGAACAGAAACTGTTATATTTTAAGAGTAGAGTTGAAATCTATCAAACCAGATACTCTGGGCAGATTTCTGACTATCTTAAAGCTAGCATCAGCTAGTTTGTACTGGCTCAGGGTTGTTAGGTCAGAGATCTTGGATCCCTCCTATTCACCTCTACTTTTCCCATTGAGAATTGATGACCTATAGGGTTATAACCCCTGGTTTGGTTCATTATTTTCACTTTCCCAACTAGATATTTTCATGTCCTGTTGTTCTCATATAGAATGTCTCATGTATTATACTAGTGGACATGGCCAGGGCAGCATGGTAGATGTTGCCCACATCATTGATACTGGGTTATG
Source organism: Phyllotis vaccarum (assembly GCA_033318265.1). Lineage (NCBI taxonomy): Eukaryota > Metazoa > Chordata > Mammalia > Rodentia > Cricetidae > Phyllotis > Phyllotis vaccarum. Next base: position 12,328,750 of record JARWLC010000007.1, read on the forward strand.
AAGCTGTGGTTGATGTGAGAGTTCCTGGAAGCCAGTGGGACTAGCATGATCACATTAATCTTTGATCCCTTTGTACTGTAGACATGTGGTGTTACTCCGAAGACCCTCACCCTCATTTTCAAAAGCTCTTATGAAAAGATAATATTTGGACTAAAAAGATAAACATTGCAAGCCATGCTTTTCACATTCAGCTCTTTCCTCTAATTCTCTCTTTTAATTGTTAACATGTGTCGGGTGAGAACAAGCTAGTTTGTTAAAGCATAGGTGCCTCCAAAGCCCAGCAGAGCTGAATTTTATGCATTCTTTTTAAACTTAAGTCTATATTATCAGGGTCTCTTCCATTGCCTGGCAGAAGATCTAGAGGTCACTTTTCTGCATTTCATTTTAACCCCAGTTCCTATTGCACAGTTCCATAGACTCTCTAAATTAGCCTAATACTTCTCTTACTCTGTTTATTTCTGTGGCTCAAGTTCAGACTATGGTGGTCATCTCTCTGTGTTGGGTTTCATTCATAATCTAATCTCCATCATTTCAGACATAAGTGATATCTTCCTAAAGCAGCTGAGTCTTCATAATACATTTGCTGATGTGCCCAGAACGATGGCAAGACTTGACCATGTGCCTTGATGGTCAAGAATTCCTTCATCAGCCTCACTTGAAATCAGAATTGCCTTCCTTCCTATCAACGGAATCTTAACACCCAGGATTTTTCTTCTAAGTGTATTTTCCTGACTGACACTTTCCCAAAAGCACCCCCTCTTCCAATCAGGTTCCACTGTTGAATCCAAATTCTCTTATTCAGTGGCCACTGCCCAATGCCTACTTAATGAATTTTTACTTTTGGTTATGTGGCTTTTTGCTATAGTGCTCAATTTCTCATCCAGACATTGTTTTATTTCTTACAATCTTGCATGTATGTTGAAAATTGACCCCACGGACCACCTTCTTTAGAAAAGCATTTGTTGAGGTCATTTATATAAATGATTTTATCTTTTCCCAACTATCTATGCTACTCCCTAATACTGACACTACTGAACTTGAGTGTGTTAATCACAAGACTTCATATATACTTCATCATATAATTTTTAAACTGTTTGATTCACAATTTATTCTTAAAGTCCTAATGTCTCCCTCATGAAGCATTGCCTCATTAAAGGTAAAATGCTTAGAACTATGTCTGGAATGAACTTGACCTTTGATAAGTTTCAAATTTCTTCTTTCCCTTTTATCAGAAGGTTTTCAGGTAATGTTGTCTCCTCCATTTCAAGTATTACATGTAGTTCTTAATCAATACTTATTGACCAGAACATAGTTTACCTGGAGACCTATACCCCTGAACCTGACATCAAACATATTTATAAACTTTTGGTTCATACTAGTTTCTGAAACCAGTATTTTAAAATCAGGAGACCCAGTAATGTGTTGCTAGAATATTCATCTCACCCCACTCCCTGATGTGATTTAATACTGGTCTGGAACGATTCTGTCCGGATACAACGTCATTACCTGTTTCACACTTGGACTTGAGACGTGAGGCCTGAGACGCCAGCAAGCCTCACAGGAAGTGTTATTTTCTATTCTCACACATGCCTTGCTTTTCTCTTGGCAAAAGAGGAAGCCAGAGCTACAGAAATTAGGAAGCTGGGCTGAAGGGATTCCAACTTTCCAGTTCTCAAAACCCTCTCCTGGAAAGCTGCCTTTCTGAGGGAGTTGCTCGTTTTTACTCTTGCTTTCAAGAGTGGCCTTTTTCTCTTCAGATGTTCTTTTACAAACTTTTTAACTCACCAAAATTAAAACATTTGTTTCTGACTTCCCTGGACATTGTTTATAGTTCTCAACTGCTGTCCAGAGTGTACAATTACCCTCTGGAATAAAAGCACTCTACATCATGTTTATTTCAGCTTTGGCTATTATCCATGAAAGCTTGTTTGAATTTTCTGTATAGTGATAAGATTGATTTTGCACACAATTATCGTCAGCCATGTATATCCTAAAAACAATCCCAGTTTAGCAGTAGGTCATTCCAAAAGCAATATTCCTTCACGAGTCAGTCTTGTACCATGAAACAGATCCTTGCAGAGTGTCTTAATCATTCAAATCTAAGACAACATATTATTTATTTCAAATAGTCAGCAATGTTCCAAATGCCACTGCAAATTAGATTAGAAGTTATCCAGCACAAGTGTAAACATCCCACCAATTTACCCAGTGTCTGGTGCTTTTATTTGATATTCGGGAATTTAAGTAATTTAATGTTGCTTAGCTCTCAGTTCAACCTTTGCTTTCTGGACATTCAGTTAGAACACCTCAGTATTTATTTAAGGATATTTAAAGTACTGAGAGAGGGTTTGCTGACTGCCCAAGAGGCTGATGTGCCAATATCATAGCATTTGTGAAAAGTACGGGGCAGTAGGTCTACATAAGTCCTATTTGCTTGCTTGGTTTTAAGAAGAGACCCTCTAAATTTCTGCTCTAATGGACCTACCCACGAGGCTCAGCTCTGTGCAGAGATTACTATTAGTGATACCAGATTTAGCTAAACTGATAAGATGGTCAAATTCTGTGTGAGCATTACCAGTGTTCCAATGAAATACATCCCCCTGTGCTTGAGAATAAATGGCATCTCTTCCACTTTTCGCCTGTTAATCCTTTAACAAGATACTTAATGATCTCTTACTTCTAGTACCTATCTGTAAAATGGGCGTAAGAAATATCTTCCTTGAGAGATGATTGCAGGAGTTGAGTTGAGAAAGATCTAGCATAATATGAGAAGTTTTTGCTCTCCAAACTCCCCTTCCTTTAAAAAAAAAAAAATCACTAGGAATCTATTTGAAGTCGTGACAACTTATTTAAAGCTGAAATCATTTGCAGATGGAAAACACTCTTTCCTCTTGTTCTTCTTTCTTTTATATTTCATGTTCTTTTTCTTCTCTCTTTTTAAAAACAGTTTTATGGCATAGGCTGGTCTAAGCTCCCAACCTCCTGCTCAGGACCCTGAACACCACTGGTAGCTTTACAGCCATGCTTTTTTCTTCCTTTAGACCATAGGTGTTTCCCAGTCACTCATTCTCACGGGTCCATAAGTTGAAGCATACACTACTGATAACCAAAAGGCTTACCCTACACATGGATTTTTGACTAAAATTTTTCTACTAAGACTGTGCTGTGATGGTATGACTGAACGGCTGTGGGGCACCAGGAATTTATTGGATTAGAGATCTTTTTCACTCTAATTATGTGTTAGAGGTTATTTTAGTTGCTGGAAAAAATTGCAGTGGGGGAAAAAAAAAAGATTTACGTTCTGGGCAATCTTTCCCCCAACCTAAATGAGGTCACAATTATAATGACTAATCTGACTCTATCCAAAGTGATTAAGAGAAAAATAGCAGCATAGTAGATTGTGACAGGAAGTAAGAAAGCCAGGAAGCCTAGGCATGGTTCAAGCAGAGGTAGCCTCCCATCCCAAGGTCCCTACACTCTTTGCTGCCTAACAAATAGCTCTTCTGCAGCCAGATGGAGTTAAGGGCTACATTTACAGTTTAAAATGCTCGAGATATAGATGGTAGTGATGGAGGTCTTTCTTTATTAATTCATTTTTATGTATGAGAAAAACTGTCTTTAAAACCTCAGTATTCATCTTTTTCCAATTTGAGTCCAAGAGATTTTTGGCACCAACTCCTTTTCAGTTTCAAATGTTCCAACTTCGGCTGCATTTATGTGACGCCAAACCAACTAGTTGAAAAATTACAAGTATGGGAAATTAGCCAATCCCTTTGTCTGCAAGCTGCCAGCCAACCAGGTTGCCTTTAAAAAAAAAAAAAAAAAAAAACAAAAAAACAAAAAACTCATTGAATTGTGCCATCATTCAACAGAATTGACTGCCAATGGCTCATGAGATCGAAACAAAACATAAAGTCTGTTTTGTCTAATTCAAAGTATTGATTCATTTGTGCCTGGCAGAGTGTGCTCATTGTAGAAAATACAGATACTTCAGAGAATGTAAGAAAACAAAAACCACCCAGAGCGTTGCCACACGCAAATATTGACACATACTCTTGCAGATTTTCACCAATATGAACCCGTGCTCTGAGTAGAACAGCACTGAAAATGCCATTCCTCTGGCTTTCTCTTTTGTTTAATGACATATTCTAAACATATTCCCACTTTTTGCCTGCTGTAAAAAAAAAATCTGCACTAAAGCTTTTTGATTGTACACCTTAGTTTATAACTCCCGTTACATCAGTATAAAACTTTAAAATTAAGATATTTTAAAACTCTCAATGTATATCACCAAAACTTCCCAACAACAATGTTGCAGCAAAAATTACAATGGATTTATATCCCTCCATCCAAGTTGTATAAAAATTATTCTTTCATTCTATTGCCAATTTTTAATCCTTGCTTAGTTTGCCAGGTAAGAAAAATGATATTTTATCTCTTTATTTATATTTCTTAAATTACTAATGAGAACGAACATTTTTCATTTTTGCTGACCATGCTAATTTTTTTGGTGATTATTATTTCGAAACACCTTTCCTTTAAGACCAGAAAAGACAAAGACCATCACATGATGATAATATTTGGGGGTTCCATTTCCAAAAAGTCCAGGAAAGTACCTTATTTTATTTTTTGATTTTAGAAATACAATTTAACTACATTTCTCCCTTCTCTTTCCTCTCTCCAAACTCCTCCATATACCCCTCCTCACCCTCTTTTAGATAGTGGCTTTTTTAAAACTAATTATTATATTAATTTGTGTGTATATATGTGTGTGTATGTACATATATATTCCTAAATATGACTTGCTCAGCCTGTAAAAATGTTACTTGAATGCTTGCTTTCAGGATTGGCCATTTTAATGTTTTCAACTTTTTTAGATATGCAAAAAAATTTGAAGACTTCAGTTTTGCCTTTGAGCCGCTTCCTTTGAGATGTACCAAGACAGTCTTTTAAAAGAAAAGTCAACAAAACGCTAGAACAGAGCTGAAAAGCTGAAGAAGATAAATTTTGCACCAAGTAAACCTAGGCTATAGGTCACTTTCAGATGACGTAGGTTCCTGTGGTGTCCACGTCTGATGGCTTTCTTGGACTTATTTTTGGAATCTTGTTTTCTATCACTTTGGGGGGAAGCAACTGACACTTTAGAATATCTATTGGTTGCTTCCTTAAAGTTGTTAGAAGTTCCATTTCCAGAAAGTGGCCATTCCAAAATCATATAAGAAAATCAACAATTTTCCCTAATTATGCTCACTTATGTGTTCTTTAAAACCAAGTGTCATCAGCCCATTATTACAGAGTTCTACATTTGATAAGGCATTTCCTTTGATTCTTCCTGAATTTTCCTTTCCTTTGTGCCAAAATAAGCAAAGGTAAAATCTCGTAACATTCTACAAAGAGGAGACCAAATTACCTTCATGAGGCCGTTATTGGAAATTCATTTTATTCTTTGGGATAATGTATTTCTTTTCTATTTTATTAAAGATTTTAATCAAGAAAACACATCAAAATCAAGACATAGCTAGAGTGTTTTGGCCAAACCCTATAAATAACTACACCAGCTAGTTCTAATGTGGAAAAATGGAAAACTAGATTCTGTTAACAGAAGGAAAATTTCATTTTTCATACACAGGACTGTTCTTTCTCCTGGCTCAATGAGAAACAAGCTCTTTCCTTTCTCCATAGTTACTACATTAATGTACTTGCAACACATACATCTGTCACCAAGCTCATTGCACACACAGCTTGGTCTTTGCAGAAGAAAGCTGGCTCCATCTTCTATCTCCTGTCACGTCTCAACTATTCTCTGAAATAGTATGGTATTTAAATAGAGGTCTTGCCTCTAACTGAAACCTCAAAGAGGCAAGGCTATGCTTTTCCAGAGGAGCTGTTTGAAGGGCACAGGAAGCAAGTAGGAAATAAAGAAGGAACCTGAGAACAGAACTGACAAGGGGTGTGTAATTTTAACCACTCCTGTCTTGGAGGAGGGCCTTAATCACCTCCTCTGGCTCCTAGTATCACAAGATATACATCTGATATGCCCCTTTGATTGAAATTTACTGAATCACTTTGTTTAATAGGGCAAGACTCCCATGACCAAATATTGTTTCAGAACTATTCCTGCAGACAAGGAAGCTTCTGCCACCATTATATCTCCTCCAAGTATCAAATATACCATCATTGAAAGATCCTTACAACAAACAGCATCTCACCCACTATCATTTTATTGCTAGCCTTTACTTTATCACATATCTATTTAAGGTTCTGTTAATTACTAACCCATCATATTTTTTACTCATTTCAAAATAAATTGCTGATATCAGTCTATTTCCCCTTCAGTGTTTTTCATGTGTCCAATTAAGAAGAATGTGATATCGACTTGGAACTTTAGGTACAAAATGAGGCTTATATCCAATGAAACATGTAGATCTTAATTATGTATTAAGTATTTGAGATTCAGGTGTCTGTCTAGCCTCCAGTCTTGCCAAGACAGAGAAGGTTATTATCATCTGGGGCTGGAGAGACAGTTCAAATCAAGAGCACTTGCTGCTCTTCCAGAGGACCTGGGTTCAATTCCCAGCACCTTATGGCTTACAATAGTCTACAACTTAAATTCCAGGGGACCCAATATCCTTTCTGGCCTCTGAGGGCACCAGGCATGTACCTGGCACACAGATATAAAACATCTAAACAAATAAAACAAAACATTTAAGGATGGTTATCCTCATCACCCTCAAAGCTCCTTCAGGTTCTTTCGCAGGCCTCATCCCCGGTTACTCTTGCAAAATGTCATGTGAAGAGACTCATCTACTACATTCTCTTTAGCACAGAACTTTCACTCAACATATTTTTGAGACCCACTTGACATTAGTGTTTTTTTTTTTTTTTTAATTACTGTAATGCAGTGATTGCTTTATACCACAGTTGATCCATTTTCTTACTGATAGATAGATATCTGGACTGCTTTCTCAGTTTAGCTTAGGAAAAAATGCATGAATATTTTCATTCTGCATTTTGCACACATACGTTTCAATTTCTTTTGGATGAAAACCTGAGTATTCTTGCTGAGTTGCAGAAGAAGTGTACATCCCATTTTACAAGAAACTGTCAGATTATTTTTCAACGTGGTCTTATCATTTTACAATCCCACCCACAGAGAAAAGGTCCACAACCTTGCCAAAATTTGCTTTTGCTGTTGTTTGTAATGTTGGATGTTCTGCTGGCTTTAAATATTTTAATGCATACCTTTTAAATGTAAGTTCACCTCTATCAACTTGGAGGGACAGTGGCTCCTGTCTTTTAGGCAATGTCCTATTTTCTTTGCATTTTAGTGATGGATATAAACAGAGCAGAGCATGGTATGCTAACAAACTGACAGAGGCCAGCATTCACTGTCATCACATAGAGAGCATATTCCAGAGAGCCCACTCTACTGATGTGTTTATTAGAGGCTTTGTCCTTAATTCCCAGAAACAGTCTTGTGAAATAAGTGGGGTTTCTCCTGCTACAAATAAAGAAAATGAAGCTCAGAATGTTTTTTCAAATATTGCCCAAAGTCACACTGCTATCAGGAGGTATACCCTAAATCACAAAGAGAAAATAGATTAAAGGCCAGCTAAAAATCTTATTTAACTTGAGTTAAATAAGTAATTAGGAAGTGATATTTTCCACCAACTGGGAAAGACATTCATAATTTCAGTGACCCTCAAAAGGGCAAGCAGAGGAAGAAAGTATTTTCCTCAGCATTATCGGCAGCACTCACACGGCACTGAGTTAATTCATTATCAGACCTTGGCGTAACCTCCTAATGGGTAATTCAGCTTCCATATAGTTCATTATCTTTTGCTTTCTTTTGTTTGCTTCACAGATGGAGTACTTTACAATGTCCATGAAAAATTTTCCATCTGGCTTAGATCACGCAAATGAAGTCAGGAAGAGAGAGAGGTACAGGCTCCCGTGTCTCTACTGGGCCCATCAGGGTGGGGAGACTCTTCCAAAAACAACAGAAGTTGGGGTTCATAAATTGGACAAGTGGGAGAGGGAATGCAATGAATAATAACAACTGAAGGGCTTCTCCTTAGGTAGCTCCAGGCTGGTTCTTCCTCAGATGTTATTAGATCTGTGTAAGTTGGCTGTGGCCAGTGAGCTGACAGCTGGATGTTCTTTTAAGTCTCCTTACCTTTGTCTGCTCATGTTCCATATTTATCTTGGTGTCACTGTTCCTTAAGTGATTACTGATGATGCATTGCATTTTAATGACACTTTTACCTGCTTCCATTTATTTGATGCACATAATGGTTCTTCAATGGGGTGTTTTGTTTTTTTTTTAAAGAGAGAATTATCATGAAGAATGTTCACTCATTCATTTATACCTCACTCAGTCAACATTTAAATATCTCGACTGTGTCAGCAGCTACCTGTGGGGATATTTTCAAATACAATAAAAACAGTCGGAGACATCAGAGGACAGATCCACCTCCCCCCCCCTCCTCTTTTTCAGACAGAGTTTTCTGTACAACAGTCCTGGCTCTCCTGGAACTTGCTTTGAAGACCAGGCTGGCTTTGCACTCACAGAGGTCCTCTTGCCTCTGCTTCCCAAGTGCTGGGACTAACAGTGTGAGCCATGGCTTCTTCTACCTGCCTTGTCTTTCTGTATCTGCCTTAAATACTTTCTTTGCTCAGTTAAGGCATGGCACCACTACTGCCTGCCTGGGAGCCTGGAGCTCCTTCTGTAAAATAAGATGACCTCGAACTCAGTTTGCATTAAGTTACCAGGTTTGGGGGTTGGGGGGAGGCAGACCTTTTCTTTAAAAATTGTAGATTTGTGGTCAAAGTCAGATACATATTAATAGTTAGTTACCTTCATATGTGAAAAGTGTTATAAGGGGTTTAAATAAAAAACGTGAGTGCAGCAGAGGAGAATGAGTAGCCAAGGGCTCCCTAGGTCTAGATTGAAGAGCCAGGAGAGTTGATTCTTCCACTGCTTCACTCATGAACAAAGTAGAGTTTATTTTTTATAATTCACATATATAATTGTTTATATATATATATATAATATATAAAATGTTCTTTCTCTCTGAAATATTTTGGAGTCTCACACACACAATAACAGTTATTTTTTCAAGTGCTTTTATGGTATTATACCTCTAGATGAAAAGTGATTTTCTTCACCTCTTTCCTTACATTTTTCCCTCTCACTAGCCAAACTACAAGGAAGGCTACCCCCATCTTGGGATGTCAAGGTCCATGGGAAATGTTCCAAAGGAAAGAGTTATGGTTGTCTGATAGCCAATTACTCTCTCCAATAAGGAACATGCCAAACAGTGTGGAAGTCTCCATAGGCCAAGCAATATACATTCTGTTGCCCCTTGGCTTAGTCAAATCCTGGTCCCTTCCCCCTCAGCTCCAGTGCATTTGTCAAATGTTGTCATCAGATAGATTTTAGTGCTTACTTTATTTTTAATGCCTTGAAGATGGACAGGGCAGTGGAGGGGGTGGGGAAGAGGCAGCTCTCTCATATGGTAGGACCCCGGGGATAATTTCACCATCTCCCACTAGGATGGCTTTGAGTTTTCATTTTAGGCTTTGTAACCATCCAGGAGAGGGTATTTGAGAAAGCAGAAAGTTTAGTGTCTGCATTAGGAAAAGGAAAAAGAGAGTGTGGGTTCAATGTTGTCGAATCTCATGATCCTTTTGGATGAGGGTTGGATGGAGAATGTTATCTGTTGAATTAAACTAAATCAAGTGAGAACAGGCTGTTAGAGGGCTTTTCACTAGATGTTCACTTTTTGTTACTCCTCACCTCCTTCCCTGGAAGATGAATGCATTAGAAACAGCTCTTCTTCTCTGAGAGGAAGTACATAGTTTTATGTTCTGGTTCACTCTTCCATCTGTCTTCACTTCCTGTCTGTCTCAGAGACTTGAGAAATGTTTTTGCTGCCTTGCAGAGCCCATTCCCTCAATTAACCACCATTTTTTCCAGTCCATCCATCTAGACTTTAGTAGCTTGAGTTATAGGAAGCTATTGTAGCCTTTTAACTACTGAATCACATGAATGCCAGTTTCAGTAATAAACTATGTGCTGGGATTACACTTTACATTCATGGAAAAGCATTAAGAAATGGTGCTTGGAACATTCTGCTGGCACATAAACTTCCACTTCTGGTATGTTTCAAGAAGAAAAAAAAATCTATTTGTGGATTCTTTTTCTCTTCTTACATCTCCATTTTTCCTTTCCACCTTAAAAAACATCGGAAATTCTGTAAATTCAATTACTGCTTGATATAATTCCCTGTAATAAAGGGCACAGGCTTTAGTGATAGTTTTTCATGGAAAAATATCTCACTTCTGTTTGTGAAGTTTCACCCTTGAATTATGAGTCTGGATCATTGCTGAGTAGATTTCTTTGGAGCCAGAAACCAGGATGGTGACGGGAGAAAGGAGCTGGCAGCCAGAAGGGAGGGAGAGAGTTTGCTGGGAAGGAGTGCCAGGACAATGTTTAAGGAAAGCAGGAATGTAACTGAGACAGATGAAGGCCAGTGGTGCCACATGGAGAATTCCAAGAGACCAGGAGAAATCCAGTGCATTCTGGGTGAAGCTTCCATCTTCTCGGCAACCATTTAACTTCCAATATTATTGATGAGTGGAAAATGCCAAGCTTTTAACCCTTGTCAAGTGATAATGCAAACTGAGCTGTCAGGCAGGAGAATATACAGATGAAGCACAGGAATTCTACAAGTGGAACAGGTTAATAGTGATCTGTATACATAGGTCTGTGCTTATATGGCTTTCCAAACTCAGGTCTAATCTCTTAGGTCTAGGAATTAACCCCACATGCCAGACTTTCATGTACTGATTTACCCGTTTATCCTGATTTAGGTCAGGTTAGATGGCCATGCAAACAGGACTTATCTGGTGGTAGATTATTAGTGTTTACATTGTTTCCTGACCCAACCCAAATACAAGTGCAGAAATACTCACTAAATTGGTGGGATTAGGTCTTCTAAACATTCAGGGACTTTGGGTTTAAGTAAGGCCAATATTTGACAAAAGGGTTAGATTTGTTATGCAGATGGATTTCTTTTGAAATAATCTTAAACCGAGTTTACTGCTAGGGGCAAGATATAATGATATGAAATGTCTATTGTGTCCCTGTTAATCAAACAGTAGCATGCCATAAATTTGACCACACAGAAATATTTATGGCTGGGAGAAGTGAATCCTATGTTCCTGTTGCTTAACTGGAACTTTTTTTTTGAAGATTTGCTTTACAAAGACAAAGATGCTACAGTAAAAGATAGAAGAGAGAGATGTGGTAGAATAAAGAAAGAGAAATTTAGGTTTCTGAAACACTAAAGACATGAAAATTAGAGGGAAAATGGGTTCTTGTTCTCTTGATACAGAAGCAATCAGCCAAGTGACATATATGTAGGAAGTGTTTTCTGCTCACACCCGAGCCAAATTTCTTAGCCTGGCCTCTGTGGCCACTTTGAATCACATTGTTTTCTGGCCATGTGTGATATTTGCAAAATCCTTGATTTCTGTCCACAGGGTGCCATTATTACCTCCCAACCAGCTATAATGACCAAAAATGTCTCTAGACATCCCAAAAAAATGTCCTTGGTCAAGAACCACCCCACTGGAGCAATCAGTGAAGGCGTCTCAATGTTTAGTAATTATGCTTTTATGGAATAGTATCTCAAGGAAAACATAATGATGAGGGGAAGTGAATGTGTGGGAAGGCACAGACTTTAAGGTCAGACAAATATGAATTTTAAGTTACAGGGCTTATCAAATTAGAAGCTCTAATGGTTGTGGAATATGAGGTAGTTGAAAAAGGAAAGGAAAATCTTTGCAATGTTCAATATGCAAGAGCTAGATGCATTTAAAAAAATGTATCCAAATGATTCAGGTATGATATTTTACCCATGCCTGTATCACTTATAGAATAAATCACTTGTCTTCACTTATTTGAATTATGGACTGATTGACTATCATGTGCCATTCATAGCCTCTGGCATCCAATGGTATTTAACAGATTTTTTCTTATAACTCTTCTTGGGTGTATTTGGAGCGGGGGGGGGGGGGGGGGGGGGGAGGCAAGGAGGTGGGTGTGGTTGGTTCGAATAGGTTTTGAAAAAGGCAGCCTTCATGGACCATAAGCACCTCTGCACATCTAAAATATGCCAAGAATGCAAGGCCCTGAGTCTTCTTTACAGGGGCCATATGGAAGGGTTATGACTATACAGGCAGTCTTCAGGGGTGTAGTGATACCTCTGGGATGTAGTGATCTCTCTCTCTGAGATGAAGAGCAGGCTTGCTCGCTGCTTCCTAATAAAAATCGGGGCAACAAAATGCAAGTTCGGTGTTGTGTTTTGTTTTTACGCGAAAGCAGATCACAGTGTGCAGCATCCACCTGAGCCTCTCCATGTGATCCCCTTGGGATTTGGGAGTACACGAGGAACAGACAGGGTGCTTGCTGTGTTGTGATACTAAAGCCCTTTGTGACCTAGAAGTCTCTTTCTGTGGTCTAACTCCCGTAGATCAAAATTATTATTTTGTGTGTTGAGTAAATTGAATCCCAAATCCTGACAATAGGATCCAGGAAAGAGAGGTTTTAGCACATCAGAGAGAAAGGGGGGGCGAGAGAGAGAGAGAGAGAGAGAGAGAGAGAGAGAGAGAGAGAGAGAGAGAGAGAGAGAGAGAGAGAGAGAGAGAATGTGGATCCAGGAACAATTCCTTTAGGAAAAACACAAAGAAGAATGGTGTACTCAAGCATGAAGGAGGTTTACATTTCTCAGGGAGGAATCTGAAGGTGAAGTATAAGTGTGAGGCCTGAATGTCCCATTTTACAACCAGAACTAGGTCAATTAGTCAACACTGCCCTTGATAGCAGAGACATGGAAGGAAGCATGTAGGAGGCCTGAGCCAGCCCCCACAGCGTCACAACAGTGACCAAACGTGGACAGTTTCTGTAACCTCCTGAAACATGCCTGGTGTGCCCCAAGCTGGAAAAACTGAAACCTCAGCTAATTAAAAATATACTAATGTAACTGCTGCCTGCTTGAGGTGACCTAACTGTCCCTGAAATTCCCCTAGCTGTGCTTAAGAGTAGCCTGCACGCACCTCTCAGAGTCCTTACCATTTTATACCACACATATACAGACACTCTTTGTTCTTGCATTTGAATCTGGGGTCTTCCTTCAGCGTTTTCTTGGAGCCCTATGTGAAGAGACTCGAAGAATTCCCAGTCACCCAGAGCAATTCTGTTGTAGCAAAGGCCAGGTTCAAGACTCCTTCGTGCCTGAGCCATGGGCTTTACTTAAGGTGAGGAAATGAAGCTGGGATTGGGAACTCTATGTAGGAATGAACATCGAGTAGATGTGAACATTATCAGCAACCAGTAGAGCAGAAGTCAAAGGAATGTTTGAGGGGGTTGAATCAAATGTGCTATAAAATTAGAAAACATATTGAAGTTTTTGGTAAACATTAAGTGCTTCCTACGTTGAAAATGTTCTTTTAAAATCACAGAATTCTCAAAAAAGGCAGACACAGTAACACCTACTTCTGATGTGTTAATGGAAAATAATGAACAAGGAAAAGTTCCCAATAAGGCAGATTGAGAAGCCATAAAAATGTGGATGAGGATGCCTTAATAGAAAAGAGAATTGGGGTCTAGGCAAGGAATTTGCCAGTGCCTGCGCACTAAAATCTTACCTGTGGGTAGGGATTCTGTTAGTGAAGTGTGCTAACAACTGCAGAATGTTTTTAATTTTCATCTTTACATTTCCTGTTTTTCCCCAATGGCTATGACTCAGACTGTGTAGATGTACTGGAGAGTGAGGCCAGATGATTATTGGTGTGTTTGGCTCAGAGCTGGAATTCTGTACATTCCCCTTCGAGATACTGCCCTAGTGGAAAGACCGACTGTGTGTTGATGGGAGAAAGAGGGACATAAATGTTGGCTGAATGGCAGGGACAGCACCAAACTCCTGTTTGTTTTCTTCCTAAGATAAGAGATCCTGTTTCTCTCCTTTCTTGCCATTTGCTTTGTGCTTCTTTGAATCTGACCGATGAGATGTACGTGGGAATTGTACCTTGCTTTCCCAATCTATCTCAGAGATGACTCACTCGGGCTTCTGTGAAGATGTGGGAAGGGATCCCAAGGTACCAGAAGATAGGAGGAAATCAGTATGAGAGGGACTGAGTATCTGAATCATCCTATAGAGAGCTGACAAGGACATCTGGACTCAACTTTCTATGTGTAAGAAATGAACTGATACTGTGTTAATTCACTGAGATTTGAAAGTGTCTTTGTTATATCAACTATTATTACTAAAGAGAAACAGTTTTTTTAAGAAAAAGGAATTATGACATGGTATATTCAATTTAGTCATGAATAGTGTTTTTAGTGTTTTTGTTTGTTTGTTTATTAGTTTTGGGAGAGGATTTTCTAGGTAGCCAGAATGACCTGGAACTTACTATGTGATCCAAGATAGCCTCAAACTTACCATAATTCTCCTGTCTTGGCTTTCTATGGGCAGTGACTATAGGTATAAGTCACCACGCTCAGTGTCTGAATAATATCCATGTAATTGTTTAAAAGTAAATATGGTGAGAAAAAAAGATAAATATTGAAATTGGGTGAGAGAAGAACAGAGAGAGAAGAGGGAGTTCATTTTGTAGGAGGAGGAAGTGCCAGGGATTTCCATGCTTCTCTTTCTAGACTGAAAATCACCAGCCTGTGGGGATACAAAGTCAGGAGTGGACTCAGCACACTCGTCATTGTAAGCTTTACGTGACTATTTGTTAAAAACTCTGCACCACACAATGTTTATAAAAATTGAGAAGAAAAGAAGAGAGAAGACGGACAAAGGAAAAGCCACTGAGGTCTCGGGAAAACTGTTGGCTGTGGTTTGAAACCAGCTTTAAACAGGACAGTTAAAAGAGTGAAATGCTACTTAGGTGGTGGTCATCAGTATAAAGACTAAAAAGTGAATCTGGGGATCCTTACCTGCAACTCAGTGAGAGAAGCCTCACAATGGGGCGGGGCGATCAGGGAGGTAAAAATAGCTGAGCGTCTTGCAACCATGTTAGAAAGGGTTATACTTTACCTACGTAACATGAATTAGATTATTGATTTTCTGAGTTCCGCGAGCCATTTCTGCGTAAGAACTGCACACCTGTGTGTAAAGGGAAGAGAAAAGAACCGAGCTTCCCTGATGCTCTCTCTCATCCATCTTCTCCTATACCACAGGCTCCCAGGGCTGCATGGCCTGAAAGGCTAGCCAGGAACCCAGGCAGGCTCAACCCAAATCCACCTGGATTTGAATGTTCACGAGGTGTTTCTGCCCAGTGATTATTTCTTTCCTTTTTCTATTTAAATGAAGGCAAGATGGAACCACTTAAAATGCATAACCTTTAACAAATAAAATATGATTAGATACCAAAGCGCATCATCCATCTTTACAGTAATTAGTCCTTGTGTGTATTACCTCTGATTGCTTTTCATAGTTTTTTTTTTTTTTAAAAAAAAAAAGATTTTCTAATCACGTTTTCAACTTTACACACACATCAGGAGAACAGGAACTCAGGGGAATCCCTACCTAACGTGGAGAGAGATCGCAAGTTAAAAATTCAAAGTGAAAAAGAGGTCTTGCGTATTTTCAAAAGAGAAATAAAAACAAACCGTAAACTTCTATTATTATAAAATAATTCTACTTCAGAATTAAGAAATACAGCTTAACTCCTTAAAAACAGGGTTGCTTTCCATTGCCAGGAATAGAAAGGGTATAAAAGAGTTTTCAAAGGTAAGGGGAAATGCATGTTCAGTGAGCAAGAATAGGAAAATAATCTTTGGCTTCATATTAAGCTGAGCATTATGAAGAGGAAGGCTTCTGGAAATGAATTTGTAAAAGTAAGACAAGCTACAGAGGAAACTTGACTTACTTCTTAAGGCTTGTCGTGCTGGGTGGCCTATTTTCTTGGTAGATACTGTGGGGAGTACTCCATTCCTTGGGGAACCTCCCCATAAATTGGAGCATAATCAGCTTGAGCACTCATGGTGCCCCAAGAATAGTAAAAGTCACCTCACCTGCTTCCTTCTGTTGAATTACCCCAAGGACCAAATAAGATGGACACCAGCCTGCAGATTGTCTAAAGGGTTTACGTTACTTTCTGTAAGGCCAAAGTATTTGTAAGTGGTAGAGCTGAGAATCAAACCAGGCTTGGTAAGTCTAAAGTCAGTGTTCCCAAATATCACACCCCAGGGTTCTCACCAAGTCCAAGGTCCACTCTCTTTTCACTCCTGGGCTACTTGCTAACAACTATGTTCCATCTGTTGTTTGCTCTTCTGAAACACTGGTCCTGTGTTTTAAAATACCGTCCTTTGGGAAAATCTTAAAAGTTCAAAGTGTTCTGACTTCGTCACTGCTTCATAGAAGGTTACACATGGTTCTGTCAACGTGATCTATGAAGGAGAGTAAGCAGGGGATTACACATGTGGATCCAGGCAGGTTTACCATGGAGGACCTGGGATAGCCAACCCTTGCTTACTTACTATTGTCTTGATACATATACTGTAGTTAGAGGTTCCTTCCAGTTCCTGAGCCTCTGGTTCCTCTCTGTAAGCCTCTCTCTGGTTGGCGAACTCCCTGTTCACCATTTTACTCTCCTGTGTGGTCATCCAGACATAATGCCCTCAAGACCTGGTTCCCTGACAAGGACCTGTTCACGTGGCTCTTGCCTTTCTGGCCCAGAGTCTAGTAGAGAGGGTGATACCAAAGAAAATGCTGTGCATTGGGATGGACAGCAGACAATTTTTTGTTTTATCACATTCTTTCAGTTTGGAGGTCCTGGAGCTCCATCTGCCTCTGCTTAGCTTTGCCTGGGCTCTAACAACTAACTCTGCCTTCATAGATCTCATTTCTCTTGATCTGGATTTAATTTTAATACTTTCCTTTAATTCTTACTGTGCCTTTGCTCATTTAATGTAATATTATCTTTTAAAAACATCTCTCTTTTTAATTTTTATATATCTAAATTAAAATATAATTGCATCACTTCCCCCCCCTTACCCCCATCCCTCTCAGTTTCTTCCATGGTCCCCCATAACCATCCCCTCTGAAGGCAACCAAGTTCAACAGCAGTAATCTATATTGTTGGGGGAATCATTTGTACTACTCTGACCAACCAATCTAAAGAAAATTTCTTGTGCCCGGTACTGGGGATTTTGTTAGTTTATGTTTTGTTTTTGTGGGGAGTATTGTCAGCTCCAGAGGCAGAGCCCCTCCCCCACACACATTGTATATGATCTTAGGTAGATAGATAATAATAAGATTCCTTGAGGTTTATCAAAAAACGTTGATTTTTGTCACTTGCTATTATTTATCCCCCTTTTCCTTCTGTATTGATGCATCCACATTGAGCTGACGTGCTGCCATCTGAGGGCCTTTGCTTGTTCTGCTCTCCAAAGATTTGCCTCATTGCTAAGTCAACTTAGCTGGTGGTTTGAATAAGACTTGCCCCCTGTAGAGTCTCAAGTTTGAATGTTTGATTCTCAATTGATAGAACTGTTTGGAAGGATTTTGAGGCTTGGGCTTGTTGGAGGAATTGTGTTACTGTGAGTAGGCACTGAAGTTTCAAAAGCCCACACCATTCCACTTGGCTCTCTTACCTGTAAGTTCTCACCTACTGCTTCAGCACCTTGCCTGACACCAGCTCCCATTCTTGAATTAACCCTTTGAAACTGTAAGCAAGTCTCCAGTAAACTCTTTTTAAGTTGTTTTAGTCACAGTGTGGCTACACAGCAGGAGAAAAGTAACTAAGACAGCTAGAGTATCTTGAGAAACAAAGGCATGGTAGGAGTTGAGGTTGATCTGGTAGAGTCCATAGGTCACAGGAAGGATTTGATCTTTTTCCTGTTCTGGAAAATTACTGGGACTATTTAAATAGAAATATGACATATTGTGACTTTGGACTAGAATATCCAAGATAGTCTAGGAAAAATCCTGTTGGGACGAGAGTGAGTTAACAGAGTGGAGGACAGTGGTTGTAGACTACCGTGGCAGAAACAGAGATAATGGAAAGTGGTTAGACTGGAAGATTCGAGTTGATTCTATTATTTTTGTCTTGTTTTGTTGTTTTGTTTTTTAAGATAGGGTTTCACTCTGTTGTGATATATTGTATATTTAATAAAAAAAAAATAGTCCGAAATATCAGACAGAGCCACCCACAGAGCTAAGCCATGAAGGTAAGGGCGTGGTGACCCATGCCTTTAATCCCACACTCAGGAGGCAGAGATCTGCCTAGATCTCTGTGAGTTCCAGGCCCAACAGAGCCAGGAGGTGGTCTCTCACACCTTTAATCCTAGCACTAGGAAAGTTGAACCAGGAAGTTAGATAGCTGGACAGAGAGACAGAAGAGCAGAGTTCAGCTTGGACTGATACTTCCCTTTTTGGCTGAAGACAGAAAGGCTGGAGGTTAGAAGATTCATGGAGAGAGGCCTGAGGAGTTGGCTGGGTGAGAAGTGGCTGTGTTTTTGATTTTGTTTTGTTTTTGTTTTTTTCTCTCTCTGTTATTTTAACTTTTCCATAGGACCTGGCTCCAGGTTGTTATTATAATACCAAATAAAATTCATGCAATACTCTTGTAGCCAGCCTGGCTTCGAACTTCTGAGCTTCAATTTCTGAACACTGAGATTGTACACGTTATACCCTACTTAGAAGACACAGTATGATTTTGCTAATGTTTTGAGTGTAGCTATAAGAAAAATGAATGACTCAAGGATGGTGACAAAACAATTTCCTTCCACTGAGAAGTGAGAAAACTGTAAAGGACAAACTTGGGAAGGCAGGTGGATACAAGGAACTTGATTTGGGCGTGTTGATTTTGACACAGAAGTAGAATTCTTGAGTAGGAAAAACGGAATCTATAAGCCTGGGGCTGAAACATAGAAAGCTTTAGTAATGTACCCAAGGCATCACAGTAGGAAGCCAGAGGATGAGGTTCATGTCTACAGAATCTGGATCTCATGGTATTGCTCTTCACTATGAACCACATCTTGATTCAGAATGCTACACTATAATAGGAGGTTTCTGTTCCGTACTTTCTGACCTAGCCTCAAGGTTTAGGCCCAGAGACCCAGAGACCCGCAGACCCGCAGACCTGCACTCCCACAGTCCCACAGAGACACACAGAGGCTTACTAGCTGATCCGCCTCATGCCGATATAGCTTGCTAGCTCTCTACCCTTCATCTAACCCATGTCTCTTGTTCAGCCATGCAGCTTGGTACCTTTTCTTAGAGCAGCATAGTTGTCCTCTGCTTCTTCTGGCTTCTCTCTGGCATTCTGTTCTGTGCTTCCCGTTCTCAGAGTTTTTCTTAGTCTGGTAGCTCCACCCACACTTCCTGCCTGCCTTTGGCCAATCAGCACTTTTTATTAAACCAGTGGGTGGGACAATTATTTACCATGAAACAACACAAGACCCCTACACTAAACTTTTCTTTAATCAGTGTTTCTATATTTGTGGGTACATTTCTTCTAAATCAGTCCTCTGTTTCTCCCCAATAGCTTCATTGGCCTCTGTCTTTTCTCTTCTCATTGCATATTATTTATTGAAATCAGTTTATCTTCTAGAGATGAGCATGATGGTCTACAGTGGGATTATGTTACATTGTAAATAACTGCCCTGGTGTAATAAAAATGCTGATTGGCTGAAGGCAGACAGGAAGTATGGGTGGGGCTACCAGTCTAAGAAAACCCTGGAAACAGGAAGAGACACCAGAGAGACTAGTGGAGAAGTCAGCAGATGCAGAGGAAAACTATGCTGCTCTGAGAAAAGGTACCGAGCCTCATGGCTGAACAAGATAAAAATCATGGGTTAGTTTAAGAATTAAGAATTAGCAAGTTATATGCCTAGGCCATAGATCAATCATCATAAAATTAGTACAAGCATCTGTGTATTACTTTGGGACTGCTGGTTCTGATTTTGGGGCTAGGCTGAGCTGAAAACTTCATATTACAATGGTCAAATAATGGATAAATGTTGGAAATGAAAAAATTGCCATAGAGAAGTGAGGGAGCTTCAGCTGTTACTCTAGCCTCTTGATTCAGTTAATTTATTTTTTATGGGTAGGATGAGAAAACAATGGGTGCTCTTGGAAAATCACTGACACCTGGCTTCTGGTTTAGCTTAAGAATGTGTGTGTTTTTATTCCTTCATGGTTGTTTTTATCTGAAATGGAAATGAGTGGAACAGAGGGAAACTGTATGTATAAAAAATACTGAATCATGCAGTTTGGGAATACATGCTGACTGGTTGCTTTTGTAATATACATGATATTCATTGACTATACATACACCGAAATACAAAAAAAAATCCCATGAGTGTTTACTAATATAAAGCTATTCATTTAGAAGATAGTTAATACATGAGTTCCTCTAACTGTGATTGACACCCTGTTTCCCTGGAGCTACATTACCATGGACTAGAAAACAAAGCTGGCAGGAAGCACAGGGTCATTCCAAGCCAGAACATACTCATGTCACAGTGAGAATACTGAGACCAGGTAGTGGTGTGACTGGCCAGCAGTCTATCCAGACTCCCTAAACCACAGCTGTCACGTGCTGAGGGCATATGGGGATTATCTCTTGATTAAAAGCTGGGCCTTAGAAAAGTACCTTGTTCTGATCATTCCTCTGTCAGTCTCTGTCCCAAGTGCTTCCTTAATGACACCTCTGAGTATATCTCCACCTTCACGCTTCTGAAACCGTGTAGCTCTTACAAGCTGTGAGCCATTTTTCTCTGCCCTGAATGGATAATTCATAAAGAGATGCAAAAGCTCCATGTCACTTTCTGCTTTCTCTCTGACCACATCATGTGGACTTGAGTGTCCCCCTCATGAGAACATTCAGATGGCCCACTCTTCCAGTTCATTGATTCATTATGTCAGAAGTGCTTAGAAGCTCAAACTTGTTACAGTCTGGCTAGAGTTTATGTTCTGTGAGACTTTGAGATCACTTTCTTCCCTGTTGCATTTATTGTAAAAAAGTGCCAGTAGAAATAAAATAGCTCATACATCTAAATGATTTAAATTAAGTAAAATAAAATTTTCCACACTTTTGAATTAGGCCATTAAAACCATAGCTTACTCTAAGTACAGTATTAATGAGCAATATCTCAAGGAGCGTATTAATTTTGCATTTCCTGACATAAAAATTTAAAACATGCAATTTTAGCTTTGCTTTAGGTAATATTTTATATTCCCTTGACAGTTATTTGGAGACCCTAAAAATTAGGGTAAAAAATGAATAAGTTCAAAATTGGGACTAAGTTCAAAACTGGAAGCTCTATGTTCTGACCTGGGTGTATGCTAGCCTCTCATCTGGGTGTCAGAGTGCAGACTCAGTATATTTGTGTCTTGTGGAATTTTACCTCATCAAGTAATTAGGGGTAAAAATTCAAGTGAAACAGATCCCTTATCTTGGTTTAGCATGTCAACAATGCTAAAGGTTAAGAAAGAACAATGGGGGCTGGAGAGATGGCTCAGGGGTTAAGAGTGCTGCCTGCTCTTCCAGAGGTCCTAAGTTCAATTCCCAGCACCCACATGGTGGCTCACAACTGTCTAGAATGAGAAGTGGTTTCTTCTTCTAGTAGACAGACATTCCTGCATGCAGAAAACTGTAATATGTGGTAAATATTTTAAATGAGGGGATGACTGGGAAGAGGGGAGGGGGCAGTAGTGGCTATGTTATGTTTGTTTAAAAAAGAAAAACTTTTAAATAAAAAAGTCAAAATAAAATAAAAAGACAAGTCTCACTAAAAAAGAAACAAAGAAAAAGAAAGGATGATGGTAGCACACGCCTTTAATCCCAGCATTTAGGATGCAGAGGCAGGTGGATTGCTTGAGTTTGAGGCCAGCTTGAAGGAAGGATAGTGTAATAGTCACTTTTCTAGTTATTGAGACGAAATATCTGACAAGAAGCTACACAAGGGAAGGAGAGTCAGAGTCTGCTCTGTCTTACAGTTCCAGAGGATCGTTCCATCATGGCTGGGAAGATACAGCAGCAGCAGGGGAGGAAGGCATGGTAACACAGCAGGACCCTGGCTGCTCACACTGAATTCACAGTCAAGAACCTGAGAAAGATGGAGGCTGGTGCTCTGCTCATTTTTTCCTTTTGGTTCACATTAGGGACCCCAGCCAATGGAATACTACTATCCAAAGTTAGAGTAGATCTTCCTTCCCTAATTCACCCAGTTTAGATACTCACTTACAGAAATGCCAAGAGGTTGTCCCATGGATAATTCTACCTTCTGTCATGTTGATAATCATTATTGATCAGTGCAGATGGTTTAATAAAGATAGGCAAATGTACATTAACGGACCTGATTGAATGTAGAACCTAGTTAGGGTTCAGGCTAACAGGGCTGTACTGTTGATGTAGTATGGCATCCATGCACCTGGAATGGAGATCCTAATTCAAAGTTAAGACTCGGGGTAAAGCCTCTGGAGAATTTTAGAGAACACTGAAATCTGTGAACGCCTGTGGATTCCTCACCAGTGCCCTGCTTTGAGAAGTCTCATGATTTTCCTCTGGTTTGCACACCACTAATCTCATCAAGTCAGAGGTGTAGAGTTTCACACCAGAGGCCTTTTCAGCCCAGCAACTGCTACCTTGAAATGCTGGCTATGTCCTTTAATCAGGCAATCCAATTAGCCACACACAAATTACAAAGTCTATATACCTAAAGCAATTTGTCTGGGAAAAAAAATCCAAAACCTCCCTGATGAATTTGCAATCAGGAAAAACCCTCTTTCTTTTTCAATTTTTTTTTTTTTTTAAATTTGGAAGTTGGACACAGGACAAAATAAGGCAAACATTTTCAATGTTTAACATTGCCTAAGAGATTCCAAAATATCAAGCAACATTGTTTGAATAAATTGTGAGTGGGAGGGAGGAAGACAGAGGGTAAGATTGGTGGTTTAATTGTATCATGTTCCCTAACAAGAGATGGCAAATATTGTATTTGATATAAAGGAGAAGATGTCTTATTTCCATTGTTATCTGGTTGAGCAATGAAAGATTGCTTGTCATAGCCTGTGGCACTGTCAATCATAAAGGAGCAAAGTGAACTCTTATTTTCCAAATCTTTGTAACACAAAGCTTGTCTGAGGCCTGGAATGAAGCAAGAGAGAGGGAGAGAAAAAGAGGGGGCAAATCCTAGGAGCCTGAATGGCGTTGTGCTATTCTTGCTTATTTCTATTTAGTGCTTTGTTCCATTGTGCCACACAATCACCCTTGGTCCACAGTTCTTTACTATGCATAAATCACCTTTGGCTTAAAGATGTCTGAAAATTCTCCCATGCTCCAACTCTTTGACATGGAGAAAATTCTACTGCCTGTCCTGCGTGCAGGGTTTGCTCAATAGGTTTAAATGACTACAGAATAGAAGAGTTCTTAAGGTTAGGTCTAAAGATCATTTTTACAGACAAAGATTCTGAAGCCAATGTGGTAAAATGATGTGTTCAAGATCTCAGAACCAGAGGGTTGGGGAGATGACCAATGGGTAGAGTGCTTACTACATATGCTTGAGGACGTGGATTCAGATCTCCCACTACTTGTGAAAAAAAATCAGCTGTATCAGTTTACATCTGCAGCCCTGGTGCAGGTCCGTCACTCACTGACTAGTTAGTCTATCTGAAATAGCAAATACCATGCTCTGTGAGAGACCTCGTGTCAAAAGCTAAAGTACAGAATGGTAGGGGAAGGCTCCTACTATTGACTCCTAGCTTTCATACATGCAAACATGAGTGGATGTACCTGTAAATGCATGTGCACCCACATGCATACACTATCTGCTCATAAACACTCACAGATTCCAGAACTATTTAGTAGAAGGCTGGAGATTAGCCTTTAGGGCAACTGTCTCTGCACTTTAATAGTACTAAGAGCTAAACTGGACAGGAAAATGGGTGAGAGATGGGGACACAACTTCCAGGGACCTGTATTTATGGATAGGTGTGCATTGAAATAAAAGCATTTCTATTTATGCCTTCCTTCTGCCGAGCATTTTCAGGCCCTTGGCAACAAAATCCTTTTGAGAATTTTTTGGATTTATTTTACAGTTGGATAAAGAACATAAATACAATGTTTTTATGGGTCAAACCCAGATTAATAAAGTCCAGCATTCTCTCTCTGGGTATAATATATTATAAATTACTGATGGTTTCTTTTAATCCATTTATGGATCTCTTATTTATGTTCTGTTGTTTTTTTTTTTAAAGACTCTACTCTGACTATACAAAGTGCAATACTCTTGTTATTTGTAAATGTGTCCCTTGAACATTTAGTCTGTACCCTATTTCCCTGGGATTTAGTGAACAAATTGGTTCTCAGTGGGGGTGTCTACTCTCATATTTACAGAGGGAGGATCCTAATATGTAAGTCTTCCTTCTTAAAATACCATCCTCTTGTTGCTGAATCACCCTGACTACTCTATTTTGAGCTGTGTCTAGATCTTCTTTACAAAGAAGTAAGAAAAATAAAATGAAATGAAAGCTTTCTTAAGTTTGCCTGGAAGTTTCTGGAAAGCTAAGAACAAAGTCCAAGCCTCCTAGATCTGTTCATTTCCAATTCCTGTCACCATACTCTGCCTGAAAAAAATTGTTTAAGTTCTTTTTTGATATATCTGGCAGTTTGCTTTTAGAAGAATCCACATATAAAAAAAAAAATCCAAATATCAAAAGCCTTAGTGTTTAACGGCAGAGCAACACCTTCTGGAATGAATGAAGCATATTAAGAAGGGGATCGTGTCTACTGGTGGTGAAAGCCGTGCGATCAAACTCAAAGGGAACAGAAGACCTTATGTAGTTATTTTTCTGTTCTTCAGGGTGATGTTTACATTCACAGCAGGGGGAGTCACGGGAGTTCTCTATTTTATGTGAGGACATATATTTTTATTTTCCCTCGGTGTTTTGACGTAGACTCCTTTGGTGGCTAAGTTTATTCTACAAATAAAGTGGAGATGAGGAAAACAATATTGTTGCTAACAGGGACATTTAAGCATTTACCCAATTTCATGTGTGTTTACTGAGTACGTATTATGTGTCAGTTACCAAATGAGGCCACATGGCAAAGAAGTAAATAAAGTGATAGGGGATGAGAAAGAGAAAAGAGGGGTGATTAAAATTCATTATAAACGTTTGTGAAAATGTCAAAGAATAAAAATAAGTAGAACATAGACTTTGTCCATATTAGATAAACTATGTCACATCGGTCTAAAACCCACTACAAACCGTCTTAAGCAAAAATGTAAATCTCATGGTTCACATAACTTAAAGTTGAGGGTTCGAATGATGTCACCAGGTCCCAGCTTCTCTTTCGCACATCTTACTCCCATCTCCTAATACGCTGACTATTTTTAAAGGAGTGGGGCTGGTGACCGTGATGGTTAATGTCAACTGGACAAGAAAGATCTAGAATGAACCAGAAAATGACCCTTTGGACTTGGCTATGAGAGATTCTTTAGACTGGGTTAATTAAGATTCTACTCTAACTGTAGAATACATCATTCTATAGCCTTGGGTCCCTGAACTGGGTAAAACGGGGAAAGTTAGCTGAGCTGAACATCAGAATTCATCTTCTCTATTACCTGATTGCAGATGAAATGTGACCAGTTGCTTCAAGCATCAACTACAATGAATTTCCTGTCATGGTGGACTGTACCCTCATAGTGTGGGCAAAAAGAAATCTTTCCCTCCCCATTATCCAATTTTTAGGTATTTTTTTCCAGCAAGAAGAATAATGACTAATTTAGTGACTCAGCTTAGCTCAGGAATAGAGAGCTTGCCAACAAGCACACGTCCTGAGTTCTGTTCCCAGCACTAAGGGTGTGGTGGGGGAGAAATGAAAAAATGATGAATGTAGGAATATGTGGTGCTGGCTGCTTATCAATGGCAGCATACTGTCCATTAGTGAGGTACAGCATCTCATCACCTATGCTATTAGTTACTTTTCTTGTTGCGATAGTCAAATACCTGACAAGAGACTATTTAAAGGAGGAAGGGTCTGTCTCAGTTTGTAGTTTGAGGGTTCAAGGAGCAGGTAAAGTGGTAATAGGCTCCATGGTGGCAGGATTATGCAGCTGAGATGGCTCGGCTCACATGCTGGTGAGACAGAAAGCAGAGACCAGGAAGTAGGGCTGAGTGACAAACCTCAATGCTACCCCTAGTGTTCCACTCAAGTAACCACAACTTGACAAAATACTGTTGCCAGCTGGGGACCAAATGCTCAAACGTCTAAGCTTGTTGTGATACAGCTCACAATCAAACCACAACAGCTACCATTGGATCACATGCTTACATGCATTACGCAATGCTTCGGTTAGCTTCTTTCTCATGGAGGAGACTGGGGTGTCTTTGGGTGATGAGTAGTCATTGACTATGGCATTCTTTTCTTCTTGGGGAGCACATGTTCCAGGAGACAATGGCTAATTATCCTCCTCCTAGGAAACTGAAGAGGAGAATTGAAGCAGTCATGGCCTTCACAGCACTTAGATTCATTAGTAGACTCCCACTTTTTGAAAGAATATTCTTCAAAGTGGACATGGGACAGGGTCACAGTAATTTCTGAGTGTTTTAATTGTTCCATGAAAATCAGTGTTGCCCTCATCAATCACCTAGCATTGTGTAGTCCCCACATATATAATTTTTTACCTGCCATTTGCCACCTCCCTGACTTCCAATTTCTTTTTTAAAAATTCACTTTTTATACTTTCTCCCACGCATGTATCTCTCCCTCCCCCTCTAGCTTCATGCTGCATACCTAAGTTTCACAAAGTAGAATTGTCAACAAATTAGAGCACATTGTTTGCTCCCATATTTTAATTCTTGAGAACATTTTTGGAGACAGGCTGCACAAAAGATCTGATATGCCTCAAAGCTGTAATATATTATCAGGTTTTAAAATGCTAATAAGAGCTTATGGAATAAATAGTTAGTTTAAAAGGTATTGTGAGCTTAAGTAGGAAAAAAATGGTCTATAAATTTTGAAGAGCTGTACAAAGTATGCTTTTTAAAAGGGGGGGGGGGTTACTGTTTAATAGTACTGGGTTAGTTGGGTGAGTCCACTCTAGAAAGAGAAGTATTTAAGATTCAGTTGGAGAAACTAGAGTCAACATTATTACCTATAATCAAAACTCTCACAGGGCTGTTAAACTAACTTTACCGAAATGTGGCAATGGTTTGAAAAGTAAAATCAAGCACAAATATGAACCTCAGTGAGGCAGTCAGGGTTCTGGAGAAGAGTGAGAACCTTATGAAGCATGTGAGGTATCTATAGTGTGGTTAACTGAAACTTTTTTTTTTTTTTTTAATCACCTGGTTACTCTTGGGTGCTTTATGGGTCTCGGCAGTTTCAACATGCGGCTCAACAGAAAATGGAATGTTGGTATTTCCCGGCTAATTCTTGGGAAAACATTGTGATTTTCCCAGGAAGATGGGCCCTTTTTAAGAAAGAGAGTATTATCTTACCTCAGCATCTTCCTCACTGACAATAGACTTAAGTCACACCATTTTCTTTCTAGGAGCTCAAAGTAGGTTTTCTGTGGGCCTCTATTTCTCTTTATCATCACAAAATCCCAGAGGCAAATAAAGAGATAGATGTAACGATCCCAGAAACTCAGGGAATGGCCAATGGATTCTACTTCTTAAACATGTGGGTGATAGCTGGCAAGTTCAGGATTCCACCATCAGTCTCAAAAGCTCAAACAGCCCTCAAAAGCCATCTGATAGGAAAGAGATTGATTCCTAAGCTATGGGAGACTCTGAACTCTGCCTTGTTTTGGACCATGGCTAAGAATTGTGTGCTATTACCTTTCAAAGCTGAACACAATGACTTCACATTCAGGCTCAGTTTCTCTATTGTCAATCTATGATCCATCCCAATGTTCTCTAACCCTGTCAGTGCATGATCTTCCCTCTCCCAGATGTAAGAACACCTTTAGGAAACCACATAAGGAGACAAGTGTCCCCTTCAATTTGCTACCATCTTCTCTCAAGTCTAGGAACCTCGCTGCTCTGCTTTGAAATTTGTCACCGAGAACGTATCAGTACAAAGTGAGGAGCGAGGTAAGATAATTATGCAGTACTCTACTCGCAAACCGTGGAACCAGACAGTCTTAGCAGAGACACCTGTGAACCAGACCAATGGTTGGCAGCCAGACAGCAGCTGGTTGTTATTAGTTCTTAAGCCACACGCGACAAAGATCATAAATCAGTTGTTCTCAGCCGTGATTGCCGTTGACAATCACCTGCAGAGATTTAAAAATTTATATCAATATTTAGGTCCTTCTCTCCAGTAACTCCAGTTCTGGAGCAAGTGCTAGCATGTTTTTAAACACCGTCTAAGTTTAAGGGATGTTGACCTGAATCCTGAACATGAGTCCGTGCCTGCCCCTTTATTAATGTTCTCAAGCTTTGTGGAAGGAAATAATAAATGCAAAATACTCTTGGGCCTGGATCTGGGTAGTTTACCCCATGCGAATTCTTTTTCCCAATCTCACAAGAGCTCTGGTAGTTATTCCAATATTATGGTCTTATAGATGACAATATAGAGTTGAGCAAGCTGCCAAAGGCCACCCTTCCAGAAGTGAACACAAATGTCTGTTGCCCATCACACTACAAACTCTCTGTAGCCACATGTGTTATATCCATAAATTCAAATGTGCGCTTTGAAGATGCTTGTTTCAACGGTTCTAGAGCCTTGAAGTCTAGGCAAGAACATTAAGAAGATGATGATATGCCACCTAAGTACTTAAGGACTAGATAAAAAAATTTCAGACATGATAGAAGCCAAGCCACAGATGCTGCCGAGCACTTTCTAATGTGAGCAGAAAGATCAAAGCAAACATGGCAAATTCCTTTTCCACGGTAGTAGTCCACAATGCCCTCACAGTCGCCCCTTTATTCCAGTTCCACATTATTAGATAAAGGGGCATTCATAGCTGCAAATTCAGTCTCTAGGGCTTCAAGTTGTATTAGTTTTCTGAGTGCATTTGTTCTGGTGGCATGTAGCATCTACCCTGAGCTTTGAAGAGTTTGTAGATGACTTCCACTAACACTGTGTCACCAAAGACATCTTTACTGTCCTGTTTGCTAGATATGAAAATTTGAGATAACAGTGGGCTGGGTCAGTGTCTGCTAAAGAATAAAGAATATCAAATGGAATGTAATCTTAATCCAAGAACTTTGATTCTCTGCCTACCTGTTCCCTGGTCACTATTAAATGACTGTTTGCTAAGAGCCTGTGTAGGACAAAGTCCCAGGGCCACCTCTGTAGGGCAGTAATCTATTATCTATTTGTGGAAGTTGTAATTGGTGATAAAGTCAGGCTTGTGGGGGAAAAGTGTTACCCGATGCCAAAGAAAAAGTAAAGGTATTCTACTGTTCTTGGGACAGGAGAGAGAGACAGGGAGAAGTAGGGTAGCTAGAATAGTTTATGAGATATTTGTTTAAATAAGATTATCTATATATTTAAGTAGCACACATTTTGTCTTCCTAAAACATCTCTCCTGGTCAATCTCCTTTCCTTATCAGGAGGGTCTTTTGCCTAATTCTCTGCCACAAACACCAAATCAAAGATTCTGGCATATCTTATTTTCTACAGAAGAATGGCTTCGTGTTTAAGTGATGATAACTCAGTGAAGCCCCAAATACTTGCAATTTGAAATAGAAAATTCTTGTCAAAAGTGTTGGAGTAATTGTCCTGGTTCACTAGAGGCTGTCAGTTTTGAAATTTCCACTTCCAGGACTCCTCGGTCTCAGGCTACCCAAGAGAGACTATTGTCACCTATACTACTCAATCCCCCTCACTGTATTACAGGACTCTGTAACACAGAAGGAAACTTGCAGCAACTTGCATATTTTGAAATTTCTTTTCTAAGTCATTATATAAATGCTCATTGGAACTTTCTCCAGATTCAGAGAGCCTGCAAAGGTCAGGCACCTCTGGGACTAGCTGTAAATTAAGGGAGGAGGAGGCTTCTCTGCGAGTTTAAAGTCAGAGCCACTCAAGAAAATTTGCCCTCTCATCTCTTGAGACATATACGTGGCCATCTTGTTCTCAAGGATACATTTGTGTGACTGAAGCCCATGATCACTTCCAGTTCCTGGGGAACAGGAACTCACCTAGGCAGGTATGGAAAGCCTTAGCTTCACTGGGTCTGCAAGGGATTGTGTTGGTGGGCCATCTCTTCCTGGGATAATATGGAAGTTTCTGTTGAGGTAAGACATTTACCAGGGAAGAATGAAGAATCAGGAATTCAGCTTTCATCTTGACCATCTTGCTTCTCCTTTTCTTTCAAAATATCTCATCTCTAACGTGTGTGTGTGTGTGTGTGTGTGTGTGTGTGTGTGTGTGTGTGTGACTTCTGATACAAAGAGCATGATTTCATTTTAGAGTCAAAATGTAAACCATTGAAATCCAATATTTTCTCCTCAGAGGAAAAACTATGGATCAGCCTAGAACTTAAAATTGCATTTTAATGAAAATTTTCATCAAAGAAAATCAATACCATTAAAGGTAATTATTGAGCATGTTTTGATTTAATGTAAATTATTTTATTCATAGCTACTTTCCTCTTTCTTGTTTTGGGCATAAAGTGTAATCGGTATTTAATATTCTTCTCTGTTGTGGGACTAAACTAAGCTAACACTTTAAAGAAAAGACATTTAGGTATCTACCACCCAGTGCTTGGGGCTCAGATGAATGTATCTGAATGTTACAAACAGATGGACACACCCTAAGCATGTGTGATGGGGTGATAGACTAGCCATTCATTCTAATAAGTTGCTGAGCATTTACCTTGTTTGGTATACTGTCCAGTGTTGTTTTGCATCCCATGCAGTGACTTCACCTTAAGCAATTGCTGTCCCAACAACCAGCAATTGCAACTCCGCAGCTGCCAGCAGGGGCTGGACCACACTGGTCACAGCCAGGCAGGAATTCTGTTCCCTCAGGCACTGGCTCTACCACACATAAACCTTATCTAAATCTCTAGCCTTTAGAACTCAGGATTCCAAGGTTGAGGTGGAATCCTGCTGAGTAGCTCAGAAAGTAGTTAACCTCTCCTTGCTTGGGTCTTCTGAAAAAGGGTCTTCCTTCTGCTCAGCCTCCCCTAAAGAATCCTCGAAACTTGGTTTCTCCCTACCACTTCCTGTCAACTAGTTGCTGATTTAGTCTCCTGACCCAAGGTTAAGTTTATTTAATCAAATAAATGTAACACATCTTTGCATTTAACAATGTAGCTGTGAGGGCTAGAGAGATGGTTCAGCTGTTAAGGGTGCTAACTGTTCTTCCCCGGGGAACTGGGTTCAATTCCCAGCACTCCATGGCGGCTAACAACTGTCTGTAACTCCAAAATTTGGCACCCTCACAGAGACATACATGCAGGCAAAACACCAATGCACATAAAATGAAAATAAGTTTTTAAAAACAGCAGAAACAAATATAACCCACCTTTACACATTTAAAATAATATTCCACAACAGTCCAGGATTGTGGAGTGTAGGCAAATGTGTGTTCCTCCATGTTCCTATAGTGTGGGTATAGAAATAATGTACCTCTCTGGCTTCAGAACAAAAGCCAACTTCTTTTGTGAGGTATGTGTGTGCACACTCATGTGGGGGGAGGGGTCAGTAGTTGATATCAGATGCCTATATTTTTTTTTCTTTTTATTTACTTTACTTTTTTGAAATAGAATCTTTGCTGGACTTGGAGCAAAAGGCTGGCTGGCCAGGGACCCTCTAGAATCATCCTGCAATGGGATTATAAATGTGTATCACCACATCCAGCTTCTTCTGGGGTGACAGGGGCTAGGAAATTAGGTCTTCATTTTTGTATAACAAGTAGTTTGGGTTATAAGCCATGCCCAGAGCCCAGAAAGCCGACTTCTTACCTAGTATTTTTTTTTTTTTTTAATGTTTAGATTCTTATATTTCACTATTGGGGAATTTCAAATTAAAAGTGAATGAAAGTCAAATTTCTTACAAGGAACCCTCTGTTGTGATGATAGGCTTGGTGGGGTTAGTGAAATGAAGGGTCCACAGGTACTGCTGGTGTATCTCCCCTTTGTGACTTACCTTATATTAGCAATCTGTCCCACATTATTTGAGTATTCAATTTACTTTTACATTTTAAAGTTGTAAAATGCAAAATGATTTTTTTTGCTTCCTAATTATGAGTAATAAAAATTTAAGGGAATATAAAGTTTAAACTTGTCTGTTAATGGAGGGGAAAGAGCCGTGCTAAATCAGTCAAGAACTGAATGGTCATCGAAGAAACACAGAAGAAACTGCCTCCAAGGATCCCATTTGCTATTTTAATTAGCATCTGTCAATTAGAATGACAGGAGAGAAGAACCCCTGATTAATGAAATCATCATTCCAAATTGAAAGGGAGGGTCAAAGAGAACACGCTGTCTCATTTGACATTGTTGTGGGGGTGTTATATACCTAAATTTCTGGAATCCTCTTTGAGTCCTCTGAGACCAGACTGTTAATCTGACCACTCAATTAACTCTGGCTATAATTAACTGCTTGCATAGCCTTGCCTAGGACCAAAGCTCTGTCAGCAAGATTAGTGCCTCTGGCTCATATGAGGAGTTGATGACAAGGTTTCCTCTTTTGCAGAATGACTGGGGGATCAGGAAGGTGACATTTCCATTCACTCACTGTCTCCTGTGTCTGTTGAATATGACTGTTTCTCCATGATTTGTCCAGAGCATGCAAGGAACCTGGGAGTATGTTACCTATTATTTGAACAAGTTTCACAGTGCATGGGGCCAACCTCAGCAGCTCGTTTAGCTAAACTTGTCTAAATTATAAAAGAAAAGCTTTAGTACCGCGTCCGGTTTCTTGGGGGGTTCGAGTCTTGTCCAGGCGAGGGGCATCGAGGTTAAATAATCTGCACTCAGGAGTCGTTAGGTTCCATCATTCAGGATCACAATGAGAGACCCGAGCTTTATTCAGTACATCTTATATCTTATACCTGTTTCTCCCCTTGCCATGCTTCTCTCCTGCCATGCATCTCGCCTAGCTTTTTTCCCTCTAGCTTCCCTCCATGTTGGTTTCCTTCTGCTCCCACTCACACTGACTCTACTCTCTCTACTCCATGCTTGTCTTTAACTCCATGCTTGCCCCAGGCTTCTCCTCCTGTGTCCCAGCTCTCTCCCCACTCTCTGCTTCCTTCTTAACTCTCTCACACCCTGCCCCCTCATCCGGGCACACCCAAGGTCTTGGAAGATCCCAAAGGACTAGCACTCAGCAGGTGGCAGCGATAAGACTTGTAGAACAGGAAAGCATGTTTTTCTTAATCCCCCTATTTAACATAAGGTTTTAGTCCTTTGGGGAGGAGGAAGAGCCATAAGGGCCAGAATGGCACTATTCGGGAGTCAACACTTTAGAGTCTATTAGAGCCCAAGTACTATACAGTAGCCATCAGTCAGCCTAAAACTTCTGTAAAATTAGTAAGCTAGGACATCCTTACAAGTAAGGCACAGACGCAAATCAGCAGACAGTACAACTCCTTCAACGTCTGGTCAGTCACTACTTCTGGGTACCCTCTTCTAAGCTCTGATGTGGGATGTCTTTCTGTACACTGTGAATAGGCTTTATTACTATTGATTAATAAAGAAGCTGTTTGGCTTATGGCAAGACAGCTTAGAGGTAGGTGGGAAATCCAAGCAGAGTTAAAGGAGATGGAGAATCTGGGAGACACAATCCAACTGCTCAAGAAGCAAGATGTAAAAGTACAGGTAAGCCACAAATAATGTGGCAATACAATAGATTAATAGAAATGGGCTGAGTTAAGTTGTAAGAGCTAGTTGGTAATGAGCCTGAGCCATAGGCCAAACAGTTTGTAATTAATATAAGCCTCTGAATAATTATAACTGGCAGCGGTACTGCAGATGGAAGAGATTTGCTGGGACTGTGGGCCCAGACAGGTCAGAAAATTTCTGGCTACAAAGCTCAGCACAAAGTTAAAAAAAAAAAAAAAATCTTAATTTTATGGCAAAATTTAAATTCTAGTCTAAACTTCTGCTGTGGTAGTCAGGCTCTAGTTGGGGAAGTGATGACTTTCTCCATAGTGTTTTATAGTGGCTGCCCTCATCTGTCACCCACTTGATCATAAGAAAATACTTGCCAGTTGCAAGGAGCAAGGAAGCAGTTTTTGGATGTATTCTGATGAATGATGAGCATGTGAATGGCAGAGGTTGTTGTTGTTGGGGCGGGAAGAAGCAAAGAAGGCAGACACTAGCAATTAAATGTTGGGGAAATCTCCCTTGAAATGAGGAAAAGAAATATAGTTCATTCAAGTGGCAACTGATGGGAGAAATTTGTATCATCTGTGAAAATATCACTCTGCAGCGTGCAAGAGATTAAGGAGGGATGAGGGGGTCCTGTTAATCCCAAAGATGTGAGGAAAAAGACCACCAAAACAAATCATCATGGAAAATTAATTAATGCAGGCTATTAATTAAAATGAGCTTTTTTATTCATGTACACAGGCTGCCTCCCCCTAAGACAGGGTTCAAGAGGTCAGCACTGGATATGAGGAAGACAAGGTTTTTATAGTTCAGGGGTAGGGGGTTTGCAAATAGGGGATTTGGCAGGTGAAATGGGCAGGGTTATAGGAGTAAAACATAATAATAAGTTAGTCATAACAACCTCTGGAAACAAAGACATGATTGCAAGGTGGTCATAAGGTGATCATAACACAGTAGTCATAACAACTTTTTGAAAGAAAGGTATGGTTGCAAGATGGTTGTAACAACTTTTGGAAGCAAAGACATGCATGTCATTTCCTGGAACAGGCAGTACAGAACCATTTGTAGTTAAGGTCACAGGTGGGGCATAGCCCAATCCTTGAGAAACAGATTTGACCATAAACAGAACTATATGATGGCTTTCAAACCTAAGATGGGGGCAGGCTGGTTCATTATACATCTTGGAGTGAGGAGGTGAAAACCTAGGATTGCTACTCTTTACTGGAAGTGTCCTTGGTGCCACATAAAAATGCAGTTGATTAATAATAACAAAAATGTGGCATAATTTAGGTGGCCCAAGAAATGCACTGGGCAGACAGAGTAAGCTTTAGAGCAGCAGTTCTCAACCTTCCTAATGCTGCAACCCTTTAATATAGCTCATCATGCTGTGGTTTCCATTGCTACTTCATAACTGTAATTTTGTTCTGTTAAGAATTATAATGTAAATATCTGTGTTTTCCCATGGTCTTAGGTGACCCCTGGGAAAGGGTTGTTTCACACACATACACACCCCCAAAGAGGTCATGAGCCATGGGTTGGAAACTGCTGCTCTAAAGCAAGATGGTTAGAGGTCCAGGCCTGGTTCCTGGTGTGTTAGCTACAGAATTCTGCTTTGTTGTCCTGTTTGCTCAGTTGGGAAAGAGACCACAGCACCCTGTCCATAGGGTGGCCATGATGCTGTGGAAGCAGCATTTCATTGCCCAGTAGGTACTAAGCTGCTAAGCACTCTATAAATGCTAGCTTTTGTTACCACTTCAGTCCAGAATGGGAAGAAAAGTGTATCCTGAAATTTAAAACAACTATCCCTGTATACCTACATCTCTATACAAAATATCAGATGTATGGGAAGGAAAAGCAGGCGATGAAGAGCTCTGCTGGTTTCTGTTGACCTTCCTTCTTTGTCTAATATGAGCATAGTGAAATATTCCATTTCTGTTACTTTTTAAAAACAGAGGCAGTTTTCCTAAATTTGATGTGTATTATCTCCTTCGGCCATGAGAGCTACCCAAGATTAAAGTACTTGAACCACCAACATTTTCATCTGTAGAGATAAATAAATAAGCAAATAAACAAGAGAGTGAAATGGCTCAGGGGCGGGGGTGTAAAGACACTTCCCTTCAAGCCCCACATCTCTGAAACTTACATGCTGGAAAAAGAGAACTGACCTCTACATGCCTGTGATGTACATATGTACATACACACATATACACATGGAATAAATTTAGTATCAAATAAATAAACTGTAGAAGAAGGACAGTAAGGACAGGGAGAGAGGGAGGGAGGGAGGGAGGGAGGGAGGGAGGGAGGGAGGGAGGGAGGGAGGAATGACACCATCAAGCATGTATTTAGAGTTCATAATGAAGAAGTTGGTCACCATCCCTTGTCTGGTGGCAGAGTTTCAAAACTTGGCCAGGACTAGGACTTCTGGGAAGGCTCTAGATATTGGCGTGTTTCAGCATAAGCCACCTTCATATAAGGATTCTTAGTGTCTGAGAAAACCACAGAAGCAAGGAGGCCATTCACCTTCCCTTTGCCCTTCCCTTGAAGCAGGTGATACTACCCTAACTCTAGAGCTAGACTCCCTGTACTTGGAGGAAAGGGCCATCCTTTGTCTGCAGACATGGGAACTGAGGGGAATCTGAGTAGACACACCTTGCTAAACCCTGCCAAACTCTCCCTATGGAGCTTACTACCATTATGCCATACCTACTTGGTCCAGACTCCTCTACACCTCTCACCTCTTTGTGAGACCCACGCATAAGAATATACATTTCCCTATGCCTTTGGCTTTAATGCTTCATTTTATTATGAAGGTTTCCGTGTTATACAAATGGTATACTTTTTTCTTGCTCGTTTATCTATATTATGTGCCTTGGTCATATACTTAGCAAGGGAAAGATTGCTTCCACAATCTGGTCTAGTTGGAGGCCATTGGCATGGGGAAGCGTAATTTGAAATGGCTTGTGTTATTTGGTTTATGCAGAACCCTTGGCTTTCTCTGTTGATCTTGAGTTGGAAGAAGGGAAAATAGAGGCGTTTGTAGTGACAGATCAGTCCTGCTTATGTGGGGCCAATTGCTGGTGGAGATTGGAGTTTGGCTTCCTGGAACTATGTCCTGCAGATGTTGTGGGTGAGAGTTCTGACTTGCATGATCAGGCTACCGTCTGTTTACATATCCAGTGTCTCTGAAGGATGAGGATTCTTACTGAGGAGGATGCCATACCTCACCTGAGTTCCTCAACTATAACAGCTTGGTATAATCCCCAAGAGTGATGGCAAAAATTTAAAAAGGTATCGATAGAATAAAATAAATAGGGAGCATAAACACATATGTCTGTTAAACAAAAAATCAGCTGAGTTGGGATGGAAGATTTTAAAACTGAGTACAAGAACATTGCAAAGTAAAAAGCAGTTTCTCTGTCAGCCTGAGTGCCACATACTTTTTGCAATCAACTTCAAATTGCTCCAGGTGTCCCTAACTCTACCATTTTCTCTCTCTCTTTTGGACTTTAGGGCTGATAACCACCCCCCCTCCCAAAACCCTCCAAACAGTTGAGCCAGCAAACAAGCTTGATGATCGATGATTTTTGAGGATGTGGTTTTGAAATTGACTTGGAACAGGATTCGCTGGCTTCTTCTCAAAGGAGCGAGGGCTC
This sequence comes from Phyllotis vaccarum, assembly GCA_033318265.1. NCBI lineage: Eukaryota > Metazoa > Chordata > Mammalia > Rodentia > Cricetidae > Phyllotis > Phyllotis vaccarum. The sequence goes on from JARWLC010000007.1 coordinate 12,366,226, forward strand.
ATCACGATGATGGTGGAAAAAGAAGGCTGCTTACAGGAGATTGTGGGAATCGATTTAAAACCCACTGAGTCAGTTGCTCAGCAGGATATTCATAGAGGAAAAAAACGTCAATGAACAGAAAATAGAGCATTAAGGAATGGCTCTTCTTGGTTCCCTCTTTTAGGAGAAAATTGGGAATAACATGTCATTAAAGCTTGGCACAAAATAAAGAGAGACCTTCAGAAAGTCTTGAATTGGAGCATCTCCATAAAGGTAATGAATGTAACCCAGTAGTTCCCAAATTTTCCTGTGCCAGGCAGCCCCACTCCTGTATAATTCCATTGCTGCAGTGTGTGGTAAAGCCTCTGTGGATCATTCATAAGAATCATGGCAGATGACTCCTAAGCACACGTTGTTTCTGGAGCATAAGGAATGTGGTGGGCCTGTTATTGTTCCTTATATTTAAAGAGTTCTGGAAGTAGGCACAATGGAGAGAAATGTTGTAAATGCTAGGAATGTGGGGGAGTCTCCTGTTGTTCCACATCCTTAGGGTATGTGTCAGAGGTCACATGGGAAAAGTTTAACATATACATGAATAAAGAATGTGGGGAAGTCTTTAGTAAGTCTTCTGTGACAGATCAGAGGGACCCAACACTCACTAAGTTGTATTTGCCTAGGGGCTAAGCACTGTTAACCTTTGTTAAGAATGTTAATTTCCTAGGTCTTTATTGTACCCTTTGATTTTTTTTCTTTCTTTCTGTGAATGAATAAAACTGTCTAGCTGTCTAGCATGGGTGTTGGGCCTTTTGGATGACAGATGACAGACCTTTTTTCTTTTTTCTTCTTCTTCTTCTTCTTTTTTTTTAACCTAGCTGCCTTGAGTGGCAGCTAGAAATCAAGTAGAGCCTGCTTTGGCAACCAGCTGCTCTGTCATTCTGGCAGCCCAGCTGCTTTGTAGCCTCCGGTATCCTTCCAAAGAAATTCCTCTCCAGCTCTAAGGAACATTGCAACCATGATGGCTGAGGAAGCTATAACGCATTCTTTAGGACGCTTTGCTCCTGTCCACCACTCAAGACAAATTGTATGGACTGCAGGAGACAGTCACAAAAAACATCTGTGCATTCTAGGTGACCGCATTCATCCTATGACTGTTTTTACAATGGGAAGGGGAATATCTCTCAAGGATACAGCAAAAATTGGCTTCCGGGAACACACACTTTTGGATAATCCTGTCCCTTGATTTTGGGCTGACCTAATGACTGGGTTCTGAGAAACAGAATACAGTAGATATGACAGGGTAATTATTTCCGTGATTGGCCTCATGATATTAAGATTTTATCTTGCTAGTGGACTCTTCTATACTGGCTTTAATTTTAAATATCAAATTTTGAAAGCGCAAAAAGAACTGGGTGCTCCTTTACCCACTAAGCTACCAGAAAAGAAAGGACCATTGCAAGGCACTGACACCCAGAATCCTGACCCACACACAGTGAGGAATAATAAATACCCGAGATTTTAAGCCAATAAGCTGTGGTCACTTCTTGGTAACCAATGACTAACACATAGTTTATCAATAGCCACATAAGGATTCTAGTGGTGAATGTAAAAATTTTAAGGGACATTTTAGAGTTTTCAGTATTCACATACATTAGAGATAAGTGACTCAACTCTAAGAAATACGTCACTTGTCACACATAGCTTTAGATAGGGGGGGGCTCATACCAGAGACAACTAGGGTGGGGAAGCCTTCGCTTGTCCCTTCTATCTTACTGTAGACATGTGATACCCAAATGTAGATGAACCAGGTGAATGAAGAGAATTTCAATCTACCTATATGCCCTCTTAAAATATTAGGCAACATATAAGAATGTCTATAGAAATGCCCTATACATATGAAAAATGTAGAGATGTTTGTTATTAATCTCTATCATATAAACCACTTAGAAACTGTTTTAGCCAAAAAGTATTGAATCCTCACTAAGATTACAAGGTAAATAAACTCAAATCTGGCTTCTCTATCTTCCTTTTATACTCATCTCCTTTATTCCGGGTCTCCACTTACCTATGCATATAGGCATGTTCATTTCTCAAGGACTATCTCCCTGGAAACTAGTGGTACCTGACCTAGCTCATTTACCTTAAACACTAAAAGTGCAAACAGAAGAGTAACAGACGTGTTATTATCAACATCTTACAATATCCTGCCCAGACTCCCAAAGTATGTTGTCTCGAATCTGCAGAACCAACAGACACTCACAAGACAAACGGGGGTAACCTGGGGTGGGAATAATTAGCTCTGGGGAAGTAGGTGGTCCCTTCAAGCAGTGAGGATTTCTTCAGACACTGTGCAGATTCAAACTGAGGCAGTGATAGACCAGACCACTCCTTGACCAGGCTGTTCCCCAACCCTCCCTGCCCTGCTATATTTCTCCCTTTCCTAAAACATTAAGCTGTCAGTACTGCAAAGATAGACTTAAGACCACTGGGTCCCTTTATCTGTTCATCCTTCTAACATATCTCCTTCCTCTGCCTTCCACCATTATCTGATTTTTGAATTGTGTGTTGGGATGGCTGGCCAAGCCATGCCTGCTGGAGCTGCTCAAAGAGCAAGTTATACTAGGATGCGTATGGGAACTGCACCTTTTCCCTGGCATTTTATTGCTGTGCACAGGAAATACCAAGAGAGACATCTTTTATAGAAAATACCTTTAAATATCTTTCATCAATAACTCATCCTTACAAAAACAAACAACAGATTCCTAGGCCATTCATTTCTTTTTATATTCTGATATGATTAAGTTGAGAAATAGCCCTTTAAGAACCATTTCAGTTTTATCATGGTTTGATATGTAGTGCTCTTCTTCTGTTTGGGCTCTGTAGAGATTTTATTTCTGATAGAAAGTCACTCAAAACCACCAGGAATTGAAGTATATTTTGAAAAATTATATCTGCTTTTCATATTATAAAAGAGGCATGTGCATTTAATATAAAAAAATTTATATTTTATATAGAAAGCATAAAAGTCAAGTTCACTTGGTGCTGCCCATTGTTGGCGATTTGGACTTCTTTGTTTTCAGAAAAAGTTTTCCTCCTGCACAGAAAGAAAAAATTTAAAGGGGAAAGGAGTGAGTTCAAGGAGAGGTGAGTGAATGGTCGAGAAGGTCACCTTTTATTAGTAAAATAAACTATTCCTTGTAGATGATGGAAACTGGTAACAGAAGACACAGACTGGGCATGTACCATGGAACCATGGACCATACAGCCTCCTTGGTGGAACAAAGGCAAAGTACACAAAACAGCATCCACCATTTTTAGTAAAGTTTTAACTGTGAAAGCAGCTTTGAACTTTATTTTAAAACTTATTTTCAGACCAAGTTGGAAGCACCAGGCTGCTGTGTTTTCCTGTTGCTGTAGTTTGGAAATCAGGACAAACACTTTACCCTGCTTAGCTCTTCAGAGGCCATCTTTTGGTCTAGGAGAATGAAGTCAGAACCCCAGGTGGGACAAATAGCTCTTGTATTTTCTTCCTAGCCAGGTTAGGGACCCACTTGAGATGCACACTTTCTTCTGTGCTTTATAATTTAAAAATAGATTCCTTGCTTTCCCAATTACAATAATAACAGAACATGCCAGTCTGTTGGCAGTTACCATAGTAACCAGGAGCAACTTCTTTTAACTGGTAGATGGACACTTAACTCTAAGGTATTTTTGCTTTATTTTTGGGAGCCAGGATGCAGTCTTATGCTTTGTGAAGACTCTGCTTGTGAATTGCATACCATAAACTATGTGTCTGTTTTTGAGTGTGGGTAATCTTTGCATGCATGTGGAAGCATAAATATTAATACAAATCCATAAAAGACACCGATCATAGCTCATTTTTGAGCTAAATTACTTTCTGCGATATGTGAAATTAATTGAATTGCAAACAATATCCAAGAGATAAATTTAGCACACGGTTACTCTTTACCAAGATTTTTTGTTTGTTTTTAATGTACAGGAAACCATTCCTTGCCTTAAAGAACTGAAGATTGTTTAATTGCTCTGACTAATACAAATGCATTTCTTTCAGAAAAGAAAAATGGATTGTCTTTAGTGAAACCACTGCTACTATTAGCATTATTCTGGGCAGCCTGGAAGAGAGGGTGGGTGGCAGAAGTCAAGTATTTTTAATCTGGAACAAATAAACATAAAGAGCCAGTATGAAATGTAGCTGAATCTGATAGCCCCATGTGTCCAGCCTGGACCTGCAGATGCAAAGGTTGACTTTGGTGAAGTAATTTGGTCCTTGCAGAATGCACTTTGAAACCAACAGCTTTATAATGTAGAATGATTGAAAGACTTTGAAATTCTAGGCAAAGTCATAAAAAATATTCCTGCATATACATATATTCCTGCTCCAATCTATCATGGCATTTTAAGGAGTGCTGACTCCATAAATTCAGACTTTTATCAACAGCACTTCAATAATGTTCAGAAAATAAACTCACAGGAAAACCTCGGGTGTTCAATTAGTGTTAAACGTTTTAGGGCAGAAACTGAGATAATGAAATTATGAGGACATCGGCAGCTTAACGTTTTGTGGCTCACAAGAGATTTATGCATTCCAATATCACCTCCAGCTACGCAGATGGCATCATAAAAAAGAATGGATTCCTGACAGGGGAGCGCAGGGCAGGGAATTGGACTGTAGTTATCTTAATACTAGTTCTTTGTCTTAACTGAAATATGTTTAAAAGAAAGAAAGAAAGAAAGAAAGAAAGAAAGAAAGAAAGAAAGAAAGAAAGAAAGAAAGACAAGAACAGGAAGTCCTCCTTCCCTCTCCTACTCATTTCTTTTTTAACAAACACAAGTAGATTCTTCTCAAATCTACAATCACTACTCAAACATTTGGATAGCACATAGCTTCGCTCACAAGAACCATTTCTTGATCAAAATTTGCAGTCGGTTCACAGGGGGTCCTGCGGGAACCACTGGTCTAAGAAGTCACCAGAGAAACACACCTGGCCTCTGAATCGAAGGGCGAGCAGTGGCTTTTATACAAGCTCTCCAGAATTTCGTCAGGATCTGAATCAATGGAGGGATGAGTCTCTCCACCAGAGGCCCCAGGCTGTCCCATCACCTACCAGCAAGCTCTGTCGTGTGCACAGTCCTTAGAGGGTGGAGTGATGGATTGAAGAGAACTTCTTGAGGCTCTTTCAGAATTTCCTTTAGAGCTGCTTGCCTTAGGAGCTTGTTAGGGAAACTGGAAAGGCCTCAGATCCTCTCGCACATCTGCATTTCATGGCATCCCTCTAGCCCACAGCAGTCTGTAGAAATTTAAGGACAAGAAAGCTGCCAGTCGACCATTGTGAGGGGGCACTTCAGACAATTTTCAGGTTGTAAATGGTTGTTTAGAAATGTCGGAGAGCTTTTCTTTATAGAACTGTTTCCTTACCTCCTAAGGTCATGGGTGGGATGCTAAACTAAAGTGTTTTTTATGGTTTTCCAAGCTAACTATTGAGGAAAAGTCATCTCTTTGTTTTGATCACCCTGTTGGATTTCTCATGCCTCTGAAGCTACAGAGGCCTAGTACACATTTGAAGACTGATGCATGTACTTCCTCTTCCCAGGATGAACTTGTAATGTGAGGATTGGGGTCTAAACTAGTCTTATAGTTTGGACCTGTCTATCATCTATCCATAGGTAGAGGAATCAAAATTCTTAAAAGACTGCTTTCTTCATGGAATGGAGTGTAGTGCTGGAGTGGTAGCAGCAGATGGAGTCATGGAGACTTTGGTCTAGATCTTGCCTCAATGACTTGATCTTGGGCTGTTAGCTTCTCTGAGACTTGGCATCCTCTATAACATAGGATAATGGCTATTTCAAGTGAGAATTAAATATGGCTGGGTAATAGCGTACTTAGCACAGTGTTTGGCATATAAGAGAAGCTCAGTTAAATAATACGATTATGTTACTGAAAGACTAATAGTCTCTAGAACCAGTACATCGCAACTGCTTTTAATGATGCACATGTTCACACTGTTTTCATCCTCTTAGGTGGTACCTCCTGGCCTCCTGTCTTGGTGTTTACATGCTTGGTAACAATGCACACCGAGTTTTACTTCTAGCATCAGATCTTTGGTTGAGGTAGGAAGACACAAAGTTGCAGACCTGAAAAGGATCTCAAGGGCCCATTTGGCTTCTGAGCTGCGGAGGCCAACACTAATGCCTTTAAGGAGCTCTTCTCCATGTTAGGCAGCATAGATGTATTGTATATCATGTTCGTTTCAAAACAAATCAGATTGGTTTCACTTTACCCTGATTTTACAGAGTAGGAAATTAAGGTAGAGAGGTTACAGGCGGATCCTGAACTCAGCTTTATGAGCAAACAAACCTCATTATTTTGGTTGCCAGAGATAATCATACTATCTTGTACCAATTGGGGTAGCTGTCTATTTTTTTTTAACATCTCCAATAATTCGAGAGGAAGTATCAGTGTTTAACCATCTTTATAAGCGGGAAATATTTCTTACAAGTTAGTTGTGGTTTTTACCCTGGCATAGCTCATTTGTTTTTATTGGTAATCCATAGAGATCCAAATGAGAAAAGCTAGTGTTTCTGATCATAGTAAAGATTTTCAATGACAGGAGCTATAGTCCACCTGTCTCTCTTACTTTTTAGCCAGTACGATTATGCCTAATACTTTACTTTTATATTCAGAGAGCCCAGTGACTTAAATGGAGGCCAATAATAATAAAGGTACATTATCCAATTATCCCAGAGGGCAATCTTGGCTCAGTCCTGTAGATGGGGCGCTAGAGTCTGTGTGGGTCATACCTAGTGAGTCCTGCACAGGGAAAGGCAAGTTCATATTTATGCCCCCAGACCTGTCAGTTATTGTCTCCAGGGGGACATAAATTCCCAAGCACTTTGAGCTGTCTGTGTGCACAGAATAGGCCCCTTTCAGCCTAAGGGCAGCCCTCTGAGAGAGAGATGTAGGTGCAGCAATTGTGAACTGGTATGCTTCAAAATGTAAAGAGACCCAAAGGGCTTTGCTGGGTGATGTGGACAGCACCTGACATGCTGACTGATGCTGGCAGAATGATAGAATTTTTCCTTGATGTGGGCATTTCACATCCTATACCTCACAGGGTCTTCATTGAGTCCTCTCATTTTAAGCGAGGAGAAGGATGCCTTTCTCTATTAGAGGAGCAGATAGGCTTGAAAGGCCCATCCATTACATGGCCCATTACAATTAGCCACTCCCTACCTCTGTGGTCTTGTGCAAGTTGGCTGCTATCTTCAAAACCCCACCACCTTATGTCAATAATGGGCACAACTACCACCATGGAGGTTTGCTCTCAAGGTTGGTGAGATAATGTCTTTGAGGTGGTACCCAGTAGAGTGCTTGGCATAGCACAGCAAATGAAAGAGATTGTTATCGGCTGTAAGACTTCTCTTTCTTCCTCCTTCAACTACCACAAAGGGAAGCAGATAACATGCTTGCTTCAAATAATCTCTTATACCATCAAACTGGGGAACTCCATTGTGAAAAGGCAGGTTTAGGGTGATCATACCAGAAACACATCAACACCCTACATGGAAACAAAAAGTCATCTGCGAGCACAATGATTTTTTTTAAATTATGTCAAAAATGACCATTGATCTCCGGCTCAAAAACGTTTCTGAAAGGCTACTGATATCCCTCAGCGCTTCCAAACACTCCTATTGGTGGGTGCGTTGATTCTAGCACTCAGTTGCAGATACTAAAGATTCTCTCATTAGTTAAGTATCCTCTTGCTGCCGCATGCCAAAGCCTCTGCTAATAGAGGCCTGCACTCATCAAAACAGGAGCTCTATTGCCTTTTCCTTGACAGAGCATGGCTGTCAAGGCTGCTCACGAACTGTTTACTAATTTGAAACTAACAGCAAGACCTCCGAAGTGTTAGTAGCCTTGTCTGTTACCATCATGTAGAGAAGACATAAATTGGAATGTTATTTCACAGTGCTTGCCATGATTAAATGCAAGAAGGGAGGAGCATTACAAAGTAGCAGTGGCTGGTACCCACCAGATCAAATTATATGCAGAGGATCCATGGACCCAACTTCAATGAGATCTAAAAGCATCTTGGATCCTAACTTGTTCTTTCTGAAATAGATAAGAGGCACTTCCAAGTGTTACCTTTGCTTAGTCAAGTCCAGGATATTTGAGGTTAGGATATACTAGTTTCTGCTTTTAAAATCAACACATAATTCTGCACTACATTCCAGAGAGTGGGGGGAGAGGGAGAGAGAAGGGGGGGAGAGGGAGAGAGACCTCTTTTTCTCATTTACACTCATTTTGTATTCTCTGTTTTCATTCAAGTCTCCTTTGGCATTTTTCATATAAACAATACATGTACATATACGTAAATACGTGTGTGTCCCCTTCGAAGTGATTGTATCATTTCCTGTAAGCAGAGTAGCAGAGTTTCTCCATGCTCTCATCTCACAAGTTGTCAAAAGTTTAGTCCGCTTATGCCTCACTGTGAGGCCAGAAGTTTCCCTCCATGTACACATGTTCCTCTTACTCAGGCTAATCAAAGCTCTGTATGCCTGTTATAGGGAGAAAGAGTCCTGTGAATGCTCTCTCCCAAACACAGATTGAGAGGCTGGATCGAAAACCAAGCTATCACTTTACTGTTTATTTTTATCACACCAGTTTTTATTAACCAGCTCGCAGATGATGACATGCAGCCTTCTCACCAGCGTGATTATGTTGATAGAAAACATGTAGAGCTAATCTCCCATGCTCTGATCTGAAAGCTGGGCTTGGGAAAGTGGTGTGCTGTCAAGGCCTCTAAGTTTTCCACACCCATAGTGGATATGGAATTGCACACGTCAGTTTTAGATTATTTGGCCCACACTAAGATTTACTCTATAAATGATGAAGATCATGAGAGACTTTTGGCTAGAAGACTCCAGCCAAACTGTCCTTTCAAAGCCTCTTGTACTAACACAATTCTAAAAGGACTGGTTTCCCAAAGGAAACTGTGAAACACATTTGTTAAACTTCCCCTCTGATTAAATTTTTCAGAACTTTTTTATCACTCATTCTTCATCCAGAAATTAGGTAAATAAGTATGATCTGAAGAAGAAGAAAAAAAGAAGAAATTATTCTCAACATAGTTTCAAGGACACAGATTATTAGATCATTTAACCAGTTAAGGAAAGTTAGTAACTCTCTGGTTCCGACAGTCACAACCCACAATTCCACTACTATTCAAGTTGCTAAAGATACTCTGTGTGTTGTTTTCTGAGACGACCCTTAAACAGTTACATGTCATATGGAAAGAGATCCCATTATAGTCAGGTGGGACTGCTTGTATTTCCCTCTCAATGTATGATTAATTATGATTAAAGATACCACACTATAATAAGGTAACCTTGGACAGTCACCCTGGGGGAAAGCGCAGATGATGGATTCATTAGCCTGAACATGGGACGTGCATGCAGTTTTGAAGATGAAGTCAAGGAGTAGGAAATGGGAACACGAGTCACTTGGGCAGCTGCGGTTTTCTGAGGTAAATTCCTCATTTGTAACTGAGCCTGGGGGTGGGGTGACTTATGAAAACCAGAAAGCATCAATGTAATTTGCCTAGAAATGGACTTGGGGCCACTAACAAGCAACCAACACTTTAAGAACAGTTTAAAAATATAATAATAATAATAATAATAATAATAATAATAATAATAATAATAAAAACTCCTCAGTGTTCCAGGACTCAGAGGGGGCAGGGACCATGGACTAGTGGGTACATACAGTTTGTAGAGGGGTTAGTCTATGTAAAACATTTTGCCCAGATACTTTACAGAAGCCTATTTAATAATAATCGATTTGATTAGTTAGTATTCTTTATTCTATGTGGGAAAGCTTGGAGAAAATACAAAACACTGTTCCAAAGTCACAAAGTGAAGAACTGCCATGGCCTAGCTGCTTCAAGAACAGATGGGCTGGTTGTAGGATTTTCCTTGTACTAAGGGATGAATTGTTGAGTCAATATGGCAAAAAGAACAGTGCTAACTTGAACATATATTTTATTAAGAAATAGATTCCACAAAGGACCATAAACAGTAACAAATCCTAGGATTATTTGTTCCGAACATCTGTGTGAAAGAGGCAGAGCCAGGTGCATTAAACTGACCCAGCATAGTGTCTGGCGCAGGTAGAGCCTCAGTGAATGCCTTCTATATGCATAGCTATGTGGAGCAGACACTCTGAGATCTATAGTTACGAAGAGTCAGAGCCAGAATCCAGTAGATCTTAAGACTCTGGCTGGGGGGCTTTGTGTATAATAATGTGAAAGGGATTATCCTGGGATATGGAACCAGTGACCAGAGGAAAAGGTAGAGTTGAACCACCTTAATGGTTTAGAAAGGAAAATATATGTCCTTGCCTTCTTGCCAAGGGATCAAAGCAAGATTAAAAAGATCTTCTGATTCAGATGGCAGGTGATTCCAAATGCTAAATCCTTTGAGCAGTCTCTTTTGCTCAGGCTACCCTCACTTGTCTGCTGGTTTCCCCTTTTTCCAGAGCTTTACTGCTATGTCTACTATGCTGTCTACACGATTTATCTCTTTTAGCTGTGTCTTAATTGTTCTTTTGCCTGTATGGTGTCAACTTACATAAAGTGTATAATATAAATTGTCTAGCAAATATCTCAAAATTTCCAAATGCAAAGCCGGACTCTAGATTCTAACATTTCCCACCTCAAATCCCTCCCTGTCTAGATCCTTCTAGTTTCAGTACAAAGCAATGTTTGTGCCGAGACTTCAGGCAGCATCCTTACCTCCTTTTCCGTACCTCCCCACTCTCCTCCATTCAACCTGTCAGTAAGCCCCGTGAGATGTCTTCTAAATACTTCACATCAATGCATCCCAAGCTTATTTCACATTGAAATCACTCAGGGGGGAAATGATGCTGTGTCCTGTCCACAGTGACTGTGATCTAATTGGTCTGAATTTTAAGATGTCTCATCTCAGTACTTGTAGCTGCAGGCAAGTTTGAGGGCCATTGACATGTATCCCGAGTCACAATTGTCACGCTTCTGCATCACCCCTGCTTGGATGATTGCGGTCCCTCTTAAGTGATTGCTGAGGTTTTTTCCTTTCTCCCTTTTCCTCCACCATCCATTTTTATGTAGTTAATAAAGTAATCTATTCCAAATGTAGGTCATAGCAAGCCACCCTCCTATGTGGAACACTCCAGTGGCTTTTTGTTACATCAAGAAAAGCCCAGCTCCTTTCTCGGGCCTTTGTGATTCTGTAGACATAATTTCATTGTTCTTTTTTTTTTTTTTAACTTATTCTCTTAACTCTCCTTCATTTGTGCAGCCACATGAACCTCCTACGTGGATTCGCTGACATGCCAAGCTCATTTCCATCTCGGAGCTTTGACATCTGTTGTTCGTTAAGTAGGAAGCTCCTTCAGGTATCAGCCTGAATGAATGTCTTTTCTTCAAGGCAGCCTTAGATAAAACAGTGTCCCTCCCTCCTTCACTTACTCTAAGATTTTCCAATTAGTTTTCTTTATCTTACTGAGTGTACGTATTTGCTTGTTTGGTATGGAATTTCTCCTGCCGGATAAAAATATTAATAAATAATCCCCATTTCTTTCCCTTATTTCTATACTATTAATATGTAGAAAGTTCCTTCGCTAAAGTGGTTTCTTATTAAATCCATGTTGACTATCTGAGCATTTGAATGATCAAATACATTATTCAGAAAGATAGATTTGCTCAGGAGCTTGGAATGTCTGAGATCTGTAATTCACACAGTGGTAGTAGGACATGTGTCCTGTATGTAGGAGAAGAGCAAAGCAAAAACCTAAAATTTAAATCTGGTTTGTATGTTTTTTTTCTATCTGGGAAAATGTTTGATCATGAGTTGGTTTTACAGTGGAGCACACTAAACAACAGTTTCAGGGTGTATAATCAGAGCACTACAGTTCATACGGGGATAGCAAGCAGTACCAGAATCCACAGTGTGTTGCACGAATGAAGGAAACTCAGAGTCAGATCTCAAGGAAAGCCTGAGATATCAGAGAGAGTAAACACCACAGTCAGATCTCACCCAGCTGTCTTCCAGCTTCCTCAGCCCCGCTCCTCCTGGCTTCTTCTGCCTGCTCTGTCTTTCTGTGCCTGCCTTAAATACCCTCTTTGCTCAGTTATTTCACATCCAAGTTAAGATTAAGGCGTGACAACACCGTTGCCTGCCTGGGAGCCTGGAACTTCCTCTATAAACTTAACTGACCTCAAATTCAGATTTGCTGGGATTAAGGGCGTAGGTCACCACTCCCAGACATTCCCTGTGGCTGAGATTAAGGGTGTGAGTTACCACTGTCTGATCCTCCTAGACTGACTGTGGGTAGATCCCTCTGATATCTCAGACTGTTTTTATTAAATTTGAAACTTATTCCCACAACAGTGTCTTCACACAAGCAGGAGTTCGCTTCTTATCCATATAAGGATTCATGTGGGCCTGGGAAGCTTTGGAAAATTGTATTTCTTTATATAAGAGCTCAACATCTCAACATTCCAAATTACATGGCTCTTAAGACTGCTCTGTCAATGTGGCCATAAAGAAGACAGACAAGTCATCAGCAATTCTTACATATTTTTGTTCATAGTCACTGGCCGAAACAAGAGGTCCCAGTCAAAACTGGAGGAAGAGAAAAGAACTCGGTCCACTTTTAGCTTATGTGTGTGGTCGAGTGCTACGGTCCCCATTTGTGGCCAACATTTGAGATGTAGTTCTGTCTTTGTGGAACTACACAGACATGACAGAAAAAAGAATCTCCTGGAGAAATCAGATTCGACAGTAGACATCCCGTTCACCGCTTAGTTTTCATAGTCTTATGGCAAGAGCTATTAAGGCCCCAAGACTTTCCTTCTGAGACAGTTTTCAAGTCAGCCTTTGTGAGGGAAGATTTATTATTATTATTATTATTAGCCTCCAGACTTAAGATCCACTTGTATGCATAGGCTTAATGCTCAAAGCTTTTTCACATAAGGTACATTTGTATTTCAAAAACAAACAGCAACAACAAAATGCCAAATGGACTCTTGTCAGCCTTCTCAAAAAGGTTCCAGACCTCAGTGGCCTTGAAATAGAATCAGTGTAATGTCTGTAATCAGGGTCTTCCTAGATCCATCAGTTGGAAAACCACACAGCTTAATAGTCACCTAGTAGGTGTGCCATATAGAGGTTTTGCATCTTTGTTTGAAGACTGTACCCACTGTCCTCTTGTCTCAGATACAGTTCAGCTCAGCAACTTTGATCTTTCAACTCACTCAAGCAATTTCATAGACTGCTTTCTTCCTACAGTTCCTATAGTTAAATATTGAAATAAACAAAAGACCTCTTGGCTGCAAATGCTGAGCCTTGGGTTGGACTTTAATCCAAATACACGGCTTGGAGTAACAAATCTTGAAAAGAAGTTTATGTTTTCTGACTTTCCTCGGGGCTGTATGTGAAGTTTCCCTGTGTTGCTAAACTCAGGCGATGAAAATATCAGATAAAAACTTGACTGAACTTTAGGCATACTTTAAAGGTAAACCAAATGAATTCTTGTCAAGCTTCTCAAAAAAAGAAGTCCTAGATCTCAGTGGATATAAAGAGAAGAAAATAATAGCAGTGAAGGCTTCAAGATTATCATCTGCTGTGTGGTTCTGTGAGCATTTGTGGTCACAGGAATGCCACTGAGTTATTTCAGTTGCTCAGTCGATGCTGCCTGGAAAGGGAACAGTTTCCAGTGTTCAAACTTCACACCAGAAATATGTCTCTTATCCAGCAAGATATGCTCTCCTGGGACACCCAACATTTATTTTGAACCTTTCAATGGTAATGTGGAGCTGTGATGTTTAGACTATTCTGGGATGCCTCTGTATCTTTCCTAGATCTTCCACAGACACATCAAACCCTGCAGGGGGCTTCTTCTGGCATGTAACCTATAAAGTTCCTATCACAGTGAGCTCTGTCCTATTGCATCCAAAATGTTTTTCTTAGCACATTGTTTAATTCACGCTTATGGACCAATGGATGGATTCAGACTTTGATAGTATCAATCCTCTCAATATGACATCTCTATTTATTTGGGGACTATTAACGCAACTATTGATATCACATTCAGACTGGAAGATCATCTGAAATTGCTTTCACTGTTTTCAGAAGCTTGGTGCTCAATGGCCTCTTAATGCTCATGTACTTTAACATGCAATTGTTTGTGTGGCTCTGTAAATGTAGTGTGCATGCATTCCCGTGTCTCTTTTACAGCACTCTTCTGAAGAGGCTATCTCTATTTCTTCATAAAACAACAGAAAATGTATATTGATACTGCACAGTTTCAAACGCAGCAAGCACAGACACCCAGTGTATAATTTTCCTTTTGCTGAAATAAAACAAGTATTATCTGCAAAACGTGAGTAAGTGAGAACATTCTGACATCTAGTTTCTGTACATATATTCACTTCTTAATAGCTAATTCATTTTTAGAAAATCATAAAGCCATTGTACAAGTTCATTTGTAGTACAATGCATAATTCAGTTTAAAATGAATAGCTGAGAAATTAAGAGCAGGAAGAAAGGAAAGCCTGTTTGGAGTGGAGTGGAGGATAATACCATTACAGAAATTGGGACACAGACGTTGAAGCCCCGAGAGCCTACTTAGGTACTTCAAGCCGTCTAATAAGCAATACATAAAACAGAATTCGGTGTCCCTACTCTTTAGAAAGTAAAATGGATGCTCAGGAGTGTCTCAGCCCTTTCTGCAATGGAAATCTAGAGGAAATTTACCATATAGGTCTTATAGCCAAGTCACTTTGTAGTGAATAAAACTTGAATAACGTCTCCCCCAAAAGCACAGTGAGCTTCGAAGGGCAGTACCTGACACTGTCTCTCTGTGTACACCGATGACCTTGAACTCAATCTAAAGGTGATCAACAGAGGCCCAAAGTGATGAGGTTGTAGGGATATAATTCTGCCATGTATCTTAATCTCAATTTTTAGAGAGTCAGAGGTGTGGATGGGCATTAGGATACTTCCATAAATTGTCTCTTTCAATTAAGCTTTGGAAAACTGTTGCCTGGCACTGAATTCAACGCTGTCACTGATATGGGGGATTTCCTCAAGAGCCATTGGTTTTAAGATCTCAGGATATGTAAAAGATACAGAAGACTCAGATGCAGAGATTCTAGGAAACTTGCTGGTTTGGGGGATGCTCTCAGATATCAAAAACAACACACGACTCAATATAATTCTAGTTACTTAAATAGAAAAAAATTCAACACTCAAAAAAATTTAATATAGTATCCACTGAAAAAATTTTCAAACTTTTTATTGTTTGAAGGTATGCATATGTATTAAAATTATAATTTCAGTAGATTAGTTTTAAAATTCATATTTTCAAAAAAAAACCTAAAAATTGCTTGCCTATAAACAAACACTAAGGTCAGAATAACTTAACTGAAAGATGTGTTCAGAGTCAGTAGCTTCACAATAGATACCCAAAGGCTCATAATCAATTAAATGATCTAATCTCAGAAGTAACGACCCAGAGGGAAACAGTGTTCTATTATTTTCAGGGCTGTGTAACACTTGGAGTAGGCTTTCACAACAGCTGTGTGCCTCCTAACAGAAAGAGTTCTGGAACATATATGGGGGTGTTTGGACAGCCACGAAAGGAACTCAGCCACAAGAGCATTCTGGTTTTGTAACCAGCATGCCAGGAAACAAACAGAGCAGGCCAATGGGCTTCATGACAGTAGGGAGAGGCCCGGTGTCATTCATGTTAGCTTTTCCAAATCTACAAAGTGTTTCCATTGTACTTAGGGTTTAGATTTTTTTATCAGATGGTAGATACCACTGAAAGCTGATGTGGTGGCATGTTCTGAGGGCATTTCTTTGTTCTTTTTTCCTCTGATAGTGGGGAAAGTGAATTTTTGCAATTAGTAGGCGCTCACCCTTTCATCATATTGCCAGCTTCCATTGGTTTCTATCTCGCCACTAACATGTCTGATGCATATGTCAAGTGGAAGCCTGACATGTTAGTGGCAAACAAAATCTTATGTGAAGGCGGCAATGTGTTAAAACAATTGAGCGAGCAAGCCCTAAAGTTTGCTGCTCAGGCCATATGTTGCAGTGTTTAATTTCCCGTAGTGGAGAAACATGATTGTCAGAGAAAAAGATGATGAATACATTTACTTTGGGCGACTTATTACAATGAAGAATGACTTTTCAGAGGAGGGGAACATGAGAGTCGGGCTTGCATGCAGACCATATGGGAGGCACTCAGACACAGGCAAGGATGGCGGAACTGTATGCTTTCAAATGAAAGACATTTAATCAATGCATGTAGCTCGTGCTGACATATGAAAGTGAGAAATGGGTTTTGATTTGGAAGACAGGAAGAAGGTTAGCACTAAGACAGGTGGTTACAGAATGATTGATACCCAGAGTAACTAACAGAGAAAGAAATGTAACTCACTCAGCAACAGACTCCAGAGAACAATGTAATTTAGAAAAATACAGAACATAAAATGATCCAGAGGAGGTCACCTGGACAAGAAGAGATGACAGGCAGAATTAGCTGACATCCAGTGGCATGATCTAATGATAGTGAAAGCTGGGGGGAGTGGGGAGCTGTGAGCAGAGGCCATGTTGGCACTCTGGGGCAAGTCATAAGGGCTTTGACTGGGAGTATACAGGACCCAAGCACCCAAGGGGAAAATGGTAGCTAATGATTTTCCCAGGCTGCTGTTAATACAACTTCCACTTGTTTCCCAGAAGCAGACTTGGAGCGTCCCAATTCTAGTTGGAACTGGTGAAATGCTGTCATTGGAGGATAGCAAAGTTCTGCAAGGAAAAGGAAGCACAAGCTAAATGTTTGTGTCTTTTCTTCCCTACAACCACGATTTTTTAGCAGGTCTGTATAATCACTTTTTTTTTTTTTTTTGGTTCCCTAATCACATAGGATAGAGATCTATAAATTACTTTTATCTGATGTCATTGAATCCCACCCTTTTAGGGGTAAAATGTCACTGAAGCCACTTGTGATTGAGTATTTATTTCTTGCCTTTTCCACTTGTTTTCAATTATCTGGTCAGGGAGATGTCATGAGAGGTGAGATTGATAATTACAAAGAAGATGTGAGAGTCACATCCTACTCAAAATACCAAGAAGGCATGCACTCAAGAAATCCTGTGTTCTCAAGGACAGCATGCTAAACGGGTGCTCTGGTATGGCTCATTTGTAGTTTGACATTAGGTGAATGGGTTTAACAGTCAAAAACAGAATATTGTTCATTTCTAAACTAAAATCACTGGCTGGATATGTGAAGTGTTGACTTAGCTAAAGAAAAAATCTGGACTCTCTGTGGGTCCAAGAAGGTAAGTCTCCTTCCAAATGGTGCAAGTATGGTGAATTAAAGTAAAAACTGAACCCAGACACTCTTTTAAGTGGGGTGGCATGAGAGTGTGTGTGTGTGTGTGTGTGTGTGTGTGTGTGTGTGTGTGTGCGCGTGCGCGCACAGTGAATGTGAACACATGCTCACATGTGCACAAATATGCACAGAGGTGAGGAGAGAGGACAGTGATGAGCATTTTGAATTTCAGGTGTAGTAGGTTAGGCATGGCAATAGACACCCTTAATCCTAGTGCTTAGGAGGCAGAGGCAGGCTGATCTGGGTTCCGGGCCAGCCTGATCTACAGAATGAGTTTCAGGATAGGCAGGGCTACATAAGAAAGACCCTATCTCAAAAAATAAAAAAAAAAGTAAATAAATAAATCCAGGTGTTTGTCAACAAGTCAAATGGGCTTATCTGGTTTTACATTTTTCATGTTGGCATTCTTTGGTTCTTCCATTTTTTCTGAAGCTTAAGATTTTACTAAGGGGATTTGGGAGTTACAGGTGGTATTGATTCAATTTGGGGAGTAAATTTAAATTGATCTAACATAAATTACCCTTGAAACCAAAGAGGAAGAGGGGAGGAGGGAGGAAAGGGCAGAAAGAGGATAATTAAATTTAACTACCAAATTTCTTGTAGAGGGGACCTTGCCAGCATGACAGATAATACCTCAGTTTCCTCCACCAGACAACGAGGAAGCCAGCTTTCATTCCCATCAAATACTGTGAAACTCAATCACTGCTTGATATCTACTTGACAATCTTCACACAGAAAGGTGTAATGGACGTGAAATGAAATGTTAGCATCCAATAGCATGCAGGTCACGCTCTCTCTTTTTTCTCAAGTGTCTGTCACTTCTGCCTCCAACAAGGAAGCCTTTTGACCTTCCACTATGAACCTCTTGACTAATCTAATATCTAAAAAAATCACACTTGCAGAGAGTGATGATGGGCCTGGATCTGCTATCACACTGCTTTGCCATTACTTAAATCTTATTTATATTTGGACATGGGCTGTACTCTCTGAATTTTGATGAATGATACAGAAAAAAGAGAAAGCAAGCCCAAATCATAATCATTAAAATAATCAGAGCCAGTATGAGTGAAGGAGCTTCTTGAGTGGCATAAGTACATCATTATCATTGTTCCAGGTGCATAGACTTTCTGTGCATCTGAACTAACTAAAGCTAAAGTCAGTTCAGCTTTTACAGAACAAAGCAGGGATTGTGGAGAGCTGGCAAATTGCAGAAGAGAAATAGATGACCAGCATGATATATCTAATATTTTGCTTTTCACGAAAATCTGGAGACAGGAATCTTTATATAATCTTCCCTAAACTTAAATATTAGTGTCTTCTGAAAACTGATATTGTATGTCAAACAAAACACACATGCATATTATATGTCATTGCTGATGGCATCTCCTTCCCCTGAAATTCTTCCATAGGTATGACTATCCTTCCTTTGTTTCAGTAGCAAAAATTCTTGGAGACCAACTATGTGAGTGCACAGTCAGGGGTCCAGGATGTGAATGGCTTATGACCATCCTTGAGCTGGTCATGAATTAGAAAGCAAGATCAGAGAAATTCACTCATGCTACAACATAAGAGAGAAGGGTATAAGTGCCCAATAGCCACATGAACCAAGTGGCTCAGGGCACTGAGGAGGGGGAGCATACATGGTTGTGGTTATCAGGGAAGATGGCTTCAGAGACCATGTATATGAAACTAGCCACAACTGCAGGGGTTTTGGCTGAAAAAGATGCTGGAGCAGTGGCATTTCTGGCGACAGCCTGAGCAAGGACAGAAAGTGTGGAAGAAGCCGGGGAATGTTTAAGGACACACAATCAAGGAAGTCTGGCTAGGGTAGTAGGTGAATGTGGTAGTTGCAAAGGCTGAGTTTCCCAGGTTGTGGGAAATCCTGAATATTAAATTAGGGGTTGTTCACCTGGGAGTTTAAGAAATAAGGGCTAAGCAGACATGGAGCTGAACAGCTCCTGTGTATTGGAGCTTTTCTACCTACTGATAATGAAGACTTCATCATGAATGTGACTGTGGGCAGGTCATGACCTAACCTGGATGGGAATGGGCAGTGTATGCAGGAGGATTTCATTTCTGCCTTTGAGCGAGGTCTGGAATTATGACTGTCTTCCTAAGCCTTGCATCTGTGATGTCCAGGACTCATGCTCAGTCCGTGAGATGGTCCTTTCTCCTGTGTTCTTGAACCATACTCAAGCATGGGAAGGGACTTGACCTTGAATCCCACACTTCAGACAATAAGCCCTTGGCCTAGAATGTGGATTATGTGAAGCAGAGCTCCAAGTTGGCCCTGCTCAACATGCAACTTCAGAATTTAGTACAACAGATATTATATAGACAAATTTAAATAACTGTTTATTGAATGAAGGAAGGAAAGAAAAAAGATGAATGTGTCAAGACTCTGGGAAGTGATGTGTTAATCTCGACTCTTAACCTTCATTGTAAGATAGACTTGTTGACTTTCTTAGAGTTAAGCAGATAATTCACTATTTTTATTTAAAATGTAATTCTAAGTTATATATTTTTATATATCATAATATATATATGTGTTTACCATCAGTATAAACAGTGGCAAATCTTAATTGGGTCCCACACATCCTGAGTCCCCTCATTCTGTTCTTTTGTGTATATGATGTTGTGTAGTATGAGCGTGGTGCATGCATGTGAGCATATAAGTAGAGGTAGAGGCCAGAGTATCACTCCTCAGCTTAGCTACCCTGAGACAGGTCTCTTACCCTCCCTGAGCTGGAAGCTTCCCCTTTTCAGCCAGATCGCCTGGCCATCAAGCTCTCAGGAGACCCTGCTTTGCTCTCTCAGTGCTGGGGTTATAGACACACACAGCTATGCCTGGGTTTTTACTTGGGTCTTTGGGATTTGAACTTAGGTCCTTCTGCTTGTAAAGTAAGTAATGGACAATTTCTACCGTACTCGAGTCTCAACAGTAGTTGCTCTGCTTAGTTCCTGGTATAATTTTCCAGTGTATATTAGAAGAGTAGAAATCTGTATTCTCCCATGTAATGAGTTATGTCCATTTCTCCCATTGCTTTTTCTCCCCCCCCTGCCCCCCCCCCCCCCCCCCGTGCCTATGACTTGTTGAATTTAATTAGAATTGTTCTACTTTCCTGGGTACTGCTAACTTGCAGGGGTGACAACCCTGAAGGAAATTTCTTCATCTGCAGCAACCATTAACTGCCATAGTTTCTCAAAGGGGGTGGGGCCTCATGAAGCTGCATGATTGAACCAGTTGAAGGGCCTTCAGCTGCTATAAGTTCATGAGTCCAACAGCCATGTGATGTCAACAAGTCAGGCTATTTTCCCCCGTATTGTGGACCAGGCAGTTTACCTCTATGCAGCTCCAAATTACTGTGTGTGTGTGTGTGTGTGTGTGTGTGTGTGTGTGTGTGTGTGTGTGTGTTCATTTATCAAGATCTCTTGAATACTTTTCCATATTACCATAGTCTGATCAATTGTTTTTATTTTTCTTGTATTAACATTTTTAACAGAGATTCAGCTATTAATGAAATTGGTGATTTCTAAACTTAAATTGAGGCAAATGGCTATAGTGCAGAGTGATGCCATCATTGTCCCCTGTTTTTATTTTTCAACTCTTATAGTATCATATTGTGTGAATATGTCATAATTTGGTTGATCTGTGTCTTTTAGCAACTTACTGAATTTAACAGTTTGGGCTATTTATAAAATGTTTTGTGTGTGTTCTTACAACAATGCTGTGATGAATATCTTCAGTGTTCTGTCTTTTCATTTATTTGCCAGCACATTTGTAACATAAATTTCCAAAAGTAAAACTGCTGGGGCAAAAGATGTATGCATTTGTAATTTTGATAGATTTTGTTAAATTGCTCTCCATATGGGGTTATGCTAACATCTACTCCCACAAGCAATGTATAAGAGGGTCCCTTTCCGACAGCCTTTCCAGTGGAGTGTATTATCAAAGCTTTGGAGTTCTGCCAGCCTGATAGGAGAAAAATGCTATCTCAATATAGTTCTAATTTGCATTTCTTTTATTATGAGTGAAGCTGAGCATCTCTCCAAATGCCTAAGAACCTTTTGTGTTCCATTTTGTGTTGAATTGTGTGTTTAAATCTTTTGTCCACTTTTGTCCACTTAAATTTCTTTTTTTCTGTTAGCTTGTTGAGTTCTTATTTTTCTATGTGTGGGAGCTATTTTTCTTTGAACCAGGGAGATAAAACTCATTTTAGATATAAGTTGTAATTTTTTTAAATGTTTGCTTTTTCTTTATTTTTTTTTTACTTTGCTTATAGGGGGTCTGTGCATGTGTCTATGCTCCCACATATGTGCATGCATGCCTTGTGTGTGTGTGTGTGTGTGTGTGTGTGTGTGTGTGTGTGTGTTTATAATAGAAAAGCTTTTACCATTATGTAGTCACATTTCTAAACATTTTCTTGGATGTATCCTTAATTTTGAACAAGGGTTTTAAAAAAAAAATCTTTCCAGGGATTAGAACTGTATTAGGTTCTTTGCACACTTTAATGCTTATATTTCTATTATCTAAATTTTTGATCCATTTAGGATTGATCATTGCATGTGATGGGAAGTATAGAGCTAATTTATTTATTTTCCCCAGATGTCTACTCTTTTGTCCCAACACCATTAGTCAAATAGCTCTGCTTCCCTCCTCGGGCTTGAAGAGCTCATTGTTGCGTGTGTGGCTTTCAGGGATGCACGGTATAGAATAGCATCTGATTAGTACTTTGTTTTGGTTGTTATAAAACCTGATTGGGACTGTTTATGGGTCAGAGAAGATCTTCTGAGTCTTCTAGTTTGGCCCGAGATCTTAAACAAGTAATCCTTCTGTGGCTCCAAAAGGCAAGAGTAAGAGAGGCTGTGTTTCCTCTGTGTAAATGCAGGATGGTTTAAGATCCCTGGAGTCTGCTTGTTGGACTCCAGATGGTGTAGAAGCAGAGGGCGCACCTTTTTAAAGGCACAAATTGCAGGTGAGTGGATATGAATGTGACCCCCCCCCCCCTTCATGTCTTGGAAACTTAATCCTCACTGCAACACTTTTGAGATGTGAGACCTTTAAGAGGCCATTACCTTCATGAATGGATTAATGGCACTAACACAGGGGTGGGCTCCTTACAAAAGCCTGCCTCCCTTCCCCTGTCACCTTCTGCCCTGGGATGATTGAACAAGAGGGTCCTTGCCAGATTCAGCCCCTTCTACTCAGACTTCCTACCTCCTAGAACTATAGCCAAATAGATTTCTGCTCCTTAGTCATTGCCCAGTCTGAGGCATTGGGCTATATAACAGCACAACAGAAATCAAAACAAGCAGAAAAAAAGTTTTCTTTGATGTTTAACCTTGGTAAAGTAGCTTCCCAGGTTCTCATGTTTATCTGCAAAAGGAGGAGACTGAAGTAAGTCCCCTCTAGGGACACATGAAGCGCTGGTATCTCATGAATGGCGCGCAGGGACTGGATTGCGTTCCATACTTGCTCAGCATACATAAATCGTGTTCTCCGGTGAGGTTAGTGCTAGGGCTCTGAGTGTAAATCT
The DNA here is from genome assembly GCA_033318265.1 of Phyllotis vaccarum. Lineage (NCBI taxonomy): Eukaryota > Metazoa > Chordata > Mammalia > Rodentia > Cricetidae > Phyllotis > Phyllotis vaccarum. The sequence continues at coordinate 12,389,197 of JARWLC010000007.1, forward strand.
GAGTCCCGAGACTGACCACTTGTGAAATTATTAGAGAACACAGACACAAAACGATTTATGATGTGGTGAGAAATCTTCAAGAGAGAAGGCATGCATGTGCTCTTTCATTGTGATTTCTAAGCTTGTAATAATCCATCTATGTGCAAACTTCTGAACCTGCCCTATTGCCCTCCTAGGACTTAAATACTCTGCTGTTTTCCAATGTAGTATAAAAGTAAACTTATGCTCATTGAAAGGGCAAATTTCATGACAGGATCAAAGAAGGCAGAAGGACCAAATGTTGGGAGTCATTATTTACATCATCTTGGAAAAAGAGCCCCCTAGGGTAGCATATCAAAGGCTCTGCTTGTGACATTAAAAACAAAAACCCAAAAAACAAAAAAAAACCTCTAGCCAACTAGCAGCAGGAGGTGTTGGATTAACTGTCAAACATTCGTTTTTATGTAGATTCTTAAGGCATCACAGATTTAAAGTATAGTTCCGAACAACATATCCATATCTAAAAATGACTGGAAGGTAAACATATTTGAGTTTAAACAATATGCATTAAAAATACCAATAACCGTCTTCCTGTATTAATCACGTCACATGATTTTGTTTTTCTACAGTATGCAGATGTCTCTCTCTAAGCAAAGCAACACATTTCTATTTCAAGGCTATTAACAGCGGAGCAGCTGTACACTACCAGAGAATTTTTAGAAATCATAATGAAATTAAGGGGCAGATAGAAAAAGGAAGTGGTGGTGGGGGGAGATGCTTTCTTTTAAGCTATACTGGTTGGTGGCATTGCCACATTACGCATATTTTAAGTACGTGATATATTTTTGTGGAGTCACTCTAGATATGTATATTATAACTAATTGGAACAAAGTCTTCAGATTTAAAAATGGACGTACCACATTAAGAAAACAAAATGCTTTTCCAAAGGCTCAAAACAATCTTTTATTCGGGTATTGTTACTTTATTAAATATAAAAATGATGCTTTGTAGGTGAGCAGTAACTGATGCTTAACAGTACAGTGTAAGGGTATGGTTAGTAGCGTCATTGGTCACCAAAATTTGCTGAATAACCACTCTTTTGTCAAATGATCAGTACTCAACTCTGTAAATTAACTCTTTATATTTCACCTTTTATTGCCAATATGGAGTTTTGCTTTTCAAAAGGGAATATTTAAAACTGACATACTCATATACATATACATGTACATATATATTTATAATCACACACACACACACACACACACACACACACACACACACACACACACAAAACACCAGGATACCTCAGAGATACTGTAAGTTTGGATTTAGATAACAGAAATAAAATGAATATTGCAATACAGTGAGTCATGTGGATTTTGAGACTTCCCGGTGCACATAGAATGTTCATAATCCACCATTGTCTGTTAAATGTGCAGTAACATTATGTCTAAAAAGATGTATACAACTTAATGAAAAGTGCTATTGATCCCTGAAGCCTTGAGCCAGCTCCAATCCTAGTGGAGAGTCTTCCACAAATGTCAATGGCTGTTGACTGGTCAGGTGGCAACGGTTGCAAGTCAGGGTGGCCATGGAAATTTTTTAAAATGAGATGACAGTGAAGTATGCTGCATTGATTGGCTTTTCATTTGACAAAGATCTCTCTGGCATGCATATTGATTGACAGTATTTCACCCTCCATAGAGCTCCTTCTAAACCCGGAGTCAATCTTCTCAAGCCCTGCCGCTAAGTGCACACAATAGTCTAAATCTTCTGTTGTCCTGTAAATAGTGTTTATAGCATCACCACCAGGAGTAGGAATACCTCTCAAACAAAACACACACACACACACACACACACACACACACACACACACACACACACACACACACACACACACACACACTCATACATCCCTAAGAAACAAAATTTTATCTTGAGATTCTGAGCTTTGTCCCATATTCAAGCACCACATCTAATTCTAGTTTTATGACCTATTTTTGTTACAGCTGAAGTTCCCTCCCCCCAATTCTTCTGAAAAAGTTATCTGTGAGGGTTGGACTCAACTTCTCCTAAATTCCTGTTAGAGTTAATGCTTTAGCCTCCTTTGGTGGTGTTTCCTTGCTTCTTACTCATATCTACAATAATGCATTCTTTTTGGAAGTAAATTTCTTCTAAAAATCTTCTAAGCAGATCCAGCAGGTAAATCGCCATGGCAGCTATAGATTTATGAAGTGAACTTTTCTGACTAGTAAGTCATAGTAGGTGACTTGCTCTTGGACTCTAAACTTCATATCTGCATGTATATGTGGGAATGAGTTGGAGTAGAAGCGAGAAAGGGCACATGAGAAGGAGAAAGGGAGGCTTTAAGGGATCGGGTAGGATAAGTAATAGAGCACATGTGATATAAAAACAGAAGAGGGGAACTGGGGGGTTGTAAGCAGGAATGGGATTAGGGAGATGCAGAGGAGCAGTGGGGTGGGTCAACCAAGACTGAACATATGCTAAAATGCTATGGAAAACCTTCTACTTTGTAAGCTAATTAAAAAACAAAATATAAGAAAAGAAATTCAGGAAACCACATTGCAAGCAGAGGTTCTATTATCCAGGCTTGTTCTATTTACATAGGTGTAGACATTTTACTGTAGTTCTTCAAGGCTCTGGGACTTATGTTAGCCCCTAACAAGAGAGTTAGGTCTTTTAAGCCAGACCTTGACCTTTCTCTAGTCATGAAAGTCCTAGATGGTTTCTTCTTCCAATAGAAGGCCCTTTCAAATCACTTAAGCATCTGTTGTTTAGCGTGTGACCACTGTTAATCCCAAAGATGTGAGGAGAAAGACCACTGACCCAAATCATCATGGAAAATTAATTAAAGCAAGTGTTTTTTATTGGTGTACATGGTCTACCTTCCCCTAAGATGGGGTTCAGTAAGTCAGCATTGGACATGAGGAATACAAGGATTTTATAGCTTAGGAGTAAGAGAAGTTTAAAAATGGGGGATTTGGCAGGTGAAATGGGCAGGGTTAAAAAGTTAGTCACAACAAGGACATGATTGAAAGGTGGGCATAACAAAATAGTCATAACAACAGGTAGTGATAGGTTGTGATAATAACCTTTTGAAACAAAGGCATGGTTGCCATTTCTTGGAACAGGCAATACTAAACCTTTGTAGTTAAGGTTACAGGGAGCACATAGCCTAATTCTTGAGAAACAGTTTTAGTTATAAACAGGAATAAACCTACAGTGTCTTTATCGTAAGATGGCTTTTAAGCCTCAGATGGAGGCAGGCTGGCTCATCAGCTACCTTCCTCAATCACCTTAGCTGGACTTATGGGGAACTTTCTGCAGTTCTGTACCAGTCCTGGCTGCATCACCCAACCTGTCATGTAATGGACATGGTGTCTTTCTTTAAATTTCATGAATCAACCCCTTCCAGTTATTCTTCTATGGCTTCCTTTTTGTCCTATTATAGAACTGAGGAAAATTAGAGCCTTGACTTAAGAGAATGTCACAGCTGATTTGACCTATTTGAGCCACTAAGCCCTTCTTGTACTAACCATAATCCTGTTTAGCTTCCTTACCATCTGTGTGCTCAACAGATTAACATTTTGAATTTTCTTCTGGAACTTACCCTTATTGGCAATTGAGGCAACTGTTTGGAACAAGATGCTTAGTCCAGGCTACTGTGGCTTTCACTTGTCTTCTTACTAAGCTGAATCATTTCTAGGTTTTTGATTTAAGGAGATGTTTGAACACTTCGAGACTATTCAAGGATAATTAAGTGGCCTACTTCCAATACTGCTGTGTCTCAGGGAGGTCTGAAGAGATGGAAAGAACTGGAGTATGGGGGTATTCAGGACATAGACAATGTTTTTCAAAGACATCATCTCTTCTTTATGGATGCTGTTTGTGATGCTACCAAACAATGCATTGGTAAAATGTAAGAATAATGATCACATAAAGAAATAGTAATAATGGAAAGACTTGAATGTACTCTAAACACTAAAATGAAACATAAGGTCATGAAGGTGTGCATGATGTTGTGAAAATGAAGTTGATAACATATAAAGCACATGGCTGTTAAAAGCCATCAGTTTGTAAAGTGTCTGCAGAATCTGTGCATTGCAATAATGTGAAGCAGAATAAATGGAATATGCCTGGAAACATACCCATTCCACACTGCTGCCTTGATTCCAGCTGTATTGATGTGTAATTGTCAAATTACATATATTTTTAAGGTGTACAACGTAAAGATCTGCTATGTATTTATCTGGTAAGATGATTGCCACAATTAAGTTAGATAGCACATCAATTAACTCATGTAAATACTACCTTTCGGGAGAATATTTCATGTCTCTTCTCTTAAATTTCAAGTAGAGCTTGGTGTTACAGTACTTGTCTCACATGTGCCAGGCTCTGTGGTCTGTCCCTAGTACCAAAAAGAAAAAATGATATTAAGATTAAAATGTATTATTAAGTATAGTCACCACGCTGAGGATTCAGAACTTAACCTTTTTTATATAACTGAAACTTAGCATCTTTGACCAGCCTCTTCCTGGTTCTCCTATTTCTAGCTCCTGAAAAACAACATTTTTTTTTTTTAATTTATAACTTCTTTGACCCATAATTGTTCAGAAACATGTTATTTAGTTTCCATGAATTTTTCAATTGTTGCTTTTTTTTTTTTTTTTTTGCAGTATTGACTTTTAGCTTCAGTATACTATGGTTGGAAGTGGGATGGAGCATGATTTCTGTCTCCTTGAATTTATCCACACTTCTTTTCTTGTCTGTCACCTGAAGTATTCTGGAGAAAGCTCCAGTTTTTTGAAAGATTAGGTATTCTTCTCTGTAGGGTAAAATGTTCTGTGAGTGTCTTATAGATCCATTTGGCCAGTAGATTTTCTGTCTAAATTATCTTATTAAGAGTAGGTGTTGAAATCTGGCTAGTTTTGGCACACCCATTAATCCCAGCACTTAGGAGGCACAAACAGGCAGATCTCTGAGTTCAAGGCCAGCTTGGTCTACAGAGTGAACTCCAAGACAGCCAGGTCTACACAGAGAAACCCTGTCTCAAAAACAAAAAGAGTGGCATTGAAATCTCCTAGTATTACTGTACTGTTTACAACTTTCCTGTAAGTCCTGTTAATATTTATTGTAAGTTTTTTAGGTATACAATGTTAGGTATATGAATATTTATAAGACTCTTGATTAATTGACCCCTAGATTGCTATATAATGGCATTCTTTATTACTTATGCATTATTAAGATTATTTACTTATTCTTACTTGGTACCAAAACAAGAGTTGAGGATGTGATTCAGTTGGTAGAAAGATTGTTTCTCATGCATAAAGCTTCAACCTTAGCACTGTATGACTGGTATGGCAGTGTTCTTGTAACTCAGAAGGTATATGCCTGGAGACCAGAAATTCAAAGTCAACTTAGACTACACAGGGAATTGGTCAACTTGAGGTATATAAAATCCTACCTCAAACAAACAAACAAACCAAAAAGATAAATAAATCTACAAAAAAAAAATACACAGTAAAGAAAAATAAGTCTACTTCTTTCCTCTCACAATCTGAGTTATTGAAATTATTATATTTTGACATTTTGTGTCTTTATTAACATATTACTGCAGTTACAGTTTTAAAAGTTCATGTGTTTTTGTTTTTATCTTGCATACTTGGGTTCAAAGTGACTTGTGTAGCATCTTTATGAGAGAATTCTCAGTTCAATTATGCATCTAGTTTTTTGAAGTGAATTTTGGGCTGGTAATATAAGCACTTGTTGCTCTTACAGAGGACCTATGTTTAATTTCCAGCACCCACATGGTGGCTCACAACCACCCACAACTCTGGATCTTCAGATCTTTGAGGGTATGAACAAGTGATACACATACATACATACATACCCATGCATAAAATAAGTAAATCTAAAATAAGTTAACTTGATACATTCGTATGTTATATGTGAATAGCATGCTTTTATTTTAGCTTTAAGAATTTGCTTTTGTATTTTTTTGGTATGGCAGGTCTACTATTAAAGAGATACTTCAGCTTTTTGTTGTTTGAAGAAGTTTTTCTTCACTTCTGTGGATAGCTTTTCTGGACATTCTCTTCTTAATTGGGAATATTTTTCTTTCAACATTTGAAAATGTCGTTTCTCTCTCTCTCTCCCTCTTTCTCTCTCTTGAGCTTCAATGCTTCTACTAGGAAATCCACTGATGGTTTTACCAGGGTTCCCACATCTTTGAAACTTACTTTTCTCTTGTTTTTTTTTTTCTTCAAAATAATTTGTCTTTGGCATTGATGATTTAATTCTACTGAGTCTTGGTACAGACCTTCGTGATTCAATCTACTTAAGAACTTTTGAGCTTAATGACTATGGATGGTCATTAGAAGCTTTCAGCCATTATTGCTTTAAACAGAATATCTATCATTTTTCTTTCTCTTCCCCTCCTGGGAATGTCTAAATGATGATGTCCAATGAGTTCTATATACTTTTTTCATATTTTGTATTTTTTTTTCTTTTCTGACTGGAGAATTGCAAATGACCTTTCTTAAATTCTACTATTCCCACTGATGAAATCAGTTGTTGAAGCTTTTTTATATGATTTTCAGCCACATCTTTAATGCTAGTATTTTTTATTGATGTTCTGTGGTTTCTAGTTGTCTATCTGCATTTTCCCCCAATTCAATGAATTCTTTTATGAAGATATCTTTGTCTGCCAGCTTATATAACTCCATTTCATTAGAATCAGTTATTGGAGCTTTATGGGTATTCTTTGGTGGTGTCATATTTCCATGAGTCTTTGTCACATTTCTATTTTGACACAGATGTGTACAAATTTGAAGAAGTAGGTTTTTCTGCATTTACCGAGTTCCACAAACCAGCAGGGGTCCTAAGATGGAGTATTTACAGCTAGGTGAAACATCCTTCTAGGGTTTCTGATTAGACAAAAACGATCCATACCATGAAGTTGGGTGAGACTACTGTCTGTGTGCCACAGCCAGGTGAGTCTGTCATCTGGGTGCCACGTTCTTCTCTATATGATGACATATGAAGTCTCATGAGCAACAATATATATGGACTTAATATTCGGTCAGGGTTTCTTATAGTTGGTTTGTGTCACTGGGCATGTCCTGCAGTTAAGGGACAGTGCAGCACTGACTTCTTGCTCAGTTAGGATCCACAAATAGGCAGGTGTTTTGTGACACTATTCCCAGGAAACATGAACAAATGTCTAACCCCAGATAGGGAAGTTCAACAAACTAAGGTAAGGATGCCACCAAGTCCAATTAGTGAAGCAATTAGTTTTATTGGAGTTGCTTACAGGAATATGGGAGAAGGGTTACAGGGGCAGAAATGACTCAAAGACAGCTGAATCACCAAAAGCCCACCCTAATGTGAGTGATATCTCATAAGCTGGAAATCTGGAGTGTACTGCACAACCTGCAGGCAACTCAACAGGTTGGAGATTTATCCTTTCCCAGTAGCTCAGTTGGTCAGAGCCTCAACTTGTCTTGCCTAACAGTCTTCTAGGCAGCTCTCCTGGGTCTGCCTTTGATAAGCAACTTTGCTGATCTGAGTCTCTTCTAGGCAGCTCTCCTGGGTCTGCCTTTGATAAGCAACTTTGCTGATCTGAGTCTCTTCTAGGCAGCTCAAATGGCCTAAGAGTCTTAGAGTCCTTAGTGCTTTTCTATTGTTGGAGGTGGAGAGGCCTAGTGACTCTGAAGAGTTTCAGGGTCTTCCTGGAGCTATTGAATTGTTTGCTTCCTGCTTAACCAGCTTCTTTGGAGGATAGAATGTTTCATCGTCCTGTAGAAAAATCCCATTGCTTTACCTTCCTTTTAACATCCTGTATCTTAATGAGACTCTCTCCAAGATGGAAGATTTTAATCTCATGAAATTGCTGCACATCAAGGGGGTTATTACCTTAGGAAGGGCCTTGGCTGTTTGTCCTCTTGGCCAAACTACTAACTCCATGCCACCCTGAGCAGAATTGCAAACCATATTTCTCGGCAGCACATGCTGTTGACTTGACTTCCTTGTCAAACAAGGTTGCCAGCCTGAAGGTAGGCCCACCACTGAGAGCTGGTCACTGTGAGTCTAATGCTCCTTGCTGTTTATAGATGATTCCAGGTAGCAATTCTTTCAGTGTTTCCTATAAGGAAAAAATAGAAGCTGACATTAAGTGCCTCTGAATGTCATAAAAGCTCAAAGTCTACCTTGGACTCTCTTTCTACACTGGAGAAATTGTAGGCCAAAGGGAATCTTATCCCATAATGTTTTGCCTTCCTGGGGAGGAGAAACATGGTCAAAGGCAGGCCACTTATTATAAATATATAATTTGGGAGAGCTAATTTTGGTTGGCAGACTTGAGAAGAGGGAACAACTGAAGAATTGCCTCCATCAAATTGTCCTGTGGGCATTTTCTTGCTTGCTAATTGATGGAGAAAGGCCCAGAACAGGTTCTTCCCTGGTTCTGCTTGAGGCTCCTGCCTTGAGTTCCTGTACTGGCTTCCTTTGATGTTGGACTGTGACCCATAAGATAAAAATAAACTCTTTCCTCTCCAGTAGCTTTTGGTCAGAGTGTTTATAGCATTTCTGCCTATGAATAGTTGCTAGCTGGTATTTCCATGAGAAGCACTGGCATCTTGCGCCCATTGCTTCTTAATCAAGGGCATATGAGGATTATGAAGTTCAAATGAGAAGAATAGAAAATATTGATCGTTTCCTCTTTGGAAAAATGCTATTTTGATGGACAATTTCTTATTAGCCTATGCTAAAATCAGTAACGTTAGCTTCAGGCAAGGCAGTAAGTTAAACAGCTCCAATATTCTGAATGGAATAAACCAGACAAAATGCTGAGGAATAAATAAACACCAGTCGTTTATGTTAGTAGCTGACAGGTTGAAGACAATTTTTTGCTAAACTGGACAGATAATTTTAACTGTTTCACTTGGATTGTGTGCCTCCATTTTGTTCCTATAATGTGTATCTTAAAAGCCTTTCCCACACTGTGCCTTATCATGGAATCTCTTGTTCAAGTCCGGTTGGTCTCAAAAGCAATACTATGGGCAGCAGAGCTTTATTTTACTTTATCTTAATTTCATGAGCCTAAACTTCATCTTAAAACTTAATCTTACCTTATGGAACAATTTGAATATTCACTAATACAATCTAAGACATATGTCATGGAGATATGTCATGGCAGAATAATTCTTTGGTGAGTCCTCTAGTTTTGGGGAAGTTTTGGTCAGCAAAATTAACCCACACAGCACAGACAAACCAAAGAAGCCAGCGTACGGCCTTCTTTTGCATCATAAATAGAAAAAAACCATGTCTGTAGTCTGTATACTCCATGTTAATTTTCTCTTCATTCCCAGAGTCTCTCCTATTAAAAAGATAAATATATAAATAATATTCATTTATTGGGAAGTCATGTTTCATTTCTTTATTTGGGAGATGCTCATGTGGAGGACCAGGCCAGTAGGAAATGACAGAAGATCTCCATTTCAAACTGGGTCCTCCAAGGAAATCAAGATAGAAAGGTTTATTTCAATGGATTCTGGTCTTCCAAAAGTATTCTAATTCTTACAGACATTTTTTTTTTATTATCATTTAAACAAAAAACCCTGTTTCCTGTCTGCCCAGCCCCCACCCCATCCCCAATTCTAGAAAACTTATAAAAGGAAGGCTCCAATTATCCCCAGCCCACTCAGGGAGCCTTTAGAAGGGCCAAATATAATTTGTTCTACAGGAGAATGCCTATAACACATAGTTTCTAAGAGAACTTTGATCATGTGCCTTCGATTCTTTCTGACTACCAGAGATATTTCCTCTTCCTTTCTTCCTGCAGAGTCAACACATAATATTAAACAGCCCGTCTGCAGTATCTAATTAACACACTGACTGCAGAAGATCACTTACAACATAAAATATTAAATCATCCTAAAAACTAATATTCTCCACACCTCATAAATTAAAACAGGCAAGAGACTGAAATGAAATAAAACCCCGATGCATATCATTCTGGGCCTCTGCCCCTGAAAGAAATAGGTTCTACTCCTTGAAGCATTTAACTATTTCAAAGAAAAGTATATGCCATGTACACACACACACACACACACACACACACACACACACACACACACACACACGCACACACACACACACACACACACACAGAGAGAGAGAGAGAGCAATTTCAAAATGTCTTCTTTTCTAGTTTATGCTCCAACATAGCAATTCTGACGTGAGCCCTCAGATTTTACTTCTTGATCTTATGCTTCACAGATCATTTTATGCTAAGATATGAGGCTCATCAGTTATGTGTCTTTTCATTATAATTGCATTGCCATCTCAGAGCTAAGTTCTGTTCCCATTGGTTCAATGGCTGCCATCATTTATCTGCTTTGTATATTTAGGGCATTATTTAACAGAGGCAGTGATCTGTTTGAAGACTGCAAGGACCGTTTGATATCAACACAGAGAATGATTAATCAAAGAGCGCTTGGTCCTAAAGCATCAAGAGAGAATCGAGGTCATTAGCGGGGCAAAATCAAGAAGTAAGCTTTGACTAGGAAAATGAGATGGGCCAACACTTTGAGGGTTTTCATAATAAATAAATAAGAAGCACATGGCCACTTTATTTGAAAAGCTTTCAGTTTGAGGGACTATAGGCATTAAGAGATCTGAAGAGATATTATGTTATTTCTGTAGCTAAAAATAATTTCCTTTACAGTAAAATAGAAAACCATTTGCATTAAGGTAATAGCTGAGTTCACCAGTGTTTTGATCTAGAATTATTTCTCAATACTAGAATCTTTAGATTATTTTGCATTTTAAACAAACAAGCAAACAAACAAAATCCACAGATGCAGATCCTGGAATTGGATAGGTGATAGAGCTTGACTAATTAAAATAAGTACCCTGGTGAGACTCCTCTGGCACACCAAGGTAAGGTCTCCTCTGCCAAAGAGACAGAGGTTTGATTTAATTAGTCAGACATCATTTCAAATTAGTCCAGTTTTCTACACCGTCTTGGCAAATCATACCCAAGAAATATTTGTCCATCATATATTTGGGAAAGTGAGACCAACACCCCAAGAACAATAAGAAAATCAATTTTCTTGTTTAGGCTTTTTTGCTCCAAGTATGAACAAAATTAAGGCGTCTTAGTTTCTACTCACTACAGTGACGTATTATTACAAACTGGGGGCCTTGAGACACAAACGCTCATTATGTAACTATTGGATAGATCAGAAGTACTACATAAATCTCACTGGGCCGACACCAACGTATGGCCGGGCTGAACTGATTTCTGGGGGTCTTAGGAAGAAATTATATCCTTGGTTTTTCTTGTCGTTTATTCTTCTGCTTCTAGAAGATTCTCATACTCCCAGGCTCATGAGCTCCTTGCATCATCTTCAGAGTTATCGAGATCTGACCTTGACCTTTGCCAGCACCATCTATTGGGCTCTTTCTTCCCCTCATGTGGAACCTTGTAATTTCATTGGGCCTGCCAATGATGTTTTTTTCTTACATTTGAAGTCATCTGATTAATAATCTTGACTCACCTTTGCCAGATTCCAAAGATTTGGATATGAATCTCCCTCCAACCCTCAAGGGGAACTCATTATTTTCACAGCACATGGAAATGTAAGTGTATTTTATCTAACAAACAGTTGTAAGAAGCATTGTGAGGGACAAAGAGTGAGATGAGGAAGTGAGGAAGCAGATAAAGGATGTGCTCGAGAACAAATTATTGTCAGGGCAGTTGGGGCACTCAATCTACAGAGGGCCACTGGAGAACTCATAGAACAGGCCCTGGCCTGGCAGTCGGTTGTTTACTGCTTCGAGGTTGCTCTAGGAACATTAACTACTTCATCATGCATACCTGCCTCCAAAGACTTTGAACCCAGAGCTTCAGGTCGATCTGATGTCTTGTTCTTTCAGTACCCCACCCCAAATGACAATATACAAATATTAAGATGTGATAAATGCTCACACTCTTTGCGCCACATAGGATGGAGAAAGAACTGTTACTTGTCCAGTACAAAAAATGGTACCTGGCAGGAAAAAAAATCAAAAAGATTCCATAAAAATGTAAACAACTTACAGAGGCCTGAGAGCAGCAAAGGAAAAAGACGCCTTGAAGATCAAAGGTGCAATTATATTCTACCCCAGAATCCGGGAGTCTCAGCTCATGCCTGTGAGTCTTCAGAGACAAGGGTCATGGTTTCCAGGAAGGAGAAAATCAGACACATCAGACTCAGATATGACCTCAGCACCAGGGCTGGAGTCACTGGAGTCGGAATGCCAGGCTGAGATGTCCTGCTTTCCTCGTGGGCTCTGGACACTTATACAGACAGTGCCTCAGGGGCCACTCGAGTGGGGGAGGGGAGTTCGCAAATGAAACAATCATGGCATGAAGAGGTGCTGAAAAAGAAAAAGGAGAAACAAGCAAGAGAAGCTGTACCAGAACAGGCAGAAATAAAAAGGGAAAGGCAGAGAAACACTAGGAATTGAAGGTAAGCTGAGGTAGAACACAGGTAGAAATACAGGTAGGAATTAGTGATGCAATCAATTAGTGGTGGGGTAATTGGATCAGTTAGCAATAAGTGAGTCACTTGGTAAGTGGGTATTTAGGTGTTAACTTTTGTATTAAGTTTAATCTTCTATCTATCTATCATCTATCTATCACCTATCATCTCTATACCATTTATCATCTACCAATCTATTTCCAACATCTAATATGGACTTTCTAGAATTAGAGTTAAATTCTGAATGGTAATTGCTTCTAAAAGAAATTCAGCTCTGACTCCTAAGTGATTTGAGAAATGTCTTTTAATTAGAAAAGTCCTCCAAGGAAGCTGCAAAGAGGGAGTTTTAGCACAATACACTGAATAGTTTCCTAAAAATCTTTATTTATCCCTCTCCTTAAAGCCCCACGATTTGTCTCAGGCTCTCTGTTGCCACCACCATGAACCCACACCACCTCCTTTCCCTAACTCCCAGCGCCTACTGGCCACTGTTGGGGTGTCTTTCCCTTCACCTCCCACTTCCCACACTTCACCTTTTCATTCTCATGTAACTTCCCATGCCTAGTCTCCCCGGTGGAGCCAGGACTGCGGTAAAAGCATAAGGTGACGGAAGAGGCTCTGAGTACTCACACTTAATACGTTCCTAAAGTCTCTTTTGTAACATCTTCAATCCCAAGGGCAGACTGAGGAAGGAGTAGGGTTGTTCTTGCTGCATAGACTGCCTCTACAACTCTGCTCTAAAAACTACACTATGGCATTTGTTAAATGAATTTTTGATCTTGCAGTGAATCAGAAGTCGGTGGCGGGGGGGATATTTGTTAAACAGAGTCTTACCCCGGAGGTTCCAAATTTAATTGTTTTTCTGGGGCTCAAGACCCTTCATGTTTAACAAGTGCTCAGATGGCTGTCGTTCAGGTGATTCTAATGCAGGTCAGGCACACAGCAAACTTTGAGAATCACTGCAAGTAAATCGGCACCATGAGGAACTGGAAGCTGATCAGACAGCTTGTGTGTACATGACTTTACAATCTTAAGATACAATAAAATACTTTCTAGCTATATGTATGGACCTGAAGGTTTGAATTCTCTGTCACCGATTGCGGTCTCTATTAGTTTTGCATTCAGTGGAATAATAAACATAAAATTTTCATTATTTAAACCCTTCACAATAGGAGGAAAGAGTTCAGGGATTTTTTAAAATATAACTTAGAAATAGTATGAAATTACACTGCTTTGGTGTTTCATGTTTAGAAACCACTATGAAAAACCATTTGCGGACTCTGACAATGGTTTTATTTAAGAAGAGGGCTTTGTTCCTAATAATTTTGAAGTAAAAAATAGGACTCAAAACAAAATTCACTTACATTACAACCTTGAGAGTTTAAGAGCACCGGAAGATTTTATTTCTCAGTTGATATACATGCATGGTAACTTCTCATCTTTCAAAGGTCACATAGGGTCACTTACCTTCAAAATCATAGAGCAGGGGTCCAGCAGGTTTGAAGAACTGACTCAGAGCACTGGTGATAAGAAGGACCTGGCAGCATCAGAGATGGAGAGAGCTAGAGAGATGCAGGTTTAAATGACTATTATCTGCTCCAAGAATCATCCCCTCTAGCCCTTCTCTGAGCTTTCAACCGGATACAAGCAAGTCTTCAGGCAAGGTCTCCTTCCCTCACACCTGTGAGCAGACCTGATGGGCAGTTGGGGTCCTTTGTGTGTTTTTCCATTTTTTATCCATAGATAGCCCTGGAGACTGTGGAGCCAGATGCGTAAGAATCAGTATCCATTGCACCACTGGCCAATTAGGGGAGGGGAAGTTCTAAAAACTCATTTCCCATGAAAATGAAGTGCTGAATCCTAGAATTTCTGCCAGTAGGGGATGTAGATCAGACCTGAAAATGACATTTTGTTCAGTGATGGCGGCCTATGTGAAGAAGTCCTGTATGAGGATGGATGATTGAGAACTTGACAAAAATACCCATCCATTGAAATCACGTCATGTGACTATGGTGATTCTGGAGGAAGCAAAGCCACTACAAACCACACTGCCAGTCATATCAAATGCGGCACAGTTTGATCTATAGTATGTGATGTCATCAACAAGTCCGTTAGGGTCTGCATTCATTATGTTTTATTCTTAGTTGTTATTTAGAGCCTAATTTTTAGGGCTCCTGAAAATAGTATGTTATGTTATGCTGTGAGCAGCTTCATACTCATGCCTCCTGCTTATTGCATCTCTTATTTTTTTTTTAAATCTTCATTTTGTATATTAAGTGTATATGGTGCTGTGTTAAGTAAGGACATTTTCATAAAGTATATATTACATGGTACGAAAATTCTCCCATGATCCCCTACCCTTCTGCTTCCCCCTTTCCCCTGTCAGTCTCCTTTGTTACCCAAGACAGTTTGCTTTTGCTTTCAATGAAGATACACATACATGATCCAATGTATATACATTAAAATATACAAACCATAAGTGGGAGAAAACATCATGGTTATCTTTCTGGGACTGTCTTCTCCAGCCTTGTTATGGCTGAAAAACAATCCCATTGTGTCTATGGATCACATTTTTTTTTCCTATTCCTATGCTGTTGGACACGTAGTTTGGGTCTGCGACTTCGTTATTCCACATAGTGCACTATTTCATATGCCTCAGCAAACATGGATGTGTTCATATCTTTGTGCTGTGCTGACCTAGAGGCTTTGGGCAAACACCCCAGAGTGCTATAGCTGAGTCACATGGTTGACTTAGCTTCAGTTTTAAGGGCCCTCTGTCCTGATTTCCATAGTGACTGGACTAGTTTACATTCCCTTTTGTCCACAGAAGGGATGGGGTGAGGGTTAGCTCATTCCAGCTCTCATTCAAATCAATATGTCAAGTTGAATGTCTGACTTACACCTCCCAGGTTTGTGTAAATACACTAAATGGTGTTCACACAACGACAATATTGCCTAGCAACGAATTTCTTAGAACATAGCCCCGTTATTAAAAAAAAACTCATGACTCTGTCTATAAAGTCCCTAGAAAAGTGTTTAAAATATAGACATCAGTTCCATGAATGTTAACCATATGAGATTAACTTATAAATTAAATTAAAATTTGCTTTATCCCTTAAATGCCACATGAAGCTCAATTTTCATTTACATGTGAAGTCCTTTCTCTGGCTAACTCCTGATGCCTCAGATGAGCTATTCAGTTAAGGCTCTGCTCTGGAGAACAGAACAGCATAGAAGGTAAGAATCTATAATCTATAGAAAATTAAAATTATTTACATTAATAAAATTGAGCATTATATTAATATTTGGAATTAATCAAATAATAGTCTTATTTTATGATATAATGAAAATTTTCTTCATTTTTATAGAAACAGAAACTCAAAGACAAAAGGGCACTTGGCCAATTTTCAAGAACTGTGCATCAGATTGAGAATGATGGCTATGCCTTACTGTCTCTTAAGGTCTCTATTGTTGTGAAGAGACAACATGACCACAGTAGCTCGAATATAAGAAACAATTAATTGGGGTGACTTGTTTACAGTTCATTATCAGTCCGTTATCATCATGTCAGGGAACATGGCAGCATGCAGACAGATGATCTGCTGAAGGAGTAGCTGAGAGTCAGACCCTGGCAGTATCCTCAAAGGCTGACCCCACAATAACACACTTTCTCCACCAAAGCCACACCTCCTAATAGTGCCGTTCTCTATGAGATTATGGGGCCAATGACATTCAAACTACCCTACTCTCCATTCATGCCCTGTCCAGTGCCCTGGGCTTCTTTTTTTTCTTGGGTCTGGGGATAGAACTGAATCCCTCATCTCCACACAACAAGCACCCACTGTATGAGCCATCTTCCCACACACCCCTTGTACCTTTCAGACAACTCCCAAAGCTCCATCACCAACAACAGGCCTGATCCCATTCTCCCATGAAGTGTGTAAATATTTTCTAACATAGTGGGGGGTTAGCCAGAGAGGATTTATTGAATGTTTATGTCGTGTAGAGGTGAAGAGGAACTTTTGATGAATATGGTGTTTTGCTTATTTGTTCAACTACCAACACCTTCCCTTCAGAAAACAACAAAAAGCAGAACAAATCCAAAAATCAGAACCTAGGGAGGATCGAGCCTTGATATGCACATCAGATTTTTAGTTCTATCTCAGGAAGCATTACTAAAAAAGTATAAATAAATGTTTCTTTTTTTCAGTCATTTACCAAAGGGAGCCATAGTATGCATACCCAAACACCACTCAGGAGGGCGCGGGAGGGGCTCACAGCTAAAACTAATGGGGAAAACCTTTACTGAGGGAGAATCTATTTGTATTTATTTCATGCTATCACCATGAAATATTCTTTTAATTGTTCAATTTCTTAAGATTAGCAAAGGCTGAGTGTCCAACCTTCCTAAAGGAGTTGTGTTTTTTCCTCTGACTGTTCCTCATCACCCTTGCTGTAGATCACAGAGATGCAAGGTAATGAGGTGTGGGGGAAGGTGAAGTGGAAAATCTGGGAAGAAGAACTCCTAGACCCAAAGACTGGAGCAGAAGATGCAAGCACTCCGTCTTCAGATTCCAGTTATTTTGTTTGGCTAAAACAAAGAGCTAAGAAAAGACCGACTTTGAAAACTTGCTGGCTCAGCGGCTAACAGCATACACTTCTCTTGCAGAGGACCAGAGTTCTGTTCCCAGCACCCAGCACCACACCAGGCAGCTCACAGCTGTCTGGGACTTTCAAGAGGACCTTCCAGGCACAGACACATGCACATAATAAATACAGATCTTAAAAATAGTAAGGCTCAGGTTCTCTTTGGGAAAGTCAATACACATTAGCTGAATGCACTGGGAGACCCATTAGATATTCCAGCTTCCTGGCCGGAGTGAAGGAATGAGCAAATGTAATTTCCACTAAGGTGCTAGTTACGCAGAGTTTGTCGTGATTGTGTTTGGCACTACATACCAGGTGTATAAAAACCAACAGTAAGTAGGCAAAAAAAAAAAAAAAAAAAAAAAAAAAAAAAAAAAAAAAAACAAAACAAAACAAAAAAAAACCAAAAAAAAAAAAAAAAAAAAAAACTTTGAGCTTTCTGCAGTGTGTTCCACTTAAAAACTAGGTACATTTGTTACTGCTTGCTTTGAGCTGCCTCTAGCCCCTGAGCTCTTCATTCAGTGCCTTCATTTCCCAACCAGTCAAAGCCAGAAGGAATTGTGTGTGTGTGTGTGTGTGTGTGTGTGTGTGTGTGTGTGTGTGTGTGTGTGTGAAACTGGAGCTCACTGCTAGTGTTGCTGCCCTCTAGCTCACAGAGATCTGCACAGCCCATTCAGCACTGGAATTAAAGGCTTGGCCACCATGCCTGGCCCAGGACATACTTTCGATTCTTCCTATTCTTGCATATTTCTGGTTACTAAAACTGTTCTTTCTAACAAAGAAATTTCTTCTAACATCTAAACAGGATCTCATAGATGGATTGTCAATCTTGGTCCAAACCATCTACCTGCGGTTGTTTTTGAAGTCTCTATAGTCACATGATCACCTACATATATTTTGTGGCTTTTAGAAAAGCATCACTAATTTCAAAAGATCTTATAGAACTCTGAGGACGAAATAAGGTGAAGGGCCATGAGTTTACTTACAGTCTTGAATTCTTATCACAAACCCACTCATTTTCAAATTCAAAGGCCCCAACCCCCTAGTCTTCTGATGACTGATATTCACAAAATAGAAAGCATATGCTGAAGGATCTTCAGAGTTTGCGAGTTTTGAAAAGCTATAACGTAAGAATATTTCAATCTGGAACTCTTTCTCATTCTGATTAAGGTACCTACACCTTGAATAAACAACAAAAATTTAAAACTACCGGCTTGGGTTCAATTTAGTCAAATTACTCGGTTCAAGACTCCGGTTGAAGTCTATGTGGTTTTCCATCTTCTTTCTCCTGGAAGCCCCAGGGGTCTCCAGGCTTTCCCGAGAAAGCCAGTCCCCTGTCCCCGTGAGGGGGAGGGGGGAGCCGAGCCCCCAGAGAATTACCCTGGCCTTCCTGCAGGTGTCAGTACAGGCCTGCGCATCTTTCCGGCCTCCCCGCCCCCTCCTCCTTGTCCATTGATAAAGTAGAGGGTGATTTGTGATCCGCCTCGCTGTGATTGCGGAGGGAAACAGCCATCTTGGCTTGTCTCGGTTGTAGATTTGTTTTTCTAATTTCTTTATACTTGAAGGTTTACCAGCTGCTTTATTGCCAGAGCGAGGCTTACTTGCGGTCTCTTTTTCTTTTTCCTCCCCCTCCCCGGTGTACCCCTCCTTTTTGTTCCTAGAGACAATCAGTGTCTCTGGTCCCAGCTGCCACTGCTGATTTTTCATTACAGTTTAATTTAAAACTGGGATTGGAATGGAAATGTCTTTTTGCCATTTGGGGTTTGCGAGGCCTGTGGTTTTATTGCCAAAGGCACAAATGTTAGTTACTACTGTTTTTCCAGAGTTTGCTGGGGAGGGGTGGAGTTGGGGGGGGGCAGACGGGGACAGCTGGACTCTGTAGGAGTGGGAGGGGGGATTAGAGGGGGAAATCCCTCTCTGAAGGCAACGTTATTCTGAGAATCGTTTTGTTCGATGTTTTCAAGAATCGTATTTGGGTCTCAAGGAGGAGAAGCTAGTGATAAATCTCCCTAAATGTCGTTCTGTGTAGGTTAAATATTTGTCAACCCTGCTGGTGAGACAACTAGATGGAGAATGATCACCAGGTGGACCTGTCCCTGCTGTGAGGAAGATGGTTTTGTGTTTAAGTAATAGTACATCCGGGGCTCCCCTTGACTTTAGCTGTCAATGGGAACATCCAAAGAGAGACTGCTCCGTGTATAACCTCAGGGGGAGTAGACTTTATAATTTCCATCCCATATCATCATCTTTCATTAGCTTCGGGCTTCTTGCTCCTTCTCAATTCTCAAATTGCAGTCTTAGAGTTTGCTTATAAGCTTCGATCAGCTACAGAGCCAGTCCATTCACAGGATGGTCCCTATAATTCCTCAGAAGGTTCTTAGTGATGGGCTGAAGGCTGGGGCTTGATGTGAGCATGCAGACCTGAGAGTTCGGTCCTCAGAAAAAAGAAAAAAAAAATAACATCGGGAAAGTCCTGGCCCGGTAGCACAGTGTCTTGTGCCTCCGCACTGTCTAGCCGAGGCAGGAGGATTCTTGGTATTGACTGCCAGCCAGCCTAGCCTAATTGGCAAACTCCAGGCCAAGGAGAACCTGTCTCAGAAAACTAGATAGAGCCACCTTTAATCTCAGCATTCATAGGCAGAGGTAGGCAAATCTCTGTGAATTTGAGGCCAACCTGGTCTACAGAGTGAGTTCCAGAACAGCCAGGGCTACACAGAAAAGCTAAAATTAATTAATTAAAATTAAAAAGGTTGTTAAGTAACCTCTCTCTCTCTCTCTCTCTCTCTCTCTCTCTCTCTCTCTCTCTCTCTCTCTCTCTCTCTCCCCATCTCTCTCTCTCTCACACACACACACACAAACACACAGTAGTTTAATGGACTGATTTGCTGATTTGATTAGGTTAAAATCCTAAAATTGATAATGTTTGTAGCATTTTATTGTAAAATTAAGAGAGAAGGACATTCTTACTTGGAAGTACTCCTGTAGGAAAAGCAGGTGGGAAGAAACGGAAGCCTTTGTAAGCCCACATTTAAATACTTAGTATTGACATTGAAAACAGTTGTTTCCCAGTTGTAGGAAATCTGCAGGAGCTGGAGTGTCTTATCTGTCATGCTAAAAATCAATTACTGTCTCCCGTCCCAGCAAGAACCTTGCTCTTCCTGGATACACCAGTTTGGGATGTCAAATTGAATGCTCCATTATCCCCACAGATCCTGCTGGCTCTTCACATGCTGAACTTCCCTCCAACTGGCCTCAGGCAGCTGTGAGCCTGGTGAGTCAGACTGGGGTAGACTCCTCTCACTGTCATGAAGGAACTCAAAGGCTCTGGAGACTTCGCCCCACCATGTGGGTTGCCAGCAAGCATATTTTGTGTACTATTGAGTAATCGGGACATTTAGCCTCAAAGCATTCACCTTTCAGCCAAGACCCCTCTTCTAAAGGGCCCATTGGCTCCTCCACACACATGAGGAGGGTTAGACAGAAAGGAGAGAAGCTGTTGGGATTCGGATTCAGTAAACTGGTTCCGAAGACCCTTCTGGTCATCTTCAAAACCCACAAGGACATTCTGGTGGTTGGGATTTCCTCACAGAAGTGGTCCCACTAACAAAAGTAGAGAAAGAGATTTTTTTTTTCATTTCTATAGGTCAAAGTTCATGACGCACACAAGGGGAAAGAAAACAGTAACAGAGAGGCAAGCATTTTAATTCCTCCCCACCCCAGCTCCGCACCTCTACTCCAACAGCAACCAATGAGACAAACAGCAAATCTCTCTCATATGTTTACAGCCGAGAGCATGCGTGCTGCTAAGTGGGATTCCTCAGTGTGACTCTGAAATATGGGTGAGGAAACTCACTCCCAGGAGAAGGAGTGAACAGTATTTGAGTATTTGAGAAAAGAGCTATTTTGGGATGCACACCATTTTCCTGCATGAAGAAAATTGCTTCGGTCAATCAAACCTTTTCCTTGGGATAAATTTAATTCCAAGCAATAGATTCTAAGAGCTAATGGGTCAGTACCACGAAGAAGCAGGCTACATCTTTAAATACTTCCCCTAGGGTACCACATGATTGTGGTCAGCTCCGGACAAAGCAATATCGCAGTCAGAATTTTCCCAGTGTTTACCAGAGCAAATTCAGGGGAACTGAACTGAATATTAGCTGTCTAGTGTGACAGGAAAATGGGTGTTTGATCTTCCTCTGTGCTACAAGACTCTTCAGAAATCTCTTGGAAGTTCTCGTAAACTTACATTAGTGGCCACATATGGGATCCATTAACTGCTCATTTCTGCTTGTTCTTAGCAAATTTTTGTCTGGTGACTTCGTCTGAACTTTGGGGGGGGGCATTGTTTGACTTTATACCACAGAGAATCCTGTTGACTGGTTTAAGTTTTGAGAAAAATATTTAGCAACAAACAGGCTGTGGTTGGAGTGAGACCATCAATTGTGATTAAAAGTTGGTGAAGCATTTGCTCCTCTGGGTAGCAGGAGACATCTTCTTCCGAATTCAAGGGATTCCAGAAACTGCCAAGCAACCTTCTGGGGAGATTTCTTTTTCCTTCCTTAATACAATCATTAAGTAGGAGTTTTCTGTTTATAACCACCTATGTATGTTTTGTAGTAGAGATTTGGGAGAGCTGATTTGCTTGAACCTCTGATTTTTGTTTCCTTTAGGGCAAAACAGCAACATTCTCTTTTGAAAGACATGCTAACAACCCCAAGTCAAGAGGTGTTAAATAACTACATTGTAGCAATATTTGGAATTAAAGTTACTCATGTATGACAGAAGCCGAAACAAAACAGATTTGAAGGCTGTTAACTCTGAAGAGGAAGACAGGTTGAGAGATTTAGATGAAAATTAGCATTTCTTTTTTGTGCTCTAAAGTAATTAATAAACTAAACACAACAGTCAGCGCTTTCTCCCACAGCCAGTTTGAAGTCCCCTGGGACTTCAGACATTGCTTTTGAAGTGGCCCCCAGCAGAGAGGACCCCACAGTTTAGGCTACTTTATAGTGGTAATGCTTAGTCTGGAAAAAACAGATGCCTCAAAATTGCACAGATTGTCTCTAAGCATCTGAAACCCTAAAACTTCAGGGGGCCAAAGAAGGTCTCATCCTTTTGATTGGGAGAGAGAGAAAGGGAGAGGGAAAGAGAGAGAGACCTCAAGTATTAAATTGAAACAGGCACTCCATTTCTTTCCTTCATTTCTCTCTTCACCTCAGGAGACCTAAGTTAAATTCCACTTAGGTCACAGCTAGACGTGAGTTTGATGGTCTCAAACCACCTTTTAACTGTACGTTCATCCCATAAATAGAAGATGAATAAAGATGTCAAACTTCATCCATGTGATATTCTGACACATAGGCTCTCCCTCTGTGAAAGGAGGCTCTGAGGAAGGTGGACCACAATGGGTGGGTTCTGCAGAGCAGGGAAGTGCAATATACCACAGACAGTCCATGCTCATAAACAGGAACAGCGTAGATCATGGGCTGGCAGTCCGCAGAGATTCAGCTGTCAATGTTTGCAGAAAAGCAGCACTGGGCTGTTGCAGTCCAGGACAGACTACCTTTCCAAAACCACCCTTGTCAGATTTCATGTGAAAATGACTGTTTTCTGGGACAGCCAGCGACAGAGCTGTGCTGAAAGGGAGGTGTCAGAAAGCAAGATTCTCCTCTTGCACTAAACAAAACTCCATGAGTACTGATTTGGGGATTATGCTATTAAAACGGATTCATTTATCTTTGTCCTAACTAGGCAAAGAACCAAATGTAACAACTGGAAAGCAAAGAATGCCCTGCCAAATATTGATATTTCCTTCCCTAGAATACTCATGGCTATTTTTAGTTTGTTAATGCAAAATGCCAGCGAAATGAAAAGTGAAGTGATCCGTTTCTAGAAGAAAAACCAGTCGAATCTTCATTAATAATTCCCATAGAATGCTTCCATGAGCCTTTATCTGACAGCCAGACAAGCTGAACTAAACAACAGAGACTGTAGAAATGTAAAAGACATAATCTCAGCAGCAAACCTTCTGAAGATTTGGCTGTCATTTTACATTAAAGGCAAGGAATAAAAACCTCCACCGAAACACAAAGAGCCTGCAGCATGATGAACAAGATAAACCTGAGTGGGGAAGGAAGAAAAGGCTGACGTCAGATCAGCAAATGGCACCATCGAAGAACTTTGACCAGTTAAGCTCCCTTCTCCTGATGAGCTTGGGATTTTCGAGCTGGAAAGATGCTGTGAAGGTATGATGTGATCCAACTGAATGGTTCCTGTGTCAGCTGCAAATCTTCACTAGCAAGAGGAACTTGCCATGAAACAAATAGTGGATTAGGTGATAAAATTAACTCAAAGATCTAGGCTCTGTTTCTGTTTCTACAGTAATTTCCTCTTCTCGGTTCTTTTCATATTACAGTGTCTCTGCAGATTTTCTTTTTCTTTTTTCTTTTGGCAAAGCCAGGAGCCAGTCAGGATAAATACGATCATGCTATTTTACAAATGAGGAGGCCACAGCTCAGAAATATTGAGGGGCTCATTCAGGGTTAAAAATTGGTAAATGTCTGGGTGGAGGCGAGGCCCATCTTTGTTTTTCTGTATGGCTGTGATCTGAGTAGATTTCAAAACAAAACCAGTGTACAAGCAGTGAAACCTGCGCAGCCTAATGTCCGTCCAAAGCTAGTTAGAACAGAGCAAAACCAAAGGGTGACGGGCCAGGAGAACTCAGTCATGAGTTCTTTTCCGTGTCTTCTTGCCTTAATTTTAGAAAAAGGTCAAGAGGAAAGAGTTCTGTTACTGTACTGTCGCTGCCTTTCCCAAAAACAATCTTATATTTCACCATTTTATATCAGTAAGGAACTCATGACTTTACCTCATTTCTCAGCTTGGGACAAAGCGGAAGCGTACAGATAACTATTTGGGCCAGCCATCGCAGAAGGCCCCAGCCATCTCTACCAACATATGGTGGAGAGGAGGGGGTGTAGTGTTGTGTGCGGTAGAGGGAAGGTGGGCCTCACAAAGCATCTCTCTCACTTCTTTCTCTCACTTTATCAATATTTTCCTGAGCACACCCTGTCATGTGCCGCCTTTGTTAGGAATTCTCTAGTGCTCTCGGAGCAAAGGTTGGCCTGCAGCTTTCTTCCCTTCCTGCAGCCTGTCAGGAGAGGAAATCGCAGCCTTCAGAGGGACCTGACACGGGGGAACTGGATAGCACCATGGGGTCAAGGGTAAGAATGCAGGAGAAGTGAGAAAGCCCAGATAGTGTCCAGGCCAAGCGAAGCAGGAAAGGCTTCTCGGCGTGTCTGTCTCCTGTTTGCTGTTTCAGGTTTCTTCAGGAAAGAAAACCACAGCAGATTTTGCTGTGTGGTTGTGTGTGTGCATACAGCCATCCAAACTGCTAGGGAACAATCCAGAGCTTCGGAGGATAATGCATAATCCTGAACTATGAGGTTGCTCATCTCTTGTCTACAAATAGACATGTAACTAAACTGATTCTTACTGGTTAAATAATGGTTTTATGCATAATTCATTACCAGTCCCCATTTGATCTAACAACCTGGAGGGTAAATGTGCCCGTGTGTTGTAGAGATGAGATATGGTGATGTTTTCTGAGAAGGACACCTTATGAAATCTCCTTGGCATATTCTTCTCGGTGCATGGTGCATCTCATTGGAGAGTGGGCCACCAAGCTTGACCCTGCTGAGGATGGGGTATGAGGCATCTGTTTCTTCTCCATCTGTCACGGCTGCTTTTGCTCTGCCATGGACTTAGCCTGCAATGGGAATGCACCTTCAAGCCCCCAAAGATCACTGTCCTGCTGTTAGCCTTGCCTCTGACAGCTTTGCTCAGGGTTCATTCAGGTCTCCTGAGTTATGAAAGGACATCTGGTCACAGGCAGCTAAATGACAGACCAGGAGGTCATGGGTTAAAGGGGTGGGCATCGATTGTTTTGCTGCTGATATTTCTAATTCCCATTAACTTTCATTAAGAGTTATGTGTGCAGCTTGGGTTAAGAGGAGGCTTTCTTGTTAACCAAGTCTCTCCTACTGGCAGTGAGTACTGCCATTTGTCAGTGAAGCTCCATGTTCATGGGACTTGCAGTTATAAAGATCACAGCCTTTTGCACCAAGAATAGGGATTAGAAGTTCTTCAGAAGACTCTCCTACTTTACAGAAGAGGAACCAGGTCCTGTGAGGCTAATCACTTATTCCAGGAAGGTCATTTAATTAGTGACAGGAAGCATGTAACTAATAGTTGCTTGCTCCAACTGTCCCTCCTAACACCTCAGGAGCCCGAATGTGTGCCAAGTCCGTGCTGCCTCGGATGCATGTGGAATTTGAGGCACATTTGTGGCCAGAAGCTATGGGCAGGCTATCTCTTAAAAATGCAAATTGCTATCTACTAAATAAAATGAGTGTGTTTTTTCGGAAGTTAGTTCAGCTGGAGCTAATAGGCAATAGTGTTAATTAGTCTAAGGGCAGAGGTCCAATTTCCACAAGGGCCAATTAGCTTTGCACAATGGGGAAAGAGGCTGTTTCCTAGACTTTGGACCATACTCCGACCTCAGCCTGTCCCAGAGGACACCAGGTGAACGAGAGATGACATAGCATAACCTCTTCTCTCACTAGAAAAACAGCTCCAGACGCATTTCTCAGTGGATTCAGCCCAGAGTGTTGGGGTGTTTAGGACAGATGTTCTGTAAAAAGTTTGAGGCAGACGGAAAGACAGGGAAAGGGTTTTGTGGTACATTTACACTGTTTTCACTTCAACAGAGATGTTTACTCCAGGTTTCCAGATTAGGACCTAAGATCCAGAGAGGTAAACTTAGGTCTTTGTCCAAGATCAGGAAATAAGAACACTGTTTTAAGACCTACATTTAGGGCTTCAAGACCTACTACTGAACTAGACAACACAGCTTCCTGTAAGCAGGAAGGTCTAGTTTTTACTGACCCCGAAGTGCTCTGTTGCAGCTGTGTGCTGCCTGTTGCCCAGCTGGAAAGCCGGTCTCTTCTCATTTGAGAAAGAAGTTTGGTCACTATGCTACTGTAGTTCTCTTTAGCAACAAATAAATAGCCACAAATGAGAGGTCTCTAACAGTTCTGCTCTCAAAAGGCAGCATCCCTGTTCTACAAGTCAAAGCTGAGACATGTTAATGGGTGAAAGGAGAACATGGTCACAGATCCTTGAGGATCCACAAACCAACTTGCATCATATTATATACCTTCATCTGTATCGCCCTTTTTAGTCAACACTTGTATGCCAGGCCATGGTCACTGGGCCCTTGTGACCTGCCTAAGGAGAAGTAGCTAAGAAGTTGTCAACAGCAGGCAAAAAAGAGGCATGAGCCGCAATGGACAGTACGTGAAGCAGGAACCAAGCGGTAATATGAGCCTTCCAAAAGTTGGGCAGCCAAAGTCCTCAGCACCTCAGCATCTCCCAACAGAAAAGAAACATCAGAAAGGAGTCTGCAGGAGTAAACACAAAGACACTGGGGCTGCCTCTGTAGCCCTGGGTAGTCTGTAGCTCGATATATATATAGATCAGGCTGGCTTTGATCTCAGATGTCTGCTGGCAAGTGCTGGAGTCTACCTCTCAAGGGCTGGAATTAAAGGTGTGTGCCACCATCTCCCACAATGTTGCCTTTTCAGAGACTGGAATGAATTAACTACTGTTAAAAATATTTTAATCTTTTACTGCTTCATTCAGCCAGATCTTACATTGAATTCTGCTTAAAGAATTCATGGCTGTGATGCAGTTAGGACAATGTTTTCTTTTCATTCATTCATTCTTTCTTTTTTTAGCTTTTAACTAATGCGTTTTTATGAAACGCTTTCTCTTCTTGTTCTCTGATCTGTTCATAATAGAACAGAAAGCAACAAGTAGAAATAGCTCCTAACATACCCAGCAAGACCACTGTACCCAGCATCCCACATTTATCTGAATGGGAATGTTCACAGAAGACTGATCTGGCAGTTTTCTCCCACTGGGAACATACTGTAGGCAATGGTGTGGAAAATGCAGCTGAGAATATACTGACACCCAGTCTGTAGTGTGACCCAAGCTGAAGTGGTAACAGAAAGGTGGAAGCTGTTGGGAGAGTCTGCAGTGTGTATTCGCCATCCCCAGCCTTTCTTCCGCATCCCCTCTCAGTGAGGAAGGCCATTCCATGTTTGCCATTTCTCAGTACTTACCTCCCTAAGAGACATGTGCCTCCGTTACAGCTCTGAATCACTGGCTTTGTTTCTGTTCTCTAGAGCCAAAAGCACAAATTCAAACCTTATAGCCTATTTATGTATTAACATCTAGCCATCTTTAGCTGATGAACTCATTCATTAATCCATACCATTCACATCTTATGCCATGTTTTATTTAATGTTGAATGCTTATACATCTTCATGGAAGGAGTCTCTGGGATAAAAGTGTCCATGTCTCTTCTTCAATCTAAAATTCCTCAGCTCTTCCCACTTAACGTAAAGTCTAGAGGGCTTCACAGATGACGCTCTTTCTGCAGATGCTGCAAAGAATCACGTGTACTAATGATAACTATTGAGTCTTGGGTTTCTGTCAGGCTCTGGGTTAGAACCTATAGTATTCTCAAATATCCATAACCAATAAGGTGGACATTATCAGTCCTGTGTTAGCTGTAAAGAAAAGTGGACAGAGAGACGAAGTTAGGCAATTTGATATGAATAGCTAGTACATGGGAAGTAAAAAATTCAAAGTCTCAGTGTGATCCTTATGAGGGCAGCTCCTGGATGGAAAGACAGTGCTTAATATTTGCTTTGTTATCAGCTCCCACATCAGCAGTAGGTCTTCGTGGTCACCACCCCTTTGCCTATTCCACCACATTATGCAAAACATAGTAAAGTTATTGTTAGCTCATATAACTTGTTTTCTGTCGTAAAGTTTTTGAGAAGATTTTAAAAACCATTCACTTTGACAAAAATTTATAAGCAACTCACTTAATTTATGATTGGCAATGATTTCCTTGGCACAAACATCATGCATAGTCAGGAATTCTTATAAAACTCAAATATCTAACATACAAATTATTTTTAAAAGTAATGAAATTTTATGAATGCTGAACACAACAAATAATGTAGTTGACATCTTGTTACATTTTGTAGATGTTTAATTAAACATTTATTAATTTCAGTTTATCAGTTTTATATTTTGTAAATAGTAAATCGTTTGAAGCCTTAAAACATTTTTATGGGCTTTTGGAAAGAACACAGGCTATAAATACTGAATTGTTAATGACTAAATAACCCTGGTCTTTCATAGTCTCTGCCTGTGACTGAAAAGCCATTATATGGCTATGTATGGCTTAAAACGACAGTAGCTTTTTTAAACAAGGTATACTGTTTAATTTTCTTTTCTAGTCCCCTGTGGCTCTGGCTGCACTGCCTGCCCATTTTCTACATGTTGGGAACCAGATAAAAAGGACTGGACAAACACTGTCCGTTCAATTTTTCTTAAGCACCCTCTCACTAATCCTGTTCTTGGTGGGCACCTCAGCTGTGCTGGGGTGCCTCTCCTCAGGTATAATGGAGGAACATGGCTCCTTCTGAAATTGGATAAAGTCACATCAGCACATCTGGTCTCATGAGTGTCCAGTGGCAGAGGCTGAATAATGCACCCTGATAGTGTCGGGACTTCTTATAGGATCTTGCCCTATATGAAAGCAGCCAGAAGAATTGCTACCCTCCATTCTCCGTTCCTATTGGAGAACTTTGCTGTCTGCCAGGGTCTGTTTTATTTCTTGGTCATCCGGGCACAGGGCAGGTGTGAGACGCTCCACGTTGTGGTGATTTATATCTTAATTACCTGCTCTTCCTCTTTGGTACTTCAGTTCTTGTCTCTGGCTAGAGAACCCAGTTAAGAGACAGCCGAACACTAAGTTGCCAGTCGTGGATTTTGTACGGAGCGGCTCTTCTTGACTGCATTTGAAACTGTATCCTGGCCATCTTTGCTGCTACTAACTTTTACATTACCTTCCCATTGAGTTTTCTCTCTCAGCTAGTCCTTGATTTTATTTTTTATAAGACAGATCTAGAAAATATTGGATCTCCAATTGACCAAATGTCAGAGGCATTTGAGAGACATCTAAGCTAGATTTCTCTTCTTTTGCCTATATAAAATTAGATTTTTGAGCCCAATTGCAAGATCAGTTTACTTATCCTGGTTAAATCTGATCATATTAGTCAGCTCATTATTGCTCTTGCCTGTCAAAAACATTTGGAATTCAGCTACAGTCATTTTCCATATTCCTCATATCTTTGAGCCATCTATAAATTTTATGAGCCTTTTAATTTTTCTTTTATTCACTGATGTTTATGCAGGCCATGGTGAATGAAGGAACCAAAGACAATCCGTGGAGTCCTTCCAAGATCTAATTCTCAACAACTGGTCATATTTGACTCTTCATTCTAGCCCTATTGTTATTGTCATCAGGTCAGATAACTCCATTCTGTTGTGTATATGAACCACCAGTGAGTACTTAATGGGGTAACAATACTGCTAAATACAATTGTCCCTTCTTGGGACACAATAGATGCTGGAGATTTTTCAATGGCTCAGCATCCTCTTCTCTAAGGGAATTAGGCCTGTGTAAAGATATTGTGGAGACAACACGTGCTCTGGGGGCAGCCATCAAATTAGAGTGGGGAGCTGCTAGCGCCCCCCCCCCCCCCCCCCCCCCGTGCCAAGTGCTGGCTCTGCAGAGAGAAGAGATTCAGCTCTTAAGATGCCCTAAGAAACTAGGCAAACTATTGGAAGAATCACTTCCTCCCCCTGAAATTGAATGTCTAAAGAAGGTGTGAATTTAGAAACAAAAATAGCCTCCTCCGTAAGCACCCACTGGTGTCGCTGGAAATTCTTTGCCAATTCACAAAGCCCTATCATGGCTGCAAATTACTGTCACAATAATTGTTTCCTGTTAACTTTTAAGGCAAGGTTTATTGATGGCAAGAGGAACACCCGGCATTTCCGGTTCAGTATATGGAATTTCAGTAAATGTCAAACACATTTCTTAGAAGGAGAAAGAGAGAGAGAGAGAGAAAATCAATGGGAAGAGAAAACTGAAAGAGAGGGAGAGCTCTGAGAGACAATACCACCTGCGTGTTCTCAGAAGCGCCGAGAGGTCTCTCAGAGTCGGTGCTTTTACAAACAAGCTTTCATTGTGGTACAAGACAGATACCACTTCCCAGAGGTCCGTGCAACTGCTGTGGGGAGAGGTGAAACAGGCCACAACAGAAATCTCCGAAAATAAACCGAAAGGATAAAAGCCACGGAGTCAAGCACCTGACTAATGTGGCAGCTGCTTTGGTTCAGTTCACAGGGAGCATCACAAGCCAGAGTAGATGTTGCTACAGGACCAAATCACAGGCTGTCTTTGGGAAAAAGCCAGACTATCACTAACAGGCAAATCGATCCCGGAGAAAGCCATTGTGTTCTCTGGGCTGGGAGGGAACAGGTTCATTGGATTCTGATTTAAAGATCTCAGGACTCTAAGACACGTTCCTCTCCCTCTATGACTATGATTTCACACTCATAAAATAGTGCTAACCAATTCTAATCCTTGTTAGAAGTAGGCATCCGTAACTTGATAAACAAGCATATTTAATGCACATACATGGGGAGAATATTTAAGTAACACTCCGTTCATTGAAAATGTGGGTTCCCTGGACTGGCCTCTGGTCTGTAATAGAAAGGAGCTTGAGAGGCTCAATTGGACGTGGGGGAGGTGGGAAGGTCACACATCTGGTCTCAGCAGCTGCCTGGTAGCTTCCTGGCAGTAGCCTCATGGGTGGCAGCTCAGCCACGGATTCCACCATAGGGAACTGGAGAAAAGGAAAACAGGAAACATTACACTCTTTGCAACTCAAATAAATCCCTGAGGATTTATGGCTTAATCTTTGTGCAGTGTCACCGAAAGACACACAATCCAGTTAACCGAAAGTAATTTAAAAAGCAATTTTAATCTTGACTTGCTCTCTCAAGGAACATTAAAGGGGATCCAATTCATAATCTACAGCCATACATGGGGGAAAAATCCCTTTTCTTTTCTCTTTCAATTCATTTATACACACAGTATCTCACGGTCCTCTTTCCTCAACCGGGCAGCCCACCCCACCCCCAGCTCTCAAGAACAGCACCTGCACAGCCTGCCTTCCCTGTGGCCACCCAGACACAGACGTGTGTGACATTCTGAGGATTTCGGAGACCCCACAGCTCCCCACTGGAGGAAGCTCAGAGATCCCACTAGTGAATAGTTCATTGACTCCCCCACTTTTGAGCTCTTTTGTGACATTTCCAGATACAATAAAGTGAATCTACTTAAACTTGACTTTCATCTTTCAAGATCAATATGTCTGACATATTATTACACACGTATGTCCTTTTTGTTTGAGACAGGGTCTTACCATGTAGTCCAGGCCAGCCTCAAATTTGCCACCCTCCTGTCTCAGCTGCCTGAGTATTGTGTATTTTTATTTATTTCTTTCTAATCTGGCAACCATATAATTTTAGAGGATCTGACTCCCTATTTTTGTATAGTTATCACAAATAAGATAATAGACTAGATGTTTTGCATAATATCTAGAAGGAAAGTGATTTCCTAATGAATGCGGATAAATTTATTTTGTAGTGGTATCATGTATCTGAGTCACTGTGCTCGGTTATGATCATAGAAAATGTCGCACCAAAATTATGCATACATTACCTTTTACATATTTTCTGTTCAGAAGTTTATTTAGGATCTGCCTAGCATAGTACATGATATGTCACAGTGACATAAAATAGTTATTAAAAGATCCCTATGCTCTCTAAAAATAAATTCTCTCTCTCACACACACATACACACACACACACACACACACACACACACACACACGCACATGCACGCACGCGCGCACACACACACACACACACACACACACACACACACACACACACACATTGCCTAAACTTGTTTGATTTCAGATCAGATATGAGCAGCTAGTATAGGTCAATGTTTCAGATACTTGATACTTATTTGCATTGGAGGAACAGGATGATTCCAGTTTAGGGCTAAGCATGGGAATGAGATAAATGGCTTTATCTGTCTGGACTTTGCCACCTGAGGAATGCCTACAAGTGTGGGTGGCATGATAGACTGGGTTCTTGGGCATTCACAAGGTGAGGGCAGTATGTGGGCTGTGTGACTGAGGCTGGGCCTGAAGCTTGGGGCTGATACAGGCAGGCAAGTTTGCAGATATTCACCAGAATAGGCTGGCACTCAAATTTGTGATCCTCCTGACTAGGCTTTGTAGGTTAGATATGGTACAGCCTGTGAAGTTCCTAGAACTCACCAGAGTAGACTAGAACATAGGATGTGCAACCAGGACTAAGGCTGAAGCTTGCAAATGATGAATGTTTGGTCCTTGGAACTCATCAGATTGGGTAGCACACAGCACGTGTGACCTAGGCTAGATCTGGATGTTAGGGAGGGTAAACACAGGGAAGGATCCAGAGAATTTATCAGGCTGGACTGGAACACTGGGTGTACAACCTTGGCTAGGACTAAAGGTTAGATATAGCACAGGGAGCCTAGGATCAGGTGAACTCACCAGAGTGGACATCCCAAATGACACACAGAAGATATTAGCTATTAGCCTATTGAATTCCCCGAGATTGTGAATTTTTGTCTTAGTAAAAATGCATCTACACACTGGTATGTACATGAAGAATCTCTTTTGAAAGAGTCACCTTAGAAGATGATGTGCTGATTTTAAAGCTGCTGCTCCAGGCCTGCTGGAGTCCTCAGAGTCACGTTCTGCACCCATTTTGGAGCCTATGTAAGAGTCACTTCTGTTTTATGGTCCTTCTTTTGTTTTGTCCTCAGACTCCATTACTCAGCTGGATCTCCCGTGTTGCCCACCCTGCTTGGTGCTAAATGACTTTTGGCTAGCTCCAAAGGTCATCTGTGTTCTCCAAGGAGGAAGATTCACAACCATCGGGAATACAGTGACATCTCAATTAACAAATCCCCGGGGAGCAAAGCTCTTTTATAATAAAGTGCTCATATTAAAAGTGAGATTAACTCCTTATAAATCATAGAAAGCTGAATGGTTCAAGTACACTAACTGGACAGCGATGCCTTCTGCAAATGTTCCTGTTTGTCCTTGTCCTGTTCAAAGCAAATCCCTGATCCCAGAGCAAACTACACCCACCTTGCTCAGTTCTCTCTACCATGAGCTCAGAGGATCTTTCCCTGCAGCTCTCACTTCAACTGACTTTATTCAAATTCTAGGAACCGCTCCCACTCTTTAAAACTGCAGGTAGTTTGCATTCTCTGATTCACGACCTGCTTATATTTTCTAGGAACACATTTACTTATTCATTTATTCAAAAATATTTAGAGAAAGTCCCAGTCAACGTACAGCTCTAACAGGCACTTTGAATTATGGTTGGGGATAAAACAGCTCTCCATTGATATCAGAACACCAAGAATTATTATGTATATGTTTTGTTGGTATGTTAGCCAAAGAGAATGTATGAGAAATTACTGTCCTCCTGAGTGATCAGCATGATTTGGGAGGGAGTAGAGAAAGGGTCAAAGTGTCGCCCTTATGCTCCCAGGGCTCCTGCTGAGAGAGAAAAAGGCGGCCCATGCTGAGTTGCTGGAAGCCTATTCTCAGAGTAACTGGGAGTTGCCTGGAGGAGTCTTTACAATTATGGCTTCTGGAGACTCCAGCTTCTCTATGTTGTAGCATCAAGGAAAGTAAACACCCCAGTGAGCGTGGTAGAAGGGGAAATGAAAAAAACATGTGTATTTTAGGAAATGTGCCTTCCATTAGTAAAGTGGACACAGTAACATCTGGTTCCTCAAACTCAGTCATTCCCCTCTTAATTTATAACCCTGACACCACTAAAGCCAACTGTATGATCCTTTAGCCTCAGCACAATATACTTAGAATTATAATATTTCATATTTCTCTAGCTTTCAACAGTTTGAAATATTCAGCTTAAAACTGCCTACATGCCACCCCCCACACTTCTAGCTAGTACATTTCCGAGGACAGCTAGCATTTAGAGGTGCTAGGAAGTGACATGTGGGGGTTAAGCAGATGATGAAACACGGCTTATTTTCTATATTTAGGGAAAAGTGGAGGCGTTTCCTACCTCTTCCTCTCTCTCTTTAGTCATAAAAGAAAAGATAAGTAAATAATGACACATTGTGATGTTGGAGGTAACAATAGTAGACAGCCTGGCTGTCTGCAGTGCGGATGGTGGGTTCTTTTTTGTATGCACGTAACGAGGTGGATTTTTACAGTGAATTTCTTTCAGACCCAAGTCCTTCCTACATATTACACCTACCTCAGATGTACATTCATACTTAGGGGTGAGAAAGGTGACTTCAAAATTAGGATTTCAGACATGGTGCAGAGTTGGTTTTGGACTCCTAAAAATTACCCCTGTCATTTGATATGATATATTAATAATTGTTCATAATGAAAATTCATTGAATTTCAAAAAAAAGATCCATAATGAAACTAGAACACCCAACAAATGGTCACAAATGACTATTTTCTGATGAGTAGGAATAAGGAAACAAGCCTACACAAGAAGAAATGATGCCTTTCATTTTCTCAATGACAAGAAGAAATGATAGAATTTCAACACTTGGTCACATCCATCAGATTCCTTCACAGTTGTTCATCTTCATTCAGTCTCAACTTGCACAATAATTCTAAGAGATGTAATCTTTCCAGCCTCTCCAAACCTTAGCTTTCTCTCTCTTTTTCCCTTCCAGCTCTATGTGGCACTGGGTGTGGGTGGGGTGTGGGGTTGAACCTAAGGCCTTTCGAATGCTAGGCCAGTCTCTACTACTGAGCTCCATCCTAGCTTTAAGGTTCTTACTAAACTGTCTTCACTAGCCTAGAACTCACTGTGTAGCCTAGGCAAGACTTGAACTTGTGGTCAGCCTGGGTCTGTCTCTCCAGTTCCTAGGATTGTAGGCTTATTGCAGTCATTCATTCAAGTCTGGGAGAGAAGCAGGTTAGGAAAACACTCTAAATCCTGTTTTTTGTTGTTTGGTTTTTAAGAATTTCTTGTATAAAGTCACTACATTTTTGGGAAGAGGGAACTTTGAATAGTTTGCACACAGTGGCAAACTATTTCTTTTGTGATTTTGTACTTAGAAAACAGAACACTCAGAAATGAGTCCAGAAAATTTCAGGATATAGAAAAACTATCATTAAAGTTTGAGAACTCATGTGTGAAGTTGACTGGGAGGTGATAGACAACATGAGGGTGGCATTAAAAAGAGGTTTTGCGGACTAACAACTGATTAGGATTCTTCATAGATGTCTCAAGAAAAAAATAGATAATCAAAGAGATTCAGGATTATAACATGGATTTTATATGCTAAAATGTTTGCTAAGTGGGGGCCAGTGAAGTAGAACTGTAGTCAAGAGCAGAAGCAACTGGATCATTGTGGTAGTTTGAATGTAATCAGCCCAAATAATCTCTTAGAAAGTACCACCTTGAAGAGGTGTGGCTTTGTTGGAGTGGTGAGGCCTTGGTGGAGAAAGTGTATCACTATGGGAACCAGCTTTGAGGTTTCCTATGCTCAGGATACTGCTTCGTGTCCCAGTTGACTTCCTGTTTCCTATAAGATGTAGGACTCTCAGCTACTTCTCCAGCACTACATCTGTGTGTACCCTGCCAGGTACATCTAGCGATCTTCCTGTCTCCACACTCACATTTCTTGATACCACTATGTTGTTATCATTGTTTTGTTTATGGAGGCAAAGTCTCATGCAGGCTTGAGTTCCTTCTTCTTGTCTCTGTCCCCCAGGTGCTATGATTACCACTACATCCATCCCTGAATGCATTTTTTTTTAAAACCAAAACTTTAGTATGTGGTGAAGAATTAGTAATCATTCATTGCCAAAGAAATAGGTAATAACCACACAAATTGGTGACATGCACCCATCCACATTCATTGCTCATGTTGCCAAAACTGGCAGTTGAGGCTGGGTCTAAGGGGAGTTGGGTGCTACTCAGGTCTGAGATAGCTACCAGCTGATGATGAAGGTGGTGGATGTGCTGGCTGGGCCAATCTGCTTTCTTCTGTGTGTCTCTCCCATTCCTCTGGCCTGGTTATATAACCACAGTGATGACAGAGGCTAGAGGGAGCAACAGTGCACAAAAAAGCCTGACCAGATAGATCTCTGTACATGTCACAT
Organism: Phyllotis vaccarum; assembly: GCA_033318265.1. NCBI lineage: Eukaryota > Metazoa > Chordata > Mammalia > Rodentia > Cricetidae > Phyllotis > Phyllotis vaccarum. The sequence continues at coordinate 12,425,600 of JARWLC010000007.1, forward strand.
TTGTTAGTGTTCTGTTGGACAAATGAAGCTGTAAGACTTTACGTGTTGTCAGCATGGGAACACACTTCCCAAGGATGTATGTTCCAGAGTAGCCATTCACATGTGGATTCTCTCTACAAAGAAATCCTAGATCTTGTTTCTATAAAAGTGGCCTAGCGTTTGGGCTGTATAATTTAGTTCGGTTAATGCTAAGCAAGCTGGAAATTCAACCGCAACCTGGTTTATTAGTATTTTAAAAAGATACCAGCAGGTTTTTAAGCAGGGGAATGTGTGAGTATAAAAGATGACCTCACAGTATTCTTCTAAGCCTTCAAGTCATTCACACTTTCATTATGAAGCCATAGCTTTCATGCATTTAATATTGCAGAATAAAAACGTTCATGCAAATGACATGTGAATGAGACAGTGAATGAGAATCACTACGGTTATTAAAGTGTAGAACCTTCCTGGGCGTGGGTGCCAAGTGAGAGTGTGTGAGAGGGTACATTTCTAAACCACCTCTTAGTGTAAAACTGAAACCTGTAGCATCCAAGCCCACTGAAGTGAATCATTTTATACTTAAGAGCTGTTAAATGGAAGTGACTGGGGGAATTGCCTATACCTGAATGGTAACTTTGGGTATGAGTATCTTTGCCTTCCAGATGACTGTAGGATCTTAAACATGGAGGTGTACCAAAACACCCTGAAAGCAAATCTTTTCTTTGCTTTCTTCATTTTAAAAAATATTTATTTATTTATTTATTTATTTATCGGTGCTGGGGACCCCATGTAGGGCCATGTTCATTTGAGGCAGGTGCTTTTCCACTGAACCATGGTGCCTGTCTCGTCTCAACAACAAGCACATTGATTGCAAACAGGAAACACAACAGACATTTAAGTTCTTTGTGAGTCCTTCTTCCCCTTGGAGGCAAGAGCCAGGACCTTCCTGCTCAGTGGTGCCTCTATGCTTCACCTGATGCACGGCCCAGTCTAAGTAGTGCTTTGTGGGAAACAGTGCATGATCTTCCCCAAGATTTAATCAGAAACAAGTAAACAAACAACTGCTTGATGCTTCGATTTAAGTTCTTCACCTCAGTAACTTACCAGGTCAGTTTGGTCTCACTGTCCAAAAGTGGGGAAAAAAAACCAAAAAAAAAAAAAAAAAAAAAAAAAAAAAAACAGTATTGCAAACACCAAAGAATCCTGTGTGTTGAGTATTGCATACATGGAAAGAGTAATTTCTCTAGATGGATGTCTGTCAAGATCTCTTCCCTAGAAATGTCATTTGGGGTGTCACATTCAATTTCAGAGATGTCAGTTAACAGTCTGTAAGACATTCCTGGGATAACCCCTCTCAATAAGAAAAGCATGTCCCAGTCACTGCGACGAGTATGACCTTGTCATAGACATATACCAAGGCAGCCACTCAATACCAGCATCCATTTCTGCTTCTATTTAGAGTCTCTGAGTGACAACTATGGTCAGATGAAGGTGGAAAGGGAACAAAAACATGAACACGGTGATTTCCAATACATTTTTCCCCCTTGTCTCGGGGCGAAAAATTACACCATTATGTCATTTTCGTGATGCGCTCATCAACAGGAGTGAAAACCTCATTTGTCTTCTTTTGGTGTGATAGAAAATCGGAGTTTAGGGAATTCACTGGGGCTGTCAAGAAAAACGGCTGAAGGAAGCAGCAAGAACATGGCGGCGGGGTGGGGGGTGGGGGTGTGACTAGAGCTGCTGGGCTATGACACCCACCCTGACTATAGTGGTCTTCTCCCATTTCTTAGCATCCCAATCCAATTTGCTGCAGCTGTTAATCAGGCTCTCGTGCAGGCAGGATATAAATATGCCACTTACATCTGCAAATACAATAATGAAAACTGATATTTGTAATTGTATCTGTATGGTCTCGCAGACTCAAAACGGAATGGATTTCCAACCTAATACGACTAAATGAGTGTTCTCCAACGTGTGAGGCCCATTATGGTGGAAAGAACAGCGTGGCTTCTCACACCCTAACATGATGGGGACATCTCTGTCACTGCACATGATTAAAGTGTTTGTGCATGCATGAAATTGCCTTTCCTTAGGTCCAGCTCCATTTTTCATGCTGGAAAAGTATGGGCCCCGTGCCTTCTATTTGCTGTACTCTGGAAGGTGGCTATTCTGTCATTCCGAAGAGAAGGTTTCCAGGGTACTTCCAGATACTCACTTTCACAGCTAGAAGCCAGGTATGTCCTCATGGGCAGGCTACACAAAGTTTTCTCTTACTGTAAAGGGGTCAAGGTCTTATACTACCACTTAACTGCCAAGTGATAAGAACTTTGGCAATCCTTACCATGTACGGCCCTAGTTCAGTGACAGATCAAAATCCAGAAACAGCAGCCCAGCGTTAAAAGTCATTGAGACACAACTGAATCTTTACTATGGACTTGCTTGAGGATGTAGGTGGGAGAAAGCATTCTTGAAGACCGTCACAACTCATTTGCCATCCACCTTATGTTAGCGTTCCTATCCTTGGACCACTTTTTCCACTAAAAACTCCTTTGAACTCTTTCTATATCCCAATCCATTCCTGTATTCTTTTAAAGATTCAGTTCTTTATTTTTGGATTCACATGAAAAAAAATCTATCTATCTATCTATCTATCTATCTATCTATCTATCTATCTATCTATCTATCTCCTTACCATAAAGCGTAGAAGACCCTGGGCTGCCCAGGGAAGAAAGAGACCCTTATCCTTGGGTTGAGGAAAAACAAAGGGGAAGAAACACAAAAATATGAACATTAATTTCTTGTTTTGTTGATTTCTTCCCCATTCTCTCTCTCTCTCTCTCTCTCTCTCTCTCTCTCTCTCTCTCTCTCTCTCTCTCTCTCTCTCTCTCTCTCTCTCTCTCTCTCTCTCTCTCTCTCTCTCCTTTTTAGACAGGACCTCATGCATCCAAGGCTGGACATATATCCAGAGATGACTTTGAACTTCTGACTCTCCTGCCTCCACTCTCTCAATCTGTCATGCTTGGTTTATGCTGTGCTAGAGGTCAAACCCAGGGCTTCACGCAAGCTAGACAAGCCCTCTGCTGGTTAAGATACATCCCATCTCTTATTAGCTTCTTTCCTGAAACTTCTATTATACTCTAGAGCTTCAGTTTCATCAACTGGTAAAGTGGGTAAAGTGGGGGTGGGGGGGGGCAGGGAGAGCATCCTCCCCCAGCATGGAGCACACGCCTAGCTGCATGGTGAAGCTTCGTTTTGTCTTCCCTATTCCCAGTGACATTTCAAAAAAAAAAGTTCCTCTTTTGTCACGGTAACTTGTAACCTTGTTATTCTAGCTGGGCACCCTTGGGGGAGGGGGTGAGAAGGCACCAAGTCAAATGACACAGATCTCGGGAGTCAGGTGAGAAACTAATGGCAGACTTGTTTAAAGTAACTGGCAGACTCACACACTTGCAGACTCCTTTACTGCGGGCATGGGGCAAACCCATAACACCCCCTCCCGATTTCCCATTGGCAGCTGGAGACTCCCCTACTGTGTTCTCTCTCTCTCATTGGCCTCCAATGTCTTGATGACCATGCGTCACCAATCACCAGGCGCAGAGGCAGACCCCAAGCTGGCTCATCAGGAAGCGGCTAGTGTGCATGCCTAGGCACATTACTTGGAACAGGGCAACCTTGGCTTCATCACACTGGTTGGCTTCATTCCCCAACAGTAACTCTTTAAACCGTGAATGAAGGTGATTGGCCTCGGTCTTGCTTAGAATTATTTCTGATGAAGTAAGTCATTGTCTTTGACACATACTTGTTGTGGGATATTTGTATACTGTGTGAAAATGGATTGCTGTGATTGGTGTAATAAAATCTGAATGGTCAGGAACTAGAAAGAGGTTGGGTGAGACTTCTGGGGACAGAGAGGATTCTGGGAAGAGTTACAAGACAGACAGAGAGGAAATAGGTTAAGATGGAAGAGAAGAAATGGTATGTGATAGAATATAGATTAATATAAATGGGTTGATTTAAGTTTTAAGAAGCTAGTTAAGAAAAGTCTAAGCTAAGGCTGAGCTCTCATAATTAATAAGAAGTCTCCTGTGTTATTTGGGAGTTTGCAGAACAGAGAAAGACTTACTACACATACTCTGTCTCCATCACATGTCCTTACCATTTTGAAGGAACAGTGGTTTGTTCTTTCTGTTATTTATTGCAGTGTCCATCAAAATTCCTGAACTATATTTAGTGTTCAATAATTGTCAGAGCATGCTCCACCACTAGGTTACAATCTGGAACCAGAGAATGCATCCTTGAAGACCATGCAACTCATTTCCTGTTCATCTCTCTCTCAACAATCTTGTTAGCATTTCTATCATTGGGTTGCTTCCTAGACAAGTTTGTCGTGTCTTTGAGTCACGTTTAAACTCCTGGAAATGAAAGGGTATATATAGGTAATCAGAGAATGGCAATGCTTCCTGTTGGTTAGGATTTGGGATGGTTCTTGGAAGGAAAGTCTTCATTTGAGTCTCTTTTCCAGCAAACAGATAGCTCATGTTTCCCGCTGTGGGGTTCAGTCATGAAACTTGGTGAAGATCTTCCTGGTAGCCTTTAAAATATAATGTTTCAAACATTAATTCCCTTTGGAAGAGGTTTCTGCCAGGTATAGTTTGGGGTTTCCTTTTTGATGAAGTTGAACTTTGACAGTGTTTTTATGCTCACAGTTCTCCATCCTTCTGTTGAAACCCTAGTTTCTAGGTCAACAAAGGATTCTGATTCCTGAGTCTTGTTTGAAGGAGGCACAGACACTCTGAAGTTTGTGCTCAAATCTATCATACGGTTGTCTTTCTCCCTATATATGAGAAAGTATGCACACTTCACTACCACTTCAATATGTCACTATTCCATGTTGGGTTTTCCTCCCGTGTAAACAGGAGGGGCTTTTGATTTACTCAGGATGAGCCCTGGACACTTCATGTTCTCACTTTTCAAGCAACTACTTCTCATATTGTTATTGTTCTTTACAAACAAGCAAACAAACAAACAAATGTGAGTCCTTAGAGCACAACAATGTTACACTCTGGGGATTCAGTTATAACCAAGAGGAAACATTTCTGTCCCTCAGAATCATTGTTGCTTCTTCTGTTACAAAGTATAACTTTGCCACCTCACGGAAGGAGGCACTGAGAGGGAAATGGGAGGCAACTGTGCTGCATCCTCTGAACCCCTGAAAAGATAACTCCTGGAAAGCTTAGGGCTGATTAGCAGATGACTTCTACGAACTTCAGTGAGAATTAGTTCACATGGCTCTCTCTTCCAGCTAACTCACTTATCCCACTATACTGAAGAAAAAAATAATGTGCAGACTTCTGATTTCCATGATAATTTTCTTTTATCTAGAAAAGTGCTTCCATGTAAAGAAAACACTGCTTAATGGCATTTATAGAATTTTTTTTCTGTTTATTTAGGTGATAAGTATTTAAGATATGAGTGAGGGGACACAGAAGGAAAACCTTCTAGCCCCAGCATCTAGACTATTCATTAACTGTGACATACCTCTCTGTGTGCTCTGAGCGCACAGATCTATATGCTTGTATCTACTTATCATTAACCTTGATTTGATTAAAATTTCCCCTTAATATAAACAAACAAGGAAACTGCTTGAAATTACATTGCCACCCTCCATCTTCCCACTTTCAACCTGCGTTAAAAGAAACAATTTCACAGACTGGATGCGAAGTGAGTTTTGAAGGTGTGTTTTCACCGACAAGGTAATTTTAGAGCTTTTTACAGGTGGAATTTTTGAACACTATGAAATAAACAAGTGAAACAAACAAACAAACAAGTAACCCCCCAAAAACCAAAACCCCCAGAACAGACGTAGGGTAGGAACGGGGAGAGAAAGGGCTGAGTAGTCAGCTGGGTTGTGGAAGTGGGAACAGAGAAAGCCTACCCCATCTAAGCCTCATTCAAAAGAAAGTGGTCTCTGCTAGATGGGCAGGATGCCAGGAATCAATAATAAAGGAGCTGCGTATCCACAGCAAGGTACTCTAGAAATGCCTTTTCCAATTAGTCATGAGTGTTTATGCATCAAGGCATACCACAATGCTTTGGATAACCGAATTGTACAGACAGCTATAATTGGCAATTGAGAAGCGTCAGCACAAATGTTGTGACACTTAGTCCTGAAACTGTTCACACTCTACATGCACACACAGTGATCGCTCTGTCCTGGAGCAGGACAGATGGGCCTCCTGCCTTGGACTTCCAATTTAGTCCTTTTCTAGTCCTTAACCATTTGCATTAAGGACGTTTTCAGATGTAGTTCCCTTTCCTGATAAATTTGAAGAAGAAAGGCGGAAGAAGATTGAAAAGCATCCCTGAAGGAAGGTTGATGGATATTTTCTTGAGAGGATGGGAAACTTAAATGCATTTCCTTTCCTGTTAACTCAGAAACAAAAGAGGGAAGGAGTCAGTACTAGACGTTTTCACTCCTGGGTTGTAGCAAGTAGCTTGGTTAGACGAGCCATAAATAGCCAGACTGGCTTGGAGTCCAGGAAAGCCCAAAAGAGCCCTTGGTGGCTCTATTTTGATGCTGCCTCTCAACTGCTTTTTAAGTCATTGATCTAGAATAAGTTTCAAGCTAGATGGTATATCTTACTTTTATATTTAATATACATATATACATACATAAATACTGATATTAGTTTTCAGTGGTATGGAGCTACAAATGATGACTTAGAGGTCTCTTCTTTTATTCTCCAAAGTTTTTAGGCATTGTGTGAGAACTTTGTGATAATTAAATCAATTTTCACCAGAGTTCCCAGAAGTCAACCTTACCCAGCATCCTTGAGGATACTCCTTAGACTAATAAGGGATCAAAAACTGGTCTTAGAGGGTACTGCAAAGGAGAAAAATGGGATTTCAGGCCAATGAAGATTTTTATAGTAGAATTATCACTTCTAAGAGGCTGAAAATGAAGCTTATAGAAAAGAGAATCTTATTTATAATGGGAAGAGTGGAGCAGCCAAAATTAGGCTTTGAAAATAGCAGTCTGATGGCACTATTTGACTCTTGAAAAAAGAGCTGTCATTAAAAAGAAATTTACTCCATTCCTACTTTTCATTTCTAGAGGCAAAAAATGAACCACAAATTCTGGTACATAAAGCTCGCAGTACATAAAGAGTTATAGATATAATTACTTGAGCATTCCATTTACAATATGAAAGCAGGGCTAAATTGTCTCCCCATTGCCTTTGCTGGTGTTTAATCCAATTAACTGAAGTGGGAAATTCCTTGGGGTCTCGACCATCTTTATGTTCCCTTTTACTGAAGCCCAGCCCTACCAAGGACCTCAGCATCTGATTGAACAAAGAGGTAACCTACTCTGCAGGTCAATGCCAATGCAGAGCCTTTCTGAAAGTATGGTTGTGTGTCTTTTATGTGCTTAGCTTGTGTAGCCAAGATCAATGCAGAACTCAAAAGCCACAGGCTTAGTAGGTGAGACATGTAGTTTGCCTTTGTATCTGTACTGCCTAGCCAAGGATGAGGTCAGGAAGAAGCATAGCCGTCTGCTTATTTCACCAGGCTGGTCACTTTCTCCTGAAGCATCAGATGTCTGTGATGGGCAAGGCACAGCAGACAGATCCCTGGCAACATAAGCACTGGGCAGGACTGACAGTCCAGTGAACAATGTTGGGATGTAGAGTCGACTTGGGATTTAGAAAGCCAGGAAGCAGTCTTGGGGTGTTAAGGTGAGAACTTCAGATGCTTTCCCTACATGCAAATCAGCAAATTATGGTGCTGTGAGTGGGTCAGCATGATGTCCGAGTTAATAACCCACTGGGTTATAAGTACAACACAGTCACTTGCAAAGTGTGTGCGACTAAGGTGAACTCTGCATGCATTGGGGGTACAAGCTGCTTGAAGACTCTGAGCAGGGCTGGTTTTGTGAGCATAAGACCTGCATAAATGGGCCCGTGTTCTAAAAGTCCCCACCCTAGGTTTAATGATCTACTGTTGACATTTTGAAATTTTATAAAAGGGACCCACACTTTCACAGTTGCGTCAAGCTTACAAATTACAAAGCAGGTCCTGAATACAAGACTGCAGACTGCAGGTCAGGGAAGCACTTAGAAACCCATCAGGGAATTGATGATAATGCTTCACACTGGGGAGAACAGATAACTGCTGGCTTTAAATAAACCAGACACTCACCTTCAAATATTCAGTGTAGCCATGGAAAGCTACTGTACAGTCAAGCCCCTTATACAAAATGGAACAAAATAGATAAAGATGCTCATTGTGATCATTGGACTCTATTGATTTGAAGGTCAAGACAGGTTACTGGACCATTAACTGGATGAATGTTCTTCTTTCTTTTCCTTTGGATCCAGATGCTATTCTTACAGGAAAAATCAAAGAGTATCCTTGGGAAGTGTGTTGGTCAGTTTATGTTACTGTAACAAACACACTAGACAATTAATCCATAAAGAGAATAGTTTTTTTTGGGGGGGGGGAGGTGTAGAGAGCTCTTCCAGTCCAAGATTGGCTAGTATTGTTGCCTTTGGACCTGCAGTGAGGCAGTACAGTAAGACAGAGTGAATGGTGGCACCAGATCACTAGTATCACCGCCAGGAAGCAAAGGAGAATGAGGAATGGGCCCTTCAAGAGCACATCAGAATTAACTAAGAGAGCTCCCTCCTTCTGAAAGGTTTCACCACCTCCCTGTCAGATCACCGGAACACCAAGCCTTTTAATTCATGTGGCTTTGGGAGACATTTAATATTTAAGCTATGGTTATCATGCTTCATGACTATAACACTAGAATCCAAGAGGCTTTGCAAGAAAGATTGTTTTGAGTCTGAGGTCAGCGCGGGCTACAAAGTATTGTCTTGCTTTAAGAAAGCAAGCGAGCAAACTAGAAAGCGCTTTACTAGGTGAACCAGTAAGTAGCCAGCAGATACGCAGCTTGTGGAAACACAGAAAAGCGATCAAGAATACATGTGGACTCATAGGTCAAAATCTAGGGGACTTCTAAAGCAATAATGGATAGATAGCAATGGTAACGTCAGGACACAGTTGGGCATAGGATTTGTGATCACAGGCTTGAGATGATGTTCATGGAGTAGGACCTAGTGGTTGAGAGCTTTAAACGGTGACTCCTTGATGATATTCCAGGGAACATTTTACACACAAGCCACAGCAATATGCTTTTTAAATACAAATTTAAAAATTCTATGTATATAAGTGTTTTTGCATGCATGTACGTTCACCAAGTAAGGCTCAAGGCGGGCATCAGATTTTCTGGGACTGGAGTTACAGATGGTTCTGAGCCACGTGTGGGAGTTGGGGACTGAACTCTGGTTTTCCAAAAGAGCAACAAGTGTTCTTGACCATGGTCTTCTATTTCTGTCAAGAGATTCCATGATCAAGGCAAAGAGTTTATTGAGAGCTTTTTTTTTACAGTTTCAAAGGATGAGTCTGTGGCCATCAGGGTGGGGATCACAGCAGCCGACAGATGGGCATGGCGCTGGAGCAGTAGCTGAGAGTTTACATTTGATCTACGAACCAGAGACGAGGGGAGGGGACAGGCAGACATGCAGAAACAGACAAAGAGAAGAGAACTGATAACAGCCTGAGTCTTTTGAAACCTCAGAGCCTGCCCCCAATGCCCCACTTCCTTCAAAAAGACAATACCTCCAGCTCTTTCCCAGTTTCACCAGTTGGGGACCAAACCTTCAAATACATAAACCTATAGATGAGATGAAACATTTTTTGTACCCTGTCAATAATTTATCTAATAAGTCTAAAATTTCTCAACAAGTTTTTTTAATTTAAAACTTTTCTAGTTTAATTTTATTACAATTATTTATAATTAAATCTTAATTTATTTTTATTTGTATAAACCTTTACTGTATCTGAAATGCCAAATGCTATATGCTACAAATATATTAAGTATAGTTGCATACTAGGTACAATAGATACATAACTACAGATATCAGTCAGATGTTGTAATGATTTAGTGACTTATCCAGAGAGGTTTTCATATGTTCTGTTACTGGATAACTGATGTGGTATGTCTTTCTGTATACTGCAAATTACCCTTGGTTAATAAAGGGACATTTTTGGTCTATGTTAAGGCCCCACTGAGGCAGGTGGGGAAATCCAAGCAGAGATAAAAGGTGAAGAAGGGCAGAGTCAAAGAGATACTGTCACCCAAGGAAGTAAGATGTAAAAGTAGAGGTAGGCCATGAGCCATGTGGTATAACACAGAGTAACAAAAATGGGTTGAGTTACATTGTAAGAGCTAGCTGGTAAAGAGCCTGAGCCATAGATTGAACAGTTTGTAATTAACATAAGCCTTTGTGTGATTATTTGGGGCTAGGTGGCTGTGGGACTGTAGGTCCAGACCTCTGGCAGAACAGGCCAGAAACTTCTGGCTACAGATGATATCTGTAATTGTTATTGTACTACTATGCTGGTTTGTCAAATGGTTCATAAGTGATGATTAATATTGCTCAGACAAAATCAAATCAAATTTTTGTCTTTCACTTGGCTTTTTTGTTAATATTTGTAATGAAGATTGTGGTTCTTTTTGTTTTGCTTTGTTTGGCTCTGGATTTGCCCATCACACTGTCACCCTGAAGTGGCTGCTGCTTTGTGTTCTGTTATTGAAATTCCCTTGCAGACTAGCTTCTGGTTATATGTAGCCAATAAGGAGAACCTCAGACCAGTGGTTCCCAGGCTTCCTAATGCTGCAACCCTTATTTTTATTGATACTTTGAACTGTAATTATACTACTGTCATGAACAATAATGTAAATATATCATATGCAGAATATCTGATGTGAAATATGTTACTCTTATGAAAAGGTAGTTCAACTTCAAGGAGTTGTGACCCAAAGGTTGAGAAGCATAACCTAGACAGAGCCAGATTGGACAGTAAGATAAAGCTCGAGCTGGTTTTCTCTGGTCAGTTCCACCTTCCTCGTTATTTTGGTCATAGCCAGGCCTTTCAGTGAACGCGGAGTGTGACCTGTGACTGCTAGGCTCCTCTCCCACAAGGTTCCTTTTCTCTGTGGGCTCTAGATGTTTACCTGCATCTTTGTTGAAATAACTCCCCCTGGCTGCCAACCTCCAGGGCTTCATGGACTTTATTCATTTCCTTCATCCTGTGGCTCCCTGTGATGACTCTTTCCTAAAGTCTTTCCCTGTGAGCCCTCCTGGACCTTGACTGATGTCCCAGGACACCATATTGAGTGCAAGAATATCCCTTCCCCCTCAGTGTCACAACTGTAGATCACAGGTACGTTATCTTACCTGGCCCTTCGTGTATATACTGCTGAAGGCTTTTTAGGGTCCTTTTCCACCTTCAAACCTTCTTCCTTACATTCTACCACAGTTGAAATACATCCGTTCTTCAAGATGTTTTTGGAGAAATGCCCTGCTAGGGCCAATTGAACCATACCAAGCTGAGGAATGGTGTGAGAAAGTCTGTGTGATCTCAGACCAGGCCTAGGAGAGGAGTCATGTTACTGTTCAGGGCTTTCAAAACAGCATACGCCTTGGAAATAAACACTCTATGGGGCAACCTTTGTACTCCATGAGGGAATTTGAAGGCAGGAAAGGAAATAGGAGGGACCAGTGTTTGCCACTTTCCAGGCTCTCTGCATGGACTTTTGTGTATACCCTCACATTTGCCACAGCTTAACACTGGCCTTCATCTCCTCCTTCCCAGGGAATCTTCTGAGGGAAATTTGTGGCCTGCATCAGGGCTCAGCTCACTGTCCTTGCAAACTCTGAAAACAGGTTTTCTTGCAAAAATTTGAATGATTAATTGAGATGAGAGATGACCATATTCCTTCCCGAGACGGAAGAGATTAACCCTTCATATAAAAAAGATGAGCAGAGAAATGGGCGGATTCTAGAACCATCAAGGCAGCCTGCTTCGTAATTTAGTCTGTGTATCTTTAACTCTTCAAAACAAAGATGGGTAGGGAGCTGCTGAGTACCCTCAACAGTGCTACAGCTGTGTGCTAAAGAGAGAATGCTCCAAACATGCTTAAGCCTTTAATAAAGCTGAAGACCATGATTATGGCCATGACAATGCATCAGAGGAAAACCTGGCTTTGCTCTGAGCCCTGTCACCCAGCAGCCATCTGGTTTGGAGCAACATCATCTAGTTCTTTTCTATATTTTGATTGCAAGTGAGTTGATGGAGTGATACTTCACCCTTTGTAACCTTCCAAGGACTATGGAGAGAGAGAGGAAGGTATGAGCATTCAGGTGCTGGTGCATAGACAGCACAAGGCATATGTGAAGTTCCAACATCAGGATATTTACAGCTCAACCATCAGCTTCCAGGGGAGGCTGGCTAGGAGGTGCTCTGTCTCAGGAAGAGCTTGTATACTCTGAGGAGGCAGGTGTGCTGATCTCATTCCAGGAGCTAATTGTGTGTACTCTGAGAACCTTGATGTTTTCCAGTTCTAGTTGGGGCCAGGGGGTGGTGTTACTAGGGAATTTGTGTTCCTGCCCATGCATTTTCTTCCCAGACTGTTCCTCCCTGGCTTTGCTTCAATACAATTACTCACTAATCCATTTCCTCTCGCCTTACTTTGTCTTGAGACTCCAGGATGACTTGTGGATGCATACTTGGGCTCCACCCAAAGTTCACCAGGAGGGATCATTCAGGTTTTCAAACTCATCTTCTTATCCAAAAGTTATGGGTCAGATAATTTTTATATTGCAGCTGTGTGTGCACGTGGGTGCGTGTGCCTCTCTCTCTCTCTCTCTCTCTCTCTCTCTCTCTCTCTCTCTCTCTCTCTCTGTCTCTCTCTCTTTCTGTGTGTGTGTGTGTGTGTGTGTGTGTGTGTGTGTGTGTGTGTGTGTGTGGTGTTAGGTGTATCTAGTGAAAAGAAGGCTCATGGGCCAGAAATCTATTTGAATTTGTTTAGTTGAGTAAGAAAGGATGGGAATTCAGAGTGCTCAAGATTATAAATATTACAGAGGTTATTCAAAATCTCATTTCCTTTAGTCCAACTGACTCTTTCTACATATTTAAATTCCATTTGCAGGCAGGGACCCTGATACTTTTAAAGAAAATAACAACAAACAAGCTATAGCTAAGGAAAATGTAAATTGGTTTGTTTGCTTCCTTACACTTCTGGGCAGTGAAAACACAGGTAATTGTTATTCCAAGGGTCTCACTGAATATACCAAACCTTTGCCTCTTTTAGGAGTTGCTTGAAAGGTTAACCACTTTCTAAAGAGTTCTTTGTGTCTAGAAAGCGATTTTAGGCACTTTTAAACCTAGCTGCAAAGTTCTTACAAACTCGTTAAAGTTTCCTATAACAATACAGCCATATACTGGAAAGGAAGGCATCATTTTGCTTAGGGAAAATTTGTTGCTCCTTGACATTTATGAGTCTTCCTAGCATGCATGTTCTAGAAGCAGACTGTTCTATGTAGGCATTGGTGCTCCAGGGTTTAAGGGATTGAAGCTCTGCTATGGAATATACAGCAGCCTATACTCTCCGGCCTACCATGGGCTGGAGTCTGCTCACACATCACAGTGATGACGGCAGCAACAATATGTGGTCAAGATGTGGGATCCTCCCATAAAATTCCCTGGCCCCGAGGCCCTTCTTTCCTGGATAATATTTTCCAGCAGCTTGCTTCATGCATCCACATGTAAATGTCCATTCTCATGTAAATCCTACATGCTCATTGTTCATTTTTTCACTATAAATTACTGTAGACAAGCCAAGATGATGAGCTATGGGTAAATCATCTAATAAGGCCACAGAGAGCCATCGTATATATCCAATGCCTCAACTTAAGTGGGGGAGGGGGCAATGCAAATAGACGCTTTCTGTTTCCCTTCAGGATGAAAAAAAAAATTCCCATAGAATTCAAACCTAAATTACTAAGAAATGTAGAATTTCCATACACAGGCTGAGAGACTATGACCCCCCCTCAAACAGACAGTTAGGGAGAGGGGTCTTGGCTAGCAAGTAAAGGTGGTGAATTTCCAAGACGGCCAGCTTCTCCTTTTTCTGTTTTTTTGTAAATTTCTTTTTTATTTAAAAAGTTTTCCCCCCTACCCACCACTACTCTCCCCTCCCCTCCCCTCATTCTCACCCTCCATTTCATCCCCCATTCATGGAATCCCAAGGTGAGTGAGTCACTTTGGTCTGGCATATCCAGTTGAGTCCCTCCCTCCAATACCTAGGCTGAGTAAGGTGTTCCTCTGTAGGGAGTGGGCTCCGAGAAGCCAGTTCATGTCCCAGGAATAAACTCTGGCCCTACTGCAAGAGGCTCCACGAACTGCTCACCTACGTTTGGAGAATTTAGTTCCTTTCCATGAAGGTTTCTCAGTGATTATTTCAGAGTCAGTGAGCTCCCAATAGCTCAGGTCAGCCATCTCTGTGGGTCTCCTCCTCATGATCCTGATCCCTTTGCTCATATAATCTCCCCTCTCTCTGGTCAGCTGGACCAGAAGCTCAACACAGAGCCTAGCTGTGATTCTCTACTTATGCCTTCATCAGCTGCTGGATGAAGGTTCTCTTCTGCTGGGGCTCTCCAGAGCGATGGCCAGCTTCTTGCTCACCCTCTTGAGTTGAGACAAAAACCTGGTAGCTTAAAACAAAGGCTCTGTAGGTTTTTGTTTCCCAACAGCAGGCCCTCTGCTGAGGCTCAACAAGTTGAAGTTTTGCTCAGATCAGGGCATGTTACACAACAGTTGTGTTGTGTAATCAACCACCCCAGCCTTCATTAAACTCATCAGCCTTAAATTAGGGAAATAAAGCTCTTCAGAAGTCTTTAGAGCCCCCAGATCTCAAAGAGATGGATTCTTCTGCTTTCTGGGCCCCCCTTCCCCATGCTTTGCAGGTCTGTTGTGTCTCTCTGTGTGCTGCACATGTGTTTTCTCACCCCCAATAAACGCCTTTGTTCAACTGCTGATTCTGCCTGTGACCCAGCTACCAGTTGTACTGCACATAGTTGCTGCCTTTTAATTCTTTAACTGGAAGAGAAAAAACTTGATCAAGACCCCTAGAGTGTATCAAGAGGACCCCCTAGTTTTTTTTGTTGTTGTTGATTTTTTAAAGGGTTTAAGCAAATGTGAACCCCTCCCTGTAAGTTTAAAATGAGACTCGACTTGCATAAAGTTCATTCAAGTGTATGCAGAAAGCATATCTGTGGTACACTTGTGTCTTGCATTTTAATTTGCCTCAAACTCTTACACTGGATAGGTACCAGTCCTTTGACAAATGCAGCTGTGGTTCATTGCTCAGATGTGGGTTGGCCTTTCGTAAGTGCTTCTACTGGAATTTTTCCTTTATCTCACACTCTTTCTACTGAATCACAATATTGGAATTTTCTTTGGCCCTCCTAATGATTTATAAAACAGCTCTTTAAAGATCAAAGATGAGTGTGCTTGAGCATATGGTCTGTTTTGTAATGAACCGCATTTGTTCTCATGTGTCATTGCTCAGAGATATAAACTATTGTAATTGTGGCTCATATAGACTGTAATTATTTCACAAAGTGTCAGGGAGGCCAGCCCAGAATTTGAAAGTTATTACAGAAAAACAGGTTGGGCTTGGGGTGAAGTGACAACTCACTGCCCTTCTAATGGAAAGAACTGGTGTGGAAGTGGACGAAGTTGTCTTGGCCTGGATGAAGGGCAAGATGGCATAATTACTAAGCATTCGTGAAGAATATATAGGACTAGTGCTTGAGGGCCCATAAGCCAAGAAGAGCCCTGATGTCAGTTCCTGGCAATGCGTGATCATGATCCCTGAGCTTCATACAAAACTAAGCAAAATGTAAGCGTAAAAATCAACCAACTCAAGTGAACTTTGCTTACATATCCTTGCTTAGCTCCCAGAATTCTCTCTGACTATGAGTTGTCTGATACCCTGAATAAAGTTGGATATTGCACGTGACTTTAGTCCCCCTCACTTTTAGGTCCTGCAATCCCAGGTTCATGCCTCCAAGCAGAGAGGTACTACTTTCTTGACAAACATTATCAATCTTATTAGAATGCAGGCAGGTCACTACATTTTGTCTGCTGTAACAAGGATACCAAAGAGAAATCCCAACCTGTTGGAAACATTGCCTCCTCTACCAAATTGAAGCAATACAACCTAGAAGAGCACGATGTATTGGAGAGATTCTACTCTGGGTTGCTTTGTCAAATGGCTCACTCTGTACTGAGCAGTTCTCAATCGATATAGGCTTCTGTGTACTTCTATTAAAGGAATGTGTGCAGTCCGTATGGTATGTATGGTGATGAAGAGGAGCTTCATATGAGGCCCATGAATTCCTTGGATTTAATTATAAAGGACCAATTTTTATTTCAATAATGAAAACTTCCAAGTCACTGAGCACGAATCAGCTTCAGTGTGCCTTGCAAAGTGGTTGGGATTTATAGGGACTAAGTGTGGACTCCTCTGTGATGTGAGTCCCTCAGATCACCCTCCCCCTTTGTCAGCTTTTCTCATGGCCTTGACTTCTCATTTCTGCCCTCGGTTATCCCTCCTTCAAAGCTTGGAGGAGTTAGGTTTTGCACAATAGATCAAGGTGAAGGGTGAGAATGTGATGAGGCAAAGGGGAGGAGAGAAGATCTATTTTAGCGCCTGTCTCCAAATCACAAGCCCTGTTCAAGTAGCATTTTAATAAACTTAATGGTTAAATGCTTCTGTGGTGCGCATATGGATGGGGGCATTCACTATAGTTAAGGTTTGAATTAATGTGCCCTGGTGTTCCAAACCACCTCTTCTGATGGAGAGTTCTGTTATATCCACGCAGATATTCTGGATGGCCTGTGTGATGGGTTGTAGCTTTACCTGTCAGTATGACACAATCTAGAGTCACCTGGGAAGAGAGTCCCAGCGGGGAATTGCCTAGATCAAGGTTGCCTGTGGGCATGTTTGTGGGGACTGGACTGTCTTGGTTACATTAATTGAGATGAGAAGATGCAGCCAAAAGATGGGCATCCCTGTTATCCGCAATTGTGTGGGAGTAGAGAAAATGAGCTGAGCAGATAATCCATGAATTTCTTCTCTGCCTACTCGACTGTAGGTGTGACTATCTGCTTCCGGCTCCATCCTTGACTTTCTAGCACTGATGGGCCGTAACTAGGAGCTGTAAGGCAGATATATCTTTTGTAAGAGTTTTCATCCCAGCAGAACAAATGAAGCTGTAATAGTTGAGTTAGTTACCTGGACATGCTAGTTAGTCCTTGGTGTCTTGAACATTCCTGATAAAGATACAAGGCTGTGAAAACGCAAATCCATTACCACTATATTTATCTTTACTTATGCTCTATGATAGATGAATGGAGTGGCCTCCATGTAACGATCTGAAAAGTATAAATTTTAAAACATTTAAAAATTTTTTAGAAATACTTTCAAGCAAAGACATCAAATATGAGACAGTATGAAATAGAATAAAACTATAGGACCAGAATAAAACTTCGCAGCTTAAGACAATATGAAAGTCTGGTGAGTTACCTAGCTCTCTATAAATTAAAAACAAAAAACCCATTTTTTCCACTCCTTGTTTTCCCAATTTTTCTTTGTTTGGACTGGAAGTGAATTTAGGGTCTCAGACATGCTAGGCACACACTCTACCATGGAGCTAAATTCAGGCCTCCTTCATTTTTGCTTTGAGATGGAATTAGAGGCAGGGGAGAGGGGTCCCATTAAATTTCCCAAGCAAGCTTTGACCTTGTGATGTTTGATTCTCTGCCTTCTGCGTAACGGGGGTTACAGGCCCGTGTCACCAGACCTGGCCTCACCAATGAACTACAATGATACGTTCCTCAGTTAATTAGGTGCAGAGTGACTAAGGTAGGAAAGAATCAACATAAAACGTGTTTGTGATTTTGGTTTGCATCCCTCTTTGAGATGCTTATTGTTCATGGATGAACTTCCTCTTTTGCTTCTGGATTTCTTGATCATTCAAACCTAGCCCATTTTCTTTCTTTTGTGAGCAATGCGCTTTGGCTCGGGCTGATTTGGGCAGGAAATCTCTTCAATTGTGAAGGGACATGATGAAAATAAGAGGTTCTGGAGGCAGAGGGGCATCGATTCTCATTTCACTCCTGCCTCTTGGCAACAGGAACCCAGGGCGAGTGACTGAACTTTACCTCTCTTTTGGATGCTTTGCGGCCTCCTCTCCCTCAGGCACTGTACTAAGATCTGTTGATCCACCTCTGCTCCCCTGTAGCCATGCATCTGTCCCCCCATCTCCCTGCATCTGCCAAATTTTCCATCTTCTCTTATCTTTCGCCAGCCTTCCCCAGATCTTTCCTATCCTCTGCCTCTTGAAATCTATTCTGTGTTATGTGGGCAAAGAGAGCTTGCTAACACCAAACTGGATTGTGTTCCCAAGGGTGATAAACAATCTTCAGAACTTTGCTATTGTCTTGGGACAAGGTTCAAGCCCCTTCCCTTTGTGGGGTTGTGAAGCCCCCTTAATCTAGTCCTTCTCTTCTGGCTCACTCTCTACCCCATCTCTCTATGATCTTCTCACCGCAGTGAACTCCTCTATTCAGGGAAGAGGGTAGGCTGGGTCCAAGGGAGACTTTGCCTGTAGTTCTTTAGCTCAGAGCATCCCTTCTCTCTGGTCCTGTGCAGAACACTCCCTATTCTCAGGTCCTGCATGAATGCCACTTCTGTAAGACTTGATTCCCCCTAGACCTCAAAAGCCTATGAGAAAGTTTTTCTCTGTTGACCTTCTTTAGTCCTCTGCATTAGGAAGAGTTTCTTTATATAAACTCTTCACTTACCCTCAGCTTTAAGAAAGAGTGATCACATTTTTTTTTTAAATCCTCAATGTTCCTCATAGACGTTGTCTTAAATATGTAAAATGAGGGCTGGTGTGATAGCTCAGTGGGTAGAGAGATTGGCTCCCCGAATTTGATCCCCAAGAACTCAATTCAAATTCTGGGCTTGGTGATAGTTTTGTAATCCTAGCACAGAGGAGTAAGCACAGGTGGATTGGTGGAACTCATTGGCCAGCTAGACTAGTCAGTGAGATGGAATGACACCCAAAGAGCGACACCTGAGGCCTCCAATACATGTATACATGTATATTGCATAGATACATATATGAACATACTACCTGTACACTTATGAACATACACCCATGCACATATAACACACACACACACACACACACACACACACACACACACACACAGAGAGAGAGAGAGAGAGAGAGAGAGAGAGAGAGAGAGAGAGAGAGAGAGAGAGAATAATAAGTAGGTTAGGCAGTGAGGGCCCATGCATTTAATCCCATCTACATGGGAGGTTGAAGTAGGAGAATGCAAGTTCAAAGTCACCACGGGCAACATAGCATGATGCTACCCCCTACCCAAATAAAATGACAATGAAATAATAAAAATACAAACTAATGCATGTATCTTGAGGTTTTGTACGGATTAAAGATGATAAAAATAAGAAGGCAATAGAAATGTGACATTTATTCAATAAATGATAGTTCTTGTTAGCGTTACCACTGCTATTCATGCTATTACTACCGCTCATCCTGCTCTTCTATATGGTGCTGGTTTTACATAGGATTCTGTCTTCTGACTAGAGAAACCCACAGGGAAATGTCTCAAGGGCTTTTTAACATGTTTAGCTCTATAACTATGATGAAAACCGCCGTTTGGTTAGGTCTTGTGAATAGCACGTCCCTACCCCCACCTCCTTTATGTGTTAGTTCGAGTACCTCTTGCAACCTTTTACAAATAAGTGGCTTGGTCCATTCTAACATGCACTTTCACCATTTGGTTTTTTTTTTTTTTTCTGAGTAACCCCTTGCGTCCCTATTCAACAGAGGCTAGTAATTACCATAGCAACCGCAGCATGTGATGCTTTGCGCATTCTCAGAAACAAAGCACTTGCTTTAAAAAAAAAAAATCACACACACATTAATTTGTTACATGAAATTCTATTTCATGGTATTTATGAAGGGACTCCCGCCTCCAACTAAACCCACTTCTTCACTGGACTCTGAGCTTGCTGCTCCTCGATGCCTTCCCCTCCCCCCATGGCTCTCTAATCCACACACACATTGATTCGTTTTTAAAATGAAATTTTTGTGCAATTGGGGGGAAAGGTGGGGAGGATTTTGTTTCAGTTGGAGGGGACAAAGGTCAGCGAGAGGGTGCACAGACCTATATAACAGTTGTTCCTGTCTGAGTGGTGACCAAGGGGATTCATTAAAATGAAGCCTATTGCTGTTACAATGAATGAGGCTCTCCATAAATTCTGCTGAGAGCCTGTCAGGGGCTAAGCCCATATGTAATACTTAAATGCAGCAGCACCTTTATCTGCTTGCTGGTGTCTGGACTGCACCCCATAGGTGCCTCCCACTTATGCATACTGACTCCAGACCAATTAAGAACCCAGAGCCTGGAATTCATGCAAGCTTTCCTGGACACTCTCTCTCTCTCTCTCTCTCTCTCTCTCTCTCTCTCTCTCTCTCTCTCTCTGTGTGTGTGTGTGTGTGTATGTGTGTTCAACAGGACATTAGGCTTTGGAATGTGACAAGATCATTAAGCCTTAGTCACTTGTACTGTGTCCCAACTGAGTTGGGGCAGAAGGGGAGAGAGAAGAGTTTGTTTAGTGTAATTTGAACTCACATAGGGCGGTGACCTCTCAACTTTGTCCACTTAAGAACCAGAAGAAGGTAATATGTATGTGCCAGGGAGTGTACAGAGCACAAACAGCTCTTGGTGTCCATAGTTATAACTGAAGGGCAACAGCAGGTGGAGTCACCCTTCCTGCCCCTAAGTCACCTAGCTAACCCAGGAAGCCTGGGGAGAAACCGCTTCAGTGAAAGTTTCTGTTGTTTTAAGCCTGGCCCATTGGAAGCCACTTTATGAGCTCTCGTATTGAAACTCTGATGTAGGGAGTGGGGAAAAAAAAAGCAAGCTTTGGTCTGAGACAAAAGTAATACAAAGTCTTTGCAGTTCTACAAAAACAACCTGGATCTTTCCCTCTGCTCTGCAGGAATTTGCTTAGCAGGCCACTGGGAATCCGGGTGTTGGGAGGGGTGTTCTCCCTTAGATATCCCCACATTAGCTTTTACTAAATATCCTGCATTTATCGCTCTTTAAATGAGAGAATTTTTCTGGATGTTTACTGCTATCCCCCAGCTTCGGCTACGGAGGTGCTACTATAGGCGCTTGTGAGGACTAATCCTGAAATATTCTTTATTGACACTGAAAACACAGCAACTGCAGATCTGCTTGGGCAACCTGTTTAACCCAAGTGCCTCTTTGTTCAGGTCTGGTCCACACAGTCGGCCCGCCCCCTGCAACTACCTGGAGGGAACAAGCCACTAGGGAGCGCTGTTGGCCCAGAGATGGCGCTCTGCGTTAACCTAGCTTTGGAAGCAAAAGCATTAGCTGAGAAGCAGGGAAGTCGGTGACGTGAGGAAATTATTATGCACACTTCATTTCCTTGTAATTTAACTCTCAGAGTAACAAAAGCATAATGTATAGCCTAGTTTTCTGGTCTGATTTACAACAATTTGAACTAAAAGATGATTTCTGCCTTGCCCCACCCCCTTCTAATCATTTCCGCTGATATCAGCAGCTGAGAATTTTGTATTTCATCATACACTGCACCTCTTGAAGGCACAGATCCCTGAAGGGGGAAAAAATGTAAAACCGGGCACCGCAAAACCAGCCAGCCGGGCACACATTTCACTCTGTTTCCTTACAGCTGGGCTCTTGGTCTTAGTAACTTTGTGTCTTTGCTAAGCCTATTACGCTGGTTTTCCCCACCCCTTTCAAGGCCCAGGAAGTCCAAACCTTGAAAAGCACATCTGTCCCCCAAACCTTTTGTGGTGTGCGTTTCAGAATCAGAGGCAAAAGAATTTCTCTTCTAGCAGTTGCCCCATCTAACCATCCTCCAAGGGAAGCCTTCTCCCGGCTTTAACCAGCCCTTCCCAGTAGATTCCAGCCTACTTTGTTTGCAGTGATTGCTGCGTGCATGCGTGCGTGAGTGCGTGCGTGCGTGTGTGTGCGTGTGCGTGCGTGCGTGCGTGTGTGTGCGTGTGCGTGCGTGTGTGTGCGCGCGCGTGTGTGTGTGTGTGTGTGTGTGTGTGTGTGTGTGTGTGTGTGTGTTGCCTTTTGCCACAGTGAAAGGGATCATTGCCTACTAGGACTAGAGCCCCTTGCTAAGAGTTTTAGATGCCATTTCCTTGAATGAGTTCAAAACCTTGGCTTTAGAAGCAATTGATTCATTTTACAGGTGAGAGCCTGGAAGCTAAGGAACCCACACAAGGTTACTCTGAAATTAGAGGCTGTCTTCAGAAGCAGAGATTTCTTTCTGTTTTATTCTTCTGATGCCCACCTTAACTGCCAGCAGAGGAGAGTGTTTCACCTGTCCAGAGGTTCAGCAGTGGTGACAGGCACATGTGTGACATGCATGTGACAGGTACTTGAGAAGCGGTCTTGGCAAACACTCATACCAAGTATGAAAGTTGGCATCATCCTCGTTTTAAAAATCAAGGGACTTTATGAATATTAGTTGCAAGCCATCTTGTACAGGGCTCTTCAGCCACGCACTTAGTAGGTGCCGGAGGAATATTACCGATTGTAGCCCTCATTCGTTTGGGTCTGTGCTGGTGTTCCCTTGTCATTTCCTTCCATGTGTGTTTTCATCCAGGAGAAGGGGCTACTGTTCTGAAGACTATGAAGCCAGAGCCCCTTTCAGCAGGAGTGAGGGATGGGAAACGTGGGAGGGATGTCTGTTGAAAATGAAATAGAATGACTGGACTGTGGTAACTCAGGTTTCTGAGCCTCAAGCTCCCCAAGTCGTCTCTAAGACCTTCGTAATCTTTTTTCTCCCTTTATGTTGTTTCATGTAGGTGTGTAGAGAAGGAAGAGCAGTCAGGAAAAAGAGAGCCGCTCAGGAATGGGGGAGGGGCGCTCAGTAGATCACAGAGTTCTTTGGACCTACCGTATACTTAATCATTTTGAGAGCAGAAAGTTGATGGAGACTGGAGCATTATGTGGGCTGATATAAAAGGAACGAGGAAGTCACCCGGAGAGGCACTCTAAATTCTTCCTATGTGTTGACTGGGGTTGGCAAGTGGGTCATCAAGGAGCATCTGTGCAGAGATGGCTTTCATAAATTATGAAGTACCTTCCAAGACTCTCAGGGCACCAAAGCCCTGCGAAATCAGTCAAGGAATTTAACAAGATGAAGCCATTGAGAAAAGTCGGTGAGCAAGTGGTCTCTGAGGACCCAGAGAAATTTTGCAAACCAGGATGCTAACATTCATCTCCGGTGGACTCTGAACCTTTGGAAGCCAGGGAAACTGGGGGACAGAGGAATGTTGATTCCTGACCCCTGAGACCACATTACTGAAACATATGGAACCGATAAGGAAATTAGCAATGGTCCCTAAAGGGTGGGTTAAAGAACTCAGAATTTCACCACCTCTGGGGATTAAAGTCACAATAAAGGAAATATCTTGCATATTTTGGTAATTTTACCTTCATTGAATTATTTGTATGATTTCCCAGCTTTATTGAGTAATAATTGGCAAATAACAGTTGTAAATATATAAGATATACTTTAGATGTAGATGTATAGACGTATGTATACATTGTAAGTTGATCACCACACACAAACTAGTTAACATATCCCTCACCTCATAGTGATTTTTCCCTTCCTGGTATTAATGTTCAAGATCTACTTCCTGTTAACTAAAATGTACAATACAATTTCAGAACTTACTTTTGCTGCCTAACTTTTGCCTTTGACCTGTGACACCATCTTTCTATCTCCCTCACCTCTAATCCTGACACCATCACTCTACCCTTTGCTTCTGAGAGGTTGTTCTTTTACATTCCAAATGTAAACAAGATCATGTAACATTGGTCTTTCTTTGCTTGGCTTATTTCCCTTAACATAGTGCTTTCTGGTTTCACCCATGTGGTGGAGAATGACAAAATTATTTCCCTTTTTCTGTCTCATGTGTGAGCTTGAGCTTGTGTGTGTGTGTGTGTGTGTGTGTGTGTGTGTGTGTGTGTGATGTCTGTGTGATGTGTGTTATATATGTGTGTGTGATGTGTATGAGTGAGTGTGTGTGATATCTGTGTAAGTGTGTGTATATGTATGATGTGTGTGTGTACGTGTGTGTATGTGTGATGTGTGTGTATGAGTGTGTGTGTGATGTGTGTGAGTGTTTGTGAGATGTGTGTGTATGAGTGTGTGTGTGAGTGTGTGATATCTGTGTGAGTGTGTGTGATGTGTGTGTATATATGTGATGTGTGTGAGTGTGTTTATGTGTGTTTATGTGTGATGTGTGTGAATGTGTGTGAGAGTGTGTGAGTGTGTGTGTGTGTGTGACATTTTATTTTTCCTTCATTTGTCAATATGTGCTCAGGTTGTTTCTATATCAGGCTAATTATGAACATTTTGGCTTTCAACACTTCATCATATCCATGACTGGCAAATATTTTCTACTGTTGCATAGGCTGCCTTTTCATTTTGAAATTAAAATTCACGCAAAAGTCCAGGGGTGTTTTTGAAACGTAACAATGAAATAACTGAGAAAGAAAGAGAATTTTTTTTTTTGTTAATAAACTGCACCTGAAATTCCTAGAGAAAATTTAAAGATGGAGGAAAAGTATTTGCTTGTTGAATACCAGCAGACACTGATGATCAGAGAAGCTGAGGGATACACAAATAAACGAAAACTGTCTCATGACTATGCATGGTACAATTAATATTGTTAAGATGCTCATGCCATCTAAGTAAATCTATAGATTCAACACTATCCTAATCACAGTTCTAATGAATTTTTTAAACATAAACAGAAAAAACAACCCAGCCAAAATTTGTATGGAGCCACAAAAGATGCCACATAATCAGAGGAATTTTAAGGAAAAGGAGTAAAGACACAAAACACTATCTGATTTGAAAACATATTGCAAAGCTGTAGTCAAAAGACCAATGTAGGTTTTCCTCTCTTGCACAATCTAGATGTTCAAAAAGTAAACAAGAAAGTAGAAGGAAATTTGAAGAGAGGAGGGGGTAGCAGAAGGGGGGAATAATAACAAGGGAGGGTGAGTATAGTTAAAGTGCATTACATACAGGAGTAGGGGAGCGCAAATATGATTAAATTATATTACACACATGTATGAAATGTTTTTTTTTAAAGAACAAAACCAGCATGGTGCCAGTATAAAAATCAGCACATAGACTGAGCGATGGGACAGAATGGTCACATGCTTATGATTCATTCTTCTTAAATTGGGCACCAAATACATATACAAGAGGAGACTGAGCCTTATCTCAGGTTGTATTAGAAATGGACTCAATGTGAATTGGAGACTGGAAGAAGTGAGCCTAGAACTCCCCAAACTAATGACATAAGAGGCTAGTTGACATGGGGTTGGACGATGAGTCTTTGGCCATGATGCCCAAGAGAATAATGCCCAATAGTAGAAGAGACAGATGGGAGCACATCACACACATCCCAGGAATTCAGGCTAAGATCACCACAAAGGTGGGTGACGGCAGCCTAACCAGAAGGTGTTTCTCCAAGGCACTGATCACAACACTGCCAGCTTTGATGTGTCTCTGGCTCTTCTTCACACTAACATTTTTATGTGTGAAGTTCTGGATAGAGAAAAAAACGTACTGAGTTTTGAAGACATAAAAATCAAACAGGGTTACTTCCTGACTCCACCTCTTAGCTACTCTGTGAACTTGGGCCTCCACTGAACTTGTTTGAATCAACTGTTTCACATATAAACCAGGACTAATGAATCATAACCTTGGAGTCATTGTGAGGATTGAGTCAAATAAAAAATGAGCCACATGGATCCAGACATAAGCTGGAGGATGAACAAGACTGACATGCATAGAACCCCTCAACATGACCTCCCCACCCGAGGGAGAACCTCGTCACATCCAAGACACCATTGGCTCTGGGATGTGACATAATGTGATGTATCCCCCAAAGTGGAAAGAGAAAAGAACCCACTTCCACATGAAATTTTATGTTCCGCCAGTTATAAAAAGCACTCCAATACCAAAGACACAAAGTGAGGGGAAAGGAATCTTAAGAAAAACTGATCAGAAGTGGATGTGGTGCGTCACCCTCTCTGCCGCATTTGGATGTTCAAGGGCTCTGAAGGGTAGTAGTTACAGAGGTCTCAGAACAACTCAGTCTGGTAGACTAAAGGAAGAGATGAGTTTGGAAAGCTAGGGGAAATCAAGTGTGAGCTTGGAATAGCATGGAGTGAGCGTGCTAGGGGCCCTTATAGTAAATCTGATTTAAAGGGAGAAGAATTTAGAATGTGTAGTGGACCTGAGAGAGGGAGAAAGAAGCCTGAGTCAGAACAGCAGCTCTGTGGATGCTCAGTGAATCCCTTTTGCTCCTATAGCATCCTAGGGTGAAGGGGGAACTGGTGCACAAGAGGGGTAGGACCAGCCACCCAGGCCTTTGCAGGCAGCCACCATCCACCCAGGTCCCTCTCGCTCTGTGCTAGCCTGGATTATGTGGACGTGAAGCTGGGTAGTTGATACTGCAGCTCCCATCCTTCTCAGGTCCCCAGCAGCAGACTGCGGAGGCAGCAGATTGACCAATGACCTGCAGGGCAGAGGGTAGAGGACAGGCTTCAGCATGAGAGGCAACCAGCCAGGGCACAGGCAGCTGCAAAGAAGCTGTGGCAGTTGATGGCCTGAGTGCAGAGGTGACACCCTCTAAGCCCCTGCCTCTACTGACAAGACACGCATGAGGAGGCACAGGAAGAGAGTTGGTAATTCTCTGGAAGTTGGTGAGGTTAAGGTATCATGGAACTCACAGCCCTCAGGTTAATGGGATCTTATTTGTATTCACAAGTTGCTGAGGCTCAGGAGCCTTCAAGTGACCTTTTAAACACCCACTGCAGGATACTAGCTTTGTTACTTCTTTTTCTTCTGCTCTGCTCTGTGAGGCTTCTATTTGGGGACCCCATACTGTAATCAGTGAAATACCAATATCAAGTCTACCTCTTAGCACATTTTGTTTACTGAACAAAGATAGAATTGTAAGGGTTAAAAACAACCTCGTGAGCTCAGTTCAGCAAAAAGCCCTCCTTCCCAATGCCTTTTTGTCTTCTGTGATAATTCACTGGGGATTTGAGTCCACAAAGTTCCAGACAACTCTTGTCCTGAACAATGACATCTGCTTTTCCATCTTGGGAAGGATGTTCCTAAATTTGTTTATCTTTCTTTTTTTGGATCTTCACCCGAAGGACACTTTCTCAGTGGAATATACCTGCTGCATTAATTAACCTTGCAGCCCCTGTCTGGTCCTTGGACTGTCCTCTGCTTTACTGACCCATTGCATCCATCACTGTGGACATCTCTTTGCCTCTTATGCAGGGGCAGGGATGTTTTCCCATCCTGTGTACTCCCAGAGGAATGCCTGGCATATAATAAGACCTGGAACACTGGCATAGAAGTTATTAAAATGTCATACCTTTCATTAATATTTCTGCCATTTAACATTGCTTAGATAAAAGGCATTATTATTATTTTGTTTTTATCTAAGAATTCTTTCTTGTGCCATCTAACTCTGGATACGAAGAAAGAGAGAAAGAGGGAGGGAGGGAGAGAGAGAGAGAGAGAGAGAGAGAGAGAGAGAGAGGAAAAATGCCTGTTGGAAAAGCAAACACACAAAGCCCACAAGGCATTAAGAACCAAAGAAAGATAATTCAATCCTTGAAAGCTAAGGCTCCATACCACGTGATAACAACAATGACAATAATAACAGTAATAGTGGTGGCTGTTAAAGGGTACCACCTGCAGGCGAGGCCTTCATCCCAGACATGTAATTAGTACCATAGGATTGTTTTTTTGGAGATTAGAATTCCTGTGACCTTATTGGGGTAGGGGGTGGGGAACCGCAGGGAAACTGAAGCGGGGATCCTTAATAACAGGAAGAAGAAAAGGATGAGGAGAAGGAGGAAGAAAGAAGGAACCAGGCCAACATCCTGATTGCCTCCCGATCGCCCCTTGTTGCGACTCAACCTCCGAGGATTCTTCTCCTGCAGAAAGAATATCAGCCACATCGCCCCAGGAAAATTGGTTGTCAACATAAAGGTTTAAAAAAAAAATGGAGAAAGACATTTCTTCCTAATATTAGAAAACTGTGAGCATCTCAGGGCAATTATAGTTAGCAGAGTTCATAATACTACAAAATAAAAGAGCTTTCAGAACCTTCTGTCTGGAGAAAGACCTGCATCAAAGTGTTTGAAAATTCAGCCTCATGCTGCTGGCGTGGGTGTGTGTGGCAAATTCAGGGCTGACTGGATTTGGGAACTCAGCCTGCACAGTTTGTGGTACACAGCAAGCTCACAGCCACTCAGCTTCCCTCCTTCTGGTATATCGTGCAAAGCCAAAAACATCCAGTTGGAGAAATACATCCAGACACAGCAACAAAACGCCACCCTGTCCGTGTTCAATCCAAATGAAGCTATAGTCTGGATTTGGAAACAGAACTTGCGAGTCCTGGATCCCAGAAAGGAGGCAAAACTCTCAACTCCTGTTTACTAAGATTTTGTCCCCTGGGGAGGCAGAGTGACATAGATTAGGGCCACCGCTCATTTCTGATGGAGAAAAGGTGCCAGGAGAAGAGTTACAGCAATTTGCTTCATACTGCACAGGTGGAAGGAGTCTTTGCTAATTACTCGCTGGCAGCAGCCTTGTTTTTAATACCATAGCAACGATCAACTCCTGGTTTATTCTGAGTTGATGAAATTATCCAGGTCACAAAGACTTTAAAAACAAAACAAAACTAAAAGACCTACTTTGTGGCTTCGGGGAGCTACCTCTCAATGATGCTATCCTTTGGAATGGATGGGTCTTCTGATAGGTCCTTGGACTTCCTCTCTGTGGTTCCAGACCACAATTGGCAGGTTTGGTCCTCTGCTGACTACACTTTAAGACCCCACACTAGACTATAGCTGTTTGCTGATGCCTCCAAAGCTGGAACCTGCCTCCCTGCACTGGCTAATATCGTGGAGATACCAGACACGTGTAGCCACAGAGCATGAGAAGCACAGAACATGAGAAGACAGAATACACCGAGACATACTGTATATGTAAAATCCACATATATGTATTAAACAGTATACATATGAAAGCATTATATACACTAAAATGGTGTATATATCTTATATATAATTTCATTGTATATATCTCATAAAATTTCATATTGGTTATATATTGAAAGGATAATATTCTGTTGTGTTTTGTCCATAAAATACACGTCAATTTCATTATTTCCTCCCCTTATGTTTTAATGTGGCAGATAGGAGACTTGAGTTGTTCTAGAAACAGGATTTGGCTCATAGGAACTTTCTAGATAGAATATTTCTGGTTTGGTTCTCCTTCATTTTACTAGTTCCTTAACAAGAAATGAAGTAGTTATGATTAAGCCTGTTTATATGACAGACACTGAACACAGGTGGCCTCCGCTTCAACCAAAGCCTTAGAGATACTGGCTGCACCCATAAAATGTTGGTTCATGCAGTGTGTTCCCAAACTGTCACCAACATTTTAAACAAAAATGCAGGTTTCAGGTTTTATTTTTGTTTTTGATTACTTTCAGCATCTGTTGATAAAGACAAAGCCCGGGACACTCACAGTCTCGGGGGATGAAATTCTTCTGGCTTCAGGTGAAGCATCAGCTCCCCCAGCAGCCTTTCAGTTCCACGTGCCAGCACGGGTAGAATGTTTAGATGCTGCCAGTTAAGATTCAGTGATGGGAAACCTCACAGCTTCATGTATCCTTCCATTCTGTTGTTATTATTTGTTTTTATCCAAGTATTTGTCAAGGTAGGAGGGTAAGACATATGTTATCAGGTAATTTGTTAGCTTGGCTTATAACTTTTAGGTATTTAGACACATGGTGTGAGGGTTTCTATCTTTGTTCTTTACAGACAAGGTAAGACTCACAGGGTGGCTTCGCGCTGAGTGCTTCAACCAAGTCCAAACAACAAACAAGCATCCCGACTGTCTGGTCTGGGACAAGAAGGCCGGCAGATTGTTTTCCAAAACTACACTTAACAACTGTTGATTTTTAAGCTTGGAAGGCAGAGGCAGAAGGATCCCTGTGAGTTCAGGACTAAACTGGTCTACAGAGAGAGTTCCAGGACAGCCAGCATTATACAGAGAAAGCTTGTCTCAAAAACCAAACCAAAACAGTAACAACAGACAAACTAACAAACCCAAAACAAAACAAAACAAAACAAAAAAGAATTGTTAATCTTTCTTCTGAGCAGCTGCATAGGAGAATTGTTAAGTTCCCGGCCAGCATAAACTATAGGAAGAGACTGCCTGGAAAACAAAGACCAAAAAGATAATTTCAATCTTCCTTATGCCCCTGGCTTTAGTCTCAGCCAGAAGATATTTGGGTGGTATTATCTTAGCTGGGATGTTATATGAACACAGATCAGATGTCGATGCACAGTGGTGACATCTAACCTGCACTGGGAAAGATCCTCTGTGTCAGATCTCTAGTGAGGCTCTCACTGTCAAGCCTATGGATTCCGCCTGCCACTGGATGAAGTGAGTTGTTTATTTGAGGATTAAATTGTTTCATATTCCACGTTCATAAACCCAGGTCCTGTTGCTTACATCATTCCCGTCTATAAGCCATTGGCCAGACCAAGTCATGGGTTCAACTAACCTCTTGAAGAAAGGAAAGAAAAGGGAATATTTGTGAGACCAAACTCCAAAGTATCCAATGTCCTATGAGTGTCTTGGTCTTTTGGTGACCAGTGCAAAAGATTTCACCTCACCTCTGTCTGGCCCCATCAAATGCACAGTGCAGAGGGAGAGTCATATGAAAGGGAGAAACCATGAGAAGAAGCCCCTGGGAGGAAGTGAAAGAGCCCTGAGAGCTGCGTAGTAATGTCACCTGGCTATTCCTGGAAAAGAATGACATTTTCTCTTCAGCCTGATAAATCCATCCATCCATCCATCCATTAATTAATCAATCAATCAATCAATCAATCAATTCATTCATTCATTCATTCATTCATTCATTCATTCGTTTGTTTCTTTGTTTGTTTGTTTATATCTAGCTCTAGAACTTTCCAATTGATTCTAGGACTGACCCAGTGAATTTCTTTCTCTGTACCCCTGCGGTAATAAGTGTCCTTTGTACTGAAAATTTGGTGTATGGGTGTGTTCTGTACCAACTCTGAAGCCCCTTACATGGACCCTTTTTAGGTTTTCAGGCTGATAGACAATATATTTGTGTAAGAGAAGTCATACAAATTTAAAAACATATCTTAATAACTCTTTGATAATGTCCTACAATTTATTTTGATCACATTACTCCAACTCTTCCCAGATCTGCTCTTATTTCCCTCCCCCCATATCTTCCCCTCTTTAAAAAAAAATCATATCGACTCCAATTTGGGCTGTCTGTATGCTTATCAGTCTGGGGCTACCTATTGGAGCATGGTCAACCTACCAGGAGCCACACCCTTAAAGAAAAGTGTCTCTCTCTCCTCAGAAGCTCCCAGGTATCTGCATCTTTCAGGAATGGAGACTCATGCAGCCACTTCCAACTAGAATCTTGACAGATTTGATCCTGTGCAGGCAATAACAGCTGCTATGAATCATGGGTATAGTAATCTTGAAGACACTATTTTGCCCTGGTCCTTTACAACCTCTGGCTTTTAAACACTCCTGCTCTTTCAAGATGGTCCTTAAGTCTTAGGGAGTGGTGAAATAGAGACTTGCAATTTGTAGTTGAATATTGCTGTCTCTTATTTTCTTCCGTGTTGCTGGTTGTGAGTTTCTGCATTAATTGCCATCTATTGCCCAAAGTAACTTCCCTGATGAGGTCTGACAGGTGCACTAAACTATGGATAGACTGATGAATTTAGAGGACATTTTAACTCTCTTTCCATTTCTCGAATAGTATTAGGTTCACACCTGGGGCTGTAAGCGCCATGGTTTCATGGGCAGAGTTGCTGTTCCAGGCATGTTTTTCCTCCTTTGGAGTGAGTGTGCCTTCAGTACAAGCAGAAAGTGACTGGCCACTCCTTAACACTGGTGCCACTCCTGTGGGTATACTTTGTCACATACATCATTTTTACATTTCACGAAGTTCATGTTGGATAAGGCTGTTGATGACTGCCCTTCCTCGACATCAGTGCTTTCTTGGTGAGTACCGACTTGATTTTTTCAGGTGCTATGACAAATGTGTCATGTCCCCAGCAACCGGGTCCGAACCATCAAGTTCTGCTGGGCAATCAAGAGCAGTAGCAATAGCCTATGCTGTTTTTGGAGTCTCTTGGACACTCTGACTGACAACGGAAATGGAGACAGATGGGATGATAGGGTAGAGGAGGGAACTGTGGGAAGGATGATGCTCTGAGAATGTTTGAGGAAGTCATACGAACACCCCTATTTGATGAGCTTCATATGTGTGTGTCTATCTATATATATATATCATAAAACGTTTAATTGGAATTACCATTACACATGAAGTTATCAGCTGCCAAATGTTTTAAGAATATTTTGACAGCCGTCTATGGATAAGTGCAGGGTGGGAATGAAGTCTAGTTAGAAATGATTTGAATCTATCTCAATAGGGGGATGGATATCTGTGCCGGGGCTATGTTGGGGAAGGCACAGCCCGTAGAAAAAACACATGGCATCCAGTGGACCCAGAAATGTTGTAGAAAATATATAAAGAGTTGGGGCTACATCTCCAACTGGAAAGGAACCGAAATTATAAGCTAGAATAGTTGCTTAATTTTTGATGTTTCTTTTTATTACACATCTAAATGCCATATGTTCCATCATTTGAAAGAATACAATATGCTAGTTGTACAAACATCACCACTCACGCAGGATCATTTTAAAAATCATCTTCCCTTGAAACCTCTTAGCCACTAGCCATCCCCACTTTTCTGTTTGCACCTGCAGACCCTTGCAGCTTCGAGCCTGCTTCCTGTGTGCATGGAGTTTTCTTATTCTGGATACTCCCATTAATGACAATAATGAGCTAGCGGTTTATCTGTGTTGTATCGCATATCAATACTTTATTGCCTTTGTGTGGATGAATAATATTTCGTTGTGCAGTTTTACTACATTTTATTTTCAATTCATCAGTTGACGGCATTGGAGTTGTTCCTGGTTTTTAGCTATTATGAGTAATAGTGCTATGAACATTTGTAGACGGGTTTTTGTGTGAGTGTGTGCTTCCAGTTCCCTTGGGTGTATATGTAGAAGGGAAATTGCTGGGCCATCTGGTAACTCTGTGTTTAACCATTTGAGGACAGATGTACTACTTTACCTTTCCACTAGCAGTGAAAGAAGCTTTCAGTCAGGACTCATTCTCACCACACTTTTAAAATGTAGTCACCTTAGCAGGTATAAAGGATACCTCATTGTATTTTTCAGTTGCCTTTCCTTAATGGCAATGACACTGATCACCTGTTAGTGGGGTTTGTCTGTCTTCTCATATACATATCTGTTCAGACTCAGGACACACAATAGGGAGTAGGTTTGGGGTTTTCTTTTGTTGTTCTTTTTTATTATCTATCTATCTATCTATCTATCTATCTATCTATCTATCTACCTCCTACCTACCTATCTATCTATCTACCTATCTATCATCTATCTATCTATCTATCTATCCATCCATCCATCTATCTATCATCTATCTACCTATCTATCTATCTATCTATCTATCTATCCATCCATCCATCATCTATCTATCTATCTATCTACCTACCTATCTATCTATCATCTATCTATCTATCTATCTATCTATCTATCTATCTATCTATCTATCTATCTATTTTTGTCTTAGGACTTACTCTAAAGCCATCTCCACAAGATGCCATATTGATAGCTGTTTGGAGTATAATTCACACCATGTAAATTAGAAGCCTCTGAGGTCTCCAAGGTTTTCAGGAAGCACGGTGATGTTGCTTTCATTCTCTTTGGACTGCAAGCGTGTGATCAGGAAATTTAAACGGCTCGTGGGAGCTATTACTCCATTCATCTCTTCTCTCCATTATTGTCCGAGATTCCCGAATGTAATTGATATTAACACTCTGGATTTAGTATTTTAGCCTCTTCTCATGTGCTATCAAAGATAAACCAAACAGAGTTTGTCCCGAAACTTAATTAATTTAACTTTATTTGAACCTCTTCCCAAATGGAACTTGGTATTTCCAACTTAGTAATATGTAAGTAAACTTTATACAAATTTTAAAACGTAGCTGTGAAATGAAGGGGCTTGGGTAAGCTGTGTCAAGTCCCCCTTTCTGCTGAAAATCTGACCTAGCCAGCTGGAGCTGAACGGAGATGTGAACCCAGGAATGTTAACTTAAGCTCCTTCCCTGCTCAAGATACCATTCTTCTCTGATGAAGTAACATTTGCAAAATGAGTCTTAAGGGGTTCCTGGAAGGCTGAAAACTCTGGAAACATCAGAAATAGGCCATGGAAGGAAAAGACTCAGAAGCAAGAGCATGCACTTAAGAGAGTGGTCACAGTAATTATTTTGTGGGTGAACTGTACTTATAGATAAAAGTCACGATCACAAAATACAAAACAGATGGTGCCCAGGCAATAGGGGGAAATTAGTCCTCGGAAACCAATGGGATTTGGACTGAGACATTCTGAGAACTCCAAAATGTTAATGGAAACTTCAACATTAGATTAAAAAGAAGTATGTGGAAAATATTATCCATTTTGTAATCTGTTTTCATCTAGTTATTAGAAAAGAATCGGGTAAGTCCTCAAAATAGATCCAGGAGGAAGTAGAACTAAGATAGTGTTGAGTTGGAGGCAAAATAAATTTCAGAACCATGGAAATATGTGTGAGCCTTAGAAGCACAGTTTACTCATTTTTTAACACATTACAGCTTGTCTGCTGGGGGTTGCTTAGAGAGTAACTGAACGAGAATGGGTAGCTTGGGTATGTTATATGCTTAGCACTTTCTTAGGATCCTTGGGTCATTTGAATCCTGAACTGGAGGAGCCTAAACTATTGTAGTTTGTGGGTTAATGTTTCAATATAAATCATGAGAACTACATGTCAGAGGAAGCCATACTACACCCATCAGTGCAGGCCAGAAAAATCAAGCCAGGATATGGCATTCTGGACATGGTTTTAAATGGTAAGTGGCATTCAGTCCAGAGAAGCAAAAGGAAGGTAGTTCCTGAGAAGGACTTGTGTGTGTGTGTGTGTGTGTGTGTTTGTGTGTGTGTGTGTGTGTGTGTGTGTGTGTGTGTGTGTGTGTGTGTGTGTGTGATTTCCTGTTGGGGAAGGGCAAGCATGTTTGAAGAACAAAACATGGTTGCCACGGTTAATCTTGGGTGTTGGACCTGGAATCAAGTAGCACACAAGCCATTGGGCACACTTAAGGGATTTTCTTAATCACTTAAGTGAAGCTGGAGGACTCACTACCAATGGTACCATTTCCTGGGCAGGGGATCCTGGGCTGTATAAGAATGGAGAAAGTGAGGTGTGTACCAGTATGCATGCATTAATGCGTCACTCTCTGCTCTTGACCTCAGGTATAATGTAATGACCATTTTTCAGCTGTTGCCATTTGGACTGCAACAGTGGAATATAACCCTCAACTGAGAGCCAAGCAAACCCCTCTTCCTAAGTGGCTTTTGTTAGAGTTTTTTTGTTTTTGTTTTTTTTTTTTAATTACAGCTACAGAAATAAAATGTAGAAAATTGTGTTGTTCTGCCGGAAAAGACTACAGAGCTTATTGCCTCAAAAGGGCCAGGATTATATTGGACTTGAATGTCAAATGTGAAAGCCATCTCCCCCCCCACCCCCCACCCTTAAAAAAAAATAAAAAAAGACAGGACTTTGTCTATAAATCAGGCTGGCTTCTCTCAGGTGGTCCCATCGCAGCCTCTGGAGTGTTGTAATTACAGATGTACACCATCTCACTCAGCTGCTCTTGCCATTAATGCCTGAAATAGAAATCACAAGGAACCGTTTCCTGAATGCTTTCTCTAAAAATACAAGCTGTAGGAGTGAATACGTTACCCAGGAAAAATCAAACTTACTAATATTTTAAAAATGTGATTTCAAACACTGCCTTTTGCCTAATCGTTTGGTATACAGATGCTACCACAATTTAGGTTGGCTCAGTTGAAGCAAAACTTAAAAACCCCCAACTCATTTTTGCCATCAGCTATGGCATATGGTGGTCATGTCAAAGGAAATGTCATGGGATTATGTCACAGTGGTCAAAGAAACTCTAAGGTCTCAGGTCTGAAAAGGGCCAGAGTCAATGGAACTTCATCTATAAGGCAAACAACAAAAACAAAAAACAAAAACAAAAAACCACTGTTTAAATTTCAATTCTTGTTTGTAAAAATCTAATCTTAGAATCTTTCAAACATTCAAATCAGGCCGGGATCCATTCTGTTTCCTTCGACAGCATTTGTTGGTAAAATATCATTAGATGTCAGGGAATCTAGGACCATGTAACTCATAGCATGGCTCATATGTCATCTTTATCAAAATGTTCCTGATCCCAGCTCAGAAATACCATATTAGGTTTTTGGGGATTAGGACCAAAGAATTTGAATTTTAATGAGGAATCTGAGTGATGTTAGATGCTACAGTTTGAGATTTGCTGCTCTGATGCAAAATAGAATTTATCCAGAGTGTTTTGTGTGTTTTTGAGTCCCAGGTAGATTAAGTGGCAAATGCAGGAAAAAAAAAAAAAAAAAGAATTACATGAGAATTAAATGATCACTTGCTCCTTATGTACATGGACGGAAGAACAGGGTATCCTGTATTGTTACTATTCATACATAGTATTAATGCATCCAATTGAAATTCTATTGGAAAAACATACAAATGTGGATCATGTTTTACTCACACAACTGCAAGCTGACAAGGAAATAGGTCTAAAGGGTGTGTGTGTGTGTATGTGTGTGTGTGTGTTATGGCACAGAACATAGTGAAGAAACTGAGTTGCCAATTCATGATTGTGTCTGTTGCCCTAAGACTGAGACTCAGACATTTTCATAGGTGAGAATTACTGAAGTCCCAAGACATATGTGTTGTTTCAGGAAGGAGATAAACAATCTAAATAATTTTATAGATCTAATGTAACTATCTAGATGTGAAAATTGGATAATAGCAGCACAAGCAATGAACTAAAGTGACCAGGACCATTCCATGTATGAAACAGAGACAAAGCAGCAAAATAATTAATTAAATTCCTGAAATACATTATAATCAGGAAGCATTTATTCTAGAAACCAAAGGAACGTTTACCATCAGGAGTCTACCTTATTCTGCCAGTATTAGCAGTACAGACCTTTAATCCCAGCATCTTGGAGAGAGAGGCAGGTGGATTTTTGTGAGGTTGAAACCAGGTTGGTCTACACAGTGAGTTCCAGGACACCCAGGGGTTTGTAGAAAGAGCATATCTTTAAAATAAATAAATAAATAAATAAAAATAAAATATAAAAGGTCACCTCATTGACGGACTGAGGGGAAAAAGCATTATCAGACTAGCATCGGAAACACCAACTGTGTAGAATTCAATAGAGTGATAAACGGCAGATCACAGCATCAGTTCAGGGCAGAGAAATAAATCTGTATTGTTCATAGTCATGTGTATTTGTAAAACTTATGGATATAAAGTGCAGGAGCCAAATTTACAACATACCTTTTTAGTGAACAAGAACTAAACAAAAGCCATGTGCCTAAAATTAATAAGTATGTTAGCAAAAATTGTATTTTTTCCTAAATAGCATCAGATATAAAATAAAAACATTTATCATCCATACTGGCTAATCTGTTGCTAGCTTTCTTTGTCAATTACATAAAACAATAAAAGTTTTAGAAAAAAGTGAGGTAAAATTCCAATATTTTACTGATAATACTATCAGTATTGTCTCTATTAGAAATTCAATCAACTTTGAGTTCAACCTAACTGAGTCAAATCATTAGAAATTTCCAGAGTTCAATAAAGCTGACAGATAAAATTACCAGGCAAAAATAATATTGTTTTCTTTATCAGCAACAACAAAGTAGAAAGTCCCACTAAAAATTAAGTGCTCGCAATACCATTCAAACTTTGAAACTAAGTTTTATCAGGATCAGTCATAAAGCAAGAAAATAAATTTTCAAAACAAGCATAAGATACTAATTCACATAAATATAAAGAAGATAATTAAGCTGGGTGATGCTGGTGCTGGTGCTGGTACTGGAGGTGCACACCTTTCATTCCAGCAGGGGGGACAGAGTCAAGATTCTGTGAGTCCAGGACCAGTCTGGCCTATAAAGTGAATTCCAGGACAGCCAAGGCTACACAGAGAAACCCTGTCTCCAAAACAAACAAACAAACAGAAAACCAATGCCCCCAGAAACAAAACCAAAAATAATGCCCAAAATAAATACATAAATAAAAGATGATTAAGTATTAGTTCATAATGATTAATTAGCGAAGTTTTAAAATGTAAAGAAGTAACACTTCCTGACAACCACAAAGAGAGGAGTTGAGTATGGGAAAACTAACAGGTGAGAAGATGCGTTGCTCGGGGCCTAAGAGCTGGTGCATGCACCCTGAACAGTAACCTGAAAGTGTCTGGTGCACTAAAATACATCTATCCTATAGTCCAATGATACAACTATACCCTTAATCTTTAAAAAGTAGGCTTAATTCATTCTATTTGTCTTTTCTAAAATTCCATCTGTAACCATCCGGAGCCCTGGTCCTTTGTAGATTCTAGTGTGGGCTTTTACAAGATCACTGGTGAATTCTTGAGAAGGCAACTTGGTCAATACCATCTCTTTAGAGAGGTCAGGTGTCAGGTAGTGGTTGGTCTTCGAGATGGCATCAAAAAGTAGGCTTGGAAAAGTTGTCCACAATGGCAATGCAGCTAGTCCCCTAGCAGAAGCATAGCAACTATCATCAACAGTACTGGCCAGTGGCAGCAGCTTCTCAGGCGCAGGCACTGAGACAGTGGTACTGTTTCTTGGCATGGGAGTGAGCTTCACCAGCACAATGTCCTGGAGCCTTCAAGGGAAGTGGTGGCAACTGCCCATCTGGTTCCTTAGTTGCTTCGCCACACAGGAACATTAGATGAACCAAGATGGTGTCTCCTCAGGTGGTTGCGATCTCCTGCTTTAGAGTACTAAAGCTAGAGCATTATAGATGCTCGTAGAAAAAAAAAATTGCTGCAATCCTGGTTCATGGGGCAGTATGAACCTGCTTCTACACTGCATGAGCTTAAACACAGCATCCTTAGGCATTACCCCTCCTCTCCCAGAAAAATCCACAATCATAGGTTCTCCATGGGAAGGAGAAAAAGAAAAATTGCCTCTAGGAAATTGATCTTCATGTTTTGACCTAGCATCCAATTTTGGCAACAGGAATCCATTCTGAGACTTGTCGCCATGAGCCCTAATGGCTTTATGACCACATCCAGACCATGATCTCCTTGAAAGCCACTGTCCAAGCTTCTGTGGAAACCTTAGTGCCTCCCAAACTTGAGTCCCTGTAGACTCCAGGGCCTCTGGTCCCTCTTGTTAAAAAAAAAAATCATTGGCTTCTGTCTGATGCTTTTAAGAGAATATTAAGAGAATCTCATCTCCTCCC
Source organism: Phyllotis vaccarum (assembly GCA_033318265.1). Lineage (NCBI taxonomy): Eukaryota > Metazoa > Chordata > Mammalia > Rodentia > Cricetidae > Phyllotis > Phyllotis vaccarum. The sequence goes on from JARWLC010000007.1 coordinate 12,465,219, forward strand.
AAAGACTCTCCACAAAGGTATACAAAAGAACTGTGCAGAATTGCTCATAGATACATTGTCTGCTGTGAGACAATGGTGATCACTTAGGGGTCCTAAGTAGTAGAGCACATAAATAAAATGCCAAAGCATGCTCTGGACACTTCAAAATGTAGAAATACACACACACACACACACACACACACACACACACACACACACAGACTCACACATCAATATGTACTGATATTCAAACACAGTCTTGAGTAAAAAAATGACTTGGAATGAAATTAAATTTTATTATATAAATAATGATGCATATATATAGAAGATAACATTGAAATTTTGCAAGAATAATTACATCCATGGGACATACATCATATGCATTTATAGGCTGGCAGAGTGAAGGGAAGAAAATGGCAGATGGGGAGAGGCAGTAAAATAGGGCCTTTGACCAACTATACTATTCCAAGAATAGAAGGGTGGAATAATTCTGGGGATTCCAAGCTTTAAAAACAAAACAAAACACAGTGAGAAACTTCTAGCAAAACTTTAAAACATTGGGATTAGCAGTTTTCATAAAGTGTACTCTTGCTATTTACAACCCCCATCTTTGTGTATGCATTTACAGAATTTCTCTCCTTTTGCGGATGTTTCCTAGCTCAGAAAGCATATTTATAGGCATTTGGAGGAATTGAAGGTTGAGAGGGTTTTGCTCTGCTATTGCTCAGAATGTAATATCCGACTAGGCTATCTGTGTGGCTATCAGCAACATTAGTCCTCCGGTGAATCAGAATTCTACAGGCTGTGGCTTAGCATTTAAATGTAATAGGATCATACTGAATAGTGCTGAGAAGATGCCGAAGCTATTTATTTTTTAGGATACAGCTCAGACTGCTATCATATCAACCAAGCATTTCTTTTCTTTTCTTTCTTTCTTTCTTTTTTTTTTTTTATTCCCAATGGCTAAACACAATGCCAGGCACACATTAAGACTTTTCTCCCCCAATACCTACTTGAGAGAATGAATAGAAATTATCAGCAAACAAAGCAACCAGCTCTCTTGCCTTAAATAAATTTGTAAATGAGTAATATCTTGACAAAAGTTCCACTAATAAAACGTTCAATAATTACAAAGTGAAAAACGTGAAAAGGCTGTCTAAAGAGGAAACTGTCTCTTAGGTAAAGAGAATGGATTTGGTAAGAGGCTCCTGCTCATCCCTTTATGGGTCCATCTGTCCCCTTGTCTAATGGCTGGAGATGTGCCAGATGATGGCGTAGGTTCAAAGAGTGGAACTGTCTGTCAGACTTACAGAGAGACCTAACACAAAAAAAGATGGCTGGAGACCATGGGAAGAATGAAGAAGCCAGTGAGGAAGAACATCTTTAAGGTTGTTAAGCAACAGGGAACCTTGTGCAAAGTTGGGGCAGGTACAGGCAGTCTACCTTCGCCTGGAGCCGATATAGGTGTTTCCCACACCAGAAAGGCAGATGGAAGCCTGGCCAAAGCAATGGGAGGATTTTGAGAAAATCTATGAGTTAAGTGGCTTCTGGTGTTAATTCCTTGTCTCCTTACAACCTTCTGAAGTGCCCGAGGCAGCAATTCCAGTCTGAATTTCAGACGGCCTAGCTTAAGTCACAGAGAACATGCGTGTCTTGTGAAGTTCAGGTCAATGGTAGAAGTAAAACATGAACCTATATTTTTTACTCTAAAGCTTCAGCTTTAGCCTGTGCTGAAGTAAGGCCAGCTTAAAGGGGAAAATATACTTTTTTAAATCACCACCAGAGGAAGACCTGACTTCAAATGAGCTGGCCTCAGGTTTCAGGAACCTGATAACATTCAGAAGTGAATGATGTCATAAAAGTATTTGTTTCTTATATGACATTGAGTCTATTCCATGTACCTAGAACTATCTATTGTTTATAATTACATTTTTTATATGTGCATATTATCAAAAACTTTTTTATGGTGCCAGTAATACACAAAAGTCTCTGAATTATCAGGGCAGGAGTGGGGAAAGAATTCAAACATTGTTCTCCCAAGAAGTTAGAGAAACAACTTAGGAAGACAGAATATATGATAGTGGACAACCCAAGAAATAGGTGTAGACAGGAAAAGGCCATGGGAACTCAGAGACCAGAGTGATAACTGGGTGTAAATGAACACCCTACTGTAAACAGTGAGTTTTAAGAAAGTATCTGAGAATGAGAAACATTTAGATGGTTCTGAAAATATGCTAAGAGTCCTGGATGTGGGTCTTGAAAACTGTCAAGAGCTTTGGAAGGTCAAAACTGTTCCTAACAAGATTGTTCTGCTTGCTATGTTGACCTCTTTCTGTTGTGCAAAAACATCTATATCAATCGGAAAAACATTACAATATTCTTTCTCTGCTTGATTACTTGATTACACATAGCACCAGAAACAAACAAAAATAGAATCCCTTGTCTTCTATTAAGTTAGGTAGCAAAGATATTTGTGGGGCTGTAAAATGGCTTGGTTAGTAAAGTGCTTGCCATGTGTGCATGAGAACCTGAGTTCATGCCCCAGCAACCATGTTCAAAGTTGGGCACAGAAGCATGTGACTGTAAGCCAAATGCTAGGGTCTTAGAGATAGAAGGATCCCTGGTACTTGCTGGCCAGCCAGTCTTGATAAATTTTTGTGCTTCATAAGGCCCTGACTTATTAAGAAGAAAGAAATAAGGTATAGAATGGGTGCAGAAGACATCCATTATTAACCTCTAAGCTCTGCACACACACACACACACACACACACACACACACACACACACACACACCTCAAGATGTATTAAATGAATGTAAATGTTTGAATCTTTATCTGTAAACCATAGACATTTTCATAAAAACATATGCTTATTTTAGTATATGGTGAAACTATTCTAACATATTAAAATGGTTATTTTTTTCTCTCTTTAAAATACAATACAATGTTAACATGAGTAAGACATCTTTAGGCTTCTTATCAACGTTAACCAAAAACTTCAAACACTAGTGTTTTGTGTGTGTGTGATGCTTTCTTTGTTTACAGTTTGTTTAAACAAGGAATCATTTACCTGTAGTCAAATACACCCATTCTGTGTAACAATGAGCCTTGAATTGGCACAATTATGTGCTTGTTACTACATTCTGGTTATATATATATAGTAGTTCTTCTTATCTCAGCCTTCAAGAAATTAATAACCCATTCCTATTTTTCTTTCCCAGTATAGCATGTAAAAGGAATAATATTGCATGTAACCTTTCAAGGCTGATTTCTTTCACTTGGCATAATGCATTTGGAATCCATTTATATTGTCCTGGGATTTGTAGGTTGCCCTTCTTACAGCCATACAGTTTTTCTTCTTTTGTTAAGTGGAAGTTTTCTTTGTTATGCTTTTCTAGACAAGGTCTCACTAGGTAGCCTAGGCTGACCATGAGATTGTGATCTTCCTATCCAAGCCTCCAGACTGCTAGATTAAGTCAGGCACCACATCTGGCTCATTGGATGGATTTACCACACTTCTTTGTCCATCCACAAGTTCAAAGACGATTGGGTGGGTTGTTTCCAGCTTTGGACAATAGTGACTGAACATTCACAGACAAGTTTTTGTGTGAACATAACTTTTATGGTGGTGTAGGTGGGTATAACTAGAAATTCAAACAGAAGATAGTTTAAATATTTGAGGATGAAAGGGAGGCGTTTTAGTGAGCGACAGTCTAGACAAGTTGTCTCTTTGCTTATTTGTCTGCAAAGGTCATAGATCAAAGGAGCTGAAATCCATCTATAGAAGATCTATTGGGCAATATCTTATGTCCTCTTCAGACCTTCTTTGTGTGGCCTCAAGCCCTCCCAAGATGCCCTGCCTCAGCCCTTATCTCCAGCTAATGGTAACACTAGGGGCTGAGTTGTTTGTGGATCTAAGGCTGACTAGCTATGAACCCACTCGCAATGGTGGCATTTAGAAAAGTCAGTAAGTTTAGAAGAATCCAAATGTTTGTTGTTTCTTATTTTTATTTTTTTAAATATAAAAAATTTATAGCTATCCATGGCAATTTAGGAAATTTATAGTTAACACTGTTTGTTACCAAGTAACCTAAAGCCTTTTTCATTTGATCTTTTGCTGACCTTATTTTTACATAATTGTGATCACATTCTTTATGCTATTTTACATCTCAGTTTTCACTAACATTCTATCATAACCATTTTCGTTTTTTACAAAACTTCTCATAAAACTATTTATTATAATAGAAAACATAGCCATTATGCTACATGATACTCTATTGCACAGCTCTAACATAATTTACTTAGGCATTTCTTGATTGCTGAAAAATTGTTTTGTTTCTGTTTTATTACCAATATAAGAATATTGTGGGTGAACATCTTTCTTCATAAAGCATTTTTATTGCATTTTTTTTTTGTTTTTCCATGTTCCCAATAACAAAATCACATTGGAAACCTAACAAAAAAATTACAAAATTGCAAAGAGTAACATCTTGAGTGACCCTAGGGGACAGTTTATTTAATTTTCTCTGTGTCTCCTCCCACTTAGATACCCACCATCTGCTGATTTCATGGGGGAAAAGGGATCACATGAAATGTAGCTTCAAGTCTGGAGTCTGAGGATTGAATTCACTGTGATAAATATCAGCTGCAGATTCTACCTTGCACGTTGCGTGTCTGGGGATAAATGGCATCAGCTGGGGCCTAAGGATGAGCCAGGCTTTTTAAAATTGTGAGGAGGTGGCTTCATTTCATCCACACCCTGAACCTTGATATTGTCAACCCCACTTTATAAAAAAGGGCAACGTGGCACAGGGACACGTTGGCCATGGCCTTCTAATTTCTGAGAGGCGGATCCAAGATTCATACCCAGTATGAGTAACTACACCTTTGTTCCCACGGGCCTTGAGGCATTTCCAGGGATCGTTCTTCTCTTGGACATTAGCTCTAAGAAGACATTAAGAGGAACCACTGAGGACCGAAGGTCTCACATATGAAGATGGACCAGCACTGATTCCGCTAAGGCAAATTAAATGGGTCCTTGGCACTAAAATATTTGGGGGCTTACAACTGTATGCAGTGTTTTTAAAAATACAGTTTTAAAAACACACGCATGTGTAGCCAAACAACAAATTCTGTAGTACAGACACAAAGGCAAGAGACTAAGACTGTCATTTCCAAGTGATATCTTATACAAAAGAATTTTATGATTCTGGAAAGTTTGCAATGGGCTGCATGTTTTTGCCCTCCTTTTGGAGATTCATTAGCAAACCAAGTAATTTAAAGCCCTGAGAAATCCCGCGGTGAAGCAACCTGTTTAGATATATCGGATCCAGAATTTTCCCTACTTATTTAGATCCAGAACATTTTTCTCACATGAGCCCTATTTACATCTCGCACACTTGGGAAAGTGTTGAACCAGACGTATGCTAACTGGGGCAGCAATTCTCAGGTTGCTCCTCAGAGCAGGAGCCAAGCACCGTTAGCCTAGGGGTTTCCAGAAGTGTGGAGGCGCAAGGCTCGGGCCGCTCTGTTCTCTCTCTCCTTCATCGTGTGTCACCCGTGGGATAAAACAATGCAATGAAACATGGCGATTCCCACCAAACAGGCAAATTCTCACATTCTGACTCATTTCCTTTACACTTTTGAAAACTCTGGAGGCCAAAGGGAGGTGTGCTTACAAAGCAGAGGAAGGCTCCTTCTTTACTTTTTGGGCCATGCCTGACTCAAGTGTGTCATGTTACAGGGAACACCTGCTGTCGCCCCCTCAGCCAACTCACCCAGCTGGTGCTCCCTCCCAGCACATGAGCTGTTTCAGGAAAGGGGAATGAAGTCTTTGACTCAGCCCCACCAAACTGTCTTCTCTCCCCCCTCCAGCCTCTTCTGGTTGTTATGAGGACAGAGGCGGTGATTGAATTAAGAAAGGTGCCCAAAGCAACAGAGAGACACTCAGGGAAAGGAACCAGAGCCTCACACAGGAGCTTCCCCTTTGCACTCCGCTCTGGCACAAAGATGCGAGGAGCTGTGCTTAAGTGGTACCTGGTGATTATAGCATTAGCAGGGCATTGCTCTTCAGTGCCTGTCACTCAGGGCCACTGCAAAGTCGTCTGAACCAGGGGAGCTGCAGAGAGGCTGGGGACCATCCACAGCCCTGTAATTATGAGACTAATTCCAAAAAGGTCAGGACTCCTTAATCAAACGCTAATCAAAGCTTTTTCTAAATGATGCTGCTTGTATTAAAAGTGGGAGGAGGGCAGTCGGGAGGCCAAAGGTTCCAGAGTGCGTTGTGAAAGTATGGGTAGAGCAAATAGCTTCGCTCAGAAAATGTAGTCGTTGGAGTGTTTATTTTTACTTTTGAAGTACAAGTCGACATCACTTTCTACGGTGTCTTTTACATTGTGGAAGCAGGTTGGGGAAAGGCAGCCAAGTCTGAAGATATTTAACTTCCCCCCTTCTTTTCCAGAAGTACCTGAATAACAATAATTAAATTTGTAGAACCTGTGTCTGCTGATGAAATGCCCTGGTCTGCGTGATTTCTGCCCGCTCTTGCATTAATTTTGTAAGATGGCTTCAATCCATTGCTGAGGTGTACAAGCTGAGATGGGGGACTTCAGCTGCTTTCATTTGGCTCCTTGGTAGCAGAGAGAAGACTCAATTTTGATTTAAAAAAAATGTAGTGCTCTTTGAACACATAATAGCTCCTATTACCGTAAATCTAGCTCTCCAGAGCCACCCTGACCTCTTTGCCAATAATCAGGACTTTGCTATTCTGCTTCCTGACAACTCACTCCGATTTTAAACTGTCATTATAAACTCTTTAGTTATAAATAAGGGGAACAAGAAAATAGCAACAAGAAAAAAAAATCCCCTGTATCTTTTCAAATTTCAGTGACTTTACTCATTGAAAACACATATGTATACACCCAGATATACACATACATGCTCACACATATATACACAGTCACACACACACACACACAATTCTTTCCATATAATCTTAGTGATCAATTAAGTCTTAGTACACGTTTTGTATGGATTTAAAACAACTTTGGAGTGTGTGTGTGTGTGTCTTTAAAGCCTTGCCCATCAGCTGAAATCAAGCTGATTATGAATTTCTAGAAGGTCTCATTGCACAACCGGTCAAGGTCATCCTTCTGGGTGAAGTAGATTTCTCCATGGTTCTGTATTGTGTGCACCAGGCTGCGTTCTCCAGGCAGAACACATTGACTATAGCCTCCTCTTCCAAAGCTCATTTTCTCCCCTTCCTAGGGTATGAGTTCCCCAAAGTGTGATTAATCCATCTATTGATTGCCTCCTGCCATAGTGAGGGTGAGATATGGCTAGCAATCGGTGCCAGGCTGCCTATGTGACTGGACTGCTAAGCCACGAGGTGAGAAGAGACAAGTGCTAGCCTGTGCCTTCCAACCCTGCACACAGAGAGGGGGCACAATAGCCTTGTTTCCCGCATGCTTTGCAAGATGATCCTGCTCATCAAAATGCAGCTGATTCTCTTTTAAATGAATTATAATGTATACTCCCCGCTATCTCAATTGGCTTCACAGAGGTCTAATAAAAGTTTATGGATAAAGGGAAAGAAGATGAAAAAGAGAGAGAGAGAAACAAGACAGGAATCTCCTGGAAATAGAGCCAAACAAGAATGTGCTGCTTTGATTAAAGCAGTCTGGGTAGATGTAATGGATGACCGCAAGCTTGCCAGCAAAAAGGATTAGAATACTAAGAAGGCATTTACCGAATATTCAGAGGTGGTGTGGCAGGGGTAAGGTGAAGATAAGCTGGGGGAGGAGGCAAAGACCCCAAAGAGAGAGAGAGAGCACTTCCTTCTGTAAATGAACAAGGTAAAATGAGAAGTTTTGACCAGGAAACAGAGGATTTAGCTAGCCAAGGATTGGTATGACCTTCTTTTCCCTTTCGATTCCAGCCCATGAGAAAGTCAAGCATGTATCCCTGGAAGAGCAAGCATCATACTTTCTTTCATTCTGCCCCCTTATGTTTGAAAGAACCTTATTTCCGGCCATGCTACTCGTCTTTGGTGTGTGTGTGTGGGGGGGGGCGCTCCTGTCACAAGGGAGCAGAAGGCACCTGAGATCACATAGCAACTTCTGTTTCCTGTAAAAGTGTCAGTGTATCCAGGAAGAAAACAAACAAACAAACAAACAAACAAATAAACAAACAAACAAACAAAAACAAACCATGAAAAGTTGGCCAGCGGTCTAATGCTCAGTGATTTTTCTACAGGGAGAAAGCGCCATTTTTAAGGCTGTTAAGGCTCTACACCTAGTAGCTCTCATGTATTGACCCAAGGGGAGGAGTAACAGGGAAGTAGGAAGACCAACCTGGAGAGAATGGCCTTAACCCAGGTGGTGGCAATGGGGATGATACTGGACAAAGGGAGAACAGGAAGTGACACACAGGAACATGCCACCACCCTTGGTAAATTATGTAGAGAAGAAATCTCTTGCTCAAAAGGGGTTGCACAAAGAGCCTAACATTTCATTCACCCAACAAAGCAACAGCAAAAATGTGAAATAAACATTTGCTCTTTCCAGCAGGTGATGGGAGGTCAGCAACTCTGAAAGACAAAGTGGAAAGCAATCCCAGAAGGCAGAGGGAAAGTGTAAAACCCAAGAGGAAAATAGAGCCATGAGCCACATGGAAAGAACCCACTACACCAGACTGACTCAAACGAAGCTACTTCAGTAGCACTGAACCATCAGCCAATGAAGGCAAAGCTGCAGGGGTGTGGCAATGAGTGAGCTGTTTTTCACGACGTGTGTGTTTTGCTATTTTGTTTGGCATCAGAATCAAATTGGGATGAAGAATGTGGTTTGGAAAAAGGCTAAGAATTAATACATGAAGTGCCCTAGAGAAATGCCAGTGTTTCCACATACAGAGCACAATCTTTGATTGAAATCTTATTTCATATTGTCTTTATTAATAAGTATAAAACATTTCCTTATTGATGAAAATTGCAGATGCTTTTAAATAGGGCTGTATTGTCAACACTCAGCTTATCATAGTGTCCCCAAAGAGGTTAGAAGTGAGGGGCAGGAAATGATAAAACAGGGCTAAATTTGGTTACATGAAAAGTACATCTGGGAAAAAAATAATTCAAAAAGCAGATATTCATTGGCCAAGAAAAAAGAAAAAAAATCTGAACCACACTGTTGCCAAAGGAGACCCAGGTGCGAAGCCGATGGTAAATTAGGTGCAAGTTTAAAATACAAGAGGGCTGGCCAAAGCCACTCAGTTCTGGCCTGCATCTGATGAGGAAACCCCATCCAACCTAGGAAAAGATCAGGCCTGCCTCATCTTTCCCCCATTTACAAAGAAAATCCAATCTGTTTGTTGTTTAGGCTTTAGTTAGTAGGGCTAAAACAAACAAAAAAAATCATTTACCAGAGTTATAAGCCTTGACTATTAATTCAAGTTTATGGCCAATACTTTTTAGAGAAAGAAATAAGCCACAGTGATTCGCATATAGAAACACCATTCATTTATAACTTAAGATGTGTCCCAGCTACTCTGTCATTATTCTTTCATGATGACACTCTTCCAGGTAAGTGACTAGTTAGTCACATGGCCAGTTTCTGTTTTACATGTTAAGCAGCTGGGGCAGGGTGACCAGGGACATTCAAGAAGCCAGGAATTGGACTCTTTGGTTCTTCGTTCATTACAAGGACATCTTCCTTCTAAATGATTTAGGGTTTTGAGAGACATTAAAGAGAATTGGAGAATTGTCAGCAATGTGACCTACCACAGGGTCAAGGAGGCACTAACAGATAACTCATGACTCAGGTGAAGTATGTAGCTGAAGAAACATGTTCAAAAATGTATTGATAACATAAATATCCTCCAGTGCTAAGATTTCTTAAGGTTCATATCCAATCCATCTAAAATTGTGCCAGAAAGGAGGCAGGAGATGGAAGCAAATGCTAGCACTACTTGGAGATTATTTTATCACTCTTGCAATTTGCTTTCAGGACTTATCAATCACACTCAGGGTGTAAATGCTTCTAGAACATGATTTTAGCCAAGTGTCATGGCTCAACTTTAAACAAATCTGATGGCTGTGTGTGTGTGTGTGTGTGTGTGTGTGTGTGTGTGTGTGTGTGTGTGTGTGCTTGGGCAGAGCTGAGGGCCATTGCTGATGTGAATGCTCAGAAGCTCTTCCCAAACTATGAGCCTGTGTTCCAGTGGGATCTTCCCTTGCTGGCAGTCTCATTTCAATCATATTGTCTGGGTGACAATTCATTATTGCAAATCAAGAAAGGGATAGTTTGTGATTTGGGTTTTAGTGAAGGCTGGTAAATTTTATAGTGTATATAATTTGGAACATGACTGCGTTTCAGCCCATATGTGGAAATCTGCCCGGGTGCTTATTATTATGCTTATCTGCAAATGACCAGATGGCCTTCCCCAAATATAGAGAACCATTTAGTGCCATTTTAAACCATTAAGGCTATTAACTCTGACTTGAGATAATCCTGTGCCCAAAGGGAACTAGTTTTTCTGTCCCTCAAAGTCATCAAATGTAATTAAATGCCATATTGAGGAGTAGGCATTAATGGATTAAGGAGCCAGCTTGTCAACCAGTTACGAGTCAACCAAGCAGATGGAGTTTACTGGCATAGAAGGAAAAGATGCATTCGGTATGGTACTATCTAAGCAGCTATAACAAAAGATACCAAGAATACGAAAAAAAAAATAAACAAAAATAAAAATAAACCCAGTTTATTTCCAGCCAGTTACAAATGACACCAAAGTAAACAACAATAAAAAATAGTGACAGCTAAGAGACCCAGTAGAGACATCACTGCTCCCAAAGATGAACTGGGGACCCCTATTTCTTCTGTCATTGCTGTTCTGAAACCTGTTACAGTATCCTTATGCACATCTACATTCCAGTTAGCTAAAAGGAAAAGTGGGAAAGCAGAACATAGCAAATGTATTTTAAGGAACGGATGATAAAATTGTGCACATCACTTCTATTTACAATTTTCTGCCAAGCTTAACCATGTTATTATCAATTGCATGGGAAGCTGGCAAATGGAGACTCCATGTGTGCTCTTCTGTACAGCAATAGCAGGCTGAATTCTACCTCCAGAAACGAGAATGAAGGAATGGATAAGTCTCTCCCTCTGTTTTCTGTTTCCACAATATATAAGAGCCAGAGATGATGACTGGACAGCAACCATTATAAAAAGAGAAGCGTGCTGAAGAAATCCACAGAAAGAAGGCAATGACCAATTCCAGGTAAGTGGAACCTTAGCATTTACTCTTTCCTGGAAATGGGAAGCTTCCTTATACATATAGAATTATTTAATTTCCATGTTATTGCTAATACTGGAATAAGTATAAATCCTTCAAGAAGATACTTAGACAGAATTAAGTCTGAAAGAAGTGGTTAGAGGAAATGTCTATGAGACAAATAGCAGATCATGTGGGAGACTGAGGGGATAGGTCCGAACAAGGAAGAATTACGGCAGGCCCATCAGGAGGTTTGCTCCAAAGCCAAGTTTGCAGATCACAGAAGACATCTATCTTCTGTCTCATATTAGAACCTAGTCACCCTCGTCTTCCAGGTCTCAGTCATCAGCTGAGTGACTTGTGGAGCCCATTGTCATGTGGTCTCAGTATGAGGACGGTGAACAAATTCAGAGACACCCGCTAGGGCCCAGGTTAATGACCTTCTCTGCAGCTGAAAATTTGACAGATACATTTTCTTGTCTGTAACAGAGCTGTCTTTTGTCCCTCCGTCCCTCCCTTCTTCTCCCCCATCTCCCTCCCTCTCCACCTCCCCATCTCCCTCCCTTCTTTCCTGTCTCATAAGAAAGTTAAGATGCATGTCCACATACTGCTGGAAGATGGCTGGGATGGCATTGAGTGTACAGCCTATCTTTAAAGTAATCAGTGCCTGCTAGTTCCCCCGCCCCCCCTAATCCTACATGGCGCATCATCTTGAAAGGTAGAGGAAAATTTCAAGATGAGAATCAGTACATATGATGTTTCCCTGAAGAGCCTTAAATCCTGGGCTGCTGACTAATGCAAGAGTTAGGACCCTGACGGTGATGAGACCCAAGAGAGGAGAAGAGCCAGTCTTTCAGAGAGGACACCTGGGACTCCTTCCTGGAGTAATTTTGAGAGACAAAACCACAGCCACACCGCCAGGCCCAAGCCTTGAATCATACTTTTACCCTAGAGTTTTCTTTCACCAAAACCTCCCTCTCCCAAAATGAGTTTCTGCCCTTTAGATGCTAAAGTCAGTGGAAGGTTCTGTCAGAAGTAAGGATGGGTTTCTTTCACTTGGGCACAATTTGGGCATAACTCACAGCTTCCATGCCTTGTGGGAGCTGGATAAAGTATCCTTAGGGGTCAGACACAAAACCTAGAGTGCTGGATTGGAGGAAAATGTTGCAGATGGATTCAGCTTCTCATTGATCCTACCACAGAGCACATCCATACACGGATGGTCTTGTGACCCGCCAATTCTAGATGTCTATAAAACCCCTTAGACTCACTCTGGGAACTGAGGAACACGCACATTTCCCCACAAACACCCAGGACCCAAATCTCCCATGTAAGTAGGCAGCTGCCTTTCTTAACCCCGTTCTAGACTATATTAGACCTTCTTCCTGATTTGAAGCCACTTGGCTTCCCAGACCTGATACTAAGCTTTTCAATCCTGATTGAATCTGTACTTGTTCAGCAAAGGACTGATCTCAACCTTCCTAATGCTGAGACACTTTAATACAGTTTCTCCGGTGACTCCAACCATAGAAACATTTTGTTGCTGCTCCATAACTGTAATTCTGCTACTGTTATGGACCATAATATAAATATCTGATATGCAGGATATCTGATAAGACTCCCAAAGGGGTTGTGACACTAGATTGAGAATGGCTAGTATCCTTATATTTACTCATTTACCCATGAGAATGTTTAGAATATATTTACTTAACATATCTGAATTGAACAATGGCCGGACGGTGGGGCTATGATGTTGAAAACAGTTTATACCGTGTGTGTGTGTGTGTGTGTGTGTGTGTGTGTGTGTGTGTGTGTGTGTGTGTTTTTAAATAGCTCACTCTCATGAGGAATCTTTCTTCATTAAAGTTTACACTTATTTACACAAGGCATATAGAGAAGAAGGAACATGTCACAGGCCTGAGCAAGTCATGATAGGTCCAATGAAGAAGAAATGTAACGTGGATATGTGAGAAGGAAGGTCACCTGGGGAGAGGGGATAGCATGTCTGAAAGACCAGAGGCCAGAGCTGTGTGCATTCAGAGAAGAGGAATCACTCGAGTTCAAGTTCAGAGAAAGGGGATGGGTTGGAGAAGCAGAGAGAAGGCTTGAAAGGATGCCATAAGGAATTTGTCCCGAAGGTGCTATGCCGATACTGAAAAGATTTAAGCCGTGGAAGGTTACAACAGGCCTGTGCTGATAGAAGAAAAATGTTTTCTGTTTCTGTCTTTTAAGGTTGGATCTTTTGCTACTTGATTCTTCTAGTCCTACTAACAGGTCAGGAATATGAATGGATCATATGCTGAAATAATTACTAGGAAACTCAGAAGTAGGAGCCAGATTGATCTTGAAGGAAGATTCTTTCTCTGCTCTGCAATACCTCACTCAACTTTTTAAAATTAATTAATTAATTAATTTTTAATTAATTTATTTTTTTTAAAGACAGATTGGTCTTAAACTCAGAAATCCTCCTGCCTCCAAGGTGCTGAGACTAAAGCCATACCCAATAATATCTCAACTTTGATGGCTGTTTTTTCAGGGTCCATGGCTCCTCTAAGCCCAGGAAACGTGAAATTCACTGCTGAATGCTACAAAGTAGTTCATTCATCCAGTTTCATGAGCACTTTGCCCAGAATGCACGTCACAATCCCAAGAACACTATACCTTATACAGATTTTCACTGTTTTCAAAGTATCTAATACAATACAGCTTATGGAAATATAATGATGTCATTAGAAATTAATACTATGCATTTCCATTTGGTAGATACAGACTTAGAAAAGTGGGTTAGATGACATACTCCAGATCACAGACTGGTAAATGGATAAGCAGCGAATCTAGACTAAGCTATTTCTGTCCTATCACTTTTGAATCTGCCTATGAAATGAATTGTTAATATTGTGTATATTCTGCTTTATGCTGCTCTGGGCTTAAAGTTTTCTAGACAAATATTTTAAAATCTAGTTTTCTCTTCCCTCTCCTGCCCCTATGCAGCCTTGTATGGCCAGGAACTCTCAATATGGAGGAATATGCATACATACATGCATACATACATGCATACATACATGCATACATACATGCATACATACATGCATACATACATGCATACATACATGCATACATACATGCATACATACATACATACATACATACATACATACATACATACATACATATATATATAGTTTAAATGGAATTTTCTCATCTGGGCTCATAATGCTCCTTCCAAGAGCCAAAGACCATCTAACAAAACTACCAACACCAGGTGAGGAAAGCTCTCTCCTCTTGAGTTCTTGGCCAGGATCATCCAAGAGACTCCAAAAACGTAATAGGTTATGGCTGTTACCCTTGGTTGCCTACAAGAAGTGAATACAAGCCCTTATTGCTGAAGACACCATGAACTTCAGGCACAGAGCACAGGGGTCCCCGAAGTGGAACTGACCTAAAAGCTTTCTTCCTGACTAGTAGCTTTCTTGGTACCAGAAGGGGCCACACAAGCTTTCAAAGGAAGGAAGGAAGCAACCAACAGTCCTACCCAGCTCTGACACCTACGAACCCCAACAGCAGCTGACAAGGCACAAAACCCCCAGTGTGCAGTAACCAACAGCTCTCTAATTAGACTCAAGTCTGGATCAGCATGAAGGAAGTCACGCCTGGCATTAGAAACTGACCCAACTACCCAGAGGTAATGAAGGTATGGATATAAGAGGAAAACTTACACTTTATTAAGCCATCACAAACCCTAACCACATTCTAAATATTTGTCCTTATACCCACAGATCAGCATAGTTCTCATTCCTCAAGGAAACTTCTCTTTGTAATAGACATCGAGCATTACAGAAAACCACAATCAGTGTGCAGAGTTGTAGAACCCTGTCCTAACCAATACATCTACAAAACAGCTTCCGAACCTCAGACTCAGGGGACACTGCAGAAGAGGAGGCGGAGGGATTGTAAGATAAAGGGCATCAGAAAGTCTGCTATTAGCTTCTTTCTCCTAGGAGTATCAGAAGTATGCCTGCCTAAGCATGAGCTGAAAAAGACAATAGACACGCTAAAATAGACGGGCCTGGGAGGCCTCACCCTACATGCAGAACTACAGGCAACTAAGAAATGCTGAGAGCTGGAGAAATAGTCTTCTCCAAGGATGAGCCCAGCAATTGGTTATCCAATACCAAGAGGTCAGTTCTGAAAATGTGCATGTGAGTAACGTGATACTAGCTGAACATGGTATATTTTATATTTAGGAATATATGGATTTACAAATACACATATGCATGTAAAAACTGTGCATGTAAAAAGAGGTCATGAGTTTGAAAAAGTGCAAAGAGGAATATATGGGAGGGTTTGAAGAGAGTAGAGGAAGTATGGAAAATGATGTAATTATAATCCCAAAATGAAATAATTAAAAATAAAATAAAAAATAAACTATGTAATAAAAATACTTTAAGAAAACAAAAATAAGTTCAGACAAATATATATATGTATAGTTTTATATATATATATATTGATAGATTAGGAAAATGAAGCAAAAATTGAAGTTTTATCCAGCCAGCCACAGATTTCTCGAATAACAACTAAAATCAGTCTGAAAACTGAGTTCTCATCTTCCAGACAAGCAGAATGGAAGAGGGAAAGACATTTCATGGTGTTTATAAAGAACAGACATGCTCTATTTCAGAGAAGGCAACCTCTTCCTTGCCACTTAGATTTGAATACGTTTGCTCCTGTAAGCCTAATACTCTGAGGCTATTTGTTGATGTGGTGTGGAAATTCTTCACCATTCCTCCCATGAGGACGGAAATGGGGATACACGCACATGTTCTCCATAAAGACGGAGAGCAAAAATTAACCTTTGCTGGTCTCTCGTCAACCTGTACCTATTTTCAAAAATAGGCGTGTTGTTGTGTGTTTATTTTCAAAAGTAAACCTCCTTAGAGATTGTTTTTGGCAAAAGAAAACACAGTTGCTCCCTCCCTTGGGAAAAAAAATCTACGAAAAATGCTCTTCATTTTTTCAATGCTAGCTTTGACTGGGTCACTCCTTAGGTGAGTTTTGAAAGCAAAACCCTTTGCTGTTCCATTACCTACTGTACCCCAGAAATTTAAGGTTACACGTTTTATTAAGGCAATCTTCTGATGCAAATTCTCCCATAAGGTTTGGAGACAACTTTTTATTTTGTAACAGGTGTTTACTGCCATAGTAGTGAACACACTGAATTTCACTGTTACCTTCATCTAACTGGACAAAGTCATTCACTGTCAGTAAAAGGACGGACGGACCCTAGCAGCCAGTAATAACTGCAGTAAAAACACTCACACTTAACATTCTTACTGTTTGCTCTCAGAACAGACTACTCATGCCTTCCCTCCCTGACTCTCTTGGCTCAGAGGGTCCAGTGTCCCTCAAAGCTCTGTCTTAGCAGCTTCCTCATTTGCTGACAATGTTTTCAGTGGAAAAATCTTCTCCAGGTCCTTCTGGATGGCTGTGACAATGGTGCTTGATGATTTAATTATGCAGCCACCAGGCTGCCTAGGTGGCAGCTGGCTTGGACCAGGATGCAATCTGTGACTATGGAACAGAGCCAAGTTAACTGGGATTGAACCATGACCTTGGCTTCCTGGGTGGGATGAACTCTGAGTTGTTTGCACTAACTGGCCACATTCATGACAAGGCTATTGTGAGCCCTAAATAATAGTGGGGGCTTGTATTTCTAGAGCACTGGCTGTGCTGGGCTTCTGTTGGGCGTCTTTATAGGGAGTACCTCCTATGAGCCAACTTATAACTTAGTCTCAGCTCCCAGTGAAGAATGCATGTCCACTCTTACATGGAGGGAGATTGCAGATAAATCAGTCAATACAAAAAGCCGTGTTACTCTTTACCTGGCTTGAATCTCCTGATTTTACCTCAAGAATCTAATTTGCAAATTATTGAGCTTGGTATTAGTGGCATCATTTCTTTCTTGCTAATATTTCTTTTCAGCAGTGGTGTTTGAACCCAGGGCTACTCTAGGTGTGAGACTCATCACTGCAATATACTCCTAGTGACTTTTATAATGTCAGAAAATACCACGTGTGTGTGTGTGTGTGTGTGTGTGTGTGTGTGTGTGTGTAGATTGTAGTTGTATGTTTTGGTCCTGCCAGAAACTCTCAAATACTCAGCCCTCACTTCCCAAATAATTGAGACAGTCGTTCAGGCTTATTAATATCTAGCTCTTACACTTAAATTAGCCCGTAATTCTTATCTATGTTTAGCTATGTGGCTTGGTACTTTTTCTCTTTACAGCATTCTTATCTTGCTTCCTCTTCCTCTGATGGGTTCCTGCTGTTCTGTCTTTTCTCTTCCAAGAATTCTCCTAGTCTGGTAGCACTGCATTTAGTTCCTTCTACTGGCCAATAATCATTTTATTAAACTAGTACAAGTAATACATCTTTATAGTGCACAAGAGAATTACCACACACATATGTGCTTTTGCATATAGAGGTCAAAGAATAGTCTCAAGCATTTTACCCTGGGTGCTGCCCTCCTTATTTTTCTAAGCAGGGTCTCTCACTTGCCTGAAGATCACCAGGTAAGCTTGGCTTTCTGGCCAGAAAGCACCAGAGATCTGAGCCAAGGCTGGCATTAGAATAGAGCGATATCACACCTGGCTCTGTAGGTAAATTCTAAGGATCAAACCTTGTGCTTTCAAGACTAGCATCTTGCATGCTGGGCATCTCTACAGCCCTGAGAATCCCATTTTGGTGGTGAATAGTGTCTTGCCCAGAAAGGAGAAAGTTATGATTTGTGCTTTCTGTTGCCATAATAAAGACCATGACATTAAAAGCAACTTGAAGAAGTAGTTTATTTCACTTTATAACTTCAGAATGTATACACACACACACACACACACACACACACACACAGAGAGAGAGAGAGAGAGAGAGAGAGAGAAAGAGAGAGAGAGAGAGAGACACACAGACACAGACACAGACACACACAGAGACACACACACAAACATATCCATACACACAGCCACACCCACAGCCACACCCACACACACACACACACACACACACATCCCACATAGACACACACAGAGCCACACACACACAGACAGACGCATAGACACACACACACATTCCAAATAAGGCCACATTCTTCTAGGTAGACATATCTTGAGGGATCTCAAGCACATATATAATGTTCTGTGCATAAACGTGCATAATTTGATTTGCAGTGTTCTATAGGAGAGAACCACTTCCTTTTACATCTTATTCCACCCTTGACTATGGAACAAGCCTTGGTGTCCCCATAAGGGAATAATTCATAACAATACCTTAGGTTGGTGCCACAGTTTCGTAAGATTGTTTTAAAGATATAACATGATTAGACTAACATACTCCCTGACTCACTAAAGTTCTCAATAAAAGTAGCTACAGTATATTTAAAAAGAATCTGAAAGAATCAGCCAATATTTGAATAGTTGCCATTCTTTAGAGGGGCAGTTTTCATGGGTTGCTTTAAATTCTTTTAAAGTTATTTCCACATTTTATAAAATCTATGACCATATATATGTATATCCTTTTAAATTTAGGAAAAAACCAATAAAACCATTCCTGTCTGGGAAGAAAAAATTCTGTGTAAATTCTGCATGCCCTTTTAACTATGCATATTCATATGAAACCCCACACATTAGAGATTAAATTAGCTATGCAATTATTTTTTTAAAAAAAAAAATCTACTGCCTTTGGGAGCCCCTTTTCAACTCTCTTATCTTCAATTTTTTCATATGAAAAAAATTGTGTTGGTATCACTGCTACGTTCTGTGCCAAAGTCATGATGTGCTGAGGACTACTTAAGAATCACAGTCCTTATTGCAGGTCCACACTGTAGAAGGCAATGCATGGAAATATCAGAAGATGGGCTCTGACTGTGGGAAGATCACTGTTACTGAGGGAGTCCATGAAAAACAAGGAACCTCTGTCAGAAGTAAGGCTTGAAGGAGGAAGAAGGGGGGAGGGCAATGTGCAAGCCAAGAGGTCAGGTCGGACAAGAACTTGTCCAGTCTATTACTGTCATCTCTGAGTGCATATGTTTAGTGTTTGCGATCGCTCTGAGAAAGGATCCACCTTGTCTGAAAAGTGTTGTTTAACAATTTTTATGTGGAAAGTGGTGTGTTGTAAATGACTACTGAAATATCAGTAAGAAAAACTGAAAATTCAAAACAAAAATCTCACCGGTCAGAGTTAACTGTAGATTGATATGTGTACATACACACACAAAGATAATTGCATGTGAATGTGCTTAAACCTATACAAACATGTATGTCTATGCCGGAGCGCATAGCACAGGTGTGCAAAATGGAACAATGTGTCTAACCTTGGAGACCAAATTAAAATAGAGATGACCTCTCTGGGCCTATTCAGCTCCTGGGGTTGCATTGCTTTGGCAAGTAGAGAGTCCTTTTATGCAACAAGGAAAAGAGTACCAGTTCCTTTGACCTGGAACACTCTTTTGCCAGCACCCTGATAACCCCTGCCAGAACACTACGGGGATAACTGCGTGCCATGTCCCTAGAATGAAGATGTCTGTCCCTTGTAATTACAGTATTTTATTGTTTAATATTTGATACATTTGAAACAATGTGAATACTATGTGAACAAAGAAAACTTGATAAACCTATGTAACCAATCCCAGAGTAGAAATTTTGCCAACACAATGGGCCTCCATTGTCTCAGAGTAGTCTCTCTTTCAGAAGGGGAAATGCTGCTTTAAACTCTGCTTTCTATCATTCTGAGATAAATATTAAGCCCTTGTGACTTGTTTTAAAACTCACATTACTTTGCTGCCTAGTTTTTAACTAAGCAAACATCTTTTATGCCATAAAATTTTATTCTACAATGTTGAACAAACTACAAAGTATTCCATTCTTTATTTGAACTGTAATTTACCAAAGTCTGTTATTACGTTAAATTAGTTAAATACTAATTATGCTAAATTAACATAATCTAACAAATTAAAGGGGCAGACTCTTATTTCCAATGTTGCAACAAACTCTTCATGCTTGTCTTTAAGTTTCTTTTAAATGAAGTCATGGACAACATCTTGATTATTTTCTTAAGAGAAATCCCCAGGCATCGAATTAGTGTGTCAATGGAGGGCTGATTATAAGGCTGTGGTGTCTATGAATGGGCTGATATATTGTTAAGATGAGGAAGAAGCTGCCGAATGGACCAGTGATCACTGAGCCAAAGAAGTTCATTCATGGTCAAGAGAAAATGAAATACTCTCCCGACCTGCTTTTGTAAGAGAAGGGGGATGTGCAGCATATCTCATAGGGGTGCACTCTCTGTTCAAACTCGGGGCGCTCAAGATGTTCATGATAACAACGTGAAATTGGTGAGTGAGTGTGAAGCGCCACAAAACCATGGAAACGTCACATTTGTGTCTGTGTGAACCATTGTCAAGGCATTGTTCTGTACTGTAATTTAAATGAAGACCATCCCCCTAAAAAAGACTCTAAGGAGAAAGGGGTTAGAATACACAAATTAGATACCATCTCCCCACTTTCTCTGAGTGCAGAGGCCACTTCAGCCTCATGACCAAAAAAGATTCACAACTCCCTTCAAGACCAGAGAGGATCAGAGTGAGAATAAAAGCCTCATTGGGTCCTCCCTCGGTAGAAGACTGTTTACTGAGCCATTGCCCAGTCTGGCCTTGACAGGTATTTAACCAATAAAAGTGTTGTTTATATGTTAGTGTACTTGCTCCTTTAATAGACAGTTTAAAAACATTTTTCAAGAAGCCTTTCTATTTTCAACTGATTGAATTATTTGAATGCTGTGCCTAAAATCTTTATGATAGAAATGAGTATGCCTTCCTTTCCATCATTTCTGGGGCAAAAAATTAAATTTGTGTCTTAAGCAGATGGTCAATAATGTATTTCAAAAGGTCATAGTGTCTGGACTTAAACAAAATTACGTTTTTATATAAGGAAGTATATTCTCTTTTCTAAAATCATGCCAGTGGGTTCTTCCTGTTTCTGTTTGCACTATTGGCCTGCTTTGCCATATGATGAAACTGCTCAGAGCCACCACACAGAAAGAGCACTTATCATTCTCGGGCTGTAAGGAAAACTTCATCGTTTTAACAACCCATCCAGGAAGCTTCTGATGTTTATCAGAGGACTGGGATAAAGTTGAGTGAGGTCACCTAATAAGTGGAAGTCCCAACCAGAATCAATGGTTCAGGGGCAGTTTACCTACCGTCTATCTCTAACCAGCACCCAAGGTCAAATTAACGGGTACAGTGGTGGGAACATCAGCCAGCCATGTTACATACGGCTGCAAATTTAGGTTCCTTCTTTAGATATTTTTGAGGGGCATTTTCCAGTGATTTCTCTAAATTTTGTTGGTTTTTTGGCCTTAGTTCTAACCCTATGATATCAACATTATAGATTTCTATTTTAGATAAAATAGCAACCATCTTTAAAATCCTTAAAAGGTGATGTAACCACTAATGTTCATATACAATCATGACCCAAGTTAGCAAGAACTAAACACATCTATTCCTGAGCTCTGGACTGGAACTTTATAAAAGTTACAGGACCTACTACAAAGCAAGTTTATGAACCATCTAAGTTACATCGTGGTAGCTTTGTCTTGTGTATATTTTACTGATTTTGAATTTATAAAGAGTGCTTGGACATCTCCTCTCCTATGTATTAGGCACTATGCCAACTGTCAAAGAGACAAGGGTAGAGAAGATACCATCATCATCTCTTACTGTAAGACATGAGAAGGTCATTTATACGCCTGGGGTGGAGAGAGAGAGATGGAGAGACAGAGAAAGGCTACAACATATTGAGGATTCTGAAGTCTGTCTACCTATTAAATCATCCAGAGAACTCTAAAACAGTACCGTGAGTGGATTCTTCCTCTATTATAAAAGGTTTTATACAATTTATATATAAATTATATATATAATATAAATTTTATAAATTTATTGACCTACCAGCTCCCAACCCCCACCCCCAATCCACTCCTCAGAGAGGGTAAAGACTCCCAGGGTGAGTCAATACAGTAGGGTGAGTCAATACAGTCTGAGGTATCCAGTTGAGGCAGGCCCAAGTCCCTCCCCCAAGTATCAAGGCTGAGCAAGGTGTCCCTCTACAGTGAATGGAGTCCAAAAAGCCAGTTCATGTGCTAGGAATAAATTTCCAGCCAAGTCTTATTCAAGAAGATAAAGACAAACAAGGCATATATTTTCTGTTATATATTTCCTTAAGGTTGCCAGCAGGGCTACCGAGTAATCTATTCAAACAACAAGTAAGCTGGGGGGGGGGGGGCTGCAGTCATTCAAAGGCACCAGAGAATGAGACCGGGGAGAGACAGAGAGATCCTGGCTGATTGTTCTCCTGGCTGACAGTATGGAGTAGACAAGCAGTGGAGGATTTTCCAAAGGCGTGGTTCAAGGGGGTTTGGATATGTGTAACCTGAGGTCATTCTTAAGTTGTTAGGGAGTTAGAAATGTTCATGACATGTTCAAAATACTCCTTACGATTACTGCCTGGGGGGTCAGCCCACAGCCTCCAGAAGGTACAACTGCCTATTCAGAAGCAGGATTCTTAGTTGGAAAAACTGTTAGAAACATTCTAGGATAAAGTTCTTTCTTTTGATTTCATTGAGTCTTTAATAATTAATAAACATTGGATAAATTTATCACGTATAACACAGTTTTGATATATGCATGCACTGTAGGAAGGATAAATTGAGCTTCTAAGGGCTTACATTTCCTCATGGAATGTAGTACTTCATAGTCAGCTGTAGTCAGCGTCTTGTGTAACTCATGTTGAAGTAAAGTTTTGTATCCCCTGACCAGCTCCTCCACTCCTTCCCCAGCCCCGGTAACGGCCCGTCTCTCTCTGCAAGTCAAATTTTACAATCTGGATGGAAGTGAGATCATGTATTTGTCTTTTTGATACTATGGAATTTTTTTTACTTCATATGATTTTACTTTGATAAACATGACATATCATATAATAAACATGAATTAACTAAAGTAATCACAGATATGATTATAAGGTCTTTGCTAATTTAGATTAATGACCTTGCAAGTGTCCACTTAACTGCACTTGGATACTGTCTCAGCTATTTGGAGCATTCTGTAGAGTAACCTGAATAATATTCAAGTGAATTAGTGCAGGCATGAGCTCTCTTAGCTTCAAGAATTGTAGAAATTATCTTGATTAATAAGGATGTACATGACAGATTTATTGTGACTTACTAACAAATATAAATTTTAATATCTACTTTCAAAGAACTGTTTGTATGAAAAATCATTGTTCATAGTAAAAAATAATTTTTGACATTAAATTAAATTAGTGGAAGTTTGGGAGAAATATGGATTCAATCAGCAAATTTTGCCTCAAAAAAATTAAGTTCTAAAAGCAGATGAGGTGTTTTAATTATTTCATTTCACATGTGGAAAGAATAAGTCTGAAGGAAATAACTTAGGATTCCTTCCAAGTTTGAATTACAAATTATCCCAGGACCCTGGAGAGAGACAACAGAAAACTAGATTTGAAGTGGTTCTTCTTCGGGTCAGCCTTTCCATCAATACTGAAAGCTACCTTGAGGACCTAATTTTTTCCTTGTGCTATTTCCCAGGGAAGAGAGAAGTTTAATCTTCTTCCTCCTAGGCCTATGGTTTGGGTTGGATGGCTGGTGTCCCCAGCCTGGAGCTTGTGTGAGCCACTCTGTGTAGCCTCCTCTGTAGGCGGAGCTTACCCACAAGGACACAAATACTCTATAGATATTTATTAGAATATAAACCAACACTCACGGTACAGGTAACCAAGTACAATAGGGACCGAAGTCTGCAGACGGACGGACGAAGGGGTCCTTCCTCCAGCAGCCAGGAACCAGGAAGAGAGCGTGTCGTATCCGCAGACCCTTTTTAATGGGGCTTTTCCCCCGCCCCCTTCAGGTCGGGGGGCCCGGTGCTCTGTATAAATGTCCCTTGACCTTGTCAGCTGACACCTGAATCCCACAACATCTCCCCCCTTTGTCTAACTAAGAAGGTTCTAAACTAAGATTATATACAGTAAGAATTATTATGAGGTAGCATCTAGGAGAGGTCAAAGTATAATTGCTAATCAAAGTCTAACTTATATAAGGTATATCTAATAGTTCTAGAATATTGGTAGATAGTAGGGTGTATAGATTATTTTAAAGGGTTAATCTGGGAAAGTGAGAATCTAACACCTGAGTGTTCTTAAACATCTATTCTTAAACATCTATTCTTCAACCTCTTCAAGACCTGAGAAGGAAGGTAAATTTGTCTGAAAGACAGAAGTACATGGAAGCAGCTACTTCCAAAATTTGGGAGAGGACAGCAACACAGCTACCTGGACAATCACCTCTGGATTTGTGCACCGTTAGAGCATCTATCGGATTGGCTATAGGCCTATGGCATCTGACAGATCTTTTTACAAGCAGAACAATTTTGAAGGGACTGTCTTATCCTGTCTAGGCAGGTTTCGTCAGTCTCCATCTCAATTTGTTCATCCAGCTTGACATCATGTGTGTACTGTCAGCAATCAAGGTAAGGACAGTTCCTTACTCAACCGGCCATTTTTTGCCAAAGGGACCAACTCCAATGGAGTATCCTTGATGCTCAACACCATCTCGTGAAGGGAGCAGTGACACCAGGAGTCGTCGTGTCTCTCGTGGCCAAATTTTAAATGTTAAATGCCATATTCTCTGGGTCTATGAAACGGTTGAAGATTCTTGTCCATCTATGATATTCTAACCTGTATCTGAAATGACTGGGATATGATACCTTAAATAGTGTTGACTGCAGATCTTATCGTCTTAAGGAATAAACCCTGTACTAAAAATTAGAATACTTATATAAGGGATGTACAATCTCTGAACAATGACCCTTAGTAGAACTATCGAGCATTAGCCAGGGGTATTTTACCAGGTAAAGTGTCCACAGCATTTTAGACATGTAAATACATATATATCATCTAAACAGAGGTATATAAAACATCTTGTGCATATATCATAACTAGTGCAATCATACATTATATCTAGTATAGTTAAATGAAGGTAGTAATTGCATAGTATACATGACAATGATGTGCAAATATTTTAAACAAAGGTATGAGCATACATAAAATATAGCAATTTTAGATTCAGCTTTACATAATAGTTACAGATTCAGATTTATATCGAAGTACAAGTTGCTTTGGTTACATAAAACAATCTCAGATTAAACTTTGTACCAATGTACAAATTATCACAATTAAACATATAAAATGATTTTGCATTAGTATCAATATACAGATATCTATGACAGTGCAAATTGTCTTTAGCTTAGCCCATACATTCAGCTAAAATGAAGTATAGGTAGGTAGAACAGTCTACCTTTATCTATCCTATCTATTCCCCCTCTCTTCTAAAAAAAAAGATCTCTGATGCTATATTATAGTTTTGTCTTTTACCCAGTTTTACCCACAACCTTTGGATCATAAAACTTATTGGGAAAGGGGGCGTAGTCGTTTATAAGGTTGCTTCCTGCTGACTTAAGGGCGATGGCATCTCTTTGGGATCCTGTAAAAGCTAAAACAATGGTTAGTTCTTAATGGACTGACCACATACATCTATAAGCAATTTTAGGATAGTGGTTAACTCCATCTGGAAACTTAATTAGCAGTGTGATCTGAAGGATAATCATAAGGAGCTATCTTGCAGCTGTTTTTGAATAATCTATTTCTTGAAAGCAATTATTGATTGGTGCGCACCAGGTTCTTGATTTTTCTATTTTTGTCTCTGCTGTCTATCTGTCTCTTATTCTCTCTCTCTCATACTCTTTCTTTTATTTTTGTTTTACTAGCAGGAGTTGTTCAGGTGGAGGCCCCATCTCGGTTTCAGATTCTTTGTAGATAGCTGATGGGAGGAAATGTTATTTACAGTGGAAAACTTAAGCATTGTAGAAATTCAAAAGATATTTATATCTTTCATGACTTTAGGAGACTGGAAGCAGACAGAATGAGATGTTTGAGAGGTACAAACAGGGAGGAACGAGGTTTAAGATGAAGTCACAGTAATATTGGTCCCTAAATATTATGCCTTCTGTCTCACACCAGGTGGCTTTTATGATGTGAGACAGAATTTTTCATATTTCTTTACCAATATGCTTGGGTTTAGAGAGGGAGAAAGCCACAAGTTCCCAATCCAAATCCAGCCTTATTAATAGTCAAATCAGGACCATTTTTTTTTTTTGAGATGTAGATGCAAGATGTAAAGCAGTAAAAATTGAGAAATTACCCAGTAGTGCACGTGTGTATCAGTTGGTCTCGTAGTCCGTCTTGTACATTCTTTAATCATCAGTCTGTCTTCTATTGCAGGTGAGTAATTATTCAATGTTTAGACAATGCCGTAAAAATAGTTGTATCCATTTTCCTGTAAAGACAAAACTGAGAGACCCTGCCCCAGGTTTGTTAAGTGTGTTTTCCTTACCACGCATCCGTTTGTCATGTCAGGGATGAGCAGTTACTTTTCTTGTTCAGGAAGAGACTCCTTTTCAAAGCGGACTTTTATTAGTTTTGTTGGTACCCATATCTTTTCTGTCCCTGTTGAAACAAGAGCAAAACCCCTACCCCACCGAAGCGCATACCCTGGCTTCCATTCGGAAGTCAACACATCTTTGAAGTAAATGGGTTGATTTAACTCAGAAGATTTTTCTACTACCCAATGTCTCTCAGCAGCTGAAGTTCCCTTTTCATCAGCATTAAGAAAATTTAAAGTCAATAAGGCACTATGCAACCTCTCTCTGGGCTTTTTCATTTCTTTCTTTTGTTTATAAAGCATCTCTTTTAATGTGCGGTGAGATCTCTCCACGACTGCCTGTCCTGTAGGATTGTGTGGTATCCCTGTAATATGCTTTATATCATAGTATGCAAAAATTATCTTCATTTTTCGGGAGACGTAAGCTGGAGCATTGTCAGTCTTAATCTGAGTGGGAATTCCCAATACGGCCATGGCTTCCAAAAGGTGAGTAAGTACAGCATCAGCATTTTCAGAACTCAGGGCAGTCGCCCATTGCATTCCAGAATAGGTGTCAATAGTATGATGTACATATTTCATCTTTCCGAATTCTGGAAAGTGAAACACATCCATTTGCCATATCTCATTTCCGTGTGTACCCTTAGGATTAGTTCCTGCAGGTAAAGATGGTTGGTTATAGAAAGAGCAAGTGTCACATTTTTTTTAGTATTTCCTTTGCTTCAATCCAAGTGATGGGAAAACTCTTCTTCAGCCCTTTGCTGTTAACATGATGCTTTTCATGAAATTCTGTGGCCTTTAGCACGCTTCCTATTAGCAACCGATCTATTTCCTCATTACCCTGCGCTAGAGGGCCTGGGAGGCCCGTGTGTGCCCTGATATGTGTTATGTACATAGGATGTATCCTACCTCTGATGATATCTTGTAGTTGTATGAATAGTAAGGTCAAGTCTGTATCATCGTGAATGAAGTCAGCAGTTTCAATATGTGAAACAACTCTTTCTGCGTATTGAGAGTCAGTAATTAAGTTAAGAGGTTCTGTGAAATCTAACAACACCATAATAATCGCATATAGTTCTGACTTTTGAACAGAGTTATAAGGGCTCTGAGCCACTTTAGTTAGGTTTTCAGACTTGTAGCCAGCCTTCCCTAAATTGTTTGCATCTGTATAAAATATAGGGGCTCCAGAAATTGGTTCATCTTGTACTACACGAGGAAAGATCCAATTAGTTTCCTTTATAAATTGAATTCTCTTGTTTTGGGGATATTTATTATTAATTTCTCCTAAAAAGTCACTGCAAGCCTTTTGCCAAGGTTCACTGTCTGCCCATAATCGTTCAATTTCTTCATTAGTCAGAGGCACAACAATTTCTGCAGGGTCCTTTCCAGTCAATTGGCGGAGTCTCAATTTACCTTTAAAAATCAGATCAGCAATTTTTTCGATATATGTCTTCATCTTTTTGCTTGGCCTATGTGGCAGAAATATCCATTCTAATATGATGCTTTCTCTTTGCATTAAGATTCCTGTTGGAGATTGTCTTGAGGGTAAAATAACAAGTATGCATTCCAAGTCTGGATCCACACGATCCACATGTGTTTCCTGAAGTTTTCTTTCTACCAACTCTAATTCCTTCTCAGCTTCATCAGATAGTTTTCTTGGACTATTTAAACCCTTGTCACCTTCTAAAGTCTTGAATAAATTAACTAGTTCATAGTTCTTTATACCAATCATGGGCCGTATATGAGCAATATCTCCTAGTAGCTTTTGAAAATCGTTAAGAGTCTTCAATTTATCTCTATTTAATTTTACCTTTTGTGGTCTAATTTTTTGTAAACCTATCTTATATCCTAAATAATTGATAGAATCTCCCCTCTGTACTTTTTCTGGAGCAATTTGCAGTCCCCAATTAGGCAATACTTTCTGTAGTTCTTCAAACAATGTTTCTAATGTCTGTGGGTTTGGGTCTGCCAACAAAATATCATCCATATAATGGTAAATGATAGATTGTGGGAAGCGCTTGCGTAGTATTTCTAGTGGTTGTTGTACAAAATATTGGCATAAAGTGGGACTATTTAACATTCCTTGGGGCAGGACTCTCCATTGGTACCTCTTAGCCGGCCCTGAATTATTAAGAGTAGGCACTGTAAAAGCAAATTTCTCTTTGTCCTGTTCCTGTAAAGGTATGGTAAAAAAGCAATCTTTCAAGTCAATAACTGTAATAGGCCATCCTTTAGGTAGCAGAGAAGGCAGGGGAATACCAGATTGTAAGGAGCCCATAGGTTGAATCACCTTATTAATTGCTCTTAAATCTGTCACCATCCTCCATTTTCCAGATTTCTTCTTGACAACAAAAACAGGAGAATTCCACGGACTGGTTGATTCTTCAATATGCTGAGCCTGTAACTGCTCCTGTACCAACTGTTCTAATGCCTGAAGTTTTTCCTTTGTCAAAGGCCATTGATGAACCCAAATAGGCTTTTCCGTTAACCATTTCAAAGGCAGTGCTGTGAGTGTCTTATTAAGAGGGCGATTCTTTTGTACAACTTGAATGGCTGGTGAATTTTTGTCATTTTTGGAAACATAGTTGAGCCTCCGGCTGACATCATAACCAGGAGGGATTTTAATCTGGGTATTCCATTGCATTAGGAGGTCGCGACCCCACAGATTCACTGCTATATCAGCCATATATGGCTTCAACCGTCCTTTCTGACCTTCTGGTCCTATGCATTCAAGCCACCTCACACTCTGTTTCACCTGAGATATTGTTCCAATACCCAGAAATTGGATATCTACTGTCTGTAAAGGCCATCTCGGATGCCAGGACCGTGGGGTTATGATTGAAACATCAGCCCCCGTGTCGACTAAACCCTGGATATAAATATTGTCTATCCATACCCCCAATTTCGGTCTTTGTTCATTTATCGAAGTCTGCCAAAATATTCGTTTCGTAATTTTCTTTGGAGTTTCTGAATCTTCTTTTGAATTTATGTTATCATCTGATATCGTATGTTTTTCAAGATCAGGTATTGGGTGTTCTATTCGTCTTGAGGATGCTGGTCTTCTACTACGACCGGATATGATCTCACCATCCTCGAATTTGGAGTCTGATTTTGGGGGGCTTCCCGGGGGAAGCCCTGAAAGGCGTTTCCCGATGGCAGAGGGTTGCCTTCTTTATCTCTGGTAGATCTACATTCATTGGTCCAATGTCGTCCCTTGCCACATCTTCTGCATAATCCAGAAGGCAATGGCCTTCTGTTCGAATTAAACCTAGATCGGGCATCGTTTCTAAGAGTACTTTGTGTACAGTTTCGTCTTACATGGCCTTGTCTACCACAGTTGAAACAAGTGATTCCTTGGTTCCTCTTCCTTACCTTATCAATGGTTTGGTCTACCCAATTGTCTTCATTACTATGGAGAGGTTCAGCATTGATTGTATATTGAATCCATTCTTCTAGAGGTGCGGCTCTGATTTTTAAAGGCAGAAGCATTCTTCTACATTCTGGATTAGCATGATCAAAGGCCAGAGAAAGTATTATTTGCTTTCTAGCTTCTGGATCTGATATTGCTCTATTTACAGCCGTGGTAAGCCTGTGTAGAAAGTCAGTATAAGGCTCTTTTAAACCTTGTTTGACCTTAGCATAATGCTCAACTTTTTGACCTGAGTCTAAAATCTTTTCCCATGCATTAAGTGCGGCCGTACGGCATAGCAATAAAGTATGTTCGTCATAAGTAGTCTGAGTCTTCACGTCAGCAAACATTCCTTCACCAAGGATTTGGTCCTGAGAA
Source organism: Phyllotis vaccarum (assembly GCA_033318265.1). Lineage (NCBI taxonomy): Eukaryota > Metazoa > Chordata > Mammalia > Rodentia > Cricetidae > Phyllotis > Phyllotis vaccarum. The sequence continues at coordinate 12,495,800 of JARWLC010000007.1, forward strand.
GCAAAGAAACCCCTAATTCTTCCTTGGTGTTCTAAGGTCCTGGCTTCTTCTCTAAACCAGCTTCTCCACTGCAAATTTTGACTCTGGTCCAAGACAGCAGCCATTAGCTGCATCCAATCGAGGGGGAGGATTCGGTTTTTTGCAGACCATGAATTCAGGAGCTGCTTTACATAAGTAGAGTGAATACCATACATGGATATTGCCTCTTTAAAATCTTTGATGTCTTTCATATGTAGTGGCTCATAACTATACTCTACATATTCTGAGGAACCCCCTGGTGCCATCTTGGTCTGAATAGTAGCTGGGAATAATAGTGGTGGTGAAGGAGGTATCCCCGTGATGTTTACAACTTTATGTAAAGTATTTCCAGTACCATAACACCCCATTGGGGGTTGACCTGAACTGTTCTGAGCATAAGATGTATCATTGCCCTTTTGTAGTGTTGCAATATGGTCCCCACATTCTTCCATTTTGGATATAATGGGTTCCCATTCTTGGATTTTGGACACTACGGATTCCCATTCTTGGAATTTGGACAGTGCAGGTACAAATTCTTGTATTTCGGATACCATCTGTCTCAAAGTTTGACTTTCTTGATGAAGTGATCCTTGTAAAGACTTCGCCGAGTTAGCAATTTTGAGATCTACATCATTAGCATAATTAATGATTTTCTCGTCCACTTTATTAATGTGGTCAATAAGTTTCTTGTTCTCATCAGTTACGTAGAGTTTATATTGTTCTCGTATAGTGCTGTCATAATGAGAAAGCTTGTTGTAATCAATTTGTAGAGTATCTATCGTCTTAGACATAGCAGAGTTTGAGAGCTGTAATTCACATACGTTGGACAACAGCTGCCGATTTAAGTTCTGCATCTGCTTAACGTCATCTGACAGTGTAGCGTTTGATAATTCTATAATACCAAGTTTGGACTGTAATTGAAGGTTTGAATTCGTGACCTCAGTCATCACCCGTCTATTGTGGAACACAACATACAGAAACAGACCAAAAAGTAGTAAAACTGGGGTATTGAATACCTCAAGATACTCATTTAAAAACTTGTCAACCATCGTGGAAAAATATATACCGAATTCCTCAAAAGAATAGTTGTCAGCCATTACCTCAATCCCGGTGCAATGATGCTGTGTGGTCAGAAGGTGTCACAATAACGTTTAGTGCCCTGCTGTATGGCCGCTGTAGAAACACTCAGCACACTATTCACAGATCCTAGGTGTTAAAGGGTCTCAGCAGACAGAATAGAACCTTTGGAAAAGGCAAATTCTCACAAGTCAAGACAGGATGTTAATTACAAGATAGAATGGTTTTAGTTATCTTTGTTAACCTACAGGAGTAATTCACAATTGTCCCAGGTTACAGGGGTTAGGGGCGGAGCTGCCGCTTGAATCTGCAGTTTTTGGGTCAAACCCAGCCAGCCAGGTGTAGCCGCAGTTCAAACTCGGTTAAAATGAACTGAGCAGCGGTCCAGCTACGGGCGGAGTTACCGACTGCGCGCGCGCAAAGCAGCCCGGGTCAGCCGTTTAGCTAGGCAGCGAGCCGCGCGCTGGGGGAGGGCAGATAGCCCGGGTCAGCCGCCTTGCTAGGCGGCGAGCCGCGCGCTGGGGGAGGGCAGACAGCCCGGGTCAGCCGCCTTGCTAGGCGGCGAGCCGCGCGCTGGGGGAGGGCAGACAGCCCGGGTCAGCCGCCTTGCTAGGCAGGGAGCTGCGCGCTGGGGGAGGGCAGACAGCCCGGGTCAGCCGCCTTGCTAGGCGGCGAGCCGCGCGCGCTGGGGGAGGGCAGACAGCCCGGGTCAGCCGCCTTGCTAGGCGGCGAGCCGCGCGCTGGGGGAGGGCAGAGGGGCGGAGCTAACAGTAGCGCAGCGTACCAAGCAGGCAGAGGGAGCCTAAGCCGTTTGGAAGTCACCTCTCACCATCAAACCTGCACGCACAGGGCTGGATACGATCTGCCCACAGTCAAACTTGACCTGAGTGCGTTCTAAACCCGACCCGTGGGTCTGGGGCGGGAGTCTGGAGGGACGCGAGTCGCGCGCCACTGGATGAGGGGCGGAGCTAACACTAGCGCGGCGTACCAAGCAGGCAGAGGGAGCCTAAGCCATTTGGAAGTCACCTCTCACTATCAAACCTGCACGCACAGGGCTGGATACGATCTGCCCACAGTCAAACTTGACCTGAGTGCGTTCTAAGCCCGACCCGTGGGTCCGCCAGCCCCGGGGCGTGGGCGTTGGGCGCCAGATGTAGGCGGAGCTTACCCACAAGGACACAAATACTCTATAGATATAAACCAACACTCACGGTACAGGTAACCAAGTACAATAGGGACCGAAGTCTGCAGACGGACGAAGGGGTCCTTCCTCCAGCAGCCAGGAACCAGGAAGAGAGCGTGTCGTATCCGCAGACCCTTTTTAATGGGGCTTTTCCCCGCCCCCTTCAGGTCGGGGGGCCCGGTGCTCTGTATAAATGTCCCTTGACCTTGTCAGCTGACACCTGAATCCCACAACACTCCTCAACTTCAGCTGAGTCTATGAATTCACATTCCACTCTCCAGTCTAGAGGACTTTGAAGATAACCTTTCCCCACTGACCTTGTAGCCTGCACCAGAGATGGGTGGTTCCTGGGCCACTGGTTATCACACCCTCACATTCAGGAAGGAGGAAGTGGCTGAGCCTGCAGATCTCATCATCCACCCGGACTCACATGTCAGAGACATGGTTCTCCCATCATCCCCATCTCAAAGCTTTCTTTTGACCTGCTCTGATTTTTAGAGGCTTATTGGAGAGCAGAGCTCCATGAAGGTGAGGGGTAGAAGTAGGGTATATAGGGCCTTGAAGAGAGGGTTCCAAGAGAGAGAAGAGAATGCTGTCCCAATCACTTGGGACAAGCCATTTCTTTAATTCTCCCCACACCAGCTCCCTTATACTCCATCCTGGGCAATTTTATAATATTAAGGACTTCTTTGATGTAGCTGTGGAGATGAAGTGTAATCTTGACAATCCCCGAAAACGTATAACTGATGACCCCTGGAAGACAAATCTAAAAGTCACACCATTCATGTTAGATGCTAAGAAAAAATAACACGTCTACACATCATTCTCCTCCATAAAGCGTAGTGAAAGAAACAAAGTATTTCACAGGCAGGTCTACTAACTCTCTGAGAACCATTAGCACTAGAGGTAATAAAGACAGAGTAGACAAAGACAATGGTTGCCTGAAGCTTCAGCTCATTTCCATGTTTTACACTGGTTAACAGGAGAGCTATCTCTCCGTCTCTCTATGTATCCATCAATTGATCCATCCATTCATCTATCTCTCTATCTAACTATTTGTCTATCTGTCTATCTACCTACCAACCCAGCCACCCATCCATCCATTCATCCATCTGTCTGTCTGTCCATCCATCCGTCTATCTACCCACCCACCCACCCACTCATCCATTCATCTCTCTATCATCCATGCATCCATGCACCCATGCATCCATGCATCCATCCATCATCTACCATATTTGTTTATTTACTTGTTTATTTACATATTTATTCACTTATTTACTTACTTACTTACTTAATTAATTAATTAATTAATTTATTTTTCTGGTGGTTTTTCTAAATGTCTGCCACCCAAGGGATGTTTTGTCCCATTTACAATGATGTCTCCTGCCTCTGAGCTTCTAGCTTGGCACCTGAGGAGTCTCCTCAGGCAATTAAGCTGGCATGGGGAGTCCCAGGCAGCTAGGACTATTATGCAGTCACAGAATAATAGGCTTGAAGCTAAGGTGTCTTCCAGAATACCTAAAACTGTCTCCCCTCCACATCTCGCTCTGCCTGAAGAACATCTTCTTTTGGCATCTACAGAGACACATTTTTTTCCTCTGGTGCAATGCAGCTTCCTTGGCAACTGATGCCAGTAACATTCTTCTAAGACAGAGAAGGGAAAAGCAAGTGTTGTATCATACTTTAAAATATGAATTAACCTTGTCCAGATAATTAGTGCAGACTGAGAGACCTTGATTGTTTCTTTCAGGTTAGATGGAAACATTCCTAATTTGGGAGAAAATATACCAATGAAAGAGATTTCTGTAGGAAATGAGAAGCCTTAGGCTAGTTTAAAGGCAAATGCTTCTTATTCAGATATCATGGAACTGAGAGACAAAAGTTTGTTTTAAGTATGAATGAAAAATATACAGTTATGAAGTCCTGTCTTGGAACCTCAAAAGATGACACCATCCTTAAACTGGGATTAATATTATTCTCTGTATTCAATAACTCAGCAATTCAGTCATTTAACAACTATTTATTGAGCACCTGTTAACTTCTAACTTAGTACAGCATTAGGATCTCTGCAAATATGAGTCAAATATTATGGTTGCTTTCAAGGAGCTTAACTTTTCATAGAGAAGGATCAAATTCATTAATAAACTACAGAATGAAAAGTCCAGTGGTATCCATGTGTTAGTTATAAGATTTAAGGTAAATTAAGAGGAGGTTAGGCATAGAAATTACTTTGAAATCATTGTATCAAAATAGTTTTTCTGGAAATTTTGAGAAAGTAACCAACGTTATTTTAGAAGACCTAATCTGTAATTTTTAAATATAGGTCATGATGATTAGGGTGATTTATAACAACACAAACTGGCTTCTTAGAATGGGCACATAGGTCTTTAATTGTGAAATGACTGCTATCTATGGGGTTAAATTAATACACTTACTTTGTCAGTGGTCGGTGTCCAGAATGGAGAGAAAACATTATGTTGTTTAAAATGATAGTTTGGCATCTTCATTTAAAGCCCATCTAGACCCCTTGTCTGCCAACAGTAAGTATAAGTTGGCCAAGGGTTTAGCTGACACGGGACCTGGAAGAATAAGAAATGGCACTGGAATAGATACCCATTGCATTCGGTGACTGAAACATCCTAAAGCGGTGCCAAGCAGCTGAAATAGCATGGCCATTTGAGCAGACTGAAACTTAAGAACGGAAGAAGTGAAGATTTTGAATTCAGGAAAACCAAATAAGTCCATTGACAGATGCAGCTAAAGGATAGACCTGTGAAAATGGCCAAGTGGACCCTGTTGTTTCCCACGAGTTGAATCTCTACAAGCCAGCTGGGTGGGAAGTGACAGCGAAAGCAGATTCTCAGCCCTTCTGGTGGAAGAGTGTGAGGAAGTCAATATCCCCATGACAGTCTAAGATGGTCAGAAACCATCTTTGGATGTTTTATGCCATATGCTGAAGAAGCCCATTGATAAATCTTAGATCACCACAGTAAAAATCGATAGACATCATATCAAGGAAAACTTGAATGAATATAACACACTGAGTCTACAGAAAAGACCTAAGAGACACAAGGATTATATTTCTGTAGAGAAACAATTGCCATGTGGGCAATTGTATGAAATATCTTGAAAATAAGATATTCTGGGTTGTCAAGGCTGGAAAACAATTTTAAAGAGTCACAGGGAGATAGCTGGAGTTCAGTGTAGGGAAGCATGTGAGCTGGAGGAGAGAAGAGCTTGCTGTACTGAGGTATTATAAACACTTTGCACCTGAGACTTTTCAGGGAACAAGCATATGAGCATATGGGAGGAGTCGGTGCGAAGTCACAGGTCGGATATGAAAATAACACCAAGACTATTAATATCCTTCATAAGCCTACACTCTCTGGGTTTATACACATGGCTAACAGAATTTCCCTCTGCCCATATTCATCTTAACATCTACATTCAACTACAGTATTGATCTAAACCCTGAGAAAGAGACTTCTTTGTCAAAAAGTGCACAATACAAACCTACCATGGCTCACATGTAGACACTCAGCAAATGTGCTGAATGAGTAAACATGACCTGTAATCTCAAACAAATGGAAACAACGCAAAGCAGTCTCAGTTTCTGTCCATTCCACAGATAGGAGCAAAACTCAGAAAGAAAATCTAAGTATTGAAGATACATGTTTTTCTCTTGCTTTTTCTACCTGGATATTACTTCCCATTCCTGCGTCAGAAATCCAGTCCTAAACCCCAAATTCCAAATAACTCTTCTGTCTTGGAGACTGAAAAGAATCCCAGGAGTCAGTGTGTCACCTGCCTGGGCTTCTTCTGTAACTGAGGCACAGAAACTTTTAGAAGTAGAGCTGGCTTTCAGTAGTCAACAGGATAAAGGCTAAGGGGGCAGCTGGGGTCAGAATTGAGCTCTCCCGCCCTATTTCCTCCTGGGTGGAACCAGGTAACGGTAATACAGCTGCTCTTAGGAAAAGTAAATAATCTAATGAGGGACGTAAGGAGCCATAACTACAATTTTATTTACTTGCTTTCACAGTGAATCAAAAAGCAAATAATATTTGTGAGAGGGAGAGAGAATAAAATCCACAAAAACTCCATTTAACAAACTAAGTTTGACAAAGACTTGTTACTAGGAGCCAGCAATAAAGGCCCACCAGCACAGGGGCTGGGAACTGAACTTGGGTCTTTTGTGAAACAACCAGTAAGCCTACTTAAGAGCTGAGTCACCTCTTCAGGTCCCAGATAGGTTAACTCTTGAAGGTCAGGCTACTTCTTTCCTTTGAACAGGAATCGGAATGGATTTCTGCAGCTCTTCTTACTTCTATAGGCAAAGCAGTCCACATCCATTGAGTGGCAGATGCTCAAAGCTTCTTTTTAGATCTGGGGGCTCAGATGCCTATTTGTGTGATGCCACAGTCTGCCTTAAGGGCGTCTCTGTTCAGGGAGCCCTCTGCTCTCTACACTGTCCAGGCTCCCCCCTCCCTCCTCTCTTTTCATTTCCCCCTTTACATATTGGGCTACTCTCTTTCTGGATTTGAGCCAATTCGGTACCTTCTATACCTCTGACCCAAGAGATTCAGATGTATGTTTTACATTCCAGCTCATTTGTTGCTAGCTTAACTAATTTATTTTTGTAACCTCCTTTCTCTGACATCCTAAATGCCTCCATGTGTGTCTAGATTACTTCTACCTCCGTTCACCTAGCTTCTGGTATCAATGAGGATATTGCACTCCAGGCTTCGAAATTAGTTGAAATCTTACTCTATTAATACCAGCCCCATCCTTGAACCTTCCTGGGGCTTTCTCCAACCAGGAGAAGGAAATCAAGCTGCAGGGCATTTCACAAACAGACCTTGTAAATTCAAAGCATTAACACTGCAGCACATAGGATCTTAACAGCCTTTGTCCCTGGCCACAGGGGAATAAGAACTGTAAAGCAGAATTGGTTCTTTCCAGGCACAGAGAAGCCCTGAGGTAGACAAGTCCGTGCCAGGTCTGGTGAGCAGGGAGATTTAGATTTTGGTTTCATGATAAGCCCTGCCTCATGTTCTCAGCTGCCTCACCCTAATGATGCTAACGCCATCGCCTTCAGAAGAAGGAAGGCATGAGCTGAAATGAAAACATCAAGTGTAGAGAGGACTATGATAGCCCTCCCAGCTGGAGGGTTGGGGGTGGGAAAGCTTGCAAAGTATGCTGTTGACCCGGATGCTTAAATCTAATAACACAGCTCAATGCCTGGAGCTCGCAACAGAGAGAAAAGTAGAAAATTATGTGAGGCTCTGGACATTGGAAATGGGGGGTGCGGGGTGGGGGTGGGAGAGCGGGGATGCTGACTGTAGCATTCTCCAAGCAGGTGGTCCATAGTCTGTGCTAAGGGCTCTCTTTGATCATGATCTTTTGATGACTGGCATTTAGGAGCCAAGGCCACCTGTGAAGTCACTGACAGAGAACAAATAGCTGAAGAAGTAGAGAGGAAAATGTGTTTCAGTGAAAGTGGAATCATATCCAACAATTCCACCAGGCTCCACTCCCCCTGGGGACATAGTTCCTGCCCGGCCATATGGACCTCATGGAGATACTGCCAACCCAGGATGAAAAAAACACCATGTCGCTGCTGAGGGCTGAGGCAGCTGCCTTCTGAGGCTGGATTGAGTTTCAGAACTCAGTGCCCTTCCAAAATGGAATGAAGTCTTTAGAGTTTTGAGAACCATTTCCATTGACTTAGCCCTTCAACCTCTTGGCAGCCTACTCAAGTCCCCCAGAGTCGAGGAAGCAACTGTGAGGGGTCAGAGGCTGGTATATTTTTAAAATGACCTTTAACTTGACACCCCCTCTACCTCTTTTTATCTTTCTTTCTTTTCTTTTTCTTTCCCAGTGCTGGGGATTGAACCCAAGTCCCTGTACATTCTAGGGAAGCACTCTCAACTGAGACCCCTTACCGCCATTGGAGTCTTTTATACCAAATCCCCAGCAGAGGGTTTAGTTCCAAGTTCTTAAAACAAGGACAGCAGACACCAAGAAGGCCAAGTAGAGTTCTGACTGATAGCTGGGCATGGCGGCTCATGTTGTAAGCCCTGCAATGCAGGACTAAAGCAGGATTTATTATAAATTTGAGACCAGTCTGGCCTACGTGTTGAGACACTCTCTCTCAAAAGAAAAAAAAAATAATTCTGGCTGTAGACCCTGATCTCTTAGGAAGGAGTTAAGAGAGTAAGTAGAAAGGGATGGTAGATGGCAGGTTCATTGTATTCCTTGTTATTTTATAGGACTGTTCTCTGAGTTAAATAACCACCCTTGAGGTGTTCAACTAATCTCACTTGCAAAAGCTCGTCCCAGCCGGGCTAGCTGACTGATTATATTGCTTCTTAGGGGATCTGGGAGGGTCAGGAGACCCCCATCTGAGTATCCAACCACTCTCTGCCATCTTTGGCAACTCTGCCCTAACTGCTTGAGGTCTTGGAGAGTGGCCAGAGCATATAGGCCAAAAAAGCTAGGAAAAGTAAACTGTCATGTGTATTGGAAATCTAATTCCGGCAGGGCTAACACTCTCCTGTACAGTCTCTGGAGAGGCACTTACTACACATTATATCCTATAGTAAGTCAATAAAGTCATCTTGGTAGGGAGAGTGTGGCAATGAATGTGGGACAGCCAGTCTTCTGAAGTCAGGAAACACAGAGATAAGTACTCACACCCCAGCTCTTTTTCCTTTTTATTCAGACCAGGGCCAGGCCACAGAGTAGTGTGCTCCTCATTCTGGGTGAGCCTTCTCATGCCAGTTAACCTTCGTTGGAGACTCCTTCACAGACACATCTAGGCTTCATCATAGACACATGTCTCCTAGGTGGTTGTAAATCCCATCAAATTGACAATGGAGACTATAACAGACCCAAAGGTTATACCTTTGAACATTGCTGGTGGTGGTGGTAGTGATGGTGTTGGTTGTGATGGTGTTGGTAGTGATGGTGGTGGTGGTGGTGGTGGTGATTGTGATGGTAGTGGTGGTGATGGTGGTAGTGGTGATGATGATGATGGTAGTGGTGATGGTGGTGATGGTGGTGGTAGAGATGGTGATGGTGGTAGTATGATGTGGTGGTGGACGAGGTAATGGTGGTGGTGGTGTGGTGGTGGTGATGGTGGTGGTGGTAGTGGTGATGGTGGTGGTGGTGTGTGTGTGTGTGTGTCAATTTTGGAAACTGTCACAAAAAAAAACGGCAGTTTGTTTTCTTTTTCCTTATAGCTGAACTTGCTTCAGAATCTTGCTTCAGTTTATGACCCGGTATTATCAAAAAGACAGAGAGGAAAACTGCTGCTCATAGATTTCGGAATCATTGTTCCAATTCCGGTTTCAGCATCAATTGACAGATGGAAAGATCCGTCCCATTCCCAGTTGTGAGAAAGTGTCTGAAATGACTCATTCCCAGTTTATACTCATGGAGGAACAGGCCATGCCCAGGATGCTTGACAATGAAGAATCAATATTCACAGAACATTGACAATTGCAATCCTTTCTAATGTTCTTCTGTACTATATTTCCTTAGCTACCCTGCAACTATATTTCAAAAAGAAAAACTAAAACTTCCTTTCCATAGAAACTGGAGGGTTAAAATTCTAAACCCAATGCAATGATTGCACTTTTTCTGTCAGTCTTGGACACTGGCCAGAGGTAATCTTTCTGAGGAAAGTGCAGTCCCCAGAATATTGGTATCCTGGAAAGAATCCACAAATGGCTGTCACATTAGTTCGATTTTCCCGGCAACCATAGACAGGAACAGAGCCCTAGTACCAGAAGCTGTGGTGTTCGGAGCCAAACCATTCACCCTCCATTTCCCCTCATAGACATGTTCGCTGTACCTGAATCCTTTAATGCTAAAGCTTGGAGTTCACTAGCATTAGTCAGCTATTTCCAAGGAACTCTTGTGGCCAGTTCAATCAATATTAATGATACACTATTGCTACTGACATTAATTCTGTTTTGACTTTGTACCAGATACTATTCAAACAACTTGAATGTATCAATTTGTGCCATCTTTATAACAATTTGTCTACAAGAATCTGTGTGTGCTCATGTTTGTGTAAGTGCATATACAGGGGTATGTGTGTATGTATGTGTGTATGTGTGTGTATGTGTGTATATGTGTATATGTGTGTGTGTGTGTGTGTGTGTGTGTGTGTGTGTGTGTGTGTGTGTGTGTGTGTGTAGTAGTGAGGTTTCTTGGTCCCAGGCGCCAGAGGCCCAGACCCATAGACCTGCTGCGCCAGACCCATTAGCCGCCTGCCACTGCTGCTCAGGCCCCCAGAAATGAGTCAAACGCTTATATTAAGTTCATGCTGTTTGGCCTATGGCTCAGGCACATTGCTAGCTAGCTCTTGCATCATAACTCAACCCATTTCCACTAATCTGTCTGCTATGTGGCCCGTGGCTCACCTGTGTTACTTACATGTTGCTCCTTTAGGCTTCTGGCTCGGTCTCCCTGACTCCGCCCTACTTCTCCTACCTATGCTCTGATTTCTCCTCCTACTTTTTCTATGGTGCGTGCCATGGCCCAAAACAGCTCCTTTATTTAAAGATTGATATTCACAGCATACAGAAAGGTATTCCCACATCATGTGTGTATGGTATGTATGTGTGTGTAATCCATAGAACAATGCTAGGTATCATTCCTCTGGTGCCATCGATCTTACCATTTGATTTGTTTTTTGATGTGATCTTTCATTGGCTTGGAGCTCATCAACTAGGCTAGACTGACTGGTCATGATCCTCAGGGACCCATTGTAGGGGATTGTGTTGTTTCATTGTAAATAACTGACCCCGCCTATGAGTTTAATAAAAAGCATTGATTGGCCAAAGGCAGACAGGAAGTGTGGGCGGGGCTACCTAACTAGGAGAACTCTGGGAACTGGAAAAACAGAGCAGAATGCCAGAGAGAAATCAGAAGAAGCAGAGGACAACTATGCTGCTCTGAGAAAAGGTACTGAGCCGCATGGCTGAACAGGATAAGAGTCATGGGTTAGATTAAGGGTAAAGAGCAAGTTTTATGCCTGGGCCTTAGGCCAATCAGCCTAAAACTATTGTAAATATCTGTGTGTCTCTGTAGGTCTGTGGGTCTAAACCTTGAGGCTAGGCCCGAAAGTCCGGGCCAGAAACCTCATACTACAACCCACTTGTCCCCACCTCCCACTTCTGGGATTTCAAATATATATAGGCTGTGGTGATCTGAGTAAGAATGGCCTCATGGATTTGAATACTTGGTCACTAGGGAGTGGCGCTATTTGAAAGGATTAGGAGGTGTGGCCTTGTTGGGGGAAGTTTGTTACTGGGGGTGTCCTTTGAGGTTTCAAAAAGCCCACTCCAAGCCTGGAGACTCTCTCTGCTGTTTGTAGAACTCTCATCTGCTTGTCCAGCACCATGTCTGTCTGCATGTATGCATGTTCCCTGCCATGATGAGACTGTCCTAGACCTCTGCAATTGTGAAACAAGCCCCAGTTAAATGTTTTATTTTAAAAGGGTAGCCATGGTCATGATGTCTCTTCACAGAAGTAGAACACCGACTAAGACATATACCAAACATGCCTGACTTATGTGTGTGTGGTTATTTTTAAGAACCATTTGAATTTCGCTCACTAATTTTTAAAATTATTTCCATTTTTTAGATTATAATAACTCCCCCTTATACTCCTCCTTGATGTCTTTAAATATATAATCTCCTTGCTTATTAATTGTTACATACATATGGTTTGTCCTTGTCTAGCTCACGGCTGGGCAGTCACATTGCTGACACATTATGGATATAGCTTCTGAAATTCCTAAGTGTCACAATCGCCTGGCAAATGCCCTGATCTTTGTTCTCTGATTATCTTTCAATCTCATCTTCCAAAATGTTCCTGGAACCTTAGGTGTGGGAGCTGTTTTATGGATGAGTTCACTGAAAGTGAAGCCCATATCTATGCATTTTAACTGGTTGTGGTTTTCTGGAATGGTCTCTGTCTGTTACAAAGAGAAGTTTCTTTAATGAGAGATGAGGGTTACATTTATCTGTGGGTGTAATTACAAATCTTTAGACTGTAGTTAGGGATTGTGTTGGCTTAGTGAAATAGCTGTTGGAGATTTTTCTTCTAGACCCAGGTCTTTACTACTTTAACTGGGTAGTTGGTTAAGTTTCCAGTTCCAGGCATGATTTCCTTTTTGTTGGGGCTGTCTTAAGTTCAATTAGAGAGCAGATGGTTACCACCAAGGTATGAACGCCACTACTGAATCTTTAGGATTATTGTGTTATGTTGGTTATTGTTGTGGTTAATAGATGTCAGAGCAGGGTAGGACTGTTGTTTGCTTATCTCCTTTGGAAACTTGCATGGTCCTTTCTGTTACCATGAAAGCTAGTACTAAGTACTAAGAGAGAAGGCTTTTAAGCTCGGAGACCTCTGGGTCCTTTGAAGTGCAAAGTGTCTTCAGCAATAGGGATTTACCTTCCTCTGATCTCATTTTTTCATTTCTATTGCTCATCAGAGTCCAACCATGATAGACTATTTCTCCTTTCCCTGACTATCCAAATGACAGGAAAAAGCCATAGGAGGATTAAGGTGATGGTTACAAGGAATTTTTAAATTTATTTTCTTTACTTTGGAGAAGGTGTGGTAATAACCATGCTATGATTCCAATAAGGCTTCAAAAGGCAGTAAAGAAAATGGTAGGACCATTTATAACCTATTTGCATTTCTGGAAACTGACCATGGTCTAGGATTAGAAATAAAGTGTATACTTTTGAGATGCATCTGTACTCCTTTCCACAAATCCCACTCATGTATCCCATGGTAATGTGCTGCCCTTTGTGTTAATACCATCCTCACATTTCAAGAAGCACACATTTTACACAAAATGTATTTTCACTAGTTCTTGCACACACTGAAAATCTTCTCTAAAATTTACTGTCCCTTCTTCATCTGGCCTTATAAATAAGAGTGGCCTATTTTGGCTCCAGAGTGGAAGCTGCCTGCTAGGACATCTCGGATCAGAGTCATTTTGGAAGTTCATAATAGGAACTACTCAGGTTGTTATTTGTGTTTTCTGAGATGTCATTATCAAATCAATCCTATAAAGTTCTGATAACTCCTCTGACCTTCCAGGTTGAGCCATATTTTGAGCTTATGGACCACTCTTGCCAGTTTATAAGTACTTGCTAGTTCAAGGTTAAGAAACACTTAGAGAGTAGGCAGAGCGCCTTGGTGGGGTTCTCTGTGTGTTCCTTGGCCTGATAACGAAGGAGTTCACATGCATCCTGTGTCACAGAATGTAGACAGAATGGCTAGTTATTATATCACCCATTTTAGAATTGTTAGTCACAGACGTCATTGCTGTGAATGGCAATTTTACCAACTACATAAGGAAATCACGCTGGCTTTTTATGTGACTTGGATTCAAGTATATCCTAATAACAGAATCCACCATCTCCAATGCATCTCCCATGAAGAACCAAGAGGACTTTAGAAGCTGTACTTCCTGATCAGATCCTGACCAACATCACATCTCCCAACCATCTTTTTTTGTCTATTAGATACATATTTAGTTGTCTGGAAATGCATGCTTTGAGATTCCACAAATAACTATAGGGTTTTCAAGAAGAATCCTATGCCCCAGTGTTTCTATTTCCATAAAGCTCCAAAGCATATCATTTATAAAATAATTTCAGACTGCTAACTATCTAAAGCTCAAGTATTCATCATTATTACTTCAATGTCTGAATGTAACCTTGTAGTTCTCAGAATTATTCCATCAACCGCAGTATGTTATATTACTTGTTGATGTGGGAATGCATTTGTGTGTGCTGTATCTTTAAATAAAGGAGCTGTTTTGAGCCATGGCAGACACCATAGAGAAAGTGGGAGGAGAGTCAGAGTTTAGGTAGGAGAAACAGGGCGGAGTCGGGGCAGACTGAGCTGAAGCCGCCAAAAGAACAACATGTAAGGAGACACGAGTGAGCCACGAGCCACGTGGCCAACAGATTAATAGAAATGGGTTGATTTAAGATGTAAGAGCTAGCTAACAATGTGCCTGAGACATAGGCCAAACAGCATGAAGTTAATAGAAGCGTCTGAGTCATTTCTGGGGACCCGGGCGACGGCGGGCGGCTAAGCGGTCCCGGCAGGTCTGTGAGTCCGGGACCTCTGGCATCCGGGACCCAAAACCCACTACAACAACTTGTGTTCATCATTGATCCTTTCTCTCTACCCATACAAACCTTCCAAGTGGACTAGGGATGTTTTGCTGGTTCCATTGACACTGGGCCAGGCCACGTGACCAATGAAACTTACATTTCAGGGAGTGATGTGTCATTTTGCATTTTTTACAGTCACAGAGAGCTTCCACACATTCTTTTTCCTTTGTAATTGACACAATGAATGTAATTGTCACAAGAACGTAAATAGCCATTGTACCTTCAGTCTGGCCCACACCTAAGCAGGCTTGAACCCAAGCACTGTCATGATTAAAAGAGCCACTACTGGTCTAAAAACTCATGAGGGAGTCGTAGTTGGTGTTACAAACATTTGGGGCTTATTTACCGTAAAGTAATATTGGAATAAAGCCAAGGATATATATTACCTCTTATTTTTCTTTAAATAGATATGGTAAAAAAATATATTGTTTCTGTTCTATAGAACAAATGGTTGGAGCTTTAAGAGGTTTGAGGTTCATATAACATCATGAGATTAGTGATTTTTGGAAGCTGTCATCCAATCTGTGTGTCCTGATGCCAGGAACCATAATCTTTCTGTTTCATAAAAAGCCTCAAGAATGCTTCTCTCTATGGAAAGGCTCTAGCCCATCAGTAGTCATTTATTTCTAGTCACCTAGCTAACTTATCTAACAGCCACACAGTTATGAAGTAGGAGGATTCTTTCATATAAAAATGAAGATTCAATTTGTGTAAAATTTTATAGGAAAGCATGCTTTGGAAATGTTATAAATTATTGAATGTTTACCATCTCCAATGATTCTTCAGCGCACTGCATTTTTCTTCATTTTCTCTTGTGGTGGTTGTTAAAAAATGGAAGGATTATTTTTTCAAATGCTTCCTGGGAAACTCCATTTCTAGTCCATTTCTTAAATCTGTTTGCTGGACAATTGCATCTCCCTGCTGGGTGCTAGGCAGAATTACAAGGGGTTTATGTACAGTAACAGCTGCAGTAACCTCTTAGCAGAGTCCAGACTGGGTACCCACTGGCCTGACTCCAAATGTCCAGCTGACCATGTTGAATAGTGAACCACGGAGGGAGGGTGTAAACACAATACCATTCCTTCAAGTTGTGCCGTATTATTATAGTTACTAACACAAACTAAGCACTTAGTGTGTTCTCGTGGTTAATGTACATTAATAACAGACTACCCTCTAACACACTCATGTGATTGAATTTGGCATGAGTCCGGCTTCCTTTCTCTTCCTTTGTGTCTCTCTGTGTCTACTGACTGACTTCAGCTCTCAAGGTAGAGTTGGAGAATGCTATGTCAAACAATTCTAGAACAGAATTACAGGAAAAAGCCAAGATTTACACCTATAGGTGATGGTGAATGGAGGGAAAGTCAGAAGCTATTTGGAAAACAGGATTAAAGATCTGAGTGCCCTGGAGTGATTGGATCTAGGTGAAAGGAGAGGCAATCAGGGATGCATCTGAAATCTGAGCAGAGGTAGGAGAGCCAGTCAAATAAAAGGCTAAGTCAAAATGCATGAAGTAGGTGTGATGGCTAACACAGAGGTCCAAACTTACAACCGTGACCACAGGAACACGTGTCCCAAGAGTTCTTTTCTTCTCCTTAGGACTTCTGATCAACACACTATGCTAACAATCGAAAATGATTTTTTTTCTTAAATTCAATCCATGTTTACTGAGTTCTTGACCCATACAGAGCTCAGTGCTAAGATACATTTGCGCAAAATAGTCAAAGTCACGAGATGGTTGGTTAATTTGCTGATTTGGATGTAACAATATGATGGGGAATATTTTCACTGAAGCCATGTAATGAAGCCGTAGAAATAGCTGTGGGGAAATAACATGAGCTGTCTGGTTGGTGAGAATAACACCTAAATTTATGAAGGTCTGGGTTCTGAACAGGAGAAAACAGGTCTCACAAATTTTTTAGGTATTAGAAAGTGTTAATAGAATTGTTACCTCCTGTTTTGGATGCTATCCCAGGACAGTATTCTTAGAGTTTAAAGTGGGCCAGAATTAACCGTAAGCATCATATTCAAGCCCAAGCTACTGAACTTCATTTTCAGATTTAACTCAAGTTCAAACTAGAGTCAACATGTCTGTCATCAGGCCTGAGAATCTCCATTTCTCACAATTTCTTTGTCATGTATTTAAGACCTGTGATTATATGTTTAGAAACAGTAGCTTAACATTATGTTTCCTGTGTTGATGAGACCCACCCAGACTAGAGGTGAACAGTTGGGTCTATCATCCATTATCTACTCTCCAGAGCCTTGTCTTTTAGGATTCCTAGGCTTTCCTCTCCCTTTTGAGAGTTGAAGCCTTGTCTGGCAGTACCTCCCAACTCACCCAAACACAGTGACAGGGAGGAAGAGTGTTTTAGACTTTTCCTCTAGCTATTGACATGCAGCACAATTCGAAACATGCATTATTCCAGAATGCTCCAACTGGTAGTAGTGATTAGATAGGTTGGCCAATGGATTGATGAAGACTGGCCCTTAGTTGTACACAGTAACAAAGAAAGGAGTTAGTTTATTTTGCCACTTACAGTAGTGAAATAAATATGAACTTAAAGTCATTTTCAACTTTCCTATGCCTTGTGTGTGAAGTCAAAGCTCTCTAAACAATGGGGTCATCTGCAAAATACAGTATTATCAATAATCTAAATCTGATAACACACTGATCTTCAGCTCCTACCATGAAGCTCGTGGCTACTGGAAGTAAACTGAGACACGTAGCCCCTGCTGTCTAGACAAGGAAGACCCGGAATGTAATGGTAATGTCTACCCCCCCCCCCACTGTGTACTTGGCTTTTATGTAATAGGAAGAAGCAATGTAGAGATGCTGGAATTTCCACAGTAGGCATGTGGGAATTTACTTGGTCCTTGTCTTTATGAATAGGAAGAAGAGAAGTCTGTTAAGGGCCTTTGAGAGACCAAAAAAAAAAAAAAAAAAAGATAGCAATAGTAAATAAGCAACCTGAAGTGAAGTGCATGTGGGACAGATGAGCCATTGAAAAGGGAGAAGTTGCTGTCCCAGAACATTCTGGGTGTGAATGTTTTAGCGAGTCTGGGAAGGGTCTGGTCATCAGCTTCAAATGCTTCAGAGAGCTGAAGACAGTGAGCTGAGTGAGGGAGAGCATTCAGGGGGCTAAGGTCGGCAGATGAGGAAAATGAGTTGGTCTTACGAACAGGAACTCAGAGATACATAGTTCGGGTAAGACGTTTACAGGCGTCAGATCAAATGCTCTTGTCTTCCCGAAGAAAACAATTGTCAAAACTATATTATTACCAATTAGAGTGTCCCGTGCACTTATCTTCAGACTCACAATGAACACTAAGAACAGCAGGGCCATCCTGGTGGATCACAGGAGCAAAATGACAGTGTTTCAGAGATGGTCTTCTCAGGTCAGGGTGACACCATTTAGTGTCCATTAGGTGGCTTGGCATTCTTCATTATGGGACTCTGAGGCCTGGGAGGTGTGCATGCTATAAACTGTTATATTATTAATAATAAGTCATGCTCTGCATGAAACAGGCCCTGCAAATGCAAAGGCTGCAGCACAAAGGAGTTCTAAGCAGGGGTGTGTGTGTGGGGGTACCATCGAGGTAGTAGAAGGGGTGAGTGTACCCGCAGGGGCAGCGCAAGAGAAATATCCAGCATATGCTGTTTCAGAATGTATGTCTTAAAATATCGGGAAAACATCTGTTTCTAGCCTGGCACTTGTAATTCTATTGAGCTGTTCCACAAACCTGAGAGATGACTAAGGGAAAAGTCTGTGCCTACAAGATGTAAATTAACTGCCTGAAAAGAAACAAGGACACACAGCAGCAGATCAAAACGAGGTAGGGAAGGGCCCTGCTGCACATGGTGACATTACCGTAATGAATTTTGTGAGTGAGTGCTTCCTTTTGAGCCATTAAAAAGGTGTTTACAGTAATCAGGAGGGGGAAGCAGAAAGAGGGAGGGAGATAGTTTGTGTTTAGTTTTAACCATTGTCTCAGCATCCTCTAGAGTCTACACCCTCCTCGTAGGTCCCTACATCTTCTGAAAATCTCCACCTTCTCAGAATAGGAAACTTAATTTTAACCATCTTGAAGTTTCAGTGTGGGTGTGGGAGGACCAGGCAGGAAAGTGATACAGTCAGAGATGCCTGGCTATAAAAGTGAATTATGCTCTCAAACCGAATGAAAGTGCCCAGGTTATAGTCATTGGACAGTTGAAAAACTACATTGAGTCTGTTAGGCAAAAGGCAAAGCTCCACCCTCAAAGGCTCCCTTGCTTTTAGGGAGTTCTGGGCATTGTCAGGGCTAACTGTGAAGAAACTGATTTTCAATTTTATTCTGCCATTCACAAGCTGCTCTTCCATGCCATTCCAGGGAAAAACAGAGTGTTCATTCTACTGGAGAGAAAGGACAAGTTTACACACTCCATGAAAGTGTGTTAGTGTGTGTTCATGTGTGTGTGTGTGTGTGTGTGTGTGTGTGTGTGTGTATGTGTGTGTGTGTAGTTTTTGTTTGTATGTATATGTTTTTGAGACAGGGTTTCCCTGCATATCCCTGGCTGTCCAAGAACTCACTCTGTAGACCAGGCTGGCTTTCAACTCACAGAGATCTACCTGCCTCTGCCTCCCGAGTACTGAAATTAAAGGTGTGCACCACCACCATCCGGTTATGTGTACTTTTATAGTGTAAATGACTGCAGTTATAAAACAATAAGTCAAGCCAGCTCTTTCCTTTTTTGTCTCTTTCTCTCTCTCTCTGCCTTCAGTGAACTTAATTAAGGCAGCAGTACTCAACCTATGAGTTGAGACTCCTTTGGGGATCAAATGACCCTTTCACAGGGCTCGCCCAAGAGCATTGGAAAACACAAATAGTTACATTATGATTCATAACAGCAGGAATATTAGTTATGAAGGAGCAATACAAATAATTTTATGGTTGGGAGTCACCACAATATGAGGAACTGTATTAAAAGGTCACAGCATTTGGAAGGCTGGGAACCATTGCTAAGGGATGTGGCTTTGGCAATAGCTCATTTGCCACCAAACTCTATGCAACTTTAGCTGATTTTCCAAAATTTTTGCAAAGTTTGTGCCTGAGTCCCTATAACAAAGGATGACTTAATAAGAGAAAAACGAGAAAAACCCATCGATTTATTTGATGTAAGTATTACATGACATAGGCACCTTTAGAAATAAAAACCCAAGAAAGGGGAACAACTGTACATGTATATGTCTGGGTTTTAGGGAGAATGGATAGATCATCTTAGAGAAGTGTAATTGGTAAAGGAGAGTCTGATGCACGTAATGCATGAAAGGGGAATGCTAAGACGTTGCTTTAATGAGACAGATTCTTTATATCCTCAAAGGATTTTGATAAAGAGCACAGGCGTCTGTATCGGTCCAAGACAAAGGGACAAACAAGAAGCAAAGGACACCTTCTGTTCCTGGAGGGGGCAGGTTACAGAGAGAGAACCATGGTAGAGGAGAGCCAAGGAAGGTAACAGATGGAGGCAGCCATGTCCAGCACAACCTGCACCATGTGTGCCCTCATTTTACACAAATCCGCCCAGAACACATACACTTCCAAGTTCCTAAGTGAATTAACCTCAACATTTCAACCTCTTTCTTAAGAAAAAAGGTTCAAATCCACTTTCCCAGGGACACCCACACCTTTAAAATTTTTACTAATCTGGTTCAGGACCAGATTTGGACAGGAGGAACACACATATTTGTTGATGGTATGTTGACCAAGCCATACAATAAATCTCAACCTGAAGAGTGTTTCCTCTAGGGAATAGAAAATAAAAAAAAAATTGACATATTCATAGAAAGTTCAATGTTAAGGCCAATGGCCTGATTTGAATGCTCCTGCCCTACTATTGGATTTGTAGGCTTTTAAACATTACTGAAAATTTCAAACGTATACAAACTAAGTGGAATCAAATATTGAACCTCTCTGTACCCATCTATCTCTAATAGTGAACATTCTGTGGTTTTCTGTTTTCTAGATTTCCACCTCCACACTTGTTTATTATTTTTCATGTTAGATATAGTGTGTGTGCATACCAAAATGCATACATCTTGCCTGTGTACATACAGTGGGGTATTATAAAATAAAAACACCATTACCCCTCCAGAATGTTCCCTCACATACTACCCAGTCATTGTAGACATTATATTATTTTACTCTTTTACGAACCTCTTATATGTACAACCATACAGTTATTTCTTACACATTTCATTTTGCCTAATGTCGGTGAGATTTATTCATGGTCTTGTGCATATAAGTAATGCTTTACCTCCCCTACCCGTTTTGGCTGGTAGTATTCTGTTGTATGAAAACACCACAGTTTGTTTATTGACTCCTTTGTTGACAAACATTTGGACTGTTTCCAGTCATCAACTATTGTGAAGGAAAAAAAAAAATAGTAAACACCCATAACCAATCCATTGGCAGCCATTTGCTTTCATTTCGGTTGCATAAATAACGAGGGATGGGATGCCTGAGCCACTGGCCTTAAATTGGCCAAAAACTAAATGCCACTTAAAGAGCACTTTAAAAGCTCACCTTCAAGAAGCTTTACCTTTTAGCATGCTTGCATGGGTCTATTTTTCGTCCCCTTGGATTGACTTGAGTCTTTTTCCTTTTGCTATGGATGCATGCCTATTTTTTCCACACGCCATTGTTAAGAACTTTATGTTTTCCTCATATGGTCATTTTGATGTGTTTATGAAAAAAAAATCAATTGACAGTCTAAGTGTGGACTTACGTCTGTTCTCTGCTTTCCATCCTATTGATCTGTTTGTCTATCCCTGTGCTGATATTGATTATTATAGCTTTGTAGGGAGTCTTGAAGGCAGATTACATATGTAAGTCTGTGAATTTGTTCTTTAACAAGAAGATTGTTAAAATATTTTACTTATTCCATTTTTACACAGACTTTGGAGTCAGCTTTTAATTTCTTTTAAAAACCTGGATTCCAAATTTATGGACATATTAAACTGTGAATTGATCACAATTTTTTCAGAACAGGTGTCCTGAAAATGGTCACGTTTTTAATCTATTAACTAGTACAACTGTTTATTTAGGTTTTATTTAATTTCTGTCAATCACTTTTTTTAATATAATGATGTTGCTCACCTTTTATCATATGTATTTATATTGAGTATAAATAAGTACTTATTATTTAT
This sequence comes from Phyllotis vaccarum, assembly GCA_033318265.1. Taxonomy (NCBI): domain Eukaryota; kingdom Metazoa; phylum Chordata; class Mammalia; order Rodentia; family Cricetidae; genus Phyllotis; species Phyllotis vaccarum. The sequence continues at coordinate 12,517,478 of JARWLC010000007.1, forward strand.
ATTTTATATTATAAATTATTATATTATTGTTAATAGAATGAATAGAATTTATTTTTTCTTTTTAGTCAACATTTCACACATGTATACAGTGTATCTTGATCATATCCATCTCCCATTCCTTCCCTCCAGTTTATTCAACATCTTAGCATTTATAAATAATGACCTTTTATTTTAGCACAGTATATAGGAAAGCAATTTGTTCTTACACATTAATCTTATGCCACAAGACTTACTTATGATATTGAGAATTTGTGTTACCTTGCTCTGTTTCAGGTCTATCATATGATTACCAATTGTTGAAAGTTTCATTAAACTCTTGTGGGCTTTAAAATTATTTGTCCTTTCTGTTTTATTGGTATATAGGCTTTATAAATTCTATCTTATAGAAATTCTTTTGAGTTGTCTTTCCTGTTGGACAAAGATCATCGCAATCAGAGCCTGTATCTTAATGTAGACACTGGAGATCTTCCCTATGCCTCAAAGCGGCGTTTTAGTCATGTGACCCAGTTTTTATGTCTTATTTTTATTGTCCTTTACATAAAAAAACATGGTTCTCTTGTAATTCTTTCTTTGATCCATGGGTTACATCAAAAATTTTCATCCCAGTTTATTCTCCATGTAAGTCGGTGAATGATCTCATAAAACCGAAATGCTTTGAAGCATATTGAGACCTTTATATAAGCCTATGGTCTATTGCAAAGAAGGCTCCTTGAGTTCTGGAAATAAACTTCTATCCTGAAGTTGCTGGGGCAGTGCTCTGTATAGAAAATGAGGTCAAATGGTTAATTAGCACACAAACTTTATCATACTTACTGTTTTTTCCCTATCAATTACTGAGGAAAGAATGTCACAAATCTTTAATTATGAGTATGTTGTCTATTTCTCCCTTCAGGTTGTATGCTCTGTTACATATGTTTTGAAATAAAAGTCAAGCCCGTAGAAATTTAAATTACAGTATTTTCCTGATAGACAGATACTTCCATTATTATGAAATATGCTTTTCCCCAACAACATGCCTTTTTCTTGATGTTTATTTTGTGTATTTTATAATAAAGCAACTACATCACTTTATCGGAATTTCCATGATTGAATGTTTTTTAATCATTTGGCAAGCAATATTTTGGTAGTTTTTGTTAAAGTGCATCTTCTGTGGATTGTCTGGGTATGGTCAAGATGACTCTTCCTGAGAACATTCTGTGGAGATGAGGTTTTCATTACAATGCTGATCTGCTAGCATGTATTTTGTGTTACTGTTGTTAGACTTACCTCTGCCATGGTATCTTAGTTTCTATTTTACCTGTTATAATATTTTTTCTATCATTTTTGGGGAAGATAGGGGAGGGGAGACTAATAGACTCTTGGCATTCTATTTTGTTTTCGTTGTTGACTTTAGCTATTTCTCTTTGGATTGATTTTCAGTTGCTTTAAGCAGTATGATACGTGAGGTTTTATAATTTATGCAGAATTAGTAGTATATTACTTAAGTTACCTTGAAACACTGTGGATATATTATTCCTTTAGGTTTTGTATGAGTTTCTCTACATGTGTCATAAAACTACAGACTTCATCATTTTATTAATTATAGCAAGTCATATATGTTTATCAATAAAGAATCAACTTATAGTCAGTTCTCACTAAAACTTATTCGAAGCTCAAAAAATCAAGGTTAGTCCCTCTTTCATGGTCATGTGCAGACAGGGGGAGACAGTAAAGACGAAAACAAAGAATTAGCTGGTGTGTATATTCCCAGCTTAGGTCAATCTAGGTACATTCTTGTTTGATGTCTTACAGTGTGCACTAATGTCCTTTGTATTATTCTTGGTTTACTATTTAGAGCACACATTTCCCTTTCTGTTGGTCATTTTGCTGTGGCTCTGTGTAGAAGGTCGAACACTAAGGCTTCTGGGGCTGCTCAAGCAAAGGTCTGAGAAATACATATGTCTAATAAATTCCCTTTGGGCATGAGTTACAAAGTACTATTGACTATAACGAAGCATCACACACATTAATTAACTTATCTTCACATAGCAGCTCACATAAAACAGTGTTGTATATTGATTGTTTGATGAAAATGTGATGAGAGACTTAGAAGATCTTAGTGCTCCCTTCCCCTTAGGAGTGATAACTCAGTGTTTACAGATACTTTACAGGATGGAACTGCCGTGAATAACAAGAATGGACTATATGGCACATGTGCACACCAGTAGGTAAGTTTGTTAGACTTCTTCACATATATTCTATTTCTGGACATCTTCATGGTCTCATGAAGCTATGAGCATCATTTCCCTTCAGTAAGAATGTTTGTCAGGACATTCTTTTGCACGTGTCTGCTGCCAATGATGACGCGGAAGCATGTTCATCTTAAAATGTTTGAATTTCTTTTAGAGATTTAAAAGATATGTTCATTAGGCATTGGATTCCAAGGTGTTAGGTTTTACTTCTCAGCACTGAAAAGGTGTCGGTCCATCGCCCCTCCCCCACCTTCCATTGCCTCTTTCGGAGAGTTAGAGTTGTTCTGTCAGTGTTTGCCTGTGTCTTGGATGTTGCTTTTCTTTCCCTGACTTCAAGCTTGTTTCCTGATTACACTCGTCTGGTTTCCTTTCCATTTATCCTGTGAGCTGTGGCTTTCTGCCACTGAAGCGTCATGATATAGGCAGAGCTTTCACACAGAACGGTTCATCTTGCAAGTCTCATCTTTTCTAGCTTCCTTCTGTGGCAAACACCCTTCTATTTCTTCTCCCTTTCAGGCAAGTTTCAGACTCTTCAAATAATTGTCTCTGTGTGCACATGTGCACATGCGTGTACGTATTGTTTCCAAGATTTTGTAACCGCTTTCTGGGGGGCAGCTTGACAGAGTTATTTTATTCTTAATCATTTTGCTTGTTTGTGATTGAAAATGAGCTGGCATTGAAATTAAAGCAGTGTTCCATAAACACACGAATGTTTCCTGTGCACTTAATGATCTCCATACCCAGTATTAACTAATTGCTAGTTAGACTCTCATGGCCTGACTACTTTAGATTTAACAAAATTCCATCTTATAGAAGATTGACAACTCAGAAATAAGATATAACAAGCTCCTTACCTTTTGTTTTCTTTTCCCCTTTGAAACAAGATCTTGGTATGTAGCCCACACTATGATCGAAAAACGAAGTAACTTGTTGTGTTACTTCATTTGACAACACAGACTAGCATGACAGGGTTTGCATATAGTATTGCATAGGACCTTGTTCAGAAGTGATCATGGCTCTTCATGCATATACTCTGCTAATCAAAACTCAGTGATCAGCTCTGACAATGGCTTCCGGGTTTTTTGGACAGTGTTGGCTAACAAATTTACCCTCTAGTTACTCTGACTTTTCTTTAAATATACCCAATATTCTCAGACATCGGGCTCGACTTTGCTCTTCTCCTGCTTAGACCTAATCCCAGGCTGCCTCAGAGTGAACTCTCTCATTGCTCAGGTGTATGCTCAAAAGTTGCGTTTCTAAAGCAGCCTTTCATTTCTCCTATGCAAGATATTCTCCTTTTAAAAAAAATAACCTTATTTATTTTATCAGACATTTTTCTCTAACATGGTACAGATGTTCTTGCCTGATACTTGAGTTACATCCCAATACAGCCATTATAAATGAAAAACACAGTGTGTAGAAAGTGTATCCGATATACCTGACCTATAGATCATCATAATTCAGCCTGGTTTGTCTTAGATATGCTGAGAGTATTTACATTAGTATATATCTCAGCAAAATTATCTAATTGAAAGCTCATTTTATGAATGTTTAAATGCTCTATGGAAGCTTGGATACTGTATGGAAAATAAAACACAGAGTGGCATTTGCTTCTTCCCAAGTTGAAAATTTGTAAACTGAACCATCGACAAACCGAGGACGGTCTGCTTATCTCTCACTTGCTGGCTCATTCTCTAAATTTATTCTCTAGTATTTTATTAGAATATAATATTCAAGAAGCGAAATTTGGAGAGTTAATTATTTATCTGCATATGCTAGAAAAGGTACATATATACAACAGGGGCTGAGTCAATTTACCGAATGATGAACAAATGCACCTCCCTTGAAAGTCTTTGGCATACTGTGAAGTGTTCACCTACTGGAATGAACTTTCTCGGTTGACTTCCATACACATAAGCAGCCTCTGACATATCAGATTAGTATTTTCAATTCACATTTGTGTTTTCAATTTGCTTCTTATTCCATTGTGGGAGATTTGTATATAATTATTACATGATAAAAACACTACGATGAATATCACTGAAACTCAAAATTTAATCTCTATATTCTGACCAATAGCATAAGAATTAGACTTTATTGGTTCTATCAATGAAATTTTCTCATAAGTTACGTGTTCGTACAAAACAAGCACACACAACCACACACTCATACACACACATTCAAACGTACACACAGAGAAAAAGACACCCCAAATATATACCAGTACAATCAGTGGTCGTTACCAGATCTGTTGGCCTATTGTAATGAAAACATCTAAAACCTGACTGTATAGCATAATGCAAACAGAAAAGAAACACATAATAAGTTTAGTAGCTTCGGTCAGGATAGCTCAAATACAGACAAAACATAAATGTGAAAATAATTAAAATGGATTAGAACTGCCCCGTTCTCCAGGGAAAAAGACCCAGAGGAAAAGCAGAAAAGAGAGAGTGACTGGCTTCTGAAAGAGTGGGTTTCTGCCTTGGTTTGCATGCCTGGGCAGCTTTAATGAGTCACCTCATCTTTGCCGGGAGTTGGATCTTGCTTTTTGTTTTATGGTTAGTTCTTGACCCCAGGGAAATGACCTAGAAGTTCTGGCAATGAGATTTTGAGAAATGTTGATTACAGCAAATTCCAGCCAGCAAATGATCTTTTACCTTTCTTTAAGTTTGTCATCATGGGATCTGACCTATGGTATTTTTACAAATACCCATAATTGAGCATCAAGGGGATATGTCCCTTGCACAGCGGGACTCCTTTTGTCTGGGCATCTAATTCTTCACAGCTGAAATTACTTACATTTTCTAATATCTTAAATGCCCCCAGGCAATTCAGGTTACCCCAGATACCCTCCCCATTAAGGTTTCCTGGGCCCCAGAATTCCCTGGACATTCCATTTGTTTGGCAGTTCCTGAGCTGAGAAAACATTTCTAACTTGATGTCTTAGAAATAAATGTCACTAGGACTTCCCACATGCTGGTACATGAGCATATTGTAACAGTTCCCACAGCTACCCCCACCTCATTGCTTCCCTTTACATCCATTCACATAGCATTTGTGATTTTACTAAAGGGATCAGATCAACGGACGCATCTTAAACTTTTCAACAGCAAAAACAATAAAGGAATGTTTTAATTCATAACTTATTTGTAACTTAAGTTCTCACCCAAGTGCTCAACATACCATAATTTTTCTCTCTTTGATTCCATTTTTTATTCATCATTACTGAAAATCTTGCTCTTAGGGTTTTCTTTGTAATGTTGACTCCCTTCTATCTAGAACAGGCATTCTCAACTCTTCTAAGACTGCGACCCTCATGTCGTGGTGACCCCAACCATAAAACTATTTCATTGCTACTTCATAACTGTAATTTTGCCACTGTTATGAATTGTAATTTAAATATCTATGTTTTCTGATACTCTTGGGCAACGCCTGTGGAAGGGTCATCAGACTGGCATAGGGTTGCGCCCTACAGGTTGAGAACCAATGATCTAGAGTGCTCAATTTCTTTCAGATTATTCCTAGCTCTGCTTTTTTTTTTTTTTTTTTTTTTTTTTGCTGTTACTTACGTATTCCTCTCCAACTTTAAGCAAAAGTATTGCATAACCTTCCAATAAAAATATGGATTCATTATGGAAAAGTTTAAAATATACAATAGCCCAGAAAGGACAAAGAAGAAGAATATTGTTATTTCTACCATCTAAAGATGGTTACAGATGTAGACTATTAGTGCAGTGTTACAGCATTCTTAGACTTCATGTCTGGAAGGAAAATGCTTACTCATAAATGGCACCCTCTTGTGTCCTCACATGGGAGAAGAACAAGAGCCCTTAAGGACACTAGTGTCATTCATGACAGCTCTTCTCTCATGACCTGGAAAGTGAAACTGCTGGGCTCAGAGCTGCAGAACCCAAGCGCATTATCATGGTGACATTATGTCATGACATGGTGTCATGGCGCATTATCATAGCTGAGCCAAGAAGGTTGGTCCAAAGCATCAAAGGCATCTGCCATGCTAGGACAGTGATGGTGGTAATGCTTCCCTTCCTTTGTCTGTCTCTTCCTTGCGTCCTCTCAGAGTCAAGTGGGAAATTTTCCCTACCTGCACTTCGCTAATCAAATATTTAACTTGTATTATTCCTTTGTTTCCTATCAACATTTCCAAGTACCTATTAGATGTGTCCAGGTAGATATTGTGTAAGATTTCCAAATCTGTCGGGTCCATCTGGTCTTACTCCCTCACCACTGGCAGTGTGAATGGTGCTACCAGCTGCCCCGCTGTGTAAACTTGAAGGCAAACATTACCCAATTCTTACCTCTCACTACAGCCAATCAATTGCCTATTACGTTCCAAATGCTCCTCCACTCCAGCAGCATCGCACTACCACCACTGCCTCTGTTCTGTGTCATAACATCAACATCTCCTGTCTCCACATGGGCACTGTAATGCAGCCTGGAGCTAATCACTTCCTCACTGTACAGCAAAGTGACCTAAGAAGTCACAGCATCATCTGACCTGACAGGATTTTGCTTAGAATTCCTGTTCATTTAGATTTTCTTGGTTTTTTGAGTTCGAAGCTGGTTGCATGTGTCCCTTCTGGTGTGGCTACTGTTTGATTCTTTTACTTAATAATTGGTCACCAGAACCCATCCATGTCTCCACCACACAGACACACACAGAGACACACAGACACACATACAGACACACACACAGACACACACAGAGACACACACACAGAGACACACATACAGAGATACACATACAGAGACAGACAGACAGACAGACAGACAGACACACACACACACACACACACACACACACACACACACACAAACACATCTTGGAACCCATCATTTTCCAACTGTGGACTTCTTCTCTTAGGCCCTGCAACAAATTCCCTTTCTTTTTTCTTTCCAGTAGCCCGTGCCTCACTTGACCCCACTCCTATTTTGCTTTCAGGTAAGACATCTTTGGATCAGCTAACATAGACTTCTTTTCGTGGCATATCAAGTTTCTTAGAACCCTAGTTTTCTACTGGGCTGGTTAGCTTTTTATCAGCTTGACACACTCAGGGTCATCCGACTAGAGGGAGCCTTAAGTGAGAAAAGAGATCCATCAGACTGGCCTTTGGCTTATTACCAACTAGCTCTTACAACTTAACTCAACCAATTTTTATTAATCTATGTATTGCCGTCAGTTCCATGGCTTTCTTTACCTGTGCCCTGTTACATCTTGCTTTCTGGGTGACAGTCTGCAGTGTGTCTGTAACTCTGTCCTTCTTATCCTTTATCTCTGCTTGGATTTCCTGCCCTCCTCTAAGCTGCCTTGCCATAGGCCAAAATAGTTTCTTTACTAACAAATGGTAATAAAGCATATTCACAGCATACAGAAAGACACCCCACATCACATGGTATTTCATTTCAGCAATGGAAACCCTCCAGCACCACCTATGAAAGTTGAATATATGATAATGCCTAGCATGTAAGCTGATATATACAAAACCCATACTAGGTACTCAATAAATATTATCTGTTATTATTATTGCTGTCATTGTATTTAGCATACCAATGTATAGTTAGATACACAACTATCTGTGCCTTCATCTAGACAGTCCCATGGGCATCAATCCCTCGTTCATAACCATGTGTAGCACTGTGATCCCTGCCACATGGCAGAAACTCAATAGATGGGCTAGACGGGGGTGGGGGGGTGGGGGGAGTGGGGGGGGTGGGGGGGTGGGAGGGGGACGGACAGACGGGGATGGGACCTGTTATTGCCTGCAATTTCAGTGAGTTTAAGGAAATGGAAAAGAAATGTGTGTGTGTGTGTGTGTGTGTGTGTGTGTGTGTGTGTGTGTGTGTGTGTGTATGTACATATATGAATGATTTCTATGTTGGAAAAGGAGCATCTATAGGGTGGCACACAGTCAGCTTTTAGGGACAATATGTAGCAATGACTTAAGAAGCAGAACTTCAGCTGGGTGGGTGGGGGTGGCTTATGCCCTTAATCCTAATACTCAGGAGGCTGAAGCAGGTGGATCTCTGAGTTGAGTCCAGCCTGGTCTATAGAGTGGGTTCTAGGACAGGCTGGTGCTACACAGAGAAACCCTGTCTCAAAAACAAACAAACAAAACCAAACCATAAACAAAAAACAAACCCCAAACAAACAAACAAAACAAAAAAGAAGAAAGGAAACTTCGCAATGATCTTGTGCTGAAGGTGAATCCGAGCTCAGAGAGTCTGAGGTCACTGAGGTCACTGACAGAACGAAACGGCCTTGTCTGTCTTTTAGTTCACCCCTTCTGAGCTCCACCCTAAAACTCTGCTGCTGTCTCTGAGAATAAATATGTTTCACACCTCTCTCTCTCTTTCTCTCTCTCTCTCTTTTGCTTTTTTAGAATTTCACAGGTGCACTAATGTGTTTTGCTCTAATCTATCACCATCCCCTCATCTCCAGTTCCTCTCTTATTCATTCCCCCAGCACCTTTTCATCCCAATTTCATGTGCTCATTTTTTTTTTATCACCCACTGAATGACCTTAACACTGCCAGTCTATGCAGGGTGGAGGACCATCTATTGACAATGGCTACCCTAGAAGGTCTGCATCGGGTAGGATGACTCCCTTGCCCCCAGCAGCCATCAGAAGCGAATAGACCCTGAGCCGCAGGTGGGATTTCATCAGTCACTTTCTCAACCATGCTGGGGTCTTGGCTGGGCTGGTCTTGTGCAGGCCTTGTGGATGCTGTGACAGTGGATGGGAGTTCATGAGTGAATCACCCTGTCATGCCTAACCAACACTTTTTTTTTTTTTTTTTTTAACAGATGTCCTCTATTTATGGCTATTACCATCTTGCTGCCCTTTCTTCCATTATGATTCCTAAGGGTGTGTGTGTGTGTGTGTGTGTGTGTGTGTGTGTGTGTGTGTGTGTGTATCTGTGTATGGGTGTGTGTGTGTATGTTTCAGTGTGTATGTGTGGGTGTGTGTGTGATGTAGATGTCCCACTCACAGCTGAGCACCTGAGGATATTAAGATGCCAAATACTGAAGCAGTTCTGCTACTTTGCTGCAGAGTGTTCAGAAGCCTTCATATGCTAATATAAGTCTCCACTGTAGAGAAAGTGTCAGCTTTTCTGGCTCATTGGAACTTACGTGAATACAGAATCTTGTGTCCCCACAGGTCTTGCTCTCAGCCCTTTACCTATATCCTTACCCTTCTTTGTAAGCTCAACACTTGGTAGCTTCTGATCCTTGAAACTGTAAGGATAATGAGGACTCAGTGGTAAAATTCATGATTTCTTCTCAATACTCTTTTGAGAGATGGAGAGTACCCAGTGAATAAGGCACTTGCCATACAAATATGAGGAAGTGGAGCCCCAGACCCACATAGATCCAGACACAGCAGAATGTGTCTGAAATCTGTGTTCCTATGGCAACACAGGAGAAGAGTATCTGGGAGCTCACAAGCCTGGCTTGGTGGCCATCGTGGTGAACAAGAAACTCCATCTTAAACAAGGTGGAAGATGAGGATCAGAACCTAAAATTGTCCTCTAACCTCCACACACACACCATGAATGCACACACTCTCTCATGCATACACACTCAAAACACACACACACACATGAATATAAAAGTGAACATCACACATACACACACTGTCACACACATACGCACACTGCCACACACCCACAAACACACACTCACACACATGCACACACATCCACATCCACACACACACTCACACACACATTCACACACACATACACACACGTGAATATAAAGGTGCACATCACACATACACACACTGCCACACACCCACATACACACCCACACACTCACACACACATTAACACAATACACATTTATGCACGTGAATATAAAAGTACACATACACAGACACATGTATACACACACAAACATACACACACACACACACATGCATGCTCATTTGATTCAAGAATTATTAGAAGAAGGCGTGTAATGTACTCAGAATTTTGGTCACTCCATGGAGAGCCTAGAAGCCATTGGAAGGCGTCTGGCTACAGAGAGAAACACAACCATAACTTCCATGGCACAGAATCCTGTCCAGTGCTTTGGGATTTTTTTCTTGTTTGTTTGTGTGTAGTGTACACTTATCATTTCTATCACTTGCTACTCACTGGGGTAGATGATGTAGCTGTTACTCATCCTGTATGACAGATGATGGTGTCACACCCTGAACTCACGCGCCTTTATTCGGGATGTTTAAATTTTTAGATTTTCTTCAAGGTAAAGGCCACTCTCCCTCACAAGTACACACTTATGATCCCAGATAAGTCTCTCTCTCTCTCTCATAGGTTTTACTTTCTGAGACAGTAGAAAGTACGGTTCTTTTTAAAATACAGTTCTGCAAAAAAAAAAGGTCAAGCTGGAATGGACCCTAGAGAATTTTAAAGTTTCTCATTTTATGGTCAAGGAAACGGAAGTTCAAGGAAGTGCAAGGACATGCTAAGGTCACCCAACTAGCATGTAGGAGAGCAGACCAAAAGGACAGACACTATCCGAATCATCTTTTTAATCCTATCCCTGTTTTGACATATAAATTTGTTTTATTATTGTCTCATCCCAGAACCACTGCTACACTGGGGTCCCATTTTCAGAAGATCTCACAATCTTAAAGGGATGTATTGGGAAATGGGATATGGGCATTTGCAATGTGTTTTTCATGGGCGACTGTTACCAAGCAGGTGGCCTAATGCCTGGCTACCTGAACTGCAATGCAACCCTTCACACAGAAAACCAGCTCAGACTGTTACTTCTCTGAACCATGTCCAGTTATGTCTGTCTGCCCAACCTAACTCTGGGAATTGTGAGCCAGCCTGTGTGTCTCTCCTGCTATTTTGTGGGGGATGAGTCCCAGGCCTGTGTTCTTCCTACTTCTTCAGATGGAAAGCACAAATTCAATACTCTACCACAGCAGAAATAAGTTCAGAGATTATCACTCGCAGTGTATGAACAAGGAGGGTAGGAAAAGTCCAGAGGGCAGTCTTTGCCCTCAGAGCATGAGAGGGAGATTAAAGAGTTGGACAGAGGCAGGGGCCAACAATTAACAACGAGAAGAATGCTAAGGGAAGCCTCTGGAGATGGCTTTAACTTCATGGATAAACATCTGAATGGTCAATTAAAGGCAGCTTGAGGCAAAGCAGGGATCCTGGCCCCCTAGGCAAGAGGAATACCAACCAGTTCTTGTGTCTAGCTACTACCTTGAGCCATTTGATGTAGAATGTCCTGATGCTAAGGCTGCATCCTTTGCTGTGTGGCCCCAACTACACAGCCTGAATGTGGATTCTGAAACTCCACAGCAGAGCAATTGGTTCCTGCCATCACCTTTCTCTGGTGACTTCTGCTTCTTCCTATGTTTATGGAGTGATTCGAGCAGCAGTAGGAACACTGTTACGACTTCACATCAGTAGCAATCTTTAAGACCTGTAAAAGATTAATTACCGAGGGAGCCCATAGCTTTGACACGATCAAAGTAAAAATTCTATTTTTATGGCTGTCTGTGTTTTATCCTCTATAAATTTTATAATAATGATTAGGTTCGAAGTATGGGCATAATTTACATACATCAAAATGCCTCACACTGTCCTCACAGGCAGATAGACCTGCAGCAAATACACAGAAGCACAGGAGAAGGCAGAAAGCTCCTGGGCTCTGAGGCATTAATCAATGGGCTGTCTTTTTAAGATAGAAGGGAGCAAGAAAGTGGTGGGAGAGAGGAAGGCAGTTGTGATGATGGCCTTCTATAGCCACAATAGTCTGTGTGAGCTCAGTATGCAAGACGGTTGTGGAGCATATCAGAACTGTATTCTAGCTTTTTCAAATCTTCCCAAGGTGATCAGCCTGACTGCCAGGAAATACTTTTCCTCTTACAGTGACCAGAAACTCTTTAGCAATGTCAGCAAAGGAAGGACTTTAGAATTTGTGGCTATTTAGCACGGCTGGCTGTGTCCAGAATGTGTTAAAGTCTGGAGAGAGATGTGGTGTGTGTGCTTGAGCCTCCATATGGTCCCTCTCCATCTCCTATCTAGTTCTAACTTCCATTGATTTTGCCTCCTAGCAAAGAGTTAAAGGTTATCAGGCAGGGATTTAAGTCCAGGCACGCTGGCAGACATGTTCCAAGGCAACGGCAACTACAAATAGTGTGTGGTACAAGCTTTCAGGATAAACATCAATTTCTCCAATTTGCTCTAGCCCGAGATCCTTATAAGCCCAGCGAATGAATTGTGAATGTGGGTTATGCACCGGACGAATGGAGCAGGGCTGTTTCTCTACAGTCTGCTAATATACACTGAGTTAAGTTTAAATATCATGGAGGAGTAAAAAGTCACAGTGGCTTCATTTACTGCCCTCCTCTGTGTACTTGCCAATTCCAATCCTCCTGGATTGATTGAGAGAATGCACTGTACTCAGCTTCAGGCAATGGGAGAAGTTGCTGAAGCTCGTCCCCAAGCAGCAGGGCAAAGGGTCCCATCTCCCTGCTACCTACCGACAGCCCACCTCCACCTTGCTTTCAGTTCACAGTCTATTGGCTATCTTGAGCTCAGGAGATTCTTATCTGCTATAATACTAATTGATATCTTTCCACTGGTGAGGAACTGAATAGCAGTATTTCATTGAGATAGCTTCAATTATTGTCTCCATTTGAAAGATGGGAAAAAAATAAAGCTGAGATAAAATAACATATCAGAGTGAGAATAAGTGTTCAAAGTACGACCCAAACCTAGGCAGCCTAAGTCATTTGGAACTTCCATCTAATACTCTGCGTATATCATTAATATTCTCTTTTGGTTTTCATTGATCAAAACTCCTTGAGAGCTGGGTGTTACTTGTGTGTATTTATTCCTCCTCCACAGTATGGCTAGAACACTCAAATATATATATATATTTTGTTTTGTTTTCAAGAGCCAAAGTAATCCTAAGAAAAACCTGGGTAACCACCAGAATCTATAAAACCACTAGGCACAGAAATATGATTCTCCCCAAAGGAGACCTAGCTTTTTCTTCCTGATCATGTTAACAGACTAGAATATAATAATTTCATTTAAGAAAAACCTTAAATAAAAGTTTCATTAATCAGAATGGGTATTCCTACCATAATGAGCCCTGAGTTGAATTTTAGAATCCTCTTTATGCTTGGTTAGTAACAAAGCTGCTATAGAAATAATTTGATAAGACAGTCTGTTGCAGTGGTATGATTTAACTGTGTAAATGGGTACCCAAGCCCAGAGTCTGGGCATACCTAACTTATGTAATGCTAACATAATGGATTATGCATATTGTATTGGGTTAAAAATGAAACTCAGTGAACTATTACAGCAATTTAAAAAATATATATCGGGGCTTGTTCAGCACAGATATTTAAATTTTAAACCTGTTTAAATATTCAACTGAAACTAAAATAAAATTCTGAAAAATGGAATTCAATAGGAAAGCTCCGTTAAGAGTAAAAATGCCTCCCAAATCCATTTGGTTCTAATAGAAAACCATCGAGTGAGATTTTCATTGTTGCAATATCGGCCAAGGGAAAAATTATACATCCACTTGGGCGGGAAAAAAAATCAGCTGGACTTCTTTGAATCAAGAGCCTGCTTTAAGAAAGACAGAGCAAAGAGAGGTCTCACACCAACTCTCAAACTAAGCTATGGCTGTTTAAAATGGCCAAGTTACTCTTTCTTAAATAGCATTTTCTCGGGTATTTCTTGCTTCAATGATGTCTCATTTCACATTCTATATCAGATACAATTCTAGAGGAAAAAACAATTGGAACCTCTCACTGTGTTATCAGGATACTGACCAATTTGTTTTCTGAGAGCCAAGAGTTATTTCTCTGATAAACATCCTGCAGGATGTTTTTATTCAATTAATTGCAATGATTGCTTTCACAGAAACACACTGCTCTGTCAGGGCTGCTTGAATATCAGGTACAGGCCTGGCATGGGCATTCCTGTTCTCCAGACAGCAAATGCACAAGGATTCTGAAACATAATTAAAACAATCCAAGAGAATTAGCCAGCTTGGTGACTCTCCTCAAACAGCCTGCCCATGAAAGTACACAAGGAACCTCATAAGGGAGTGAGCCACAGCATCCTGGGCCAGAGAGACGGCTGTGAGGAGACATAAAATGCAGAGCATTATGAAAAGAAATATAGGATAATATAAACAGAGTCCCTAATCCTGAGGCCTGTAAATCCCTTCCTCTTAATTGGTTTAGAAACTGTGGTCTGTAACGTGAGCTGGAGAGCTCTGGTTGCCTTTTCTTCTTTGAGGCAGAATCACATTAAATGAAAAACAATAGCAGAGCTGACAGCCCCCTTTCTGAGGGGGCACTTAGTGCTGATCTGCTATTGAGACTAATACAATTACATGAGATTAGAGCGCTGTCAATGATGCACAGATTGGGAATTCTAGGCAGAAGAGGAGCTGGGCTCTTTAAAGCCAGGTATGGGGGGCAGAAGGGGGAAGAGGGGATGGTGAATCAGGTCCACAGTGCTCCTAATTATACTAAGAGTAATGGAGTAATTGAAATAATCATGATTTTCTAGTCGACTCAGGGTCTTGATTATAAATCTAACTTAAATGGAATTCTGGTTTGAGATTTTTCTCCCTGACGTGCCATGCTTTTCTGTTCACACTGAATGGTATTGAATTTAGAGATTTCCCCGTGTTCACCTTTTCACATGTCCTTACAATGTGAAAATTTCCTTTCGGTTTGTCAAGACACAGTGGGAAATCTACTTTCAAGAATTCGGAAACCACCACTGGCCATAGGGTTGCTTGCTGACCTCCAGTTGAGTTTTCTGTGCAAATCTGAAGTGACAGGTACTATTGGGCTCTACCCTGCCCCCAAAGTGATTATGGAAATCCATCAGAACCAGTGACATGACCACAAATGTCAAGCTAATTCAGGTTTTCCATGAGTGTCTTAGCAAAACTGACTTAGTCTCTTGCTCATTACACCAGGGAGAGATGTGATCACCGTCAGGGGAATAGGGAATACAATGCTTGGGGGGAAAAGAAAAGGGTATTCCCCTCCCCCCCAAAAGCTCTGCTGATTCTTCCTATGAGCCTTAAAAAAATATGTCTCCAGCAAAATTAGTTCTACAGACTATCAATTACTATGTTTCTCAATCATTTGGAAAATATTTCCAACTAGTCTCATTTTTATTTTTAAATAAAACAAGTCAATATGACACGCTTATTATATTCCCAGCATGGTGCAACAATACTTTTATAATTTAATTTCAAAGCTGTTGGAACTAAATAAATGCCCCTAGTGAATACTGTAGTTATTATACCTTAATACATGTTGTAGAAATGATCACTGAATATTGAACATTTGCTTAACACACAATGATGAGTGAGCACATACACATTAAAGTAAAATTAGGTCTGACACTAGAATGTCGTTCTGGTAGTACAGTACCTGTGACTTAGAAGTCTATTGGCTCATGTGGATAACTTGTGTTATTAAGTGACTCATGATGCCTAAAGACAATGAAATGATGGTGATTTCAACCCAGACATGAGAAGCAGGGTGGTTAAGAACCTAAGTGAGTAAACTGAGCTGAGAAGAAACATTAAGGTTTCACCACTATTCACGTACTTTGCACCTGCCTTCAACTTGGTAGCACACATTCATGTAGGGCTTGCTTTTGTTTGCTCTTTTTATATGCTTCCAGCTTGCTCTTTGTCCATAGTCAATAGAATCATTAGAATCTTCTATCCAGACCTGGAAATGAGTAATCCTCCAGTTGAGAGCTGTAGTGGAGGGGTTTCCTTCTCTGCCTTCCAAAGTTAGTACTGGCTAGCCAAGGGCAGCCACACGGGTGCCGGGTTTTCCACTTCAATCATCCTTAGGATAATCCTGGGAGATTAGAGACATTGAAATCTCACTTCATTGTTGAGAAGTTAATAAGAAAGATGTTCCTTATCCAAACATTCAAGTGGACATGGATTCAAGTGTTGCCTTCTCCATTCTACATACTATTTGGAGATGTTCCCTCTCCCCCCCTCTGACACCCTCACCACCACCATCATTTTAGAAGTCCTACTCTGGTGGTAGGCACATGGCTCATCACCTCAGTGTATTGTTTTATCTAAGTTTCACGAGGCAAGTTTCATTTCATGCCTGGTGTAAGAAAAGAGCATTTATCTTCAGAGAACTTAGCTCACTTGCAGAATCCCACTCTCCTAAGATATCTGACTTAGGATTCCATGGCAAGACTTTGTGAAACTGAAGCTTATTATTTCCATCCTGGTATATAAAATTAACATGAATTAGTCACACTACATCAAGGGTTTTGCTAGACCCTTTAGTAATACCTCCCTTTTCTATTTGGGGAGCATCCACCTCAACTTTAGGCACCAGGTAGATCATATTCCCTGGTCACAGTGATTGACAGATCTGGGTTCAGGAACCTACAACCTGGGCCACTTCTCTAGAACCCTCAGCGAGTTCTATATTTGTTTTATAGGGTGGCTGTTGTCATCTTGAAATTCTTACTTAAAAAAAAAAAAGATAGTTTAAATTTTTATTTTGTAGTGGACTACTCAAATTGTGTATCTTGTCCTGGTGGTTGCTTTAGGGCTGGACAATACAGCAGTAACCTGTATCAATGAAAGTCAGTTCTGGAACTTTCTTAAAATGATGATCCCACAGGAATGATAGCTTAGCCAGTGGCAACCACATGCAGAAACTGTGTGAAAATAAGCTGAAAGGGGAAGATGTGAGAGAAAAAGAAAGATATCTTGATTAAATTATCCCAGTCTCTTGGTATCATACTTTACTATTTTACATTTTGCCCAAGTCACTTTTATGAATGTTTCTGAATCTCAAGAAGTTGAGACTAACTTAATCATGGGCCGGGTTCTCTAGAGCAGATGCTGGGTCAGAATCTGCTTGAGGAGTCACATCTACAGAGGAAAGGAGAAGTATGATTGCCCAGAGGAGAAAGGTAAACTTCTCCAGTTCTGGAAAAACTTCAGCTAATCCAGCAGGAATGTTTTGAAAATTGCCTCCAGGTTGCCCTGGATTGAGTAGGAACCTCCGTACTTTGTACATATCCACTTGCCCTATTTCTAGGCAAAGCTGTCTCAAAAAAACAAAACAAAAAACCAAAAAAAAAAAAAAACCAAAAAAAAAACCCCAACCAGCCAAACCAAAACCCATTGCCTTCAGTGGGACAGCTCCACATCCGAGGCAGTCTCCAGAGAGGCAACCAGGACCCTGGAGACTGTCTCCTACCCTGGCTCTTAGTAGAAGGTGGCAGTCCTTTAAACAGGTCAAAACAAATACACAAAAATTAAACAGGTCACGTTTATAGTGGTGAAGACACAGGATAAAGGAGAACCAATGCCTGAAGAAAGACACATAAGCACCAGGAAAAAGGCACAGAGAGAAAAGTGGGGCTCCCGGGACACTGACAGCCTCATATAAACAAAGGTCAAGACTCTGTTAAGACATAGGTTAAATTTCATTCAGAAAGGGCTGCTTTTACCAAGTGATCTCAACTCCGGCTTCTATGTGGTCGATGGAACTTTCTGCAGTGTGGATTTTGTCTGTGGAGTTAACAATAATCACAACTCTCTTTTCCTGGAAATGGATTCTTTGCTTTACATAATTAAAACTCTGATTGGCTGGGAATCTCTGACTTGATTTGTCAATGTTTATGGAAAAGAAGAAAGTATTAGAAACTTGTGTGGTCTTGCCAAGCACGGGAAAGCTGAAGAGAAATTCGTCATCTCAGAATTTGTTTCTTCATGTGTGTCCATATTTCATGAATGTTAAGCTCTAGCAATTATGTTGAATAAAACATAAAGTAGATTGATTGCTCAAGGATGTTACTTATTCTGGAAGTGAAGAATCATTCATTCTCTTGTCTCTGCACGTGGGAGGTCTGAGGACATCCTCTGCCTTTGTTTACCTTCCACCTTAGGCTTGAGGTAGCATCTCTAATTAGTCTAGAATTCTGCCAAGTAGACAAGGCCCCCAGTTGGCTCTCTGAAGAGCCCTAGAGAACCTTCTCCTTTTGCCTCCCATTCACTGCCCAGCTTGAGCCACCATCTTAAATCCATTTTATGTGGATTCTGAGAAGCAAACTCAGCCATCTCCTTTGTGAGGCAAGTTCTTCACTGATTGAGCTGCCCTCTTAGCTTCTACATTTATTCCAGAGATTCTACTGAGTTTGGCATGTTTGTACACAGACTGTAGTGCCACTGACAGATGGTTTGGGGAAGCTGTGTGTATGGGTGACTTAAGGACATCGACATACTTTTGAGTGAACATTAAGGTTAAATTCAGGGGTCCTACTCTCTCTTCAAAATCCAGAATGAGACTTCTTTTCTTTGTTGCCAAGGACCAGATGTCAAGGCGCCTCTGCTGTGTAGTATTCACAGCTGCACAGGGTGAAGCCACACCATCACTGTAGTCTCTGACGTAACTAGCACCTGGGTATTTGTTTATTTTGAGAACTTTTTGTTTTTGTTTTTGTTCTAAGTGGACAGACAAATAGCATCTCAAGTGCCAGGAGTTAAGAAAAGCCACTCCCTTCCTATTTGTGGAAAGCCCCAGAGGCCTTCCCGGTACAAGTCTGAAGCCAACCGCCCATGTGTCATCAGAAGAGGGGTCTGTTTTTGTAAGTTACCTTCTTGAAGCAGGGTCACCATCATAGCTCCCATTTTGCTCATTTTGCACAGTAGATCAACTTTCAGTTCCCAACAACTGAACTTCCCAAATTTTTATATGATGAAACTTAACTCCAATCATATGGGTATAAAAAACACACATACCCGCTAGAGAATTGTTAGATTTCAGAAAGAAATTTTATTTCACATTAAAATATGGTCTTTAGTAGCCTGAATGTGAAAAGAATGTGTTGTGTGGGGGCCTCTTTTGCATATTTAGATAGGAAAGAGTTTGCACAGTTGCCAGATAATATAATTTTCATCCGTCCAAATATCGAGTACAATTCAATGAAGAAAATGCAACTTTTGCAGTGTGATTTATACATGCTTATATACCCTTCATTTTGAGTCTATATGAAATGCAGACATTCATAGCTCTATAACCAGAGGAATAAAATTTGAATGTGTAGTAAAACGAGAAATGTATTTTAAATGGGTTTCAGAACAGAAATGAGGAAGTCGTCAGGAGGCCACGGTCACAAATGTAATTGGTTATTTTGTTAGATGACCGCTCAGATGAAAGCCTGGCAGGCAGAGGATTGAATTCAGGCTGATGAGCACGGGAGATGGAGCGATGGATTCCTGGAAGAGACTGAGATTCAGCAACATAGTAATCCAGGCCAGCCGCAGAGCACACCATAAAGCCAGCCTGAAAAATTCTTCCTTCCTGTAGGATGCATTCTCATTTTTTTTTCCTTTTAAAAGAACTATTTTATGATTTGGCATAGATCATTGATCATAATTGATCATAGTGTCTTCCCCCGTCCCCCACCAATATCTCCCAGCTGCATTCTGTGCTAAATTTGTGAACGACACAACCATTATTTCTGTAAAATAGTCGAAGATTGAGGGTCCATTTGCCCATCTGCACTGATCATTTCCAACATAACTTCTCTGGGCAGGCATTACACAAGCCGTGTGCTAGCCCCACGAACTGCACGATAAAAAGCAGGATTGAGAGTATTCTTTGCTCTTGCAGGTAACTGGTGTGTAGTGCGTGAGAGCTCTGCCCTCACCTCCCCCCAAAACTCAGAATTCCAGTGGAAAATCTGCCTCGTGCTCCTTGAGGGATGATGAATCTGTTTTTCAGTTCTTACCACAGCATGTCATGTGACTTGAACAGAACCAGCCAGAGTCCTGTTTAGTTTATTTCTATGAGTCAATAAAAAGAAGGCTAGTTTCTTCCAAGAATGTCACCAGGCAGAAGTGAAGTAGGTATGAGTTAAGGGCAGTTGACAGATATTTCTGCTAGCCACATGGAGAGAAATACCTTGATGGCAGAAGCCTAGGCAAGAAGAGCATACTCAGACAACAAAAGAAATCACTTACCCAGCTTGAACCTCTCGATCCCATAACGTTTGCTTTAGAAACAAACATCTCCTCAGATTTGAGAACTTAAAATCTTTGCTTTTTTAATATAGTTGTATGAGCTGCTGTTCACCTACCATTTGTCACTGCTCTCCCCAAAGTCTAAATACACTTGAGCTTTAGGAGGAGATTTAAACAATCCCCAATTTCTCTTACAGCCTCGTTTGGAGTCATATGAACAATTGTTGCCAATAAACTGTGAGAAAACTCATCAGAACATGAAACATTTAAGCGATAGAGTGTCTGCCCAGGGCTCTCTTTTTGGAGAGACTTACAGACGAAAAACCTCTGTAGTAAGTTGACCAAATATTAGCTTGTGCAAAATGCAGCTCCACCATCCCTTGTGTACTAAAGAATCTGCTAAAGGATATCAGGAATGGTTTGTCACAGAGGCATATATGTGTGTTTGTGTAGAGCATGGTGTGGCCGGGTAGCAAACACACAGAGAGGTATGCATATATATACAAAATCACTTATCTGACATCCTTAGGACCACAAGTATTTCAGATTTCAGAATTCTTCCGGTGTTTAGGTCATGTGCATATGTAGAATGTGGTCAAACATCAAATTCATTTATGTTTCACATACACCTTATATGCATAGCCTGAAGTTAGTATTACACAATGTTTAGTGTACCTAAGTTTTCACTATACCAGTTACATGATCTCAGGTATGGAATTTCCCACTTATACGTGTAGTCACTCAAGAAGTTTCAGAGTTGGGAAGATTTCATATTTTGAGATTTCAAAATTAGAATGTTAAACCATTGGAGTGTGTGTGTGTGTGTGTGTGTGTGTGTGTGTGTGTGTGTGTGTGTGTGTATGCATGTGTACACATGCACAGGTGCTTGCTAACTTCCCTACGTTTGAAGCTAAAATTCATGCCTGCCAATCATTCAACTATAATGCTCCGTCATACCATAAAAATCGACATAGAAAACTTCAGAAAAGATGTGAAAGAACCAAGAACTGGAGCCAATGGGGACACACACCCATCCTAGCCTTGTACCTAGAAAGCGATAAAGCTCTGAGCCTCAAAGGAAGACAACATTCCCTGCGCACAGTCAGGGGTCAAACACTTCACTGAAATTGCTTCATTTCATTCTTCCCAACAAGTCACGGGATGGTATTGTTCTCAGTGGAGCCAGATCCCAGAGAGACTAAGCTTACTCACAGATTGCTTATTAGAAAGGGTCAGCTTTGAACCCTGTCTTCCCAGCTGCAGAATCCAGCCCAAATCACTCCCATTATTACTATTAATGGTTGCATAAATATTACTTCGAGTTAATACTTTCCAGATGCTCTCAATGTAGCTGTCCCTCCGTCTTTAATACAGAAAAAGCAAAATTCAGTCTTGTCTGGTCTGAGTTCTTGGGTGCAATTCCACACTGGGCTTTAGAAATGGAGTGCATGCCTCTCGTCATCATATACCACAGTTCTCTTCTTCCTGGATTTTCCTGCTCTTTGGCCAGTGTGAAATGTTTTTAGTCTTTCTCTTTAAGAGATGCTGTCCTTAGCTAAGTCACCTTCTCTCCTTGGCTCGAAGTCCCTTCCAATCCTAGTTATCAGTTCCTCATTATTCCTGGGTTATTTCTCTTTGTCTGGATGACTTTCTCAAACATAAGTTCTCACTTGTAACTTACCTGCCAGCGAGCACACAACCTGCAGACTAGTGGTGGAATTCTCCGTCCAGAATCCAGCCTATCTCTGCAACACTAACATTCTCAAAGGGGTACTGACAAGAGATCTCCTTCAGGGATGCTAGATAAAAAGACTGAGTTTCCAAATGCACCAGTCATTTGGTGAGGGAGATTATTTCTTTTTGGAACATCTAACTTCTATCTCTTGCTCCAAATCCCCATACAGTTTATACCATCCCCTCCAAAAGACAAAATACAAAATCAAGGAAAAACTAGGTATAGTGAGTTCTCTTAAATTAGCCAGTGCATATGGTTGTTTTAAGAGAGGTTGATTGGCTCCCAATAATTAAGAAAAGAATAAGTAGATAAAGCCATCCATTGTTTATTGCCTCAACATGACCCGTGACTTGTTGGCAAAGCCCTGTATATGAATATGAAACTTTTCCAGGGAGGAATCTGAGGAAGAGGCTAAGATTAATTTTTTGAATTTTCCTGAAGGGAGCGTAGTAATCACAAAGAGTCAGGACATTCCTGCAGTCACACTGAAGTGATACCTTTGTGCTATGGCACAATTAGAGATCCTTATGTTCCGCCTATCACTTAAGTCAGTATTTACGAAGTACTCAAGCTGCTGATACCAAGTCAGATCTGGCCCTCTTCCCACCAGTAACTGAAATAATGGATAAAAAGCCAATTTAGTACGTCTCTGTGAACATCACATTGTCACGAGCTCCTCCCGGGGACAGTGAATTCTATAAGCATTAATGGGTTTTATTCAACAAACATCCACTTTTTAGTCAGACAGTTTTTCCCACTGACACCTGCCAATTCATATTCTACAAAGAAATTGCTGATTTTATAGAGTTGTCATTTTAAAAATGAATATGTCTCATTATCTTTATTTATATCCTTTTTCCTGCTCCAATCTATCAACCCAGAAGGCCTCTGAAGTTTTTTTGGAAGGATATTTGTGTTTCTCGGTTAAAAATCAAACACTATACTTTGCCAGTTAACAATTGGTTGATTTCCACATTAAGTTTGCATTAATTTTATGAAAATTGGGAAGCAGGCAGAGATCCCAGCCATCTGGACCTAAGCATATATCTAAGTTTTGGTTGGTTTCTCGGAGGTTTTGATAAAGAAAGTGTGTGCTGGGGGAGGGGGGGCTGTGTATAATCTGCCACCCTCGAGTACTTCACTACTATTTGGTTAACTCAGCCCACCTCTTTGAGCATCCTGCTTCCTCAACTGACATATGTACCTAAGGAAAGTTTCTACATGGTCTTTTTATAACCCAAGACTTTGGGACTTCTGATTCTTTTGAACAATTCTCTTTTCAAGCCTGTCAAATGAAACACTATTCTGCCTTTGAGTTCCTTATTGGTGTTACACCCACTTTGATTTTATTGGATTTAGTATTTTCTCCTAAACTGTCTTTATACCAAGATAAATATGATGGTGGGAAAAAAAAATGGTCCTTCAAGGATGTCAGTGGTAGAAACCCCAGAACATGTGGCTATGTACGTAGGAAAGGAGACTTTGTCCTTAAATTAAGGACTAGGAAATTCTCCTCAGATATTCATGTGGAACCACTTTAATCTAAAGCTACTGTAGCAACTGGTCTGATGAGTTTTGCCTGTTGCTGTAATAATGGTACAAATATTGTGGGGTAACCACTTTCTGCTTAGATTTAAACCCATTCTAAAGGGCAGAATCCATACCGGTACGATAAACTGGACCAAGAACCTTTGGTTGAGTAGGTTCATAGCCCTTAGAAGAGAGCTTCTGTCATCTTGAGTGGACATAGTACCATACTGTTTCCTAAATACTTGTCTTTATACCCAGAGTTCAGAAAAACATAGTTCCCTTCAGAGCTTAATTTTGCAGTGGGTAGTAGTTACTGCAGATACAGAGCTGGTTAAAGTCAGAGGGCACGTGACTGTGGCATGCTCAACATTAATGGCACATCAAGATCACACTTTCTCCCTTCAAAACTTAGGAATCTTCATAGAAGAGGAGGCAGAAAGGCTAAGCACCAGGGGTTGGGGAGGACTGCCAGGAAGCAGGGTCTTTTAGACATGACAGGGTCATTCACACAGGAACTCACAGTGGTCATGGTTGCCCGCATAAGATCTACACAAATAAGCCTGGAAAAGGGGAAGAGGGTGGAAGTCTTAAAACAGGCTATGGCGATGAAGCCAGAGATGGGTGTGAAGTAATTTGAAGATGAAGGAAGAGGCTGCGAATCACAGAACGTAGGCAGCCTCTGTAGGCTGGGCAAGACAAAGAATTGGACTTTCCTATAGAATCTCCCGAAGGGACTGTTTCATTGACCTCCAGGACTGTGGAACAGTGGACTTGCATTGTTCACAGATTGTGTTTGCCACATATTGTTAACGCACTGATTGATTCAAGGGCAGCGAACAGATATTTAACAAAGCATACCATATTGTTGTTTATTTGTGTACCATCCTCTTGATGGCTAATAATTTTTTTAAGGGCAAGAATCACATCATTGTCTTGTCTTCATTTGTTTGTTTGTTTTATTTTTTTCTATTCTGAGCTCTAAAAATTTGCTGGCACATGGCATATATAAGATATGGGCAAGTAGATGAGTAGATTGTGTTTCATAAAGGAAATACAAGCGTTTAATGGGCAAATGACTTGCTAATGCTTCAACAGTAATAGAAAAGTCACCCAAATGCTGCTGGTTTTCTGGGATAGGTACTCACCGTGACACATTTTTCACTGAGAATGCAAAGATGAAATGATTTAAATGTTATTCCTACTGTTTTATATGTAACCACATCACATAAATCTAAACCCCTAAGTAGAAGCTGGGTTTATTTATTTATTTTAAGCATAATTTTTGTGATTCCACAAGGAAAAAAATATTTAAGCGTTGGCAGCCTACATTATATTATACAGTTTTCCTTGGAGCAATTTCAATGATTCGATGTTAATGCAAAGTAGTCCAGATTTTTAGAAGTAAAAATATTGTGTGTGCTTCATCTGTTTGTTTTAAATGGTCTCTCTAAACAAAACCTATGCTTTGCTGTGTTATCAGGGTCAGAGGGCATGAATGAGCCATTTTTTACAATCAGAAGAATGGGAAGGGGGCAGGAAGAGGCAGACAAGGCACTCCTCCATCCCTTAGAGGCAAAGGTGAATTTGAAAGTCTCCTGTTCTTCACTGAGGCCCCTTACAGGCCTAGGGCAGGACCTAGACTATGTTTTGAGCTAATGTTTTGGGGGACCATGTAAATGTAACTGTGATTGCCACTTAAACCAGATGATGGTGGTGTCTCCGTCTGCGTGTGGCCAGCTGTTAACTGTCCTCTCACTTCCAGAAGACTTTGCTTTGTTATTCAGCAAGTAAACTCCTTCCTCCAGAAACTCCTCCTTATTTGAGAGAAGAGTTGACATGACGTCATTCTGTAGAGTGTGTGCAACAAGGCCAGTGAACAGCAAATGACACTGAAAGAGATAGGTCCACAGTTGCCCTCCAGGGATGTATTTGTATTCAGAGTCTCTGTCTCCCTGTGATTCTGCGAAGAACTGAGCATTTTAAGCTAAAAAATAGTACTTGTTATCTGAAAAAAAAAATCTATATTAAATCTCATGTATATTTGATGATATAAAATCAACCCACAGTATACTTTGGATGATCTGGTTGTGAAGAGCAAAGCAGAAGAATAAAAGACAATGTGTTTTCACAACTGATCCTTCTGTGTCACCAGCATCATCAGACATGGCCCACACTGGAGGACAGTGAGATGGAATGCTGTAACAAAGCATTAAGGAATTGAAGGAGCAAAGATATATATTCTTCTACCTTTCCAGCACAACTACCTTGATTTACATATTTCTTTGTTTCCAATGTTATGACTAGCAACAAATGGTATGAAATGATGATGCCGCTTCCTCTGACCTACCCTTGCTCTCCTGTCTGCATGTGGGGTGGCAATGTGTAGACAATGTATTTGGAGTGAATAAGCACCTTTAAAAAGTAAAATTTTAGCCAATGTAATAGTTAAGAAACATCTTCTATCCTGGTAACTGACTCATACAGGTCTCAGTTTACAGATTACACCTGTCTTTTACTGGACAAACAAGTCTAAATACAGTCTCTCTACTATCATGGTCATATTTTTTTTTTTTTACAGTTCTTATTTTGATATGATTTTTTTTCATGTTTATTTGGTTGCTTGTATTCTATCTTCTCACCCACACCAGGAAGGAAATTACATAAGAGCAGAAAGCTTATCTGCTTCCACAGACATATCCCAAGTGTTTAGAATGCAACTTAGTGCATAGCGGGACTTTCCTTGGTATTTGGGCCTGGAGTCACAAAATGAAAAATTCAGTCTTTGGTCTATAATTAATAGAACACAGAAAAAATAATGAAACAAAATTGGCAGTGGTTAAAGCTTGTAAATAGAATTTATTACAAACAAAAATAGCTAATGTATCTATCTTTTCAAAATTCAAAAGTGAGTTTCAGATAAGGTAGACTTGGCTCTAATAACTGACATGAATTGGGCAATGACTGAAGCTTCCTATGGAATAATTTCCCCTTTACTAAAAAGTAACAGGAGAGTAGAATATTTTAAACAAGAGTTTTATGTGTAAAATTTGATCCCGGACACTTATACTCAGGAGAATGAGAGTCATAAAAGGAAACTCATAATAGCAGGAAATATAATAGGCAATATTTGATATGTTTGTGGAAGACACCTGATGGACAAATTGAATCTTTATCATTAAATTCATGAGAAAGGATTGATTTTTGAAAAGAGTTTTGGTTAAATAAAAATGGAAATTGTTTAAACACTTTATCTAGAAAAGAATTGATCAAATAATCAAATTGGCTTAACATAATTTGATTTAAAAATACTTTCTTGGCCACAGTGATATAATTATGATTAAATGATTGTGTTTATAAATGAAAATTTCATATATTTTTGTGACCAAAGTGGTAAGATAACAACTTCCCATAATCCAGCCACATGGACAGCTATAGAGGCAAGATACACAATAAAGCACTCCTTGGGGACCATAGGCAATCATGTAATGAGCTAAGAATAAAATATGACATTTGTAGGCATCATGGGTGGCTTCCTATGAAGCAGGGCAGTATTGTCCAGTTTCCAGCCTTGGCCAACTTACCTGCAACTCTGGGTCTTATACATCTTCAAAAAAGGGTTTTAACTACAGATTTAGACTGAATTCTACCACATGGACCTGGACAAAGAAAAATCTGAGTTACTAAGGATGGCCGTAAATGTAATGAGTTGTAGGCACTCAATGGTTTATCTGTGGGATATTGACATTTAAAGGAGATAAATAAGCTTTTGGGAAAGAAATAAAGAAACAACAGACTAGGGTAGTAGTACAACATGGGAGACCCTGCAGACCTGATCATATTTGAAAGGAACAAGCAAATACTATGGTGAAACAATGTCAAGACCAAAAAGAAAGCTCTTAGGTTTGGCAAGAAGGCCAGTTTTAAAACGGAGATGCTGAGGCCGTGCGTCAGACACATAGGAGGTGAGGGTCACAAACAGGAGAATATTGAGAGGCTGAACGGCAAGACTCTTGGTCATTTTTTTTTTCTAGTTTTCTAGTAACAAAAGTTACTTTTGAATACCTGTTGGCAGTAGAGTAAATTTATTGTCTCTCCAACCTTCAGTAGGTCACAGATGTGATCTCGGGATGGCCATTGTATAGGATTCCATTTCCCATGTGTGCTTATTCTTTCTATTCCGTATTCCTCCTCTGCTGCTCTTTAGGTACTGCTTTCTGCTCTAGCTTATCACTTGATTTCTCCTGTCCTGGTACTCCATGGCCTTGGACATCTGGGGAATGACTAGAGATGAATTTCTACAACAGCTCAGGGAGCTAAGAAACCAAGCAAAAACCAAGGAAAGGGTTCATGAGGCAATAGTCTAAGTGTCTAGAAACCAATAGCACCCATTGCTAGGAAGGATAGCTGCACAGAAAGCTTGGGGATCTCTCTCTCTCTCTCTCCTCTCTCTCTCTCTCTCTCTCTCTCTCTCTCTCTCTCTCTCTCTCTCTCTCTCTCTCTCTCTGTGTGTGTGTGTGTGTGTGTTATTGCAACAAATATCTACAAACTAGAAGTGTTTTAAAAGTCACATATTTTAATCTGCCATTTTTGAAGGACATAAATTTAATACCATAGTGTTTTAAAGGATTTATTTTTTAACCTCCAGAGGCCAAGAAGAGGACCCGTCCTCATCTCTTCCAGTGTCTAGTTGCCATTGACAACTCTTGCTCAGGTCCTCCATATTCCACATCCTTCCCTTTTCTTTCCTTCATCTCACTCATCCCTGGAATTGGAGCTCAACTGGAAATCCAGGGTGACTTTATTGGAAGAGCCTTACATTAATTATACTCTCGTCCAAAATGAGTTAGTGTTAGGAGATCTTGTGGATTAGAGCAGGGACACATATCTTGTTCACCATTGATTGGCACGTGGAATAGGAGGATAAGAAGGATCACGGAAAAGAGATGATGACCTAAACTGTGTGATTCTCCAGATGCTTTGGAAAGTCCGGAGGCAGGAGAGGGGACCTTGGCAGAGGCTGCTTGTGGACTTGACAAAGAGAACTGGACATGAAAGATTTACTCTTTTCCATTTCCAGCTGTGGAGTATAAGAAGTGTGTGTGTTGAAGTGTAATAATACATGGTGAGTATCGTGTAAATTGTAAAACATTTAGTGAGATTGAGTTTTGTATTCGTTCCCATAACGTCTCCCTATGTATTAGTCTCATATTCCAGCTACATGCTTACTATCCAACTGTGCGTTCCTTCCTATCCTTTCCTAAGTGCCTCATAAATAAAACAGGCAAATCTCCAGTCCCATAAATACATTTCTTTTTCTTCTTTTTTTAAAGACAGATGCCTGCAGTGACCATAGGTCTAAAATAAAATGTTTAGTGATAAACACTCCAAACTTTCCGTGGCTCCTGAATACCCTGGTGGCAGAGGATCTGTCTTTAACAGGAGGCAAAAAAAAAAAAAAAAAAAAAAAAAAGAACTGTAGAGATTTTTTTATTTATTGGTGGCACCTTGGATAGCTCAAAAAAAACCAAGTCTCTAGGTCATATTTCCAAGGCAACACTAAGCAGCTCTGTCTTACTCCAGAGGGCTTGCTGCAGAAGTAAAACACACAGGTTGCTCAAGTCACTAGATCCATGGTTCTTTTGAAAGTCACAGAATTCTCTCTTGAAACAAAGCGCATATTAAACAGACAAATGTGAAGCCATGAAGTCATCATGATTGAGGTAGGAGAGGGGCATGCCTTCAGCCACCTCTTCTCCCATACTTTTTCTTTCCTAATGGTGGTTCCTGGCCACCTCTGGAATAACTGAGAAGTCGCTACTCTGGGTAAGTCTGGGCATGACGCTCTAGACATGAGGATGGCGCTCTGGGCAAGCCTGGGGATGGCACTCAGCACAAGCCTAGGGATGGCACTCTGGCAAGCCTGGGGATGGCACTCAGGGCAAGCCTGGGGATGGCACTCTGGCAAGCCTGGGGATGGCACTCTGGGCAAGCCTGGGGATGGCACTCAGCACAATCCTAGGGATGGCACTCTGGCAAGCCTGGGGATGGCACTCTGGGCAAGCCTGGGGATGGCACTCAGCACAAGCCTGGGGATGGCGCTCTGGGCAAGCCTGGGGATGGCACTCTGGGCAAGCCTGGGGATGGCGCTCTGGGCAAGCCTGGGGATGGCGCTCTGGACAAGCCAGGAGATGTCTTGGGAAGGCAAAGAACGGGAATATCCCTAAGGAAGTGTCATGTCTCCTCCATGGGGAGTATGACTCAGATCAGGCTCCATAAATTAACTTTACTACTGAAATAAAAGAATCACTAAATATTTACGGTATGAGCCACTTGAAATAGTATCTAGGCCAGCATTATTCCTTTTGGGTAATTCTGGGAATATTCAGCAGTGACAAACGGAAATACGATTGTCTCTTCCAACAGGAACATAGAAGTTCTTTCTACGCTCTGTGAACCGTGGCAAGAACAACATTGGAAAAGTATCTGATGTAGAAGTTTCCAGAATAAATTGTTCTATTTTCATGAGTGTTGACATCTTACCATTTTTGAGAATGCTCACAGGCCCAATTAAAGCCTCTGAAGAAAGGGTAAGTGTCAGCCTGGGCTCCATGTTATACTAATGGCCTCATCCTGATCAAGCTACTTTGTAAAGAACATCTGCCTTCTGCCCCCTCCCCGACCCATCAAGACTTTTTTCCTTCCATTGCCAAACTTCTTTGCTCTTAGCCAAGGATGTGTTTTTTCCTTCCTTAAGCCTGTTTATTTCTTAGCCATCTGACATGCCCAAGATAGCACAACCCCCTCAAGATCAGTTTTCTGTCACTACAATTGACAGTTCCCCCTGCTTGAATAGGCTTGCTCACATTAAAAGTTTTAAATGGTGAATTGAGGATTGTAAGTAGGTGTTAGTGGATCAGGCTTCCAGAATGTCACAAACACAAGGCTGCATATTTGGCTGAGATAGAAACAGTACACTGCCTTGAAATTGCAGGTAACACAGTTAGATGCTAATGCTATTATTTAAAAGGGGCCTTAGTGGAGTCTCTTGGAAATCCACAAGTACATACGACCTCCTATGTGGAATAAATTTGTCCCAGACACAGTTGTGTGTGCCTGATAGGATCTGAAATACAAAGCTGTTCAAGACATTTCTTTTCTTAAGGACATGGCTACATGGTGGGAAGGATTAGTCAATGAAATAAAATAAAACACAAAGAAATGTTCAACATAAATTTTTTCCCTCGATTTTCATTTTTAATAATCATTTTGCTATAAACTGTTCAAACACGCCAGGAGATGGTGGTGCAGACCTTTGATCCCAGTACTCAGGAGGCAGAGGCAGTCAGATCTCTGTGAGTTTGAGGGTAGCCTGGTCTACAGAGCGAGTTCCAGGACAGCCAGGGATACACCGGGAAGCCCTGGCTCAGAAAAAGAAAGACATGTCCAAACACAGAGAGACCAGAGAGAATAAAAACTAACATAAAGTCTTTATAACCATCATCTAATTTTAAAACCTTGACATTCTTTCATATATTTAAAATCTAAGTTTGTTTTCTGTTGCTCTTTTCCAATATTTAAATAGGGTGATTTTGCTTGTTTGTTTTTACAATTGTAATTTCAATTACAATGTCTCTCTTCTCTCCCCTCCTTCTAATACACTCATCTACACTCTCCTTTAAATTTGTGGCCTCTTTTTTTTCAATTGTTATTGCATTCATATATGTATTTGTGTGTACATATATATTCCCAAATATAACCCATTGGATCCATATACTATTGCTTGTACACATGTTTTCAGGGCTGACCATTTAGCAATGTTGTCCTTGTCCCTGGGGAGGGTCACCTCACCTGTTCCCACTTTTCCTCATTTGCCTGAAGTTGTGTTCGCGTGGGGTTGAGGGCTCATGAGCATCTCTCCATGCAGTTTGGTGTGCTTGTTCATCCAGCTCATATTCGGGTGGTCATGTCGGTGAAACTTCATGGGTGTAGCTAGGACATACAATCTCACACTCAGTTCTCTCCTTAATCTCTATGCCTCTCTTCTGCAATGTTACCTAAACCTTAAGTGTGGGAGAGTTTTGTAGATGTATCAGGACTCAGAGCCACAACCAATTAAAATTCAAAGTTGTGCTGTCCAATCCCAATGGATCCATCTATAAAACCTTCATACAATTAAGATAGATTTTTGAAGAGAAAAAATATAATGTGTAAGCAGAGTGGGGTGGTCATCAGTGAGAGAGGAAGGAGACATGTTTTGGGACATTGAAAAAGACCAGGCAGAGGTTATGCAATGAGTTCAAGCCTGTGCTGTTAAAAAATGAAGTTCACAATCAGAAAATCATGGCGATGGTGGATGGTGGCAATGAAACATGGGGGTGGGATGCTGGAAGATCTATGTAGGCACAGATTCTGACAATAAAAAAGAAACAAAAGAATTGGACCTTAATTCATCCTGAGAATATATCTTGCCTATACTGACCTGTGTGAAAACGGAAGAGATCCTCACAGGAACCAGAAACAGAAGCAGGGGAACAGGATTAAGAGAGAAGCCCGGGGTAAAGGGGAGAGGCTTCAAAGGAAAACACATAAATGTCCACTTCTGAAAAGATGAGGATGACAAAGACAGATCTTATTGGAGGTGACAACTAACAGGCCACTGGGAATGAGGGTTTAATGAGGGTCATTTCAAACTGTGGTTGTGGAGGGTATTCCCTACCACACTGCTCCTATTAATTCCCTCCGCTAGCTCACAATTCGAGCTTCTGGTGAGCCTGACTTGACATTACACCTTGTCTCTGTGCACAGTTAGTTCCATCTGCTAAGGACTTTCCAAATATCCCAGAGAAAAATTCAGTAGCTATAGAGATGCCCAACTAGGCTTGACACACAGGTGTCTCAAGTTACTGGCCAATCCATGGATTAATTAGTGACATGGAATCAGTGCCTCCCCTGAGCCAATCAGCAACCAGACCTATGGCACTTCTCACCTCTGTAAGATGGTCTCTTTAGCAGAAGTTAGGGTGAGCCCAGTAGGAAAACAGACACACATAATGCAATATGTCCACGGTATAAACCTGGGCTCTCAAAGCATAAGGATCCAAAGTCTAAAGGGCTCCTGGAATTTTAAACATACCTGCTATAGAAGAAGAAATCCCTTACCCTACTATTGAATTAGTTGACACGTCAATACTAATAGCACCGTGCATCTGTATGGCACTTTTAACTTTTCAAAGTGACTTTGCAAAAATGTTAATCTAAGGCACTTCCAGGGACAGAAGGGTATCTGTGAACACACTCTATGACTGAAAAACCTTATAAGCATTATTTTATGCAAATCAACTAATGAAGTTAATTATATGATAACTGAGTTTAAACTGTAGCCTGAGATAAGTAGTTGCAGTCTTTGGTGTTTAAAATCTATCAAACTTTCTAGTTCTGTATTTCAATGATTCTTCTAGTATTTTGGCAGTAGAACTAGGGTTATTATTAATTTTAAGACCAAGGATTTGCCACCCAAGTGCCATCATTATTATCAACATTGATATTAAGCCGTAAGGATTAATGTCCCTTTTCTGGCACTGAAGGTGAGGAGAAACCTCAGCTGGTGCATGACACCTGTATACAATTTAAAGCATGATTTGTCTGTTGGAGTCCAAAGCAGCACTGAGAAACTGAACAATGGGGAATTAGCTGAGATCCATGGGCTGGAGGGAAACACATACTATCTTTCTGCTCTCCGTCTAGGAGTATTCTGTATGCTGCATCAGTGCATAAGCATGTGATGCTAGGAGACAAGAGAATGCAGAATGGAAGGAAAGAGATATTGTAACTGCTGATCTGGCTCAGTCTTCATTTCATTAGATGCTTACTCTCCATCCAATTATTGAAAACAAACACATTTCCTGCTCTCTCCTGGTGACGGTTTGTATGAGAATAGCCCCCATAGGTCCATATATTTGAGTGATTAGCCCCAGGTGATGAAACTGTTTGGGAAGGAGTAGGAAGTGTGGCCTTGCTGGGGGAAGTGTGTCACTGGGAGTGAGCTTTGAGGTTTCAAAAGTCCACACCATTCCCTTTAGCTCTCTTTCTCTCTCTGCCTTGTGTTTATGAGTGTGATGTGAGCTCTCAGCACTGTGCCTGCCTGTTGGTTGTCATAGTCCCTAACCATGATGGTTATGAACTCACCCTCTGGAATGGAAAGATCCCAAACAGATGCTTTCTTTATAAGTTGGCCTGATCATGGTGTCCTTTCTCAGCAACAGAAAAGCAACTGAGCTTGAGTTTCCCCAGAAAATGTCAAGAATACAATTTGTCTTTTTTTTTTTTTTCTCTTTCCTTTTTTTTTAACAGCCACAGACTCTGTACAAGCTACCATCTTCTCTGACTTCAACAAAAGCTTTTACCCTTGGCCGCTGTGACTCAAGAGGAACTCACCCCCAGAAGTTTCCTACCAGAAACTCAACATTGCTCAGGCACAGATAAAAGAATTGGTCAGAAATGAAATGAAATGAATTGAAGATTATATCTCATCTGATAACCCATACCAAGTTCTTCGCTGGCTCCTGGTTTTATTTAAGATATAATCTAGCCCCATATCCAGCTGTCTACAATTGAAGGAATGCTTTCCCACTCTATTTACAGGTTTGGGCTGCCTGACAATTCCTGAGATGTGTCGACCTCATTTCGCCTTGAGACTAGCATGCTGGCTCTTCCATCTGTCTGGAGTGTGCTTACCAGCTTCTTGCGTCTTTGGTTCATTTCCACCCTCCAAACCTCCAAATCTCATCCTCATGGGATGCTATCCAAGAGAAGAACACCCAATTAAGTACCTAATCTTTCCCTCTAACTTTCCTCAGATATGCCATCATTTTCTTTTTGAGCTACTAAAAAAATGTGTTCAAGTGTGTGTCGCTGTTTACCATCTTTTCTTTCTTGCAATATAACACCCTTGGAGAGAAAAAGTGAGAGTCTCATTTGTATTATTTATCACTTTAGCCCGAGGGCCAAGCCAAGATCCTGGCTTAGAGATATCTCGTCAGTTCCGCTGCCAGCATACTGTTTTGTTCTGGTTTGGTTTTTCAAAACAGAGTTTCTCTGTGTAGCCCTGGCAATCCTGGAACTCACTCTCTAAGCCAGGCTGGCTGCGAACTCAGAGATCCACCTGCCTCTGCCTCCTGAGTACTGGGATTAAAGGTGTGTACCACCACTGCTTGCCAGGATAACTCTTAAATGCATGTTTTCTTGGCTGTCTTGTTATCACTGTTCTGGCCTAAGCTGTTGCTATCTTTTCTTAGGACTAAGGTAGAAGCCTTCCAGTCGGTTGTCCTACATTGACTCCAGCCCAGCATTCAGTAAACTTCCATCAGTACAATAAAAAAGCACATCATCATGGGAATAATTCTATCATCCAAAGGCTAGAGATCCAGCATGGACAAGATAAACCAGATAAAAATATCAACATGAGGGTGGGTTGTTTGAAAGTCTACCATTAGCTGAGAAATGATTGGCACTTTATAGCTGCTGGGAGAGAGGAGGTCAGTTTTCTTTAATCATGTGATGCCTGGTAGGGTCACCACAGTCCAGGGCAAGCTTCCTTCCCAAGAGTAGCTGGACAGCTTAAACTTGACAAAAATGGCAGTGGTAGGCAAAAGAAACAAGAAAAAAGAAAAAAAAAAAAAACCAAAGCTGGCAGTTAGACATGAGAAGTTTTGGGGGAGATGTGATCAAAATACATTGTATGAAATTGTCAAAGAATTAATAAACGTATTAAGAGAAGAAGAAAGCAAAACTGAAAGAGCATTGGAGGCCTTGTAGGAAACCACTTTGCTTCCCCACCCCCTCCAAGTACTCAAAGCTCAGACTACTCATGGGGTACAGTGTGAGGCATTTTATTCGAACTCAGGCACAATACAGATGCAGTACAGATGCCTAGAGGACAGAGAACTAGATTCCTTTCATCGGTGAGCTCCTATGCTACTCATAGCTGGAGCTGCTGGGCTCCAGAGAAGGGTGCATATCTTTTAAAAAGCCCAGTGTCTTAACCACAAATGCTTATAAAAGATATCAACTTTAAAAGCCTCCAGGCTGGTGCTGTTTCTGACTGCCTCAGAATAAACCTGTCTGGACACTTTCCTTTAATGTCAATGTCTGCTGAGGGGTTAGGCATGTTTGTAGAGGCCAAACAGAAAATTAGAGCATTGTTAAAGACAGCCCAACTGCTCCTTTGAACTAAGAATAAGGTTATGGTAACTCCTCATTCTATTTTTTTTTTTTCCATCATCAGACCCAGGAATGGCGTCTAGTGAGAGAATGAAGAGAGGAATGGAGGGCATGTGTTCATCCGTGACAGAATACCATTTTAATTATGCCAGGCTATTCTACAGTCTTCACTTGAATCCTGCTGATTGCAAGGCACCCTGGGCATTATCCATCACATACTCTCACTCTGGGTGAAAATGCATATGGACCACAGCAGCTGGCTGTGTTAGAGGCTGGGGATGCTTGAAGCCAATGCATCAGAGGCCAAAAGCACCTGCTTCTTGACTCGTGTGAAGTGACTTGGAGGGGAAAAAAAATCATCCTGAGGTGACAGAAATAATTATGAAAGTTTGTCTGGAACTGAGAAAAAAATGCATTCGACAGGCATAAAGCAAATAGCGGCTGTTCTCTGAGTTGGCACCAGGCAAGTGCCCCAGGTTAAAATCCAACAGATACGGTAGTTGATGTCAGCTTTATTCCGACAGCACAGTGCCCCGCTCTGCTCCTCTCCACCTCCCAAGTTAATTCAACACACTCTGTGACACAGCCTCAGGAGTCTTGAGGGAAGATTCCAGAAATCACCAGTGAATTTTGTCGTGTGTCTCTCTCCTCTCTCCCACTCAGATTTGTAGGCCGATGTTGACCTGAAAACCATCCCAGACTGAAACCTCAGAGCTTAAGCCACTAAGTCAGTCTGGCTTTGAGCCCCAGAGAAAATGGGATTTCTATAAAATGTTCACTTTAGAGAGAGATTTGTGCCCTTCATGGCTCCTTTTCTGCGTCACACACCATTAACTCACAAAACCCTGCCTCTGGATGGAAGCACAGACTCCAGCTGGTTCTGCATATGGGGCAAACTCCAGCACTTGCTATGTCTCTTAATGAGGTTCCACTGGGTTCTTTGGAGCAGTGGGTCTCTGTCTTGATATCGAATCAACACCACAAAACACTGCAGTTCAGTCACTGCCCTGCTTCCTCAGAGCATCAACAGAAACATGGAGACTCCATTATAGCGCTGATTCCCTGCCATTTCTCCAGGTCAGAAGCTCCAGGGCACCTATCCACAGCCCTGCATAAAGGTACACACCAAACTGGAAGCAATGTTTTCATCACTAGGGATCTACACCAATGCATAAATCCCCACAGAACTTCAGAAACACCACAGATGCTGCTAGACTCTCTTCTCTGGCTTGGGGAACATGGTTGTAGTGGCATTGTGTTCTGTTCCATTGTAAATAATTGTCCCATCTACTGGTTTAATAAAAATACTTATTGGCCGAAGGCAGACAGGAAGAGTCGGCAGGGTTATTAGACTAAGAAAACTCTGGGAACAGGAAGAGCAGAGGAGAGATGCCAGAGAGATGCCAAAAGAGACTCCAGAGAAACACCAGAGAGACCAGCAGAGAAACTAGCAGATGCAGAGGACAACTATGCTGCTCTGAGACCAGGTACAGAGCCACATGGCTGAACAAGATGGGTTAGTTAAGAGCAAGAGCTAGCTAGAAATATGCCAGTGCCATAGGCTGATCAGCATAAAATTAATACAAGGGTCTGTGCGGGTCTGCGGGTCTGGACTACAGGCTAGATAGGCCAGAAGCTTTATACAACACATGGTGGTTGATTTTCCTTCTCAGCCAGCTTCATTCATTTTCCAGTATACATTATCATTCTTTCCCAGCATACTGATCCTCTTGTAGACTGTACACCTGAGCCATCTTGCTAATGGGGTCTGCTAGGGGAAGACCAGACAGAAGGTCAGTTTTCTTTCTCTTCTGAGATTTACTTTTTTTTTCCTGGAATAACTTCCCCCTCTTTTGACCAAGCACACAGACCAGGATATCCTTCCTCTCCCCATTACTTGGTTGACACTCCACTGTGCCTTTCCTTAGCTCTAGGCATGCCTCACTAGTAGTCAGTAGTACTTTACCATGGTTGTCCCATCATCAGCTCTTCACCTAAACCATCTGCATGCATTGCTTTCTGCTTCTGCAGGGGGGACACTGTGTCTGCCAACGGTCAATCTGCCTTGGGAAGTCTGGTTTTAATATTTAGAAGACCATCGTAGCACTTCACTTTTACTTCTGTTGTGTGTGGCTCCCTCATCTGCCTTGGCTCTAAAGAACAGTTTCTGTATTCTCAGAGTCATGTTGTGGCCCCATTAAGTATCATAGGATGCTTACCAAATACGTAGCTTATGATCGTAGCCATAGGAAGTCTGACGAGGATTTCAGCAGCTAGAACCTGAAGCCACCCTTTCTTTTGACAGTTTTTCCTGACCAAAACTTTAGAGTCAAGCTGTACAGTGGTCTTCTGCCTCCTCATTTTGCACATCTAGTTATATGTATAAATAGTACCCACTTTTTGTTCATGCTACTTTCCTTTAATATTGATTGTACATCATAAAAATAATAATTTTCAAGAACAACCCTGATCTGATTTTATTATACCCTTTATGTTGCTGATGGTAGTTTCAATAGATTTTTATAGCTTTTAATTTACCTCCCAGCATCAGGCATTTCTCCATGGATGTCATCTCATTCATGTGCTGCATGGCAACTGCTTCCCATGATACCTACTTGTTTTGTTTTTCATTTTCCAGACACTACATGTTATCTGATAGTTGTCCAGTCAATGGCGAATCACTGCAATCTAATTGATCCACCCTCACTGGCTTCACTGAAGTATGCTACATGGTAAGCGATTGGTGATGGTCCCATACTTTTGAGGGTCAACTAATCTGTTGTTGAGCAACTCCAGTGACAATTTTCATCCAATCAGCAGGACTTGCCACCTCCCCAAAGTACTTTTACCTTTGATGCTGACCAATTATTATCTCTGCAAACTACAGAATCCCAAAGCAGTAAAGACGTACCCTAATTTCTACCTATGATCATCAGGAATCTTTGGTCAGAAAGCTTGTGACTGATCAGTCTCCTTGACTTCCTTTGACAATGAAGTCAAATTTTTGTTTCGATTATTGAATGGTAATATCTTGCCTCAACTATATAAAATACAATCTTTTAAGCAATCTAATAATAAAAGTAATCATTTGTAGACCCATAGCAAGTATCCTGTTTAATAAGGTACACAGTGGAAGCACCTGGGTGGAATGCCAAATCAAGGTGAGTTGTCATCTCTGCTGCTCTTCCACATTGTGAGAGATCACATTATAAAAACAAGACAAAGAAATTATAAATACCTATTGTAATCCTTATACTCTTTCCTAAGAAAGCATTTTCCAGAATGTTCAAGTCAACTTCCAAACTCTTTCAGCCCCAAACCAACCTTTATTGATTATGGTGGATGAATCTTAGCTGAACGAAATACAGGACCAGTCGTCACCTTCAACCTTTACTGATTTATTACCACACACCAGCCCTATTCTTGTCTGTGTTCTGGTTTTACCTCATCATTACTCACGATATTCCATCCTATTTAGAAAGTGAGCACACAGAGAGGAAAGAAGGTCAAGTGTGTTGCCGAAAACATCTAGCCTGCACACGGTAAGGCTGAGCTTTGACCAGAAAGCAAACCAACCATGCAGGTTAGATTTCTGTCAACTTGACACAAGGTAGAGTCAAATGGGAAGGGGGACCAAACCTAAGTTGAGGAAATGTCTCCAGTAGATTGTCTGTTGAAAGTCTGAGGGCACATTTTTTTGATTGATAATTGATAAAGGAGGGCCTTGTGCCCCCGACCCCTGCAGATGTCATCATTGGGAGATTGACCTGAGTGGTATAATAAAACAGGCTGACAAGCCATGGAGAGAAAGCCAGTAAGCAGCACTCCTCCATGGCCTCTACTTAATTCCTGCCTCCAGGTTTCTACCTTGAGTTTCTGCCTGGCTTTATTTTAGGTTGGGGTTAGGAGTTAGGGTTAGGCTTAGGATTAGGGGTTAGGGGTTAGAGTTAGGGCTAAGGGTTAGAGTTAGGGTTAAGGGTAAGAGTTAGGGTTAAGGGTTAGAGTTAGGGGTTAGAGTTGGGGTTAGGGTTAGGGTTAAGGTTAGGGTTACTTAATATAAATCCCTTGGTCATGGCTTTATCACAGTAATAAAAGAGTAAACAAGACAGCAGTCAGAAACCAACACTCTTATTCCTACCTATAGTGAGTAAGGGGCTATTCAAAAACTCTTTATTCAAGATCTCTTGAGTAAAAAGAATTCAATCCCACATACATGTTTTTATTTTTCAATTATATAAATAAACATCATACAACAAAATAAGGATTTAAAGGATGAAGTAAAGATGAACTAGACAACATTTTCATGTACTTGGTGAATTTATAATTGAATAAATAAATATTATCTTCTGAAGCCAGCCCTAGCCCAGGTAGTTAACCTCTAAGTTGGCTTACCTTTCATGATACTGGAGGCAGCATTTGCTGCTTCTTGTACAAACTCGGCTCTTGGCAGGTTTCTGTGCTATCCCCAGGGGTAACTTCTTCCTGTCTCCAATGTGAAGGTGATTAGATAACTATCAACTCTGCTGGGCTGGGTCTTATGTGTGGGGAAGCATTCAGTCACACACATATGTCTCCTTCTATGTGCTCCACACATGCTTTCTGAATTTACTTTCTCCTAAAAATGGAGCCCAAGGCAAGCATTTGAATGAAGACAGCTTGTTTGGGGTATGGTCACAGGCAGGGGAACAGAAGTTGGAGTGGGAGACAGGAAACAGAATAGGAACAACGGGAATAGCAATGAACGAGTAGCTGTGATTTGTAACTATAGCCAAATAGGATGTACAGAGACGCTAGATGACAATACCCTTTGTTCTGATGACCACTGCTTTGTGCAAATCGACAGTTTAAGCCTGCAATGCTAATAACTATGGCTGCCTGACCAAGATGAGTTCATTTTAGTTTTCTCATGAATCTCTTGGCTTCGGTCTCCTCCTGGATCACAAGACTGACAACTTACAAGTGTCCCAGTGACTCAGATCAAGAGCAATGAAGAGAGGTTATTTCCTGCCCCAACCTCATATCCTTCATGTATGATTGCCTGCCAGGGCATGACAACTACCGCCCAAGTGGGTACAGCTTAGAGCTGTGCTTTAAAAGTGGTCTGCCCTGTGATGTGGCGATGCAGCCCAGAGCGTACATCTGTGGTGCCTGTCCTCCTTGACCCCCCTTCATCTTTCTCTGACTGATTGCAGAGGCAGAATAGTTGCTTGCCTCTCAGATGTGGAGATGACACTTTGGTCCCTCATTTCCAGTCTGTGCCTGGTCATCACAGCTCTCCCTCATAGTCTCCCTCCCTCCTCCAAACCTCTGTCACAAGGAACACCTCAGAAAGCAGACCTGACCTCCTGTGTTTATATACGCTTTCTGAGATCAAACCCAGTCTCTTTCCCTCTCTTTTTTCTCTCTCGATTTCTTCCTCTGTCTCCTCTTTCCCATCATTTGACAAGTACTGAGAAGCAGAAAACTCTCCCTTCCCCTCAGGTGATTAATGTACTTTGGTCCTCTGCAAGCACAAAGTGCTGTTCCTTCAGGCCACAAGATTTGATAAGGAAATGAATCTTTGAGATTATTAATTCCCTAGGCTGAAATTTTGTTTAATAATTGTTCTCTCAGTGATGGATCTGGAGAGGGGTGTGTGTGTGTGTGTGTGTGTGTGTGTGTGTGTGTGTGTGTGTGTGTGTGTGTGGTGTGTGTGTGTGTGTGTGAGAGAGAGAGAGAGAGAGAGAGAGAGGAGAGAGAGAGAGAGAGAGAGAGAGAGAGAGAGAGAGAGAGAGAGAGAGAGAGAAGACAGAGAGAAACAGAGACACAGGCACACACACACACACACAGAGCACACAAGCACACACATGTGCACATGAGTAAGAGACAGAAACAAAAGCAGAGACAGAGATTGATCATGGCCAAAAGATGTGGCTGGCAGTCCGGCTGGCATTGCAAATCACCTCTTTATCCATAGTTGGAGAACAGTGACAGATCACTGTTGTCCCCTACCCCCTCATCTTCCCACCTGACTGTCTGTAGTATCTGATTTGGCTCCACTAACCAATCACGGCACATGATTTGAGAAATATTTCCTTCCTGGCATTCTGGAGAACAATCTCTTGCTGAGGGAAAAAAAATACATTATAAA
The DNA here is from genome assembly GCA_033318265.1 of Phyllotis vaccarum. Lineage (NCBI taxonomy): Eukaryota > Metazoa > Chordata > Mammalia > Rodentia > Cricetidae > Phyllotis > Phyllotis vaccarum. The sequence goes on from JARWLC010000007.1 coordinate 12,559,374, forward strand.
ATAAATGGAAAAGCATCAATCAGAAGGGAAAATGTGTTCTATGTGTTGGAGGCAAGTGAATGTTTTTATTTAAATGGGTCTGAAGACAGGGAAGTTTGTGTCCTAAGACACCTAACCTGAGCAAGCTCGTATTCACACTCAGGCTGTTACCCTTTCTCCTCAAGTGGGGGTTTTATGAAGGCAGACATGTTACTGGATAATTTTTAGTGAGGCAGGGTGGTCAGTAAATACCTTATGCAGTTTGGGTGTGAGTTGGATCTAAGTACAAAAGTGATTTATTAATCCATGACAATCTCTGCTCTCCCCTCTTTGTGTCCCTCAAACAGAAGAACAGACATGTTGCAGGCAAGGAATTTTTCTCAAATTAGAATATATTTATCATTGTGCCCAGGGGTCTCACCGAGGGCTTTTCATGACTGGCAAGTGTTTATACCAGAGACAAAACTAGTCTACCTTCTCAGCTCTCCTCTGTGGAAGAGACTCCACTGAGAAGAAATCAGCTTTATCAGAAATCAGATCTGAGGCCTTGAAACATTTATCAATCTATCCCATCCCCCTCTTTCAGATGACACAGCCTTCTACACACACACACACACACACACACACACACACACACACACACACACACACACATTCACCAGTCCTCAAAGATAAAGAAATAGACACATTTGGGTGACTCATAGGTCCTCACACTCAATCTGGACGTAAATAACTCACTGGATGAATGAGATATGTCATTTCCAGGCTGTAAAAGTAATTCACAGCCTCACCTTTTCCTAATGGGGCCATGTGGCCTGGTGCTCTCATGTTAGCCTGCCACAGCTGCAGCTGGACAACACATGCAAAACTCATCACACCCTGAGTCTGGCAGGTTCCACCCCCACCCACCATAACAAGGCTGAGGGTGAAGAACCCTAGGAGCTCTAGATGACTGTTACCTACTACATTTGGCAAAAACATCTATTATCTTCTATTGTGGTGCCTACATGGGAATTTTTTCTCATTAATTAATAACAACATGCAACTATGTCACAATTCTGTGTTTTTCCCTTCATTAAGGATTGCAATTTCCATATGAATTGTGTACTACATATTAACCTGGATTTTTCAGATTAAAAGAAATGTTTTGTTATTTATTTATTATTTGTTTGCAACTACTTTCTTTTTTAACGGAGGTTCTCAGCATCACTACAGGCAAGCCCTGCATCTGCAGTTACTCCTGTGCATCCACACTTCATCCAAAAGGATTTCTAGTGAATTCTAAGAGAGACTCTGGAAGACCAAATTTGTAAGCATAAAAAAGTTTGAAGATCTCTCTCACAGACATTTAGCCCCCGTCTCTGCAAAAAGACATTGTTAGCATTTGCAATTCTATTTATCATTTTGAGAGCATCTGATGCTATTACATAAGGTTTTATGTGGGTGAGTACGGAAATGAGATGATGGAGGGTGTGAGAGATTTGCAGTGGGGTTGGTCCACAGTCACCCCTCCAGAAAACATGCTTCACAAAAATCATACCACAGTGGTTCCCCTGTACATAGGTTTCTGCCTTGCTACCAACTCAAGAGTTTAATCTAAGTTTTCCAGGGTATGCTATCTCTGGGCTTCTTCCACATCACTTCCTCTCTTCATATTTCATTTCAGCATATCTGATCATATTCCCCAATTCCTCAATGCTTCCTTTTCTCCTTCCTTAATCTTCCCTCTGATAAGCAGTCACGTAGCACACAGTCCCTTCTTGCCAACACACACAGGAAAAATTAAATATTTGAAAAACCTTCATTCATGACATGAACCCAAAGGGTATCAATAAGCTATCAAGGGCCACCCCTCCATAAATGCGGCTGATCTAGAGGCACCTTGCCTGGTAACCATCTCCTTGGCAACGGAGCTCCTGTTGGCCAACGGGTATTGCATTTGAAGCACTGAGTTTTTGTTTCCAGAGCGTGTCTGCTTCTTCTACTTTGATTAATCAACATCACCTCTTTGGGTGTGTACTTAAGTGAAATAATAGATGACTGCCTGGCTACAGCAGAATGCCAGAGGCTTTTTATCTCAAGAATAAAAGGCAAAATCAAATCATAAAAAGGCAGTCGGTTGAAACTCTCTCAGTCCTTGCTGCTCACATTCCAGTGAGCTACCATGTTTAGAAAAATGATTTTTGGATAAATTGTTCTCTCTCTCACACACACACAATATCGTAATTTATCGATACCCCCATGCTTGGTTCTAATGAGCAACTTTACACACTACTCACATTATCTACTTAGAACTTGCCTTTTGGTTCTGGCTGTGAGGATTAAAATGCTCGAGAAGATGCTCTTCTCAAGTCCATGTTTATCCTTTTCCATTTGCTTCCCACAGTCCTTGTGCATTAGAAATATCTTCAGACGATGGCTGTCCCAAGCTATCTGTGTTCTCTTTACTTCATGTTGGGCCTAGACCTTTGGTGTTTATTTAATTAATATCAATCCGGGTCTTCTTCTTCTCTTGGTGAAGACTAAAATGTGTAACCACTAGCTTCAGGAAGACTATGTCTCCTGAGTCCCTAAACACTTTTGGTAAGGTACAATAACAGAGAAGAATCCAGTTCTATCTTGAATTCATTTATAAATAGTTTAACAGTAAATTTTTGACTTTTGTATCTAAACGACCATTCATTGCCTGGCAGAGGAAAAATAAATAGCCCAGGTGCTTGGCGTGATGTGTTATTAACATGAACAAAAAGTGTATGCTCTTATGTTTTATACATGTTCATTTAAATGACCTTTGATAGGATGATCGATGTTGAATTTTCCATTAGGCTCAGGAAGAATTTTTAATTGAGGGACATCTACTAACAGGCAGGCCTTTCACAGAGCACTAAAAGTCACCACTAGGTGGCACAGTACCACAATACGAAAAAAAAAACTGTATCCCCCGGGACCAACCCCAGGCCTCTGTTAATAGCTTGATTTTCCACTTACAAGCAAGAAAATGCCATGGAAACTTTTGTTTTCCTCTTCGAGGGAACAAGCAGCGAATATATGGGGGAGGCATAAAGTCCCCTACCACTGTGTGTTGTCTGCTGCCCCATAACCACATCTGGACGTTATAAATCATGCATTATTGGAGTCTAGCATTTTCTGATCTTAGCAACAGCCCATTCTAAGCAAAAAGGGAGCCAGCATGTTCTGCCTAACTTAAAAATGACTTGAGCTGCAAGTGAAGGAAGGGAAGGAAATTATTGCAAAGGCAGGCGACAATGGCAGAGTTTAGTTGAACTGCCGGGGCTGGACGAGCAACCTTGGAACGGGCTCAGTTGCTGGTTCGAGTTTCCAGACAGTTCTTGTCTTCCGTTTATGCTCCAAAGGCACCAGAACATTTCAGAATCTTACCAGAAAACTCTCTCTCTAATGGCTAATACTCCCTCGGCCCCCCAATACCCCCCCCCGAAGTCATCACCTTGTGTGATTATCACTTTTTAATCTGTGCCCTTGTCTGATGTTCCCAGGACCCTGCTCAGAAATGGTTAATCACTGCTGTCTTTCAAAAGGTGTTACCTGTGGGTACCAGAGCTTCTGTGTCCCAGCTCAGGGGAGTCTGATACCTCAACTGGTCTGCATCTCGCATTCCCAAAGTCTTGGACTACCATGCAAAGTGCCGTCGGACCATTTGCACGAGGACCTGTCTAATCTCATTAGATTTCTCATTTTCAGCATAATACTGTCATGGTGCTGTGCACCAGTGCTCCAGATTAGTGCCTTGTCAGGATGGTGCCCCACTAATGAGCTAATCCAAATAATGCTCAAATCCCAAATCAGATTTAAGACGATCCAGTCTGCATGGAACTGTGGAGGGATAAATGCTGGCCCAAAGAACAAGCTTTTATTTTCTTTGTGCCGCTTTAAAATAAAATTGAGGGAGTGCTGTCAAACTCTTGATTTTTCTTCCTCCTTTGCATGATATTAACCTCCATTGTGCAACTGGGAATAATAAACAGAAAAGAGTACATCTGTATGGATTGGTATAAATTTACCTTAGAGCATTAGAAACACACACACACACACACATGCAAGCTTAATATATTCAGCAGATCTGTGTCCTTCACAGCTCCTAGTTTCCCATGAGCTTGGCCTTAAGACCTTGCAGATTTTCAATATGATGTGTTTCAGTGGTGACCCTGGGATGCAAGGTTAGGTCAGAAAATGGATTTTTAAGCTTATTTGTTTCCTTGTGTTCCCTCTGGGTAAAACCGAGCTCCAGAAATCCCAAAATGCATAATAGCAAAGTTAAGGTCAAGACTCTAAACAAAGGAAATAGGGGAACAGAATGCAAGCCCAATCATTTTGGTTTCAGGTGTTCTTGAAAATGAAGCTCTGGTTTCAAACTGATACATAAATGGTTTCTCGGTTCAGCTTTCTCTCTCTCTCTCTGGAATGATAGAAGAAAACAGTTTGAATGATGGCCTATAGTGAACCAACACAGGATAACACACAATAGCCACTTAGCTTCTCCTATGCCACAGAGGTTGGCTTCTGAGTCCCACACCTTACTCTTCTATAAAGCCCAAAGAACATGGCAGATAGGTGTTAGAGTCAAGTGCAGCCAAGCAGGCAGCAGCATACCATACTATTTATGTGTATGTGTGTGTGCAATGCATATGTTTATGTGTTTATAGGTATGCATGTGTGTGTGTACAGTGTGTGCATGTGCATGCAAATGTTCATGTGTGTGTGTGTGTGTGTGTGTGTGCGTGCGTGCGTGCATGCACATAGGTCAGAGAACAATGTCAAATGTTCCTCAAGTGCTATCCATCTTTTTGGACAGAGGAGGGGACAGGATCTTTTCCTGGCCTGCAATTTGCCAAGTAGGCTAGGCTGGCTAGCCAATGAGTCCAAGAGTCCTCCTGATGTCTCTCCTGCCCTGGAGGTTACAAGTGCAGGCCACTTGCTCACCATGGCAGGCTTTATTGATAAAAACAGAAACAAAATCAAAAACAAGAAACAACCACCACCATCACCACCACCAACAGAACATGGGTTTTAGGATTGAATTCAGGTCCTTTCAGGTCCTCAAAGGCACATATTTTGCCAAAACTCATTGATTATACACCTCAGGTGAATGGATTCCATTGCATATAGATTACACTTCAGTTACGAAGCATCCACACTCTTTTTGGGGGGATGAAGCTTTCATATTTGACAAAACCGCTATAAAAGATAAATATAAGAGCCAGAGTATACTGTTTTGTTTACTATTTTGCCTAAATCACTGTGGTTGAACTTGGAGAAAATCAGAATGTCATACTGAAAATCCAAAGATAGTTGTGCTAGCTAGTAATACCACCTTGTAAGCACTTTACTGACTGAGCAGTCTTCTTGGTCTACCATTATATTTTGACATACAAGCTGAGCCAATTTGTTGTGTAACTCTTACTGACCTTATTGACTCTTTCAAGGACACAATGGAAAGCCCAAGCTGGTTGATCAAGAAAATAGTACTGATATATATATATAGCTTCATACCTTCCCAGCCTCCCTCGGTTCCTTGCCCAGTGTACTGGGAACATGAATGTGCCCATATCAAGATAACAGATGTCAAGTGACACACTCAGTTGCCTTTAGCTACACCCAAGGCTACACCTCACAATCCATCCTCTCCTTTCCCTAAGCAGATCTCAGTAACAAAGGTTTCGCAGTCTGCCTCCTCAGCTTCCCTCAAAAATGAGGTGCAAATGGATGATCATTTTCCTTTATGAATGATGACATAGGCCCAAGGCCTCACCGGTGGAAGAAAGCCTCCCCTGCCAATCCTTTAAAACCACCAGGAGAGAAAAGAGAGGCCTGCCACCGCCTCTCTGCCTCCCTGCTGGCTCTAATTACCCAGCTGGGAATTTTACCATCCCTCTTTCCCCGCCCCCACCCGGGTCTAACAACTACCAACAGTGGATCTGCAGACTTTGGCTGGCTCTTTCTTTTGTGTGCCCACTGCTGCCGAGTGGATTGGTCTCCTAATGAGTTCTGACACTAATAGAGCTGTGAGACAGCGTGATTATGGACGTCCCCCCACCCCCCATGCAGTTCAGACCTGGCAGGAAATGACCCGAGATTCTGCACTCCCACTCCGCAAAGAATTCTGTGGAAGCCATCTTCAGAGGCCAGCTGGGTCGCCTCTGACCCCTACCCCTTTCTCCATTCAGTTTCCTCTTCCCTCCATCATCCCGCAGGTGGCTGAAAAATAAGATTTTATGGCCTGATGCTTAGTGGGTTGGTTGACAACGCTGGAGACCCCTTTTAATTCAGGGGCGTCTGGGGAGCATGGAGGTGAGATTGGAAATGGGAACTGGGGCCCATTAAAAAAAAAAAAAAAAACAGACTTTCCCAACTTGCTTTTTAAAAAGCGATCCGAGGGGTTGGGGTGGGGGAACCTAGGGAAGGGACGTTGTTTTCTATTAGATGCTTAACAACGTGTGTAAGTGGAGGTGATTTAAGGGAAAAAACAACATGTGCTCCTGTAATCTTCGCCTTGTGCGCCGTACAGGTGTAAGCGACTGGAGCTAACTATTGAACTGTGAGCTAATTATAGCAAGAAACAGCTGTTGTCCTCTAATGAGGACGAAGCAGCCACAAGATGCTACTCTGCCGGGAAGCGGTATCCGGTACAGAATAGTCCCTGGCACACACTCGGTCACTGGCCTGTTCGCACATCCACTCCAGCAGGTGATAGGTAATTTTCACCTCACTGTGACTAGAGAGAGGACCACGTCCCCATTTTATTAACCTCTATGCTTTTATTTTTATCCCAGCAGTGTTCCTGACCACCCCCCCCCCAGCTGTGTATTACCGGAAGGGTACCCCTTTTATTCCCCTCTGATTTTTTTTTTCAGGTCACTCCCCATTTTTTTCATGTTTCCAGAATAATCAAATACTCCCAAAGCTGTCAGCTATTTATGTTGTGAGGTAGAAGCTGACCAAACCACATTTTCTATTTCTTAGGGCTATAGTGTCCTCTCCAGCTCTTCGGTGTCATGGAATGTAGAGCTTAGGGGGTGTCTGTGGGTGAGTAGAAATTCGGTATTTAGACTCCAAAACAAACAAAATAGGAAAGTGTTTGTTTAAAACGGTCTTTTTGTTGTTGTTAAGAAATCTGGTTTTCACCATGATAGAAGTATTTACAACTCACTAAGTTTCAATACCTCACCAGGTGGGGAAATAGCTGAAATCTAAATGGGTTGAGGATGCAGGTGCTCTGCTCTGTCCCTCAAAACACAAATGCCTCTATTTGACCGAATGAAGGGTAGGCAATTTATAGTGACCATTTGTTTCCCACTGTGTATAAAGTATTATTTACTGTGCAATTGAATTAAAAACAAGGGCTTGCTATAGCAACCGCTCTAACAAGAGGCTCTATTCATAGGGTGCCTTGGAAGCCCAGGGTCCGGGGACCCATTAAGCACCTTTTTGAAAGTACTTGTCAGCAAACTGGTGGCATATGTGCCTTTTATGGCGTGTACAGGGCGGGGCTTGTACAATGAACGGTTTCTCTACGGACCATGTTGCTTTCAGAAGGAAAAGGGCATGCCAGCAGCTATGTGTTTCTGTAGTTGGGGATTAGTAGAAATTTAATTGAAAATGAAACACAGAGCAACTGTATTGGCTACTGAGAGGAAGAACAAAGGGTTCTTCATGAAGCCAGGCCTACCACATGGCAGCCACGGAGACTGCTGCCCACCTCATCTGCTCACTCCTACCCAGCACCCAGAGCCTGGGAATAAGCCACTTGGTCATTACCCATCCATGACAGTGGTCTCCCTGACTCTTTCAGAATAGTCCAAGCATTTCTAAAAGAGTCAGGAGACCACTGTCATGGAGAGGGAAGAGAGATGAATAGTTTCATCCACATCTCCGGGGGAAGCCAATATCTTATTTCTTCTCACCCCAGTAAACGTCTCTGATTTTGTCCTCTGTCCTTTAAAACTCTCCTTATGTGGAGCTTGTCTGCTGTACCTAAAAGCTCCACCCTCCCACCTTTTTATATAAATATAATATTTTCATTTATTATTTGAGGCTTTCATGCATACAGTATATTTCCACCATAAGTCACCACCCAGTACTTTTCCCAGGTCCTGCTGAACTACTGGTTCTGCCTCCCTCTCAAACCCCATGTCTTTTGCTACCAGTATGGACGCAAGCAGTCTCCACTGGAGGTTGTCGGTGGTGAACTTCTCAGGCACCCCTGCCTAAAGAAAACTGATTTCCCCTCCCTCTAGCAGAAAATATTTCTTTCGTCCCCTTTCACCAGCACATCCTTTTTCTCTCCCTTCAATTCAGAAGCTAGAGATATTAATTTCAATATACTATAGGTAAAAATTAGGTAAGAGGAGATGCTGAAGGTTTTTATCCTCCAGAAGATGGTAAAGCCAGTCTCCCACTAGTGTGACTGACCACTTAAGGCTTCCCAGGTAACAGAGGTGGACATATTCCTGCTGCTTTCATTCTTTCCTATCCCTAAATAACAGCTTCGGTGTGCTCCGACATAAGCTCCTCCAGAATTGAGCCTCCATATGAAGGTGACATTTGGTTCCTATCCCTCTCCTTCCGTTTTTCTCTATAGAATGGCAAAGGTTACTCCTCTGTAATAACACAGCTCCCTGACTGTGACTTGAAGTCGGAGCATCTTCTGATGTCTGGGGAGCTTGTGACATGCAGGCCAGGCCCCTTGTGTTGATTACGATGGCTGTCTTGATTCAAAGTGGCTGCCTGTTCCATGTCCACGAGTGTTCTACTTGGTGCTTTCTGCTATTTTTTCCTTCTGTTATTTTCGTGCCATTCAGAGATTGTGTAAGAGTTTATCATAGTGTATATCAAACTAAGTATTTTATGTGAATGAATGACTGAAGGAACAAGTGAATGAATGAGGGGAAGGGTGTCTGCTCTGGGAGATAGCAGTTTGCTTTAACCCATTTGCACATGAAAGGAGGCAGCTTAAAGCATAATTTACAAAGTATCAACCAAATCCTTTGAGAGACTTAGATGTAGAAATGTCTTTGACTCGAATTGTATTTTAAGATTTTTCAGAAAGAAGAAAAGTCAAAATAGCTCAGGGAAGCAATCCTAATTTTGGCATCCCTGTTTTCAAAAGGGGAAACATATTCTATGTAGAATACAAGCCCACAGTTCTTACCCATAATTCCAAAATCCCTATTTCTGATGAAGGACAGTTTTTCTTAACCCATTTGGCACTGCCAGCAGGCTATTCAGAACCTTTGTTTATATTTGTGCTCCCAAAGGCAGCTTCATGGCACCTCTGCAAACATCTGACTGGTGGATGACAGGAAGCGCCTCCTGTGATAGTCAGGGGAGAGAGGCATGGATATAGGAGTCATTCCATTGTTAAAATGGGAAACATCCTGGATTTCAACTCCTCAGGGGTTTAGCCAGGACTCAGAGATCTATAATACAAAATGCTGTTCACCCTGTGTCTTGGTCAGACTGCCAATAGACAGAACAGCCAGAGGTCTTACTTATGGTAAGATGTCCTGATGCTGGGGATTTTACTTTATTGTAGTTTTGAGATGTGGATTCCTGTCCAGCAAACACACCATGAACACACACTAGGCAGGTGGCATTATTGTAAGATAAGGACCAGAGGGCAATGCACCATCCTGCTTATTCTCAAGGAATTTACAGCCATTTTTGAGTTTTTTAATTGTTGGAAAATTTCATACATGTGTGTAATGTGTTTGATAAAAATCTACTACTTCTCCTTGCCTCTCCAATTCTTTCCCTATTTCCCTATTCCCTTTCTCTCATGGGATCCTTTCTTTCCCCACACTGAGCTCATTTAGTGCTTGCCATATATGCAGGGGTGTAGAACCATCCACAGGAGCTTCTCAGTGGCCACACCCCTGCAGAGAACTGGCTATCCCACATCAGCTATTGTTTGCAGATGGCTTCTGTGCTAAGTGGTGGGACTTTGTCAGTCTCTCCCCATCCATGATGAGGATTTAGCTGGCTTGATCTTTTACAGGACCTATGTGTATAGTCTCAAACCCTCTGAATCTGTATATGTGATGTTATGGACTATCTGAATATTTTTCTAAGTTGCCAAACTGTTTACTGGAGTGCTTTAAACATGCGTTAGTTTTAGATATATTTCAAGTCACTTCTTTTAGTTCTTCACTATCAAGGCGTGAGGAAATAAAACTTGATTTCCTAAGTATAGCCTCTAAACAGACACAAGCTTTCCTACTGAGCATGGAACCTTCCTGTAACACTAGGAGCTCCCCTCCCCTTTTGAATTTTTCAGTTGAAGTGTCTTTATGGATACACAGCCTCCTGATGACTGGGGAAGGTTTAGGATTAGAGAAACTTTGAAGTCATACATGAAGCCCAAATGCCTCCTGATGACTGGGGAAGGTTTAGGATTAGAGAAACTTTGAAGTCATACATGAAGCCCAAATGCCTCCTGATGACTGGGGAAGGTTTAGGATTAGAGAAACTTTGAAGTCATACATGAAGCCCAAATGCCAGTTTTAGCAGGATGCATGCAGGTTCTTAAAAGCCACAGTGAAGCTGGGCAGTGGTAGGTAGCTCACGCCTTTAACCCTAGTACTTAAGAGGCAGAGGCAGGCAGATCTCTGTGAATTTGAGGATAGCTTGGTATACTGAGTGAGTACCAGGACAGGCTCCAAAGCTGCACAGAGAAACCCTGTCTCCCAAAAAACCAAACCAAACTAAAAAGCCACAGGAACTCTTGGCTATTAAACGGCCTTGAAACATTCAACCACTGTAGCTTCCCAGTCATGCTTTCCAGTTGGAGAGAAAAAAATATATTGTTTCAGGTCTACCAGGGGTGGGCTATGGGAAACTCAGATCACCCAAGACCTCAGGGAAAAAAAGAGCCTGCTTTCATTTACTCAGATCCTCAGAGCACACCTTATTAAAGTGCCCACTAACAGAAAACCTACAGATCTCACACTATCAATATAAGCTAATGTTCGATAAACTTATGTGTCTGGCAGATGAATACTGCAAACCATAACCTAGGTCCCATCTGTCAGGAAGCATGTGGCTCCACAGAGCTTATGTGCAGGCAGCCTTATAAGAAGTGACTTCTGGGTCTAGGTTACACCTCAGTTGTAGGAGAGCTTGCCATGTACTTTTCTGTCTTGTCTCATTGTAATGTCAGGATGTAGGGAAGTGAAGCACTTCCAGTGTGCCAGTGTTGGACGTATACTTCTTTGCAGCAGTAAACAGGACCCCACAGCTCCCTAACCAGCATGAAGGGACCAAGGACGCACCTCACCCTTGGCTTAGGGGGACCCATCAACCCTCACCATCACGTCCCACAGAGTCTTTGCTAATGTGAATTTTGCTCCTGTCATAGGATCCTGGCAGGCTGCTAGTACTCTTGTCTCCAGGGAGACACATTCTTCTTCAGGAAAAATGGCACGCCTTCTCTTCCAGTGTGTTTGCTGGCACAGGAAGCATTGGGAAGGTGTAGCTCACAGCTCTGGTTGACAAGGTGGCTCAAAGAGTCAGCCCTGCAGAGAGCTGTGGAGTGTGACTGGCCTGCAGTCATTAGGGTGATGACTTTCCTGGGAAATGACCTGAGGAAGCTCAGTAATGAAATTCCATGCAGGAGTCCTGAGAGGCCTGCTAGTACCAATCCATTCTAGAGTCAGCTCAGGGCAGACTCAGCCAAGCCTGGAGTGGGGAGTTTCAGAAGCATGCTCTGACATGCTTTAAACAAAGAAAAGCACACACCCTGACTTCCTCATGACCTCTTGACCTCTCGGGCCATTGTGCTCACTTCTGACACCAAGGGGATTTCTGACCCTGCAAAGGTCAACCAGTAACTTTGCAGGTGGTGGCCAGCATCATTTTAGATAGATAGATAGATAGATAGATAGATAGATAGATAGATAGATAGATAGAAAGAAAGAATAAAACTTATGCTGAGATTGTCTTTGTATTTCTTTATTTTACAGGGAAATAAAAACCTGACAAGCCAAAATTTTGTTATAAAGCAAACTTTATGGCCTAAACTGACCACAATGAAATAGCAACCCTTCACTCTGGTCTTCTGTGCCCTTCTTAATTGTATGGGTAAGAGAGCCAATTTCCACATGGCACGGGTAGGTTGGCCCAGACTGTCCAAATCTCATATCACAATCCTTGGCAGAGATGCACACTACCGTTATGCCTTTGAAATGTCAGCTGAGGAAGAAACCCGCTGCAGATCTGAGGTGCCAGACACCTGCTCTCTGGGCTTCAAGGTGTGCTTTTGTGGATCTGTGCCCCAGTCACAGCCTTTTCCCAGCACACGTCAATCCTCCAGCACAGTTTCATGACTTGTGCACCTAGTTTCTCCTCTACACTGAGCGCATCCTTTCCTGCCCCCAGCTGGGCTTCCCTAACAGCTTGAGCATGCATGTGTGTATGTGTGTGTGGGTCTTTTATTTGATACTCAAGTTCTCAAGTTGTCTAATGGTGTCCGTGTCACCCTATCCCTTCTTCTAAAAGCTCTGGTCTTTCGGAGATGAGATGCCTCATTAAGGCAGCAGTGACTTTGAACACCACCTCCCATAATGGTCAAGGGTTTTAACAAAAAAGAAAAACTCACCTGGAGGTGCTGTGACTTCATTGACAGGTGATCATCTTAAAAGCTATTTCCATCTCTTTTTATCCATTAAGAATTTTTAATAAATGTTTTTGTTTACCTTGTCTAAGAAAGCATTTGGGGGACTGAGAGATGCAGCAGAGGTTTGGAACACTTGTTATTTCAGATTGCCCAAGTTCCAGTCCCAGCACCCACACAGAACCATCTATAACTCCAGTTCTAGAGGATCTGATGCCCTCCTCTGACCTCACAGGTACCAGGCGCACACACATGTGGTACACATACATGCATGCATACACATAAAATTAATGCATCTAAAAAGAAATAAAACGAGGAATTATTCATGAGCAACTAATTCTAAAATCAAACAGACTGAGCCACAGTGATGGTGGCATACACCTTTAACACCAGCACTCAGGAGGTGGAGGCAGGAGGATCTCTGTGAATTTGAGGCCAGTCTGGTCTACAAAGTAAATTCCAGGACAGCGGGGGCTACACAGACTCTGTCTTAAAAAATAAAAACAAAATGAACAACAACAAACAAATAGACTGGAAAAATTCAACAGAGTTGGCACTTGAGATTTCCAGTATTTTCAGTTTAGAACCTAATACAGTAAATAAAAGCTAATGTTTATCGGGCATTTCCAATGTGCTCGAAAGGACTGAAGATGTCCTCACTCATATGTAGCATAGCCCTCTTAGGTGGGCAGAGATGTTTTGCAAGGAGACCAGGGAGACTCACTTTTCTCTTCTGAGATGGTTCTTGAGAGTTAGAGCAGTGATATGAAATAGAGTCCCATCTGTGGTCCAGCGCTCAGCTGACACTTCTCTGCATTTTGACAAGTTCCGTGCTCTTGATGAGATGCTAGGTCACCTCTCCTATGTCCTCTCCTGCAGTCACTCTAGTCTGTATAAAGAATGCTCTGCAGGGTTGGTTGCAAGGTTTAGATGATATAATCTATCTGCATCATGCCTAGCAAACATGAAACTATTAAGTAGACATTATTGTCTTTTGTTAGTTATAACAACATTTAGACTATATTGCTATCCTATAATCTGTCTGAAGTATTTAACACAATATCTAGCACACAAAAGTCACAATAAACTATTATCATTAATAATCATGGCAAATTTCAGAATAGATGGCTTCCCCCCCACCCCCCATGAAAACTACAGTAAGAAACATTTTGATCTTCCTAGAAGGAAGTGAATAAGATCACCAACCATAGATAATTAATAAAGTTTTTCTTGATGATGGGCACCATGATAAACTCTTTCAGTGACATTTGTTCTATGATTTCGAAGCACTGAAACTATTTATTTCCTTTGTGATATTTACTCACAGCAGATCCTGGAGCTAAAAAGTCAAATAAAAAAGAGGGAAATCTTATGATTTAAAGTGAGAAAGAAATACAATGGCCCCTTCATTGTTAAACCCCGAAGATAATCCCACCTGGTCTAAGCCTTAAAGGGCCTGAGGGTCAAACAGGACAGAAACTTAAAAGTCCTCTGACAGTTGTGTACCCTACACAGGGATAGTGTTTGGACAGGGCAGCAGCTGGGAGAAACACCAAGTTTACATAAGCCACAGACATTGTAGGCCTGGCGAGCCACGCTGGGAACCTGGGTCACAAACTGCTTCAGGACAGGAGCCAGTTGGGAGGGGTGAAGAGGAGTTGTGCCTTTTGGAACGGAGGAGGGAAAGTCCACAGAAAACAATAGTGGGATGGAGGGCTGCTTAAGGAGCAGGTACGGAGGTTCCGTCCCTTCAGGCCAGCACTTCCTCTGCACAGCTGCAGATGCTCCTGCCCTTAAATGACCTGCCCGAGGGTCAGCCATCCCCTTAGAAGGGGGAGCACAATGCCATGGTGCTGGTTGCTATAGGAAGCCAGTGATAAATCTCTTGGGGAGCCTGGGTCAGCAGGCAACTCATTCCAGCCAACACTACCCTGCCACCTCCAAGCAAACTGTGGAATGTGTGACTTCAAGGGAAGGATTAATGTGTTTAAAGTCCCAGTCAAACCCACTGCCAAAGCACTCACAAAAGAGTCCAGAAACACAGAAGGAGCCCTCAGCAATGGGCCATTTTCTGTTAGCTTCTCACCAGTTATATGAACAGTTATAGGCAAGGAGACATACACATTGATACTTAGCAGAGTTTCAAAAAAGGTAAAGAGCTGTAAGTGTTCATGTGACTCTCTTGCCAGCCAGTCAATTAAGAGCAAAGAAGGATCTTTTGAATGGGGTGATTCAAAAATCTCAGTAGCATCGCCAACCAAAATACCATCCCAGGGCAAGCTCCCTAGCCAGTGCCTAGAGCCAAGTCATGTAGATTCCTTTCATCTGCCAAACCTATGTGTGTTAGAAGACTTGCAAATGGGCTCATTTGTTAGAATGGAAAATTGTGATTTAGTATCCTTGGACTGAGCCAGATTAGCAGATGAGAATGCTCTCTAATGATAAATTATGCTAATTTGGTTTTTGTTGGTCAAGTGAGATGTTACTTTGTATTTTACAACCAAACCCGACCATAGGAGTTACCAAAGACCTTCCAATCAGATTTTTTTAGAATGTTTCTGCCAGAACTCCAAACAACTCAGCAATAACAGTTGTCTCAAATTCCTCTTTAATAAACAAAGTTATCTTGGCAGGTTATGCTGTGTTCCTTGTGGATTTTTGCAAATCAGCTCTAGCTTATTCAGAAACACTGCTTTGTAGGAGTTCTTGAATACCAGCACATGGTTAATGTAGAAAACAGCAGAGCACTGTTGACTGTGTGTAAGTTCTGAATATTAATATTTTCATCCTTTAGGAGTAATGCATGCATGCTGTAGAAGGTATAGAAAATCATAAAAGTGACAAATTACTATTTATATTTGTTTGGTTGTTAGCAATAAAACCCTAATTCAAATCAGCTTAAATGGCTCATATAATGAGGAAATCCAGCTGGATTAGGCTGAGCTTCAGGCCTGGCTAGTTCCAGGAACTCAAGCAGTGAGTCTGCTGGGTACTGCATGTGGGGGTGGAGGGCAGATAAAACTGTTGGACAGTTCAATACAAATAGCTTGAAACTAAATGACTGCCCATATTTCCATCATTTGAAATAATCATGTTTTTTTCTTATTGTTTTTATTATATATTTTTGTCTCTTTTTTCATGCAGATTTTACCTTGTTAATATGCAAAGTTTTAAGCCAGATAGCCTAAGTATGATGAAGACAGGAATGATTTTCACATTCCCATCATCCTGGCCCATGACATTCAGTTCCTTCAGGTAGGTTCTTAGAAGGACAAATTATGAGAGGGTACTTTGACTGTCCCTAGTTACCGGTTTATAGTGACAGTACCATCCCAGAGACGTTTCTGAAGTTGTAAACATGTTCTGTGCCTATACTTCCAATGTGACCACAATCCAATAGCAGTCAGCAAAAGTGGCTAAGGCCACTGGAGAAGTAAATTTTTAATCCTTTGTGATTACATTTAAGCAACCATGTGTGGCTAATGGCCTCTTCTATTGAGCACAGGATCTATACAACACATATCCATACTAACCATACCCCTCAAGCATAATGGGATCATGGAAGACTCATGTCAGAAAAGTCCTTGATGCCCAGAAGCAGTGCCAGCTGGAGGTGTTTGCGTTACTCCAGAGCAGGGAGGGGGGCTCAGGAAAGTTAGCAGACTATGGATGTTTTAGTGTGTGAGTTATTACCTGTTTTATTCTGAGGTGGATTGGGTGAAAGTTGATAGCTTATCCCAATTTTAGGCTATGTCTATGCCTTTACATAGCTATAAAAATTGGCCAGGAATGGTGAAATCATTATGATTTTAGTGTTTATCCTGAGACAGTAATAAGAAGTATAGTGTCATAATTGTTCTATTTGTGAAGATTTCAGAATGTTGGTAATCAAAATACCGGCCCTATTTATTACTTCTGATATTTATTTTCCTAATGTGAGGCTGTAAATACCCAAAGTTAGGCAGCAGCAGAGGTCTGAATCTTAAAGGAGTGTCAAACACAAGACTTCAATATATGATCCTATGTTCATCTCGGGGATGCAGTAGCAGAGCCATTCAGGAAATCTGTGCTAATGTGAAATCTGTTGTGTACCTTCTGTGCTAGATTTCAGGTTCTTGAGAGCCAGGGGCCAATCTGTCAAATGTCCAAAACAGCACACTTGTTAGTAGGCAGAATAGAGGCTTTCTGCAAGACTGACTGTCACTGAAGACTGCCCAGTTGCTGAAGACCAGTCCCCATGTTTTCTCAGAGGAAAATGGATGAGGAAGATGTGTTCCCAAAGGATGCCGCTGAAGGCACCACCATGCTGTGTGCCTTTTGTTTTAAGATCTTTGGGCCCAAAGTGTTCTTCCAAACTATGGAATTTACAAAGCCTACTAATGGCCATTCTGCCTCTGACTTTGGAGATTTCTCCAGTTACTGTGTGAGTTTATCTGGAGGCATCAGGTGCCTGCTGGCTACCTGTGCATAGTGTTAGCTACTCTAGTTGCTGGACATTTGACATGTTTCTCTTCTGGGTGCAGCTCATGTTTGCCCTTCATGTGTATTTCTGCCAAGAGGAATTAAATCTCTCTCCCTCCACACAGCTGAGCCCCATTCTCCATGTCTATAATGCAGAAAAGAAGACCACCCACCTCCCAGAGCAATGGCTGGGCCAAACTGTGGCCCTTGGGCTACATCTGTTCTGTTGCTCTACTATAAACCAAAGCCAGCCATTCCAGCTCATTTTCATATTGTGCATGGCTGTTTTATGCTATAAAGGCAAAGCCAAATGGCTGTGATGGAGACCATATGGTCTGCAAAGCTAACAAGTCCTTTATGTAAAGTAAGCACAGACCCTTGTGAGAAGTGAACGGAATACATGGTAAGTGCTCAGTTAATGTCAGCTGCCAGTGCCATCCTTGTCAAGGTCCTCCTCCATTCAAAGCTTTTCTTCTTCTGTGGCTTCTATGTTTTCATCCTCCTTGAGACAGGTTCAAATCAATGTTTCATCCTGTACTCAGTACAATTCCAAAGACTTCACCCCTGCCTTCTCATTAAATTATATCCATCCATCTCTCTCTATATATATATAAATACATGTATATCATATGTATATATATATATATATAATACATAGTGTGTGTGTGTGTATGTGTGTGTGTTGAGTGGGAGAGCATGACTCCTCCCACACACCAGACAGTTCTCTAGGGAACATGAACTCAGTGCCCTACAATCAAATGCTATTAAGATACTACCTTGTGCTACTGTCAGATTCCACAGACTAGGGCTTGGTCCCTCAGGGTTGCACCGTATTGTGAGCAAGTCACAAGTAGTCAGTTGGCAACTATACTTCTGACTGGTTAACTACAAATAAGATTCCTAAGGTTCCTGCTTTGGGTTTATTAACTGGCTTGGGTGGCTTACAGAATTCAAGGAAACACTGACTTACAATTAATGGCACACTATAGCAAAGGATATAGTAAAGGCTAGAGATGAACATCTACTTGAACAGATACACATATAGCTATTGGTCAGATCTGAGCACTTCCCACATTCCCTCCAGGCACCTCAACATGTTCAGCAATCCAAAAGCCCTCTGAAGTCAGTGCTTTGCTGGATATTTCTAGAGTTCCCTTCATGTAAGCATACTTGATTATATTACTGGCCACTAGCAATCAACTTGACCCTCATTCCTTCTTCTCCCAAGGGGGTTGAGAGTAGACTGAGAGTTTCAACCCTCTAGTGACATGATTGGTTCCCTTGACAACCAGTCCCTATCCTGAAGCTTTTTAGAAGCTCCTGGACATCAGTCATTTCAGCGGCACACAAAAATGACACATAACTGAAGTAGTTTCAAGGGTTTGAGGAGCTGCATGCCAAGAACGAGGGCAGAGACCAAAGAGCTATTCATTATATCACATCTACGTATCTTTGATCCCAAGTTAGCCTTTCTCTCTTGCTCCCCTCCAACTCAGCCCCACAAGAACTTCCTAAACATTCTTCTTGTTACCTTTCAGATCTATCATTTCTTTTCAGACAAAAACTACTCTTTCATTCTGAATTCTCTGACTGATAGAGTAAGCTTACCTCTTTCAAGCACTAAGCATCTCTTCACCTCTGCTAGTGATAGTGGTATTTTCTTACCCAGCCATCTGCTACTTTGGCTACAAGCAAGAGCACAGCTACATAGATAGAAGGTGTCTTGAAATCTTACCTTCTCTTGCTCAAGAAACACCGAGAGACTGATGAGATCATAGCCACCTTCCCAACTTGTCTTGCCTCTCTCAAGGACCACTGAAAATAGCAATAAAACTCTCCAGGTTACTATATCCAATTGTGTTCATAGTTGCTGAGTTCTAACTCAAACTGTCCCCAACCTAGTTAGCTTTCAGAAAAGTTAGAATGTGACTTGGTTCTCAAGAAGTTATTTTCAGTGGGAGAGCGGCTGTCCTCATCTAGAAGGCATAACTTTAATCACAGGAGGAGAAAAGTTATGATTCTAGCATGGTATGCATACTGGCTGGTTCTGTGTGTCAACTTGATATAAGTTAGAGTTACTAAAGAGGAAGGAGCCTCAGTTGAGGAAATGCCTCCATGAGATCCAGCTGTGAGGCATTTTCTAATTTAGTGATCAGTGGGGGGAGGTACAGCCCATGGTGGGTGATGCCATCCCTGGGCTGGTGGTCCTGGGTTCTAGAAGTAAACAGGCTGAGCAAACCATGGGAAGTAGGCCAGTAAACAGCACCCTCCGTGGCCTCTGCCTCAGCTCCTGCCTCTGTATTCCTTCCCTCCTTGAGCTTCCTTTGGTGATGAACAGTGATGTGGAAGTGTGAGCCAAATAAACCCTTTTCTACCCAGCTTGCTTTTTTCTTGGTCATGGTATTTTATCACAGAAATAGAAACCCTGACCAAGATAACATGCATTAGATAGTTTGCACACAAACAGGCATGGTGTTAAATGAAATTTCTCTAAAAGAACTGTCCCCCTTTAAACCCCGACACTGTGCAATAGAAATGCTGACCTATTTTGTTATTAGTCCTGGCTGATCCAAATCCAATTTACATCTACCCTTGTTGTGGCTGATGTTTCCTTCCTCCTAAGTTCACAAACAAGACAAAGCCTAAAGCTTAATGAAGAATGAATCTCTGCCCTCTGGGTCCTGCAGGAGATCCTATACACCAAATGCATTTGATTTCACTCCAATTGCATCATAGGTCCCTGAAATCAGGAGGTATATTTCTATTTCTCCCCTCGCCTGTGGGAGATTATGTTGTTCATTGTAAATAATTGTCCCACCCATTGGTTTAATAAAAAGCGCTGATTGGCCAAAAGCAGGCAGGAAGTGTGGGCGGGGCTACCAGACTAAGGAAACTCTGAGAACAGGAAGAACAGAGCAGAATGCCAGAGAGAAGCCAGAAGAAGCAGAGGACAACTATGCTGCTCTAAGAAAAGATACTGAGCCACATGGCTGAATAGGATAGGAGTCATGGGTTAGATAAAGGGTAGAGAGCTAGCAAACTATATGCCTGGACCTTAGGCCGATCAGCCTAAAACTATTATAAGCATCTGTGTGTCTCTGAGGGTCTGCGGGTTTGTGGGTCTGCGGGCCTAAACCTTGAGGCAAGGCCTGAAAGTCTGGGCCAGAAACCTCCTATTACACTCGCCCTTTGTCTGACTATCTCTAAACTTCTCTATATATTTCTGAGTGAAAATAGCAAGTCTGAGCATTTACTTTTGGCTCAATACCATGCAGAGGGGGTCATAGTATTCTCAAGATGATTCCTCCTCATCACCATCAAAAATATGAAAACTTGGGTGTGTCAAGGTCAAATAAATGGCCCTAGAGATAAATAAGTGGTAAAGAGCTTGAAGATGGAGGATTTGAACATATAGGTAGTCAGACCCCAGAACCCCAAACACCCACAGGCTGATAAACTGAGCTCTCCAATTTTCTCTAATTGCTCTCACTCTTACTGAGTTAGCCAAACACTGTAGGCCTGGCATGCTCACTTATATCAGGAGAATATTTCTCCCCAGGAATATTTGAGAGGCACAGGCATGAGTTTTTATGGTGTGATAATGACTATCTATAGTCTTCCTGTGCACCAGCTGAATGCCCACCTGTGTCCATTTCACACATTGTATTGGAAAAAGGCTCTGTGGTATGTTTATGAGTTTCTCCCTTCATGATTGCCTTCAATGGTAAGCCAGGCACAATCTCTGCTCTTTAGATATTAAAGATAGAAGAGAGAGCAGGCCACGCAAGTTTAGAAGAAATGCTGTGAGAAATGTTTGTCTCTGCAGCTCCTGAACTCTGAGGCAGCTCTTGATTCAGTGTAACTCTATCCACACCCCTACAAAGAGCTCCAAACATGTATTGATGGAAACATGGATGTCTGAGAAACCCGAGAAGGAATAATATTTAATAATAGAAAACCACTATTAAAAAAATCACAAATTCATCATTAGCATATTGACTTTTAAAAGGTTCGGTGCATTTGTCTATGTATAGAATTTTGTTTAATGTCCTTGGAATTCTGACCCCATGACAGCTCTTCACACTCATACTGTTCTTAATATGTATTTGCTAACACATAGTTGTAAAAATCACTCCATTTTTCTTCTAAGAGACACTGTGTGAATCAGCTTCCAAGTGATTCTTTAAATGTACAGAGAAAGCCTTTGATAGACAACCATTGAGCCTAGTTAGACACTTACATAGGCTTTGCACATATTCGTTTACATCTTATGTAGATTTATTACCAAGAAAGCATAATTACCTCCTGATTTAGGAGACCCATACTGGAGCGTATGATATGGAAATAGGCCTAGAAAAGGAATGATATATTTAGGATACTTGAAACTATACTAGGTATCAAACATATTTGCTTGCCGCTGTTTGGGATAATTGATCTAGTCTGGGAAGTGCCAGGCTTCTCAGAAATTATTCCAGTTACAGTTCATCTTTTAATTTGAAATATAAAAGGTATAAAACAGAGAGAGGCGGGCTCACGTTTTCTCAAAGCAGCAGTGAGAGGGTGGCTAATGCAGATTCCAGGCACTCGGTGGGTCCAAGCATCATTTTCCACTTCTTCACAGTTTTTTCCCTGTCTCTGGGAGCAAGAGAGGGAAGACAACCTGCTGAATTTCAAATGTCCTTCAGTGGCTGGAACACTGCATTCTAATGCATTTTGATGAGTCAGATTAGTTATTTGTCACATATGTTGGTAATGCAAGGAAATGTATTCAGTCCAGAAAAATTAATCCAGGCAGCCAGCCATGAGCAGATGATTGAAAGTCACCAAAAGCATATTGGGACAGAGAGCTGAGAGAAATTCACTTTAAAGGCTATTTAGTAGCCAAATCATTTTTAATATTGTGTAATAGGTATAAGAGGCTGGGTACTCCATCTTTTTGTGAAGAAGTCAGGAATCCTTTCTTTGCCTGGGGGAATGAAGCAGATATTGGAATGAGAACACTCCATCTAATTTTTTTTGCTCCTTGAATGTCTACATCTTACTTCTAGAACACATATGGATGGCACTAACCCGTGGCGAGAAGGGATGAGGAGGCTCTGTTGTCAGCAAGCTGTTTATTAGAGACTTGGAAAGTATTTAGGTTTCCTGACATAGTAGCTGGGGACCTTTGTCCAAAAATAAATTAAAAAAAATAACAAAATAAAAAAACCAAACCAAAACAACAATAACAATAACAAAAACCCAGGGAAACAAAAAGTCTGGGCTAAATTTTGCTCTGTCATTGGTCAAATTTCCCCTCAGAGATAAAAAAGACATTGCTCTTCCCAGGCTGTTGAAATGAGATAATGTCACATCCCGAATGAGATCATTAGGTCATAATCTCATCCTCAATGTGATTTTCTTGGCATGTGTGAACATCCAGAATAAAGGCGGAAGGCTGAGCATGGGCTGAACAAAACTATTCTTCTAATTAAGCTTCTAACCTGGTCACCTTCTGTTCTGATCCTGTCAGATTTCAGTAACTTAGCAAGGTCAAGCTGGGGGCAGTGAATTACTCTGTATCAGTAGCATATGCTATAAAGTCAAAGGCCTCTAGCACTAGACAGGTGCACACCGCTTTAGGGGCTTTTCACAAAGAAACATTAATAAGTAAGGTGACTAGCCGAATGTGCTTTGAGCTCTCCAAAGTATGGTCTGACATAATTGAAGTGGGGGAGTGTGACTCAGTCAATAAGCTATATAACAATTGGAATATTCCTGAGGACTAAACACCTTTTCCAAAAATCAGACAGGACATGGAGTTTACAGAAGGAAATTCCAGCCTTCTCAGATAGTCACCATTTAAGGTATTGTCTCTAGTAAACTGGTCTTCAGTCACAGCTGGGCACATGGTTTTACGCCTAGGACTTCTATAGCTTGTTTTCGTCATGTAAACAGACTAGAATCTGCTGGAAACTGCCTGTTTCAAATGTTGTAATAACCCTTGGCTGTACTAGGTCTCCAGGGATACCCTCTTCTCAGAATCAGTCACTGCCACACCTGATTGCTATGTCTTTGTGCTAAACCTCATCGGGAACCCCAACATCTGGGAGCCCCAGGTGGTTGGTTGGAGTGTGTGAGTACTCTGTGTCCTGATGTCTGCTGCTCACGACCTTTAACCCTTTACCCCTCCAACTTCTGGGAATAAATTCCATAAGCATCCAGCCTTCAATTTCTTGTATTCTTTCTCAGAGTCAAATGCATTTTGGTTCAAAAATTATCTTTGCCTGTGGATTTCACTTGCCTTTTGGAGAGTAATAAGGGAGGAAGATAATCCATAGAGATGGGAACAAAAGGTAAATTGTGACACTAAACCCCATGTCCTTTGCCTTACTTCAGAGTAGCCCCACAATGCACAGACCAGCAATAAGGCCTGCGAGAACACATCTATTCTTTCAATTTATTGCTCCTGATGCATTTTGACCATGCTTTCTTTGGCCTGAGGCCTCTCTCTTGATTTAGTGTTAGCCTGTGCATACTGTTACCAGATCCAAAAGGAAATCCCGTTAGAGGAAAGACTATTGGCTAGCAGCCAGACTTTCAGGATGAGAGTTTAGAACCTTCCAAGTGACAGACATCATGTACTCTTGTTCTGGAAATTACTTCTAGAAACCTGGAAAGGCAGAGGAGAAGATATTGAACACAGACACACAGAACACTGTGCCTCCTTCCGACCACCCCTTTCTCTCCGGCCTCTTGTTACTGATCTACCCAATGAACTTGTCATAATGGTCCTACAGGTGCTATCCCCACTGGGTCTTTAGGAGTAGAGAGACACTAGAGTCTATCTGTTCACTATGGACTGTCATGCTAGCCTTTTTGATTTCTGGATCTGCTCAGAGATTCAAAGGGCTACTTTAAAAAGAAATGCAGTCCAGAACAGGAGGACAAATTTTATTATGCCACATAAGTATATAGGTTTAACACATGCTCCATCAAAGCCCAGAGGAGTTGAGTCAGAGAGAGAGAGGGGCTTGTTTCCATAAAGTTTGCCTTTGTTCTTTGAAAGTATTTCTTTTGAACACAAGTTTGCCTACAAAGGGATTTTTACATTCTAAAATGTCCCCAATGTATGACCACTGGCTCCAGATGTGTTAATAGTACTGACACAGCTCACAACAGGCTACTTGAGTTATTGAATAAAAGAACTCAACAGGCAGCTAAGCCTTCCGACCACACACTTTCACCTTTACAGGCTCCAAATCAGCTTTCAATGGGCATTAAATTCTGTACTTGTTTTCTTTCTCTGCTGCAGTAGCTGGAGTGGGGACATTTGAATGGCTGGACTACTAAGTACCCTTAAATATAGGCCTTTTAAGAAATCTCTGTGTGGATGCAAGTTTTATAGAGAAGTAATGTCCAGGGGAGAGATTGAAACATTAAAATACTGAAGTAAAAGGCAGGTGGCTTGGTTTTAATTTTAATCTATTATTTCATACTAGCCCCACAGGATAAACTTGGACAAAGGTTTTTACTTTTCAAAGGCTCATGTTTGGCCACTCCAAATGCAAAGTAGAACCGTGTTCTGTAAGCAATGTGGACAGGCACATCCACAATCTTGGACTTTGATAAGAGTTGGCAATTCTTCAGGGCTGAAGAGAGGCAGATTTATTGGTGTTTGCTCCTAGACAGTTGCTTCTAGAGAGTTCTCTGATTCACAATTTAAGAGAAAACCCAGCATGAAGAATAAATAAATTATGCCTATGTTTTCACTGCCACAACAACCCAGTGACCCAGACATTGTGACATCAGCATCTCAATGCCTGCATCTGGACATTTTTCCATGGCTCCATGTCATACTAAGCTTTTCAGCACCTTCCTAATGTTTAATGGTGTTATTTGCTTGGTGTGTCAGAAAAGGGATTAAAAGTGTACTTAGTTACAAAAATCACATCCTTTTCTTCTGCAAGTCCACATGACATACCGAAGGTGCAAAAGAGAGATGGCTCTGGGACAGTATCTATAAAAGAGTAAAATCAAATCTCCTCTGCTCTTCCTCAAAGCCTCTGGCTGCTGAAGCCCATTTTACACCCTTCTCAATATTTGTGTGACTGACACATTAGTAAATCCATATTTTTTCACAAGATGCTCACCCACCACAAGCATTCAGGGAATTTCTAGATCATTCTAAATTTCTACTAATTTACCATCTTCTACAAGGAAAACCACAGGGCTTTGGTTTAGAATCATTCATATGATTTATTTTTATTTATAGGTTTGGTTTTAATTAGCATTATGGATTATAGGTTATAAGGACAGATACAGAAGGCCACTCTACTAACTGCAAAATGACATAAAAGAAATGTATAAAATGACTTTAGTTATATTTAAAAAAATAGAAATACTTGCTCCAACAGAGAAATAATTAAATAAGGAGTTTTCCATAAACCTGCTATTAGCGTCATTATACCTTTACTGCAGACAAACAAGGCCTTCAGAACACTTACCTCATCTAGAGTGCTCCTGACCTTCAATTCCAACATTTCTTCACTCAGATTTACTTGGAAGAAGGCCCAGTGCTGACTACAGAAGCACCAAGGAAGTGAGCAGAAGCCCTTGAAGGAGTTCAGGTGGAAGTGTCAGAACGGGAAAAGCAGAGCAATAAAGGAAAAAGAAGCATGCATTTGCCAAGTACAGAAGCTTTGTAAAGAACTCTGCCTCCAAGTCATTTGCTTCTCTCCTTGTTTGTAGTTAGAATTTCTAAGGACCATCACTTCAGAGGAATGTGAATAGCGTTATGTGTTTCTCAGCAGAAAGTAGGTTTCTAAAATTTCAGCCATGTGTTCCACACCTCCATGAAATGTTAATTACGGGTAGTCATGAGAACATGCTTCTTACACATCTGATTTCATTCATGGGTGATGCTCTTCAAATACGCATAAAGGCCTATGGTTGGCACGTTGAATTTAGGTACCATGGTACAGAGGTTTTGTTTTCCTGCATGTGCATGTATCTTAACGTGTTTGAGCTGACGCAGAGGCTGACCATGGGTGTCACTAAATGCTGAGGAGCAGGGACAGTGGGAAATGTGCTTGGCAAGCAGGAAGCAGGGGCTTGGGGCTGGGAATGTGAAACAAATGGATGGAAACCAGTGTATGGATGATTGATTGAGATGACAGTTGTTGGGACTGGGCTTGAGGACTCTCAAAGGCAGCCCAGCCAGACTCTAGAACTAACCCATGGTCTGAGGCCTGGTCATCTGATCCTCCTTCCTTCCCTCCCTGTCTCCACTCAGGATCAGAACTGCTTCACTGACAGATGACTCTGACAGTAACTCCTGGTGCCCTCCCATTGTACTGTAGATGTCACTTCTAGCACGCTTAGATTTATTGTCCTTTGCTTCTTCAAAGGTTTGGACTGATGCACATGGAATACTACACTGTACTATATGTATATGCACTTATATGTTGACCTATATTCTATATGTGCACAGAGTACATATTTAAAGTAAACGATAGTGTAATTTTGGACACCTGTGCTTTATCTCTCTGCTGCCGGTCCAGCCATTGCTGTGGCACCCCATGCCATTTTTGCCCAGTTGCAGCTTGCCTTCCTCCTCAAACAACCTGTTGGAGTTGCTGCCACCCTTGGTCATGTGACCTGAGAGTCATAGGACCTGAGAATCTAGCAGTGTGAGGCCACCATAGATTAGTGGAGGATGGAAGTCCATGGAGAAAACCTTTGTCCCTTCATTCTCTAGAAAGCTCTGGGATGCAGATCAAAGAGCCTTGCAGAGGTTCTGAAGATCCAGCAGATCCAGCAGTAGCGTGTACCAGTCCATCAGTCATGGACCCATACACTTGTGTCCCTTCCTTGCCTCCTTTCCTCCCCGTTCCCCAGCTTGGCTTGGCTTCCTCTTTTGCACAGGTCCTGCTGGGCTTGAACTCTTGATTCTCCAAACTCAGTCTCCCAAGTGTTGGGATTATAACTCTCGCCACACCCAACTCCCATCACCACTTTAACATCCCAGACCAACCGACACCTCTGCTTCTCAGGGTGCCAAGCAACCTGTCTTTGTTGTGATTTTTCAAGGGAACCAATAGTTGAGATCCTCCTAAGCTAAACCTCAATAAAATTGCATGCAAAAATAAACACACAAATATTTAAACAAAGCTGTAATATCTAAAGCCAACTTGGAATCTCATTTTAGGAAATGCTTTAGTAAAATATGTTGAGGTACTTTGATTTAGACCCTACTCTCTGGAAGAAATTAAGTGAAATGTGTGATTATACCATTGAGTGAAAATGACTAATAAGATCAGAAATAGCTAACAGTTTTTGCTTTTGTATTTACCCAATGATAATGGACTCCTCTGTAATCCAGTGGTTCTCAACCTTCCTGATGCTGCAGCCCTTAATATAGTTCACATTGTGGTGACCTCCAACCATAAAATTATTTTTGTTGATATTTAATAACTACAAATTTTCTACTGTTATAAATCGTAATGTAAATATTTCTGGAGCTGGGGTTTGCTAGGGGGGTCAGGACCCTCAGGTTGAGAATCACTCCTGTGAGCCTGTGAGGCTTTCCCCCACCCCTCTATTTAGCTTAATATAATTTTGAGTAAAGATGTTTTAAGATTTATGTTTATGACCACTCGGTTACAGTTTTATTTCCTGGAAACATTTTCTCAGGTGATAAAAATCATGGAGGATGAATTCAGGGTAGTAGTCAGAATTCTAAAGATGTCCCCCAAATTTAGTATTCCATGGTTATAGAATCAAAGACTAACTTAAGAATCTTGAAGGAGATTTACAGATACGATTAATATTACTAACCAGCCAACATGATTTGGAGCAGCTGTTCTGAAATGATCAGAATGGGCCTAAGATAATCCCGTGAGCTCTTTAACAGAAGAGAGATAGAGAAGGGGCAGATGGGAGAGGGAAGATGAGCAGAAGGAGGCATCTCAGAGCAACATGTGAGACAGACTTAGCCCTCTGTTGACTTTGGGGGGGGCATAAGAACTTGGGAAGGTGAGAACAAATTCCTGGCCAACCTGCTGTAAGCAAAGAGAAACCTCAAATGAACAATCGCAGGGAATTGAGTCCTGCCAGATAAAATGTCAAAACGGCCAACATCTTGCGATGTTTGTCCCAATGATAACTGGGTAATACCATATTTGTGTGTGTTATGTGTATACACATATGTGAGGTGTGTATGCACACGTGTCCACATGCATTTGTCCTTTTGATTGCTCTTTACCTTATTTTACTTTGAGACTCACGCATGTTTTGATGTATGAGTGCATTTCCTGTGTGTATGTATGTGCATCACATGTGTGCTTGGTACCAGCAAAAATCAGAAGAGGGCTTTGAATGCCCCAGGAACTGGAGTTATGAATGGTTGTGAGCCACCATGTGTGCAAGTGTGGCATATGCTCTTCACCACTGAGCTGTCACCCAACTTCATCTTATTTTTTTGAGATGGGTTTTTTTTTTTCTTGACCCAGATTTTGCTGATTAGCTAGACTGGTTGGCCCTGAGATATTCTTGCCTCTGCCTTCCGAGCATTAGGATTTATAACTACATGACGCTACACTCAGCTTTCATGTGGATGCTGGGGTTCAGGTTCTCTTTTTCATGCAGTTATCACAATAGCGATGAGCCATCACCCTAGCCTCATTTGTGAGCTTTTAAACTACTGCATTTGTTACATTTACTATGGAAATCATGGAATCAGTTTCATTCAATATGGCCACACGCTTTTCATCAAGTTATAATGTACTGTAATCATTTGCATTGGAGTCTGCCATTGCAAATGGAAGTGGTTACATACAACCAGGAAGAAAAAAGTCCTTCGTGGTACAGAATCATGGCTCTATGTATTTCTTTAAAGATGAGTGTCAACACACTGGAATTTTATGCAGGCATAAAGAAAAATTAAATTATGACATTTGGAGGAAATGGAAGTCATTATGTTAGGAAGGATAAAAACAGACTTGGAAAGGCAGATAAAGAAGGTTTTGTCTCATATGATAAACACATATATGTAGGTCTATATGTATATTTCTATGTGTGTATGTGTGTGCATGCATGTGATGAAGCTTTAAAGGGGCTCGTAAGAGAGGAGGAAGGGGTTTTCAGACAGGAGGGGATGGAAAGTAATGAAATACAGGTGACACTTAATCAATAAGGGGGCACTGTCTGGGAGAAGGAAGAGGAACAGACAGAGCTGAGACAGGGACAGCAAGGGCAGTGGTTAATAGGATGAGTTAGAACAAAATCTAATGGCACGTGTATAAAAAGGTCACCACAAAACCCCGTCATTGGTAAGAAAACATAAAAAATTTAAAGTGTGTATGTTCTTGTGAATTGAAAGCTAGAGAAACTACCTTAATTATCTTTTCTGTTTGTTTGTTCTGTTTTTTCAAAACAGGGTTTCTCTGTGTAGCCCTGGATGTCCTGGAACTCACTCTATAGACCAGGCTGGTCTTGAGATTTACCTGCCTCTGTCTCCAGAGTTCTGGGATTAAAGGTGTGCACAACCACTTGCTCCTGGCTTACCCTAATTACGTTGATCAAACATTTCTTTTCAAGGAACCTTTTGGAGGGATAGTATGTGGTTTACATATGTGGCAGTAGTCTAAATTGGTAGGGGGGCTGTGAGGATGGAGCTATCGGAAAGGCCACAGAACTAGAAAGACAACCTATGCCTTTCAGAACTGGCTGGCAACTCAGCATCATTGCCTCCGCCACCATCTGGAGCTTCAGGTGGATCCTAGTGGCCTTTATTGTCTCATTAGCTGCATGTTCCCAGTACAGGACAGAGGAGAAAAACTGAAGTCTTCACTCCCAACCACCTCCAACTTAGGAAACAGTATGAGTGATTGTTCTTCTAATCTGGCCACAGAAAGTGAGAACTAAAGAAAAATATTTTTAAAGGAGGGAGTCACAGGTAAGGGAAGTATGTGACCATCAGCCAATGATTGACATATGTCCACAGCACAGTAGGTATTCATTCTTTGACTGGGACCCTTCTTAGGATGTTCAGGTGTTGAAGCTGGTGTTAAAAACAATGTCACCTCCTTCTTTCACGATTTGTTCCCACCTCCTCTTGCTCACTCCCTGTTATGATCCCAATTTATTCAGGAAATCGTCTCTATTTTTTCTTCCCAGGGGGATCCCTGGATGTCTCTCTTCAGTTCCTCCCTGATCCTAGCTGTTCATGGGCTGTGGTTTGCAGGCTGGTTACCCTTTGTTTTTATGTCTAAAATCCACTTATGAGTGAGTACATACCCTGTCTATCTTTCTAGGCCTATGTTACCTCATTTGGGATGATATTCTCCAAATCCATCCATTTGCCTGAAAATTTTAGGATGCATAATTTTTTTTTTCTGCTGAGTAGTACTTCATTGTATAACTGTACCACAATTTGTTAATCTATTCTTCAGCTGAGGGGCATCTAGGTTGTTTCCAAGTTCTGGCTATTATGAATAATGCTGCTATGAATGTAGTTGAGCTAAGGATCAACAGAGAGGGAGAGAAAAGAAATGGATATCTTGATAGAGGGAGTCACTGTGGAGTTAGAAAAAAAGGTGATGCTATGGAAACCTCCAAGAACCCACAAGATGTCCCTGGCTAGGACTTCAAGAAATAGTAGAGAGGATGCCTAAACAGGACATCCCCTGTATCAAATGAATGGCCATCCTAATTGTCATTATAGAACATTTATCCAGCAATAGATAGAGGAAGAGGCAGAGATCCATAGTTAAGCACCAGGATGAGCTCCTGGTCGAGAGAGAGAGAGAGAGAGAGAGAGAGAGAGAGAGAGAGAGAGAGAGAGAGAGAGAGAGAGAGAGAGAGAGTATATGAGCAAAGGTATCAGAATCATGAGGAGGACACCCACGGAGGTGGCTAGCATGAGCTATTGGGAGCTCACTAACTCAGAAGCAATCGCTGAGGAACCTTCAGGGAAAGGAACTAAGCCCTCCAAAGGCAGACGGCTGTCAAACGATGTGAGCAGTTTGTGTAGTCTCTTACAGTAGGATCAGACTATGTTCCTGGTGCATGAACTGATGTCTCGGAGCCCATTCCATACAGAAGAACACCTAACCCAGACTTAATACTGGGATGAGGGAATCAGACGTGGACCTACCTCAACTGGATATGCCAGACTGAACTGACCCACTGTGGGACTCCTTGCCCTCCTTGGGGAATGGATGGGGGATGGGTTGGGGAGGCTGAAGGAGGACTGGAAAGGACTGGGAGGAGGGAAGGGAGAGGGAGCAGAGGTAGATATGGCTAAAAAAAACTTCTTAAATAAAAATAAACAAGAATGATTAAATGAGTAACATAAAAAAGTAATGTCACTAAAGAACTCAGATGTATAACACAGAGTTTTCACATCTTGCAAAGAAGTTACCAAAAGGCTTAACAGAGCTAATCAAAGTGGATTTCCAGCAAGGAATCACCTAATTTTACAAGGATATTCCCCAGTCTCTATTCATAATGCATAACAAACTACAAAACGATTGCTGTTTGGGTTCTTGTAGCATACTTTTTCAGATATCCATGGGATGTGTTTTATTTTCAGAAAAAAATGATGAATCACTTTTGAGCTGCATTCAGAGAAACCACTTTCTTCAAAGGATGGCACCATGGTAGGAGGAAAGGAACTATTTCAGGTCTGAAAAAAATAAATGGTCTTACCATCTATGGGCTTTCTTAGGAAATTCTTTTCTTGATAAGACAAACCTCTAGAGTAAATGTCCCCGCTGCTACAGTAGGTGGCTGCCAGGAATAAAAGAAACTTTGTCTATGACAGGAGCTTAATCTATTTATAAGAATTCAGTCCCTTCAAAAATCCACTGGGAAGCAGCCATCTTAATGTAGAACACTATGGTCTATGAACCCAAAGGCTGAGATAATCTAAATGAGAAGCCATGAGGTAGGTAAAGTACCTGCGAGTTGACAGTGAACAAAACAAGAAGCCCCCAGAACATGTTTCTGTTCGGTAGAGGAAGGGCTTTGCTCTCCAGTTTGTCTGAGTGTTTAAGTAGACAGAAATGTACACTTTTAACTTGTATTCTCTGGTTTATTATGTCTGCTTCATCAAACTGAATACAGTCCTCAAGAGCACCTTGCTCTGTGTGTCTTTCTATTTCAAGTACTACTATATGGTCAGTGCCCAATAAATATCTTTTTAGGAACCACCACAGAAAGCTTCAATCAGTCAAAATGCAGAGCTGGGGCCCCCAAACCCCAGTGGACACAACTGCAAAACACTCCAGCACCTAAGGCTCAGGGGACATTGTAGAAGAGCGGGCAGGAAAACTGTAAGATCTAGAAAGACAGGGGAGTTTGCTACGAGAGTATGTCTCCTAGTAATAGCTGAAGCTAATCCTGTAAATTCTCACCAACGTGACCGACCACTCACACATGATCTGAAAAATGATGATATCAATGAAAACGCCAAATTGGGCAGGAAAATTACATGGGAACTCAACCCTACACAAAGAATCACAAGCAACTGAGTAAATATGGGTAAGGGAGAGATGGTTTTCCCAGGGAAGAGCACACTAACTGGATGAACAATGAGCCCTGAAAATGTACATACAAGTAACATTACATGGACTCAATGGTTATACTTAGGAGTATATGTATAGACAACTACATGTATGGAGTGATAATTAATGAAAAAAAAGCTCATGATTTTGAATAAGAGTGGGAAAGAGTACATGGGAGGGTTTGGAGGAAGGGAGAAGCATTGTAATTAAATTACAGTTTCAAAAATAAATGGAAAATCTTTATCTTGAGAACCAAGAAATGTCTGCTTGGTAAATGAAGGGCAAATAGGAACCATTGAAAAAGAGAGTACCTTGGCCAATCCTTGCTCCATATTTCCCATCATTTATTCCAACAAACTAGTAGCTGTCAAAAAGGTACCAGGCACCATGCCAAGGTCCAGAGGAAGAACATTGCCCCTGTACTCAGGTGCTCACATTCTGTTAGTGAAAAGAGTCTCTGACCTAATAATTGCAAGGTCAATTTAAAATGACATAGTGGTGTGCTCTAGTAGAGAAAGGTGCTTTGCAATGGCATTATAACTACATAGGACATCGTCTGGGAGGACATTCTTAGAAAAAGTTCCCAAAGAAGTCATATTTGCGTTGATGTCCAAATAACAGAAAAGAATTAGCTGTATACAAAGAAGACAGGAATAATCATGGTCCTTGAAGAGGGAACTTTACTATGTGGGATCCTCAGGCACAAAGAAGCAAGGTGTGAGCCAGACAGAAAGGAGGATTTGTAGCTGGAGTTCAGAAGAAAGAGCAGTATACAATGTGCTTGGAGATGTGGACAGTTGCCAGTCCAGACGGGGTCTCAAAACCAAGTTCAGAATTTGTGTCTTCCCTTTCCCCCCACACTGGAAGGTAGAAGTGGAGGAGGGTAACAATGAGGGTCAGACTTGGGTTCATCTGGCAGGTGTGGAGAGACTGTGTTCAGGGTGGGTGGTGCAAGCACGGACCTGAGGATGCCATTAGATTCCAGAAGAGATGGCACAGAGGGGACCGCAGCTGTGATGCTGGAAAAAGAAGATAGATAATTATAAGAGATACCATATTGAAATCAGAAGAGAAAGTAAGATTAGAGCTTTTGTAGCTGGATGAATTTGATCTCTAAACAGTCTTGAAAGAGGATGGGGTTTGGAAGAGGGAACAGGTGAAGAATATGTGTTCCTTTATAAATATGCCAAATCTGAGTATCCTTTGTGATCTCCTGAAGCCCAGAGAAGCATCTCATCCTAGAAATGTACATCTATAAATTCTCCGCTTATGATTGAGAAGTGAATACTTAATGCCTGGATAAGGTCTCCAGGAAGACAATGCAGAATGAGTGCTAACTAGGTCAAATATGGCGAACATTCAACCTAAAAGGAGTAATGCAAACATTTTAAAAAAGAAAACATGACCCTAACAGAAACCACTCAAGACTAATATAATATGAAGGATAAATTGAATGAAGTGTCTTTAAAAACATCTTTAAGTATATTTTGACCCTTCAGGTAAGACACTGCTAAATGGTCCAAAATGTATCCCTGTGCTTTCCTTGCTAAATATTGCTACAGAGAATATGAAATAAAGCTGTCACTGCCTTCCTTCAACTTCATTTGTTTAAAGTGGCACATGGCCCAGTGGGTTCAATGAAAACACAAATCAATGGGAGACTTGGAGAATGCAGTCTGTACTGGGTAAAGGGGACAGCCATAACAATATAGCAATTATTCTCCGGACCTTCCTTGATTTCATGCAGACATGTTGGTTGGGGATGCACCAGCTCTCTTGTTATCATGAAATCATAGACATTAAACCAAATGGTAATATGCTGTGAAACAAACACTGCCTGGTAGTGGTTCTCAACCTGTGGGTCTTGACCTTTTGACAGACCTCTATCTCCAAAAATATTTGCATTATGACTTATAGCAGTAGCAAATTTACTGTAATGAAGTACCAACAAAATTAATTTTGGCTTAGGGCTCACCACAACATGAGGAACTGTATTAAAGGATCACAGCATTAGAAAGGTTAAGAACTTCTGCTGTAGAGTCTGTTTTAATGATGTCCTGGGATCAGTTATAAGCTTCATCTCTTCTGTGATGGTTGTTTTTATTGTGAACTTGGCACATCCTAGAATCATGAAGGAAGTGTCTCAATGAGGTATTGTCTACATTGGGGTAGGCCTGTTATAGAGGGATTAGATTGTTCCATTGTAAATAATTGTCCCCGCCTATGAGCTTAATGAAAAGCACTGATTGGCCAAAGGCAGACAGGAAGTATAGGCGGGGCTACCAGACTAAGAGGACTCTAGGAACAGGCAGAACAAAGCAGAATGCCAGAGAGAAGCCAGAAGAATCAGAGGGCAACTATGCTGCTCTGAGAAAAGGTACCAAGCCGCATGGCTGAACAGGATAAGAGTCATGGATTAGTTTAAGGGTAAAGAGTTAGCAAGTGATATGCCTGGGCCTTAGGCTGATCAGCCTAAAACTATTGTAAGCATCTGTGTGTCTCTGTGGGTCAGTTGGTCTGCGGCCCTAAACCTTGAGTCTAGGCCCGAAAGTCCAGGCCAGAAACCTCCTACTACAGCCTGTGGGCAGGGTGGTAGAGGATTGTCTTCAATTCATTAATTGAGATTGGAAGATCCAGCCCACTTTGGGCAGCACCATTCTCTAGACTGTGAATCCTGAACTGTATAAAAATAGAGAAATCAAGATGAGCTTAAGAGAGGGAGTAAATACTCATTCATTTTTCTCTGCTTTTGACTGTGGATGTGATGTGAGTAGCTATTTGAATTTCCTGCCTTGACTTACCCAACACGATAGACTATAATCTGAAATTTTAATGAATTAATTATGCAGTTTGACTGCAAACTAAAAATGAAGAAATTAATAATGAATCTCTTTCTCCACTAACCTTGTTTTTCCAGGGTATTTTATCATGAAAATAGAAACGAGTTGACAGTGGTGTGGCACACCTTTAATCCCAGGCAGAGGCAGGTGGATCTCTGAGTTCAAGGCCAGCCTGGTCTACAGAGTGAGTTCCAGGACAGCCAGGTCTACACAGAGAAACTTTGTCTCAGAAAAAAAAGAAAGAAAAGAAAAGAAAGAAAGAGAAATAGAATAAAACCGTGTCCCAAACAGAATCCGTATTATACAAGCAAAGCAAACCCCCATTTAGTTTCTGTTACTTACACCAAACACATTTCTGTCAGTCACAATATTCCTCACTGATACTCAGCAAGAGTCTCTGACATCCTTATTGGTAAAATGATTTAACAGTTTTTGTATTATATAAAAAAAAATTGCTTTGGGAATTTGAGATGGACAGACCAATTTCCACTTGGTCTAACCACCAATGCAAAGGAAAATCAGCTCAGCATCCCTGGCTATGGGAACACTGATGCCTAGACCAAACTGCTTAAGAGTCCATCAAACTATCATGGCTTGACTGCTGGGGTACTTCCCACCCACACTGCACCTTGCTTCTCACAGTTACACATATTGACAAATGCGTTATTTGTAAGAGTGGAAAATGGCTGTCTCAAAATGGAGCGATGGATCACTTGTCAGATCTCCGCGAGCATCTGCTTACCCGAATTGAGATTTCTTGATCCATCTTCTCAGGAAAGAAATGCTTAATAATTCATAACTGCGAGGTTTTGCTTCTTGCCCCATGCTATCACACCTGTGTTGATTGCCTCCTGGGTAAGTGTGCACAGTTGGCAAGGAGTCTTCAGTCAGTGATGCCTCGCTATCACCGAACAAAAGGGCTTCCTGTTTGGGATAGAAATCACCCCATATCATTACTTGTCAGATAGTTACAAAGCAGCTGACAGATTCCAAATTCCTGTTGTAAAAGACAATCCTCTTCTGACGTGTCCAGCACTTTTAGTTTGCAGCCAAACTGCAAATGCCATCCCAGCGGTATTAGGTGGCTCCTTTCTTTCTTTCTTTTTTTTTTCCCCCCTATGTTCATGACAAGAAACAAGAAAATGAAAAGTTGTGTGAAGCTGAGAAAATTGCAGAAACCTGGCAGGGGATGACTTTCACCTGGGCAATTTGTCAGTTCCAGAGGGACAGCTGAAGTGAATTTTAAGAATAAGAGGCATCCGGTTCTCATTCCAACTGGTTTGCCTGGTAATAATTATTGCAATATGGGACAAGATTCGTGGCCTTGCATTGCACCTGTGCAGACTCAGCTACAGCTGGCCTTCAGTATTGGTTAATGCTAATGACAAAAAGTCAAAATGCTCTTGAGTAACCTAATACATTATCTTTTTAACTGTAGACATTGTCTTCTACATCCAGCCTGCCAAGGCTCTGCTTGCACTATACTCCTGTGGCCTTATGAGATAGAGGTTTGATGGCTTCTGAACCTTCATTCTCAAACTTCCTTTCTCGTGAGATAGCCTGGTGGCAGCATGAAGTGGTACAAACCACTCAGATGATAGGAATCGTCTATCATTCTTATCATGCAGTGGACACATGCTTTCAACTTCTGAAAGTTTAGTTTCTGGCCCCACTGTATCTGAGGGGATCTACTAGATTAAGATAATACAAGTGAAAGATTAACTTTCTCTTAAGTAGTAGATTTGGAAAGAATAGAGGGTCAAGACCTCTAGATTCTAATCCTTTAGTCACCCATTTAGAGACCTCTCTAAGCCTCTTAATTGTTGTGCCGTGTGCATGGGGAAAATAACCTGAGACGTCTTTTCTTTTACCAATACTCGGAGGATTAACACATGTTGAAAAAAAAATCCATCTGCAAATGTGAAATGCATTGTTGAATAATATGAAGATATGGGAGCAGATCTCACAAAGGTAGCCTGAGTGTCTTGAGCCTGTTGCTTCCCATGGAAACTCAGAGATGCACATGCATAAGCACACATAAGCACACACATGTACACTCACAGTGGGTACTAAAGAAATTATTGGTGTTGATTTACACGTATTCAGTGTGGGCTTACCTGATGGTTGTAACAAATACTGTTTGACCTCTCAAGGTCCTTTCTAGACTTATTAGCCCATAATTTTCTGTTGATCACACTAAAACAATGAACACAGAATGGGGTCATATGTAAATGCTCCCCTGGCAGTAAAGACAGGGTCTATCAGTGTTATTGAGCTCTGGGCTTCATTTATAAGATGTGCTAGCATCAACCATTTTACAAATACTATCTTCCAGAACTGCTGTGCTATGCAAAATAAGCAAAGGAACTCTGGGAGAATCAGTGCCTGGCATATTGCACAGCACAGTGCTGAGGGTAACAAAATAGTTGTGTAATTATTCCTGGCATGACATCTTGAGGCACAGAAACTTTAGCTTCTCCTAAACAGTGTCTGTCAATTTCCATGTATCAGTGCAGGAGTCACTGACGTGCACAATTTCACCCATCAGTATGACGCCCAATTATTGAAAAGGCTGAAAACTTTATGCCTCTTCCCAACATGATGGACATAACCTTTAAATACTGGCAATAGCTGAGATATTTCATGTTATAAATTTTCCAAACATATTTGTGAGTTTTCACTTGCCATCAACTTCACGATCTGTTCAGATTAGAAAGTAGTAACACAGCTTTGCGTGTCTCTCTTAAGATTCAAATTTATAGCCACAAAGGATGCTTAGCTGGGCTAAAATGGCCATGTAAATGCTAATCGAGATTGTGGACTCTGCTTTGGGCATTATTTTATTTTATCCTGGGTACTTTATGTGTAGAATAGTCTGAAGACACATTAGGGTTTTGCATAAACTCCTTTGATCCTCTCTAAGTACATTATTTAACATATTACTCTTATTCAAGCCTCAGACCTAGTCACACAGAAAAGGATTAAATTGTTTGGTTCCATGTTAACCATGAAGAGTTAATAATATTCACCAAATAAGCCACCAAATTCTTAAAATATAAATTTGTATAACAAAAATTACAGCTGCATATGTACATGTGGCATGCAATCTGAATATGCATTTATGTATTCTGAGTGCATATGTATCGTAGGGTTTCTATTGCACCATGAAACACCATGACCAAAAGTAAGTTGAGGAAGGAAGGGTTTTTTTGCATTACACTTCCTTGTTGCTGATCATCATTGAAAGAAGTTAGGACAGGAACTCAAACAGGAGGCAGGAGATGATGCAGAGAGCATGGAGTATTGCTTACTGGCAGCACGCGCCATACGCACAGGGACTTGCTCAGTCTGCTTTCTTAAAGAACCCAGAACCACCAGCCCAGGGATGGTACCACCCACAATGGGCTAGGCCCTCGCATGTCAATCACTAAATAAGAAAATGCTCTTCAGGGGGATCCTATGGAGGCAGTTCCTCAATTGAGGTTCCCTCCTTTCAGAAGACTCCAGCTTGTGTAATAAGTTGACTTAAGACTAGCCAGGACAGCATGCAAATAAAACCTATAAAGCAAGTCTGGATCGTGAATGACTTCCCAACAAAAATGCCTCACACTCACTTTCTCACTCTCTCTGTCTCTCCCTTTCTCCCTCCCTCTCTCTTGTTCCCCCCACACACTTTGTGTTATAGAAACATTGAGCACTTTTCCTAGAAAATAGTTTCTTTTTTTTTTGACCTGTCACAAGTATATGGAGCCATCTCTAATGCTCCAATGAGAATATGTTGGATTTATTTGATCACTTCATAAATTTCCTCTCTTACTTGGAGATATGTTCTCAGCAGCTAGGAATAGACATGTGATCTGAGCTCAGCTAGTCTGAGGGCAAATTACATTCAAACTGCCACAGGGGCACCCTGGGAAAACTTGAGGGATTTGTAATCAGAATATTTCTGTAGTGTAACCAACTATTTCTTCAGCATCTCTGTCCACTTTCTAAGTATTCTGTTTTCTTTTTAACCCCTTGAACAACCATGTGTACTTCCAAGGAAGTTCTTTGAGCCTGAGTAAAGTCAATTGATTGCAAATAATGTACAGTACAAATGCTCCAGTTTATGAATTAAAATAAAGTTCACCTCATCCTCACAGTTGAGGAAGCTCACTGTCCTTGATTTGACTTTTATCTATATCCACGGTGTTTCCTGTTCTGCAGCCATATTGACTTAGTCAGCACATTGTTTTTTCCAATCAGGTAGCACAGTTTGAATCAACTTCTTTGCTTATAGAATTCTGCCTATTGTTATAATCCATGTTAACTAAAGAATCTGATGTCTACTATGTCTATTGACAGCAGAGGCTGGAAATTTGTCCACATATGCTCATTCCCCAATCAAGACTTATCTGGTTACCCCAAATCCATGGAAACAAATTTGTCCTTGATCTTTTGACT
This sequence comes from Phyllotis vaccarum, assembly GCA_033318265.1. NCBI lineage: Eukaryota > Metazoa > Chordata > Mammalia > Rodentia > Cricetidae > Phyllotis > Phyllotis vaccarum. The sequence goes on from JARWLC010000007.1 coordinate 12,599,291, forward strand.
TTGATAACATCATTCTTATGTTGAACATTAACATTCCACAATAGAAGAAAAACAGTCACTGCTTTTAGTATTCAGTCTCTCTTAGATCGGGAATGCCTGCAATCTCAGACAGTCCATGTCATTCATTTGTAACTGACATTTTCTAGCTGTGGTCCAGCACTCTTTGAAACAGAATAAAGTAGACAATGTATAGATCACCAAGGTGGGTATTATAATTTTAAATTATACAGATTCTCTCACTGCCTAAATTGAAATACCAAATTATTTCAAATTATGTCCTGCAATCTTAACCTCAACAAAGAAACAATATATTAAAAAACTGAAAATTTAACAACTAAGAATCTGGGTGTAAAGCAAATTCACTGTATTATCTAGTCTTAACTGAATGTTTCGGGTGTTATACACAGAGCCAAGATCTTTATGTAGAGTAAAATCCGATGCAAATACATTGCATTTATTTATTAACTACAATGTTAATAAAAAGTATTGTCCTAGTGGCAGATAATTCCGGTATAAACTTATTTTTAGCCAGAAAGACTCACATATACTTTGGTATGCACAAAGCATTAGGAAAAGGGTGAAGTGGGGCTGGAGAGATGCCTCAAGGGTTAAGAGTACTAACCTTTCTTCATATAACCCAGGTTTAGTTCCCAGCACCCACATGGCAGCTCACAGCTGTGTGTAACTCCAGTTGCAAGGAGTCCCATATCTCTTCTAATCGCTGGGGGCTCCTGCACAAAGGTGGAGTGAAATCATATATTCTGGCATGCAAGCATACACATAAAACTAACTAAATACTTTTTTATAAAGGGAAAAGGGGGTAAAGAAAAAACTGAGAAAAATTTAAAGGTTGAAAATCAATGATCCTCTATTTTACTTATTTTAATTCTCTGAGGAAAGAGTTTTGGAGAAAGCATAGTTTTGTGACATTAATAACTGGTGTGGATAAGACAGCATTTCTAGACAGAAAAGAAGATATAGAGGAAGAACCATATGTTAGAAAAGCCTTTATGAGAGGCATAAGTATGGCCCATTTGGGAAAAATATTTCTGTATGAATAATGCATTTGCAGAAGATTTTGAGAAAAACATACTTCTCGTGGGTTTATTATTTTGTTCAATAAATGAAATTCAGGTCCTTTTTTCCCCCTGCAGATTTTCTATCTCGAATGGATGCATTTGGAATGTGGTGATAAAATGAATGTATTTTGGGCACCTTAGATGCAAACAGTTGTGGATTTGGGGAATGTTTTTCTTTTGTTGTTGAGATTATAATGTAATTAAATCATTTCTTCCTTCCCTTTTATACCTCTAAACCCCACCCATATACCTCTCCATGATCTTTTTCAAATAATAGCTTTTCCCCATTAAGTATTGCAACACACATATATGTATATACACATTCATTCCTAAATAAAATCTTCTTAGTCAGTATAATGTACTTATATGTCTGTACAGAGATGACCATTTGGTATTGGATATCCAGTTGGTGGCCTCTTCCCTGAGAAAGGTGGTTTCTCCTGTGTCTTTAGGTGCCTATTGATTTTTTTCCCCTGTTCTGTTTATGTTTAGGTAGCCATGTTGGTGAGATTTATGGGCGAAACACAATCTCACTGCAAACTCACTGGCTCTCTGTCTCCTATAATCTTTCCACTCCTCTTCTGGAATGTTCCTTGAGCCTTAGATGTGGGACTGTTTTGTGGATGTATCAGCTGGGACTGGATCATACAATTTTACACTTTGATTGGTTGTTGTTTTCTGTAGTGGTCTCTGTCTGTTGCAAAATTTCAGTGATGAGGTGAGGAACACACTCACTCGTACATATAAGGATGGGTATTTAGCTTGTCATTAAGGATTGTGCTGTTTTAGTAAAGCAATTGTAGGTTGTGTAAGATCTCCAAAGTTAGTGAGGTTTCTAGTACCATGCATAATTTCTCCCTTGTTCAGCAGTTGGGAAGACCAATTAGAGAGCTGTTGGTTACTTCCAAGGTATGCATGCCACTATTGCATCCTTAGGGCTATTGGGACTAGCTGACTGTCATTGTAGTTCGAGGATGTCATAACCAGGTAAGATTGCTGGCTGTTCTCCTCCTTTAGAAGTTTACACAGCTCCTTCAGTCACCATGACAACTAGTCCTTAGGAAGGAGGCTTCTAGCTCAGGGGTTTCTGGTGCTATTATCTGAAGGGCATGATATCCTCAGTAATAGAGACTAACCCTTCACCTCTGGGGAGCAGCCAAGGGAAATAGTAATAGCTTGTAACTCTTTGAGAGTCTCATGAACAACTTGGCCAGCAACTCAAAAGAAGGCTTCTCATGGCCATTACTAGGGTTGTCATTAGATCATCTCTCTGGCTTTTAGAAGGTGCACTGTCAGTCCAGGTAAGAAATTTTTATTTAAATTTTCATAAATATTTATGGTGCTGATATACATAAATATGCATATTTATACATAGACTTATATGTATAATAGGATTTTTGGTTGATAATTAGTAGTATAATTTCTTATGAATTTTCAGACATCCTTAGTCTTATTTAATACTTCTTTCTGTTACTATGTTCTCTCCCTTCCCCCCTCTAATTAGAATCCCCCTTTTTTAACTTTCCCAACCATATCACTGTATCCGTGTAATTCCCTCTCTGTTCTTCCCTCACCTCCTACACTGGCCATGGTCACTTTTTACCTTTCCGGTTTCTGAAACTGTTCCAGGTTATATCATCTGAAGGTCTGGAACTAGGAGACATTGATGAGAGAGACTATGTGATAATCTGTTTTTCTGGGTCTGGATGACCTCACTTAATATAATATTTTTTTAGTTTTATCCATTTACCTACAAAGTTTATTATTTCGTTTTTCTTTACAGCAAAATAGTATCCAATGGTGCATGTGTACCACCTTTGTGCTGTCCAGTCACCAAACAATATTTAGGTCATTTCTACTTCTGAGCTATTGTGAATAGAGCAGCATGGCTGATCAAGTACCTGTGCAGTAGGATGCATATGCCAAGGGATGTACAGAGGGGTCAAAATGGTAGATTTATTTTTATCGTTTTGTGAATTATCCACACTGATTTTCATAGTGAATTTTTAAGTTCTGTCTGAAAATGTTTCATTGATGGCTCTTGGTTAGATAATGTGATCATATAGAGGAAGGACATTCTGTACAGTGAAGCCCATGACTTCAGTTCAAATATAAATATTTGCCCCGAGAACATCCTAACTACAAGCTGTCTTTGCTTGTTAATTCTAAAAATGTTTTCTTTCCTTGTATTTCTTACATGTCCAGGTGTTTTGGTCACATGTATGTCAGAGCAGCTAATGCTCTTAAGCACTGATGTACATCTCTCTAGTCCTTTATCTTAAGCACTGATGCATCTCACATCTCTATAGCCTCTATATTTCTTTAGCACTGGTACTTTTCACAGCCAGTCACAGACATCAGCTCCTTAACACTCTGACTGACAAAGATCCCAAGGACACAACTGCGCCTACTCAAGCCTCAGAACATATTCAAGAAGTTAATTATTTTCCTAGAGCCGTTCTTGAGGCCCCTTCTACATTGCCTTTCTATAGAGTGACACAGGACATGATTCCTGAGAAGCATATGGGGTTCAATATAAAGCTAAGTTGCCTCTGATTTCACGTAAAACCAGCTTTTATTCCCTGTTTTATGCCTGCTTGTACATAGCACCAGGAACCATCTCCTGTTTGTTTGCCCTGTTCTGAGGGCCTTCTGCTCAGAGCTGCTTCCCCTGGCTCATAGATATGTCACTTTAGGGCACTGCATGTCCTCGGATGTCAAGAGAAGAGACGAAGTAATCCCAGAAACCAATTTTCAAATAAAATGGCAACATGATTGAAACACATTCCTCTAAATTCAGTATCAATTAAGTTTAATGGTCACAAGTCTTCCATCGATTTATAGAGCTGTGTATATCATGATTTTTAGAGAGAACATTACTCCCGAGACAGCTCTCTAATTGAGAGAAGGATTCTACAGTGCAGAGGCCTTCGATTAATGTTCTATAGAGATGATTTACAGCTTTTTGTTCTGTTGGTCACTGGACCTGCTATACATGGACTTCAGTTAGCAGGTTTGAGAAATTCAGCTGCACTTTCTGCAAACAAAGGCTGACAAGAGTATTCTCCATGACAACAGAAGCCAAAAGGAAGGGGATAACTGACTTTGTTCTCGTGGTCATTTTCCTTATGTGCGAGTCCTCCAGCCAGCATGGAAATCATGAATAGAAGTCACAGATAACTGTCCCTAAATGACAAGGCAGAGAGGTAGAAAATGGCCTGTGGCATTCACTGTCTCTAGGGGCATGGTCCTAGAAAGAAGGCTTGAATGCTGTGTAGGCCTGGTGTCCAGCACTGCTCATGGAAGTACTCAGCGGGGACAATATGACATGTTACTCATTATCGACTTTAGGCAAGTTATTTACTATCCCAAATCTCAGCTCATATGGGATCCCAGTAATGAACTTCTGTAAATCAACACACACCAGTAGCTGTACATGGTGAGCACTTCTCAAAAGAGAGTCAACTTTCTCCTCACTCCGTCCATCTCAGAGTCTTTCCTCTCTTATGCGATGCAGGGACTTTGATGTTGTGGGTTGAGAAGTTGGTAGGGTAGTTCACTGGATAAAAAGCACTTGCCACGAAACCTGCTGATTTGAGAACCACGTGGCAGAAAGAGAGATAGGAGTCTTCAAGCTGTCGTGTGACATCTGACAACTTGCTGCATGTAAGCGCATTGCCTGACCCCAGGAAATGAATAAATGTGATGATACAAAAAAGGGTAGATAAGAGGAGTTGGGCATGGGGATACACTCATGCAATCCAACATTGTAAGTTACAGACTAGGCCAAGCTACAGGATAGAAGATTAGAAGATGTAGGATGGTAGGTGGAGGGTGCAGGGTATAGGATAAAGTGTGGAGGGTTGTGGGTGCAGGATGGAGGGTGTGGGGTATAGGGTGAAAGGTGGTGGGTGCAGGAGGAGGGTGGAGGGTACAGGGTGGAGGGTACAGGGTGGAGGGTGGAGGGTATCCCTATACGACCTTCAGACCATTACATTCTACTTGCCTCCAGGCTTTCCCGGCATTATTGATCTTTGAGAATGTACTGTTGCTGGACTCAGCAATTGCTTACAAACTCGGCTCCCTCTCAGAACTAACAAGGCAATTTGAGCTTCCCAAGAAGGCAGGGTGGTGATTAAAATGCCAAAGGTGTGATCCAGTCAAGCGCTAAAGAAGTCCAAAGACAGGAAGGCAAGAAACTGAGAAAGAAGGAGGCTCTGAGTGATACCTCAAGACTGTACTCACTGCCTTGGGCAAGATATTGATTGGCAAACTCACGCTCGCTCTGGATACAGAGAGGACATTGAGTGCCCTGCATCATCCTGGGGCAAATGAGAAGGTTCTTTGATGTCTCAGGTGGATCTGGGTTTGGGCCTGATTTCTCACACTGGCCTGGATGGGAACTAGAAATTATCCCTCCTTTCTGGGATTTGGTTTCCATCTGTAAAAGGAAAGGTACTATATTCATAAAAATTACTTAGGGAATTAGGTAAAAAGAATGATTTTTTTAAAAAGGGGGGGCTAATGATGTATAAGGAGTTAAAATCATCGGCTTAGTGAGTTATAATTTTTTTCCTGAGGTTCTATGCCTTCTATGATTATGACGACAGTTCCCACTTTTAAAGGCTTTGAGATAATTAAATTAACCATTTCATGCACCTACAAGTAGTCACTGGCACAAATTAAGTTCTGCATGAGCGTCAGGTGTCTATATTCTCTTTATCATCCTACCTGTTGGCCTGCCAACTGCCCTCTGCTTTGCCAGTCCCTAGTACTGTACATGGTCCCTATGTAATACCCAGATTGAATTTTCCAAAAAGCCCCAGGAAGCAAATTTCAAGTGGAAAACCATTATCCCAGGGTGACGTTTCCATCTCCTTCAGAAAAGTGAGAGGAGATGGCTAAAAATATGACTGGTCATTTCACACCTAATTGGCTTCCTCTTGAAGAAGCAGTGTGCCTCTGTCCTTGTGTGGAGCTCATTTTCACTCATGGTCACCTTGTTTCGAAAAAAGAGGAACAGAGATTGAAAAATGCCAGGTAAGGGCACCCTCTCGCTCAGAGGTTGAGGAAGATCCATGTTCTGTGAGAAGCAGTAAAAGATAGGATTGGCAAAAGATTAGAATGAATTTGATATTAGATCTCAGCACAATGAGGGTTTAGTAAAGACTCATTGGTCAACATAACGAGCAAAACCTGAGAACAAACAGATGCCTAGCATCTCACCAAAAGGCAGCAAAGGGAAAATCAATACTCACCAGCAGCCCTGCTAGTAAATGTTTTCTTGTACAAATATCTGATGTCAAAGATGTTTCCAGAATTGGGATTCTGTTCTTATATTTTAAAAGACTGAACAGTTTTATGCAATAAAAATATGTGATTACATATGCGTGTCTAACATGGGTAATTAAATTTCATACTTCGGAGACAAATAAGTTGTTGAAGAATATCTGGGCAACAATTCGTCTGAATGTATATCATTTTGCAACCAGCCAGCTTCCCCATGGGCCTTTACTTTCTTGCTGGGGGAGAAGAAAGTAAAGGGCCATTTAATAAGGCAAGTTCATTCTCAATTACATTGATCAGTTCTTACCCCCAAATTTAAATGTTGGTTAATGCTTGGAATCTACTCTTAGTGGATCCCAAAGTAAAGAATCCAAAGGTACCAGGGCAAGGAGTATATTCTGTTTTCTAGAATGGCTTAAATATCTCTCCAGACATTCTGAATCCAAATCTTAAGACGATTCAAAGCAAACATCATTTTCTCTTGAAGTCTTCTAGGCCTCGGATAATTGGATAAGGACCAGCACTGGAGAACACAGGTCTTCAACAACAGAGACTCAGGCACTGAGCTGTGGTTTAGACTGTAGGTTTTCTAAAGGTCCTAGTTAGCTGCCTCCCGGAAGAATAGTCATTTTAATTTGGTTAAGAGTTTCTTATAACAAAGCCCAAAATTACATGTTTAGCCCACCAGATAGCATTTTTGTATTAACTAAAACAAATCAAATAGAAGTATTAGAATGAAAACATCTAGATCTTGGCTTGGGAAAATGATTCTTTTTAAAGACTTATTTATTTAATATGTATGAGTGTTTTGTGTGTATGTGTACCACATGTATGCCATAGAGGTCAGGGGTAAAAAGTGTTAGATTACCAGAAACTGGACTTAAGTGTGTTTCTGAGCTTCTTTGTTGGTACTGTGAACTGACCCTGGACCTTCTACAAGAACAAGTGCTAATAACTGCTGAACCATCTCTCCAGCCCTGGATTGTTTCTTTTTGACATCTATGCTTTTATAATATTTTATAGGATTAAAACTATGGCTACTTTTGAGCTGATTTTTATAATAAACCTTTTTATCAAACTAAACTTAACTCTTAGCACCTCGATGTGTCTCTTAGTCACTCAATAATTCAGTTAAAATCTGCTGGCTTCTGTTCAAAGGTCTATAGACTGCAAGAACTTCGGCTGCCTGCTAGGGTCAGATGGTAGTTCTTGGCTTACATGGGGTATGGTATTTCATATTCATGTGATATCCAGAGAAAAACTGTGGTCATAATTCCAGTCTCTTGAACTACTCAAGAAAACTGTTAAGGACATGTTGTGGAAAATAAGAGAGTGCATGATGTTCTATGGGTTGGGAACCTTTTAATTTCTACAAGAACTTATTTTGGTAATATTTCCATCCATGTAGATGCCACAACTGGCTGTAATGCTAGTTCCAAGGGATCCCACTGCCTTCTTCTGGATTCCTAGAGTACCAGGCATGTGTGTGGTTCACAGGGATTCCAGAAAGAAAGACATGTCAGCAAAGCACTCACTCTCCCAGAGAGAGAGGAGAGAGAAAGGGGGAGAGAGAGAGAGAGAGAGAGAGAGAGAGAGAGAGAGAGAGAGAGAGAGAGAGAGAGAGGGGTGGGGGGAGAGACTAAAACCTTGGATAAAACTTCATAGCCAATTATTAGTAGAACAAGAATATTAACTGTCATTTGAATGACTTCAAATGCCAGATTGTTTTCAAACTCAGGTCAAAGCAGGAAGAGGACCTGACAACGGCAGACTGTATTTTACATCACCAACAGTCACAATTATTTGCAGACTTAGATGCTCCTTTGTAACAATGTCTCCGTCTATCAAACTGTAGAGTCCTAGGGGAGGAAGAAGGCAGGAAGCAGAAGGTAATGGTATGCACAAAGTACAGTGACATGCACATGAATATGTCATAATCCCCCTGGTTAGTTTTTGTCAGCTCGACATAAGATAAGTCATTTGGGAAGAGAGAATTTAAATTGAGAAAATTCCCCCAGTAGACAGATCGGCCTGTGGGCAAGCTGGTGGGGTTTTCTGGATTAATAATGATTGATGTGGCCTTGAATACCCCATCTACTGTGAGTGGTGCCAAAACCCTGGGAAAGTGATCCTGGGCTTCATTAAAAAAAATAAATAAATAAAAAGCAAACTGTGCAAAATCAAACCAGTAAGCACGGTTTCTTCATGGCTTCTGCTTCAGCCCTACCTCCATGTTCCTGTCTTGAGTTCCTCCCCTGACATCCCTTCCCACGGCGATAGAGTGTGACCTGAGACTTGTAAGATGGCGTTAATCCTTTCCTCCCCTAGTTGCTTTGGGTCATGGTCTTTCTCACAGCAATAGAAAACCCAACTATGACAATAATGAAAGGCACTCTTTTGTATTAGATCATAATAGTAACTTTTAAAATTATGTAGAGACCATATCTTCTCCTTGAACATGCATGGATGTTTCCTGACAATCTTCAAGGACAGACTATAATAAGGATGAGGTTTTACAAAATTTGCAAGGGTAGGTCATAGAAGGAATGTGCTTTCTATGGTCTTTAAGAGATTCTTCATGTGATTCAGCCACAGCCTTTACACTGACACTTGTTGCCAAAGAGGTAAATTGTATCTACCAGACCGGAACCGTAGGTTTCCAAATAAGATCAATGCCATTGCTTTAAGTCATTAAATCTGGGAATAATTTGTTATCTTCCAATGTAACAGTAAAAACTATAGAGAGTGTTAACTTTATACTTAGAATGACAAAGAAGGTTATAGCCACATGAATATATGTGTATGCATGCATCTCTTAGTCTACTTTTCATTGATATAACAAAACTCCTGATGCCAGGTGATATATAAAGAAAGGAAGTTTTATAGGTCACAGTTTTTGAGGTCTTAGAGCCTGTTAGGTTGTGGTGAGTACCTCCATGCCTTATCATGTCATGGTAAATGACTTCATTGTAAGATCACTTGGAAAGGAAAGATCAGGTCAGGTGAGAGGGCCAGTTCTCTTGTGTAACAATCTGTCCTTGGAGCAAGCAACTATGGTCGTTGAAGAAACATATCAACCCTTTCTGAGGGCAGTGCTTCCAGTGACCCAACAACCTTAACCTGTTAGCAGATTCACCCACTCAGCCACACTATACTATGTGCCAAAGCTTGAACACATGAATCCTTTGGAAATAAACTGCATCAAAGCCATGGCGTTGGTTGCATATATACATGTAAATACACAGATGTAGAGATCCAGACCACATGACACTAGCGTTAAGGAGAAAGAATCCTAGGCATGTGCCTTTTTTCTATTTATTATATGGCCCAACCCATTGCAAAGTCAAGGAGTAAGGACTCTGTTGCATATGAACGCTTAGATTCTTTCTTTCCCCTAGTGAGAATTAGACAGTGGCAGTCATAATTATTTGCTGCTCTACATGTTTTCTTATGACTTTTTCTTGTGCTTCTTCTTACATGGCATGTAGTTCTCAGGTGCTATCATTCATAATGTACTACAGTCTATGGTCAATCACTTCCATAGCATCTGCTAGATCACTCACACTGGCCATTCAGAGGTCCCAATCTGTATCCTAGACATTAGTTTAAAAATGGCCATGTAATTCAAAGAAGCCCATTTGTACGTACCTGAGATTGTAAACTGGCCTTGGAAAAGAGATGTCTTATGTGGTTGAATCATTAATCTGTTTTTTTTTCCTCCTTACATATATGCCTTTTGCCATTTAACTATAAAACTCCTCCAATAAGCCTTGGAAATGTGTTTTCTTTTTTCTAAACTTTGCACTTGGCCCCACAGTTTGCTTGATCAACAAGATAGCTGTAAGCATGATGCAAGCAGGGGCTGAAACAGGCTGCGCACTGGGACTTGTTCATTTCTACCTTGGCTTTTGAATTGAAAAGAACTTCTTTCTTTGGAGAACGTTTTTCCTTCATCTACAGCAGGAGTGAATACACATAAAACAGTTCTGCTGTCTTAGACTAAAGAAAAACTTCCCAACAGTCAGCCCCCACATCAATAAGAAATAATTATGAAATTTTGGTTGTTGCATTTTTTCCCAATAGGTATCTAACACTTTCTTTCCATGGAATTATTCAGACAGGCAACATAAATTCAGATTACCAGTATCCATCTTAAAGAGATAGTTCAGCTGAGAATGAAGCTAGGTAGGAGACCAGCAGAATCAAGAGGCAAATGCATTGTACCCATGGAGACAGCCACTGCCTACAGAATTTGGATTGCTCTTTAGAAATTGCACTTACAAGGCACCAACTTTCCTTAGTTTTTCTTTTTTTGATTAAGATACTTTGAACACGGCTCCCACTATTTGATAGAATAACAGTCTAGACTTAACTAGACTTAAGTCTCATATAAACCATCTCACATGTGTTTTCTGCTTCTTGGTTGTACCCCTCATTGCTATCCACATTGCCGTTTCTAACACGTGGAAATTGGCTTCCTGATACATAGTTTTTTGGAAGGCACAAAAAGATTTTGTGGTTGAGATGGTCTCAAAAACACAAATTGCTACAACGAACCTTGGCCTGCAGGAGATGTGGCTTCTCTCCATCAGCTGGGACAAAGGGCCATCCTCTTTTGGAAAGACTAAATTCTGACTCTGTTGGAGTTTGGAAAGGACAGAAATCGGAAGGTAAATGCGAAAGAATCAGCTTTCTCTTTCTTCATGTGGCAAGCAGTATCTAGCCAATTTTAGGAGACTGACAGCTTCATGATTGAATCACATGCTCTAATGCCAGGAGGCTCATCTGTGTCTCAATGGTATACAGCTCATGCTAGAAATGAAGACCCTTCAAAATATGTATCTGTGTATTTTTTCTCCTCTTCCCCAGCTCTCTGGGTACTCCATAAATGCAAGCAACAAGATATTCTGCATAAGTTCTTCCAATGCGTGAACAGCAAGGAATGACTGTCTCTTACTAATATATGGGACTCCAGTATCTTTCCCAGATCATTCTTTTCTGGTATGTGTTCTTTACCCACACATTCTATCACAAGGCTTTCAATCCTTCAGGTAAATACACACACACACACACACACACACACACACACACACACACACACACACACACACACTTTTCTTGATAAGAAATTGGAGGAGGTTGAATCAAATGTGCAACAAAGGCCCCAGGACCCTGCCAGCATATGGGCCTCGGTCCAGAAATCAAACATGACGTTCCTTCCATGGCAAACACACTACACTCTAATGACAGGTCCAGTGGGCTTATGTTCTTTCAATTTTAATTACAAAGCAGGGGTGTAAAGAGATGGCGTGGTGGAAAACTGCTGTGGAGCTTGACAAGGTATTTTATCGATGTATTATTATATTCAGATGTAGGCAAGCCCAGAGATGATGCAGGGCTCCAAAGTCAGCGGAGGTCTTGGCAGACCCATGTTTCTGCACTCAGGAGAGAACCCTCAGGGAAGGAGAATAAAGCACATAAATGTAATTTTTCTCAGGCTTAGGAACAGAGTTCATGAGTGCTGATAGAAAGGGCCAGTGTGCCCTGTGGAATCGACCTATACATGCTTAATTTACTTGCTCAGAGTATACTCTTAATCCATGGGAGGCACGGAATGCTCTCATAGACATGTCATGATGGGGCCCACTCCCAAGTGCCTTGAACATTACACATTCAACATAAATATCCCCTTCAATCTTCATAGCGATATCATGAAGTTGATTGATGTAAACATTGCCACAGCCTCCAGACTCCAAACTAGCCAATGTCTGCTTTTGTTCAGGCTTACAATATGCTAAATCAAAGGAACTTGACTTTCTAGGAGTCTTTGCAGCTATGAGAGACCATGTGACTTAGCCTGGATAGAAAAATAAATGCATATGAGCCCGTGGACCCAGCCACTATCTAAAGCACTTGGAACTACCATCTGGATGTCTACTTTCAAGCCAACAATTTCCCGTAATTCTAGTTTTTTGGTTGAGATAGTTGGAATATGATGGCTGATGGCTGTTTCTCGAAACAAGAATAGCCTCATTCTAAATATAAGTCTTATAATTAGTCTCTATTGGGTTCTCTGCCCCCTTTGCATTCAACAACCATTTCTCCACCCCCAGCCCATATTTTTGTTTGTTTGTTTGTTTTGGTTTTTGGTTTTTTTTTTTTTTTTTTTTTTTTTTGAGACAGAGTCTTACTGTGTTGACTTGGTTGGCCCGGAAGCTCACTGTTTAAACCATTTTGGCTTCTAACTCACAAAGATTCTTCCGCCTCTGCCTCCCATGCCTGAGATCAAAGTGATGTGGCACCATTTGTAAAGCCTGAGGAAAGCTATTGTGTTGGGGGGGGTCTATTTTATTTATTCTATCTGTCACCTGCTTTCTTTGCTCTAGAATGGAAAGAGACCAACATGAACGGAGAGACAGCAGATTCCTCACAAGCCAGCAGAAGACAACAGAAAATAGGCTGTGTCAGCATCCAATCCCCATCTTACCCAAACACTGGTATTTAAAATAAAGCTTTTGTAAGAGGTCACAATACAAAGGCCAGTTTCACGCTTCCCAATGCCCATATTCCATGCTATTCCCATAAAGCCTAGCTAAGATGTAGCCTTGAGATCAGAAACATTAGAAAGCATACCTGCGCCTTTATTCTAAACTGTCAAACAGAGTACGGAAAACACACCCTGGCTTTTAGGTAAGGTCAAATTGTTTAAAATGGTAAGTGAAGTAATGAGTGTGCAGTGGCAGCTTAAGAAGGGATGAAGATCAGGAATACTTTCACAGCAAGACTGGGAACTGGCAGCAGTGTGGAAATTTTAAGTAAAGCTACCACAAAGAAAAGAAGAGAATGTCACTGCTTTGATTTGAACTTAAATGTTTCTCAAAGACCATTTGTTGGTGGTATAGTGTGGGGATACTGGGAGGTGGTGGGAATTTTAGAGTAGGACCTGGTAGGAGGTCTTCACGTCTTTGGGACAGTGCTCTTGATGGGGAAGCATAGTGCTCTCTCTCTCTCTCTCTCTCTCTCTCTCTCTCTCTCTCTCTCTCTCTCTCTCTCTCTCTCTCCTCTGTATTCTTGTCATAGTGTGAAAAATGTTTTGTTCTTCCTCACTACAGGCTCAAAAGCAACAGGATTAACTGGATCATGAACCAAAATACTCCCTTTTTTGTAAGTCGTCGACTATCTCAGACGTTTGTTACCATGTGAGAAACAGACTAACACAGAATTAAGTGATGCTTATCTGAAAATTTAAGGGCACCACATAAACTTCAATGGGTGTCCCAGCGATAACATACAGAATTTCCCTTCTCATTCTGACTATTTATTTCATCCCATTAAAATGTCTCGGAACCTATGTCCATAAAGTTTCACCAATATAACTGCCCAAACATGAACTGGAAAAGGGCTGAAGCAATAAACAAAGCAGGTGAGGAAAAGTCCATGTGATCTCAACCATACACAGGAAAACTCAGACAGCTAAAGAATGCTGAGAGCAGGAGAAACCGTTTTCCCCAAGGAGGAGGGCATCAGCTGCTTATCCAAAACCAAATGTTCAGCTCTGAAAACACACATACAAGTAATATTATACAGACAGAGCAGTTTATGCATTTACATATATGCATGCAATAATAATTAACAGAAAAAGAGGTCATGAATTGGAATGAAAGCAAAGTACAGTATATGGGAGGGTTTGGAGGGAGGGAAGGGAAGAGAGAAATGTAATTATATTATAATCTCAACATTTTAAAATATAAATTTAATTTTAAAATGAGATTTAAAGTCACTTTTAAATCTAAAATGGGAAAAAAAATTATTTTTATCCAAGATTCTGGTTATTTTTTTTTTTCCCCATTCCACGGTCTTGCTTCCCATTCTTTTCACACACCAAAAGATGTATAGTTAGGCTGAAAAGCCACTTCCTATTATCTTTAGAAAATTGTTTTCAAGGAGGGTGGAAGGGAGTCTGCCCAGTGACTGTTTTCTTTAATGAGCTTAAGTTTCCCGGTTGAGCCTGGATCTACTTTAAAAGGTTCTTTATTCATGTGCAGTTTAACTCAGGGAGAATTAGCAGGTCACACCTAAACAAGGCTTTCACTTGTACCAAGACTAACTGATTTTCCCCTGGAAGTGCCTGGAGAAGAAAATTATGAAGAGATTTGATTCTAAACTCCAGCACCCCAGGAGCTCTGAACTCCAGGGATTTTCTTCTTGCTTTGATCTGAGATTTAAGAAAGAGAAAAAGAATAAAGACCTGGTGTGCCCTTAGATGCCTCTTGCCTTTTAGACAGGAAAGACCACATCTAGTCTCTCCCAAAACCCGAGGAAAAACATACATCATTTAAGAGTAGAGATTTATGACTTGATACCAGTGTTCTGTAATCAACCAACTTAGCCTTTTTTTGTTGCTACCAGACAGTTTGATATGATGGTTTTTCAGCCATCAAAACTGTTCACGGGCATTCTGGGTTTTCCAGATGATATTTATGTAAAAAATTACAGTATGGTCAGGGGGAAATCCCAATGCTATAAGACATGAAGGTTAACTCTAGACGGAATGGGGTCATATGTCAGGACTTCTAAGTCAGTCCAACTACACAAGTTACACATGGAGGCATTGATCCAGAACAAAACAACCTATGTTCTCTTCTCCACACTGCAGTGCTCTTATTCATGTGAATTTAGATAAAAATCCAAATACTTACTTAAGTGATAAAATAATGGGCAATGGATTAAATAGAAGTAGCTCCGGGATAAAGAAACCATTTTAGGAAAGGACTCCTCCCAAAAGATAAGGAGCGGCCAAAAACAGGAAGGTATCGGCCCTTGACAAACCATTTCTTTCTGTTCACCCTGCCTGAGATGAGTGTGACAATGTCTCTCTCTGCCTTTCTCTCTCTCTCTCTCTCTCTCTCTCTCTCTCTCTCTCTCTCTCTCTCTCTCTCTCTCTCTCTCTCTCACACACACACACACACACACACAGAAGCAAATACTTACTGAGCCTTTTACCTCATATAGGGGGTCAAGAACTTTCCACACAGTATCTAGTTCGGAACTGAAAAGTATATGGAATTCTCATTACAGTAGAAACAGCTTAGGCAAGTAACTGTGGCCATCAATGCTCACAACAGGATTCAAGTATAAGATCCAGATCATGGGATGAAGCCTCCCTAAGGTTGTGAGGTCTGTCTCTTGATAAATAGTAACTTGGACCCTGGGGTGTGAACAGTGCTGAGATATTTCCTTCTGATTCATACGGCCTTTTAGTGTTACTGTTCAGGGTATGAATACTCAGAGCCCTAGTAGAAAGAAGAACTGGGAGGCTCAGCCCTCAGTTTGGTTCCCCACAGTTAGTTTTGACAGGTATGGAGAATTAGATTTCAGGTTGTTACTAGCAACCCCAGAATTTACTTGCCTCTTGAACCCCCTAGAGAGGAGCTCAGGAGGCTGGGGAGAAGAGATGACATTATTTAAAGAGGGTCATTGGGTCATAATAAAAAAGATTAACAAGTAAGCCATTGTTTTGTTTCTCGGCTGGAGAGAGGTCACTTGGTGACCTTGTAAATAGGTCTTATGAATAGATACTTAAAAAAAAAAAAAAAACCAAACAAACAAAAAGCAAAAACAAAAAAAAAGCCTTTCTGTCCTCTGTATCAACCACCTTTCACAATAAAAATATAGGTTCTGTATGGCCCATATTCAAAAGTCTTTCAATAACAGTTTCTGGCTAAACAAGTGAGGAAAAAGAAGGTCACGTGCAGCCTGTTGCTATGAGTTACCAACAACTAATGAGGCCAGCTGGTCATTCTGGCCAGTTATCTTGAGATGTTCTATGATTCTTTGTTTTTCTTCAATTATCTTACTCCAAATACAATGTCATATTTTCAACCTTCAGATTTTTGTCAGGTGCCAACTTTATCCCCTGTAGTCAGTACATTACTGTTTCCACTTTCTAGCCAAAAGTCTCCAGGACCCCTCTGTGCATAGCCAACCTTGCTGCTGGGACACAAGCATAGCACCACACCTGGATGGCTCCTGCTCATCATCTTATCTTCCATATGACGTTCTGACCTCATCCCACAAACACCTGTAGATATTTCTCAAAGAATTCAGCAAGAATATAAAAAGTTCAGTTATCTCACTGTTTTGGACTTAAATTTAAAGCTGTTTGACATCTTGTTCTCAACCACAATGTGATTTTTATCATAATTATGTAGTGAGTTGATGGTTAAATGTGAACTCATCGAACTGTATAAAGCCCGAGTCTCAGTTAGGGTTCCTATTTCTGTGAAGAGACACGGTGACCACAACAACTCTTATAAAGGAAAACATTTAAATGGGGCTGGCATACAGTTCAGAGGTTCAGTCTACTGTCATCATAGTGGGAAGTATGGCGGCATGCAGGCAGACATGGTGCTGGAGGGGTAGGGACATCTGGATCAGTAGGAAGGGAGAGATACTGGCCTGGCTTGAGCACTTGAAACCTCAAAGCCCACCTTTAGGAACACACTTCCTTCAGCAAGGCCTCACCTCCTAATATGCACTCCTTAAACTTCTACAGCCTGTTTGTGTCACAGAAGATGACTGTGGCCTGATTAATAAGCCTGATTAATTACAGATGGCCATTGTACATTAAAGTAAAAAATATAAGAAATATGTGAATGATTAAGTAATGAAATTCTGAAAATTTCCACCCCAGAAAAATACCCCAGTTAGTTATTTTCTGATCACTTTAAAGAAAGTTTTAGAGTCTTCCTTGATACAAAGACATCAGTACACTGGATACAGACAGAGAAATTCTAACAAGATTTTTTTTATATACCCTAATATATTTCTCAGAGCATTTCAGTGTTTTCCTTAATTAATTATCTCATCCAGTTTCTAGAGAACATTTGATTTCTGAGTGCCTGCTCAAGCCACTTTCAGTATCCAAGTGAAAAGTGGGCGCCAGCTTGACCTAACGAGGATCCAGGTTTACTCTTGCTTTCAGATTGCCCACCTCCAAGAATAAATGTCCTTCCCTCCCTCACCTCAGCTCGACATCTCAACACAACTCTGAATTATGTGAGAGAAGGCACAGGCACAGGGAAAGGGCTGGGAAGAGATCCACGAGAATTAGTGAAAGGGATACGGATTCCTGAAGCCATAGAAGGCTGCAGAGCAACTTAACGACCTTCTCTCTGAAATGATCCCTTATGTCGAGGAGAAAGGCAGACAGATGTTCAGCATCTCCACCAAAGACCGACTGGGAGGAAATGGGCTAGAGTCACAGCATTGGGGATTTAGGACACAAGAAAGCATTTCCTGACTTTGAGAAATGTTAAACACCAGGAAGAGTTACCCATAGGGCTAGAGGAATCTTCTTCTCTTGGGAAACTTAAAAATAGAAGATTTTCTTAGCTGTCGTGAATGATTTAAAGAGCCTGCCTCACACTTGGCATTGGGAAAGGAAAAGATATAGTCACATGATCTTCCTCTGAATATCTTTTGGATTTAGAAACTAAGAAGATATTTTTTAAAAGACACTTAAGCTAGATTTACATTTCCATGGGCTTTTTTTTTTATCAACTTATCTAAAGTTTATGAGGCAACATTTTTTAAAAGTTCATATTTAGTGTATCGGATCTTTACATAGCTCCATGCTTTTAAGTTATTATTGAAAGGTAAAATCATCACTGTTACCTTGGCTTCTTCATCTTTAAACTAGAGCCCAGATCATCTGCACTGTTTACGTTACATTACTATGAAGATCAAGCAAATCATGGGAATGCTTTTAGCAGTAAAAATAAGGATACCACGGATAAGGATTATCATGGAAAAGTATTTTTATATAAACACCTCAATGTTCTCTCTTTCATTTCTGTAGAACAAGGGTCAGAGCTGACAGAGAAACCCTAAGCCTTCAAAGTGTGCCTGACTGACTCCATTTGCTAGCTCACTCTCAAGGCAGAGATTCGGGTAATTGCACTTTGAAGCTTGGCCTTGGAACATTTCCTGAGCGTCTGGCAAACTCAAGGATTTCTAAGTTGATTCTCAAACCTAGGCAAGTCTCTAAGCTCTCCCTGTGAACCACTCATCTCAGCTGGATCCAGGTGAGCAGGCTGTCATCCTGTTCCAACCATTTCCAAATAATTCTCATCAGCAGAGGTTTGAAGGAGATCACAGGGCTTCAAAGGCAGTCAGGGAAAGTTGCCTGTGAGTTAGGAGATCACACAACAGGTTCTGGAGAATGGTTCAAGTCACAACAGGCTGGTACCTTCCACAGGTTTGTGGGTCAGCAGGGAGTCTGTAGAAGGCCCCAGGGGGCTCAGCCTTCTCTCCTCTTAAGATGTCTTTTTACCTCAGCCAGTGTCTCACTAATTGGGAAAATGTTATTAAGAAACCACATTGCTACTCAGAGCAGGTTCCCAGTG
The DNA here is from genome assembly GCA_033318265.1 of Phyllotis vaccarum. Taxonomy (NCBI): domain Eukaryota; kingdom Metazoa; phylum Chordata; class Mammalia; order Rodentia; family Cricetidae; genus Phyllotis; species Phyllotis vaccarum. Next base: position 12,618,063 of record JARWLC010000007.1, read on the forward strand.
GGCCTAGGAAAGGAAAGCCATCCTGCTGTGTGTTCCCACCACTCTCCATATATGTTCTCCTGCCTCCTCTGGTGAGACACTTCTGGTGGTCCTGGAGTCAGCCCTTGTCCACAGAATCTGGGTTGTCTTTCTAGAACAACTTCTTTAGTCAGAAGAAAAGCCCAAACACTGGTCCCATCACCTCAAAGTACCATTTACTTTATCCTCAGAATAGGAGAGAAAATGTGAAACTAAGCCAAAACAAAACAGGCTTAAAAATAATTTCAAACCAAGAAGAGAAAAAAAATGCAAAGTTTTCCTTTGTTTTGAGGAAGGACTTGTTCTGCTGCCCAGTCTGGCTTCAAATTCTTCGTCCCCCTGTCTTGACAGTGTCAAGAAGGTTTGGGCAAAGATATTTTGATGGAAAGAGGTGGCTAGCATCTAAGGAAAGAAACTGAAAGGTAACTATTAAATCTTCAAGCTTAGAAAAACCCTGCTCCCTAAAGGCAGAGAAAATGAGTCATAGGGCAGCCTTTGCCTAGCAGCAATTATGCGGTGGAAACAGGTGTTCTGCGGGGCAGCAGTCACAGAAAAGGATTGGGAACCGGATAGAAATGGGCCCAGGTAACAGTCCTCAAAGGTCCCACTGTCTGGATGTGCACTGTCTCACACATCTGCACCTTCAAAGGAGACAAAGGTGCATCTCAAAGTGACCAGCCGCTTTTGTCTTGGCTCTGACTAACTAGGAAATGTTTCTTTTCTCTCTTCCAGCTGTTCCCCTGGAGACTTCTCAGGGCCTGGTGGGCCTGGCAGCTCAGCTGGCCTGCATTCAGTTTCTGGGATCGACCTGATGGAAGGAGAGAACTAATTTCTGCAAGTTGCCCTCTGACCTCCACATGCATCCACTCCCAACACAAAATAATAAATAAACAAAATGTAGTAAAATTTTGTTTTTTAAAGAATATTGATGAAAGGCTATATTCCACATGAACTTATATTGCTAGGTTTGTGCTCTGTATTCTCTCATTCTATACACACACACATACACACACACAAGCACATGCACATACGTACATACATATTTATATATATTCACTTCTGTGCTAACACAGAGAGACTACACCAGTAAAGTGTGAGAATCACCCAAACTAGGCCTTCTTTGGCCATTCAGTCTGAACCTTCATGTTACTACCTATAGGAATATGACCGCCTCCCCCCCACCAAGTGTTACAACCCACAGCGGTTTGTTGGAAGGAAGTCATATTGATGGAACAGTTAGACAGTGATTAATATGCGCCATAACTCATAGTGCTATCCCTGTCTCAGCATTCTCTTCCTCACAGAGTGATGCTCAATTACTCACCATTGATCGGCGATCGCATGCACGGGCTAGAATTGGCAGCATCAATTCATTTCATCCTATTGAGTTTCAGCCAATAACAATTGATATCTGGCATGTGTTTTCCAGAGACATTTGTCTGCCATCAGGGAGTTTATTAACAGGTTGGCAGTTTGCATGTCTGTGAGAACGGGAGAGAAAGTGTAAATTCCACTTAAGAATTTGTTCTCATACCTGATGTGGAAGAAAGGGCAGGTGCCACCCTTCTTGATACGCATGTAGTTGCCACAATCAGCAGCTGTTTGCTCCACTAATCTGTCCACATTCAACACTATTCTGCCCTTATTTTTTATTGATAGTCATGTGAATAATTAAAGTCTGACTACATGAGACACACATAAATCATCTTCAGAGGACACATAATAGACCTGGGCTCAGTCATTGCTCACAGCATAAATTAAGGCCAAAATATTCACGATGTAAACTAGGCATGTCATTGCCTCCTGCAGAATTCATAGTAACCTCCGTGTCTCTCAAAACCTGTCACCTTCAAGGCAGGTTGGCAGGCAAAGGATGCTTCCCCCTCAGCCACGGTGGGGCACACTATCTCCGCCTTTACTTCATCTGTACCACTAATGTTCCATTGGCAGATGACATGCTATTTGTTTTGAAAATCCCACTTGCTTTATTTGGCTATTCCTGCTGTGGCCTTAGCATTTGTTCTGTACGTACTTTTCAAGAGCCCAGGCAGTACCGTCCAGAGCTATTAACCTCTCTTGCTAATCTCATCCATCATGTGCTTGGCACGTGCGCTTTGCTAGACAAACCTAACAACATCTGCCATGCATTCTGTAACTTCCCTTGGATTCCTCACACTTGATTTTCACTTTCATCTGTGTGTTGGTGAGATGTATGTCTGATCTCATTCACATGCCGGAGAACTGGGAATATGCCATTTTTCCACAGGGCAGTGTGCCTGGCGAGAAATTGGGGCGAGTTAGTTGGGAGTTGGCAGGTGTCTCTGTTGCCAGCATCCAATGGCCACTGAAGCGTTTTGCCAGCAAATCTCCTTGATTCAGCGGACACTGCACCTGAGAAACTACTCACACGTGCACTCTCGGGCAGCTGGCACATTAAAGGCATCTCTCTTTGGAAAAATCATTTTATTTAGAAAATAGGTTACATGTTTTGTACTCGGAGGCAGGCTTTATACAGGAGCTCAACAATACCTGAAGCTCTGTTTTTCTTTAAGCTAACCCCCCCTTCTTCATTCTTAGAGCAAGTATTCTCTTATCTCTGTGTCACTGTATTACTGAATCCCAACCCTGGCCTGGCATCAATGATGCTCAATGGTAACTTTCAGACACACTAGTCAGTCACATGGCATGACTATTCCAATGACATGCTCAGGGGCTGTGGTCCTTCTATTGGTTGCGCGGTATAGAATCTGTTTCTTTAAGGGCACAACTTTTTTTTTTTTATTTTCCTGCCAATGACTTTAGGACTTCTAGAGTGACTAAGAGAAAATTTGAAGGTCTTAGAATGCCCTACAGGTCTTTTGTTGTATTAGTCACTTTGTGAAAACTTAAACTTGTCCTCATTCTGCTGTGGGAAGTGAAGAGATGGATGGCGCGCTAAATAAAACAGATCTGCTTTCCTGAAAGTGTCCCTACTAATGAAGAATGCACTTGGAGACTACAAGGCATCCAGAGCTATTTAAATGATCAAGGAACATGAGCATTCAGATCTCAAAGGATTTTTCTCCACATTCAGTAAGCAACTTCACCCCTGTCTTTTCAATGAGCATCATAAATTGTACATTTTTCTTTTAAAGAAAAAAATGTTTATGTAGCTTTTTAAGCTAGTGTTTCCTTACTGTATAAACCTGCATGTTTGATAAGTTATCTTAGGGCCCACTCTATCTTCAAGAGTCCTTGGGGATGCTCATGGTGATGTGAAAGGTAAATGCAAAGAGCTGATTGAGTCAACAAGGATATGCATCCTAATTTGGAAGCACTTCCAAATATTTGTTGATGAAAACGTCCCCAGGTGGGCCTAAGTGATACAGGTAGCAGAACATACATGGTAAGAGGCCTTTAAGTGAGATGGAGCAAAAGACATCACTGACCTTCAAGACAGGTACAAAGTTTCGTTTCTACTATGATGCCCTCTCCCACACACACTAATCCATGGATCTGGGGCAGGTCAATCCACTGACATTCAATTTTCTGGGAGAATTCCCCTCTCCCTTCCTGAATGAGGCAATTTGGTTGTAAAGTAAGGTAAGTACCAGCTCTTTCTCAAAGAAGGACTTCCTACAAAAGTACAGTTAATCGCTGCATTGTAGATTAAGGTCACTGGTCACAAGCCTGGTCAGGTGCCCTTAGTTTCTAGCCACACCTCTTCTTTCTCAACCAGAAAAATAGTTGGAGAGTCTAAGATATCTCAGGAAAATAAAGCAATCAGAGCCCTTCAGAACTGAACACACTAAACTATTATGAATGAATTATATTCATAACTATAATTCTGAGTATCAGTTCTACTAGGCTTTGCATCAAAGACAGATGGAAAATGTTTGTTTGTTTATTTGTTTATCTGGTCTTATGTATCCCATTATGTAGCCAAGGATCATAGTGAACTGATTCTCCTGCCTCTACCTCCTGAGTGCTAGAACAGACAAGCATAACCCTCCTCAGTGTATGTGGTAGTAGGGGTCAAGCCCAGGTTTCTAAGCATGCTAGACAAGTGTTTTACCCATGGAGAGACATCCCCAGCTATTCTTTTTTTCTTTCTTTTTTTTTTTAATCAATCAATCATTTTACAAACTGAGTGTATAGGGTGGGGCAGTTGTCTCATCCTATTTAGGAAAAATGGAATGACATGTGGAAGCCAGTTACGGAAATCTGTGGGAATATTCGTTTAAAAGGTGTTCTTGCAGTACACAGGAGGGTGATTAGGTTCTGCCTAGTTGAATCTCTGTGAGTTCATAGCCAGCCTGGTCTACAAAGCAAGTTCCAGGGCAGCCAGGACTGTTACACAGAAAACCCTGTCTTGAAACAAAACAAAACAAAACAAAAAGGCTGGAGAGATGGCTCTGTCCTCTGATACTCCAGACTTATTTTATTACATATAAAATATACCACCACAGACATCACAGGAAACGTTTTAATAAAGAGGGCACAGTTCTAGTGAGATGATGTGGCCCAAGAAAGCAAACCAGGAGAGAAATAGGTAGAGTCACAATGTGCTGTGACTTGGCACTATGGCTCATTTCTGACGGCAGACTGGTCCATGAGGTATTGCCTCATCTATCCATGAAGACAGCAAGGTCTAAATCCGTTCCTCATCTCCTGCCATCTAGACATGGAGTCTCCAGGAGGTGTCTGGAGGCTCCTGAAGAAAGTGTTGAGTTATCTCATGATTCTGTCTACTTTCTCCTCTCCACTCAGCTCCTCTGAAGGCTTGGGAAGCACCATATCTCATTTCCTGTTAGGTTACATTCTGCTACATTTGTCTGCTCACCAAGCACCACTCATTCTTATAGTCAGCGTCATCTTGTATGATGCTATCCGCAGCTGCCATCTCTCTCTAGTGTTCTCAGACTTTGGAGATGTTGTGCTGTGTTCTCAGCTATAGTCTGTCAACAGTAGCAAAGCATTTGGAAAAGCCAATGGCAGGGATAACCCAAGGCTAGAATTAGCTAGATCTTAGTCAGGTCAAACTTGTATGGCTCCCCCTCATCACCCTTCAAGCAGACTTCTCTGCTAAGAATTGCCTGGTCTCTTTGTAAACATATGTGAAGATGGCTTCCCACACCAGCTCACCAATGCTTCTGGACATTGCTCAATGACTGTGGTGCAGAAGGACTGTGTTCAAGCTCAGGTACCTCACCATGAATGATAAGCAGGAAATTATACCACTGAGAATTTGTTAAGAAGCTCGATTAAATCATTACACCTGAGAAGAAAAATCTCATGTATTAAGACTTTTAATAGCAAGAGTTAAGAAGCTGATTTAAAATATTTTATGGGCTTTGTTCATTTTTTTGTTATTGTTATTATACAGGCTCTCACTGTCTCTCTAGTAATTGGAGCATGCTTTAAACTTGGCTTTTGTTACTTTGTTTTTATTATTTGTTTGTTTTTATATCTCAACCAAAGTTTTCCCTCCCATCTACTCCTCTTCCTCTGTATCTCTTCAGATATCCCATGGTCCCCCATGGATAGCAGCCAGCCAAGGAATAACAAGGTGCAATGAGTTTAGGCACCTCCTTTCTATTAATGCTGGATGAGGAAATCAGATAGGAGAAACAGGCCCCCAAAGCAGGCAACAGAGTCAGAGACGGCCTCTGCTCTCACTGTTAGAAGTCTCACAAGAAGACCATGCAGCACAACTGTAATATACATGCAGAGGGAGGGCCTAGGTCAGTCCCATGCAGGCTCCCTTGCTTGTCATTGAGCTCAGCTTTCTAAGTGCTGGGTTAATGGCATGCACCATCACATCTGTCTTTAAAATAGACTGTTATAAAATAGAAACATTCTTGGTTGATTTGATTAAACAGACAAAAGATTGAGGTCATGCCAAGTTTGATTCCCCATTTAGACACTGCATCCAGTTTCATCTTCTGTCTCTCATTTTTCCATTTTTTAACTTGCTATTTTTATTAGTTCCTAACAGTTATACAAAGTCATGGGTTTCTTTTGATATTTCTATTCATGGAAATCATGTAGTTTGATCATATCTTATGTTCTATTTCTTTCTTTTACTAGATCTAGTAACATGTTGATTGATACCAGAATGGCTGGTTGCAAATCTTGGAAATATGACAATGTTTGTTTAGAGCCACTAGGGAGGAGAGAAGAGAAATCAGGAGCCTCTATGACTCCGTTGGCTCTGGTTGCTGTCCTTCGTTGAATTGTCCTGGTGGGGAGAAAAGGCTTTAGAATAAACTTTTCATTTTGCCTTCTGGATGAGGTCATAGAATCCCAGAACTGGAAAGGGGTAAACTAGGGATTTTCCGGGGGGAATTAGAATGTTGATTTTAGAAAAGGGAGCAAAGTTAGAAGATCGGGGATCAAGTTTCACAAAAAAAAAAAAAGTTTCAGGGCCTAGGGTGGTAACATGTGCTTAGCATTCTTGAATCAATGGTCCAGTCTGCAACACCCAAAATAAATGCATAAGGCCATACCACAGAGTATGTTTCTAAAATATTACAGATTCACCAGCTTGCAGGTGACAATCGAGAATAGAGTTATTTTCACTACTAAGAGACTTGGGTAGGTCTTAGCCTGTAGGTGGGAAACTCAATGAAATTGGCTGTGTAAACAGAGAAAGTAGCATATGCAGATCCACTAGGGTTTCTAAGTACCTAAAAAGAGGTCCAAGAGTTACCTGCCACACAATAAATGTAGAAAATCTAGTTACTTAGATCAATCAGGCCAGAGATCAGATATGAACCAGCTTTAGCCAATCAAATTCTACAAGACAAGTTAAGGGGGAAAGACATGTACACACACACACACATACACACATACACTATATACATATATATGAATTTTTCCAAGAGATTGTCTATATGATCTGCAAGCTGGCCAAGATAGGGAATTAAAGAATTAGATAAAAGAAAAAACATATTTGAATATAAGAAAATAAAGACTATGCATGGCAAAGATCTAAGAAATAAAGCCACAAGCAAACAGGAGAGATGAGAAAAATATTGAATGTACTTAAAAAAGATACTCTGTATAACATACAAAAATTATTAAAATCTTTCAGAGAAGTCAAAGAATCTATCAGAAAAAAAAATAGATAAAATTCAATTCCCAGCTCTGCAAAGAATAAACAATGAGAAAGAAAGAGTAAAACTATAAATGGTTAAAGACATTTTAAAAAGAAAACTCTAGATAACAATCAAATAATTTAAGAACAAATCTAGACACAATGCAGTTCATTGTGTACGTTCCTAAAGTCACTAATGTCAAAAATACAATGGAAGTAACAATGGAGACCAGATGAGGCAATTAAGTGAGTGAACAGCTTGTTACACAAGAATGAAGCCCTAAGTGGCACCCCAGTGCCCACATAAAGCTAGGTCCCCAGGCTGGGGAGGTGGAGACAGGAGGATGCTCAATCTAGCTCCACATTCACTAAAAAACCTCTGGCCTCCATATGTTCTTCCAAGCACATTTACCCCACACATATACATGAACATGCACACACACACACATGTGTACATACACACACACATGCATACATGCCTACACACATATACATGCACACATACACACACATACACACACATACATATGCACACATACACACACATACCTATGCACACATACACACACATGCACACACACATACACATGCACACACACATACATATGCACACATACACACACACACACACACACAAGAAAGTAACAAGAAATGCTATTTCTTTAGCACTATACATGCGAATTATAAAACTGGATCACACCCAGTGATGATGGGATGGAAAGAATGTGGTAGAAAATGTAATTGTACGTAACATGGCAGAAAGTCAGTGTTACAATGATCTGGGAAAGGAGTGTAGCAGTAATTTACAAACTGATGCTGAGCATTATGACTCACTCTTGTAGCCCTTGTGGACAGGAAGAGGTGACAAATTTTCCTCTGACTTTCACATATATGCTGTAGCATTTGTATACACACATAAATACAAATAAATGTAAAATAAAATAAGTACACATCAATAAGAAATTAGCAAAATTCATATGGAATATTCATAACACATAGCATTTATGCAACTAATAAAAATGTACTAGAGATATACCTATTACTTAAAGCGATTGTTATCATTTATTCACTCAATCAATAATGCTCATTATACATCTAATCTGTGTATTAATTATCTATTAGTAACACACCATATAGAAAGCAGTAAAAAACATATAGAGCTCATAAATAAATGCATAGCCACAACAATAACAACATAATTATGCAAATGACTGTGATATGTTATGACATGCATGCTGCATAATAATGCATGTGTTATTATTATACAGAGTATACAATACAGAGTCTTGCTATGTGGCCAAGCTGGAGTTCATAACCCTTCTTTATCTACCTCTTGCGGGCTGGAATTAAACGCATGACCACCACATCTAACCTAAGACATGCTTAATGGAGACAAAAGAAAGAATCCATGAGAACATTTGCAGTGGGAAATAATTCTGTCAGTGAAACCCTGGAAACATAACAGCGGACAGTGAGGGTTTTAAAACCTAAGTGAAAATTTGCAGATGGAAGACGAAGAGGAATAATCTAAAACACAAGAACACCCCGCACAAAGAGAAGAGTTTCAGGAAAACAGTCGGGAAAAGAGTGACAAACCCACAAAAGTAGGTGCCCGGGGAAAAGCATTGTGGAGGGAGAGGCTTGACTGTTGCAGAATCCAGTCACCTGTCGGGAGTTTAGAACACACTTTAAAGATACCGAAGTGACAGAAAGTCTCTCATCAGGCAGGAAACACAGTCAGATTTAGTTTTTAGGGAAATTGACTTTACGTCATATGTCAGTTCCAATTGATTGCTCATGAGAGCTGAAGAGCAGTGTTAAAGAAGACTGTGTGGGCACCTATGTCTGGGTTTGGCAGTTAAAGTGCCGTGGCCAATTAGCAGTGTCTACTATGAACAAGGAAGAGAGGGTATGGTGACAAGTTGGCTGTGTTTCCTAAGACTGCAGCTACTTTCGATATGTTGAGGAGGGACCACACAGGAAGGGTGACAGGAACTGCAAGCCTTGATGGGCATCGCTGCATCACAGAGGGAGAGGGAGAAACGGAGAATCATGGGATATTCCATGGTGGGAGGGGGCGGGGAGTGGGGATTGGTGGGATGGGCTGAATTGATCCAGGCATGGACGTGGTCCAAGCACTAAGGGCATCTCTGGCAGGCAAGCAAGTTCCAGATGAGGATTATTACTTAATGATACTGGACCCAACCTAGCTTGGCTTCTGTAAGCACCTTGCAGAGGAAATGATGACTCAGCAATTCTGGATGCCTCCAGGGCACATTCAGCAATTCTTGGCCACCAAAGAACTGTCTAATGTCTGTATCTATGCCTGCTTCCTCCTGAACTATTATGATTTATTCTCCACAACAGGTCCCGGAAGTGGAAAGACCTTCCTAGAGCCAAAAACAGGAAGCCTATCCTTCTGACTTGGTTCCAAGGGCCAGGAAGGAATATGTGGGTTCTGACATAACAGCAGTCATGTTCCCATTATGTCAGTAGTGTTTACCATGGCCAGGAACTTCCTGCGACACAGGAGCACCACTGAATCTCTTTCCCAGGAGAGGAAATGACTATCTTCAGGAAGTCATCCCTTTTCCATCCACACACCCTAAAATGGAAAATCTGTTGAACTTTCACTAAAAATATCAGTACTAGCTAAAAATAAGTTCTGTCAACTTTGCCTTTTGCTCCAGGAAATCCTAACTAGAGCACCTCTTGTATCACCACTGGTCCTTGTCAGAGGAGCCTCTTGGGGCTACTCTCCACTCCTGTTAAAGTTCACCCTGAAGTGAATCCCCACCTTCCTCCCCTGATAAAGAGATTGAGAGTAACTGCTAGCCATGACTCAATCAAATAAGTGCTTTCTCAAGGGACAGATGGTCCCCAAAACTCTTCCGCAAGCATCCACACCCAAGAGTGTGGTTCTTTCCTGTCTGTCTGGCTTCCTCTAGGCTCATTACCGCTTCAGTGTCATTCTCCAGATCAGGAAAGAGAGTTCAGGAGGTGGCCTTTAGCAACCTTTGGTAGATACACAGCTGACCTGTTAGAAAGAGAGTATAAATGAAGCCATTTGTTAGGGAGCCACCGACAGACACTTTAAGGACTTGGTTCTGCCTTTGTCTCTGCTTCTGACTCCTGGGGCATTCTGGGGACTGGCTGGGTCAGATATCACAGCCACAAATTGGCACTTGGTTTGCTAGTAGTAGTAGTAGCGTGTGCCTGTTGGGGGGTGGGTTGTAGGCTGTACTCCTGTAGTTCAGCCTTGGAGAGAAGTCTAAACTCCAGCCGTAAATGAGAGAGATGAGAGAAAAGATAAAGGATAATGAACTCAGCTCCTAACTCCTGTATTATTATAGAAAGTTTCCCTAATGATTAAAATGAGTTATCAATTTTACTCTTCAAATAAGGGTGTAGGTGAGTCTCAAATAAGGACCCTTATCCAAGAAAAAATGGTATATCATAGGTTTAAAGTCTGCTGTTGCTGTGTTGAGCTGTATAGCACTGAAGGAGTTACATGGACTCTCTAATGAGACTTGTCTCTCAGATGTGGTTATCATTGATATTAGCAAAATTTGAAAAATGTACAGTGCCTGGTAAACAGTCAGTGCTCCGCATACATACCCGCCCATTACTTTTCAGTGCTAGGGATTGAATCCAGGATCTTGTGTGCTCTAAGTAAGCACTCCGTAGTTGAACTACATCCCCAGTCCTTGTTTGTTTAAAACAAGGTCTTAGTTGTGTAAACCAGGTTGACCTGAGTTTCATGATTCCTGATTCTTCAGCCTCCACCACTTCAATGCTAGGAACACAAGCATGCACCACCATGTCCAGCTCTATTTCCCTTATCAAGGGCCTTGGTGTGTCTAAATTCTTCTAGAATTTGAAAGTCTACGGCTAAGAGGTTGACAAGGTCAAATGCACAGAAGGACATGTATAAAGTTCCAAGAGTGGATCTTTAGTGGCTCGAGGAAAGGTCATAGACAGTCCGTAGATGACGTTGGCTTAGAACTGTGTGATAGAAAGTAGCCTATCAGTGTTGCCCTTCAGTTTCATTTGGGGATTCTGGTCCACAGGATCAGCAAGCATTCAGGCACATGAGCCATGCTGGACTGCTTACTTTTCAATCTTTCAATCTGTTTATTGGCAGCATCTCAGTAGGACTCCAGGTAGGGCTCAGAGATTAGGAAAGGCACACAGTGGTTACTGCAAGTTGAGTCTACCAGCAGCTTCCCTGGCGAAGGAACTCTGGCCATCTCCAGGAGACACCAAGAGCAGTGAGGTTTGGGGTAGTGTTTTCTCCACAGAAGGTAATTAGAAGTGTCAGAAAGGATGCTCAGGAGACTAGCAGGTGGGATGAGGATGGTGACAGAAACTTGTGTTTCTCTGCTCTAGAGTCAAGATAAAGATCCCATGACAAATAGCAACACCTACACACAGAGACACACACAGTAATAAGCATATTTATATATATTAAATATACTATATATAGTATACCTGTATACCATGTATATTATAAATGTGTAACCAAGTATCATCTTTCCTGGCACATATGTATAACAACCTGTATATTATTGATTGTTTACTTCTCACATTAAGCAGCTGAAATTTTTGTCCAAGTCAAAAAGAAGGGAAGTCAGAACTGTGCCTGCAGGAACACTGCCAGAAACCAAAGGCAACACAAAACTAAACAAAGCAGAGGTCAGAGGACAAGGTAGGGCTGGGGGTTAGCTTAAGGAATTGCCTTCATACACGGTGGGCAAGGCTCCTGCCATGCTTGGCATGAGCCCAGGAACACACGAAGTAAACAAAATACTGCAGTACAATAAAGCAGCTAAACAAAAGGGGAGGAAAGAAGAAGTGAAACCGGCCTATTAGAGGACATGTCAGAGGCAGAGACACCTGGGGAGTGGTCCATGATATGTGAGATGCTTTGAGAGTGAACTGGCCCCAACCGGTCCTTAGATTCTGCTCTAAGGCAAATTAACACCTCCTCAGAGCCAAAGGAAACTCACAATGAGCCCCTGGGGGAACATCTGAGAGATGGCAGTGGGTGGTCATGGATATTAATTGGAATGTCACCCCTCCCCCCCTTGAGAGCAGGGATCTGGGTGTAGGAGCATTCATTGGTACATAGAAGCCACTCAAATGCCATTTGTTGAATGAATAACTTCATTCAATGTCATTATTCAACATACTAAGCTTCGGACACAGTGTGAGCCTGCAACACGTCCTGTTCACGAGAGTTTCCACTCCAGACTCATTTTCTAGACTATTATTAATGATTTCATTTCTAACGTTTACAAAAAAATAAACCCAAGTATTAGATATTAGAGTCATCCTCACAGATGCTAGTAAATTTCATCATTGCTTCAGATTACTACTGATTAATGCACACAGTGTCTTGGTGCTAATTTTAAACCTGGGCAGGTCCTTCCCTCTGAGCCTGGAACACGGCAAGGGATTTGTTTTGGGGAGTAATGCCATGAGGTATCCCCTAGGGGGCAATGTGAGCATAGGTTTCAGTCAAGCAAGGCCAGGGGTTTATGGCCGCTTAGGTAATCGGGAAGGCAACAGGAGATCCAAGAATCTGAAAAACAAAATTCACTATATGAAGCTGTCCTTTGGGTGGAGCAGAATTCAGCAGTCTGGCAGGATTGCACCGTATAGGAAAAACCTGGTGACATGGCAAAAAATTGGGGGATGGTAATTTTAAAGGCTTCCACCACATGATTGCTAAGGCTGGGCACAGGAACTATTTGACATGCTCCTTAACATTTGCTAAAAGGCTTTTAATATTTTTATTTATTACCTTCTACATTTCATGTTTCTGAAATCCATGCAGGACTGCGATCATTTCCTTGTCTACTGTAGGTGGCAGTTAAAATTCAATTAAAGTTAACCAGTTTTAATTGGGCAATGATAGGTGATACACTGCATTATTGAGTGCTCGTAATGTTCTGAGGGTTTTACTTACATTATTTTGGTTAATGCTCCTACGTCTTCATAAGGAGATATTATTTATTCCTCCTCGAGTGATGGGTAGACTGTGGTGACCCATCACCAAGATCCCAAGACTAGACCAGAATTCATTCTCTTGTTTCGATATTTTACCCCAGAAAGCAAAGCTTCTTACATACGTTGTTAAAATTCAAATTCTGCTTCGGTGGTGTGAGTGAAGACTGAGAGTCACTCTAGGGCAATTTGCAGGTGATATCAATGCTGCTGCTCCATGGACCCCGTTTTAAGCGTTCAAAGAGGCCCCTGAGCTGGGGTGAGAGGTGCAGGTTTATACTATACAGATGTGCATGATCTAATCCCTATAGTCAGGCTGAGTCAGTAGGAAAGATGAAGATGAGGACTTCAATGACATGTCCAGGACCACAGAGTAACAACCAGAACAACCCAATAGACACCAGGACAGGATTTGCTGTAGGGATTTGGGGGGGGGGGGATTGGCGGGGTGGCGAGGGGGGGTGTGCCAGCAGAGTGGAAGAGGGGGAGGGGAACTGGTGGGGCAGGGGGGGAGGGGTGCCAGTGGAGTGGAAGTGGGGGGTGCCACACAAAATGATCAAGACCTAGTGACCAAGTCATCACAAGTGAAGACACAGGTTTTGCAGAGACTGTTCAAAAGGACTGTGAGCTGAAGGAGGGGTGAAAACAGAGGTTGGAATCTGAGCCAACCCTGCAATCAAGAACCGTTGTCTAAAAAAGGTTCAGAAAGAAGAGCATCCAGTTACTGGGGTGATCCCAAGTGGGTGGTGGGGATTGACATGAAGCAGGGAAGAAATGGTGCTTGACAGTACACAGAAAAGGTAATCTGAGTGAAGAGACCATGTTTAGCCTTGGAATATGATGGGACAGTTCAAACTTGAGAGTGAGTGCATAGACCTGTTTTCCTGACACTTGTCCATAGTGAAGGTTTCCTGGGGGTGGTGGGACAGAGCAATGGAGTTCAATCCGTACTTTCAAATCATTGAAGAAGCAGAAAGGGGGACTCCAACCCTAAATTCTGGTTCTATTACTCTGGCTTGGAGCTAAGAGTCTCTGTTTTATATATATGTATATATGTGTATATATATATATATATACATATATCTATCCTTATTTTTATTTAGTTGATAGGTCTATGCAGCCAGAACTGAGAGATCCATTACTCTAGAGCGATGCTTCTCATGTGAGCAGCCTCGACCAGCAGCCTTAGTATCTTCGGAGCTGCTGGGAATGCAAATCTTGGAACTGTTCCCAGACTTACAGAATCAGAAACTCAGGGTGAGGCCCAGAATCTCTGTTTTAACAAACCCTTAGGTGATTCTCCGAGAAGCCAAAGTCCCAACACTAGTATATTCTCAGGCCTTGCAACTCCGAGTGTGGTCCAGCTTGGACTTATTACACAGGCTGAGTCTGGGCCCCCACACCTTCCAGCTACTGAATCAGAACTACAGTTCCACAAAGACCCCCGGGGAATGAATGCTTGCATTAAGACAGGGGAAGAATATTGAATTTCAGGGTGGACAACATAAGGTTCTAGAGTGGGAACAAAATGATTATATGGCCATAACAAGAAGTGAAAGGTGGCTTGTGAGATGGATCTGAACAAGCCTTAAATCATTTGGTCCTGGAGGACTTGGAAAAATAAATCCCAGTGGAGAAATCTGCCTGTCACTTTCCTGGGCCTTCCTTCCTTCTTTCTTCTAGACTTCAGGAGGAAACCACTGGGCCTTGGGTGTAAGGCTGCATTGCAGCTCAGGGCTCCCTTAGCGCTGGACTCTTGCCAGCCTTTGATCAAACATTAAGATCTCCTTCTGCAGTGCAACAGCACTCAGGCCCCAGATCCAGCTTGTATAATATTTCTGATAATAAGAGAGCCTAAATGAAGCATCCCTTCAAAGGCCTTCAGTGTTAATTTGACATAGGGAAAAGAGCCAGTGCATTATACCAGGTTTTTTAGTCACCCTGCCTGCGTCGTGTGGCCTCTGAATAGACATCCATAATGAAATTACTAAGAATGGAATTCATTACCTGACTTAAGATTTATTGCTTTTTAACTAGAAATATAGGGCTACACACACTCTGCTCCCAGAGTTGGCTATGCGAATGTTCCATTGCTTCATTCCAGTTTGAGAATGGGAAACCCAGCAGAGGAAATGCTAAGCGGGTGCAGGGGTCGTGGGCAAAAGAATGGAGCTAACAATGCTGCTTCATTAGGACTGGCACATGGAACCCCAGGACTCTGGTGCTCAGTTCTGCTTCCACAATTTCACCACAGGGACCACGGGCCAGTCACCTCCCAACTAGCATAATTGGAAAGACTCTAAGAGGCCCTGAAGTGCTGAAGTGCTGTAAATTGGCAGCGTTCGGTTCTGATGAGCATTAAAGGAAGTGTGTAGTTAATTCTTCCACTCATGCTGATCCCAAAGTCTTCCCACTGGGGGCTTTTGGCTTGGAGCATCGTGGGGCCATTTGTTCTGCCTGCATTCTCCATCAGGGCTAAGACCTCAAGGTGAGTTAATAGACTCGGCTTCTCCACACTTTGTTTTCATCTGTATTTCCTATCATCATATGTATTTTCACAAACCTCAGGTGCAAGGCGCTCCATTGAGCACTGCACAACACAGATAAGGGCAGCAGGGAGGGCCTGGGCCCTGTGGCAGAGCAGCTACCATTGAGAGGCACTTGAAAGTATCCCGCCTTGCAATCCCACTCGAGATGTTCCGAGGCCCTCTAAGGACTGGCCTTGTGCTGGATGTCTTCTTGGGCCTTCAACTCTCTGCAGTGCCTGGGGCCACTTCCTCTGGATGGGCAAAAGATGAGGTCTTGTCTAGGCAGTCACCTCTGGGAACCACTCTGCAACTATGTCTCGGCCCCTTCTCCCTTTCTTCCCCAGCTACTCCCCTTTCTGGCACGCACTGTAAAAATATTGCTGATGGTGACACTCTACAAGACAATAATCTTAAACAGATGATACTTGCACGGATAAGAGGATAAAGTAAAACAGGAACGCAAATTGATAAATGTAGATTAGGAGGAAGTATAATTAGCAGACCAAACAAAAGCCAAATTCAGGGGGTGATAAGCAAGATGTTTCAGAACTGTGAGGATTGAGGTATTTGCAGATGTAAGTCTTTAATCCCCCAAACCTAAACAGCTTCTTTGCACATTTCAGAAATGTATCTAAAATGGTACACTGTATTTGCCTGTCTAAAGATTTCCCATTGTCAAGCAAAAGAACTATTGCTACAGATCTTTTTCCTTCCTTCCTTCCTTCCTTCCTTCCTTCCTTCCTTCCTTCCTTCCTTCCTTCCTTCCTTCCTTCCTTCCTTCCTTCCTTCCTTCCTTCCTTCTTTCTCTTCCTTCCTTCCTTCCTTCCTTCCTTCCTTCCTTCCTTCCTTCCTTCCTTCTTTCTTTCTTCCTTCCCTTCTCTCTTTCTTGTTAGTATTATTGTTCATCACTGTAGAAACTAACAGGAGAAAATGTCATCATGGCTATAATATCATCCCTGAACAATTGTGGGACAAGCCACCAGCCAGAATCTTGTGATTATTTTAATTTGTATGTAAAACTTGTCAGATACCCAGACATGTTTTCAAAAATGGAAACTAATGGCCATCATCATCTGATGCTCCCAAGACAAGTCTGACAATGATAATGTGCTATAAAAGGCCATGTTGGCACTATCGGAATAATGAGATGGTCGCCAAGCCTGTCTAGTAATCTCAGCTATTGCTTAGTAACTTTGAATTGTCACTTGGACAACTGTGCAACACATCTGACATCAGCTTGTTTATGTTGCCAGAAAAAGCTTTAGTTCCCTTATTTTATTTTTTGTCAGTACACAATGGCACCACTTTCTTGGTCCCAAGGCTTTGGTATTACCTGCCTTCTTGCTTTGACAAAATACCAAATAAAAGCAATGTAAGGGAAAAACTTTGCTTCAGCTCACAGTTTGAGAGTCCGGTCTGCCAGAGCGAAGAAGATACCAAGGCAGGAAGATGTCTGGTCATATTGCATCCACAGTTATGAAGCAGAGGGCAATAAATGTGGTGACTTAACTGGATATCTACTTTTTCTATTTAGTTCAAGTCCCCAGCCTATGACATCATACTACCCATGGTTAAGGTGGATCTTCCTGCTTCAATTATTCTACTCTGGAAAGTTCCTGACTAACATACCTAGAAGTTTGTCTTCTAGGTAATTCCAGATGCTATCAAGTTGGCCAACACAGCTTTGCAATGTAACACAGATTATAGCTCTTTATTTTAAGGACCATGTGTTTTATTCACATACAGAAATATAGCTGGATATAGAAACATACAGGAATAGAGGCACATCTCTCTAATCACAGCCCTAGGGAGCAGGGGTCAGGAGGATCATGATTCAAAGGCCATACCTAGCCCCACAGTAAGTTGGGGAGATGTCTGGACTATTTGGGAGAGAGAAAAAAGCAAGGAAGGGATGAAAAATTGAAATGAAATGTGTATCGGCTAGTGTGGCAGGAGGTAAAAAAATTAAGTAAGTTACTATCGATTTTTAGCTTTCTATTTGGGTTGGTTTATGTGATTTTATTTACATTTGGATAAAGGAAAATTCATACTATACCTCTAACTCCAGTCCTGCCTACTTGTTGGTGTGGGGATATTTTCAAATATAATGTATTGGGGTGATGGGGACTAGTTTAATGAGGTTCTCTATTTCCTGGCCAGAAGACAAACCCAATCAGCAAATCTTGACCAGCAGACTGAATGTCCACAAAGATGGACTCAAATGCCAGGTGGGTGTATGCTAGCGCATGCCATTTCTTCTGTTCCTTCCTTCTAACATGGAGAGCTGAGGGATACCTCATGAGTGACCAGTGAATTCTCTGTACTCTCTGTTGCTGATGTCTCAGAAGATGGGTCATTGCATCCCCTGCTTGCCCCTAGCTCATAGAATTAGCAAGAACATGTCCCAAGTGATCGGTTTATTTCGTGGGGACCTAAAATTGCTAACGTCTGCTGTTTGTTGATGGTTCTTACCCACTGTATGACCCTTCTCTGAAATCATCGTTAATGCAAATTACCTGGTGTTGAGATATGCTCAAAGTACAGCCACTGACTAACATTCCCAGGGGAGAAGGTGGAAAAGAATCCAATGAACTTCTAAAAGAGAAAATAGTTTGTATAATATGTCTTAAATGTTTACGAACATATAAACACGCTTTTGCGGTATGGCTGACATGGCCCAAATACCAAAATCTACGGTCACATAAGAGGGTAATGACTTCTTTCTATGGAAGTTTCAAATATACATATAAATTTATTTTTAAAACTATAAAGCAAAATTTCAACATCTTCCCTCATTCTTACCCCCCCAGCTTCCTAAGCACTCTTGTATCTCCTGTTTTGCTCCTTATGCTTTTACAGTATACCTATGTCTGTGTACATATCTTTAAAGACGCAAATGTCACTGTATCATAATACTGTTTTGCAATTGGCTGTGACCATTAAGGGGTCAGCTTCCTTTTGGCTTTTCTTCTGTTTCTTGTATCAGTGAATGTACTACTGCCTCCTCCTGACAGCTGCCAATGCTCTATGTTACCGATGACTCTCAGAGTACTTACATGCTAGCCTACAACAGTTTCATGTACCTTTCCTACTTCATGTCATTCTGAACATTCTGGCTCATGTGCAAGCACAGCTTTGGGAATCACAGGGTGCCCCCTCCCCCATGATAGTGCTAGATCCCCAGGAATTTTGCTCAGGCACAAACAGGACATTCTTCTGAAAAAGTTCTCCCACAGACGATAAGCTCAGGGCTTTGGGACCAAGCAAACGAGGTTCTGTCCCAGGTAGTTTTGACACTCAGCTCTTGGGCAAATTAGTCCACTAGGCTTCAGTTTCCTCTTTCATAAAATCAGAGCAAGGTTATGGTCTTCAGGGGCAATTTGGATGATAAGTGTGGAATCTTGAGCTGCCTTGATGGGTAGTAGGTGCCTGATAAGCCATAATTATTATAAAAAATCTGGATGAATTCTATAGCTTGGTAGACAGAATGATACAGCAATAGGCAGTATCTAGAAAGTTTAGTGATGTCCTAAGAAGAAAATGTTCAGATAAACATATAAATATCCATTTGTGTGTATATTATCATAACATTTGCCTATGGATTCATATAGAAGTTGCATTTTGTTGGTTTTCAAATTCATCCATGTTTCTGTTTTCCATTAATTATGTTAGCTTCTTCAACCTAATGGTATAATCTGCAATTTCTCTTTAGAAGAAAAGAGAGATAGCAATCCTTGTTTACTGTGGGCTGATTTAAATACTGTAGATGTTCATGCAAGAAGCTTTGCATGACATAAGTATATCTTTCCAGGTTACTGTTAAGATGAACTAGCACTCGCTGGGCGCACACTGATGTTAGTGTCCAGTCTAATCTATCATATACCCTCTGTCTTCCCCCGTTCCCCCTCCTACAGCCTTCAGGACCAGGTTTGTCTTACTGTTGGTTCTTTCCCAGCTTCCTGACTTTTCATATGGTATGGCTGCTGGCACCCACTGACCTTCTGGGGGCCCTTCTGAGACCACAGTCATTTTAAAATTAATTTGCCTTATTCGATTTCCTAGCTTCCACATGTTATAACAGCCCTGTTCATCCACCTGATCACCCAGACTTGGATAGAAATATCTGTCATATCAGCCTAAGTAATAGCTAAGGCAGGACCACTCATTTATTGCTGAGAAACCACCTGGGACTTATAAATGAGAATAGTTTCCAAATCTCTATGTCCAGTAATATCCCCCATTGCCCTAAGCCTATCTTACCTATTTAATTCTTTCAGCTGCCAGCTGCCAGCCACAAAAGAGAAGCAGAGTTAGATATAAACGAATACATTTGGGAAGCTTCCTTATTTTCTTCTGTAAGTGGATTTTGGTGGTTTTAATAAGAAAGATATAAAAAACAATGCTCAACTTAAAACCTAACGAAAGATTGCTTGGGTAGACTTACTGAAGAGGTAGTCAGAAGTCTTGCTAGATGCTTGGGATGCCTGGTGTAGAGAGGCGAACACCATAGTCGAGGTGGTTCCTGGCTCCACTTCATCCTGCTATTAACAAGTATGACTCTGGGAATGTCATGAGAACCCCAAACACTTCCTCCATCTCACCAATGAGAAAGGTTAATTTCAGTATCAACCCAGGAAAGGAAATGTGAGGACTGACTTTTGAAAACACAAACCATTGAATGTCTTACCTAAAGTGAGTGTTATATATTGGCGATTTATATTGGCATCAAAATGCCTAGAGTCTGGAACAAGCAGCCTGAATTCAAGTTCTTAGTACCTGCACTGGGACAACTTGTATAACTCTTCTGAAGGTGCTTCCTCTGTGCTGTGTGGGGTGCTAATGCTGTGTTGCAAGATGTGATAGGTAATGTATTCAATGTTTAGCAGTTAAAAAAGGTCTATAAATTCAAGTATCCAAGTGACATTTTATGCTTTGTTATTGGTACATCACACTGCATGTGCACAGCAAATTCCTTTTGGTCTGAGTTAACCACGAACATCTGCACTCTTGTATCTATTGGTTTCTTACAGAGTTTAGTTTTAAAATGCTCTGGGGTCACACAGAACTATCTGGAGACAATGATTGCCAAGTTTTATTAATAGGAGTCTATTGACAAAGCAACAGGGAACTGGTGGACTTTGGGCCTCATTCAGATTGGTCATTTCTGAAATAACAAATGAATCTAATTATAAGATGATCTTATCGGAAAGGTCAGACTGCCATGTAACTGGAGGTTGGCATTGTAAGAAACTTCTAATGCATGCGTTATATTGTATATCAATACTAACACATGCTGTTATTACTATGTGAATGTTATTTAGAGGCCTTATCTTTATAAGCTGCACACACACACATACACAAATAGACACACGCACATACACACGCAGACACACAGACACAGGCACATACACACACAGACACACAGACACACACACACTATTCACATGCACACTTGTGCTTTAAGCGAATGCTGTGATGAACGGTCACACAAAGACCCATAATTCCAAATGCTGGCTTTGTTGCTTAGGGACTCTGATTCTGCAGGCTCGGTGCGCTGTTGAAATGAGTCCTTGGTGTTTCTAAGTCTTGTTCCATAGTTTTCATCCGACTGAGGCAGGAGAGAAGTACCTCATTTTAATTAGCATTTCAAGCAAACCGCATTGTGTTGTTATGTGTTACTCCAAAAGGATATGCCACACCGAGGACAACACTCTGCCTAAGAAATAAAAATCTTCTCATTCACTTCACGGCTCCTCTACCACATGACTCCTAGCACATCCCAAGGAGGAAAGAGATGTGCCCGGAAGCTCTCGAAGACAGTAAATGTATTCAACAAGATGCCAGGTAATAATCTCAGGGCCCATGAAAATGGCATCACCGTATCATTAAAGGGAACATTGCAGGTTCTACCCTGCTTATGTCTCCCTAGAGCTGCTGCAAACCACAGCACCCTCTGAGGAATCTCGTTCCCACCTATTGCCCCAGGAATGTCCCAGCTTGTGTTGAAGAAAATGTTGGTTGTGCTGCCTTAGACCTGCAATTAAGTCCCCACTTCTCTTCAAGCCAGTGAGTCCTTGCAAGTGGTAATCGAATTTATTTTCCCCATTTTCCAAGTAATGCCAGGGTAAGGGTGTTCATCATTTTAGACTCACTGATTCTAATTCCTAATTCAGACTTGTTTGCTCCGTCGAAGGTAAACAACCCCCAAGCTATCATCATCTACCCCCATTTATTTAGAATGAGAGAGTTTCAGTGGGAGAAGATAAATAGCATGTCAGGCACGGTTTGGAGGGGCTGCAACTGAATGATTTCTAGTTTCCTATGTGTGTCTCCAATTGTTGTGACCCAGTGTAACTGGCAGCTGTGTCTGGCTTAGCCGAGCTGCTGTTAGTCAAATCAAGTAGACATTTTAAACATTTGTTTAATATCATAATCTTGGGCTAGGCCAGGAATTCACATATTCAACCACAAGACTGGTCATGGCTGGTTTCCTGTTATCTGTCTGTCCAGATACAGACACAGCTGGTCTCTGTATTTCTAAAATGTCTTAAAAAATAAAAAGAGGCCACAGTCAGAGAATTGCTGTGTCAAATAGGTCAGGAGGATGACTCAGTTTCAACGCCACAAACATTTTTGGGTGCTTCTACATGGAAACAGGGGATCTATAAAGACAGATAAGACAGACTCTCAGCTCTTAAGTATAATACTGGGACATAAAAACATTAGTAACTAATTAATTTTTTTTTTTTTTTTTTTTTTTTAGAATTGGCTTTGTTTCAAAAGGGCTAACGATGTAAGATTCATTGTAAAACATACACGCAACAGGTCAAAATTAAATAAAATTAAATTATCTAAGAAGGACTTAAAGAAAATTAAGCATGAAGAAGTTTTACCGAAGCCTGAAGTCAAATAAACTCAGAAAATGCAGATCAGGAAAAACAGAGCTCATCTGACAGTGGCCATATGTTTGTCTCAGAGATTCCTGGATTGCAACACAAAATCAGAAACAAGCCTGATTCATTCTGATTGACAGGGCTGTGATGATGATGTTTATGGAAGGAAGGATGTGCAAGATGGCAAAATGGCCCAGATCTTTCTCACACAAAGAACTCTAGCTGGGGAGATGGCTCAGGGGGCGATGTACTTCTGGTATGATTGTGATGAAATTTGGAGCCCACGTGAAGCCAGATGTGGTAGTGCACAGCCATTATAACAGAACTCTGGTGACACAGCATGGAACCAAGGAAATTCCAAGAAATTCCTGGGTCACCTAGCTTGTACACACAGGAGAGACGAGAACAGTCCCTGTCTTGAGCAAAGGTGTCCTGTGACCTCCACTTGCACACTATGCCATGTGTGCATCTGCCCTCACACAATACAATGTACACATACATATATAAATAGGCACAAAGACAAATTTTCCAAAGAAAAATTTTTTATTTGTTCTAATGAGTATCCACTGCATACAATATTGATAAAGATTTTTGTAGGTTGGTAGCAATGACTCTGAGTGCCATATGTGAAAGCTATTTCCTGTTACTTTCTTGGTTGCTGCAAAATCCTCCTCTTCCAAGAGATGAAAAATTATATCTTTAGTTTCATTGATTTCAACATAAAATCTAGTTATGGCACCAGAACAATAAGAGAAGGTTTCTGAGAAGCTCCTTGGGGAAGTTATTTTCATTTTGTTTGTTTTTTTTTGGGGGGGGTGGAAAAGACACTCAGGGACTTCTCTAGACTTTTAATGTACCTATTCCTTGAGAGGTGTATCATCTTGTAAATAGACGGGCTACCTATCCAGGGTTAGTCTGTTGATGTGTTACAGGACTATATGATGCTATCATATACAAAGTTCAGGTTTAAAATGTATAGGATGAAAGCTAGGTGTAGAGGTCAATGTCTTTAACCCCAGCACTAGGGAGAGAGAGACAGGTAAGTCAGATTGCTGAGTTCAAGGTCAGCCTGGTCTACAGAGAGAGTTCTAGGACAGCCAAGCCTATACAGAGAAACCCTGTCTTAAAAAGCCAAATACACACACACACACACGTGCACACACACACGGAGAGAGATGATTGATAAATGATATATGGATGGTAGATAAGAGATAGATGATAGGTAGGTAGGTAGGTAGATAGATAGATAGGTAGAGAGATAAGCTATAGGATGCTCTTACCTCTACCAAGAATTTCAAACTATTTTATGATGTTTTTAAAAAGTTTACTAATTTGTGGTGGAATACATTCACAGCTAGCCTCACTTGTATACAGACAGAAGGTTGCCACCTGAACATGACTGAACAACCATATGCTGGGTTGATAAGCAAAATTATACTTCCATGAATCTGAAATTTGATCCCCAAATGTATTTCTGATGACAAACTCGGAATGGACAGTAAAGTCCATGCAAGGACAGAAAAAACATGATGCAGAATCTCTTGTTACTTTGTTTTTCTTTTTGAGGTTTTAGGGATTAAATCTAGGGTTCTATACACACCAAAGGTAAGCTCCACCCACAGCTTTACCCTATCCCTTAGTACAAATTATAAGGAGATCCAAATGATAAGATCTCCGAGAAGATCTTACAAAGACAAAGATGTTTTCTGTGGCTAAAGAAAAAAGACATATACTTCATTATCTTTTGATTTGGAATCTTGCTATGTAGCCCAGGTTAACTTCCACAATGCTGGGATTATAGATGCATGTCCCTACACTAGGAAGGAAGTGACATCTTGATAAAATTAACTCATTTTGTTTATATCTCCCATCCCATTAGCTTGAAATCTGAGAAGAGAATTCAACCATCATACACCTTTATGACAACCTTGAACAATGTCATCTGTGTTCTGTAGAGAGACTGGAAACACAAATAAGACTTTAAAGAACAGAGCCCTGTATGAGGAAACAGGAACATTTGACTTGAAAAAGGAGCTCATCTTCAAAAGCTGATTTGGCATAAAATTCAGAAGATAAGATCAAGAACCATTAGACAGCTTTGGAGGAATGTGAGAAGAGAGGACCACCGTTAAACAAGAGCCAAGGAGGAAGGAAGACCGAGCAAAAGATGAGATTTCAAAGTCAACAAAGGATCTAAAAGGCCTTGAGAAAGGTGAGATTAAAAAGTAACTCAATGGAACTTTCAGGACCAGAGAAACCTAAAATAAACCATCTAAATTTGATGCCTTCAAAGCCCTTCTAAAACCACAATAGAGATGCTGTTTGTTTGGATATAAAAACATGCATGGTGGGAGGAAATGGGGAAAAAATAGGAACAAAACTTTGAAGATGAAAATCCAATAGGTAATGTCTTAGGGCTACTACGATGATGAAAGACCATGACCAAAAACAAGCTGATGAGGGAAAGGTTTATTAGGTTTATACATCTACATCATAGTTGATCCCTGAAGGAATCCAGGACAGGAACTCAAACAGGGCAGGAATGAAGGAGCTGATACAGAGGCCATGGAGAGGTGCTGCTTACAGGCTTGTTCTAATGTTCTCATGCTCAGCCTGCTTTCTTATGGGATACAGGACCACCAACCCAAGAGTGGCCCCACCCACAATGGGCTGGGCCTTACGCATCAAACTGTAATTAAGAAAATGTCCTATAGGTTTTTCTACAGCCTGACTTTATGGAAGCATTTTCTCAATTGAGCTTCCCATCTCTAGCCTGTGTCAAGCTGGCATAAAACTAGCCATCACAGACAAAAGATGGATAGATGATTGCTAGATAGATAGACAGACAGACAGGCAGGCAGACAGACAGACAGACAGGCAGGCAGGCAGGCAGACAGATAGATAGATAGATAGATAGATGGATAGATAGAAATGTATACATACCTATACACAAGCATAGAGAAAAATATTTAATAGATCCATATGAAAAATCCAAACCCTAAACTGAAGAAGGAGACAGATGAGAGAAAATCTAATTTCTAACACAGGAGAGTCAAGGGTTGATGCCAGTGTTTCTATAGGCAGAATGAAGAAAGGCAAAATAAAAGCCAAGAGGATCCAGAAAATTAAGATGTGACAGGTCTCTGTGTGCATCTACCCCATTTCCCATATTGCCACTGGACCCTGTTTTCTCTGAAGGAGCTTGCAGACTTATGTAACAAATACAGGACTCTCTCAGTCTGGGTACAATGGGAGCCCTCAGGGTCTGTATGACAAATGGGACTTAAATGCATGGTTGCATCCTGACTGTGAGGGTTCCTTTTCCCATTGGTTCCTCAAATGGAGATTCTTACTATTCAGTAAAGGGAATGATACATCTTCTCTCAAGAGAATATGACTGTTCCATGGTACTGAAAACATCAAATATATCCAGTGGGGATGCTCAAAGCTCTTTAGGGAATCACAGATGCCTTGAAGCATCTGGGGTCCCCAGCCAATTCAATCTGAGTGAACACTGGAGAACTTCCATAAATCCCAGAAAAGTGCTTAGTGTGGGAAAAAATGGATGAAAATGAGAAAAAGAAAGGAAAACCTGGAAGAAGATGACAATATGCTTCTTGAAAATATTTTTTTTTTTGAAGCTGAAATGATAATGCCTAAGAAGAGAAGGAAAGTTCAGAAGTTTTAAAACGTGAAGATGATTAAATGAAAGAGCTGGCTGCAAACACCGAACCATGTAGACTTGAAAGACAGCCAAATTAATTTTTGTGCAAGTAAACTATGATTAATGTCTTCCAAAATCCAAGGAACCTGAATATGTGAAGCAAACCTGTGTGGTAAAATGCAAGGGAAAAGTGCAATTCCCATGCGTGGAGCAAACTCTAAACAATGCTGTGAAACATGGAGTTGGTCAGATGATGTAAAGTCAAAGAGCTTTGCTGGATTGCACATCAAGCCGGGAGAGACTTAACAGCAGGCAGATGAGAGGAGTGTACACAGCCGTGAGCAGACCAATCCTTGATATTCAGGATAAATAGGAGGGGGAAGCACCTCAACCTAGGAGGAGGGTAGCCTTGCTAAGCTGAAAAAGGAAGCTGCTCTTACAGATGGAGCACTGCATAGAAGCAGAATTTCAAAGGACACAATGAAACACATCCTGGCCAACTCTGCGACCTGAAAGAACAAAGGAGTAAATTGCCCCTTGTTGGTGAGATATATGTAGGGGTGTGTGTGTGTGACAATGTGTACCTATACACACATATGCATTTGTCTACACATAAAAAATCTATTGTATATACTGATATATTTATAGAATATGTATGTGCAAGAAATATAAATGACTGGCCTCAAACATCCTTTTAGAGACAATATTACAGAAGACATACAGATATCAATCAAAATAATTGTCATCAAAGGAATTTGTTCAGATCATGTATGAGAGGTAACAGGTACACTCTCCCAAAGTATGTCATTGGTGTGAGCTTCTTGAAAATATCATTTTTGAAGCTGAAACTGTAATACCTAAGAGGAACAGAAAAGTTGTAGAAGTTTTAAAATGTGAAGATGATTGAATTAAAACAAACAAAACTGGCTGTAAGCACCAAACCATTTAGACTTGAAAGATAGCCAAATTAATTTTTGTAAATGTAGTTATAAAAGTGGATGCCAAATTTAAAACCTATTTAAACTAGAAAATATTTTATGGTTAGAAGGGATAAAGGCAATAAAATAGGGGGGAAGGAGGAGGGTTGAGAGCAAAGGAAAAGGAGAGAGAGGGAAGGAGGAGGGAGGAGGGAGTAGTGAGATGCTCCTACCCTGGATCCTTATTCAGTTAGCATGAGGTGCAAATTGAACCTGTTTTCAGCAACAGGAGGGAAAGGGGAGGGCAGCAGGAGCACTGGGGCTTATGTCTCAATCCTCAATAATCTGTAGCAACCACCCGGGACCTTTATTGAACTCATATACAGGTTCAGTGGGAAACGAAATGGATTCAATGCTATCTTAAAGGAGGAGAGAGACATGGCATCATCCATCAACTCTCCTATTGAAGAGCTGATCAAGAAGTAATAATTAGTGGATTAAAAAAACCCAGGATGTCCATAGGACACCTGCCCTTTCCTGAGTAGAAATGGAGGAGTGGATGGAAGGGGAGGGAGAGGGAAGGAGGAGAGAAGGGAGGGGAAATTGTGATCAGGGTGTAAAACAAACAAATAAATAAAACAGGACAGATGCCTTCTAAAATTTTAGAGTAGAGAGTATAAAAGAAAGGTGTTGTTTTACGCAGGAAGAAAGGTGGGGAAGGGGATGAGAGAGAGAGAAAACAAGGGGAGAGAAAAAAAGGAAGGGAGAAAGAAAGAGAGAGATCAGTAGTTAAAAAAAAAATCACCAAATAAGATATCTCACATAATACTGAATAAGATCAAAAGAAAATTTTGGGAGAAAATTCTCCTTCATTGTAAGACAATATAGTTATATTGGAATTTTCCAAAGACTCTCCTGGGAATAAGAATCGCCAACACCAAACTATGTTAATGATTTAACAGTTAGCAAATACATTTAAAAATAAAGAATAATCCCTATAAGAATAGTAAATATGAAAAAAAATTAGTTGGAAAGAATATATATCACAGTGAGTATAAAATGGGGATTAAATGTTATGCATCAGCTAACACTATATCACAATATAAAATACGAAGCCTGTTCTATTAGAAGAAGTAGAAGGAAATATAATATTAGAGGGATGCCTGAATACACCTTTCTTTTCTGACAGGGTGATAGAAAATGTAAATCAAAGTTATGGAATATCCTTATTATCAGAACTAACAAAACACCAACTCAAAACTAAGAAGACCAAGTAGTAATACAACCACATAAAAGTAAGACAGACTTACATCAGAAAGAACACATTATTGGGTTAAGGAGAAAATTACCACTGCAATTACTAAAAATTTGTAAATCAGAAAGAATAATACATACCAAAATGTATACTGTTTTTAAAGTCATATTTGGCAGAGAATGAATAAAATTAAAATGCTTTTTGAGCAATGATGGGAAGGATATAAGTGTTCTGCAACTGGTTTCACTCTGAAAGATGTGTCCCAAGTGTGAAGTTTAGGATGACCTCAAGGATAATAAAATTTAATTACATAAAAGTGGTCTGTATTGCTATGCCATGCTTCTTTCCTACCATTCAATTGCACTGATATTTATCCCCAGTCTTCCATCTATTTTAGCAGAAATAAAATATTTAGGAATTGTATATGGCTTTGGTATCTATCAATTTAATTAATGTGTAAAGACTGCTGTAAGGACTATTAAGAAGTTATTTCGGTACAGTTCTGAAAGCCATGTTAGGAACAAGTTCTTCCTGAGCTCATCAAAGTATTTTTATTGAGCTCATTATTCCTCTTCTGTCCAGATCAGTTCTTGTGAGGAGACGAGGCTCTGAATTTTCCAGATGCAATGGTAATCTTGGAGATCACTGAGGATTGGTATCATGGCTTTGTTGAAGTTTGTTAAAAGAAAACTATTCCCTTATGGTCAAAAAAATTGTGTTAGGGTCTCTGCTGCTGTGAAGAGACACTATGACCATGGCAACTCTTTTGGTTCGTTCGTTTGTTTTTCAAGATAGGGTTTCTTTCTGTAACACTGACTGTGATGGAACTTGATCTGTAGTCAAGAATGGCCTCACACTCACAGAGATCCACCTGCCTCTGCTTCCCAAGTCATTATAAAGGGAAATATTTAGTTGGGGATGGCTTACAGTTCAAAAGTTTAGTCCATTGTCATTATGGCAGGAAGGATGGCAACAGGCAGACAGATGTGGTGCTGGAGAAGTAGCTGGCAGTCCTACATTCAGATCAGCAGGAGCAGGAAAAGAGAGTGACACTGGGCTTGGCTTGAGCTTCTGAAACCTCAAAGCCCATACCCAGTGACACTGATAGTGCCACTCCCCAGGAGCCTATGTGGGGCATTTTCATTCAGACCACCACAAGAATAAAATCTACCTCTAACTGGCTTTAAAGATTAGAACAATACATGCTTTTGGCTCCTCCTTTAAGTGTCAATCCAGTTGAGCCTGTCAATCACCTGGCCAAGAGACAACCAGTCAGGAAGACTGACTCACTGCTGCACTAAGAAGCCGGGAGGAATAATTATCCCCTTAGGGAGATCACGCACTTATCCTTGCCAGCTATCTCTTCCCCGTGTTCACTCACAGATGTTTCATCCTATAGCACCGTGGACTGTCCGAGGTTCTGAGCTACTCAGAAAATGGTAATTTTTTTTTCTTTTTTCTTCCTTCTCTTTTTTCTCTTTCAGATACTGGACAAGCCTGAGAATGTCAAGTGTGGTTCTGCTTTCCAGGACACTCCAGCTTTTCTCACTTTCAGGGAAACTCGCCCTTCCCTTCTGCCTTGCTACACTGCTTGTCTGTCATGTGGCTACTGGCTAACCCCCATTGCTAACCTGCCTGCTTTCTTAAGGCCATGATTTACGGCTCTCTTTCTCTTCCCCTCCTTATTCTCCCTAGCAATTGCAGAGATTTATGGCTGGCCTGCCCTGTTTTTCTTTCCTACTGCAATAAAATTGTCTTCAAGCTTCTTTCTGAATTTGTGTCTAAATTCTTTTATTATGAGACCAAACAGAGAATACTGATCCCCTCCATAACAATGATACGAAACAAAAATATGCCTTCTCAAGTAAATTTACATCTTACAAAAATCCTGTAAGTTAAAATTGTAATATGAGAGTTGGATGTAGAGTTCAAAGCAGAAACATTTGCCTTGGATGAACAAGGCAGAGTTTCATTCTCAGCATCACAAACAAACAAGTGAACCCTTTCCTAAGACTAAATATAAAGCATAATCCTAACTAAGTTCTAATACAAAATGGAAAAATTGCATGACATTTGATTCAGTGATGTTTAGTGAGTGTATGTGTGTGTGTGTGTGTGTGTGTGTGTGTATCTTTGCTTTTTATTTTATAAAAATTGGACTTTGTCAAAATTTGACATTTTAAAATAAGTTAAATTTTATTAAAATTTCAGATTTGCTCTGTGAAGACATTGTTATCAGAATGAAAAAAAAAATAAAGCCATAGACTGGGAGGAAAATATTTTCAAATCACATGTCTGATTAAGGACTTCTAGCCAAAATATATGATAACGTTTTTAAACCCTGCACTAAGAAAGCAAAAAGCCCGATTAAAAAATGGGCAAAAGATCTGAACAAACATTTCACTATTAAAAAAAATATACAGATGGCCAATAAGCATATAAAAAGGTGCCCAACATCAGTTTTCATTTGGGAAATGCAAATCAAAACAACAAATAATAACACTATAGCCACACACCTATAGCTAAGTGATTAAAATTCAAAACATTAAGAGTACCAATGACTGTCAAAGCCGCTGCATCCTCATCCATTGCTGATGGAAATCCAAAATGTGCAACCACTTTGGACTATGGCTTGACTATTTCTTACAAAACTAACACAGCTGTAGCGTACCAAACAACAGTTGTGGTCTAAGATTCTTACCAACAGATTTTAAATAGATATTGACATGAAAAACTATGAGCAAAGTTCTATGGTGGCTTTATTTGTAGCCACCCCAAACTATAAGCAACAAACTAACATGTCCTTCAGTACATTGGCTAACTGGCGAAACCCTCACAATATGGAATACTATTCACTAATAAATGAAATGAACTGTCATGCTTCACCAAAACATACGTAAACCTTAAACATACATTCTAAATCAAAGACTCCAGCCCTGAAAAGGGTAACATAATTCCTGAAAAGGGTAACATAATGCTACACATGTGACATTTTGGAAAAGGAAACTACCAAGATATTGAACAAATCAGCAGCTGCCAGTGTTGTGGGATGTAGGGATGAAGGGATTGAACAGGTGAAAACAATGAAATCTAGGATGGTGAACCTATTTTTACAACACTGTTATGATACACGTTAGGATACATTCATCCTGTTTGTAGAAACACTGAACCTTGATGAATTTAAAAGTCATTGTTTAAGTCACCTGGAAAGTCAGAGGAATTTAGGATCCAAACCTCTGCAATGAAAATCTCTGGTTTCCATGCCACTCACATTATTGCCAGCATCTGCTTTCCCTGATGTCACCTAGGCCCTGGGCAGAACAAACCAATCCAGAACCTGGTCCAATGCACCGGGCTCTATCTCTGCAACCTTCATCTACACCTGTTCACTGTTAGCAACATCCTGACTCCTCCCAGCTCCTTCTCCAAAGATTCAAACTAAAGCCAAGAGTTGCTGCTGCCCCAGGGATCCCCCAGCTGCTCCTTGCCTTGCCCTCTCCAATCAGAGCCTCGGCCATGGACAGCAGCTCTGATGAAGCCCAAGGAGACCTGCTGTCAGTTAATTACTCCTATGCCAGCACCCTCCTCCTTCCCCGCTGGGAGCTTGCAGCAGGCTGTATTGCCAGGGCCATCCTACTTAGGATAGAGTTGATTAACCAAATTAACCATGCACTTTGCCTGTGCACATTTGCTTCCCACTGCTTACTCTCTGGTCCTTTTAGGGCTTGCAAACATGTATGGAAGGCAGCAGCATTTGACATGGTTCTTCACATCAAGGTCACGAATACATTACTTGTTATATATCAGGAAAAGTCCTCAAGAAATCATATTAACCCACTGATATGGCTAACCTCCAGAAGGAAAATAAAGAACAGGTAAAAATAAAATTTTGCTTTATACTTTTACTTAGCTCTTTTAAAAAAAAAATCTGTATCTGTAAGGATGTTAAAAAAAAAACATACTGGTTTTTAAAAATATGAACAGGTTGTACATTTGTAATTAAAAACACATTTTGAATGGGGAAATGCATTGTTAGTTTATGCATTGATGCTGATCTGAAAGAAAAAAATATTTTTTACTGTATAGTGGGTGGAATTTTATTGTGGTATATTACACTATTGTATCCAAGATTCAAAGTCAATAGAAAACTGGTATAAAGTGTAAATTGAATCCCTGATGCTTGGAACTTAACAAACAAAGAAACTAAAGCAACATATGGCTTTGTCTTATTGGTAAATCGACGTCGGAACAGATGATGGAGAAGTAATTGCACTGACTGCAAAATCACTTGTGGTATAAAGGGCCACAGCTTGTACTTCTGTGCCTTTGTGCATAGAGTTAGTAACTCCATTTCATCTTCCAACCAGCTTTTTCTTTCTGGTTAGTGGTCCTCATGCTTTGTGCCTTCCTCCCCCCTCCTCCTCCGCCCTCCTCCTTCCTCCTCCTCCTCCCTCCTCCTCCCTCCTCCATCTCCCTCCTCCTCCCTCCTCCATCTCCCTCCTCCCTCCTCCATCTCTCTCCTCCTCCTCCCGCATCCTCCCCCTCCTCCCTCCTCCTCCCTCCTCCCTCCTCCATCTCCCTCCTCCTCCCTCCTCCTCCCTCCTCCCTCCTCCTCCCTCCTCCCTCCTCCCTCCTCCTTCCTCCTCCTCCCTCCTCCATCTCTCTCCTCCATCCTCCCTTCTCCTCCCTCCTCCTCCCTCCTCCCTCCTCCTCCCTCCTCCATCTCTCTCCTCCTCCTCCCTCCTCCTCCCTCCTCCTCCCCCCTCCTCCCTTCTCCTCCCTCCTCCTCCCCCCTCCTCCCTCCTCCTCCCTCCTCCTTCCTCCTCCTCCCCCCTCCTCTTTCCTCCTCCCTCCTCCATCTCTCTCCTCCTCCTGCTCCTCCTCCTGCTCCTCCTCCTCCATCTCTCTCCTCCTCCTCCTCCTCCATCTCTCTCCTCCTCCTCCTGCTCCTCCTCCTGCTCCTCCTCCTGCTCCTCCTCCTCCTGCTCCTCCTCCTGCTCCTCCTCCTGCTCCTCCTCCTGCTCCTCCTCCTGCTCCTCCTCCTGCTCCTCCTCCCTCCTCCTCCCTCCTTCTCCCTCCTCCTCCCTCCTTCTCCCTCCTTCTCCCTCCTTCTCCCTCCTCCCTCCTCCTCCCCCCTCCCCCTCCTCCTCCCTGCTCCTCCCCCCTCCCCCCTCCTCCCCCCTCCTCCTCCTCCCTCCCCACTCCTCTTTTCCTTTCCTCTTTACCACTGTAGATCAGTATGTTGACTGTGAATGGTCCAGAGCTATGCACGGCTCTTCAGAAAGCAGAAGCTTGTTGACATGCTCTCTCTCTCTCTCTCTCTCTCTCTCTCTCTCTCTCTCTCTCCTCCACTTACACCTCTCCCCCTCTTTCTGTGTGTTTTGATGCAATCTTGAGTGTTTTGGTTTGGGAGTTTGGATTTTTAAGACAGGGTCTCTTTAAAATGGCAAGCACTGACATAAGTTTGTGTATTCTGCGTCATTAAATAACAAAATACCAGAAAAGAGTTTAGTTTAGTTTTTTTTCCCTTCCCAGACAAGTATAAAATTCTAGAAAAGTCATCTATCTGTTCAAAGACCAAAGAATTTACACATCTCCCTGTCTGACTGTCATGGGTTGGGGCTTCTCAGCAGCCCTGGTTCTACTAGGTAAGCTCCTTATTTTGCTCATAATTGACTGAAGCATCTCTAAGTACTGAGATTACTAGAAGGGTAGAGGCATAAGGATTTTAGTGGAAAGGTCTGTACTTAATGATGTATGGTAAGACCAATATAGAATTTTCTTCTTAAAAAGCACCCAATACGGTAGTAAAGTAGATGATGATCCAAAATTCTCCTCTAAACAAAGGTCCAGATTATCATATACCCATCTCTCTCTCTCTCTCATCTCTCTCTCTCTCTCTCTCTCTCTCTCTCTCTCTCTCTCTCTCTCTCACACACACACACACACACACATACACACACACACGTGTATGTACATATATATGTCACATGTGCTATATGAATTTTTGATAATTCAACAGATACATTGGCTATTTATCAAAGAACCTATTTAAGACAGGAATTAAATTAAAAGATAATGCATCTGGAAAAATAAAAGGTGAGAACATGTCTTTACTTTTTGAATTTTGACTTTAGTGGCTATAAAGTCGATATATAAGTTGGATAACATATCCAACAAAAGGTATATATCTTAACTGTAATGTTTGATGCATTAAAGATTACTGAGATGGCTCTTCCTTCTAGAGCTCAGGCTAGCTTAGAATTTACTATGTAGTTCAGGCTGGTCACTAACTCTTGACACTCCACCAGGCTTAGTGTCCTGAGTCTTTGAACTGTGTGTCCTTTACATGTTTTGGTTACAGCCCTTTGTTATGCACACATACTTTGAATATTAGCAGTCAGTCTTGACTTTCCATTTTGATGATGCTTATTCAGAAGAAAAACTTTTTTGACTATATTTTTTCTTAAGCTTAATGATTTTTAGATTTAATATTTTAAAGCATTTTTTTGCATCTCACTATAAACTTTAGAATTAACTATCAATTCTCATAAGCTTTGCTTAACAGATTTTGAAAAACCACTTAGAGATATAAGTATCAAAAAGTTGTTTCCTTTGGGATTTTCCAATTCTTGTTCTGATTCGTTATTTCTAAAGATTTTCCTGACTTTATTGGATTACCTAGGCATCTCTGTTAGAAACCATGTGTCCATATTAGCTGTCTCTGTTCTGAATTATTCATCTATATTTATTCTCTTAACATTGTCATCATATCATTATTACTTTAGTGTAGTAGTGGGGTTTCTTTGGTCCTGGGCGGCCAGAGGTCTGAAGACCCACAGACCTGCTGCGCCAGACCCCTTAGCCGCCCAGCCGCCCGCCGCTCAGACCCCCAGAAATGACTCAGATGCTTATATTCACTTTATGCTGCTTGGCCTATGGCTCAGGCACATTGCTAACTTGCTCTTACATCTTAAATCAACCCATTTCTATTAATCTGTCTGCCACGTGGCCCGTGGCTCACCTGTGCTCCTTACATGTTGCTCTTTTGGCAGCTTGCTCAATCTGCCTCTGACTCCACCCTTCCTTTCCTACCTATTCTGATTCCTCCTCCTACTTCTTCTATGGTATCTGTCATGGCCCAAAACAGCTCCTTTATTTAAAGATTGAGATTCACAGCATACAGAAAGGCATTTCCACATCACTTTAGCTTCATAATTAGTCTTGAAATCAAAGAGTGAACATTTTCCAAATTGCTCCTTCTTTTCAAAATATTGTTTTTCTAGATCTTTGCCTTTCAACATAAATTTTAGAATTAGTTTTGTCAGCTCTGCATAAAATCCTGCTAAGATAGTGATCTAGATAGCACTAAATGCAAAATTAATTTAGGGACAGATTTTTATCTGGCCTTTGATGTTTTATTAATGTCTTCTTCAATCTTCTCAGCAACACTTTACAGTTTTCAATATTCAGAACTTAC
Organism: Phyllotis vaccarum; assembly: GCA_033318265.1. Taxonomy (NCBI): domain Eukaryota; kingdom Metazoa; phylum Chordata; class Mammalia; order Rodentia; family Cricetidae; genus Phyllotis; species Phyllotis vaccarum. Next base: position 12,653,905 of record JARWLC010000007.1, read on the forward strand.
TTATAATTTGTTAAGCTTACATATTATTATTTTATGTTCTTTGATTTATTTACTTATTTAGGTACTTTTGAACTCACTATCATCTTGTCTCAGGCTGCTGAGTGCTAAAATTACAGGCATCTACCATCATGTTCTACATCTTTGATTTTGTGTGTGTATGTGTGTGTGCATGTGCGTGTGCATGCGCATGCGTGTGGACACATGGAAACTAAAAGAGGGTGTCACATTCCCTAGAGTTAAAGTGACATCTAGTTGTGGGCTTTCTCATGTAGGTCACAGGAACCAAACTCAGGTCCTTGAAGGTACAGCTAATGAGCCATGTCTCTAGCCCCATCTTCAATATTTTTAGCAATATATTTTAAATTATTTTTGAGTTGTTTGTTGATAGTATTCAGAAATATAGTTTTGATATTGACCTTTTACAAAATAATATGTAATTGATCTTGATGACAAATAGTTTTAGTTCATTTTTATTCCAGAAACTTCATAATTTTAGAAAAACATGGTCTGCAAATGGTGATTAGGATCAGATGCCTTTAAAATCTGATTATTTATTTTTCTTGTCTTATTGCATTGGCCAGAAGACTACTCTCTTAAATGTTGGTGTTGAATGCAGACTGTCTTGCTTTCCTCCCAATAAAAGGGGAACCAGTGTTTTTCATTAATAAAAATATTTGGCTTTTCCCCTCCCTTCTGTAGATGTCATTTGCCAGACAGAGTATGTTCATTCTTCCATATTTTCAATTTGCTGAAAGATTATCCAGAATTATCAAATTTTATGTAAGTTTTTGTTGTTGTTTGTTTCTATGGAGAGTCTTACATTTTCTTTCCCTTTATTCTTTAATGGAGAATTGCATGGTGCATTTTCCTTCTGTTTTTTGTTTTTGTTTTTCGGGTTTTTTTGTTTGTTTGTTTGGTTTGGCTTGGGTTGGGTGTCTTGGTACTGACAGGGTCTTACTATAGAATCTAGGAAAACTTGATTTGCTAGATAACCTAGGCTTCCCTGGAGCTTATGACTTCCCTGCCTCTAGCAGGCTAGAATTATAAGCCTGGACTAGCGTGCACAGTCTTAGACTTGAAAATGTTAGATCAACATTATTTCTTGATTATCATAATATATTATAATTCTATTGATCATGATACATTATATACACTGTTTTTGTTCTGTATCAAGAGTATTAAGGTTGTTTATTGTAAGCCTTAGAAAACAGACACACACACACACACACACACACACACACACACACACACACCCCACATACGTATGAGAAAAAGCAAACAGGCTTAGAGAATAGGGCAGCAGTGGAGAGTGAATTGATTATTTGACATTGTCTCTTTTCATACTTTTCTCTCCTCCAGTACCTTGTCTTACAAGACAAATCCCACCTACCTCCTCCAGCCACAGATCCAATCTCTGTCTTTTTAATTTAACAAAACCAGCAAGCTCTACTGAGGCTCCCCCTCCCCCGTCACAATGCATACGGGGATGGGGCTCACCTGTTGTTTGCCTTCCATCATGGATGGCGCTGACTCTTCTCTGGTGTCTGTAGTTCGTTCGGTCTTGATTTCTAGTTGTTTGCAGGAAAGGGTCAGTCAGTCCGGTGCTAGTAACCATAAGAATGCCAAAGCAAAAACCGCAAGGGGCTTATACTTAGAGCTGCTTCCTACACTACACGTGTTGATGTACAAGTGGGTAGCGTTAACACATAGGCAGGCAGTGTTAGTATCACCCCACCCATTCTACATGCTTTCTGCAAAAACAAATATTTGAGCCCTAGGTATGTAAGTAGTAAGGGTAAAATGGTAGCTTGGTTAAAAGAAAAAAAACAAAAACACAACCAAAGCCAAGCTAAGCCTTTTGCAGTTATCCTTCAAACATCCCTAAGAAGGAGCATCTGATTAAGAGGGACCACAAGGAAGCCAATTAGAGAGGCATATGCTAATTTAGAGACTCGGTGGGTGACAAGTGTTTTTTTTTAAAAAGATAAAAGTGAAAACAAAAATATTACCTCTTTGAAAGTAAGTCCCAGAGGAGAAGAAACTGTGATCATTAACTGGGAACATTTAGGGATAGGCAGAGGGCTCTGGCCCCAGTGCCCTGAAGAAGTAACTTATCTGGTTAAGGATTCTACAATTAAAAAACAACTTTAAAAGTCGTTACATTAATAGGCTTCATTCACAAACGATCACTTTAGCCACTGTTCGAAGTTTTTAAGAAAAGGCCAATCCTTGGGGACTTATGCTAATTGAGGACTATAAACTTGGATGGAACTTGAGATGCTTTTTTATAAGACCCTGTAAAACCACATGATTGTAAGTAGTACTGTAGTTATTTTTATGTTTTCTATCTCATTAATTCTTCCCTACTCTCCTGGATTTGAAGAAAAACAAGCAAGTTTCCCCACAATTCTCTGTCTTTAATTTTTACTTATCTCTAAACAGCCCCATAGCTCTCATCAGAGACTGTAACAGCCATTCTATCTTCAGAAGAGCAAAGGCTTTAAGTAAAGGTTATTTCACACTCACACAATTTATTTTTTTCAACTTTTTCCAGCTAGGTTGGGCTTGGCACGTGGCTTTCCTATTTGATGTTATCTGATTGGCGTAGGTGAAATGGAAGATGCCTTTCTGACTGCCATTGAATTCTAATGGATCCAATCCACATAAAAATGAAAATTACAGCAAGGGGCATTGCCATCTAGTCACAAACCACCATACTCGACTCCAGAGCTATTATGATATATATGACAAGATGACTCTGCTCCTAAGATGAGTGGAGAATGATTCTACAAATATTGATGAGGGTGAAAATAATATTAGTCTGAAATTTATAAATCAGCTTCAGGTATTTTATATAGGAGGGAGTTTAATGTAGGAGAGTCCATTATAGCAAAACCATGCAAAAGGCTGGAGGAAAGACCAGAAACCACCACCTTGTCAGCTTCATTGCTAGAGTTCCGAAAGTGACATATGAGATCTGAGAAAGGCTGGAACAGATTCGGGTCCCAGTCTCTGTTCACTGCTCTTTCCACAACACCGCTGCATTTCTGTTCATTTAAGCCCACGCTATTATTGTTCTGACATGCAGACCGATGATTTTCATACACTTTTCTTGTGTCATTTCCTCAGTTTTGAACCAGAAATTTGATTAAAAAGATTCAAACCAGCTTGTTTGTGCTATTCCAACCTACACTAAATCAAATGTATTAACGTGCATCTACTTTTAGGGTTAAAAAAAAAAAAAAAAAAAAAACTGTGATTTTTGCTCTTGAGTAATTTGGCTAGAGGTAACTAACTTAATTTGAGGTTGGCTATGATTTCTTGGCAATTGCTTTACATAGTTCTTGCTTGGTGGGAAAAAATGTATGCTTCAAATTGTTTTAAGAGCAATGAAATATTTAAAAGTACTAAACATAACAATTAATGAAATTGGCTCAATGTTACATTTTGTAAATACCTAAACATTTATGGAGTTCAGTTTTCTTTTTGGAACCAATCCTTTTTTAAAAAGTCTAAAACATTAAATTTTGGCTTTAAGTTCTAGGTGGCAGAAACTGGAGAGTCCTGTATAGCTCGGTAATAAATACCTCACTTGCCCGAAGGTGGGCATGACCAATGTGAACTTTCTAACAAGTCTAACTACTCCCACTGCATGCCGGGGCCCAGTGTTCCCCATGGCCACCGCCATGATGTTTGAGTCAACCAATTCCCCTGCATGCAGAATGCAGTGTTAAAACCTCTGTGTGTGCATGGATATAAACTCTGTAAGTGTATTCAAGCACCTTCAATACATGAGTCATTGTAGGAGTTCCAGAAGGGTTTAATACTATCCTTAGCTTTTCCATTTTCTCTTTGATTTCTCATTTTCCCCTCAGCCCTCCCCCCTATTATTTGTTTGTTTTGAGACAGGGTTTGAGTACCTACCTAGTCTTCTTACCTTAGCTCCCGTTCAAACATGTCCCTCACACTTTGTTGTACTGCCTTTATCTTTAAGGCACTTCTGATGCTTCCTTGAGAGAGAGAGAGAGAGAGAGAGAGAGAGAGAGAGAGAGAGAGAGAGAGAGAGAGAGAGAGAGAGAGAGATATCATTCCTTAATGAATTTAGTCCACTCAACTCTAGGGTCTGTACGTAGCATGGCAAATGTAGATACTTCAAACTTGGCTCCATAGTTCTCTTATGAATTTAATGCTCAAGGAATCTGTGAATAAATAAGTTTGTTATGATAATAATTTAGTGTTCTGTTGCAGATGTTGCAGGAGAGCAAATGTCCAGATACATAATTATGTATCCACACAGCTGTGGGGCAAGAACCGAGCTAATAATAATGCTTCCACTTCAAAGATAAAGATGCAAGATGGCCAGGGTCTCAAGAGAGGCAGTCAGACCTTAGCTAGGCATCCAAGCCTAACAAGTCACCCTCACATTTTTGTCCCAGGTCTCAGAATGTTAAATTGAAGACAGAATGGTTACAATTAGAAAGTTGGTTAATTCAGCAGTGAATGTAAATGAGAGTTATAGATAAATGACATTTAGTGACATTAATTAACTGATTAAATTAAACCTGATATTTTAATCAGAATTTGTTTGTGCAAAGTGTTAGATAAAATGAAATGTGTTTTAACCTAGTTACTTTTAAAAATTCCAGTTACCATAACAACTTGTGATTTCAATTAAAGGTGGTCTTTTCTTCATATTATTTTTAGAGCTTGAGTTACCATAACAACCAGATGCTGTGTATTTGATCAGTTAAATCATTCCCAAAATATGGTGTCTTTTAGAAACAATCAAAATATGATAAGTGGCACGTCAGAAATCAATGCCCCAATGGCAAGGCCGACTCCATTTTTCAAGGAGCTCACATGTGAAATAAAAGGCCAATGAATCTTCCTTTGTATGCTAGGTTTATGATGTTTCTCAGTTACAGAAATCAAAAAGAGATTATTTATCAATTGGAAGAAAGTGGAGATGTCAGGTTCTGGGGTAATATGAATTGTCAGAGCCACAAAGAGAAATGATGTAAATGATGGATTCACTCTCACAGGGTTTGGGGGAGTATTTCTAGAGCTACATCCAAGCTGGGGGTGGGAGGAGGGGAGGATTTAGCTTCATAAAATAGATAGCAAGGAAAAAAAGGGTCCCACCTTTCAGCATCGACTACTTCCTCCTCACTCCCCACCACACAGAAAATTACTAAAGGGGTCTGCTCCAGTGTTAGGGATCTGATTCCTCACCTCACCCACAGAGTCAGCACATCCTAACACTCTGCAGTTAGAACCTGAGAGTCACAGAGCTGGGGAGACTGCTCAGTGGATAGTGTTCTTGCTGCTTAAGCATGAGGGCCAGAGTTCCCTCCATCCCTGGCACCCACCTAACAGCCACAAGTCTGTAAGCCTGGCCCTGAAGAACTGGAGAGAGATGGATCCACAGAGCTTGCTGGCCAGCTAGTCTGGTTACAAGGGCAAGTTCTGACGCACGCACTCCCAAATGCACGCATGCACTCATGCACTTACTCATGCATGCATACACACACTCCTGCTAGCCCTCTTTAGAAAAGGGTGGAAGGATTAAAGTATAGGAAAAGACAGGGCAGCGAGAGCAGAGGAGGGGATGTGTAGGGAAAGCCTTCTCCTAGGTAGCCATCTGCCCCAGTAAAGTGGTAAGAACGAAGTAGGGGTAAATTAAAAGTGCTCGTGACTCTCCACTTCCGATCACGTGACATATTTCTGAGATACTGAGTCCAAACAACAAAGTCCAGAAAAATTTTGCATTCATAGAATCAAAGTCGTCACCTGTTTGACAAAGTCGTCACCTGTTTGACACCTTGTGGGCAGAAGTCTCACATTAGTTAATGGGCTGCTGTCTACAATAGACAAGACACACAACTTGCTGCCCTGAAGGGAGGGTCAGGTTGCCCACTAAGTGACAAAGATGGCCTCTGCCTGGGATCTCTCTCTGTCTATAAAATGCAAAGGAGAAACATGATTTTGCCCACAGCCTGGCCACAGAAGCAGTAGATGGATGGTAGGAGTATTAGCCGTGGATTCCGGGTTTAATTATAGTCCTCTTGCTTAATGAGGTTTCAGGAGGAGGAGGAGGTGGGGGATCGGTGTGTGCTGGTGTGGCTGGGGTTATTTAATTAAAAAACAATAAAGCTGCCAGCTGCCACTGGTTAACAATTTGGAACCCACCCCTTCCCCCTCCCAGAAGAGAGCCCAGTACAGACAGTCCTTGCTAACCTATGTGATACTGAGGTTCCCATAGCATGCCACACCATGACACCTTTCCTCTCAAGCACTCTGTGGCTGCTAAACATAATGTGAACAGGTGATCCTAGAGTTAAAGAGCCCCACAAGGCCCATTAAAAACCGGCAAACAAAACATCCCAATTTGCCTTTTCTTTCAGATGCTTTTGTTCAGAGACTCAAACAAAACAACAACACATTCCTTTAGAAATGGTCGGAGGCAAGAGCTGGATGCAATTCCCATTTCCCTTCCAGGTCCTGCCAGCCTTGGATACAGAGCAGTGGGGTTCTCTCAACTGTACAGAACAAGATGGGAGTCTGGCCTCAGAATGGCTGCCAGCCCTGAGTTTTCAAGGCTTTCCTGCTTTCAATAATCACCTCGGTGAAGTTTTTGTTTTGTATTTTTTTTTTTTAAAAAAAATATAGCCTCCTTGGGGATTATGAATAAATTAGCTTTTGCATCTATCATTTTAAAATGGGTCTTAGGGGATCGTTACGATTAGAAACATTCTCTTATGTTGATCACCAGAACAGAAGACAGAGAAAGGCCCCTCTATGAGGAACTTTTGCTTTGATATAGTTCCCTGTTGCCTACCAAAGACCAAAGCCTAGCTAGGATACCCCTTTCCAAACACCTGAAGCTCAGCAGTCAAACACAGTCGCATTCATCTAGAGAGCAGAGGTCATTCACTGATGAGCTATGCTATTAGCTGGTATTATTGACACACAATCACGGGACTTTGTTGTAGTGGGGTTTCTCTGTCCAAGGCGGCCAGAGGCCCAGACCCACAGACCTGCTGCCCCAGACCCATAGCCACTGCCTCTGTTGCTCAGGCCCCCAGAAATGACTCAGACTCTTATATTAACTTTATGCTGTTTGGTCTATGGCTCAGGCACATGGATAGCTAGCTCTTACATCTTAAATCAGCCCATTTCTATTAATCTGTCTGCCACGTGGCCTGTGGCTCACCTGTGTTCCTTACATGTTGCTCCTTGGGCGGCTTGCTCGATCTGCCTGACTCTGCCCTTCCTTTCCTACCTATTCTGATTTCTTCTCCTAATTTTTCTATGGTACCTGTCATGGCCCAAAACAGCTCCTTTATTTAAAGATTGAGATTCACAGCATACAGAAAGGCATTCCCACATCACTTCCCCCTTTCTGTCTAGTCAAAAAGGAAGGTTTCAATTTTAACATAGCAAAATTACATATAACAAAATAGCCATCAAGCAAGAATTATAGTTACAATATCTAGTCTATTTGTATTTAGCAAAATTAAAGAAAATACTCTTATCATCTACCTTATCTTTATGAATCTAAAGTTTCATATCTAATATACCTTTTAAATGACTAAGAAAAACTATACCTATAGCTATCTAATCTTCAACTATATCAAAGACTACAAAAGGATATATTTACCCAAGTAAACCGGAAGTGCGAGTGACTTCTAAAATCTAGAAAGGACAGAGATGACACCTATCTGCCTGGACAGTCACCCCAAGTCCCTTTATAAAGTCGTATTTGGAAATAAGTTCACTGAAAACACTAGTTAAGATTAAGTTGAACTTTTCCGACTCAAATTGGTTATCTTCAGTTAAGGTGCCCACCTAGTGCAAAATGGTAGAGTCCTTGTCAATAAAGGAACTCTAAAGACCCCGTATAGAGAGAATGCCTAGGAAGACTGGGTCAGAGGAACAGCAAGTCAAAATCTATTAGACAGTGAGAGAGAGATTACAATGGAGGGTGTAGTACAAGGTTTCTGGCCCGGACTTTTGGGCCTAACCTCAAGGTCTAGACCCGCAGACCTGCAGACCCACAGTCCTACAGAGACACACAGATGCTTTCATTCGTTTTTGGCTGATCAGCCTAAGGCCCAGGCATATCACTTCCTAGCTCTCTACCCTTCATCTATCCCATGTCTCTTGTTCAGCCATGCAGCTCGGTACCTTTCTTTAAAGCTGCATGGTTGTCCTCTGCATCCTGCAGCTTCTCCCTGGTGCTCTGGCTCTCATTCTGCTCTCAGAGATTTTCTTAGTCTGGTATCCCGCCTACACTTCCTGCCTGCCTTTGGCCAATCAGCTGTTTTTATTAAACCAATGTTTGGGACAGTTATTTAAAATGAAACAACACAACCTCCCACAGGAGGGATCGTTCCCTAATACTTAAAAACGAGTATGGCCCTCCAGTACCTCGAGCTTCTATTTTGAGTTTTCACATTGAGATATGGGTTCAAAAATCATTTTTGTAAATCCACTCTGTTTGTAGTACTATTAATGTATAATAATACTATCATATATTTATTATTTATGCTAATTAAATAACACTTGGGGGCATGAAGTTCCTTGTGCCCACAGATCTCTAGGGAAACCAGGAATATTGAGCACCAAGGATTGTTCTTCCAAAAAGAAGAACACATAGCCTATTTTTTTTTTCAAAAAACTGGGAATTGGAAGTGATTATATCCTAGTGATCTGTGTTACCTATGGAGCCAGGTCATATGAAGCTCTTATAATCAGGACCAGATGTGGCTAGTAATCTAAATGATCCTTACAGCCAAGGACTCCCATAAGCTCTCACAACCAAGACCAGAGATGATTAATAGCTCAAATGAGTTCTATGCTTTCTGTAGACCAGATCCCTCCCTAGGCCCTTAAGCTAATACAAATAGCCTATCTCCAGAACCCATCTTCTTGTAAAAAATGGCATGTACCTTGAGTTGAGTTTCAATGTAATTACACTTCCTTATGCAATGGAGATTGATTTAGACGAGGACACTTTTTTCGGATTGCACTGTATTTTACACACACCAACAATAAAGTGCCTGGTATCAGACTCTTTGAAAGTCTTGATCCAGGTTGATAAGTCAGTCTGAACAAGTTTCCATGCTTACTTCTTTGGGGTTTGCTTCCCTGCCCGACACCTGCAGAGAAACATCAAACACTGACTTCAGAAGACTGTCCTGGTGAATAAAGTCAGTTTTTGTTTTTGTTTGTTTTCTAGCTGTGAAAGTATCTGATGGTACTCAGGAATTATTGATGAGTAACAGGAAAGAGTTGAGGGATCAATGGGTTGACAAAAAATTTTCAAACCCAGACTACCTGAGTATGATGGATAAATCTTCATTGACCAAGCATACTGGCTATATCCCTTGGGGTGTTTCCAGATATCATTAACTAAAGACCATAATCATCCCATAGGCTGGGGGTCAGATGGAATACAAAAAGAAGTGAGAAAGTTCTCAGACATATCTCTCTCTCTCCCCTTTCTTCCCTCCCTCCTCCCTCCCCCTCTCTCCTCTCTCTCTTCTCCCTCTCTTCCTCTCTCTCCCCCTGTCTCTTCCTCTGTCTCTCTTTAGATACCAAGTTTTGAATAGTGCGTTTCATCACTTCCTCAACCTTAATGATCTGAAATCATGGGTTCAAAAACAAAAAGCTTTTCTCCTTTAAACCGGTTCTCTTGGGTATTTGTCACAGGAGAGCAAAATATGTCTTTTGATCCCAGCACCTGGGAGGCACAGGTAGGCAGATCTCTGTGAGTTCAGGTTCAGCCTGGTCCACAAAGCTAGTTCCAGGACAGCTAGGGCTACACAGACAAACCCTGTCTCCAAAACACACACACCACAGAAAGTAGTATGGAAAGCTATGCCCCAATTCCAAAAATATTGTTTATGAATATTTGTTTGTTTCATTCAATGAGGCTGATTATAAGTGGTTAATGGTCATGCTCAATCTCTTTCTAAAAGAAAAAAGATAAATATGATATAGAAATAATTTTAAAAGGTATGCTAATACCTTTTAAATAATAACCTTTTCTCAAATTACATTGGTATGAATTTTGGTTTATACAAATTTAAGATTGATTTTGTTATACTATATGTATATTTTTACTCTTTAGGGTATTATGTTTATGCGATGCATTTAAAATTGTAACGTATCATTAGGAAATACAGATTAATAGTCATCTATGATAATCAAACTTATAGTTATGTTAGGTTTTCTTTTAGGTATATAAAGATATATTTCAATTAGGTAAGTAAGCTTCAAAAAATTTCAAAGACAGACAGAATAGGGCATTTAAAATGTTTTTAAGAACTTAGATTTGCTGGACAGTGAGACATGTCTGCTTCTGGCAGCACCAATCTACTTTAGGAAGATGCTGAACATTGAAAAAATTCCTAACAGAGTTTTCTTTCTTTGTGGTAAAAAGCCACTGGACATAAAAAGTGCCCATGCCCCATATGCTTTACAGTAGACTGTTTAAACTAGACATTCAGGACACAGAAGAAAGTAACTACAAAACTTTACCAAATCTCTCCTTGAGGAACCTTCTCCCAAGTGCTGAGATTAAGGGTGTGTGCCACCACTGCCTGACCTCTATGGTTAACTAGTGACTAGTCCTGCTCTTTGATCTCCAGGCAAGCTTTGTCAGAGCACACACACACACACACACACACACACACACACACACACACACACACACACACACAAAATCATACAACATGTAGCATAATTGAATAAGCGAAGGCAGGGAAGCACAATGGGAAGCCTTGTAACTTGGGGCTATTGTCTTTATCTTTACACAGCATGTAAGCCCTGTCTCTCAGCTTCCCCACGCTTGCCCTTCTGGCTGTCATCTGAGACCAGTGGCTGAGAGGGCTGACAGATAGATGGGGCTGGAGACCTTGCCAACTCTTTGTTGGGAAAGAGGGGACCAGCCAGACGACCCTCCCCCCCTTTTTTAAACTGAGTGCAGCCACTCCCAGGTCAGAGCAAGTTTCTTGCTGTTTTTCCTGAAGAATAAAAGAACTATGACTCCAATAGTTCTTGGTTAAAACTTTCATTCTTTTGTTTTTCATAAGAATCAATTTGATAGCTATAATTATTCCTGCAAACCCAATTATTGTCACAGAAATTAAATATGTCTGTAGCTGTACGTGGATAGATCAATGTATTTGCTTCACTATCAAAACCACTCTTCCGTGTGTCATATTGAAGAAATGAACAATTGAGTGCCAGATAGCAGAACTGAGGTTGCACTTAAAATTGACTGTGGGCAGGCATATTTGGTTTTGAAAAAGCATAGGGCTGGACCACTTACATCTGGGAAGACCCTTGATTGCAATTACTACTCAACAATCTTCCAGGATTAACCATATCCTCATTGTAATATTTGCTTGAAAATGAGAACCTACGGCCTTAAACTATGAATGCCCTTTTACCCAATGACTTTATTTATGGTCATTCATCTTAAAGGAGTACTCCAGTGCACAGTAATGCAATGATTTGCATAGCAAGCATATTCTGCAGAGGGTTATTTATAGTTATTCTTTTTAGCAAAATCCTAAATTCCAATAATGGACAATTAATTCAGTGAAATATGGTTCATCTCTATAATTACACAGGACTGGTGACCATTTAGCAAAGACTTCTCTGCCACATTATGAAACTTCCAGTGAGTTATGGCATCAAATCCATGAGCAATTTGCCATCTATCGGTCTCTTTCCATCTTTCTCTTATTCCCTGCTGCATCTTGGGCTATGATAGAATCCATGACATGGAATTCTCAGAAAGGACCAACAGTTCAATGGAAAAATGAAGGCTTCTAAGGGACACTACTCTTCTTGGCTAAGCTTTTTCTCCAGTTTCTATATCATCAATCAAGTGACATCTGTTGCTATTTAATCACCAAGAATAATTGTGCCGAAATTTTAATCGGAAGTAACACTGCTAGAATCCTAACCTCTTTTTAAATAAATGTGATAGATGTTCTTTCATACCATGTTATCCCCTTAAGCCACACCCCAAGAGGCCCAGGAACTATCTGCTTGCTAATGACTATGTATGTTATGTGCACAGAAGTGTATTACTCTTGTATGTATGTCATTATACTATCTATTTTTGCTATTAATCTTAAGTAGAGCATTTTAAAAATGGAAACATAAAACTGGTGCCACATGTGTCTCCCTGCCTCCCCACCTCCCTCCTCATATTTTATCACCAGGTGCCTCACACTTGCTTGGTAAGCTCTCTACCACTGAGCTGGTTCATGGCCCAGTTCCATGGACCATATTTTCAAATGCACAAATATATCACTAGTTCCCATAACTGAAAGAATCCAAGTTACTTCTTTTGCCCTATGATCTTAAAATTAAGATTGAATAGCACTTCTTAACAATTGGTGATCATCCCAGATCAGAATTTTCCAATCTGAGCACTTTGGACCAGATACCTCTTTGATGTGATCAGCTGCTCTGTAGTATACAGGATCCTATCCAGTGTCCCTGATTTCCACCTATGGATGCCAGTCTCTACCTTTTGGCAGAGGCAGCCAAAATGTGTTATGGCCAAATGCCCTGTAGGAGATACAATTGTCTCAGGTGGAATCATTCCACTAGGTTTTATTATTATTATTATTATTATTATTATTATTATTATTATAGTTATATTGTTTTTTCTCAACTTAGAAAATCTGAGGCAAATTCTCTCCAGAATCTCATCTCTTGGATGGTTCCAGGTTATTAACAGGCATGAGGCTTGGGATTTAGGATAAAGCCCCTATTAGTTGTGCACTGAGATTTTTCAATGCAGAAGGCAAAGTACCATGGCAAACCATGTTCATTGTCACTTGGTTATAGGCTCACCTCGTAGGTTGGCATGCATGGTACCCAAACCAAGATCTTAAAATCTACTCCTTATTCAAGGGCTGAGTCATGGCAAACTGCACTGGATTTCTTTCTCAGTTTCAGGTCTAGCTCTCTCTCCAGGCTCACCCACTTGCTTGGGTGGCTTTGCCAGCCCCCAAGACTGAATACTTTCTAACCATCTAAATGAATCCTATTCTATGTCACTTCTACCAGTGTTCCTTCAAATATGGCCACAAGTGGGGACTGTATGTTATAGCAGCAGTTTTAAAGAACACCAGGGAGCTTTACAAATGTATTCATCTGTAGATAATCTATGCCAAACTTGGTGTCTTCCCTCTTGTCAAAGGCCAGTTTAGAGTTGGGTAGAATGAAGCCAGCCTAAGCCAGTAAGATGTGAGAAGAGGTGATGGCCAGGTGATCCAGTACCAAGGATGCTGACTGAGATAATCTAGTCTTACAGAATACTCCAGTCAAGGCTTAACAATGATCCTGATTTTCTCATGGTTCCAAAGGTAACAGTGTCCACAAGCAACAGGAAGTAGTCTAGAGAATGACATCCACGTGACCAGAAGATTGGTTATGGATGTTTATCATCATTTAAGAAGCATTGGTTTCAAATTATTATTGGTCACAGTAAAAAAACAAAAAAACAAAAAAACAAACAAACAAAAAAAACAAACAAACAAAAAACCCTAAACAAAAGAGTTAAAACTCAAGGATCTTTTTCTAAAGGAAAAAAAAATTAAAAGGATAGGATACAGAAATAATAGAATAAAATTATTAAATCTACCCTTAAACCAAACCAAACAAAACAAGCTACTAGTCTTAAATATTTCAGATTGGTATGAATTTTAGTAAATTGGTACAAATTTAAAGTAAATGTTGTATATTGTCTATATTTCTACTCTTACTTGTAGTATTGTGTTTATGCAATTTACTTAAAAATGTAATGCATACTTAGATACAAATTAATAAACATCTATAATAGTCAAACTTATAGTCATATTAGGTATGCTTTCAAGGAAGTCATACACAGACATATTTAGATAGATAGATGGTCTTCAAACACTTACAAAATACGACATTTAATACATTTAATAACCTAAGGCTCTTCATGAGAGTTAGACAAGTCTGTTCCTGAAAGCACCAATCTACTTCAGAGATGATGAAGGGAACAGAAGAAACTCCATATAGAGTTTACTTTCTTTATGGCAAAAACTGGCCATTTGGGGGAGGGGGGGAAACCTGCCCTTTCCTCAACTGCTGACAGTTTTCTGTTCAAACTTGACCAGCAGGATGCAGAAAAGGTGACTGCCAAGACAAGGAGGGCAGTCCTTCAAACTTCCCTGCTTCTCAGAAAAGGCTGTCAGATTTACTAGACCTGTGACCCAAAGATGGATGCCCCAGTGTAACAGAAAAGCCTGGAATGACTGTCCAGACAGCCAGATGTTCTCTGAAATTGCCAAATACAAAGGGACTGGATATTGTAACTGTAATTTTGACTTAACAACTATTTTGTTATATATAGTTTTATCATGTTAATTTAAAAACCTTTCTTTTTAATTAGACAAAAAGGAGAAATGCTGTGTAATAATTCTTCTGTACACTGTGAATTTTATGTTACTCTCATTGGTTAATAAAGAACTGACTAGCCAGTATCCAGGCAGGAAATATAGGTGAGGCAACCAAACAGAATGCTGGGGAAAAAAGGGCAAAGTCAGAGGCATCACAAGCCAGATGCAGAATAAGCTGAACACATAAAATGGGATATAAGTGAAAGTCATGTGTCAAAATGTAGTTGAATAGGAATGGGTTAATTTAAGTCTAAGAATAAGTTAGTAATAAGCCTGAGCTATCAGCCAAGCATTTATATTTGATATTAAGCCTCTGTGTTGGGTATTTGGGACTGCGTGGGGAGGGAACAGAAACTTCTGCCTATAAGGGCAGGTGAGTGTGAGTGTACACATGCCATGATGCACATGTGGAGGTCAGAGAACACTCTTGCCAACTGCTCTCCTGTAGTAGTGGGGTTCTCGGTCCCGGGCGGCCAGAGGTCCAGAGACCCACAGACCTGCCGCCCGAGACCGCTTAGCCGCCCAGCCGCCCGGGTCCCCAGAAACGACTCAGACGCTTACATTAACTTCATGCTGTTTGGCCTATGGCTCAGGCACATTGCCAGCTAGCTCTTATATCTTAAATCAACCCATTTCTATTAATCTGTCGGCCACGTGGCCCGTGTGGCTCACCCGTGCTCCTTACATGTTTCTTCTTGGGCGGCTGGCTGGATCTGTCTGACTCCACCCTGCTTCTCCTACCTAAGCTCTGATTTCTCCTCCTACTTCTTCTATGGTGCCTGCCATGGCCCAAAACAGCTCCTTTATTTAAAGATTGAGATTCACAGCATACAGAAAGGCATTCCCACATCACTTCCCCCTTTCTGTCTAATCAAAAAGGAAGGTTTCAATTTTAACATGGCAAAATTACATATAACAAAATAGCTATCAAGCAAGAATTACAGTTACAATATCTAGTCTATTTGTATTTAGCAAAATTAAAGAAAATATTCTATCATCTACCTTATCTTTATGAATCTAAAGTTTCATATCTAATATACCTTTCAAATGACTAAGAAAACTGTACATATAACTATCTAATCTTCAACTACATCGAAGACCACAGAAGGATATATTTACCCAAGTAAACCAGAAGTGCAAGCAACTTCTAAAATCTAGAAAAGACAGAGATGATGCCTATCTGCCTGGACAGTCACCCAAAGTTCCTTTATAAAGTTGGGGCATCCATCTTCAGCCTACAGGCCCAAAGTCTCTTTTCATTTCAGTGAAGCAGGAAATCTGCTCTGCCCATTCTGGCACAGTTCATCAGTTGCTTCTCCTTGAGTCCTGAAGAATGTCTGACAGTTTTCTCTGTAAAGCAGGAACCTGAATGACCATCTCAGCTTGTTCTGCCAAAGTTCAGAGGTCATCTTCTTATGGAACATGCATGTCCAGTTTAAACAGCATACTGTCAAGCAGTCAATATAAAAACAGGTCCTTATCCAGTGGCTAACCATTGCCACAAAGAGAGTAGACTCCATATGGAGTTTCTTCGATGCCCATTTTCCTGTTGAAGTAAATTAGTGCTGCCAGGAGCAGACCTGTCTCACTGTCCAGAAAAGTCTAAGCTCTTAAAACATTTTAAATGCCATATTCTGTAGGTCTTAGAAGTATTTGAAGATTACCTACCTAATTGAAATATATCTTTGTATACTTAAAAATCCTAACTAAACTAACTATAAGTTTGATTATCAAAGGTGACTATTAACCTTTATTTCTTAATTATACATTACAATTTTAAATCAGTTATATGAACATCATACCTTAAACAAGAGTAGAAAAACACATACAGCATAACAAAATTGACCTTAAATTTGTAATAAACCAAAATCTATACCAATGTAAAACATTTTGAGATTAACAGCTGATTACCTGATCTAAGTAAATTCAATAATCTAATTTTTTTAAAAAGCATTCACATACCATATCCCCCTTTTCTTCTTAGAAAGTGATTGACTATGACCATTAACCATTTATAATGAAAACAAACATTTAGAAACAATATTTGGGGAATTTGGGTGTAGTTTTCTATTACTTCTTCCTGCTGATTATAGGGCGTTGAAAATCTCACAGTTGTTGAGACTGGATCAGTCTGCAGCTCTGAAGCTGATATGGCCATCTCTTCTCATCAGGTTTTTTCAGGGGTCTTGGTTGATGAAACCATATTTGCCTGGAAGCAATCCACAGGTTCTCATCTTCTGTGGAAACAAAAGCAGAACTCTTCCAAAGCAATAAATCCTTAGACACAAATTTCAAAATCAAAATACCTCTAAAATATACATTCTTGTTTAACTTAGTAGCCTTTGCATTTGCAATCCATTGTCTTTCTGCAGTTAGCTCATTAACAGTTAAAAAATTAAAAGAAAACACAATAACAACCAAAATCCAGATTTTGTGTCTATTTTCCATCTTTACGTGGCTTATTATATTTTTATTCCTCTATTTCTCTTTTTAAAGACTTTTTCTAACCTCTTTCTTTTCTCTTTGAAGCCTTTGTACCTTTTACAAACATTGTAACCCGTTTGCAGGTTTTTCTTTTTATCTGAATTTGTTTTTTTGTGAATCCTTAATCATCTTCTAACCGTAAGAGTTTTCAAAATACACTCTCTAAAAAGAAGCATAGTTTTTGCAAATTAGGCATTAGTTCTCTTAAAGGGACCACGTCTCTATTTGTGGCCAGCAAACAGAGCAGACCCCAGAAAATACTGCTACTAAGAAACCGTCTTTGTTTCTTTTTTGTTCAAAATAAGCAGAAATCTAAAATCGATCACATGCTACTGAGTCTTCTGTGAGACTTTAGGAACCCACCTGATTGCAGCTGCAGCTTACACTGCCTGCCGCCAGCCTGCCGCTGGCGCCATTTTGAGTGTGACCCAGATGCCACACTTTCTTTGTACAATGACCTGCTTCGTATACACAATTTGGAAGCTGCCTTTGCTCAGTTTCTGCGATCTAGAACTCTTTTTAATCTTCTCAGGCTTTAAGTGGATAATCGACCCACGTTGGATGCACCATCTGTAGTAGTGGGGTTCTCGGTCCCGGGCGGCCAGAGGTCCAGAGACCCACAGACCTGCCGCCCGAGACCGCTTAGCTGCCCAGCCGCCCGGGTCCCCAGAAACGACTCAGACGCTTACATTAACTTCATGCTGTTTGGCCTATGGCTCAGGCACATTGCCAGCTAGCTCTTATATCTTAAATCAACCCATTTCTATTAATCTGTCGGCCACGTGGCCCGTGTGGCTCACCCGTGCTCCTTACATGTTTCTTCTTGGGCGGCTGGCTGGATCTGTCTGACTCCACCCTGCTTCTCCTACCTAAGCTCTGATTTCTCCTCCTACTTCTTCTATGGTGCCTGCCATGGCCCAAAACAGCTCCTTTATTTAAAGATTGAGATTCACAGCATACATAAACGCATTCCCACATCACTCTCCTCCTCCCTTGCAGGATCTGGTACTATTCAGTTTTCAGGCTCATGCACATGTGCCCTTACCCACTGAGCCAACCTTCTGGCTCTAGAATTGTTACATTCTTAAAGTAATTTAGGGTCTGATTTAGACGCTGAAAACAAAGTGTAACTATGTATTAAATATGCAGCCCCATGGTGATATATTGTATATCTAATAAAGTTTGCCTGAGAAATCAAAGGACAGAGCCACCCACAGATTCAGCCATGAAGGTCAGGGAGTGGCCTTTAATCTCAGAACTCAGGAGACAGGTAGTGGAGGCACACACCTTTAGTCTTAGCGCCATGAAAGTTGAAAGAGGAAGTGAGATATCTGGGCAGAGAAGGAGGATGCAGGAGTTCAGTCTTGGCCTGGGGCTCCCTGCCCTTGAGGCTGAGGACTGAAAGGCATTCAGGCTGGGGATTGCTGAGGAGTTGGCTGCCTTAGAAACGGTGTGCCTTCTTCCTCTGTCTCTCTGATATTTCAGCTTTCCCCCAATATTTGACTTCGGGTAATTATTATAAGACCAAGTAGAATTTATGTAATACCGCCACACACACATATTAAAAATGATCTGTTCGACTCAATCACCCTAAGATGAATCTATTCATTTCCCAGCTGTACTAGATGGTTCCTCCTCACCCTCCAATCGTGAGGTTGGTTGACCTTACTCTGTTGTTTGTACTGATTCTGGAACAAGAGACCAGTCAGGTCTTGCTGAACTCTCTGTTTCTAGTTTATAACACTTCTGAGTTAAAAGTGAAAGACAAATAAAATACAGCAGAAACATTGTCCATAAAAATTAAGATAATATAGTCTTTCTATCAGGGTCGGGAGTTACTTGAAAATTTTGGACCTTCCATGTTGTGAGCAGTACCTGGTAGTCCTGGGCCATCCCTATGGACAACAGGAAACAATAGAGGCAGCCAGGTAAAAATTCTCACATGGACTTTAGGGAACTCTCACATCTGGGATTGGGCACTTGGATAGCCTACATTCTTGGATACAGCGTGGATGTACCCATGTTAAGCTTCTCAGTCTAGGAGATGGTGTTATGAAAGGAAAAAGTCATGGAGAGGCTGCTGATGACAAAAGGTGTCAGTCTCTAAAATGCTGGTGAAGAGATGGTGTCCTATCTGGATTCCATCTTCTTTTACTTCCTCTGCCCAGAACATTTACACTGGGACACAATGGTTACAGCCCTAACCAGTATCCGGTCAAGAATCTTGGAGCCACACAAAGACTTGTACTTTGGTAGAAAGCGATGTGGAGGGCCTCATTGTCCTCTCCATGAAATGAAAACAAAAAGCATGTGTGAATGGCCCAGGGTAGCAACTAAGCAAGGACCATTTTTTTTTTTTTCTGTCTTCTCTTTCACCTCCTTACTTCTTCTGTTGACCTGTCCAGCCCACTACTTCTTCCTTATGGCCATTTATTAGATCCTTCAGTTTAGCCAGAAGGCTATCTGTAACTGCCAACCTTCTGAAAGCTGGATGTGCTCAGATCAGCAAAGGCCTGCCGTTCAGGTTCTAGGCAAACTGTGAATATTTCCTGACTTTTTGATAGAGGGAGGGATAGAGGTCACCAGACCAGGACGCCTTATCCTCAAGGAAGAAATGGAGCAATTGAGAAAGCTTCCTTCCCATGTTACTGGGGCTTTTTCCATGTTTTCATGCCAGGCCTGACTCAGACACCTAAGCCTAATGTTTCAACCCTGGTCACACCAATGATTGTCAAGTTCACTCACAGACTAATGGCTTTAAAGAAGTATAATATACACATGGCTGTGATCCAGCAACCCCGAGCTTAATCCTGCTCTCATGTTGATTAACTGTGTGACTTCAGATAAACCATTTCAGCTCAGTTTCCTTCAGCACCTAATTGGGGGATTATCTCACACTGTCTCAGATCCAGTAGCATTTGTGGGCAGAGGTAAAATGGGGGGCATTATAAGAAGTGCCCTCCTCTAGCCTGTTTTAAGGATTCAATGTCTTTTAGATCTGATAATCCCATGAAAGCCTCAGTTTCCTCAAGAGCCAGATGAGTATGCTAACCCATACCACTGAGGTGGAGCTCATATTTAGCTAATTGAATATCATTATGTGCTTTGAAACTGTCCTTGCATTTCAATAAACCCGTTTCTTATTAAGAAAGAAATGTATATAATCATTCAAAAATGTGCTGTAAGAAAGCAGCTGCCTTAAGAATATTTCTGCAGAGACACCAATTGTTTGGGAATTGGGATGCATTTTGCCACTTATGAAAAGAAGCAAAAAAAAATTAAATAAATAAAAAAGAGTGAGATGTGAGGCACAAATATATTGACAGATGAAAAGAATAAATGTTTTTGTTGCATGCGCCTTGCAGAGGTGTCGCACACACCAAATTATGACATAACTGCTGTGGTAATAGCTGCAGCTGCTGCCTTTGTAACGGGATCCACAACACCCCGTACTAATAGGCACAATGATATGTCCAAGTCACTTTATACAATGAGGATGGTCTAATCCGGTGCCTCCTGCTCTCTGGGCCAAACGTGGTCATGTCACAGCAGCAGGACCAAGCTAGAATAATCAGTCTTAGGGAAAAAATAAATTCCCTGCCCAACACACCAAAATTCTTCTTCAACAAAGCAGGCATGTGAATCTGTTGGTAACTGGCAAATTCCTTGGTGAATTGCCAAGAAAGAGCACAGGGTAAACATTCCATATGTTGCCCAAGTTTCCATGGGGTCACAAACGACTAACAGGAAAATTCGATTTTGGTGAACAAAGAAGATGCAGATGGGCTCTATGCATTCACTCACTTCTCATTCATTTGTTCCACAAAATCTCCTGAGTGCCCAGCACAGAACATGCACAGAAATACAGTAGAGAGCTCAGCAAGGGAAGCAGACACTGAACAAATAAGAGAATTGATTTGTTGCAACTGTAAACATTTCTTTGACAAGACCTGGCTGCTATAAGTGTGAGTAACATACTGTATTTTCTCTTTGAAAAAAAGCTGAAATATGCAAGCTTGCAATCACTGTATACTTCCTTTGATTAATAACAAGAGATGTGGGAGTTAGTACCTGGAAAACTAGGGTCCCGTTGAGGATTTCTAAAACTCATCTCTTAATGTTGTATTTGATAGCATGTTCCTGATGTTGAATATTCAGAATGTGTCAGGGAAAGTGCCAAAATCACATTCTCAATTCATCAAGCAGTATATGCTAAAGGTAGAAAATCCCATTCCATATAGACAAGTGCACATGGCTTTAGGATCAGCCTGGCTGGGTTCAAGTTGGTTTTCACAATTCAGCAGGTCATCTTACTCAAATTCTCTGAGCCATAGTTGCCTCCATTATATGATGGAAATCACTCTTTTCTTTGCAGGGTCATTCTGAGGATGCAGTAATTGAGTATAAATGAAGCTTTTCAAATAACACCAAGATCATACTAAAAGCTATGATACTGATTTTGTTCTTACTATTATCATGAGTGAGCCCTAAATCTTATTATTCTTGCAATTACTATGACCTATTTGAGTTCTTTTAATTATCTAGAAATCATGTATGTGTATGTATGAAATACATATTTCTTATCTTCAATTTCAGATCTCTTCTGCCTCTAGATAAGAAAATCTCTTGACTCTTGTATCTTTGATTGGTCAAAGCTGCCTGAATACAGGTACTTTGGGATATTGTGTAAGTGCCATTTACACGGACCTCAAGCAGAAGAGTGCTCTAACAACTCCCCTAGGCTTTGTAGAATTTCCCTAGCCATGGGGGTCACCTTCAAAGAATAGAAACAATATACATCGTAGTCTTGAGGACCCAGTGTAGTACAAATTACGTATCTCAGTTGAAGAGATAAGCCTCAGAAAGTTAGATAGATGGTTAATAGAAAGACTTTAGCTTTCCTTGATCATAGAGGGCCAAGGGCTTCTTTGACACCTTGAAGTCTTTTAGAAGAGCACGCTAGTGGATTTCTGGAACGAGAGTGGAGTCAGTTTTGCTGAGTTTTGCTGATTTGTGTATTCCCCAGTCCCTAAACAAGCAGGCTGTGAATGAAAACAACTCTAAAGATGACTAATTGTGTATGCAGTAAATACAGCTTATTCCCGAAGAAACAGTTTGCCACTTAGTCGTTGTGGAAAGGCAAACGGGGAGAGTCAGGGTCATGTTGAAGAAAAGGCCATTCAAACCCCGAAAGGGCAAACAGACGCCATGTTAGTTTTGCTTTCTGTAAACCCACCCTCCCCACACCCCCTTCCGATTGTCCCTCTGTGCTACTGTAGTGGATTGCTCCCAAAGAGAATCATCTCTTAGCTTGTCAGCCAGTTGGCTATTTTTCAACGTTATTTCTAAAGCTGACCTCTGACCTCCTGGCAGCCCTACAAAGTGTGTGGGTAGATTCCTCACCCATTTAAGGAAGATTCCAGGAAGAAGTGATGCTGAAAAATGGAGACAACTGTGCTGTATTCAGACCCAAGTTCTTGAGTCCCTTGCAATTTTCCTTCCAAGTACATAAGCCCTGGGGGGAGTTGGCTACATCTTGTGACTCAGCAGGGCGCCTCCATTGGGAAAAGACAGCAAGAAAAAACTGCTTAACACCATGTGCTGCATGCTAAAATCTACCTCTCTCTTTCAACACTTTGACTCTTGGCTACCTAAAACAAAGGCATGTGAGTCTGGCAGCCTGTGCTTCTCTGAGACTGAGTGAGTGCTGGTGACGCTGCTTGCCTATCAGTGGTGGTATAAATCATCTCTAGCTGGTCCTCTGGAGTTGGTGCCAGCTGTCTCCCATTGGCGATCAAAGACTTGTCTTCACCCTTGTCCTGCGCTTATTTAGAAAGTACTTGTTTGATTGGCTGTGTTCTCTCAATATCAGGATACTGTACACTGTCTATATTCCTAGTTCCTTTCATAATATAATTGAAGTGAGGTAGCTGCTCCTCAGAGTAGCAGAAGGTTGATAATTTCCTTTACAACAACAACAACAACAACAATAAATCCAATCCCAAACCCTTCAATTTACAGTAACTTATAGGAAGTTGTGTCTTTTTCCAGTAAAATAGAACTCCATGAATACTGGCAATAAACAGACCACCAGAGATGGCTTTGCCTGTGATTTGCCTGAGATCGCATTGTGTAGTATTGATCATGCACATCTCTATGATGATTGCATGCCAGCCACAAATTCATCTGAGGGTAAAGAAACTGGGGACTTGTTTGTTGTGAGTCAAATTCTATAGCAACTGTTTCTCATGCAGATCCTGGGTACGACTCTCTGCATCTGCCCAGTTGGCCCAGAGTAACTTGCACACACAGAGCACTCCAAGAGACAACAGGCCAAACACATCAGAGGAAGCAGGTGTAGCGCCCATCCCCAATTTCACTTCCCACGTCCACTCAGAGCAGGGTGTTTCTCATTACGGTATTACAAAATGGGAATCTTTTCTTTCTTATGAATAATAAATAGAAGCCTGGAAACTAAAAGAGTATGATAGGATTCTTTCTGCCAGTGGAGCTGACATTTAGAGAGCAGAAGAAGCAGAAGCAAAATTATTTTAAAAAAAAATCTGTATGCTTTGTGAAACTTTCCATATTTTTAATTCACTTGCAGCAGATAATTAGCTCATATATTTAAATTGGCCTGCTGAATTTTATTCAGCGATTTTTAAAGAGACCACAATGCTATTTTATTTGTGCATTAGTTAAACTGCCATACAGTATATGAAGACAACCCTCACGCCCCAGAACCCTGGTGTCTCCTTAAAAAATTGTTTAGGGCTCCATTGCCAGCCAAATGGTGCAGAGAGCATTCTCTCAATGCGGTCGCATCATTTTTCCAGCAAATTTTTAACTTATTTGAAGGAAGGGTGTGTGTGGGGGCGGCCAAAAGATAGGGGGTCAAGGGAACATGCTGCAGAATGTAGCATGTTCCTTTGATTTGATACTGATCAACAGTGGGTGGTTTGAGGTGCCTGGGCATCAGAGTGCCATGTATGATGGGGGAGACTTTCTGAGCAGGGACACTTTAAGGAATGGAGGCATAGTGGGTGTGAGAAGGGGCCCTGGAGCTGGAGCCAGTATTTTGTCTTGATATGCTTATCTGGGCTTGTGCCCCTGTGGGGCTTGCTTTTCGGTATTAACTTTGGTTTAGAGGTGCAAGGAGCCAATCATGGAGAGTTATAGACATCATGCATCATTTTATTTGTATATAGGGTCCTTTCCCCCATCTCCACCCCATCCCTTCTCTCGTCACCCATCTGTCCCTTATTTTCAGAGCGTCTTGCTCTGTAGAAGATGGCTTGCTAGATTTTCTTGTCACTTTCTGGTCAGTCCTTCATGAGCCCTCCCCCATCACATGCCACCTAGAGGAGAATGCCCTGCCTGCCACATTTCAGCAAGCAGGGCACATCATGAGGATGTCTGTATTAGGGGAGGGAGGGCAAGATTGTTTACTTTCTCAGAAGGCTAACCATCTCAGCTGGGAGTCCTTGACTGTGTGCTTAAGGACACAGACAGAAAGTTCAAAGGGCAGCCAAGAGTGCTTCTGCTGTTGTGATTTGCATCTGAGTTCCATTCAACTCTGCTTTAAGGAGTCTCATTTGAATACACGGTACATTAGCTCCATCCCTGCTTCCTCTCCAATATGGGAAATACATTCATAGCTCAGTAACCTCTCCCCTGTCTAGTCCAGACAGCTGGGGAGAGGGTGGGCAGGGGGATCCAACAACTGCAGAGAAATTGTATTTCAAATGAATGTCTTGTCATCAGCTGCCTATGTATCCCTCAGCTGCTCTCCAGGAAGAGATTTGCATATTTTTCCTTCCTAATGGAAATACATATAGGATGAAGATTTTGTTTTGTCCATTTAAAAATATTGCTTTGCCTCATTTGCTTGAGGGATTTCTAAATTCGTGATTGGAAGAAATGAGTTGTTAGACTAAGGAAACTCAGAAGAATTTTAGATGACACATCTGCCATTATCATCTGTGTGAAAAATTCCACGTAGAAATTGCCTCCAGAATACTTTCCTGCAAAAATTAATAAGTAGATTTATAGTGTAAGGATATGTGAATGTAGATATATGAAGGACCACTGATCTAAACCAAATCAGCCTGCAGAGAGCCCTAAATTATGCAGAAGGCTGAAATGACATTACTCAAATTGCTCATTGCCTTTCTCTTCTATCTACATGGGAATTCATATGTACTCTGGGATCACTGCATATTTTCCTAACCCCGTCTTCTTTGACTTGGCAAACAAGAGGGTCACTAAAAAACTGAGAGTATCTAAGAAGCATCATAATGTAAATGTCTAAAACCTATGCAATCTTTTCCAAATTAATGCCTATATGTTTGAAAATAACAATAATCTTAATATATTACAGAGTTAACCATCTAAGAAAAAACAGGACAGAATTTTTATATGTAACCTAGACTTTTACATATCAGTGAAAGTGGGCACCTTGAGAGACTAAAGTATTCTTTTGTCTTTTTAAATTTTTTTAGCTTTCAGTGATTGATACTTGTTTTTAATTCTGTCTCACAGTAGTACTTTAGGAGTATAACAGTTGTTAGCCAGACTGATACCATCGTCTGTTGACTATCAAGTGAAATTTTTATCATTTAGGGAGGTTTTGACTTTTGTAAATAGTCAACTACCTGGGTCCAAGATAGTTAGTGAATAATAATACCTAAGAGTTTTAGTAAAACCATCTACAGGTGTAGCCACGGCAATGCAAATGTGTCCTGAACCTAGTTAAATTCCTGCTGGAAGTCACTAAATTTGTGGAAATGCATATTATATCTCGTACAATCCATACAATCCTCTTTGTCTTTAATTAAAGAATTGTAGGCTTAGAAGCAACCTTTAAAGTTACAGAATCTAATCACTCAGTTGAAGGAAGTAAAGACTATAATGGTGAAATCTTACTTTTCTTGATTATGGAAGTTTAAGTAATTAGTCTTTTCTTTAACCTCTGTTATTATAATTACTGGCAATATGTGGAGTGTGTGTGTGTCTGTGTGTGTCTGTGTGTGTGTGTGTGTGTGTGTGTGTGTGTGTGTGAGAGAGAGAGAGAGAGAGAGAGAGAGAGAGAGAGAGAGAGAGAGAGAGAGAGAGAGACATATGAGTACCTAGGTTTCTATGGTAGCCAGGATGAGTGTATGTATTATGTTCATAGGACATACTTAGAGCATATCTTGTTAGCTCTCAACTAATTACCCTACTTTAAGATTAGCTCTTCTACCTGATATGAAATCCTTGAATTCAGAGGTATAAAACCCTATAGCCATGCTGAGAGTGAGACACCTACTTCGGAAAGGGCTGGTTGGATCAACGGTAACATCTGAGCAAGGTGTACCTTTACAGGACTCTCCTGGGGATTTGGAAGTGACATTTAAGCAATCTTTCAATAACAAACTGTATGCAATGTAATGAGTTGAAAATGAACGTTTCTGCAGGTATTATACATGAGTTGGGGTGCCAAGAAATCTTGTCTCTGAAGGAAAATTAATAATAATACATAAGACATAAATATAGACAAAATGAAATAAGGGAATTCCCCTCATTGCTGAAGGCTCCATTTCCTAGTTAGAGTCTTCTGTGAGTGACTGTGCTTTGGTCGCTTGAGTTACCATTGCATCCTTAAATAACATATTGAACATTTTTATTTTATTCATTAAGATATGTTGAGCTTCTTTCGTTACTTTCAACTCACCAGATGGTATCTAACAGATGTTGCGTGCAGTTACATCAAAAGGGAGCTGAGGCATCCCACATCTCTCTCAGAACCCACTTTACTTTTCATGGAGATTTAATGGACTTGAAGAATAGCACTCTTAGAAGAATGAGGGTGGGGTTCTATGCCTCATCCTCAACCCTAAAGTTCTGTGTCATCTTCGAACTTCAGATTTCCAAAGGATGCTAGCAAGGAGCAGGACTTCCCCTGAGGGCAGGCGAGCAGAAGCATCTAGACCATGGCTCTTAGTGTGTCATTGTGGGAAAAGGACACATGACTGAGGTCTGCACTGTCCTATGCAAAAGTCCTTGCATGGTGTTGCCCCAGAAAAACTGGGAAGGGAGTAGAACATTAATCAGTATCTTCCCTCCAACTCCTCTCTTGTTGTCTAGACGATAAGATGGAAACACTAGGCTCAGAACCACAACCTCAGCCTCACCCTCATCTTCAGCTTACAAAGTGTCACACTCTTCTATGTCTTCCCCGACCACATACATGCACGCTTTGTGCAAGTCATTTCTTCTGCCCCGAATGTCCTTCGCACTCTCTCCCTCACTCCGTCTAAGCTTCCCAACCCCTGGATCTAAAAATGTTCTGCTCAAGTTTTGAAATCAGTTTCAAGAGCATTGTTCTGAAGGAGTCCTTCCATGCTTTTCTCTATCCAGAATGATACTATCTGTACTGTTCCAGCACTTTATAAATATTTACATCACTGCCACCACTGTACTTTCTTATACTGCGTCAAGTGTGTGAATAATGTGAAGGCAAGAACCATATCCCATAGATGTGGGAAGAGGTGAACTGAAATTATAAGGTCAGTTTTCATTTGTTTGTCTTTTGTTTTGAAGCTCTTTTAAAATGTTCCCCTACGTTGGTACATTTCAACTATAATGTTTCTGCTTCCCTAGAAGGTTAAGCAGATGTCACATCTAAGAGAGCGATTTAAAACTGTATTGTTCAGCAGGAACACTGATATATTAGAAGTGAGTTCTTTCTGGTCCTGGGACCTTAATAGCAAACGAAAATGATTTTTTTCCCCTCTGTTTCATTTATCTTTCGTAAATATGACTGAAAGAGTTTCCCATTGGCCGAAAAGTTCAAAGACTATATGAAATGAGGAAGATACCAGCAGTGATGTTGTTGTTGGCACGTATGTCCACAGAGACCAGAAGAGGTTGCCATATTCTCTAGAGCTGTATTTATGGGCAATCGTGAGCTGCCTGACTTGGGTGCTGGGAACCAAACTCAGGTTCTCTACATGAGCAGAACACACTCTTAAATTATGAGATATTTCTCCAGCCCAAAAGACAATTTTTAAATTACTTGAGAAGAACTGTTTGTTCTCTCAAGTAAATTACACACAATAAAATCACAGTTAAGTGTGAACACACCCACTGAGACATTCATTGCTCACAATGTAACATCTCTTATCAATGAAACAGCGAAGGACGTATAGGTGGTGATATCAGGCCATAATAGAGTCACCATGCCTATACGACTCTGTTCTTCCCAGACAGTTCCCAGCCTTGAAGACACTGCCCTGGAATTGATGCTTTGGTGTTGATTTCAAATACTTTTCCCAGTTACTCTGTCCGAGTAATTTAACAGTCAACTCTGAAGCTTACCTTTCTTCTTGGCGGGTGGAGAGTTCAATAATGTTACTTCTGTTACTCCAACAATAGCTGGCTTATTCATAGCTGTTTTCATACACAGCCTTGTAACACTGGAGCAGTGGGATTCCAACAGAGCTAGGTATTTGAGAAAGAGCTTTCTTCTCTCAAAATATCTTCCACTTTTGTACCAGACTGGTATGACATTCTTTGGAACAAACACCTACAAAGGATATCTTTGAGGCTGAGACCATCCTCTTCACTAATGGTCTCTTTAATCTATAATTGTTTCCAACCTCACTTTTCAATTCTGCATTGGCTTTGGAGCAATGATTCGAAAATGAAAACTGTTCAATAAAATGTCACCATTAGAATTAATTTTCAATTAAGAGGTTTGTGGCAACTATGGATGTATTCAGCCATGAAAAAAGCATAATATAATGGAAGGCTTGAGCTATGAAGGCAATGTGAAAGGTCATCCATCTAGTCTAAAATCTTAATTTTACAATCATCCTTGTCCTTGAGAAGCCAAGGGACTTATCTAATATCTCATATGAAAGCCAGTGGCAGAACTAAGAAAAAACAGAACAAAATCATCAGCCACTCATTTTCCAGGTTAAATACCCTTGCTACATAAATATGTAGGAAAAACATAGTAAGTAGTATATGG
Source organism: Phyllotis vaccarum (assembly GCA_033318265.1). NCBI lineage: Eukaryota > Metazoa > Chordata > Mammalia > Rodentia > Cricetidae > Phyllotis > Phyllotis vaccarum. The sequence goes on from JARWLC010000007.1 coordinate 12,682,861, forward strand.
CATAATCATGGATGAGTTTAAGGTCACATTCTTCATATTCCTTAGACTGAAGAGACCGAAAGCGAGAACTGACAATGTTTTCAAGTGTAAAGAGTCAAGCCTTTGAATTCCACTTGGTTTTTCCATCCTAGGACTTGTTTACAACCTTTGGAAAATGCACTTCTAATTTTTCATTGTTCTTTTCCCTAAAAGAAGTGCACAGACAGCTGGGTTGAAAACTACATGATAATCCTATATGCCATGTACCTGTGTACCTCAATACCACTAGTATGGTTGAATTCAGCTCCAGATAGTCTCCAGCAGATGAGGATAAAGAGAGAAAATAGCTATTCATGTAGTAAATGAGTCTATGAGTTAGTGTAAGTATGGGAAGAGTGCTGTGAACTTGGGGGACCCTTGCTCAGCCTCAGCCCCCACATGCCTTTCATACTGTGAGCATTGCCCAAGCCCCATGAGAGCTATAAAGTATGTGCTTGCTATACACCATGTCCTTTAAATGTAAGCCAGCTTGTTCATCTGGTGCACACATGAAGAAACACCGATATTCCCTAATATATGAAAAATGCAATGTGTTCAGCTTAGGGAAAGCTGCGGGCTTGATTATTCATTGTATTTTTATTTGTGGTTTTGTTGTATTTGCTTCCAGCATGAATCCCTAGGATATTAAGGAAATTTTTAATAAGGCATAACTCTCACCTCAAGCTTTAGCTTAATATTTTAATTTCCTCATACAATAATGTGACACTTTAGATACCAAGACTGTTGCCACCATCCACATTAACATCATCTGCACTGATGGCTTGTCACAAATGTCCTTTTTTTGGGGGGGGGGAGGCAGGTGTTGGTGTCACAAGCATTTAATCCCAGCACATGCAGGCAGATCTTTGTGAGTTCCAGGCCAGCCTGGTCTACAGAGTGAGTTTCAGGACAGGCTCCGAAGCTACACAGAAAAACCCTGTCTTGAAAAACAAAAAAAGGAACAAACAAAAACCAGTTGTTCTTTACACACTTAGTGGTTAGAACCATACTTAGATCACCTTCCGGGGTCATATGGTGGCTCTCCTGGGCTCTCTCAGTGGATCCAACAGCACATGTGTAATGATTAATTTCAGGGCCCTATGTAATTCTCCAAGAGTTAAATGGAAGGAGTATTCAGTGAGGAACTTTTTTTAGATACCAATCTGAGAGCAAAAACAAAAAAATGAACTCTTAGCAATTTCTTCATGGTAATACCTCAAAAATTTGCAACATTCATAACAAACAAAATATAAAAATGCTAACTAGGCCTCTGGACTGTCAGTGTCATGTGATGGGCTTCCGGGCCCCTGTGTCACACTCTTCCTGCCATGGTAGATTGTATCCACTCTGCAACTGTCCCATCATCCATCCAATGAAACTATTACAAGTACCTACCATGTGCCACTCTCTGATGTCACCAGGAATCCCAAGGTGAACAGGACAGGTCCTAACTGAGGAAGATAACCTTTCAGAAGCAAATGTTGTGAGCCAAAATCTATAGACCAATGACTCTGAAAAATGTGAGGCACATTATGTAAATAAGGCATTCATATATACTGTCATATAGTATTTGCTCCAAGGATGGGGAGGACATCTTCATTAATGGCTCATAGTAAAACAATTGTTTATATTTATATATTTATATTTATTTACATATTATATACAATTATATATAAAATTTTCTATAACTCTAAACATAAAATATAATGATATATTATATAACATATTGTGCATGTAATTATTTCATTAGCATATATTATGCATTTAATATATTTAAGGCAATGAGAGGGTAAGACCCTTGCTATGTAAGCCTGACGGCCTACATTCAGTCCCCACAAAACCAATTTCCAAAACCTGTTCTCTGACACCCATCCAGTACTGTGGCATGCCTCTGCCATTAATAATACATAAAAATTTTAAAAATGTAAATGCTACATAAAGATTAACTTTGATGATGTCTTTTATATCAGATCCCAAATAGCTTGACATAGCATTGGCTTTGTATTCTTAACAAACCAACCAACCCTCTCACACGACAGCATGAACCAAACTGAGCTTAGTTTTCCACTCATTCTACAGATCAAATTATATGTGCCATGTACAACCCTAAGCAGAGGGGGAATCACAGAAAATGGTCAGACAGACACTGTGCCTCCATGAAGATTGTGGGACACAGGCAACAAAGAAAGGGTCTTGTTGCATGAATTCTGGTTGTAATAAAGGCAACTCAGAGCCAGATATCAAGGAAAAGCAGAAATATCAAAGAGAGGAAACACCACAGTCAAATCTCACCCTATCTTCCAGCTTCCTCAGCCTCACTCCTTGTGGCTTCTACTGCCTCATCTGTCTTTCTATGCTTGCCTTACATACCCTCTTCTCCCAGTTGTTTCACATCCAGGTTAAGATTAAAGATGTGGGCTACTACTATTTGGTAGTTAGCCTTGAACTCACAAAACCACAGAAAGATCTCTGTCTCTGGAGTTATGGGATTAAAGGTCTGACACCACTACTGCCTGCCTGGGAGCCTGGAACTCCTTCTGTAAACCAAGATGGCCTCAAACTCACATCTGCTGGGATTAAAGGTATAGGTCTTCACTCCAAGTCTTTCCCTGTGCTGGGATAAAAGGTATGAGTTAGCACTCTCTGATCCTTCTGGATTGACTGTGGGTAGATCTCTTCTTTGATCTTCCAGACTGGTTTTTATTAAATATATAACATATCACCACAGGGTCTATAATATAAAACATTAGAGTTTCAGATGTGTTGAGTAAGGAGACCAAGGTCCTTGAAGGGGAGTGTAAGGGTTATAACTAGGGTAGTCAGGCAGAGATGATCTCCCAAACAGAGTGCCCATTGAGCAGGCATGGAAGGTCAAAGTGATGGACCTCCAGAAGAAAATACTCAGCATGCAGACACCAACAGGGGAAAGGACCAGGAGATCATTTTTTTCCAAGATCGGCCACGAGAAACAGCATTTTCACAGTCAGAGCGGAGGAGCTCTTGGAGGTAGAGAATTCACATTCATGCCTGTCAGCACTGGCAAGAAAAGGAGAAATCTCAATAAAAGAGGGAAAGCCTGCATTTGGTTGGAGGATTTGATAGCTGAAAAAAAAATATATCAAGATTCTGGAAGGCAAGAGGAAAGGTTGGTGGGTGGCCAAAAATGTCAGCAATAGAAATTCATTCTTAGGAAGAATGTGAGGTAGATTCTTGGAAGAAAACGTTTCCATATGGAGGTGGTAACACTAACAGGCATTGACAAAGAGTACAGAGGATCAGAGTTTGGGAGACTAGGAGCTTCTTCTTCCCTTTCTTCTTGGTGATTAGAAAACAGATGTCAGACCAAAGGGTAAAACAGATAACTTCTGATTTATATTTCAACTTCACTACAAGAAAAACCATTCACTGTCCCAGTGAGTAACCACACTTTTTCTTGTCTTTATAACATTGGCTACAAGATGAGAGTATAGAGTAATGGGGTGTGAATACAATTTGAACACATCAAGCCTTATAGAAACATACTGGCAATCAGAGGCAAAGCTGTGACTGTCACTCAAGATTATGAAGCTGGCAAACGCTGAATTCCAAGCATGTGGATGATAACAGAGCACCAGGCAAGAATCATTGTTTCAGACTTTTTGGTAGGATGAGATGGTAGCATTCTTCTAATGACTAGTCTTTCTTCCACTTTCTAGTCAAGAAATTTTCATGATACTGAAAGCAGTAATATAGCCACATGAGTGGCGTTGGATTTTACTATATGTTCATGTGATCCTACATTTACTCTGTATCATTTCATAAGAAAATGTCCAGCCTTTCAGGTAAAAGTGTTAGTTTACAATTTGGTCAAATATTTGGGAGATATTTACAGTTTAATGAGTAAACGGTAAATGATATTCAGTCTAATGATTCACATCTTGCTTAACATAATACCAGAATTTGTCTGAACCAAATATGACCTGATCTTGCTGGAGCCTCTGCCTGTGATGCCTGCATCACCATAACGAACTACAGGTCAGGCAAGGGTCTGAAGATTGAAAAAGACACAAGAGACGCGGTCACTCTTGAACAAAGAATGTCATTTATTGAAGCTCATGGGAAGCCTTATATACCAAAGTTGTTTTTCTCACCTTGAGTAACCTTTGCAGCTCATATTGGCAACCTGACCTTAGTCAACTTCTCTGTTCCGTGCTGACTTCCTGATTCCTAAACTGCAGCACCTGCTAGGGCAATGTTCAAGAATGGAATGGATGAACTAGTTCCAGTAAACATCACAAGCAAATAATAGTGCTAAGTCCTAGGGGCTGCAGGCCAACCTCTACAATCAAGTTTCTTTCCTGACTCAGAAGATGAAAGGATACTGCCAACATTTTTTTTTCTTGAGCAAATTCCTGGGTTTGTGCATCAGAAAGAAGATGACTACAAGCATATAGACAAGCTGTGTGGAGAAGAGTAAGGAGAAACCTAATGGGTGACAAAACCAATAATTCAAAAGTGGCCCCCATAGGCTCACAGAGAGTGCCACTAATAGGAGGTATGGTCCTGCTGGAATAGGTTGTTGAAGGAAGTGTGTCACTGAGGGTGGGCTTTGAGATCTCAGATGCTCAAGCTTGAGCTCACTGTCTTTTCCTGCTGCCTGTGGATCCAGATGCAGGACTCTCAGCTACCTCTCCAGCACCATGTCTTCTTACACATCACTGATGTAAGGATTATTGGCCTGTAGTAGTTACCTGGTAAGCATGTGCTAGTCCAAATAACCTGACATGGAGTCAGCAGAACATATTACATACAGAGGGTACACCCCCTCATTCATATTTATGACCCAGGCAGAGATATGTAAACCTACATCACACACCTGCTACCTGGGCAACCTGGGCACTCTCTGAAGCCCCCTCCATCCATATTCATATCTTAGGTATTGCTAAGTAAACCTGTACCCACCTGTTCTCTCATAAGGGAATGTCATGAAGAGGGGTTGCTCTCTCTTCCCACTTCTCTTCCGTTGCACCTGCCTGGCAACCTCCCCAAATAAACTCTAGCGTGGTTACTGGTAGTGTGGACTGTTCTTGCATGTGATAACAACATTTTGGTGACTTAGTAAAGCTCTTTCCTGAGCCTAGGTTGCAGAGACACCAGGGAACCCTTTCTACCATGATGACAATGGACTAAACTTCTGAACTTTTATCCAGCCCCAGTTAAATGTTTTTCTTTATAAAAGTTTCCATAGTCATGGTGTCTCCTCGAAGCAATAGAACCTTAACAAAGACAAGCCTTATAGAACTCTTAAAATAACTTTCCTTCAAGAATTGTCTAGAAACAGTCCTTTGAGTTTAATCTTCAGCTCTTAAAAATTTTATGTAAAAATGGTAAGAATTTTTATTTGGCTGTCAGAGCTATGGAAATAGATGTGTTTGAAGCATTTCTGCATGTACTAGAGACTGGAAGGATAGTTAGGTGGCCCTATACAAATTCAAAGTGAAGTAGCAAATTTTTGTTTCATTCTATGGTAGAAATTATCTATAAAATAAAATAATTCATATTAATGAGAAGGAGGTATTTGTAAGGATGAGGTTGGATAGTAAGGATGGGATTAAAAGTAAACTCTATAATCTCAATGCTTTAACTTCATGAATGCTTATGTCTGGCACATGAAAGCCAATGTGTTTGAGGCCATCTCATCAAAACAGCATGAGGAAGGTGAGGCCTCCAATGTCATTGTGACAGAGAAAAGATGGTAAAAGTCACACTGAATGATTCTGTGCCTGTACTCAGTGATCCTAACTTAGTTACACGATCCACTTACCTAGTAAAAAGACTGGGAAACTCCTGTAGAAAGCACACAGCTTTGCCTCATTTGGCTTCATCTCTTACATGTCCTTTTGCCAAGTCCTTTTCCATATATGCCCAGCCTTCCTTCTTTTACCAAGAAAGCCAATCCCAACTCACTGCATTCAGCTTAAAGTCCAGACTATCTGGGAGCTGTGCATTAGTCACAATTGTTACCATCACTATTCTATTTCTGTAAAGAGACATTATAATCATGGCAACTCTTATAAGAGAAAACATTTAACTGGGCACTGGCTTACCGTTCAGAGGTTTAGTTCATTTTTATCAAGTCAGGGAGCCTGGTAGCATGGTCTGGAGAAGTAGAAAGCTACTTCCTGATAAGAGAGATAGCTCTGTGGGTGGGGGTGGGGAAACTGGGCCTCATATGGTCGTTTTGAAACCTTAAAGCCCACCCCAAGTGGCATACTTTCTCTAATAAGGTCGTACCTCCTAACCTCTCTCAAATAGTGCTACCCCCTGATGATTAAGCATTCAAGTATAGCAGCCTATGGGGGTAATTCTCACTCAAACCACCATAACTATCAAATCTGAATGTGGCATCTCTGTCCTGACACAAGTTCACTTTCAAAGATAAAGTAGGTATCTCATTCAATGTATAGTTTTAGAAAGATATGCAAAATCATTACATCATGTTACAGCCAAAGCTCCATTTAGACAAGAGAAGGAAAGAAGATACAAAACAATAATATATTTTGGAGATATCTAGCACTTGGACTAGGAGCAACCCTTGAGCAGCATTGATTCCATCCTTTAAAAAGTTCTTATCAGCTTCAGCCACATTCAAAATGGTGTGAGGAATTACCACCTACAGAGCCCTCAATGCCCAGTTTTGGCTTTTGATGATTGGGAACTGATCATTGGAGCCTTTTGTAATCCAGGTTCACAGATGTATAGGGGACTGACAACCCTTCAAACTATAGACCAGCCTATTTAATTATACATCTAGCGAAATCCTTTTGGGGACCAGCCCCAACAAGGTTTTCTTTGAGGGTCCAGGAAGACAGCTCTTCTTACCAGTGAGAATAGCCCAGATGTTTACTAGTAAAGGGAACTGTAGGGAAGGCAGGCATTGAGTCTGCTCTGGGCAGAGGGACAAAGATCTGTTTTATATGATAAGAGATCTTGTCTATGTGACTGTTTTCACACATAGATAGGGGATAATATCCATATGCTCTCAAATGTCTGGGGGAAGTTGTACTCAAAAAATGAGCAATTACACTGATAAAGGTTCCTGAGAACTGAATTCCAAAGCAATAACAAGTGGGGGAAATGGAATCACTCAAGAAATCCTCTGTAGGAAACAGTTTAACACATTCAAAGGCAATTAACACCGAAACTCCTTGAGATTTTAGCTTTACCTCCACCAGGGCCCTTGGTTCTGATGGGTCAGTCTTGTTGGTGCCAAGTGAGTTCCTACTTCATATTTCTGCAGCTCCTAGCAATACAGTCTAAACTCATCTTCTGGTTAGACTTGCCAGTTTGTTCCATTTCATTGCCCACTCACTTCTACACTGGCTTATTTTGAACTCCATCATAGCTAAGTTGATATTTGATGTCTGGAAGATCTCTTATTGCTTAGAGTCACTTTACCCACATTTTACTGAGTGTCTCCTGTTCAAACTTTAGTTCTTCATTGTTCTTGTGAGAGGATTTTACTGTTGAGCTCAGGCTGACTTTGAGATCTGAGTCCACTTCAATCATCCCTCATGTATCACTAGAGCTAGTTCAAACTCTTCAGAAATTCTACCTTTTCCTTTTGGAATTTAAAGCAATAGACTTTTCCAGTGTTATAATGCATCAAATTCTGGATTTGATCTTTATTTATGAATTGGTCAATTATTTTATGAATGTATTTCTTCTACTTAACAAACATAGCTAATTTAAACTAATACACTGTGTTTGAGTGAACACAGGCTAATATACCATGACTACCTTTTCTCATAGAGGTACCAGCTCAGGAAACATACGGCTTGTTTAAGTTGTAAAGGGTGGAAAATTTTCTAAATGTTTGACCTCCACATAACATAAGCTAAAATTTTTCCAACTTTTAATATTAGTCTCTTCACGTTGTAAGTACTCTATGCCTGCAACATAAGATGAACATAGGTGTGTTTGTACACAATGTCAGGAATTTATTGAATGAAAGTATATTCTTCACTTTTTTATTACTGTCATAAAACACCATGGCCAAGGCAACTTACAGAAGGAAATTTTGTTGTACTTACAGTTCCACAGGGATGAGAGTCCATCACAGTCACAGAGCAGTTGCAGGCGGGCAAGGTTCTGGAGCTGCCGAGAGCTCATGTGTTTAACTAAGAACAGGAAACAAAGAAAAAAAAGGAACAAGAATAGAATGTGTTTGAACCCTGAAAGGCCAAGCCCAGTAACATACTTCCTCCAACAAGGCCTCACCCCTAGACCTATCTAAACATGGCCACCTATTGCATGAATTCTATTTGGTATATAATAAAAACCTGGAGCCTGATATTGGGAAAAAGATGAAAAATCAGAGAGACAGAGAACAAACCAGGGCTACTTCTCACCCTTCTCAGGCCTGTATCCACGAATCCTCTAATTCCAAACCTCTCTGTCTTTAGCCTAAAGAAGTGGCAGACCAAGGCAAAAAGTCCCGTCTACTACAGTCATATCTTTCTTTCCTTGCTCAGCTATCTCACTTCCTGGTTCAACTTTCCCAGTGCTGGGATTAAAGGCCTGTGTTTTCCAAGTACTAGGAACAGAAAGCATGAGATCACAGGTGCTTGGATTAAAGGTGTGTGCCACCACCACCTGGCTCTGTTGGGTCTTGAACTCAAGAGATGGGGATTAATGGTGTGGGTGATCTTTATGGCTTGGCTCTGTGGGTGGCTATGTCCTCTGATACTTCAGACTATTGTTTTTAAATACACAATATATCACCACAGCCACAAACTGGTGTTCAAGTATTCAGACATCTGAGTTTATAGGGGGATACTGTTCTTATTCAAACTACCATAAATGGTAAATTCATACTCTGTAGCAGGATAATTAACTGTAAGCATCCAGGTAATCCTGATTGCAGTTGATGGTGTAGCCACTGGCAATCATACATTCTTTTATTTCAAACTTAAATGCTAACAGTGCCTCTTAGACCATGATAATGTGTGTGTGTGTGTGTGTGTGTGTGTGTGTGTGTGTGTGTGTGTGTGTGTGTGTGCTACAAATAGGATGGAAATGGATAGAGAGGCTGAAGAATTCAGAAAAGCTCTGCTGAAGACAGAGTATTGATACAGGCCAATCAGAGAGGCCATTCCTCAACTCAGTTTCCTTCTTCCCAAATCACTCTGGCGTGTGGTGGCAAATTGACAAATAAACATTACAAGACTTTACCAGTGCTATCCACTGAACTAGCAACCTTCATGATTACCTAGTGACCTTCTCCACCTGTTATTCCTATGAAGGCACCTCAACACTCAGCAAGCTTGGTCTTGAGGGTCTCTTACAAGTATTCTCAGCTGCTCTGGTGAAGGTGGTGATGGCCAACACACATATGGCTTAGTTTTCTACTAAAGAAGCAGTTAAGACAAGGATTTCATTGCATGTAACTAGTTTGGGAAGGAGCCCCAGAGATCCAGTGAGGGACTGGGAAACTGAGGCAAGGGAGGATGGAGAGGAAATGAAAGAAAGGTTAATAACTAGTTCATCACTGTGGGCAGCTGGAAGTTTGCTGGCAGTTTCTATGACACTGTGATGGGAACATTTTATAGCCGTTTTATCAGGGCTCCAAAAATTTGAGTATTTATCCCGGAACATCTGTCTGAGAACAGTGAAGATTCTTTTATGGACTTCATCTTCCAATGCTTCTGTCTGGCTTCACACATAGAGAAGCATGCCAGAGGCCAGGCAAAGGGAAGTAAGATGCCATGAAAATATCTGGGAGCTGTCTAAAGGGACCTCTGTTGGGGAGTGGAGGTAGAGATGCAGTCAACAGTATGCTTCTGTATTGAAAATAATTCCCTTAGGAATCTCTAAATCCCCGGGGCCCTGTACCCACCCTTCCTAATTGTAGGGTACAAATTAATACCAACAAATCCTAATTGGTATTGATATTTAAAAGCTGGAGCCAGATATCTGGGAAAAGAAAGATCAGAGAGACAGAGGAACAAGTCATACAGTCCCTCTCACCTTGCCGACTCCCCAGCCAGAAGGGAAGGATTGAACTGTTTCCTCTGCCTTATAAACCTTTCTCTGCCCAGCAATACCACTTCCGGGCTCCAAATTCCTAGTGCTGGGATTAAAGGCGTGTGCCACCACTCCCTGACCTTTGTGGCTAACCTGACCCTGTCCACTTTATTAGATACACAATGTATCTCCACACTTCCTATTGTCTCCTTCTTCCAGCTCTTGAAGATTCATTAACTTGAAAATTTCAATTTCTTACAAGGAGGTAAAGGTTTTTCACTGGGACCTTTCATATCCTCCAGTTCCTTCTGTGGTATCTCTCTGAGGGAGGTGCTATTATGCGTTTTCTTCTTGAGACATATATACACATACATATATTACTTATAATAGTGCTGAGGAATGAGCCTAGAGCCTATTGCCTATTTATCTAGAGTTTTACCACTGAGCTCTACCATAGTCCTCCACTTACTCTTTATTTGGAGACAGGGTCTCATTAACTTGTCCAGATTGGTGTTGACCTCAGTCTGCAGCTCCAGTTCATCTTAACCCTGCAGGTCTTCTGCTTCAGATCCCAAAGACCTGGAGCTCAGGCCTGGACCATCAGTCCCAGCGTGGGCTATATTTTTAAAATAGCAAGTTCTCATTTGGCAGGAGAGCATGAAAAGGCCCAGCATGCCTTAAGAAATGCAAGGGGTTTATTCCCAGAGGCAGAACAGGTGGCTTTCCTCACAGTAGAAGAAGAACTGAAAGCAAGGGAATAATCTAAGCCGGATAAATAGAAAGAACAGGAAGACCTGCTGAGCCTCAAAGGCTACCAGGGAGGAAACAACTCTCTCCTCAGAGGAAGCACTAAAAGTCCAAACTCCAGCCAGATCAGGGTGAGCAAGGGTTGCTTAGTGTAGGGAGGATTCCCTTGTACAGATATGTCTTCTTCAGTTTTCCTGTGAGAGCCAGTTGGTGTTGAGCACGACTGAGCCTTGGGGTTGAAAGCCTTGGATATGGAAGACAGTATGCTAACCTTTTATGTGTTTTCTTCATCCTCCACCTCAATTATCCCTTCCCATTTGTCATCTTTATTATAGCGTTGACTCATTTCTGTTTGCTTTGTTGTTTTTGGCTTAAAATATATTCCTGGGTTAGAGTTCCTTTTTTTATTCTGAATTGAAAAGTTAGAGTCTGCATAACTCAAACAACAACATTTTGGCAGAAAGTTAGCAGAAACATATGGGCCTACGCATTCTGATGCCCAGATTGGCTTCTGCCAAAACATTCCTTTGCTGTCATATAGACAGCAGCAATGTTTGGGGCTGTTGGGGAATCAAACCCAGCCCAGGCTAGGCAGGGCTGCTGCTGAACAGTCCTTGTGCTACTGAGGGACTTCCTGCCCCTGGACCTGAGAGTTTCCAGGAGTGACAGGAGAATTGGGCAGCATCTGCTTATGTTACACATGCACCAGGCAGTATCTCTTCCCTCCAGACAACCCACAGTGACCAGATGGCTGGGGACAGGAATGAGGAGTATTGGTCAGAATCCAAATGGAAATCACTCTATTATTATTATTATTATTATTATTATTATTATTATTAAAGAGTATTTGAGGGAGGAAGGGAGAAATGGGTGGTTAATGCTCATATTTCTCTTGCAAAGGACCTGAGTTTCGTTCTCAGCAACTCTAGTTCCATGGGGTCCAGCATCCTTTTCTGGATGCCATGGGCTCCTGAACTCACACATATCCCCCTCCCCCCACCATACACACATATACTTTTATAATCTTTTAAAAGGAGGGGATTTAGTGTCAGGGGCTATTTGCATAAGTAATATAAGAACTCAATCAAAATCAAATATACAAAAACACAACACAGGGCTCAGTGAGGTCCAAGATGCTCTAGAGCGTAGATAGAGGGGAAAGGCAATGAAGGTCACAACATGATGGGTTCTTCCAGGGAGCTGGAGGAGGGACTCGGTGCCGGCCAGCGATACTTCCCTGTCAGCCAGCCAGCAAGTGCGAAGATTTGCCTAGGCTTCTTTTCCTCTTATGTCCTTCCTGCATCTCCCTCCACAGAAGGACTCGGACAAGGGAACCTGGAATACCAGCCTGATGTACAGAGCTGAAGAGGAATGAGCGGAGATGTATCTAAAAGTGGATAGGATGGCATTGGGTTGTCAGGACTCAGTAGCACTGGACTAAGAAAACACTAGCCCTATAATTTAAAGTAGGTGCAACCTAGTCTCCGCCAATCTTCCTTGAGATAACTCGGTGCTAAGGTATTAACACATTAAAAAAAAAGCACACCTAATTCTATGTGCTAAGTACCTTATATCAAATTATCCTCTCATAGACAATAATAATTCCACTAAGCCTATGAGAAAGATGAGGCATGCAGATGTAAGGTTTTTCCTAATAATGGTAGAATCATTAAAACAGCCTGGTTCAGACATGAACAGTTTCAGAACTACTAACTACTATACCACTCATCACAGTTCTGGGCCCTGAGCCCTAACCATCACTCCAATGCTCTGCCGCCCTCCTTCACTGGGAGCCTGGCTCTTCTCACCTTCCATTGACAGGGGACTCTAAGGTTCTCACTATAAATCAGAAGTTCTTTGCAGACCCTCCTTTCAAAAGCTACTTCTAGGAATATCCTAAGCTGACGTCATGTTTCTGGTTCCTCTGTTTCTGGGCTGCTGTTTTCTACATTGGATTTTCATTCTTGGCTATTTCCTTACGGAAAGGTACACAGTACATGTCTGGGCAGGGGTAGAAAGAGTGTTCAGTTTTTCCATTTACGAGTTTGAAAGCTACTTTGTTCTCTCTCTCTCTTTTTATTTATGCCAAGGATTCCTACCAGATATCTTCCTCAGTTATAATTCTAAATGAAACATCAACACCCACCCAGCTATTTAGAACCCTTGAGGTAATGATCATAATAATGGGTGATTTTTATTTCCACGCAGCTGAGACTCCAAAAGTCAATTATAATTAAGATGGCAAGTAGAGCCAGGATGCAGCAGAGGCTATCTCCCTGAGCAGAAGCTGTCTGCCATTTTCAGCGTGCAGCCAGGGGGATTCCAACCTCAAATAGACTGGATCTAAAGGTTGTGTAGGAGGGAGCATTGTCTACAAAGAGAGCCAATGCACAGTTCAATGCTCAAAGCCTCAAAGACAGGAAGTCTGAGGACAGGGAGTAGAGTGATTATAGAACATCGTGTGTATAAATAGCAAGAAAAACAATGTAAATGATCAAATCAAGCCACGAAGCACTGAAGAAGAGTTGGAATTGTCATGATAGGGTAGAAAAAAAATCAGGCGACAAACAGCAGAACAACCTGTAAGAGCCACCAGAGCTCAGCAGTAGAGGACCCCCCCCCCCCTTCACTGTTAAACAGGCATCAACCAGAGCAGAGAGGCTGAAGGTGCTAAAGCCAGCTTGCGCTTGCCCCTACAGGCTACCCTGTCACTGGGAAGGACAGCCATAAACACCTAATTAAAACAAAGTACAATAAAGAGCACAGAAAGGATTTATGGGGGAATAAGGAGAACCATCTCATTTCCTGAAAAGAAGAAACAGCATGCAAGAAGTTTGTAGATAGAAGACATGGGGCTCTTTCCCAAAAGTGCAAGTAAGCCACGAAAAATAGCATCAGAGACAGACTGAGGTCTACCTCCTAAAAGGGTTAGAAACCACACTGAAAGTTGTATTTTTTTTTCCCCAAAGCCAGTAAGACGCTCTTCAGGGTTTTAAACAGACAAGGCATATGAGGAAATGTGAATTTAGAGGTCTTCCTAAAGCTATGACTGATGATGAATGGGAGAATTGTGGGGATTTAATAAAAGCTCCAGAAGTTTTGGAGATTTAAGAGGGATCTAACCACAGTCAGTCTAGGAGGATCAGAGAGTGGTGATTCACATCTTTAATCCCAGCACAGGGAGTATTGTGCAGTGATGGGTCACACCTTATCTTACCAAGAGAGTATTTAAGGTGGGCATAGAAAGACAGAAGTTAGAAGAAGTCAAGAGAAGCCAGGCTGAGGAAGCTGGAAGAGAGCTGGGTAAGATCTGACTGTGGTGTTTACTCTCTCTTAAATCTCCAACTTTCTCAGAGAAATATCCCTGAGTTTCATTTATTAGTGCAACAATTGCCATCCAACTTTGGGGCACGAATTTCTCCCCTCCCTACACAAAAAACCACACTTGCAGGCCAGAACAACATATGGCCGAGGAGTAATTACTGGCGGCTAGGCTTTCTGTTCCGGGTTAGCCTCCAGCCTTAAGCGGACCAGCCACATGTGTTTCCATTTCACTCTCATCTGGTAAGTCAGACAGTGACCTCTTTATCCTGGTGGGTTGTTTCTTTTTTCTTTTTAGACCCCTCCTTGGGTTGCAATCACACTAGGTAGCTGCCCTACTTCACAATCAATTGAATCATCAACAAACAACAATCAGTGAGTAAAACAATTTTTGTTTGTTTGTTTGTTTTTTTAAAAAGAGGGAATTTGTTTAAGGTAATGGAGGCTGTTTGGTCATACTGTAACCTCTTGCTAGACAATTTGGTATTAAAACCAGTGAAGGAAAACATAAATAAGGTAGATGGAACTATCATAATGTTTATCATGCTTTTTACTATGAATATTTTTGTTTGATTTCTTTGTTATCACTTACAAAGTCAATTAATATAAATCCAAAGATAAAGGTCTTTAAAAAGCCTGTTGAGAGAGAACACAAAGATGCTCAAATTCAAAGAGAGGAATATGAAGAACCAGTTTCAGCAAGATCATTTAAAATTAGACAAAAACAGGCAACATTAATATACCCAGTAACCTTTAAAAAACAATGGATGATAGAGATGATACAGAAGCTAGATGGGCTCCAGTACAAATGTTAGAATTACGGAGAGTAAAAGAAGCAATTGTAACATATGGGAGGCATTCACCATTTGTCAAACAAATGTTGAATTTCTGGTCATGCTGTAACAGGGCGACCCCCGAAGATTGGTTAGATATGTATAAGGCAGGGCCACTTATACAATGAAAATCATGGTGGAGGGAGGAGGCTAAAATAATAGAACAAAGAAGCAGGGCCAGAGGCATAGAAGTCTCCCAAGACTAACTTCCTGGGGAGGGAAATTATGCTGATATTGAAAGGCAGTCTTTATACAATGAACATACTCTGGATTTATGTTGCATGGCAGCTTTAAATGCCTGGGACCAGATTGAAGAAGTAGGAAAGAAAACGAATCATTCACTAAAGCAATTCAAAGCCCCAAAGAAACTTTTACAGACTTTTTGCACAGATTAACTGCAGCAGTAAACAGAATGGTACTGGACTCAGAAGGCAGGCAAATTATAATTGAATCACTGGCTTTTGAGAATGCCAATGCACAATGTAGAAAAATACTTAGACCTTTAAAAGCAAGGTCAGCACCTTTGGAGGATTGGATTAGTGAGACAATTAATCTAGAGTCTTATGACAGTGATGATAACTGGGTAGGAGAGCTTATTTCAAGAGGTATAAGAAAAAAATCAAAATGTTAAATGTTACAATTGTGGAAGGGAAGGTCACATAAAAAGAGACTGTAAACAAGGCATTCCCAGAAACAATGTTTTTGATAGGAATAATCCCAAGAGAACATCCCTCCCTTCTGGAGTATGCAGAAGACCTGGAAAAGGAAGACATTGGAACATTAGACAAATGAATGCAGATCAATAAGGGACAGATAAGGTAACTTTCTGCCCTCAGGAAACACCCCAAGGGGGCTTTCAAAAGCACCCATACCAAATCCAATTGAGCCTTACCCTGCCATTGTGGAGGAAACACTTTCCTAGAACAATTAAAAAGATTAAAACCTATTTTAAAAAGACATACTACATGGAATGATATGAAATCTACAAAAAAAGAAAAAATTCAGTAAAAATTATAAAGTGAATATTTTGGCAAGCTTCTATCAATGGGCAAAGGCCAAAATTGAAAGTACAAATAAATGATGTTATTATTGAATGCTTATTGGACACAGGCACGGATGTATCAATAATTTCACCAGAGTAATGACATCCAAGGTTGGCCCCTTCAGAAGGTAAATGTTCGGTTTTGGGGTATTGGGTCAATATCCCAGGTAAAACAGAGTGCAAGATGGCTTGAATGTAAAGGACCAGAAGGACAGAGAGGAATATTGAAGCCATATGTGGTTGACATTGCTATAAATTTATGGGGAAGAGATTTACTACAATAGTGAAACACACAGAATAGTATTCCTCCAAACACAGAAATAAGCCATAAAGTAGCACATGGTTCCAGAAAAAAACATTAGAAGGTATTATGAAAAACAGTCATAGATCATTCAGGTTATAGAGAAACAAGGCAAAACAGTGACTGATCTTTCAAAAACACCCACAGCACTACCTCTAAAATGGCTAACAGAAAAGCCTATATGGGTTCATCAGTGGCCTCTAACAAAAAAGAAATTGCATGCCTTAGAGCAGCTGGTACAGGAGCAGTTAAATGCTCAGCATATAGAAGAATCAACCAGCCCTTGGAATTCTCCTGTATTTGTTGTTAAGAAGAAATCTGGAAAGTGGAGAATGGTAACAGACCTAAGGTCAATAAACAAGGTAATCCAGCCAATGGGCTCTCTACAATCTGGGATTCCTTTGCCTTCTCTGTTACCTATAGAATGGCCTATTATAGTTATTGATGTAAAATACATTTTTTTTTTACAATACCTTTACAAGAACAAGACAAAGAAAAATTAGCCTTTACAGTGCCCACTTACAATAATTCTAAGCATGTAAAAAGATTCCAGTGGAGGAATGCTGCATAGCCCTACCCTGTGCCAATATTTTGTACAAAAGCCAATAGAACAAATACGTAACAAATCCCCACAGTCTATAATTTATCATTACATGGATGACATCTTGTTGGCCGATTCAAATATCAATACTTTAGAAAAAATTTTTGAAGAAGTGAAAATAATTTTGTCTGCTTGGAGATTACAGATTGCACCAGAAAAAAAAATACAAAGAGGGGATTCCATTAATTATTTAGGCTATAAAATAGGCCAACAAAAAATTAGACCCCAAAAGGTACAAGTCAGGAGAGACAGATTGAAGACACTTAATGATTTTCAAAGACTACTAGGAGACATTGCCAACTCATGATCCACTATTGAAATTAAAAATAATAAACTGAATAATTTGCTCAAAACCTTAAATGGTGACAAGGACTTAAATAGTCTGAGAGAATTGTCACCTGAAGCTGAGAAAGAATTGGCTTTGGTGGAAAAGAAATTACAGGAGGCACATGTGGATCACGTGGATCCAGACCTTAATTGCATTCTAGTTATCTTGCCCTCTAAGCATTCTCCTACAGGAATTTTAATGCAAAGAGAAAATGTTATATTGTAATGGATATTTCTTCCACATAAACTGAGTAAGAAGTTAAAGACGTATGTGGAAAAGATTTCTGAACTTATTTTTAAAGGAAAATTAAGACTTCGTCAATTGACAGGAATGGACCCAGCAGAAATTGTTGTACCTTTAACTAATGAAGAAATTGACCAATTATTGGTAAAAAGTGAACCTTTGCAAAGAGCCTGCAGTAATTTTTTGGGAGATATTAACAACAAATATCCTCAAAGCAAAAGAATTGAATTTCTAAAGAAAACTAATTGGATTTTCCCTCGTATTGTACGAGATAAACCAATTTCCAGAGCACCTACATTTTATACTGATGCAAACAAATCAGGAAAGGCAGGTTACAAATCAAAACATATAAGTAAAGTGGCTCAAAGCCCTTATAATTCTGTTCAAAAGTCAGAATTATATGCTATTGTGATGGTATTAATGGACTTTACTCAACCTCTTAACATAGTCACTGACTCTCAGTATGCAGAAAGAGTTGTTCTACACATCGAAATGATGATTTTATTCATGATGAATCAGAATTAACTTCATTATTTATTCAGTTACAAGAAATAATTAGGACTAGAAATCATCCCTTCTATATAGCACACATTTGATCTCATATGGGTCTGCCAGGTCCTTTAGCACAGATAATGATGAAAATGATAAATTATTAATAGGAAATGTACTAGAGGGCTCAGAATTTCATAAAAAGCATCACATCAATAACAAAGGATTAAAAAAAAGATTTCTCTATCATTTGGCAACAAGCCAAAGAAATTGTAAAAAGGTGCCCCACCTGTTCTTTCTATAACCAAACTCTATTGCCAGCAGGAAGTAATCCTAAAGGCATACATAGAAATGAAATCTGGCAGATGGATATATTTCATTTTACAACATTTGGGAAATTAAGATATATGCATCATGCAATAGATACGTTTTTAGGATTTCAATGGGCAACTGCTTTGAGTTCAGAAAAGACTGATTCTATAATCACACATTTGCTAGAAGTTATGGCCATCATGGGAATACCTATACAAATTAAGACTGACAATGCTCCAGCATATGTCTCTAGCAAAATGAAACCATTTTTTTACTTATTATAATATAAAGCATATTATAGGAATACCACACAATCCTACAGGGCAACCAGTCATAGAGAGATCAAATCGAACTCCAAAGGATTTGCTAAATAAACAGAAAAGAATAACAAAGGCCCCCTAGAGATAGACTACATAATGCTTTATTAACTTTGAATTTTCTCAGTGCTAATGAGAAAGGAACAACAGCTGCTGAAAGGCATTGGCCTATAGAAAAATCAGCTGAACAAAATCAGCCTGTTTACTTCAAAGATGTACTAACCTCTGAATGGAAGCCAGGGTATGTGCTACATTGGGGAAGGGTATTTGCTTTTGTTTCCATAGGTGAAGAAAAGTTATGGATACTATCAAAATTAATAAAGATTCGATTTGAACCAGAGAAACTTCATGAAACTAAGAATTTATAGCTCATTCACCCATATTACAATTCTTTAAGTTTTAAGAAAAAACAAAGGGTGGGGGCAGGTTTCTGTTTTGTCTTTACAGAAAACTGGAAATACCCATCTTCAAGTATTGAAAAGACTTTGAACATCTAGACATCTAAAGCAAAAGGGAGGCTATCCAGAAAAATTTGCAAGCAAAAGAATATCATAACTATTGGTACCAGTATACTTCATAGGGTAAAATCTCATTGCTTAACCTCTACAAATATTTTTTTAGTTGAAGTCCCAGTTTAATTATAATTTAAAGCTGACTTTAGAGTTGGAGTGTGGCTCTCTCCTTCTCTAAACTCAAACATACTTGTTAAAGGAAAATACAAAAATCTCTGTATCATATCACAAAAGCCAACTGATATGGGACAGAAAAATAACAAAAAATAAGGGACTATTCTATTTTTACTAATCCTATGCTGAATAAATCGTTATATATTTAGTTTCCTGTACATTGTGTTGGGTTTTAGTCTCTTATCAGTTTTCTGCAGTGATCCAGGACAAGGTCTAATTGCAAACTTGAAGTATCCAAAAGGAAGATGGGCCCCCACAATGATGGTTTCACATGAACTCTGACACAGCCACTAGGCTGACAAACACCAATCAAAGATCAGATTTGGACTACAAACTGCTCAGGACAATTTTGAAGCAGCTCGCTGAGATGAACCAGCTTCACAGACTACTATATCCAGGACTTGAAACAAGCCATGTACTTTCCTGTTATGCAGAGGCTGGACAACAAATGACACAGCTACTTATTTCAGGACTTGATATTTAGCAAAACTTTTCTTTTCAGGATCCCCAAAAGATGCCATTGTCCCCAGTTAGCAGGAAGTAAATTTAAGAACACAAGCGCCCACATTCCCAAGTGGTGGTGTGGGTTGTTTTTGGTTGTTCATTGGGTTATGGATGATTGTCATTGTTTAGGTTAACTGGTTAAAAATTGTTAATAGTTATGGATAGAAAAAAGTTAAACAAGAACTATTAGGTTCAAGATTTGTGTCTAAAAAAATAGAAAGAAAATGGATTACAGCTATATAGGATAAAAGAATAGATTATTGAATCTTCTTTTAAAGGATTTACTAGCTTTAAATATTTTACATTGCATTGGCTTTTTGTATATTGTATACACATTGTATATACTGAGATTGTGTTACTGTACAAATATCTCTATGCTTATTCAAGGTATACTTATTCAGTTCATCTAACAATGTAATACAAGTTGCTAGTCCATGAAAGTTTTTATTACCAATTGATTAAAATATAAAGTAATGCAAGTCAGTAGTTAGACATTACATTCAAACATAGTCATATTAGATATGTTTTCAAGATCAAACAAATATATTTTAGATGAACAGGTCTTCTTCAAACACTTCAGAGATTCATAGAATATGGCATTCAAAATATTTTTAGAACTTAGACTTTTCTGGACAGTGAGACAGGTCTGCTCCTGGCAACACCAATTTACTTCAAGAGAAAAGTGGGCATTGAAGAAACTCCATATGGAGTCTATTTTCTTTGTGGCAACAGTTAGCCATTGGACAAGAATCTGTCCCTGTATTGACTGCTTGACAGTATGCTGTTTAAACTGGACATGCAGGTTCCCTCAGAAAGTGACCTCTGAACTTTGACAAAACAAGCTGAGATGGTCCTTCAGGTTCCTGCTTTTCAGAGAAAACTGTCAGATATTCTTCAGGACACAAGGAGAAGAGACTGAACTATACCAAAATGGGCAAAGCAGATTTCCTGCTTCACTGAAATAAAAAGAGACTCTGGGCCTGTAGGCTGAAGATGGATACCCCAACTTTAAAAATGAACTTTGGGTGACTGTCCAGGCAGATAGGTGTGATCTCTGTCATTTCTAGTTTTTGGAAATTGCTTGCACTTTCTGGTTATTTGGACAAATATTATTTCCTTTTTGGGTCTCTGAGGTAGTTGAAGATGAGATAGTTATAGTTATAAAGTTATAGTTATAGTTTTCTAGTGACAGTTTTAGAAAAGAAACTTTGAAGTTAAAGTGTATAAGTTTAAGAGATATCAAAATAATAGCTTTTAATTAGTGATACAAGTTAGAAAGGAAATGAATTAGGTATAATCCTTTGGACTCATCAAAATAGGATAATTAATGAAATATTTTCTTTGAATTATCAATTGTTAATGGACTGGACATTACTCATTTATTGTTTGTATATATTGTATATAATTATTGTACCTATTGTATATTGTTTTTCTTATGTTAGCTATCACCTTCTTTTTTAAAATTTGACCCAAAAGCAGACATGTGGGATTTAATGAAAACTCCAGAGATATAAGAGGGATCTAACCCCACTCAGTCTAGGAGGATTAGAGAGTGGTGATTCACACTTTAATCCCAGCACAGGGAGCATCTGGGAGTGGTGACCTACACTCTTAATCCAAACTGAGTTCCAGGTCTTCTTATCTTACAAAAGGAGTTCTAGGCTCTCAGGCAGGCAGTGGTGGGGCCACGCCTTAACATACCAAGAGAGTATTTAAGGTAGGCATAGAAAGACAGAAGTTAGAGGAAGCCAAGAGAAGACAGACTGAGGAAGCTGGAAGACAGCTGGGTAAGATCTGACTGTGGTGTTGACTCTCTCTAATATCTCCAACTTTCTCAGAGATCTATCCCTGAGTTTCATTTAGTCGTGCAACAGAGAATTGTGCTGGAGGCAGGAGAGAAGTTATGGGGACTTCCCCCAAGATACTGCCAATAAACAGTCAAGAAATGGGGACTATCTGGAAAGAAATGGATAAAAAGGATGTCAGAATTAAGGTAGGCTATTTGAGAGCCCAATGTTGATGCTCAGGAGCCTTTCAGATTCCTGTTGCTCTGGGAAAAAGCATGTACATAGAATCAGCCTGAGGCAGCTGGGTTAGAGCTCTGGCAGATCTCAGGTAGAGGCAATGCTAGGCCCTTAAAAGAGATATAGACACTGATAGCAATTATCAGGGGAAGCATAAGCATCACTTAGGGCCAAGGTATGATACAGAAATCTCATCACCCAGGGAAGATACTGGCATGGAAGTCTGGGGATTTCCAATAATCAAAGAGATGAGAAAATAGTAAACAAAGCCAGAAGAGTGGAAAAGCCAGTGTCTGGGAGTCAGGACTTTGTCTGGCAAGACTTTGGTTAGCATTGTAAAATTGTTGCTGGTGAGGTAAGGGTTAAAGAACTTCCATTGATTCTGGTAACTAGGGGGTCACTGGTGATTTTTTTTTTCTTAATTTACTCTGCATTAGTGGGAATTGAGCTGCGTGACCTTGAACAAGTAATTTAATAACAATTGCTACTTCACAGAGCTGTTCTGAGAGGTCTGTGGTCTCTACCCATCACACAGGCCCTCTCTGGAATTTACTTCTGGATCTTTGGTGCTTTAGTGTACTTTCAAAATATATGACCTTGGAGAAAAGATCATTTTTTCAACAAACAGATGGTGCAGGGACAACTAGACTACCACATTTTTTTTTTAAACAAAAAGACTAGGAATGTAGCTCAGTAGAGAAATGCTTACTTAAAATATATGAAGCTCCGATTAGATTAGATAAGCTCATTGGAAGGCAAAATATATATACATGCTAGATCTTATATCCTTCACAGGAATTAACTCACAGACTTAAATGTAAAAGACAAAACCATAAAATCCCAGAGGATAGAATATGAGAAAATCTAGATAACTAGAATATGGTGTGAACTTTTTAAGATTTAAAATTTTTAAAATTTAATTAAATTGTCATGTGTGGTGGTGGGGGGGTGCTGGTAAAAATAAAACTTGAGGGAATCCATTCTTTCCTTCTACTCTGTAGACCCAAAGATTTGGACTCAGGCAGTCAGGCTTGGTAGCAGACACTTTTAGCCATTGAGCCATTGTGCTGGCCAGGAGTTGTCTTTTTAAAAATGATACTGTAGAAAAAAAAAAAAAAACCCAAAAAACCATGAAGCAACTAATGATCTGGGTTTTGTTAAAACCAAAAGCTTGTGATCCACAGAAACACATTGTAAAGGGAATTAAAAGACAGGTCCTAATCTCATAAGAATATTTTCAGAAACTATACACAGGATGCTTTCTGGGGTGTCTTATAAAAGTAATAGTGTCATTCTAGAGGGCCCAGTCTCCTTCCAAAGGTCCATCTCCAAATGCCATCACAGTGGGGATTGGCTTCAAACAAAGAATTGTAAGAGATTACAAACATTTAATCTAGCAATAAGAAAATGACCAATCTGATTAAAAATGTACAGTAGAACTAAAAAGGTATCTCATCAAGACAAACACACATAGCAAGTATGTAAACAATGATTAACATATATATTAGTATTGCACAAAGAAAGGAAACTCAGAGCCAGATCTCTGGGAATGGCTGAGATATCAGAGAGGAAACACCATAGTCAGATCTCACTCAACTGTCTTCCAGCTTCCTCAGCCTCACTCCTTCCTCTGCCTCACTCCTCCTGGCTTCTTCTGCCTTCTCTGTCTTTCCATGCCTGCCTTAAATACCTTCTTTGCTCAGTTGTTTCACATCCAGGTTAAAATTAAAGGCATGACACCACCACTGCCTGCCTGAGAGCCTGGAATTCCTTCTGTAAACTAAGATAACCCCGAACTCAGATTTGATGGGATTAAGGGCATAGGTCACCACTCCCGGATATTCCCTGTACTGGGATTAAAGGTGTGAGTTACCACTGTCTGATCCTCCTAGACTGAGTGTGGGTAGATCCCTCTGATATCTCAGACTGTTTTTTTTTTTAAATTAAATTTGAAACATATCCCCACATATTAGAGCATTTCACATTAATACAACGAGATAGCACCACCTATCTATAAGAACACTCAAGTGTGGAAGAGAATGTGGAGCAACAGGAACGCTCTTGCATTGCTATGTGAATGATGGTTGAACCATAGTTTGATAGTTTCTCATAAAAATATACCATGTCTTTACTGTGTGATCCAGCAGTGAAATTTCTTGATTGCAGGGGTGTCCTGGGTTCTCAGCCTGAATGAATATGAAACTGGCACAAGAATGCTTACAACAGCTTTGCTTACAACCAGGATATCCATCTGTCAGTGGGTAGATAAACTGTGGTATGTCCCAACAATAGATTTTTATTTAATGCCAAAATAAATGAGATATCAAGTAATGAAACATCAGAGAGGAGATGCAAATATACATTATTACAAAGGGAGCAAAGCCAGTCTGAAAGAAAAACCAAGAGTCCAAACCAAAGGGAATTGTGGGATTTGGTAGACAATAATATTTCAATATAGGTGTGTGGAATCTAAAAACGAAAATGAACCTGTGTTACTCAGCTTTCTGTCATTGTGACACAATCCACTTATAAATCAACTTAAATGAACAAAACAAATCACCGAGATTTATTTTGACTCAAGTTTTTAAAAACTTTGGTTCATGGATGTTTGATACTGTCAGATTTGGAACAGTGGTGAGATAGAGCATAGTGGCCAGGAGCACAGGAAGGCAGAGAAATGTGTCCCACTATCCTCTCCAAGGGCATACATAAGCTACTGACTACTAGGCCACGCCTCCTTAGGGCTCCACAAATTCTCAATTCAATGGAGACCAAGTCTTCAGTATACAGACTTTGAGGTACATTTAAGACCATAACACTTCCCCTTTGGTATGAATGTTGATGATACAGGAGGCTGTGTGTATGTTCAGAAACTCAGATGGGAACTCTCTGAACCTTCTGTTCAGTTTTATGGGAGCCTTAAACATCTCTAAAAATAAATCTATTAAAGTATAACTTTGTTAAAGTTTTGCCCCCCCCCATTTTCACTCTGGGAACAATGCACTGTAAAGGCCTCTCCAAACTAAGTGGAAGTGGAAACCTGGACGGCATACATCACATTCAGGACAGTTGCTTTAAGTGATTTGCTAGGTGATTCAGAGAGCTGATAGTTTTGAACAGGCCCAGCACTTTCCCCACAAAGTTAGAAAATGCAGTCCCTTATGGGTTGATAACCTAATAAATATTTGATCAAGGCAAAGGATTCCACTGCCTCGACTTTCCTTAATTAAGGTCCTAGACCGTGCTATAAAACAAACAGGACATAACTGGATATAAACAAGGAAAATGTAGGGCTCTCCTTATTTGCATATGATAAAATTATGTACACAGTCAAAAGGAATCCATGATCTATCAAAACAATCTATTCAACTTGTTAAATTTGCCTGTAGATTAATATAATCTATATCAAAATCCCAGCAAGATTTACTTATGCAAATTAATAACATGATTTTAGATTTCATATGGAAGTATAGAGGACTTAGAATGGCCAAGACAATCTTACACATGAAGATATTAATATTTGCCTTGTCAACTTTTAAGACTTGCCCCCTAAAGCTATACAATTTGGATAGTATGGTATTAAGATAGGAAGTCCAAGGGGGAGTTTTAGAAATAGACTCTCACTTAATTTTCAACAAAGGCCAAAACATTTCCAGGAAGAAAGGAAGGTCTTTGCTATAAACAATGCTGAAGCAGCACAATTTGCTGTATAGGGACTAAGTAAACCTTGACCACTAACTCATACATATAAATTAACTTGGGATGGATATTTGGCATACATGGAAGGATATAATCTCTCATAAAGTTTCTACAGAAAAATATCAGTGACCTCGAGGTGAAGAAAGATTTCTTGGGTAGAATGCAAAAGGCATTAACCACAAAAAATTATAATTGGACTTCATCAAAAT
Organism: Phyllotis vaccarum; assembly: GCA_033318265.1. Lineage (NCBI taxonomy): Eukaryota > Metazoa > Chordata > Mammalia > Rodentia > Cricetidae > Phyllotis > Phyllotis vaccarum. The sequence continues at coordinate 12,708,540 of JARWLC010000007.1, forward strand.
TTAAAACTTCTCATCAAAAAGACATGTTTAAGAAAGTAAAAATAGAAGCCCTAGGCTAAGAGATAATATTTGCAATACATATATCTGACAAAGGATTAATATCCTGAGTATATAATGAACTTCAAACCAATAAGGAAAGACTAAAAAATCATAATAAGACAATAGGCAGGCATTTTAATAGGCAGTTCACAAGATAAGATAGCCATGTAGCCCATGATATATGAAAGTCACCCAGCAGCATCAATCTTTAGGGAACTGAAAACTAGAGCCACAATGAGAATTTGGCTGCTCCATATGCACAAAGGTCACTAAGAAGCTGAAGATGTTGATGAAGGTGAACACGTGACTCAGTGGCTGGGAGCATCTCAGTGTGAAGTGTGCAGCTGGCAGAGATAGCAAAGAGCAGAGCTGCTTGAGAATACTCTTTGGCAGTTCCTAGCAAAGATAAAGACAAGCTTTTCTTATGACCAGAGATACGTTTCCTAGCTGAACATGTAAAATATACATGAGGGCCTAAGTCCATAAAGAGCTCTGCTCAAGGATGTCCACAGAACCTTCATTCACAATCCCTAGTAGGAACTCACATAAACATGTTTTGATGAAGTACCCATAAATTAGGATGTAGTGCCAGAAAAAATGCAACAAATTAAAAATATAAATGAATCTCAAAGCTTCATACTGAGGAATTTAAGATTCAAAAATGGCAAGCACTATTCTTCCATTTAGATAAAGAAAAAACTGGCTGAGTTGATGTGTGGTGATAGAAGTCAAAAGACTGGTACCCGGGGCAAGTTATTGGCTGAGAAGGGAAAGAGAAAAATGTCTGCTCTCCATCTGGGTCATGATATTTAGATACCCCTTTCTATGTAAGAATATATATATATGTGCTGGGTAATGTATACAGATAAGATACATTACTTGTTACTACACACATGTTTATATTTTCCACTTTATATATCAATTAAAAATAAATTCAATTAGAAATATGTCATCAAGTTATAGTTATACACTTAAGATTTATGCTTTATAATATGCGGATCTCAGTGAGTTTCAGGCCAGCCTGGTCTACAAAATGAGTTCCACGACAGGCAGAGCTATGCTGAGAAACTCTGTCTTGAAAAACAAAACAGAGAGAATGAACTAGAGAGAAAGAAAGAAAAAAGAAAGAGAGAGAGAAAGGAAGGGAAAGAGGGAGGGAGGGAGGAAGGAAGGAAGGAAGGAAGGAAGGAAGGAAGGAAGGAAGGAAGGAAGGAAGGAAGGAAGGAAAAAGGAAGGAAGAAATGCCATGGTCTATTAGATGTTTTTACAGATTTCTGCAGGTCAAGGGTTTCTTCTTGTCATCTCAGCCATTCTCTGCATTTTGGAAGTTATATTCACCTTGCTTCTGCTGGTTAAGTACAACCACCTGGCCTCTTGCATGCCAAAAGCTTTTCACTCCATTGATACTAAGGAGCCAAGGTCTGTAACAGGCTCCCATTACACCCCTTGGCCCACAAATGCCAACAACCATTAGCTCTTTTCATTCTTACCGTGTTAGGGAAGGGATGTCCTCTGGGTCTTTCTAGGGAACAGAGCCGAGCTTTTAAATGTAATGTAATAAATCCATTTAAACATCTCTGATCCTTTTGGCCCTTTTCTTAATACTCAGCTAAGAGAGTTCTGGCTTTTCCAGTTCACTTACTGTAGGACTCCAGAAAATGGTAGGCTTGAGAATTAAGGAGCCATCTCTACAGCATATTAGGCTTGGCTCCAGAAGCCCTTGCCAGGATTTTGTATATTGACTGCACTCATTTTAATACTGTTCAGTAGCTAACCTTGTAATCAACTTTAGAAGCCTCAAGTTAGGTTCCCAGGCATGATGCCCTCAAACGTGTTGGGATATACTTAAAAACAAAACTCTCAGAGAATCAGCTTTACTGGTTTAGCGCGGAGTGCATAATGATGCTAAGAAATGGTACTAGTTTTGAGTACAGAAGAATATAGACCAAGGCTTGGCAAATGAAACCCCATGGGATGGCCACTGAAAACTGTTGAAAAATTAAGCCACACCCATTTATGTGTGATTCATGACAGCTTTCAGAGGACTATGGAAGACTAGGGCAGTAGCAACAAGGAACATTTGCTGCAAAGACTATAAAGTATTTACTATATTGACTCTTTTAAAAGGAGTTTGCTAGTACCTAATCTAACCCAGTGCTGTACCATAGAACTTTCTGGAGTGATGGATGTCCCATAATCCCCTCTAACAAAGGAGTCACTGGTCACATGCACTTGCCAAATTCTTTAAATTCAGTTACTGAAACCAGAGAAAAGTACTTTTTATATTCTATTTCATTGTAATTGATTTATAGTTGCACATAGCTAACCGCTACTAGTTTGAGCAACATGAACCTGGAAAAAAATGAAGACACACCAAAGAACAGAGATCGTGGTGGGGGAGTAATCATCATCTTGGATGTTTTTAGGCTCTCAAGGAAATGGGAAGTTATTTCTGGGCAGTCAGTGAAAGTGGACCAGCCTTTCTGTTCCATATGGCTTAAACATATCTTTGGATATTCGTAGTGTTCAAGGATATCCAGCCAGAGGTCTCAGGGTTTTAATTTCAGGATAGGAGATACTTGAGCTGTGAATTCAATCTTCCATTTGTAGTAGGTGGTTTCTGGCCCAGGCTTTCAGGCCTAGCCTTAAGGTTTAGGTCCACAGACACACAGATGCTTTCAATAGTTTTTAGGCTGATCGACCTAAGGCCCAGGCATATAACTTGCTAGCTCTTGCTCTTAATCTAACCAATGGTTCTTAACCTGTTCAGCCATATGGCTTGATACCTTTTCTCACAGCAGCATGGTTGTCCTCTGCTTCTTCCGGCTTCTCTCTGGCGTTCTGCTCTGTGCTTCCTGTTGTCAGAGTTTTCTTAGTCTGGTAGCTCCACCCACTCTTCCTGCCTGCCTTTGGCCAATCAGCACTTTTTATTAAACCAGTGGGTGGGACAATTATTTACAATGTAACAACGTAATCTCCCACACCCATTGTTGTAGAACATTATTTTAAAGTCTGTTACTACTGTTTATGTTGCATCTGCTTAATTCTGTGAAGTTGTGTTATGGTGTCTGTTTAGAATATCCGATAATTTAATAGAGAGAGAAATAGGTGGGGCTGGCGAGCAGAGAGGATAAATAGAAGGAGAAATCTAAGAAAAGGAAGAAGGAGGAGATAAGGGGGAGAACACAGAGGAGTGGCCACCCAGCCACCCAGCAAACCAGTCACCCAGCCACATAACCAGCAATGGAGTAAAAGTAAGATACACAGAAGAAAAGGAAAAAGCCCAGAGGCAAAAGGTAGACAGAATAATTTAAAGTTAAGAAAAACCGGCAAGAAACAAACCAAGCTAAGGCCGGGCATTTATAATTAAGAATAAACCCCTGTTTGTGATTTATTTAGAAGCTGGGTGACAGGCCTCCCCCTCCCCCCCCCCCCGCCCCAAAATGACAAAAGAACAAAAGAGCAAAATCAACCAACATCCTATCAGTCTTACATTGAATTTTGGGACTGATTTTTATCATACCTTTCTGAATGTAGATGAAGAAGTTTTCTTTAAATACTACCAGAGTCATCCTGGCCTTACAGAACACCTGTAGTGGTAGGTTACTGACTTAACTCTTATTATCGTGGATGTTAACAATGATGGATTCATCTTAAATTTTTTCATTATCCCTGCTCCATAACTTTCAAGCATCAGGTCTACCGTCTAAACTTGTCCATCTCCTCCTATGTGTTGCCCATGTCTGTCTACTGCAGGTCAAGTAATGCAGAGGAAAAGATATGCCCCACCTCAGGAGCTGTCCCTTCGTTCCATTGCCATCCAGTTCTGAATATGTGTGTCCTAAAACCACTCTCGGGTTAACTCTTTAAAGCTGAGTTCTCTCAGAAGATGATCCCGACCAAAGATTTGCTCACATGTGGTATACTGGGGGATGATTCCAGGTAGGAGATGGCTAGAGGAGTAGCAAAGGAGAACTGGAAAAGGTGGGAAGCCAATAATAATAATAATAATAATAATAATAATAATAATAATAATAACAGTTTTTAAAAGTATATAAAGAAACACATTGCTATAGAGGGAACTAGTGCCCAGTCGTGCAGAATATCCTGGGAAAATGTGGGGTTCAGCTTGGACTAGTCTTGCTATAGACCCAGGGAGTCAGTGCACTGGAACTTTGGTCTGTATCTAGGATGAGGCTAAAACTCTCTGTCAGAGAGTAGCAGATACTTCTCTCTCTATGTTTAGGGGTGGTGAGTATAGAAATGATTATAAGCACAGACAACATCTTCTATATTGCAAACATAAAAATCCCATGAAAGCATTATGGTATTCTAATAAAAGTGGGAGGCAGTCAAAGCAATAAAAGGTCACACACACACACACACACACACACACACACACACACACACACACACTTCCTTTTTGTCACCACAGGAGGTAACTTGTTTGTAATACCTTACTCTGACAACTGACAATGCTGGAGGAAATGTTTAATATAACTTTCCTATAATGATGTTTTGTGGGGTAAATGATTAATTCAAGTTGGTGAAAGACAGTTCTTCCTTAAAGAAAAAAGGATCATTTTCCACCATCATTTTGCAAGGCCGATAACATGAAGTCTTTGATTTACTTAACTAGATTTCAGAGTGGGACGGGGAGTAAAAAGAAGAAGGGAAGAAAAATCTCAATGTTGAGTCTAAACCGACTTTCGCCGAATTTTTCTATCTGGTTTTTGTTTTTTTACATTTTTACAGAGACCTTTCTCTTTCCTTTAGCATCATGATTAGCCTGAGGTTGTATGCATATTCTATCATTCTGATTATCTATTATTAAGATAAACAAAACATTAGATGATACAATTAAATTGCAAGTGCCAGAATTTTTTTCTCAGATTGGAACTTCCCAATCACAGTTACAGTTCCTGATTGGATCTTATTATCTCCTTAGCATTTCCCTAATAAATTGTTACATGGATATATCATCAGGACTTCCTTTGAAATCTTGTGCCTGTCTATACCTCATAGGATTGTTCTGGGGCTTTGAAAAATATGCTGTACTTGTTTCCTGTGGCACATGGGAAAGGTACTGTGTAGAGACAGTGTTTAAAGATTTTTTTTTACAGATTTGATACATACAAATATGTGCTAAGACAGATTTCATGTGGAATATCTTTTAGTACCAGACACCCACAGCCAGAGAACCCGAAATAGGAGTCCCAACATCTACTCACAGGACACAGGGGATTCCTTATTTTTATAACTTTAGAGGGGGCGGAGTTTAGCAATTTGGAAGGTATTAAGCAGGATATAAAGTTGTTGCTCAGGTTGCCTTGGGCTTGGGAAGGGAGGGAAGCTGCAAAGGGGGTGGGGCTAATCCTTTCTAGAAGGGCCACATCTGACTCATGCCCTTCTCCCCTTCCCAAACCTAAGCCGGAAAAGATCCTTTCCATTGCTATGACATATAAATGCAGAACCTGAGCTACTGATCAACAAAAGTCAACTCAACACTTAGAGCTGGTAGCTTAGCAAATGGATGATGGAATACAAGTTCAGCTGCCTAAGTATCACCAGGCAATGTAATAGATATTACATTTGTTGTGAATATGAATTTTCCTTCCAGATGTCTTCTGTTGCCAATATCATTTTGTTCTTACAGATCTTTAACAGAAGAGTCTAAAAAGCTTCAAACACGGATCCTATCTCTAGCCGATCAAAAATGGCAGAACAGGAACTAGACTCCCATCTACTGAAGTCTCTTTCCACAGCCCAAACAAGGCTTGGCTGCCTGGATGTCAGCACCAAAGACTGGGAGGAGAGAATAGCAGGGTAAGGACTTTTTAAAGGGCTAGGAGGAGGTTGCTCTTCTCCTTGACAAGGGACCTTCAGCATATGTTAGGGTGTCTATATTTCTCCATATCATATTTACTTTGTGGCATGGACATTCCTTCTAGGATTTGGAATAGCTCAATGCTCAATTCCCAAATAATTCTTGCTTCAAGACTCAAAGAATAAGTTTAAGATTGTTTATTTATTATTTGTGTATGTGTATGTGTAAGTTTGGTCACACATTTGTCACAATATGAGTGCCATGGTAGAAGCCAGAGGACACCCTCAGTTGTTGCATTGTGCCTTGTTTTGAGACAGAGTGTCTCTGTGCTTACTGTGTACTCCAGGCCATCTGGCCAGTAGAGTCTCTGCCACCCATCTTAAAAAAGAACACTGGGGTCACAGACCAATGCTACCACATCTGCTTTTGCATGTGTTCTGGGGATTTGAACCCAGGTCCTCTTTAGTAGGAGGTTTCTGGCCCAGACTTTCGGGCCTAACCTCAAGGTCTAGACCCACAGACCCGCAGTCCCACAGTCCCGCAGTCCCACAGAGACACACAGAAGCTTCCAATAGTTTTTGGCTGATCAGCCTCAGGCCCAGGCATATCACATGCTAGCTCTCTACCCTTCATCTAACCCATGTCTCTTGTTCAGCCATGGGGCTCGGTACCTTTCCTTAAGGCATCATAGTTGTCCTTGGCTTCTTCCGGGCCTCTCTCTGGAATTCCCTCTGGTGTTCTGATCTGGCATTCTGTTCTCAGAGTTTTTAGTCTGGTAGCCCCGCCTACACTTCCTGCCTGCCTTTGGCCAATCAGCTCTTTTTATTAAACCAGTGGTTGGGACAATTATTTAAAATGAAACAACACAACCTCCCACAGTCCTCACACTTAAAGACCAAATGCTTTACTTGGTGAGACATCTCTGAAGCCCCTGGTTTTTTGTTGTTGTTTTTTTTTTTTTTTTGGTTTTTTGTTTGTTTGTTTGTTTGTTGCCCAGCAGGGTAAAAATACAGTGAGATTTTTTTTCAAGGTTTTTAAGACTTAGAATAACTACAGGGGTAGGAATATTGCTCAATAACACAACAAGTATTTAGCAGTAACTTCACAGTGTGCTCTGGTGCTGGAAAAACCTATAACTTTTTCTTTGACTTCTTGTATGACGTTAGACTCTTTCCCTTGCAAAGCTGTTGATAGTTACTCCTGTTCTGTAGTTGAACTATGTGCTATAATGGTAAAAGGCAGACTATCATTACATTCTTTTATGTGAAAAACACATGTAAGTAAAACATCCCTGTGGTTTTAAGGCTTTCAACTTTAGAAAGATATGCTAGCTCCAGATGTGCCCCCTCTTTGTCTGGCCATCTCCCCAAAACCTCAACCACCAGCACCACCTCCACACTCCAGGCCTATATACGTTTACATATATTTGTGTATGTATGTGTGTATGTATAAATGGATCCATCAGGACATATTTTGTGGATATATCTATATTATATAACACACACATATATGTAACAATAATAATTAAGAAAAGGCCAATAATTGGAGAGGAAGTCATGGGAGCAGAGAATTGAGAGGGGTAGAGGTGGAAATCATGCAAATACAGTACTCGAGTATGAAAAAAAAAAAAAAAACAATAAATTAAACAGTGAATTCTTCTGCTTCCCTGATCTCCAGCATGCAGAACAGTTAACAGCTAGGCAGTTCCTCATTCAAACTTTGATTTTTCAGGGTTTACAAGGCATTTTCACATACTTCATCTCAATGAAGCCTCACGACAGCAGTATTCAATTATAAATGTGAGATTGGGGAAATTGTTTTCCAGTGAACTTTAATAACCTTCGCGTGAAAGGGAGCTATGGTGACTGACTACCTTCTATTCACACTGGTTTTTTTTTTTTTTTTTTCTTTTTTTTTTATTTTTGAAACCTGGGCCAGGATTGATTCACTGTGACCTTTGTGCTCAATTCATATAGCAAAGAGCAGACTGGGTTGTGGGGAATCAATCCCAAATTTGCTCCACATTCAGTTCTCTCTGCTGCAGTCTTAAGTAGAAACACAAAACATTTGCATGGCGACAGATAAGAAAGAAGAGTTCTCCTTTTCTCAAAAGGTGATTTCTCAAGTTCATTAGCCAAAAGCCATGTTGGGCTAGCCAGTCTAATCTAGTATAACACTGAGTTCACATGAAGGTAAGTTAACGTGTTTCTTCTCTTCTAAATAGGTAGGTAGCCTTATACTGATAACCACTGGCCCTGAAGCACAGCTATCTAAAGAATAGCAAGTTTTCCCCTACCCACAGGCTAACAGCACTGGCTAATTAGTGGGTTCTTTGTTTTAGGAGACTGTAAAGCTAGAATCTTTAAATCAGGACTGTTAGGGAGGAGTGTGCTGCAGAGAAGTTAACGTGGTAGGTAAGTCTAAATTCCATCTTCCCAGTGTAGACTCACGGAAAGAAAATGGCTTTGATTTTCAAGAGCAGAATCATTGTTATCTGTTGGATTTAGTAAAGTGTTTATATTGGCCAAGAGGTTGCTTGCTACAAGGGACCCATTCAAATGCCAAAGACTGACTATGATTTCATTTCTCTCCCAGGACAAACTGAAGGGCCATTAACATTTTTCAGTATTCACCCAATTTCCAAGTCATGAGAGACAAAGATTTACTAGGTAAATAGGCTCCAACATATGATGCTAGGGTTTCCTCGTAAGCCTCTCTGGCCTCAGCCTGGAGCAGAGGAAGAAGTGATGCAGGGGAGGGGCCGTACCATTTTCACTGAAACAAAGATGCAGGAACAAGTCTCTGGCTCCTTTTTTTTCTGAGCAAAATGCAAAGTGATTTGGAATACTATGACCTAGCTTGAGAGGTTGTAATGGTCCTGATAGTGATTCATGTCTTCACAAAACAAACAGCTATCTCTCTAACCCCTTGAGGATCACAGGGGCCTCCTCCACTGAGCTGTCGCTGGTAGCCAGCTTTGATGAGGAGACCCTGGCAGCCAGTCTAAGAGAGAAAAGAACATTCTGGGAATTTTAAGTGCTTTGGATCAGCGGTTGTCATGTACAATTGATGTTCATTTATATTTCACTAGCCAAAATCTAATGCTGCCCAAAATTGGGAAAGAAATATTTCAAATACTAATCAAGCTCAATCCGGCTTTAATGTAAAATATGAGCTGTCCTACCTCTTTCAGCCCTGGTCTCAGAAGGGAGATTTAATACTTCCTGACAGTGCTTTAAATACTTGCCTGTGCAGACTTCAATGAATCCACAATAATTATATCAGTTAAACCAGCTCAGGGTTTCCAAAGCTGTTGCAAGCTCGGGTGCTTTGGAGCTCCTTATCATGGTGTTCATCCTTTGATGGTAGGTTTAGGAAAGGGCCACTGTGCAGATGGATCACCACTTAACCATTTAACCCACCTACCTGCTAATTATTGCTTCTGCTGTTGTTTTTTTAATCTATCGATCCGATGTCTGTAGTCTCCCAGCCCCCCCCCCCCCACCTTTCCAGGAAGTTTAATTACCACTCTGGGAGTCATTCCCAGCAGAAAGCTTCAAGGAGGGTCTAGTGGGTTTGAATTCTCAGAAGATCAAACCCTAAAGACGTCAGTAGATTATCATTAAGAGCCAGCTTAATATTTAGTATCTAAATAAGCCATTTATAGGCACTCTTGTCATTTCTAGAATGGAGAATAAAAATTATCTTTGTTTTACAGATGGGAAAAAATTGAATATGAGGTTACCATTTTTTTAATTAATGGGGGGAATAAACTGAAATGGTGGTTTCTTTAGGTAGAAATTAATTCTAGCTATCTTTCATCTTTCTTTAAAGAATATTAAACATTTTTACTGTGGGTTTGGCTTTGATTAGTATGTACATTATTTTTAGTGAATTAAATTCTCCATTAAAGAAATCTTGATAAACTCTGCTACAGTTTGAATAGTTTGTTTCCTATAAAACTCACACTGAAATTTAATTCCTATGTGAGATACTAAACTGTAGGACCAAGTATGACCTTTAATAGGTGATTAGGGGCTATGCTCATTATTGGATCAATCCATTTGTACAGCTAATGGATTGATATGCTAATGGATCATCTTGAGTGTGGATCTGATATAAAAGCCATGTAGAAAGCATTTCAAATGTCGTCAGACTTTCTTTTGTAGCAATGATACCTCTCCTATAACAACACAGAGACATAACATTCATTATGAAAGCCTGGCCTTAGCTTAGGCTTGTTACCAATAAGCTCTTATAACTTGAATTAACCCACATTTTAAAATCTATGTTCTGTCATATGGCTCCGTTACTTGCTCCTGATCTGCTGGTGAAATTCATGTGCCTAGATCCCTTCTCCTAGAAATCCTGCTTATCCTTTCTTGTCTAGCTATTGGCCACTCAGCTCTTTATTAAGCCAATCAGAAGGCCCCTTAAGTAGAGACACCATCTCTACAATGTACATAAATATTATTCAACAAACCAGCTTCTTCCTGTGAGCTTGGAATCCATGCCATGTGATATTCTCCACTACCTGGGACTCTTATCAGCCAGGAAGCATCTCTAGATGTAGCACTTCAGCCTTAGACCAGGATTCCAAGTCAAAGTAAAATACTTTTATTTGTAAGTGACCTACTCCATGGTATTGAGTTATTAGTAACAGGAAGTGGAGTAATGCATGCTGGGTTGGCAGTACTCAGATTCTGTTTCTACAGTGATAGAACAAACACAAGAGGACATTTAAGAATGAGTTTCCGTCAGAAGACCAGCTAAAACCAATCATATTTACCATAAAGCCAATGTAGGAATGAGCCTTTTCCCTTCTGTGTATAGGTGTCCTGGCAGTCAGCCCTGCCTTTTGAAGAGTATGGTGTGTGTCATGGCTTGTATTGGAGAATCTCCTACTACAGGATCATTTTAATATTGATTCTCAGCTTGACATATTACTTTGAGAAGCTATGTAAACTTTATGAGGTGACATTGGGCTAGAAGAAGGATGTCACTGGATGTGGATCCTGACAGGTAAGGTGTCCATGTCTCCTTCCTACCAGGCTCTCTGATCCCGATTGGCCATGGCATGAACATGTCTTTTCTACCATTTACTTCAGTCTCCATGATCTTCTGCCCAAAGTGTATGGGGCCAAGTGGCCATGGACAGAGCCCGGTGAAACTATAAAAATAAGCCTGCCTCCATCAAGTTCTCATATCTGTGCAGAAAACTGACTGATACAGAGGGTGCCAGGGCAGAAGCATGGGGCTATGGATGCAAAGCATTCTCCAGATGTTGAGTCTCCACTGAATCTGCCCACCAGGATCTCGTTTTCCTTGTAAGTATAAATAGTGCCACTACCACCCACTTATCACATTTGGTAATTCTTTGCCTTCTCATAATTTCCTTTGTAAATTAGAAGCCATGGAGTGGATGCTTATTAACAACAACAGAAAAAGAAATTATCAAAGAGATGCATAGAAGTGGTTATGAAATCATAGCAAGCCTGCATAATAAAGACACTTCAGGGTCCAAACAATGCAGGGGTGGTAAGATGAGGTTTGCTGTGCACTTCTTAGTGAATATTTATCATGTTTCCCTCTTAGTTTTCTAATAGAATAGCTATTTTGCTTTTGACTCCCTCTTATGGATCCCAACTTTCACTATTTGATGGTGTTTTGTAATCCTGCCTTTCTCCATTAACACACTGCTCCACAATAGACATCAGTAACTAGATTTTCTGTTTTCACTCTAAGTGAGACACTGGATACTATTAGTAGGTTATCATAGAAGAGATAACCTCCCAAAGCAATGGCCTGGACAGTTTTGGGGATTGATGCCAAGTCTGGATGCTGTAGTGGCAAGAGCTTCAAACTTGCAAATCATAAGATAAAAGGCTCATTTTGCATTTTATTTATACATAGATTACTTAATAGGATGTCTGCCATTTAGGCCACCCTTTTAGCTCAGAGGAAATATAAAATTACAGAAATGTTAGTTTGCTTAAGTTACACCATAAGGCTAGTCATTTGTCCAAAAGTTCATACTCTAGGTGTCGTCAGTTAGCTTTCCATTTAGAATCGCCTCCCTCCAGAGGTGGTTCGACTGTCTCAATCTCCCAAGAACATCAGAGGGTTCCTAATTACCATGATTCATGTTAAAATGGATTTGCAATGGTAAAGTTAATGGCTTGCCAAGTTGCATTACTGATGGTACATGTGGAACTTCAGGTGAAGCTGCTAGATGGATTGTCTAAACTCCCTGCTTTCACAAACAGAGAAAATTCTGTATCTTGCATCTCTGAGCAAGTCGTCTGGAAGCTGCTTTCTAGATTGTGTTGTATTTGGTCATTGACTGAATCCCCAGTCCCCCAGGGGCATGATGGCTCCCCTAGGTTAGTAAACACAACCTTAAAACGTGGTCATATGGACCCCATAGGAAACACTACAGATACCAGTTGTTAGAGTATCTGAAGACCTAGAGCTAGAATTTCATCAAACTTGTAGAATAGATTGTATTGCTGCATTGGGCTTAGTTCCTATTAAATTTTCAATATTTGCTTCTATCTGGAGTCAAATTTGCTTGGGGATTTAACTTTAATATAAACTAACAAAGAGGTTATAGGGAGAATTGACACTCATTGCCTATCTCTAATTGTTGGTGATTACTGTTATTTGCAAAAATTCATTATTACTATTCACTCAGTACTTAATCTCTCTTTAGCTTCATCCCATAGAAATAAATATGTCTGTATATATGTTATGAACTCTCCCAGGAAAATTTTAATTGGAAAGGAAAAGGGCAAAGGATAAGGGGACAGAACTTGTTTGGGAAAACTCAGGCTGCCCTACGACAGGGAAAAGAGCAGGCTTTTTATTGAGTTCTTGCAGGGATCTGTAAAAATCCCTTCTTCTGGGTTTAAGGTGACTTTCCCATGTAAAGTACAAATTAATGGCAAGTTTGTCTTTGGGGATATTCTGACATTATCTTGTACCTGTGAAAGTCTTCCTTGTAATAAGGGGACACGAGATGGGCATATTTCATTCATAACGGAGGGAAGGAGAGAAACTGGGTATTATTAAGGACAGAAGAACCATGTTGCTTGGTCCTGTGATTATCCTGACCACTATTTGACTATTCTTTTGAGGCTCTTATTCTCCTTAATCTTAAGGGAGAACTGGAAGATTCAACCTTCAGAACCGCTTCACAGCTGCGCTGGAACTGTTGAACCAACCTTAAACATCTTAAACATCTAATCCATTGGGTCCGGTCCATGGGCTCTCCATCTCTCCCTCCCCCATCTTCCCCCCTCCTCCCCCTTCCTCCTCCCCCCCCCCTTCTTCTTCAGTGTATACGGGTGTGTTTGCCTGCATCTACCTTTATACACCATGTGCGTGTAGTATGGCGCCCACAGACGCCAGAGGAGGGCAGCAGATCTCCTAAAACAAGAATTATAATTGCTTGTAAAATGCCCTGTGGGTGCTGGGAATTGAACCCAGGTCTTCTGGGAGAGTAGTAGACAGTGCTTTTAACAAATGATCTGTCTTTAAGCTTCATTCTATTCCAGCTGTTCTCGATGACTCTCATTATTAACTATTAGATGGTGATAGATCTCCAGACTATAGGTTCGGAGTGAGTCTGTGGGATTCAACACAGGCAGTCACATTAAGACCATTTGACTTTTTTTCTCCTGAGTCCCAGAGGCTGTTAGGACTTCTCCAATCGCCCCAGGGGAATTGAAAATCCTATAAATGTTTTATGAATGCATCCTTCTAATTTTCTTCCATGAGTGTTGGGAACCATGTGGCCTAGTTTTGGTTCAGCAGCATATGAACAGGTCTCCAAGAAGAGAAACCCATGGAGATGATCTCTTACTTGGCAAGAACCAGTGGACATTAGGACAGTGCAGAATAGTGTTGAGACCAAAGTCTGAACATTCTCTTCTTTCTCATATTTGTAATTGTCTTGGTGATTTTAATTTTACTTTATCAGTCATGTATGGAATAGATGTGATTATTCCTGGAAACCCCATTTTTTTCTTCAATATTTTCCCCTAAAATTCTTTGGGAACTGATGATATATATAGAGAGAGTGACAGGTAGGGCTGGGAATCGAAATCAAACATTTATGAAATGGGGAGGTGTATAGAATCCAGATGGTGGGTCCACCTGGTGTGGAATGAGTACTTGACCCTTTTCCATGACACCACGCCTCTGTTCATAGATTGCTGCATTCCTGGTTATGTCACAAGGATATACCTACTGGAGAAGAGGAGGATGCTCACTGCCTACATAGTGACTGTGCTTCCATTGCTCCTTCCTAACAGGACCTTCATTATGCTAATAACATTAGGCTAATTCAAAACAACTCACCTTCATAATTCTTTCTTGGATCTATAACATGGCCACATGCCCAAAAGATGGCCAGTGGTATGTAACTAAAAACAGAGTTCGGTTGGAACTACCTGCAAAGAAAATGCTAATAGCTCAAAAGAAGCAAGCTTCTGTTTGTTGTATTAAATTTCTGTCCCAGACTTTCCAGTCTAGTCTTGTGGGCCGTACTTTCAGATGCACAGTCCCAAAGTCCCACTGAAACACACAGACATTCATATTAATTATGCGCGATTGACTTAGGGCCCAGGCATATAACTTGCCGGCTCTTGCTCTTAAACCAGCCCATAACTCTTATCTTCTTTAGCCATGCAGCTCGGTACCTGCTGGCATCTCATCATGGCGTCTCTGTGGCTTCTCTGTGGCATTTCTGCCCTGCTCTTCCTGTTCCCAGAGTCTTCTTAGTCTGGTAGCCCTGCCCCTACTTCCTGTCTGCCTTTGGCCAATCAGAGTTTTTATTAAACTAGTAGGTGGGACCATTATTTACAATGTAACAACATAATTCTACTACATCTGTTCTATTTGGCAGTGTGAATACTAAAATTTAAATGATACGGAGATTTCGCGTGGCCCCATGTAAGAATGGCGTGTAAATTTATGAAGTGATCCATATTTCGTGCAGTTCCTGGAAGCTGTTCAACACTTTGCTGATTAATCCCAAGTACAAAATGCTATATCTGAATGTAGTGTGCATGTGGCAGCCGGGATCCAAATGATGTTTTCACTATGGAAAAAGAGGATGGAAGGATGTCAAGTAGCTCAAGCATTTGCCTTTTGCATTCTCTCAGCTCAGCCTGGAATGGGATTGTGATATGCAGCAGGGAAGCAAGTGTCATATGAGAATGAAGGTTATGATAGCACACTTAGCATGAAATGGTAGAAAGGCAATCAACCCGAGTCCCTGGTAGAATTGTGCAGCCTCCGCACTGGCCTCAGCTGCTTCCATTTTGCACTTACAATGAGTCATGAAAAATAAACCCCTACTTAGATAAGCCACTATAGTTACTATATTGCTGTTGCATGGAGCTGAAAATTCCCAATGATAAATGGCCGTATCCCCTATAATTAGGTTAATTTTTAGAAGAGCCATGTTCATCATAGGGCACATCATTGTCATGCCCCAGCTTCCACTATCCAGAGGACAAGGTGATGTTTAGCTTGGAGATAATGGCTTTGTGGCTCTGGTCCCTCACTCCAAAGGGCTTCAGTACTGTAAAGTAAAAGCAAATTGAACCTTCCAGGTTGGATGTTTGCTCACCTACTCTGAACCTTAGCTTAATGCAACTATAATATAAACTTTAAAATAAAAGTGCTTGATGCAAATGATATGTGTGGAAACATTTTTTGTTTTCAGGAAAGTAGAGCAAATAATCTTACCCTTCCCATTTGGGTATATCTCAGGCTTCTTGTATATGATTTTTTTTAAAAAAAAACCAAAAACCCTATTTTCCTAAATTTGGTCTAATTTTCTTCATTTTATTTAGAATTTATGTGGTTGAAAAAGATTTCTGGGAGGGGGTTATCACAAACGACTCTGATCCCATATACAAGGGATCTTACCAGAAGACTACTGATAATCTCTTCTCAGAACTCCACTCCATCCATGGCCATCTTGTTAGCCTCACAAAGCAGATCTGCATTTTTAATTAGGCTTTTCATTGAGAGCTAAGTCTTTTCACAGCATGTTCTTGGAACGAAGTCATAATCATCTCTACTACACATTTATTTTGTATATATATATACATACATACTGCATACATATTTATATATAACATTAGGATTGTTGCTATGGAAACAGTTTCAATACTAACAAATTAAGCATTGTGACTCCACTGTAGTAATAAGAAATTCAAATGAAACACCAAGTAGTTGTTTAAGCTCCAAAAGCTTTAGTAATTAAATACATCAAGACAATACAGAAAACCACAAATTAATATGTAGAAGCCTTTTCCAGTATAAAAGTCAGCTTTGAAGCTCTCTTCCTTTTTCCAGAGCATCAACAATCTACATCTTTATAAATTAAGTTTGGCACTGGGTTAAAAAGACTATATCTGCTTCACTGGAACCTCGCACACCTATAGTCTCTGTTCTCATTGTGAGCGGTTCCACCTCCCACAGATTGGGAGAAGGATTTCATGGTGCTTTATATTAATCAAAAGAAGGACTTTTAAAAAAGAAACCTCAAATGTGAAGTTGCCCTAACATCCCTGTTTCATTCAGACAACATGTAGAACTACCCCTGGGGTTTTGAATATATTAGCATCCTTTCACAATTAACCCTAATGGGACCAGCGCAGCGTTTCCCCAGCCTCTAGATTCAAAGCTGCAAAATGCATAGTGTTTAAATAGGTCTCATTATATCAGCTACGCCAGATCTCTCCTCTTTACATACAGACGATTCTATTTCTTTTACTGTTATGCAATATTAAAATAGGAGCATACACAAGGATGACATGGATTTGACAAAAAATTAATGATTTGTACATCACTTTAATGCTTCAAATCTGCAATTCATGTATGCTAATTAGTTCATAATGGGCTGCTGAAGAACAGAATTGTCATCCTGCTATTTCACAGGTTTCTGGGAGCTCCCATACAACACTGGCTTGTTGGGCTGGCTTCTGGGTCCTGAGTTGTAACATGGCAGATCTATGATAGCATTTTCCCCCAGCACACAATTGTTTCCTGGATATGGTGCTTTAATCTATCAGAGTTAGGATGCCATATCTCAAATAAGTGGTTCCTGGGTGCGGCAATACATCCTGGGAGCCACAGCATATCGTCACTATATCTCAATGATTGATTTCTAGATTTTAGGCTGTCAGGCTATACCTCAGAGGGTAGCTGTCAGCTTCCAGAATGTATGGAGTTGTATTATGCAGCACATTTTGAGAATGCATCTACAACTTTGAAAAATATTGTTTACAGATAAAAATGGCTGTAATACCTGGAGAGGGGAAGCAGAGTGATCACAAGGATCAGCTCTTTTCTTACTGTACAATCATGTAGATCCCCTACTTCAAGGGAATTAGCCACCAATCTGCTTGTCTGTTCTCAGGGCAGAGACAAAGGCTGTCACAGTCACAGGAGTCTGCGAGGCTGAGCTGTTTCACAGACCGTGAAGAAACGCCGGTGCTTGCTGGATTTGAAAGCATGCTGCCGTTTATATTGGGAAGCAAACTGATTTTCCCATGTTGCAGTGATTCCGGCTCGATCGGATGTGGTCTTCATGCCACACCTGCTCATCTGGAACCCCCCCCCCCCAGCTATTGCGCATGTGCAGAGAGGGACCGACACAAAGGAACTTAGGGAAAAATCAGTCAGATTCTGATGGCGGAAATTCTTGTGTTAAAGATTTTTACAGGGAAAAATACAAAGTAAAGATCATTAGAGAAAAACTGAGCCAAGCCAAGGGGGAAAGATACTTCAAATAGAGTTGAGTTGTTCAAAGAGTTTTGATATTGCCAGTAGTCATTTTACAAGCACAGGGAATCGTGATGTGATGGAAGTATGGAAGGTCTTTTAATCACTTAAAATTGTGTTGCAGTGTTTAAGGTCTGTAAGCAAGCCTGGAGGAAGATTTATTAATCATTATTGGTGTTTAACCAAAGCTAAGTGAGTGGGAGATGCTTTGTAAATGATGAGCCTTTTCAAAGACATAAAAATGGCAATCTAACAGTAACAGAGAGGCTCTACATAACTCTCTAACCAGGAAATGTACATTCAATGTATTGGTGACATTTTCTTTTATTAAATCACCATATTCATATTTGCTTTTTGCTTTTGTTTTGGTTCTAATTTTTTTTCTCTATAAACAAAATTCGATGTAGCCCAGGCTGGCCCAGAACTCCCTCTATAGCTGAGATTGGTCTTGAACGTCAGATCCTCCTGCCTCTATCTCTCAGTTGCTGCGATTTTTACTAAGAATTGAACCGCATTTGCTTATGAAGGAACTCAATTCACAAACCTGAAGCTTCATGCAATGGTTGGGTGGTTTAAAGATGGAGATTAAAATATGTGGGTTTTGTTTGTTTGTTTGTTTGTTTCTGGGGTGTTGGATTATTTGTTAGGCTTAGATTCTGGAGACACTGCCAAGCTGTTTTCTAAAGGAGTATCAGCATTTCACACCACAGGTAGGAGTTTGTGAGAGGCTTGCTTCCTCCATGTCCTCACCAATGCTTGGTGAGCCCAGTCTTTTCAATTTTGATGTTCTATTAACAATAGGCATTTTTTGCCTTGTTGAGGTTTAAACCTGAATTTTCCTCATAACTAGTCATTTATTAATTTGGTATCATTTTCATGCCATCGTTATCCGCTCTTCTTGTGGCTCATTTTGATTTCCTGTTCTTTTTTTCATTTCTGTGTTATTTATATGTGAAGTAAGTAGAGTTTTATCAGATATAATTTGCAAATAGATTCTCCAGATCTGAGGCTTTTCTTTCATTGATTTAGCATCGGTCTTAGTCAGGGTTTCTATTGCTGTGAAGAGACACCATGACCACAGAAACTCTTATAAAGGAAAACACATAACTGGGGTGGCTTACAGCTTGGAGGTTCAGTCCTTTATCATCGAGGTGGAACACAGCAGCATGCAGGCAGACACAGTGCTGGAGAAGTAGCTGAGAGTCCTACATCTTGCAGGCAACAGGAAGTGGTCTGTCTCACTGGATGTGTTGTGAGCATAAATGGGACCTCACAAAGTCTGCCTCCACAGTGACACACTTTCTCCAATAAGGCCAAACCTATCCCAACAATGCCATGCTTCCTAATAGTGCCACTCTCGTTGGAAACCATCTTTTTTTTTCAAGCCACCACAGTAGCTTTTTGGAGAGGGGGTCTCACTGTGTAGCTATGGCTGTCCAAGAACTCACTATGTAGACCAAGTCAACCTTGAATTCACAGAAATCTGCCTGCCTCTGCCTTCTGAGTGCTGGGATTAAAGGTGTGCACCACCATGCCTGACTGGTATTATTTCTTGAATGGAACAAATTTTTAATTTTACTCTATTAAAATTGTTTACCTGCATAGTTACATTTATATCTTTACAGTCTGTATCTACAAGGTTCCAGGACTCCTGTAAGTAACAGAATCCAAAGGTTCTCAAGATGCTACATAAAATGGTATAACATTTGTATATAAACTTGGCCTATCCTCTTCTATGCAGTACATTATCTCTAGGTTACTTACAACCCTTGGTACAATGTCAGGGTAATTCATCTTTGTTGGTTTGTTCAAGACAGGCATATACTATCATGCTTATTCAATTCTTTTAGTTTTATATTTCAGATTCCAGGTTGATTGAATCTGAGGATATGGTACTTACAGACTCAAGCCAGCTACTGTGTGTTTTATGTTGTATTCCTTCATCATTCTTAGATCATCTTCCAGATTTTGATTTACTCCTCATTTCCTCCATCCTATGATAGAGGCTGAGAAGCCCAGCCAGAAATGAAATCATCTGTGTGGACAAAGACTTTATATGTACGCATGCTCATAGCTGCAGTGTCTCTGAATGGACAGAACATGAAACCTTACTGGAAATTTATAATATAAAAGGATTAATATTTCTTAAGGAGTCTATATGAAACACTCACAGATACAAGATTGAACCTTAGGGCAATTCCTGTAAGGTGGAAGTGTGGCTACAAGCAGAATGAGGGGAACAAATAGGAAGGCGAGGCAGCAAGCAATCGGTCTTCAAAGGGGGCTGACCACGCCTGATAGAGGGATCCTCAAGACCTCAAAGTCACACCTGAACCAGCTACATTGTTCCACATTTGTGTTCAAGTGTTCTGTCTTAGAAACAGGAGTAGTATTGCCTGGGTAATGTGCGTGCTCCTGAAAGCATTTACCCTGGTAGAAGAAGCCAAGCAGAAAAAGAACACACTGTATGATTTCGTTCCTGTGACAGGACAGGAAATGTAAGATAGTCTACAGTGACACAGAGCAGAATAGCAGAGCGTGGGGATGAGGGGAGAAGAAGAAAAAGTCCAGGGGTATCAACAAACTCCGGGTGCTGGAGGAGATGCTAGTTCAGATGAATTGAGTACATCAAGAGTGTGCATATACCTTTAACATTTAGCGTATTTCAAACATTAATGTGTACAGTTTATTGTATGTCCATCTGCCTTAGGAAAACTATTACAAATCTTCCCATTGTTATGTTCAGAGCCCCTTACTTCTGTACCCACAATTCCCCGTGGCCGAGTCAGAGTATAGAGCCAGAAACCCTTCCACAAGCAACTGTCCAATTCAGTCCCTCTCTCCCTCATCTCCCGTTCTTACAGTGCCTAGCTGGCTCTGTCAGGTGTAGAATGTCAGGCACTAATTAAGTTCAAGAGAAGAAAGCAGTAATAGTGCCAGAGCTTAAGTTCAGGAAGGGAAGAAAGACCCACCTGGTGCTTAGCTCCTCAGCATTGTCATTTCAAAATGACAACGACAGAAGACAAAACATCTAAACATTTGCAGCAGGTATTGTTGACTCAGCTCTAGAATATACAGAGAATTCTTAGAACTTATTAGTGTGAAGAGAAATAATGTCCCAAACCAATTAGATATTCATATATATATATGTATATATATATATATACATACACACATATATAGCTACATATATAGATACATACCTACATATGTATATATACATATATATCTGAGTAAGTAGACAGCTATATATATATATGTATATATGTGTATAGCTAGGTAGATAGCTCTAGATATATCCATTCATATGCTTATATGAATGCACAGTAGGCCTATTCAAAAGTACTTACCCATCATCAGGTAAAATAAAGGATAATCACATTATATTCTGAGACTAACACACACCCAGAGGGTTACCAAAATTAATAATAGCAGGACAGTATGTTGGTATAGATGTTGGTATTTAGAATTTTGATACATTGGTGGGGGATTTTGAAAATACTAAGATAACTTTCAAAAGTTGTTTGAGAATTTCTTTAAAGAATTAAGGATATATGATGCCCAAGACCCAGCAAGTTCTCCCCTTGAGTACGCAAGTGAGTTGAAAGCATATGCCCATACAAATATGTGAATATTCATTGTAGTTTTAGTCTAGATTTCTCACAACTGAAAATGCTTTCTCCTCTTTAGGGGCCTCCAGTTCCTTGTGTGTTTGAGGTTTGAAGTTGTTCCTCAGCTCTGATGTCTGCTCATTTGCTTTTTTCAAGTTTTGAAAATCAATTCTCTCTGGGTTTTATTTTAGGTAGCCTATACTGCTATAACTTTGAGATTACAGATCTTTTCCTTTCCACGATGTAATATATCTTCTCCTTCCCTGAGAATAGTTCACACTGCCTGAAGATCTATTGTGTCTTTTAATGTTGTCCACACTGCAATGTTGTGTTACCTTTCTTTTTCTTTCTGAACTTATGGATTCTGCAATAACACGTTGTGATTCTTTGTTGGTGAATTTTGTCAGCATCATAAATTTCTATTGGTTCCGATGATTGTTTTACCCTCATTACGAGTCACACTTTCTTGCTTCAAATGCTAATTCTGTTAATTTCAGAATAAATGTTTGACATCATGAATTTTATATTTGAGAGTTAAGCTTGAATGCCTGTAAAGTCTTGAGCTTGACTACAGAACGCGCTTGAACCACTGTTTGAACCTCTAATTGCTGTTTCAGGAAGGAGAGCAGGCTTTCTAGGGGTTACTTCAACACTCCAGCCACTTTCTTCTGCAAGCTCCACATAGCGCCTGCTCCCTGGCTGGTGGGAACAGAGACCACACTGGCTTTGGGAGAGTACTTGATATGAGTTTTCTAATCTTTTCAGAGAGGTTTTTTTCTTCAGGCTTGTAAAGCATACACACGAACATGTACCAAAGACATCTCCAGTAAAGAGTGAAAGATGGAGGGCTGGGGATAGGACTGTCACCTCTGTCCTCTTCTGCCACAAGCTCTAACTCCACAAACATCCTTCTCTTCCCCATTCTAGGAGGCCACTGCACTCTGCTTATAATCATTCCCTTCTGCACCACAGACGGAGTATCTCAGCCACTGGTTCACAATTGTCCTAATGCTGTGACCCTTGAATACAGTTCCCAACCATAAAATGATTTTTATTACTACTTCATAACTCTAATTTTGTTACTGTTACGAATCATAATGTAAATATCTATGTTTTCTGATGGTATTTTTAAGTCCCATCACATAGGTTGAGAACTGCTTTGCTGGTCTAGGCAATGGACACATCATGGGACCCACTACCTCTGACTTCCATACTTTCCAGACTCACTACTTTTTACTGCTTGATGTCCCAAATACTCACAATGGTTGCATTATATTTTGTGTCCATTTTTCCTTAGTTGTTTGGGAAATAAGGGAGTATTTGATTTACTAAAGTGCTATTAATTTATAAAGAAACATTAAGCTTGAAAATAATCTTTGGGGTCAAGGAAGACTCAGGTGTCAGATTGAGAGAAACAGAAAGAAGGAATAAGTATGGGACCAACCAATAGCTTCAAGTTTGAAACAGTAAAGATCACTATGCTAGACAGAAGAGTATGTCTTTGAAGAATGTTGAGCCCTGATCACAGACATTGGGAATGCAGTACCTTATAGGAAAAAAGAGATTTTGCTAATTGGTCCAAGTATTGACATGGTCATGGGCAAAGGAGATTATTTGGTGCTATTTGGTATATCCAACATAATCACTGTGGTCCTTAAAACAGAAAGATGGAGGCAGTAATGGACCTAAAAGACAGAGAATTGACCATGTAAATTGCCATTTTGTTACAAGATGAAGAGTCCTTTGACAAATAATAGCAATGATGGTAGGATTGCAGGCTGGTGTGGACCCAGAAACCAAGAACTGAAGGCAACCTCTAGAAGCTGGAAAATGCAAACTATTTTTCCTTAATGCTTCCAGAAGAAAAATTGTAGTAGGATTATGTTGTTACATTGTACATAATTGTCCCACCTGCTGGTTTAATAAAAATGCTGATTCGCTGAAGGCAGACAGGAAGTGTGGGTGGAGCTACCAGACTGGGAAAACCCTGGAAACAGGAAGAACGGAGTAGAGATATCACAGAAATGCCAGAAGACATAGAGGAAGGAAGTTCATATGCTGCTGAGAAAAGGTACTGAACAGGATAAAAGTCATGGGTTAGTTTAAGGGTAAAGAGTTAGCAAGTTATATTCCTGGGCCCTAGGTAAATCAGCATAAAATTAATATAAGTGTCTGTGTGTTTCTGTGTGTCTGTGGGTCTGTTTCTGTGTGTCTGAAACTTAAGGTTAGGCTGGAAAATCTAGGCCAGAAACCTCATGTAATAATAACAGACTGTTAAAACCTTAATGTAAGCCCTTCCAAGACCCATTTTAGACACTGGAACTTTAGAACTATATGAGAAGGTAAGGTTATGTTTTTGAGATTATTAGTGGTTGGGCACTAGCATAGCTTGGAATCAGAAGTACTTCCTTCAGCTCCTTTATCAACAAGGAGATGACCAGGTAGTTAAGTTCCCGTCTGTAGGATCCTCACTTGAACATATTCTATCTGCTGGTGTATGAGGAACTAAACTCCAAAGTGCATTCCACTCTACTAGACTCTCTTGTTCTAAACTGACTGCAATGAAAGGTGTCTCTTAGCCAGGAGCTTATAGCAACACCGGTGCCTGTGATGCCTTCAGCCCTCACTTCCATCCAAACAGGTCCAGATTACACAAGGGAGGAAGGAAAGAAATTCATCTATAGACCTAAATTAGATATAATTAAATATTTTCAGCATTAAGAAAACTTAAGTTTCCTCTTCAAACTTTTGCATTTAGAAACCTGCGTGTATTAGTAACTTTTTGTAGCCATGATAAACACCACAACCCAATGTGACTTATAGAAGAAAGAGTTTATTTTGTCCTATAGTTCCAGAGGGTGAGACTCAATAAGGGTCGCAGAGATTTGGCAGCAAGCAGCTGGAGCAGGGAGTTGAGAGGTCACATCACACACAGGAAGCAGAGCAAACACTGGAACTTACTCCTGGAAGGCTATCAGCTCTCAAAACACTTCCCACAGTGATGTACTTCCTCCAGGTAGCCTTCATGGCTTAAAGGCTTAATGTTCCATAACCTCCATAAACAACAGCACCAGCCAGGAACTAAGTGTTCTAATACATAAACCTGTTGAGGGACGGTCCTCATCCAAACCATCACAATGGGCTTTCATATTCAAAATGAGGAATTTCTTATATTTCAGTCTTGGTCCTAGTTTATTTTGAATTACTTTCCACCACGTAAGTGAATAGTAATTATTCAATGAATCTTTTATCATGGCTCCTGGATATCTTTGTAATAGCTGTGGGCTACTTTTTCCTCATTATGGCAAAAACACTTAAGAGCAGGAACTTGAAGATTTATCTTGGTTCATATCTTCAAAGGTTTCAATTTGGGGTTCTTTGGTCTTTTTGCTTTGGCTTTGAGGTGAGACATGAGTAGAAGAAGGGGAAGAAGAGAGGGAGAGAAGGAAAAAGAATGAGAAAGACAGACAGAGAATAGTCAAAAGAGATCTGGAAAGGAGGAAGGTAAGCAAAGAGGGGAGAAAACCCTGGATATCTCCTTCGGTGGTATGTTCCCACCTGCTTCCTCCTCCTCCTAAGGGCCCATTCAGCTATGACCTCATCCATGGCTTAATCCACAGATCATGTGGGTTGTTATGCAGTCAAGTCTTGGCTGCACTACCACCTAGGGACCAAACTTTCAATACTTGACTCTCTTAAGAGCATCAGTGATCCAAACCATCATATTGAAGTTAAGTCCTAACCATTCTTTATTGGTTAAACTTTCCTAATAACACAGAAAAGTTATCTGTACGAAAAGCCTAAGTACACTAAAGTCTTCCATAGTTGATCAGCAGCCAGGAAGATACAATGCAGAGAACTGAATGGTCTCCTTTCTGGGCCAGGTAGGAAAAGAGGAAAGATGTGGGGAGACGGTTGTCACTTTGGCTGTAAATCTCTGTGTGAGGATAAGCACAGACAGAGCTGACTTGCACATGCATTGTGGTGAGGAGAGCTTTGCTTCTGGCTAAGCAAAAGGGCACATTGTTGGGGTTAATTTCAACTCCCTTGGCCTCTCTCTGAGAAATAAAGAATGCTCCATTGCCTCCTTTGTTGGAGCATTGAGCTGTAAGCTCAGGTCAGGCAGAGTAAAGAAAGTTGGCTGCATTTCATTCTTAGTTTTTTTTTTTTTTTCATTTTCTCCCCCTTTTTTTTTCTTCTTCGCCTTCGTAAAGTTCTTATGAAACAAGCCAAGACAAGATTTTTCAGACAGACTAGATGAGACAAGAAGATATTCACCAGCAAAATTAGGTTTCAGGAGCCCTAAATTAGTTTGGTTTGTTTTATCTTATTTACAAGATGGATAATATATATACATTGAAACTGTGTCTATATAGGATCGCAAATTCAATTTCTCTTAAAAATCAGATATTTCTTTTTTCCTTTATTAACTAGATGATGGCAAAGAATAGAGCTGCCTTTGTTTTTGCTTCAGTGAATTGTAAGGATCCATTCATATATATTAAGTATGAAGTTGTCTTGTGTTTCAAACAGATAGTGTACAATCACATGCCCCTTTCATGTCTTCTTTCTGTATCCTATCCTAGATTACTGAGGTTAAATGTTACTTTATAACTCACGGCATCATTTTTTTTTTCATGCTATCGTTTATCTATTTCAAAGCAGGTATCAGGTCCTCCATTATGAAGCTATCACAGAAATTATGGTGCTGAAGCCGGGGAATAAAATCTAAAGAAATCTGGCTTGCAGAAGCACTGGGGTAAACCTCCCTGGAGGCTGCAGGCTGATTACAGGAACTGTCAGTCAGGTGACAGCACTTTGAAGGCAGGAGGCATTCTTGAGAGTCTCCTGCCAGGTGTATGAGCATTAGGCAAAGTGAGTTCAACTCAGGAAAACTAAGAAGACAGAGTTTGTCACTTGTCAGGTACTTTCTTGGAACAATTTTGACTTGGGAATAGAGACTCTGGGTCTTACGGGTGTTGCATCCTTAATGGTCAATAGTTGCAAAAGAAGATCTAGCCTACAACTTGGGAACGGAAATGAAAAATAAATTATAAAATCTAAGCCATCTATACATGCATGGCCTCAATTCCATTACTTTATTCTAGCAAATTAATTATGTACAAAGCACCGATGAAGTAAAGCAATCAGGGGACAACACAGTCACAGGACTGAAAAATTGGCAGAAGAAAGCCGTGTTAGGGCAATGTGGTCACACAAACCAACATTCTAGTGTCAGAGCATGGAAATGTGTGGCCTGACTTTGTAGTGGGATATCTGAAAATCTCCAGATTGAGATATTATCTTGGATTATCCAAGTGGGTTCAGTAGAATCAGAAATGCCTTTCTATGTGAGGAAGGCAAGAGGTTCAGAGTCATAGAGGAAGAAGGGCCAGTGAAACCGATACTGGAGTAGACAACTGCTCTGTGGCTGGCTTTGAAGATAGAGAAAAGGTTCAGGAGTCAATGAAGGGAGATGACCTTCTGCAGTGGCAAAGGCAAGAACACAGATTGCTCCCTACACTACAAGGGGTGCAGATATCTGAACCAGGGCACCACTGCCACACAATTATCAGAGAACAGATTCTGGGTGGCTTTGTGCACACCAAGCTTTTACACCTTTAGAGAAAGGTGGTCGTGGAAGGGCTTTACTAATGGTTGCATTGTGCAGAATGGATTTTCGGAAGGCAAAGAAGATGCTAGATAAAGATGATTAGCAAGTGATAATTATACAAGCTTAGACAAGAATGGCCAGACAGTGGGAAGCAGGTTCTCAAGGTAGCAGCCACAGAACCTAGTAATTGGTTGTTTGACTGAACCAATGATTTCTTGTAATGAATGATGGGAGGGTGCTGCTCAGTGGTAGACCGTTCATCTAGAAAGTATAAGGTACAGAGTTTGATCCAAAGCATTTGCCCAAATAAATGCTTCTTGGTGCCCATTATAGGACTGCATCATAATATGATTGTAAGTTCTGGGATGGATCTCATTTGGAGCTAGCTTGAAGAGTCCTATTATCAGTATTCATATACCACTCTCATACTGAACATATGATTTTATTGCTTTTGGGTAAATACCTAGGAATAAAATTGCTGTATCACCATTGGAAGAATATATAACTTTTTAAGAAACTGTCACGTGGCTTCACAAAGTGACTGCCTAACTTTACACTCTCCTTGATGATGACCTAGACAATGCAGGTGGCAAGAAAGTCAGTATGTCTCTGTCCCTTTAAACCAAGGGACATGTCCAGATCCTTATCCCACTCCATGTTTTGTGTGGTAGAAGAGAAAAAGGGGGAGCTATTGTCCCCTGAACAGATTCTCTGAGACTTAGAATCCCTTGGGGTATTTTTTGTTTTGGTTTGTTTCCTTGGGGTCAGATATTCCCTAAATTGTCACCAATTCTAGGGAATGTTTTCCTTGCACACTCATATAAATGGTTCTTGTCAAATCAAGTCCTAAGATAAAAGCAAGCATTCATACCTCAGATGATACTTATTCTTAGCAATCTTAAAGTTGTTTTTAGATTGATTTATTTATGCATATTTTGCCTGCATGTATATATGTATCACACATGTATGTCTAGTACCCACCTAGAACAAAAGAGGGCATCAGATCTCCTGGAACTAGGGTTGCAGATGATTGTGAGCCACCTTGTAGGTTCTGGGAATCAAACCACTGAACCTTTCAGAGTGGCAAGTGCTATTAACTACTGAGGCCTGGCTTCAGTTCCATCTCTTAGGACTATCGGAGACAAGAACACCACACCAAGGCCCTAAGCTTAATAGATGTTCCCTAGGCTTGTCAGAAGTCTTGTCTGAAACCACATGGTGCCATAATTCTAAACATACTCTCTCTTTCAGATCTGTCCCACCCACACCTTAAGCTCCAAATTTGCAAGTTCAGACAAGTTTCCCTCACCTCACCACTGAAGAGAACCCTTCCTGTCATCCCTCAGATCCTCTTTCCAAAAGAGAACATAGGAATCGAGACTTTGGAAAGAGGGAAGAGTACCAGCCAGAAAAGACCTCAGAACCAACAGAACTCACTCAGGACTCGATCAAAATAGGATGCATAGCTGTTGGATAGAAAACTGCACTCACATAACAGAGCAGTAAAGGACAGACTAGAGCAATAGACAGATCTGGGTATACTCAAAGTCCAGGGCGGGGGTTCATGGAGTGAAGTTTACAAGAGGCTGATGATAGTCCTGAGCAAAAAAAAAAAAAAAAAAAAAAAAAAAAAAAAAAAAAAAAAAAAAGCCGGAGGAGATGGAGAAAGGGGTGTTACAAGTGCCTTATGGGTTAGAAATTGGTCCTTCCTTGTAATATTTATTATTTCCTACTCAGGGAATACAACTTACCCATGTTTAAAGGGGGGGGGCACCGAGTTCAGGAGTACATCCTCCCCAAAACATGTCAGCTGGATCTTGTGAATATGATTATCTTTTAAAAGGTGGTCTTTGTGGCTGTCATTAAGCTACAGGTCTCAAGATGATTATCATCTTTCATTATGTAGGCGAGTTTTAAATGAAGAGAGCAGTATCATTGTAAGAGCCAGGACAGAAGCAGGAGGTCAAGAGAAGACAGACTTGTAGGCAAATGTCAAAGAACCCAAGGCTATGAGAAGCCAGAAGCCTTCAAAAGAAGGTTCTTCTTAGTCTTAGAAGAAATGAAGTCTCACTGACATCTTCACTTCAGATATCTGGGCTCAGAACAGTGACAGAATTAGCTATGCTGTGAAGACATTCAACTGATTTAATTTATTCCACAGCCCAGAAGACCAATATAGAATAGAAAGTATTAATAAATATGGCGGAAAAACACCATTCTTCTTCAATAGACCTGAACGTGAGGCCAGGAGAGCAGTTGTGTGTATAGATGTGGAAAGATGAACTGAACAGAAATGCAGGAAGTTCCAGGCAACTCCATCAGAATACAACCCAAGAGCAGAAGACAGGGGACATTGTCTATGGTGCATCGTCTACGGAGTCACTTCTGGGGTGGCCTCAAAACAGCATCTACACACTGCTTCACATTACCCACCCATCGGGTTTGAAACAAGATCCAAGCAGAGATTGGGAGGCAGCTCTAGTTGGATCCCCCACTGTCCTGTGCAGGTCCCGTAAGCACATGTGATGTCTTCATTTAATTCAGGCTCATTACTAGTAGAGCAAGCCGTACAAGTCTGTTCTTTTAATCATTTTTCTCATTATTTTCCGTTCTCTGTTTCAGTTGCCCTATATTTCTTCACTTCTGTCAAACAGCCCCTTGGTTATACATTTTTCTTGTCATTTGCCTTAGAAAAACAGAACTAAACAGCGTAATTAGCATTGCTTATATGAAAGATGTGACTTAGGGAGAGAAAGTTGCTATTAATTGCTGACTCACATTGTAAACATCTTTGAATCCTTTGAGTGCACTGTGTTTCTGGTCCCCTCAGGGCCCTTCCTGGAGTCCAATGGAGCTCTGTCTGTCAAGAAATTGTGACTCAGCCATGACTAAGCCAGAGAAATCTATTTAGGGAGGATGTGTGACTAAAGCCATGGTCACAGTATAGCAGAGCTCTATAGCTAAACACCAGTATGAACTGTATAGGGAAGCCAACTTGGTTGATTCTCTAAATCACGTCAGGATTTTTAAAAGAGGAAAGTATTTAAAACCAATAGCAACTCTATAGAAGAATCTCTTCACTGATGGCATTTTGTGTTTGTGGGGTGATTTTCTTCTGTAGAGTCTAAGAAAAAAAAGTATCTCCTATATTTGCTTCTCAACCTGCACACACCAGCCTTTGGTATATGAATTTACCAAATTTAGCTGATGTTTTAACTTGGGAATTGAACCGGGAAACTTGGTGCAAAGATATCGAGTTAGGTAGAGATAGATCTTCTGTGTTTATAAGTACAAATGCTCTCTAGCTTTATCACTCAGTGAGGATGTTAGAAGAAACATCTGAGAAAGCATGATATGCAAGTAGCCGGCATATAGTTACATAAAGATTGTCGGGGCAACTGGAGTGGGTTTTCATTCACTGCAGATAAAATCTTCTCCTTTCTCCCTTTAAAGCTTTTAGTGAATTGTATGATTTAAGCAGAACCAAGACAGAGACAAAGCAGCCCTAAGCTCTTTACCTGCAACCCTCTTGGTCCACTGGGGAACACATGACCCTGGGGACTCTGACCACTGTGCCATCCTATTTGGAACTCTTGGCTGTATTTTGAAGTATGGCAAGTAGTATCTAGATTTCCCCCATCCTAGTGCAGATCTCAGACCCTCCTTAGGGTCTGGAATAGCCGGACCTTGACGATGCCCTCAGTTCTGAGAAAAACCTTTAGCAACCCAGTCCCATGGCTTCCAGGGTCCTATTATACTCAAATACTATACCTTCTGGGTTCAAATCTCAAGGTATTACCTCTAGAAGTATGTTCCAGGAGCTGAGAGGGCTTAAGTTTAGAATAAATAATTGTAGTTCTAGTTGTGCTTAAATTAAAAATAAATAATTATAGTTCAAGAATAGTCCAGATGTGGCAATACTTGGTTTGTTAATAAACATTTGTGAGCAGGTTATATGTGAAACACTTTACCTAGAGAACAATCAATTGCTATCAGAAACTCAATTTCCATGGGAATTCTTTATTTTTATTTGCCAAACTGATGACCCTATCTTGAACCTTTAATCCTTCATTTGGATAATTACACACACACACACACACACACACACACACACACACACACACACACACACACACACACTTGAATTCTGAATATCTCCTAGAATTGTTACATGGAACCAGTAGTTTATAAAGTGCTTAGAACAGGACTTGGCAGATAATAAGTGTGAACAAATAGCTGTTAAATAAAACAACCATCCACTCAACCATCTTTTCAGGATGTGGAAACATACTTTACATTGACAAATATATGTGCTTTGTTTTCCAGTGTACATGTTTCCAGGATAAGAGATCTACTTATCTGTCAGTACAGAGATTTCAGCTAACTTCCTGGGGTCCCTTTCTCCTAAGCATCCTCTAAATTAGCCGCCACTATTCCCACAGTGTCTCTGCTGTTATTTTAGATAATTACCTATGCATGTCCCAATCCCATCCCTCCCACTGACTCAATACTGATGCAGAATAGACTTTACTTTAGCAAGGAGCAGATAAAGGAAATGGGGAGGGTAGGACCCCAGCTGTTCTCCCTTCACATTATCTACAGAGGCTCCACCTTTTTGTCTTGGACAAAACTGAGGTCCTAATTCTTCCCTCATCTGTCTCCTACATATTCACCTGCAAAGAAAGTTGATATTGGAACAAATGTCCACAGGCCAATTTCTTCCTTTCCTCTATGTGATCTTAAAAGGAAGTCAGGGTAGGAAGGTGAGTGAGGAAGTACATGTAGTGGAAAGTATGCCTCCTGCCTCCCTAAGACACCATTCTGCCCCACATCTCTTCAAATCAGATAGGTCTAGATTATTTCTTAGGTTATTGGGTCATTGAGTTCCAGGAACGGACTCCTTATTAGTCTATATTTCTTGTTTTTTTTTCCCTAATAGTGAAAATCTTAAGCCCATAAAATATATTAAATCATAGACAGGAAGCCAACAGAGCTGATAGATGAGAAAGCAGGTGTGGTACTTTTACAGTGTGACCAGGCTGTGCCATAGGATAGAATACAATAGGGCACAGCCAGTGCACAGGCAGTTCAGTGCACAGCAAAGGAGAATAGAGGCATTCACCAGCTAAGTCCTCAAAAGATGAGAGAGGATACCCACACTCCAGTTCTAGAGAACCCAAACAAGGACTCAGTGGTCCCTTCTGAATGGTCATATCCCCCAACACTGAGAGGCTGCATTTAACCTTACTCCTTAGCTGGGGAGGGACAGATTTTGCATTAGTTCCTCATTACTGTGACAGATTATCTGACAAAAGCACCTTAGGGGAGGACATATTTCTTTTGGCTCACAGTTTCAGGGGACTCTGTCCATCACAGTGTTGAAGTATGGTGGCATGGGTCTGTCTGTAGCAGAGCAAGGTACAGTGGCAACTGCTCACATGGAAGCAGACCAGAAAACAAAGACTGGAGAAGTGAATTTAACCTCAAATAACCACCCCTACTAGCCTGCTTCTGTAAGCCAGGCTCTACCTCTTATGGGTTTCACAAGCTCCCAAACCAGCATCAATAGCATCAAAACATGAACCTTAGGGGAACGTTTTTAACTCAAGCCACGGCAAACCATAAAGAGACTGGTTTAAGCTGCAAGAGCCATTCCATGGGCTAGCAGGTGGCAGAGTCTCTACTTCCTGACCCAGAAGCCATAAGCTCACTGGCAGTACTTCCTAAGGAAGAAATGAAAGCATGGACTCCTAGTGCTGTAAATATAAATCTGCTTTGGTTTCCTGTTGCAATGGGGTTTCTTGGTCCCGGGCAGCCAGAGGCCCAGACCCTGCCATGCCAGACCCCTTAGCCATCCACCGCTGCTGCTCAGGCCCCAAGAAATGACCCAGACACTTATATTAACTTCATGCTGTTTGGCCTATGGCTCAGGCACATTGCTAGCTAGCTTTTACATCTTAAATCAACCCATTTCTATTAATCTGTCTGCCATGTGGCCCGTGGCTCACCTGTGTTCCTTACATGTTGCTTCTTGGGCGGCTTGCTCTTGCTCGATCTGCCTCTGACTCCGCCCTTTCTTTCCTACCTATTCTGATTCCTCTGCCTACTTTTTCTACGATGCCTGTCAAGGGCCAAAGCAGCTCCTTTATTTAAAGATTGAGATTTACAGCATATAGAAAGGCATTCCCACATCAGTTTCCCAATTGTCTACTGCTGCACACCAAACACGCCCAAAGCTAGGATCTCAGAAACAAGACACAACCCCCACAATTCTGTAGGTCGTATCCGATGTGCAGACATCTGTAGGCTTTACTAAAATTCTGAGCTGTTTATGGGGCTAGGTCCTCCTCTATTTAAACCTGTCTGTTAGCTCCTGGGACTGTCTCTTTGGGCAGTTGTGTCCCAAAAGTAATATTCTCTTAGTGAGAATGGTAAGATACAGGATCAGAAACAACTAGTCCTAACAAGGACTGGCTCAGGACTGTTACATCAGCTTTTTCCAGTTGGTTACAATAGTTGTAGAGTCAGCCAGTGGGAGAGGACTCGAACAACCACACAAATACCTGAAGTTCACTGGGTGTCGGTGTCAGTAAAATGTAGATGAGAGCCTCTGGGAATATTTTCAAATATAATAAAAACAGTCAGAGATATCAGAGGATGGATCCACCTCTTCCAGTCTTTGTTAATTAGTTTTTTTTTTTTTTTTTTGGTTGTTCTTGTTTTTGTTTTTCCCCCTCTGGGAAAGGCAGAGATATCAGAGAGTAAACACCACAGTCAGATCTCACCCAGCTGTCTTCCAGCTTCCTCAGCCTTGCTATTCCTTCCCTACAAGTGCCAGAGAGATTCACTAGACTCCAAGACTGAAGACCTGAATTCCATGCCTGGAGCCCACGTGGTGGGTAGAAAAGACACAGCACAGATTGTCTTACAGTTCTACAGCTCATATGATATGTTGTGGCTCATTTATGCACTCACAATACCAAATAAATCATTCTTTTAAAATATTGGAGGTTTTGTGGTGTTCTTAAAGCAATAATACTCTGTTTCAGGTATCCCTTTCAATTAAATATGGATTTATTGAAGATGTTTAACATTCAGCGAACTATATGGTATATTTGTGTGTGTGTACTTATCCTTAGGTTTACAGATGAACAAACAGATACATAAATTCTAGCAAAAACACTAAATGAATATTTGTCATTTAATTGGAAGAAAATGACAGTGCAGGGAAAATTGTTTTAAGCTGCAGAGTTATAGGCAAGAATCATTTAAAAATTGCTGGGAATGTACTTTGCACATTATAAACCATTTTGAAATCATCGTTGCTTTTCCTTGGAAGTCAGTTCCTCTTCAAAGATTAAAGTTAGGGGCTCTGTTTGCTCCTGGTGTCCTTGGACAATCTCTTGCCTTTTCAAGAACACTGATGCTGTCAGCCCTAGGCTAAATCCCAGCTCTGTGATCTTAGACAGGTTCCTTGGCCTCCCCATGCGTCACTGCCACCGCCTTACAGTAAAGAAGATGCTAATGTGTTCCTGCATGCTATGCTTATAGCAGGTCTTGGAACATAACAAATGTTCATTAAGTGTCAACTGCTGATGAATTATAAGAACGAATAATGCCCATATACCCAGGTACCTATGAATATTCTACCTTTATGTGACAAGAGAAACTTTGCACATATAATTAAGCTAAGAATCTTTTTAAAATATTTATTTAATTTATTTTAAAAATACTAGTTTTTATTACTTTAATTATATATGCACTAGTGTGTGTGTGTGTGTGTGGATTTATGCAGGTGCTTACAGAGTCCAGAGGAGTCAGATACCCTGGAGATGGACATCCAGAAGGCTGTGAGCCAACTGATGTGGGTCCTGGGAAGCAAACTTATATTAGAAAGAACAGTATATGCTCTTAATTAAAATTGACCAGCCCATTATTTTATTTAATTATTTTAAATTGTATGTATTGGAGGGGGCATTAAAATATGGAAGTTCAGGTGCCCATGAAGTCCAGAAGATGGTATCAGATCACTTAACCTGTAGTTCAAGGTGATTCTGAGTTAGTGATACCATGCTTGGGGCCTCTGAAAGTGAAGTACACCTTCTTAACCACTAAATTTTCTAACTCAAAGTTACAGTTCCTGAGATGGGAGTAAAACATAGACAAGAGAGATAAAAGCAAGAGAGACAAACATAACACCAGGACTGAACATATGAATTCCATGCCTGGGGCCCACATGGAGGAAGAAGAGAACCTATTCTTAGTTAACCATACCCAAACCCAACCCTAACCCTAACCAATCCTAACCCTAACCCTAACTCTAACCAACCCTAACCCTAACCATAAACCAACCCTAACCCTAACCCTAACCAACCCTAACCCTAACCCAACCCTAACCCTAACCAATCCTAACCCTAACCATAAACCAACCCTAACCCTAACCCTAACCAACCCTAACCCTAACCAACCCTAATCCTAACCCTAACCAACTCTAACCCTAACCCAACCCTAAACCTAACCAACCCTAACCCTAACCCTAACCAACCCTAACCCTAACCCTCTTCTTATGTGTAATCAAGAAATCCTCCTCTCCAGCCCTCGGCTGCTATGTCAGAGGGGCCTTGAGGACAACGAAGTGGCTCTGTGTGATGGATTCAATCCTGCCACCATCCTTTTCCTTTAGATTTCCAAGATACACCTTCAGATATCAAAACAAGCTAACTAATTTGCATATATATTTTATGACTTTTTTCAAGCATTTCATCAATATTTCATCATGAAGTTATGAGTTTTACTTTAATTATATATTTTATAAGGCTCTCAGCATGCTTGAATATGACTTACTCATTTTGAAGTTATAGTCTCCCAAACTTGTAGCAGGTAAGGAGAAGTGTTCAACATTCCTGAACTATATGACAGCTCACCTATAAAAGGCACTTTACAGTTTACATAGCATTTTGTAGATCTCATTCTACTTTGTTCTAGTGACATCTCTGAGGAGAAAACTCTAGTTGGGTTGAGATGAATTTTGGAAGTGACATAGACAGTAAGTGACAGCCAGAATCACTATGGATTATACAGTGAAAACTCAGAGACACTGGTTTTTTGTTTCCTATTGCTGTGATAAAATGTCCTCAGAAAAAGCAAATTCATACTTCCAGTACCAATTTCTGTTCCACTTTCATTTCTGTGATAAAATACTCTGACAAGAACAATTTAGGAAAGAAAAGAGTTTAGTCAACTTGCAATTCCAGGTTCTGGTCCATCATTGTAGAGAGTCAAGGCAAAAACTTGACAGTGGTCACATGGCATCTATAGCCCCAGGCAGAAGGAATAAATGCAGGGGTGCTCATCATTCAGCTAGTTTTCTCTGCTCTTACATAACTCAGTGCCTCAAACCATGGGGTGCTAGCCCTCACTGTCAGGTTGGTTCTTCCAAGGTCAATTATGTCAATCCAGACAATCCCCATTAGCCATGCAGATCTAAGTAATTCTTCATGGAAACACCCTCCCAGGTGGTGCTAATTATGTCTAGTTGACAATTAACACTATAACAAGTACCTTGAAGATTAAAAAATCAAATGAAAAACTGACTTCAAAACTGCAAAGATTTACCTACCTGGGTAAGAAAGAATTTCTGTCCTCTTTACCTGCTTCCTTCACTAACTGTTAGGAAAATAAAGATCTAATGTTACAGCTTTGAAAATAAATGCATCATGTTTGTTATCTCCAGAAGTTCAAGTGTGAGTCCTCCATGCTCCATTAAACAATGTCTGTTGCCACAATCAAAATCAAGACGTGGGTGTTAAGTGCTGAGTTAAAAAATATATATACTCATACATACATATATATGTATACATACACATATATATATATGTATATATATATGAAATACATTTCTTAAGGACTTGAGAATGTGAACGAAGTTCATGACGTAAGGAGATATGACTTCACAACCATAGGAAGTTCAATTTTAATTTAGCAAGCCCAAACTCCTACATTGTTTAATGTAAACAGCGGCTGACCTCTTTCTGAGATTCCCTCAGAAGGGAATCTGTTCTGGTTTGAGCCTTTGTTGCTGTGATAAACACCAAGATTAAAAGAAAGTTAGGGAGGGAAGGGGCTTATTTCAGTTTACACTTCCAGTTCACAGTCCATCAAAGGAAGTCGGGCCAGAACTCAAGCAAGAACTGAGACAGAAACCATGGAGGGATGTGCCTTACCTATTCGCTAGCTTTCTCAGCCCAAGCCCATCTGCCTAGGGGTGGTACTGCCTACACACTCCACCAATCAGCGATCAGAAATGCCTCACAGACACATGCCCAGGCCAATCAGATCCAGACAATCCTTCAAGGGACATTTCTTCTTCTCAGGTGACTTGAGGTTGTATGGAATTGGAAAATAAAAACTAACCAGGGAAGAATCTGAACTTAAGACTTTTGTTTTTGTTTCTGTTTTGTTTGTTTGTGAGATTAAAGAAGAACCATGCTGGTGATGCTCGGAAATCTTTGTAACCACCATCCCTCAGTGTGTTACGTCATCTCACATTTGGGAGCAATCAAGGAAAATGATACAGTAAATAAATGTCTGAAATTAAGTGACAAAAAGTCGGAAGGACTCTAGGTAAGCCATCCCTGAAGATGAGGAGATGTGACAATGTCATCAAGGTGAACTTGATAGTTCCACTGGTTCCATAATGCTTGTTCCTTGACCCAAACGGAACTGCTTCAGCTACAGAGCTGTGTGACAGAGCTGTATTGTTGCATTCTCAAAGCTGAAACGAGATGCTGCCAAGCATCTGGGAGAAGTCAGAAGTCTATGCAGATGGCTGGAAAAAAGAATCAAGATTAATTCTAAAGCCAGTTTTCCATAAGTTAGAAGAACATGAATTTGACAATGTAATATGGAAAATTCCCACTCTTAACAGTAATCGAAGATAGGGCATCTACCAGTAAATCTAACAACAATGTTCAGAACCTGAGTCGATAAAACTAAAATCTTCCAAATGGAGGATGTGTATTGTTTCTGCATGGAAGTCATTAAAATGTTAAATTGTGATTCTTCCCAAATTAGTCCATAAATTCAACATGATCCTAATCAAAATTCTATTCATTTCATGGAACCTAACAAGCATGCTCTAAAATTTACATGGAAGTGAATAGAGACAAAAATATCTAAGACTTAAGCATAAAAGAACAAAGAGGTATTGCTTGGACAGATTGGGAACCATGCTATAACTCTCTAACGATTAAAATGGTGTGATTTTAGCACATAAAATTATTTTTAAAATCAGTGAGGCAGCAGGATTACAGAAAGAAAAATCACGTATCTGTTGAAATTTAGTACATGATAAAGGAGTTATTAATTCTTGTAAGTTGTCACTGTGTTCAGCACTAAGTCACAGACATCTGAAAAACTAACTTAAACAAGCAGTGAATAACTTTCCTCATATAACAAAAAGTACAGGATTTAAGTCCTAGGTTGAGCAAAGTCTTGGGTGATTTGTTCTTCATTATCTTTCTAGTCCAGCCTGCTAGCTAAATTCTGGCACTTGGGCACAGCACTTCCTATGACCATGCTGCTGGTCTACTTCATGGGGAAGAATAAAAAAAGAAACAGATATGTCTTGCCAGTAGGACCTCAAAAGAAACCAAAGCAGGCTTAAGATGTCTACTGCCAATTCAGTGGTCAGAACTGTCCCGCCTCTCCTTGAGCCTCAGGAAAGAATGGGATTGTGGGGAGGCTGTGGAGTGGCCAATCCAAGCATGGTAAGGCATAGTTAAGTGGAGGAACAGGATCCAGAGACCTATGACACAACATGGTGACTATTGCATCCTGGAAAGCTAATGAGTATAGATTTTAAGTGTGGCTAATACAAAAATCCTTACAAGTATGTAAAGTAATGTGCTTAATCTGTTTATCGCAATCATTTCTTAATCCACATATATTTCTAACAACATGTTGTATGTGATAAATATATACACATTTTAAATTTAAGTATAAATAAAATACTAAAAGAAAATGTTTTTGTGTAGATTTTCAGCTGGACGCATTGATATACTAAACAAAGTATCAAGTTTGTCTTCATGGAAAAGATAGGGAACATAACTGAGTTAGGAACTTAGGAACATTGGTCCAGAGGGCCAGCTTCATAGATGTGAGATCAATGTCACAGGGACTTTATGATTGGTTTAATGCTCTCCTAGGGTTCTATATTTTAAACTTAGTACTCTGTCTTTGAAAGTTTTATAATAAGGGGCAACAAAATCATGAAATGTGTGCAGGGATGTACAATGTACACATTCAGTGGTCCACATGGCTCGGTGTGTATGCAGTATTCATGATGCTCTGTTAGAAGAGAATTCTGGTGGACTCTTCATGCATGCAAGTCAGTGAGATTTAAAGACAGTTGCATCTAGATCTGAGCAATTGTGAACACGGAAACCTTGAGACTGCTTTCCATTCAAACCAGAACCAAACCATAAACAAGAAAAGGAGGTAATAGTGCTGACAAAACACAAATGGCCTGGAAGCTCCTGATTTTTACTCACTTCACTTTCTTTTGCTCTAGGTCAGAGGTTCTCTCAGCATGTGGATTGCAACCCCCTTTCATCCAGGATCACTGGAAAACACAGATGTTTACATTATAATTCATAACAGTAGCAAAATTATACTTACGATGTAGCAATAAAAATAATTTTATGGTTGGGGTGTCACCATAACAAGGATCACAACATTAGAAAGGTTGAGACCCACTGTTTGGGGTACATTTTATGGCTTTTCTATTATAATCTCATAAAGGAAATAGAAAGGTAAGACATCATAAGACATCCCAAGTTCACTTTGCCTTATCAGCAGACTGTAAGTAAAGAGAGAAGGTAAATTGTTCATATATTAAAGTGTGAAATAAAGCACCTGTAAATGAGAATGTAGTTTAGTGACAGAGCGCTTGCATAGAGGTCCCAGGTTCAATCCCCAGGATGCTAAAATCAACCCACACAAAATTAGACAAGTGAGTTAATTTTGTATAGTGTTTCCACTCTTTTGGTAAAAATGAAATATATTTGAATGTAGAAGCTGTGGCATGTAAATTGAGTACTTAGAATCGTTCTATATGGAACCTGGGGTTATAGGCATGCCTAGTACCATGCATATGATCAAAATACTTGAGAGGTTCCTCAGCTCTCTCTTTTGGCTAAAGGAATTTTTTAACAAATCAGTAGCTAACCATGAAACCATCCTCAAGGAATATAAAATTGGACAAAGTCTGGGAGATCTGTACTAGAGCATCAAGCATACAGACATACATAACAGAAATCCTCAGGGAGGCATGGGGGGGGGGGGAGACATGTTCAGAAGTAGTTGCTGAAAAGTACCAAAATTTGATGGAAATATATTAATGTATACATCCAAGAAGCTCAGTAAACTGTGCAGGGAAAACTCAGATTCTGAAGTAGACAGTGCAACCAACCGATCTATAGTCAGAAGAGGAGGCAAAATATCAGGAAAGTGGTCACTCTTCAGAGGCAAGGAGCCCTTAAAA
The DNA here is from genome assembly GCA_033318265.1 of Phyllotis vaccarum. Classification (NCBI taxonomy): domain Eukaryota; kingdom Metazoa; phylum Chordata; class Mammalia; order Rodentia; family Cricetidae; genus Phyllotis; species Phyllotis vaccarum. Next base: position 12,748,976 of record JARWLC010000007.1, read on the forward strand.
ACTGAGTTTTAAAAACCAGAAACCAGGAAGGTTTCTGAAACAGTGAAAGAAAAACTATTTCAACAAAAATGTTTGTATCTGACAAAACAATTTTTAAACATTTCTTTAAGATGATAACATAATTCCATTGTGCTCCCTTTCCTTTCTCTATACATCACGTCCCAGAAAACCCTCCTTGTTCTTCTTCAAATTCATGGCCTCTTCTTTAATTAATTGTTGATACAAACATATATGTATATGTAGATAGATGCTTTTATAAATACGTAAGTACAACCTTCTGAGTCTGTATAATATTATATATATGTATATACAAACACACACACACATATATCATATATATACATGTTTTTAGGGCTGATCATTTAGATTTGGTATTGGGTAAACAATTGGGAGACTCTTCTCTGGGGAAGACTATTTTCCTCTCTTGGTATTCCTTTGTTGCCTGTAGTTCTTTGTGTAGGAGTGAGTCCTTGTGGTCTTTACCCTGTTCACTTTAGTATGCCTCTGGTCCTTGTTTAGGCAGGCATGTTGGTGGGAATTGGTGGGTGTAGCTCCTGACAATCATAGAAGACATATATCACAGCAAACTCTGTGATCGTCAGGGTATTACAATATGTCTTCCCTACCTTCTACAATGATCCCTACGTCCTATGTGTCAGAATTGGTTTGCAGATGTCAACATTGGAACTGGGTTCCACAATACTGTATTTTGATTAGTTGTGGTTCTTGTAATGGTCTGTCTGTTGAAAAGAAAAGTTTCTTCAATGAGATGTGAGGACTACACTTATCTGTGGGTCTAAAGACAAATATTTAGAATGTAGTTAGGGATTATGCTTGGTTAGTAAAGTGGTGGTTGGATTTTCTCCTTCAAGATTCAGGACTTCACTAGTCTTATTGACTAGGTTCCTGGGACCAGGCATCATTTTACTCTTGCTGAGTGGGTCTTAAATTCAATGAGAGAGCTGTTGGTTATCACTAAGATATCATTACTGCACCCTTAGGGTTATTGTGCCATGCTGGTCATTGTTCATAGGCATCATATCTGGGTAGGACTGTTGGTTACTTTCCTCCTCTGGAAGCTTGCATGGTGCTTTCTAGTACCATATAAGATAGTCCAAAGGAAGGAGGCTTTCAGGTCAGTTCCAGACAGGGACCTCTGGGTCCTGTCTAAAGTCCATGCTGTCTTCAGCAATCGGGCCTTACTTTCCACATCTGGTAGGGACCAAGGAAAATAGAAATATCCTATACTGTTTTAGGAATCTCTTGGACAACCCTGACTAACAGCTTAGAAGAGGGATTCTTGAGCCTGGTGTCGATTTTTTTTTTTGTTAGATGGTCTTTGACTCTTGGAGGGAACATTGCCAGGCAAGTGGGGGGGGGAGGAGTCATAGGAAGCATACTGTTACATATAAAATAAAATAGTAAATCCTTTTGAAAATTGTGTTTTTATTTTGTATGTGTGGGTGCTCTATTTGCATGTATGTTTATGCAACACATGAATTCAGAGTCCACAGAAGACAGAAGAGGAATCAGAGCCTGAAGATACATATGGTTGTTGGTTGTAATGTTGGTGCTTGGAACCAAATGTGGGTTCTCTGCAAAAGCAATGATGTACAAGGGGTTGAAGATTTAAAAAATGACAACTAAATACAGAATTACCTCATTTGTGCAGCTTTTCACTCATAGATTAGTGGAGAAAAATTACATAAATAAATAAATTTATGTAGAGACACAACTTATAATGATGTATTTTCACAATATTAACAGTGAGAGTTATTTTATAAAAATGTAGTTTTAAGGTACTATTAAAATTAAGTTGGTACTAATATAAACTAGACATTTTACAATGAAGATGTTAATTGTAACTTTTAGGGTAACTACTACAAAAATTATATAGCAAAATAGTTTAAATGGTACATAGATAATATTTGTTTAAAGCAGAAGAGGATGATAATGGAGGAACTAGAGGAAGAATAAGACATAATATATATAGAAAACAGATGAAAATAGTGGGTATAAGTCTTATTTTACCACTGATAGTGTGAATAATTATTTCAATCAAAAAACAATAATTTAAGAAATATTTTTTAAAATAGCATAATTTAACTATATGTTATCTATTAAAATCAGACTTTAGATTATGAGAAAATTAAGGCTGCAAATAGATGAATGAAAAAATATATGCCATATTAAAGCACTTGAAAGGCTATGCTCCCACCAGACAAACTACACTTGAAAAAGAAAGTTATGAGAAAACATTTTATGATGATAAAGAATATATAGTAATTAAAGCCATATACATCTAACATAGACTCAAAATACATGAGACAAAACTCTACAGAATTGAAGGGGAAAAAAGGCACAATTGAGCAATAATAATAGATTTCAATATACCACTTCTCATAATGGATGGTACAACTTGACAAATAGCAAGAAAATAGACCACTTGACTAAAGTTATAACAGCCAATCCTAACAGAGGGCTATAGAGCAACCAACATCAGAAGCAATGGTTTTCTCAAGTGCTCACGGAACAATCTTCAGGATAGGGCATACAGCTGTCCATAAAGCAAGTCTCAATGAACTTCAAACAAATTTAACATTACGGAGAATACTCCTTAGTTGCCATGGAATGAAGGTAGAAACAAACGTTAAAAACTGGAGGAAATTTGAGAAATTTCCAAATATCTGAAAATTAGGTGTCATATTCCCCAAACTAACAGATCCAAGAAAAAAACAAAGAAAATTAGAAAGTAGTTTGAGATGAATAGAAATGAAACCATACCCAGATTTGTGGGATGCAGCAAAGGCATTTGGAAACCTTTCTCTACCTGAGTTATTCATAACTTTAAGAACGCATCTAGAGATCATTTGAAAAACATCCAATTTTCTTCTCTTTTAAGATTAAAAAAATTATGTGTATACATGTGTGTCAGTATGAGGGTTTCAGTAAAGATCAGAAGACGACACCAGATCCCCAAGAATGGGAGTTATAGGTGGTGGTCACCTGCCCTATTTGGGTGCTGGTAAAGTAACTCTAGTCTTCAGCAGTGTGTGTTCTTAACCTCAAAGCCATTTCTCCAGACCCTCTAACTCTTTTCTAAATTCTTTCATGTAACTGATAAAATTCAGAAGTCCTCAAAAGTTGAGAAAATATTCCAGTCACATAAATAATCACCGAGGACTCAATAAAGCTCAGATCCAAATTCCTGTATTGTGAGACCTATTAAATATTTCTTCTCCTTTTATCACACTTCCCAACAAATAATGTTTTCTTTGCTACCACAACTACAGTTGCAAATTTATTTTATCAAATCCACCAGAATGTTAGCTCATGACGTGTGAAGGCTTTCTCTTAGTTCTCAGGAAGCACTGCCACGGTGCTTTGAATAGCTAATTATCAAAACATATTAGGCATCACTTCCATTAAAGGTATCAGGCAGTAGAGATAAATGATGAACAAGGCATTTTCTCTTCCATTGAGGAGGCGAGTCACAGTCTAATAGATGCTCAATAAATTCCTCACTGATTAAGTAAATGGATTGTGAAACTGGAACAGGTTACTCCTGTCTAGTTAACAGAACTGCAAAGATTTACTTAAATACTTTAAAAACCATATTTAAAATTGTAACCTGTAGTGAAAGCTGAGCAGACACCAACGTTTCCAGCTATATATTGAGATCTCTAATGGCCACTGTCAAACTTACATTTTTTTTTTCAGAACAAATGTATCTGAAATTACATTCCATAAAATTCTTACCACCCAGGCTATTGATTTACACTGACAAAATAAGATCATGTGTTTCTAAGTTCATGGAAGCATGAACTTAAAAAGAGAGCTTACTTTTTAATGAATTTTTAAAATTTATTTTACATACCAACCACAGTTTCCTCTTCCTCCTCCCCTCTCCCACCTCCTTTATACCTCACCCCATACCCCATCTTCCCATCCCCATCATCCACTCCTCAGAGAGGGTAAGGTCTCCCATGGGAGTCAACAAAGCATGGCTTATCAAGTTGAGTCAGGACTAAGTGCCTCTCCCCAGCATCAAGGATGGGCCAGGCATCCCACCATAGGGAACAGGTTCCAAAGAGCCAGCTCATGTGCCAGGGTCAGATCCTGGTCCCAAAGCTAGGGGCCCCACAAACAGACCAAGCTACACAGCTGTCACTCACATGCAGAGTGGGTTGGTTCCATGCAGGCTCCCTAGCTGTTTGTCAGTCCAGAGTCTATGAGCTCCTAGGAGCTCAGATCATCTCTCTCTTGTGGGTTTCCTCATTATGATCTTGACTCACTTTGCTCATATAATCCCTCCTCCCTCTCTTCAACTGGACTTCAGGAGCTTGACTCAGTGCTGGGCCATGGATCTCTGCATCTGCTTCCATCAGTTACTGGATGAAGGTTCTATGATGACAATTGGGGTGGTCATCAATCTGATTACAGAAGAAGGCCAGTTCAGGCATCCTCTGCACTACTGATTGCTAGGAGGCATAGCTGGGGTCATTCTTATGGGTTCCTGAGAGTTACCCTTGCACCAGATTTCTCCCTAACCTCATAATGGCCCTCTATCAAAATATCTCTTTCATTGCTCTCCCTGTCCTTCCCTCCCCAACTCAACCATCCCCATCCTTCATGATCCCTCCCCCATCCTTCCCTTTACTCTTCTCCCCCATTTACCCAGAAGTTCTTATCTATCTCTCCTTCCCAAGGCGATCTATGCAACCCTCTTAGGGTCCTCCTTGTTACCTAGCTTCTCCGGGGCTGGACTCTAGCCTGGTTTTCATTTGCTGTACATCTACTATCCACTTGTGAATAAGTACATACTATTTTTGTCTTTCTGGGTCTGGGTTATCTCACTAAAGATAATTTTTTTTTCATTTTTTGTAAATTTCATGATGTCATTTTTTTTAACTACTGAGTAATACTCCATTACGTAAATGTACCACATTTTATTTAACCATTCTATTAGGTTTTAAACATCAGTTGGAACTAGAGATTTTCTACCTACACATTCTAGCAGAAGGAGTTGAACTCAGCACAGCAGGGAAGCAAATGGCTTTGCTTCTCTGAGGGTTGTGACTATGATGCTGCTCTGAGATACAGCCTTGGGAAGACCCTGTACATTGCCTATGTCTCTAGATGCTTAATGAGCCTCTCTGTTTAAATAAAAAGAAAAGCGTAGAGACAAAGTTGAAGGCTGGAGAAAAGGGTCCAAGAATCAATGCTGCGTGCATTCAGGGTCTAAACAAGCATTTTACTACTGATGATGGTTTAAGGCACTGAGTTTAGATTATAGCTCTTTTATTTCTTGTACATATATGAGTGTTTGCCACATGGATGTGTATGTACCACGTGTGTGCAATGACCACACAGGCCAGTCTGATTAAGTTCCCCAAAGCTGGAGTTAAAGACAGTTGTGAGCGTCCCTGAGGGTTCTTGAAACCAAAGTTAGGTCCTCTGCAAAAACAGTCTTTCCAGCAGAATTATCTCTTCAGTTCCATCAAACATAATCTTGACCTTGATCATGTATTCTTAGTGACTGTTCATACTGGATAATTTTATGTCACCTCGACGCAAGCTAAAATTACCTGAGAGGAGAGAATCTCAATTAAGAAAACGCCTACATATGATAATTTGTAATTAGTGATTGATATGAAGAGTTCAACACATTGTGGGTGGAGCCATCCCTGGGCTGGTGGTCCTGGATTCTATAAGAAAGCAAGCTTAGAAAGCTAGGGGGAGCAAGTTAGGAAGCAGCGCCCCTTTATGGCTTCTGCATCAGCTTCTGTCTCCGGGTTCTGCCCTGTTTGAGTTCCTGTCCTCACTTCTTTTCATGGATGAGCAGTGATGAGGAAATGTAAACCAATGAGCGCTTTGCTCTCCAAGTTGCCTTTTGGTCATGATAATTTTATAACAGCAATGGGAACCCTAACTAAGATACTGTTTTAATTAGGATGAAGCAGTTGTATTGCTAAGTTAAAAAAATAGAACAATAAAACCTCCAAATATTTATCTGGGGGGGGGCAGGGCTTCAGGCAGAATGGCTATTCTAGGTGCAGCTCTGCAGGTCTCTATGCTAGAGGAAAGAATGTTCTAGTGCATTGGTTCTCAACCTGTAGGTGGAGACCTTGAGGGTGAAGGACCCTTCCAAAGGGGTCACAATCAGATATCTTTCATATCAGATATTTACATAACAATTCATAGCAATAATGAAGTAGCAATGAAAATATTTTATGGTTGGAGGTCACCATAACAAGAGGCACTGTCTTAAAGTGTCGCAGCATTAAGAAGGCTGAGATTCTCTGCTCTAGGGGATTCATGCTCTTGGAATACTGTGATCTGACCCAAAGTGATCGGATCCGTAGTTCTAATCACAACTTACTGGACGGAAGTAGTCACATGGTCCCACTCACTTCAAGGTCAGGAAGTACAGTCCTCCTGTGAGCAAAACATCAGAAAGGCAGAAATCTTCAGTGAACAGCATGGATGACCTTGGCCATAAGTAAGGTGAAAACTCAGGCAGAATAGAAATCCTTATAGCTTTAGCGAATCTCTGCCTCAGCACCATCAAATCCCAGGCAGTAAATGTTTAACCCCTGCTATGTGCCCAGACCACATCACCATGCTGCAGATACTGATCTGATCATTCAATGGTTTTGCTCACTCCTGTGAATTCAGCCCGCTATTCCTCTTTCAGTGAGCTGTTCAAAATTGAGGCTGTGGGCTCCACTGATTGCAGAGCCCACCATGCCGATGAGCTGAGGCTGAATAATCAGCTCAAGTGGAAACCGCAGGAGTAGTCACTCCAGAATAGACTCTTCTACAATGAGATATGGCGTTTAATGTGATTTGAAGTTTAATACATGGAAGGCAGGGTTGCAAGTGAGAACACCTTGAGGGGACAGATAGGTAGCAGGTGTAAGAAGACACAGCAGTAGGTGCAAAGTTGAACTCAGACATAGCCCTGCTAATGTAACATCTCCTCTGGATTGTTATGTAAAACTCTGGATTTGAATTCAGCACCCCCCCCAAAAGGAAAGTACATTTTCAAAAATTATACCATTAACTTAAAATTACACCTTATGAACCAAATAAAGCATATCCATAAGCAGAATTCTGCCTCCAGGCTACCAATTTGCACCCTCTGCTGAAAAGGTTTGAGTTATTAACATAGATCCCATGAGGCTGATTATTTCTGCCAAGCACAGGGCTCATGCTTCAGGTAGCTGCCCCAGGGTTAATGATGGAAGGTGCACACAAAGCTACAGACTGTGAGTGCGGATGCTCTGCTGCTCTGCTGTGGTTGGATTACTGAAATAGGTGGAAAAGGAGCATAAAGCTTACTTCCATGAACAAACACTTTCCAGAGAAACATCACCAACAAATTTAAAGGTGCGTTTTCCTAACTGCTAGAATCTCCTTCAGTGGAAAGGTCCACACAAGTCACTGCCAGCATCCAGTGACTGGTTAGGCAGCACTCATGTAATATCAGCTCCTAAGACTGCAGAGTGATTAGTTTTTGTCTCAGTCAACCAACTTCTTCAAGGTTTCACCTCAGCAACACGTGATTATAGCTTGGAGCTAAACCCACCTGTTATCATTGGATGATATGTCTCTACAGGCTCATGTTTTGAACACTTGCTCTCCAGCTCGTGGCCTTATTTGGGGATGTGGTGGGACTTCCAGGTGGTGGAGCCTGGTGCTGGTGGAATTAAGTCAACAGTAAAGGCTTTTGTAGTATTATGTTTCTGGCCCAGACTTTCCAGCCTAGCCTCAAGGTTTGGACCCGCAGACCAGCAGTCCCACAGAGACACAAAGATGCTTACAGTAACTGTACACTGATTGACCTGGGGCCCAGGCATATAACTTGCTAACTCTCTTAAACTAACCCAGGATTCTTACCCTGTTCAGCCATGTTGTTCGGTAACTTTTCCCAGAGCAGCATAGTTGTCCTCTGCATCTGTGGCATCCTGTTCCCAGAGTTTAGTCTGGTAGCCCGCCCACACTTCCTGTTTTTATTAAACTAGTATGTAGTAAGAGGTTTCTGGCCCTGATTTTCGGGCCTAATCTCAATGTTTAGGCCCACAGACCCATAGATACACACAGATTCTTTCAATAGTTTTAGGCTGATCGGCCTCAGGCCCAGGCATATAACCTGCTGGCTCTCTACCCTTCATCTAACCCATGACTCATCCTGCTCAGCCATGAGGCTCGGTACCTTTTCTTAGAGCAGCATAGTTGTCCTCTGCTTCTTCCGGCTTCTCTCTGGCGTTCTGCTCTGTGCTTCCTGTTCTCAAGAGTTTTCTTAGTCTGGTAGCCCCGACCACACTTCCTGCCTGCCTTTGGCCAATCAGCACTTTTTATTAAACCAGTGGGTGGGACAATTATTTACAATGAAACAACACAATCTCCCACACTAGTATTTGGGACAACTATTTACAATGGCACATAATCCCACTACAGGCTTTAGAAGCTTGCAGCCTGGCTTTTGGTCTACCTGATGTGAACAGCTTCTGCCTCTCGCTCCTGCTTCCATGGATAAGATAGTACAGTGTGCTCTCTTTTACTAGGACTGGCTGAAATATCCAAATCACGGTCGGAAATAAACCGCTTCTTCCTGATCTTCTTTCTATCAGATATTTTTGAGTGTGGTGATGCAAATCTAACAAACGCATACTCTTCACTAACAATGTGACTACAGACAGGTTACACTATTTCTCTCTTCCATTTCTTTAAGAAAAAAAGTCACAGTAACATTTTAAAACTAATTAATTTCATGTGTATGGAAGGAAAGGCCCGTGCATGCCACCACATGCCTGTGGAGGTTGGAGAACAGACAACTCCGGGGAGTGGAGTCTGCTTCTGTTGTGTGGAATTCAGGGATGCAACTTTGCAAATCATCAGCATCGGTGGCAAGCCCTGTTAGCCGCCAAGCCATCTCACCTGCCCGGTTGGTCTCTTCATCTTGACCCTAAATTTGCTGGGAGGAGCAAAGAAGGTACCAGGACGGGAGCAAGCGAAACGCTTTGAATCACGACTGGTGCAGAGTAAACATTCAGTAGAAGTATTTCAAATCATCCCGTAACACTTTCTTATGAACTCCAAGAATTCCTGACGTGTTCACTCTTTACTGAGAGAAATGAGAAATGGTTTTTGTTATTGCCTTTATTTTGTTTGTTTTAGGTGCTCTGCCCAGCAGACTCTGCCCCTGACGGCTCTTCTCTGAGCATCGCTCAATGGCTTTCACATCAGAGGAAAGTCCTTCAGCTGCAGTTCTCTACTGTGCTAGGATGGTCTCTTGTTGCTGGGAACTTTTCATTTTTATTTTACGTTATAGCTCTGGCCTATCCTTGGGGCACCCAAATTTTGCTCCTGTCTCCCACACCTCACTCCTCAGAAGATAACTTTAAAATCCACTTGAACACCACAGACCAATCATGGAGTCGATAATTCCTTTGCAGGGGCCTCGGGCACCCTGTGGCATTTTGACCATCTGCAGCCATGGAAACAACAGAGTGCATGGGCCATCGGAATGCTTTTAACATGTGCTCCAGGGGCTGAGGCCGCTAATTGCTTCTCACTAGCCTTTCCCAGTCTTTTTAGAGAGAGTTTTAGCTGAGCACATTGCTACAACTTTCCCTTGCACCTTAATGTTGCTATGAAAATGTTCATCCCCAATACATTAGGCAGGAATGCTATGTGTGTCGTTCAGGAATTCTTAAAAGAAGGTGGGTACCTTTCTTCCAACTTTTCCTCTGTTGTGATACCTTGATCTGGGTATGATGACTGGAATGTCAACAGCTTTTTTGAACTGTGAGACTTATAGTAATTTTTTTTTTAAGTATAGGCTGAGGAAACATAAAAGTATTGTCCAGAAAATTCATGGATTCTCTTTTTTTCTAATCACATATATATCTTTATGAATTCTTTATTTTTGATATATTTGAACCAACAATACTATGCAACAGAGTATATTTAGTAGCACATATAATATTCAAATTCTTTTCTACTAAGCCAGAAGAAAGTTGGTAAAAGTATAAAATAGTGTTACTCCTTTCAGTAATTTCTTATTTTGTAAAATAATATTGTTTTTTATTGTTTCTATGCCATGGGTGTAAATTATTTTAAATGAACTAAACATGTAAAAACTTCTAATTTTTAATTTCTAGTGTGGTAACCTACATAAGGGAAAATTCTCTGTTGGATAGGTCTGATACTTTTTAAACGGGGGAGAATAAAATCCAGAGCTCAACAGTCTTGAAAAGTGTCCCTGTCCTACTTTTCAAGTACAAAAAGGCCACATTATTCTCAACTTCCTTTCTATGTGAAAACGCTAAACTTATGTGCAGACCACCACCCTTGGGGTGTTCTGTTACATAAAATCTAGCTTATTCTTTTTAGAAGATACCTTCCTCCCTTCTGTGAATCGAAATGAGGTCATGGCTAACACCAAACAAAAACAGTTAGAAGCTGAAGTCACTTTGTGAATCTACCTCTGACATGTGTTCCCTGGTCCCTTTCTGCCTGGAGTGAGACAGCATCTACTTATATCTTCCTAACTCCACACCTAGTTCTGAGGGAACAGAATGGACCACAGTGGAGTTGTCCTGCTGCAGCTGGGGTGAGAATGGGAGATTCTTGTGTTTCTGAAAATCAAGCCCATTCGCTTGGCTGCCAGGAGCTGCTTGGCAGAGTGCCCAAGAAGGAGCTATAGGGAGTAGGTGGAGTAGGGGTCAGCCATGCCACTGGGGAAGTCGGTCTCAGTCTCTTAGGCACTGCCTGTGTTTCCTGCACCACAAAAGACACACAGGAATTCCAGCAGCTGATCACTGCCAGGAAGTAAGGAACACAGATTCTGGGGCTGTGGGAAAGACAAGGGGCAGCCAATGAGTCTCTTCAATTCTCAGGACCAGCCCAGAGAGGATTTGAAGATAATAGCATGAGCTTCCAAAGAGATGAAATCCACTTTCTGTACTCACAATGAGGGACAATGGGAAGCCACAGAAAACATGCACAATGTATCAGAAGACAGTATCACATGCTCAGGGCTTCCTATCAGGGGATGAACCTGCCACATTTAAAATCCAGTTTGATTCAGAACCTAAACCTGATTTTGTGTTAATTACTCAATAAAGCTGATATGTATTTTGTCCCTATCTGCAAGTCTTTTAAAAAGTACTTTGTGCTTCAATTACAAGTCTTTTGAAAACAATATGGCTACGTTCTTCCTCTTAAGACTCACCTTAAAATACATCAAGTGATTCTGGTCCTCTAGTGAAGATTTTTTTCTTTCTTTATATTTCTGTAAAGAAATGGCTGCCTCTACAGTTCTCCACTGCAGCTTCAGGACCCTTCCCACTCTTGTTCTGGGACAGAACAGATGTGTCCTTGCTACTGAGCCTATCTATCCTTGTTTTCTCAAAGGAAAGAATTCCGTTGAGAGACACAAACAGTTTGGGTGGAGGTTTATTTAGCAAGGCAAAGCACTGTCTTCCCAAGTGAGATTGTGTTGGCTACCCAGAAGAGGGAGCATCCCATAGAGTTCTGCATTATAGATTTTTAAAAATGTTTTTGGAGATATTTATGCAATGGGAAGCATGTTCATGGGATAAAGTAATACTTTTCCCCTCTGGAATGCCATGGCTAACTGGGCAGGATCTCCCTTTCAGGATTTATTTTCCCATTATCTGTTAGAAAAGTCCATGGGGAGGAGGGATCAATACACAATATATACAATATCGTAAATGAATTCAGGGTCTTGTGAGAATGTAGATTCTTCTCCAGTGCCCATGTGAGGGAAAGTACCCTAATGTAGCAGAAACAACCAGTTGCAGCTTCCATAATGTTTAACCTCAAAGGCATTCTAACCAGGACATGCAGTTACCAAGACACAGTTGTAGTAGGAGGTTTCTGGCCAGGACTTTCCAGCCTAGCCTCTAGGTTTAGACCTGCAGACCCCCAGATGTGCAGAGACGCACAGATGTTTACAATAGTTTTCAGCTGATCGGCCTAAGGCCCAGGCATATAACTTGCTAACTCTTTACCCTTAAACTAACCCATGACTCTTATCTTGTTCAGCCATGGGGCTCGGTACCTTTTCTTACAGCAGCATGGTTGTCCTCTGCTTCCTCAGACTTCTCTCTGGCGTTCTGCTCTGTGCTTCTTGTTCTCAGAGTTTTCTTAGTCTGGTAGCCCTGCCCATACTTCCTGCCTGCCTTTGGCCAACCATTGCTTTTTATTAAACCAGTGGGTGGGACAATTATTTACAATGTAACAACATAATCTCCCACACACAGTTGTCATTTTCCTTGGCTACTTCATATCTAATTCAGTATCTTGCTATTTGCCAACAGTTGGAAAATTCACCATGCTTCCTCCACAGAGACCATTTTTACAAGGTCTTTCGCTTAATCTAATGCTATAAGAAAATCATCCCAAGAGATTAAGTTGTTATATAGGGACAAGAATTCAGTGTTCAAGTAAAAGAGGTTTAACAGGGTGAGATATTTTGAGGATGGCTATAGGAACTGAAAAAATCACCAGTGTGCGTGATTTGCTCAGTTCTGTGAATCTAGATTCGCAGTTTATCTATGTGACTGATTTTCTCTTTAGCTCCCCACAGAAGCTGCTTTGTTTTAACTCAGATAAAACTTCAATGGTGTAAATATATTTTAATTAAAAAATAAAGATGTCTGAAGGACTAAGTGAGAGTTTAGTTCTCATCTGAGTTGGATGAATCCCACCAAGGGGTCAAGGCCCTACATTGAGGCCCACTTTCTTGTTCTATTCCGGCTTCTGAGCCGACTCTCAGATGGTGACTGTGCTGTCCTGGCTTGTGTAGGTTTCTAACTGCTGCTCAGGTTTCTGTCAACTTATCACAAGTTCAGAGTCATGTGGAAAGAGACAATCTCCTTTGAGAAAATGCTTCTACAAGACTGGCCTGTGGCCAAGTCTGTAGGGGCAATTTGTTGGCTAATTATTGGTGTCAGAGGGCCCAGATCACTGTGGGAAACTTGGGCAGCTTCGTCTTACTTGTATAAGAAAGATAGCCAAACAGGCCACAGGAACAAACCAGTAACTAGTACTTCTCCATTTTCTGCTTTAGTTTGGCCTTCAGGTTCCTGTCCTGAGTTTCTACCTTGGCTTCCCTCAGTGATACAGTAAGCTATCAGATAAAATAATCCCCTTCCTTCCCCAAGTGACTTTTGAACATGGTGTTTATCAGAGCAAAATGGCAAAGCAAAACACTAACAATGCATCCCTCCCATAGACCCTGAGCCTAGGCCACGGATGTCAAATGGCAGGGACAGTATGTCTGTGGGGGAAGAAGGGTCCCAGGGAGGCCTCCAGCAAGAGGTACAGAGTTGTGTGAGTTATTTTGCAAACTCTTCATTGAGCTCATCTTTTATATCTACACCGTCTTTTCCCTTAAAAATAAAAACAAACAAACAAAATATAGGAACAAATTGTGGTCAAGTTATATATCTTGGCTTGGGATCAGAAGGACAGAGAAATAAACCAAAAAGGCGAATACTCTCAAACTCCAGCTAGCTGAACCTGAATGACCTCCTGATGTTCCCAGCAGGACTGGTCCTTCTCCTAGAGAAGGTATTTCCAGAAGGAGCTCCTTCTAGACTCTCAGTTAGGAGCATAGTTAAATATGTTGATCTCAATAGCTGCAGCTGACCGTGTCAGAGATTAGTAACTGTGCTATTGGCTAGATAAAAATTGATATTAAACCAGAGCAGCAATTGGAGCAAAGGTGCCTCTGCTTCTCAAGCCTAGTAGACAACCACGACTGTCTCATTGTGCATCAGATATTATCAGGAAATGATTGCTGGTATTCCTAGAACTGCTGCTGGAAAAGGACAATAACCCCGTTTTAAAAATAAACATATGCAGAAGTGTATATAAGAGAGAAGTTGATGATGCTTAGAATTTATTTTCAAATTAGCATATATACAAACAAACACTGGTGGTTCAAGGGTAGAAGTATAAAAATGCAATAATCTGTAAATCAAGGTAGTGAAAAAAAGATGTTCTAATTTCTCAAAATATTATTTTCACGTTTGCAAAATCAAACAAAAATAGCTACTTATTGTGGTTTTATCATCAACTATTATAGTTTGTATATTTTTGTAGTTAGAATGCTTTAGCTATTACAAAAATGCTTATCTTTTGACTATGGTAAATGTGAAAGACTCTAAATGAGATACAGAATGGATTTCTACCCAAATCAACCTAAATATGATAGGTTTGAATAATTAACCATTGACCAGAGTAGGCCTGTGATGAGGTTAGGCTAGGACTATTAACAGAGTAACATTCCAGCTGCTCCTGATGTGTACACTGGGCAGTTGTTGGCAGTACATTTTCCCTGTAGGGGAATCCCAGGGCTATGCAAACGTGCCTGTTCCCAAGCAGCTCCTAGGCCACAGCAGCTCTGAACAGTGTGCCAACACAGGGTAACCAGAGTAAAGACTTAAAGGATTAGGAGGGGAAGAAGGGAGGTAATGATCTCTTCAACTAATCATCAGAGAAAGAACTGAGGCAGGGTTCAAAAACAACAGGTCAACTAGGATATTGGCAAGAAAGGTATAGTATAATCAGGAGACAGCAATGAAAGGTAAGTCAATGAAAGACAGCCTAGGAAACCAGCGGTAGTGGAGGAGCTACCTACTATGATGCTCCTATAAGAGCCCATTGCCATCCCTGGGGCTAAGAGTTGCCTCTAGAACCCAGAGAAGGTCTCTCTGTGGCTTAGAGTAGAAGATGAAGCTGTACTACCATGACAGGTGACCTAGCAGGTGACTCTCCTCCATATGCCTTCTGATTGTCGAGCCTAAGGTGAAGATGGGAACCAAAGTGTACAACTGTCAAGTCCAGGCACAAGCAGAACAGAAATAATCAGCATGAAAAATAGTATTCAGAAGTGCACCATGCTTGAGATTATCCTTGCAACAAGAATAAGAACGGAGGCTCGAAAGTGTCCACTACAGGAAAGCAAAGGGCAATCTAGGCAGAGGAAAGAGCACATATCAAGACAGGAAGCAATCTCCCATCTCAGAAATTACCATGTGTGCATGTTCCCCCACCCCTAGATTTTAGGTTTTTGGAAGCAGCAATGGGATTCGACTCATCTTGGCACATGAGTACAGAGTACTGGTAATATATACTGGTAGGTATTTATTGACTGATTCATAGGCAAGGTGAAATCTGCAATTGTATTCTTTTATTAGAGAAACTTAACCCTAATAGAACTAGCTATGGCAATAAGATGAAGAGATCCAAGATCATTTACAAAGGTGTGTGTGTATGTGTATGTGTGTGTATGTGTGTGTGTTGCATGAGTGTGAATGTGTAACTTTGTGAGCAAGCTTATGTGCCCACATGTGGAGGCCATAGCAGGACATCAAATGTCTTCCTCTGTTTTTTTCTCTCATCGCACTGAGACAGGATGTGTCAGAAATCAGGAAAATCCCTGTGTTAGCGAGGTTTTCTGGCCAAAAAGCTCTCAGGATCTGTCCTTTTCTATCCCTCGGTGCTGAGCTATAGTCATGAGCAGCAATGACTAACTTTTATGTGTGTGCTGAAAATTTGAACTTGGGTCTCCATTCTAGCAGAGCAAGTGATCTTACCCACTGAGTAAACTCCATTCTCCCAAATTAGGTAATTTATGCAGGAATCTCAGATCTGCTGTATACAGATTTTTGGTGGTTGTAGAACATCTTTAAGGAGTTAACATACTAATAGCTTTGATATACGCTAATTAAGTAATGACAAAAAGTTATTCTGAATTTGCATCTATTTATAATTTATTAATGAAATCATCTGAATTCATGCAAAATAGTTGTATGTATTACACAGTAATCATTGGATGCTTGGAGTCTATATGAATCTCAGAACTCTTTACAATAATTCCATAGTTAAAAGATTCCAATTAATTATAAATGACAGACAGATGCTTTACTCAAATTAGCATGAGCAAAAAAGAAAATTACTTAATTAATTAATTAAACATTCAAGAGGTGACACTGGTTTAAAATAATGCCTACAGCAGCCATTCAGATGGTGTGGCCAGGTCCACACATTTGCTGGCTCTTCTGCCTGCAGCATCTCCAGGGGCTTCTTCTGTTGGTCAGAGAGATGGCTCCTAGTAATTGTGGGGATGTTGTATCCTCACAACTACTGATCTAGCCCAATGCTCATCCCCGACCCCAGTGGTATCTAGGAAGAAAGAAACTTGATTGGTCAATGAAGATCAAGTGACTGTATTAGGGATGGTGGAGATGAAGCATATCATTAGGAATAATTAATTCAGAAAAGGTAGAATGCTGGCTAGGTAAACAAGCTGCAAGTTGGTCCTGTTTGCAACCCAGAGACTGCAAACAACACTCTCCTTTCCCCCCTTTCCTTAGGTCATTTATATGTGTTTCTTGACTTGCTGTAGACAGACTAGTGAACTATACAGCCTGACTAAGTCTTACAGTCTTTTACATGGTTGATATTTGCAGGGCTCACTTATACCTTTCAGAATAATAGACAGTTGTTATAATTAATGCTTTACCTGTCCAGCATACATCATTTGGTAAATATTTACTGAATAATTAAAATGAGCCAGATAGAGTGGTGAATCTGAGTTCTTAAGTGATTTTTGCTTTTACATATCAATATATAAGATTTCATTCTAGAACAATGAGTAACATTATAATTACTAGAAAGAAACAGCCATATCTACAATTATCTGTTGGTGTTACTGCTACTGTGGACAAAATAACTCAGTCTTTATAAGGAAAGAAAGGTGTTCATATGTCCATTTTAATAACTTTATGATTTTAAAAGAATTCTCAGTCATTCATAAAATATTGAAGAATTATTTTTAGTGTTGGATAATTGTGCTGCACTTTTATTACAGTCATGAGGAAGTTTTAAAACACGATGATTTCTTGCAACTATGAACTGCATATTTTGTTCCTAAGTTACGGTATTTGAATTTTAAGGCAAGGCCTTAATATATTTTTTGAATTTATAGAAAAGACTGAGCTGATGACCTTTTTAATATTCTGTTCTCTCATTGGCTAGCAGCCCCAACCTTTCTTCTGTGTTCCTGGCAATTGTCTGAGAAGAAGGAGGAGTGGAAAGGCCAGCCAGTCAGAAACCAGAATATTGAAAAGGTCAACATCATACAGTCTTCAGCTATAATTCATAAAGACATTAAACTTCCAATATTTCATCTCAGGGCCAAGGCTGTAATGAGAGCTGAAAATGGCACAACACTAATTCAT
Source organism: Phyllotis vaccarum (assembly GCA_033318265.1). Classification (NCBI taxonomy): domain Eukaryota; kingdom Metazoa; phylum Chordata; class Mammalia; order Rodentia; family Cricetidae; genus Phyllotis; species Phyllotis vaccarum. Next base: position 12,766,261 of record JARWLC010000007.1, read on the forward strand.
CTTCATGACAAATATTGTAATGAGAAAGGAACTACAGAAACTACAAATATTTGGTTACTGACTTAAAAATATCTTATATCCTTTATAACATAATGAGAGTAAATTTATACTTCCTAAAGTTGAGTCCTCTAGCTAAATATTTAATTGCCTTTTAAATTAATAGGATTCTTTTGAGCCCTACTGCAATTAGGCTTAATCCTCCAGAGAGCTACTAATATCACCAGGTTAGAGTAAATAAATATAAAAGATTTTTATTACAGAAATATAAATGAACTGAAACTTTATCTTGGGTAATATTTCACTGCCATTAAAGTAGTTGAACTAATTGCAAATTTCTTGTCATATTAAATTGAATTATTCCATTATCATGACTTTGCCAGTGTAGTCCCCAAATAAAGTAGGGTTCTACTGTGGTGTTCTTCCATGTGGCGGTCGTTTCATTGAATGACTATCAGGAACAGAAATAAGGACTCAACGATGTAGATACAGAGCTGATGAGAGAATGCCTTTCTGTGTGCTGTGAATCTCAATCTTTAAATAAAGGAGCTGTTTTGGGCCATGACAGGCACCATAGAAGAAGTAAAAAAAAAAAAAAAAATAAAAATCAAAACATGGGGAAAGCAGGGCGGAGTCAGGCAGATTGAGCAAGCCGCCCAAGGAGCAACATGTAAGGAACACAGGTGAGCCACGGGCCACGTGGCAGACAGATTAATAGAAATGGGTTGATTTAAGATGTAAGAGCAAGCTAGCCATGTGCCTGAGCCATAGGCCAAACAGCATGAAGTTAATATAAGAGTCTGAGTCATTTCTGGGGGCCTGAGCAACATCGGCAGGGGTCTGGCGTGGCAGGGTCTGGACTTCAGGCCGCCCGGGACCAAGAAACCCCACTGAAACACAGAGCTATCTCAGGCAGTGAATCTGAAGCCTAGCAGGCAAAGAGGGAGAAAGAGGTGCTGAAGATCCTATCTGCATCTTGGGACCCCTGGGACCCAGGTCTCCTGGCAGCCAGAATGTCCTTTTGTGGTTAAATATCCTTGAAAGTGTAGTTATATTGGTCTCTATATATCAGAAATAAAGGCACAGGTGTGTCCCACATGTGTGTACTTATGAAGGGTCTGCAACCCCTCAAAAGAGGTACAATATGATTTAAAAGGAGGAAAGTGTCATCCAAAATACAGCCTTACTCCATGAATATCATGATCATCTCATAAAAGTTCATAAAACATCCACAATAAAGCCAGGTGTAATGATGCTTGAATTTAATCTCAGCACTCAGTGGGCAGAGGCAGGTGAATCTTTGTAAGTTTGAGGCCCACCTGATCTACATAGAGAGTTCTAGGCAAGCCAGGGCTACACCGTGAACTAAGACCTTGTCTCAAAAAAAAAAAAAAAAAAAATATAGAAAAAGAAAATTTGGGACTCAAGGGCCAGTGAAATGGCTTAGTGGGTAGTCTTCAATGTGGAAGATTGACAGTATAAATCCCATGCTTGGAGTTCATATATAGGTGGAAGGAGAGAACCACTCCAAAGGTTTGTCTACTGATCTCTTCCTGCCAGATAATGCACACAATCATATATATATATTCAACAATGCAGAATGCACTTAGTTCGTCACTGCCTTGGGGCAGCCCATTCCAGTCTCTGGAGTTTCTACTCTGCTGAATAAACTTATACTTTCACAGTTTATGCCTCTTGTCTATTTTTTTTCTTCCAGGAGATAGGAACAAAGAGACACATCATACCAAATCCATTCAGATCAGGTAAAAAGCCCCACAGGCACTCAATGTAATTATGTATTTTAATTTTTGCTACTTTTTGCATGCACTCGTGGGAAGCGGGAGGCAGGAAAGCCAGCATCTTGCAGAGGTACAGACACCAACAGAATGGGCTGATGCAGTGAGAACCTGTAGAGGTGTGTCTACAGGAAGAGAGAACAAGTGTAGCCCGAGACCAGCCACAGCAGAAATTCGCTATATCCTCCAGGCAGAAGAGGAGAGAGAGAAAGCTGCTACCATTGAGAGAGCTGGGGCTCTGGCTGAGCAGCAGACCAAAGTAGTCCAGTCACTTAAGGGTAAAGCTGGAGCTGAAGCATCCGTCCCTACCTTGTTGGGAGAAAGCTGGGAAGGAATGCAGTGTGTTGCTGATGCTGCCTATCTGTGAAGTCTAGTGCTGTAAGCTCCAGGTCCATTTCCTCAACCCAGAGAAGAATAGAGAATGGAATGGAAGGACAGGATTACACATCACCACCAAGAGACAGAAAAACAGGTGATCTGGAGGCTGCTGGAGGCCATATTTAAAGAGGCTCAAAAGCAGGAGATAAGAATGGGTAGAGCAGGTATGAGAGGTGGAGCTATAAATGAAAGAAAAAATAATTCCGATATAGACAGGACTTTGTAGGATTCCAACAAGGTGCTTCTCTTAGCCTATCCTTTGGACAATGACCTTCAATGGTGTTACAACAGTAATAACCTAATAAGCTGATCCAAGAAGAAACTATCCAGAGAATCTCCTATAGTGTTCATTTTGAAGCGGGAGATGGTGCTTCCCTTGTGAAGTGGGCCATTTGATCTTTTCAGCCATGTCTTCGTAGAAAGGGATCCAGCTAGGGTGGGTATTGAGTGACTTGTTAGCAAGAGTGATCACAGCCTGCCTTTTCCCATAGCTTATTTACTACTAACATATCATCTCGTGGTGCTAATGAGTGCCTTTCACCCACTGGATCTTGGAGTGCTTTGTGAACTAGGAATACAGAAGTAGCTGAAACAGAGCTTTCTCTGGGGTGGAATAAAACAGCTGTTCGCCTTGCAGAAATGCTGTACAACAGCCCGAGTGGGAACCAGGGAAGGGCGCTCAATCCAATTGAAACTGCAAAGAGAATTAAAGTTGATGGACTAATTGCTGAGGCTGGCATGCATTTAAAATGGGTCTTGTTCTGTTCCTTCTAGGCAGATTTTATTGAATAGACCCCATTGCTTCCGTTTAAGAGACGAGGAATCTGAAGTTCACAGGCACAAACTGTACTTAAGAGAACACGATTCCATTGCATGCTTTCTGAGTTTCTGGTTGCTATTTATCTTTTGAGTCACATGGCAATCAGAACATTCAGCTACAAAGCAACAAATTAGGACCAATGGGAGAGAAACGGCACACCCATGGTGTGCACATATTTTGCAGAAATTGGGCTACCCTGGGAAGGTTGCCATGTGATCTTGACTCAACTTGACTTCCCCTTGTTTGGGGACTCAGTCAAGTTGTAAGATGACAGAGAGCCACCACATTTTCATGCCTTTAAGAAGCAGTGGAACACGAATCAATGAAACTTAAACTGACTAGTTTGCGGTGGGTTCCTCTTGCCTAACACTTCTCTCATGCTGGAATGTCACATTAATTGGTCCTTAATTGGACAGTGTGCTTCCAATTTTCAAAACCCAGAAATGTTTAAAAGGGAAGATGCCAGACTCTTGTTCTGTGGAATAGGAAGTCACATAGACAAAGACACAGTGCATAGGGATTAGACTCTTGCCCAGTTCCGAAGCTGATACACTTGATGGGGCCTGGCAAGGCACAGCTCTACAGGTTTTCAGGTCTATATTGAAGACAGATTAATGCTGCATGTTCAGAAGACAACACATATCTGAAGCACCAGATGATGATAAAAAACTTCCTTATAAGGCTCCTCGACCTTTGAAAATTGCTAGTGTGGCTGTGTTTTTTTTTTTTTTTGGTTTATTATCCATTCCCTCTTCAAATAAATAACCTGATATTAACTTCAAACAAGACACCTTGGATGGTAGTTGGTTGAGTCCTAGACAGGAAAACTTCCTTTTTCTGCAATTAAATATAGGCCAAAGGGTCTGCGTTCCACCTGAAATTGAAATCCTGTTTGTTCTTGCTCTTTCTCTGGAAATGTTCCATGTACAGGCAAGTTCATTTTTCTGTTTTGAAGAAATCTTAAACAGAGTCTGCATTCTAAATTCATGCGGGAAAAGTCAGAGATGGGAAGAAAATTGGCTCATTGCAACATAAAGAACTGTCAAGCTTCTGAGATCCTCTTCCCCGCTAGTAACATGGTACCCGGGTGGAGGGAGGTAAGCAGAGTTCCTCAGATCAGAGTTCTGAAAGGCTGGATATCTGTTTTTCTCCACTTATCTCTATATCATGCTTGCTTGTCTTACAAGTGAGAGAATGGTTTTCTTTTTAATTGCATGCTCAAACATGGAGCATTCATCAAAGTTCGGCTATTTCTTCCTCTTGCATCAGATGCAGAAATTAAAGTCTGCCTCCTACTTGTATCATTAACTATGTATAATCTCATGTAGACCTAGTAACTGATATTGCAACAGATAGATATGGCACTTATTTAGGGATTCATGATCCCATGGTTACTATAAAAATAGAAAGTAGGAGAACGTTCGCAAGGCAATACCATTTTAATCACAGTGTCTCTGCTTCTACTGCATGCCATGATGATAGCAACATATTTTTGATTATAATGCATTGAGAGTATGATCAAATTCCATTTATATCAATGATAAGTCAGATGCCCAAACTGCTTTTCATTAATAAAGAATCCTGTGGAATTACCTCTTTTGAAGACAGATTCTGGAATAAAGGTCAACCAGAGGTGTGGGTAAGAAGAACATGGGGATGGATGTCAAGCCATCAAACTCTGGCAGTCCCCAGCTGTGAAGGCCTCTGGCTCTCAATCTTTCTGACAATTTACCATGCTGACACACTGATCACACATCTTCGAGTTAATTACTCACATTCCCTCAACATTCATCCTTTCTGCTTTAACAAGACCTCCTTAGCCATCCCTGGGACTGAACTTGGCATGAGACATGTATGGCAGCAATGCTTCCAAGAAGATAAATGTTTCCCTGGGTATAAACTCAATAATAAGCGAAACATTTGACAGAGAAGAATATGCCTCTGGCACCACTGCTCAGTCTCTCTAAGAAACTGACCCTAAGTCCAGATAGTGACAGATACAAAAAGCTTTTGTAAGCGAAGTAGTCAGGCCTGTGTCAGTCTGTCCCTTCCTTCATGATCTCTTGCCTGGACAGCTGGTAAAATCTGATCCATGAGGTGTTTTTCAACATCTATGACAAATAGTCAGCAGTGCGAGGTTCTGCTCAATGGAGGGGGGGGGGTTATAGGGAAGGATGAAAAGCTAACAAATAGCCCCCACCCCGAGGGAACCATCCATTGCAGAAGGAATATTAAAATATGCAAAACTTTTGTCACCATTGCCCATCCAGCAAGAATTCTGTCACTGTTTTATGCAAGGGGCTTTGCTCAGCTTAGGTCTGTGGTTGGTTAGGAGCCCAGAAAGAGCTATAGCATTTTATTCTGGGCTACTTTGGGGGAATGAAGAAGACCCAGCGATCCCTATTGGGTGATTGTTAAGACCGAGGTAGAAAACATCAGGTAATGTTATTACTGTTTAATCTCATTCACTTAGAAATCTTTCTTTCCAGCAATGCGTTGGCCTACCTCTGTGTTGGCCACTGTGAGAGACTACCACTGTGCTCTCCCTGATGAGCACACCAATGAAGGAATAAATCACATACATGTCACTTGCTGCAATGAGGATAATGAACTGCACAATATTAGGACAAAGAATGAAGGTTCTCCTAGGCAGACTCACCTCAGGGGAACAGCAGGCATTGGGGTCAGAACTAAAAGAATGAAGGGCATTTAAACTTGGAAAGTGCTTGGAGAGGGTGCTTCGCAGAATTCCTGGAAGGCTTTGGCCACAGTAAACATGCCTCTACATGAATGTAAAGGTTGTTAATGGTCCTGCTTTAGCATTTATAAAGTGTTGTGTGTACTCAATTTTAGAGGAGTGTCAGAGATGAAAGGAGAGACCAAAAGGCCCGGATTTATAGTCTAGTCCTGTCATTCACCAGATGCATGACCTTGGGAAATTACCCAAACCCTGTATCTCAGTAATTGGGATAATTATAACACCTATCACAGAAGTGAGTCCTAAGGATTCAAAGAATTTATTTACCACTATGTAGAACAAGGCCTAGGATGTAGTAGTGTCCAACTGCTATTATATTTTTATATTATTCGCACACAATGCTATGCAGATAAAGAGTTCCTACTTTTTAGAAACCACACCAGAGTCTGGAAAATTTAGCAGTCACAGCCAGTCTATCTCCACATGTAAAGCTGACACCTTGTGTTTTGTTCATAGTACAGTGGTTCTCAAGCAAGGAGAATGTCTCTCACACACACACACACACACACACACACACACACACACACTCACACACACATGCATACATACAGGTACACCACACACACTCACACACATGCATATGCACACACTCATACACACACTCACACACACATACATACATACACACATGCATACACACACGCACACTCACACACATGCATACATACAGGTACACCACAACACACTCACACACACAAGCATACACACACACACTCATACACACACTCACACACACATACAAACATACACACATGCACACTGACATCTTTGCTTGGAGACTTTTTAGTTATTATTTGGGTTAACTGGTTAGTAAAGGCCAGTTACACTGCAAAGTCTTCCAGTGCAGAGGAAATGTCCCCAAACAAAGAAGCACTCAGGCCAGAATCTCAATAGTGCTGTTGAGCTTGGGAGCCTGGTACAGCACTTCTGTCTCTTGAAGGGGTATGTATGCTTAAATACTTCAAAAAGATCTGAACAGAATACTTTACTGGATTTGCTGAAAACAATCCACGCAAAGAAAAAGAAGTGGAGACAGGGAAGGGTTTTTAGATGTTGATGAAATTTATTAGGCGTTTTCCTCCTGAAAAGAAAGCTCATCTACATGAAAATTAAAAACATAATATAAAATATGGGAAAAAAGGAATCAACCTGAAATACTAGCTAGGAAAACTCTCAGAAGTGGTTTAGCAAAAATAAATAAATACATTAAATTAAATAAAATAAAAACAGCAATAAAAACTCACCCACAATAAATAAGTGAATCAATTGGTCAATACATAACACATATTTGCTGCCTATGAAGTGCATCCAATCTTTTCATTTGACATAGTCCACATGGAGAACAGTATAATGTATTCTTCTGAATTACAAAGTAGTTTTATGTAGTAAACAATTTTGTATTGGGCCATAGTCATAGCTGTCCTTGGCTGCATGTGGCCCAGGGGTCACATGTTAGTCATGTGTAGAACTTTAAAGCAGTCTCTCCCCATCCCTCCCTCCCTCCCTCTCTCTCTCTCTCTCTCTCTCTCTCTCACACACACACACACACACACACACACACACACACACACACACAAAGAAGTAAAGTTATTTACTTAACTATTAAATATGCTTGGACAAATGTGTCTCTTTTTGAGAATGTCAATTGATGACATTCAGTCATCAATCAATCTGCAAATATGACTCCATTAATTGTGCTGCAATGGTGTTTTTTCCTTTTCCATGGCCATTAGGTCAGGTACAAAGACCCATTCTTTTCCACTATAAAGAATCATGGACATCAAATACTTCGGTGTTTGAATTAGTCACTGCACCTTACAGAAATAAAATCTAGTTGAAGCTGTGGTTTGATGGGATGATAACTCAGTTTCCATGCGCGTTAAGTATGTTGTGAAGTCTAGGCTTCCATAGAACTGCTTCAGGATTGATTGACCTGTTGCAGTGTTACAAAGGCATTTAATAAATGCTGCCACTTACAGCCCAGCATTTCTGTTGTTCTGAGTCTTCACAAGCAGTTCAGAAAAGCATTTTTTCATGTTTGTTTCCCACGACCAGTCCTGTCTGTGCCTCTGGAAATGCACCATGGCTGGATACTAATCACAATAAGAGCTATAAAAGCAGCATGCGGGTGATGTGTTCCAAGATAGAAAACACATTTAAATACTTTACGTTATTGTGTTCTCAGACTTATACATTGAGCTTGGAGTGGCCACTCTTCTAAAGTGACTAATTTTGTAAAGGAAAGAATAAAGCACTATATATAGATGTAAAAAAAAAAAAAATGGTTTCCAAGTTCAATGTCACTCAGCAGAATCTGCGGGAGATGTACTAACGTGGCATAAGCTCTTAGCCTGGATTCCTTTTGGAAGCAGAATCTGAGACAGAGATTTGACTTGGATCACCTTTGAGAAACAGTCCCAGGAGGTACCAGGAAAGAAGTGAAAATCAGACAGGACAGAGAGACAGTAAAGAAGATTCTGGGAGTTTAGTTGTGGTGGGGAGCTCTGGAAGACAGTGTGGACTGATCCCCCAGAAGATCTGCCATTTAATCCTCATGAAGGGTATTCTCCCCTTTAAGGAGAAGGGGATAGTAATTCTAGCACTCTGTCTAAATGAGGAAAAAGGCGCCAGAGCTTCAGGGACTTGCTTCAGGACATTGGAGCAAGTCATGGCGTTGGAATCTAAGGACACTAATACCTTTTATCTTCAAAGTCAGCAAATGTCAACTGTGTCATACAGTGACAACCATATTCAATGAGAAGACAGAGATAAACTGGGTGGTCCTCCATGTTCGCCATATTTTTCCAGATATCCCCAAGCTTTTCATCTTTCAGTTACAATAAGCCCCTGCTCCTGTGGTCTCTGAGGCTTACACCTTTGCATAGATTCTTGCTACTTAGTGGCAAGACATCCCCCACCCCCTTCAAAATCTCCTTTCAGATTACAGATTTATATGAAGACCTGTATGACTGACAGCTTAAAACATCTCCCTTCTTAGGAGGCAAAGTAGGTTTGCGTCTTGGTTTACAGTGGTCTTTAAAGATAGTTTTAGGCCTGTGTATCTGCTTTGGCCCACCTGTAGCTTAAGATTTTTAATCAGCCATTTAAAAGTGATAATGATAATTGTACCCTTATATTTTAACTAATAATGGACATTTCTTCTTCCACGCTTTCCTGGCAGGGTCAAGTGAAAGCTGCCCACTCACTACACACAAGACATCTGTCTTCCATTGGTTCCATCCTTCTCACCTATTCACCCAGCAGCATCCTTCATTCCAGCCATACACTGCTTCTCCAAGCTTTTGAATTTTTGAAGCATGGTATAGCACCTCAGAGAAGGGAGAGACAAGTCTTAGAGATCTTTGCCTTTTGTTACTCTCCTCTCTTCCTTCACGAGCATGAAACCGCACTACCTAGTATGTAATTTTCTCAGCACTTCCTGAACAGCCCACCTTCGCAAGACAGTAAGGCTTTTGAAAAGATCCTTGTATGAGGAACGACCCCAACCATTATATAAACTTACTTTACTCTTCATTTAAAATTGTTCCAGGTAGTATTTGAACTTTAAGCCCTCTGAAAGGGAAGCAAATTGGTGCTTGAAGTAGAAATTGCCAGAATAAAGGAAGACATTTAGATAATCTCATCTGGCTGTGTGAAGTCATAGCAAGATCCAGCTTCCCATTATCTCCAAGTTGGGAGCCACCTGTTCGTCAGGACTGTCTGATGGTCGGGATGAGAAGCCGAGTTTAATTAAGTTACATGTGTGGGAGGAACATGCTTTGCAGCGGCAGCAGTTAGATTATTAATGGACTCCTATATTGAAGTGTTCACATTTTTGAAAGGCTAATTACAATATAATTTTAGTTTTAAAATATTGCTTTGCCAAGGGTGGGAGTTGTGTCATGTATTATTAACTGCTAGTTTTTTCTTTTTGGATCTTGAGGGAAATAATGGCTTGGTTACGATAGTCATTAATATGAAGTTGTTTCCTTTTTTTATATTTGATATGCTGAAATCTGGGAAAAGAAAAATATACACCATAACTGTTAAATACAAAAGTCTGTGATGGACTTTCCTGAATTTTTCTACGAATAAAGTCAAGCGGTCTATATAGTTTTGGGAGGTTTCATGTTTTTCTGTGCAGCTTGAGGCCCGTGATCCTGTCAGCCCTCTGATTTCAACATTTTCCATAGAAAAATTAAAAAGTCTAATAACCTAATTTTGGAATCCAATCTACTCTTACCTGGCTAGAGATGGGTAAGCATGGTGCTAGCTGATTATAATGGGAATAGCATGGTTTTTAGATCCAACGACATAATTTAGAGTTCTTGAGGCCAAAGCTCTGTTTACTTCGAGTTCCAAACTGAAATCAACACACATGCCTTCGATTCACAGGGCTTCTAGTGAAGTATCATGTTCCCTTCAGTGACATTTCAGTTTTGCCAAATCAAAGAGAATGAGCCTACAGAAATGAAAATGAACAGTAAGTAATTATCACTTCCCAAGCACCTCAAAGAGCTTGAAAGAAAGTTGTTATTCAAGCTGCACCTATTTCAAGCAGCCTTCTACTGGGCAAGGCTAGTTTGGAGCTGGACCAGCAAGAGTTGTCAACTACCCAGAAGTCAGAAAACTCCACATGTACCACTAGCGCAGCATTGCAATAGCTGGCTGCACACCATGCAATGACTCAAGTCTAAATTTCCTACCATGAAATGGTGCCATAGTTGATCATCTTAATCATTCTTCCTGGAGGAAAGGCTAGAACAAGAAAGGCCTTGTATGCATAAAACAATGGTTCTCAACCTGTGGGTTAGGACCATCAGAAAACACACATTTCTGATGGTCTTAGGAACCCCCAACCATAATTATTTTCATCACTACTTCATAACAGTAATTTTAATAGTCCCAGCTCCTAAGACTGTTCAAAATATGTGTTTTCCAATGGTCATAACCCACAGTTTGAGAACTGCTGGCCTAGAAGATAACCAGTTTCATAGGCTAACTATCTCATTTGACTATAGCCACAATTTCTTCTGCCATATGAGTAGGAAAATTGTCATGAGCAGTGCCCAATAATGAGCTAAAATCCTGCCACTTAATCCTTCGAGTGGTAAGTTCTACCAAGTCCTATTACTATGGGTATTGCTTTTGGGGCCTTGCTAGTTTTCACTGGGGGAGAGAGAAAGTAGGCACAAAGAACAACAGCTCAGCTTCTGGGGCAAGTAGAAATAAGCCAGCTCAATTTACTTTAAGGAAGGGGCAAGCCTTATAAACCTTCTACCCAGCCAGGAAGAAGGGCTGTGCTTTGCCAGCATCTGCTGCTGCGACATGGTCATCTTTTGTTGGTCCAGGTCATCTTACATCATTTGGACTCTTGTCTCTGTTGTTAAGGCTCCCAGGTAGACCCCAGGCTGGCTTATGAGGAAGTGTCCACTTGAGGGGCCCTCTTGGCTTATGACGATGGGCAATGAACACATGCTTTAGGGCACCAGTTGTAACCAGTTTGAACTGGCTGAGGCCTGCTGGCCCTTGGGCTCTTAGAAGCTTCTAGGGCCTATATATTCCACATATGAGATCAAATGAGGGACCCATGGAACTCAATAGAACATGGAGTCTTGTTTTGCTCAAATCTAGGGAGTTCTGTATGTCTCAGACTGTGGCAGAAGCCCAGTGTATTCTTTCTTCATTTTCAACATTTTCGAATGAAACACTATTGTTTTAACTTTGGCATATGACTATGCTTTAATCTACTGATATTATAGCCAGCCATGGTGACTCAGCAGTTATCCATCTTCTTCTCTGGCACCAGCCTGGCCGCTGAGGCTACAGGCTGATGAGAGTTCTGTTCCCACAGTGACTGGCTCTGCCACTGCCACTATTTAACTAAATCTCCTTAGTTCTATTTATAAATAAGACTCAAGATTCAAAGGCTGGGGTGAAAACCTGCTAGTTCAAAAAGGCTGGGTAACAGTTAGCTAACCTTCCCTCCTTGTTACTGTCTCCGAAAAACCCATGCTTCGACTTTGCCAAACCAGGAAAGGCTGTTCCATGCCAACCCCCACCTTACTACTTCCTGTGTCTCTTTATTTTTCCCAGATACCCTCTGAGACACTATGTTTTCCTTCTGTCAACTAGTGACTAATGCAGCCTCCTGACCTAAGACCAGCCTCCTGACTTTATTTAATTAACTCAATTGCAAACTTGGGGTTGAGTGTGATCAAATATCCCTCAACAATACACCTCACCTGTTCCTACACCATTAAGACACTGCTTCATGGCACATCTTTCCTATAAGCTTACCCTACATTTCAACTATAAGCCTAGGGGTACAATCTTGAATGCCACAGTCTCACATGTTGAAGTCCTGAAAGATCAAAACTCCTGAAGTATTAACTTTGAAATCATTTCTGCAAATAATTCTAGAAAAAAAAAACCTTAAAAAATTTTAAAGGCATTTTGAGAAGATATGGGGAGTATACAGTTGTGTGTTACCTGCTATAACCTCAGTGTCCTGGTGTGTGGGAGAACTCAGTGCGAGAAGCAGTCTTCTCTCTCCTTCCTCTGGTGAGTTACTTTTTTTGTTTGTTTGTTTTTTATCTTCTGGTACATTTTCAGTTTTGTGGAAATCCTTTTTATCAAAGGAGGTAGTTAGCAATGCTACCAACAAGATAGATCCTCCATTCATGAATTCCTGTGTATTCATTAGGCATCTCAGCACTCTTGTTGCCAAAAAGTCTGATGGAGTGTCAATCTTTTCAAAATATGGAAAAACTGTGGCTTGCTCTGTGCACAAAAGCTTTGCCTTTGTCCAGTATGTTAATGAAAGAAATGCCCAGGGTGCTGTAGCTACAGAGGATGCCAGAATGATTGCTGGCCAGGTTTTAGGTATTAATCTGGCTGCAGTACAAAAGGTGAATTGAAAAAAAACAAGTGTGAAGGGATTTGCAGCAGAGATGCAGCAGGGTCTCTTTAACACCCTTCTCTGTCTCCTCTACTCAGTTCCTCACTTCACTTGGTCTATGACTTAGAACAGGATTATTCTGACAGGATGTATAGGTAGTCAACAGCTGTTCCTCCTCCTACTCTGTTGCCGAAGCTGTGGTGCTTTCTGACTGCCAGCATTGTGTCCTAAATACCTCACAAAGGGGAAAAGGTGAATTCAATTCAAAGAGCAGACAGTGGGGATCTTCTTCTAAGTCTGGAAAGTTGAAAGGTGATGACCTTCAAGCCATGAAAAAGGATCTGACTCAGATAAATCCCAAAGTGGATTCTCTGAGGGAAAGCCTGGGAAAAAAAAAGAAAAAAGAAAAAGAACAATACAAATAAGCAGACTTCTTGTCCCCAGTAGACAGGAAAAGACAAACATCTGAAGAAAACCAGAGGAGCATCTCTGTGAAGAAAGATGGAGTTTGAGGTAGGTGCAGACAACCCTGCCGATGACCTTGACCCTGCTAGGCTAGGCAACGATGATAATGGAGATGGGGATGATGACCAGCTGGAGTTATCAAGGATGATGAAAAAGAGGCTTAGGAAGGAGAGGGTGACAGAGCCAATGGGAGGCACCTAGTGAAGTTTAGAAATCTTATCCCATTATTTATTTACCCAGGTGTTTGTGAGAAATCAACGTAAAAGCACCCCCCCCCCCAATATCTGCAGCTCATTCTCACTGTCCTCTCTCTCCTTTTCCTACCTGTGTCCATTGATTCATGAGTGTCCTATGCCCAGTTGCATCTTTTCTTCCTTTGATGCTCCTTGGTAGTTTCATTAGGTCTTCCCCTGCAAGTTTTGCTTTTACTTTTGATTCCTCTCAAAGTTAACAATAATAAGACATATGGTTTTTACCAACTGTCTGCAAAATAGTCTCTTGCTATGAAGACAGTACAGTTCTTCCTATTCATATGATTCCAGTAGTTGCTCCACTAAGTGCAGAGACACCTCATTTACTTGTAACCCTGAGAGCAGCTTTGCATTTGAGGTATATGGTTTCACTACAAGAGTGGGGCTCATGAACACCAATGTAACCCTGTATTTTTTCTGAATGAGAGTTGGCATGCCAAATGCACCTTACAAAGAAATAGACCAACAGTCTGTCTTAGAATGAATGAAAACATTTCACTGAGGCGCTTGCTTGCAGTTTCCGAGATTCAATCCATTATCATCATGGCAGACATAGTGCTATACCCGAGAGTCCCACATCTTGACTCAGAGGCAACAGAAATTTAAAATGTTTCATTGGGCAGTATCCTGAGCCTAGGAAACCTCAAAGTCTCCACAGTGACACATTACCTCCAACAAGACCAAACCTATTTTAACAAAGCCACACCTCCTAATAGTGCCACTTCCCATGAGTTTATGGGCTCCAAATGCATTCAAACTACCACATAGTCTTAGTACCTGTTTTAATACCAGGAAAAAATTATTTAAAAGACATTTGATTACATTTAAAGTGAGATTTGTTTTAAGAATCACATAAAAATACAATGCAACACTTAATAGTAACATATATATATAAATCATATACATATGTTGTTAATTGTTATGCAAGAACTTCAGACATAGAGGTAATGCATTCTTCTTCCTGCCTCTAGGCCTCGTGTGCCTAGAAGACAACCCTGCCCCTCTAATCTCCCTCCCAGCCAAGTCTACTCCCCTTCCCTTTTTTTATCGAGTCTCTTTCCCAGATTCAAGGCTTTTGGGTTTGTTCTGTAGCTTCTTTAGCTTAACTACCATCTGTGTGATCATCAGTTTGGAACTATCCACTAGAGCTTGTGGGTCTTAGCTTTGAATCTCTAACTTTTATGTATTCAACTTGGAATACCTGTGGAAGCCAATGTCTTAGCAAAAGTTTCTTTTGCTGTAAAGACCACCATGACCAAGGCAACTCTTATAAAGGAAAATATATAATTAAAGTAGTAGCTTAACAGTTTCAGAGCTTCAGTTCATTGTCTGCATGGTGGTGTGCAGGCAGTCTTGGTGCTGACTACACCTTGATCAGGAGGGAACAGGAAATGGACTGAAGCACTGGGCCTGGCGTGGGCATATATGAGACCTCAGAGCCCACCCCCACATAGTCCTTCAACAAGGCCGTACCTACTCTAACAAAGCCACCCCTCCTGATAGTGCCACTTCCTAGGAGCTTATGGTGTCCAGTTGCATTCAAATTACTACTGTCATAAAACTAGAAAGTGACCTTTGGGGTAGCAATACTTCAAGGGAGGGGGCTAGTAGAAGGCAGGTAATATGAAAGTGAAGAAGGGAGAGGGTAAAGCTGAAGCAGGAAGCAGAATAAAGGACAGACAGGGGGATGAGAGGGTAACCAAAATGAGGATATGAGAAGCCATATGGAAATCTACCACACTGTGACAGAATCTGAAAATATAATTTTTATTTAAAGATACCAAGGAAACTACCTTGCATGGCTGGACATCACTGCCTTACCTGCTAAGAATCCCATTGTTATGGGAGTAAGTAATACATATACCCCTATATTTGAAAACATATTTGTACATACATACAGACATATGCATAGATATATGTATATATTTGTAATATATGAATTTATTATTTTTATATTTCTTGACATCTGTTACTTATAAATAGCATAAAATAGAATACGCACTATATATTATAAAATTTTAACAATAAAATACATTAATAATTAAATAATAAATAAAATAATAAAAAATTATATATGTTTATATATTTACATATATACATATTTTCAAGCATGAACACTCAGGTATTCTTGTGACGGCTACATAGATGCATCAGCTATGAGCACATCCATGTAATTCATGTCCATGTAGAAGTATAATCAAGGAACTGTTGGTATTAAGCCCTGGCACCTAAAGGCTGATGAGCTTGGAGTTTACTTGTCCAAGAAAATCAAGGTGAACTCCGCTCCCGCTCTCAGACTGAAACTAGCCCATTTTTAGTACTGTGTATTCAAGATCTCGGCACAATGGGTGGCACTTTCCCAGACTGAGGGAGATGATTCTCTACCTGGCCATGGAGATTCACACTAATTCTCTCTAAAGACCCTGGTAGACAGATCTCCTTGCAAATCTTTTGCTGAGACCCCAGGGTTTTGTTCTGGCAAATATGCTACAACTGTCCTGTGTGGAGCTGACTGTGCGCTCAGCCCCTCCTCAGATGTGGTTTTCTACCCTGTAACCTAGTTGCTGTTCCTTCTTCCATTTTTTTCTTTTACTTTTCCTACTGAAAATTGCAGGCTTCTGCAAATTTCAACATTTGAAACTCATTTGTCTACTTATTTACTTAACTTTAACTTATTATTTTTGTGGGTTTTGTTTTGTTGTTTTGAGATAGGGTATCTCTGTGTGGCCCCGATTGTCCTGGAACACTCTCTGTAGTTCAGACTGGTCTGGAGCTCAGAGATCTGCCTGGATCTACCTCCTGAGTGCCGGGATTAAAGGCATGTGCCACCACTACCACCTGGCTTAAAACATTTGAAATTTTCATCCTTTGGAATTTAGAATTTGGAAATTTCAGACTTCACAAAATTTGGACTTTTGAAATTTTAGGATTTGGAATTTTGACTTTGGTTTATCATCAGTACCACACCATCACAACCAAAGCCTCTCAATAGTTGCTTAAACCTTCAGGTTCTAATTTGTAGCTGTGAGTCAGCAGGCAAGGAATCCAAGCCCTTCGGTTGCAGTTTCTTAATTACTGAGAGTAAGGGAAGGATGCTCCTGGAATGCATATTCTATCGGCAGTATTCAGGGGTCTCAGAAGAACAGATGGAAAGGGAAAAGCCAAGATGATACTCAAAAGAATTTCCCCAAGTACATGGGCCTCTGATGTGGTTCTGGTTGGTCTTAAGATGGGTGAAGAGTCAGCCAGGATAAAGATGGGAATTTGAAAGGGAAGAAAGACAGGTGGATCAGAAAGAGGTAGAAGCCAGAGCCTTGGGTACCAAGGTGATAGCTAGAAAGCATAGCTGGAAAGTAGGGAAGTGATCTGGGTCGTTGGATTCAGAAGACACGTGTGAGCCAATAAAATGATAAAGCTCAATATTAAGGCCTATTTGGGATTTTAGAGTTGCAGAATTTGGAGCAGTGGCTCTCAACCTGCCTAATGCTGTGACCTTTTAGTAAAGATCCTCATGTTGTGGTGACCCCCAGCCATAATATGATTTCTCTGCTACTTCCTAATTTTACTACTATTATGTTTCACAATGTAAATATCTAATATGCAGGATATCTGATATGTGACTCCCAAAGGGGTTGCACCCCACAGGTCACAACCACTGGTTTAGAAGCACAAGAAGGGGGATGTGATGGAAAGTCTGCTAAAAGCACCCTGGTTCTCACTGCTGCAAATTCTTTAAAATAAATTTCCGCAATGGTGAGACTCTGATTCTTAAGGTTCTCACGGATAACCTACCTCATACTTCAGGATCCTAGAGCATCCCCCACTCCAAAGCTCCTTCATTGTCAGGACAGGCCTGCTCCTGACCAGCTTGAATCCTCGTGAAACGTATGGATCCCCCACTACAGAAATGGGTGATCATCCTTGGTATCTCAAATAGAAGGTGATAACTTGTCCTTCCCTGTCATCATTTCCAATCTTACTCCAATCTAGTACAATCCAGACCCCTGGCTGACCTTCACTGAGGGTGTGGAGCATCTTCTAGTTACCTGCTTGCGTATCAAAATGACGTGTTCATTCTGGCTACCGTTTCTTGCCTTATGTTGCTAGCACAACATCTCTTTCCTAAGGCTGTGTCATAGGATACGTGGTGTTGCTAGGTGATGTTCTTTAACATGTAGAATCCGTGGGAGAACCTTGACTGCCCCTCATTTGGTGCAGCCCTGAATTAGTATTGAGCCAGGTGATTCAGGTCAGAAGATAAATGCCCTGGCTCCAGGTGCAGAGGTGTGTCTGTTTGGCTGAGTGTCAAAAATAAGAGGTTAAAGAGATAAGAGGAGTTATATACCCGTTACACATCACTGTGCCCTCTGGAATGCCTGCCTGCTCAGGAGACACTTCTGTGTGCTCAGACTGCTCTTCCAGAGCTGCTGGCCTTTTGTGAGTAATTTCCCTGCAGGCCAGTGCTTTCTCTGCTCAACTCTCAAGTGGAGGCTTTTGTGTTCTTTAAAATGCTATCCCCTTCTCATTAGATCCTTCCCAATTGTGAATTTAAAATCAATTTTCCTCCAGCTGACACTTTTGTTTATTTGTTTAAAGACAAGTCTTCATGAAGCACAGTTGGCTTTGGGCCTGTTACGTAACCACAGATGGACTTGAACTCTTGATTCTCCTGCCTGTTTCCTGAGGGCTGGGATTATAGGTAGGCACCACCACACCCAACTGCCCCTTTATACATGAATTGATGTGTTGAGTTATTACATATATTCTACAGTTATGTGTAATGACTACTTGTACAGGCACATATGTATGTATATGTATGTATGTGTGTGTATGTAAGTATGTGTGTATGCACATATGTGTGTATGTATGTACATGTGTATGTATGTATATATGTGTGTATGTAAGTGTGTATGTATGTACATGTGTATGCATGTATGTATATGTGTATGTGTGTACATGTGTATGCATGTATATATGTGTGTGTATGTACATGTGTATGTATGTATGTGTGCATGTATGTATGTGTATATGTATGTATGTGTGCATGTATGTATATGTATGTATTGTGTGTATGTATGTGTGGGTGCATGTATGTATATGTATTGTGTGTATGTATGTATGGGTGCATGTATGTATGTATGTACATGTGAATGTGTGCATGTATGTATGTATGTAAGTGTGTATGTATGTACATGTGTGCGCATGTATGTAAATGTGTATGTATGTACATGTGTATGTATATAGATATATGTGTATGTATGTACATGTGTATGTATGTATGTGTGTATGTATTATGTGTATATGTATGTATGTGTGCATGTATGTATATGTATGTATTGTGTGTATGTATGTGTGGGTGCATGTATGTATATGTATTGTGTGTATGTATGTATGGGTGCATGTATGTATGTATGTACATGTGAATGTGTGCATGTATGTATGTATGTAAGTGTGTATGTATGTACATGTGTGCGCATGTATGTAAATGTGTATGTATGTACATGTGTATGTATATAGATATATGTGTATGTATGTACATGTGTATGTATGTATGTGTGTATGTATTATGTGTATATGTATGTATGTGTGCATGTATGTATATGTATGTATTGTGTGTATACATGTGTGTATGTATGTATGGGTGCATGTATGTATGTACATGTGAATGTGTGCATGTATGTATGTATGTGTGTATGTATGTGTGCATATATGCATGTATGCATGTATGTATGTGTGGATGTATGTATGTATGTATGTATGTATGTATGTATGTATGTATGTATGTATTCAAGTTCAGATGATGCTTCCCTGCCCTTCTTCAGCTTCTTGACTGTCTCTTCTACCCAGATTTCTTACCCTCCCTAAGTACTTTAATTCTCAAATTGGTATACTCCTTCTTTTATAGAAAAATCCTAAATGTTATTAGTATACAAATTCTTATAGAGTGTTTTTCAATTTTTAAAGCTCTTGACATACCTCTAACTCAATTATTTTTGCATGCTTGGATGAAATAAATCATTAAAAAAAATTCCACTATGTTATATCCACATACCCAAGCCTGTGAGAGCTTTGAAAGAGGGGAATCTATCTGAAGAACTGAATAGTTGACAGTTTCAAAACCAGTGTTTGGGGATGTGGCACACAGTAGGGTTGCACCTTGGCTTCTGACAGCCATCTATCGTGGTCAGACTTAAGATTGCTAACCTTAATTTAAGGAGCAATGGGACTTTTGGGATGGTCATGGGACACATCATAACTTCTGTGCTACTTGCCTTCTTCAGCCACTACGTGTACTCACAGGAAATGGGATGCTTTCCCTTAGGGCACTGCTAATGTGGAACCATGTGTATGTGTTAGAGTTCAGATAAATATATCCCTTCCCTCTTCACTATTTACTGTTTGTTTTACCAAGTTCTCGCTGACAGGCCAGCACATATGCAGCCTCCAAGGACTCTGTGGCTTGATTTAGCGTGCAGGCTCTTATTTGTATGCACCATGCCACCACTCTATATTATAGGAGCAGGGCTATGGCTTCTATAAATTATGAAATCGCCTGCAAAACCTGATGGCCTGTTAGCGAATGTGAGCTCCCTCAACATTAATCCACACCAGGCTGCAGTCAACAACGTCCTGGCGCAGGGCCAATCACTAGCACTGGCTCGCTTCTGCCTGCAAGTCAGGTTTGCTGAGTGTGACAAGTGTGGAAGATGGATCACAGAGCAAGGGACCCAGCTCTGGTAGGCTGCAGAGGACAGGGGTGACTTTAGTCTTAAGAAACTCAAGAGAGACTCAGCAGAATATCTTCAAGTAGACCTTGACAAATGAGAAGCAGAAGCAAAGGCCAGATCTTTCTGGCACAGAGAAACAAGAGATAGAGTGGCAGAGAGATCATGAAGAGGTGGGGGTGGGGGACAGGAGGTAAATCAGTTGCTACCCTAGAAAGCATAGGATTATGGGAGACAGAAATTGGCTGATTAAAGACAGTGTGATATGTGCATCAGACCCGAGGGTAGTGTATGACTGCATGCATGCATGCATATGCACAGATGAACAGACAACACCTGCCAGAAATGAGACCTATTTGTGTCCACAGTTAACCCATTTGTCAGTGGTGACATCATTCCTGAAGTTCTTCATAAATCTCAGGGTTAAGTTTGAAATTTGCTATAGACATGAGACATAACTTTGCTTAAAGTAAGTATAGTAGTACTGAAGTACATAAAGACAAGGATCAAATCATAATCTATCTTGTTACCTGTCTTAGTTAGGGTTTCTATTGCTGTGAAGAGACACTAGGACCACAGTAACTCTTATAAAGGAAAACATTTAATTGGGGCTGGCTTATCTTCATATACATTGATTTCTGTATTGTTAGAGATTAGTGCTTCAATATGCTTCCAGTCCAGGCATATGAGAACCAGCCATGGTAAGTTTCAGAGGTTCAGTCCATTATCATCACGGTGGAACATGGCAACATGAAGGCAGGCATGGTGCTGGAGAAGGAGCCGAGAGTTCTACATCCTAAACTGCAGACAATACAAGGAAGCTGTGCCATATCCGGCATAGCTTGAGTATATAGGAGACCTCAAAGCCCACCACACTTCCTCCAACAAAGTCACCCTTACTTCAACAAGGCCACACCTCCTAATAATGCCCCTCCCTATAGGTCAAACACTCAAACAACACGAGTCTATGGGGCATATCTATTCAACTCCCCCCCCCAACACACACACGTTTTCCAACTCTATCCTTTACACGAAGTCACTGAAAACTAAAAGGTCAGTAATTTGATTGGCTCCTCCTTGAAGGATTCCTCAAAAGCCTTTGTTCTCTTTCTCAAAAAAAAAAAAAAAATGGCATGACTTAGTGTAGGGACTCTATTTGTTTACAACAAGGACCACAAATTATTCCTCCTAAAGCACAACTAACTCCCTTTCAAAAGAGGCCCCAGTGACTCTCCCAGTATTTGCCACATGGAGTCCATACTTAGATCCTCAGCCATATTCTCATACTGAGAATCCTGCTCCCATCATTCACTCATCCACTCTCTCTTGGTTTTGCCCAGAATATTACTCTGTCTGGCACTGTACACTGTGCCTCAGCTAACATCTCACCACGCTATTCTTGTCTTTTCATTGGATGATGCCCACCTCTCGCCTTGTTTCCTTCTGAAGCATCTACCCTTCTCAGCCTAGTAGCTCCCTCTCCTCTAAATGCACGGAGAGTCCTGTGATCAAGCACTTACTGTTTCT
This sequence comes from Phyllotis vaccarum, assembly GCA_033318265.1. NCBI lineage: Eukaryota > Metazoa > Chordata > Mammalia > Rodentia > Cricetidae > Phyllotis > Phyllotis vaccarum. The sequence continues at coordinate 12,787,879 of JARWLC010000007.1, forward strand.
AATTCTTTTGAGAGTATTCATTTTACCGCCTTCCATTAGGGGAAAATCTCTCCATCTGGGAGAGCTTGCCTTGAGGGCACCATTGGCCCCATGGAAGGCAACATCATGTTGAATACTTTGGAGAAGAAAAAACTTTGTGAACAAATGTGTAGAACATGGCCAGACATATAGAAACTTAACTTTTCTTGCTATTATTTGGTATATAGAGCTGATTTTTTTTTTTTGGTTTTGTTTTATTATCCCATAATCATTCCTTTTTATGTGGTCATTAAAATAGATGTGGAATTACCTTTGGGGCAAGGTAACTACCAGTCCTGGCAGATTAACTACACCTTTTCTTCAGATATAAGTTCTTTTTTTCTTTTAAATGTGGCTTGGGAATCTGGAAAGATATTCTCACCCTTAAAGTTTTTTAATTAAAAATAAAAAGCAGTCCCCAGAGGCATAACAGGTAATTAAATCCTACCTAAGGTTTGAGGTCCCCTTGATTTTAACCTTAAACATTTAGACCATATGCCATTTTAACAAATCACGAAATGCATTCTTTTTCTCATTTTAGGATAGGAAAAAAATGAAGAAAAGGGTAAATCTACTGGTGTATGGCAGATGGAGGTCAGGATCTTACATAGATTTTGAGCATTAAAACAGAACAAATGGCCTGCAAGATTACAAAGAAACAAATTCAGAGCGGTAACCTTTTGAGAACTGCCAAATTGCTGGAGAGATGAAAATGGGGTTGCATTTGGGAAATTATTCAGTGTTGTACTTCTTGAAGAAATGCACAGCACGGAGGGGTCTATGTGTTTTCTTTCCAAAGTCTATTTTTAATATTCACAGTGACACCAACCGAAACATATCAGACTATATGTAGAACAGCCAGTAAACGGTAAACGGTAATGGTGGAGGCTGGGGAGGGGATTGATGGAAGGGGAGGCTCTGGTGAACCAAGTATATTTTTGAAATATCAAACAGACACAATCAGCCTGGATGCTGAAGATCACTAAGCAGGGTGAGAAGAAAATGGAAAATTTGCCCAGAAAAAGCCTGAGTGGAATCACAGCAAATGGCAGGCTGAGTTCTCAGTGCTGTAAAAGAAGGGAATATATCAAAGAAAATGTCTTTCTGCATATCACAAAAACAGCAACATTTCCAGCATATGCTGCTATTTTTTTCATTTGGCGGGCCATTTGTGGCTGGCTATGGGTGGGGCTGATTTCTGAGCGCATCTCAGCCAAGTATGAGGAATGCTCAGGCTATTTTTTTCCTGACCTTATGTGCATTTACTTTTCCTTCTTTCCTTGTGCAGCTTGGCCTGGTGTTTGCTCTCAGATGGTGTTCCCAGACAGCTCCACACAGGGTCATGTTGGAGACATATCGTATAATTCCATTTAGAAAAAACATCCATTTCTGAAATGCATTTCCTTCTTTGTTTTGTCATACACGGGGCAAGGCAATGTCAGTGTAAGTAGCTTATGACTAAAAAGGGGGCAGAGAGCATCAGGAGTCTCAGTTCTACCATCTATGAGTTTTCTAGGCTTTGAAACACACACATACACACACACACACACACACACACACACACACACACACACACACACACACACACACACTTCACGTTTCCCCCCTAAAGTTTCTATAAGAGTCCATATTACTTTAGAGCTTTTCTTTATTTTCAGACACATTTTTCTGACCCATATATTTATCCATGTGGGTAACACTCCAGACTATTTGATATTCTATACTCTGGCAGACCATACCTTGTTTAACTGTTTTCCCTTTGTATTACAGCTGAGTTATTACTGAATTTCCATTTACTGCCTACACCAGATGTTCTCAACATGTGGGTCTTGACCCTTTGTGGTTGAATGGACTTTTCACAGGGGTCACCTACGGCCATCAGGAAACACAGATATTTATATTATGATTCAAAACAGTAGCAAAATTACAGCTTTGGTAATAATTTTATGGCTGAGGGTTGTCACAACATGAGGCACTGTATTGAAGGGTCTCAGAATTAGGAAGATTGAGAATCACTGGATTACACCAAGGACTTAAATATGATGATGTTATCTATCTCTTTCTTGTTTGGTTATTTTCTTTGAGGTATTTTTTTCCAGACAGGCATCCCTACCCAAATGAGAGATGAACTACGGTTCCGAAGCTTTACAGTCCTACTTAACAGCCTTCCAGGGGTTTCATGATTTTTGTTCTGCCAACAGCCAGTGAAAATATCTTTGCCTTTCCCATCATAAATAAGATTTAAATAAATTATTATTTATTTTTGTTAACCTAAGAAAGTTATTGAATGTATTTTTATTCATATTTTTTAAAAAATTCTACAACACTGACATTGTTATCTGATTATTCATTGAATTTAATTTTTAATGGATTAGTGCTTGGCTCATTTCTTTTGGAATTTTATTAACTTACACGCTTGTGAGTTTTCCTAGTTTTTATAATAGAGACAAGAATGAAAGAATTGAAAACTTGGTCTTGGAGGAGTAAATGGAGGTACATTGACTGTGCACAGCTTTAATCCTGGTACTGGAGGCTGAGGCAATTGGATCTTTGTGAGTTCAAGGACAGCCTGGTCTATATAGTGAGTCTCAGGAAAGTGAGAACAATGTAGAGAGACCCTGTCTCAAAAAATCCCAACCATACAAAGAAAAATACCCCCCCCAAATCTGTGTGTTTTAATGTATTAATGGAATAATAGTTGTGACAGTCTCACTGGGTTGCTATGAGGACTAAATGGGTCAATTTATGTAAAGTGCTAAGAATGATCAGCACGTTGTAAGTCTGAGCATTTGTTTATCATCTGGGCACTGGTTTTAATTAAGACTATATTTCAATTTTGTGAGTTTCATTTTGTTATTTAACTGATTGGTGTGTGTTGATATATCTAACTAGGCCATTTTATTAGCAGGTAAAATGTAGTCTGATGGTAACTCTGTAACTACTTAGAATTTTTTGATCCTATGCATTATAACATCAATGGAAAAAGAAGTGATATTACAAATATTTAACAACTGGTTCACAAATAATTAAAATATTAAGTACTTTGTAAGGTTCAAAAACCAGAACAAGACCCTCAATAATCTGAATAAATCAGAACTTAGAAACTACCCATGAGAATACATCTATTAACATCAAGGAAATGCATGTCAAAACTGTATTGAGATCGCACCAAATCCCTGTCAATATGGCTGCTATTAAAATGGCCTAATCATATAATCTACCACAGGATAAACAGCCAAAAGGCTCAAAAGAAAGGTATCGCAAAGAGACTGCACTTCTATGCTTATTTGTGGTGTTTTTCACAATAGCCAAATTATAGAATTCACTGTCTGCCAATAGTTGAATGGACTGGGAAGATGGCTCACTGGGTAAATGTGCTTGCTGTGCAGGAATGAGATTCTAACTTCAAATCTCCAGCACCCACATCAAAAGCTGGCCATGGTTGCTTCTACCTGTAATCCCATCATTGAGTGATCCTGACAGCTGGCTGTCTGGGCAGCCTACACACACACACACACACACACACACACACACACACACACACACACACACACCACACACCAAGGTGGGGGAGAAGGAAGTTTTATACAGTCATAAAGAAAGATGAAATTATTTCATTTTCTAGAAAAGTAATACAACCAGAGCTCATTGCATTAAGTGAAATATATCAGCCTTATAAAATAAATATTGCATTTTCTATTTTGTGATCCTAGACTTTTGTACAACTATAAACCATTTATGTAGATAAGCAACACTGAAGTAGATGTAGACTGGAAAAAGGAAGGAGACCAGCAGGAAGGAACGGGGAGAAGGAGGTGATGAAGGGGCAAACTGAACATATATGATAAACCGTCTTTCTGATACTCAGCACTTGTGCAATAGAGAACCTTAGAAACAAAACACAATTGAATAGAAACAGATGCCGAAAGAGTTATATGGGAAAATAGATCTTTTGTACACTACTGGGGGGCAATAAATTGGTGAAGATTCTTCAAATAAATAAAAGTTGATCAATCACATAATCCTCTTATATTGTGCCCGGATATATGCACCAAGCAGTCTGTGTCAGCACGCCACAGACACACATGCTCATATCCATGTTCACTGCAGCACTATTTACAATAACCAGGCTAGAAAAGCACATAGATACCATCAGCAGATTAATGAATAGATAAAGGAAATGTGGCATGTATACTCAATGGAGTTTTACTCAGCTATATGGAAGAACAAAATATTGTCACTGTCAGGAAAACAAATAAGATTGGAGATTACTGTGTGAAGCGAAGAAAGCTAAATGCAGAAAGACAAACATTATGTGCTTTATTTCATATGTGAAATCAAAGAGTATCCTCTCTCTCTCTCTCTCTCTCTCACACACACACAAGATGAAAATAGACCACTTGCAAAGAAGAAAGGGATGAGAGGAATGTAAAAGAGGAAACAGTAATGGTGATTGGATACAGTCAAAGTACACAATATGCTTGAGTGGAAATGTCCCTACAAACCCCCACTGCTTTGTACAATACATACACACTAGTACTGTCTCAATGTGATCCTTGAGTTTGTACTGATAATGATAATGACAAAATATTACCAGAAATAAAGTTAATGTTATCGTAGAGATTTCAAATTTAGTGATTAGTGTATACAAATTGTAAGAGCCATGAAACATCAGTAACAGGGCCCTTATGATATGTATGAACTGCTTTTTCTAAAATATAAGGAAATCAGTGGAAACCTCCCCCACAAAACACAAAAAATAGTGGGATGCTGGCAATCCCTGGATGCTTGGGATAAAGGCCATTGTCTAGGCAGAGCTGCAGCTTCTGGCTATCAGCAGTGCATTCTTGAATGAAAGGAACTGATCCGCCCACTGCTATTGACAGAATTCCACCATAGCAAGTATCCATTCCGTGTAACTGTTTCTCTCAGAGAAGTGAAGGAATAATTTCAAGTTATCTCTGTCGCCATGTATGGTTCATACCCCCTTTATTCTTCTACCTTCCCAGCTAGTCTTATATCAAATTTCAATTGCTTGACCTGAGCTGAGATGGCTCTAAATGGGAGAGAGAGAAAGAGGCCTCCTAATCTCCACCCACATACACAAAAAAGAAATATAATGTGATAAAATATTAGTTACTGCTTCTTGCTAGTTCTATGCCACTAATCATGGTGCTTAGAAAACATAAGTAATAAGAGAGACATGCATACAAATCATATTAGCATAGCCCAGAGATAAGCAATGTAAAAAATGGCATGACATCACTCATCACATTTTCCCTATTATGCCTCACCCTTTTAAACTTTTAAACACTGTGTTTCATCTTATTCATCTTGCTTAACGTTTACTATTGTTATATATGTGTATGTATGATGTATATAGAAAGAGAGGACCATTGTGCCATGGTGTGCATGAGGAAGTCAAAGGGCAAATTTGTGGAATTGTTTCTCTCTCTTTACCCTTCTCTGGATTCTGGGGTCTTCCAGGCTTGTATGGCAGCCTTTACCTGCTGAGCCACCTGGCCCTTTGTATCTATCACTAAGTCACAATGGATGAGCGTATGTTGGGTGAGATCAGAGACACAGAAAAGTTACCTTAAGAGACACAGCATAGAAAGGAAGTTGAAGCCTTAGAATAACCAGTCCACAGGGTTAACATATTCTTTGTAAGTTATTTATTATTTATTTTATGTGTATGTGTGTGTTCCATTGTATGTGTACCATACAAAGACCAGAGGAGGGCTTTGAATCCTCTAGAGCTGGAGCTACTGGTCATTGTAAGATACCAGATAAATGATGACACCCAAACCTGGGTCTTCCGCAAGAGCCCCAGCTACTTGTAACCACTGAGTCATTTCTCCAGCCTTAGAGTTAACATATTTAAAGAAAAGCAAATGCTACCAATAAGGGATCCTCAGCCTACCTCAAGAAAAACATCTAGAAAAGGAATTGAGATGCAATGTTTTGGGGTACCTGTTAATTTCATGGGATAAGTGTCCCATCGGTCTGTGTTTGCAAGTAGCAATTAGGATATAAACACAAGGCTTAGCTTAGACTTCATTCCCTGCATTACGGCTTACTGGTGAATTCAGGCAAATGACACAACTCCCATGGCCTTATTTATTCTTTTATAGAATGAAATTATGAAAATGACATTGACCTCATAGATAAAAAAATTAAGTGAATATATAGAAACACTGGGGACAAACTGCCTCACACCCAAGGATGTCAGGAGATGAAAGTAAGGAAAGCCTGTAGAATGTGACTAATACATAGTTAAGATCCGATGAATGCTAGCTATGACTTATTGAGGCCATTAATCACTAATACCCTTATGCTCTGATGACAAAGTGGTGAACATGACCTTCTGATTATCAAACATCTTTCTGTGTAGATTTTCCTGATGGAACAAGACATATAATCTGAGGAAATAACCCAGATTAAGAAGGTGTTTTGATGAGAGAGAGAGAGAGAGAAAAAGAGAGAGATCGATCTTTTGGAGTGTGCATCATTTTGTTGAGCTTGATTAGTGTGGTTCTTTCTGAGGAAATAAGGAGCCCTGCTCTATGGAATTACATAGAAACTATGTAGAATTATGAAATGAAAAGCTGGCTTTGGATATACATGAGTCCATGAAGATGCATTATTCATATGCAGACTTTGCATCAGATGAGAGACGAAATAGCAAACAGCCAACAAGTCCTGGAGGAACTTAGTCGTGAAATGAAACCTGTTGCATTTGCATGAGAAAATCTTTACAGGAGCAAAAGGCAGTGAGTTTATTTGTTAGCACCTAAATCCCACAGGTTACAATACTTACAGACTGACAAAAGGCTTGGGCTGTACAATATTATCTTTCAAGCTGGGAATCAAATAAATACAAAGTGATGTGCAGACTGAGGGCCCTCCTATTGTCATTTGCTGCAGCTTAAAGGAACTTCTTATTTCAGTAAAGATATTGTAGCTACAAAAATGTATATTGCCTTTTGCTCTATTAAAACTATTTAAATAATTTATTTTGTGCATTATACATTATGTTCAGTGAATGACAATAATTTGACAAGCATGGCAGTATAAATACCCAGTAAGCACCCCATGGGTTGCTGGGGCCCACCAAAAGGTCAGTGAATCTGCTAGTGACTTGCTGGGAACAGTGAGAAATCCTTCTCAGAGACTCTTTTTGGGAATCCCCACTGGTCAGATATGTTTCTCATGGTCTTATTAGTTTAATATTTAATAATACTTCAGAATTCATTGCTTTTTACAAGAAGCTTCCATTAGAAAAGATTCTCTTTCTCTAAGCTATAATTTATTTTCCCAACAGAATTCTATTGTTTGAGACCAAATGGCAGGACAATAATGTAAGAGTTTAGTCAAACCTTCCAGCTGGATTTATCTGCCCTGTGCCCTGCTGCCTAGGCAGGCATCAGTACAATGAACAGATATGTGTAGAGAAAATGAAGAAAAGGAAAAGTGAAGGGGGAGGGGCCATGCACTGTAGAAGAAGCGAAACTAAAGATGGTAGAGCAGTGAGGATAGACTGATATGGGTGGTCTACTGGGATAACGTAATGTCTGGGCCTGTGCTGCCACCAAGGGCCATGTCTGGGTTCATAGTCCTACCACAGGTGGGGTCTGTGATAATGTCCATGAGCTGTGAGCATGCCTGTGGTCTGGGCCACTACCTGAGACCACATTGGTGTCTGAGGGCCACACTGCCACTAGAGCCATACACATTTGACTGATCTGAGTGGCTTGTGCTGTCACCTGATGGTATGATGCAGCCGAGGACTATGTCTGAGTCTGAGTCTGAGGTCCTATGTTGATGTCTGCGGCCTGTGTTACCACTGAGGGCCATGGCAGAGCTGGCCCTGGTGGGTGTCATGGGCACCTGAGAGGTGATCTAACCCTCTCTGACTGTCTCAGCAGGAGAGCTGTACCCCTCTACCAGGAGAACTGGCCCCAGTTGTGTGGAGGCAGGAGAGCTGATTTCACTCAATGCCTGAGTGAGAGAGGTCCTGCTGGAGACACTGACTGACCAGCTCAGCTACCACTCAGGCCCACATCCAGGGCTATGAGTTGGCCCACCCCAACATCCACCCCATCTCTGATCTCCTAGAGTACCTGAAGGGACTGGTCATGTAGAACCATAGCCACAGTATCTCCTTGACTCCAGACAACAGCAGGATGCCTGAGAGAAGTTTGGGTTGATGGTGTAGCAGAAACCAGAGATCTTGAACCAAAGCAACAACTCTTTGCAATAAACACTTGCAAGTAAAGCCATTTGAGCAAAAGCATGTGCTTCATGACACGCCACAGCTACCAAGGACATTATGAAAATGAATATATGTTGGAGAGATGGGAAATACAAAGGAGCAAATGCTAGTTTTATTCTTTTCTTTTTTGAGGGAGGCTACAAGGATGGAGGGCAGACATGGAAAGATTGGGAAACAAATGGATTAGGGTTCACAATGTGAAATTCCCAACCAATCAACACTGGGAAGATGGCTCAGTGGCTAAAGATGCATCCAGCTCTTTCAAAGGACTAGAGTTTGGTTCCCAATACCCACATGGAGCAGCTCATAACAACCTATAATTCCAGCTCCAGGGTGATCTTATGACTCTGGCCCCTACAGGCACCTGTACTCATATACATGTGCACAACACACATGCACATAATTTTTAAAAATAATCTTTAAAATAATATCTTCAGAAAAGAGTTATTATTGGCCCAGCCAGTTTCTTCTCTCACCTCCCCGTCTTCTGGGCCTGCCATAACTTCAAATAAAATGGCACCCAATTCCCTGAACACATCGTTTGGATCCATACACCCATGTTTTTTCCCACATGCTGTTCTTCCTTTCTGCAAAGTAGTCTCCTTTGCCAAGGATGCTTGCCAAGTTCCAACTCATCCTCGGAGGCTGGGGCGTCAATCCTGCCTGAGCTTCAGGGTCTGTAAGAACTCAAGATGCTGGGACCCTCCATAGCGCAGTGAATATTTCAAAGGATAGAACATGGCAACCGCCATCTTCTCCATGCTCCCCAGTGGTCAAAATGTGATGTGTGCTAGAGAACCACATCTTTACTTGCAGCTTAAGTGGTTGGTCAGCTGGCTCACAATCCTGACATCATCCAGGGACTTCTTAGAAACTCCAAGCCTTGGACTTACCTCTTGCTACTGACTAAGAGCATTGGGTAACTAGCACATCCAAAGATGTTCAAAGAACACTCTTTAGCCTGCTCTCTGGATCATCTCTAAGCCACAGTAGTCAGGAGAATGTTCTTACATGACAACAAATCTCTCTTTGGGGCTGGGGTCAAGGCTCAGTTAGAAAGAGGTTGAATTGCAGGCACCAGGACCTGAGTTCAATCCATGGAAAGTTTAGCAGAGTGGTGCAGGTACCTGTCAGCTGGGCACTAGGGAGTTGGAACCAGCAAAACCCTGGGACTCAGAGGACACCTAGCTTAGAATACTTGGTGTACTCTAGGCCAGTGAGAGACCCTCAAAACAAGCAAAAAGGTGGCCAGTGTCTGAGAATGACACCCAGGGTTTCATTTTCTAGTGGCCTCTACATATATGTATACATACATACATACATACATACATACATACATACATACATACATTTGTACATGTGTCACATTGTAAAAAGAGTTTTGAAAAACTGAAGTTGAGAACAATGCTTTGCCCGCCTCTAATACCTGGCTGGGGAGCAAATTCCCAAAATTAATTTCTTGAATAAGATTAACTTTGAAAATCAAAGAGTTACCTTATAATTAGCATTTCAAAAGCACAGGATAGAGCATGACTTCAATAAAACAACCCCCTTGCTGAGGAACAAATATGTGTCAAGACCCTCAAACATGACATGACCAGTACCAGAGAGCACTGTGGGGTTATTTGCTTTATGAAGTCCCTGAAGCTCCACTGTCTGCTGTCCGGCTGTCTGGCTGTCTGGCTGTCCGGCTGTCTGGCTGTCTGCTGTCTGGCTGTCTTGCTGTCCGCTGTCCAGCTGTTTCGCTGTCCGGCTGTCCAGCTGGTTCCCAGAGGTCTGGCTGTCCACTGTCTGGCTGTCCGGCTGGTTCCCAGAGGTCTGGCTGTCCACTGTCTGGCTGTCCGGCTGGTTCCCAGAGGTCTGGCTGTCCACTGTCCGGCTGTCCAGCTGGTTCCCAGAAGTCTGGCTGTCCACTGTCCGGCTGTCCGGCTGGTTCCCAGAGGTCTGGCTCCTCTTGTCTTGCTTTATAGCCAGTTTCACTGAATCTTTTCTACTTATTTTCATTTTTTTAAAAAAAAAAAAAACCCAAAACCTCTTATATAAAGACACCCCAAGTGTCCCTTAACTTTCCGCCCTCTTTTTCATTTAGCAGTTTTCACCATCTCCTTTTCTGTCTGTGAGAGACCACTTCACGTTGCCTCCACGGCTTGTTCTTTCTTGTTTGTTCAGGCCTACATGTTTCTCTCCCCCGATGGCTTACCTTATCCACAGCCAAGAATGGCACCTCACCGTTGCCCGCCGTGATGTTGATCAAATATGTTTTTTTTTCCCTTCTAAAACGCACTACCATTTACTTATAATAATTCTCCAACAGGTGTTTAAGGGTTTTGATCATTCTCTGCTGATAGACCCTGAAGTGGGTTCAAAGATAACCAGAAACTTTAAAACTAGGATTATTTTATTTTTGCTCCTCTTTGGATTTGTTTTGTTGGAAGGAGGTTTTTTAATTGACCTTAAACATTTTTGTTGTTGCTGTTGGAAAGTTGATCTACAATCATAAACCTCGTCCTTCTTTATCCTGAGTGAAGGATGGAACCCAGTTCTGGCCTCCTTTTTGTCTCTGGAGGGACCACTGACCTGAGAAGCATGTCTCCTTATCACCTGGATTCTCTGTATATCTTTTGTATATTCTCTTGTCCATCTTTTCTGAAACTATAGCAAAACATGCATTTAGCTCATAGTATATGTTTTTCTGTTGAAAGTTTTGTTTTGTTTTTAATACAGAAAATTTCACAAACTTCCTAAGGATAAACAATGAGAACATTAACCTAAGAAAAATGTCAAGACTAAAAAATTCCAAATTTAATATAGAACAATAATTCCTTTGCTGAAATACAACTTGAACAGAAAAGAAATAACCCTGTGATATATAGTCTGGTACACACAAAGATTATGACAATATTTTATGATAGCACTGTGAGGCCAAACAATAAAATTACTTCAGGGTTGTGCTTCTACAACATCAAAATAATAAACTGGCTATGAAAATTCTACCCCACACAGTAGTAGAGGTGATGCCCAATGTTCCCTGTTAGGCATCTCCTCAGCTGCCCTTCTTGTTAACAGCCATATCCCACTGTGAAGAGATGTCCTCCAAGGCATGGAAAACCATTTGCCTGATATGTCTAGAACATTCCCTGTCGGACTCCACAAATTCCTCAGGCTTAAGTGTTCTGTGATGGCAAGTCCTCCAGGCAGTCATGTTAAAAACCTCACCACGCCCATCTTTACAGGCAAGTAAAGGTGCTTATCAGATTCACACTTATGAAAAAGGTGTTCCCTCCTGCTAAGCCTTCCCATTCCACTCCAGAGAAGAAAGAGAGGATGTGAACCAGGGCTATGGCAACCAGGGTCCTGTGCAGAGTAGAGCAGGCTAAGCACTGCCTAAGAGCATTGCATCCCAAGGGAACACTATCAGAGTTCAGCTACCAGAGTTTGTATGCTCATTTTGACATTTTTTCCAGCAGTAAGGAGTCTTGCTGCCATGAAATCAATATATTATGACACTTTTCTGACTAATAGAATCAAAGTATATCGAGGAAAGAAACCTGCTTCTGAGTGACATGTAAGTGCCACATAGGTTGATATTGGCCCTGATGTCAACCTGTTTGATGACAGGCATGTGGGGAGCCTGAGTAATGCCACTCTGTGAAGAAGAGAATGAAGCTGTGTGGTTTGAGGAGAAGCCCATTCCCTCACAGACAGCTATGGCTGGTGAGGTTCTCATTCTAGACTTCTCCAGAGACCCGACCATACCGCCAGGAACATGTTCCAAGACCTGATAGCAAAATCCCCCCTTTTTATAACATTGAGATAATTCTTTAGCTCAGAATCATCTGAAAGAATTGTTAAGTTGTTAATTAATTTCTTTCCCTGAAATGATCATCTGGAGCAAGTTACTCAATAAGAAGTTACTCTCAGGTCCTTGAGAGATGGCTCAGTCAAGTGTTTGCCAGGACTGTGGAGAAGTGAGTTCAGATCCCCTGTACCACTGTAAGAATTCCGGCCCAGCTGTGTACTTAAAATCCTGTGGCTGGTGGTGGAAACAGGAGGATTCCTGGAGCTCCCTAGCCAGCCACTCTAGCAGAACTGGTAAACTCTGGGTTCAGTGATAAACACTGTCTAAAGAGAACACAAGGTGGGGAAGTAGTGAAGAAGGTACTGAACATAGACCTCTGCCATACACACACACACACACACACACACACACACACACACACACACATTCACACACACACACACATACACACACATATGCACACACACATACACACACACACACCAAGTTGTACCAACAGGCATAAACAGGTGCACACACACATAGGCATGTAGGCATGTACATACACATATACCTCCAATAAAGTTGAAGTTCTATGTAGCTTTATTTGTTATTAGTTATCTGTCTGTGTTAGTCCACAAAGATAAAGCCCCTACATAAAAAAAGGGGGGGGGGTTTGTAGAAACTGTAGCTGGGAAGAAATTTAGGGCATACATTGACAATCAGCTTTACTGAAGGCTAACAAGAATATCTAGGAGTAAGAATTAGAGGAAAGAATCCTTTGGATTTCTGTGAATAGATATTATTAAACCTTCCTATCTAACAAATTATGCAAGAGAACTTAGCCTGATGGGTAAGGATGCTGTTACTGGTAAAGAGATTTAAAATGAGCATGAAATTTGTTTATCTCCCCCTTTCAATGATGGGCCTATAACGCCATCCTTGAGATAGCAAAATAGAGGAAGTCTTCAATTAAATCTCTGATAAGAAACTGCAGAACACTGCGCTTCAAATTCTTTTCATAATTATAAGTCTCAGTGCTTTTCCAAGGCATATTGTTTGTGCTCACTTGCATGTAATAGCCGGAGTTTGTCACGTGAATGTAATTCAGTTGTGGGATTGCAAGCTTCCTGTGCTATAATATGTCTAATAATAATAACCGCATATTTCTAGAGGACTGTGCTTGAAAATCAAGTTCAGAGAATTCTCTTGTTGTTCTTACTATTTTTGTGAGGTAAATACAGTGCCAATGTTGTACATGGGAAAACGAAATCTTTCTAATGTATTCCAAATACAAACCACTTCTTCTAACCTTTACTTACCAATACTCCACACTCCTGGAAGAGCCAAATGAGCTATGCATCTCCTGGCATCATTGAAAAGCATATTTTAAAATGCCATATGTTGCTATGATTCATGCTGTGTTTTTAATGATTATTGCATATGCAAGCAAAATGCTATATTAGTTTTATATTCATGTAACTCCTGATTATCACAAACACATGTGATGAGAGACAGGACCAATATCAGCGTGCCAGAGATGCAAGAATAGCAGAAAAGTTCACTAAAGAGTCTCATTTTTACACCCAATTGAACTTAAGCCATTCAAGACAAACAGTAGAATTTACCTTTCATCTTAATAAGTATTAGATGGGGATCTTACTTGGACCTGCCCTGCAGAGAATAAAGACCAAGAGCCCCCTCTGTCCTGCCTTAAAGAATATATGGTGTTTTTTCAAAGATCTGTGGAATAAATAGAAAATAATCAATGGTATTTAAGAATTGTGGACATCTTAAAGTGGCATCCAGGAGTCACTTTCAGATTTAGCATACTCTGTAATCTCTAGGAGGTGTTGTTAAACACAGGTTCTTGGAGTTTACCTTGTTTCTCATCGAATGGGTCTAAAGTCAAGCCCATGAATGTTCAGTTTCCACAAGTTCCTGGGCAATGCTAACTGCTCTCAGTTCCCAGGACATGTCAAGAACTGCTTTAAGGAACAGTAAGGATTAAATATGTAGATTCTGGAATGCAGGTGCTGGGCCTGAATCCTGTCTTTGCTCCTGTTGGCTGTTAAACTTTTAAGGAGACACTTTTCATTATTGCCTCAGCCTATTCTATAAACAGAAAGCTGAAACAGGGCTTACTGTTATTTATGAGTGCTACTGTGAGGGAGACAATGCTTGGACAGTAATGGCACATTGCCTGGCAACACAGGGAGGGTTAGTTATTCAGGATATTTTTACGACTGGCACCCAAATGCCAGTTCTTGAACCAGAACTAGTGTGACAAAAATCGTATCTATACAATCATTACATATTTAAATTATAAATAAATACATCAAATATAAAACTATAAAATGTCATTTTGTGGGAACAAGTTTGCTTTACCATGAGAGAACATTCTCCCAGCCTTTGTTGCTGAAATACACAGAGGTCTATAAGCATCGCGATATGATGGATTGGGACTCATTTATTTGAGTGATCAGCAGAACCACGACTATTAGCTTCTTCTACTAGTATTTGGAGGTGAAATGGAGAATATAGATAGAGGTGAGCTAGAACTGAGGATTTAAGAAGATGACACGGGGGATGTCATCTAGATTCTAGTACTAGGGGCACTCTAAGCCTCGGGAGGGAGTGAGAAGCTCAGTAAGGATATATTTCAATTGTGGCAAGTACAGTAACTCTGGGTAAATAGGGTCACAGGCAGGAATGGAATACAGCTTTGTTTGACACAATGCAGTGGAATAAAATGCCCCAGTGCCCCTTGGGCTCCAGTAACGGATGGGTTCCTGACGCAGCAGCATCATCCACACTGCTACTACAAACCTTCAGGCAGATTAATTCGGGACCCAATCTGAAAATTTAGGGATGAGAGCCCAGATCACCTGACTGACGTTTGCTTTTTAAATGGAAGTTTCAAGATAAGTCAGGTTGTAAAGTTCAAAACCCCATTGCTCTGCTAGGGTGGGATATGTAGACTATCCTCCAGACTTTGAGGATGAGCCCTAGGTAACAGTCCTATGTTCTTCTTTTCCCAATGTTGGCCCAGGGCCCCATCAATAGGCACAGGGTTCCTTTTTGTTGTTGTTATGTATATTTCTTAAGGATAAAATTGAAAATTTCTTTAAATAGTTTGGCATAACTTTTTAGCCTTAATCATTCACTTTCTTCTCAGGTTATTAAAATAGAAGAACAATTCCAAATATTTTGAAGAAACATATTAGGGAATATCCAAATGCTTTTGAATGGAGGTCATCAATTAGAAAATTAAGACAATGATAGAATTGAGGAGCAGGTAAGAGCTAGGAAAATTCCAGTGCTCACAGACAGGTAATAACCAACTGGTTTGATGCCAAATTCAATGCTTTCCGTACTGCTGTGTTGAGCAGAGACAGAAATGGTGACCCAAATAAACCACAGAGTAATCTTCCTCAACGTCAGCAGGGTTACAGTGTAAACAGTCAAAGGTCTTATCTTTCCAAAAGGCATCTTGGCAGGAGAATATGGATAAGCACCATTTATTTGGGAGGTGACCCTAGAAAGCACAGTCACAGTATGAAGTGAGACAAGGAAAGTCAGTAAAGTAATGGGTCACTGGTACCCAGTTCATTTCAGATCCAGAAGGATATGTGAGTAACGGCTCTGCAATGTACACTCGTAGATCCAGGACTTTCATTCATCATGAGATAAAAAGAGGCCATGACAGTATGCATCCCAGAAGCAAATGACAGGCCCAGTGGTCAGCCTCCAGAACCCATCACACCACTGATGTACTCTTCACAGCCGGTAAGTTAGGTTGAAGAGACTAAAGCAAACTTACATTTGGAGATGAAGGATTGATTTTCGGTAAACTGTTTTGCTGGCCCATAAAGGTGAACTGTAGCCTTTTTGTTGCTATGACAACCAAACTGCTTTTCCTCTACTTCTCTGAGATCAGACTTTGCCTTGTGTGTGAAGCCCCTCCTCACCGTCCTGACCTCTGCCTTATCTCCTTTAGTATAACAATCCCTCCCCCTACCCAGTCCCTGCTTAATACCATTCTAGTGTGTGCTTCTTGGAG
This sequence comes from Phyllotis vaccarum, assembly GCA_033318265.1. Lineage (NCBI taxonomy): Eukaryota > Metazoa > Chordata > Mammalia > Rodentia > Cricetidae > Phyllotis > Phyllotis vaccarum. The sequence continues at coordinate 12,804,013 of JARWLC010000007.1, forward strand.
AATCGACACACTCGTTGCCATCCATCATTCCTTGGTGTATGATACTCATTGGGCATAACCCCCTAGAATATCAGTGTGACTCATGAACTGTTGCCATCGGCTTCCAGGGCCAGCAGATACTGCCAGACAGAGAAGCAGGGGTTTCTATGAGGAAACTGTACTTTGGTGGCTCCTGGTAAGCATACAGAGAAGGTGACCATTATGACAATGTCTACAACTTAGCCCAAGTCAATAAAAAGACCATTGAGCTCCATGACTATGTCCAGGAGAAAAGGGGGGCTTTGGGCAATGATGCTTCTGGGACTCTGGCAGGAGTAATAAGAGTGTTGTATTTTGATTTTTTTCCTTGCCCAGTGATCCGAATAAGCAAAATGGTCTTATTTACTTTCTCATTATATTCTGAGTTGATTAGTTGGTATTGATTAAGAGGAGAGCCATTTCATATTCTTATCATATACATATTCCAGTAAAAATAAAAATAAAAGGAAGCAAAAAGCTTCTCTGAATAGAGGCTCTGAGGACTAGATCCTATAGTAGCCATCTGATCATGTTCTCTCCTGCTCAGCACTCTGAGCACAAAGAACCATATGTGTAATAGCTGAGGTGCTGAGAGTCAGATTCCTCCTATGGTCATAAACATAATCAGAATGGGATAATTGTATGAAAGCACCATTGTAAAATATAAAGGGGCAAAAAAGAGTTATTTTGAGTTCTTTGTAACCCATTATTCACTGGTTCATGTGGACCACGGGTCAAGGTAAATCCTCAGATGCAAAAGACCTGGGAAGAAGAAGTGCCCTAGGCTCCGTTTAGCATATACTCATATATGCATATCCCACTCTATTAGCTTACTTTAAATACAAATTAAAGCTTTGATGATATTGGGATGATAAAAGCAATCTTTTCCAACTGAGAAAATGTTCTGTTCTTTATGTTAGATGATACACCATTTGTTGTGATTCCAGCGTCCCTAAATGTGCTACATATATTTGTAATTTAATAAAGTCAGTCTCCTGCCTGTGGGATATTATATGCAATTTCAAGTGTACCATTAAGAAAACAGCTGATCTATTCTACAGCCTGGCTTAGCTGCAAATGCAGAAAAATTATTGACGCCACATGATAAAAATGATGAAATATAAAACCTTAAGAAAAAAATGGAGAATCTAATTTAAAAGAATGGAAAGGCAGAGATAAAATCAGGACAGTGAGTGATCCAGCGGCTTGCACTAATATATCTTTTGTACTTTCTCTTCTTAAACTGAATAATAGAGGTAGGTCGGAATTTGCATTGGTGTGAATCACACAGATGGAGTGATAGAAAACAGGAGACACATATATTATCTGCTCAATTTTAACAGATACAGTCCAATTGCTCAGTGGTTCATCTGTCTTTTCTGTGCAAGATCTCAACAAAGGTGACCCTCAGAACTCATTACAAGCTCTTGTTATTTGAAGAAACATTTTATTTGTGTGTGTGTGTTTGTGTGTGTATGTGTGTGTGTGTGTTTTCTTGAAACAAACTCAAAGATTAATGTCTAAAATAAACTCAGCTGTTGAAAAATTGTTAAGGCAGCATCAGGAAAGTAATTCAAGATGTCCCCAATGCTTTTAAGTCCTGTGATGAAATTCTAATCTGCAACACACTTGAGAAAGAGCAGCAATGCTTAGGATTCTGAAGGATGTGTTTTAGCTAACAATTTTAAATTTATTTCCATCTTAGGACATTAAGTTAATCTTTATAAGAATTTAGTGACCATCTTCCACCTCCCCCAGTCATCTCAAGGAATATACTTGGCACAAATAGAAATACTTTAAAAATCATAGGTCTCTTAGAATAGAGCACTATTTAAGCAAAAACAAAAAGGTGTGTATGTGTGTGTATACATGTGTGTGTGTATGTTCATGTGTGTGTGTGTATACCAAAGTAAATTCTGTTCTTGGATTTGGTATTCAATTGTTACATGTCCTCAGCTTTGCTATAAAATGAGGGTTGCAGCTCTAAAAGACTATGTCTGTGTACACCAACCTTCATTTATTTATCTCATCTGTCTTACCACTCAAATCCTTTGTTCTTATATTGAATATAATTCCTAGCACATGGTAGAGACTCAATAAGATCTGTTGACTGAATGAATAATCACATATAAATAAACATAAATCTTTCTTTCTACCTGTGTGTATATTCGCTTAGGGTTTGTTCACTGGCTGAAGGCAATAATGTGTCTAACTGATGGCTTCACTTTGGATATGCAAAACTGCTTGCCACCTCAGCAAACAGTATGAAAACAAGGAGAGAGAGGAGGGCTGGTTGTTTGGGTATTGGATCCTTTCTTGGTGTACACAATGCTTTTCAAAGACAGGTGGTAAAGTAACAAAAGAATGGCATGCTTCCATATTCCTAAGATTTGAATATTTACTACAGAGTGTAAATCACTTAAACATTTGCAGAACTAATTCAGTGCATTGAATTCATCAAATATTTAGAATAGTATAAATGCTACCTAGAAAAGGGCTGCTTAGGTGCTATGTTGTAAATATTTAATTAGACATCTTGAGGTAGCATCAAAATGTTGCACTAAAGCCACCATGTGCTCTTTTTGGGATAATAAATTGATAATGGGATTGAATACCCTGAAGGGATTTCAAAATTTTATGGATGTCCGAGGAAACTGTCAACTTAGACTCACAAAATGAGAACCTAATCCTAGTTTATTCAGATCATCTATTGGACCTAAAAACAGATGTACTGACCATGTACATATTAAGCTGAGATAGCTGGATCTATTTGAGGGACTTGTACATTGTAATAACTTTTGTCTTGGAATATGAATGAGAAAGCTTCATGCAAGGTGTTAAAAGATGATTTAAAAAAAAAAAACTGGACTGGAAGCATTCTACCTAAGCTCGGGGCTGTGAAACTGGTCTCTGTGATTTTCTAGGGTGGCTACATTACATTGTGCATTTGGCAAAACCTCGGGAACTGTAGAAACCAAGAAATGTACTCTAAAAGAGACCATGCACTTCAGTTAATAACCACATATCATTATGGGCTTGGCAGACATTATATATGAAGAGAAAACATTGACTATAAAGTAAACAGAAGGAAAGGGCAGGAATATGCATACAATATGTTATTGTGTGTTCATATGCACAAGCTGTTCTATCTATTCTCTGAACATGCAGAGCTGCTTCAAAAAAATAGTCTACTAATTAAAAAAATATTGTAAGAATTATTTTACCTAAATCCAACTAAGAGAGGTGTTAAATTGACGTACAGCTGAAATGTCTTGTCACTGTTGTTCCTGAGGATGATGATGGAAGAAGCTGTCTTTCTTGTCGCATTTTATTGTTATATTTGGTTTCATCTGTTTTTAGAAGAAAGGTCTTGACTGTGTAGCTGAGGCTGGCCTGGATCTCAAGATTCTCCTGCCTTGTGGGTGTTTCCACTACCCCGAACATAGTACTGTAGTATGAAAAGAGCTTTTCAGGCTCGACTGAGGAAATGCTTGGCAATTCAAAGCACTTCCTATACAAGCTGATAACTTGAGTTTGATTCTAGAGCCCATGGTGAACGAGAGAACTAATCCTACAAAGTGTCCTCTGACCTCTACATGTGTACCCTGGAAAATGCTGAGCCTGCACAACACACACATACACCCCTCCACACATGCACACACACACACACCCCACACACAAATACACACACATACACACACACCACACACACACATACACACACCACACACACATACACACACACACATACACACACCACACACACATACAGACACATACATACACACACCACACACATACACACACACACACACATACACACACATACATACACACACCACACACATACACACACATACATACACACACCACACACACATACACACATACATACACACACCACACACACATACACACACATACATACACACACCACACACATACACACACACCACACACATACACACACATACACACACATACACACACCACACACACATACACACACATACACATACATACATACACACACACACACACACACACACACACACACACACACCATACACATAAAACATGATAATGATAAAGACAATAAAATCCTTCTCTCTTTCAGGACCCTTGCTATAGACTGTAGATACTGACTGCTTACAAAGAAAAAAGGTCTTATCATTTTGTATCTTATAATTAGTTTTGACAAATTCTAATAACTAAGTTAGAAGCCCAGAAGCATGTGCCCACACTCCATGTCATATGGCATGATCCCTTGGAAGTTGGACAGTAAGCAACATGTCATCATATTAAAGCAAATGTCAGAGTCTATGAGGTTTAGAAGAATCAAGGCAATGATCCAGGTCAGCTCTTTTTCTTAGCTAAAAATCAACTAAGGCTCCCACATACATCCTCTGTGGCACAAAAAGCCCTATGGAAGCATTAGACCTTGGTCAAGTTATAGACATTCTTGAGCTGTTCCCTGAGCAACAGATTAATATTTAACTTGTGAATACTGTGGAGTTGGTAGCTAATTGCTTTTCTCTCTTTTACTTGGCTCCAAGAAAACTCAGTTCCAAACTTGTAGCCCATTTCCAGGAAGTTTACAGGTGCCATTTACTCCTGACTAATCGTCCTTTCTTCCCTACCTATGCAAGCTTTTGACTCAGTGCTTTGTACTGTATCAAATGCTGGGCAGGTTGCTTAAGAGTCCCTCTCCCAGATCACCTTCTAACTCCTCTTACATCAGTTGGGCAGATATATGTGATGCTCAGCAAAATATTGAGGGGAAAAAAAGGTGGTAACAGAAACCTTGAGAATGGTGCTCTACGCATCCTAAAGGATCCAAGGGTCTCTGCTTTCCTTCATCAAAACAAGACAGTTGTTAGGATATTTTAAGGAACAAGATCAGGATGGTGTAGCTACCTGAAAAAATAGGCACTGCTCTCAAATTGAAATATTTGCTCTTTCTCTTGGGTAGGAGATAATATAATCTGTGGTAAGTGAAAGGAATATTCCCCAGCTTTTATTTTCCTGTAATTTGCATTTAAGCCCTGGTAACAATTAAGTATAAAAAATGGCCATTTGTTTAATATATCAATATATCAATACTCCATTGGCACAAAAGAAGCCACGAGGACTTCTGAGTGAAAAGTTGAATTCCACACAGCAGTCTTCATTCTTGTCATAGCTTCCGTGTGCCCTGCTTATTCAGTAGCTGTCACTGAAGGGACACTATCTGTAGTACAAGGAGTCTTCTTGACATTGACAAGGACAGGCCAAGTAGCAAATGGCCTGAAACTGTGAATAGATCATTCACAGAAGAGTAAAATCCAAATGGCGTCAGGCATAGAAAGTTCAACAAACAAGTTAGAGAAATGCAAATTAAACTAACAACGAAAAATCACGCAGTAGTTTGACCAAAAAAAAACCAAAAACAAAAACACCAAGAAACAAAAGATTCATTACACCTTAGGCAAACGAGTACTCTTGTGTATTAAAAGTGAGAATGAGAACTAGAGGCAAGATGTGAAAAAATATAATACTATTTAGAAGCCAACACCAAAAGCCCCTTTGTGTATGTGAATCTGTCTAATACGTGTGTGTGTGTGTGTGTGTGTGTGTGTGTGTGTGTGTGTGTGTGTGTGTGTGTGTGTGTGTGTATGCACATTCTGGGTAAGAACTAAGGCAGGGAAGCTATTTCTTTATGAGTTAATCTCAAGCAGGGATGTGTCCCAGATAATGGAGCAGACTCTGCCCCCATGCAAGTGTGACAGTATGGGTCCTCACTTCGATGAAATATGGGTGGCAAGTCCCTCTAGGATCAAATAGAGAATAAGAATGTAAGGCATGACTAGCTCAGGCCACTAGGCTGAGTTCTCATGCCAGTGATCTGCTATTATAAATGAACTTTGGGTCATACAATCAAGTCTCTGCCATCGAAGTGACCAGAAGTTTGCTGAATGTTAGTACTATGTCCTCCTTGGACTGCTTAGGACTTCCTTATGACCAATCTGGCCTTTCTCTGATCCCCAAATTTGAAAGCAATGCTTTCAGCCTGTAGCAATGCTGGTTATTATCCTAAAAGGGAACAGGCTTCTCAATTAAGTGTCTGGGGAAGAAAAACAGGCCTTGCTGGGTTCTGACCTGTCCAGATTACACAACGGGGACTGTACCTCTGTTTCCATGAACACAGCCTAGCCTAAGAGTGCAGAGAACACAATATTGATCTTTCTTTTCCAGAGAAGCACACTGCTAGGTCAGTATAAAGTTGTGATAAATTCCTGTTATTTCTGAGTTAACCATCTTATATTAGAAATTGAATCATACAAGAGTTTTTAACTGTTTAGAACAGTAACTGCCTTATTTTTTCCTATTGATTTTGATGTAGGATCCCAAAGTTTTGTGATCATTTCATACGTCAATTATATTTTTATGGACCCTGTGAGCTACCATCTTGTTGTGAAAGAAATTACCCCAAATCTTAACAGCTTAAATTAACAAGTGACATTGAGAGTGTCATATCTTTATCAGGAATTTGACATCAACCCAGCAAGATGGTTCTGATTCAGCTTATTTCATGAGGCTACAACCAAGACATTATTTAGAAGTTGAATCTCAGTCACTCTGGGATAGAACATCTGCTCCCTAGATGGTTCCCTCATGATGGGAAAGTTGATCTGATTGCTTCAGGAGACCTAAGATCTTATGGATCTCTTCAGGGGTCCACAGAGCTCCTCAAACATAGAAGGTGACTTTGTCCTGTGTTCTGAGCCAAGAGGAAAAGCAGAGAGGAAGCAGCCTTGCTGTAGATGTGCCTCAGAAGTCACATGATCACTTCTATCAGAATGTGGTATGGGAATTGCCTTTATCTTCTGTGGGAAAAGACACTAAAGAATTCTGGATATATTTTAAAATCACATAGCTGATTTACAGGATAAAAACAGAAAGCAACTTACCACCAAGCAAAGAAGGGTACAAATCCTGCCTCTGCTGTTTAATGTCTTTATAATCTTGGAATATTTATCCATATTCTTGAGTCTCTTTCTTAAACAGATAATGGCAATAAGAATGTTGGCTGGTGAGGTTACAGGACAGTTAGATTGGGTGAAATAAGAGTGTAATACATGCGCATTAAATTGATATATATCGATGGCTGAGAAACGCTGAAAGGAACAGAAGACCATACTTCATCAAAGCAACACCTTACCATGGACAGAATAAGCCATATCTTGTCTGTCTGTAGATGAAGTTTGGGTATAAATAAACCTAAAGCCTGATTGGTAAGACGAAAGCAGTCTGAATCCTGCAAAAAGCACACACTGAGTTTATGTTTAGATATATTATGTAATTTGTGTTTAAATTTGAAGTGTTCTTTAAGCTTTCTAGCCAAAAATTATCTTCCAAAGAATATTGAAAACCCAGCCATATTCTTTACAGGTATCCAATAATGAGGGGTGGGTGTGCTAAAGTGAATTTTTACAGAAATGGTGAGTTTTTTTCCTGTCTTTGGAATTCACTAAGGCACATAAGTGATGTTGTAATCCCCCGATTATATGAAGAATTTGGAATATTAACTTCAGAGTATTTTATTTTTTAAAATATGAAAACAAGCAAAGACATCAAATAAAATAAGTTTATAATTGAATTTTATTATCAAAATGAAGAAAGAAAAAAAGATATCCTACAGCTTGTTTTCCTGGCTTCTCCCCGGTGCTTAAGATTTTTCTTCATTTAAGTAGGGTCTAATTCTTAGAACACTTGAGGACACAAACACTGTTTTTAGCTACATTTTGCAGAAGGAGATGCTGAGCCACAAAAACCAAGTATATCTCAATTGCCTGAGAAATGAGAATTTGGAGTCCCATTGGACATATGTGTTTCCTACTGCTTTGTTGACTGGGATGCTATGATAATGCCAGGCACTGTGAAATAATTTTGTGTATTCCTAGTTACTTCACAAATGAAAATGAAGGCAATAACTCTTGCACGCTCTGCAATATCCAACCTTACAGACCATTACCTCACAGTTTAATAGAAAGAAAAAACAGGGTTCTATCATGAGATTTATGGAGGTTTTCTTAAATCTATGAAAATATATCTTGTGCTCCAACCTGGGTGAAAGTGCACTTACTTTCTTCTATGCAAGACTGATTTTAAGAGTGTCACAACCATCTTTGGGAGTTTGAGAGAGGCCTGTCAGCATTCTACATGGTCTTTTATTCATTTCTGGATCAGCATTTACAGTGGTAACAGATCATCAGGTACTCATGACAATATTTGGCAGTTCACAGTTCAAGACAGCAATGTGCTCTGAGTGATGGGGTTTACAGTATTTCCATGGTTCTGGTGATAAAATTGTGCATGGGCCAAGAAGAGAAAATAGCCCAGCAGATGATATTTCAGTGCACCCATTAGAAGATCAGCATGAGATACCATCAGTGGCCAGAAATTCATCAACTTCACAGGCACCTAAGCAATGCTGAAGCTTTAACATTTACCAGAAATCTAATAATAAAGACAGACAAGACTTGAACTGGTCTAATGGACATAATACAAATATGACAGAATATTAACATTGCTAAATTCTCCAGCATAGAAGCATCCCCCACCATTCAGTAAGCAGTTTGTCCAAAGTCAGGGCTTGCAAGTACAAATATCTGTGTCAGCATAAATACATTTCTGGGATGAACACACATTCAAACACACTTTGGTCTATGTAGTAAGACTGAGTTTATAGTCTTCAAAGGAGTATTTGAAATTTCATCCTGATGCATTTTACTTCCGTACCCTGTAGTAACTCTGCTAGATTTGTCATATTTTGTTACCTATTGATGAAAATACTTTCTTCTTTTAGTAATCATGCTTGTATTTAGCAATGCATGCTTGGTCTTCGAGGCTGTTATTTAATTTTTATTATAACGTATTTGAAATATAGAAAAACATAGGCAAATAACACGACATTCTGTCTTCCCTGCCAAGCCACGTTATGACAGTCAGTGCATTTGAAGCCCTGTCTTCTTTTGTTGTTTATCCTCAACAATATTTTTTTCTGCTGAGTTGTCATTTATTATTCTTCATGCCCATCTAATATAGAGAGAGTGGGAAGGGGGGATAGTGCATGTTTACTATGGCTTCATGTTAAATGCCTACATCCATAAAATATATATTATTATTTGCATGCTTCAAAATTTTATATTATTAGAACCATTCCCATTTTGTGCACGTGTCTGTATATTTATGCATGTCTGTATGTATGTGGATACATGTAGAGGCCTGAGGAATCTTCCTCAATCATTCTCCACCTTACTCACTGAGGTAAGAGCTCTCAGCTGAAGCCAGAGCTCACCGATATAACCAATCTAGCTTCTCATCTTTCTCTGAGGCTCTCCCCTCTCCACTTCCTAAATACTGGAAATATGCTTACGCCACCATACCCACCTGGCATTTACAGTTCAGGAGATTAGAACTCTAATCCTCATACTTGCATGGCAATATGTCCTCATCATTTCTCCAGTCCCCAAACTTACTTTTGCAACATTTTTCAACAAGTGGGTTTTGTTAGTGGTGGTTTGGTGTGTGTGTGTGTGTGTGTGTGTGTGTGTGTGTGTGTGTGTGTGTGTGTGTGTGTGTGTGATTTATTTTGTTTTGCTTCTTGTTTTTGGAGACAGGGTTTCTTTGTGAAACAACTCTGGCTGTCCTGAAACCCAGTCTGTAGACCAGGCTGGCCTCAAACTTAAGAGATCCACCTGCCTCTGCCTCCTGAGTGCAAAGATTAAAAGCACATACCACAATCTCCTTGGAAACATTGGTTTTTTTTGTTTTGTTTTGTTTTGTTTTTTTATAAAATTCATCTATGTTGACATCTAGGGCTCTAGTAAACTTATCGTCATCTCTTTTTAGCACTATATGATAAAGTTACAATATGTCTATCCATTCACCTAAAGACTTTTCCTATACCATTGTTTGTGGCTTTACATAAAATATAAGCAATTTTAAAAGTTTTCCAATGTGTATATTAAAAATATTGAGAAAGGGGAGCAAGTGTGTACTGATAGCAGTTTTTGCTCATGGCAGAGCCTAAAACATGTATGCTGCTTGCCATTCAATATTTGTAGCTATATTACTTATTTTACTGAGCAATTACCATTGTAAGCATGTTATTAAAATGTAATTGCATGCTGTAGCCAGATTTATTTTTTACAGTTAATATTATTTATTTAATAAAAGTAATATGCATGCCAAAATTAGTGGCTGTCACTGCCTTGTTCTTCTATATTCTTAGTAGCTGATTTATTGCTTCATTGTATGTATGAACATTCATAAGTGGTTTCCAGTTGAAAATAGAATTCAAGCTTTGTTAGACACATTTCTATTGACTAAAGATAACAGTAGAAGGGGGAACATTGTCTCCATGACATAAACCTTAACAGAGAAAATAACATGAAATATAATAGAAGAATAAACAAAATATTAAAGGAAAAAGAATGTTAAGTCAAGTCACATTTGAAGGCTACATCTAGCTTCATTCTTGTGTGTGTAGTTTTTCTAATGCTTTAATGTGTAAACTGACAACAATGTTGCAATATGCCTTTGCTTAGGTATTTCAAAGTTAAAACAGCACTTTTGCAAGTAGCAATGGAATCGTTGTACATAAAAAAATGTGTAAGCAGAGACAGAGAATAATCATAATTCCAGTTCAGAGTAAATAACTTAAACAAGTACAATACGGTTGATGCATAACTCCACAGACATAAATGATTCTTGCTCCACAAGTTGCTCGCCTGAAATAAAATGCTTTTTTAAATCAATAAATGAAGTTTTATATTGTCTCACAATGCCTCTGGGAGAACAAAGAAGAAATTTGAAAGCAAGAATGGGCAGCCCATGGTATCTACACGCCTTGTTCTTGCTTCATTCATTTCTTATATTTTTTTTTCACATTAAAGATTTGTTTTCCTTCATGCAAAAAAAAAATTACAAAAGTAGCACATGAGCACTTTGAAAACTTGAGCAACCTCCACAAAATTACAAAGCTTCAATACTAATCTCATTTGTCACATATAACCACTATTGATGTTTTAGGAGATGGACAATTTCTTATCAGTGCACATATTCATTTTCAACAAAGCAATGTATATTATAGAACATTTTGGGTCCTTCACTACATGATATACATTGTGTATATTTTCTACAGCATACTTAATCCTTTATTCTGACTTCTAAAATCTTCTTATTGATTCTTTGTGGATTTCACATCATGCTTCCCGGTCCCATTCACTTCCCCATCCTTCATATCCTCCCTCTGATCTTCCAAAATAAAATAAAATTTAAATGAGTTCCCCCCCCCCAAAAAAAACCCAAAACAACCAAAAACAAAACAAAAATCTCATCATGGAAGCTGCCGTGCAGCACAGTGGGTCACACAGTATACCCTTTGGCCCAAGCACTGTAAGTGTTGATTGCAATGAGTCATTGGTCTGGTTTGAGGCCTCCACCTTATACTGCTCTATCAGTACTAGGCCCTCACTGGGACTTTTCTTGGGTATCCTGTTGTTGCCCTGTGATGAAGATCCTGCAGCTTTGAATCTGCACGACAGGCCCCTTCACGTGCTCCAGCAATTTGTATATGGGGTAGATATTTGGATAGGACAACTCATAGCCCTGATTCTGGGCCTGGGTCAGTCAGCCTACTGGCTTTCCCTCATCATGACCACCTGGGCAGCTCTCCAGCTAGCTCACCCAATGCAGCAGGCAGCAAGAAGTGGGCCCACTTCTGCTCTCATACCCTCAGTCTGGCTCACTGGCACCCACATCCCAAGGCCATCTCTTTTGTTTTGCCCAGATGGAGTATAGGGCTCACTCTCCTGAGTGCTAGTTTGTCTGGGGCAGCTTTCTGGCTCTCATGCCCTGAGACCAGCTGTCCTGCCTATCGCAGAAGGCAAGAGGGTACATCTCTTTTTTCCCCACTATACATTATGGCAGACAGTCGTGGGGTCAGATCTCTCATGCATGTTTTGGGGCCTGGATCACCTGTGGCCTCCATCAATAGAGTAAGGTGTACTATGCTGCCTAGGCAAGGTGTACTGCCTACTCTCTCTCCCAAGTGTTGCAGCTGGTGAGGGCAGGGTCAGCTCTTCCACTCTTGTGACTATGAGATTAGCTTTTCTGTCTGTAGTAGGTGGCAAGGGGCAAGGAGTAATGGGTGAGAGGGCATTTACCTAGTTATCTGACAGTGTATGTTTATGGATGCATGTGGGAATGAGGCAGAAGGAAGTGGTAGATAGCAGGAGACACTGAACACTCTTTTATCTATAAAAGAGCTTCATTGTCAGATGAGTCTGGTTATGATTAACAGAAAGGTTATGATTATAATATCAGAGAAGGCAGAAAGAAAGGAAAAAGGGGAGGGGGGTGGGAGAAACAGAGGAGAGAAAGGGCAGGGGAGATGCACAAAGGAACTTTGCTTTAAATGGGGCTTGATATCAAAGCTCAGAGGAGGCCATGGCTTTAGAGGCTAACATTATCACCCACTCTCACACCTTCAGGGCTGGCTTGCCCATACTCCTGTTAACAGGGTCAGTATACTGTGCTGCCCAGGTAGGTGCAGCATCTGCTCTCCTGAGTGCTACAGTTGGTGAGGGGTAGGGCAAACTCTGTGAGGCTTTATCCTCACTGCTTTGGGTCGTAACTGGAACCATAGACATCAACACAGACCACTTGGCAGCAGCCCAGGCCCGGATATTACCATGGCACTGGTTGGCAGTGGAGGTCAGTCAGATTATCATGGACCTCCGAGACAACATAGCCCTTGAACACCCCCAGGTATAGGCCCAGATCTCAAGCATCTGCATGGTCCTTGATGCAGGGTGTCTTGGACATCAATTAAGACCCTGGCCAAATTTTATTCTGATTTTAATGACTCCACATGACTATATCATTTGGGTAGTCCATAATTTATTCACTATAACTTCAGGTTTAAAGCTTTGTTTTTAAAGTTTTTTTTTAATCTTATGAGCAACATCATAGTAAGCATCTTGATAGATAAGTATTTATTTATATCTATGATGATTTATTCAGCTAACATAATTTCCCCAGAGTCAGATGCTAGACATATGCATAATGTTTTTATGTGCTGTCAAACTGTTTCTCAAAGACATTCTACCCATTTCCTTCTTCATTATGACAATTTGAGAAATAATAGTTCATACATTTCATTGGGGAGTGCAAGTCTTCTCCATCCCCTGTGCCCACACCCTTTGCCATGCAACTCTTGGTGGCTGCCTGGTGTGGCTGCTCATGTTCTTGATAATTGCACTTCCTTTATCTGAGAATCCTCAGAAGTGCTCTCTGATCTTTTAGTATTTCCTAGGCTAACCCCTAGAAGAGACTAAAAATAGATACAGAAAACTTAAATCACCAGTTAACTACAAAGTATGTGACTGAATCAAGCAAAAACTGAATCTCCTTGATTGACTATAATCAAGATTAACTAATACCCAGTTGAGTCAAAAAGTTGAAAATAAAACATTACTGAGTTTGAGCCACTTTGGAGAGTGATTTATTGTATAGTACATAGCTAAATGCTATGTCCACAATGTTGCTCTTTTTACTTATATTACAGTTAAAATTTCAATGCAAATTGACAGAACATGGAGCTGGCAAGATGGCTCAGTCAGTAAAAGAGTGTGCCTTGCCAACATGAATACGTGAGTTTGGATCTTGAGCAATCAGATAAAAAGCTGGGAGTAGCAGCATGTGCCTATTATTCTAGCTCTTCGGAGGCAGATCACTAGGGCTTGCTGGCTAGCAAATGGATCTGAATCAGTGTGCTTAAGTTTCAGTGGGAAACTCCCATCTCAGAAAAGATGGCAGAAGACAGCTGAGGAGGAAGTCAAACATGTGCACACACATGCACATGTAACATGTTCACACGAATATCTGCACATAACACACACACGAAATTACAGGTTACAAGGTATTTCATTTATGTTTTCTATTTATTCTTCACGTGATTTTATAAACCAGAAAGGCATCATTGAGAAATATCTTGACGTGACCTTATTACTACAATATTTGCAGAATTCTAAAATAACATAGACATTAATATTTTTGGTTTTTCAGGCTTATAGTTTCTTGAGAACATTCAGCATGCAATGGTGATAACAAAGCTCCCACTGGCATGTGTAACATGTGAGTGGGTGTGGTTGTATTTGAATAAATTTTCCTCTAAATGACTACGTTGTCAGAAATGTCCATGGCTGACATGTTCACCAACCTAGTCAATGACTAAAGATTTCCCCATTAGTCTCCCAGATGTGCTAAAATTTGCCATTTCTGTTAGATGGATTTATAGATATTTTATATATGTGCAATATACACATGCCGTGTGTGTGTGTGTGTGTGTGAGTGTGTGTGTGTAGTTGTTTCTATGACTATGTCTATAAACTAAGATTTCATATATTAGGATGTGACAAAGATTCATCTTGCTCAATTTCCTTTGAAAACTGAAGCTACCAGAAAAATCTCAGTGAAAAACAAAAGAAAACCATGGTAATATATCTCCTTGAAAGCGATCAGGGGTCAAAGGCCCCCTGCTGCAAAAGAGATGTTGGTTGGAAAAACAACTAAATGACTGCTGGTCAGTCATGAAAATAGAAAATAACTGAGGAGAAGCCGTCAAAATAGGTGATGTGTGAAAAGGAGAATTTCCCAAGTTAGTTCACAAAGAAGGGATTTGAGATGAAAAACCATGAATGCATGCATGAATGAATGAGTGAGTGATTTAAGAAGTTACAGATCTAATATAATGATGTTAGAGATCTAATATAATGCTTAGAGATCTAATATGAAACCAATTTGATCTTGGTAAAGGTTAATTGAGGTAGGTCAGCTGTCTCATCCATTGGGGGTGAAGCCCACAGTGAGAAGCTTGGCTATGATAGCGAAGATTTGCATAGATCAGAACCATGTACAGTGTGCTCTGGGTTTAGAAGAGTTTAGTTACAAGGGTCACACAGTACAGAAAACAATAATGGATCACCTCAGGTGTTAGGACTGAATCACAAGTGTCAGTTACTGTCTGTGCCAATTAAGCACACCCTTCCCATCCTCCATTAAAAAAAAAAAAATGTCTAACATGAACTCATTCTTGAAAAGGCTGAGATAGGAGAGTCAAAAGTACACCCTCACACTAACAAACACATAAAATAAAAATAAATTAATTATTTTTTAAAATGTTCCAGGCCTTTATGGTCTATATGATGAGTCCAGGCAAGCTTAGGGCCGCAGTATGAAGCCTCTATTAACCCAAAGAAAAAAGCAAAGTCAGAAAGGTAACATAAATACAATAATACAGACTAAACTGCAGGATTATTTTGCGAAGGAATATGTTTATTATGTTTAGACTCTTATCACAAAATGAGATAGATGTATTATTTAGCTACTTGTAAAAACTAGTGATTAGTGCAGGATAAAACAGGAGCCCTGCTCTTGTGGAACTCAAAAGTCTGTGGAGACAGAACAGATAACTATGATAAAGTGTGGGCAGCGAGACAAGGGCATTATAAGGAATCTTGGGAAAAAGATGGAATCGGCAAATCAATTTTCTCTATTGAGTCAGAGGTACTATATGTCCCTGTGTGTGTTTTTATTAATAATTATTATTAGTACTATTGTTGTCAAGCTACTGTGACAATTAAGTATAATCACCTTACTGTCATCTCCTTTTGAGTTAATGATTAAAGATTACTCTCCCCAGCATGGGCATTAGGGTGCAATCAGGGTCTGATGAGCATTTGTTGAATTAAAGCTTTTAGTAAAGAAAATGCTCACTTTGATTTTTAAAAAGTTAAAAATTGTGATTCAAGAGGGAAAGTAATCAAGTCTGCTAATCTGTGGTGATATTCTAACATTTTTGAGGCTTCATCAGGTGTATATGATATACACATGTTTGTGTTCCCATTTAAGCTGCTACAATGATCATAGACCCTAGATAAGTGACTTAACCCTTTATGAAAATGTATGTATAAGATGATGTTTGTAGGGCTAAGAACATCAGTTCTGTAGCAGTGGTACCTGAATAAATCCTAGCTGGTCAGAAGAACATGACTGTGAGCCTAGTGTATGTGTGAGGTAGTCCCAAAGAATTCCAGAGAGGAAGTAGCAGTGAGAAGGAGCAGGAGAAGAGAAGAAAAAAAAAAAAAAGCAATATTCAGATAGACAGGTCACTGCTGCTGGAGGGACACTGGCTCAGATCCTTCTGATAAAACTTCAATGGACAGTCTCTAGTGAGCTTCGTCAAGTGAAAAGCAAGTTAGGATGTTCATGTACTGCCTGCCCAGTCAGTTTCACTGACTGAGAGATGCTCCTGGGGGCTATTGAACCCCAACTCTGCCAGACTTCTATATGAGAGATGGGTGCTTTGGAAAAAGCTAAGAGATCCTGGCTAAGAAGCTAAAGTATGGTAGGAACAGGGGAAAAACACTGTCTTCACAGTGTAGTAGGATAGGCCCATAGGGTCAAACCAGTTGCCAAGGCATGCATATACCATACTTCCTTATAAGCCAACCTGGAGTCTGTCTCAGGGCCTAGCAAAGGCACTGTCCAGCTCCTGATCTTGCCCAGCCAGTATGATATCACCAGATTGAGATGTAGCCTGGGTACTGGGAAGAGGGTATATAAGGCTCTCCCCATTGTTGAATAATCAAGTCTGCTGTTTGTTTTCTCACCTAATTCCTGGTTTCTGTGCCGTTAACAATGTGCTTTCTTACTCCCTCCCTCCCTGGAGGGAGTTGTTAGACCCCAGCAACACGCTGGTAAATATTGATAGGAGTTACAGATAGACAGCTGCTGCCATGAGGATGAGGATGAGAGAGGGGACATCTCTGGGCTCTGCCAAACCTCTGAACTTCCTCTTCCTTTTTGTTTGTACCAGTACAAGAATAAAGTCCACAGAGGACACTTTACAAATAAATGCAAATGATATTTAGTTATATATAAGATTTTGTTTTAAAAGGCATTTAGATAATCAAAAAGATGAAAATATAGCCAATAAATTAGGTAACATTGGGCAACTATTACATTTTTTTGATAAGACATAAAATTGTTTTCCAAATTCAAGACCTCACACATGCTAGGCTAGTGCTTTACCACTGAGTTTCTCTCTCTCTCTCTCTCTCTCTCTCTCTCTCTCTCTCTCTCTCTCTCTCTCTCTCTCTCTCACACACACACACACACACACACACACACACACACACACACACACATACACCCGATGATCACTTCCTTGAGCATGAAAATGAACTTGATTACTTAGGAGAAGACTTTTATTCTTATCAAGTACATAGTGAAGGCTAACAGGTAAGTGGATAATGTTTACATATTCATTTCAAATGTTCAATAATTACACACATGAATTCACACACACACACACACACACACACACACACACACACACACACACACGGGGGGGGGGGGGGCGCATTGGCCAAATTTCAACAGTGTAAGAAAAGATATAGAGTGTTCACTGTAGAAGGTTTAGGGGTCCTATGCCCACAGATAAGAACCAGGAATATTGAACACATAGATTTGTTCCTTCAAGAGAGGAATTAGAACCTGTTTTCTGCCCAGAAGCATAGTGGAGATATGGTTAATAGCCTGGTGACCTTTGAACTATCTGTGTAGCATACACCACAATGGATTCTTTTCCCAAACCTTTATTGTGAGTTTATCAATCTATAGAACCTATCTTTATGGAAGATGTCACATGCACTTTACAGCAAGTTTCAATGTAGTCATGTTGTACACATGAGTTAAATATTTATCACCAGAAATTTATTTTACCAATTTGCACTGTGCTTAAATATGCCTAAAATATACTGTTCAAGGTCAGACTCCCAAAATTCTGTTAAACTGAACTATTTTTTTGACTCCCCCAGATCTTTATTCTGCTGTAGTGGTCATAGAGAACACCTACACACACACACACACACACACACACACACACACACACACACACACACACAAGAAAAAAGTATAGTGCAGTGTGTGTGTGTGTGTGTGTGTGTGTGTGTGTGTGTGTTTGTAATCTTGAATGCTGTTTCTTAGGTGATTTTTTTTTTTTTTAAGATAAGATTTCTCATTTGGTCTGGAACTCATCAAGTAGGCCAGGCTGACTGGTCAGTTAGTCCCAGAGATCCACCAGTCTACACTTCTCCAGATCTGAGATTATAGCATGTACACCATGTTTGTTTATTTATTTATTCCATATGTTCTGAGTATTAAATTCAAGTCCTCATGCTTTCAAGGTTAACCACTTTACTCACTGGGCTATTTTCCCAATCCCCCATTGTACTTTATTTTTCCAGAGGGGCTTTAAATTTTTCAAAGACAGTAGGAAAAATATAAAAGGAAGAATTTGTCTCCACAGGATTAATCTGCTGTGAGGATTAGTTAATAGCTCAAGAAAGAACAATGTGTCCTGTGGCTGAGAGCAAGAACCTCTTTCAGGTTGTATGGGCAGTCCCTGCATTTCCTAATCATTTTGGGGAAGTCATAGTGGGCAGTCCCTGCATTTCCTAATCATTTTTGGGGAAGTCATAGACAAGAGACATATGTTCTCACCTGCTAACCAGAATTGATGAATATCTTATTGCTATAAAAGTGTCTGAGGATCAAGTGGGATGATGTATGCACAGCATGGAGAGTGGTATCCGTGGAATACACTAGCAATGTTAAGTATCATCATCATCCTTAACCAACACCACTTCCTAGACTTTGAAAAGATCCTCAATTCAGGTGGTAAATGTCCTGATCACACCATCACTTACAACAATGGTGAGGAATATTAAATAAAGGTATAGAAATACTGTAACCTTCGACTCTGATGTTATTTTCTTTCTGTATTCTCACTTTCAGTCCATCCATCTAGGTCAGAAGCAAAGTAGTGCTAAATGAGTTAGCAGGTCCAGTAAGTAGACGGTATGGTTGAGACCAGCGCAAAGCATGATGAAAGGGGCAGCTTCCCACCGAGTCAGAGAATAAGGTACTAGCCATAGGAGAGCAGATGCTGGACAAACCTGAAGACAAGGAAAACCCAGGCATGATGTGGGAATGTCTTTTTGTATGCTGTGGATATCACTCTTTAAATAAAGAAGCTGTTTTGGCCCATAACAGGCACCATAGAAAAAGTAGGTGGGGAAATCAGGATAGGTAGGAAAGGAAGGGTGGAGTCAGATCAGATCGAGTCAGCTGCCAAAGAAGAAACATGTAAGGAACACAGGTGAGCCACAGGCCACGTGGCAGACAGATTAATGAGAATGGGTTGAGTTAAGATGTAAGAGCTAGCTAGCAATGTGCCTGAGACATAGGCCAAATAGCATGAACTTACTATAAGTGTTTGAGTCATTTCTGGGGGCCTAAGCAGCAGCAGGTGGCTAAGTGGTCTGGGACTGCAAGTCTGTGGGTCTGGACCTCTGGCTGCCTGGGACCAGAAAACCCTATTATAACACAGGCATATGTTGGAGCAGGAAATTTTGAGATTAGTTACCAGCAATTAGGAAACAGAATAGCTGTTAAAAAGTTGGAACAGACAAAGTTCTTACCTTATGGAATTTGCAAGATTCACCCTTGCCATGCTGAGGAGAAAGTCTGTTCTAGAAGCCAGTGTGTGAAACAAAGAGTCCTCAAGTCATGACCTGGTCTTCAGTCAAGGCTCATCACTCACTGGAGGACAAAACTCAATTTTTCTTTTTCCTCTCATTCTGTAAGTGTGGTGACCATTTATGTGAGCATGCATGCATATGGGTGTGTGTGCATATGGAGACTAGAGGTTAGTATGGATCACTCTCCACTATATTGAGGTCCAATCCATGCTGAACCTGGGGCTTGCTGGCTCAGTAGCTCAGCTGGCTCACTTTCTTTGGAGGCCTCATCTCTCAGTCTCTCATTGTAGACAGGCCCTTATAACCTGTGGGGCTTTTTAATGTACATCCTGAGGATATCTATAAAACACTTGTGTGAAAAGTGCTTTATATATGGAGCCACCTCTACAGGCCCCAAATTCACTGTTGAAGCCTTGGTCTTCTTGTTTGTGAAAATAGGTCTCAGCGTTCAGATCCTTATTATAATCTATAGAAATAGAGCCTAAGTTAAGCATGCTGACTCTAGAATTGTACAATGCTGTTTTCATTCAGTGTGATTGCAGGTAACCTATTTGCTCACATAAATAGGAAAATTAGGTCCTAGAGATATCATTGAATTAAAAGAAGAAAAACATTCTTAGCTAAGAGCCAATGACAGAGGATTCACATGTGATATTTAGGATTAGGATTGACTGCAAATCACTTGAACATCCCAAACAGTAGCAGTTATCAATAGGAAAGCATATTTCATGTCAATGACAAAGAAGTCCATGGACATCAATCCAGAAGTTGTATAGCCTTGAGTTCTTGTGAGTACTGAAAGGTTTTCTATCTTTCCACTTTCCACTGGTGATTTGAGGCCATGGTGCATGGTGGGAACGTTATCTTTATTATAAGTAGGAAACTGAAAAACCAGGAGCTCTAATATCAGTGAGAGAGAGGAGGAATAAGTTTTGAAGAAGAGGATTCAGATCTTCAGTAACTGTTAGCTTCTATTTGATTGTCATTTTAGTATTCTTTTTATGAGTGTTATTAATGTTCCAATAATTTTGCAAGTGAGAATTAGATGGTGTTGGTGCCTCAGATTTAAAGGCTTGGTGATAACAACCAAGGCAGTTATTAGAAAAACTTATTTCCATTAAGATCCATTAAGAATTTGCTCTCACCCCCAGTCACTAAAGGATGGAGAAATAAGAGTCACTCTGGCATCTGATTTCATATTCATAACAATGTGCAAAAATGGGTTATGTCCCAAAATGACTGAGAAGCTACAGTTTGGTTGATGAAGCTACAGTTTGAAGATGATATCAAAGAGAAGATCAAGGAACCATAAGCTTTAAATGTCTGGGAACAGAACATTTATTTTAATGGCACAAAATAGAAATCAATTTCAATTTCAAATGAAGAGTGTTATATGCATTGGAATTAAATGCTCCTAAAATGTTTATACTCTATTTTGGCTCTAAAGAGATGAAAAACATTAAGGATGTATGGCATAGGGACAGATATATGTTAAAAAATAGATAAACAGGACTCCATCCTGCAATAACGAATTTCCTAATTGGCACTAAACAGCTCAACATGATGCAGACACCATAACAAACTGGAGAGTAGAGAGCTGAGAACTTAACCATAAAACCATTCCCTATACACAGTTTTACAGAGATGACCAGAGATGGGATGCACATATTCAGTCTCCTTTCTTTCAAGCCCCTTTTCTGTTTAACTCTTTATTTGCTGAAATATCCTCAGAAGCCCAAGGATAAAAGACTGACAACAGAAGTCTCTAAAAAGCCATGGTTCTCACCCTCCTTAACGCTGCGAACCTTTAATACATGTTGTGGTGACCCCCAACCATAAAATTATTTCTTTGCTATTTCATAACTGTAATTCTGCTAGTGTTCTAAATTGTAAATACCAGATATACATGGTACCTGACACGGGACCCTTAAGGGGTCTCGACCCACTGGTTGAGAACCACTGCTCCAGAGAGTAGTAGATCCCTAAACTTTTTAGAAACCTATTGAAATCTCCTAACCTGCAACCCTCATAATCCAATTCTTCGGCAAACTTAATCATTTCTCTTCAGTCTCTGCTCCCACATGAGCTGGCTGAGCATACTCTGAATGTTCATGAGAAGCTAGTCTTTCTGAGTATCCACCTGGCAAGGCATTAACACCCTATTCAGAAAACACTGGGAAGGCCAGGAAATATCAGCATAATTAAATAATGCCATCAGCCTCTGAAGTGTACTCCCAACTGAGCCTCTCCACGTGAAAGGGCTTTTAAATATAGATCACCCAGGGTTCTCCAGGGAGGATCTCACCTTTTCTTCCTTGCATCCCATCAGAACTCAAATAGGAAGCTGCACTTGGAGAAAGGGGCCCAGTTGTTTCTCTCTCTTTCAGTAATTTCAAACCTATTTTGCAAAAATAGCCAAGTACCACTTAGGTTTCTGTGATGTTAAATCCGAATGCAAAAATTTAAGGGGAAAAACTCAGAGACGTTGGTTGAACAGCAAGTCTAGTCGCCTGATAGAAATCAATATTTGATTTCTGGTTTTAGTGAGCAGAACAAAGATATTGTTTGACCCCACGTTACTGTGACAGCCCAGTTTACACCAAGACAGCTTTACAGGCTACCCTTTCTGTCACCTGGGAGCAGTCTTTACTGTTGTCTCAGCAGATTTTATTTTAAATATTTTCTAGGGGCCGTTCTTTCAGTGTGTGCACACATGAGTGCCTGGCGTGCATGCGAGCATGTGTGCGTGTGCGTGTGTGTGTGTTGTTGTTGCATCCCAGGGTGCCGTCTAGCTTGGATGGATAATGAGCCCTGAGATACAGGCATGACCTGCCTCCTTATTGCTGAAACTCACAAGCATGTGTTCCCATGTCCTGCTTTTAACATTGGGTTCTGTCCAAGTTTAGGTCCTCATATTTGCACACAGAAATGTTCTGGGCTAGACTAGCTACTCTCCTTATCATTTTTGATGGTTCTGTCTTTGTAGACGGACTTGCTACCCTCTCCACTGTCTAGCTCCTTCCTTTTCTTCCTTTCCTCTCCGTGTTTGCCTTTCAAACGACTTTATCTCCTCACTCATCCTCTTTTCTCAAAGTTCATTTTTAAGATAGGTCATCTGGTCGGGAGGTGTTTATAGAAAAGGAACATAGACGAGGGATCATAAGGAGATACGCTTGTTTCACTTTCTCATCTTAATACTGAGCAGTAATTGAAGGCCTCAGTCTAGGTCCTAGTAAGAACCAATTGCATACTCCACAGGGGTAATTGAAAAGAGTTGAGTGAAGGCATAGGTGTGGTTCCACAAGCTCAGCGAGACTCTAGAGTTACTGTCATAAATGTCCTTAGCCTAAGGAAGGAGAGTGACTCAAGCTGGGAATACAGTCTTTGTCATAGGGACATAGTCACACTGGAATGACCCAAAAGCTCAGACAAACAAACAAATTAATTAAACCGTCTCTTCTCCCAGCCTCTAATTTCCTGCTATATCTAACACCAGCCAACAGAGAACAGAGAAATCAGTCCATCCCCTGAGAGCCATCTGCACTACAGAGGATGGCTCAGGAGAGCATATACACGATAACCCACCGCTTTACATATTTAAAATGGGCATATATGACAATGGCATAAATAATGGGGTGGACAAATGAAACCCTAGTATTTTTAGTTGCAGTAATTTTATTGAGGTCATCTGAATTCCAAAGCTTGGTTCCAGAGGTGAGAGATAGGGTCTGTTTTTTGTTTTTTGGTTTTTTTTTTTGTTGTTGTTGTTTTTGGGTTTTTTTTTTTTCTTGAAATGAATTCTGAATTATCTCTGAGTTTTAAACAATTTCCCTGGAGGGAAAGAGATCTGGCCTGGTTATAGGACCATTGAAAGCTATTGCTTAAACTCAGAGTTCAATATAAGGTCTGCAGGAATGCTTATGGAGCCGGTGCACCAAATTCATAGCTTTGGACTCTGCTGTGACCCTTACTGGGTTTTTAGCCCCTTAGTCTCCTGTCTGGCTTGGTGTCAAATGATGCAATGTGGAAACATCTCTCCAAAAGCAAATTAAGTTATTGTGTTCTCATTTTAATCTCTGGCAGGGAGTGATAGCAGATTGTTTTATTTTGTTTTGCTTTCTGTATTTTCAATTTGCTAAAGACTTACGATATCTTTCTGCTGAGGATGTGGCTTACTGATTCAAAATGAACACGGCTTGCAGCCAGATCAGAGTTCTGAGACCTAGCCCTCCCACAGATTGGCTCTTGGATATCAGACAAGTCATTTCGTTTTTCTGAGCTCCCAGTCCTTCGATTATTAAGCCAGAACCTCAATACTAACAGTGAAAAGCTGCAATGTGGATTAAATGAGGCAATGCAGGGAAGGGTTTGGAAAATATTCCAAAAGCCCTTAGTGATTGTAACAAAACTTAGCAGGTAAATTCACTGAATCATCAAAATATGTTGCTTCTGGAATTTGGACATTGAAAAAGATTGAGTTAATTGTAGTTTTTTAATTTTACATGCTTGTCATCTGGCTGATACAATCACGAGAATATTTTTGAATTTTCTATGCAAATGTATTTCACTGTAAGTGTGTGTGTGTGTGTGTGTGTGTGTGTGTGTGTGTGTGTGTGTAAAGGATTATTTCTTACAGTTTGCTTGAATTTAGCCCAAATTCATTTTTTGATGAATCCAGTTATTACTCAGCCACAGGCTTCCCTGTCTACACTCTACTTTTGTCACACTGTTAATAGAGGGGTTTGCTACAGTATGCCTCCATAATTGACCTGTTTTCTTGCAAAATTCTCCAAAGAATGATGTTTTGTTGGGCTATTAAGGTATGATTTCTGGGCCTGTATTTCTTGTGGTGTGACCTATGGTTCCTCTTACCCTTCATGTCTTCATCTGTAAAATGGAAAGCACTACTGTCTATTTCTCCTCCTACCTTCCACCTCCAGCCTTAAAACCCATACTCCACCCTCAATTTTGCTTTCTCTGCCATGGGAGTCCAACCATACCAACAATGTCAATGAAATTAGCTAGGATCCAGCCAATGAAGAGGACTGTAGAAGAGACAGTTTGGAGTATTCCTGGGCTCTTAGCCTACCTTCTTCACTTTACAGAGCTGCTAGTAGCCACAGCCGTCCAAAAACCTACTGCAGCTCTTCTTCATGATGCTAGAAATGGAAGGGATTTGGGGAAATCTGCCCTCTTGTTGTGCCTCTGATCCTCTCTAGAGGTCAGAAGAGCTCTAGAGAGAGCCCCACCCCCCATCCCTAGGTGCTCTCTTACCACACCCACACACTACAAATGGTCCCTTTGCTACATTGTCCTCATGCTTATATCTGCATATGCTTTCTGTATGCTACTGGGTATTGATAACAATAGGTATTTCCAGAGCTGTCAACTAAAGCCTAAGCAAATGACATGGGAGTGCACCTGGACCCAGGACCAAGACATGAGAAACATCAACTCAAGAAACATCAGCCATTGTCATCCCGACGACACCACAGTTCTGCTGTTCTTCAGTTCTCAGCCTAGAAACCAGCCTACAGATCCCTTACTCCCCGCTTTCTGCTCCTCTACCACCCAAGCCCAGCTTCTAGGATCCCAGTCCCGGCTTTCAATTTTTTGCCAGTAGATAATCAAACAAAATGAAATATTATTAGAAACAGTTAATTTACATTATTAAACAGGGCCAATCTAAAAAAATTACCCCCACACAATTGAAAATACATTGGGTGACCATATCATTAGCTCTCATTCATGAATTATAGCTTTAGCACATGTGTTCAGTGGGATAATTAGTGGAAAGATAGATGGAAAACTAATTGTTAACCTCCTAACAGGAGATGCATACTCAATAAATCATAAAGGAAGAAGCAGACAGTGATAATAACATGGACTTAGCCAAAGGGATAAAGTTCAGCTTGTCAAATTAATTGAAGAGACTCATAAAATGCCAATGAAATCTACTTTTTATAGTAGTGACTACATGTTTCAGTTTTTCAGTGATAGATAACAAATATAAACTTTCATTTGACAATGTAGTCTCTCTTTAAGAGTTCATAAGTGCCAGAGAATAGATCAATCAGTAGAGTATTTGACTAGCAAGTATAAGAACCTGATTTTGAGTCTAGGAAGTCACATTTTAAAACGGTGGGTAGGATGGTGTGTGCTGGTAATCCCAATGCTGGCAAGGCAGGACAAGTGGAACCCTGGGGTCATCTAGCCTACTAGTAGAATTCTAGGGCAGTGACAGATGCTGTTTATTTTGTTTGTTTGTTTGTTTAGGTGGACAGGTCTCTTCAGTAATAAAGTATTATTATTTGGTTCTGATGGGCAGTCAAGCAGAATGGTGAAGCCCCTAGAGTTGCTTTCACGGGGCCTGAATGAGACTAGACCTGTCAACAATCATGAAACAGGAAAGGACGAACAGGAAGTGGCTCATTGAGCCATATTCTCCTTGCTGAACTATTGGCAACAGATCAATTTTTGGAGGAGGGATAGTCAGGGACTTCCGTTGTGTACCTACCCAATAGGGAATCCATCAGGATCCAATAGATAATCTAAGTTGCGGTCACACAGAGAGTTGTGGTTAGACTAGAGGGTTACCAAAACAAAACAAAGCTTCTAGGGAGGAAAAGGAGAAAATGAGGGTGGGTAATAAGAAAGCAATCAGAAAGTGTTACATACAAGTCAAAGAACTAATTTAATCTGTTTTTTTTTTTTTTTCTAAAAAAAAAAAAAAGACAAAAGTGGATGGTGCCCCAAAGACCCACAAGGTCGATATTTGATCTCCACATGCACCTTGCTCCACATGTACCGCACACAGACATGTACCCACACATTTTTTTTAAAAAAAAGTTAATTAAAATAAGTTTGAAATGTTGTAGAGCCAAACAAACTATTTTTCGTAAAGCAAAGATTAAATGTTTGGGGTGAGATAATTTGAAAAGTAGAGGCATTTGTTTGCAGGGGTGAGTCTTTATAAGGTAGAGGTGCTTGTTTGCAGGGGTGAGTCTTTATAAGGTAGAGGTGTTTGTTTGCAGGGGTGAGTCTTTAGCAGCATTTTGGCACTGTGTAATCTAAGACAGGTTAAGGTGAAATGTCTCATGGTCAGAGATGGAGAGAATGGAAGCTTGTAACTTCAGAACCTGGACGTATTAGTTAACATTCTCCAGAGACCCCCAAGCAATGGCATGCATGGATACATGCAAAAGGAGATTTGAAAACATTGGAATTGGCTTAAACAGTTACAAATATCAAGAGTTCCCCAAATATACTACCAGAATCTGAATACTGAGTTCAAGTCTTAGTGCCTAAGAATTAGAGGTTAGTTAATAACTCACAATCTGAGACCAAAGGCCTAGGGCTCAGATTGGGGACTGTGGAGGTGAGTTCTAGGGTCTGAAATTCTGAGGATCACAGAAAATGAATGCCCTCTATCAGGAAGGAAAGAGGGCTTGCCTTTCTCACACCCTTTGTACCACTAGAGTTTTGAACATATTGGATGATGCCAAGTTCCATCATGAAAACAGATATTCTTCATCCAGTTTCTGATTTAAAATATTGTTATTGTTGTTTCAGTTCTGGGAATGAAGCCCAGTGGCTTGCATGTGTTGGGATGGGGTTCTACCTCTGAGCCACATGCCTGATCTCCTTTGTTTGGTTGGTTTACCTCTCAATTCTAAACAGGGTCTTGCTGTGTACTCCGGGCTATTTTCAGATTTCATGAGGAGCTAGGATTATAGGCATGTTCCACTATGTCTGACCCAGTGATGTTTGTACCAGCTATCTGAGTAGCCTTTAAACCAGTGGAATTGCACAAAAAATAATCTGTTCTGTGGAAAAACTCTCCAAAACCACCTAACTGAAACACTAGCATGAGAGGCATAATCAAAGTTCATAGAAAACTCCAGAGTCAACAAATATCTAGCCATCAAATTAGAACCATGTCCAGAACTACAAAGCAAGATCTTAAAGAGAACTTCAGAAGCAGAGTTGCCATGTCTGGTCCTCATTGATAATCTATGACTCAGAAGAATATTGGGAAGTGAGCTCTGGGAAATGTCTGGGAGAAGGTCCTGGGAAATAGCTCTCAGACTTGGAATGTGGTGACTATGGCCATGACTTACCAGTAGATAGTGCAGTAGAAACACAATGAGGCACCATCCTTTCCAGTTTGCAACACTGTTATTTATATTTCCTATCAAGACTTATATGTAGTAGATGAATTAATTCCCATTGCCTTGGGATCTGAGTAGTGTCATATCAAGGTCACACGAAAAGACAAAAGGCATGTTCATAATGGTTTGTCCTTCCCTTGTAACTCCATCCTTGCCCATGTCAATCATGACATGAGAGGCTAGGCTTCTTTTATCTTAAGACTCTTTCAAATTACTATTGGCATAATAGAAAACAGTGTTTTCATGATCAAAAATAAAGTATATGAGAATAATAAGGGGAACTGGTTTAAATGAGGTTTATGTATGAATATAAAAATTTACTAAGTACCCTTTTTCCAGATTAGTGTTCACTGTCTTCTCACATGCAGTAGTGGCTCAGAGTGAAAAATAAATTTTACTCTCACTGTTGACTCAATTCAGCACCCCAGTGAAGCAATACTTTGCCATCTAGCTGCTAAAAGTTAATTTGATTCTTCTGATAGGGAGGGTAATGAATAGGGAGCACATGCTGAACAAATTATGAATTGGAAGCCATAAATGAAATTTCTGGACATCTAAGGTTTGAAATGAGTAGAGGGAGTTCTTAATTGGATCCAAGATTTTAATTCCACTTGCTCTGGCTAGCACTTAGGAGGCAGAGGCAAGTAGATCTCTGAGTCCAAGGCCAGCCTGCTCTACAGAGGGAGTTTCAGGATATCCTACATCTAGGGTTACACACAGAGAAACCCTGCCTCAAAACACCAAAAAGGGAAGTGGAGCTCCATACAAGGAGCCTCAAGGTACACCCAGAGAGCTGAGGCCTTAAGTACGGATGTGATCAAAGATGGTGGTGGCTAGTGGCACCCACGATGCAACTTCAGAACAGCTCTAAGGATCCTGAACAACTCATGGAGGCTCATAGGAGAGATGCAATGGCCTCGGAGGAGTCTACAGAGTCTGTAGTATCCACAGAACAACTAGAAAATGGCAGGCCCTATAGGAAGATGCTTTTAAATTGGGAGGAAAGATGGAAGAACAGAGGCATGCCTGGGGACGGGATTTAAAACTAGAGATGCAGCTATACAGTAGACAAAGAGCGTGGCATTACTGCTTAGGGCCTGTCCCCAGCCTACCAGACAAATGGAATGTTGGTGTTTGTGGTCCATGTTGCCATGGAAGGCCAGGAGGACAGTCATGTTCTATATTAATGCTGGAGGATGTGTTAATGTGCACAGTCTCTACTTCTGCTAAGGGCTACGTTGGTGTTCATGGTCTTGCTTTGACTGGGGGGTCATTCTAATGCCCGTGACTCATGTTACTACCAAAGGCCATGTGGCTATCTAAGGCCTATGCTGCTGCTTGAAGCCACATTGATATCCATGAGCCATGCTACCTCGGGGCTGGGAGGTGGGCATGTTGTTATTCATGGCCCAAGTTTACACCAGAAGTCATGTTGATATTGGTGGGCCATGCTGCCATCAAGGACCACAAAGTTGTCCATGGTCCATGCTGTGTCCAAGAGCTCTGTTGATGCCCATGATATCTGCTGGGGACAATGCTACGGTCTGTGGTTCTTGCTGTCACCAGACCATGTGGAAGTCCATAATCCATTCTGTCACTGACTATAAAGGGCAAAGAAGCTTCTTTTGCAGTGACATCAGTGACTGCAGAGTCACAGTGGAGAATGAGAGACATAGAAGGCCTCTGTGACAATCTCTTCCCCTGAAACCCCTCCTCCCAAGAAACAGTCTAGGCAGGAAGTCATTGAAGAGAACTCTTAAAAAAGTATGATTGGGATGCTGAAGTTAATAGCTTCTGACAGGGGTGGGGGCAGGGGAGGGGTTGGCCACTGGGAGTTTGACCATGTTCAAGTGAGTGTATGGACGATACCAAAGGGACTTTCTATTTCTCCTCCTCCTCCTCTTCTTCCTCATCCTCTAATCATTCTTTGTTTTTTTATGGGAGGAGGTCCCCAGGGTGGGTGGCAGTCAACCTGTAAGGACTGGGAAGTGAGTGTGAAACTCCCCAATAATCAATAAAAATATTATGTTGGAAAAATCAAAATAAAGGCCCACACAAACTAGGTGCACTGAAGAATTGACTCAGACTCTAGAGTCAGCAGAAATGATCCGTTTGAAGGGGTCAGAATTATTGCAAATTGATTTGAAAATCCAAATCAGTTGTAAATCTGCCATTCCTTCTAACTGCATGCTTCTGAGTGGGGTAGGATGAGAAAGGAGAGAGAGGGCAGTTTCTCCCGCTGCCCTCAGAGACAGTAGTGCATCTTAAATCCGCAATCTAAATACAGAGTGTAAGCTGGGCTAGAAATAGATGAGTGAACGCAAAAGAAAACCTGTGGGGTGGGAGGCTAGAAATGCAGAGGCAGAGTCAAGGTCAAAGAGAAGAGTCAAAGTCAAAGGGAAGAGGGAACCAGAGGGGTGAGAACTTCTCATATTGTGGCTGGAGGGGAATTTCAGAAACAAAGAGCTTTGAGGGTGAGCTGATCGAAATGACAGGAAGGTCAAGTGTATATATGAATGAACAAGGAATTAAGGTCAGACTCCACTGAAGGCCACTAGCTATTCAGAGTTAGATGGCAAGCCAATGAATGACTGTGGTGAAGGGTCTATTGTTAATTATGTCAGCCGCATTCTTTTCCAAGCCTTCTCTTCACTTCCCATAGCTTTCTCACTTCCCATTCCAGCTTCCAGTGTCTCCTAAACACAACAGGATGGCTGTCCATGACCTTGGGCCCTCTTGGAATCCCATAGTTCCTAAACTGATCTAGGCCATACTCATTCTCAGAACGGGTAACACCGTACATTCTCTACACTTTTACTCCTAGCATATTGTTTTTTACTTTGTGTGTGTGTGTGTGTGTGTGTGTGTGTGTGTGTTTGTGTGTGTGTGTGTGTGTGTGTGAGAGAGAGAGAGAGAGAGAGAGAGAGAGAGAGAGAGAGAGAGAGAGAGAGAGAGAGAGAGAGAACCACCATGTTGCCCAGGCTGGCCTCAAACTTAGAGTGATCTTCCTGCCTCTGTCTGAATAGTGCTTTTTCAAACATTCATGCTATTCACTATTTCAGTCTGTTTTTATTCTTGTTTTATACACTCATTAATTAGATTAAGTTCCATAGGTTCATTGATACCTATGATTCCACAACATACATTTGATCTGAATCCTTCCCCTGAGCCAATTTCCTAATTACCTACTACATATTTACATTCATCTGCTCTGTAAGCATTTGAAAGCCAACCTATTAAACACAGAACTCACTGATTTCCCCCACACCAGCTCTCTCTTTGGTTCTCAATATTATTTTCTAAAATAAATGGGGGGAGAGAGAGAAATATATATAGAGAGAGAGTGAGAAAGAGAGAGAGATATTGAGGTAAAATGACAAGATGGTCTTCTGTACTGGAGTTAGGAAGGATGGAATGGAAAAATCAATCATTAGGGATTATTCATAGATGACTATCTTCGATTATTTGGTGACAGTCTTATGAAGTATTGAGGTAAGCAAAATAATGGCCATGTCCTAATATTTGACTGTTAACCACATGTCTTTTCATATGATTAAGTAAAGGGGTGTGGGTAGGGAAGGACCCAGTTGTCTTTAAAGGGCTGGCCCCTGGGAGTTTGATCATACTCCAGTGAGCAGTATGGACCACACAAATTGGATTTGTGGGGAATTTTTTTGTTTTGCTTTGTTTTCTTTTTTGGGGGGGGGTTGTTTACAAGGGCTGGGGTAGGCCTGGGAGGACTGGGAAGTGAGTGTGAATGGGGTTCACTATGTGAAACTCCCAAATAATAAAAATATTATTTTGGGAAAAAAAAGAGACCTTGATGTTCCTCATCCTCTTTACCCTAATCTGCCATTTTAATAATAATGCTTCAAATATTATTTGGTGGTGTGAGGAATGCTCACACTTTCATCTTAAATGTAAAAAGCAAAATTCCCAATTTCCAATAGTATGTGACCAGTAGAGGTTTTGGATGACAAATCCTGAGTTACTTTTAGTTTTGTGAAATCTACCTAGTTTTATGGCTTTAAATTTTCTTTCATACATTAACAAATATTGTTTTTACAAACAAGTTAGAGCCAGCCAATAAATTTTACCTTATAAAAGAATAATAGGAGAAAATGTTTATGCTGATTATTTCATTTGCCTGGACTCACACGTGGATTCAAGCTGTAGCTAGTTAAGAGGCTTTGGTAGGGATAGAGTGTGAGAGAAAAGCTGGGCTATCTTCACACAACAGCCTAACACATTTATCTCAAGAACTTGGCACACTGGCAGTGGCTAGGCTTCTTTGGAGGTGGCCACTGAATCCATAGTTCTGCCTTTCTCCAAGTTCTGGCATTTTTCTGCTTTCTTGACTCCTCAGACCACTGCTCAATTGCCTTCTGGTTTGCCTATCTCCAAAAGCTACTCCTTGTTGGTTCCTTCATCCAAATCCTGCAAATGGTCCCCTCATATACACTCTTCTTACTCAAGCTTGGAGGATGCCTGCCTCCCATCTGGTCCTTGGCCTGCATGAAGTCTCTGAGTCTGTAGCAGTAGCAGGAATACAGAAAGTGCCAGGAGAAGATGGTTGGTGTTCAAGGAGCTGGGAGCCTTGTCTTCCCTGGAGACATTCTTCATGAGAAGCCATGGTCTATGTAGGCCGGGGTAAGATGGAGGAAGCTGAATTTACCGAATCTAAAATATAAACACTTTCAGTAGTCTTGTGGTTTGCTGTGTGACATTTGGGGCACAGGCTCCAGATTCAGAAGCTCTGGTCACTCAGGCTTGTAGATGCAGAGGTGCATTTATGGGGGGCAGTGCCAGTGCCTTCCTAAGAGTCACTGAAAGATTCATTTGGGCCCCGAGCACAGCATCACAGAGCACCTTGCTACCTCTCCATTGCTGGGGTGGCTTTCTTTCTGGAGTGGGCCTCCAGCCCCTGCTGTGACACTGACCCCTCAGTCTCAGTTACTATCACCATCTGCTTCCTCAGGTGGACTTTGACATCATGCCTTGTCACACACATACACATACAGACACATCACACACACATAGACACACACACATACACAGACACACACACACACACATAGACACACACACATACACAGACACACACATAGACACAGACATACACACACACACACACACACACACACACACACACACACACACCACACACACACACACACACCCCTGCAGTGAGATTTAGGTGTTAGTTGATAAGGTTGGAAGACACTTATCTAAGATATCAAGTGTTTGAAGGGGGAGTGGTCAGCCCCCATTCAAGAGGGGCTGCTGGGATCTTGGAAGGGGGAGTGGTCAGCCCCATTCAAGAGGGGCTGCTGGGATCTTGGGTGCCCCATTTGTTCCTAACTTCTTGAGAGGTTGAATCAACGTCCATTGTCCATTGCATAAATCATCCGATCACTCAAGCGTCTATATAAGCGATTCATATTCCAATACATATTAATCTTATATTAATATATTAAAAAAAATTTTACTCTAATATCTGGCATCCCTGGGTGGGCTGGGCTTAGCCCATCAACAGAAAAGACTAAAAGTTCATCCACGCTTTAAACACTATCAAAAAACAAAACACAGACAAAATATTCAACTATAAGAACCTACACTCCTGTATGTGGGCTAAAAGCTCCCTCTCTTACTGACCTGTGGCTCCTTCATATAGAGCTCCATCATAAATAATTGTCCAAATAGCTGTGTCACTATCCTCTCCCAAAAGTTAAAAGCTACTATTCCCATGTGGTTCTGACTTTCAAGTGATATATTTTCCTTCTCATCTCTTTAAAAAGTTAAAAAATAAATATTTAAATTTACTACCCTATTATCCTTTAGCAAAAAACATTCAAGTGTTAAATTTTCACTATCTCAGATAAACAGTTTTAAAATAATTTATACACCCTACCATCTACCAATATTCTAAAATTATATAATATACTTTATATGTTAAGTTTTAGTTGTAGTTTATGCCTTACCTGCTCCTAAATATTGCCTCATAATAATTCCTATTATATATAATCTTAGATTAAAACCTTCTTAGTTAGACAAAAGGGGGAAATGTGGTGGGATTCAGGTGTCAGTTGATAAGGTTGGAAGACACTTATTCAAGGTCCCAAGCTCCTGAACGGGGTGTGGCCAGCCCCATTCAAGAGGGGCTTCTGGGACCTTGGGTGCCCTGTTTTGTTCCTGACTTCTTGAGAGACTAGATCAACATCCATTGTCCATCGCATAAATCATCCGATCACTCAAGTGTCTATATAAGCTATTACCTATATTGTGAGTGTTAATTTATATTCCAATAAATATTAATCTTAGATTAATATATTTTCTTAAAAAAAATTTACTCTGACACACCCCTTTGTAAATAGCTTCCTCAAAAGCTGAACTTTGGCCTTCTTGAAATGCCTACAGTTCTTGGTCAAAGAGATTTGAGCAATAAAACCTTTTATATGTGCAGTATATTTTCCCCCCAAGAACTTTGCATTTCCTTTCGTTTGAGTGTGTGTTTCTCCCAGAGTGAGGGCCAGGGAAATAATTGAGAAACAGAGAATGTACCTTTGGTCGGAGTTAGCGTTGCATTGCTCCAAGGCGGAAACAGTGTTCTCCCTGGCCAGAAAGTCCTGGGAATTTGTGGCATGCCTGCAGTGCCTACCTCAACTCATTTCATTTCCTTACACACAAAAGAATGGCACTATTGTCCAGAGGTGCTTTCCAGAGTAGTCCCAGAAACCAGTTTCCAGCCTGAGTGTCAGCACCGAAACCACTTTCCTTGTTTCCAAATACAGTCTGATTGTCTCTAACCCAATAAAACCCCACAAATAAAAATAGAAGTCAGATACCAGTTTTTATCACAACCTTGAAAGGTACATAGGTTTTACTATTAATTCTTATTTATATGAAGGAATGGAGGCATAGAAAGTCTGAGCCACCTGCCCCAGGCCCTCTAGGGAACAAGAAGGCAAGACCCAGCTGAGACCCCAGGTACCTAGCGCCATGGCCTGGGTCTTCAAAAAAATGCCTCAGGCTTCCTGACACCATTCACACTAGATGTTCATGAAGTGGTGTTTGATCACACATTTCCTCCCTGAGGCAAACAGATGGAAATGCAACCTACAGTCAAGATTACTTGGTGAATATTAAGTACAAACAAAAAGGAATTAGTGTTTCTTAATGAAGAGTTCTTCAGCTAAGAGTGCTTGAGAGAGATTCTTCCCCCACTGAGGAAAAGCACCAGCCAGAGGTGACTAGAATCTTCTGGTGACACTGATAGGACAGATTCTGGTCCTTCTTCCTCATTCTACCACTCACAGGATTTTCTATTAACCCTTTGCTTTCCCCTGGTGCTAATATCATTGACTATGGCCACAGTTTTAAATATGCTAATTGGTAAGCACTGACTGTAACTGTTGTTGATTATCTGGAGATTATCTGGAGTTCATTAGCCAGACTTCCCTGACTTAGGCTTCTGACTGAGCTATTCTGGTCTCACCCTTTTGTGTTGATTTTGCTTAGCTTAACTATAAACTCTGAGGTACTTGACCATACTTCATATGGGTCAAATTCAGACTTACTCCACTGCTCATCTGGGTGGGGCAGGGGTTGGGCTGGAGTCAGTGGATCATTCAAGTCAACAATTGTCTAGCCTGTCCCTGAAATTTAGAACTCTGGTGTGATAATTTATTCCAATTGTTTTATTCAAAGCTACCTGAAATTAACTGTTCAGAGAGTTGAAAAAAAATAGTTTCTTTTATTCAAAATCATTGCAATTTTTTTAAAAAAAAAAACAAACAACATTGTACACAGAAATTAACTAGGCCCAAAGACGGTAAAACTCAATGAACTTTTGTACAGTTAGAACAGCCATTTGCAATGGAAGGGAGGTTATGGAGTTTTGCTGGGATTTATTTTTATACTATTGGATGAATTTTTCTGCACTTATCTACCAGCAAAAAAGGAAAAAATAATCTACAACAGAGTTAAAACTAGAAAAACAATTATCTTTTCATCTTCTTTCCTGACGCATATTTATCACCTGCACAACTCAGTCCTTCTTCACCCACTAATATTTAGCCTTTCTTCTTCTCTTTCCTCTATGTTATATTGTGCCCACAATAAATGGATCTCTCTCTCTCTCTCTCTCTCACACACACACACACATGCACACATGCACACACACACACACACACACACACACACACACACACACACACACACACGCACGCGCATGCACGCATGCACGCACACACACACTCTACTTGCTGGCTAGATTTGGCATATGAGGGAGAACATGTGGTTTGGGAATTTGAAAATGTTTCCTGAAGCAGTGAATAACATTACAATGCTTTAGCTCTTCCAAACCTGGGAAAACGTAGGCAGAAGCAAGATGACCTGCCAAAATAATGGCACTTTTAAAAATAAGTCACATGGTGTCATGAGTTATTAAGTTTACTGGAAACAAAACAAAACAAAAACCAAAATACCGTAGGGAAACAAACCTGGAAGCAAGATTTGATTTTTCATCTTTCTTCCCAACACCAGTTTGGACATAAGAATACAGACTTCAGGTGTGAAAGATGTGAATTCTCCAATTACTTTTCACAATTTATACCATTCAAAAATTGCTCTAAAGTCTGAGACTCTTTGTATATCCCCCGCCCATGCACTTTTGATTTATGATAAGCATGGGACATTGTGTTAGCTGCTTTGCAACTGCCTTGATTAAACACAATGGCCAAGGCAACTTATATATGTGTATATGTTTGATTGGTCCTGTGGCTTCAGTGGGTTAGAGCCCATGGCGCCAGAGTGAAGGCATAGTGACAGGAACAGATGAGAACAGACATCTCAACCTGAAAGCCAGAGGCAGAGAGTATAGTGGGCATGTGACAAGTCTATTGAAACATCAAAGTTCATCCCTGTGACACACCTCCTAACCCTTTCCACTTGGGAAGAGGTATTCAAGGAGCCTATGGGGGCCAATCTCACTCAACTCACAATAGATATGATATATAGCATACATTGGTTTGAAAATTATAGCTACACTTTCATAAATAATGGAAAGGCCAAGTAAAATATTAAAACAGCACTTTTAAGTTGCCATGCTTATCCTCATATCCGAGAGATATTTTATATGGAAGCTTGGGTCCTCTGAAACTTAAGAATCAATCTCAAGAGAATAAGTGAAGTATTTCAAACAACCCCTAGTCATTTTTAACAATCTAATAAAGAACTCTAGGGCCTACCCGGTTCACCAATAAGAAAAGGCTTTATTAGCTAACAGAAGTTGTGTCTATTGAGAGATAAAGCCATCCCAGAGACACTCAGGAAACCTTTGTCCCTCTGTAAGCCTAATGGATGAAACCAAACTTTGGATAGGTAAAAGTAATAAGAGGGGAGAAGGGGAGTTCTCAGTCTATACCACTTCACGTGCTGAAGTGTTCTTCACGGTGAGCATGTCACCTTAGGTCTGCTCTTGATTTTGTCATTATGCATATACAATAATGTAAAAATTTTAAAAAAATGAGTAATAAAAAATATAGTACATTGTTTTTGCCCCTCTTCTCCAGTGTCCACCCTGACCTGCCCTATCCTTAGCTCTAAGGGTTTACTGGACTCCCTGTTCCTCACTTTGAACGGGTTTGACCAGTGACATGTACCTGTGAGTAGTAGGCCGTTTACTCCATTCTCTGGCTGCCTCTGTGTCTATGGCACACCAGGCAGTCATTTCAGAGTCACTCTACATCCCGTCTGGTCTGCAGACAACTGCCCACACCTCTAAGTAGTTCTTTTATTGAGGCTTTAACTCTTAACCCAGTGTAATAGGCCATCTGATTCAGTCTAAAAATGTGACCGATAGAAACATCAAAGCGCAAGAGACCATGCATTTTAGATTGGGTCATTTGTAAGAAGTA
Organism: Phyllotis vaccarum; assembly: GCA_033318265.1. Classification (NCBI taxonomy): domain Eukaryota; kingdom Metazoa; phylum Chordata; class Mammalia; order Rodentia; family Cricetidae; genus Phyllotis; species Phyllotis vaccarum. The sequence goes on from JARWLC010000007.1 coordinate 12,841,774, forward strand.
ATCTTGAAACCTTAGCCAGCCCTGCGCATGAATGTCGATTTAGGTAGGAAAATGTAAGGGATGATTTTCTCATGAATAAGATTTTATTTTATCACGTAGAGAGCATGAGGCAGAGCCTTGAAGAATTGTCCATCCATCTGAACCATAATTTAAGAAAAGAGTCCAAATGTTGGCCAGATAAGCATATTTCATAGAGTCCTTGCAATTAGCACCTTTGAAGACAAAATTATAGAAGCTTTCATTGCATTCAGCAAAATAGCTGTACCAAAAGAGTTTGAGAGTCAAGGAAAAGTTCATTATGATTGCCATGCTTAGTTCTTAACTCTGATGTAAATTATAGTCTCAGACATAAAATAAGCACCATTCTTTCCAGCTATTTGCCATTGCTCAAAATGTCCTTTGGGTAATTCTCTAAGGGAAGGCCCAAAGAAGTTAAAAACTCTTACTGCTTCTCATATTTCGGAGGGGATATCATCTCCCGGGGTGGGGTGGCAGGAACATTCTTGAAATTTTTACCAACAGTATTATAAAAATTTACACGATCTCATCTCTGACTGTATTTTGGGAATCTCAGTTTGGGGTGTCACCTCCTGAAGAAAAGCCAGCGTTGCTTCTCTGGACTCTAGAAACACAAAATCCCACACATAGCAGTCGCTCGGTAAATAGATACTGATCAGCCATTTCCTCTGTGTTTTCTGGGGTTCAGTTTGTAAAGCTGTAGAGAAACTGCTGTCATGAATAGACACATATTTGGGTGATCGACTCCTCCAATCTCCATGAATCTATGGCAGGGAAGAGAGTTGTAGATGACCCTGAAAGACTAGTAGAGACAACAACTCATCTTCTAGGTGAGTGGTTCTCAATCTGTGGAGGTGACCTCCTTGGGGGCCAAAGGGTTACATATCATATCAGCTATCCCGCATAGCAGATATTTACATTACAATTCATAACAGTAGGAAAATTACAGCTATGAAGTCGCAAAGAAAAAATGTTACAGTTGGGGTTACCGCAACATAGGAAACTGTTAGGAAGGTTGAGAAGCACTGCTCAGTATAATGAGAGTGGAGAAAGGGTTTTTCCTGATGGGAAGTGACTGCATATTTCTGTTAAACAATATAGATGGACCAAAGTGTTTGGCAGAGAGTATGGCTCAAATATGCTATGCTGAAGTGGAATTGCCATCTTGTGAATAAGAAACGCTAATAATTTAAGTCTACTTTGGCAAGTGAACAGCTGTCTGCCACCAAGTTAATTTTAAGTAAGTCTTATGAGATATATTGTCGATATAAAACCTATTCATATGATGTTTCTCACACTTGAATTTATCTATTTTGTGGGCATGTGTGTGAGTGCATGTGTGCCACAACATGCATGTGGTGCTCAGAGGATAATTTGTAGAAGTCTATCTTCTCTTGCCTCCCCAGGGATTGAACTCATATCATCACATTTCATGGCCGGTTCCTTTACTCATTGACCCCTCTGGCCAGCTCCACATTTATATGCTTTATTGTTATACTCTGGAGTTGGGAGAGATCATTGTAAAAAAGTTGTAACAAATATGTCTAGTAACAAGAGTGTACACTCTTGAAGAAAAGGTTCTAATTACATCAAACTTCCCATTGGCACTGAAATAATAAAGCACTTATAATTAATGTACATACACGGTGAAATGAATGGCCTTCTCAAATAATTATAAACAAAGGAATAATAACATTAAACTCAGTCTTTCAAACTTCCATCATGAATTCATGGATTAATGTATAAAATTATGACACATGAAATAAATGAAATATCATCTGATAGGGCTGTAGTTAGTCAATTTTAGTATTCAATATTAATAGGATTTTTGGATTTTCTGCTTATAGTGCTATGCAATCACCGCTAAACAAAATGATTAATTTGAATTTGATGATTGAGTGAGAGTAGGAATTTTTTTATTTCTTAAATGATTATGGAAATTAATAGTTATTTTGGCAATCAAGGAAAAGCCTGCAAATGTAGAGTACTTTCTCCTGAGAAAAGCATCAGCTTAGCCTAGACTTCTGAAAAAAAATTACTTCTGTGAATATATCAATTTGAATTGGAAACATTGTGTGTGCTTTTCCTAAATTTGAAATACTAGTGGGACTTAATATGTCTATGAATTACTGGAGAAGACTGCTGACCTTAGGATAGTTATTATGTTTGTTCTCAAATATTCCCCAGCCATTTCCAATGCTAACTGGCATTCAGCCAGTTTAGGAAGCAAGACAAACTAAAGGAAAGTAGAAGAAAAGGTCTCCCTCCCTCCCTCTCTCCCTCCCTCCCTCCGTTTGTCCCCCATTCTTTTCCCCTATTTATATTTTCCAGCCTTCCCCCTTGGGATAGTTCCTCCACTGACCATGTTTTCAGCTTATACAGCAGAGCCCACAATGGATTCTGCTTGTGCCAGCAGCCCCACTCATGGGTTCCTCTTGCTACATGCCTGTCTTATCTAGCTGGCCTTGGGGAGAGGAACAGCTTCCCTGCTGTGGTTCCTCCTACGTTGTGTTCCCATATCTCCTTTGACCCGCCAGATCTTTCACCATCCATGTAATTAATTTTTTATATTCAGTTCTCTCTGTTTGAGATAAGATATGTTTCTGCTTCTTTGGCTCTGAATCATAAGACTCTTCCCCACTGTCCCTCGTAGTATAGAAGGGCTGAACAAGGTACAATGACATAGTCTGCTAGTTTGGATAAACTTATAGAGGGGAACATTTTGCAAATATATACATACAAGTAATTTAAATTCAGCCTTGTGTGAATTTCTCCAAATTCCATATTTTGGAATTTTTGTTAACTGTGGCACGTGTTCTATTCCTTGTGTTTTTATATGAAGCCGTCAAAGCAAGTGGTATCAAGTGATGTTTCTGCACATTACTCCTTTGCTCAAGCATGCCTAAGATTTCTCTTTGGCGTGTGAATCCAAACTCCTTGAACTGGCTCTCAGAGGCTTCCTCTGTCATTTCCCTCTTCCCATATCTGCCTCCCCTTATGACCTATGTTATGCTCCAATGTGGACTATCTGTTCTTGTCAAACTATGCTGCTTTCTGTTCTTAACATTCAATTTCCTGGTTTTTTGCCATGTGTCTTCTCTAGGGCAGTGCCACCCTTTCCTGCCTTATCTCTGACACTGACAGTACCTAATGTGGAAGAAGAATACTAACTTGTTATCCACAATCATCATCATCCACATATGTAACTCTCTGACTTCCTCCGAGAGTCTAGTCTACGCACTATTTAATGCCTCTTCATTTTAAACTGCTTGAAATAATCTCTTACCACCCAATAATCCAAAGTGAAAGCATACTGTTTTAAATTAAATATCCAGTCTTTAGACTCCTCTTCAAGCCACGAGTTTTGTTGCTATAGCTCATTGAAAACTTCACCCGGTTCCCTTACACGTATCCAACTTACAATGTCCCAGCAGACGTGTTCTCATTCCCACTCACCCACTGATCTCCCTACTGTGAAGAGGCCCTTAATTAAAAATTCTCCTGACTCGCTGCCTGAATTATAAAATGGGTGGTCTTCTCTTTCTCCCAAATCTTACTCTCCCCATTCCATCATAAATTCTGCCAATCTCATAATACATCCTTTCTGTTTATTTACACACTACCTTGGTCTTTGAGGAAGAGCTGATGTGGACCATCTTGTCAACCTCACCTCTCCATTCTCATTTGGTTCTATAATAATCCAGGGACCAAAAAGATTTTATTGGATTCTGAAAAGTCGGGGTTTGGGGGCTTATCTTGCTATTCTTTTCTTCTAGATTCTTCCTGCCATGGTTCACATAAATGTGCTTTTTTTAAAACCACATTTTCTCTACCATGCAGCTTGCCACTCATACCTTTCATTGTTCTGCATTGCAATTTGCAAGCATCTTGTTCATTTGGCTAGTTATTTATTATGTCTTCGTTACTAGAGCCAAAGCTCCATAATCACCTTGAGAGCGGTTGATTGTTAATGTTGAATAAATGCCATTGCATAAAGAAATGAATGGCAGATGGAGTGGAGTCAACAGGTTCTCTGCATTCCACTAAGCACTAATCTGAGGATGACACTGACCTGCTGGAAATACTTCCATGGTTTCCCAGTGTTTATGCTCATCATTTAAACACCCAGGCAGTCTTTTCAAGAACAGCAATTATGTTAGAATAAAAGCATGGAATGTCAAGCTGCAATAGAAACTGTAGGTTTAGCCAGAAGAACGAGCTTTCTCAGCACATCCTAGCTTATGATGGTCAAGAGCCCGTTGTTTTTAATAAGAAAGTCATGAAAGCACTAGATGATGAGCCAGACAGGCTGAGCTCAGACTGAGTTTGGACTGCATCTATGTATCAGAGTACTATGGGGTAGGTAATTTCACTAGCTTTCAATTTTCCCATATATAAAATGAGAATGTACCAAATAAATTCAAGGCTCTTTTTAGCTGTCTATTTTTATAGTTCTCAGGTACAAGAGAATTATTGCAGGATTCATTTTTGAGCATCAGATAAAATAATGAGTAGACTGTTGTGAAGTACAGTACAGATATGATTATTAGGTTTGCTGCGAGCCTAGTGCCCTCATTACAGAGTTATTTCTATTTGAGCTTTAGAAATTGCTGAGGAGCGCAGTGATGTATATAATCTAAATATCATCATCTGGGATATTTTTCCGTAGAAGACATTTCAAGACTCATGAAAATAAATAATTAGAATTATTTACTTTTATAGTAGTTGGCCGGTATACACTAGTTTATGCCAGCTAATTACTAGCAAAATAAATAATGCTAGTATTATCCGGGCATGGTGATACATCCCACTAACCCTCAGTGCTCAGGAAGTGGAGACAGAGGGACCAGTTGCTCAAAGCCATCCTCGGCCTGGCTAACAAGAGACTTTGTCTCAAGGAGAAAAGAGCAAAGGAACAGTAAAGAGATGCTGGTTCTGCAGGTAGAAGAAAAGGAGGGGTGGGATGACATCTTGCCTACTATGTGCTGGACATGTTACATATGTTCTACACATTACAATATTATCAACGCATTTTTCCAGATGGACAGAAACGGTGGACTGAGATACATAGTGGGTTAATAGCAAAAAAGTTTAGAACAGAATTCTACATAGAATTCTACATAGCTCTAACCTACTAGCTATGCTGGAAACCCATTTCCACACAGAAACATCCAGGGGCCAATCACAGCTCTCTCTACCATCTGCTGACAGTAGCAGCAGCAGCCCATTTCAGAAGAACATAAATGAGCTGCAGATGGAATTCTTTAGAAACTGAGCAGAAGAGAAATGAGAATTTGTATGGAATACTTACCTTAGTTTACTTCCTTGGATAACTGAACTTGGGAAAGCATCCATATTGTTGTAATTGGCCCAATCTTTGCAGCTTCTTAATGAGGCCCAATGGTGGAGGACTCGGTGCTACCCTGAACTGGGTGCATAACCAGTGGTCAGCACACACTCTAGGGCCTAAGAAATTTCACAGAAGGGCATATCATATGACGAGGAAAGACATCCAATAATGACTGACTCTCCACACATCATCACAAGAGTTTTCTCACTTTTACTTTATTTAATTAAATGAGAGATCATTATATCATCCAAGTTCTTTTGAAGAAAGTAAGTTAAGAGATGTTCTTATGTCTAGAGTAGAGTTACATCTAAAGAAGGATGGTCCAGCTGTATCCTTCGTGGAGGTTTCTTGACCTACTATAGGACATGTTTGATGATAGACCGTTAGAAAGGCAGATTGTTCCCAATGAGGGGAGCTCAATCCCCCCAAATGTAGAACATTTCCAGTTATACTTTCAGGAGAGCTTCAGAAACATTCTGTAGAGGTACAGTCAACATCCCAATATTGAGTCATGCAGAAACTGAAAATTTGAGTACATCAACACAAGTAGAAAATAAGATTGAATGAGCAACAAAAAGCCTTCAAAAGATAAGCAAAAGACCAAATGGTTTTTATGATAAATTCTATCAAACATTTATAGAAGAATTTATACCAATTCTTTTCAAATTATTTCAAATAATTGACAAAATTCTTCCAAATTTCTTGTAAGAAGCTAATGTTATTTAGAGACTAAATAAGAATCCAAGCAGAAAAAGAAGTTACAAGATATTTCTGATAAATAAAGGTACAGGAATCATCATCAATAAATACTGCCAACCCAATCCAGAAGCACATTTAAAAGAAGGTTATTTATTGTAATCAAGTAGGATTCCCTTTAGTGATAAAAGGATGGAAATAATAAATATGATATAACATGATGACCAAAAATATATTATTTTAGTAGACACAGAAAAAGCATCTGATAAAATGTAACATTTTTTCATGACAAAGATTGAACAAAATAGATATAGAAAGACTACACTTCAGCAACATGATAAGCCTTTAGTCAAAACATTAAATAGAGAAAGCATGATAGCTTTCTTTCTAAGATCTAGAACAATACAAGTATACTGGCTGGTTTTGTGTGTCAACGTAACACAAGCTAGAGTCTTCAGAGGAAGGATCCTCAGGTGAGAAAATGCTTGGATGAGATCCAGCTGTGTGGCATTTTCTCATTTAGTAACCAATGGGGAGGAGCCCCACCTAGGGTGAGTGGTGCCATCCCTGAGCTGACGGTCCTGGGTTCTATAGAAGGTGGGCTGAGGGCTTGAGAGATGGCTCAGCTGTTAAGGCTAGGATCACAAAAATATAAGGTGGGCTAAGCAAGCCATGGGAAGCAAACCACTAGGCAGCTCCCGTCCATAGTCTCTACATTACTGCCTGCCTCTGGGATCCTGCCCTGTTTGAGTTCCTGTCTTGACTTCCTCCACTGATGAACAGAAATGCTGAAGTGTAAACCTAATAAACCCTTTCCTCCCCAACTTGCTTTGGTTATGGTGCTTTGTTGCAGCAATGGAAACCCTAAGGCAACAAGGGCTCCCATTTTAGCCATTTACATGCAGTATAATTGTAGAAATTCTACCCAGAGCAGTCAGGCAAGGACAAAAGTTATAGAATTGAGAGGATAAACACGCTGCTATGTTCCTGTCAGCTTAACCCAAGCGAATGTCATCTGGAAAGAGGAAACATCAATTTAAAACATGCCTGCTGTCAAGTCTGTGGAACATCCAGCCCACTGTGGGAGGTGCTATCCATGCTCAGGTGGTCCTGAGTTATATAAAGAAGCCGAACAAGCCATGGAGAGCAAGGCAGTAATCAGCATCCTCCATAGCTTCTGCTTCAGTTCCTGCCTCCGAGTTCTTGTCTCGACTTCTCGCAGGGTGGGCTGGAAGCGGGAAGATGCTAGAAACCTTTTCCTCCCAAAGTCCCCTTTAGTCTTGCTGTTTGTTACCAGGAAAGTAGGTCAAATTGCCACTGTTTATAGACAACCTGACCTCATATGTAGAAATTTCAAGCCAACACCAGGAAATGATTAAAAACACTAAGTGAACTTAGCCGTGACTCAGGACACAAAGCTGTCATACAAAAATCAACACCATTTAATAAACCAGTAGCAGATAATCTTACAAGTCAAAGCGTGTTTCAATATACAATCACTGCAAAATAATTGTGTACAACGCATTTAGTCAGAAGGGTAAAAATTCTTCAGAGGAAAACTACTGTGATAAAGAAATTGAAGAGAACATACCCACCCTCGAGCATAATGGCTGCCTGTGTTTTCGTGTTAGAAAAGTAAATACTGTGAAAATATTCATACTACCTAGAATAATAAAAACTGCAGCCTATTGACATAAAAACAGATATGAAGACCTAGAAATAGCCCAGTCATGCACCATGCATGGTCAACTGAATTCTGGCAAAGATGCTAAGATCAGGCATTGGAAACAGACAGTGGCCTCCATACATAGTGCTGGAAAGGTAGATGTTCCTATGGAGAAAGATAAAACTAGTTCAGTATCTATGCTCATATTAAAAAATAAGTTTAAGACAGTTAAATGCTTTGTGCTTATGAATTATAAAGCAACTAGACAGAAGAAAATAGAAGCCACACTTCAAGATATCGAAACTGGAAGGATTTACTTGAGTAAGACCTCAGAAGTTCTTACATCCACCAGGACTAGACACATAGGGTTACATATATTTAGACAGCTTCTGCACAACAGGCATCAGAGAGAAGGAACTATCTACAAGGTGGTAGAAAGTCTTATACTTATCCTTTCTCCAATCTAATATACAGCATTTGTGAGATACCAAAACCCAAAAACATCAATGGCAAAAACAATTCCAAACCCCAGTAAAATGGGTGGCAGATATCAATAGACATCTCTCAAGAGACGATATACAAACATTTAACATGTTTATGGAAAAACAAACTCCTTTGCATTCTGCAGCATTATTCATCACAGTCAAGACAGAGGAGCCATGTGACACTGTACCCATTTTAATTGACTATAACAATTCTCCCAGGACCTCAAACGTAAAGATCATCTCCAATTCACCAAGGTTTTTTTTTTTTTTTTTTTTTTTTTTTTTTTTTTTTTTTTTTTTTTTTTTTTAACAAATACTGACTGTTATAACTGATTCCTTGAAAGCCAAAAGATCCTTTCCGTCTTAATAGAATAAAAAATTGGGATGGGTTACTAGTCAACTACAGATTATCAATTACTATTTTTAAAATCAATGTATACCTTATGGTACCTGACATTTCTGCCATACCACTCAGAAGGCTGGGCAGTTTAACAATGTTTGCCAGTGTGACTGCCTACTTAAACTCTTGGAAAACAAATGAGAAAATATCACACCACAGGCAACTTTAATCCATCCAGCAGTCAAAAACAAGAAAACAAAGACCAGGTCTAGACTCCTCCAGCATTACTCAATCAAGGCAAATTATTTATTGTCTTTTGCCTAGGAAGTCCCACAGGGCATGAAATATTGGTTTAGGTGTTTGCAGGGCATGGATGATTGTGTTACTCCTCTTAATGTATGATGAATTGTTTCTATGTGTGCTGTGATGAGGTTGACAAGCAAATTAAACACGGTTATTTAATAAACATGAAATATAAACACTAAACCTTATTCCCAATTATTAATGTGGGGTCATGGAAGTTCACTGATTGGTGTATGGGCATTGCTCCCATCAGAGCCTAGCTGCAGGCTTCTATTATCTACCTCAAGCATGAACTTTGCTGCCTTCCATAAGACCTAATTCTAATCTTCCTGTGAGTGGGACAGGATTGGTGTGTTCTTTATTGCTGACCCAAGGATTTTCAATACCGGGAAGTTGGAGGCTCTGAGTGCCAGAGGAGAATGTAACTGCAGGCTTTGAGGAGGAGGAACAAGCACTGGTCCTTGTCTGAGTGAAACACCAGTCTGGTGACTTGCTGAAGCAAAGGGAAGCACAAAGGATACTGCATGGGCTTGCTCTATCACCTGAGAATCTTTGCTCCATAGCTTCCTACCCATCCATGTAACTCTCATTGCTATAGAGAGGACCATTCATCAATGAGTGGCGTTTGAATTTGTTTGATTCTACTATTCTTGTGGAAGTAATGACTGCAAACCCACTTCGTTGTAAACACAGACGATATTCATGATATAGTTAATAGCTGGAGATCTGTGTGATCCCAACTCCAACTCTGCCTCAGTGGGGTGCTTCATGGATCTTTGGTTTTACCACAAAACGTCATTCTGTCTTAGGTTTACTTAAATCAATCTACCGAATTTGCAACTCAAACCGGACTGTCTACTATGCATTTTTTTCAAGTTGACTCAGTTTAGATGACCCTCCTTGCGGCCATTGACCTAGGGTGTTCACATGGAACACAACCAAAGTATATTAGATGTAAAGTGAGCTAAAATTGACCCAAACTTCCAAAAACACCAATTTAAGACTCCTATCATCCATACCATCTCAAACAATTAAATAAAAATCAGATTAAGTTGATATCCAAGCCATCTTGGGAGAAAATGATAGATCCCCTGGGGATCTTATGAGTACACTGAGAAGCCATGAAAACTGCCAGGAGACAACAGAGATTTAGGGAGGAGGAACCTGTGTTCTTTTCACCATAGCAACCCCAGGGCCTGCTCAGTCTCCCATTGCCAGTCTGTTTTTGTTGTTGAATCTTTCAGTGGGGGGGGGGGGGAATCAAATCCAGGGCCTTACACTCTGGAGGGAAAAGCTTTACCACAGAGCCACACCCAGGAGCCCAAGCAGAGTTCTTTCTGCAAAGGTGGTGGAAGAAAAGCATTCACCTTCCAGCTCAAAGGAGCTGTTTATGTAAGAATTAAGGTTACGGATGTTACTTCTTGATCAGGACCCCCCCCCCCATCATTCCTTCTGTTCAAGTGTTCAAGGATACACACCCGCGATATCATGAGTCAAGGGTGTCAAATGTACAACGGGAGTCATCCTTTAACAGGAAAAACATTCACTTTACACATTTAGACTTTGAGTGTGATCTTTGGTGCAAAGGTCTACACAGTGTCCTAAAATAAAGTTCCTTTTAGCTCTGCTCTCTTGGGGGTTCAGAGGTAGCTTCAAAGCTCTGCCCTTAGGTGGTCCCCACATCTCAATACCTAAAAGCTATCACTGGGGTATTTTAGAAGGCCTGGCAAGAAGCACCTGCTCAGGACCTTCCCTTGGTCCTTGCTCCAACTATCCCTTCAAGGGAGTTCCTCTGCCATTTCCTATCTCTTCCAAGCGTGCTTTATGAGATCCGGTTTCAATTCCCCCGTGGTAGTTCCCAGATCCCGTTACAATTCCCGGGGCTCCGCGTAAGTGTGAGGAAAGGAGAGAACCAAGTGTTGGCACTAGACTACCCAAGGTCCAGTTACCGCGGGTGGGTCCCGTGCCCGGTGCAACGCGGCGGAGCGCTCAGTGGCCTGCGAGCGCCGCGGCCCCTTTAAGAGCCGGGCCCAGGCCAGCCCGCGGGCCGCTGGAGCCCAGAGCGCCCCGCGCGTCGGAGGAGTTGGGAGCCGGCGCAAAAGTTTCCTCCCAACTCCGGCCCCGCGCGCCGCCGCCGCCGCCCACTCCAGCCCGGGGCCTGGGGCCGGCCCTGCCACGGTCGTCAGGGCCACCGCCATAGGCAGGGCTGGGCCGGGCCGCGCCCGCGGTTTCACTTCGGCGCGTGGAGCCTCCGCCTGAGCCTGGCCGAGCCGCCGCGTCCCCGCGCTCGCTTCCCGCCCTCGGCCTCCCGTGGGGTTGCAGGAGTGCAGCCGCGGGTCCCGGCCCCGGAGCCACGCGCGGGACAGCGGCGTGTCCACCCCACGTCTCCCGACGGAGGAGCTGTGCCGGGGGGTCTGACACCTGTTCGGCCCGGCCCCGCGCGGGAGCCCAGGGGCAAGGATGAAAGTGACAGTGTGCTTCGGCAGGACGGGCATCGTGGTGCCCTGCAAGGACGGCCAGCTGCGCGTCCGCGAGCTCACCCAGCAGGCGTTGCAGCGGTACCTGAAGACCCGGGACCAGGTGAGGGGCGCAGCAGGGGGCGGGGAAAGCGGTGCCGCTGCGCCGGGGTTCAGCGGGTGCCCTAGGCCACCACGCACCTGTCCAGCGCATTGGAGCAAGTGGCGCTCTTTATGGGACTTAGATCACCCAAGCTGCAGGTGATCGCCGCCGCCTGAAGCCACAACTTTTGCAACCTGCTAATGCCAGGGACCCGCTTAGCCTTGCCTTGCCACTCAGAGCCCTGAGAAGAACAGAGGCTCCCCCCCCCCCCGCTTTGGTACCCCCCACCTCCCACCCGTTTGAGGGGTCCTTACACCTTGGCTGTCTGAGGCCCACTTCCAAGACCACACTGCTTTCTAAGACAGCTCTCCAGGTGTTTGAGTAGCAGGACTCAGACACTTTGATGTAACCAGGATTGGTCACCTCAAGTGTGATTTCTGACCCACTAAGTCCCGCCCCAGTGAAGTACTTTGGCTGAGTTAGAGGATGGATTGGTTCAAGAAACACTTCCAAAGTTAGAGCTATTGGCACCTTTGGAACTCCCAGGCTGGTGGGAGGTCTCCCAGTGACCTGGGCAAGAGCTCAGGTCTGATGCTGCTTGCTTATCCCAGCTGGTAAACTGGGGTGTTTTCAGCTGACGGCCACACTTTCTATGAGCTCTGAACGGGGCCGGGTCCTGGGTTACTACCGAAATAAGAATTACAGTTCTGCTACTTAAGTTAGGAACAAGTGAAAGTTAAGAGCTAACATACCAAGTCAGGGCTCAGACTCCTGTCAGGTGTCTGTGTCACATATGGGGTTCTGTTTTCTCTATGGAACTTTTAAGTGAGTGCTCTGAAAAGCACCTTTCAAAGTTTTTTTTTTCCCAAAGTGTCAATCTTTTCTCAAATTATTATTATTGAGATAGGGATTCTCTGTATAACAGTCCTGGCTGTCTGGAACTTGCTTTGTAGACCAGGCTGGCCTCGAACTCGCAGAGATCCACTTGCCCCTGCCTCCTGAGTGCAGGGATTAAAGGTAAGATCCACTGTGCACTATGGCCAGACTTCCCCCTCCCCTCAATTCTTATATGGCGTGTTTTCTATGTTTCATCTACATCTCAAACAGATAAGCCACAAACTGTCGTTTTAGGAGACAACAGTTCTTTTAATATTTGCTCATACAGTACTGTAAACTATAATCAACAAGTAGGGCCATTTCTGAGATGAAAAACTGTAGTTTTAATGTCATCGAAAGTATTGACATCACATTTTTCTAAGTACATAGTTTCTAAGTACACATATTTATTTAATGTGTTTATGGAGGGTTCACATACACTGCTGTGCATATGTGGAGTTCGGGGAAAGACTTGCCCAGCTTGTTTCCCTCCTACTGTGTGGATGAGAATCAACATAGGCCTTCAGGCTGGGTGGCCAAGCCTTTACCCTCTGGGTCATCTTGTCTCCCCCAAGAATTTAGTTTGGAGATTTAAGGAATACCTGCAATTTCTATGCTTTTCCTAACAATTAGTGTACAGAAGACAAAGTTTGATGCATGCATGTATATATTATTTTGAGCAGTCAAGAACTGGAAGTTAAAAGCTAGCCAGATGGCTCAGCAATTGGAGGTGCATACTGTTCATGTAGAGGACCAGAGTACAATTCCCAACACCCATATCTAATGGCTCACAATTACCTGTAAATCAAACTCTCAAAGGAGCCATTCCAAAAGCATCTGCACTCATAGGTGTGTTTATGCTTACATCCCTCACATACACACTTAAAACAAGGAAACTGGAAGAGAGTAGAATGCATCTTTAAAAAGTTATCTATAGTCCCTAAAACTGTACTCTTTATATTAGAATTGAAGCACCTATAAAGCAATGTATGACTCTTAACTCACTGAGGGATTTGTTTTGCTTTGTACATTTGTGTACTGTTTATATCACAGAATTCTGTTAAAAATTGAGATTTGAACCCAAGTAAACCATTATCTTCGAAATCATATTTTACTGACATTTGAAAATTGACCAGGGTTAGCAGTAATGATGTAATCTACACAAATTATTAAAGTTGATTTCATGGTGTTTACTCAGGTGATAAATTTACCTTTTAACTCATTAGCAATAACATATGTCCTCAAATCTTCTATTTTAGAAGTTTACTATAAATTTAGACATATATTGTACAGAGGTAAGCTACAAGCATGGAAATAATCATTAAAAAATAACCATTGATCTTTAATGGATTGTAGTTAGATCTTAAAAGGTGTTAAAAAGCTATTGGTACTCTTAACTGGAAGCATAATTTATATCACAGACCTCAATGAAATTGCATCGATCAGATTACTATTATTGCCAGACATTACATTTTTCTGTGTTTGCATTTATATATTAGTGAATGTGACATTTAAAGGTCACCCAAAGATTATGAAATCTCTCATTTTTGAATTTTAAAATTTCAATTTACATGAAAATAATGTTTTCCCCTTTCCCTAAATACTCTTCTTTACTTTTAAGGGAAGTTATAAGCATGAGACTTAACTAATAATTAGTGTTCCTAATGTAACTTGAAATGTCATGAAATACTCTGAAAAATCCCATGCTTTTATCCATTGAATTAAAAAAAAAAGATTATGGAGGAAGACCAGAAATGTCAAAATTCAATTTGTACAACGGCTTGTAATGAATTCACTTTCTATAAGCCAGGTAGAAATATTCTGAAGGCTTGTTTTTCTGGACAGCAAAGTTTAAATCTTGTGCCCAATAATAATGACAGCTAACATGTCCAGTGCTTACTCCATGCAGACACTATGATGGGAGCCAGAGTTCCCTAGCACATCAATTGATAGGCACGGTATAGAGATTATTAGGGAATAATAATTGTGGCATTGTGCTTGAGCCTGGAGGCTGTGATTTTTAGTCCTTACTCTCGGCCATTAACCACATAGCCTCCTATGTTGCGAGGCACTCATCTTTTTCAGTTGTTTACAAAGGGTTTTTTTTTGTTGTTGTTGTTTTGTTTTTTTTTTTTTTGTTTTTTGTTAGCTGCCGTAAGAACACATCAAGATGGCATTATTTTGTTTTTCTAGAGCAGAGGGCGTCATGCATGTTAACAGAGAGCTGTATCATTGAGCTATACCCCGAACTGGTACACGTGCACACGTTAAAGGCAGAAGTTCTGTTTACAAAGCAAATGCTGCTGGGATTGCAGAGCATCTATGGAAGATGTTCCTCAGTCTGATGACATAAAACCAAACACTGGGCAAGATACTTCCCACATCCAGGAGGAGGGAAAAGTGATGATACAGAAATGGTGGGAACATGGATGTGAGGTATCTGTTTCTCCCAGAGTCCTGAATAATCAGGACTGGAGAAAAGTTTTAAGACTGAGCAGTTGTCTTTTTTAAGGGCCGAGGAGGTGGGTGGGGTGGTGGATCCCATGGAAGCCCCTCTAGAGTTTGTACCCAGCATTAGAGAGGGGACTGGCCAGCTGAGCATAAGGAAAGAGCTGGAATCTGTGGTATGTTGGGACAGCTGAGTCAACAGAAGATAAGGCCAGAAGTAGGTGAGATGCTGAAGAAGCAGGAGTTTGGGGAGAGCTTTAATTAGTCTCTGAACTCGGAGACTTGGAATTTCACATTTCTATCGGATGAATTCAACTTCAAAGGTAAGCTTATGGAAGGGCTAGAATTATGGGATTCTTATCTTTGGATCCTGGTACTATATCTGTGTCTTGGTACTAAATCCAATTTAGTGAAGTAGTTAGTAAGGGTGATTCTCTCCTTAAGCAGTCAAAGTGTGGATCATTGAGTAATTAGTTAAATTCATCATCAAAATTACATGTCACAGGTAAAGGGATAATTGAACCGTAACCTGCAGGGCTATCAACCTTGGCTGAGTATCACCTCTGATTTTTACATTTAGCATTTCAAACGGTACAAGTGCTTGAATCCTTTCTGCCAAGATTCTGATCAAAATGAGTATGGTGTGGACCTTGGGCACAAGTATTATGAAGAGCACCCCTCAGATTTCAATTCCCAAGCAGGGTCAATGACCAATCTATCACTAATCTCTTGGTATTGGTGAACCTAACTTGATTGTTAAATTTGTTTTGATGACGGACGCTGTGTTACAGATGTCTACAGATCACTTTTAATTATTGACAGGCAAGGTTCCTTCTCTTTCCACCCAGAATACATTCTCATAAAAGGTGCTCAAGTTGCTAAGCTGAACGAATCTGCATATAGTTGATGAGTTGGATGAATTGAAGTGAACACAGTAGGATGGGGGAGAGTAGTGGTTGGGAAGTTGAATGAATTAGTTGGATGGTGGGCACGATGGGACTTCTTTTATGTTGACGTACAGATCTCAGTGCATATATGAGTAACCTTGTCACATCAAGGAAATTTTAGTAGGTTTTTCAAAATGAATTTTCCCTTTCTGTTTATAGACATCTTGAATAATTTGTTAAGTTAACACTTTTCCCGGAGCTAGGAATAGATAAGACTGACTCCATCTTTTGGTTAATTAGAGCATCAGGATATGAGTGAATTTATACAGTAATGAAATTTGTATTGGCACCGGTGACCAGCCTAGAGGAATAGCTACAAATCTTGAATTTGTGAACTTTTCAGCTTTTGATGCCTTGTTGCCCGAGTTTATCTCATGGTTCTTGGATACCCAGGTTCAGTTTCAGCTTGAATCTGTGAAGCATGCTTCATTTTGCTGGGTCTGATTTATTTGTGGTCCTGAACTTCTGTTCAGTTCTCTAGCTCTCAGCGATGCAGACCAGATGCTGTTCAAAGCGCCAGAGAGGCTGATTCACTCCCAGCACACGCTCTAATTTAGTTTGGGCTGTGATATAGGGCTGGGAATGTATTGCGAACAGGGCTTAGGGGACTTCTGTGCAGGTCATCTTAGAGTTCTGTTTTCTTATTGTGTAAGAATTTTGAGATTTCTTGTACAATCTCAGATTTCTTTCTTCTTTTAGGGAAAACCATAGAAATACGGGCAACATTGGGTTTACTTTCGCACATGGTGGCCACAGCACTTCTCTTTAGAAGGAACTACTAATGATCCACTTTCCATTATCACCTAGACAGTATTAGGGCCAGTCATTATTGTCTTACTTAACATTTTCTGTCTTTATTTTTATTTAAAAACCTGTGCCATATTTGAATTTATTGTGTATGCATACATGTATGTGTATGTATGTGCGCACATGTGCCATGGTATGTGCATGGAGGTCAGGAGCCAACATTCAGGCATTGGTTCTCTCTTTACATCGTGTAGGCCCCAGGTATTGACTGAGGTAGTCGGGCTTGGTGGAGAGCACCTCTGTCTAGTGAGCCGTCTCACTGTTCCTGTTTTTATTTTCAGACGGGTCACTTAATGCATGGTAACCATTTGCCTGAGCTGGGTCTCCTTCCTCAATGTCTTCTCCATTCTCCTCCATTCCCATATCTTTTTCTCTGTGTCTCTTCTCCCAGCACACACACAGACACACAGACACACACACACGCACACACAGACACACACACAGACACACAGACACAGATGCACACACAGACACACACAGACACACATACACACACAGACACACACACACAGACACACACAGACACACATACATGCACACACAGACACATAGACACACACACAGACACGCAGACACACACACATGCACACACACACACACACAGACACACACACACAGACACACACACAGACACACACAGACACACAGACACACACAGACACACATACACACACATACACACACAGACACAGACACACAGACACACACACAGAGACACACACAGACACACACACACAGACACACACACACAGACACACACACAGAGACACACACAAACACATAGACACACACACACAGACACACAGACACACACATGCACACACAGACACACACAGATACACACAGACACACACAGACACACACAGACACACAGACACACACAGACACACAGACACACACAGACACATACACACACAGACACACACAGACACATACACACACAGACACACACACAGACACACACACAGACACACACAGACACACACAAACACATAGACACACACACATATACAGACACACACACAGACATACACCCTTCCTTGTGTGTCTTGTCCACACTTTCCCTATAGGGCTTGTTGACTGGGCTCAGGGCCACCTTTAGTTCATTTGTGTTCATCTAAGTGTATGACTGGAAGCCACAACCCCAGTTTGGAATATCCAGTGCTAAGCTCAGAAGGCTTTTCCTTTGAAGTACTCCTTCCTAGAATTTCTGTGCCACAGATCCCCTTTAAGAAACTTGGGCAAATGGTAATGTTGTCAGATTATTATGAGATTTTTTTTCTGAAGGGATTGATAGTTAACATTGTCTGAGAAATCTGGTGAAAATCAGAGCTTCAGGCTTTCCTTGGAAAGTGTAAAGCAGGGCAGTCTAATAGAAGTTCATGGGGTAGTGGATGTTGTATATTTTTGTCTAATGGGTCTTTATAGGGCCATACCTCTACAGAATACCTGCAGTGTAGCCAATGAAATGAATTTTAAGTTTTGGTCCGCATTCTTTGGCTTCTTGTGATCTCCTTGAGTGGACAGCTAGGGTTCCATGGTCTCTGATGTCACCCCTGTGCTCCGTTTGAAGAACACTGTCTAAAGCTCAGAATGCAAGTGTTCAAACTTTGGTGTTCTTACAGATGTTGCTGCTCCATTCTGTTGAGAATGTTACTAATTAGAAAGGGTCTTCACTTGCTTTTAGGTATTCAATGATGTTAGAAATAGTTTTAAAATTTAAATGTTCAATGCCGCCACTAAAAATATTGCCAGATTGTTTGAAGAGTAAGTCAAGGACTGCCTCTGTTTATCTTTGGTACACCAGCCTGAAAGATGCACATCCGATATTTCGGGTAAGAGTGGGACAGAAAGAAGCAATGAAGAAAACATCTGGATCATTTCCCCTGAAAGTTAGATGTTTCTCCTCTGCTAAAGCCTTGAATGTTTCACACTTCCCGGACCCCATGTTCTTTCTGTTCTCTACCTTACTGGCTATTTCCCACCTCTTTTCTTACCCCAACTCCCTGTTAACCTTGGTTTGCTGCAGAACTCAGCTAGCACAACTCCTCTTGTCTCTCTGCTTATCCCATAATAAGGTCTTCCAGCCTCATGGCTCCAGCCTGAACCTCTCTCCTGGACCCCCACATCATGTACAGCTGTCTCCTGGATGCTTTTCACTTGGTTGTCAGTGTCATCACACACTGAAAGCATGTGACATGCTGAATTTCCGATCTCCTGTTTGTATCCATTTCCTGTAGCCTAACCCAGTTATTAAAGGGTCATGCCATCTTCCCAGCTTTACCAGTCAGGATCTCTCTTCTTCTATGGTTCCTTTCCTCTCACAGCCCTCTAGGGATTCACAGCCAACCTGCCAGTTCTGTTGACTGGCATCACAGAATATTCAGAATCTGATCTCCATTCTCCATCTTTCTTGCAGCACACTGGTACTTGCTTTATATTTATATTTTATTTTTATTTGTGTGTGTGTGTGTGTGTGTGTGTGTGTGTGTGTGTGTGTGTGGTGCGTGCACGCGCGGGCGTGTGCACGCACTGTGGATTTATCCATTTTATCTTTTGAGAGAAGGCCTATCCCTGGAATTTGGGGCTTTCTGATTGGTCTGGGCTGGGTGGCCAATGAGCCTCCTGTCTCTGCCCTTTCTGCATTGACATTACTAACAGACATCACCCCATGTATGTGGATGCTGGGGACCAACAGATTGTCATGCTTGTGTGGCAAGTACTTTACCAGCTGAGCTACTACACTAGCTCTTATTTTTTATTCTCTCTCTGTCTCTGTCTCTCTGTCTCTGTCTCTCAGCTAGCTGTGTCACTACTATTGTGCCCTCTTCACTCCTTTTGGTTTTTCTAGACAAGGTTTCTCTCTGCAGCCCAAGCTGTCCTGGAACTCTCTGTATAGAGCAGACCGTCCCTGCCTCTCGAGTTCTGGAATTAAAGGCACCTTCTTCATTCTTAAGCTAAGGTGATCTTTTGTAGTTTTATGTGATTCAGCCATTTTTCTAGTCAAGTTTCACTGATGGCTTCCCTATCTGTAGGACCACCCTTATGGTGCTAGATGACTTGGATATCAATGCAGAAGAAAGATACTAGCACAGCAGGTGTGAGATGGGTGTTCCCAGAAAGACTTGCTTGCAAAGCTGTCCCATGGCTGACATCTAGGCCCTTAAGATTTGTGGAGGGGTCCTAAGCATTTCCCACAAAAATGGTGGTCAAGATTATGTAAAACATATGGTTTATACAGAATACCTGGTCTAGTTTTTTTTTAAGTGGGATATGTATGCATTGAAATGTTTATATATATTAAGCAGAATGTGTCTTTATGACCAGCCTTCAATAGAGCCTTGAGTAATGAGCTTCATTGGAAGGCAGCACTTCATACACACATGGTCAGAGCTCCTTACTGAAAGAATTAGGCATAACATCTCCATTGGAAGATCCTTGCAGCTTGCTCCTAGGCACCTCCTGACTTCCTACCTGTATGCTTTTTTTTTTTCTTTTGGTAATTTTTGCTCTGTGTTCTTCACTAACAAATTGTAAGCATGTTCATGATGACATGTGGTGTTCATGAACCCTGGAATCTGGATGTGCTGTGGACTCTGACACACTGTCTTGCATTTCTCCATCACTATCTCTTTTCCTCCATTCATCTCTTGCTCTGCCCCAGCCACACAGATCTCTTAGCATATTATCAAGCACTCCAGACAGACTTGCACCTCAGGTGCCACTTTTTATGAAATATTTTCTCCTGGTTATGTGTCTATTTCTGAATCCTCTCCATCTTAAATGGTTACTTTCTTCTCCTGAAAGCCTTATGACTATCTCATTCATAATTATAACCCTCCTAACCAACCGCTCTTTCACTTTTCCTCTGGGTCTATACAAAGAACTCATATATTCCTATCATTCTATTTAACTAAGCATATTACTCACTTGCAATGGAGTATTCAGTTTAACAAATAAAGATCATTATCCACGTTATCCATTGCCGACACCCTACAGTCTAGAAGCTCTTTATAAATTCTTTTTTATTTATTCTTTTTTCACACATCCAGTATTATCCACTACAGTTATCTCCCGCCTTATTATCAACATCCCAGTGCTCTGGAACATAATTTGGTAGGTTAAGAATCCAGACCAAGCATACAACAAAGCTTTGTTGTGGTTGTTCTCTGGGTCTTGGATATTCAGGATTGTGTCTTCATTCATGTAGCTGGTTGTGTCAGCTAAGAGGACTGATGAACTGGCTGTATCACCTGCCTGGCTACATGTGTTTTATCTTGGACCAGGTTGTGAAAGACCTTGGGGACTTCCCCGAGGAATAGTTAATGCTTTCAATTATCATCTATATTAGAAATTCATGCATATTTTACTCAATTTGATCAGTCTAAAATATTTGTATGAACTTAAGGTATGAACTGTGTGTCTTCATTTTGAGTGTGGACTCCACACAATGTAGAATCACTTGGGAAGTGTTAGTCTCAATGGAGGATTATGTAGATTAGGTTAGCCTTTGGGCATTTCTGTGGGGAATCATCTGGATTATGTTAAGTGAGATTAGAAAAACTGCCCATCTGTGAGTGGTATCATTTTCTGGGCAAGGTATCCTGATGTGAGTACCACAGGCATTCATGAGTTAATTCATTGTTCTCTGCACTTGACTATGAATGTAAGTCATGTGATCAGCTCATCTTTCTTGATCTCCTTTGCAGTGATGGTCCAGGACTTGGAAGTGGGAGCCTAATAAAGAGGCAGGAAATGAAAGAGAATAGGGACTTGCAGACAATTAGTTAATGAATTAGGTACCTACCTCCGATTTAAGGAGCATCACTCAGTTTGCTCCATAGGTTTTCACCCTTTCCATAGCTAAGTTATTCTCAAGAAGGTCACCAAGATCTGGTAGCAGAAACTCATGGTAATTTAGATCCTATTGATGATGCCCGACCCTTTCAGATTCCACCTGAGTTATCTAAGGTCTTGAAATAAATTTTCTTTTAGCTTTTATAGATGCCCCTACACCACCCTCTTGTGTGCTGATGCCAAACAAGGCTTGCTATTCCTCTCAATTATGCCAATTTAGACTTAATGTCGTCCTGCCTCTAGATTCGGTGAGTGTCCCATGTGCAGCACCTCTCTGGGAATCTGCCTGCTGCCATTCTCTTTCTGCCTGTTGTTCTACACATGGTTCCACAACTCCCCTACTTTCAAGGTTTCAGAAACCTTGAAAGCCTTTGATTGAATTCAGCTCCTTCATTTGGAGTCACATGCTGATTATCACATTCTTTTGATGTTTAGAACTGTGCCTCTTGGATTTGCTTTTCTCATTACCCCAAAGCCACACCTTCTTCCATTTCTTCTGTGCTTAATTCGAACAAACCATTAACTGTCTTCTCTACTTCTCCCAACCCCTCACCCTTCTAATCATTGTCTCCCAAGGACCCTGTAGTACAACGTTAATGGCCTCAGCAGTACCAACAGTATTGAAATGATTCTCTAGTTTTCAGTGAAAACTTTGTTTTCCTGTCCAGGCCTTACCCCCTTCACTTCAGTTACTCAATGCAACTAAGTATTGCTTCAGGCTTCCCAACACTGCGGATAAATACTGCCCATCCTGAAGAGCAGGTTGTGTTTCCAGCCTCCTTCTTTCTCGGATCCCTTACTGTCACAAGCCTGAGTTTCCAGAACTTCCCATGTTTATGATTTAATTTAGTAAAACACATCTTCCATTACAGTCCTCCTAGTCATGGGTTGCCAAAAAAATGGAAAAAAAAATCCAAGAACCCCAGCTCGTTATCTCCTCAGGGATTCTCCTCCTAGGTGAAAGGGTGTGAAGGGTGTGAGTGCTCACCCACATATTCCCCCCCCCCCCCCCCCCCCCCCCCCGCTTTTTCATCTTGAGAGTTCTCACAGGTGTTCCATCTTGTTTTGAGGGATGAGATGAAGTTTGGTCCTGTAGCAGCAGACCCCACTTCTGCTGGTGAAACTGGCCACATGCCTTGAGTAATCACTGGGACAGACATTCCTGTACCTGGCTACAGTTGAGTGACTAGGCTGGCACTGCTCCTGCTGTGATCTTTTTCTTTCTCGAACTCCCCTGTGATCTAGACAAGAACTGGGAGTCTGTCTTATTTATCTTACCATTCCTATGTTTAGCACCGTACCCGATACACAGAATGGATACTAAAAATGCTTGCTAAATTACACCAACTTTTACACTTCTTTCTTTGTAAAAGTAAGGGTGACCTTGTCATCAGCCCAGTGTTTATAAGTTTGAAATTGTTATATGTGGTTGGATTTTTTTTTTTCCTAAAGACTAAATGCAACTTTTCTCTTGATTATCTTCAAATGCCTCATCATATCCACATTTGCTGCAGGCAGGCATTTAGTGGTCCATTATATCTGCCACACTGATTGTCTTAAATAACAGCTTCACAGTCTGACAGGTTGACTCACTTCTCAGATTTTTGAGACTGAGTGAGTGCTCTGCAGTTCTGATTTTCAGTGAAGCACCATCATAATGATTTTTTTTTTTCCTTCTCAAAGACAGGTGCAATGCAGACTCTTATGTTTGAGCAATGTTTGATTTTCAGCTTCGTATCCATTAATTTCATGTTGATTTTAAAAAATGATACCAAGTTTCATCAGTTTTGATGGTTTATCTTTAACAGGCATGATATCTACGCCTTGGGGGTTGCTAAAATTAGGTCTGTCTCCTGTTGCTGGGCTCAGCCGGCTTTCTGATTGCAGGGCTCTCACGTTGTATTGCATTGCGATGCAATTGCAGGATATCAAGAGACAGGCCGGGTAAAAAGGTTATACTCTCAATTTGGCCCTTATCAGATTCGGTGCCACATACTGTCCAGGTAAGAAGTGCCTACGTTGCTCCTGTTTTTTGCCTCCAGGTGTGGGCATTAAACTGCCACGGTGATACTGGAGCCACCTTGGTGTGAGAGCAGATGACAGAAGGGTGTCCTCAACTCTCAGGTCACCTCTCAGCAAGGACACAGAGCCATGCTCAGGGTCCTTTCAATGCCTGGTTTTGAGTAGACATGGAAGGCTTGAGGGGAGTTCCTTCACAGACCCTGATGCCTTTATTGGCATGGCAGATACAGTGTCATTATTCTTTCATAAGAAAAGCATGAACCCTGGAAATGACAACCTTTAAACATAGATGGGAGCTGGTCTGTTTCTTCAGAGAAGGGATACCTACCTTTAGAACAAAAGTTAGTAGCTATTATCTCTTAAGCCTGTGTCGTATGAAAACTGTGTGTTCATGAGGCCTCTGTTGGAGCGCCGCATAGGAGACACTCAGTTATCTGTAGTGGCAGTTGTTTTTTTTTTTTTTTTATTATTAACAGTAACTCAAAAGTCAATTTTGGGACTTAGGAGAACACAGGAGAGAACCATGCTGGGTCATACAAAATACTGTATGCTTGAGCTATAGCCCTGGGACGTAAGTGGAAGGAAAGAGGAGATCCAGGAGTGTAGCTAAAGAGTACTCTGCGTCATGTAGGGACTGGAGGGTGGTGGGCAGAGGGATCATGGCTCTGGGCAAAGGCGGTAAGGAGTTGAGCAGGTTTTACTCTGTGAGCCTAGGGACTTGAAGGGATGAAAGGATGCCTACCAGGGGAGCAGAATGGGAAGGTCACAGGGGCAGCCTGTCCAACTCAGGTGGTTGTTGCTTGTTTTGTTTTGAGATGGCATCTGTAACTCAGGCTGACCTTGAACTCATGGCAATCCTCCTGCTGCAGCCTCCTGAATGCTGAGACTACAGGGATATGTTACCTCTTGCTGAGGTGGTTTTTTTCCCTTTGTTTTTGGGAGAAGCAGGAAAAAAAATGGGTGTTTTCCTAGAGTGCTTGTCTGAGGGAACAGTGAGGAATAGGGCTGTGCACAGCCAGGTGTTCTCTGTGGTGACAAGCTAAAGAGGTTGAGGAGTGAAGGAAGTATCCGGGATGTATGGTGGGCTGTTTAACTTACCTTTCTGTACTTGCTCTGGGCTTGGGGAAGGAGGGACTTGACACTGCTGGGGGAGAGACTGGCTCAGGTCTGGTGTGGGAATAGAGCTGAGTAGAGGTAAGATCGTTAGCAGATGAGCTTTGCGGCTCAGAAGGCAAAGGAAGTGCGGAGCTCACTGTGTGTAGTCATGGCAGCATTCGTGGACCTGGAGAGGAAGCACTGTGAATTCAGACTTTCAGTGTGTGCACCTGTGCTGTAACCTCTGTGGCACAAAGACAAGGAAGACAGGGGTGGTGCCCTTAAAGAGAATTCCTGGCTTCAGGGAGGGGAGAAGATGAAGGGGCCATGAGAGCTGGGCTGAGATCATAAAGCAAGGCCTCATAAAAAGCCAGTCTTGTCTATTTTTGTTTGGTACTATAGTAGAGATTTGCGCCAAGTTTGAGATTTGAGTATAGATGTGGGAAAAGCAAGGTGGTGTCCAGAAACAAAAGCTATTAGACTAAGTTAACGAACATATAAAGTGTACTGGTGGTCTTTAGACTCTCTGAAGTCTCGGTGACTGGGAAGCCTGGTCCACCCTTCTTCAGTTTTGTCTGCAGCCCGGGGGCTACACAGCCCGGGCTCTTGCTCTCTGACTTCTAGTGGGTCAGCTATTGAAGAGGATCCAGCAGGAAGGGAGAGGGAAGAGCCTCCCACCCTGCCAGGTCACTGAGGGCGGGCCTGTCCTTTTCTTAAAGTTCATGTCGGGCAGCTCACCTACAACCTGCCCACTCAGTATCAACCTCTTTCCTGGATGCCCTGGGTCCTAGACCATGGCAAAGGGTCACCATTACTCTGCACACGATCCCTTGATGATTTCTGAGATCGCTGACAAATCTTTGTAAATTATTTCTTTGGTAAAATCCTGAGTGCCTAGTTTAACAAACCATCTGTTTACTGCCATGATTGGACAGAGGATCACAGTGAGAAATAATGTTTTCCTTCAGGACTTAGTGCTCACACCATCTACGCTTACATGAGACAAAGCCTTATGAAAGAATGCATTCCTTACTATAAATGACACTGTCTGGTTTTTATTCTGGTCTTTGGTTTGCTTGTTTTACTTAAATAGTAAGGTAGTCAGGGCATATTAAATTGATTTCACTGCCTATGAATTGGTTAGGAATTGTAGTTTGAATGCCAATAGATTCTTGATGTTTAGGAACATTGAGTAGACCATCAGGCTAGCATACTAGAAATTCCAATAGCTCTAAGTTCTATAATTGCTTATAGATTACATTGTTATGCTGCAGTTAAAGTCTTAAAATGAAGTGTTGAAGTGATTTTTTTCTCATGGATTATGATGCCAATTTCTTTTATTTGATGGAGATAAGGTCTGGATCCTGTGACTCACAGATTGCCAGCATATGAGCAATCAACTGTCTTAGCCAGCATCTATGTGGCTTGATAAACTCTTGGAGAAATTGAGTT
This sequence comes from Phyllotis vaccarum, assembly GCA_033318265.1. Taxonomy (NCBI): domain Eukaryota; kingdom Metazoa; phylum Chordata; class Mammalia; order Rodentia; family Cricetidae; genus Phyllotis; species Phyllotis vaccarum. Next base: position 12,867,695 of record JARWLC010000007.1, read on the forward strand.
CTACCTGTCATCTTGATTTCTTTTGTGACACAGTAATAGTTCTGGTAGCTTTAAATGTTAGGTCTGGATTACTTCTCTTTGTAGCAGAGGGTTGAGGAAATGCGAGCTAGGTAAATAATCCTTGTCTTCATTTACAGACACATTTGGAGAGATTCAATGGGTTTGAGTTTTGACAGCAGTATTTGATCAGAAACACTTTCCCAGAACCTTAAAAATGAAATAGATCCGAGCTTCAGAAATTGCAAGTAAAAAAAAAAATATATGGTAGGAATTACTGTAGCTAGATTTTTGTTTCATGTTTCTCTCCCTTTGTTCTATTTTATCTTCTAGTAAAGAAGGGCCACTGGAAATGTGGCCTTGGAGAGTGGGGGAGCTTCATTCTATGACTGTGCTGGTTTCTTAGATAACGCACTGTGGAAGTCAGCAATAATCAACTAGAAGTAGTTAATACCACAGCAATAATAATAAAATCAGAGGAAAAGAGTTAAAATAATACTGAGCAAAGTAAGAAGATAGTAAATAGTAGGGGCTGGGAAAAGGGAAATCTGCAAAAAAATGATACCAGAGAAAGAGGAGGAAACAGAGAAGGGGGATAAGGAAAGAGGAACCGTGAGGACAGGACAAAGAAGATACAATGGGGGACAGTCAATAGTGATTTCTGTTGCTGGACAGGTCTGTTTACAAACACCTCAGTTCTTACTGGCCTATACACCAAGTTTATTCAACAACAACAGACATAATGAGTACAAATCAGCTGTCCTGAAGGTGGGAAGGGACGGTTTGCCATTAGCCACAACCCTGGGCAGGACAGATAACAGAAAACAGGAATAAAATATACTTTCCTCACAATGGAAGTATTTTAAGTCTGACCTTAAGATTTCTTAATAGTTTAGATAATCCTGAGGAGAGGGTGCATGTCAGGCTCATAATTAAGATTTCTTTGAAGCAGCAATTACAATTATTTAGAAGATTGAAAATGTATGGTTCAAATCTCAGCTGGCATTTGGGGTTTCTGTGAAGAATACACTTAGATAAGAAACAAGAAATTGGTCTCCATTGAATTACTTGATTGGAAGACATGATTGGAATGTTACTAATGGAAAATTGCAACCAAAGTTAAGCACATTACTTTCCACTGTATAACTCTAACATGCTATTATTTACAGCAACGCCAAAAATAGAAACTCACCAGGAAGATTTAATTGTTCCTACCTGTCATCCAACCATTGAACACCAAGAGCGGTGGAGCTGAATTTTAGTTGCAAACAAAGTCAGGGCTGTCTTCCCTTTGTGCACTCACAGCTTACATATTTGGGTGTTCATGAAAAGAGCAATTCTAAATATGTCTAATTGTCTCCAAGTATGTAACTCATATCTGCTATTTTTTTTTAAAGAAACCAAAGGTTGTGATCACTTACCTTATGACTGTGTAGATACTGTCTTAAAACCAGAATACTCTTCTCAACTAGAGAATGTATTTGTAGAGTATAAACATTTCCATAGTCCTGTGTCTAAGCCATCAATATGCAGGTTGAAATTACATGATAAGATGGGTGGAATGGAGGTTTAGTAATAAACTGAATGATAGACATGCATGTGTTTTGCTGTCTAGCGATATAACTCCGTGTCTCTATATCCTACATTTTGTTGCAGGTAGTCTTACATGGTGTCGCCTGGCATATTTGGTTCTGTTTTAGTAGATAATGGTACAACAAATTAGTGTATGACTCCGTAAATAACATTTTTAAAAGGAATTTTAGTCTTGGCTCCTGTTTTCTTTCAGGAGGTGCCCAGTTGTCTTGTTCTATGTGGTAATAATCAAAGTCACTTGCAGTGGTGAGGGTGAGAGACATGGAAGGAGACTGTTTATATACACAGAGGCAAGAAGGTGCTCACCGTGGGAAAAGCTCCGTGTATACTGGCCCTTTGCTATGATATCATCAAGGGTTAAACATCATTGAGATGGTAGCAAATGCAGCTCTCTTCCTTGGTGTTTCTTCTGCTCTCTCCTGGTGGGGGTCAAAGATTGGCTTGAGATTCTTAAAGTGTGTATTACAGTATATAATGGTTCTACATGGAATTCAGCATCTATAATAGTTCTGCTGACTGGAGACTTGTCTTCTGAGCCAAATATTGAGATACTTTTGTGGAAGGAAAAAAAAATCTAAAAAGAGATGAGATTGTATAGATGAAATCTGTAGAGGTGCAATGTGTGCAGACGCCAGTGGGCTCAGGCCAGTGAGAAAGCAAGCGTTTGGTGTGTTGCTGTTAGTATCTCACCCTTTGCTAGAGCGGCCATAGGGGAAGGATAAAGAACTTGGCTGTGTTTATGAAGGAGAGACCCTCAAGTCTCCAATGGAGGCTGCTCTTCATTTCACTGTTAAAGGTGGATGCCAATTTTAGGATTGATTAAATATATTGCTTTGGGTTTCCTCCTGTCTTAATCTGGTAAAGCAGAGCGTGTAGAATGAAACTTGTCAATGTATCCATCATGATTTCTGTGAGGATAGACGGAGGGGCTCAATCTTGGAGGAGAGGTGATTGCGAACAGTGTGATTTGGGAATATTGGGAGTCTTGGTTGGCTGGGTAGTAATCCAGCTCCAAAGGCAAGAGTGAAAAATGCAAATGCTACCTAAGAGGGAAGGCTTTTGGATCCATCACAGGGGCCCACATAAGGGGTGTGTTTAAAGTGGAAAGCCCAAGAGGAGATAGATAAGATGCCAGGACTGAGATTTGTAAAAACCTGTTGGTATTGGACCTGCCTTCCATTGTGTTACTTCTATGGCTTACACAGTCTGAGAACAGAAAATCTACCAACAGGCAGACATCAGAAGTCAAGTAGATCTAAGAGGATTCTAGGGAAAGCATTGGGCTTAGTCTTTGGGACTTGAGGTACAGCCCTAGCTCCTCCAGGAATATAAATTAGTTCTGGAGACACAAACAAGGTCCTTGAACTCCCAAGACCTACGCATAGACAAGCTTATCCTGAAGGCCCCTCCCAAGCCATAAAAATGATTTTCATTGCCTGATTTATTACTTGCAAGTATTCATTTTAAGTGCTAACTTCCATAAGCTGCCAAAGAGTAGTCTTTCAGGACTCTATTATGATGAAGTATGATAGATAGATGATTCATTTATAATTAACTGTGTGTATCTCCATACAAATAGCTCTGAGCTCCAAGTTTCTCATGAAAGTTTTTCTCTTTAGGTAGGCTTACACTTTTAGAATTTTGTTTGCATCTTTAATTTATTTGTAATATAAAGTTGTGCCATCTCAATCTCACCAAAAGATTATTACTTTACCAAAAGGAATATGCTTAGTTTTGTTTGGTGGTTTGCCTTTACTCTATCAGGATATTTTCAATAGCAGAATTTATACATAAAACACTAAATAAAACTTGAACAAGTAACCAAAGAATATACTTTAATTCACACCAAATTATTATGAACTGTTGGATATTATCACACGACTTAAAGGTTTAGAATATTACTGTTAGAACTGTCCTATGTCAACTTTGACTGTTATTTTTGTAGGTCTACGTAGGTGTGACTGACAGGATTGATTACAGTAAAATGCAATAAGAAAAAAAAAGTTAGGGCTGACTCATAATCCTGTAACTTTTATTCTCAACACCAAAGAGGAAGTATCACTTTCCCAAGACGAAGCTTTAAGTTATGTCATGAATCCAGAATAATGCCTCCTAATTAGAAAAGGAGGAAGTGAAGAAAGTGTGCTCAGGAATGATAATGGTCCATCATATTGAGAACAAAGTGCTTTGTTAGTTTTCTGACCAGAAATAAATGATTTTCGAGATGAAGACCTTCTGAGATCTGGGAGTTGGATTCTGTATATAGCTTCTGTGCAAGCCAGAAACAGGGTGCCAGAAACAAGCTTGAAGGAAGAGGAGTAATGTACCTGAGGTACAGATGGGCAAAGTACATATAGTTAGGGGTGGGGTGAAGCAGGAGGAACAGACAGGGTGTGGGAGAGTAGGAATCTCAGCCTACAGGAATCCTTCACCTCCACGAACAGGACCCCAGGATGCTCTTACATTTTGATCCAGAAAGCGAATTGGAGGTTACAGTGAAGTCTCAGTGTCACAATAAGGGAATCCTGCTATGTTTTCTATGCTGTAAGACCCTGTATTAGAATCCAGTTAGGAGATAACTGGATATTGACCAATTGCAGATATTTTTATAAGCACAGTGAGTTGTTTTATTATGTTTCTGGTCCAGACTTTCCAGCCTAGCCTAGTGGCCCAGACCTACAGACCCACAGTCCCATAGTCCCACTGAAATATGCAGATGCTTATATTAATTGTACACTTAATGACCTGGGGCCTGGGCATATAATTTGCTAGCTCTTGTTCTTAAACTAAACCATGATTCTTATACTGTTCAGTCATGAGTACTTTTCTCAGAGCAGTATGGGTGTCCTCTGCATCTGTGGCTTCTCTTGTGTCTCTGTGGCATCTCTGCTCTGCTCTTCCTGTTCCCAGAGTTTTCTTAGTCTTGTAGCCCCACCCACAGTTCCTGTCTGCCTTCAGCCAATCAGCATATTTATTAAACCAGTAGGTGGGACAATTCTATACAATGCAACAACATAATCCCACTACATTTCCCCCTTTTTTTCTTTTTTTAAAAAAAGAACCCCAAATCTAATATTCTTTTTCCCCATTACCTATAACGACTTATAACCAACACTGTAAACAAAGACAAACATCTATAATCCATTTTTTTGGGAATGTGGGCATTGTTCACTTCCCACTACAGTGAGTATATATATTTCCCCTTGAAAGTATGTTAGTTGTTCACCTTTCTGAAGAAATGAGCTGAACATGTAGATACTGTAGAGAGCTATTTACATTTATAACAACAATACTGAGAGATGCCTACTCAACCACTCAGTTGGTATTCATCAGTAAAATGTCTCAGAAACTTTGGAGTTACAGAAAAGATGATAGTGGCTGTCCTGTTGTAGACAGTTATAATTCTATCTGATGGTACATGTTGCTTCTAAAAGATCATACCTAGGAATGGCTTTATAAATGGCCTCTCTCTGTTGAAAGCTGGACTTCAGATTACCCACAATCGTTGAAATGGAGATTCCTTTGCTTCATTAAATTATTGGCTCAGCAAAGTTACAGAAACCAATGTCAACTTGGATAACTGAAGACAGCTTAAGGTGACTGGCTAGTGACTGTGCTATTCTAGTCAGTTTGTAATCCCATTTCCAGCCTAAGGCATGCTCTGCTTCAAATGTTGGAGTGAGATGTTAAGGACACTGTCACATAGGCCTTATCTTCACACCGTGTGGTCTCCATTCTTCATCTCCTATGCTAGATTTCACTCATGATGTATTTACTACAATGAGGATTTTTCCATGCACAAGCTAACCACAGCAATAATGATAGCAGCAGTGGATTGATGGGACCTAACCTCTGCAACACATGCTGAGCTCTAGATGCTTTGGATGCATGATCTCATCTGATGCCTTCTGACAGGGTGGAGGGGTGCCGTCATTCTCTTCTACCAGACTAATGATGTCATTGAGACTCATGGAGGTTAGGTGACTCTCCCATATCTGTCTGTGGCAGAGGAAGAGATGGTCACTTGTCTGATCTTTTTTTCTCTCCCTGTGTGGGAGTGTGGACAGCGTCTGTGCTTGTCATCTGCCTGCTGATACAGGCTTTAGTTTATGGTAAATACTTACTAAGTAGCAGTTTCTACCCTGAAGGACACTTGTGCTCCTGGGTTCTCCTTGTCCTGTTGGCATGATGTCAGTGCCTCCTCCACCCTTGGGTGCTGAGGCATGACCATGCAGGCCACCCTTTGTCCTTCAGCTGCACTTGTCTGCCTTTTCTTGGTCATCACGGGCTCTTCATTTTTGCAGCTCAGCATTCCTACTCAGCTCCTGCCCTTGGGAGTTACTGCTCATGACATTCCTGCTATGGTGACTGCTCCTGCTCACTGCAGCTCTTCCTGGTCCAGGATCAGCTCCTCACTTTACTTCTCTAGGCTCTCCTGTGACATTACCAGCTATTGCAATGTCACTTCAAGGGCCTGGTCAACAGGGCCTTGATGTTATTTGAATTGCCTTCATACAGTAGCAAAGCCTCTTTCTGGGTAGATGTGTGGGTCCAAGATTCTTACTTTGTTCTCAGGGGAGGTTTGGCTGTTGTGTAAACTATGGCATCAGTGAAGTGTTTTACTGTACTAGTGACTGTCAGTTGCAAGGAAAATAGTTTTTTAATCTCCTAAATACTTACTTCTATTTATATGCTGTCTTTTCCTAAAGGAAATGATGACAGAGTTCTTTAGGAAGCTGAGCTGGCGGGCATGCCATATTTTACTAATAATGTTTACTTGAACTTATGTATTTTGTGTTTTTATCTCTTTGTCTTAAAGGAATTACAATTCCTTCCAAGAGAAAATTTGAACCTTCTGCTATCATATAGAAGCTTATCCATGAGACTAAGTATCTTAGTTTTAGATTCCAGCCCTATGTGGATAACACTTGGTTACAGACAGGCAACTTAATGCAATGGTCCTCTGTGTGGGCTCTGTAGAAGGTTACCTAGATGTAAATAGTTTCTACTAACTTATATTCACTGTATCTCCGTTCCTTTTAGTGTGAGGTTGAGCTATGGTATTACTGTGTAAGGGTTGCAGTTCTGAAATGTTCAAACAGTGTTGGCTATACACTAGCAGCCTGTGTCTTCAATGTGCCTGGGCTTCTTAAGAGGATTGTGGGTTTGTCTGGTTGTGAGTTGGCCTGACGTTAGAGTATGTTCTTAGAAGCCAGGTAGAGTTCAATGCTAAGGTATTTATTGAGGAGACACATGGAATAGCAAGCCCTTTTAGTGCATCTCAGTTGTTCTTCATTTATGTTGAAAAACAATGGACTCTTTCTACAGTTACACAGTAGCTTTAGGTTACCCTACAGAGAATGATTGGTAGCTGGTAGGGACTTGTCTCCCACTAGCTGCTGGGACACTGCTAGCCTTGAAGACAGGTCTGCCTTAAACTGTACTACGTGAAAAGCTTGTACCTAGATCCCCTGGGGCATGATGCTTGTTTGAATCTGCCTCTCCATGATCTGAGGGACAGAGGGAAGGAAATGGGAGCTAGTGTCAAATTCACTTTTCATCTAGTGTTACATAAACCAGTAGATGCCTGGATATGACTGAATCAAACTTTTAAAAATTGCAAATGCTTTGTATATGAAACTGATATTATTTGCCTGTGGTTCACAACATGATGACAAGGGTGTGTTGTGTGTGTGTGTGTGTGTGTGTGTGTGTGTGTGTGTGTGTGTGTGTGTCTTCACTCAAATATGCATATTCTTACATGTGACTAAATGTATATGAATTGTCACTATTGTATGTTGCTGTAACATATGCTGCATTGTCAAAGTGTACATATTTAATTTTTACCCCTCCTACCTGTCAAGGATGGGGGTGTTTGTGTTAGGTATAAGTTCCCACTTTCTTGCCTCACAGTGTCTGTGGGCTTTAGTAATAGTCATTGGTCATGAATTCTAACAACAATAAAAAACTACAACAAAGTTTTTTGAATAGTTCTATGCCAGGAATTATGTGGCATCTTTAATGTCTAGTTTTTATTTCTTTGGAGGTAGGCCATTGGCTTCCTATCAAAATTGTGACACAGTCATTTTCAAATAGGAAGTACATATTGGAAAAATATATATTCAGGTTTATAAATCATCTCTTTTCTTGGGTTTGGATGGGTATATTGATCAAAGTGTATTGTTTTCATTTCTGGTAGAGAAATAGAAATTACTTTGTAATATATCCTTAAAATGCAAACTACCGCTAACAAATATTTATTGATCTAAGGTGTCAGACTCTTATTATCATATATGTCTTGTTAATACTGTTAGTGGTTCGTGAGAAGCAGATGAGGAAACCAAGACACAGCAGACTCAAAGATGGGACAGTAGTAGCAGCCAGCACTTACTGTACGGCAGTCACCACTTCATGGTTCTCTGTCTGCTAGCCCTTTTAAGCCTCATTGTACTTCCTGAGAACACTGTGAACCCCACTGTTTTAGAGGCAAGGATCCTGGGATTTAGAGCTCATGTGCATAGCCCAGCTAACAAGTGGTAGAACCAGACCCCAAGCCTCAGCCATCTCTTGCCCTCTAGAGTAGAACAGACAGAGATTTTCATTGCTTCCCACCATCATAAAGTTTTCTCATTTCCAGATGATGATTGAAGAGTGATTTATTTAGATTAGTGACCCCAACGTAGTATTGGTTTATCCCCTAGGACACTGTGCAGTGTCTAAAGGGAATGAAAGGGTGCTACTGGTATGTGCTAGCCACCAAGAGTGCTAACAAACACCCTACAATTAAGAGGGAAACACTACTTATTACAGAATCATTGGCTCAAGATGTGAGTAGGGTTGAGACTGAAGAACTATAACTTGGAGTACTTTGAACATTTTAAAACGATGCCAAAACGTTATGATAAATAGTGAAAAGGAACTGGATCAAGCTGGGGCTCAGTTCCTGTAGGGAAGATCTTGGCTTTGAGCACTTTGCTCTGTGGGCTGCGTCATTCTCATTTTAAACATGGCTTGAGAGGACACAAATTGTCACATATATTCTAGGTTAATGAAGCTTCCAGTTACTAAGGTGACATATCTTTAAGTCTACCCATATAACTGAGTTTGAGGTAGTATGTAGTGCTGTGTCTGAGCTTCTGTGTGGCGAATACTTCTTTGTGTATAATGGATGTGTGTGTATGTGTGAGTGGGGTATTAGAGTTACATCATAGAAGATGGCTTCTGCCAGAATTGAGAACACAGTAGGTAATGTACTCACAGGAAAGGCAAGAGCATGAGTAATTCCTGTCTCGTGAGAAAGGATCTAAGGTGGTTTATGATGATGATGTAATATTTGGGTCCTTGATTTATCACCCCCATCTCCAGTGATGCAAAGCCCCAGTAACTAACCAGGTCATAAAAATTCAGAGTGCATCTTGGAAGTCTGGCTTTTTCCCTAACACAGGTAAAAGTGTCACCTTTTCCCTGAGACTTAGCTGTTTGTATGTGTTTTGGAATATCCAAGTCAAGATTGTAATCTCTGTTCTTTGTGGCATAAAGTTTCTAGACATTTATTCCACAGCCTAACAGAGTATACAAGTGTCATCACAAAGCTGTACATACTGGAAAGTGGAAGCAAGGGAGTGCTGGGGGGAGGGGGAGCACCAGAGTGGGTGGTCTTTGAACAGCATCTTATTTGAAGAGAAATCTTAGGGCTCCAAGTTGGCCCCATCACTATTGTTGCAGCAGTAATCATGGGTGGCTTGTAGAGTACCCCCCCCCCCCATGAAGACACTACCAGAGAGGCTATATGATAAAATAGTGTTATTCTCTCAGGAATTCCAGGGAAGTCATGTTATCATCACCACAGATGAGTAGCTTTGGTCCTAGAAGGCCACTGCCTGTCCATGGCTATGGGTCTCAGAGCAGCACAGATCAGCTTGATGAGTCTCTTGTCAGCAGGGAGTACTGTGAGCCTGACTGGGCTGCAGCAAGCAAATGTACCCCTGTGAGTAATGCCTTTGGCACAGCTTTGTAAAGAAACATAAATTGAGATCTTGTGTGAGGAAACTGGCTCCATTACACTTTGTGTTGTAGGAATTCTTGGAAATGTGGTGACTTGGAAAATTAGAGACATATGATATGAATTGAACTGGTCAAGTGATTAATTTGAGCATCTCAGTATGACAGTGCAAGTGCATAGCAACTAGATTATTACCACAAAGCTTTCCTCCAACCAAGACTATCAGAGTCCAGCCAATCTGGCATCTATGGCTTTGGATTAGATGTGAGAATGTAAGAGCTGGTCAGCCTTCTCATCTGCCCTTGTAGATAATACCATCTGGGGAAGGAAACTTTCCTTTTAGACCATAATAATCTAAATTACTCAATATTTGTCTCTTCAAAATTTTCCTAGCTTCTCTCTCCTGACACTCTTGACTGTGAATTGAATGCTAGGGTTTGATTGGGAAAGTAATAAGCTAATAAACAGTGTATCAAAAATGTTTACTTGTGTATTTTACCTAGTACTCAGAGGATCAATTGTATGTCTTCCTTGGGCAGGCTTATAGTCTATATTAGAGGCAACAGACACACCTGGAAAACAAAATGTACAGGAAGATATGAGGATCAAAGACAGAAAGTAGAATAAAGTCTTTGAGCCTCTATGAGGGAGGGAGGGAGGAAACAGCAGGACACAGCCCGAGTCTGAGTTTATTTCCTACTTTTGTCCCACTCTCTTCCTTCAAGTCCATGATTCATCCACTCCCCTTCACAGTGGGTATGCCAGGACGTGTGCAAGATGGCTGCCACCTCTACCTTCTGTTTGAGGAATCTTTCTCCCTTGTCAGGCTCGCCTCAGTCATAACCTCTGGATGCAGTCTTTCTGATAGTGAATCTCTCTCCTCTTTCTCTCTTATACCTTTCTTTTCCTTTTTCCTGTCATCTGACTTTAGTCAATCTTGTCACTTGTTATACGGGTAGTCAGATACATGCAATACTGAAGTTATTGTATGGGAAAATATAAAACAAAAAATACAGACAACTCCACTCAAGTGAGGGAACGCTTACCATGGTTATCTCAGGTTCACAGTGCACCTTCCTTCTAAGCGGCATTTTGGAGCACTTGCTTTATTAAAAATATGCTGTACTGGTATTGTTCATACTGACCTCATTGACTGGAGAATAAGGCATGCTGTCAGCTCTCTGTAAAAGGGTTCTGTAAAAAAGGTTTTGGCCTTGCCAATCTTATAGTAGCAGTTTGTGTGATGCACAGAACAAATCAGTTTGTTGGAAGATGAGTCAAGGAAATAATAGAACTATACATTTGGAAGCAAAATTATCATTTGTCAAAGCAAAATTTTAATATGTTGAGGAAAACAAGTGGTATTTCTATCAGAATTTTAAAATTCACCAAACTGCTTCATTCTCCATTGAAAAGCTTTCTTTCCTTGGCTATCAGATTGCACAGTAGAACTCAGACTCCCCAACACCAAGGGCAGCAAGCTACAGATGCATCATACTGTGCCATATCAAACCATTGACTGTTTGGAGCTCCAAACACAGGAAACCTTTCTTTTTAGTAGTCCCTTACTAGGTTAGGAACAGAAGATGGCTTCCCATGTGTTCCTGAACACTGACTTGTAGGACTGTGCACTCTACTTCTGATTTCGCTCTTTGAGAAGTCGCTTAATTTTCTTAGAAAGGGGTTTTAGACGTCACCTGGCATTTCTAAGTAAATTCTGTGCTTTTATTCATTTTATTCCAGTCATTAAAGCCTTACTGTGCCCTTGTCATGTGTTGGTGAATGTTCCCTAACTGCCCTACAACTACAGTTTGAACTTGAGTGGATATGTGGATTTTATTTATTTATTTTATAAAGCATCAATGGAGAAAGGCATTGTGGCAGAGAAAAGGGAACCCAGGAGAGAAGTGTGGGAAGCAGGTCGGAGGTATAGTATGGGATAACAGAAGGTTCAGGCCTCCCAGTCTATGTGCTGACTCTTCACCGTCTGCCAGGTCACTTGTGTGGGCTAATGGGATGTCTCAGGTCAGGGCTTTGTTGGCCTCCCTATAAGAACTCTATGAATGTGATGCTGTTCTAATATTACTTGTGTTTTAAAGATAGAGGACCTAAAGCACAAAAATATTGATTACTCTGCCCAAGGATACACAGGTAGGTTATTGGAGACTGAGTTGGAAGGCAGGCAGTTGGTAAGTTCTCTGCCTGAGCTCTTGGATTTGGCTCTAGTTCCAGCTCCACCTCGCTACTTCCTGACTGTCTGAGACTTCCCTCCATATTGTAAGTGGATGCCATGGCATGCTCCAGTGTACATTCGTTGAGAACTTTAAGGAAATGAATGTGAATAGTTTGGCTTGTACAGACCTGGTGACAATTGCTTCTGAGTCCTTCCATTTTAGTCTGGAGGAATAAATGACAATGACAGACTATACATTGGACTCTTCCGAAATACCACTGAGGTCGAGGGACTGCTGACATCTTGAGAGGTTTACACATTGTTTTTACAGATCTCATCAGCTAGGAGATTACCTAGTTAGCCTCCTGCTAGCTCAGAGGATTCCAAAGATCATGAAATACGAAGTATTTCATAAATATCCCAGAGAGAAAGAAAATGTATTCTACAAATGATTCTATCTTGCTAAGGGCAGTCCTTGCTGTTGGTCTGCTGGTGTGTGTACACAAACAGACAAGAATATTTTCCCTGTAATTTGCAGGAATGTTGAGGAGCACTCCTGGCTCTCTCTTGGAGTAAAGTAAGATTTATCAATCCAGTTTGTTTCTTGGAATTAGTATTTTTAAGAAAAAGATTAAGAAAGAGGAGAAACAAGTTTGAGTGAATTTTTTTTTCCATGTAATTTCTGGATCTCTGAAAGGTCACAAGAATAGGACATGATGCCCAGCCTCAGGTAACAGCGTGTACCTGTGATATTTACTGTGGTCTGGAGACCTCCTCAGTGAGCATCCTCTGAGGGGCTTATTGAATACAGACAATTTTAATACATCTATATGTACTGAATTAGACTTGCAAAGGCATTGTTTTGTGACTTTCATATTGTGATGAAAAGCAGCTCTATAAACACACCATATCCTTTACCCTTGACAGATGGTGGGACACACTTTTCCAGGATTTTTCAGGGCCCCTTCTCCCTGCTTCCCCCCCCCCCCCCCCCCGTGGCATGTTGCCAGTGAGGTGACCTCATTGGTGAGCTGTTCTGGGAGTGGTTGGTGAAGGTGTCAGAGTTGTGGGGACTTAGGAGAGGTGAGTCTTCAGAGCAAGAAAAGTCTGGAGGCTGGGAGCGGAGATGGGGCCTGTGCTACAGGAGCTGCATCAGGAATTCCGAACACAGGTATAAGAAAGGAGGAGACAGCAGGGCATGCAGTGGGAAAGGAGTGTGGGTGTGCTTATAGGGTCAGGTCTTGGACCTGGAACCTTTGAAGGTAATTAAGCACAGGCCTTTTCCTCAAAGTGTTTGTGACACAACTTGGCAGTCTAGCTTCTGGGAATCTGATAACTGAGTGTTTAGACCCCGAGTATAATGAGGCACTTGATTGAGTGCATATGTTGCTTATAAAAAAAAAAAGAATAAGATGGTTGATAGCTTAGAGGAGAACAGTGGGAAATCTGCTAAGAACAAACTGAGTTTATTCTCAAATCTATACCTATTCCTACTCCAAACCCACTGATCTGGAAAGTTCTAGAAAACACAAGAGCATACCACCATATACTTTAGCATTATAATGCAATATTTCCCAGACCAACCATATACCAGGACCACTGGAGCAATATATACATTTTTATTTTTAGTAATGCCTAGCTTCTACTTTAATACACTTGGATTTATTTGCTGTGGGATATGGTAGGAAAGGATTGGGGTTTAAATTAATTTTTTTTTCTTTTTTAGTTCCTCATTTTGCAGCTGAGGAAATCCATGTCTAGAGAGGTGGTGAATTTTTCCAGGGTGAATTGGTTGAATTATGCAGACAGGATGGAATGAACAACAATCTCCTGCCTCTTAGCTCCATGTCCAGAGCCCAGTCTCAGCTTTACAAACAAAGGAAATTTATCACAGGGCACTGTTGACCTAAGCTCAGATGATGCAAGACTGGGAAGGCAGTTCTCCATCGCAGCCCAGGCCGCAGGAAGCTGCTATTCATTCGAAGCACTGGGTGGTGATGGCTCTGGGTTGGTTTCTGGATACCTGGAGTTGGCGCTGTTGTGAACTAAGGTGGTACCACATCATGGTGACTGTGACTGAGACTGTAGGATCCTGGGGATGCTGCTTGAAGCACAGGGGAAGGACAATTGCTCTTGCTTCTCTCTTCTCCCATCATGTTCTCTGTTTGCTACCAATACTATGTTTGCCAGACCATTTGGGAAGAGTTACTCTCTTCTTGGGAGCAGGGAAGGAACTAGAGGGAGGAAGCAGAACAAAGCAGTGGGCGATCAGCACTGGGGTCTTAGTAAAGCCTCAATTTATGTTTTCAAAAGGGATGGTAACACTGGAGTTTCTCAGTAAATTGTATGTAGGTTAGAGACTTAGTCTTACAGTGCTGCTGTAGCAAAACACCACAAGCTGGGTAACTGATAAAGGACAGAAGTTTAATTTTTGCATTTTGAGTGGTTGAGAAGTCTGAGGTCCAAGATGGAAGTGTATCTGACCATCTGGTGAGCCTTGCATCCTGTGAAGGAGAGGAGCAGGTTCATTCTTACAAGGCCGTGTACAAAGAGCTAAAAGCCCGTGAGAAAAAAGTCTCTCATGAAGACCTTAATCCCACTCACAAGGGCAGAGTCCTTTTGAATCTGTCCCCTCGTGTAAAGCCCCCACCTCTTACTACATTGCTTTGACCATTAGTTTTCAGCACCTAAAGTTGGGGGAGGAGCAAGTTCAAATCAAAGCAAGGAGGGAGTATTCCAGTTTTGAAGACTAATTATATTAAAATGGACTTTTTGTCCATTTTGATGAGTTTGATACGTGATTGAGAGGCTTATAGACCAATTTAATATAGGGGTGCACATTTTTACAAGTATCTTCTTGTTGTGACAATCAGGGGATATATTTCATTTTCCACCTACATGCTTACATTTTATAATCTTTATGTTTAAAATAGGAATAGGTTTTAAAGACCTTGTACCAGGTCAGGAACATTAGTTTCTTACAGGAATAGTTACTTTCTAAATAAATGCCTTAGAGCCAAACAGTCCGGTGTGTACAAGTGAGATATGGCAGACCTTATTTCATTGTCATGTAAGGTCCTTTTTTTTTTTCCTTAAAAGAAAATTGGAATTACAGTGCACCATGTTTTATTTGTTCTGCCTGATGGGCCAAGTGCTTTGCACCCAGCGGAGCTGAGCCTTGCCATCCTGCTGTTCTAACAGTAGCTCCCCTGTAGAGCACAGCAGTCTTAAGACTTGGATAATGAGTCTGATGTCATAAAGGGAGCTTTATTAAAATAAATACAGTGCCATATTTCCTTTCTAATGGCATTCTGATTAATTCCATCATAAATACTTACCTGACACTCTTTCCATCAGTAGGGTAGCAAAGAGGCTTCAAGAAATGACACTGAAGATGCCAAAGGTATGTTTTGCAGAGAGTTCTATTCTGACAGACACTCGGTATTTGCTAATCTGTTGTTCGAAGACCTTTGTCTATTTTAGCTATCACACGCACTACTGTCAGAGTAATTCAATATGAGTGCTTGCCCTTGTTTTAAGGCCAGAACTACTTAAATAATAGGTTAAATGTTGCTGCAAGGTTGTAGAGTTAGGCTAGAATTGGCTCCTAATATCCAGCTTTGTCTCTGACTTGCCAGCCACAGGTGCCAGGAATGGGGTTCTAGCTGAATTTTCCTTCTGCAGCCAATGGTAATGTTCATAACCAAAGAGAGCATGAAGTCTGAATGATTTCTATAAGCCTATGACTTTTCAGGGCTGGGTTGATGGCTCAGAGGTTAAAAGAACTTGCTGCTTTTCTAGAGGACATGAATTCAATTCCCAGCACCAGCCCACAACTGTCTGTAGCTCCAGTTCCGGGGAATCTGATGCCCTCTTCTGGCCTCTTTGGGCACTGTATCCATGCAGTACACAGGCATACGTGCAGGCAAAAGACTCATACACATCAAAATAAACAAATAATAATAAAAAACCATAAAAGAAATTCTATGACATTTCAGTAGACCCACAAAGATGAAAATGCTATTCATGATATATCTATTCTCCTTTAGCTAATTGTACTATTTTTAGTGTTTGGGTATTTTATGTTTTACTATATCACATTAATTATTAATATGAATTACTAAATATAATAAGTCTCAAACTTTAAATGTTTTTTATCACTACCTAATATTGAAAATATATGAGCAAATTTATAATGATTATTTTAGTTCTGTTGTTACTATTTAGCAGTGAAATTATCATACAGGAAATGTAGTACCCAGTACCCCAAACTAGGTGTGTGTGTGTGTGTGTGTGTGTGTGTGTGTGTGTGTGTGTGTGTGTGTGTGTGTGTGTGTGTGTGTGTGTAATTTTATCAAAGATGGAGGTGAGCCAAGGGCACTGAAGAGGATATACCCATGAGATAAAAGAGACGAGACATGTCTTAAATGGTAGCCAGAAAGCTCATTAAAAGGAAGATGTTTATAGAATAAATCTTATCTTTTACAGGACATAAGGAAGATAAAAAGCCATTAATGATGGCTAATTCTGCTAAGATTACTGCATTATTTAAAACTCAAGGAATCTTTAAAAATTTTTAATTTTTTCTTTCCCATCAATCGTAATTAGTCTTATGAGCTTTAATTCATTGTGGGCAATGAACTGCCCACAGATAAATGGAATTGTTGGTAGACACTTTTACTTTGACACTGTCCTATGACTGAAATATAAAGAAGTTTGAAAATTTATATTTAATTTTTTTAATGTTTTGATTGAAAGAAAGTCATTTCACTAATTCTAAATTCCTTTTGATGACTAAAATTAGGTTTATTCAGCTCAAAAATGTTCTATTTTTCTCTCAGAGAGGAGAAGCAAAGGCCATGGACAATTTCCATTGGCATTTTATTTGCTCAGCTTCCTTTCCTAATTCTCTAAAGGAGGTAAATATTAGAATTACCATGGGATGGCACAGAGACACCATAACAGCAACTTGTGGTGTCTAACTTCATAACCCACACCTATTACTCATACACTATTGTCTAGACCAACTATAGTCAATGATACATGTCCTCTTGGTCATGTCTGTTTTAGATAGTGTCATGAGGAAATATAGTGTGGAACGCACTTGCCATACATGTAATGAGATAAAAATTGGCTTTTATAACATTGGACTTTATTTTATTTTAATTTATATAAAGGATGATTATGTTCCTGGGTTGGAAGGTGACCTGTGAATATCATTCAAGGCTGAAGTGTAGGACATGATCTTGGGGAAGGCTCTGCCCATCCATATATTACTGGATTTTCCCACTGTTTGAGAAGGAAATATTTCCATTGGACTTTTGTTTTCTTTTACAATTTTCAAAGATGTCAACATATTTGCTAGTTTTAATTACTTTTTGTAATGCAAGGTGTTCCTCATCTTTAAATGAAGCCCTATTCTAAAATACTTATAGTACGACTTCCCATAAGCCAATCATTCAAACACTTGAGTCCATGGGACCATCCCTATTCAAATAACCACATGGTCCCTAGAAAATCTTTTCATTTCAGTCATTAGTATTAAACTAGAAGATTATCAGCATCTCCTACAGGGCCAGGCAGAAGTCTTTGAGATTTACTTTCTGTAGTGTGGAGAATAGTCTTGTGCACGTGTACAGTCTGGACATATCCAGTTCCTTTGGCATCTTCATAACATGGATTCTAGATGGCACATGGCCCTGGCTTTTTTTCTCCCTGAAGTTCTTTAAGATATCATATTCCAAAATTATAACATATAGCAGATATGGTTGAAATTGCACTATCTCAAGACCTGGGAAGCATTTATATGGAAACCTTATTAGTATGCGTAAGGGTGACCCATGGAGGTAAGACCAGTAGAGGCTAAGAAGACTTTGTGCTAAGGAGCGACATGTGTTAATATTTGAAGTGACAGCACACATTCATGTGGAATAAGCAGGGCAGCATTCAAGTGGCTTCTGATTAGGTAGTGGAGTGTGAGTCATAAATCGCCAGCAGCAGAGTGGTTTTGAAATAATCAAGAAGTGGAAGGAAGCAGAATTTAACCTTGACAGCAAAGGGGGACTAAGAAGTGTGTGAGTAGAGATGTTCGCGTGGATGATTTATAAGGAGACGGATCTTAATGAACAGTCTTTGGAGTGTATGGTGTGTGTAATAAGACAGGAAAACCAAGCAATGAAGGCTTCAGATCATGTTATTTTGACCTTGAACTTGAGTTGAAATCACTGGAGAGTCATGTAGGTTTTCAGACATTGGTGTGATAAGATTCAGACAGTATACTTTGCTGTTAATTCATTTTTAATTTTTTTGAGTGTCTTACAAATGAGAAAAAGTAAACACATCAAAGACTGAATGTAGCTATTACACAAAGTTTGTGACAATAAAAGTCTATCTGATTGACCCAAAGGGTTCTAGTTTAGAGTGGATTGAGCAGAAAGCAAAGAACCAAAGTAATTATCAAAGGGATTATTGGATACTGGGAATTATAGTAGTTTGAAATGAATGTATACTTTTACATTTAGGCTCCAAGGGCTATTTTGGAATTATTGACAGAATCAGAGAATTTATTTGGTTTCATATTTTATGTGGAATATGTGAAATATAGAAATTTACCAGTCATCTATTCTTCAGTGAGACAACTCATATATTTTATATTTCATGAAGAGCTGCCCATGAGATTTATCAAGGCCAAAGAAAACTCCATTTACCAAAATCAAAAGGGCAGAGGGACAAATAGCTATTGATGGTGTCTATTAGCATATCAAAGTACATTCTGGCCTCCAAGCTCCCACATCACATGTTCCTGGTACACAAGTCAAAGTCCATGCAAGCTAGCATCCTTGCTATTATCACCTCCTCCCCAGCAAGCTCCCCAGCTCACACTCCCCCAGTTATTTATTTTCCTTATAACTCTGCTATTTCAACTATCCCTTCTCTCTTCTTTCTTTCAGACTTCTCCTTCTCTCTACTCCCCCCCCCCCCCCATTGCTCCTGCTTCTTTCATGGTCAGATCTCTCTCAGCTCCAGACTTTTCCAGACACCTCTGGCTATACTCTCTCTCATATCTATAAGAAAAACCTTTCCCTTAACAGTACAATGGAATGGTCATGTCGGCCATTTCCTCAGTTTCTACAGTATCTACTTACTCTTAGATTAACCTTAGGACAACATAAAGTAAGAGGAACGTGACAATCAACACAGGCAAAACCTAGGCTTTTAGTAAGTATAAAATAGTAGGTTCTAAAAAAAGTAATTGTGACATTACATTAACAAATGTAGAAATGAGTTCAATGTGATATAGGAATGGTTCTGTTCTGCAGCTCTCTGGTGGTTTGGTCATGAGAACTGGATTAGGTTCCCCAGATCTTCTCTTTTCTCCAAGGTCTACTCATTTCCTAGTCATAAGCTGCCATTTGTGTGCCCTACGCATAGCATAAAACTACTCTCTGTATTGCTTGTAAGTTCTGCACATTATGGACATTAAATAATTTTCAAAATTTACATAAGAACATTATGAATTTCTCACTGCATCTCAGGCACTGTACTGTGGCTTTGTTAGTGCAAGGGGTAGGAAGCATTGCCATAGGGAGATCGTAGTCTAGAGGAAGGCTCAGTGAAGGTCAACTCAGATGGATTGATGGGGTTATGTGTAGAGAAGGAAGGAACTCCTGTCACATTCTCTGTGGGAGTAGACAGTGGCTGAATATCAGAAGAGGTTTTAGAGGGGCTCTGAGCTGGATTTGGGGGTAGTTAGCAGCATGCGAGAGTGAAGGCACTGAGGCTCTAAGAAGGTGTACTTAATCATTTTTGTTCCTCGCCATATAGATTTGCATTATGTAGAACCTTGGCCATGCATGTTGTCCTTGGCTATTCCTCTAGAAGAGTAAGGGAGGCTGACAGAATTGGATCCCAGGAGAAAAAAAAACCAGGTCTTTTTCAGACAGTATGCATTGGGTAACCATGTAACTCATTGCTCAGATTGGGGTTGGAGGACCCCTCTTAATAATTATGCCTGGACAAGTGCTCTAAACTGTATATTCTGGAGGATTCTCAGATCTGGGGGAATGACATTCCAGAGGATTTGATTGCCTAAGACAGAGATAATACTCCTCTTCTGGGTTGTATTATTACCAGGCTACTCTTGGCTATAAGTTGTCCTCCTATGAACCATTATCTTTAGTTCACTGTTGGAAGAGCTCTGTGATCCAGTTCTACAGAATAGTATACCAAGAGGATTTTGGACTGGGTGTGGAGCTCAGGGAAAAACTACTTCCTGTTATTTCTATCATTCTGAGTGGTTGTGGCATGGGGCTGGGTGGGCAGCAAACATTTATATGATCTCTGATTCAACAGTTAAGTTATGGACCACAAGCTGATGGAGAGGTGGGGATGGGAGTCTGCTGTGGGACTATGCTCTCATACACTGTAAATATTGGTTTAATAAAACGCTAATTGGCTGGGAGCTAGACAGGAAGTAGAGGTGGGGCAACCAGACTAGGAGAATTCTGGAAAGCAGAAGAGCAGACCGGTAGATGCCAGACAGACACAGAAGAAGCGAAAAAAATGCTGCCGTGAGCTAAGGTGCTAAGCCCTGTGGCTAAACAGGAATAAGAATCATGGGTTAATTTAAGAGTAAGAGTTAGCAAGTAATATCCCTGAACTATAGGCCAAACAGTTTATAATTAATATAAGCCTTTGAGTGATTACTTGGTACTAAGTAGGTGTGGGACTGGCCGGGTGGGACAGAGGAACTGGGAAATAGACTTTCTGCTACTAAAGATACTAATCCCCTTCTGATGGTTCTGTTCTCAGTTTCCGGATACCTAGTGCTACTGCCAGGGGTTGGAGTTTCAGCATTTGAATTCTGGGTAAATGCAAACACATAGTCATAGCAGTGATGTAAGAGTTATAGAGAATGCTGCTGAGCTGCATTGTAAATGTATCTTTGGAGGTATTGATTCAATGGACATAAATATCAATGATGGATCTAGCAGGTGAGATTCAGACTCTTATGACTAGGGTAGGAAGAGAGGACTGGCAACTTTTGGCAAAGGTCTCTTTGTCTGTGGCTGATTGACTCAGAGCTGGAAGAAGATAGCCTCCAAGTGTTTGTCTTGCAAGGATTTCCTGTTAGAAAGAATAGGACTCTGCATTTAAAGCCACCCAAGGCTAAGGATCTGTGTGTCTGTGTGTTTCTCTCTCCCTCCCCCTTGTCTTCCCCTCCTTCTCTGTCCCCCTCTCTCCTACTTCACTTCTCTATCTCTCCCCTCCCCCCTGTGTGTGTGTGTGTGTGTGTGTCTGTGTGTGTGTGTGGTGTGTGTGTGTGTGGTGTGTGTGTGTATGTGTGTGTATATGTGTGTGTGGTGTGTGTGTCTGTGTGTGTGTCTGAGTGTGTGTGTGTATATGTGTGTGTGTGGTGTGTGTGTGTGGTGTATGTGTGTGTATATGTGTGTGTGTGGTGTGTGTGTGTGGTGTGTGTATATGTGTGTGTGTGTGTGGTGTGTGTGTGTGTGTGTGGTGTGTGGTGTGTGTGGTGTGTGTGTGTGTGTGTGTGGTGTGTGTGGTGTGTGTGGTGTGTGTGTGGTGTGTGTGTGGTGTGTGTGTGGTGTGTGTGTGTGTGTGTGTGTGTGTGTGTGTGTGTGTGTGTTGAAGTTAGTTGAAATACCCAACTTTATTTCTTTGGAAGATGTATGTGTATGTTTTATTCATGTGTAAAATATATGAACCTAAGCATTGGATGACAGCAAACATCAAAAGGTATTTTCAACTTATATATGATATATAATAGGGTTGGTTTTCCCTTTAGAGAATGACTCTATTGTAGTTTCTTCAGTGTTTTTGTAATAAATTTAATATCTCAAGTTGGGATGCAGTGGCTTAAAAGGGGAAAAAATCACAGTTTTAATAATTACCACAGTCTGATTGCCTACTTTGTCTTTTGTATTAAAATAAATGCTGCCATTACGGTGTGTTTAATTCCCATGAAACTCTGTTCCATTTTCATCTGCAACCATAAAAGATATTCCTTCTAAGTGGGAACGCTCAGTTTATCCTGGTAAATAATCTAAGTATATGTTTGTTATGAAGCTGTCTTTCAGAATGTACCAAATGGAAGGAGAGGGAAGCTGATTGTCATCTATTGTGGGGCTGACAGAATGTTTATTAGTGGCCGTGGATTTGAAACGAGCACCTTACTAAATGGAAGCCTTTGGCCAACCTCTGACCCCTTTGTCGCAAAGGTTTACGAACAGATAATACCATAGAATACCAGCGTTTTTCCAGATGGCTGCATGCCTGAAGCTCCTTTATGTCTAGCTGTCATTCAAATATGAATGCCCAGTGATTATAAGTGTCTCTTTCTCTTTTCTGGACTGAAATGAAACCTTTTATGCATTGTGTGTTAAAACAGATGAACTGTTTGGCTCATCAGCAGGGAAATTATAACAATAGCTGCCAACTCAGTGGTGTAGTAAAAGAATGTCCTTTGGTGCTCTGGGGCAAATGGTGTGTCCAAGTGTCAGGCTTGGGAAGAACAGATGAGTTATAGAATAATTATTTTGAATTTTAATTTTATAACTCTGTCTGGACTAGAGTATTAATATCTTTTTATAAACACGTAATATTTGAATCAATTTTTACCAAACTTTTACATACATTTTAGTAGCTCATCAGCAATTTTTTGAAGTGCTTCCGTTCTGACAGATGAAAGTGTTGTGCATGTGCACATACTACATGCTTTCTCATGTGATATTTGCCATGTGATACTGTTGTGTTTTTTTGTTGGGCTACAGTTGGCTTTTAAATCTGTGTTTCCTGAGGTACCCATAACAGACCCTTTGAATGACATTTCTTTAATCCTACTAATGTGGTTTTACAATATGAAAAGCAACTAATGATGAACAATTATTATGTAAGTCTTGTTAAAATGCAGGCCCGCCTGGAGGGCAAAGGGGATCTGGTGACCCTTCTGTGACCTTTGTGGTGACAGGGTAAGTTTGAGGGATCATCCACATTCACGTTTTGAAACCAAGGTACTTTACAAAATGTTGGCTAGAGTTACACTCTCAGCAGGGAGCTGTAGGCTGATTCTCCATTTTCCTGGCAATCCATGAAATGGATAAAGCGGAAGAAGAACCGCCCCCACCCAGTGTCTCACGCCTATTTAACATGATGGCGCCTTGTCCTGTGCATTTCAGCAAAGCTGGAGAGAGAAGACTGAATGTTTTCCCCACAGACATGATACATCTTTGTGGACATTATGTGCTCACTCTGATTTGAGCACTATGCAGTTCATACATGCTTTATAATAAATACTAATATTCATAAACATGTATGCTTTTTAACATGTCAATTAAAATAAAAATTTAAATAATTATTTTGAACAAAAGGTATTTTTCTTGTGCTGGTTTGTCTTAATGAGAATTGTATTTTCTAAAATATTCAAAGATGAAAATAAGTTTATATAAGATTATCAGCCATTTTACCTTTTTAGAGTTTTATGGTCTATCCTATATTCAAGCTTTGTTTCATGTCCATATTCTCTGCACCATTGTGTGGTCAGTTTGGGAGCAGCCTCACTGAGATAAAATTCGCAAATCATAAAATTTGTTAATTCAACTTCTGTCACTGTATTTTATTTACTTTAACTTTAGTGTTTTGAAATGAAGTCTTCCTTGTTTAGTAATTTCTGATTTTGATATTGTCTGTTTATTTGAGACAATGTCTTGGTTATATAGACCAGACTAGCCTCAAACTTGAGATCCTTCTGCTTCAGCCTCCCTAATGCTGAGATTATAGACATGTGTCTTCTTACCTATCTTACACTCATTTTAAACTTATTTAAACAACTAATAGTATGTCTACAGAGTTATACCCATCACCATAGTACACTATTGGTGTTTGTGCCAGGTCACAAAGAAACCCTAACTACTTTAAGCAACTGTGTTTTCTTTTCCTATTGCCCAGGGCAACCAGTAGTCTACCACATGTGTATTGCGAGTATTTCAAATATTTGAGTCATATATGAATTTGTGCTTGTTTGTGATTAGCATCTTTCAGCTGACATATTTTCAAAGTTTACTCATGCTATAGCTTATATCAGTCCTTCATTTCCTTTCATGGTTGAAAACATTTTCTATTTAGTTTAAGGTTGCTTAGATTTTCCACTTGAAATTTATTTTTGCCTGTTGGTTTATGTAGCTTCACCTATATAAATTATACATTTACAAATAATAAATCATAAATTTATTTTAAAATAATTAGCATTTTAATGACTAGATGCATAACAGGATGTAGGTGATAATGTGGGATGTCTTAATGTATACTGTGAACATGTGTTACTCTTATTGGTTGATAATGAAGTAGTTATGGCCGATGGTGTGGCAAGATAAGGTTAGGTGGTACCATCTAACTGAGAATGGAGATGAAGAAGACAGAGTCAGGAGATGATAGCCAGCAATCAAGGAAGCAAGACATGTAGAAAATGAGGTAACAAGCCACAAACTATGTGGCAAAGCATAGATAAGAAGTATGGGTTAATATAAGTGTAAGAGTTACATAGTAACAAGCCTGAGCTACTGGCTGAGCATTTTGCAGTTAATATAAGCCTCTGAGTGATTATTTGGAAGTGGCTGTGGGACTGAGCAGGATGAGAAACACTGTTTACAGGGTGATAACTGAGTTCCTTCCCCAGAATAAGTAAAGAATTGAGTGTGAGACTAAAATTTTTCTAGATAATGAAAGTCCTATATGCTATGTCTTGTCTTAAGCCTTTAAACAGTAGGACACATTAATGTTTCATATAAGCAGATGATAACTTCTAAAAGAAAACTGTAGAGTCTGGGGTTGTTCTACTTGATTATGTACAATTATTCTTAAGATGTCAGTGCTGTAAGGCTCCATAGTATGGATGCATGTTCATGGTTAGCAGTGTCTATGTGAGAAGTGGAGAAGTGGGCTGGCAATAATGGTGGAAGAGAGCTGTATTGTGCCCACCACACACCTCACACTCTAAAAAAAATACTTTCTGCATAAGCTCAATAGTTATACTCACCCCAGCTTGTTGCTTTTAAAAGGCCAAATTGTCTTACAGTCTGTAGATTCTAAATTTTCCAAAGATAAGCCAATCTCTTTCAGTATGAGTAAGGCTGATGTCTTGACAGTGATTGTAAACTGAGTAGTATGCGATTGAGTATAAGTCTTATTTATTTATTTAGAGACAGGATCTTTCTATGTAGTCCCGACTGTTCTATAACTAGCTGTGTAGACCAGACTGGCCTTAAACTCACAGAGATCTACCTGCGTCTGCCTCCCAAATACTGGGATTAAAGGCAATAATTTTCTAGGTAAATAGTTGACAAAGAGTAGAGTAATCTCACTTGCAAAAAAGCCGAGGAATTAGGCAGCACAAAGGGAAGAACTCATTTCTATACCAAAAGGGTTAAGCAACCTTATCCCCTATCTGGAGACCTTGTGCTATGTCTCTTCTCTATTATCCTGCTTCATATACACCTTTCTATCTCTGATTCTCTTTCCTTTTGTTCATTGTATTTGTCAAAATCAGCACATTCTAAATGTTCTAGTGTGAAATAAGTCTACTAAAAACATTTGACTTGAGTTTCATAGTGTGTTTTTCTAATTTCCTTGAACTTGAAACTCCATTAATATTAATGTGGTGACCACAGCACTCCAGTGTACCACATAGTGGTCCAGTTAACACTTGCTTCCTGAGACCAAAGTCCAGAAGTAAGTAAGGAAAGGAGGCTGTGATTAAGGACTTGTTGTAAAACAGACAATGGGTACAACCAGTTTGTGTGGTTATTTAGTTGATACCTGGAGATGAGATGAGATTCAGTACTTGACTCATGTGCAGAGCTCACTCACTAAATCAATGTTTTTTTTTTTCTCTCACTCATTATCATGACATATTATGCATTTCAGCATATACTGTACTGATCTATTATAGCTCCAGTCTAGCATCATGAAAAATAGACAACGCATGGTACCCATGGAATTCTCAAAAATGTATTCTCACCATTATAAAGAATTAAGACAGTCATCACTGTGAGGAAGATGTGAAAGCACTTAGCAAAAGTATTCTGCTAACTCTTCAGGGTCAGGATTATACTGTATCTGTACAAGCATCTAATGAAGGAGTTATCATGGTCTCCACATACAAGTGAGCAAGTAAGAGGAACACTATTTTGCCCAAGATCAAACATGCAGCCTGTGGTAGAGCCTGCCCATGCTTCTGCTGTGAAACTCTAGCACTTGTTCTTGGGACATCAGGGCTGAACTGCTGCCGAGACAGCCCTAATTCCCAATCACTTCTTCACTGAGCACTGTGAGCATACTTGCAAAGAGAAAATGACCGGATCGCTCTGTCTCCGGTTGTTTAATTATCCGAGCTGTCAAAATAATGCATATTATTTGGAGAAAAAAGTCACAAGTTCAAGTACCTTTTCTTGTCTTCTTTACACTTCTTGCAATAATACAAAGAGCAGAAAATCAGGAAGCACAGGTGCTGGTTATGATGGGCTTTAGAAGTGGGGTGATCAGCTACTTCCATTCATTTATTTTACCATCACTAAATCTAACAATCTCAATGTTGTTTCTCTTAGAGTCATGAGACTACCTTATAAATATAGCTCCATCTAAGAGTTTAATGGTGTGCAAGTTCGTTCTTTGATTTTCCATAGGATAGTCAGACGTGACATTAGTTTAGAAATTCCTGTTTGGATTTTAGTTTGCTTGATCCCAGAATGCCTGCTTGGTATGGCAACTTCCACAGGCTCCAAGGGAGAATCAAGGCTTCTGGGTCTTCTGAGCTACCTCCTGCCTCCACTGCACTGGCTGGACTGGTCCACATGACTGTCAGTGGATCTCCTGAGAAGAAGGCACTGAAGGGATATGAACCATGGTGGAGTTTGAGAAGGCTTCAGTGAGGATTGGCATCGCAGGGAAGACCCGATGGCTTCCCTCTTCTTCCTGCCCCTCATATTGCTGCACCCAGTACTGATGACACAGCTGGGTGCCGTTCAATGCAGGTGACAGGCATTGAGAAGGCACCAAAGAAAGAAGTTGGGTAAGAAGAAGGAAACTATTTAGGCAAGAATATCCAATGTTGACTGCCATGTACAAGAGGAATTTTTTTTTAGCCTTTAGCCAATCTAAACAGTCATTGTGGGAGGTCATTTCAGTAGCCACCATTTCCTTCTGAGGAGATGAAATTCAAAGCCCAACAAGTTTTTGCCAAGAAAGCTGTGCATATAAAATGAGAGCATATTTCTTTTTCTTTTTTAAAAAAATAATCTTGCTTTACGCCATTTTAGGACCCTTGTCAAAGTGGAGACTGAATTTAAAGGAATGAGAGAATGCTGTGCCCTTGAGCCTGGTTGGAGTTCTCCAATGTAGCAAGAAGTGAAGGTTTTGTTCATTCACTTTGCAAACTTTTTCTGTTTTTTCCCCCTTTTTGAGTAACTGATTAGTTGCAGGTGTGAGGCTAGATGCTGCAAGTGAGACGCGGGCTCTGTTGTCACCAGGCTTGCTGACAGACTGCTGGGCACAAAGACAATTAAAAACAACAGAGCACTGTAATGAGTCTTGTGATGATTTTTTTTGACAGAGAATGCACTTAATAAATACTACTCAGAATTATGAAATCACGAGATAAATGAGTATAATGCCTTGTGTTATTGTCTAATAGCCATGATGGCCTCTTATTTTTCTTTGAAAATTCTTTTTACTGTGGGAAGATTCAAGCTCACACAAATGTAGTAAGAATATATTATGATTCCCTTCCCCTTATGAGTCTTGGTTCCCAGCTCTCCAGCCACAATCAATGTGACTTTGCCGTTTTCTTTTTCTCTCTAGGTCTATAATGTTTTTGTTGCCTGTTTTTCTTTTTGCAGGTTCTGAGCATCTTGTAGTGAACAGAGCTTTCTGTGTGCCAATGGGGTGTGTTGAGTATTGTTTCATTTCTTGTATTTGTATATTTTTATCTAGTGTGATATATATACATACACACATATATATATATACATATACATACACATATATATATATTGCATTTGGCTGAAAGAGAGTATAGGATTCCCCTAGAGCTGGAGTTGTAAGCCATCTGCTCTGGATTCTAGGAAACTACCTCAGGTCTTTTGAAATACCACATGTCTCTTAACTCCTGATCCATTTCTTCAACCCCTAAATATTATTTTCCAAATAAATTCTATCCCTTTTATTTGGCCAGTCTTAAAGAGAAGAATGCATGAATGTGTTTGGACAAAAGACCAGAAAATGGATCCTCAACCTTGGGGTTCAAGGTTGAATCACGTTGCCCATACAGAGACCTTCCTTTGCTGGCTTTTGTTTCTCTGGTGGAAAATCTATGTAGTATTGGGGGGGGGGGGTGAGAAAACCACTCATTATGTGTAAATATCAAATTCTCTCTAAATAGAATTCAATTAAGTTAAATTTAATAAGAAAAACAGTTGCAACAAACATTTGTATCTATACACACTTGTGCATGTGTATTAAGGCAACAGTCTTGGGTTCTTAAGGACCTAAGCTGACTGTGGAATCGCAGGTAGGAAATAAACCTGACAAATTCATTGGTTCTGTCTTTGACGGGCTCATAGTCTGGGATGAGGACATTGTATTCCGTGGTACTGTGTCATGCTTCTACAATCCATGTCTGAAAATGGAATAATTTTTTTCATCTAGCTGGAGCTGAGGTGGATTCCTTTCAGTCTGAATCTGGTTATTAATCCTATAGAAGAAGTAAAGGGGACACTATGAATAAGTCCTGACTAATACACAGTCTTCTACACAGTTCTTACTGCTGAAAATACCTTCAGAGATGCTGTGATTGCCTTCTCTCTCTAGGCAGAGCCCTGGCAACCAGGGAAACCAGTGCAAATGGTGTTAGCCCAAGAACACCAAGGGAAGGCTGTTGTTTGCATAGGATTAGATGGCCAACATCTGAATGTGCTCTGCAAACTCATTTCAATTTTTAAACATCTCTGTTAGGAAGTGGGGAGCAGGCAATTTTGACCATTTTAGCCTATGAGTAAACTGTTTCAGGTGGGCCAGTCAGTGGGAAGCTGGTTCCAGAACTCTTCTTTTTACCAGATGCTGCAGTTTTGGGCCAACTGTGTGGGAGCGTCCCAGCATTATATGTATGATTGACCTGGGGAAAAGACTCCAAGCAACCTCTGCAGAGAAAGCTTTCTGAATGTTGGAAGTGTTTGATGGGAAGAGAAGTCTGTGTCTGAGAGAGAGAGAGAGAGAGAGAGAGAGAGAGAGAGAGAGAGAGAGAGAGAGAGAGAGAGAGAGAGAGAGAGAGAGAGAGAGAGAGAGAGAGAGAGAGAGAGAGAAAGTCTGCACATGTCACCCAGCAATAGAACCTCTTTGCTTTTATTTAATCAAAACATACTGGAGCATACTTATGAATGCCCTGTGTGTTTTTACTGTGGATAAAAGACATTTGTAGACCTAGATGACTAGTTTTCCAGAATACTTAGCATTTGACAGTTAGGACCCTGAAGCTCAGATATGAACTGTGGGCTCACACTATTGCCTTTGCTGGCATCTTGAAGCAGGAGTAATAATTTACAACATGATAATTTAGATGCTACACTTCCTAGCTTACCAGTTTCCCGAGTTGCTATTTTTACTTTGTGCATTTAATAAAGTAAAAACTAAAATACCTTTTCTACTTGCAAGTTGGGCAGTTAGGAAATAGAATCCTCTTGTCATACAGAGAATCTGAATGGAGGCTTCTCGCATTCACATATCAGTTTCTGCTATGGTTGTGCAATAGCTGGGATCTTTGCCTTGCAGCCTCAGCCTCCTCATCTGTAGAATGGGGAAAATAATTGTGCTTGTGTAATAAGGACATTATAAGAACTTGCAGAAATGGTATTTGTTAAATGCTCGGAATAATACGTGATACACAAGAGTTCATGTAAGAACTAAGCTAAATATTGCTATCCTTACCATCATTACCTTCTTGTCTACAATGGACTTTATATCACACAGTGGACCTAGGGCATGCTTATAAAATTTTAAGATTCTCGTCTCCTAGGATTTCCGATGTACTTTTCAATGGTTAGAGGTGTTTTTTGACACAAGTACTTGCCATTGCTACAATCCTCAGCATAGTAGTATGGCTTCTAGGTTTATAACTTGGAAGCATTAGGCCATGCCATATGGCACCAGTACAGAGTAGGTGGCTCCAAAGAGCCTTGTGTAAGTACACTTTACAGTGTTCACACAACAAAGAAATTTGCCACTGCCTGACTCATTTCTTAGAATGTATCTCTCCACTATTAGTGATTAATGGACTCAGGTTATGTGTTTACACTTAATGTGTATACAATATTACATTGCTTGTACATATTACATTATTTAAGTGGTACCTCATTGGGTATTTAGGTTATTACACATTTTTCACAATGGCAAGTATTTATGTATTAAACACCCTTTCCCAGTTTTCAAAGTATTCACTTTTTTTTTCTTTTTTTCCATTTGATCACCTTCTTGAATTGTAAATTTCTGGCTGAATAGAATGTCTGTGCTTTAAAAACATTGTTACAGTTTAAATAGAGAACTTTTCAAGGGATTCATTGTTGTTAGTACCCATGTTTGAGAAAGTTGTATATTTTAAGTTTTTGAATATGGGGGATCAGAAGCCCTTCACACTTAAACACGTTACTATTATAACGAGCTAATTTGAGTTGTATATTTTCCCCTTTGTATTTTTCTTTGTGTGAATACTTGGTTTAGACGTTGAAACTGTTTGGTCACCATCTTTTCATACCCTGCACTGCTGTCCTGTGTATTCCCCTTATTTCTCCCATGGGCTTTCTGCGCCCCTCATTCAGATGAGATCTTCTCTGCCTTTCTTGTTTGCTTCCAGCTAAATTATAGTAACAAAGGTGAGTGTAAGCTATTACAACTAACATATCCATAACATCGTCAACAAAACAAGCAGTGGGGTTGAGGATTCAACTCAGTATTAGAAATTACAGTTGGTAAGTTTAAAGCCCTGGATTCAGTACCTACACACATATACCTGTTATACCATAAGAGATTAAACAGCTTGTCTAGAAAGAAATAGCTTACATTTTACCTTTTTTGCCCTAGAACTGAAGTAATAAGATTTATTTAAAGCCTATATTTTGTTATGTTGATAGATATTTTCTATTTTTTCCTAGCATGTTGGCTAGCCTGTCTATTGCTTTGGTTGCAGAGTGAACTATGAGACTCATAATTTAAAATCACTGTTTGTATGTAGACTTAACTGAGCTACACACTCGAGTCTTCCTGTTCAGTCATCTAGGGTAAAATAAGATAGTGTTCTCTCTCTCTCTCTCTCTTTCTCTCTCTCTCTCTCTCTCTCTCTCTCTCTCTCTTTCTCTCTCTCTCTCTCTCTCTGAACGCATCTCTTTATGAAGAACTTCAGGTGTTTGCTCAACAGCCAGTTGGTTAAGAATAGGGTACAGAGACCTCCTTGAGGACTGGTCTTTAAGCACGGTGCAAGCATATAAACCTGACGACCTGCACTTTATGATAATCAAAGTAAAACATTTCATGCATCGAATCTTTTCATGCATATAACCTCGTTTTCTACTTCATTTATTTGATAATTGTTTCATCATTTGAGATTCAATTTGTAATAGCAATGAACACTCTTTAATATTTTTCTAATAAGGATTAGTTGGAGAGGTTAATATGGTCAGAAATTTAAAGAAGCCCAGAGTCATCTTAATGAGTGTCAGGTAATTAACCTACATGAATAGATTAAAGAAATCGAGCAGGCACGCTGATGGGTTTTCCTTTCAAGTTCAAATTTAGAACATCATCTTTGCAGTGGTTAGGTCTTGCACATTAGATGGTGATTGCTATATTGTTTCTTAATATATAAAAGGCTTAATTGTAGGACCTTATTAGAATTCCTCATCAAATTTGATTAATGGAAGAATGATTAAGATGTGTGATATGAATTTTGAATTCTTTGTTGTAAATTATATCTTTAAGACAAATAGAGACTCCCCCAAGTGAATTTGTTTGTGAATTAATCAGTGCTTAAATATATAGGTCTCTTGTTAGAAGAAGAAATCATAATGCTGAATTTCAGTGTTCATGAACTACTTAAATAAGGCCCAAGAAAACAGGGTGACATTAGGAATCATGACCTTTGGGTCTGCTATTGTTCAAACCTAGATGAAACTCCATCAATGTCAGTGGTCATTGTAAGACTAAAAGGTACGATTTATAAGTAATCCCCAGTGGTTCTGAGGCAAGACTTTATCAAATTAGTCAAATGTCTAAGTTTATCTTCTCCTGAGGATTTCTAGAAACTTGGAAGAAGTTTCT
Organism: Phyllotis vaccarum; assembly: GCA_033318265.1. Taxonomy (NCBI): domain Eukaryota; kingdom Metazoa; phylum Chordata; class Mammalia; order Rodentia; family Cricetidae; genus Phyllotis; species Phyllotis vaccarum. The sequence continues at coordinate 12,899,833 of JARWLC010000007.1, forward strand.
TCTTGTTTAACTATTTGCAGCGAAGACGGTATGACGTGGTGCTGCTCTCCTGGGGTAGCTGTGTAGTTAGTTGTGAATTCTTGCCTTTGCAAATGTGGCAGTTTTGTATCTGGAACAACTCAAACCACAGGTCTCCTGGTTTGCTCTCCTTACCAAAGGGAGAATGCTAGAGAGACCAAACCTGGATGTTTACCTCAACTCTGCCATCAGCATTAACTTTTCCCTTCAGTACTTGTTTCGTGATATCACAAACATCCCCTTTTATATGAGCACATGAAACAAGTTACTTGTGAAAACACGTAACTTGCTACTTAATACAAATATAAGATTCTTCTTGATGCTTTTGTATGAAACTTCTACTTCTGGATAGGTCTCATCTAAGCTGAATGAACTCATTTTATTTGACTATGATCTTCAGCATTAAAATGTTTCTTCTTACTGGAAATTTGTCTTAGGTACTGTTCTATTGCTGTCAAGAGACACCATGACCAGGGCAATTTAAATAAGAAAGCATTTAATTTGGGGCTTGCTCAAGGTTTCAGAGGGTTAGTACATGGTCATCATGGCAGGGAGCATGGCAGCAGGCAGGCACGCATGGTGCTAAAGTAGTAGCTAAGAGCTTATGTCAGGATCTGAAAAATGGAAGCAGAGAGATTTAGTGAGACTGGGCCTGGTGTGAGTGTTTGAAACCTCAAAGCCCGCACTTAGTGACACACCTTCTTCAACAAGGCCACACCTCATCATCCTCCTAAATAGTTCACCAACTTGGAGCCAAAAACATTCAAACATATGAGCCTATGGGAGCTAATTTCATTGAAACCATTCCACTACCCAGGGACTCTATTAAACAACAGCATAAAGAAATATGATGAAAATCTGTCTGGTACTGAATTCAACAGAAGGCAGAGTATTATTATTAGTTCTACACATACCCTTCCTAATCTGCGGTTATGTCAGAATGTGGGGCCTGATGTGTCTTTGTTATATTGTCACAGACTGCAGTATGACCTTTTATTGATGAAAGTCCATGGTTATAAAAGAGACTAAATGATTATATTATGGACTCTTCCAGTATGACAAGCTCTGTAATGATTGTTGTTGGGGGAAATCAAAGGTGTGCAACATACCAGCCACCCGTATCTTTATTGCTATGGTCAGAAGACAACACATTACACAGGATGGCTGAGTTTTAAGTAATTTTCTGTCGCTTATATTTTTAGAAAGTGGGTCCCATAAAGAAATCTTTGAATAGCAGTTAGTATCATCATATTGTAAAACACAGCTATTTCCTTAGCAGATACTCAATAAATATTTTTAATCAAGCTCTAGAGGCAGGGTAATTTAAATAAACCCCTACTATATTTAGAGTATGTTAGATGCCAGGTCGTGTTTGTCTTCTCAAGTCTCTGAATTCTGTAGCTCTATGTTCTCTTATTTTATGTCCCTTTATTTAATTTTTAAAGACTATGGAAATTTCTGTTCAGTGTAGGAATAAGAAAGTACAGACGGAATCGTCTCTAAGTCAGAAAAGCTAAAAAATGCTATATCTTTATCACGTATGCTGAAGCATTTAATTTTCTTTTATGCCTTTTTGATTTTTATTTTATTAAATTTGCAGTCTGTCAACATCTTTGAGATTTTTCAAATTTTCTCTAGATTGACTTTCTGGTCATGTGTTTTGTGTTGAGGACAGTGTTTAGCTGTGGTTGAAATATTTTGTAGGTTGCCATCAGTTCACCGGTGTTGTTTCAGAAACCTTCTTTAAAACTGGCTCAAGGTACAGAGTTGGGCAGTGTTTTGGTTCGGGCAAGGTAAGTGCTGGGAAAGAAGCTGAGGTGTCCTGAGAGATTGCTTCTCTCTGAGGACTGTGGAGCCAATAAAACAAGGCGAACTTACTTTACCAAATATGATGCTATTTTTCTTAAATCAGGACATAGGGCACTTTTCATAACTTTATAATCATGTTAGGATACAGGAGAATCTTCTTACCTGAAACTTCATCCTCATACAAAACTGCCTTTTACCTGCTGCACTTGGCTCACTCTGGCCCCAAATGGCATTGGGCAAAGGGAATGTGAGGGCCAGTAAGTCTATGCCATCACATAAATCCGAGGGGACTGTGGGGAGACATCTTCAAAACACACGGAACACGTCAGATTTTCATGTTTGGGAAGAGTTTTGTATCTTTGAAGGGTGGTCCCTTTGGACACTTGCTTACACAAGACTAGTTGATTGTTTGTTCTTTATTAAGTCCTTTAGGAATCTTTTATTTATTTATTTTTTTGCCGATCCTCTGCTAACTGACACAGCAGGTAGACCGTGTTTGCTCTGGGGTGGAGTGTTTCTGTCATCATTTCTATCTAGCTTTGAGTAGCAGCTGATGCTGAGGAAGAGGAGACAACTGTCGAGACAGCGGTGTCCATCACTAATGACGTCATCACTAATGACGTCATCCTTTACTCTTTGAATGTTGGCAGTGTTCAGAAAGCGTGCTGTAGAGAGCAAAATCCTCAGCTCTCCTATGTCTTTGCTGTCCTGAGTGTTTGTCCTCCCTGTAGAGCTGAGATTGCTGACATGCTTTAGATTCTGTACTGTAATGATTTTTTTTTATTCTAGAATAAATTTTTAGTGGGAGCTCAGTCACAGTAAACAGTTTCAGAATTGGCAAAAGTTCTATCATGCAAGTAAAACTTTGAAATAATTGCCAATAGAAATGCTGGAGGAAGAAATAGGCATCAGAATATATACTCAGCTGTTTTCCTAAAACACTCTGAGATTTAAAAATAATCATTATGTATTTAAAGTAATTTGGGGCCCAAATGATGCATATATGCAAGTCATTTCTGATCTCTTTAAAAATGAATTTCTGTTTCAAGCCCTTTCTCTTATGTAGTGATAAGATTAGCTCTGTTTAGGAGAATCAAGCCAAAATATTTCTGTTGCACTTCTGAGTGCCTCTTTTCAAAGGCTTTTGGTATCTTCTGTGCTCATTAAACAGTAAAAGGTTGATGGTAGCTGTAGACCAGTGCCTTCCAAGCCTGGCTGCCCATTAAAATCACCCAACTGCTCTTTCCAATGATTGGTTTTGTGTGGGGCTCAGAATCTTGGCAACTTCAAAAGCTCCTGAGGTTGTTGTGATGGCAGGAGACTGCAGAGCAAAGAGAGAGTAGGAGATAAACGACCTTGTAAGTTTTCTGTCAGCCACTCATTTCATGGTAAACTGTCCTTTTGGTTCCTTTTATTGTTGGAGTATGAGTGGGAATAATATAGATGGATTACACAGTGGCATTTGGTTAGTTGTATTCAGACTTACAACACTTGATGCTGGCTGAGGCTGAAGCAAGTATGTTCATCATCTAAAAACATGATTTCATAGTACCGACTTTTCAAATGACTCAGTGCCTTTCAACCTTTTATGTAAGGAACATATGGGGGATAAGACTTGCTAGACATGGTGGTATGGGACCCCTCGTGCAAAGACTCAACTTCATTTAGGGGAAGTGGATAGCCCTAGGAAGGCTAGGCTGTGCTGTATAAACTGTATAAGCAAGAAATAGGATGATCTTCAGAGTTATTTATTTATTTTTAAATAAATATGGCATTCAATTTATATGTTGTACATAGCAAACTTAAAATTATTTGCTTAATGTGTCTATTTTATTTTTTATCATCAGATTGTGGGTAAAGCATTTGGCAAGGTTTGAATATGATCTTCTTTCAACCATGCAGTGTCATGTAGGATCATTTGGTGGTAGCTCTTCTGAAGCATCTGAGATGAACTAATTCACATGCTTGGCACTCTGGTAATATAGGCTCAAGGATGAGCCCAGCTAGGCCCTCTTCTATATCATATTGGGATATATTTGACAAAACTTCTCACCATAACATTTATTGTGTCATTTGTACAGTGACTTGGGTTCCTAGAGCCCTTGGGGAATTAGGCACCAGCTGTAAGGCTTGTAGTAACCTGGAATCAGAAGCCCTTAGCATTGTACTTCAATGATTGCTGGGTCTGGAAGGCAGCTTTGGTGCAATCAGAGGGGGAAGCCTTTGTGAGAGGACTAGAGATGAACTTGGGCTGATATTCAACTCCTACTCCGTGAAGTCAGAAGGCAGTCTGCTCTAACCACAACACAAAAACCTGAGTGATCGATTCATAGGTTAACTATTCTAGTATAGAAATTTACTATCTTTTTTAAAAAAACAATGCACCAATTTTTTTAAAATTACTTTCAAACGAAGTGCTATTAAAGAACCTTCTCCTGTTCCATTGCAGAACTATGATGTGAATCTGTGCAACTTTTCCATTTAGGACTTCAGGGGGCCGGAGATGAATGGCCTGCTTTGGAGCAATGGGAAGAAAGAGAAAAGCACCTACTAGGAAATTTAAAGTGTCTAATAAGCTCCAGGGTGAGACCTCACTGCTCTCCTCATCTGTGGTAGAGCTTTGCTTCAAAGCTCTTTTATACAATATAGATGTTTCAAAGGGTGTTTGGATTAGACATACTTGCTTCCTAAACAAAAGGACTCTTGCCTCCACTGTGTAACCATAAACACTTGAAGTTGGTAACTGTTCGATAGCTACATCCTGAGGAGATACTGTGCTGCTGAAGATCAGGAATCAACCAAAAGCATCTAGAGGAAACAGGTGTGTCTGAGGGCTTGTCTGGATGCCACCCTACTTAAGCCGATCCATCTCATGGCCTGGGTTCCCAGACTGCATAAAAAAGGAGCCAGTGAATGAAACGCCTACATTCATCACTCTCTTATTCTTGACCAGCTGCCTGAGGTCTTTTCATGATGACTCCCCAGCCAGGATGAACTATATCCCCTCAGACTATATGCCAAGATAAACCCTCCACCTCAAAGTAGCTTTTTGTTAGTTGCTTTGTCATGACAACTAATCAAAGCATAAGTAACCTTTAGACATAGGAGAACAAGGTCTCAGATGGGCCAGAGACGAAACTGGGTTTAGATAGACAGGCATATAGGATGCCTCACACAAAACCACATGCCAGCAAGTGAATCCCATGAAGGGTACGTAGTTCGTTTTTGTCCTTTTATTTCTGTGTTCTTTTGAAGCTGAAATCATTTCTAAATCAATTCTCTAGGACAGAAACCAAGAATACACGAATGCTTCTTAAACAGTAACATAGCACATGAGGACTGTTACTGGTCACATATCCTATTATCTTATTTTTCAAATGACCAACATTTTATTTATTAATTGTGTGTGTGTATGTATATTTACACATGTAGATCTCATAAAAAAACCTTTTTGGGGGGGGGGTTGAGACAGGATTTCTTTGTATAACAGAGCCTGACTGTCCTGGAACTCCTTATGTAGACCAGACTGACCTTGAACTCAGAGAGATCTGCCTGTCTCTGTCTTCTGACAGAGATCAACTTTTGAGACGTAGACATGATTTTCTTTTTTTTTTTTATTCTTAACTTTATTTTTATTTTTTGTATGTTCATTTTATCATTGTTTTTATAAAAAATGTCTTTGTTATCCACCTATCCCCCCGTTCTCCTTCTCTCCTCCCAATCCCTCCCAGTCAGCCTTCAGCCTCTTCCTCCACATCCCCCCTCATCCCCTTACTCAAAAGGGCAAGAAGTCCCAAGGTGGGTCAGCTAGAGTGGCACATCCACCCTGGGCAAGTCTGATTTCCTCATCCCAAAATCAAGACTGGATTAGGTGTTCCTCTACAGGAAATCGGCTCCAAGTTGCCAGCTCACACACAGGAACACAGTCTGATCCCATCCCTCGAGGCTCCACATACTGCTCATACCATTTGACAGTTGTCTACCCTTGGAGGGCCTAGCTCCTTTTCCCAATGGTTCCCCAGTGGCTATTCTTGATTCAGTGAGCTTCCCAGAGCTCCAGCCAGCCATCTCTGTGGGAATTTTCCTCATAATCCCTATCCCCTTGCTCATACAGACTCTCCTCCCCTGCTCTCAGCTGGTCCAGGAGCTTAGCCCAGTGCTCAGCCATGGATCTCTGTCTTCACCTCTATTCATTGTTGGGTTCTGTGATAGACACTTAGGGTGGTCATTCATTTGATTATAGGGAAGTCTTGTTTAGGCATCCGGTCCACTACTGTTTGGAGACCTAGCCAGGGACATCCTGTGAGTGCTTGGAGGTTTCCCTAGCACCTGGCCTCTTTCCAATCCTTCATTGGCTTCCTCTATCAAGATATCCATCTTTAGTTTCTCCCTCTTTGTTGCTCCTCTCACTCAACCATCTCCTCTCATGATTTGTTCCCACCTCTTCTTGGTTGCAACCCATTATTATCTCAATTTCCTAAGGTGATCTCCTCTGTTTTCTCTTCCTAGGGGAATCTCTGGATGTCTCTCTTAAGTTCTTCTGATCCCAAGCTGTTCAGGGGTTATGATTTGCAGCTTGGGTATTCTTTGCTTTTTGTCTAAAGTACACTTATGAGTGAGTACATCCCATGCCTATCTTTCTGGGCTTGTGATACCTCGCTCAGGAGGATATTGTCCAAATCTATCAATTTGCCTGCAAATTTTAGGATGTCATTTTTTTAAACTGCTGATAATATTCCATTGTGTAGCTATACCACAGTTTGTTAATCCATTCTTCAGTTAAGGGGCATCAAGTTGTTTCCAGGTTCTTGCTAATATGAATAATGCTGCTATGAACATAGCTGAGCTGATGCCTTTGGGGTATAAATGTGCATCCTTTGGGTATATGCCCAATAGTCATAATGCTGGATCCTTGGGGAGATTGATTCCAGTTTTCTGAGGAATACTGCATTCCAGAGTTGTAGGCGGAGTTTACTTAGAAGGCACCAGTACCAGATAAATATTTATTAAAATATAAATCAGAACTCACGGTACAGTTAACAGATTACAGTAGCACCTGAAGAGGGACTGGAGTCTGGAACGGTGAGGACAGTCGCCGATGCTACCCCAATCATCCAGGAACCAGGAAGAGACCGTCTCTGTGTTTCCGCAGCCCCTTTTCAATGGGCTTTTCCCCGCCCCCTTCAGGGGGCCCGGTGCCCTGTATAAGTGTCTTTTGACCTTATCAGCTGACACCTGAATCCCACAACACAGAGTGGCTGTACAAGTTTACACTCCCACCAACAATGGAGGAGTGTTCCCCTTGCTCCGCATCCTCTCCAGCATAGGCTGTCATCTGTGTTTTTGATGTTAGCCATTCTGACAGGTGTAAGGTGGTATCTCAAAGTTGTTTCGATTTGCATTTCTCTGATGGCTAAAGATGTTGAGCAATTTTTAAAGTACCTTTCAGCCATTTTTAATTCTTCTGTTGAGAATTCCCTTTTTAGCACTGACCTCATTTTTAAGTTAGGTTATTTAGATTTTTGGGCTCTAGTTTCTTGAGTTCTCTATATATTTTAGAGATCATTCCTCTGTCAGTTGTAGGGTTGGTGAAAATCTTTCCCATTCTGTAGGCTGTCATTGTGTCTTATTGACTGTGTCTTTGGCCTTACAGAAGCTTCTCAGTTTCAGGAGGTTCCACTTATTGATTGTTGTTCTTAGTGTCTGTGCTGCTGGTGTTATATTTAGGAAGTGGTCACCTGTGCCAATGCATTGGAGGGTATTTTCCACTTTCGTTTCTGTCAAGTTCAGTGTAGCTGGGTTTATTTGAGGTCATCGATCCACTTGGATTTGAGTTTGTGCAGGGTGATAAGTTTGGATCTATTTGCATTCTTCTACATCCTACCATTCATTATGCCAACACCATTTGTTAAAGAAACTCTTTTTTTTTTTTTCCGTTGAATATTTTTGGCCTCTTTGTCAAAAATCAGGTGTTAATAGGTGTGTGGGTTAATGTTGGGGTCTTTGATTTGATTACATTTATCCATAAGTCTGTCTTTATACCAGCCCCAGGCTGTTTTTATTACTGTAGCTCTATAGTATAGCCTGAAGTCAGGGATGGTATTTCCTCCTGCAGTTCTTTTATTGAGCAGGATTGTTTTGGCAATCCTGGGTTTCCTGTTAGTCCATATGAAGTTGAGTATTGTTCTTTCAAGGGCTGTAGAAAATTGTATTGGGATTTTGATGGGAATTGCATTGAATCTGTATATTGCTTTTGGTAAAATTGCCATTTTAACTATGTTGATCCTACCTATCCAGGAGCATGGAGATCTTTCAATTTTCTGATATCCTCTTTGATTTCTTTATTCAGTGACTTAAAGTTTTTTTTTTTTTTTTTTTTTTTTTTTTTTTTTTTTTTTTTTTTTTTTTTTTTTTATCAAACAGGTCTGCTACTTCTTTGGCTAGAGTTACGCCAAGATATTTAATGCTATTTGCAGCTATTATAAAAAGTGATATTTCCCTTATTTTTTTTCAGCCCTTTTATCCTTAGTGTATAGGAGGAATATTGCTTTTTTTTTTTTTTTTAGTTAATCTTGTACCCTGCTAGGTTGCTGAAGGTATTTATCAGCTGTAGGCATTCCATGGTAGAATTTTGGGGGTCACTTATGTATATGATCATATTATCTGCAAATAGGGATAGTTTGATTTCTTCCTTTCCAGTTTGGTATCCCCATAAACTCCTTTTGATCTCTTATTACTTTAGCTAAAACTTCAAGAACTATATTGAATTGATAAGGAGAGAGAGGAAAGCCTTGTCTTGTTCCTGATTTTAGTGGGATTGCTTTGAGTATTTCTCCATTTAGTTTGATGCTGACTGTCAGTTTACTGTATATCACCTTTATTATATTTAGGTATTTTCCCTGTATTCCTGATCTCTCCATTACTTTTATCATAAAGGAGAGTTGGGTTTTGTCAAAGGTATTTTTTCAGCATCTAAGGAGATGATCATTTTTTTTTTCTTTCTGTTTGTTTACTGATGATTGGATGATATTCACAGTGTTTTGGTATGTTGCGCCATCCCTGCATCTCTGGTACGAAGCCTATTTGATCGTGATAGATGATTTTTTTGATATGTCGTTGAATTTGGTTTGCTAGAATTTTATTGAGTATTTTTGCATCAATGTTCACAAAGGAGATTGGTCTGTAATTCTCTTTCTTTATTGCATCTTTGAGTGGCTTGGGAATCAGGGTGATTGTGGCCTCATAAAAAGAGTTCAGCAATGTTCCTTCAGTTTCTATTGTATAGAACAGTTTGGGGAGTATTGGTATTAGTTATTCTTTGAATATCTGGTATTCTTTTTTCTCTTTCGATTCTAATTATTCTCAAGTTTGGTTTTTTTCAGGGTGTCCCAGATTTCCTGGACATTTTTTGCTATGACTTTTTTGGTTTTAGTGTTTTCTTTAACTGATATATCTAATTCCACTATTTAATCTTCCACTCCCTATGACAGAAGACTTTTAGTGTCCTAAAGTTCTGTGTGTAAAGATGGGGCACAGTGGTTATTACCTCTGGTGGTTTGAATGAGAATGCCCTCCGTAGGTTCATATATTTGGATGCTTAGTTTTCAGTTGATGAACTATTTAAGAAGGATTAAGAGGTGTGGCCTTGTGGAAAGAGGTGGACTTTATGGTTTGAAAAGTCCATGTCCAATTCATTTTAACTTTCTCTTGGCTTCCATCTTGGATCAGGATGTAAGCTCTTAGCTTCTTCTCCAGCCTCATGCCCGCCTCCTTGTTGGGTTGCTGCCATGCTCCCTGCAATGATAGTCATGGACTAACCCTTCAGCTATGAGCAAGCCCTTAATTAAGTGCTTTCTTATATAAGTTTCCTTGGTCATGGTGTCTCTTCGTAGCAGTAGAATAGAAGTGAGTAAGACAGCTCCTCAGGTCGAGAGAGACAGCTTGAGTTCAAGCCTTGGATTGCTACTGTCTTGTGTCATGGCTCTGGGAAGTTCACTGTCTCTGTATGTTTTACCGTATGAGTAGTTATGAGAATTAGATGGACAATATACATATTAGATCCTAGAATGTGTAGCAACATTGGTGTTAGTTTAGTTGCTGTTCTTACTAACATTTTGTGGTCTGGCACACACAGCATTCATGGCCTGCCATACCTGCTGTACCTCATTCCAGCCTTGTTTCTACTGACTGCTTTTATACTCCTGCTGCAGCCTCTTTCAGTTGTCCTCCACAATGTCTCCATATTTATTGTCATTCCCTTTTCTTACATTAGTGCTCCCTATGGAAGTAGACTTCTCTGTCCCTCTCTTAGAAAGTGCTGTTATCACAAGGGTGCTAGAAGAGTCTGGGAAAATTGGAATATTCTTTGCATTTCGCTATACAAGGTTAAATTTTGCACCTCAAGATCTAGTATATATATATTTTTCAGGGGAATATTTGTATTTGTCTTTGGGTTTCCTTACATATGTAGCACAACATGATGCTTTCATAATGATCCTTAAAATTAGTCATAGTACAAGGCAGGCAAGGCAAGGCTGTGCTGTGTAAGCATGCAAGCTACAAACCTTGGTGCTTCCTGCTATACTTCCTTTCTCAGCTGTACTGTGAATTTCTGGAGAATCAGTATGAGAAGCTGCTCATCCATTACTGGGGCTCATGTCTCTGGTGATGACTCCATCTAAAATCCTGCTTTCATGCTATACACACAGAAGAAAGTAATAAGAATACATGCATGAGCTCTTACTGACACACACGGAAGCCTATGTAACCTTTGCTCACATGCCATTGAGCAGATATATGAGTGAAAAAATATGATCCAACCATGTGCTCAGGCACACAGAATCAACTATTTATGGGCAACTCTAGTGGCTACTGCAGATGATTCTCTGGTCTCATTAACTATTCCCATAAGATGCATTTTGGTTAATATGTCCACACTGCTATAAAGGTTGCACCTGTGGGAACCTCATTAAGCTATAACTTTCAATTCAGCTGAGACTATAGATCCTTTTTTATGACCCATTTGGAGGCATGGCTGTTGAGCCAGAGAAAAGCGAGTCAAAATCATGCAGTGAGAAGTCGCATTTGTGTGTGTATGCGGTTTTGTTCTTAGAAATAGTACTGCTATAAACTTTGTCATCTTTTCATGGTTATAATAATATGAAAAAATACATCACCTCTGCGTTAATAACCTTCTATTTGTGTTATGCCCTAAAGTAAATGCTGAGGAGCAAGACATGGGATATAATACTATACCAGAACTACCATTGAATGACTACAAAATAGAAGCCTGGGTGAGGTCACTATGATTCTACTTGGTCAAACTGAGCTTGTTGAATAATTTAAAGTGGTGGTGATCTTGGCCAGTTTGAAAGCTATCCTATAGACGTCTGATTATCTTCAGTGTCTCAAACTTTTAGACAATGAACAGAAGGAAGCGACAGGATACATTACCTATATATGAAAGATTCAGCTTCCTTAGTGTAAGAATTAGGGAGAACTTTGTTTATTCTACATGCAGGATTACTACAGAACTGTGGTTTTTCAAGTCCTGAGAAATGACGTGTAGACTTATGTGATGATTTTAATGAAAATTGCCCCATAGAGTCATAAATAGAAGGTGTGACCTTATTTGAGTGGGTGTGACCTTGTTAGAGGAAGTATGTCACTGGTGGCGGGCTTTGAGGTTTCAAATTCTCAAGCCAAGCCCAGTGTCACTCTTTCTTCCAGTGGCCTGCCACTCCCCATGTAGCATCCTCAGTTACCTCTCCAGCACTTGTCTGCCTGCATGCCACCATGCTTCCCCAGGCAACAATACAAGACTAAACCTCCGAACTGTAACCATCTCCAAATAAATGTTTCCTTTATCAGAGTTGCTGTGGTCATGGTGTCTCTTAACAGCAAGAGAAGAGTGACTGAGACACTATCTAAGCATGTTCAGGAGACAGAGGCTAATGTGGGAGTGAGTAACTTGTCATAGATGCCCATGCAAATGGAAAATGCAGAATCATTTGTGATGAAATATGTTAGCAAAGTGGGGCTTCTGCTAACTTTCTTGTGTTGGCAACATAATGTATACAGTTTTTGTGTGTGCCTGATGTGGGAAGAGGCATGTGCCTGCCATGGTATAGGTGTGGAGGTCAGAGGATAACTATAAAGTCAACTCTTTCCTTTTACTTTCACATAGGTTCTAAGTTGTCTACCATGGACTCAGTCAAGTCCTCTACCCACTGAGCAGTCTCCCAGGCCAACATGGCATATTTGACTGAATCTTTCAAACAGTGCTTATTATAGCTATTTATAGTGTGGAGAAAAGATGTGGAAGTTAGGGAAGGTCAGAAAGTTATAACCCAAACCAGCTGGACAGTGAGAACAAAGATTTTGAGAGCCAAGTATTTAGTGAAGGATAGTAGATGTTCCTAACGCTCTAGGGAGCTGTGGTTAGAATGTAGCCTGCGCTCTGATAGAGGCTTGTATGAAAGGATTTGAGATGGGCTCCTTCTGAAACATGCACAGGATTCCATTCTTGTATTCTGGGTAGTGGGTGGGATGATGGGAAGAGTGAACTGTTAATGAGAACTATAATCCTGTTATAGCTGTGATGATTTTCAAAGGATTTGGACTCTTTCAGCTAAGTTGACATTTTGGAACCTTCTGTATAGAACACTGTACATAGGTACCTTGTGCTGTATTTAATTTGTTCAGTGGGACCCTTACTTCAGAGTCCTGAGAGAAAAGCAAGTGGATGTGTTCAACATGACATATACCTTCAATAGCTTCTTTATAAATGGCTGTGATGATAAGGGAGATGCTTCAGTGCCCAAGTGTTGATTTGTTTGTTCTTAGTTGTAGGCAGCAGCACATGCCTGTGGATTCTAACAATATTTGCTCTAATTCAACACTAAATATTGCAAGGGGCAAGGATAGTTCAAGAAAAGCATATTTGCTTGAGAAGAAGGTTTCCATGGCTCTCCAGTGTCTCTTGTATGTATCTTCAAAACTTTCACACTGGCTGTTTTCCCAGGAAAGAGATATATGCACTTCTCCTTGCTGTGTGTGTATGGCTGTGCATTTCTGGAAGGGGACAGAGTCTAGCCAAGTGGAATGGTTTTGAATGATTGAGACTTAGTCTATGAGGGCTAAGGCCGGTAAGGATACAAGGTCAGGGTTCAATATGCCTAAGAGCTTGAACTGGTCGATTGGTAACACAAATCACTTCATTAGCTTAGGAGATCTTTTGGGAGTGTTGGCCTCATACATTGGTAAGGATCTGAATTACAAGGAGATAGTGTTTTTCCTTGGCCCCTTGGAAATTTATTCCAGAACTCCTCAGAAATACATAAATCTGTGGATGTTCAGATCTTTTATGAATGGTGGTATAGTATGTGCATAGGGCCTGTGTCCTATGATACACTGTAAGTTATCTTGATTGCTGTCAGCATTTGCTGATCAATGAATGCATTATTTAGGAGATAATCATAGAAAGAAAGTCCATCTATATTCAGTACAAACACATATTTATATTCCTACGAGTGGTTTCTTCCTTCCTTCCTTGCTTCCTTCCTTGCTTCCTTGCTTCCTTCCTCCCTTCCTTCCTTGCTTCCTTGCCTCCTTGCTTCCTTGCTTCCTTGCTTCCTTGCTTCCTTGCTTCCTTGCTTTCTTTTTAAAAATCTGCTCTTGACTGAATCTATGGATTCAGAGGGCAACTCCACTCAGATAGATGACTGAGTTTCCTAACTTTGGGATCTGGCATCTGTGCTTCTCTCTCTATTCCCTTCCTACGTGTACAAATGGTACCTGCATGTTTGTGGTGCTGGAGATGTACGGGAGACTGGAAGGGTCTCAATCTATGACTTTCTTCTGAAATTGATATTCTCAGACAGTTTTATTCATATACATAACATATCTAGACCATATTTACCTCTTCACCTTTTCTATGTCTTCCCATTTCTCCTAACCACCTCTTTCCAACTATTCCTCTCTTATTTTCCTGTGTGTGTGTATATTTTCTTTGTGAATGTGCCTGTACACAACGTGTATTATACAGATGTTCTATTTAGGAATAAGTACTCAACAATCATTTGTTCTCAGAGCTTTGACCAGTTGTAAGTTCCTTCACTAACTGTTGCCTGCTGCAAAAGAAGCCTCTCTGTCCAAGGCTGAGAGCCGCATTCATCTATACGGCATACATGTAAGTAATTTAGAAGGCCCGCGGGCCAGTCTTATGGGGCATTTTCTCATTTATGGTCCCCCTCCTGTAAGATGGCTCTAGCTTATGTTAAATGGACAAAAACAAATAAAAAACCCACAACAACAAAAAAATCAACCAGGACAAGGGGCTTCTAGACACTATTGCTCTAGAGTTACAATTATTTCAGGGTATGCTAGTCAAAAGTTGTAAGTTCACTTAGAGTTTTGCTTGTTGAGTTAAATTAGAAGATATTTTGTTTTCTATTTTGGATCTTTACACTTATATATATACTTATATGTACGCACATATGTTTATATACACACCTATACCTATACCTAGAGCTGTTTTGCTAAATGTTTTACATGGGAACACGGCATCTTGGAAGCATTTTTCACCTGGGCCTTCCTGTCTGATTAAGCAGATCTGAGCAGTGATTGGTCAAGCAGTTTATTGGCATAGTTGTGCTCTTGTTCTTCTGGAGCCTCCTGATGCCTGTCTGCTTCCTCAAGTTCTCTCCAGGCAGTAGGGGAATAGTATGTCTCCATCCTTGAGGATTCCTGGGATAAAGTGGCCTGCTTGACACACCCATTACTGCTACCTCCCAACTGTCATCTGCATAGCAGCAGCATTTCTGTCTTATAAAATCAATTCAAAAATGAGTGCAAAAGCTTAAGCATAGAAAGACCTCAAAGATATTTTACAAATTATACTTTATGTGATTTTTTTTTTTTTAAAGAAACACATTTTCTGCTCCCGCGGAATTCTCAATGCCGTTTCTCCAGCAGTGGTCAGCAGGTAGGTAGAAGAACAGGTTGTCCCCAGAATAATTCTGTCACTGGGGCAGAGGCTGGCAGCAAGAGCTCTCTTGCTCAGACTTTGATGTTTTGTAAAAACAAAATGAAATTCTCATTTTGGTACTGGTCCTGCTAAGAGAATGGTTAGCTCAGCAGGAGATTAAAGAGAAGGCATGGGGATTTTACTGCTGGGGTCTGGTGAGCTGGGCTCCTGCCTTCCCTCTTGCTAAACAAAAGAGGGAATATTTGTAAGCTCTCCCACGCAACCAATTTCTAAACATCATGTTAAGATTTGCTCATGGTTAAAGCTGACATTTTGAACCTGTATGAGAAAGTCAGAACCCTTGTTATGAATAATACTGTGTAGAGTAACAGCCTAGGACCTTCAACTTTTATATTACTTCACTTCTAATGCAGCATTCCATTCTCTGTCACTTTAGCTAAAATGTTACTTTGGAAGGTCAAGGTCATTTGGAGACTGTCTGATGATGTATAAATGAAAATAGAAAAGTGTTTTAAAGTTCTGTTACTCTGTCCATCTCACTTGTAATGTTTATACCTCCAGATTTCTATCTTGGTCAGAATATATGTATATATTTATCAAACTGATTGGAACTGCCTCATACTTTTATGTTGTTAACATATAATTAAAGATTAAATAGAATAATATCTATAATTATTTAAAAGTATGCTGAAAGCATATTCAGTAAGAATACCCTCCATTTGTACAGTTATCTGTAGCACTTGTGATTATTCTTGAAATATGAGGTCTGCTATCTTTTCTTTATTTTCAGGGTTCATATAGAGTAACTGCCCCTGTTAGATTTGGGAGGTTGTCAGTTGGTTGGATGCTATGTTGCTTATTTGTAGGGAAATGCAGACTATATGTGACAGGTGTTTGCTTTCATGTGGGAACATGGCAATCTTAATTCTGCAGTCGGCTATATGATCCAACAGCATGGTCTGTAGGCTATGGATTTGTCACCCTGGTGAACTCATTCAATTGGTGCTGCTTTTCCCCCCTCTTAGGACAAATTTAAAACAAAAGCAAACAGAAAATTTATTTATAGAATTATAAATACATTTATTAGATCTTATCTTTTCATACATTGGTTTCTTAGTCAATAAATATACATGATCTACAGATTTCTTTGCAAATGTACAATTTAAATTTCTTGACTTTATGGAGTTGGATATAATTCCTGTGAATAATCATTTTGTGACTTGACATCATTTTATTCTTTTTAACTTTGAAACAATTGAAGTAAAACATTTAAAATAATACACGTTATACTCTTAAACAAATGTAGGCAACTCCATGCTGCACGTTTTTCCTCCTTAGAGACAATCTCTTTTAACTTCCTGAAGTGTTTGTTCTCACTAAAGCAATCTTCTGAATTGAATCCTTGGAGTCAGACGTTTCTCTCCCACCCACCAGTTCCCAAATAACTACTCAGAGGCTTAATATTCCTTATAAATCCTCAGCTGTTAGCTAAGGCTTGTTACTAGCTACCTCTTACACTTAAATTAACCTGTAATTTTAACTATGTTTAGCTTCCTAACTTGATCTTTTTTCTAATTTTTCTTCTCCGCATTTTCCTGGAGTCTTCTGACTCCACCCTTCCTCATCCCATCATTCTCAGTTGGGTTGTCCCACCCAACTGTATCCGGTTCAGCTATTGGCCAATCATCTTGTTTATTAAACCAGTCACAGCAACATATGTTCACATAGTATAAAGGAATATTCCACAGCAAATCCTATATTGTTTAACCCAAAAGTCAGACATTTTAACTTGATCTATTGTAGGTAAGAATATATTTTTCTTCCCTTCTCCCAGTTTACACTTCCAGATTCCTTCTCTAATTTTTCTGCTTAAAGAATTAACCGTTTTGAGAGGTCAACATGTGACTTTTATGCTAGTTTGATGTTAAATGCTATTCAAAGCTGAGTCAGTCACAAAATGAATGTCTTCTAGTTGTTTTAATAATGACTTTGTTTTGTTATCCCTATAATGCATTTCTATAATATTCCTATAAACACTTCAAGCATATCTGTTTATTTTCTGGGAAAGAAACAATTCTTTGAATGTATAGATTTTTAATATTTATGTTCTAAATGTCATACTTGAGTCAGAATCTGGAAGGTGTGCAGAAGGCTTTCAGAATTTTGAAGGAAATATATGGTATGAGTTTCAGCCAACCTCTTAGGTCAACGGTGTAGATCCTATCTCCACAAGTCTTCAGACTGACTGGGTGTGCAGGCAAAAGGGCAAAGCTTCTGCCTTTTCTTCCTTATATTCCTTTCCTGCCCAACTATTTTATTTCCTGCTTCAACTTTTCTAAAGCTAGGATTAAAGGTGTGAGCTATTACTGCCTGGCTATTTGGCCTTGAACTCACAGAAATCCAGATGGATCTCTGTCTCCTGAGTGATGGGATTAAAAACATGGTTTACCACTCCCCTCCCCATGTTCATGGCTTTGTTGTGGGTGATTCTGTTCTCTGATATTCCAGACTATTTTTACTAAATATATAATATATCACCACAGCAATGTCTTTCTGTGTTCAAATTTTGGTATTGTTGAGATGGTTCTTTTTAATTTCTTCTGTATTCTCAAGCCTCTTCATATTTTCCTCATGTTAGCTAAAGTTTCATATGTGTACAGGTTATTAATTCTTTTTATAATACTGCACAGGTTGGGGATTTATTGGAACTTTAAGTATAAGTATAGACTTATCTTGTAGTTTGGAGAGACATTCTTTTTCTATCACCTCTGCTCAATACATGGAATTTCCAAGCGGGTCTTTGCTGATTCTTCCAAATTGTACTACTGGCCTCCTGGAGTTCTCTTTTATTTTTCTTAACTTCACCCTTACTTGCTTCCTCTTTCTTTGCTACATTGTTCTAATTTTTCTATGAGATACTATTATGCTTATCTTACTTATTTATTGACTGTTATTTGTTCCGTCACGTTACATTTCTAAGATCTTCAGTACTTCTTTTATTTAAAGATCCCCATCACAGTTTGGAACACTGTCCTGTCTTTCTGAGGATGTTTGGTAAAGTCTTTGTGGTGTCCTCTTCTGTTGCTGGCAGTGTTTTTCCTTAGGGCCGGTTATTTTTTACTGTCTCTGACTTTAATGTTAAAGAAGGTCTTGAAATGGCTAATGAGCGGAACCTGTTGTTATCTCAGTGAATCTTTGTTCTGGCCCAACTGATTGGAGCTGGTTCTCTCTGAGGATCCTTCTGCCTGCTTTTCTCACGTTCTTTTGCACATATAATTTCCTTTACGTGTATGAAGAAAGTCCTGCCTTCGTGTGTGTAGAGTAATTATTAAAAAGGAGCAGACTACTTTAATATATTTTTCAAGAAAATTATGACATTTTTCTTTGACACTATACCAAAGCTAACAAATGCTGCTTCCCTGAAGGTGGTTGAAGAGTAGAGCCACAGTCAATCTAGTGAATTTCCATATTAATTGAATTGCACAAATCTTTCATTCTTTTGAACTAGATTTTTCACTTGTGTATGGTCTTGAAACACTTTGTAACATACATTGGCCCTTTAGAAGATGCTGGTTGACTGAGTCCACCAGTGTTGATGTATCTTAGGGAATACAGGAAGATCACAGTTACTTATATCATCATCATTCCCCTCAGAGAGAAGCTGTCATGATCATGACAGATGATATAGTTTGTCCAAACCCCAATTCTTCCATGAAAGTGCAAATTTCATCATTAGCAATAAACACTCAGCTGTCATTCTTGAAGTGGCAGGATCTCTGTGTACTCATTTTCTTAGAAATTGTCGGTCAAGTACTTAAGTCTGCATATTCATGGTTTTTCTCTCAGTCAATATTTGAAGTAAAAGTAGTCATGAAAACAGCTATTGGGCCAGTTTGCCAGTCAAACGGTAGCATGCATCTTTTGTGTGAAGGTAACTGTCTTTGTCCTCAAAATGTTTTATATGTAAACCTGCTTCATTACACAGAATATTAAAATGATGTACAATCAAACGCTGACATTTAGTAAAGCTAATAATTTTTACTGTTTTTTCAAGATGTTTAAATGAAGGCAAATTTATACAACAATTTTGGCTATTCACAAAATTTAATTTATCTGGATTATAGACTTACATTTAAATGTGTAGCTGTAAAACTTTTAGCTGAAAACCTAGATGGCTTTTGGCATGCCAGAGATATTTTTAGGAAGATCATCAATACTATAAATTATGAAGGAAATAATTTACAATCTAGCTTTAATTTTTTTTAACTTCTATTAGTTCATTTTAGTTTTGGAAATAGAGTCTCATATAGCTCAAACTTAGCTCAAATTCTTATTTTTCTGAAAGTGGCCTTGAACTCCTGATTCTTCTGGCTGTCCTTCCCAAGTCCTGATCTTAAACACACACACACACACACACACACACACACACACACACACACACACACACACACACCATTCTGACTAACAAACTTCAGTAAAATGAAAAAGTTTTGCATTAAAAATACTTTTAAACATATATTAATATAATACAAAGACTGAAAGAATAATTCTCTCTTAACACTTTTAATGACATTTATTTCTAGTGTGAGGAGGTGGGGGCACATTGGTGCTGTGGTGTGCCTGTAGAAGTAGGAGGGTAATTCACTACTAAGAAAATTGACTTTTTCTTCAACCATGTATCCAAGGCTGTTAGGCTCGGTGATAGCTGTCTACCTACTAAGTCTCTCAATGGCCTGGAATAAGAATTTTAGCCAAAATGTATGAATAACTATCAAAAGTAACAGGTAAGATAATGGATAATTTGACTAACAAGTGGGCCACAGATTTCCAAATAACTCACCAAAGATGACATACACATGACAAGTAAGTATATGAGAAGGTGATGGCTCTTGTCCTAGGCACCTTAGAAAAAATGTAGATCAGAGGTTCAAATAGACACTAGTACATACTGACTGGCTGAAGTCCAGAGCTCCAAGAGCGTCCGATATTGGTGAGGATGTGGACTGATCTCAAGCATGTTACTGATGGGAATGAAATTAGGTTAGCTACGAGGAAGATGATTTTGTTACTTGTTTATAAAACTAATAACACCTTTTCTATAAGATCAGTAATTACACTTTTTAGTATTTATTCTGAGTGGAAAAATGCATCCATAAAACAATTAGGACATGATCTCCAAGTGTAACTTAGTGAAAGAGCCCTTACTTAGCACACTGAAGGCTGTGGTTCAGTTCCCAGTTCATTAAATTGCTATTTAAAAACAACAACAACAACACACAATCTCTTCATGAATGCTGATAGTAGTTATAGTCAAATTACTAAAACACTGAAGCAACCATATGTCCTTCTGTGTGTGGATGAATAAATAAGTGGCAGTATTTCCAGATAATGACATATCATTCCATGCTAAAAAAAGATGTGCTTTGGGGCAGGGGAGATGACTTGCTGTGTATGCATGAGGACCTCAGTTCAAATCCACAGAATGTATGTAAAAGCTGGGTGTGGCAGTGCTCATCTATAACCTGATCATTTGTCAGATGGATACAGGAGGATGCCTGAAACACATTTTCCAGCTAGCCTATAATCTGAATGTATATCACCAAGTGAAAGCAGGTAATATGAAATGACAGCATGCTGTATTTAGCTCATTCTTTGCTGTTCTGGAAGGAAAAGGGAGGTGAGAGTAAAAGAGCCATATTGCCCAAACCAGTGTGTCTGGGCATGACAGAGCACCAGTCGGGAACCAGTGTGTCTGGGCATGAACAGAGCACCAGTTGGGAACCAGTGTGTCTGTCCATGAACAGCGCACCAGTCAGGAACCAGTGTGTCTGGCTATGAACAGAGCACCAGTCGGGAACCAGTGTGTCTGGGCATGAACAGAGCACCAGTCAGGAACCAGTGTGTCTGGGCATGAACAGAGCACCAGTCAGGAACCAGTGTGTCTGGGCATGAACAGAGCACCAGTCGGGAACCAGTGTGTCTGGGCATGAACAGAGCACCAGTCGGGAACCAGTGTGTCTGGGCATGAACAGAGCACCAGTTGGGAACCAGTGGAGCTGGCCATGAACAGAGCACCAGTTGGGAACCAGTGGAGCTGGCCATGAACAGAGCACAGTCGGGAACCAGTGGATCTGGGCATGAACGAGCACCAGTCAGGAACCAGTGTGTCTGGGCATGAACAGAGCATCAGTCAGGAACCAGTGGAGCTGGGCATGAACAAAGCACAAGATTTGGGGTTTTTGAATATGTTCCATAGAACACTGTGAAAGTGGATGTGTGCCATTATATATTTATCCAGACTCATAGAATGTATAACACCAAAGGTGAACTTTGGGTTTTTTGAGGAATGGTGATATGTTCATGTAGGTTGACCATTTGTAACTAATGTACTAGAAGATACCTGGGATTATGCCTGTGGGGTGGGAAGTATATGAGAAATCTCAATACTTAATCCTCTTAAAATTACTGTGAACTTAAAGAGTTCTTAAATATAAAATATTTCAAAAATTGATTTAAAAAGGCTGAAAGCATTTGAATGTTGAAGGTTGGGGAATTAAGGACCACCCATTTAGTTTTTGCCTCTTACTGCCTCCCTTCCTGGTAAGGTACCAGCAGACTCCCTGGTTTTACCTTATAAAAATTATGGTTTTTTTCCTTAAAAAAAATGACAGCCTGTTTTTCTCATTGTAGATGTTTAGAATTCTCAACCATGCCACCCTCTGTTAAGAAGTGCCACAGTGCTGTGCCATCCTTCTAGAAGGCTGTGGGCTTAGGAATTGACTTGAGGTTGGAGGTATATTCGTACATGTATCGGCCCACTGGCCTCCTGTAGAAATAAGCCTGTCTCGTACTAACTGCTCTGATTCTGTCCCAACACAACTTCAGACCCTTCTTCAGTTCGTGGCTGCCTGGATATGTCCTCAGGCCACAGCAGCAATGACGACATGTCTTTTTTCTTCCTAGTGACTACTCTTTGAGACACTATTCAATTGTCACCTGTTTTCTGATTTATTTTCTGGTCAAAGGCAGACACTCCCCCTTGTAGTCTAGGTCTTTGGGGGGAGATGTGCAGGACACTATGCATACCAGTGTGAGCCAAGCACTCCTAATGAGTAGGCACAAGGGAAGCTTTCCACGCTTCAAACCTAGAGCCATACTTTCTCCAAACTTACTTCACCCACTGGACAAGAGATAGAGTATTTTCCCATCTTTTCAGTAAAATATTTCTTATCTTTGCTATAGTTTTCTTCTTTTTGGGCCATATTCTTGTCTGAGAAAGTCTACCTGAGATAGCAAAGCAGCCTACCATGGAAGCAGTGTGCCTTGATAATCAGAACACAGAGTATATGCATTGGAGAATCAGAGGCCTGGCTTGCACAACCAGACAGACCCTCACTATTGTGGAGACTATGACTGTTCGTGTATATTTCAGCCACTGTCTTTTATATAAAGTTGTAATGTTGACATAGTTAAAGTGTGCAGGGTGCTGGAGACTCTGTAACACCTCCTCTGCTGGACATGCCTACAGCTAGGATAATGAAAGTGACATAACCTATTGTATGCAGAAATTTCTTGGGTGAAAACTGAAAAGTGTGTGTGTGTGCGCGTGTGCCTGTGTTCACTCATATGCTTGCGTTTGTGAGTAAACATGCATTTTTGTTCTCGTGTGGGGAAGCCGGAGGTCCCCGTTAGGTGTTTTTCTTAGTCATTTTCTCCAGTTTGTTATTTATTTATTTTTTTTCTGAGACTGAGTCCCTCACTGAATTTTCAGCTCTTTGACGTTGCTCGGCTGGAAGGCCAGTGTGGCCTGGGAATGCACCTGTCTACATGTTCTGAGGTGGACATTTCAGACAGACACGACTGGTTTTTACATAGATGCTACAAATTCAAATTCGGGTACTCATGCCTTTGTGCCAGATGTTTAAAGTCTTTTAAAACCAGCCAACTTCTTTTCTACAATAGCGCAGATTAGGATTGAACGTCTATGATCAGGGCCTTGCTCAGACATGATCAGAGAGGGGAACAAATACAGAAACCCACAGTCAGACACTATGCAGAGAATGGGAAACCTCTGAAACACTCCATCAACGCCATCCACTTAGGGATCAGGAACCTGCAGAAGAGGAAGCTGAAACTGTGTAAAAGGCAGAGATGGAAGACACTTAGAAAATCAGGCCCTCTGAATCAACATTATACACGTGAACTCACAGGGAATGAGGCAACATGCACAGGCTGCACCAGGTGGGGTCCTAGAGCCAGAAGGAGAAGTGGACACATACCCCCATCCTAACCTAGAAGCTGTCCCTAAGTGATAACTACCTAATACTTGTGACAGAAAACTTAGTTTTCCCTAGAGGAGTTTCACTGGGGAAGGAACTATTCTTAAAGACAGACTGCATGCCTAACGGTAGAGGGCCAAAATAAATGACCCCAATGGCGTCTTTGGGGTTCTTTGTCTCATAATGTCACACCAGGGCTTCCCCTTCTTTATTGTTTTATTTATATTTATTTCTTCCTCCCCTGGTAACCCCCACTTGTCCTATGGTATATATTATGGCTTCCAGTTTTGTTTTTTTATAAGATGACTGAGTGTACGAATGAGGGGGTTCTGTGTCTGTATCTGTTTCTTTTTTCCCTCTTGTTTGTTTGTTTTGTCTTATTCTATTGTGTTTTTGTTTATCATATTATATCATATCATATCATATTATATTATATATTATAATCCCTTAGAAATGTAAAGGGGTGGATCCAGATGCGTATGGAGGAGTTGGGAAAAATAGAGGGAGGGAAAACATAGTTAAGATTATATTAAGTGAGAAAACTTATTTTCAATAAAATAAAAAATGTAAAAATGTTAATATCAAAGTTTTAATTTCCTTCTGTGACCTCTTGGAGTATCGGCATTGAGGATAGCCAGGGATACTGTACTCACGGCATGACAAGAGTCTTTTGTGGTAAATGACAACAGAAAGGGAGAGATGGGATTGTCTTTAGTTTTATCTAACATTTCTTGTGTTTCAGCCTTTTGATTTATGTTTAACTCCTATACATATGTCTTAGAGCACTCTGGGAACCTCGTTTTCTTTGCTGCTTTATTGCACTTTTGAAAATCTCTTTCTTATGTTGTGTTCTAAAGTAGTTATACTGTAAACAGTTTTCTTGAATGAAGAATTCATTTTGTTTTCTCTCTTCCTATTTCTGTATCAGCTTCTTGTTTTCTCCTTCACTATCTTCTTCCTCCTCCGTAGGCTCCGTCCTCTGAGTTTGGCCACTGCCTGGGCTGCACTTGGCATTGCAATAAGCCTTTGCCTTCTCCTCTTTCTGTCTCCCTGAAGTGGAGCACTGAATGTTGAGATGTGGCTTTTCCCAACAGGGTTGTGACACTGTGAATGGAGAAGGTCAACATTTGAGTATCCCTTTGCATTCCAAATGACTTCGGTCCAGTGGCCTCGCTGCATCATCAGGGTTGAGCTCATGTCTTCAGGTTCTTAATGTAAGCTGAGGGATGATCTCCAGAGAATTAATTGGCAGGCATTTCATTATCAGCAGCTCCTGATGGCAGATAGAGTCCTGTCCTCTACCATTTCACTCATTTCTTCTTTTGCTAAAGTCCTAAATGTCTTGAGCCTATTCAAATATGTCACGATTATCAAGTAATTGCATTTATAGTATCCTTCACAGAGTGAGTGACGTGACAAAGACATGAGCAAAGAACACTTCATGTGGTGACTCATTGCTAGGGAGGAATATACCAAATTCTTGAATGTAGTTATATCGGTTTATGTCCATGCTAGTCACAAACTACAACCAGAATGTGACTTCTTCTAGGCATTCATTTTTAAGGTCATACCAACCAAACTTATTGCCACATCAGTCATGCTCTACAAAAGCAATATGCTTTTCCTTTAAAATTTATGTACATTGAAACCCTTAAGTTGATGATAAAAGCAATAAAAGTCACTCACACTTCACACTTGATATACTTACTACACCATAGAAATGCTCTGATTCTCTTTTAGTGCCACAAAACTGCAGGTGGGTTACCTAATGAGTTAACAAAGCAGGGGACTTACTGACTATTATTACAAGTAATTTTCTTGTTAAGTAAAGGGTTAAGCCTAAAAGTAATTTATTCTATTAGGATTTATGTTAAAGAAAGTATACATGTTTTATGCATATAGTTTGTGTTTGAAGATAATTATACACACTAAACCCATTATTATAACCAATGACAGTATATGTATCACTTCTAAATGTTTCCTCTTGCCTTTTCTTTTGATTTTTTATAAGAACATATACATACAAATTTTCTCTTTATTAATGCAGAATTGTTTGTTGTGTAGACATCAGGCTATGAATGGATCTCAAGGCCTGATTCATCTTTGTACTTGACCATCTCCTTCTCCCCTTATCCCTGTGACAGTCATTCTTTCTTCTATGACTATCCTGAAAATAACTATCTGCTGCGTGTCAGTCATGGAAAAGTTTCTAGGATAGCCAGAAATCTTGTTTCTGCAGTCCTGTCCTGTGGAAGTAACACACAGATTGATTGCTTATGGGCATTCAATTAAATGTGCCTTTAAAATTAGTGTGCAAAGATAATGCACTTTGATTTTCCATTAGATGAATTTGGTGCAGGGGTTTTATGTGATAATTACCTTGGTGTACGATTATATTTACCAGTTGTTGATTGTTTTTCCCTGAATTCATCAGGACTCCTGAAGATTAATGTGTATTTTAGATCCTCAGTGGTTTTTGTACTGGAGAAATTTCTGACTACTCCCAGATAATGTATAACTTTACTCAATTCCCTCAGAGATGCCACCAACAGAAAGTCCCATCACAGCTTAGCGTTGTTATTTACTTGGATTTCAATCTGCCTATGTCTCCAAGTCCTGGAGCGAGACCTAACCTAACCCTGAAGATCAGTGAGCAGCCATCTGGCTATGTGACAGGATTTCCGAGCTTCTTGAAATTATAAATGGTACACTTGTTATGTATTCCCTGTTTTATACTCTGGGACACAGAGCAGGGCACATCATGTGGAAGCAGTAGAGTAAGAGCTCCAGGACTAAGCTTCCTGGGGTTGAGCTGCTTCTGATGGTGACAATTCATTTACCTACCATGGCAAACAATTTTTGACCAATCATTCCCACATAACTTCTCAGAGTTGATGTTCTTATTTTACTTCAGACATCATTTGACACAGAGCGGATTTTAGATTTTCAGTGGCCAGTGTTTGATGTGACCTGTTGTTGATGTTGCTTTGTTCAACTCTACAGATTTTAGTACTGAAATGAGGAGCAAGCATTGCGTGAACTCCACGCTCACTTGGCGGCATTAGTGTTGTCCCATTCCACATCCTCTTGTTAGCAAAATATGAGATGCATTTCTGGACGTCAGAGCATTTGGTGGTTCTTTACGAATGAACTCTCACAGCTGAAGAAGGGATGCTGGAGGGAAGCAGAGAGTTCACCTTCCCTTTAGCATTAATGCTAAACTTGCTGGAGGCTGCTGGGCATTCCTGAAGACCTTGATTAGCTGAATTTTATTTCCATTTTCAAAGGTCTCTGATCATCCTCTATCATGCAAGCTACCTACTCTCATGTAGAAGCCTTACAGAATGCTTTTAGCTTCCACAGGCTCCTTGCATTTCTAAACATGTTAATAACTTCTGGGGTTCTATGCTTCTTGCTTCACCCTCCACCTGCTCACCTCACTTCTGTCAACTCTCATTCATTCGACTTTATTGCCCCCCTACTCAATTTCTCTTCATCAACAACAACAGCAGCAGAAAATCAGATATCTCTAGCACTCTGGCATATACACAACAGTCATAAAAGGGCACGTGTTGTATCCTTCGGATATGTCTTGATTAGAGCTTTATTGCTATGAAGAGACACTATGATCATATCAACTGTAATAAAGGAAAGTATTTAATTGGGGCTGACTTACAGTTCATAGGTTTAGTTCATTACCACGATGGCAGTAAATATAGCATGCTGGCAGACATGGTGCTGAAGAGGAGCTGAGAGTTCTACATCTGGATCAGCAGAGCGGAAGAGGGAGCCAATGGGCCTGGCTTGAGCTTCTGAAACCTCAAAGCCCATCCCCCAGTGACAGTCTTCCTCCAACACTACTCTAACAAGACCATACCTCCAATAATGTCACTTCCCATGAGTCTATGGGGCCATTTTCATTCAGACCACTCCACAGTCTGACAGGTAAAATATGTAAGAAGGAAAAATGTCCTTTACCTTGTTAGTAGTTCTGTAAAGAACCAATCTTTTTAAATACTGAGAAGGGTCAGAGGATCCAGATAAGAAGACTTAATGCTTCCAGAGACAATAAGAACTCGAGACTTATGAGATGCTCTGCATCTAAAGGCACTTACCACCATGCCTAATGACCCATGTTCAATCTCACATTAGGAGAGGAAACCAATACCTACAAGTTGTCCTCTGACTTCTACGTGCCTTTCCTGGTGTTTGTGGCATACCCACTCAAATAAATAAATACTTACAAAGAATCCCAGCAGCCAGGAACAGGCTCCAGATAATACAAGTTATATTTGTTTTAGTTACCCAATGGCTTAGCACCGGCAAGGACTCTTTCTTGCCCATGCTTGTGGTTTAGTGTAAGTTGGAAGGTGCTCTTACTGTTGCCATTGAAATCCTAGGCTGACAGAGCTCCAACTTAGCATAGCTTTCCCAACACCTAATAAGGAGAAGTTGTGAATGATTTAACCTCTCTGAAATATACAGACCAGTAGTCACGTTACCTCTAGTCAAGATTCATTGGCCTGAGTAAGTCACAGCACTGTGTCTTAACTTCTGAGTAGGACAGAAGAAATTGGACTTTGTACCTGGAAGGAGCAGAACATGAAAATTAGTGAACAGTGCTGGTGTCTCCATAGCTGATATACTGGAATAACCCTGGGCTTCGTAAAAGACATAGAAGCTGTTTCAGACAGCTTTAAAACTGAGGGACCATTTATAGAAAAGCTCATATCATGCACTAAATCCTACGTGGCTGGTGACTGACAGTGACATAGGAGCTTTCCCAGCCTAGAATGCTCAGTGGAAAATAGGTGCATCTGGCAATGGAGGCTGGCTATGCATGGGATCTCTATTTCAGCAGGTCTGAAATTGCTAGGTGAATGGAGAAAGGAGCACAAGGAATTTGAAGAATTTCTGTAGTTTATTCTGAAGGCCATTATACTCCTAGAGAGACCATCATCTGTATTTGTAACAAATTATATACACAGGGTATTTTTGAAATTAGAAAGGTGAGTATTGTGGCTTAAAATACGTCCATGTTTTGTGTATCTAAATGGCACACTGTGTCACCTTCATGGGTGGGTAATGTTTGAAGGTGGGCGTGGAGGAGCTGGTAACTTCAGAGATTTCTAGTACAAATAAACATCCAGGAAGTATTTTAATGAGTGACTTGTAAAAGGTATCATTTGGAAAGGGTGTGGTATCTCTTTGATAATTCAAAAGATAGCTCAAGAAATATTGACAGCTATAGGAACTATTAGTCACCAAAATGTTGAGTTAGGACAGGAGAGTTTCTAATCCACTGAAGGCCATGTGTGGAGAGGGTTGTCGTTTTCCCTTCGTGTTAAGTCAGTTTCACTTAAATCCTTGCTCACACATTCTCATCCAAGCCTTGAGGCCTGTGCTTTGCTAATTCTACAAATTTACGTGGTCGTGATGATGTTTCTAAATAATATTGTTAGTCTTAGTAACCAACCTATACTCTTCTTTTGTCTCCTACAGAATCTTCTGAATGAATATTTCTTCAATGTATCAATCTAATTTTTACCTAATTTTGATCTATAATATTAACCCTTCCTACAGTTTATAAAGATAGAAGATATTTCTCTTCCCAGTTCTGTTTGAACTGTGGTAAACGTGTTCAGAAGCCTCTGACCCAGAGTTTCTGTGAATTGCCATTGTTTCCAGCTGAGCTTTGTTTGAGTTGGGGGTGGAGGGAGATAAATGCTCAGCATACACTGCAGTAACCATGGCAGTTGCTCTTTACCTGTTTTGGTGCTATGGCAACCTCTTTCAGCTACTTAGGTGGGGCTTTTCAAAGATGATAGATCATAGATTAGCTTTTGAACTCCCCATATAGAAGAACAACTGTGGCTGTTCTAATATATATAAATATAAAGAAACCAGTGTCCAAAAGTCAAATTCTATCTACATAATATATGTGAATAAACAAAAATCACAGAATAGAGAAAAAAAATCATCTTCTAGGAGAAGAGATGGTGGGGATGAAGGGCAGAGTAATGACTTCAAAGTCCATGGTATGAAGATTTCATGGAATGGAATTGTATTTATAGGAACAGTACTGCATCAGCCTGCCATAAAATGTCATAACCATGCTCACACCTTCTACAGATCCGGTGTTCTAGTTTTGGTATTGTAGTCTAATCTTCAACTAATGACAGAAACAAGGTGAATGGGATATAAGATCTCCCTATGATTCTGTGAACCGTCTTCTAAAGCTATGGTTACTTCAAAACAATGAAAGCAAACATTACTAAGAACATAGGCATAGTTTTTATAGCATCAGATGGTGCTCTGGATGCTGCTGGGGTGGGGGGTGGGGGTCAAGGGAGTTATTAACATTTTATCTACCTGTAAACCTTATTAACTTCAATAATGATGATATATGGCCAGGGATACAATAGTGGCACAAATGTCATAATGGTAACAATCAATTCCTGATCATATATAAGACTCCATCCACAAGAAGAAACACATGTATGGTGGAGTAAATCTGGCCAAGAACTCATAGCTGGGAAGCTCATAAGCCTCAGGATGAACACACTTCTATTATTTTGCTAAATAGACATAGTATCAAAATGTCCCCTAAATCCTGAACTCTATGATTAGTGCCACTCTCTAACCTCTTCAAAGAAGTTTCTTTGTACAGTAAATGGCAGTTAATGTAGAAAATCAACTGGCCAAGGTGTAAAGAATAAAGAACAATGGAATTCTAGGTCATAAATGGGATAATCCTTGCCCCAAGGCTCAGAGATAATCACACGAAAAAGGAAAGATTTTAAGACATTAGAAGTTGGGGAAGTCTGAGTGAAGTGGATCTGGCTGCACACATGAACTCAAGCGGCTATGGTTGCCTGCACAAGACCTGTCTAAAACCAATCAAGCCAGTCAACAT
Source organism: Phyllotis vaccarum (assembly GCA_033318265.1). Classification (NCBI taxonomy): domain Eukaryota; kingdom Metazoa; phylum Chordata; class Mammalia; order Rodentia; family Cricetidae; genus Phyllotis; species Phyllotis vaccarum. The sequence continues at coordinate 12,929,843 of JARWLC010000007.1, forward strand.
TCCAGCACGGAAAAGGGAAGGGCTTCCATTCCTAGCTGAAGAGCTATTAACAATTGATGGATCCTGAGATAAGGAGAGTCCTTTTTCTACATAGGTGTGGCCCATGGCAGGTTCCAATTGATAGCCCCATACCTATGAGTATATAAGCAGCACAAACAGCACTCTGTGTATCACAAAATAAAATAGAAAAACAGGACATGAGCAAAGTTAGAATGATGTTAATGGGCAGATGTTAGGAGAGTTGGGATGAGGACTAGGGTGAATGTGATCAATATAGTATATGTATCATGAAATTCTCAAAGAAGTAATAAATACACACATATATCATATATGTATACTATATATACTAAATTGGTACGTGTAGCAATAAGGTAGTCATTTTTATTTTTATTATTTTTATTGTAGTAAGAACATGTAAGATCTACCCCTTTAACTTATCTTTAAATGTACAACAGAAATTTTAGCTACATTCTCAATGTTAACATATGATTATGTCTTAATCATATTATTGTAACTAAAACTTATACCCACTAAAATGCAGCTCCTTCTGTGCCCCTGAATCTCTAGCCACCATTTGAACCTCTGCCTTTAACTGTTTTATATGTCCCATATAAGCAGATTGATATTTATCTTTCTATATTGGCTTATTTCATTTAGCAGAGTTTTCACATGGTTCAACCATGTTGATGTATCTAATAAATGTTTCTTCCTTCTTTAAGGCTTACAGCCTGAATTATCCATTTGTCCGTATATCCATACAAATGGATCTATACTTACATGCATATACAAATATCAATCACAGTTTTCTATTCATCCATCTTTTAAGGAAGTTTGACTTACTTAGTTTTTATGCAGATGAGTGTTTTGCCTGCAGGTATGTAAGTGAACCAAATGTGTCCCTGTTGCCAACAGACGCTAGAAGAGGGTGTTGGATTCTATAGAGCTGGATTTACAGATGGTTCTAAGCTGACATATGGGTTCTGGGAATAAAACTCAGATCCTCTGTAAGAGCATCAAGTGCTCAGCCCATCCAGTTATCTTTTAGTGGATATTTGGAGCATAAAGGGGTTTGGTGAACAGAGGGAATACCTAATAAGGAGCTGTTTCTATAATATATAAAGAACTTTTACAAGGCAACAGTAAAATATCAGAAACCCGAATTCAGTAGGCAAATAACTTACATGGTTTCCAAAGAAAACATACAGATGGCCCAAAGTGCATGTTAAGATGCTCATCATCAAAATCATAAATATCATCTTAGACATACTAAAAGCTATTGCCACAAAAACAGTAGTCAATGTTACAGAAGTTTTTGAATGTTGTTGATAATGTCCAATAGTATAGCTGCCACTGAAATGTTACAGTAGCAAATCTTATAATAACAGAAATATACATTCCACTTGTCAGTGTGTAGCCAAAGGAGTTCAGATCACGATCTTGAAGGGGCATTTGCATCCCGTGTTCCTTCCAGCATCATTTGGAAGGAATAAGCTTCAGTAGCGGCCAGACTTCCACTTTTTCTTTTCCATGGATTGATTATATACTGTAATTCGTTTAATCATTTACTTGTCATGAGATATTTTATTGTGCCCAGCTTCTGCTTAGCATTACATATGGTTACGAACAACCACAGGTTAACTCTCTGGCAAGGGCAAGCAGCAGCTGCTGCGGAAGAGAGCACAGCCTGCTATAGGTGGGGAACCCATTTTGATGGCAAAATGAACCCATCAGAGAGTCGGGCCTCCTACAAATCCTATCCCAAGCCGCAGGGTCACATGCTTTTCTAATCAGTGTTCCAGTTCAGCTGACAACAGTATTAAATTTAATGTCTGAAGTCAGTCAATCATACAGTGAGAGCTCAGGTTTGGTTTTCATCATAGACCTTTCACAATGTCTATGGATGACAGAGAAATGATCTCCTTTCAGGGCACACTTAGGAACTCTTACATTGCATGAGTATGGAGCTGGAAAATTTCCTCTTTGCTTTTACTCTTTTCCTGAATTATTTTATCTGTAGATGCTAGAAGTAGCCAGGCAGTATTATTATAGTGTTAACTTTTCCACAACATGTTGAGTCACCAAATTACAAATGGTGAATTTGGTGTATTCGGTGTTCTCTCATTGGATAGTTCTTTAATTAGTTCATGGCCTATGTCAGAAGAACAAAAGATGCTGGATTCTGATGCCTGTGAAGGGTGCCAGCATCCGCTGTCACTGCCCTTATCAGCTAGGAATGAAGTCATGCAGGCCAAGTCCAGAATGCACTACTCACTCCGGGGAGGGTCTTCTATTCTCAATCAGTCTCTAACATAGTGGTTCTCAACCTTCCTAATGCAGCAACCCTTTGACACAGTACCCCATGATGTGGTGACCTCCAACAATAAAATTATCTTTGTTTCTGCTTCATTGCTATAATTTGCTACTGTTATGAATCATAATGCAAATATCTGTGTTTTCCAATAGTCTTGTATGACCTCGTGAAAGGGTCATTTGACAGGGATCACAACTCACAGGTTGAGAATCATTGCTCTCACACAGCTTGTTAGAGGTGTGCTCTGATGACCAAAATTATCTTCAGAGCTTTGTAAATTGTTTTTATATTTTAGGGTAAGTGCATCCTTTGTTGGGTAAAATAACTTCCTCCTATTCCACACCTTGATCTCTTGTGCTTACTCTTGAGTTGCTAAGATACAAATGAATCTGCTTGCCAGGGAAATAGTTATGAGATTTCAAAAAGGAAACAGAAAACAAAACATGGGGTGTTCTGGGCCTGCATGCCCTCTGCTTCTTGTCACTGGTTTCCTGTTTGAGGTCACTTTCCTCAGCATCATCTGTCAATAGCACGGATGATTTCTCTGCCTCCCGCCTGTTATTTCTGCACAATCTCCATCTTTTTATCCCCATGTTGCTGATGTCTCCAGAAGCATCACTGTAGCTACGGTAACCATAGTAAAGGGGTTCACAGCTGCATGCCCATCATCAGCACCAATCTGTAACACCTGTGTGGGGCCACAAGGGGCCAGACATGGTTCCTAGCCTCTCACATGAACTATCTCATTAAATATTACATCTCTATCATCTCAATACTATTATTATGTCTAATAATGTGTTTCATTGCCTGATCGCCTTTGAATCTGAATTATATTCCATTTTAGGTTCACCTAAATATATTTTTGTGTGTTTATGAAAATTTTCTCTGAAAAGAACATAATAATTTATCTAATACTTTAATGAAATGATATAGTCCTTTCCCTATGTAGAAAGTATTTAGATAAGGCCCCAAACTGTTCTTGATATGTATGCATATGGGAAGTTATAGACAGATCCTAGGAGATGGGACAGAGGCCTGTCTCTGCTATCTCATCCATTATTCTATCTCTTGTCATGTAAAGTGGGGGTAATTATGAGCTACCTTCTAAGCTTCTTATGGAAGGTAATATATAGGAGAACACTTTGTAAATTATTAATGTATCATAATAGAAATCACTTTCCAAGCTTATTAAAAAATAATGAGATCGTCTTTGAGCCACTGGACTTTGATTAGCTTTTTTCCTCAAGATTTGTTTACTCTTGTTAGGCACATTTTCCTTTTTTGTTAAGCTGCTAAGATAGCCCTCCTAATTATCTTCTCTAGTTCATCTCCTCAGAGCTCAATGTATATTCCTGTAAGTGTTTTGAGGTGAACACTCTGTGGCTTAAATAATTGTGGCTTAAGGTTTAATTAAATATGCTTATATTAATTTGATCGTTAAGCATATAACATATTAAAGTAGAGGGGACATTTTGACATTTTTTTTCTCCTGTGCAGTGTCTTGGAGTGCTGCTGATGCTTAACTTGTTTTTTTTTTAGGGTGTGGATGATTCTTATATATTATATGTGAGAAACCAGTATTGCCCTTGGTAGAATATTGCTTCAGAGTGCTGACTTTGTATCATGGGGCAAGTGCATGTGCATGTCAGGTTAGTTTAGGGACACCCTGTTGGGTGTTAGCATTTCTCTAGGCTGGTTGCCATTCTCTTTCTGCATTTGGCCTTTTATAGCTGTGACTCTGACAGCCTTGTCTACTTTGGTATTCCTGTTAATCTATATGAGCTTTAACACTAAGTCAGCTTGGTTTTGAGCCTCACATTCAGAAGCCTCCATTTCCATTACCTCCCTCCCACTGCCTTGTGCTCTTAAGGTTCTGACTTAGTCTTACTATGGTTTTATAGCTTTAGGTTCATCCAGCCCAGTCTCGCTGTGCTTAAGATTCTGGCCCCACCATATGCCAAAGAGAATATGTGAAACCAGTGTTTAGAGTGATAGAATTGCATTCTATCCTTTCCAGCAAGTGTTAGACAAACTTCAGAATTGGCAGTGGTCCTTTCTATATATCCAAGGCTTTCAAATCATCTTCATAATATCTCCATGGATACATTCACATTATTGACTTGTGTCATATAGCAACTGATGTCCTTACAAGGAGCAAAATGGCTCCTATCCGGTGCAGTAGAAGTTGGTGCTCACACCTGCTATGGCTCTTCTTCATCTTGCTTCATCCCTCTTGGTTCTGTGTGGTTTTCCTAGAGTGCAGTTGTGGTTATTTATTTAAAGCTCTTATGCCTCTGTATATTTAAGAGGTTATCTGGAGGATTATGTATCTCTGTTCATTGGATTTACAATTAACATTGAAAGAAAGTTCTTAATAATGTTGTCTGCTGTCACACTAAAATGTGCTAATAGTTTTTAAAGGTATATTATTCATAATCCTTGTTATTGCACTTTTGTCCTAATTATATGTCTTTCAAGATTTAATATACCTCCAAATTTAATAGAAGTCTTGATTTAATATATAATTTAGCCATCAGCTTGAAGAACATATATTTTTCAAGATATATTGAGAACAGGCTTTATTATTCCCTGTTGTTTGACATATACTGAATTCTAATATTTATACCATTGTAAATTTGGAGAATGGTTCTTTGGACACAGAATTTTTTAAATTTAAAGTTAGACTAGAATCCTAGAAGTTAACCAGGTCAAAGTAATACTTTTAATTTTCTGGATAATTTTCTCATTCCTGATTTATATTTTGGGCACTAACAGTTCATACAGTGAATAAGTTATTTCCGCTTTCTCTTTGTGTGTGAGCTCTCCATACCTCTCTGTAGATTAGGTCATGTTGCTGTTGTCGCTTTATTTAACATACCCCTAAGGCTGTGGAGCAGTTAAAGCCTTTCCTTTGGGAGTCTCTGTGGTTCTGGGAAGAGAAAGCCCTTGTGTGGTAGTGGGATAGGAGGGTGATGAGGAGACCTTGAGAATGGAACGGAGCAAAAGGGAAACTAATTTTCTAGATTTTGCTGGCATTCCATTTTGCTGGCATTCCAATGTCCCAGGCTAAAGAGTGAGATGGTGACAGGATTCAAAAAAAGAGATCGCTAGATTCTTGGTAACCAAGAAAAACTTACATAAACAATGAAAAGTGCTGTGTACACTTATAAGGAAGAAGTGTGAGCCTTGAGCTTTGCTGTGGGTACTGTAACCATGTTTGATAGTTTGGAACCTAAGGTGCATCAGGCAGGTTGAAAAATAGAAGTTTACACTTCTGAGGAAAATCAGTGAGGAACCTGCATTGCTTAGCAACTCCATTAGTTTACTGAAACGATGTCAGAGATGCAAGTGATCTACCACCCTGTGCAGTAGTCTGTGGGTGCTGCAGCTGCCTAAATGAATGTGCTCCTTCTCTGCACAGATAGAAGCAAGGAGCTGTCATCCAACACTCAGCATGGTGAGGTGATTTTTCTGCACTCAATAGTACAAGCTGCTGGAGATTGACCTGGTTTTAGCAAGAGGTGATTTTTGTGATCTGTAGTCAACTAGACTCCTCATTTGTATTGTGTCTAGGCACTCGGGACTATAGTAGGCACATTTATAGTGTGGTGAGTATTTCCCTACACCATTTTGTTACTATACTGATTATGCCGTAGTAACTGTACCTCATGGTTTGCAGTTTTCAGTGTCTTCTCAGCCTATAGCCAGATGGAAATGATAGGTTATGGCTCACGAGTTGTTTTTGCAGACGTTTAGGCTCCTCCGAGGATCTCCCATATCATCCTTGAATTCTTCCCCACATTCTCCATCTTTTACATTTGGGTAGTTGGGCTTCTTCATGGCCTGACATTCATCCCTGACTTGCACAGTCACTGCCATATGTCCTTGGCAAGTGTCATTTAACCCACCTGAAGCTCTATATTAGTAAACTGTGAATCACAGCAAAGGGAAGCCGGTTTTCCTTGGCAAATTGGTGCTGACACCTTGGAACTGCCGTGAAGAGTGGGCAGATGCCACGAAAGACCATCATAGGCTCCAGAGGTTTTGGTAAAGATTGGAAGACAGTATCCTAAATGTAGTTCAAGCCTGATTCTGATGTATAAGGGGAAGAGGCACAGATTATAAAATTCAGATAGTTCAGGTGTCCTTGAACATAAAGTTTTTTTGAATGGAACTTCTAGGATAATATGTTTAATATTTTAAATTTAAGACACGTGTGTGTGTGTCTGTTTGGGTGATTTATGTGCATAAGTGTGCGTATCTGTGTGCACATGAAAGCCATAAGAGGGTATCAGATCCTTTGAGCTGGTTTTGCATGTGTTTATAGGTTGCCTGGCATGTTTTGTGGATACTAGAATCTGGCTTTCAATCCCCATGATCATTCAGTAAGTGTACATGAATGCCTAGTTGTCTTTCTTGCCACAGGAAGTAAGATTTTAATGAGGAAGACAGTGGCAAAGATGTGCCTTTTCCTCTCTTTACCCTAGGTTCCCAGAAAGGATGGGGCACTCAGGTGGCATCAGCAGGCTCTCCTCCTGCTCTGCTGACCCTACAGCAGGTGTCTGATGATAGAGCATAGGGTGAAGGAAGAAAACAGTCAGAGGGATCCCTGTCATGATTCCATTTTGCAGGGCTGGCTGCTATTGCTCTACACATGGGCCATAGCTTTTAGGGAACTCTCTTCATGTCCTTTAAGGCTATGAGAAAAGGCAGGGGTAAGTTTAAGTGGAAACCAGCCCTGGCACATTACACTCTTGATTTTCATAAACCCAAAGTTTTTACAAATAGGTATTTTATGAGTGAGTAATACTATATTTGTCTTTCTGGTCTGGGTTACTTCACTCGTGATAATTTTTTTTTTTTCTAGTTTCATCCATTTGCCTGAAGATTTCAAGATTTTTTTTTTACTGTTGCATAATATTCCATTGTGTAATAGACAGAAAGCAAAGAATAACCAGGCTACAATCCACAACTCCAGAGAAGCAAGGTAATGAGGAGGGACCATAAGAAGAACATCTCCTGTGTAAATTGGGAGCGTGAGGAGGATGGTGGAGGGTAGTGGGGAGAGAACATGAGGGAACAGGATGGTAGTGTTGGGGGCGGGACAGAAAGGGACAATAATGAAATAGGTATCTTGACAGAGGAAGCCATTTTGGGGTTATGGAGAAACTTGGTGCTAGAGAAACTCGCAGGAATCCAAAAGGATGACCTCAGCTAAGACTCTAAGCAATAGTAGAAAGGGTAGCTGAACTGGACTTCTCCTGTAATCAAATAGATGACCACCCTAATTGTCATCATAAAACCTTCATCCAGCAACTGATGGAAGCTGATGCAGAGATCCACAGCTAAGCACTGGGGCCAGCTCCCAGTCCAGTTGAAGAGAGGGATGAGGGATATATGAGCAAAGGGGTCAAGATCATGATGAGTAAACCCACAGGGACAGCTGACCTGAGCTCCTGGGAGCTACTGACTCTGGACTGACCTGCAGGAGACAGAACTAGGCCTCTGAATGTGGGTGACAGCTGTGTGGCTTGAGAAGTTTGTGGGGCCTCTGGCAGTGGGACCAGGATTTATCCTTAGTTAATAAACTGGCTTTTTAGAGTACATTCTCTATAGAGACGTGCCTTGCTCAGCCTTGATACAGGGTGGAGAGGTCCTGCCTCAACCTGATACCTCAGACTTTGCTGACTCCCCGTGGGAAACCTTATCCTCTTTGAGGAAATGGAAGGTGTGTGTGTGTGTGGGGGGGGAGGTTAGTGGGAGGATGGGAAGGAAGAGGAACTGTGGTTGGTATGTAAATATTTTTTAAATTAAAAAAATGGGCATTTTAAACAATTGCCTTTAGTAATGAGTGCGAATATGCCATTTCCATTAGAATCTTATCTATGAGATGATAAGCTGAACTGGGGGAATGATGGTATTGGTGGCAGTTAGAAAACATCAAGTATCTGTAATAGAATTGATCATAATTAGTGACTGTGTTTGGTTTGGTAGTGAATCAAGAGCTTGGGACCCCACACTAAACAAAAAAAAAAAAAAATGAAAACTATGGTCATCTAGGAAGACTGTGCATATAAAATGCTAGAGTTGGAGTTGGCCAGCTTTTGTGGCCCTTAGGAGAAGGGATGAAGGTTTTGGGCCACCAGAACTGTAGGAACTCATGGAACTAGAAGGAGGAGCTGAGGAATTTCTTTCAGGTGAAGTGAGTGCAAGGTTTGAAATGAGGCTGTGGGAGCCTAGAGGGAATATTTCAGTCAGATGCAGTTTCTACTTATGCTGAAGAGCATTTGGTATTTCATCTTGCTTTTTGAAAATGTATTCCCAAATTAGTGCTATGCTGCTTGTTGCGCATGCTTATTGAAGATAAAAACTGGACCAATGTAGTGCAGTGCCTCCATGAGCCTTCTTTAGATAACATGTGAACTCCACTGAGTTCCTTTTACTCATGTTAGACATATAGCTGTGTTTAGACACCCCACAGTTGTAACTCATACCCCTGTATCTAATAGTACTTTCATACATAATTACCATTACTTTGTAATTATGCCAGAAAAACCTACTCTTTGGAACTATTCTGCTATCTTGAATACTGGAAGTACGTGTGCTTAGTACCTGTGATTTTTTCCAGTGCTTGAATTTCTAAGAAATCAGCCTCTATTGTACTTCAAACAAAACTGTTGTCTAATAAGATCCCTTTGAGATAGCAACTCTTTGTAGAACCTGACAAAAAGAAAACTTTATATCAATAAGAATATTCACAAATATTCTGTTTAGAAATATTGAGAAGGGGAAATCAAAAAACTATTTCGGGAAAAAAGCTTGAAGGCTTATTTGAATATACTTCACCTTGAATCGTAATAGTGTTATTTCTAGCCAGAGTTGCGATTTAGTATGTGGATAGAATGTGTATGTATAGGACTTGACTCAGTAGGATGCTCCTCAGCTTTCTCCTGCTTCACACGAGCTCTCAGGAGTCTGGAGATGCACTGATCTCTGCCTTAGAATTCACTTAGGTCGTGACTGTTGGCTCACACTGAAGACACAAGAGTAGCCCCAGAAAAGCAGTGCCACAAGAATATTAGCAGAGGTCAACATGATGCTTGCATGGGATTTTGCCGGTCTTTACCTCAGATGGATATTGGCCAGGCTGCTGCTTTTTTTATTATTATTATTATTTTATTTTATTAGTGATACATAGGCATTTAATGATATGTGCTTTTCACAGTGATTTATATAGAAATCTTTAGATGGAAGGTTGCCAATTCAGTACCAAGATTACATGGCAGACTTTCAAGTTAGTTTTGTGATGCCAAGAGCATTTATTTATGACCTGCTGCTTGTGACAGTAGAGGCATGGGGTCAGTAGTGGCACTGGGACTGCCCACCTGACTTCGAGGAGTCCCTTCTAAAGACTCTCTTGTCATGTCTTCAGTCCTCGCCCTCATCTCCAGACACTCGATGGACACAGCCGCTTACATATCTCCCACCACCTCAAGGACAGCTTGTCTGAAGTAAGACTGATGTTCCTGTGAATGTGACCCAAGGCCACTGTATAGGACTTCATGTCTGTAGACTGGTTGATTTCTCCTCACCCTGAATTAGTTTTTTCACCTCATGCCTGCTGTGAAAATTCTACTGTTGTTTTATCAGTGTGTCCCAAAAAAGGCTGTTCTGTGCTCCACACTTGTGGTTACACACCCTATCTCCTAGCGCCTTGGTAGTTCTCTGCCTGTGACTTTGCTCACCTTCAAAATTAAGCAATGCTGTTGGGAGTTGACAATGTATCATCAGGATACTTTTTCCCCAAATGCTTGCTTATTGTAAAGGAAATGCTTATCTTCTTAAGGATTGAAAATTTCTTGGAGAGGGATACTGTTGTACTAATGAGATCACATGGCGCACACACACATATATATGTATATTTATATACATACACATACATATCTATATACATATATATATGTGTGTATACACACACACACACACACACACACACACGCACGCCAGAACTCTTTTGGATATTATTTTTATGTGTATCTCAATCCTGGTTATTTTACTATAGCGTATAATTCTATAAATGTATTTTATGTGCTGAAATAGTAATTTTCATTAGTACATTACTGCTAAGGCAATTATAGGTGAAAATGATTCCATTATTTTAATTTTTAATTTAAAAATATTTTAATTGGCCTGGGGAGATGGCTCAGCTGGTAAACAGCTTGCCATGAAAGTATGAAGACCTGAATTTGATCTCTAGAATCCCTGCCATAAGCCTGGAGTAGTGGTTGGCCCCTGTAATCCTAGCTCTGAGGCAGCAGAAATGGAAGAATCACTGGGATTTTTGGATGCCAACTTCACTGAATTGGGAAAGTTTAGGTTCAGTGAGAGACTGTCTCAGAGTAAACAAGGACTTATACTTTCACACAGAAAATGACTTGAATGTTGCCAGGCACTTGTTTGTTAATAAAAGGAAGTGCATGCACGGAAGGTTAACATTTCATGGCTTCCACTGATGTGTACTGAGCATAACACACAGTTGATGAGAAACGTCAAGTCTGTGTGTCTCTGCTGATACCTTTCTCCTTACTGTGTCCATGTAATGGGGTTTGAACCCAGGGCCTAGTACACACTAGACAAGTGCTCTACCACTAAGAAACATAGACAGCCCTTCATGATACTTTATGAAATATTTTACTTTTAATAGAGAAGAAATGAAGTTTTAGTTGTGTTTATTGGCGGTTTGGGTTTTGGGACAGCTGCTCAGTGAAAACTGTTTACCAGCTAGTTTCAGTCTTGGGTGGCTTAGTCAAGATTAACACTGAGGTGCTGGGTCTATAGCTTAAGAGGGTTCTGGAAAAGTTTTATTTGATAATAAAGCCCCAAGAATGTAAATGAAGAGCAGTGTTCTGTTTGCATACCACCCATACTGTGTCAGTGGGGTGAAATGGAAGCCATGGGGTGTCTACATTTGCATTTCTCTGATAAACAGATGCTGGGGTAACTGTAGGCTCTGAGACACAAAATGTACAGTCACTCAGGCACAGTCATTTGTTAGAAAAACAGTGTAAAATGTGTTCAATAAGAGTTCCATGCAGAATTGAGTTGACTTGTTTATGGCTTATCTGGTAGCTGCAATTATTCAGGAGAGGCATTCACACCCCTCTCTTTTCTTCTTAAGTGGTTCACTAATTATGTGAAGGACAAAACTGTTTTCGGCCTCCTGATCTTCTTAGGCAGGAGCCTGTATTTTACTTACTGTGAAGTGCTAAGTAATTTTATTATACATGGGAACTCTGGGCATTTAAAAAAATTATGCTTTGAGGTCATAATATATTCTCAATTTCCCCTCTTCATTTTCCTCCCCTAAACTCTCCTAAATATCCTTCCTAGTTCTCTTCAAATTTATGGATTTTTAAAATTAGTTTTGGTTACTTGCATATATGTATATAAATGTATATTCCTAAATATGACCCGCCCAGTCCCTGTAATGTTACTTGTATGTGTTTTCAGGGCTGACCATCTGGTACTGGTTGTTATGCCCTCTCCTGCTCCCAGGATTCTGTAGTTGCCACTTGCTCTTTGTGGAGAGTGAGTCTCTGTGAACTTTGTCCCTATCCACTGTGTCATGTTGGTTGTTCAGATAATGTTCAGTCCCTTTAAAATCTTTGGCCATAGATGCTACTATTCATCAGCTTGTCATCTGGCCATTGAATTGTCCTGTGATTTCCTTTAGTCTAATCATCCCTGTTTATGCTTGTGAGAGGGCATAACCCCTAACAACTTCTTAAACAATACTAAATTATTTAGATGCAAAAATTACAGTGAACGTATTGCTCCTTTTGGCTAACTACAGCCAGATTGATCTATCCAGATATCAAAAGTGGACATGTTCGAATTTCAAAAACATCTGAGAAAGCCATACTCCTTTGCTTTCTTGAATTTGAAGTATGGTTTTGAGGTAGAATATCTGGACAACCAATGTCTTTTATGGCCTTTTCTGTGCATTCTACCATTAGATGGGAGTGCAGGACCGGGGATCTCCTATCTCCTCTCATACTTTGTAGCTCCAGTCTATGCCCTGCAATGTTAACAGTGAACTTCACATTACGAATTTGCTAGCCTACTTATTTTGAATATGAGTACTTGATTTAGATGCACTTAAAAATGGGCTGCACACAACTTGAATAAAGCCTGTGTGACTTAAATAAAACTCTGTCCCTTTTGTACTCCTGTGTACCAGCTCTCCTAGCTGGCAGATGGGATGTTGCCTGCCCCTTGGGAGTCTTCAGTTCTGCTTTATTCTAGGTGAAGAGAGGGCTCTGAATTTATGACCATTCTTCCCGTTTCTCTTCACTACCTGAAGAATTTTCAATATTCTGCTTTTGTTTTACATGTTTTTTTGAGTTGTACATGCACACAAATGCAGAACTGTGTTCTGCAGCTTCATTTGAGAATATATTTGAAGCCAGACCTTGAATTACAATGTTACAGGTCTGTAATCATAGTTATTCCGGTGGCTGAGGCAGGGGAATGATAAGTCCAAGGCCTATCTGGATAACTTAGTGAGACTCTGAAGATAAAAGTAAAAATGGGAACACACAGATCTTCATGGAATGTTTGTTAAGATAACGGAGGCCCTTAGTGTTGAAGAAAATGAACTTAAAATATATATTAATTTAAGATTCATCCACCTTACCACATGAAGCTTTGTTATTCTTCATGGGAATAAAATGCTCTCATATCAATACACTAAATTTTATGTATTTTCTTGATCACTATTAGTGATGTTTCTAGGTTGGGACTTTTATGTCCAAGGGTTCATGAAGATAATATTCTTCTACATGTAAGTAGATGGGTCTTTTTAGTTGTTTTTGTCTTTGGGACATTGTAGTGTGTCTACTGCCCTTGAAAGCTGAGCATTTCTTTATTGATGCATCTATTTTATACATTTGACAGCAAAATGTTGGTATGAAAATGATCTTGTGAAGTACAGTTAAGAGGGGTGAGTCTGTATTCAGTTTCTTGCTTTTTGGTTAATCTGTAGTGGGTGCTGTACTCATTGTGTCCTTTATAGGAAGCAAGCTGATTGAAATAAAAATAGTTCTTGCAGGAACAGAATTATTTTTTTTAATATGGGGAATCTGTGCCTTTGCCCTGAAGTATGCCCCTCCAGGGAGCTTGAATGTTGGGTGCCTCTGGTTAGCATCTGGCAGAGGAGTGGTAGGAGGAAAGCAATGTGGTGACATAGGTTCATTCTGTCACACCAGCTGATCCAAGAAAAGGCAGGATACATTTGTTCTGTAATGGGTAGGAGGTTATGGTGGTGTGTTGTGTCTCTAAATATTGAGTTTTATTTTTCTACTATAAAATGGAATAATGGGGCTTTGCTTTAAAAAGGAATGTCTGAAGTTGAGATTTTGTAAGGCACCTCTTGAGGGAAGGGATTTTTAAAATATATATATACATACATACACACACACACATATTGTGAGACATCAGTATTTGTTGTGTGTTCTTTTTCTTTAAAGTTTTTGTTCCAAAGGATAACAGCCATTTGGATAGGATTTTGTTTTTTTTATGTTTATCTCTGGACACAGTGCCAGCTTATTGGTGGAGGAGAGCTCATTCCCTAAGTAAAATAATTTCTGAAGTCGTGTATTTTCCCCATCTCAAGCGAACTGAGCAGACCTCTTAGAAGCCAATGAAATAAGACAATCTGATACTCTGCAGTGAGATGGCAACTTCATGGGAACGCCCCCTCCCAGAAATCATTAGATTTGGGGCTTTTACCTTGTTTATGCACAATGACACTTGTCAGAAGTAGAAGCAAGACCTCTTTAAAGAATTCTCATTTGGCTTGTGGGAAATGCGCTCTCGTTCTCCTGAGGAGATCCTGCCCTCAGTTCTATAGCTGCATTCCTGGTGCACTTATTGGCATGTTCCTCTATTGGAGCACTCTGCTTTAAGCAATGCTTTGGTGAAGGCTGTAGATTTCGCAGGGCTTCCGACACTTGTCGCTTGTCTGGAGTCCCTGGAGTCATGTAGTACTCTGAGTTTCCAGAGTAGCTGTTCTCTTTTCTGTCTCCCTTCAGACCCCTGCTGCTCTCTCTGTCAGCTGTGTCTGTTCAGTGTGAGGCACCAGTCCCTGTAACCTGCATTCTCAGGACGTTTATCTCACTGTGAAGCAAGTAGGAAAGCCATCTCTCTTTGCAGAAGTTTGAAGTACCTTTTCCTCATCTATAATTACAACATTTTCTATGGTTATACTTATTTGCTTCCATTCTACATGTGTTAATAATCCCAAGCTAACCTTATATTTTCATCTACATAGAAAATTAGGGATATAATGGTGAGTGCGACATGGTATTGGAATTGCTCACACCACAGGACATAGTATGTCAGCTATGGGATGATGTGATTAGCACTAGCTATATGGACATGTCTATGTGGATACTAAACTCTATTCTGTATCTGTTACAAACACTCAAATCCTTACATTCACCTGTATTACATAATATAATAGCACAAAATCTAACGTAGAGTAGTGAGTGTTTACTACTGTCCACAAGCCTGTGGTTAGCTGGGCTATTCTAGGTTGGAGTGTGGCTGTTGTCTCTGCTGTCCTTGTCTAGACAGTTTCATTTGTGTTGGGGAAAAGCAAGCCGCAGGATACAGTGCTAGCTACATTTCTATTAAGCTGACAAAACCAAGGCAATTTATAAAAGACAGGTTGGATTTGATTTATGGGATCAGAGGCTTAGAGTGTATGATGGTAGAATGAGAGCAAGAAGGTAGGAGGCTGGAGCAGCAGCTGAGAGCTCACACCTAGATCCTCAAGCAGAAAGCCAAGAGCACACTGGGAATGTCATGAATCTTTTGAAGTCTCATGCCTATCTGTAGTGACACACCTTCTTCAATATGGCCACACCTCCTGATCCTTCCCAAACAGTTCCACCTACTTATGATATAAGGGCCATTTACATTTATACCTCCAGGGTTGCTTTTAAAGGGACTCAGAGGAAAGTGTTATTTCCGGTGATTTCTTCTTCTCCAGCAGCTGTCTTGGCTTTTTCTTATGGCAAAACAGCATCCAAGGAACAATTAGAAGTCAAGACCTTCACGTTTCTAGGCTAAAAAAACTGGCCATAGAGGAGGAAAATATATTGTTGCAATCAACTATTAGATTAGAAAGGAAATTAAACTTACATTAAGAGTTTAGCATGTAGGTAACCAAACCTTGCTTAAGTGGAAAGTGGGAAGAAGTAATGGGTATAACGAAGGTTCAGATGATGAGAGAGATGCAGTATGAACATTCAGCTGCGGGTTGTTTCTGTACAGACCCCCAGTACTTTAAGTTCCATGCTCAGCTACTGGTCACTGTTGTAGTCTTAATGCTTTAGGCCAATCCCCTGGTAAGAGAGACCCAGCTGTAATCACATCATCAACAGAAGTGGAGCTGGTGACTTGGGTCTACTTTCCCATGGCATCCCTCTCTATGCCTGTGCTATCCATTCTAGTCTTAGAAAGGTAGGTGTGCTTCAGGAACTATTTTCCAGTGTGACCTGCCTTCTATAATGTAAATATCGTATCTTAGCATTCCTCACTGTGGACTCGTCAGAGAGACTTGTGCAAATATCGAGGTTAAAACCTCAACCTCATGGGCTGCCTTCTCTTCTTATTGAAGATTTTATAAGCTTTAAATAATTTATGGTATAGCAGCCCCTGGAGTGTTTCATTTGGACATTGGTACTTTTGTGTTGTAGGCACAGCTATGAAGTCCTGAGGTCACAGTATGCGAAAGCTAGTTGTTTTAGAACTACGTCTTCCTGGGGATCATGATCAATTGATTGTAGCCGACTTGGAGTGAGTTTGAGGTCATGCTGTTTGACCCACAAATTTCATTTCATTGCCTGTCCCCTGTTTCTCTTTCTAGAAGTATATCAAGATTGGGAGCAGGACATAAGAAACTACTTACATTGTATTCCTGACATTGCATACATGTTCCATTTAGCTATATATTAGGGCTTGCAATTCATAACTTTCTTGCTGCTGTAGAAAATATGGCAAGAAAAGGTCAAAATGCCTTGTTTTTGCTAAGGCTGTGTGCTTATTATTTTTTTAAGCATGGCTTTTATGAATCATACATTTTTGGTTATATAAAATTATAATTAGACATTGACTGTCCTATCAATATTTGTCTGAAGACTATACTTATAACAACAAATAGAAAGATGATATGAAACTCCTCTCTCCATTTCATTTATTTAGAGCTGGGAAGCAAACTTAGAGTCTTCTCTCTAACTAAGCGCATATTCTCCTACTCAGATATACCCTCGCGCTTTCTATATGTAATACTGATAGTTACTATTCTTTATTGAAATATTTTGATTGCATACGTGTGCACTTGCACACATTGTGTGTATGTGATAGACAGATAAGTCATCATGGTTGTATACAATAAAGCATAAAGTACTTTTCAAAATACTACTTAATTTTCAAAGTTTTTGTTTGTATGTACACATACTTTATTATCATATTTTCAATGTTTTCCGGATGCTTAACTGTTTACTGACACACTTTGGGTATGAATATCTGTGCTGGCTGCTATGGATGATAGCCAGGTGACTGTGACATGCCCTGGACATATTGTGTCAAGAAAGACAAGTGTACAGTTACTATAAAGGTCTCTACCATGGCAGATCATATTTCTGATTACTAGGTGACATAGGTGACATTAATTTTCCATTTTGCACTTGGGATTTGCTAGAATTTTATACTTTGACCTTTATTCAAAGGCATTTTGAATATTGAAAGTTATGGAGGAAAAAGCAAGCTTGGTCTTGGATACTTGCAAGCAAAGTGTTGCTGGAGCCGGGTAAGGGAAGTGGGTATTAGACTCTTAGCGGTTTGTAGAACCATGGTACTTCTTCCATTCTCATGGATAGATCACACAGATAAAAATCATAAAAGTGTGGATCTTGGTTCTACATTTTGAAGATGTCTCTGGGGCATAGTGAATAAGATGGCTCGAGGAAGGGCACTGTCTTTACCATGTCCAGATGACATGCAAGTCTCTTGGAAAGCTCAGTTGATCATTCTCTCTATTAGTCTTCTCAAGCTGTAGGTTACTAGAAGACAAAATACATATTCAACAACTTTCTTTTCTTTTCTTTTCAACCTTGGAGAACTTAACATATGGATGATATTTTCATCATTAGAGAGATTCCCAGAAATAATTAGGGGTAATGGTCATATGGGTCTCAAGTAATTTCTATTCATTTGTCTGTTTATTATCTATCTGTCTATCTATCTATCTATCTATCTATCTATCTATCTATCTATCTATCTATCTATCTATCTATCTATCTATCTATCTTTTACCTATCAGAATCCAGCAGAGGCAATTGCTGCGGTAATACCTTTTTCTAAAAGTACTTCATCTTTGAAATTTTGCCAGACCTTGCAGCCAAGTTAGTAATATGCCTTGAGATCATTTAAAACTCTGGACTCATCTTCTCTGCTTCTGTGTACTCAGCCTATTTATGTTTAACCCGTCCTTAGGAAAACAGTGTGACCAACCTTACTGTACTGTGCAGTGTTACACTTCCTGTGTAATCAGCTTTTACAGCCTTAGTTAAATGCACACCTTTCATCTTAAACTATTTACTCTTTCCCATAATAAAGTGTGTGTACATGCGTGACAGCCAATAACTGGGAAGCAACCTTTAAGACAACAAATATTTCCCCAAAGGCTGAAAGCATTGTGAGGATAAAGATAGATGACATCTGTGTGCAGGTTTGAGCACTATTCTGGTCAACAAAATAACTTCTCTTATAAAACTGTTAAGATTTCTGTAAAAAGGTATTCTTCACTCCTCTCCTGCATTGTGTTCTGTGTGGTGTTCGGTAACCACAAAGCAAAGTCCTCTGTTAAGGATAGACATCAGTCAAACACAACAGACCAACAACAAGCTGTCTGCAGACCACAGTCCTTAGACAGATGGGAGACACAGAGAGAAGCAGAGAATTCAGATTTGAGCTTAGTTTTAGACTAAACTACTCGAAGAGGAAATCCCCATTAACATTTTCCTAATGCATTATCAACTTGCATTATATTTTGGCATTCAA
The DNA here is from genome assembly GCA_033318265.1 of Phyllotis vaccarum. Classification (NCBI taxonomy): domain Eukaryota; kingdom Metazoa; phylum Chordata; class Mammalia; order Rodentia; family Cricetidae; genus Phyllotis; species Phyllotis vaccarum. Next base: position 12,948,282 of record JARWLC010000007.1, read on the forward strand.
ACTTTTAATTCCTACTATTGATTATCTGTGTTTTGCTCTTTCCTGATAAAAAATACAAAACAATAGATAGGTACTCAGTAAATTTCAGTGGTCCCTGTGGACATTTAAAAGCATATTTATATTTAAAGGCACTGTTTTGGTTACACTTCTTTAGGGTTTACATACAGCAAATATTGTTTGTCTTTGAGAGTTTAAATAGCCAGACCAACTATTACAGAGCAGCAGGTGTTTTAGTATTCCCTAACTGAGAGCAGTCTGCATATGCTGACCTCAGAAAATGGTTGCTTCCTGCTTTACATTTTAGATATGTTATAGCTTTTCAGGGTGTTATCAAATGCACTTGACCTACAGAGTAATCTATTGTTGTAGAAAGTTTCCGGCCCAGCCTAGTCTCAAGGTCCGGACCTGCCGCTGCTGCTTAAGCTCCCCAAAATGACTTAGATGCTTAAATTAATTTCACGCTGTTTGTTCTATGGCTCAGGCATACTGTTAGCTAGCTCCTACATTTTAATTCAACTCGTTAATCTGTCTTGGCCATGTGGCCCATGGCTCACCTGTGTTACTTTTACATGTTGATTTTCAGGCTGCTGCATGGTATCTCTCCAACTCCACCCTCCTTCCCCTAACTGTGCTCCAATTTCCCCACCTACTTCTGAGATACCTGCCATAGGCCAAGACAGTTTTTTTTTTTTTTTTTTTTTTTTTTTTTTTTTTTTTTTATTATCCAGTGACATTCACAGCATACAGAAAGACATCCTATATCAATCTATACTGGAAATTTTAACTTTCTGTCACTCAGTTGAAAGAACTTTGCATTATTTTGCAATAATTGGATAATTGTATACTTTTATTACATTCATATTTGGCTCCAAAAGTAGTGTTAGATTCTTTGCTGTCACTTTAGTTAGATGGCACTTACCAGAGGGTTCCCAAATCATTTGTGAAACAGCTGCTGAGGGGTTTCCAACTGAATCACTGGGAGAGCAGGATATACAAATGAATTTCTTGAATACAATGATCACTTTGAGAACAATAAGAAATTGTGTGTGTGTGTCTGTCTGTCTGTTTGTCTATGTCTATGTCATGCATCAGGTCTAAATGACTGCTATCATTGTGGAATTTTGGCCCACTTTTGACAGGCTGTATACTTTTCTTCCAAGTGGAATGGGGAAGGACTGATTTCCGTATAAAATTCCCACCTTTATTAACCTATGCAAGGGAAACTGAACACTTGAACAGGCCCGATGTGATTTGCGATACAGTCTGTGCTTTTCAGCATGTGTGTGGTGGTGTCTGAGACCATTTAATCATCATCCTAAACACTTTCATACATTATTCAGCAGCAAGTTCAAAATGACATCCATCTGTCTTTATAAACAATGGGTACTATTTACCAAGAAGATTACAGTATGGTTACCTAGGGCCATGCCAGAGTTTACTTTCACACTGAGCATAAATTGACCATGGGTACCGTGTAATGTTATCATGCATTAATGCTGTTCTCTTACTAAGATGCCCAGCTTCTGTAGGAGAGTTAGAGCGTCATGATTACTGAGCCAAGCTTCCACAGGTAACTCAGCCTCAGAGGTGTGTCATGAGGATGAGAGGGATGTGAGGAAATGGCTGACAGCCAGTAGTGAAGACTGGGGAGTATGCAGTCTTCTTCTTTCTTTGTTTTCTTCTGTTTCCCTTAGGAAGAAAGAATTCAAAGTATTTGTTGAGCCTTGGTACTTCTAAATCACAGATGTTTACCCTGCCTCACAGATTCTCCTGCACTCACTTGTTTATGTCTCAACATGGTTACTATCACAATTAGCCATTATCTTCCAACTGCTTTTTGAAACTTCTTAAAAAAAAAAAAACAAGAACCAGTTTTGTCATAGTTTTCTAAAGTGTTCTTGCTGCCTCAGTCAGAGCTGTTGAACATAAAATCAAAATTACTTATTGCTGATCTGTAGTTTACCAGGGAAATATTATGTAGTATTGATGACTGACGAAAATACACAACAGAGGGAAATCTGTACCTTTAAAAAAGATGCTAATTTGCTGGCATGTCAATACTGTCTTTGGGAGGAGTTTGGCTAATGGCTAATAAATCATTAATGGACAAAACATAAATCTTAAGCACTGATCTGGGCTCTACCAGGTTGTGGATTGCATTTCTAAGGTGACTCTGACACTAAATTATATTCTTTAAAACAGGTTGATTCTTTGATTGCCTAGGTTTTCCCCCGTCTTCAGTGAAACTTTGTTCTTTGTCTTTCCTTTTTGAAGAATATAGCATTAATTACTGCTAATAATAGCAATTGTATCTTATTATCTCAGAGAAAAGTGTTACCAATGTATTATATTTTATATTATATTTTATCTCTCTATAACTTAATTTTAAAGCACTAATGAGTGAATTTATAGACCATGTAGTATGCTTTGTAAGCTAAGTTTACTCTGAAGCCATACACTTTCAAGGTAATAGCTAGTATACTTTTGGTCCAGATCTGGCATTTGCATATAGGGCATGAGGGTGGACACGGGTGCTCTTCTCGGGGAGAGGCACAGGCTTATTGCACAGGACTCTTCAGTCAGGAGAGGAATCTGTCAGCTGTTGTTCTTCCGAGCGACGGTAATCATTTCCAGACTTTGGAGAGTTTGGTTCCTCTTTAGTCATACCTGTTTGTTATGTTGTTCCTTAGGAGCTGGTGTTCTTCCCCCCTCTCTCTTCACCTTCAGATGCATGTCCCTGCAAAGATTACCCGGTGATGTGATTCATACTAGGTGGAGAGTTTTGCTTCCCACAAGCCCTACCCTCCCTCCAACCCCAATCCTTGGCTCCCTTTCTACCTTGTGGCTCTGATATTGTAGGCTGTAGGGTCTCCCTAGGCCGAGGAGAGAACATAAGCTCTCATTTATTGTCCCCTTAGATATCTCTAAGCAAAGCGTTTAATTGTAGGGTACCTCTTGGTCTGATGCAGGAGGAGCCATGATAATAAGGACCTGTTTCTTCTCCATGTCAAATGTAGACATTAAAGAAATGAAATAGGGACATTTTTACTGTATGCTCTTTACAGAGTTTTTTAATGTCTTGTTTAATGGGAAACAACTGAATTCTACATCTTCAGTCTGTTGTGATTTGCTATTTTGGTTCCTTTGTATTCCAAAAAATTGGATTCCACAGAAGAAGCATGTAGTAAGAAAAGTCATTTTAATAACCTATTTAAGTAATTGAGAATTGCTTCAAAGTCAGCAAGGGCTGTTCTGAAAGGCCTTTTTTGTGTGGTGGGGTGTGGACTAAAACTATACTAAGGAACATTGATATTAAGATAATTAAGATAAAATATATTTCTCACTTTTACATTATTGATCATTTACCTGCATGTGATTTTGTGGTGTCATATATTTAATAAATTTGCAGAAGCAGCTCTCTTGGATGTTTATACATTATATGTCATCAGAATTATCACAGTCCTGATAAAACTAACAATATCACCAGAAAGGTCTTTAAATGTTGGAGTGATGCTATACTCCCTGTACTAAGTAAAAGTTCTTTAGAATTCTAGGGTTTTTTGTGAGCTGAAATTTTTATTACTTATAATAAATACTATAGTTTATTTTCTTTGAGGTGATGGTCTTTTGTCTATAAGAACTTTTTATGCAAACACCCAAGTAGACGTGGAATTGCCTTCAAACAGTGGCAAGTTCTTAGAGCGTTCTGTTGGGAACCATCTTGTGCTGGGGTGCTCAATGTGTCTATTCTGTTCTGTCACACAGAACAGAAGGAAATGTAACTTCAAGGGTGGCAGTTTAAGAAGCTTTGCAGTTCCGTTGCCTCATGAGAGACTCCTTGAGTGAGAGGGCCCTGTTGGTGTCTAGAGCTAGTAAAGCAGCTAGTGGAGGAATGAAGGGCAGCACAGTGTGTGCTCCACCAGCCTCCAAAGGACACCACATTAAGTAAAGTGAATATGAACTATTGTGGACATAGGCTTGACGTTTGTGCTTTGAAACGATCTGGAGGCTCTCAAGACTCTGTTGCCCAACACTGAGAACTGCTACTCTATTCATGTAATCCCTGTTACAACACCAGATTTACCCACATCTTATATATAGCATCACACATATACTGGGAATGAGGGCTGTGCTGTATTTCTCCATTTTTCCACCCCCCAAAGTATGCAAGTTGATATCTGCATGTATGCTCTGTACTTACTTAGTTGAATTTATCATTAAAAATAGGTCGGCATCCTTTCTGTCAAAACGTTAACACTACTGTGCCATTTTCCTGGGTTGTTCCCTATGGAGGAGGCTACAGGTGACTCAGACATCACCTGTCATATCTCTTTGCCTGTCCTGGCATGTGAGTTGCAGTTAGCTTTCTAAGGCTTCCATAGCTTATGCTCAGTTGTACACTGGCATCATCCACTGAGTTGTAGCATTCTGTTGATGAGAATGTTTCCCTGTTCCTTGGTTACACTGTTAGTACTTAAGTAAGAGTGTTTGCTGAATTTGGATTGGGGATATAGCTTAGAGTACTTGCTTTGCATGCAAGAGGCCCTGGGTTTGATGATGTGTGGGACACATGAGAGAGAAAGAGAGAGACAGACACACATGCACAGAGAGAAAGCATGAATATGCTGAATCTGCTGAATTTACTAATCTATACTTCTGAAAGCTAAACATATACTTGTTTCACATATTTTACCAAATGAAAGAAATTATTTTCTTATGTTTAACTGGTCTTGACTCCAAAAATATAAAGACGATATTGAAGGGGGGTAGGGAGACAGCTCAGTGGTGAAGGCAGTAGGAAGACAGCTCAGTGGTGAAGAGCACTTCAGCTCTTGGAAAGGACCAGGTTTTATGCCTGTTACCCAGACTGCAACTTACAACCATCTGTAACTCCAGTTTCAGGGGTCCTGATGCCCTCTTTTGGCCTCTGTGGGTACCAGGTACATGTGTGCTTGATTGACGACACATGCAAACAAAACACTCACACTCATTGTAAGTATTTAAAGAAAAACACGTGTGTTATATTTATGAAAATATTATTGAAGACAGATTCATCAGGCTAGAAGTATTTGACACATGGAGATGACTCTGGCCTTCCAAGCCCCAGGATTGATTGTCTTTGACCTTCTCAGAGACACACTGTCTCTTCTTCTAGTCACATCTGTGCAGAGGGTTCATATTGTTTATCTGTACAAGTTGCATGAAGAATTTTATTATGTAGACAGCACAGTGTATAACAACTTTTTTGAAATCACCATAATTTAAATTTCGTTATTAGATACTTACTGGTTCTATCATATATAGTTGCATTATTTTGGAATGAAATTATGCCCTTGTGATTCATAAAAGTATTTTTCTGGCATGTGTGCATTGCCAAGATTGTGAAACACATATTTTAAGTGTACATGTAATGGATAGCAGATGAGAAACAAATGTAAGAAATCTTTTTTCAATATCCAAACATGACAGCAAATAAACTTCTTTTGCTCAACAAATAGGATCCTTAATTGGATGAAATTTTTATTCCATTCTTGATCTGAGGCTAACGTTGAATTCTAACCCCATTTCTGTATAATAGCTTATATATACACTGGTTAGGCATGCCAGTGGGTATGTTTTATTTTGAAATACTTGTTCTTCATTCACATATCAAAAGTAGATGACAAGGTAGTTTGAGGTGACAAAGGAACCGAAGGGTCCCTTGCTTGTTCCTCTGTGTTAGACTCAGTTCATCTAACGGGGCAATACCTATGTGTTTCCTATCCTTAGCATGAATATGTGGGTACTTAGTAAGTGAGAAACATAAAAAAACCAAACCAAAACAAAACAAAAAACACCCCAAAATGTATGCCCACTGAGGCATAAATGCTCACCCATTCATTACCTTTGAAAGTTAGTCACTTGCCATTATGGGTCTCACCTACCAGAGCCTGATTTTCTTGTTGTCATGAGGCTGTGATTGGCAGTGGGTCCTGCAAAAACACTTACTAAAATATTATATTCTTTTATTTCTACATTTAAAAATTGACCCTGAGTTTTAAGGAAGTTTCTTTATAAACACATTTTTGGCTCTGGTAAAATCCATCCTGAAAAACCCAGGTAATAGCCTTTGAGAATTAGACTCATTAGCAGGCATATTCCCTTACTTAGACCTCCTGATAAGAGTTTTCTAGTAGGTGTTTGAATGTCACAGAGCGGAAGTAAGAATTTTCAGTGCTCATTAGTGACTGTACACAGAATGGGGGCATGGGCAGTCTGAGGGATGATCAATGTTTCTGTTTCTCTTCCTTATTTCTTATCATCTGAAAAATATATTTATTGGGCATTAGCTTAAATGCTCTTTGCTTAATGAGAATTTGTTGAATATTGTCTTTGTTCAGTTTTAGAAAACCCATTGAAATCCCATTGAAGACTGCCTAGGGAATGTTCTGTAGTGATTTTGGAATGTTAGGAATTTGGGGGAGTGGCTTTTCAAGGATTCTGCAGTAGGTTAATCATGTTTATATGATTTTGAGATTTTACTTTAGTGCAGGCTTTTAACATTCTCTAGAAGGAACAAAATGTGTCCATTTTAGGTTCATAAAAATGACTCAAATATATGTATATAGATAGATATATATTGCTGTGAGAGATGTGGCATAGTCTTAGGGAGTAAACAGGCAATGGTTTTTAACCATATGAAAGTTGGGTCTCAGCATGGCAATGTCCCCCTCACCAGCTGTTTGGCTCCTGTTAAAAGGACCACATTGTTCAGCCAGAAAAACAAAGATGCTCTTCTGGCAGTGTTCTTCTGTGCCATCTGGTTCAGGACTGTGGCCTCATATCCAAAGGCAGATTTCCTTGTTTCAGATGAGTAGGCCACATTCCTTAACTAGTGGATGGAAAGCTCTAACCATTCCCATTATCTCAGCATGTGACACTTTCTATTTTATTCAGATATTTAGTACCAACTCATTAGGAAAACTGGTGTGATCTTGTCTCTGCCACCTATCAGTTTTGAGACCTCAGGGAGTGTGTTTAATGTCTTTGCTGTCCTCATCCATAGAATGAAGTACAGGGAAGACTCCAGTGAAATGGTGTATGATCTCTAGCTGGTAAATTCATGTATGTTCTCACAAGGAAGCTACGCTGCAAAGAAGTAACAATGACTAGGAATGGGCAGGTGGGACATTGGCATTCATTGCTTCCCAACTTTCAGACATCTCCAAGACCATCATGGGACTCTCTTGAGCAATGCATGTAAGCTTACTAACTTTAAAAGTTCTGATATTGATGTCCTCAGAGAGTTCAAAGCTGGTCCATATCTTCTTATGGGATGGTGAATGTGGGATTTGTTGTGACAGCTGGTATGACTTTCCTTTGGACTTACATGAATCCTAACTAATGTTCTCGATATGAGTAATATGATAGCAATGAGATGGTAGCTCTGTAATATGACTTATGTATATGTTGATGCATGAATGTGGGAGCAAGTGTTCTATTGTATGCCTGTAGAGGTCGGTGGACAAGTAGAAAGTCTGTTCTCTCCTTCCACCATAGGTTTAGAGACTCAAACTCTGACCAATGGGCTTTGCCTGCTGAATCATTTTGTGGATCCATAATGTGATATTTTTGAAATATGGAAATCACTATTCATGTGTTGGACTCAATCTGCCTTTTGATACAGGGATCATATAAGGTTGATGAGGTCATCCCCAGCTCTCAAGACAGTATGTTCAGCTAATAAAGGCAAAATGAAAAAGTGATCAGTAGGATTTGGGGAATGTGATAAAATAAATTATTATTAACTGGAGAACTGAGGAAATTCACGTACAAAATAAAATGTATCTGAGTGGCTTTGCAGATATATATATATATATAATGGCTGGTGTTATGATTAGAACAGTTAACAGTTAAGGCAAAGGAGAAGGTTTTAAGGACAAAACTATCATAGGGTCTCATCTATCTACGGAAAAGACATGGAATATAGGGAGAAAGTGCATAGACAAGACCAGAGGTGCCTATCACAGTGTAAGCAAACGACGGAAGCCATTGGGCCTAGAGGAATAGTTGGCACAGTGAAGAAAAGTTAGATGTAGAATGGATAGAATTTGTGAACAGACTTCTTGTGGGAATGAGGAAGAGAGAAGCCTAGATGAATTATGGTTTATACAATTGGAAAAATACTGCCATATATCATGGAAAGAAATGCCTAAGAGTTAGGGAGGAAGGCCAGGCCTATAGTTTAGACATTTGTGCTGAGATTCAGTGGGGTGGAGCCCAGTAGATACATAACAGATAATAAGGCCCAGTAGACATGCATTTGACAGCCATCTCCTTTGATATGAAATATGAAGGCATAGGAATGAGCTCTTTAAGGAGTAGGAAACATGAAAGTTATTTAAGACTCTGTATATTGCAGGAGTTGGCTCTAAAATAACAGCAGAAGCTGCAGATTGACAATAGAGACTGTGGACACGGCATGCAGATAGTGTGGGAGTATAAGAGGAAGTTGTATACACACCAGTTAGAGGATGATGTGTTCAGGCAAGAGAGTGAAGGGCAGTGCTGCAGGTTAGGGAAGACTGGTTATTACCAATGGTCTTTGCTTCTGGTCTCTTTTGGTTTGAATGCAACACCGACTCCCAGCTCCTATGAGAGAATATTTTGTCATCCTCATTTGGTAGTGATCTTTTGGGGGCTTGTGCAGCCTTTGGAACTGTGGCCCAAATAGCAGAAGGTAACACACACTTCTAGCTCTCAACTTTCTGTTTGCTGTGATGTGACCTGCCTCCAGTTTCCACTGACTTCCTTTTTATTGTGGACTTACATCCACTGAAACTAAGAGCCCAAATAACCTTCCCCTCAAGTTACCCCATCACACTCTTCCACAGCAATGAGAAAAGCAACATGGGACAACTAAACAAGTTTTCCTGAAAACAAGGAACACATTGTGTTCTTTACTTCTATCATCCTGTAGGATCCATGAATATAATACAACCAGTACATCTCGATGGATGCTTTAATGCTTGTTGTTTTACTTCAGATTTTCTTACATATGATTTTTCTTAGATATGATTTACAAATCACCATGTCCTAGGTCTACGCTCTCCTGAGTCCCATGCTCACATTTTTAGCTACATCTTTATGTGAAATACTTGAAGGCATCTTAGAGTCATTATCTTTCTTTTGTCTTCTTGTTTTTTCACCATGGTTTTGTATGAGAGAGAGAGAGAGAGAGAGAGAGAATATTTAAATGCAACCCTGCTCTTTTTAAGCTGTCAATATTGTGTCTTACTTAATAGAAAGACTGGGATATTGCTAATAAGTCGTAAAATTTTGGATTCTGCCTTTTTGCCCATAAAAGGATGCCAATGCATCTTTTTACAGACCAGTAAAATGATGTTTAATGAATTACAAATTCAGTTATTACTTTATGTGAAAAGAAAGAAAACAGGCAGTTATTTGATGGTAAAGCTGTGTATCCATCCTAGAAGGAGGTGGATGAAAATGTATGAAAGGTTTCTTGAAGCTGGAAAGTTGTATACATTATAAAGCCATTCTAATCCTTTTCTCCATCTGAGGGAACTGAATAAACAAGGAACAGAATCTGATTTCCAGTGATAAACATGACTCTGTGGGAGCCATGGCCAAGAAGCTGGTGATGTCTCCCATGACAACCTCATCGGCCTTGTCCATCAGCAGCTCTGCTGTCTGATTGGTACCTTTGTGCACCAAGATTAGAGCTATGGTTGGAATAAGATTTGGATCTCCTTCGAATGCATATTGACTCAGTTATCTAAAATTTTATTTTCATTATAAATTTTCTATTTCAAATGTCTTTGAACTGTTTAAAAACAGATTCTTTTTTTGGTGAAAATTCTCTAGACTGTCAGTGAGAAAAATTAAATGTGACTTAACATTTTGTAAATGTTGGGTTTCTAAATGAATACTAAACATTTTACTAGTCCAAAAGTTTAATTATTTTATTGTCATATGGTGTGTATGGGACAACACCTAGGTGGAGGTTAGAGGACAGGTTTTAGGATTTGGTTTTCTGTTTACAGCCTGCTGTCCTGAGAATGGCACCATGTCATTAAGCTTGCCTGGCATGTGATTTATCTACTGAGCCCTCTTGCCTGCCCAATAATGAAAAAATTAAAGATACATCAAGAACATTGGATTTTACCCATTGAATTTGGGATGATTATAGCTGTTAAAAATCTTTAAAAAAAATAAAATGCAGGGAAAATATTTTACATTTGCATACATAAGTATGACAAAGCCCTAGTCCATAGAGCTTCTAAATTTGTTACATTTAATGACAAATGAGAAAATAACATACAGATTCAGATTGATGATTATGAGGAAGGAAGATTGCTTTCATTAACCTAGTTGGGTACAAATTTTTAGTCAGAATTTCTGACCTGGCATAGCCCTGAGGTCTGGACCCATAGTCCCAAATAATCACACAAATACTTATATTCATTATAAACTGTTTGGCCTATTTCTCAGGCATATCACTTGCTACCGACTCTTATTCTTAAACTAATCCATGATTCTTATCTGGTTTAGCCACGAGGTTTGGAACCTTTTCTCAGAGCAGCAGCATCCTTGTCTTTTTTCATCTGTTTCTGCTGGTATCTCTCTTCTTCCTCTTCCCAGAGTTTTCTAAATCTGGTAACCTCGCCCATACTTCCTGTCTGACCTCTGGCAAATCAGCATTTTATTAAACCAACAAGAGTGATGAATATTTACAATATATAAATGCATAGTCCCACAGCACAATGTTAACACAAGGACCTTCATAATAGAGAGAGGCAATGCGAAGGAATGAAGGTAAGATTTTACTGGCTGCTGCTGACCATAGAGTTTAAAGGAGCCATGAGCCAAGGGATGTAGGCAGTACACAGAAGCTTGTGCTAGCTAACTGATAGATCCCTGTCCCCTGCTCAAGGCCTCCACAAAGGAATACACTTCCATCCACATTCATTTTAATCTCACCAGGTCTGTACTAGACCTCTGGCCAGCAGAACCACTAGATAATAACCTGTGATGTTTTAAGCTACTGTATTTGTAAATAATTTATAGAGAAGTGGTAGGAAGTGAGCAGAAACCTGCATTGCAAGTTTGTATTCAGCTATCTTTGATGCCCATTATCTAGGTGGTAGGATTTTTTTTTTTTAAGTAAAATAACTTTATTTTTACCTTGTGTCACCAAAGGAAGCCATACTCACTCTCATAAAGAATACTTCCTACCTCAACAAAATAGAGCATCACTTATTTTATTTACATGTGATTACATAGAATTTTATAAATACATAGATTGTGAAAGTGAATGTTTAAGGGGCTGGAGAAATGGTCTGTGGTTAAAAGCACAAACTGCTTTTCCAGAGGACCAGCATTCTATTCCTAACACACACATGACACCTCAAAACCACTTATAACTCCAGTTCCAAGTGATCTGATGCCTCTATGGGCAGCAGACATGCATGTAAGTGGTATAGAGAAATACATACAGGCAAGACACTCACATATGGAAAACAAAACAAAATAAAAGTGGATTGTTTGAATTACTTATCCATTTTGACCCCACGGTTAATTCTTACGGATAGCATATCAAATGCAGACCATCATAGTTTTAACTAAAGAGTCATTGACAAAAGGATAGGAGTCTGGACCTTGCTGACACTTGTTATGGTGTTTAGTTGTTTTTTTTTGTTTTTTTGTTTTCCTGGCTGATAAGGGGCACTCTTTTGTTGGTTGCATGAAGTGTCAGTATTCCCTATTAGCTTCCAACTTTTGGAATCAAATTACAGCGAATGTATGGTTATCATTATAGAAAAAATGTGAATGTTTCTAATTTCGGTGATAATAAACTTAGGGGTAGAGCTTATAGATACAGAAGTCAAAGGGCAAGAGGAGAGGTGTAGGGATGTAACACGCATGCTCTTTTTTTTCTTGAGGAGTAGAGATTCTGTTCTTATAAGATTAGTGAAGTCTGAAGTCTGAAGTTTTCGTTACTCATTAAGGATTAAGTATTCACTAATGGAAATAGAAACATTGAGTAAGAGAAAGAGGAGAAAGTTGCAGAACTCTGAATGTACTAATAATTCTAATTGATGACTTTATCAGGTCAAAATATTATTTCTGAAGTTACTATGTTGAGACAATCAGAATTCCAGATTCACAGAGCTTTATTATTTAGGAAGACTACTGTAAATTTGTAAAAGAATTCCCTCTATCACATGTGATGGGATCATTCTTCTGTATCACTTATTTAAAAAATCAACATAAGGGTCACATATAGATTATGTAGAGACTGCCAAGCATTTTTTTTTTTTTTATAAAGGATCCTATAGAAATGTAAGTAATATAATCTCTATTAGAGCTATTTGGTACAGAAGTGAAACTCTATCTAGCCTTGCTCTGTACTCGGGTGAGTGAGCTTATCTGTGTTGCACCGAATTGTGATCAACTTGAATAACCTCTTCTCTACCACATCCAAGGAAGCCATGACTGTGAACACTCCCCTTTGAACAACAGTGAACCTAGGATACCATTGTATTTTGATTTCTAAATCAGAATCTGTCTTCTTCTGGTTCATTAGTTTTAGACATTATCTGTTTACGTTCCATTAAGATATTTGAAAGCACCTTTTCACCCATCTGCACCCTATGTCCTTCCTAAAGGACTCTGTTAGAACATCTAGCAAGGCTCCTCTGTGCTTTCATCCCTGCAGCCAATGTCGTTCACTCTTGAGCTGGTAATGATGGTTGATTTCTGTCTTATATGAATACTTGGTTTCTCTAGTTGATATGTTTTATTTGCTCAAATTTCTTTGAATGCCATGCTTTCTTTTCACTCTTAATGGTTGTGTAAAATAAATACCTTTAAAATTTCCACAGAGCTAGAGCGATCATACAATCTACAGATTTGGAGCTTTATCTCCTGAGAGCACGTCATTGTCCTGATGGAATCTGAGGTAGTTTTCTGTAAGGTCTGCCTGTCTAGCATGTTCATTGCTGTCACCATGTATTTGAGAATTTCCTCCCCAACTCCTCTGTGTTCTGGTACTCAGTTTGTCATTTCTGTAGCCCACATCCACCCAATCACCTGTGAAGAGCCTGGGAAGATGATTCTTTTGTCTGACTTCACCTCTCTGGAGTTGAAATACAGAGGCACAAGCTTGGTGTGTAGTCGACACTGCACACCTCTGTGTTTGGTATGTAGACCTTATATCTAGCCCTATTTATGCCCAGTTACTCAGGGTCAGGACTTGGCTCTGATTCACGTTCTCCATAGGGTTTATTTCCAGCACCTTGACAGGTTGAGATGGGTGGGAACAAAATAGGGACTCCAGTATTATTTGAAGGAATTTTCAGATACATTTAGTTCATCCATTTTAGCCCCTCCTCTACTTTCTCTAGAACTCAGTCTCTCTGGACTGTAGAATGGCTGGCATTTTTATTTTATGGCCGTCCTGTCTCCAGGAAGTTGAGCCTCACATCTGAGCAAAGAGTAACTTTCTTGTTTCCTCTCTTCTGACGTACTGCATTCTGAGTTTCCCATCTCCTGTTGTCATGAAAAATGGACTTTGAGTTCTGGATTGTTCTTTTTTTTCCCTAGCTTCATTGTTAGCAAATGTTTTCCAGAGAAGCTAGAGATAAGCAGGGTCTCTGTGGCTCTAGCCAGTGGCTCCCTGCAATTAGGAGATGTTTTAAAACTGAAACATTTCTGGAACTACTTTCAAAACCAGAAGAGTTAGCTTTCTGGGACAAAGTAAAAAAATTATAATCATATCAATTTTTGTTTTATATTAATGTATTTACTAACTAATATGTATAATATAGAAAATATATGCAAATAACATTGTGCTATAAGTATTAAGTTTTTTTCCTGTATATTGCCTTTTTCTAAGCATTGTTAACTTTCTTTACAGGGTGAACTTTAAGTTTTTGCTTTTGTTGTTACTTGCCTCCTGCCAATTAGTATTTCTGTGCAGGATTTTTTCTCGCCTCTATCTGTGGCTTAATGATGTAGTGGTGGTATAACAATGTGGTGACTTATACAGTAATGTTGGCTAATGTGATGGTTGTATTTGTCTACACTGTATTGTGCTATGACATTGTGTATTAAAGGCAGATGGCCAATCTTTCCAGTGCTTCTGCTTCTGAAACTATCTGTGGTTGAGTTCCATATTTTTTTGTTTATTCTTCTATAGCAAACAAATACATTCAGGATCATATCCATAGTTACTATTACAATAAAAAGTTCCTGTAATTTTAGTGTTTATTCACAATCTCTCGCTCTATTTCACTGGGTATGTGTGTGTGTGTTTATACATGAAAAGCAAGCATCCTAAGGACTGCAATGGTTACTTACTATCTTTTGATCATTGGCATAGAGAAAGATCATTTCCTTTCAGCCAAAAATTTGACATAAGAAAACTTGGATATTTTTAACACCTTTTGATCACCTCTCATCCATTTTTTTCTAAAGCCTCCCAGCTCCACGTGTTGTCTCAATGTGCAGTTTTGATGTCTTGATGAGGGTGATAGCAGAAGTGAGGATTGTTGATGATACAGATGATGATAGGGATGTGTTCAATACTGGGGTCACTACAGCCGAGAACAAGTCTTCCTCCTAGAGACTGACAGTAAGGTACCAAAAACAAAGCTTAATGTATGCATGCAGTTATGTAATAAATAGTTCCCAATCCTGCAAGGGTTGAATATAATGTCCTCATTCTACGTGGGTAGTAGAGCTTGGATTTCAGCTTCTGATTTTAAAGTTGTATTTTTTTCACTAGATAATTTCATTTTGGTGAGTATGCTAGATTATTCTTACTTTATGGGACTAATAAGTCTTGTATCGGTAGTTTGGACGAGTGTATCTTTAAGTTACTTATTTTATCTTTTTGGAAGCATTTTATCTAAAAGACAACTTATTTTGACACTTCAAATGATGGTCTCTACCTTGCAGAATTCCAGCTCATTTTACAGAGTAAAAATTTTATTCTGTGTAGTAGAGTACAGAGCACAGAGTACAGAGTACAGGGTACACTGTACAGTCAGAGCACAGAGTACAGTTGGAGCACAGAGCACAGTCAGAGTACAGAGTACAGTCCGAATACAGAGTACAGATTACAGTCAGTACAAGAGTACAGTCAGAGCACAGAGAACAGTTGGAACACAGAGCACAGCTAGAGCATAGAGTACAGTCAGAGTACAAGAGTACAATCAGATTACAGTCAGAGTACAAGAATACAGTCAGAGTACAGAATACAGAAAGAGCACAGAGTACAGAATACAGTCAGAGTACACTCAGTACAGTCACTACCATCTGCTGTTCTTGCATTTTGCATTTGGTTGTCCAACCTTATAAGTGAGCCCGCTTCTCTTCTCACTGTTGTAAAGGTGTCTTCTCTTCTCTGAGCCTGGCTTTCTGGTGTACGTGTGTGGTGTTGCCCTTGGCCTTAACTGCACCTCAGTAGAGTGCTCTTCCTGTCTTAAGTTTCTTTCCCTACCCGGTTTCCCACTCTGCCTTCATCTTGGTCACCATTTCTTCTGCTGTGATAAAGCACCATGGCCAAACAACCTGGCAGAGAAAGGGTTTATTTTGCTTCCTCCTCACTCTCACATCATAATCCATTATTGAAGGAAGTCAGGCAGGAGCTCAAGGCAGGAGCTGGTGAAGAGGCCATGGAGGGCGCTGCTCACTGGCTCACTCCCCATGGCTTGCTCAGCCTGCTTTCTCATAGAACCCACACCACCAGCTCTAGGGTGATACCACTCACATTGAGGTGTACCCTCCAGGGTCAGTCAAGAAAACACACCTCATCTGGGTTCTATCGTGTCAGTCACTAATCAAGAAAATATACAATAGACTTGCCTACAGGTTACTTGGATAGGAACACTTTTCTCAACAGAGGCTTCCTCTTCCCAAATAGCTTGTGTCAAGATGACATAAACATCGTATATTCCCCATGTTTAAAAGTACAAGGTCCTGCTGCCTCTCTCCTCACCCTATTCTTTTCTAAAAAATCTTTATTTTTTAAAGTTTCCCTCATCCCCACCACTGCTCCCCCTCCCTCCCCTTCTTCCAGTCCTTCCTCAACCTCTCCCCACTCCCCATCCATTCCTCAGGGAGGGCAAGGAATCCCAAGGTCCTCACCCTATTCCTAAACTGCTTATTTCTTATAAACATGCCACTAAGTTTGCTTGTGATGTTTAATTTTTATATTCTCTCCTTGCTTATTTTTAAATTTTATTTCTTCCAAGAACTATTTTTTTCTCACCCTGTATTATATTTATAGATGCCTATTCCCCACACATACTTACAGCCTTTATCAAGGCCTCTGTTATGTGGTGGTTTTAACTTCCACCATGCTGCCATTTCCAGGATAAGAAGATCTAGGCCATGAAATTTGAGTTCGCGCAAGGCGTAGCAGGATGGCTTTCTGTGCTGTTCCTTGATGCTATTTGCCCGCATCTCCCGTTAGTCCTTATTTTTCGTCCTATGACAAGCACACAGAATCAGACAGCTTTAGGGCGGGGCATACGGAAGCGAAGAAGATGATCAAGGTTTCTGACTCAAGAAGCCTCTGTTTGGGGCGACCAAGCAGAGAAAGTCACCATTAACCCAAGGAGGCAAACTCCCAAGGCGGCTCCTGTGCTGCTGGCACTAGACTGCGAAGTCTCTGATGTCCGGTCTGAGAAGGGATGCTCGCAATCAGCTCTTCCTGCTCCCTCTTCTGTACCAGCTGCGTCCCCCTTAGCCATCCTCACGATCTTTTTGAAACCCAGAGAAACAAACTGACAGTAGCAAACAGTATTATCCTCAATATTTTTGAAGATCAGAGGCAGATAATCCCTCTTCTTGATTGCTGTCATCCCAAAGATAGATTTTTAAACAGGATTCCAGGGGCCAATGCTGAGGATCTCTGTTTGTTTCATAGCTAATCTACTTTTATAAACAGTATCAGCATCTCATCTGTTGTAAATGAACATTCTCCATCCGGTGTCTTCATCTCTCCAGTGCTGCGCCAGGCACAATTCATCACATTCACCAGTGTACACAGAGATATGCACATGTGGGACACAGTACCTTTCAAAGCTCTTCCTTGGAACCAGTGCACAAATTGTCATTCCTAGATCAGAATCTTTGAATTTAAGTGGCTGCCTGAAATGAACTATGAGTAGTATGGATTTGCATTTTCAAATTTATTGTTAAAATTTATTTTTGAACAGAATACTCTTTAGGTACACTATCTTAAAACTTACTGTGTCTCCCCTCTCATTGGTTGGGTGGCTGCTTCCCTTCCCGGGCTGTAGCCTTCACATTCCTGTGGACCACACACGTTTCTAAAACTTTGGCACTCAGGGGTATGCACCATAAAACTACATTGGAAATAAACAATGGAAACCATGGTTTTTATTTTATTTTTAAAGGATCAGTTGGCTTCTTTCAAATTATTTTGAGTTACTGCTTTTCAGCACTATTGAGTAAGGATTTAGTGTTTAAAAATTGTTTCTGTTGGAAATAAAAAGTGTGCCAATTAAATATATGTGAAATTTTCTTTTAACCTAATATATTTAATGTTTGAATTTTGTGCTCTAACTTTGGTTGATTAATCTTGATGGTTTATAGAAAGCTCGTCATTTTATGTGCTGAAGATGAGCTTGTTCACAAGATCTACAGGTAAAGGAATTTTAAGTATTCTTATAAAAACTCTTAATGGGTCACTGTTGGGTTTATGAATACAAAGAGAAATTAAAGACATGGAATAATTGACATTATTTTCATACGTTAGTGAGTATATGAACTAGGAAGTAAATGATATACCTTGAATTTTAAAATATTTTACTTTTTAATTAAAAAGGAAATAGATAAAACTTAGTTTATGAGATTAAAAACAGGGGTCCCTGGAATTGTTATTGCTATCGTATTGAAATTGTTTCTGTTTAGAATTACATATGACAAGGAAACATCTACCTTCCTGTGGCTTAAACTTTGTGTATTCTATATTCCTATTAGACGGGAGGCTACAAGGGACTCTCAGTGGCCGGAGAGCCAGAGATTCCTACCATGTTTGGAACTAGAGAATTTATTGGTTTAGCCTTGAAAGCCTCGTGTGTGTGTGTGTGTGTGTGTGTGTGTGTGTGTGTGTGTGTGTGTGTGTGTGGTGGGGGAGAGTATTTTGGTTCTTTTAGAATGAGAAACTAGCACATAAAAATGAATCTTTACTCAACAAAATTCTCAGATGGTCTTAAATTTGTGTATAGATTTATGCAGTTGTGGGTCCTACAGTAAAACATTTGAATGGCTGGCAAATTGTGAGGTTTGAAGTGTGTGGAGTTTCTACTTAAAGGTATCGTGGGTCTGCCATCAGGCTTACAGCCAAATCCATTATATCTGTATCAGAGATTTTTTTTATTTCAAGAACAAAGCCTTTCTGGAGTTTTAGGTGATAATTGGGAGAGATTCTGAGGTTCACACAGTTCCTCCCCCTCCCCATTTTTTTACCCTGTAGCATCCACGTGTTAAGACCATATATCCTCATTATCTCACAGGGGTAGAGAGCTTACATTCCAGAATGTGGTGCACTACACACAAGGTTTTTGAAAGACATTTTTATGTTCAACTTCAACTTCTCTGTTGTCTATGTTACCTTTTCAGAGTAGAACAGCCTTTGTGTTTAAGGCATTTAATTTGAAGATAGAAGCCCCTATATGGCCATGTATTTTTCATGTATTCGTATGTAAGTTATTTTAGAACAAGTAGAGGATCTAGATTTTAATAGCATGGTCAATCCACACTATCTATGTGATTGTTGAACGTGGATCCTAGATCTAACCACAGGGCTGAGGATTCTCGTTTTCTTCTACCGTGCTGCTTTCTGCACACAGTGGATGGCAGCGTAGTGGATGGCAGCGCAGTGGATGGCATCAGTTCTGTCTCTGGACTGACAGTGAAGTAAGTGCTCAAGAGTAAGAATGTTTTTTGTATAACATGTTCTCTACTGTAATCCAGACAATCTATTTGATGCACACCTGGAAAAAATGAGGAGTAAGATCCTCCAATCCTGGATAAAAAGAATGTGGTCTTGGTTTTATGGAGAGAAAGCATTGTTTGTTTTTATTATGGTGTCTCCCTCAGGGACATTTAGAGGTAATTTTAGGAAGCAGTTGTTTTCCTTACCTATTCTATAAACATCCACTGTCTCATAAGCCACAATTCTACTATCTTCAAAATAACAAGGAATTCCCTTCCCCTTGTGTTTTCCAATTTAAGTGAACTTCATTTAGCTTGTTCATTTTAAAAGTATTTACAGGCCTCTAGTCACCATGGTTACTGTGATGGTGTTCTCAGTTGGTTAATGATGATCTTTTAAAATCTTGTCAAAATATTTTAAATGTAGTGTGGCTGTATTGACACGGGCTTAATTTGGTCCTTGCCGTATTCTGGACATGGTCCTTAATGTCATAGTTTGAGATTGTAGGTCATTTTAACAGACTCAAAAGATGACTCCTTTAAGTCATATGTCTCCCTTGTAAATGCTAGATATTTGAGATACCTGGTGGTCCACATGCTCTGTTGGTAGTATAGCCTGGCCTTACATCTTCCACAATGCCTCCATTCCTGTACTTAAAATTCTTTTCTTTTTCTGGAAATTTGGACTGCCATTCTTTACAGCCTCCTGGTGGTTTTTATATTTTAAAAGTAGAAGTGTAATGTGTGAAGGAAGCCATTGGATATGTCAGTTGAAAAAAGAAAGCATGTTTTGAAACAAAACAATTTCTTTACATTTTATCCAGATATTTTTGAAGTATTGTACAAATATAGGAAAATGCACAGGTAAACGTAGGGTAGCAAACAGAGCAAGAAATAGAACATGGCCCAGGAAGTCCCCTTGTATTTTTTCACTCACTGTCCTTCGTCTTGTTTTGTGTTGTGAAATAATTATGACTTGTGTTGTGAAATAATTATGACAGACAACCTTGAATGTACTGTGCATAGAATCTTACAGAAGAACTTTAAAAACTAATTGACTGTATTTGCACAATACTATTTTGTGTTGTCCATTCATACTGTTTAATGAACTTGTAATTTGTCATACTTATTGTATATGGGTGCTTTGCAGTACATACTTCTGTCAGTTCTACTGTGATGGATATGTGTTTTGTTTCTTGATTTTAGAAGTAGGACCAATTCTTCACGAGAGTCTGAGCACTTGTCTTCTGATAACTCCATCTGCTTATTTTGGTTTGAGAAATAATTGGAGAAGTGGAATGGCTAAAATACACAGGAAGTTTATGTGGTGGTTGATTTTAATTTTTTTTAAAAAAATATTTATCTATTTATTTTAGGTTTGTTGGGACAAGGTTTCTCTACCTAGTTCTGGATCCTGAAACTCACTATATGGACCAGGATGGGCTTGAACTCAGAGATTTGCCTGTTTTCCCTCCTAAGTTCTGGGTGGGGTTAAAGACACAAACCACCACACCTGGCCAATTTTAGTTTTTCAACTGAAATAACTGATGATCTCTTTGGAGAATACTTCCAATGACAGGCTGTCTCTATTACGTTGTCCTGTGTACATACTTGTGATGGATTCTCTCAGTTGGCTGAGATCAGAAGAGATGGCCTACCCTGAATGTGGGCCATAGCGTTTCCTGGGCCGGGCCCTGCACAGAATGCAGAGGAGAGACCTGGGCACTAGCACACATGCCTTGATTCATGTTCTTGACTCTGGATTGTGGGTGTGGTGTGGCTGGTCCTTATGGCCTGAAATTTCCTACAATGATAGACTGTTGCCTGGAAATGTGAGCCAGATCATTTCTTCCTTGAGTTGCCTTTTCAGGGTATTTTAACACAATGGCAAAAAACAAAACAAAGACAGCTCATGTTCACTTTAAAGGAATATTTATGTTTACATCTTGTCTTTGCTAAAGTATCTACACATGTACCCTTCAGTGGGCTACATCTCTAATTGTCTATTTTCTCACATTTCTGATCTTAGCCCTAGCCTTGCCTAAGTTGAGCAAGGTTAGCATCTTCTCATTCTATGACAGTTTTTTTTTAGTTTGTCCTAAAGGATTTTAATCTTCAGCAGAGATGTTTGACATATTAGAGTAATTTTAACATTTTATTTCTGATACTTTTTATAAATATTACCATTAAAATGTTGTGATTCTGTTATAAATATTATCGTTTAAGTATCCTGATGACTATTGTGTTATAATAAATTTTTATTTTTATATTTAAATAATTTTTTGAAACTCTTTTTGGGGTTACAGTTTGCCTAATTTGCTACAATGTTTTGATTTCTCAAGACAGAGTTTCTCTGTGTATCCCTGGATGTCCTGGAACTCACTCTGTAGACCAGGATGGTCTTGAACTCACAAAGACTCAGAGATCTGCCTACCTCTGCCTCCTGAGTGCTGGGAGCCAATATATTTTAAATAATGTTTTTATTAATTCTTCAAGTGTCTCATACATTTTCTTGTTCATATTCATCTTTAAAATCCACACCCTGTACCATGTTCATGTCACTTCCTGTCCATTTCTTATCCATCCTCCTCATCCATGAATACATGCAGTTCAGTTGGTGCTGTTAATAGAATCTTAGGTATGTGGCCATTCATGAGTGTGTGTTAGATCTACTAGAGGCCACACTCTTAAAGCTTCCTTTCCTACCCTAGCAACTATCAGTTACTAATAAATGGGATTTATCATGCAACCTCCTCCCAAGGCTCGGGAGATTTGGGCTACTATAAATATATATATTTGTGTGTGTGTGTGTGTGTGTGAATTGTTAGAGTATTTTCAAATCATTTTTCTGAATTTATTGATGTGATCCTCAGGTTTCCACTAGCTTTTTCATATTAGTTATCTAAATGACCATGGTTGACTTTTAAATTTTAAATTACTTCTACACTACTATAATAAATCCTATGTGGTTATGATGTATTATCTCTTATATACATCACTGAATTTTATTTTAATGTATTTAAGGCTTTCTCATAGGTATTCAGGAGAGAGAAACTACAATAAAGGCAATTAATGACTATTGGGAGGGTGGAGTTCGCCTCTTCCAGGGAGAGACCCCCTTGTTTGTTATTCAATGCAGAGTGGTCAGCCCTGAAACCACAGGCTGCAAACAACAAAAAAGGACTCAGAAGATCGTATTTATGTCTTTTTCGCATATGTATACACACACACACACACACACACACACACACACACACACACACACACACACGTAACAATAATAATGGAGAAGAGACCACCCACTCAAGAGTTGGGAGGCATGGGAAGGGTTTGAGCGAAGGCAGCTTGAGGGGCTGGAAGGGGGACAGTGGAGCTAATTTCAATTAGAAACAGACAAATTGAGTGACTTTGGTACATGTGCCAGGTACACTTGTTGAAATGTGTTTTCTAATCTGTTTTGGTTCCATTAATTATAGGCATGCATTTGTGTTTTTATGTATAAAATAAAGAAATTGGGCTTAATGTGTTGTTTTTATTTAAATTACTTTCTGGTGTTTCTGGGATTTCTCAGGAGCCTCCAACTTTGCATGTGTGTGCATGCTGTGATCTTTATTTCTGTCCACTGGCAGGATGCTCACTGCAGTAATGCCAATGAGCATGTGTAGGGTGAGAAGCCTTCTTTTATAAGCAAAAACAGAAAACATCTTCCTGTCTCTAGTAACACTTCTTTCCAAGCATCTCTCAAGCTTGAAAATAGACAGTATCATTTCTCTTTTGATAGAATTATATAATTTTGAGCTGAGTGAGAATTTACAGAGGTATGCACTCATATAGTCTCCCTTTTTCTATAATATGAGATTAACAATCTTGTTACATCCCCAGATATTACTTTCAGCTTGCACCTTTGTATCTTGGAATTCTTCAGAAGCATAGTGTATTAAAATTGCCTCAGCAAAGTTGATGTGTTTGGCTTTCTTCTGAAGTTTGTATTTGAACAACATGAAGGCATGCTTAGAAGCCAATAAGCCTGGGTCATAATACCCTTTATATTCACTACTGTCTTTATAAATCACAGTGCCCTTCATATTCACAGCTGCCTTTTCTGGGTCACAACACTTTATATATACACTACTGCATTTCTGCACCACAACACCCTGTATATACACTACTGCCTTTCTGAGCTTTCTGGGTCACAATACCCTATATATACACTATTGCATTTTCTGGTTCACAACAACCTATATACACATTACTGCTTTTCTGGGCTTTATGGGTCACAAAAGGTTGTATATACTCTACTGCCTTTCTGGATCACAACACTCTTTATACACACTACTACCTTTTCTGGATCACAACACCCTGTATATATACAACTACCTTTTCTGGATCACAACACCCTGTATATATACAACTACCTTTTCTGGATCACAACACCCTATATATATACTACTACCTTTTCTGGATCACAACACTCTGTATAAACCTTACTGCCTTTTTGGATTATATACACTGTTACCTTTCTGGATCACCACAACCTTTATATGTTTTCCTGCCTTCCTGCTTGAATTCTTCCTTCAGGTGTCAGTGCTTGAGGTCTTGGACTGCTTTCTGAAACTTGCATTGCCTAGTTGCTGGTTTCCTGGAGACTTCTGCTCTCTGCCTATCCTCCACCTTCCACCCTGTGTTTTTCCTGGGTGCCTGCTGAGCACCTGTCTCTCTCCTGGCCTTTGAATGGATAGGAGAATAACCACAAAGGATTATGATAGAAGTAGCTAAGTTTGGTGTATGTACATTTTCCCAATTTCCTATCTAATTTCTGCCTCTGTACACTCACTCGGTACTGTTCCTTTAGATGGTTGCCCACTCCCTGCCTCCTCATGGTTAGGAATCCCTTTGGAAGCTTTTCTCCATTGTTCTCACTTGTGCTCAGACACACCGAAGCCATGAATTTGGCCTTTCTGTTAATGCCCACTGTGTCCTCTACATAAGACCCGGTACAAAGGACCTTGGAGCTCTCCCCCCTACTAAGTATGGGGCAGTTAAAGCCCACACATATATTATATGTAGGGTCTAGCCCTCCATATATTTTCTCTGTTTATGGAGTATGTTGCCTTCCACATCTGTAAAATGGGTTAATTATTATTTTATGCAGACATTTGAGGGTATTTAATTATATAAAACGCCTGGAACCTAGAGTGCCTAGCTACCAGAAAGCATGGAAATGCATTATCTGATGGCATTAAAAGCAGAGAACTCTAATTTGTAGATCCATGCCACGAAATCTGAAAAGTTCTGCAAAGAAAATTCTCTCTTTTCCATTAATTCCATTCTATAGTTGTATTCCAGTGGATGCAATAATTCTAGTTACAACAAAGACCCTAGGAGCCAGGTAGGTTGCTGAGCTCCCGTCTATGTCACGAGAGTTCATGCTCAATGTGGCCCTTATTCACTCACCGACTTACATGTTTCTCTGACATGCATCTTTCTCCTGTTTCTTTCCTGGTGCAGTCCACCATGATTACAGCATCTGGTTTGCCAGTCTACTTGAGGCCTTGCACATGGGAAATTGCAGTTCTTATATTCTTAGATTAATAGAGTTTTTAAGGTATAAGTCAAATTTAGTGTTATATGTCCACAGCAGAAGTTCTTCATTAATACCAATACATGTTTGGAATCGTTTATTTGATCACTACAAATACCATTTTACTGTCTTGTTTCTCTAATATTTTTATTTTCATTTTTTCAAATTTATCTCCCTAGAATGGCTTAGTTTCAAATTCCAAGAAGATTTACATTAACTGTGTATTAGTAGAAGCAGAGTAATGTAACATATAGCATGTTAGTTTTTAATACTTTAGTGATTCCTGTAGTATATATAATAAGACTTACTGGATTTCAAAATGAGCACATGAACAGAGATATTTTAAAAATAGTATTTTAAAAATAGATATTTTAAAAATAGTATTTTATGTGAACAGAAACAGATTAGTTAACATTAATGTAAACTAAATTTCATGATCATGAAAAAATCTACATTACAATGATCCTAGGAATCTGTTGTGAGCCATGACATATATGTGAGTCTTTTTATATTTGATTGGTTATTTTCTGATGGTAATGCCATGGAAACACAATGCTGACTGAAATGTAATGGTTAAAATGTTTACAGACATAAAAGGGTCAGAGTGAATTTATACTTTTATGATGGCTATTGGCTGTTCCTACTGAACCCATATTCTTAAAGTGATCTACGGAGCCATAGCTAAATGCTGCAGAGACAGAACCACAGTTGGTAATTCTTGTTTATTGATTCTCCTATCCTGAGTGTACTAAATACTCACCTGAGACTGCTGCTCTCAGGCTTGTCTGCTGTTCTCCAGGTGGATGTGAAAGCATCATGATCTTACTCTTTTCATAAAAAATATTTTTTGTGTGTTTGTTAGAGATATACACACATGCACATACACAAAGAGAGAGAATCTGAGACACATACACACAAAGAGAGACTACATACACATACATACAAAGAAATTGAGATACACACACAGACACACACACACACACACACACACACACACACACACACACACGTGTAGTGGTCAGAGGACAGTTTCAGAATTCATTTATTTTATTTTACCATGGTTATACAGGGGTAGAATTGAGGCCGTAAGGCTTGCACAGAAAGTACTTTCACTTGACAGACCATCTTCCTAGACTCATTTTTCTGTTTTAATATATGTATAAAAAGACAGAATCAATGTGAGATAGTGATTTGAAATTACATCTTTCATTGAAGTGCAGTACTATATTATTTGCTGTTTTTGTTAAATGCAATCACAGATTTATCAATTTACTTGGAAGAAATCTCGATTTCTATTTGTGCTCTTTTGCATCAGTGAAGGGACTTGGTCCTGTGTTCTATTTTCCAGCAGGCCTCAGATCCCATAACACTGTCTGAGGAAGGCACCCTGTGTGGCTTCAGGGCCCTTTTCCCTGCTGCCGTTTATCAGCCATTTTGTTAGAATGATAAGAAATCTCACTTATTATCTCATTAATTTTTGGTTGTTTTTAATTTCCCTTTTTAAAATGAATACTTAATTTCCCTCCTTCTGTTTATATCTCTAGTAAGGAAGTTTGAATGAATGTGTCTTGCTTTGCTCCAGTGATTGTCTGCTTTAGTTTTAGGTATGTGGTCTACTCTTCCGAACTGAGCCCATGTGGAAAGCGACCAGCAGTGATCTTCTAAGTACTCTGTTTAGAGAGACCTTTTTACAATTATAGTTCTGGTTAGTTTTTGTCAACAATGCAAACTAGAGAGGCCTAAGGGAGAAGGAAGCTCAGTTGAGGAATTGCTTTAGATCAGATGGCAGAACATTTTATTGATTGCCAGTTGATGTAGGTAGGCCCACTGTGGGCACTGGGCAGACGGGCATGGGCTGTGTAAGAAAGTAGCTGCTGGTGAGCCTAGGAACAAGCCAATAAGCAGCCTCCCTCTGCTGCCTGCCTCTAGGTCCTGCCCTGGGTTCCCTTGATGATGATGGACTGTAGTCTCTAAGCCATATAAACTTTTCCCTTAACCCTAGTTGCTTTTGGTCAGTTTTTTATCACAGCAACAGAAAGCAAACTAGACCACATGCTTACATGTCAACAAATGTTTCTACAGAAATGTAATAATATTTTTTTAAAAACCAATTCAGTGCCTGATTTTAGCAGCGAATGAACTTGGGCTTCTTTCCTAAGCAGGCTGCATAAAATGATATTCTAGGTTGTGTGTCAGTGTGGAGAAATGTGTTGCTCGTGGCATGGCTGTGTCAGAATTTCACCTCTGAAGATTTCTAAGGAACTGATGTCATCCGATGGCATTACTTTCTGTTTATAAACCCAGAGTTCTCTTTTTGGAATTTTATTTTATGTGTTTAGCTTGTCTTTGCTTACACAATTGCTTTGAGTTGGCATAGGTCTTTGGTTACAGAATCTGAGAGATGAATATTCTGTGCTTTGCTTCTCCAACTGTTTTCTTACTGCTCTTAACTTTGGCTGCTCAGCTGGGCAGTACAGGTGGGCATTTCAAGTTTCCTAAGAAGTCAGCAGTGTTTGCACCCATAATCCTCGTATTAGAAGCAAATGAAAGCCTTATTCTTCTTGGAATTACTCTTAAGATACTACATTTAAGAACACAAACACCACACACACACACATACATATACACACCCACATACCCACACACCCCCCCACACACATAACACACACCCCCACACACATACACACACACCCCACCCCCCACACACAAACACACACACACCCCACACCACACAAACACACACATATACACGCACATGTGCACACACCCCACAGTACATGCACACACATACCCCCCCACACACACGCACATGCACGCACACACACACACATACACACACACACACACACACACACACACACACACACACACACACACACACCATAATTTTGAGGTGTATAATGTCTAGTTAAGGGGAATCCCTTCAAGTTTTTAAGTCTATTGTACCAAGTTGGATTTTTGTAAAGTTGTGTTTTTTTGTAAAATTGTCCATTTGGGCTACATTGTATTAAGTTAGATTTTTTGCAAAGTGTTTATTTGGTTCAAGGCCTTCATATAGACGCCTTAAAAATTATTTACTGGCATGCTCTAGGTTTTCACTAGAGGTTGAAGGGAAGGATGTATGGCAATCATTTCTATTAGCTTTTGTAAAACTGCAATTGCATTCTGTGGGTTCTGTTAGCTCTTATTCTTAATAAAGATTCATTTGATAAGGCTTAAAGCTTTATCCAAGTAGGATTTCCATCTCTGTTTTGAAACTGGTGTCTGTTCCTTTACCAAATGCTTTATAGCTTAATACGTTCTTTTGTTTGAAGTTAAGAATCATAGACCAAGTCAGCTTTAGCTTGACTGTTCCCTGCAATTTGTACTGATTCTTCACTTCATACATCACTGTGTGGTCTTTTTCCATTGTTACAATTCTTGGTTTCCATACTTTCCTGAACTAGGCAGTGCACAAATAATGGAAAGAGCTACATCACCATCACATTTAATATTGGACTGTGTCTTTTAAAACTAAGCATCTAAAAATAATGGTTGGCAATAATCTAAGTCATCTGGTCAGTTTAGAGTGCTCCATGTTCAGCTCTGA
Source organism: Phyllotis vaccarum (assembly GCA_033318265.1). Taxonomy (NCBI): domain Eukaryota; kingdom Metazoa; phylum Chordata; class Mammalia; order Rodentia; family Cricetidae; genus Phyllotis; species Phyllotis vaccarum. The sequence goes on from JARWLC010000007.1 coordinate 12,976,427, forward strand.
CCACAGCTACCCAGAGACTGGCATGCTGTGGGGAATGGGAACAGAGCTGGAGCTCTTCTCCAGCTGTCACTAAAATACTGAAGCCGAGGATGCACAATGAGCATGGAAAGCTAAAAAGACAAAAGGGTCAGTGTGACGAACCCTCCCATCCTACTATGACAGCTGTGAGAGTTACACATTTCTGCTTTAAGAATTTTATCTTACAGTTTTAGATTACTTACAATTGAGAAAGTACCTTCAAGATTATTCTCCTCTAGCATATTTTTGAAATTACTTAAATTGGAATAATTTTTCAAGTTGGATGGGAAATTTATTTTTTGCTTGTAATTTGATTCCAGAAAATTATGGTATGGGTATTCTATGACTTAGAGAAGATACAAGTGACAGCTTTCCATCTGGAAAGACCTTTGTTATATGTTCAAAGGTCTTATTAGTGTGCTGTTAGTGTTTGTCAACTTGACAAACATTGGCATATGTAGGAAGAACGAGTCTCATGGATTGGTCTGTAAGGAAGACCGTAGGGCTTTTTCTTGATTATTGATGAATGAAGAGGGCCCAGATCACTGAGGGTGGTCCTGGGTGTCATCAGAAAGCAGGCTGAGCAAACAATTGGGAGCAAGCCAGTAAGCAGTACCCTCCGTGGCCTCTGCATCAGCTCCTGCCTCCAGGTTCCTGCCCTGCTTGAGTTTCTGCCTTGACTTCCTTCCGTGACTTCAGTGATTGTGCAAGTCCCAGAGTGTTGTAAGACAAAATGAATGCTTTTTCCTATTAAGTTGATTTTGGCCACAGTATTTTAACACACCAGTAGAAACTCTAAGACAATCAATATGCCATATTTTTATGGAGACAAATTATTTCTCTTAAACTATATCTTACTTTGGTAGATTGAGTGATCAAATTTACCTGTTCCACCACAGGATCCTGGATACTGGGTGAAGATTCATCACTTAGAATACACAGACGGAGGAATCCTGGATCCCGATGATGTCTTAGCAGATGTTGTTGAAGACAAAGATAAGGTAGATGACTCTGAAATCTTCTTTATTTTCCTTTACCAAGCAACATATTTTCAAGCCTTTAGATTTCTTCACAAACTCATGTGTCAGTTATTATTAAAAGATACCATCTGTTCGGGTTTCACCTGGACAGCTCATAAATCAAAGTTCTTCATCAGATGTTTGCCTGAAGTTTGTCAAAGTTTGGGAACTTGTTTGTGGTGGCCTAATTAGCAGACTCTTCATTCTCCAGAGTTCCCAATATATCTCAATAAATTAGTGTCAGCCACAGAGGCTTCGGTTGCTGCTGCTGCTGCTGCTGCTGCTGCTGCTGCTGCTGCTGCTGGCTCTGGAGTTTATTCCAGACGGTTGCTAAATATTTGTCCTAACGCCTGAGGTTGGAACATGTTTTGCGTTTATGTTGAAGAATATAGAGGGTATATGACTCACTAAGTAAGAGCTGTGGTGTAGATTTTTCTCAATGTAGATGGCATACTGTATTGTGTGACTGTCGTTCTTTCATTATTAACACCCACTTTCCAAAAGAAAAGAAGAGCATCCCATTGAGTAGTTAAGAAACTTTAAAAATATCCTGTTAGCTATTTAGGAATAATGTATCACAAATGCAGTGATTTAATGGAATTTTGCTTAGTATTATTTTAAGGAAGGTATAAAGTAAACTATTGTGTGGCCATACTGTGGATTATTGCCACCAGAACTCTGTTTAATAGGAATCTCTGTTGTCCTCAGAAGTGAAACCACTTCCAAGGTTTCTTCTATACTCTTAGCATTGCTTTTAGCAGGTTCATTTATATTTGGGGCATGTTTCTTTGCGTTATTTTTTCCTGAAGTTTCAGTGTGTGTGTGTAACTGTGTGTGTGCATGTATGTATGTGTATGTGTGTGTGTATGTGCATGTGTGTTGTGTGTGTGTGTTTGTGTCTGTGTGCGTATATGTGTGTTTGTATGTGTGTATGTGTGTATGTACGTGTATGTGTGTGTGAGGTGTGTGTGTGCATATGTGTGTGTTTGTATGTGTGTATGTATGTGTATGTGTGTGTGTGTGAGGTGTGTGTGTGTTAAGCTTACATTAATTTTTGCAAATGGAAATTTTGTACTTTATATTTTCTCTTGATACTTGGCTTGACTGGCTTTGTGTGATAGCCATTTCATAGAGGAACTGTGTCTCTTAGTAGATTGTACGCTCCCAGAAGGCAAGGACTAAAGAGTCTTACCTTTATGTGTGTATGTTTGTTGTACTGATAGTATTTGCTAATGCATGTAATGACTGTTCTTTTGATGTGGTTTCTGGAGATACGTTTCCCTTATAGCTGGTCTGGTTGACCATGAGCTCGAGTAATTCTCCCACCTCACAGTCTAAACTGTAGGGCATAACTAAAAAATATGATAAGAAATCCCTTTTTCCTTCATAACATCTAGAGATGGGTATACACCTGCCCTTTTCAGTTCACTTTCTGCTTCCTCCCTGGGAACACCTTCTTCTGTAAAGTAGTTGAGATATTTGGCTTGATTTTTAATAAAGAAGGCAACCCCTACTAGAAGAAGGAGGAAGAGGAGGAAGAGGAGGAAGAGGAGGAAGAGGAAGAAGAAGAAGAAGAAGAAGAAAAAGAAGAAGAAGAAGAAGAAGAAGAAGAAGAAGAAGAAGAAGAAGAAGAAGAAGAAGAAGAAGAAGAAGAAGAAGAAGAAGAAGAAGAAGAAGAAGAAGAAGAAACAACTTTCTTACCCCAGCCTCTACCAAACCCCATTTCATGAAGGCAGACTCGGTTACCACCTGTGGAGATCTGTCTGATCTATCACTTCCCCTGCTGTATTCTTTACATGTTTCTTAAAAGCTTTTAAAAATCATATCCTGTTCATTAGCCACAGAAACAGCTTTATTATTTGTAGCCTTTCTTTTAATAGGACTTAACACCATTATTAAATCAGGAGACAGGGAGGTAATCAGTTAACATCTTAGGATCCATTTATGTTGGGTACAGCCTCAAGGATTCTCTTCATGTACTATCATGCCCCTCCACAAAGCCTGTCACTGTCCTACACAGGGATTCTCTTAGTGTACTTTCACAGATCTCCATGAAGCTTGTCACTGGCCTACACAGTCCATAAGAGTTTGTACTTTTAATATTGCCTGGAAAAAATCATTCCAATTTCTTCCTTTTGTTAAAAGAAACGGCGAAGAAGGGAGTATCTTATTTTTTCTGCTGTTCCCTGCACAGTGTTAAGGCTTCCTTACAGTTCTTATGTGAGCGTGGAAGCAGAGCCTTGCCAAATGTGGTTCCTTTACTTTTCAACTCATTTAGAGTTTGTAGGAATTTCAACGGATGGCTTGTGGATGTCCTGTGGCCTATCAAACCTGCCCAAGATTGTCTGAGGCACAGTTGGGAGTTTATAACCACCTGTTGGTAAAATGTCTGCCCAGCACACTTTCCCAGGTAGAATATGGACAGGCAGCAGGCACAGAGAAGCTTCCGTGGATGTATATAGTCATTATGCTAAAGTCAGGACAGGCTTCCTGCAGGAGAAGTGGCAGTGAGCGCCTCTTGATGGCCTGGAAACGAGGAGGGAAGCGGCAAAGAGAAAAACTGTGAATCCAAAAGCAATGTCAGCTAACCTTCTTTGCTCATGGAAAACCTATCTGTGCAGATCACTAAAGGCTAAAACCTAGAGGTGGGATGCTTAGATGCAAAATCAGAGAAGGATCTAAGAGCTGACTTAGTTTTGCTAATGAAGTGACTTCTGAAAAGCATGGCCTTGTTACTCAATATCAAATTTTTAAAACAGTTATTCACACCATGAATTGTTTTTATTAGTTTTTGGCATGGTTAAAGAAGTCAACTACAACATAATATGGAAATATGAAAAAAACATAGCTTTTATGAAAATTGAATTGCTGTCATGGCTTTATTAAATATAAAAGTAAAACTATACTGTATAGTATATCACCACAGGAAAATGTCTTTATCTTTAGGCACGTTTTATAGATGAAAAGGGCTTCACTTGGAGACAGGCCAGGAGTTCTTGTTGGCATGCACAATTGTGCATTGGTCCTTGAATGTTATATGCCATCTGGTTCTTCAGTATTACACTGTCAGCTCAGCTCTGTCTTCTGTTTTTGGTACGGATGCTTGCTAGACACAATATAAGTAGTAGGGTTTGGGGCAGAAGAGTATCTTGGCTGATGGGGCCAAGGAATGCCCTAGAAATCACACATATGTCACCCAAGAGATTGATTGGAGTGGGGTGGAGCAAAAGGCTACCTTTGAGCTGAGAGAGAGAAAGAGAGAGAGAGAGAGAGAGAGAGAGAGAGAGAGAGAGAGAGAGAGAGAGAGAGAGAGAGAGAGAGAGAGAGAGAGGCAAAGAAAGCTGTGATGGTAGGGACTTTTTAAAGGGTATGTATGTTACATTTGGTGGCTGGTGATGACATGGCAGCTGCTGATGAGTCCCTGGAGGCTAGTAGAGCACCTGGTTCCAAATAAGAAAATTTTAATTTGCCTAAATCTCATGTTCAGCAGTTTGTGCAATGGAAAAATGTTAATTACTATAGCGTGAGTCTAAAAGAATCATGCTTTTAATGTCCATGGCTGTCTTTTATTATTAGTAGTCCTTTATTTTCACATGCATGTCTTAAGTACTAAACTGTTTGAATTCACGCACTAAAACATCAAAGAAACTTTCTTCATGTGCATTTTAATAGTATTAAACAAATCTTATAAAATTTGTTTCAAAGTTATTAGATTGCTCAAAATGGTTTTATAAGAGGATACTTGATTAATATGATACTACATTTGGATTAACATATTATTATTATTATGTGATGAAGGAAATGCCAGCCAGACTAAATTTAGAATTAGAACACTTTTATGAGAACACACTGTCTGTTAACATACTTAGCATCCAAGGATCTCATATCATATTCGAATAGAGATTCGTGTGCACAATGAACTAGTGACCTAAAACAAGGCACACTGCCACACTTCTTTCTGAGAGCACTCTGTTGCCCTCTAGTGGACAGCACAGCTCAGAAGACACTTCCTGAATTTGAAATTAGACACTACCCCATTTGAAAATTATTTTTTGTCTTTTTAATGCAGCTCACAGATCAGAGTGGTTAGTAAAGCCAGAATTTACACATACTTTTCTGTGCTCTCTGGGTTTTCTAAAGAAAACCAAGGATGTTCTTTACATTTTAAAATCTTATTAATACTTTTGGATTTCTCGCTTCCCTTTTTACTGCCTGCAAAGTTGATGGCTTATGGTGATGTGTGTAACTTCCAGTGTGTAATTAACAACTCACTCACGGTGTGTATTGTGTTTTGCTTAGGAAATGGGGATTCTACTTTATACCTTTTTAAATGATCCCTGAGTTGTGTTTTTTAGAATCCTGAGTTAATTTTGAGCACTTATTTTATTAATAGTATTTTACCTCAACAAAAATATATGTTTTGTCTATTATATTTTCTTAAAGTAATATGATAATTTTGGTTCTATAAGTTTTACATTGATTCTGGGGTCTTAAAATTATGAACATGCCTGGAGGAGGTTTGAACAGTGCTTCAGAAAGAATTGCAAAATCTTGTGAGGAAGGAAAGGCATACTTTGCAAAGTTCCACATTTCAAGAAAACTTTCTGGCTATAGAGTTATGAGATATAGAGTCTTAGATCCAGAAGTATAATAATATAGACTAATCCTGATATCTTCCTAAAGAGGAAATATCGGAACCAAGGAAGTCCATGTCTGCGGCTGATTTCTTTCCTGAGTCTAGTCTTGCACTTCCTCCTTGGAATTCTGACCACAGCTGGAGAAGGTCAAGGTTGCTGTCTGGGCTGACTTCTGCCCGAGGATTTCTCTGTCGTTTTCTCCTTTCCCTTATGTCAATAGGCTATCCTTCCCTAGTCTTTAATGCTTGAATTCAGCAGCTATTTAAAAATTTTAATTATTTATGAGCAAAGTTCATTTTTATCTTTTCACATGTATTTATCACCCTTCTCTGCATTTCCAGGAATATAAATTTTAAATTAATACAGTTCAAGGTTAAGATTATGATAAATGATAGGAAGTCATCTTCTTATGTCTAGTTGGCGGCGGCTTCTTCTGTTCTTGTTGACTTTTTATATTTATATTTTTTTGTCATACCAACCAGTTTCTCCTCCTTCCCCTCCTCTTAACTCACCCCCAGATTTCCTGCCCCACCCCCTACTCCTCAAAGAGTTTAAGGCCTTCCCATAAGGAGTCAACAAAGCTTGGGATATCAGGTTGAGGCAACATTTCTGCACCTTCCTCCGCCCCCATCAAGACTGAACAAGGTGTCCCTCTACAGGGAATGAGTTCCAGAAAGCCAGTTCTTGAATTAGGGATAAATCCTGGTCCTGCTCCCAGAGGTCTCACCAACTGCTCAAGCCACACAGCTGTCTCCCACATTCGGAGGCCTCATTCTGTCTCCTGCAGGTCAGTCCAGAGTCAGTAGCTCCCTGTAACCCAGGCCAGCTGTCCCTGTGGGTTTTTCATCATCATCTTGATCCCTTTGCTCATATAATCCCTCCTCCATCTCTCAACTGGGAGCTTGGCCCAGTACATAGCTGTGGAACTCTGTGTCTTCTTCCATCCGTGTCTGGCTGAAGGTTCTGTGATTTGATTACAGGGGAAGGCCAGTGTAGGCACACTCTCCACTAACTGCTTGGTGTCTTAGCTGGGGTCATCTTTGTGGACTCCTTCCCTATCACCAGGTTTCTCCCTAACTCTCAGCTGCTTTTTCTGTCAAGATATCTATTTTGCTGTTCTCCCTCTCTGTCCCCCCTCCAACTCTACCATCCTGTTCCCTCAGGTTCTCTCCCCTCCTCCTCCTACCCCCCCCCCCCCATGCTCCCACTTTACACAGGAGATCCTCTATTTCCCCTTTCCAGGGGATTCGTAGATGTCTCTCTTAGGGTTCTCCTTGTTACCTAGCTTCTCTGGGGTTGTTTTCTAGCCTGGTTATCCTTTGCTTTATGTCTAATATCCACTTATGAGTAAGTACATACTGTTTTCGTCTTTACCTCACACACTGTGATTTCTTGTTTCTTTCAAATTTTTTTTACAGATTTTTATTTTAGGTGCATTGGTATTGGATCCCCTGGACCTGGAATTATGGACAATTGTGAGCTGCCGTGTGGGTGCTGGGAATTGAACCCAGACCTCTGGAAGTGCTCTAACCACTGAGCAATCTCTCCAGCCCCTCAATATGATTTTTTTTCTAGTTCCATCTATTTCCTTGCAAAATTCAAGATGTCATTTATTTTATTTTGTTTCTTTTGTCTTTTTACTGCTGTATAATATTCCATTGTGTAAATGTGCCACATTTAATTTTTTTTTATCCATTCTTTAAGTGAGGGGCATCTAGATTGCAAGGGGGAACCCTCCTCCACTGCTGGTGGGAGCATAAACTTGTACAGCCACTTTGGAAATCACTATGGCGGTTTCTAAAAGAACTGGGAATCAGTCTACCTCATGATTCAGAAATATCACTCTTACTTTTAATAGTCAGAAACTGGTTGCCTTCTTAACTCTAAACTTTCCTAACACACTGGCTAAGAGATTAGATTCTGAGCAAATTTAGCTCATTTCTTGGCAAAACAAAACAAAACAAAGCAAAAAAACAAACAAATAAACAAACAAACCTGTATTGCTTTCAGAAACGTAACCTATTCTTTCGGGCATGATTTTCCCATAAGTAATTGGAACTAGAAATAAAACTGCAGTAATTTTATGTTATAATGTATCATGTGTGATAACCTAGCCACAAGGTAAAGTTCAGGAGAATGAACACAACATTAGCAATAAGTGTTAGGTGCTGGTGTGTTATACTATACAGTTCATTTAGCATATAACTGTTAAAGTATGGCATATGAAATTTACATTATTCTAAAAGTATTGCTTAAAGCATTTCCCTTCTAGGAATGTGTTTGCAATCTGTATTTACAGATTTGGAATCAGTGGATTCAACTAACTGTGGATCAAAAGTGTTCTGAAAAAAAAATTCCCGAAAGTATGACTCCAATTTACTTGAATTTGCCATGTGAGGTGCTTCACTGAATCTGTACAGACGAGATGGGGTGTGAGCAGACCCCACTGCACGGCCCTCATTCTCTCTCCAACATTTGTTCCACCACTTTATCCCTAAGCCTAGGATGTTTGGTGTGTGTTGTCAAGATATGTTGTCTTTATCTCCCCTTGTTATTATTACATATGCAATATAATATAACAGCTGTTCATATGATGTATATATGTCGTTGATTATACTTAGTAAGATGCCCATGGTTTAAAGTATATGGAGGCCATATATGGGTCATATGAAACTTCTTGTCCATTAGGGACACAGCTATCTATCCATAGAGGTTGATGTCTGAAGGGCATCCTGGACCCCAACCTTTGCAGACGCCAAAGGACAACTATATGGAATGAAGTTCAAGCCTCATAGCTATAGATTCTGTTCTGATTCTCTAGAATACTCTCCAGCTGTTTGAAGCATCTTAAATATCAAAAGTAGTAAGGCTGATGTTTCTGTCTAACATTGTGTCACCCAATAGTTCCAAACTTTTAGTGTTTTCCATGTTTAGTGTACTGGTTGATCCTTGTCCCCGATCTCTGCCTAGTTAGGATCCACTTTTTATTGAGTTATAAGTTTTATCTCCATGAGGGTCAGTTTTCTTCATTGCTTATTTCCAGTTTCTATGACTGCGCAAAGCCCTTCTATTTGTACAGATAGTTGTAGAATGAATGAACACTTTTCAGTGTTAACTAATTCAATCATCAGAATTTCAGTTTTCTCATCAGTAAAATGAGAGGGGTATATGGTCTTGGTGTCACAGGGAAAGTTAGAAGCTGTGACTGACAAGTCAATAAAACATTTAAGCACTGTACATATATGAAGAATGTACTTGCACCTCCTCAACTTTTATTGATCTTTGATAGCCAGGTCAGACTGGTTTTAATAGTCAATATTTTCAGATCACCTCAATTCTAAGTGACTTTTAGGACACTGCAGCTTTATATATGTAATTAGTATTTTAATATGAGAATTAAATTTGACTTTTAGCATTTTAAAATTCTTAGAATTTTATTATACAGCTTAGTTTGTTAGGTATAACTTTAGTTTTGTCTCCTCAAATACTTTTATGTTTGCTTAGAACTGGGATTTTTTTTAAAGCTACTTTTAGTACTTAGACTTATAAATTATGAGATATTTTTTGTTATTTTTGTTTCTTTGACAGGACCTTACAGTATAGTTCAGGTTGACCTGGAAATTACTATGTAAATCAGGCTGGTCTTGAAATCATGGAGATTTACTCGCCCAACTTCCTCAGTGTTGGTACCTAGGCTGAGTAAGGTGTTCCTCTGTAGGGAATGGGCTCTGAGAAGCCAGTTCACACAGCAGGAATAAATAAACTCTGCTTCATCCACTGCAAGAGGCTCCACAAACTGCCCATGCCATTTGACCATGTCTACATTTGGAGAGTTTAGTTCCTTTCCATGAAGGTTCCTCAGCTGTCATTTCAGAGTCAGTGAGCTCCCAATAGCTCGGGTCAGCCATGTCTGTGGGTTTCCTCCTCATGATCATGACCCCTTGGCTCATATATCCCTCCTCCCTCTCTTCACCTGAACTGGGAGCTGGACCCAGTGCTTAGCTGTGGATCTCTGCATCAGCTTCCATCAGTTGCTACATAAGGGTCTGTAATGGCTATTAGGGTGGCCATTACTTTGATTACAGGGGAAGGGCAGTTTAGGCACCCTCTCCCCTATTGCTTGGAGTCCTATCCAGGGTCATCTTGTGGGTTCCTGGGAGTTTCCCTAGCAGCAGGTTTCTCTCTAGCTGCACAAGATACCTATTAGAGAAACCGTGTTTTTCTTACCTCTTATAACAGCTTTCTGAAATATTTATGGATGCACTTCCTTGTAGTCAAGGAGGGTCTTGCCATGGTGATGAGAGAAAATCAGGCCACTCAGGAACTTGAGAGAGGCTTAGAAGGAAGGTTGCTCATGTCTTCTGTCAGGACCTCATTCTCTATCCAGGAGATCGCAGGAGGGCATAGTAGCAGGACTCAGTGGAGAAAGAGGACCAGGTGCTCTTTAGAAACCGAACTGGTAGGAAGTCAAATGTCCTAGTTTCACATTTGAACATCAAGCTGCAAGTGGACAGACAGTTGCCTCCAGATCCTACAGGCTTGGAATTTTAATTGTGTGTGTGTGTGTGTGTGTGTGTGTGTGTGTGTGTGTGTGTGTGTGTGTACATGTGTTCACTACATAATGATTTTAAATAGGTTTTAAGAAATGGATAGAGGTGATACTTTCAAGAAGTGCAGAGGATGAAGGGCATGATGGAAAATATCTGTTTTAGGAGAAAAAAAATCTCAAGAAATATATTAGGAAGTTATATATATATAAAAAACAACAAAAAACAAAAAACAAACAGGCAGCTAAACATGATAGACCCCATGATCCAAGATGGGTAGGAGTGCCTCAAGCTGGCCTAGGAGGATGCTGTTCCTTCTGACAGGTTACTCAGGAAGCCTAACCAACCGTTTGGTTTCCTAAAAGTTTCAAAAACAGGTCTGAGTTATGTAACAGCTGATGAGAGTATCATATGCTAGGTTTCAGCTTGGCTCTGTTGGCTCTTCTGTTTATATGGCTCCAATATTCTATTACTAATAAGCCACACTGAGACAAACAGGCCCTATAGGCTCCTCTTGGAACTGAACCGGTATTTATAACACTTCCATGAGGTACTTGACTCAGATTTTGTACAAATGCCTTAGTTTACAAATACAATTTTAGGAAGCCAGAATATTCAATTTCTCCAGTCTCTTAAATTATAGCATCTTTTAAAAGCTCTGTATGCGTATGATTTTTCTGTCTAAGAAGAAAATGTTTCTTTTCCATGATAAGAATCTAGGCTCTTCACTTAAGGAATCATGACTATACTTCTGAACTTAATACTGACAATGTGAACACTTCAGGATCTCTTTTAGATTTCCTTCTTTTGATGTTAGCAATCATTTTGAAAGATCAAGTGACATTCCCTACACAGTAAAGAGAAAATCCCTCTTGTGGAGACTTCATGTGGAGTAAAAGAGAACAGAAGGAGGTTCAGATACAGTTTCTTTAGTAATTTCCACCTAAAGTATAATACAGTTTAAATACAGGTATTTATGCAATCTGAACTATAAACAAATTGGAATGACTTAAAGAAGAAGAATAGAAGCTGGGTTTCACAACCCAAATATTTGAAATATCCATGCACATAAAACCTGAAGTATCTCAGAGTTCTTAGTTGATAATAGGGTTAGAACTTGCTCCTTCTCTACTGACAGCTTAGTGTGGCTACTTGTTCACCCTAAAAGGAAGTCAGCATATGATAGTTTAATGAGATTTTCTAAATAGGTCACCTTCTAAATGGGGATTATTCCAGGCCTGTGGTTAGCTCATATAAAAATGAAAGTGTGTACTGCTTTAGGTGATGAAAAAGGAGAGAAACATCTTCGTGCAGAACCTCAAAACGAAGGTCTCTGAAATGTCCTTGGTCATCTAGCCAAAATGCTGAAAGCGAGCTCTGGCGTCTCATCTCCTGACTGAACATCCTTGAGGGTTTTCTCAAACTCTTTGTAGACAGTAGTTCCATGGTTCTCAATCTATGGGTCACGACTTCTTTGGGGTTGAATGACCCTTTACAGGGGTGGTCTAAGATCCCTAACATGGATATTTATTTATGATAATATTATCATAACAGTAGCAAATTATAGCTATGAAGTACCAATGAAAATGATTTTATGGTTGGAGTCACCAGAACATAAAGAACAGTGTCTAAGGGTCACAGCATTAGGAAGGTTGAGAACCACTGTTTTAAGAGTTCTGTATAAGTTTTTAAGCTTTACTCTTTTATTCTTTAAAAAAAAATTATATTCTAATTCTATACAGAAAACTCAGCTACTGATAATCCTCAATTTTCTCTCTCTTTTAATTAGACATTTTTTATTTAAAAAGGTTTTTTTTCCATATATGCCAGTGCTTCCCCTCCCTTCCCACCTCCCAGTCCCTCCCAATCCACCCTCAGCATCCCCCTACCCCATCCCCCATCCACTCTCCAAGGAGAGCAAGGAGTCCCAAGGTGGACCAGTTCAGTCTGGTTGCTCAGTGGTTGTTTCTGAGTCAGTGAGCTCCCAGTAGCTCCAGTCAGCCATCTCTGTGAGTCTCCTCCTCATGATCCTGATCCCTTTGCTCATATACTCTCTCTTCTCTCTCTCTTCAGCTGTACCAGGAGATCAACCTGGTGCTTAGCTATGGATCTCTGCTTCTGCCTCTGTCCATTGCTGGATGAAGGCTCTATAATGACAATTCGGATGGCCATTCATTTGATACAGGGGATGTCCTGTTTAGGCACCCCCTCTACTATTGCTTGGAGTCCTAGCCAGGGACGTCCCGTGGGTTCTTGGAGGTTTCCTTAGCACCAGGCTTCTTTCTCACTCCACAGTTGCTCCTTCTATCAAGATTACATTTCTTTTTTCTCCCTCTCTGCTACTCCTCTCACTCAACCATCTCCTTCTCTTAAACTTTACACTTAAGCGTAACATATTAGGTTTATTAGAATTCTCGGATGTCTAAAGAGCTCAAAGACAGATTTTTCTATTTTATAAGCAGTTTTCCATCTAGATCCCAGGAAAACAACCCTGAATCTAAGAAATAATAGATGAATATAATGCGTATTCTTTATCCAGTTTCCTGTAATGGTGATATTTCTGCTTCTCCAGTTTTGGTCTTTTTCCTAAGTGATTTTAAGGTCTCTACTCTTGAGGGGAAAATGCTACAGTAGCCTTGAGTAGGGTTCAGTTGAGGCATTGAGGGAACACACTTTTCTCTTAGTTGAAAGAATGAAATTATCTTTGACTAGCTAGGCACCTAACATTTATATGTGTGTGTGCATACACATACATGTATACACACTTGCATGCTCGGTTATGCTTATGAAAGGAACAGGTGTTTTTTATCTTTCTCATTTCAAGTCACCTTTCTAAATGTTGTATAGATCCATTCATATTAGTGAGATTTCAGTTTTCTTTACAGCTCAGTAAATCCCATTATGTGTATGTACTATATACTCATTATTTATTTAGCAGTTGATAGACATCTAAGATAATTTTATTTCCTTGCCATTGTGAATAGTGCAACAACATGTACAGGTGTCTCTGTGGCAGAATGTGGAGTTCTATATGTCCATGGTGGGCGAGTTCATCCCTACGAGGAAAGTATATCCTATTCACTGTTAGTTAGTATGCAGTGCAAATCAGTGCCATCGTTATGGAAACCAATATTATTAACATGCAGAAAATATAGACTATTGGAAGCAAACATTTTGTTTTAAAGAACAAAGGTAAACTATAAGATCTTCATAGTTTGCCAGAGGCTGGAGAGAAAGGTTATGGTCCTTGCAATCTCCTTCCCTCACTGTGAGATGTGGCAGCTCTGTTGGGACAGTGATCCCAGTGGTGAGGTTTGTCCTCCCTCCCTCCCTCCCTCCCTCCCTCCCTCCCTCCCTCCCTCCCTCCCTCCCTCCTTCCCTCCCTTTTCCCCCCCTCTTTTCAGGATCATTGTAAAAAAGATGGAGCCTTGACTGATGACACTTCTGCTCTTACTGTTCAAGTGATTATGTAATGATTAAAAGTTGGGGTAGCAAGGGCAACCCAGATACTCCCAGGGAGCAGTGGGTACTAGATGGATGGTGAGGGAGTTTTCTCTCTTCCCCAAAGTAAACAGGATGGCCTGCTCTTTAGAACCAAGAACATTGTACTTGTGTACTTTTGTATGTGACACAATCAATTTCATATCAAAGTAATGTAAAAGGCATCGGCCTTTCTTATTATGACGTTAAAATCATGATCACTCTTTTCTGAAGTGGGTACATGACAATTAATATTAGAGTTCTTGGGAGTAACTACTAAACTTGTCTTTTTTCTTAATCACAGAACAATTTGGAACTGAGGTCTAGTGAGTGAGACACCAGAAAGTTTTGTAAAAATGTTGTGCAGGTGTTGAGGTATGTAGACTGATATGACTAGTTAGAAGTAGTTTGCAGATTCGGTGACAGGATGACTGGTTTTCGTTTGTGTTTCTAAGTTCTGTGATGACCATCAAGACACAACAGGGGATAATGTGTGTAAGAAGTAGTCAGAAAATGATAGCATACTGCTGCCACTGCTTGGAGATTGTATGGCATGGGTTCAACCCTCACACCACACAGGCACCTTCTTCTCTAATTTAAGGAACTTCTATTTAAGTAAGTGAGGTACTTAACTGCAGTGGTTGGATATAATGAAGGCAATGTCATCTACTCAACAGAGACTTCTATCTGAAATGAATCTTGTCTTCACAAGTACATAAAAAAAAGAACTATTTGGCCAAATTAATTTTAAACTTTAGAGTTGCATACAATTTGTGTGTGTGTGTGTGTGTGTGTGTGTGTGTATAGATTGAAACCTATATAATTTTTGCAACTTTAATATTTGAAATCAATATTCAAATAGAATATTAAGATGCTGAAGTAGTATTCTTCAAACCTTTACTACTGTTTGGAAGTCAAAGCTGAAAATGAATTCTAGATTGATTGAAATGAGTACTTGGCAAAACACATTCCCTGATAAGTTTAATTCAGCATACTGCTTTGGGTTTCCTCAAACTAAATATTTTCCTCTTAAATGGAGAAATGTTTCTTGTCTGAAACTATAGTATCTGATAGCCTAAGACTGTCAAAAGTAAATATGGGCAGTATAAAATTTAGACTTTAAAAAAAAAAAGGATGTAGTTTTGAGCAGTAAAAATTTTGGTTGAAATCCGCCAGGCACTATTTTGACAGTGGTATACTTTATAAGAAACACATAGAACAGAGGCTTTTAAAATTAGTAGTGTCTCCATATAAGGAGAGGAATGCAGGGTTGGATTGAATTTTTGACACACAATCTTTTATTATGACATCAAGTTGATTAATACCTCAGCCAAATCATTGTTGTAAAACATCTCCTTTCTCCATCCATTAGATGTGAGCTGTAAGCACACATTACGTCCGGCATCTGCTTTGTGCCTCTAGTCACTGGCTTTGGGGCAATGCCAGTGTCTTGGTTATAGTGTTTATAGTCTAAATGACTTAGGAATTTATTTCAGGCGAAACAGTTACAAAGGCTTTCCTGCTACACATAGTGTTGGGGAAGTTAAGACAAAAGATGGAACTCTGAGAGTTAGGTGTCGTTCTGAGGTTATTTTTGTTGTTTTTTTTTTTTCTAAAACTCTTTTACATGTTCCAAAATTAATACTGTTAAATGTCAAAACATTTTAAATGTGATAAAATACAAACATAACTACTATTCAGCTCATCTAATCAAATCTAGTGGAAGTAATTATTCTTCAAAGGTGAGCATGTAAATTCCTTTTATATGTATAATAAAATGAGTATATATGTACATAATATAATTTTATTTTAACTAAAACAATTAGTCATGTGTTTATTTAAACTTTTCTTGCATGCTTATTTATTTGGTGCGTTTGTATGTCTGTGCTCGCCATCCATGCATGTGGAAGTCAAAAGAAAACTTGTAGGAGCTAATTCTCTCCCTCCAGTGTGTAGGTCCTAGGGACGGAACTCAGTCATTAGGCTTGGATGCAAATGCCTTTGCCTGCCGAGTAATCATGCTGGCTGTATCTGTTCTTTGAAAGATGTTTTCAAATGTCAACGTTGCATTTATAACCCTGTCTAAAATTTTCAGCGCCTTTCCTTTGCTTTGTGTTTGAAAGATCTGCTGTGATTCAGACCAATAATTACTCTTCTTAATATAATTAAAATTTAAAAACAAGGTAAATTTTCAAAAAGAAAAAAAAAAAACAAAACAAGAGAAATTGAGAGTAAGATCTTGGAGGGATTTTTATGAGGTATTAGATGAGAAGCGAGGGCATGGTTATGGACTAAGTGCACCGCAGCAATGTATGGAAATACCAAAAAAATAAATAGAATAAAACTTACTAAAGAGTAAATAGCAAGTTTTAAAAACTTGTAGGCAGTTTTTTTTTTTTTTTAAATTTTGGTATTTTAGGAAAATGAATTTTGGCACTATACAGCATGGAACTCCTATCAAAAACATGAGCATAGCTGTTGGGTATGCTAGAAAGGGGCTTAGGAGAATTCTGAACACTGTTCTGATGCCTGGTAGGGAAAAAAATCCCATTTCTTCTACAAGAGACCATTAGTAAAATATTAGCTATAGTATACTTTTTATAATATTTCTCTTTAAAATACATGTGAAATATTTAAAGACAAACCTATTTTGTGTTAAATGTTATATTTTTGATTCTACTTCTCTATTAATGACAGTTTAAATTTCTTTTTACATTTACTTGTTATTTCAAAACATTATTAATTCTTTGAGAATTCATACAATGCATTTTGGTCTTATTTACCTCCTCCCTAGCTCTACCCAGATCTACTCAACTTTATGTAGATTACAGTATTTTTTTTCCTAATCTGAAAAGAAAGGTGATAACTTCTTCTGATGAACTATTTTTTAAAATTCATTCTTCAGGTATCTCATATATGTATATGATATACTTTTATTCTTGAGTCCAATTATAGCTTCCCACATGTATATGAATATAGGGCTGCCCACTGGAGCATGGACACTACATCTCCGAGGAGAGCTTACTCCCTCCTACCCCCCAGTAGACATCAGCTGCTAGTATCTTTTTCCTCACAATGCTGATATCTTCTCTCCCAATGGGATTGCTGACTGGCTTGATCTTATGAAGATCTTGTGTAGGCAACTCTAGCTGCAGAGTTCATGGGTACAACAGCCTTATGCCTAGAAGACAATAGTCTACATCATTATAAAGTGTGTGTAAAATGATATAGGTTCTTCTTGAGAAAGAGATGGGTAGAGGGAAATGCTGGGTTGGGCAGCCAAGGGAGTGATAACTAATTTATTTCTGTTGCTTTATGCACTTGGTGAATTTTCTTAATGTTATGAATTTCTTTACTTTTATGAATGCTTTTAATTTCTGTAGAGTTGCTATGCATTATTCAAGATTATAAAATGATTTGAATTTCAGGAGCAGACAGATTTTCTGATGAGGATTTCAAGCTGTGTAATTATGAAACCCATATAGGTTAAAAGTTCAGAACTCGTTAGCTTAATCATTTAAAAATAACCAATTTATAAGCATGGCATTTCATTTTAGAGGGGCACAATTACAATATATCTGACTACAGAACTCCTGGATTCTGCCTCATACAGAGAATGCTCATCCTGCACATGCATAGCTCATTCTATAACATTGCATAATTTATAAAGGAAATCCATATTTTATGGAGGTAAATTGGATGTGAAGCAAACTTTTAGTAATTTCTCTAACAGTTTTTTTTTTTTTTAATCTCCTTAAAAACTCAAGGAAGTTAATGAATGAAAGAGTATAGTATAAAATATCAAAACAGCCTACTGAGGCCTGGTGCTCATGTCCAAGCAGACATTTCAGAATACTCATTGCAAAGCCCCAGCGTCTCAGACTGAAATAAAAGGAAATGAAGTTCAGACCTGAAGAATTTGTTGATTAAAGAGTGCTTTTTTGTAATATGGCAAACTACACACAACCTGCAACTTAGCACTAGCCACTTGTAGTTCAGTGGTGTTAACTTTGTTCCCTAGTTAGAAACCCATAAAAATATGTTTAAATTTTGAGTATAGCAGTTCAGCTGTCCCCAAGGACTTAGAGAGTAATAGAGGTTTTTAGCCCCGAACCATTAAAGCTTTTGACTTTTGATACACATAAGAATGAATTTTGAAACTGTAGCTGTTGTTACATCAGGTGAAGCCCCAGTCACCAGTGCAGTGGATACCCTTGCCTAGATGTGTGATGCTCTCAGGGGCATGCTATGTTTCTGTGAGAAGCTGTGTTTCTGAAATGTGATGATATTGAAAGAAAAACTGTATTCAAGTGAAAACAACCTTCATAAAGAATCGTTTGAGATGATTAAAAATGCTATACTCATCAAACTGTTAAAGATGGAAAATAAAATATGGTATTTATGAGAATTTTGACTGGCATGAAGATTTTAATGCATATTACCTTGCTTTGCTAATCAACGTGATTGAGATGCACGTGCCTGTTAAATAGAACTTGCTCTTGGCTTTTAGTTCTCAGAGATTTCACATTTAGCATCTCTTCATTTGAATGCTACAGAAACCTCTCCGAACCTGAGGGGGTCATCTGCTTTTCTTTTCTTTTTTTCCTTTCATAGCACTCCTGGTAGGTATTGAGAATATCTTTCTAATGCTTGGAGAACGATAACAAAAAGGAATCTTTTTATTGGTTCATTTCATGCTTGGTAAGATTCCAACTGTCAAAACATTATAACATTCTAAACCCAGAGGCACATTTCATCACCAGAGCACTAATTACTGCAGGGAACTGAAGCAAGTCATTATGTGGTAGTATTTATTAGTGCTGCCCATTTTTAGTGATTTTTTTTTTTTTTTTGACCAGAGATACTTAAATAAAAGGTTAAGCTGTTTGGGCACAAAAGTGGGATGAGAAGCTGTACACACAGTTCATGAAGCAGTAAGTATCAAGTGCAGAGCAGGAAGGTGGAGTTGATTGAGAACCATGCCCCTGCTCACCACAGCTCAACACCTTATTTTCAGGGATGAGTGTGGAAGGCAGATGTAATTCTTGGTTTACACTGGAGGGGCTTAGACAATGGCCATGAGGTAGGGATTGCTGGCAGGAAGAGCCTGGGAAACACAAATGCCCTTCAAGAAGAAAAGCAGTAGCAGTCATGTAGTAAGGTAGGGTCTCAGGACACACATAACAGAGAAAAGGTTTGAGGGTGTGCTTGAAGGAGTTATTGATACTTCCAGGAGATTGTCCTGAAGACATGGCATTTGAAAATGGCAGTATGTGAAGGTCATTTGAGATGTTTGTCATAGACACACAAACTATATGCTACCTACATATGAAATATTATAATTATTAAGTACAACACTGTAGTACGAGGTTTCTGGCCCGGACTTTCTGGCCTAACCTCAAGGTCTAGACCTGCAGACCTGCAGTCCCACAGTCCCACAGAGACACACAGATGATTCCAATAGTTTTAGGCTGATCAGCCTCAGGCCCAGGCATATCACTTGCTAGCTCCCTACCCTTCATCTAACCCATGTCTTTTGTTCAGCCATGGGGCTCGGTACCTTTCTTTAGAGCAGCATAGTTGTCCTCTGCTTCCTGTGGCTTCTCTCTGGTGCTCTGTCTGGCACTCTGCTCTCAGAGATTTTTCTTAGTCTGTTAGTCCCGCCTACACTTCCTGCCTGCCTTTGGCCAATCAGCTCTTTTTATTAAACCAGTGGTTGGGACAATTATTTAAAATGAAACAACACAACCTCCCACATATCCCCTTTTCTCTTCTTAAAACAAAAGGAACTCCAATTCTAAAATTCTTTCCCCCCCTTATCTATAGCAGTTTATAAGCAACACTGTAAATAAACACAAACATCCATAATCCATGTTTTTGGAATGTGGGTGTCGTTCTTTAGGCTACTTTCTGCTGAATGGGGACGCCGACAATCTCATGGGAATCCAAAGAAAAATGTAGGATTATGGACAAGTCTTTAGTGGAGTAGTCTCTAAGGCTGGGTCATCTCAGCCAGTCTCCTTGAAATTGTTTTGGATTCAGAGCTCTGGAACTTCAACAGAGGTGCTCTGAAATGCTGAATTATCTGGTTCATCCATTTCCATCGGAGATTTTTCAGGGGGTCTTCCTCTATCAAACTTTAGGTTTTTTATCCAGGAAGAAATCCACAGTCTTTCATTTTCTGTGAAAATAAAAGGAAAACCTCTTCTCCAAAGTAGCGTATCTTTGCATTTCAATTTTAAAGTAAACTCATTTACAAAATACATAGGTTGAATTACTCCAACAACATTTATAATTAACTGTCTTTTAGCAGCTTTTACTAAGTCATTATCAGTCAAGAGGCTTAAAGATAAGACAATAACATACAGTATCCAGACATTCTTTGTATCTTCCATCTTTATGTGGCTTATTTATTTATTTATTTTTAATCTATGTATTTCACTCTATTTCTTTTTTTTTTAAGGGCTTTCTTTCCCTTTCTCTTCTTTCTCTAAGCCTATGTATATATATTTTCAACACACTCTAAACCACTTAGACTTTTTACAAAAAACTGTCTTTACTGTACATTTATTTCTTAACTTTTTCTGTTTCTGACCACACCTTTAATCTGCCTCTGTCTCTGACCACACCTTTGCTTGGCTAGGGTGATTGACTCCACCCAGATTCTTTTATTTCTGTTTCTGACCACACCTTTAATCTGCCTCTGTCTCTGTCTCTGACCATACCTTTGCTTGCCTAGGGTGATTGACTCCTCCCAGATTCTTTTATTTCTGTTTCTGAACACACCTTTAATCTGCCAGGATTAAAGGCTGGTATGATGGGTGGATGGCTCCACCCAGCTCCTAATCTAATTTCATAGAATTTATCTTTTTAACCCAGGTAGTCTGGGAATTTTAGGGTCATATAATTACCAAGTAAAGCATTGCCATCTGCTGCTCATTAACTCCATTTAAGTATTAGGCAGCAGGGCCTCTTAAAAACTCACAAGTGTTTTTCCTCTAGGCTGAATCAGGAAGCTTCTCTTCAAAAAGCCAAGCCTCAGTTTGCCGCAGGAAAACAGAGCTGATCCAGGTAAACATCAACACTAAGAAGCCATCTTTGACTCTATTCTCTTTTCCTCCTTATCAACAGAAACCTTAAATACATTGCTATATTGAGGGTCCTGTGAGACTTCAGGAGCCAGCCATTATATACCTTAAATTGTACTCCAAAAGCCCGCCATTGTACCTCAAGCCCACACGCCTCACCAGGGCATCTCTGTACCAGGCTCATGTGAAAGACACAACTCAGAAGCTGCTTTTGGCTCTAGACCATTTTTAAGCTTTCTATGACTTTATGTGGGCATATTTGCCACACCTTGGGCTGCCATTTGTAGTACGAGGTTTCTGGCCTGGACTTTCCCGGCCTAACCTCAAAGTTTAGGTCCGCTGACCCGCAGACCCACAGTCCCACAGAGACACACAGACGCTTTCATTAGTTTTTGGCTGATCAGCCTCAGGCCCAGGCATATCACTTGCTAGCTCCCTACCCTTCATCTAACCCATGTCTTTTGTTCAGCCATGCGGCTCGGTACCTTCTTTAGAGCAGCATAGTTGTCCTCTGCTTCCTGTGGCTTCTCTCTGGTGCTCCGTCTGGCACTCTGCTCTCAGAGATTTTTCTTAGTCTGTTAGTCCCGCCTACACTTCCTGCCTGCCTTTGGCCAATCAGCTCTTTTTATTAAACCAGTGGTTGGGACAATTATTTAAAATGAAACAACACAACCTCCCACACAACAGGAATGAAATAAAAATGTAATACAGTTATATTTAGTAGATGCTTACTTACCTTTTGTGTAGAAAGCACTAACTAGGTGGTAGATGAGGAGCAAGATGAAGGACATGGCCCTTCTTCCTAGAAGAGTGGTAGCATCTGGTGCCAATCATTGTGGTCTGCTGAGCATAGAGGAAGAGCACAATCCAGAGCAATGCAGTGTGTGGAGCAGGAGCCTTCTATTACCCAAATGCCAGTGAACTGCATTCATTGTTAACCTTGTTCCTTCTTCTTTCCTTAACCTTCAGCAGTGAGTGTTTCGCTCTAGGAGTCCAATGCACAGTAAGCTCTCACCAAAGCCTCAGGCTGAGCGAGCTCATGAGGGAGTGAGGACAGAAAACACGCCTTTATCTCTATAAAGCATATTTTTGAAGAAATGAGCAACTAGCTCGCATGTATTGGTAAAGGCAGCATTTATTTTAAAGGGTGGGAAAAATTCATTTGGATTTGAGAAGAAAAGAAGGGGAGGCAATGGAGAGGTAGTTACGATGCCAGTGAGGAGGCAGGTGATAGTTGAGGGCTAGCAAAATCGGTGCTCTGAGCTCAACATTAGTCCCAGTATGTGAAGTGTCGGCTTTGAAAAAAAATTCAGTACATTAAAAAATTTCCTTCAAAGATAAGAGAAAATTATTGGGCTGAATGAACAAAAAAAGATTATGACATGGAGAGAAATCTGGAGTCTTAGGGGAAATGGCAATTATCCAGGATAAAAATGAGGTAAGTAGAGGCAGGAGTCTCTATGTGACCGAATGTTTCAGAGCTTGAGATTTCTGAGATTTTTAGGAAGGTAATAGTTACATGTACTCTGTACTACGTAATGTATCACATATGGTGGGGCAGTACCCTGTGATCATGGACATTAATTTTTCCTAGCAAAACATTAATATTTATACTTAGTAGAATAGAGATGACAAATAGCTTCTGATCAGTACAGTTTGTGCCAAATTAATAAAGAGAAGAAAACTCAGCTAGGTTTTCAGAGAACACTGAATGTTAGAATGATGGATAAGGGAGTGTAGACCTGTGCAATTTGCTTTGTCTGTTTTTTGTTTGCAGGGATAATGGAGATGGATAAAGGTGCTTGATGTTTGAAAACCAGCAGGATGCTGTGAGCAGGGAACACATAGGTCTGTGTTGTCTGAGATGGCTGGGTGGGTCCTCACTGACCATGTGCATGACTCTGTGTGTCTCTCTGTACTCTTACCCCCCCCCCCCCCCCCCCGAGTGCACATGCTCTGATTACCAGCAGCCTGAAAGTCAGAACACCCAGGAACTGCCCAGAGACCACAGCACATAATTGTTTTTATTGTTACTGATTAGACTATGTTCTGTTGGTACTGAGAAATTGAAAGTTTGAGACAAACACATTATTTCAAATCCAGGACTAAGGAAAGAAAGAACCAAGGTTTACATAGGAGAATGTTTGAAAAGAAAAAAACCCATTACAGCTCTCTATCTCTAATCATTTGGAGACTTGGAGGCTTTCTTATACTTTTTATTTATGTGTTCATCATATAGAGGTATACTTAGCTAGACATACTTAGTAGGTGGTAGATGACTAAGTAAGTTAATTTTTATGAGTTATATTTGTCAATTATAATAGTCAATTATTATAATTTGTTATAAACTACCTTCATGAAGAGGTATAAGAATTATTACATTTGTGCGTATGTCTATATCAGCAAACTTTTGCAATATGTTTTTCAGACAGATTCATAATGGTCCATTTTTCATTATTGATCTAATCTAACACATATAAGAATTATAAATCAATGAAGATTTGTTCTAATTGACCTCATATCATCTCAAGTGAACTCAATACAAATACTAAGAAAGGGGCCTTAATAGGATATTTAAACAATGGTAATGGAAACGTTATCCAGTCTTTAGTGCAATCTCTTTGGCTTTATATTTACTTTCAGTATTGACTACTGTGCTGTACCCAGCAGGGTCACTGGAGCCTGGAGTAGGTGGGGTCTGCAGGATCCTTTGGGACCTGATCGTCCAGGCAGCATATATTCCTGGTCCAGGGTTCAGATTCAATCCATAATGACAGTGAAATCTAAACCTTAGTTTTCCAAATGCGAAAAAAAAAATCTCCTTTTGTAACTGGAAAATTCTTTTGATATGTAAAGAAAAAATTCTCATTATAGACAAAATTTCATATATATACCTGTATCTTTTACACAAATGCTTTATGATTATGGAAAGATTAAATACCTTTTATATGGGGAAACTAACATATAACATATCACATTGCTTTTGCTGCTAGGAATCATTTATATTAAATTTCAGAAATGATTTTCTGACATTGAAATTTAGACACAGATAAAGATATTTTAGGCATAGAAAATTTCTAATAAAATCATTATACCCCTTAATTAATCTAATTATAAAATCTTGTCTTATAAATGAATTTCTGAAGTTTCTCATTGTTTCTAAGAAATTTACATATTAGTCACCTTAAATAGCCTGTGTTCTGCTTTTATTCCCAGGGATCTACTTTTAAAATCAAATGTAAATTCTTCTTTGTGTGGGACAAGAGCAAGTTTCCATGTTAAAATGCTTGCATGGTGAGAAATACCATAATCAAATAAAATGTACATGCACAATAATACTGTGGAAATCTTTTGAAGTATATCCTTGATGTTTCTATTTGGACTGTTGAATAGCAAAGGAAACATTCTGAACTTCTGTGATGGGTTGTAAACAAATAAACCTGATCAACTCCTATTCTGATGGTTGAGATTTTCTGGCTGTGCATGTGATTGTAGGAGGAAGGTGAAGGTCAATGAAAATGGAAACGTGGTTGTGAGGAGACCACTGCATTCCTTCATTCTCTTTTGTTATTCTTGAAGAGAAAATCCTCATTTCCAGCAGGATTAGCCTGCTCTAACATCCTGAAAAAGCTCAATTGGTCTGAGACAGAGCTCTGATAGGAACATGGAAGAACCGTTAGGCCTGGCATTATACCACGGGAACACCATTTTCATGAAGAAATTTTTTATAAAAGAAAAAAAATGAGCAAAGGGGAGACATTAGTTCAGTTAGCTCTCATGAAGTTTGCACATGCTTAAGGCCCTCTTTTGTGCTACAAATTATGTTTTCTCACGTCAAACAAGCATTAGGTATTTTAATGCTCACTTGTGTATTTTATTAGTCTCTCTCTCCATTTCTGGAACTTCAATTGTAGCGTCACAGTGCACACTGCATCTGCTTCTGTCTGAGGCTTACTACAAGCACAGTGGTGGGACACCGGTTCCAGAATGTCTGGGGAGGCAACTGCTCCTCTGTGGTAGTATCCCAGCATGCATGTCTACAGTCTACATAGGCTAGGCACTGACTGGCTGTAATTATCCAAAAATGCATCTTAGTTTCATTCACGTCATACATAATATGACCATTTCTGGATTGAATTATAGGCTAAAAATTTACTGCCAGTGTTTTGTATGCTTAGAATTTTATTTCTGCCCCAGGATTAATCACCTGATAATAACTAAGGATTATTAATTTTAAAGGATTTAACATTTTTAAGTGTTTTAGAATAATGAAAAATTCATTTTTAAAAAGCTCCATCTTTTAAAAAAACTTTAGGCTAAAGATGTCATCATAATAATTAAATATTATTAATTACAAAAAGTAAACAGTCCCATTCTAGGTATATAAAAATTATCTATAGTCTTGACTCTCAGATTGATGCATTTATTCTACACTGAAAAAATGTTAATTCTTAAGGACCTAGAGGGATAGTTCATTTTGTAAAAGCACGTGTTCAAGAACCAAGATCTTAGTTCAGATCCCTGATAGCCAAATAAGAATTCAGCTGTGGTGGTGCATGCCTGTAACCTCAGAGCTGGGTGAAACAGGGGCAGAAGGATGCGGGCACCTTACTGGACCATCAGTGTAACAAAATTGGTGAGATCCATGCACTATTAACAGACTCTAGCTAAAAAAAAAAAAAATAAGGGGGGAGTGATAAAGAAATCCATATATTGACCTTCAGGATCCACAGGAGCATGTGGATGAGCACACCTGACACACATGTACACTTGCATATAATATGCATGCATGCAGATAAGTGATACAATACATACTTGCAGATACTATTTACACCTGCAGATATGTGTGCACACACACACGACTTCAGAAAATTTCTAGTAGAAAATGGTATCATAGTCTCCATGTTTTTCCCTTTTGTTAAAATGGATTGTTTTCTCACATAACGTACCCTGATTATGAGCTCCCCTCTTCTCCTCTCGGCAAATTCCCTGCATTTTTTCAAGTGACTTGAAAAGGTTGGTCAGGGTGAGATATATTTGGGAAGAAATCAGGATAATAGAAATTGATTACCAAAGCTTCAAGTTGATCAACAGATGCTGCCCAAGGGGATGACATCAATATTGCTTCTGTGCATGCTGAAGAGAGAGAGGAGGAGGAGGTCTGTTCACTAATGTGTCCCTCACTTCTAAAACTTCACATTTATCTTACTTGTTTGCATGTTTCCCTCCCCCCCCCATGTGTGTATGTGTGTATACCATGTGAGAATATTGTGTTTTGGGAAGTAAGATGAGGACATTGATCCCATAGAACTGAATAATTGTGAGCTGCCATGTGGATGCTGTGAATTGAGCCCAGGGCGTCTACATGAGCAACAAATGCTCGTAACAACAGAACCATCTCCTCCGTCCCTGCCATGTCCTAACTTATAAGCAAGTTCAAAATCTTTACCCCAGCAAGTAATTGCTACCCAATACATACTTTGAGATATTCCAGGGAAAAAGCTGTGTAGGAAACTTCAAAGAATATGAGGCATATACATCTAGTATAATTTTAGACGTGCTATTAAAAACAAAGTTCATTGTGAGGCTCTATCCACTATTTAAGTTTTTTTATGCCATCTTGCAATGTTAATATATATACACATACACATATATATGTATATATATACATA
This sequence comes from Phyllotis vaccarum, assembly GCA_033318265.1. NCBI lineage: Eukaryota > Metazoa > Chordata > Mammalia > Rodentia > Cricetidae > Phyllotis > Phyllotis vaccarum. Next base: position 13,002,888 of record JARWLC010000007.1, read on the forward strand.
TACACATGTATATATGATTACAAATGTACTATATATCATCTATAATACAGAAATATATAGCATATAATTATATATAACATGTTTATGTCATGCACATATAACCTATATACACAGACTTTACACATACATACACATAGACTCACATCTGTCTGGTGTGTATCTAGCTATACATGTTCTATTTTGTCTTCTTCCTGCGGTCATCATAAACACTCCCGAGACAAATATAACAGTAGTTCTACAAGTGAGGCTCTAAAGTGAAACATTACAATGAAGGATGCTACAATCAAACTTTTCAGGGGCTTTGGAATAAAAAACGACAGAGCTATTAAGTTAGAGTTTATCTATTATATTATATAGACTATAAGTTCCCTTTATGTGTTAATAGAATCAAACAAATTCTCTATGCTTTTTAACTCAGCTTCCTAACTGTGTGATAGAAGGTTTTCCCAGTTTACTTGACTCAGTGCTGTGGGTTCCCCAGATTTCACTGGGACTGTGAGTGAAGGGATATAATTATATTTATTATCTGGTAACTGGGCTTGTACAACTATTTGCTAATAATGATCTATATACCTCATGCATTTGATCATATACTCTTTTTTCTCATATTTGCAAACTCTAATAACACGTATTTTCCCTACAAAGAATTCTATAAAATGATTGAGAGCTTTAAAAAAGACTCTAGATGGATGTTCATTGCTTGTTCATTAGTGAATTGTGTGTATGTAAATTATGCATTAAGCTTCATATGAAAGCTTCATGTAAAATTTTGCTAATAAGGCTGATATTATTAATACCTATGTTGCTAAAATTATATGTATGTAATTTATATGTGTAATATATTTAATATACATTATAACTGTACATGACACTGAAATTACTTGTTATATGAAAATAAAAAGTTAGGAATGTGTGTGGTGGCATTGTTTTTAGTGTATTATGTATATCAACTCATTCTGTTATAAAATAAGCAACCAAACAAAAACCAACCGAACAAAAACCCCAAATCTTCTGGTGTAATAATTGTCTAATGGTCTAATGACTGTACTGTATAATCAGCATTTTTGATTTCCAGGAACCTGGTGAACTTCCTGACGTTAAGTATAATAGGTAAATGGCCTAGCAATTAGATGCAGAATCATTTTCTGCATTTTCTTCTTTTAAGGCACTGATTCTTCGGCTCTAGATCCATAGGCAAAGGTGTCATAAAGACCTTCATATTTTGAACCAGAAAGTCTGTGGACTTAGGTTAGTGGTGTGGGAAGGAGCAAAAGAGCTGGACAAATCAGAGGCTTGTGTTCTCTTGTCACCCATAACTCCCGAAGGAAGAGATTTTTGTGGGGCCACATGGAAGTTTATTGATATGGACAATGAAGACAGTGTTTATTTAAAAATGTCTTTTTTATTATGTGCCGGATAATCTATATAAAGGAAAGCCATTTAATGTGATTAATTTATACATTAATATAGAAGTGTCAGGGACATGAGTTTGCTATTAAGGTTAAAAGGTAGAGTAATATGAGTTAATTTCTAGTGTGTTTTTTCACAGTCATATGAGTCATATATATTAATATTCCAAAATAATGCATTGTCACATCTTACAGTTTAGCGCTCTAGATGTGCTGCATTACTGTATGTGTCTTCTGATGTTCATTTTGTTTTAATTGATGATTGTGATGATTAAAACATCACTTTAACATAACCGAGTGGTCTATGGAAAGCAGGGCCTTTGAGCATGCCTTGGAGTAGTTCTATTAGCTACATTAATTGATATAGTGGGTCTTACCCATTATAGGCATCACCATTCCCTAGGCTTAGGCTTTCCCAGTATTAAGAGTTGACAACACAAGCTGAGGACAAGCATGCGTGCATTCGTTTGTTGCTCACTACTCTTGAATGCAGGTGTAATGTGACTAGCTTCCTTAAGTTCCTGATTCCTTTACTTCCTGGCCATGACAGCAGTAACCTGGGACTATGAGCTGAATAAACCTCTTTTCTCTTAAGTTGCTTTCACTGGGTTAGTTTATTACTGTAAAGGAAAGTGAAATTAGGAAAAAGGTTTTTAATTTCATCCACATGCATGCACACAGGTGAGGTTCGTCAGTCATGGCTGGAGAGCATCTAGAGATCTTGGCTTTCTTTTTTTCAAAGAGCATCTTAATTATATGCAAGTTTTTTTTTTTTTAAAAATTCTTATATTTGAATATTTATGTTTTGTTCATGCACAGAGGCAAACAGCACATGTGTCAGGGTAAGAGGAAGTATTCTGGAATGTTTATTAATATACAAAATATCTTCATTAATAAGATAAAGCCTAACTGTTTTCCAAAGTCACTGCACTGTTTCCCATTCCTATATATTTTCATTAATATTTTGTACTGACATGCATTAAAATTTATCACTTTTGAGTGTACTGTTCATCCGTGCTGTTAGTCCCACATCTTCATGATCCATTTCAGGAGCATTTCCATTTTCCTTCCCAGGTTGCTTGTGTCTGAACACACAAAAATTTCCCATTCTATCCACTTCCAGTCTTCTTTCTGGCTCTGTCACTTGGACCATTTTCAGTATCCCACATAAGTAATCACACAATATTTGCATTTAGCTTATTTCACTTAGCTTACTGTCCTTAAGACTCACTCATATGTTCTATTCATCAGAATATATGTCTATTCCCCCCCTTTTTTGTTTAAAGGTTGAATAACATTCTCCCGTATAACACCACATTTTGTTTATCACTTGTGCACTGATAGAGTTTGAGGATTGTCTTACATTTTCTTAGTGTAGCTATAGAGTCATCTTTGTCTGGGAAGTCCATGTCCTTTTATAAGGCTTAAGTACTTTCCATGTTCATCACCAATGGCCTGTTGTTATAGGCCCTCTGTCTACAGATGTAAGGAACACCCTGTCCCACATCTGTCCATGCACACATATTTTAAAGCCTACTCTCTTGCATATTTGTTAAAATCCACAAAGTCATAGTTACTCATGACTCTGGTTCAGTATTTTGAAATTTACTGTTTTCCTTTATCTTTTTATTTGTAACTTGTTTTTCAGAGAACAAAAGCAGTTGTTAGCCACTCAAGATCCAAGGCATGACACACTCAACAGTTAGCTCTGAGCTCACAAACTCCCACTTCCAAGGAGAGGGCTCAGGGCGGGCCTTTTGGGGAAGCCACCCCCCCCATCTTGTCCTGTTGCCAATATTCCTCAAAATTCTTTCTTCTCTCCCTAATTCTCTGGGTATCCAAGGCTCTATCTACATATTTTACACGGGATCTTCCAGACCAACTCACTGGGTCTACCAGATCTATATAGTTTTGCAGATTTGCCCTCTATAGTATTGGATGGATACTATACTATGGCTGGGAGAGGTCTAAGGTTTACAGCTGGGAAACTGGCAGAGAGCACAGAATCACCTTGCCTTTTTTTCTCATTGTATTGTTTCAAATATCCCAACAAACCCTCTAAAAACCAAATCTCCTAGCTAAAGCATAGTGTTTGTGTACATTTCAAGCCTAATCTTAATACACTCACTAGAAATGTCCCAAAGGAAGCAAATGTTCCTCAAGTCCTCTCAAGCATCATTAATAACCAACATTAAATTTCCCTATTTAGCGTTATTTCAGTAGTCTTTTTTTTTTTTTTTTTTTACTTCCTCTATATTAGTTTGTTTTTCTGTCTTTTGTCACCTGGTTGGTCATCCCTGGTATTCTTAAGAGTACAATACTAGATCTGTTTCTGTCTTAAGAAAATTATTTCAGAAAAGACAAATTGGCCAAAATTGGCCACAAAATGCCCATAATAACTCCAAATAATTTCTGAACACCCATCCCACTGGTTATATCTCTGTCTAGTTATCTCTGTTCTATCAAAACATCAGAAAAAGGAAAACCCCGTTAACTGAACTTCTCCTTTGTTTGACTAACACCCTGAAGATCTATGACGTGCTCCTAGTGAGTTAGGCTCTACTAGCTAATCACCTTGCTTGTGGTTCCACCATTCACTTCCCAGCTTGACAATGCACTGGAGTGCCGCACTATAATTTTCATTTGGAGCTATACAACAGAAATGATATTGCATTTAATGGCTGAATGGCTTCCGTGTTACAATTAGAGATATCCCAAGCAATGAAAGATGACAAATTACCCTTGAAAAACAAAATTGCAGGACAATTGCAAAGACCCGCATTGGGAAGGCTTACCAACAAGGCATCCTGAAGTGAGATGAAGTATGCTTTTAATTGCTGCTAAGCTGCTTGAATTGAGGTGTCATGGCTCTTGACAGGAGTGTTTTTAGAAATCCTAGTGTTCAAAGATCGAGTGTGAAGAAGTGTTCTGAGAAAATAAAATCATTAAGATAGATTAGTACTTACCACCCAAACATTTTGTATTTTAATAAATATCTCTAATAAGGACTTTGTGCTTAATTCAAATAACATTTAATTTTCAATAACACTGACAAATTGTAACAATTTCTTTATATAACATTTTTTTAAAACCATTTTGTTTTGATTTTTAAGTGGGCGGGTTCTTTTTTTCTGAGGAGTTCACCAGACAAGAATTTTGGTTGTAATTTTTTGAAATTTGCTTTTTTAAAGCTATTTCAGCAAATTCATTCTTTAGAAAGCAGATGCTGTTCTCTTTCTGCTGATGATGACTATGAAATAGAGTATTTCTGGCACTTGATTAATTAAATCATAAATTATAACCCTTTCTACTTTATTTTGTAACCAAACTTCTGTATAAAGCATATGGGCAGACCTGAGTCATGTTCCCTAGTATGAAGTTTGGAAGATATTTCAAATAAGATGGTTTTTGAGAGAGGGAAGCTTTGGGAATGTTTTGTTCTCTGCAGCCTAATTAAAGCACTCACATAACTCTTTGGTCTCTTGATTTGCTCTTAAGAGCTCAGTGGATCAAATCCAGAGTCATAGGTCTTTTGAGCATGGCCTTGCATGTTTCCCAAAGTACTTTCTGTGAGTACTTTAGAGCTCTGAGTCCTCTAACCCATGACTCTATTAAGATCTGGCATTCACTCTTCTCTGGTTTGGGGGCCTTGATGCTCAGGCTGAGGTCTTGTATAGGTGCATGCATCCATCCGTGTGGGAGATTATGTTGTTACATTGTAAATAATTGTCTCACCCACTGGTTTAATAAAAAGTGCTGATTGGCCAAAGGCAGGCAGGACATGTGGGCGGGGCTACCAGACTAAGAAGACTCTGAGAACAGGAAGCACAGAGCAGAATGCCAGAGAGAAGTCGGAAGAAGCAGAGGACAACTATGCTGCTCTAAGAAAAGGTACCCAGCTGCCTGGCTGAACAAGATAAAAGTAATGGGTTAGATTAAGGGTAAAGAGTTAGCAAGTTATATGCCTGGGCCTTAGGCCAATCAGCCTACAACTATTGTAAGCATCTGTGTGTCTCAGTGAGTCTGTGGGTCCAAACCTTGAGGCTAGGCCTGAAAGTCCAGGCCAGAAAACTCATACTACACATCCATCCACTTTGAATTGTCCCTTGCTATAGCCCACCTCTAAACATCATACACTGATGTAACTGCAGTGTACTGTATAGTTTTGTAGTTATTGGACTGTTCAACCAGAGCATTGTTCTTTAGTGGGGATCATAATGAATTGACAAGCAGACTCATGAGCCTTCATCCTAACAAAAGCAAGATTTGTCAAAAAAGGGGACCATAGATTTACATTTCTAATAAATCTTCCAAAGATTTCTCATGTATGTTAAAATGTTAGCATGGCTCACTATGACTATTTTAACAATGTTCCTAATTATATTTGCATATCTCAGACCTCCATATCCAGGAGGTGATAAAAATGGTTTAAAACTAAATGTTAAGTGAAATGTGGAGCCCTAATCTATATCTAAGAGATAATTGTTGTCTGCAACCTCCTTGTATTAATGTTAGCCTGCTCACATTTGATGCTGAGATAAGTCCTTCGTCTTCAAAGTGCAACTCAGAAGCAAGAAAGAAGAGCATCACCCAGGAATATGGAAACTTGGAGCCCACTTTGGACCCACCATATATGAATCTGTATCATAATGAGAACCCAAGGATTTGTATTGACATTAAAATTTAAGAACTGGCTGAAATGGCCAGAGTTATGATGCTTTTGTTCATTGTGGGGAGTGGGATTCTAATCCACTGGACAAGGTGGAAGAGACCCCGATCAGAACATGAAATTTGAGCATTAAAAGTTGTGCTTTTGAGAGGCTGAGTTTTAGGGGAAGGCGATGGACATGGACTCTATTATATGAAATTATGTTGCACTCTGAGGAAAGCATGGATAAGTTTCCCTATGATGTCTTTATATTGTGATATATATGTGTATATATGAATATTGTGTATTCATTTAATCAGAATCTGTAAAGTTTTTACTCTGATCAAAATGTTTTGGTTGGATGAATAGCCATGAATAAATGGGTTATACATATTGGGATTTTTTTGATCCAGTGGAGAGAAAATAGTTAATTAACTGATACAGTTTACTAACAGCTTTAAAAATAGTCCATTTAGAGTTGCCTCTTATACGGTTGATCTCCATTCTTAATATCTGGCTTTATTTTTAAAGGGACGCTTACAGTAAAACTTCTAAAAAGCACATCTTATGGATTACTTTATTTGAAGGTAGTTTGTTTTAATAGCTATAATGGAGCAATTATTTCATAGCAAGCAAAGCTAATGGAGAATGTATGTAGACTGAGGGATGTTTTCAAAGCCTAGTGGATTAGCAAACAGTTGAGGAATTAAGGCCAAGTGCCTTCAAATGTTCATCTGTTCGTATTTCAAATTAAAGCTCTTATTTGAAGAGAGAAATATGAGTGATGAAAATCTTTGATCATCTTATTAGTAGATATCTTTAAAGTGTAAATTAACTGCTAATTTAATTCACTGTAATGCTGTGTGAAATAATGTGTTTTACTTAAAAACTTGTAATTTTGATAAAAATTATGCAGAGTTGTAATGACATCTAACCTTCTGGTTACTTTGTTTTCCCTTTTATAGTTTTCATATAGTCACTGCATTTAGCAGACTTATTCACTGAAGTATGTGACTCTCTATTTTCAATTACACTGACATAATAAGAAAACCCGAGGTGCTGTACTGTCTTTTTATTTGAATATGCTTCCAGAATAGGTAAACTTCTCACCTTCTCATAGGGGATAGTTAAAAGGAATAAAGAGCTACCTGAATTTTTCTTGTTTATATAAAAATAATAGGTAACAAGAATATTTAAGAATGATTCTCTAATTGCAAATAAACTAAAAACGTTGAACACACTCATATTGCCTGTCTCTGCCCCTTTGTGAGTTTTGAAACTCAATGTATGTTAATTAAATATTGCTTCTAAAATTTCCTTTGTTTGGATTTTTAGTTTTCTCTGGTAAGTGTGTATCATTTTCAGTGCTGTCTATACAGGGGTTTATAAAAGTCATTTCTGTTCTTTGGAATTAGATTAATTGGTGTTTAGTTTAATTGTGCTAATTTAACACCAATATATATTGCTGCATTAAAATTTTAAACATGTCAAAAATAACAACCAAAGTTTATTCATTGCTTTCTTGGAGCTGATTAGTAACTAAAAGAAGGGACACAGCCCATGGCCACATGGGAATTCCTAATGTGCTTGCCAGTCCTTGCCAGTTCCATCCAGTGGCTTTCATAATCATGCCTATAAGGGGCTTTCTTTGCATTTGGTCTTTAAAAATTTGCATAATAAGGTGGTATTCTGTATCTTTTAAATTTTAAATGTCCCTAAGTAAAATAGTCGAATCAAGGTCAAAGCTATATATTCATATTCTAATATTGATTCAAGTTATAAACCAATCAGAAAAAGGTCCCCATTAATCAACTTGCATTAAAATATGGAAAAGGAGTCAGGTAGTTCATCACCGCAAAAGAAAAAAATGTGAATTGATGTATGTGTATTCTTAGTCTGTTCCTGAATCAGAACAAAAGCAGAAGTCAAGCTTAAAACTGGGGGAAAAAAAAAGAAGAAGAAGCATGTGGTAATATTGTTCAGACAATCCTGTCAATAGACAATAGCAAAGAAACCTTACCTGGGCCCCAAGCCAACAGCAGAAAATCAGTAAATTTATGTCATATCTGTTAGATCAGATGCTTATGTTGGTTTGCCTTCACAGATGCCAGATAACAGTGGCTGGAACAAGATAGAACCTTCGTTTTAATATAGTATAGAAGTCTGAACAGGAGACAGCATTGGAAGTAGAAACCAGCTTTCTCATTTTAGATGTCATCTTCATTATTCTATTATGCATCACTAGTAATTTCTAAGCATACTCATGTTTGGAATAGAGCTATCCATGCTCTTGGCTCTCTGCCCAGCTTGAGATCTCCAACTTCTAGACTGCAGGCCACACCATACTTGAGACTAATCAACAGCCATCACTTGCTCTAAAACTATGTAACTGCAAGAGAAACATGTATTTTCCCGTATCATTACTTTCTCAATTTCATAAACTAAATAAATTTAAATAAGCTTTTATCCAGCGAAAAGTATTGGAACTTATAGCCTGAATTACCTACTTACTAGAAAGTTAATTCTTCTGCTTAGCTGGTCAAGACATTGTTTTATGAAGTGAAAATTGTCATGACTTTGTAATAGCACAAAGTACATTTTAAAAAAATGTCTAATTTGCATCTTGAGAGTAATGTAATCTAGTCATAGCTCGCTGAGAAATGTTTCCTCAGTGACAACTTCTTGTGTAATAGTGCCACTAAATTAGCTTGTCCTATAATTTAAACACAGGAGGACATTCTGGTGTTCTTGGAATAGTCATGTTGAGTATCCTGCTCTCTGAGGACACTTTATGTGAAGACAGCATCGTTGCCATCCCGTGTCTGCTCTGATTACACACACACACACACACACACACACACACACACACACACACACACGAAAAATCACAAAGCAACATAGGTTGATAGATTCATCTATTGGGCAGGTGTTGGAGCCCACTTCCTTTGTAACATTTTTCATTTATCTATTTCAAATGTATGAGTTTTGGTCTTCACTATTGCAGAGAAGGAGAAATTAAGGCTTCTGTTAATGCTGAAATGTGCACAGTAACAAGCTTCCTATAGTTGATTATGTGATGCCCACAGAACAGCCTCTGAACAGGGACAGAACTGTCCTCTGCCTCATGGTATTTGAGAATGGACAGACCCTGTGATGTCTATATCCTGCTTCTTTCTCTTCTGTTTGGATGACTGTAGTAGGTCAAGGAGATCCCTTGAGAGTTATCACTGAAAGAAACCTTTTCATTAGAATGTGGCAGTTGGAATATGATTTTTATTGTTTGAATTTTTGACATTTTACATATCTCTAAGAAATGATTGGTTGGTATTTTCACATAACCATTTGGCTATTCATTATTATGAAAGAACATACTTCTTATATTAACTTTCTTGGTTTTCTTGAAATAATTATTACTTATAGATTCATTTTTTTACTTTACAAAGTCTCTTAGAGTATCTTCTTAATGGAATCTAGGCAGATTTATTTTAGGGTAATTCAGTCTATGATAATTATTTGCTTTGTTTATATTTTTTTAAATGAGTATAATGCAATTGTGAAGAATTTATAGTTTGTTCTGAATCAAGTATCATCACTTTTATATGTAAATATTACATTTATAGCTTTTGGAGAAACGCTATAATTAGTCATGCTTTTGAGTAATCTGAAAATTTTGACATATATATGATACATGTGTATATATATACACATATATATATTCATATATATTTAAGTCTTACAATGAACAAACAGGAATATTTTGCCATTTGGTTTGATGGATTTTTTTTTTTCATCCTCCACTGTACCAGTCAGAAGACAACACATTCTTACAATTGCGTGCTTTGAGGAGTTTTCCTTTGTGCTAAATTAAGCTTTTCACAGAACTGCAGTGTGAAGCCACCTTCTTCACTAGGGGAAATCACACATGATCTTAATTATAGTATTATTGGTGGTGTCTGAGAGTCAACCATGGTGAAGAAGATCCTGAAAAGCCACTCACTGAAAGGAGTTGAGAAAGCAGTGAGGGACCAGGTGCTTGACCACAGGGAGGGTAATTCATGGAAGAAAACAGTAACAGTTACCATAAACCAGATTGACTAGCCAGAAAGTTTTGGAGACTAGCATTACCATGATTGACGTGTTGGTCTAACGTAATTACTAATGTGATCTGAGAATAAATTCCAAATTTCTTCAGGCAAGAAATAGTGATTTTTTTTTCCTATGCATGAAATAAATTTGCTGATATCGAGTTCTTATGTGCCTTCTGGGCACAAAACAAGAACATGAAAAATGTTGTTCTTAAAATTACCAACCTTATGGCTAACGCTTTCCTTAATATTAGTCTCATTATTTTCTGCTCCTGGTGAGAAACCTCTATGTGTTACTTTCCTTAGAAATTTTGGCATTGCCTTTGATTCCAAAGCAGTTTTCCTTATACTCTGTTGCCATTCGCCTTAAAAGAGCAATAGCTCTAGTTTTTATTAAAGAAAATTTGATTGGCAATCATTTATATTATTTCAAGTATTGTTGCTAATCAAAATCCTAATATTTAGCTTTTTTCATCTCTTTTGCATTTCAACTTGCCTTTCCCATAGAAGATACTGGCAAGTAATTAATATAATGTTTTAAAAACACAATTGTTTCTAAATGTTATGGCTGTTTCATACTGAAGTCTTTTACGGATTCCATGGCCCTCATGGAGCAATTGTCAGTAATGTATTCACAGCAAGAATGTACTTTAGAATTAATTATTTTGTGTCATTCATCCAGGTATTCCCTAACTATAAATTATTGCTTTCTTCGTCAGTATAAATTTGATTTTCACTGTTTAGGGTGACCTCTGTCATCACTGAATAGTTAAAAATTTCCTTCCAGGATCCCTTCTGATTGTCTACAGCATTTGGGATTGCATAATAGGCATGCAGCATATCTCAGTAAGGTGGTCCTTAGATAATCATGCTATTAATTATTTAAGAGGTAATTGTGTGGCACTAGAATAGAAGATAGAAATTAATAAAAAATACTGTTCTGTCTTCAAATTGTTCACGAGCCTATTGTGGAGGATAGATGCACTTGGAAGTCCTTTGGTGTCTGTAGAAGTAACAGAGGTCCTAAGTGCTGTGGGTGATGAAGAGAATAGATAAGCTAGCAAAAAAGTCACAGAGGCCCTGGGCCTCGCCAGGTTTATTTACACTTCCTAGATCCGGGGCTTTGAGGTGGGCAAGAAGAAATGGGAAGTAGGAAAATGGCAAGATGTCATAAATAATAGAGTATGGAACTTATTGTAGTGACAGGAAATTCTGTACTGAGTTACAGAGTAGAAGTTTTAAAATACTACAGTTGATTGAATATAACGGAAGGCAAGGAGATCTAGAAGTTTTTCCCTTAGAGGCTTTCATCTTTGGATTTTGGCTGTTTGAATAATCCATTTTAAAGACATGATTCTTAGTAGGAAAGAGAACTCAGTGTAGGAGACAAGGTGTCTTGTCTTGCAGACACAGTACCAATATTAGTTGTAGGACATGATATTTTTGAAACAGTGTGATTTTCCTTAGCTGAAAAATAAAAACCAGAGAAATCACTTTGACATATGTGTGTATGTACATATGCATGTATGTATGTGTATCTGATTATTCTCAATTAAATAAACAGGAAATATGGTGAAAATACTGAAGCAAACATAGTGTTGTCATCTATTATCCTGTCAGCCTCTGAATCTCTTTAGATCATTTAAAGCCATATGTTGGAACACCTTTAAATTTAAAGATTATCATCTTTGAAGTATAATTATCAGATGGCCGTCTTTCCCTTAGTAATGCCATTTAGATTAACATCCAATACCATAGGTAGGATGGTAAAGTCACTAGAATTTAGTTATTTTCTATGTGCCTGCAATATTAAATATGAGTAACCTAGAGGCCCTATTCACTTAATACTTGGTGCATGGTTTCCTTGCTCTATTAGGCTAACCTTGTGAAAATCTCAAAGAAAAGCACAAAAAGAAATGTCCTCATATTCAATTCTGTAAACTTATATAAGGTGGGAGCATTTCAAAGACAGCTTTGACATGGTCCCTCACTAATGTCACCTAGCCATTGACATCTGGGATGTGACAGTACCTGACAGACCATGTTGCATTGCACAAATCAGAGATGGACTAACTGAGCTGGATGGAAAATGTCATACTGTCTAGGAAGCTAAGAAGCAGAACACAGCAATAGCAGTCCGTACAAACAGTGGCTGTTAGCATTAACCAATAAATTTCACAGGAGGGCCACCCTTAGTGGATTCGCCCTACTACACATGTAGGAAGATCTTCGCTGTAAGCAGAAACATCTCTCAGTGGAAGCAAAGAGATGTGTACGTTTATCCTCATGCTTATGTTGCTAGTGACAAGGATTTCAAACTTTAGTTATGATCTTTGGTTATATAATTTTAATGACAATGTGACCTTGAAGACAAAGATTGCTTAATCATCACCAATTAGGATGGCATCCACTCAAAACATATTTCTGGATCAGGTCCTGGCTCATCCTCGTCCTTCCATTGTGTCACATATTTTCAAGATGGCCGCTTAGATGTTGTAATATGTTTTCGGGATGTGGAGTAAAGGCTGACAGACTATTGACCAATTCATTTGCTTCTGTTATCTCTTTGTCTCTTCTCTGGCTGTTGACCACCCTTGGAGAAAATCAACAAACTAGGAATTTGCTTGGCTCCTTCTCTACTTAAGTGGTGATTTTTAAACCCAACTTTCTTTTCTAAACCCAGACTTATTTTTACCCAAGGAACTCTTAATTAATAGTCTTTTTACATACCTCGCAAAAACAAACAAAACAAACACAAGCCAAGAGACCAACAGATCAAAACCAAGACGATCTTGTGCCTGAATAAGTGTTTCTCAGTCCCAGTCAGAGTCCTGAGGTGTCAGTGTGTACACGAAGGCTTGGAAATACTGATACCCAAGACTCTGTCTCCACTTGGCTCTTCCAGTGTCATGTCTTCCCTTCCTCCATGACCTTTCAACTTTGTCTCTCCTGTCTGCTTTCTCCAGTCTCCTCTGGTACTTCTTACATCTATAGGCATGATGCCTCTGCCATCTTGGTTGGGATTGAACCATATTTCACCCTGGGTTCACTTTTGTAATCTTGTTAGGGAGTCTCATTGGTTTTGCCTGCTGCCAACAGTGCATATCACTGAGAAGTTTTGCAAAAGAGAAAATGACTATTCATAAGGTATCAGTCTGAAGATGAGAAGAAAAACCTCAAACCATTTCAGGACAAATAGAATATAGGGTCCTGTATATCGCCATACTTGCGGAACTGTGCACTGCCCTCAGAGAGGCTGCTCCTTTGAGTGGATGATAATTAACACGAGACCCACAACTGGACAGACGAGGAGAGTATGACTTTGGAGTACCCAGTCTGGAATGAGATCTCTTTATCAACCCCTCCCTTCCAGGCCTGCACAGGAGTGGAGGGGGAAAGACCCCCAAGGAAACATCTTCCAGATACGACAGAAATGTTTTCATCATCTGGTAGAGACTGTGACCTGCACATGTTCAAACCAGACAAGGTCTCAGCACTGAGTAGGAGAGGTAGACACAAAGTCCCTCTTATCCATTTGCAATTGATAGCCTGTTGAGAAGTGGAAAATCAGTTTTCTCCAGTGGAGTGTCGCTGAGTGTATCAACCACATGATGTGTCTTGACTGGCTATAGCCAGAACCATCCAGACAATGTTTAGATCTGCCTTCCATCTAAAAACCATCAGCAGCACATTTTTCTCTGTGTTTCTCTTCTGCCACTAACATTTGAAATGTGTTTTTAAGGCAGTGATGTGATTAGAATAGGTTCTGCAAACACTCTGATTGAAGGTCAGCCCTGATTTAGGACATTAAGTACTTATGGGAATGCCATCTTATCATGTGTACAAGGTCTACTTTATTCAAAGAGGAAATAGTATGTAGCAGTGGGCATCATGGGGGTTACTAGCTCCTATGTCTAACAAGTTATAATATGATTTCTTGGAGAAAAAATATTTTTATAGTGCTGAATTTATCTCATTTACCTATTTGAACCCTTATAATAATAGAAAATGATGCCTTTATCAGGAAAACAATTTGATTTTCATGCTGTCTCAGAAGAGAGGCAATTCCCTTAGGAGTCCTCAGCTCCGTTTTGTAATCACTAAAACATAATTTTCAAAGGAAGTATCTGGTTCTCTTAAACTTAATAAAATTAATATTATTGTCTCTAATTTCAAGCACATCTCCTCAATTTTATTTCCATATTTGCCACATTTTTAAAAATAGTACATTATTCCATATTCATCTATAACTTTACTCATGGCAATCTTCATTTATTTATTTCTGTTTCCACCTCTGCTCAGGTAGCATGAAACTAAAGGCATTTCTGACACCATTGGTTTCTGTGGTTCATAAGTTAAGGAATAGTTCATTAGAGCATCTTTTCTGTATCAGGACATGAGAGGTGCTGCCTTCTGGGCTGATGATAGCATCTGAGACCATGGAGTCTCCAGACATTCCTTTATTGTCATGGCTATGTCTAGACTGGGTGACTAAAAGGCTGGGCTCAGTTGCAGCAGTCAGCACCGTGTCTGTACATGCTATGTCCTGGTCTTCCTTATAGCTCAGTGACTTAAAGTTATTCTAATTTTATATATCACAGCTCAAGGCAACAGTTGGCAACAGAAATATTGATCTCAAAATTTTATATCACGTCTAAGATGGAGCATATCCCCAAATATGATTTTCCAGGCTTGATAGTTGACATTTTATATAACTGCCTTAAGTTTTTAACAGTTATTCTAAGTTATGGGTTCATCTACAGAGGAAAGGGGTGACTTTTAAATCATGAAATAGAAGCTCTTGGTTAGGTTGAAAATGATATTATTCACAACTAAAGAGTATTTTTTAAACTTTATTTCAAAATAATTGACATCAATTTGAATAATGCATAATTTGAGAAGATTGCAATATAATTAAATGTAACAGGAATTCTTGTTGTTGTGTTCTGTTAATGAACCACTGGGCATCTGAAGTGAGCAACACCTTAGGAGCAACAAAATATCAAGCAAAAGCAAGTTAAGGAAGCAGAGTTTATCTCTTTAGTTTGGGGTACAGTACATCATAACAGAAAAAAAAAACATGGTGGCAGGGACATGAAGCAGCAGGAGATGCTATATCTAGAGAGAGAGAAAGAGATGAGAGATGATCTTCTACCTGTTCATTCTGTGCTATCAGTCAAGGCCGCAGACCATGAATGCTACTGCTCAGACCCTGCTTGGGTCTTTCTAACTCCATCAGACTTCCCTGCAAAGCTCTTTACAACACGGTGCCCAAAGCTTTGTTTCCTAGGTGACCCTCCATCCTATCAAGTGCCCAGAGCTTTGTTTCCTAGGTGACCCTCCATCCCATCAAGTTGACCATGAACATTAACTACCCAGTGAATTTTTTTTCAACAATAAAAACCACCCAACTTTAATTTCTTTCTTTGGATGTAGAAACATGGTCTCCTACAGGAAGAGGGAAATTCTTACATATTGACACACCCACCACTGCTAAAAGGGGAAAAAGATAAATTAGATCTTATTTCTTGTTTGCTTGGTTTGCTTCATGTTTTAAGCTATGGCCTCATGTATCCTAAGCTGGACTCAAGCTTGATGTTTCCCCGATTCCCCCTTCTCAAGGGTTAAACCCCCCTTCTCTTTCAAGGGCTTACCCCCACTTCTCAAATGTGCTTACACTACCCTGCCAGGCTTATGAGGCTTTGTAAAATCCAGTTATATTTGCTCTGTTGTTGTTTCTTTTCATTGTGAGAGAAGACCTCATTGTTGCTTGATTGAGGTCTGGGGCTGTGCTGATTCCTATTTTTTTCCCCTTATGGGGGTCATCTATGCAAACTTCTTGACCAGAGAAGTGTGTTACAGTAACCCTGGCAGTTCTCTCTTCACAAAGCAGTTAGTGGTCCAGCTCTCCCTTAGGTTCATTGTGTTTATTTAAACTTACAGACCCACATTATTTTCCTGGTGTGTTGAGTTTATTAAGATTCTGTTTGTTCTTAACAGGTCAAGTGGGAAAGTCTTAAATAATCTAGGTGGGCACTTTATTTGTGAGAAAACACCGTTTCTTTGTTTACTTGTTTGTATATTTCAGTAAAGCGTAGTTTTACATATGGATCCCAGCAGTTGGGCGACAAGGTATAAAATTAGTTTAGGGCTCTGTCCTCTGGCGGTGTAATTGTCCACCTTGGAACATTAGGATCAAGTGACTCTGATCCTGAAGTCCAGTGTATTCACGAAAACAACCTATATATAATCTGGGAATATGTTATAAATGCATGATCTTATGTCTTACCATACACACTGACTTGAGAAAGTTGAGGCTGGTATTTAGTCTCCTGTTAATTAATTTATTTTTTCAAGCTCTGTACAGGGGTACTGATGCATGCCTAATCTAAAAATCAATTTCTAAGGCTATTTTTCCAAGCTTATAGTATATAAATTGTGCTTTCCTATCCTTTCAAGTAAGTAAAACTTCTTGTTCATAGAAGGTAGTTTTTAACATCTATTATTCATTCATGACAATGTATCTACATATATATTTATTTGTATATTAATCTACAAAAGAAATGGCTCTGTGACTGTCCCCTCCAGAGATCTAAATGAAGAAACTCATTATCTATGAAGACAAAAGTAGACACGAGTGGGCTCTATGGGACTAAAATCGATTCTCATGAGGTGGAAAGAATGAGAGGAGACAGCATATGGGCTGGTGTTCCGCTCATAGCTAGCACTGGGAGCCCATCTGTGTCACCTAGCAGAAGAATGTGCTAGATGATGGCCCATGGAGTGGTGTTAATCAGAGTTGCTTCTTCTAAGGACAAAGGGAAGGCTAGACCAACATCTTGGCTTTCACCGAGCCCTTCAGTTGCTCCTGTTTCCTTCAGTCCCCTGTGAACTTGCTCCTCTAGTAAGATAAGATGACTCCTTTGACCGCCATGCACTTGTCGCCGGATTGATTTGCACAGTAACGAACTTGACTCTAAAACCAATCTCCTAGTGGAAAGGCATCCTGATGGCACATTGCTGTAACAGATTGAGGATGGTTGCAGTTCTACTGAGGGATGAAGGAGGAGTTCTATAAAAAGGCCACCAGTGTTTCCCCAGCATCCACTTATTTCAACAAGCAGAATATTTCATTTACATTGTTTGCACTGGCAAAGCTTCCTTCAGCCCTGAGCTGTTACAGCAGCCACACTCCATGTCCAGCTGTAGCCTGAGAAGCATCCTAGCTTGGAGTAAGTTAACTCTACTTCTAACTTACTAGTTTGTCTTTCGGAGAACACTGTATTTGTACTTTTGAAATCACCTTAAAGTGTTTAGTTTAGGCTACTGTGTTTATAGTAGATGTCAGCAAAATATTGATTAAATTAATGGATGTTGGCTTTGTTACCTACTTTAGTGTTTTTCTGAAAGAGTGATTTCTAAGTGAGAAAGACTTGGCAAGATGGTTTTTGCCACTGCTCTGGTTTGATTTTTTTTTTTCTTTTTGGTAGACTATTTTGGTGGTTAGATATTTATCTCCCTTATGAAAGTTTTGCTTGCATGTAGATTTTTACGTTGATCTTTACTTTATGGGTCTTTCTTTCACGTTTCCATGTAAATATGTCTGGGAAAGATTTAGAAGCAGGCTCTAACCTCAGATAGACTGCATTTACATAACTTGAAAAATGAATGGTTATAAATACATATTCCATGGGTAAGTACGCATGAAAGGAGAATTTGTACGCTGTATTATTTTAATGGTGTAAGAAGTGTTAAGCACTTGCTGGGCTTCTACTGTCTGCCCCATTTCGGTTTCTGACTTATTTACTGCTTCTTCTTATCCTTAGAGCTTCTTAAGTGGACTCTCAAGTTATTTTCCCTCAACTGTTTAATCAAACTATAACTTTCCATGCTATTCTGTCAGTCACTCTCACAGATCTGTCCCTCACAAGATAGCACCTGCAAGGTGTTCTGAGCTCCCTCTCTTGGCTGCTGACATCCATAAGGGATGAGGCAGCCATGTGAAGGCATCTTTGCTGTAACTGAACAGTTTTCCTCTTCAGTGGGTTGTGAGGACTAGGACTGTGTTGAGCAAGACCTGACTTCCGTGTCCACCATTAAGCAAGGGTTGGCAGTAGTGATCCTTTGCTCCTGTGAGTCTGAATGAAGAACTGTGGAGAAGCTGAGCGAACTCTTCCTGTCTGCTCTGGCCTTCTCTACAGCTCACTATTAACTCCAGTAATAAGCTGAGTTGGAGAGAGCTTCCATAACCTACCTCAAGTGCAAGCCTATTTCTCTTCTTCAAGCTGGACCAAAGCAAGCGAAGAAAACAAAAACCAAAAGCATGGTCTTCAGTTGATGAAAACTACTTTCAATTTTATATCACATTTTCCTAATTACCAATTTACAAAACTGAGAGTTATTTTTCAGGGTGCAAAGATGAACGGATGTTTTAAGTCAATGTGAAGTGAGGAATTGGGAGGGAGGGATACAGCCTAAAGGACAAGAAGGAGAGTATAAGTATCAATATAATGGCTGAAATAAGGCCAAGGAGAATTGCAGACAAAGCCCTCAAGGGCCAGCCCAATCTAACCTTGGCCCTGGATGAAGAGATACAGTGTCCCATGAGCCAGGCCCTACTCACAGGGCTCTGTCAGGGATGGGCACTTAAGAAACATTCTGAGGAGGAGGCAGGGTTAGTAGGGCTGAGTAGGATCCTGGCAGAACAGTGGGGCTTATGGCAAGTTTCAGAGTGTTACTATGAGGGAAAGGATTTCTGAAGTGAGATTGAAGTTGACAATCTAGGACTTTGACCAAGAGATACTACTGTCACTCATTTTCCATGCATATTCCCTTTAGGGATGCAGAAGCAGAAGAATTAATTTGGGTGGGGCTGTTATTTAACAAAATCTGAGGGGAGATGGTTGGGAATGATGACTGGCAAGTTAGAGAATATAATTGTGTGATTTGGGGGTCTAGTTGGAGAAGTATGGGGAAGTTAGGAATGGTCATCATGCTGATGAACGGACGTGCCCCAGAGAACTTAAGATATCTATTCCAAACTCCCATTTAGGTCATAGAGGTGCAGTTGGAATTCTAAATCTGTTAATGTCAGAGGCGAGTCCAAGCTATTCCAGAGTCCAGATTATTGCCACTCACATGGACAGTGAATGATAGCCTCTTGGGAAGATAGAAGAACTTGCTTTTGAGACACTGTCCACCTGGGCATAGCTAACAGCGGTTATTTTCATGGCCATCTGGTTGATTCCAGGTATTGTTGTCAATTTTCCTACACTATATTCCTAATTATTGTAATAATCCTGCAAAGCAGATGCTGTTAATTTTGCTTTTCTTATGAGGAAGGTCGAGCACTTTAGTGATGTATCCAAGACTATTCACTTAGGAAATCCTGGAGCTGGAGTGAGGATATCCTTACCTGTGTCTCATCCCAAGCTCTGTAGACAGTTCTCCCGAGGACAGTTACCATTTCCATGAACCCATCCTCTATCTTTCCCCGTTCTCCCTCCCTTTTCCAGGTTGTGCTTTTCTTCATTTTCAACAGGAAGTTGAACATGAAAAAGAAAATTTTAAGAATAATTTACAAAAATAACTGCAGGGGATCCCCTGGAAGGGATCCAGTCACTCCTACAAAGAACCTGAAAAAGACAAGCTTTGTAGGGCCTGGGACTCTGATACTCACTGGTGCAAGAGAGAGTTGCTGGCTTCATTTTTTATATTCTAAATGAAAATCGGATTGAAACTCCCCAAGCTGCCACACACATCCCCACACCTCGCCCTTGGTTAGCTTGTGGAATCATCTCGGAGTGAAGTAGCCATCCCATGGGTGGAGAGGATTTCTGAATTCTGCCTGCTGTGTGATTGAGTGGTACAGCACCTCACTTCCTTGTTCCTTAGTCACTCACATGCATCCAATATCATAAAATCTCTGGGAGGAGTCAGAAAAGCAATACTAAAGCCTGGTTCTCACCTGTCTTGTTCACTCATAGACTGGAGCTGACATCTCTCAGGGGAGAATGCTCATCATTCCCATGCTGCATTTGTCGGACCCAGGCAAGCCTGCAGATGGTGTGTGTTCCTCAATGGCAAAACATTATAACTCATGTTTAAAAAAATGTTCAACAATATGTTGTATGCTTTAAAATTAGTGAGGGATAAAGTTAAAATGCTAGAAAAAGGTATATGATCCACAGTAGGTTGGTATACAACTTAAACTGGTATTTTATTCATATTTGCTTGTGTTCAGCTATAGGATTATCTTTTATTTTAAGGTCAAGTATAAAGGAGGGGAGAATATATGTTTTATAATATTTTGAAATGATACTAAGAATAGTACTACCAGTACTGAGATGAGGAGCTAACTCACTGTATATAAAGAAAAAATAATGTTTAAGTTGTCAATGTATTTTATTGAGTTAATATAGATAATGCTTGTAATATAGATTTTTACAAAAGAGGTCAGTGAGACTTCACACAAACTAGGATATAGTTCTTCACTCAGGAGGAAAGGTCTGAGTGTAGGAGGAGTTCCCCAAACACCAATATATCCAGCAGAGGATTGAAGGACAACTCTTAAAGAAGGGCAGGGCTGTCAGGGAAGGCCCCCATGCTTGGAGAAGCTGTGCCGTGCTTTGATGCAGAGTTCTGATCTTGGGAATTAGCTTTCCCCAAGAATCGATTAGGGCTAAGCCAGGCAGTATGAGAAAGTAGGGTATAAAGTCAGGGACAGGAATAGGAGCTGCAATCTTTCCTGTCTATGTTTATAGTTTTAATGAGTCTCTGTGCTACGGCTTGAGTCCATGGCTTTAGGACAGTAGTTTTCCAGACATGCTAGTCATAGGAATATTGTAAAGCTTGTGAACATGCAGGGTGTCAGGCTTATTTAGCCTATGCAATGGTGTAGAGCAAGGCCATGTTCCCCAGTGATGGCTGTGGCTGCTGGTCAAACTCCACACTTTGAGACTCACTACTCAAAAAGCAGAATATAAAATGAAATTACAAATAACTTAAAATATTAATGTTAGCAGTCTAAAATAGGATGAAGCCTTAAATTTATTGTTCGAAAAAATGTTTTATCTGTGTAGTAAGAAGTTTCTGACCTGGCCTAGCCCTGAGATCCAGACCAACAGTCCAAAATAACCACACACAGTCTTATGTTAATTACATACTGTTTGGCCTATGGCTCAACATATTACTTGCCAGCTCTCACTCTTAAACTAACCCATTGTTAGCCACGTGGCTTGGTACCTTTACTCAGAGCAGCGTTCAGAATCTTTACTGTGTGTCTGCTGGCATCTCTGTTCTGCTCTTCTTCCCAGAGTTTTCTTAGTCTCATTGCTCCACCCATACCTCCTCCCTGCCTTCTGGCCAATCAGCACTCCTTTAAAGCAATAGGAGACACAAATATTTACAATTTACAAGAGCATCATCCCACAGCGTGTCTGTCTTTTTCTCAGAAGCAATGACTGATGACAGTGAGTCCTAAGATAAGTCTGATAGGACATTTTCTCAGTCTGTTTCTAGCAGTTTACATATTTATAATGTTGTATTATGATGTACTTGAATCAACCCTCTTTCCTCTGACCACTTCAAAAATCAATTTATATAACCTGATTAAAACTTGTAATTAATTGAAACTCAGAGACTCAAAAAAAAATCCACAAATTGATCCTTTAACTATTTGAACTGCCAAAATGAAGGTTCAGAATCCTACCATCTATTATGAGCCTGATAGCACTGCCTAGTGTTATTGAAACAAAAATGAAGGATGATTTATTGTTGAAACGAAGAGTTCTAATGTTATTAAAATAGAGAGCTCATTTCAATGTCTCTGTCCCATGAGTACGGAGGATGGTCCACATCTACTTTTCCTTTGTTAGTCTTAGTAGAAAAATTTTGGTATATTGGACCACAGTATTTTAAAGCACTGGATCCTAGGAAATGCTGTATGCATAGATTTTTTTCATCTTTTGGATATCACCAAATTGTAATGCTATGGAGATCTTCATACTCTCCCAAATGTTCCATTTCATGAAGAAGATGAATGGGCACACAGGTGGCTAAGCATTGTGGTTTGGCTGCTTTCCGAGGTTTAGTATCCAGTGAAATAATCTAATAGAAACATAAATTGGGCTTAATCTCCTTTTTATTCCAAATTTATTTATTCAACCTTAGAAAACTTAGATAAAGAAGAAAAATATTTCCTTTTGATTTTTCCCCCTGGTTCCAGTATTTTTGGGGAAGATAGCTTGAACAACTAACTCCCAAGAACCTTAAGCTGCTATCAGAGAAAAACATGTGTGTGACCCGTGCTAAATAAGATCCTCATAGACTCCTGTACAAACACCTGGAGTGATAGAAGTTTCAGGAACCTAAATATTAATTTGTGTCCAGTGGATCTTTCCATATGGAATGCTTACACCTCCTTTTCCTTTATAAACGTTTTTTGTAATGTCTAATGAGATAAAATTCTACATGTGGAAAATATTAAAGTAATTAAAAACATTTGGCTTTTTGCATATATTTTCTAAAATTAACTCTCGTGTTAGCACTCATCTGTCTTGTCTGTAATTGGGTTGAGATGTGTGAAGGGAAAAGAGCTTTGATATGGAGCTAATTTTTTATATATCTTGACTATGATATGCACAAAAGAACTAATACATAGATGGAGCTTTGAAAAATTTCTGATTTCTGTCTTTTTACATGGGTGGCACAGATTTAATAAGTTTGCTACATCTTAGTAGAGTTCAAGCTTGAAAGAGGATATACCACAATTAGATCTCAAAGACGTGGTTTTTCTTATTTTTTTTAAATCTGCACAGTATATCTTATTTTCTAATAGAAAAATGGGGTTATTAGTAATTTGCCTTCCTGTTGGCAAAGAAATACTATTATTGCCTCATTACAATGTTCTGAAACTGAGCAGTTCTGAATTACTTTCAAGTTATTTTTAATTGAGAAAATGACTTTTGTATACTGTCTGAATTCAGTTAAAGTAATGTAATTTGAGTAATTTGTAGAAAGTCTTTACATTAAGGATAGTCATAAAGCATCCTTATTTTGCAGTTTCACCAAAGGCAAACATTTAGCATATTGACACTGCTCTTACCGGTTCTTGAAGGCTGAGTTTTACATAAAAACAAGGTTATATTGTGTGCCTGTGGAAGAAGCTAATATTCATTTTTTCCCATCACCTCTGAGTTTTATTGAAACTGTAACCACCTGTCACTGGAGGAAGAAGAGGATCATATTAAAGGAATACCAGAGCAGTTTCCTGAATAAAACAATCCTGTTTTTAGATTTGATGTTTTTTTTGAATTGTCATAATAGTGGTCTTTACTAATCACTATTGCTAAAGTTTAGGTTGATTTGAATCTTAAGGAGGGGATTGGGCCCATACTCAGTCTCAACAGTGTTTGAAACACATATAATTTGAGAAGGAGATACTCTTCAAGAGAAAATAAAACAAAATAAATCAGCTTTGGACAGTCTTAAAACTTTTAAGAGGAGAGATAGATTTCCTCTAAGAGCCCCAACAGGTTTTTATTAGGGGACAGTCTTAAATTAAATTCATTAACTTCAAGGTCAGTGTCACCTTTCAGGTAAAGAGAGTGATCACCTGTTCTGCCTGTGGGCATGAAGGGCCCACTAAAGTTCACTTAGACCAGTCCTGGTTTTCAGCCTTCACTGAAATGACAAGGAGTTCTACTTTTCCTGTAGCATTCCCACTTTGTCTTCATTCCCTGTGTCCAAGTATCTCTTTATTACACAACTCTTTCAAATGAAGCTTCTGAATGTGCCTGTTTAGTTGGTTGGTTGTGAGGTGATGAAATGGAGCATGGCCAGAGTTGATGTTTTACCATAGCACCTGCCAGAAAGCATCTCAGACATATGACTCTAGCCTCTGACTTATAGCCAAGGTCCCAGCCACAGCACACACTGTCTGTCATATCTGTGATGGATCAAGTATGACATTCCATGTGGCTAGTCCCAATTTCAGCATGTCATAATGGGTATTTTCAATGAAGGCAGAAGGGTTATGCTAATATAGAGTTTAGAATTAAAATTTTTATTTTTTATATGTATGCGTATGCATTCACACACATAAGTGTGTCTCACGGAATGTGTGTTGGAGTCAGAAGACAACATTTAGGGCAGTTCTCTATTTCTGTTATATGTTCTTCAAGTATGGAGTTCAAGTTATAAAGCTTAGTAGCATCTTCATCCACTGAGCTACCTCTCAGCCCTGAATTATGTTTAAAAGTGGGAACTTTGGAAATAGACCTACTTGCCTTTGGCTATAAGTAAACCACGTACTGTGGGACAGTGTTCATATCTAAATTCTGCTGTTTCTTCACCAAGTGGTGAAGTACTATAACCATGGTATGTAAGCAATAGTGCCAGGCATATGGAAGCCTTCTAAAGTATATACCCATCCCTGAAGCTGTCGCTTACTCACCTGTTCAGCTTTACTGCTGCCTTTGTAATTTTAATGAACCAAATAGGTTTTTAATTTGAATATTCTCTCTTAACCGAACTTCAAAACTGTTGAGTCCAACTAATTTTTATTTGGCTTATATATTAGTAAGCTTAGAGGTAAACTCATAAACTCATTATTTGGTTGCAAAATCTGCCCAATTCAAGTCTGAAAAGAATGACTATAATTTCTTTAGTTAAGTCTCTTTGATCCTCTAATTTCTAATTTTATTCCATCTCAATTTATGAATCACTGCCAAGCGCTTGGCCATGAGGATGACTTATGCCAAATGTTCTTTCTCTAATTCTCCACTAATCTCTATTAGGTTCAGTTGCATCTACTTCTCATCTGCGATATTTCCAGTCATGGGATTTTGCTAGACTTAAGTAGAAACATGGTCAGTGCTGGAAAACACCCAGAACCTTCCATAGTGTGACATATGGGCAAATAGTGCATAACAGCTTATTTTAGGCCATGATTTTTAGTTTCTTTACTTTTTATGGTTTGTTTGAGACAAGAGCTTGCTGTGAAGCTCTTGTTGGCCTGAACCTCAAGATGTACTTCAGTCTGGCTTCAAACTTGCAGTGAACTTCCTGCCTCTGACAGCCAAGCAATAGGGTGACAGGTATCTACCATCACCTGTCTGTAATGACAGTTTAAAAAGCAAATTTCAAGTAATTGTCTTGTTTAAAAGGAGATATTTTTGACATTCAGTTAACTCTTTATGTAAAATCAAAAGTGCTGACCAGCGTAAAAACCCGAACATGTACGGAGTGTGTAAAATGGTTTCTTCAACACTAAGAATATGACTTGTTTACCAGTTTATCATTTATATTCAAGAGTAAATCATTGTTAAATGAGTTCAGGTCTTCTTTAGAGTGAGAAATTTTCACGCAAAGATGGGAGTAGTTCTAATTTTATTGTCTATGATTTTGTAAGCTTGGAAATGTTGCCCTTAAAGGAATTATCATTTCATTCTCTTCCACACTGTAGCTAAGTGGCTCCAAAAAGTGTTGAACGTTCTCTACCAGTGTGTGGTATTGTGCATGGTCCATGAACTGAAAGCAGAAGGTCCTATGAAATTACTGATGAAAGCATTTTATGAAGTCATTAGAAAACACTTTTAAATCTTTATTTATCACCTGTTATCTCTATGAGTTACTTGGTATTGTCAAAGACTGCTATTGTAAGTAAGAAGCACATATCTGTTGCTGATACTTTTGTAGAGGTCCACAGCATAGCCCTGACTCTATGGGTGTTGAGCAAAAGAGTTAACCTTTCCATAATTTAATTTTCTCATTTGTAAAATGATAGTTGAGCTAAGTGGATCCCTTATACCCCATTCATAAATACTAGTCTTCAGTTTTTGTTGTCAGAAAGTAACACACAGTAAAATTCTTTATTCAAGATTATATAGTATTATAGAATGAAGAGCTGGTATCTTGAATACTCTCTCTCAATGACAAAGAAGGAAAGAAAATTCCGTGTAATCTGAGTTATACTTGGGTATCAAATAGAGTAATGGGTTTATCTGTTTCTGTACAACTTAGTCCAGGTTGTTTGAGAGGACTTAGTGAGAAGTCACCATTTACAAGATAAGAACGAGTCTCCACCCACAGTGGAGGTGGGGGACATGCTGATTCGGGAACTGTTTATGTTATTGTGGCTTTCTGCTTATCAGCTAGGATGCTGGTAGTGACCAGAGGCTCTGAGAAATGATAATGCTATGAGATGGTATCACGTATATTAAGTGAAAAGATGAATTGAGATCATTTAAGTGGTTTCTGTGGACTTCTGCAATTTACTTGGCCCCACAGATAGTGACGCTGGGGACAAAAAGGACAAGACACCTTTGCTTACACATCCACAAATAGTTTAAAATGCTTATGCACTACTCATGAGAGACAAAAGCATGTGTGATTATAAATGGTTTTAAGAGGTAGTCAGTCCCACAGAAGTCAGAAGGAGGAAGTCGGAGGCCATCTTTCCTAGATTCAGATTTTGGCACTGCTTTTCAATAGTCATGAGAATTTGAACAAATTACTGAATTGAATCCCTTTGTCCCTTCATCCCATCACATGTAAAATAAATGTAATAGCTGTGTCTACTTCATAAGGCTAGTGTAAAGTAAGTTCATTACTAAATGGCAATCATTTGGAATAGTTCCTGGCATACAGCAAGTTCATGAAGGGGTTATCATGACTCATTGTAATTATTATTAAATTATTATTTTCATAGGAAAACACATTTTTAATGTCAGTAGTATATTTTTGGTATAATTAATAGACGATACTAAAAAAAGTAATCAGGGGCTGGAGAGATGGCTGAGTGGTTAAGAGCATTGGCCGCTCTGTGAGAAGATAGGGGTTTGATTCTCAACACCTACTTGGTGGCTCACAAGCCTCTGTAACTCCAGTCTCAGGGATTTGGCACTTTCTTCTGGTCTCCACAGGTACCAGACTTTCACATGGTCCACAGATATACATATTCAGGCAAAATACCCACAAACAACAAATAAAAATAACAGAAAAGACATCCACCGGTAGCCAATGCCCTTTGACGTTAGGGACCCACTGATTTCGCTTTTGACTTCACTGGTTTAGTTAGACTGTACCTCATGATCTGAGACAGCTGTTATGACCATCTTGTGGCTGCCAGGACCGGAAGAAAAGATAGAGAAGGCAAGTACAGAGGTTACACAAGACCGTTGGATTCTATATTGTTTACCATAATTATGAGGGTTAGCAAAGATTAAAAGGAGGATTGAATCTGTGCTAAGTAACCACTAGGACCGTTTTATTACTCCAGGGCCATGGCTTTCTTATTGATCATTAGTAAGTGCATATTGGAAAACAACTGGCTTGTAACCACAATATCATTATATTCTAAAGACTGGGTTCCTCAGTTTTCCCAATTAAGTTTCAGGTTCTTTGCCAAAACATTTTGTGCTATTTGCATGTGATTTACATGTTTAAATATTCAATGTCTGTCACAGCTTTTGTGTTATTTTAATTCCTACGCACACACACAAAAATGGATTGATGTCTCCAAAGTGATTAATTAAATGGTAAAAAGTAGAATTAACATATTAGCCTTAGAACTGTGTTTCAGGTACTGAATTTAAACTGATGTAAGGGAGTTGGAGAGACTCTGTTAGTGTCTCAATTTAGTGGGAGCCCTTGAGTAAGGAAAATGTGGGAGCAGCAATGCAGGGCAGTATTCAGGCGGTCCTGGGGTGGTGATCCATTGGTTCCAAACTGCCTGTTATGAACCTGTCACAGTAAGTCTTTCCAATAGGAAATTGATGATCTTTGTCTTTCCCTAAGGGTAGAGATTGAAACCCTAGAGGCATCATTTAGAATTTCAATCCTGTGTGTGACAGAAGTCACACTAGTACTGAGAAGCTTGTCAGGCAGCCCAAACACTAGTGAGAAATGTGCCCAGAAGGGCAGTAGATTCATGCCTGGCAAAACTGTAGTGGAAGGGCTTATGAGCACTGGCTGGAGGAGAAGCTGCTGCTTGACGTGCAAATGCTTTCCTTCCAATGGATTAGAAGGACCAAGTGTAGACACAGAATACATTTTCAAAAACACAAAAAATACATATTCACTCCCATAGTCAACAGATATTTTCAGGACCATCTGTATTCATGAATCCTTTCAAAAGAATAAAATATCGCTGTTAACAAAGGAAAAATTATTCTCTACATAGAACTTATATTTTAATAAAGCAAAGCTGTCCGATGACATCAGAACTGTTAATCACTTAGTATCTTAAGTGACCCAGGCAAAGCAGCCTGGCCAGAGTCTGTGGAGAGCTGTGGGTAGCTTGCTTTGCACTGAATGCTTATCCATCTTTAGCTTTGCACTGAGAACAGCTGCATCCTGCCTCTTGCTTATAATGCAGGAATCAAGGAAGGAGTGATGGTCACGACACAATTGAACATGCAGTCACTGAGTACATGGTCTAGTGTTCAGGGCAGAGAAACACGGCACGTTCTGTCTTCCATGGAGAGCTGGTTGGCTGCCTAATGGCAAAAGACTGTAACCGCTCTATCTTAATGGGGGGACTCTCTTAGGTTAGCACAGAGTCTTGCTAGGCTGGGTTTCTTTATGAAGCTCAGTGTCTTAAATTGCTAAACGCATCCTTTTCTGATGATCTTCCCACT
Organism: Phyllotis vaccarum; assembly: GCA_033318265.1. NCBI lineage: Eukaryota > Metazoa > Chordata > Mammalia > Rodentia > Cricetidae > Phyllotis > Phyllotis vaccarum. Next base: position 13,031,671 of record JARWLC010000007.1, read on the forward strand.
AATACTTACAAATAACAAATTCTAATCTATAGCTGATTGTTGCCAAGATTTACCTCATTATCTGGTGACTTTTTATTGGATAAAAACTGAATTAAAAATTAGTATAAAACATGCAGGTATTGATGTTGAAATAGGGGGTCAGTTTGGCTTTCCATATGATAAATTTTAAATGGAACTACATGTAAATGAGAACTATATCTATCATCCCCAGGCTTATACTTCTTATAAATATCTTGTACTGTCTAAGAAGACTACTGAATTCTTGCTCTTATTCTCAATGTACTAATAGAGAGATTTTTATTTATTTATTTATTTTTTTAAGTAATTGATGGAATACACTGAGTGGATGTGGAATCTGTCTTTAGCTCATGTCACATAGGATTCCACAGGTTGAAGCAGCTTGTCAGTGGCATAAAACTACTGTTTAGTTTTTCCTATAATTCTGATGCCCCCTTTTTCTGTTTAACAAACGACTGGTTTTCTTAATGTGTGTGTGGGGGGGGTGGTGTCTGTCTGTCTGTCTGTCTGTCTAAGTTATTGGCTTCCTCTAAGTCTTTAAGTTGAAGCCAAGGCTTCAACCAGAGGAGCAAAGAGAAAATGTCTGAAAAAGAGCATATGAAACCTGAACAAACTCCAGTTGAGCATGTGATTCAGAGCAGTGTTCTCAGCATGGATGCTGCTGAAGGATTCGAGGTAGTAATTTTACATATGTAGAGATTTAGTTATCTAAAGAGTCACCACTTCCAAATGTAGCAACTTACAACAGCTATGACTGTTTCTTTGTCTGGTGTGGTTTCACTGACATTACTTCCTTCTGTGTAGGTTGACATAGCTGAGGGGTTGTGTTTTCCCACCACATCTTGGTTGGTCTGGGGTGGCTATAACTAGTTTTCCTCTCTAAACATGGCAACTGAACAACTGAAGGGTTCCAAGAGCCGAGCCTTGAGTGCCGGATTATTAGACATGTGGCCAATCCCCTAGAGTCACTGTGTCAGCATGTAGAGTGCATTGCTCAAAGGCATCATTCCTTAGTGTGGGCTTCATTGGAAACTGTCATTGATGCTGTCTACTACAGAGTGTAAAGAACAGGGCTTTGAAGAAAATGTATAGCCATACACCCGGTCACTTCTGAGGGAAGTGGTATCTTGAAAGATGGGCTAATCTTATACTCTGATGGTTTATATTACTGTCAATCTGAGTGTTATAAAGTTCCATCTCTCAACTGGCTGTTCATTGTAGATTTGGGGGTAACTGAAAGGTACATATTCTGTATGTTGAATTATATCTCAAGACAATTAAATGAAGATTTCTAGGGTCTATCCCAGGCATAGGTCTGTTATCAAGCACTTTGATAGGATTCCAATGTGTTGTCAAGGCTGAACATCACTATTTTAGGAGCACTGCTGCTGACCTTGACTTGAGGGAAGACAGCATCACAGATACAAGTGGAATGCTCTCTTATATGTGCAATGAATTTAGCTTTGTGTTCTTTATGCCTTCTATTGACTTATTATTCCTTTTAGTTCTAAGGACACTTTTCCCTGACACATCATCCCAGTCATCCTTTCTCCATCCTCAGAACTCCAAAACAGTTCAGTGTTTTCTCAAGTAACATTAGAATATTTCTTCTAGATATGCCTTTAGTTATACAGCTTTTCTCACTTGACAGTGGCTTCCTACATACGTCTCTCTGCTTTGTCATGCTCTCCTGCTGGGTCTCACTGTTACACCAAGCTCTAAATCTTACCCTGTTTCTACTCAACTGGAAGCAGTTAGGAAGACTACACTCAAGTTAGAGGCTGCTTTCCCAAGAGTCCTGTTTTGCAAAATTTCCATATCATTCTTTATAAATGTAGCTACTCAAATGATTTCTGGAATTCTTAAAAGTATACTTGATTTCTCTTTAGGATACAAAATTCTTAATGGCATTAATCCTTTCTGTATAAGTATCATCTCTGACATATTCATAAAATGTATAAATTACTATCAGGGACACACAGTTTATACCCTTAAATTTTAGCAGCTATGCCAAAATATCTTCCAAAGAAACATGGTTTCTTTGGGTTTTTACCCATAGTTCACTTTTTTTACTTTAGCCTCCCCTCCAATTTCTCTTGTACAAACATAGCAGATATCACTTTAACTTGCTTTCCATATGCAGATTTTAGGAGAAGGTACACATAGAAGATTGCCAGCAGCTCCTAGGATGCTAAACTTCAATGTACTGAGGGGCCGATTAGAGTGATTCTATTCTTACTTCCAGTTACAAGCATCCCAGCTAACAACACTACCCAGGGATGATACTTTGAAAGCAAGCAAAGTACTAAGAGAGGCACCAAGTGGTCTGCACTAATTCTTATACATATTTATTATCATTTGTGTGTGTGTGTGTGTGTGTGTGTGTGTGTGTGTGTGTGTGTGTGTGTGTGTGTGTGTGATATGTGGACCACTTTGTAATGCTTGCTCTTTCCTTCTTACTTTAGGTAGGCTTTGGGGTTTGGACTCAGAATACAAGGTTGGTGCCTTAGGTGCCTTTGCTCACAGAGCCATCTTGTCAGTTTACACATATTTGTAAATTGTGTTTGCAAACGATGAAATGATGCTTAAGTGGTACTTTTCTATCCAGTAACTTCTATACCATTTGACAATTATATGAATATTTATTTGGAAACTTGACATGGTGCTGAGAGTATATCTTAGTAGCATGTTAGAAGCCCTGGGTTTGAGTCCCAGAACTATGTAAGTCTAGGTTTGTTTCTGTAGGCCTGTATTCATAGTACTTGGGAAGACCTGAGGTTCAAGGTTATCTTTGGCTTGTACTGAGTTTGATACTAGCCTGAACTACATGAAACCCTGTCTAAAAATGAAAGTGTTATGAAGTCTATGTACATGCAATTAATATTTCATGTTTTAACTTTAGTGAAAATATTGTTTCATGGATTGATTTTGTGCAGATTTCCATTTGTATATAAGCAACAGAATAAATGGCTAATAAGAAAAGTAACTGTGAATATTTAGAAAAGCCAGAAGAAATTTCAGCTTATACTATGACAAACTGGTGTGCAACAGTATATTATTACACTGTCATTAAAAAACCATGACTTTATGAATCACATTTCATTTCTGGCCTCTACAGTTTTTCTTTAAATATATTGAAACTGTTTTATTAATAAAGGAATTTCAACTTTTTTGGAACCTTTGACTTTGGGTAAATAACATTTTTCTACTTCATGATTAAACTAATCTCTCTCTTACACACTCTGCTGTTTCTTGAGAATGATGGGAGGCACGGATATTTCAATCCCTATCAAGGCATAGGGAATACTTATTGTAAAGGAGTATTCTCATGGGAAACTGCTTACCTTTAATAAATGAAAGAATGTCTTGTATTGTAGACAGTTCTTCTTTGCACAGTGTGCACCATCTACCTCCAAGTAGGTAAAGTTGGGTTTTTATAATGGACTCACAAAACTGAAAGAGTCCTGTTGCTTTCTTTACATCAGGAAGTTCTTCCTGATTGTTGAGGGCACTTTATTTAACTCTTGGAATCAAGTCTTTGTAAAGCCACAAAATTTATCAATTTTTTTATATTACACTAGATATTATACTAGACATTTTTCAGATTTTTTCATGTAATTTTAAAGGACCCTGAGGTATTGTTACCTATGTAGTTTGCAAGAGGACACTTCCAACCAAATGAGTAAGCTATCCAATGAGAGCCCGCTGTACTAGAATGCAAGCCAACTCTGAAACTTACAGTTATGGAACAGCTAATAGTGGCTTCTTGAGATTCAATTTTGGCCAACAGATCCAGATTCTAAGGATTCTTAGCATTCTGTTGCCTTATGTGATGTTTAGATTCAATAGTTCCAGTAGATAAAACTCTGTACTATGTTCTTAACTGGAGTAATATTATCTTACTATAAGCATATTATATACGTTGTATAGATTTATGTAGTATGTGTGCTTACACATGTGTGCATGTCAAGGCCAGAGGACAACCTCGGGCATCATCTACCTTGTCTCTGAGGAAGGGTCTCTCTGATTTAGCCTGTTGGCCAAAGAGCTCCAGAGATCTTGTCTCTCCTGACATGCACTGGGATTACAAGTGCACATTAACACAGTAGGCATTTTTATGTGGATTTGGGGGATTGAGCACAGGGCCCCATGTTTGCCAGGCAAGTGTCTTATGACTCTGCCATGTGCCATCCTAAGGCTTATGATGATTTGGTCACTCAGAAGTTCTATCCAGGCTCCATGCTGACTGTGAGGCCACCAGGAGAAAGTTGTCTGAGCTGAGAGCTGAGGCAATTTTTCAAAGTGCTAAGTCCTAAAGATTAGATTCAAGAGAGAATTCATTTGTATGGTTAGTTACTAAACTGCCTAGATTCTAATATTAATGAAGCTAATTCATAGATTTGAATAACAGAGGCTTACATTTACACATAAGAACCCCACAAGGTAGATTTTTAATGCCTTCTTCAGCATGTAACTTTTTGCCAAGATTTGTTAAATTATTTAATAACCGTTTAGATGGCTTACCATATACCAATTTTTGCTCAAGAATCTAAGTGCTCATCTGGTATTTATATTCAATACAAGGAACTTCTACAAATTCAACTTTAATAAATATTGACTATGTCAAATATTTGTCTTATTTTATGAAGATTTGTCTGACTAGTAAATAGTTATAAGCTGTATTTTAAATTTTATGATATTTGAAGCATACATGTAACATATGGTATGGTTGTAATGTGCATTATATCTATTTCTCTAGTGCCATGCTATCTCCATGAGTCAGGCTTCCAGTTTCAGGATGCATCAATTTACTTTCTTATGCTCCTGGGTAGGTGTCGTCGATGTTTTTAATAAGAGAGGGAAACTTGTCCTCTTGTCACTAAGCCCTTAATTTTCTTTGTTTTTCAGCAAGATAATGCATATTTATTAAACAAGAAAGGTTTTCTAAAACCAGATCAAATAGTCTTGTGGAAACTCAAGAGGCAGATTTTACATTATGGTAGAAGTAAATTTAAAATTAAGCCTGACTTATCTGTGGGTAAATATTAGCATTAGATTAAGAATAAGATGTACATTGACTTGTTTTGTTTTGTTTTCAAAGCAATAATGGAGCTTGGGTTTCAATTTATTTCTTTTGATATCTCCAGTCAGATAATGAAGTTTCCTATTGTTTTGAGTGTGAGGAGCTTTCTTTAGTCTGCTGATCAGGGGTGCTTAGGAATCAGATATTCTGCTTACTTGACAAATGTGTTTACTGCATAACCATTGTCTTCTACATTGTTTAACCCGACAGAGCAGTGCGATTCCTTTCTTTGTTCTACCTACCAGAACCATCCTGCACTGTAAATTTCTCAGTGTTGTTAACACGGTTGCTGTCCTACAGACACAGGGTACAGAAGCAAACCAGAAGCAGAAGTGTGCTCTACCCAAGTGAAGATGACATGCACAAAGTTTACTTTGTATTTGTTTCTCTTATTTCCTTCTACAGATCAAAGTTTTGATTCTATCTTGTGCAAATGGATTCCTCAGGACTGACACATAGACAACTTAGCCTGAGTAAATTGTTTTCCTGGCTGGATTAGCATGAGCCCCAAATCTCTTCAAAATGCAGAACTCATCTGTCTCCAAACAAGAACTCAAGTGATTTCCATTTAACAGGGAAAAAATGTGTCTTAAAAGAAGCAAAACTGATTTGGAAAAGATTGTAGAAGTTTATGAATTTGTTTTTTAAGGTGATAAACAATGCAGCTTTATTTTCAACACAAGACATTACTGATTGATGTACAACCAAGGCTTTCTCTATGATAACCCATGTGCACATGATTCCACATGGAAACCCCTGAAGAATATCCAGAGCAGGTCAAAGATAATATTTTGGCTTTATCAATCCTTTTGGGCGTGGTGAAAATATGCAGTTTTAAACAGTGATGTTGTTCAACACAAGCGTATTTTTATTGTGAAAAGATAATGCATAATGATTAATTAAACCATCTTTCCCTCGATGACCATGCGCTCTCTCTCTCTCTCTTTCTCTCTCTCTGAATCTCTGTATATATATGTATGTGGGTGGGGGTTGGGGTATTGTTAATTTCTGTTTGTAATATTTTGTACTAGACAGACATTGGGTCATTTCATTATTATTCCATTATTATATCTATCTTCTGTAATGTATGTCTCTTCTCACTCTTAAACTCATTTTAGCTTTTGACAATGTTTGGCTTGATAGACCTAGAAATTGCTCACCTATTTTAAATAACTCCATGTAATCTTGCATTGAGATTTGGGGAGAAATATATACTTCTTAAGTAAAAAAGTAAATTTTGTTGGTGTGGCAAATGCCTAGACAGTTCAGAGGCAGCACGGTTATTTGAGGGCACTGTCTTGGAGATCTCATCTCACAGTCACTGGCCCCATGCTTATGATTCTGTACTGATGCAGAATGTCATGGCAGAGAGGGTACCTTGTTGCAGAACTATTGACAGTCAGGAAGCCCAAGAGGACCAGAAGCATTTGGACCAGTTCACTGGCATGGCTCTGTGACTTGCTTCTTCCAAACTGTCTTCAATTCCTACCACTTCCTAATATTGACTCCAAATTATTGCTCCATTAATGGATTAATTGTTTTAAGAAATCTTAAAATCAAGCCCCTTCTCAACAATTGGATCTATCAAGACGGACCAAGTCACAAATGCATACTGCTTTTGAGAGGAAAAACCATCTCCTGTTCCAAACGCAGCAGAAATTCTGCATTGAGACATCCTTGCTATCATTTTCTGGGTTTTAGAGAATGAGGTTTATATGGTGATTTACTATCCTCTCTATCATTTTTCATTTTAAGGAGCAGAATGAGTCATGTTACTCAGTCTTTGGTAGGGCAGATGTGAGCCACCTGTCTGTGTCTGTGTCTCTGTGTGTTTGTATGTATGTATGGGGAGGTATGGGGGGGGTGTCCCACTGAGTTTAGTTAGGTCAATTGCATGAACATTGGTGGCACTAGGGTTATTCATTGGAGCATGAACAACTTATTAGTGGCTATCTCACTGAAGAAAATTAGGTGGCCTGCTCCAATCAGAGGGGTTAGGACAACATATGCATCTCCTCCACCCATAAGTTGTTGATGGTCCCAGAGTTATAAAGGGTTGGGTGTCAAGAGTCATTCTTTTCAGCACATTTACAGTTATGGGTCAATAAGAAGCTTCTCCAGTGAAGGCTCTACTCTAGGGACATAAGCATACGTATTTAGCAGGCAGTTTAACAACATGCTCATTTAGCCAAATAACAGGAGTAGGTTTTCTCCTAGGGTCCATCACTTCCCAGCCACAGGATCCTGGCCAGATTTACAGTATCAAACATTAGTTGCTTTTCGAGCATGACTCAAACCTAATAAGAAAGTGGTGAATTACCTCTCTTCAGCAGTGGGAACATATGGCCCTCAAAAGTTGGTATTGTAGATTGAGGGGTTTATAACACAGTGAAACTTTTGATTACATTTCTAACCCAATAGCCTTTATCCCACCTTTCGGTACCATGGGCGATAGTCAGAGGGAGGAAGCTTCAAGCTTGGTTCAAACTTAATTTCTCCATGTCCAGCAATTAAACCTGTGTTGTCCTCAGCAGCAGGAATTACCAGTTAGTTCTGATGGGCAACCAAGAGCAGTGGAGAGAGTCTGCATTGTTTGGGGAATCTTTCAAGGGAGACACTGTTGAATTTTTGCTGTGTCCTGAGCAGTGGAGGGTGTCTGGAAGCATCTTTGACCTCTACCCAATGGATACCGATTATCAACACCTTTCACCTTAGTTACACTGATATTTTTAAACCTTGCCACATGTCTTCTGAAAAATGTCTTGGACTGCGTTCATAGTGACTGCCCTCATAGAATTTATTTTTCTAATAACTAGCCAGAAACCAAGTTCCTTTCCAAGTGTGCCTATTAAATGAAGCTACTAGCAGTTTATTGTCAGCAGCCAAGTAAAGTAGATGCACGGAAGGGTAAAGTCCACATGAATGTAGCTTCAAAGGCCCCTTTCTTTTGGTTGTCACTAAAATCACCTCTTCATCCTCATCCTCGCCCCCGTCCCTTTCCTTGTTCCTGTCACTGTGTTGTTCTTCACTCTCATGTGACTGGAGAGCTGTGATCTAGCATGTGATCACATGTTCCATGACTTTAATATAAGTGTGGCCCGCAATCCCCCACCCCACACACACTATGTGTCTACCCCGTTCTCAAACTTTCACCTAACACTGAGAATATTCAGTAATATATACCTTAAATTGAGCATGCTCAGGAATGCACAGAGCCCTCCCATGTGCTTTATAATATGAATTTGTATGGCCTCCGAATTAAAATCTCTGTGCTTCTTTGTTCCAGGAAGACACTGCTTTGGAAATAGCTCCTGTGCTATTCTTACCTGCTAGGAGGGAGAAATCTTTTTCCATTCTTTTATCTTCTGGTTGGACTTACTTTGTCACTTAAAGTAGAAACCATTGTGTTTGGATACATAACTTATAAATTTTGATGTCCGTGAGTTCCTTGCTTTCTCTGTGGTGACTTTGGTGATGTCACTGAGGGTTTCTCTGTCACCCCTGGAGTAATCCAGTGTATATAATGTCCTCAGGGCTCATAGTCATAGAGGCCCAGCCTATCAGGGGCAGGGATGCCCAGAGGACAAATGAGAACCACACAAACAGCACCAGAGGGATGGCCATGTTCCATGACAGCTGTCTACCTTGACAAGTAAGGGATCCTCCAAAGAAATCCCGAGATGGGGTATCGAAATGATGCAGTCTGAAAGAGAAATCCGGGAGGAAGCCCCCCTTCCAAACAATACAGTCTAGAAATGATAAAGTCTAAGTATCCTGATTGGGTTCATTTTTTTTTTTCTGCCTGTTAACGAATTAAAAGGCCGGAAGTGCAACAAGTAGAAACAGCTAAATCTCACACAGCACAGACAGGATTAGCAGTGAAGAAAGGTGTTTATTGGTAGTGAGAAAACACACACATCCAGCAGACACACCGAGAAAGGCCCTCTCTAAAGCAGAGGGCAACTCAGGTAGTTGAAAATTCCTGAGTTCTGATTTTGACAAAGCCTGTTTTCAGCCATGAGACCATGACCCTTTTATACTGATAATTCTTGACTGTAAAAATGAGAAAATTATGGTCTCTGGCTTGGTTCCATAGGGTCCAAGGCTTCACAATTTTAGAAATCTATCAGTTTTATTATTTCTCTAGGACAGCTTATTTTGGTTTCATTGCTATATTCTTATTACTATGCGATAAGGGGAAAATAGCTCGAGAGAATCTTCATTTAATTTTTCTTTGTTTAAGGGCTGTGGGAAATGGACTAAGTGGAACATTTGTCAGGTGCCCTTAGGCTACAAACTAGTAATAGAGGAAGTGGCCCTGAATCCTCACGAATACCTATAGGCTTTGCAGAAGAAGACACTTGACAAGGACAATGGAAATACTCAACAGTACCTGATGTGCTGAAGTATGAATCCAGGTGTAATATAAGCCATGTAGAATCCACTGAACTTACGTGTAGCTAGCTCAGTTGGTATAGTCATCATACTGACGAAGGTGCAATTAATATGGATGCTTTTCACTAGTTGACATGTTTTGAAAATGAATGAATTGAAAAATTCCACTCTCAATTCAATTATGTATATTAGCATGGTGCTTTATCTTATAAACTATTCAATATATGCATTAAGTATTACTGCAAAATCTGTACAGTAATTATGCTTATTCGGGCAGGGAGAAATAGTTGAAAGATGTACTTTATGTGATCAGTGTCTCACAACTCCTAGATTTCGTTGACTGATTTACCTATTTTAATTAGTCCTGGATAATTGCCCACTTTGAAACTATTTTTGTGTTATAAAAGTATTAACTTCTCATTGTCAAGAAGTCAGGGTTCTAGGGACACCTAATTTAACAGCTGAAAGTTCACTGGTTCTCTTTTTATGCTGCTCAAGGTCATTGCTTTGGTGTTAGTAGTATATTTCTTCATGTGTTCTGCGTTGCAGCATTGGTGCATCACTCTTTAATGCATTGTAGTCATTGCTTGCTTCATTATATGTCCACTATCAATATTATAATTTTTGAGCAATAAGGCAAGACAGTGTGTTGTTGGGAGTTTTAGTTCATGCAAATTTTCAGAAGATTAAATTAGCCATTTCAAAACAATCAAGAATCTAATAGTTATTTCAGAGCAATAACAATTTAAAAGTTTGGAAGTGGCAGCCAGAAGTGTGGCCCTCCTATCTCAATAAAGCTCTGAAGTTCAAAAAAAAATTAATGTAGAAACTAATGAACAATCTAATTTGTTTCTGAATTTTATGAAGCAGAAACATGCCCTTCGGGAAAAAAAGTAGAATATACTGCATTTGGGGATTCTAATAAGATATGTATAAGTAAATGATATTTTCAGAGTTGACTTATGTTTTAAGTTCATGATAATTTTGCTATAGAGAACTATATACAGAAATGTTTTGTGTTGATGCCTTTGTTCTCAAAATGTGACAGTGGTCTTTGAGACTGTATCAGCTTACCTGTCCCAAATGGTCCCCATTCATTAAGCCACTCAGAAAATATGGCATGGTGCTTAGATTTGCAATGTTTGTGTGTGTGTGTGTGTGTGTGTGTGTGTGTGTGTGTGTGTGTGTGTGTATCAAAGTATATATATTCTTTTGAAATATATGCATATGTATACATACACACACACACACACACACACACACACATATATATATATATATATATATATATGTTCTCGATATTGAAAGAATGACCTTGCGACCCACTGTCTTCAGATACCCACCCCCACCTGCTATCTGCATTTGCACCTGACAGGTTCTTATTTCTCTGTCAGAGGTCTCTCTTCTTGTTTTGCCATTGACCAAGATATGTTTAGAAAAATTTTAATCTCTTTTGAAGTTTTGGCAAACAGCAGCCTGAGCTATGCTTTTTCTAACAAATAACTTGCAGATTGTCATGTTTCTCTGGGGTAAAGGGAAAAAAATGTCCAATCAGAACAAAATTGAAATGATATAAATTAGGCTCATTGTTGAGCAAATCGCTGGCTTTAGGTAAGAATTGTAGATAAGAATAGCCTCAGCCCCCTCAAGGATCAGAGCAGGCATATGTGCCCGCACGAAGAAACCAGGCCTTTGTTAGGATCCTTTCTGCAATGGCTATTAAAGTAATTATAGTAATTTATAGATTTCCCCCTTACATTCAAAATGGGTTCCATTTTTTTTCTCTTTTGTCTTGAGATTCTCAGTTGGAGAATGTCTGTGTATGAGCATATGCCTGTAGCCCTGTATCATCTGTGAATCATCTGCCTCCAAGCTGATGAGGTGTGATGCTCACAGAAGCCCAGACATGGTTTTCCAGCTCTGCAGTCAGAAAGCACTGGTCCTTGGAGATGCTAAGAGAATTGAAATGTATGTAGTATGTACTATAGCCCTAATGGTTAATTATGGTTTTCCGAGAAGGCATTTAAATTTGCTGTGTTTGATTTAAAGAAACTATGTTTCTGATGTCTTAAAACATACCCTTTCAAAACAATGGATTTTATGATATACCTTGTTGCAGTTTTATGTCAGTAATGCCTGGTATAAGAACTATAATACTTTATGTGTGTTCCTTTAGGGGACTTTAAATGTCTATTGACTGCTGTAGCTGCATGTGCTCATGATGTAAGATGTAATTTTAGAAAGAAAAAGGATTTAATGCATTCCTCTTTTCTGTATTTGATTTTGATAATTTTAAAGGTTTAAAATTCCAAGCATTTCTTTTTAACACCTTATGATTTTTTTTCTATGTTTTCACTGAACAAACCAAATTAGTGAAGGTGACTCTCTAAGAAGTTCATGTTGATACATAGACCAAGTAATTTCTAAATTAGTCTTGGAATCATTAATGCTCATAAGAATAATCAGTGTTTATGTATAGCTTAATTTTGAAATTTGCCCAATGAAATGTTTACCCATAGAACATTTTTCAAGGTATGGATTATAGCCTTTATATTTATCTTTATTGAGTAGAATCAGTACTGAAAGAGTTAATGTTTGCTTATTTTGTAGATGAAGCTTTGTAACCACAGTAACCAATTTACTGTTATTTTCTTATGCCTAGTAAAAGCAGAAAAAATGTATTCATTGACAAATATAGTTGCAGTTGATCTTAGAATATTAAGATTGTGAGATATAATTAACTATTTGTGGTTTCTAAGGCATAGGATTTTTAACAGGGCTATATTTTATTTTCAGGCAGCTTACCTTCTCAGAAGCCAATCAAGTGTAATATAAAGGGAGTAGAATGCATTTTATATTTCATGTTTTCATAAGGGAATGTTGGAAAGCACATTTTTATGAAAGCAGGGCAAATAAGATTTAGGATAAATAATGGAAATGCTAAATGTAAATTAGAGAAACTTTAATCTGCACATTTAGTAATATTGAATTTTATAAAATATACAAATGTTAAATAATTATTACTGCCATTGAAATACAACAAATGGATATTATTATATTATGAATGATTTACATAAAATGTGTGTTACAGCAATTTCTAATAACTCTCATAAATAAAAATGGCTGTATACAAGCTAAGCAGAGGACTTTATGCCATTTAGAAGAAACATAACTTCGTATATAATCTGTGCAAGACCATCATCCCTGCCTTCTTAATTTTGTGCTCTTCCTTTATCATCTTAGATCTAGGAGGATTTTTAATAAACAATAGGGTCAGATTTATTAAACATTTATTTTAAAATAAGATTTTTGAGATGCTAACTTTAACAGAAGGATAGATGGCAGCTTTTAACAGAAGCTCTTATTATTTTACTACACACTGAAATGTATTCAGGAAGCAAGTATTTCTTATTCCCCATACTGCCGCAGACAGCAGACCAGCTCAGCACCTTCTCTCTCATAGCCTGTGGTATTTCTCTAATCCTAGTTTTGCCTTGGCTTCCATTCCCTTTCCGTGCATGTTGTTCACCCCATCTAGCTTAATCTTTTAAAAATGGCCAATCATAAACTGTCCTGATCACAGCTCTTAAACGGTTTCCGTCCCAGACTTAGACTCAAGTGCTCAGTCTGGTGTAGGCACTGGCTGTGCTTTCGTCTTGGATATCCGCCGTATTAGCTAACTCCCGTGCTGTACAAAACAGTGCTTTGAGCTTGAGCCACAGAACCGTCTGTATCCTTAGACCAGGAGAACCTTATTTGTACTTCTGCTCGATGCAGGATGTCAGAGAGGCCATGTTGCCTACTAGGCTCATCTATTTTTTTAAATGTTTTCTTCCTGATATTATATTGTGTCTTTTTTACACACACACGCTTGCACAGACATCCTCTCTGGCTCTTGCTTCAGAACTTTTTATTTACTGATTGTTTCTCATATTCATCTTTTAGGGAAATATACATTGATTTAGAACATGTAAAATATTAATAATATCTTCATATAAGCACTACTATGAAAATAATAACATTTCCATGCTGAAAATTTAAAAATATTCTCATCACCCAAAGAACTCCGTCTTCTTGTTTCATCATTCACACCTGGGATTAAAGGATCTTTTCGATAAAAGTTATGTATTTCTCGACAGTTTTAAATATCAGCACCTCTCAAAGTTCAAATTAACAAACACTCTTTAGGGACTAAGCACGACAGCTTATAACCCTATAGCATGTAATTTATTTTCATGTTGTCAACAGAAATGTGTGTCACATGAATTTCTGTTTTCCCCACTTCTCAAATATTTATTAGAGATAGTTTATTAGAGGTAATTTAGTTCAGTCTCTTAAAAATCCGTTGATGAATGTAACACAGGTGGCAAACAATGCTTCAAAAAAGGAACTCTACATGTGATCTGGGAGAAACAAGATGTACTTTACAGAAAACACCTTCTGGATCAGAAGTTTAAGGGCAAAACTCAGTTTTATCAAAAGTTCTACTTTCTAATGAAGTCTGATCTATTAAATCCTGAGCTTTGTGGATATAGCTAATACTAATAATTACAATAATAAGAATAATTAAATGCTCATATGAGAGAAAGGATTTTAGAATTTAACCTAATGTTATCTGCTTTTAATTCTAAGAATATTTTAAGAAAATCTTCATAATTTTATTTTGGGAGGAGGAAGATGAAGGTGGAAAGTTAATTACGCTGTGATTGGTTAATTAACTTCTTGGAAGTCCTCAGTATTTTAATGTACGAATGTGCAAGTCTCAACTCAGGATGTCAATCCAAGGAAACATATGTGATTTATCTAAAGCTCATGGTGATGAACTCATTTTCCCATCATCGTGTGAGAATTTCCACAGAGTCTCTTCAAGCCGAAAGCCTCCTTTGTTCCCCACACCACTCAAAATCTTAGATATGGGAACTTTGCTTGCTTGGCTCTCTCTTGGCTACATCTGAGGGCTTCAGAGTCTGGCAGATGCCCTAAATGTGTGTGCTCTGTCAGCTCCCTGTCATCCGAGAGGAGAAAACAAGTAAGAAACATGGATAAATTAGTAAGACTAGTTCTGTTATATGAAATCTTCCTGCCTAGAACATTTTCCCCCCTTAGGAGAGGTGTAATGTGAGCATGTTTCTCAGAAGTCCAAATGATAAAGTACAAGGACCATTTAACTCCTTCCTTAGAGATTTACTATTCATTCACTGTTTGTATCAGCAGAGACTTGAATTTCTGAAGATAGATCAGCTACAACGTGACAGTTACAACATATAGACCAAATGATCTTTTGATATACAATTCTGTCCTTATTAGACTTCCTCTTTAAAGAAATAGTATTGACTGCAATAACTCCTTAAGGAGTTTGCTGAAGTGCTGAGATAGAGCTCTCTGGTAGTCACTATTGCTGATGTCCCCTAGCTCTGGGACTGGCCAAGTGAGTTAGGACGGGAGTTTAAGACTTCGAGACTTTGCCAGAGAGGCTCATAGGATGGCAAGCTGTAATTGAGAAAGGTCTGCAATATGGAGGTGATGTACTTTAGAGCAGATTCTGGATGCACTGGCTGGCCTCAGAGGGAAGGTAATAGAAGTTTCCTCTTTATGTTACCAGTGTGAGTTCAGAGCAGATGATTAGTGATGGAACGCCTTTATCATTTTTGTGGTAGCCTGGCTGGCAGGTGTGATATTTTTTATTATGCTCTCTAGTTTTTAGGCAGGAGTGAAGCCACTTTACAGAGGCAGATGTGGGTGTGATATTTATGTCTCCCTTTCTAATAATTTCTTACCCCTCCCCCCAGAACATACTCATACAGTTTTTCCTCTTGTGTAATAGACCTCACCTAGCATCCTAGAGTGAGCATGAGGGGAACAGTCAGCTAGTTCTTGCTTATAGTTGAACAGCAAAGCTCAGGACCACAGATATAGAAATTCTAGTTACTCCAAAGATGGTACTGGAGATTTTGAAATATTTCGGGTGTATGATCAAGTCCAATGGTAAAAACTTCTTTCACACCACCGTCAGAGGTGTGTGTGTGTGTCCGCAGGGAGTTGGATTACTAGCTATATGAATATGCAATTATGACTAGCTTATGACCCAAAATTCCAAACAGGAGTTGGGATAGTGAAATGTGGGTAAAGCAGAGTAGAAGCAAGGTGAAAAGGAAAACTGGAAAGATAAAACATTCTTGTGAACACGAGAAGGAAGTCAAGGAATCACTAGTAAATTTTGATGGCAAATCCTTGGCATCAGCTTTCCTAATAGAGATGATAGCTAAAAGTGATGCTGTGTTTGTATATGCTGCTGAAAAAGCAATTTTGAAACTTATGTAGACAAAGAAGTCAAAGTTTTGAACAACAACTGTAAACAAATTACGGAGCACATTATCAGTTTATCCACAAGTGACCAAATAAATTTCCTTAGAAAACATTAAAGAAGAAGAGTAGATAGCTCAGTTTTTATTCCCTGAAGCCAGAATTCAAACAAACACTTAATGTATGGTCCCCTTTACTGGCACTTGGGCCTCATCATAGGCTAATCATGGTCATAGGCTTTGCTCTGAGTGTTATTAAGGGTAGATAGAAGGGAAATAAACGAGAAAAGACATAATGGCATAGATGAATTTAGATGAAGGCTAAAACCACATGCTTCTACATCCTTGACACCATTCTCCTGTTCCCATATACTTCACTTTTTGTGGGTTTTACTGAAATGTATTCTATGAACTAATTCTTGATGAGTTTGATGTTAACAAATGGTAAGAAATTCTTCTGATATCTAGGAGCCACTGAACATTTTAAATAACTTTTTAAAGAACTATCATTAATGTGTTTAGAAGTAGGAGCATCATGTATAAGATGGAGAGTGAGCTAGAACTGAGAAAGTCTGCAGAGATGTACAACATTGAAGACAAGTGCCTAGAAGACTAGGCAAAGGCAGTGCCTGGGACAATTTGACCCATAGGTTTGGGGAAGAAAGTTGGTGTGATGTTGAGTGGATCTGATATTTCCAGTGTGATTAAATAAGTAAGTGATACCAGAAAAGAGAAACTCACCATGGTGTCTTCCTTCCTCATCCACTCCCATCATGGTCAATGCCGGCTTATCTAAAATGTAGAGAGACTCTTAGTACTAACACCAGGACACTGCTGGGGTCCAGGCTGTCTCCAGCCTTGGCTGCTGAAATACTGCTCAGCTGTTGTCATGCAGCTGTTTTCTTTTCCATCTTCTCTCCTTTGGCCGGTTGGCTGGTACTACATGTCTTTTGGATGTGATCATCTCTTGCTTTTTATGTAAAGAACAAATCTGTTTTTAAAGACAAGGTCTAGCCATATAGCTCAGGTTGTCCCAGAACTTATCACGAAGGTTGGTTTGGAACCCACAGTGGACCCTCCTACCTCTGTCTCCCATATGCTGGGATTGCCACATGTGTTACCATGCCCAAACAAAACGCAAATTATACCCCACAAAGCTTTCCACTTTGGAGCCCAGCAACCTCATTATGCTCATCTCCAAACTCTTTCCTCTGTGATCAAATGACTCCAGACATTCTGTCTTCATTGCAGGGAATCCAACTCTTGTTAGAGTATTCATTTTAAATGCACCTTCTTCTTGCTGAAGATGTTTTGCCTGCTCTCATAATAGAGCCAATGCCTTCTCTGCCTCAAGAGTCTGATGATTACTCTTATTTCCCTAGTGTTGCCTTTCTTGACAACTGCCGAGCAGGTTTGTGCCTTTTTTTGTGTGTCTTTTCTTTCTCTACACAATTATTTGTTAAAAAATGGTTTTGATAAGACCATAAACAACTATCATTTTTTTAAAATTGCTAAATCCTTGATGCTGTGTGTCTGGTACATCACAATTATCTCCTCCTAGTCTGTTAGCCAATTTTACATGGTATATATATTTTTTTAATTTTTGAGGTTATAATTACATCATTCCCTCCAGTTTCCTAGCAGCTCCAGTGTAGCATCCATCTCCCCTTTTACTCATAAATTGATGATCTCCCTTTGATTTTGTTGCATGTGTGTGTGAGTGAGAAAGAGAGACAAACACGCACACACACGCACACACACGTGTGCACGTGCACACACACACAGGGGCAGGGGGAGACACAGAGTGATACAACTGTCTTAGTCAGCACAATGTTACTTGTATGCATATGTTTTCAGAAATATGCATTTCATGTTGAATAACAAGTTGGTGTGCTCATCACTGGAGAAACACTATTTCTCTCAATTCGAGCTCTGTCTAGAGTTGAGGCCTCATGGGTCTTCACGTTAGCACGTCTGCATGTTCAGTTCACAGGCCACCCTGTTGATGAGACTGACTCAGAGTCGCTTCTAAAATATTTCTTTGAGACACAACCACACATTGAACCTGCCACTGCTCTGCCTCTTAAAAATCACTCTGCCCCTATTCAACAATTCCAGAGCTTCAAATGTAGGAGTCGTGTCTTAGGGATTGGGCTTCACAACTCTACCTTTTGATTGGTGGAGACTTTATGCAATGATTTCTGTCTATTGCAATGACAATTTTCCCTCATAGTGAATGAGAGCTACAGTTATCTGTGGTATAAGGATAGATGTAGTTAGGGATTGTGCTGGTTAGTTGTAAGTAGTTGTTCGTTTTCCAGTTCCCAACATGATTTCCTTCTTATTGAGCAGGTCTTAAGTCCAATTAGAAAGCTGTCAGTTATCATCAAGGAATGTGTGACACTATTGTGGCCTGTTTACTGTTGCATGCTGGCCATTCCTGTGGTCCATAGCATCATCGCTGGATAGGACTATTGGCTTTCCCCTCCCTTGGAAGCTTGCATGATGGCACCTTCTGGTACCATGAAATCTGATCTCAGGGAGGAGACTTTAGGTCAGATCTACCTCTAGTCCTCTGGGTCCTGTATCTACGTGCATGGTGACTTTAGCAATAGGCACTTGAAGGTGGCAACCAAGGGAAATAGCAGTTATCTATAATATTTTTGGTGGCTAATGTGTGACACCATGAGTCATGTTTAGGGACAGGCTGACATAGAGACATAACCTGGGCGGGCTCTGAGTACTTATGAGATCAGATGAGAATTATGAAAAGTGTTGTGTGGACTGTAGAACTTTAAACAAAGTCCAGTCTAAGGTATAGTATAGATAACTTGGCCATCCCTAAGCCATATTTTCTCATCTGGAAGAGGGGAAGGTGAAAATTTCATACAAAAGGCAGCTTTGAATGTATCTGCTTGAGCTATTTAGCAGAGGCTTCATTTTGATTGTGTGGCTGTATTTGGCAAGCAAAGACTTCCTCATTTTCTCTGCTGTGGACCCCCAAGGAGACATTTATATTACTAATACTGAATTTGCAAACCTGAATTTTAAAATTTAGATCTCTTTGTATTCCATGTCTCTCTGGGAGGTGTTCACTACATTATGAATCCTGTGCTCTTACCTCCTGCTAAGGATTTGAGTCCTTTGCCTAATTAATCATTACGTGTTGCCAGTCTATCATGATGTGGCTAATTATCACAGAAGAGTGTGTGTATTTCATCCAGTCATGACCCTTCCCTGGGTAACTATAGAAACCTTTAGCAGCACTGGTTATTAAAAGCATTATACAGTTTGTTTTTGATAGTTATGGGCAAATAATTGGTTATCATCTAGAAAGAATGGGAAGCTTGAGCAAAACTAAGATTTTTAAATAATTTATGCACAGTAAAAATGTGCTTTAAATAATTTATAAATAACCTAAATGTGTTCTATAAAATATTTCTGACTGCTACTGAAAAGAACCTTTGCCCCACACCACCAGCTTCATATATTACAGGGCTCTCCCACAATCACACTCCCCCAACATGCTCAAAACTCTTCCAACACAAGCCTGGGAAACTCCTAATAATTCATTCGGCACAGTGGTATCTGAGTGTGGGGAACTTGCCTGTCTGGATACAAATCAGCAGAGTTTCAGGCTTCTGCATTTTGGTGTACACATACAGACAAGATTGATAATGTAAAGTATCATTGGCATATTCTTGAAGCCATGGCTCTTCAAAGAAGTGAATAGAAGGAAAACATCTTTCTTCCTATTCTGAGTTATACATCCAAGTCAGAAGGAGGGATGATCTTTCATTGCACTTTTTAATACGAAGCTCTGTAATGGTTATAGCCAGGGTGGCAGTGCCTATCAAAGCAGAGATGGAAATTGGCTGCATCCTTCATTGTGCTTCATATCCAACGTTACTCACAGAGCAAGTGACATTCCCTTGGAGAAGGCAGGACTTCAAGTGAGCTTTCCACATTCATTGGCAGAGGCAATGTTAGTGGTATGTAATTATAGTGCCTTTTTCCTGTTATGTGTGAGCAGCTTATTTATAGATCACAACCCACATGGATCTTTCTTCTGTACTTATTTTCTGTGAAGTAAAATATGGTGACTAGAGTATGAGTCTGCTTTCAAATTCAGTGCCAGATTCTTGGAAATGTATTATAGTAAATTGAATGGCTTTAAACCAAATGTACAGTGCAAATACTTTAAGTATAAATACTTTGCCTCATAATCCAAAATGTGAAATTAAAGTTCTATTTAATGCTATTTAAATTATTATAATAATGCAATATTGTAAACATCTATACTTAATTTTTTGTGTTCTCATTAGTAATATATAAGGTTAATTCTTAAGATAAATTTATTTCCATAATTGGCTTCTTGGTAGAATAAAATTCATTTTAATGTTGTCGTTTACTTATATCAAAACGTAAAGGACTTAGCCGTAGGGACTCAGTTACAAGCCTGGTCTATAAAACAATAAAATAATCACTTTTCTTTGATGATCTTGCACTACAAGTTAATTTTAACTTCCTTTTGACAAAAATACAAGTAGCTCCAGTAATTAATGATTTCTGAATATGAAGAACAGATGCTTAAAAAAAAAGTTTCTGACCATATACTTGATAAAGTCCAGTAAGATAGTTCAATTGGTGTGCCTCACTCAAGTCTCATATTTTATCTTTATTAATAAGTTCGTTACTCAAGCAAGGCACCTAGTAGACTTTTGATTGCTAATATGGTAGCATTATGAATTATGACACTTCAAATCTTTCACTGTGTATTAATAGCTTTTGTACTTTTTATATTCTGACTCCTTCTTAATATTTATTTCTTCTTAAAACTATGAGTTTGCAGGCTAATGATGTGGTTAAAAGTTTGCTTGATGCTAAATAATGAAAATTAAATATCTTACTAAAACAACCAGAGTCACAAATCTTGTGATCTCAGAGGTGTTAGACTCCAGTACGGAGAGTGTAATGTCACTGGCTCTGTTACACTGGAATGTTGATCAGCCTAATTATCCAAGGATCTTCTGGTTTTCTGTCATGTTACAGCTGTGCCTTCCCCATTGTGTCTGCAAAAACTGTCTTCCGCACTGCATATGCTTGAGAAAATGGTTTTTTTTTTCATATTAGTGAATCACTTAAGAATTTCATTCCATTTTTAAGATACTGTTTGCTAAATCTGTATTAAGACACTCTTAGTTTATCTGCTTGACAAAGTTACACCAATCATCAATTTGTAAAATATTTTAAATTAGTCATTTGAAAATGAAATTTACTGTACCTAAGCTATTGGTAATTTTTTTAAATGTGTTTTTCTACCTATGTTAAGCAACTAAGCAATGGCTATTTATTTTATTTTGCTTTCCAACTTCTGGTATTGTTTTAATTTTTCTTTTACACTATTGGTTTATGCTTATTTTCATTTCATATTATATTATAAACAGAAGCCAGACTTTTCTCGATTCGTGATTCTTTTTCACTTTCAAAGAGCACTTGCCCTTGAAAATGCCTGTGTCCCTTACCTATTGTAGTATTTTCCTACAGTCCAGTAGACAGTCTGTCGCACAGGCTTCATTGTTCATGCTGAGCTGATGTCAGTAAAATAGTTTGAAGTGATCTAGCAACTTGATGTGCGTCTCTGTACTCTTTGTACAAAGGAGTCATTGAGGGCACCATCATGCTCATACCACTACAGAAAGATGAAAACCGGCCCGTGTGGAGAGACACTGGAGTGGCTGTTAGCCCATATTAGGCACGTTGTATTTCTGTGAACCTTCTCTTCTGGCTTTCAGACAGCTTCCTTTTTACTCTGTCCTCTGTGGCTTCTTCCCTGTATGATACAGAAAGGAACTGATCTACAGTGACTGTCTCTTCTTATAAAGGTATCAGCCCCATAGTCATTGGATCTCACCACTATGATGTCATCTAACTTTAATTCTCTTGCCATACTTCCAAATGCCACTGGAACTTTGGGACAACACAGGTGCACCTATATCAGCCTGTTGTGTCTGGCAGTCACTTTCAGTCTACTAGAGATAGTAAACCTGGACTGCAGGCTCGAGTATCTATCCTGTATCCCAGATGTGGTCTCTTTGGCTTTAGACTTCATATCCTCACCTAGTAACTAGCTGCCTTAAAATGATAGTAATATGCTTAGAACTTTTCATAGTAAACTTTACTTAGCAAATGTTTTACAAATAGAACTTTTGTATCCAGCTCAGCTTTATGCTGGTATGGTGAGCTATGACAGCTTTTATGTCATCCTCCCTTTATGTACAAACACAAGCTTCCCCAGGTTTATTCCTCAGGCTCTCTGAACATTTACTTTATTCCTCTTTGACCAGAAGCACGTACTTTTCAGGACTTGGGTTAAGGATCCTGCAAGCATAAAAGTAAGTCATTCTATAGAGCTTGCCTGCCAAATAGAACTTTCAGCCTTGTAGTAACAAATCCTTCAGTTACAAACAGCCACAAACGTCTAAGAATCAGTGGTGATCCTACATGAATTATGTCTCAAAACAAATGAATCCAAGGATAGAATATTCCCTGAAGACACTGACAGTATGAGCAGAATTATATTTCTAAAAGCATAATTACGTTTTACTGATCACTTTATTCTGTGGTTGTTTTTTAACAGGTGTAATACTTTGACATCACTGAAGCTTTATTCTGCCTGCTTTTCTCCTAAGAATTATATGAACGAACTCTGCAATCTGCCCCCCACCCCCATCTCTGGTTTTCACCAACCAATTTCTTGAATGTTGAATTTCTATAGATTGGAATTTAGTGACGAGAGGTTCTTGAATGGGTTGCTCAGGCTGCTTTACCTTTATTCTTTATTATAGTACCTGGAATGCTTTCATCAGTAACTAGGAAGTCATGTCTCCTTTGTGGTTTTTCTATAACTTGATGCATTAAAGTTAGAGGGATGCTCTTGCAGTACTATATGAAATCCACAAATGACATCAGACTACTTTGAGTCAGTTACTTAATTCTAAGTAATAGCTTAGGGCCTGACTTTATTCAAGAACTTAAGAAATATGAATATGTCTATGTTAAATAAAACAATAGACTCTTATTTTTACCCCCTTTCTTTATGAACAATTTCAATTATTAAGCAGATATTTAGAGCTTTTATTGGGCGTTATTACTCCATCAAAATGTATAGGTGTGTGGAACCAAAGAAAAATATATTTACCTTTTAGTTTAG
The DNA here is from genome assembly GCA_033318265.1 of Phyllotis vaccarum. Lineage (NCBI taxonomy): Eukaryota > Metazoa > Chordata > Mammalia > Rodentia > Cricetidae > Phyllotis > Phyllotis vaccarum. The sequence goes on from JARWLC010000007.1 coordinate 13,054,682, forward strand.
GGCATAAACTGAATAATATGGAGGATGTGAAACTTGGTGACAGTCACTTGCCTAATTTTAAGGGAATTTTACTCTCAGGAAATTAAGAGATATCTTTTTCTCAGACCTGATTTCTTATTTCTGTCTAGTTTGTGAGATCCTTTGCTTGGATTCTGTTTCCTTCTGTAAAATGTGTCCCAGCCCAGCAAAGCGTGACTCTCCTGTGCTCTGGAGTTTGAATTGGCCACTTTTGTCTGCTTTTGTTCCTTTTGGGAATTACTGGAGCCCAGAGAGTCTGTGACCTGTCTGCACTTCAGCCTCCACACAGTGGCCTGAATTTACTGCCATTTCCTTGGATGGCAATACGCTAAACAGTTGAAAAATCACCACATTGCCGGGGACCTGAGGAGGTCACCAGAACTTATTCTGGCTAATAAGTTTTTTCCTTTCCATTTCCTCTTGTCAGAATTCCTCTGCATTCCTTAGGACTTCATGAAAAATATGGCCTTTTTAGACTTAAAAAATAATGTACATGGGTTTCTTTTTTTAGCACGCAAACAACACGGCTCCACAGCTAACACAGAGTTACTTTAGAGATGGTATGTGACAGTCCCACCAAAGCAATGAGGAGCTATATTCATCATAATATGTCTCAGAGCACCAGATACCAGGAAAATTACAATAGGAGCACCTTGCTCCCATTTTCAGTGCAATAAAGACAAAATATCAATAAAACTTGAAACCACTTGCCGGGCGTGCACTCTAAGATGATTGTGACATAGAGAGATGCTCAGTTCTCTGGGCCCATACCATGTTAGTGCTTTATTTCCTTAGAGTTGGGATCAACTAAACATAACTCAGGCATCTCTTTTGTTAACATGGCCTTTTGCATCATTTCATCAATGCTGAAAGGGGAAATTCATTTTTATGACTCCCTGGGAGTTTCTGAGCACATATTTTTGAGTCCCTATTACGATAGAGTTAGGAACAAGGCTTTCCCACCCAGAGCATGGCTGTTCCTCATCCTTAGGTGCCACTTCTCCAGGGGCTGTTTGACTTGCTGCCTCTAGGTTGGTAAGGAGAATAAGCCAGGAAACACCTCTTATTTTTCATTTTTTATGTTTCTTAGACAACCCCATCTATTGTCATTTTACTGTATACTAGAGTTTTCTGTCTAAATAGTATCAAATATTGATGCACAGACATTGAAAGGAGATGAAGCTCCCTCCAAATTGTAAAACTGTATTTGCGAAATGTACATTCTCAGCACCATCACTAGTAGAGATGGCAGTATTGGATGGCAACATGTATCATCCCTCCTCTTAGGTTTTTATCTAGTTATACTTGATGACAACCTCTTTATCAATAACATTTTAGAGTGTATAAATAATAGCAAGATACCAGAAAGAGAAGACCTTATTTTCCCTTGACCATGGGATTGAAAGAGTTTGCTGTTTTATGGGTTGTTTTTTGTCCCCCCCTTGGTTCTTTTTTTTTTTTTTTTTTTTGTTTTTGTTTTGTGTGTATGTGAGTATATAGGTAGTTCAAATTCACACCTTAGGATTTTGGACTGGCAATGCATTTTTAATTAGTGTTAGTACCTAAAAAAAGTTATTCCTCTTATTTTTTGAGTATATGCACTGTACATGTTCCTCATATATGTGGAGGCAGAAGAGGGGCTGGGATTACCTGTAGTTGAGCTGCAATGTGGTTGCTGAGATCCAAACTCAAGGCCTCCACAAGAGCAACAGGTGCTCTTAAGTACTGACCCAGCTCTTTAGCCCTGCCTTATTACTTTTAAATTAAAAATACAGTTTTAAAGTGTCAGTTTCCATTAAAGGAAAATACATTTGGGGAAGATGCCCAAAACTAACTTTGCAAATAGTTGTAAGTATGTACATATTAGTATGTTCAGCTCTCTGTCCCCCCACCCCCGACTTTGGGTAGACATCCTATCTCATGTCTTGGCAGAACATCATGATTGGAGTGGATTTGTGTATTGATTTCCTAGCTTGAGATCCTTGTGGCATTATGAATATCATCTTTGAACTTCCAAGACAGTGTCGGTTTAATCCATGTTTTATGAATAAATTTGTTTCTATAATGACTCTTGACTGATTTGCTTGTCACATCCACTAGCAACCATCTTTTGTAACAGGCATATTGTGAGACTCTCTTGTATTATCTCCTTGTATTTTCTTAGGATTGCTTACTCAGTAGAATGCATATACATCAAAGACCCTGTTACACAAGAAAGGCGGGCACCCTAATAGACATCAGTGCAGAGGTGGCCTGAGACTTGAAGAAAGTCACACCCTTCCAGAAGACTCTAAAGGGGGAATCCTTCCTAATAGTCTATGTTAGAGTCCTGTCCTACGCAGCAGTGACAAGCTGCTTGCTACTGAGTGATTTTTGTCGTAGTATAATTATTAATCTGACTCAGATTAATTGAATCCATCAGAAAGCTTTAGACTTCCATGTTTTTTTCTCCTCATATAGCAATTTATCCCCAATATTTTTAGCTTGAATTTCTTTTTTGTTTAATCCATAAGATCTCAATAGTATGCATTTTGAAGTGCTCCCATGTGATATTTAAACAGGTATATGTTTAGGGGTTCAATCCAGGTAGATGTGTCTGAGCAGACCAAGCCGACTTTAATAGATTTTAGATGGCCATCATTTTTGACAGCAAGATTTTTGTCAACGATATTAAGATGTATGAATTTCCAATAAATAATCCTGTGGATTACCTCCAAGTGTTCCACTGATGATTACATTAGAGACTTTTGTAAGAAGGTAAACACTATTTTTGTTATTAAAAGTATTGGCATAACATAATAAATGCAAAGATAATGTAAGAAGGGGGAAATATATAAATAATGATGTAGGCTATACAAATAAAGCCTATGTATCTTTATGATATTAGTGAAGATAATCTACTTGAAAAATTTGTCTGGTATTTAATATAGTGCTATATATATGGTATATGATTTGTGTAGAAGTTACTTTCTATATTAACTATATTTCTACCATTTTAATATTTACTGTAGAATTTAGGCAGTGCTATCATGCAATCACCCTTTTTCACTTCTATTAGACATTTGTTAATTTTAATTGATGTATGTGTGTTTGTTTAAGCTAGAAGGAAGCTTTTGATTTTGAGACCATATTAATATTAGTAATAAAATGTGAAGATACAATTCTAACAATTTCAGTATCAAAATGAAATGTTTTGTATGTTTGTTAAATGACTTAAAGTAGAGAAAGTCTTAGAAGTTTTATACATGAAAGGATTAAATTATTTAGAAATGTGATGCCATGAAGATTAAGTTTAATTCTGTGAAATTAGATCAGAGAATCCATCAAACTGAATCCCTCAATTTTAAGAATGTCAAAACTTTAAACTTTGGTGAACAGCTTCCTTCTTAAAATGTTTCTGTGTATTATATCATTGTTGTCTACGTTAGCGTTATGATCTCTACTTCCATGAACTTGGTGACTGTAGGGGTATTGTGTTGTTGTTGTTGTGACAAATAATTGTCCCACCCACTGGTTTAATAAAAAGAGCTGATTGGCCAAAGGCAGGCAGGAAGTGTAGGCGGGGCTACCAGACTAAGAAAATCTCTGAGAGCAGAATGCCAGACAGAGCACCAGAGAGAAGCCAGAGGAAGCCGAGGACAACTATGCAGCTCTAAAGAAAGGTACCGAGCTGCATGGCTGAACAAGAGACATGGGTTAGATGAAGGGTAGAGAGCTAGCAAGTGATATGCCTGGGCCTGAGACTGATCAGCCAAAAGCCAATGAAAGTGTCTGTGTGTCTCTGAGGGTCTGCGGGTCTGCGGACCTAAACTTTGAGGTTAGGCCCGAAAGTCTGAGCCAGAAACCTCATACTACAGGTGACAGTCAACTTTCCACATTTTTTTTAAGTATAGAGTACATAGAACTTGTTCATTCCTTGAGTCACACCTTTCTGCTAGTTCCAGGACCTCACATTAGCTTTGGAGGCTTGGAGTTATGCTTAACATCTTAAGCATGTTTAATAATCTTAGATCTTTCATATTTAAAAAACTGGAGTCATGGCTCTGGTTTTGAGAATGTAACAAAGTCTTTTAGTCATTGAATCTTGGTGCTAGGAATAACCTGGCTTGCAGACAAGGTTCAGGGATGAGACAAGGACCACTTGTGGTAAGAGAACTGGGACCACTGTTTGTGAGCCTGCACAAGGGGCTGAGCTGATTATTTTTTGTTTTGCTCTTTATTGGTGGGGGGAATGGACATTGCTGCCCTTCTCCCAAATAAATCGCACAAGGAGGCTTATTCTAAATTATAAATACCCGACCTTAGCTTGGCTTGTTTCTAGCAAGCTTTCTTTATCTTTAATTATCCTGTTAACTTTTTGCCTGTGGGCTTTTTTCTTCCGCATATATATTACTTTCACTCTTCCTCCCTTAGTGGCCATGTGGCCCCTAGTGTCCTCCTCATCTTCTTCTCTTGCTCTTCCCTCTTTCTTGCCTCCAGATTTCTCCTACTTCTATTCTCTGTGCCTGCCAACCTTACCTATTCTCTCTCTTGCCTTACAGTTGGCCGTTTATTTGTTAGCTCTTTCTTACACCCATCAAATGTTTCAGACAGGCCAGGCACAGTAACACAGCTTCACAGTTAAACAAATGCAGCATAAGAGAATGTAACGCAGCTTTGCATCACTAGACAAATTTTCCAGAGCATAGACAAATGTAACACATCTTAAAATAATGCTGTACAACAGTTCTCTCACATGGACTGACTATGCTCAGCTGCCACTAGTTTTTAGGACTTAAGCCCATAACATAGCAGAAATACTTACCTCTCTTCTGCTAGTATTGGACATTCTGCTGTAGTCAGTGGCGCACCGCAGCGGTGATGATATAGAGGCCTGGTCCCACAACAGTCATAAAAATTTGCTTTAGTTTGAACTCAGTCCTTTTTCTCACTGCATTTCTCCATCAACAGAGTCTTATATTTCATCCATCTCCTCCTCGTTCTCTCGACAGAACCAGCTCATGACAATAGCAAGACACATCCACTGCTTTGTGAATGAGTCTCTAAACTGTGTCGTCTATTTTTTGTTTTGATTTGACTTCATGATTTGTTTAACTCTCACCTGTGGCATGGTCTTGCAGTATTGCCCAGTTAGTCACACAGTAGGCAATTGTCCTGTTGCCTCTCAGGGAAGTGGGACAGCAGGTGCTTGTCACCTTACGCCTCTCTTGCTTTTCCAAAGAATAGTTTTGATGAAGCAAAAGATTATGGACACGGAACAGATTCTGGGAGCTTTTCTCTGGGTCAGCACAGTTCTCACTGTAGAGCCCACTGTTCTGGTTGCGATCCACTGACTCATGGTTCTAGAGTCGCTTCCTTTGTAACAGAAAGCTTGTGCCAATGATCAGAGTTCTCCAGGACCAAAGCCATTTTCTCCCTATCATTGTCTGCACACCTATTATTTTACCAGGTTTGAATATAGAAATGGAGGCTTCTTAATTAAGATAGAAGCTTGGGTTTTCTGTACTTCCACTTATCACTCCACATTACTTCTGCCCTTTAGAGCTGAAAATTTGGTCCTTTGTCTTTGGATGCTTCTAAATGTTTTTTAACATTCATAATCTTTGGTGGTGCCTTACTGTATCTAAAATTCATTTTATGCTGTATATGATATTATAGGTTCAGAAAAATGTGAGACTATATTTGTTACATTTAACAAAAACTTCTTTGGAGTTCATGCCCTTGTGAAATCTGATAATGAAAGTTGGAAGGGGTGTTAAAAATCTAATTTAGAAAGACTTCTCCAATTTGGTTAAACAGAAAACTGTTGAATACTGAATCTGGTAGCAAATATACATTTATTAGACTTTTGATTGTTATGGATATGTGCTGAACTTTCTGGGTAAATGCACAAATATCAGAACATATTGTATTTCTCTGATCTTACCTTTTCTTAAAGTACTTAAAATATTATCCCTTTCAATCCACTTCACCATCTCTGCTTGTTAAAGAATTTAGCAATAATGGCTTAAGCTTGAAATCTTTAAACAAATCATTGGGATCAGAACCTTTGTACTTTTCAAATCAAATTGTGTTGACTAAGGAACAATAACATATACTTTTTACGTTCAAGCTTCTGTGTGATGAAGAAAACCTGACAAAGCCCAAGTGTCTTTTTGAAATAAAGCTGATTTTTTTGTTTGTGGTGGTGTTTTGTTTTTAATTTTTTTTTTAAGAGCTAGAGAAGCTGAGAATAAGAACAAACAAAAGACGCTTAGCAGTTTAGATTTCCCACCATGCTTAGCAGTTTAGATTTCCCACCATGCTTAGCAGTTTAGATTTCCCACCATGCTTAGCCGTTTAGATTTCCCACCATGCTTAGCCGTTTAGATTGATTTCCCACCATGCTTAGCCGCTTAGATTTCCCACCATGCTTAGCAGTTTAGATTTCCCACCATGCTTAGCCGTTTAGATTTCCCACCATGCTCTTGCGTATCCTGTGCCCACTGCCATTCAGACACTACTAAAACCTTGTGTTTCTAAACTGAATCTGAAATGTAAGGAAAAGCTCATGAACAAGTCCCCTGTTTGTAGAGTGACTAATTGGCAAGCGCTGTGGGGTCTAATGCAGTGAGTTTACAACCTGATGTAACCATTTATTCTTTTAGGAAGTATGAGCATAAGATGCTTGACTACCTACTACATCTCTCTTCATTTGGTTTCCTGAAAATGATCTAGTATCTATAATAATAATACAATTTTGAGGGCCTTTATTTAGAACTGCTCATCACCAAAATCTTTTAGCATATCATGAACAGCTGGTGGCCAGCAGCATCGCTGACATTCTTTGAGAGTTCTTTTTGGTTTTATATTCGTCTGATTGTCATGTGCATGAATACGGAAGGAGAAAGAAGGACCAGTTTTTGTTTAATCCAAGGTGATCAAAAGAAGTCCCCAATAGCAGTACAGACTGATCTTGACAGTGATGGGTATTTGCAAGATATATGAGCCTTGCCCTATTTTATATTTTCTTTCTCATTCTCTTTTCTCTTTGATGTTGCAAAGTTTTAGTTTTATTCAGAATACTGCATTCATATTTTAGACCACTAGTCCCTAGTTCCTTCGTCATGAGAAAAGGCCCCCAAATGTTTGTTACCTGATTTGATTTTCAAAAGAATCCGTCTCTTTCTGTAAGCATCCATTTTACCTAGTCATAAAGGGCTTTGTTTTTGTTTCACTATTTGGATTGTGAGTGCTGTGTTTCCATGATTGTGAATCTGGATGGTAGTTTTTCAAGATAGTGTAGCTCAGATAAGCCCCATGGGTGCTTGTCTATCAAAGAGCCTCACTTACCATTTTTACTACTACTCACCTGTTTATTTAAAATTCTTTCCTTTTCCCCTTTTATCATTACACATGTCAAAATCTATCCTGGGTGCTGCATTTTTCATTATTATTGCATGGATGAATATTTATATGTAGTACTAGGGATTAAGATTTTTTTTCCCTGGTACTTTACATAGGGCTTTGATAACATCCTTGATTTGTTGAGTTTCAAAGGGATATGTTTAAAAGAGAAAGAACTTGTTCAGAACTAGGAAAACAGAAAGAATTCTGAGTCTTTAGTGATTAGGGACTAGTAGTCGTGCATGAAAGCTTCCAGAGTACTTTATTACTACTACTTTTCTGGTGACCTGGGCTCTCTTTCCTGTACAGATTCATAAAAGATTCATTTGTGTGTGTATGTGTGTGTGTTTGTATGTGTTTATGTGTGTGTAAGTAGGTATTCATAGCCCAGTGCCGCAGAAAGAGATATCAGATCCTTTGGAACTGAAATTATAGGCATTTGTAGCTGCTATCAGGATTTGAACTCTGTTCCTCAGATAGAGCAGTAAGCTATTTGAATCCCTGAGCCATCCCTCTGTCTCCCTTGTTAAAAAATTTGACTTAGTTTTGATATGAAATCTTACATATCTAAGTTCCATGTTATGATGACATATTATTACTTCCAGGGACAAAATAATGGTTTGTGGTTTAAATGATGAATATATACTCAGTTGGTAATGTTTGGGGAGCTTCCGTATGTCACTGGGCACATTAGAGTTTAAAGACTCATGCCATGTTAAGTCTATTCTCAGCTTCCTGATTGTGGATGTGCCCATAGTTCTCAGATTCCAGCCCCAGCTACTATCTGCTGCCTGCTGTCCCTACCTCTAAGGACCCTAATCCTCTGAAACTGTAAGCCCAATGTGAACTCTTAAAAGTTGCCTTGGTCATAATATTTTATCACAGCAATGGAATCCCTAAGATAGTATTTTAAAGTGTTTGCTCACATCTGTTATTTGTGGTGACATAACAAAATTAATGGCATCCTTTGTTCATTCATTCATTATGAATGTGATCAGTTCTTTGTTGTTAAGGTCTGTAATAATATGCTGATGACGGTTTATTAACTGACTTTCAGGGCTAGCATGAGGTGAGTTATATGTAGCATTTGCTGATTACCATGGTGAAAATCCTTTGGCCACAGACAATTTCACCATACTTGCGTGATATTCCTGAGCAGAAAACTGGCAAGTATGTGCAGATAACAATTGATATAAACATCTTCAATTGGGAATGATAGAAGATGCAGTCAAATAATTAGGAAGCGTTTAAAGTTCTTACTATAATTGTTTTTAACAATTCACTTAATTTTAATTTTATATAATTAGATGTTTAATAATAGGTATGCTTTAGCAGTCTTTAAAAAACAATGCCCAAAAGCAAGCAGCGGGCTGTCCTGAGCTTGTCCATGCCAGCTTTAGCACACAGTTGGAGATTTCTTATGGCACTGAATCTGTACCTGGCATCCGTTTCCTTGATTATTGTCCCTGGAAAAAAATGTTGATGCTTCCTTCTAGATATATTCTCCTCTTCATCATCACCGTCATCATCAATGTACATTTAAATAAACTGATTATCTTTGACGGGATGCTTATTTTGTATAAAAGATCTAAAAAATTCTGAGTAACAATCATAGCAAGTATAAGCCATGGGAAGAAGCAGAATTACCTGCAGAAGCTGTGAAGATGGCTTAGCAGTTAAGATCTGCACTAGTCACATAGAGGACTCTTCAGTTCCACTGACAGTTCCGCATGCCGCCTCTCACTTCAGCTCCCGGGGACCTAACACCCTCTTATTGACTCCTTGGGCACACCTACTTACGTGCATATACCCACATAAGGACACTCAAAGATGTTTATAGAAACATTCAGAATGTAAACATTTAATAGCAATGAAGTTAAAATGTTTTATTTGTGCAAATTAAGATTCAAAAAGTCTTTTATTATTAGTTCTATAATACTTTTGATGGGAAGTATTAATGTAAATGCATTGCAAAGAAACATGTAAAATAAGACTTACTTGGGTCTTGCCCCTCCTTTTTTTCAGTGTTTGAATAAAGAATTTGGAGTGAGATACTCCTTTGTCACAGCACACAGGAAAGCTATGTTTATCAATCATTATAAAACTAACTTTGAAGATCAAGGGGCTTCCCCATATTCCACATAGAACTAACTCAGATCCAACGGGTACTGTCGTGTGTGGGGCAGAAAGTCTCAGGAGGCCAGTCCAGGCTGACAATAGATTCTGGTTAACCACTTGACACCATGATTCCGAGTTCCTTTTCTCTTAATACTTGGAAACATCCTCAGCTTTCTTCAAAGGCAGACATTGTACAGTGTGACCTTTTCCGTGATTAGATTAGTAGAGAACACACTAGCTGAGCTTTCCCAAAATTTCATGTCCTGAGTTTTATTCTAGAAGTTTTCAAACATACAAGGACAATAGGCACCAGCTCAGTAAAGAATGCTTCTCCTAGAAGTGTGGACAAGGGGCTGGTGGGAGGCTCAGCAGGGACAGCAACCTGAACTCCATCCTCATCTTCGTTTCCCAGAATCCACATGGTCGGAGAGAACCAATTACCATCAACCAACCCACAGGTGACACAGGCTACTCGTGTGTCTACAATGTACACACATTCATAAACAAGTGTAATAAAATGTTTAAAAACAAATATGGAAAATACTTTTAGACTTACCAGTGAGATATGAGTCTTCCCTCTGTTTTCAAAAGGAAATCCCACATAACACATGACTGGGCTTTTACCTTGATCAGGAACTGAAAGTTGGGTTTACAAGGTCTTTGCTAACAATCTAGTGATATTTATTTTCACATACTCTACATCTTTGATGTTTTCTTTATTTGACATAGATATCATTATTTGTGAGTAACTTCAAATTTCCTGAGAGAAAGTAGGGCACAAGTCATCAACTACTTAAGTACAAAGAGATGTTAATGGGGAAAGTAATATGTGTACATTGTATATGCTCTGCTGCTCAGTAGGCTGGTGTAAGTCCAGATCCTATACACACTTTGTATCTTTTTCCAGTCCTACATTTATGAGCAAACATTTATTTGTGGTTTTTGAGAACTTCATCCATGAGTACTGTGTTTGCATAATTTTTCCATCTTCTCTCCTTAAAATCTTCCCATTCTCTCTCAAATTTATGACTTGACTTTTTAATTATTGTGTTACTTGTGTGTGTATCTATACATATATCAATATATAAATAGAGCCTGCTGAGTCTTAGTGTTATTTGTACATATATGCATGCATAAGGATGATTACTTGGGACTGGATAGCATATCTCTGGGGAAGAATCATTCTCTATTCTTTATCACTTTCTTTTATTATCCAATATGATATGACTTAGTGGTTCAATCAGTAACTACTGGTGCTTGGAATTTCATGGGAAACGGTATGTTACTGAGGAGATATTATATGGCAAACATCTGGGAATGATTCCCATCACTAGGGAAGGAAGAGGAACAGTGGTATCCAGACAGCACATAGCCAGGCCAGAGTGGAATCTCACCATCCTCAAGACTGAGGGACAGATAAGTAGCTTTGGAACTCAATGTTCTCTGCTTCCCTCTCTGCCTTCTGGGAGACTTTCAGGGGTGACTTTGCATCCCTAGTTGGGAAGCAGAGGGCTTGGCTATGGGTGGGATTTCCATCTCCCTTGAAGTAATATGGGAAATCCTTCATAGCCCTTCGAGAGATTAACTGAATCTGGAGCCTTCTTCCCTAGGCAGGACTAGATACTTAGCTCCTAGCCTATTCTAGGTCCTGTCAATTTGATAATCAATCTTAACTACTACATCCTGCAATGAGTCCCTGTGAAGCTCAGCAGCTGAATGATCTCATGTGCTGCCTCATTCTCAAGGAGCTTATAGTTGTTACATAAATAATGAGTATAGTTGGCCCAGAGAATCATGGTTCTGTTCAGATACTAAGTTCTATATATTTGCCTTTGGCTATGCTGTATATAGTGATTATTTATGTTGTGCTTTTTTATACTCTTTTTAAAATAGTCATTAGATTAAGAACTTTATATTGTAAAATCTAAAGCTTTCTTAAGAGAATAAACTAGTGTACTGCATTTTATTAATAATTAAAAGTATTCAAGGAGCTATAGCTTTTTCCCATATGGGAAAACTTTTCTCAATTAAAAATAATTTTATTACAAGGGTCCAAGGAAAGCATTCTACTTTATATTTAAATACATTACTGAAATGAATTCATAGTTATCAATAAGTTTATTGCCTGAAAGAAAATATAGCCATATTAAATAAAAAGTTTATATTGTAATGAACTATAAGCTTCCTATGTTTTTTGTTGTTACTATACAAGTTAATTTCATAAAGAGTTATTAAATAATTTTACTCAAAATATATACCTGTGAATAATACTAGCTAACTTGGAAATTATATTAAAAGTGGTATAAAGAAGAAAACTTGGAGAAGTAAATGCAATAAAAAATGGATTATAAGTGGATGGCTCACTGATATTTGTAGGGTTTTTTTTTTTTACTTTATTTGGTAAACAAATATGTTTCATATTGCTGTGTAAGGCCTAATACATTTTGAAATTTTAAGATGAATTTTGTTGCCAATGTTTCTACATTAAATTATTATTAATGTTATGACAAATAGCATTGGCTCAATGAGAGGAGAAGTATTCTTGTTTAGGCAACTCAAAAAAATATGAAAGTCATTGTAAAATTAAGATGACATTGTTGGTTTCGTCTACATTGAATGTGGTTTTGCTGGTTCATTTGTGGCTGCAGTGAAGCTGCCTGGGCCATCAGCCCGCTGTGGTGATGCTCCCAGCGTTTGCCATCAGCTGGCTGTGGCGATGTTCCCGGCGTTTGCCATCAGCTGGCAGTGGTGATGTTCCTGGCGTTTGCCATCAGCTGGCAGTGGCGATGTTCAGCTGGCAGTGGTGATGTTCCCGGCGTTTTGCCATCAGCTGGCAGTGGCGATGTTCAGCTGGCAGTGGTGATGTTCCCGGTGTTTGCCATCAGCTGGCAGTGGTGATGTTCCCGGCGTTTGCCATCAGCTGGCAGTGGTGATGTTCCCAGCGTTTGCCATCAGCTGGCTGTGGCAATGTTCCTGGTGTTCCTCTCAGCACCTGTGCTTTGCATTTGTATCCACCCTTATTTACTGTGCTTCTCTGGGCTCCTTGTGGCAGTGGTCAGAATTTTTGTGTCTAATGCTGTACAGAATATTTTGAAGTATTTAGCACAAATCAACCATTTTATTATTTTTGCCTGCTGTGTCTCATTCTACTGGCTGTACAGAATCATCAGTGTTGGAATCTTGAGTTTATTCACCACAGTATTTAGCACAGGCCAGGTTTTGGGGCAAATGACACAGAGAAAATTTGTCACATGGAATTTTAGGTCGATCCTCACCGTGTGCCCTGTGATGGCTGCTGTTTGAGACAGTAAGGGCCTCAAAGGTTCTGATGAAGAAGTCAGGAAACACCTGAAAAGGGAGGTGGAGAGGTTTGAAGTCAGTCTGTTCTGTGCAATAGAATGGCCTATTTGGTCTAAGCACGAAGAAATGTTTCCTTTTCCCCAACCTTGTGATATACATTAGTGGACTGGTGGAATCCTGTTTTGGTAGGATTGGAATATCCTCAAAATTTCTTCATAGCCCCACCCACAATTAAGATGCCATTGAAATAACAAACAAAAACCCCCTCTAAAGTCTAAGGTAATGTGGATATACACCACAGTGTTGTCTCTGTTTGTTTTTTCCTATTTGGATTGATAAACTGTTAAATAAATTGACTTTTTGGCCTTTATTATTAGCTTTTCTTTATGTTTCCTTCAACTTACACCATATATTGAAAACATTCACCTCTGAGTAATGCCATCGATCCTTCCTTTTTCTCTTATTATTCCTCCTTTTTTTTCTCCTCCTTTTACCTTTGTGTTTATTCATGTCGTTGATATGCAACTGTGTCTGTAATTGATGCCAGTCAAGTGTATACTTCAAACTTGATGACAGTTTGATTTTATCATTTAAGAAATCGTGTGAACTGTATGATGAGGCATATAAAGTGTTTTTTAGGTTAGCAGCTCCCAACATGGAGTGTAGCATCTGTTGAATTGGAACTGAGGCAATGTACTAGCTGCCACAACCTCACAGCCAGCATCCCTGGGAGCTTCAATCCCTAAACTTTGAGTAGGCTGGGACCTTCTCCAACCTCAGGTGGCCTTCTTCTTCATCCACAGAAGGCCATTTCCATGACTCACTCTCCTCTATCCCTGTCATAGCTCCTGTGGCTACTTTGGGGAGCAGTCAGTTTGGAAATATGCGTTTTGTTGGGGTGTTTTTTCTTGTTTACTGGATATATGAAAATGTATAACTTTCACCAGAGTGAGGACAATGACTATTCATTTTCTCCAATGTATGAGCTGTTTGTTAATCATTCTCCCACATACCTTGTGCCCTCTCCCCTCAGCTGGGATGCCTATTACACATTTCACAGATTAGTGTGGATACCTGAGAGTGCAGTGGCTGGGTCACATGACAAGTGTGTGTGGAACCTAGGATTGTTCCCAGGTGTTACCATTAACAGACTCTGCCGGGAAAATTCTTAAGATCCAATTAGTCCTTTGTCTTTACCAAAATGTAATGTGGTTAATATTTTAGTCTTTGTGATTTCAGTTATAGGTTATAGCTTTAAGTCTTTGACGACAAGGGTGGGGAGCTCCTTCTTATGTACTTGCTTCACTTTCATGTAGGTTTTGTCAGCAGCTCACTTGGATTGTTTCCCATTGAGTTTCTATGTTCTTTATGTACCATGGCCACAAATCATTGTTTGCCAAATTACTTGGAAATATTTCAGGCTGCGACTTATATTTTTACTTCCTTAAATAGATGACATAAAAAAATAGAATCTATGATTTTCATTCAGATCAATTTCCATTTCCGATTTCAGATCATGCCTTTGGTATTATATCTACAAAAAGCCTTATGCACTGTCAGATTTTAGGGTTTATACTTAAGTCAGTAATCTATTTTGAATATATAACTATATGTTTGTTTTATATACATTGAGAGAGAAAGGACATAAATTCAAATCTTTTTTTGTGTTGTATTCTTGTGTTTATCTCATATGCATGGAAATTTTGCCTGTGTGCCATGTTTGTATAGTGTAGTGCCTTCAAGGGCAAAAGAAAATGTCAGATTTCCTGGAATTAAAGTAATGGCTGTGAATGGTGGGGATCAAATCCTAGTCTCCTGGAAGAGCAATCACTATTGGGATTCTTTATTTTTCCAAGAATTTGCTTATTGATTCCTGCAACAGAGCTTAATGAATATTTAAGGGGATCATGTTAGTCCATTTAAGAGAGAATTTTCATCAACTTATTTACACAGAACAAGTATTTTTCCAGCTTTAAAATTGTTTCTTAAGTTCTCTTATACAGCCATATAATGTTCTGTATCAATCTTTCATATAACTTGCTTAATAGGTACCTGTTTTGTTTATAGTTTTAAATTTGATTATTAATGATATTATTTTAAAATTTTTAATTCTGAATATTTTTTGTTAGCTTTTGGCAATACAAATTTTATTATGACTATGCGGCCATGGACAACTCATGTGTACACACACAAACACACACACAGAGTACTATATATATATATATAGTGCATATATAAGTACATGTATAGCAGCAATGTCACTGATAGTACTATATATATAAAGTACATATATATGAACAATGTCACTGATATATATTGGTGTGTGTGTGTTTGTTGTATTTAATATTGGTTTTTCTATTACATATTCTATGTGGATTACTTCCTTAACCATAAGCAGCTAGCTATCTTTGGTTCCATAATTAGAGTGACTTCATTGTCTTTTATTGCTTTCTCTGGTTAGATACTCCGTCACTGAAGTTAAGTGATGAGAGTGGATAGGTAAGAGGAAAATATTAAGTATCTCACGATCTTAGGAAAGATGTCTGTAGATGTCTTTTGCTATCAGAAAATGATTCCTTCTGTTTCCAGGTCTGGTGTTTAGTTTGTTAGAACAGGTATGTGCATTGGAAACATTGAATGACTTTCTTCTATTGAGATCTTTAAATCACTTTTTTCTGTTGATAGTATGATGTTACAATAATTACTTCCTAACATTTAGATTATTCTCCATTAAAAATAGTTATTTTCTGCAGTGAATTCCTAGATTAAATTTGTAAAATCAAAATTTTGTTTAGAGACTTTTGTTTATTTCTGTAATTAGTTGCTTCTGTGTTTTCTGATCAGCCATGTTGTCCTTGCAGACACACCATGGGTGTTTTTTTTTTTTTTTTTTTTTTTAACAATTTGATGCCAACTACTATTGTTTATTCTTTCATTGAGCCTTGGGATTTCTTTTAGCAAAATTTTTTTAAACTAAATTTTAATTAGCAAGTGATATTGTTTTAATATGTAGAAACATTGATAGTGTATATAGTTCATAAAAATTGTGTTCTTTGAGTTATTGATCATTCTGACATAAAGTTTTAAATAATATTTCTTGTTCTGTTTTTAATCTCTAGAGTTGCCATTTTATGTGTTCTGACATCTTCCTGTTGATAATTTTGACTTAATTTGTGTTTTGCCTTTTTTAAAAAATAAATTAATCGATGTTTAGAAATTTGTATTTTAAAAATAAATTCAGAATAATCTTTTGGCTTAATTGATTTTTTAAAAATTATTTCTGTGTCTGGTTTATTGATTTCCTCATTGTGCTTTGTTTCCATTATTCCTCACTTTGTTATTAATTTCCAATTCCTATGGTTTTCTTAAATTTGGAGCTGAGGTGATTAATTATGTGATCCTTCTTTATTTCTAGTCTAGACATTTATCAAGTGCTATTAATTCACTTGTGTGTTGCTTAAAACAGCCCCCTACCGAATTTTGATAGGTTTTAATTTTCATTCAATTCAATGCATTTAATATTTTTTATTGTTATTGAATCTGTATTATTTAGAAGTGCATTGTTATCTGAGCGTTTATATTATGTGTAGATCTCTCTATTGATATCTAATTTACCTTGATTCTAGTCTGAGAACATAATTATGTCACTTGAATGCCTTTCAGTTTATTGAGAGTTATGTGTATTTGTTGTTGTTGGATAAATTGTTCTATAGATGTCAATTAGTTGGTTGATAATGCTCTTTAAATATGTTTTCAAGATGGATTTTTTTATGACTTTCTGTTTGTTGTATAGAATATTGCAATGGGGTACTGCAATTCCCAACTCTGCATTTGCCCATTTCTATCACATTTTATGATAATTATGCTGCCCTCAGTTGTGAAACTCAGCCACTCTGTACATGGAGCTTCCAAATGCTTTATCCATTTGATGATGTAACCCTTTTTTTGTGATGAAATGCTCTTTAAAGCCTAGGTACTCATTGCTCTGAGAGTTACTTTTACCAGATTGGCTGTGAGAATGTTAGCTGTCAATTGACTGGTGTTGGCATGATCCATTCATGTCTTTTAATTTCTCTCCGTGGACATATTTGATCAGTTCGTGCAGGTAGGCACATCAGGGTCGGCTAATATTTACTAGGGCATTTCAGGCATTTGCACTAGTGTGCTTATGTGCTTGTTATCTTCATGAGATGCCAGGAAAGGGGGAACCACACTTGCATATGCTTTATACCCTTTGGCTCATGACTGTTGCCTATTTCAGTACAGTTCTAATGATTATAATTTCCAGTAGCTAACATGTGTCACGGTGCCTTTATTTTGTCTTTGATTTAAATTAAGTTTAGATTTAGTATTAACAGTCTTTTAGTGCCCTGAAATCTTCCTCACTTGCAGTGAGGGCAGCAAGAGTGATGTCACTTACGTTTTTGGTTTCTGTTTACTAATGTCTTTGTTTGCCTCTGACTCCTTTCTAGACATTGATCAGATCTGACCACTGACGGGGACAAAGTACATGTAGAAAAGCATAAGAGAAGTATTATTTATTTTCCTGTTTGGTTCCTTAGGTTCAAACCCATAGTTCATGAGAATGGTAGCTTTGGTCCCAAGATAAGTGAGAATATCGGGCAGAGAACATGGGCAGAAGCTAGCTCTCTCACCAAGGACAGAAAGGCATAGGCTGTGACTGGGGACCAGGCGTAATGCTCCAAGGCAAACCCCACTGTCTTAAGCTAGGCCCCACCCCAAAGTTTTTAAATAACTCCCCAAATTGCAGCATTAGCTGGCAAAGCACCATGCCACACAGCTCCTTGTCAACCGTATTTTTGAAACATATTTGGTATTTTTAAAGTATTTTTTTCTACTCTTTCAAAGACTATGAGACTCATAGGTTCTCTGCTGACATTCTAAGACCATTCGATTCCTCTGGTTCTTTAGTGAATATTCAACAGCAATGCTTCAGTTCACTCGTCCTTTGTCTTCTGCAAGGTCTAATCTGTTAATTCTACTCTGTGTGCTTTCTACATAGTAGTGCCCATGTATAGGAAGTTTGTTTTAGGGCTCTCTCTCTCTCTCTCTCTCTCTCTCTCTCTCTCTCTCTCTCACACACACACACACACACACACACACATACACATTAAATATAAAGCCTATGAACATGTGATTATTATAAGTCATATTTTCCTATATTGAGTACATTTGATAAGTTTTTTTTTACTAGACATCAGCCTTTGTTATTTCTATCTTCCTGGAGGCTGAGTGTAATTTACTTTATTATATGGGTG
The DNA here is from genome assembly GCA_033318265.1 of Phyllotis vaccarum. Classification (NCBI taxonomy): domain Eukaryota; kingdom Metazoa; phylum Chordata; class Mammalia; order Rodentia; family Cricetidae; genus Phyllotis; species Phyllotis vaccarum. The sequence goes on from JARWLC010000007.1 coordinate 13,072,783, forward strand.
TTTTACCTGCATATAGATGCCTCACATCTTTGCCTGATGCTGCCAGAGGCTGGACTTGGATCTCCTGGAACTGGCATTACAGGTGGCTGTGAACCATCCAGTAGGTGCTGGAAGTTGAACCCGTGCCCTCCAGAGGAGGAGCCAGTGTTCTTAACCACCGAGTCATCTCTCCAGCCCCTGTATTTAATTTTTATTCCTATTAATATTGTGTATTGTTATTCTGAGACATAGCTACATTTCTTAGAATTGGTTTGGCCCTTCCAGGTATTTAAGAATTTGTTGACTGGCTGCAGAGAAGCAATCAGGCTGAATCTACATGTCTCTTGCTGCTGAGCCATGACCCTACTCTCCACCCTCTGTGAGTCACCAGCCAGGAGTTTGCAGTCAGCCCTTTGAGGAGGAAAACTGTTCCCAACTGTTCTTGGCTGTGTGCCTGCTGACACAGTGATTTCTAATGTTCTCACTTCCTAGGTCGTATACTGTAGGTATTTGCCAACTAATACTTGGTGGACCCCTTGGATTGCCTCTGAGGGTCTCTGGAGTTATTTGTGTAGGTAAACCTTTAGTCCTATGATTTCTGCCCACCTTGTGCTCCTCAGACTCGGCTTCATTTCTGACTGTAATTTTTCACTGGGTTTGCTCTGTTTCCCTTCCCTTCTCTATTGTTGGAAATAAAGTAGTAGGCTGAAGAAATTGCAAGGCTTCCCTCCCCCTTTCTTTGTTTCTTATGGGTCAGAATACTTGATTTTCTAATGATTTCCCAATATTTTGCTTAGTGTACTTTATCTTTTAAAAGTTATTATTATCCCAGAAAATAGATTGACTATTTACACACTGATACTTCATCTTGACTAGAGTATAAGTTTACTTTATAGCTCAGTAGTGGAATCAATGCTTCACATTCCAGAGACCCTCTGTTGACTTCTATTTACCAAAACAAATATATTCAATAGGCTATGCTCCTTTTGGTTAAGAATAATTATGTCATATAGATGTGCATCTCTTTGGTATTTCTTGCCCTCCTGGAGTGAATGTGAAATGGTTTGACAGTGAGTATGAGTTCAAAAAGTAGACTTGCAGAGATTAACCAGTAATCATTGCCCAGGAAAAAATGTTTCAACAAAGAGGGCATAACAAGGAGCTGTACAAGAAATGAAAGAACTTGAGATTCTTAGGTGGATATTGACTGGCCTGCCATCTGCAGTTCACAGAGAAGTAAGTGGAAATGTTGGTTTAAGAAGGCCATAAGTACTCATGAATATAGACTTTTATTATTCATACTCACTTTTCATTTTGATGATTTTAGGTTTGTGGTAATTGAAAGATATTTATTTTAAAATAAAGTTTATTGAAGCATTCAAGTTTTAGCTATGTGAAATACAGGACTTATTTTTATATTGGTCTTGAATGTGTTACTGTAGTTTCCATGTTCCTTTGGGATGATCATACAGTAATTACAATTTTAAGTAGTTCACATGTCTCAAAATGTTATCATTGCATATATTAGTGCTATTCAAAATGCAGTTGTAAAAAAGAAACACGAAGAAAATTATTAAATAATTGTCAGGATGAAGTTGAGTTAATAGGTGTGACATCCAATTATAACTTGCCCCAAGAGAAATACTGAGTGAAGGTTGAACATTTCTGCCTCAGCTAAGACCTGTACTTATGAGAACTTAGGCTAAGTTGTGCTCATGCTGAGGAAAAGTCTTTGTTCAATAACTCCTGTTACTAACATCTTCATAGAACTTTCATATCTGTAGGTTGGCCTGTCAATTGGAAGATCAGTCTCTGTTTTAAATCTTTTCATCTCCTTGGGAGAGAATGCTGAAGTCCATTTTCAGTGTTTAAGTAATCTGAAGTGAGAGGATACAGACACTAAAGGCAAACAAGTTATGAATTATAGTGGGAAATCAATGTGAGCCCATGTTTAGCTCAATATAGGTGGAGGTATATACATACCAATATATCTGTATAAAACATATCCACAAATGCACATGTCTGTACACTCATTTATATTATGTAATTAAATGTAATAAAATGTCTTGTTCTGAATGCTGAGATGTACCTAGAGGGAACCCAACTACAATAGTAAGTTCTGATAGTTCTCAGATACTGGTTTCTAATTTGTATTCTCATAAAAGGGTCCAGACTCCTTAGAAGTGAAGACTAACTCCATCCTGACCATGTGACACATACTGTAGTCCTGGAGCACCTTATAACAACAGTGAGGGAAACAAAATTGATATTTTAATGCTCAAATAGTCCCATAGTGATTGTAATGTGTCAAAGGGATATGGAGGCCAAATAAAGTGCTTCCAATAGCCACACAGAGAGGGAAAATCAAATAAATAAGTGCCCTGGGAATAATCTGAAACAAATAAAACTTCTAGAGTCCTATACTATTAATGAACTATTGAGTAAATAAATAAGTGATAAATATAACATCCTACAAAGAAGAATTTCAAATCATTCATGTAGGTTCTGCCATCAAAAAGGTGAAGCTTAACTTCGTGTTCATTAAGAATAGCTATGCATAGTGAGTGTCTCTCAGAACTGCAGTGTGGGAAGAGTGGGTAGAAAGCTTCATAGAGGAGTAAACACACCCTTCCTCCCAGATGGTCAAGGTCAACATTCACAGCGATAAATCACGAGGATAAGATGTGTCTGACATGTTGTGGTGAGACACTTTACTGCTATGAATTCTCCAAGCCTATAAACCTTGTCTGATTATAACAAAATTTAAGACAAGTCTAGAATAAAGGATATTCTATAAAATGTCTGCCCAGTGCACCTCACAGCTGTCAAGGTCATCAAATTCAAGGTCAAGACAAGCTTCCGCAGCCAGAGGAGCCAAGTGAAGGTGGGATTCAGAACCCGAAATAAACCCTTGGAGGACACCTAAGAGAATATTAGTTTTTGTTAATAATATTAGACCAATGATTCAGATTAATTTTGACAATCATACCATTCTCATGCAAGAAGTTAATAGCTGGGGAACTGGATGTGGCAGTTTTCCATATCACAGTTAGCACTTTATGGGTATTGGACACACAAACTTTAAGGTTTTAATCAAATAAATTTCCTTCAGCTAATTTTTTATATCTGTATAGAAAACATATTTCTTGAGTTGTTACACAATTATTTCCTAGTTATTCTGGATTGCATGAAACTCCCATTGATGGCATTGAATAAAATCTGAGAGACAGAAGATGGAGAAAACCTAGTCAGCTCATTAAATGTGTCCCATGCTGTGTCATGTGGGCCATGTTTTTTCCCCTAATCCCTTTCATTGATAATGGGATCCGCAAGCAGTGGGAGCCACTGTACCACAGTGGAACTGCTTATTTCAAATGGCCTATGCAAATCACGGCTTTATCTTTAAGGTCAAAATATCAGTTAGCACACTGTATAAATTCTTCCCTTCAGCTCTCTTCTCTGTCACCCTTGGTTTGGGGCCCTCCCCGTATGAAGGAGCAGCAAGTCAAAGCTGGGGTTGTTTGTAGTTTTTTGCATTTATTTCAGTCCTGGTGGCACAGAATGACCCACTTGGAAATTTTGTTACAGGTCAATGGGTATCTCATGCTGGTATTTTAAGTGCTAATTATCAAATGCAAAGATTATGCAATTTATAAGTAATAGATTTTTTTAAATGTATGTTACAACAAAAATTTAGGAGGCATTGTAGATTGTTGCCTATTGTCTTGTTAAAAAATGATCATAATTTATATGTAATATGTAACAATAAATATAGAGGTGAAGAATATGGTTTATTTCTTTATGTTCTTTGTAGCCCAGTAGCTACATCCATAAAAATATCAGCTGCAGAACACTTTATAATCAAGATGTGTGTGTGTGTGTGTGTGTGTGTGTGTGTGTGTGTGTGTGTGTGTCACCACTGAGTCCTGTTTATTGTCCCTAATACCTGTGTCATTAGTGTTGAAGAAAATTAAAATGTAGAACTAACATGGGGTTGACAAAAGAAATAACTTACAAAGAGTAGATAGAATGAAAAACTGAAAAGGAGGAAAATGTTTTAGAGACAGGTTTTCTGATGCTAAAACATTTTCCTATCTGAGTTCTAAGTGCAAGCATGTTGACCAAAGCAGTATACAATTCCGTTTCTTATCCCTTCTGTACTCTGTTCCTCAGACCAACCCAGGAGATTGGGACCATTGCTTCTCTTTTCCCACATGCTTTGGGCCAATTGGTGAGTCCCATGGAGAGCTAAAAAAGTGAGGTTACCACACCAAACATGGACCTGTCACCTATTATAGCCATAATATAAAAATTATTAAATATTGATAATACCCTTTATTCTCCTAGAAAAAGAACTATTTTACCTATCTTCTTAGTTCCATGTATGCATGTGAATACACAAATGAAAATTAAGATTTCATTTATTTCGCATTAACTGCCTGAAAAGTGTCTTTATCACCTTTAGTTCTGGTGTTATGTGAGGCTCACGTATATTCCTAGCGTTTAACCTCTACTCCTTGATCAGATCAAACCTTAAGAGACATAACTGTATTGGTAGAAAATGTAACTAAAGCCATGATCTGTATTAATAGCTGTGATGACAGTGTGCATTAGACTGACGTTAGCAATGACAACATCCTTCAGTACAATGGTGGAAAGGCATGAGATTATAACACGTGAGGAATTTCTCATAATAGGAAGAGGAGCCAGCGACAGAGGTGAGGATTTGCTCATGTATTACATGAGAATATTAATTTAATTGGCTTTCTTTAAGGCTTTTGTAAAAAGGGCAGTGACAGTTAGAGGGAAGAGAGAAAAAGGACTGTGGTGAGTTAGAGAGACCTGGCCTCCTCTTTTGTTAGTGAATGGCTTCAAAGCTGGAATTTGCATTAAGAACATTAATGTAATAATTTTAAAAGTACCCATTAGTCTGACACTTTTAGGATAACAAAACTAAATTCTAATGAGGTAGACGACGCTTGCATAAGTACTGTGGGGGGTATTGTAGAGAAAAAAATAGTCTGTTCATAATAAAAGTACCCTTTTTGCTTTGAAAAATCTGTCAAAAAGAATTTCAAGTACTTCAAAAATACATGTTAAATATTCTGTACTACAGTTTTGAAACAGATTAAAATTATATGCAAATTAACACAAATCACGTGGCTTCAAGATTGTTTTGAAGTGCTATCTCATTGCCTGCAGTAAATGGTTGCTAAATGAATGGATGTAGAAATATCTGACTGGCTGGTTGAATGAATGAATGAATCAGTTATTCACTCTGAATGTGGTTACATTTTCTACTCTGGCAGAAGACTAATTTTTGATGATATTCACGGGATGTGGGAGGTTGCAACTCCACGCTTAGTCTAATCAATCTCATTCAAGCCAGCAGAGACCATCTGCTCCTGGTCCAGTATAGGATCCCTAGGCTGTTAGTGCATCAGAGTCCCAGGGAGGAGATGCCATTTTCCCAGTCCTCATCCATTCACTTAAATATACAGAGACCAAGCCCCTCCAGGAAACAGGCATTGTTTAAACTGTCATCATCGACCTATAGACGGTGACAGTCCTTGTTTTTATCACTGCACTTCTTGAATTTTCCTTTTCCACTGAATTCTGCCATGTTTCATTCTGCCTGCTTTCTTTCCACTATGGCAAAATCTGCTTCCTTTTCTACCTCCTTTTTCCTACCTTGCCCCGGGAGTTCCCCGAGGCTCTTTTTACCCTCTGTTCTTTCTTTACTCCAGCTATGCTCAGCCCCAACCATGATCACAACCTCTGGGGTGAGGCCCGGAGCATGAGCAAATGTTTAAAGCTCTGTAAGTAATTCCAATGCACAGCTAGGGTTCAGAGCTGTTTTTATACTCTAGCCCAGGGAATTGTTTGTGTCTCAAAACTGCACTTGTGTCTCTGCTGATTAGTGTCACACACTGGCTCCTGTCACAGACCTATTCTTCGTGCTGACTAACTAACATTTTGAAATGTCATCTCAGAATATCTTTACCTTCTGATTTCTCATTTATTATTTCCAATCCACAAATTTTAATCTTTGACCCTCCGCCCCAGTATTTTGGTTCGGACTCTGTCATTGTTCCACATGACCAAATTTCACTCCACGATTCCAAATCACTCTATGGTGAGGGAACCTTATTATTTTTCTTTTCTCTCTAAATGTCTTTATGTTTTACCTGTCACATCAAATTAAAAACCCTTATTATGGATAAAGCTTAACCAGACTAGACTCATAGTTCAGTTTCTTCTCACAGTACACTTTAGCTTTAGAAAGTCTGTGCATTCAAACTGTGTAGGAACTCCTCCCTACTTCTCAAAAACCGTGCTAGGTGCTGCTGGTTGTTCTTTATACTCCATGCTCTTGGTGGGGGTGGGGGTGGGGGTGGGGGAGGGGGAGGCTCTACTCCGTTACCCTGTGAATACTCACACTAAGGCTTATTATTACTTGTAAATTCCCGGCCTTAGCTTGGCTTGTTTCTTAGCAGCTTTCGTAACTTTAAATTGTCCCATCTCTGTTTTGCCTCTAGGGCTTCTTCCATTTCTTCTGTAATTTTGCTTTCACTGTTACTCCGTGGCTGCCCCTGGCATCCTGCTCTTCTTGGTCTCTTATTCTTTCTTCTCCAAAATTTCTCCTTTTATTTGTTTTCTCTCACGGCCAACACTGCCTATCCTTTCTTCTGCCTTGTTATTGGCTTTTCAGTTGTTTATCAGACCATCAGTGTTTTAGACAGTCACAGTAAAACAGCTTCACAGAGTTAAGCAAATGCAGCATAAAAGAATGCAACACATCCTTGTATCATTAAACAAATGTTCCACAGCATAAACAAATGTAACACATTCCAAACTAACATTCCACAACAGATAGGCTTTCCTTTCTTAGTTTTATTGCTGGTATGATACATTGACACACAAAATTATTTTGTTGAGATTTGGACAGAATTCTCTCTTACCTTGTCATATACTTACCTTGTCTGTGTACTAGTGAGTATGTAATAATAATTTTCTTTTATTACAGATACTTTATCAATGACATGCGAGTTCTGTGTTAAAGCACCAATATGAAGAATGCTCAAAGCAGATAGAACCTATCATTTGCAATATCTTTTAAGGATTCGTGTTTAGCCATCATGTACTGAAGGACTATAATACACTAAGAATTTAAAAATTTATTCTATTAACTTACTACATTGTTGTGTAAATATTATTATCCCACAGAGAAGGTCCAGGCTGTAAATATTAATCATATATTAACCAATTCTTATCCTGTTATAGAAATGATCAGGATTCCAGTTTGTATCACCATAGTTCAAAACTGATACTTTGTATCCCTGATTTCATAAATTCTTGGAGGATCTAAGGATGGTTTAAAATTAGTATCTGGTTTTCCTGAAATGCAGCAAACAAATAAGTAGTTACATAGGTAAAGAAATTAAGTTTGAGAAAGCTTCAAGATTTGTCAACCCTATCTCTAAAAGCATCCACTTTTATTTATGGCCATGTATCCCAAGCAGAGGCTTTCAGGCCTGCACACCCATGGTGATTTAAGTAATACCTAGTTTATAGGGCTTATGCCAAGAATATTTCAGAGTTGTTCAAGCTTTTAAAAACAGATTGACAAACACACTGTCTTTCTTTGAATAGTTCTTCCCATAAGATCCCAAACAGGGGTGGGAGGGTAGGGATTGTGCTTGCACAGAATTGAAATAAACTGCTTAAATATAGTAAAAATCATATATATCAACATGGTATCTGCTCCTCTAAGAACTCAGTTATGGACCAGGCTTAAACTTTGACATTAGAATTTTCCGATATTGTAAGGTCAAGATTATTTCTTTTCAGAGAAAGAATGAATACTCCCAATTTTCTCTCAGATCTGAAATGAGGTCAGCATCCTTAGGACTTATCTAGATAGGAACAACTTCCTGTCATACTCACAAGGTACAGGAAATCATAGCTACCTCTGTCCTCACTAGCTGGAAAGGGGAACTTAGCCCAAGAGAGAAGCACTTAGCCGCAAAGAATACTTTTTCATTATGTCTCTGATATATGTGAAGTTAGTTTCCTAATTGAGAATTAGTGAGCAAAGAGACTTGAAAAAATGTTAAAGGTCTATTTGTGAGCTCTGGCATGGTAACTGCTTTTATTACCTAAAGAACTAGCTAAACGGATTGCGAATACTCACTATTTCCATTATTAATTGACTGAAAGGCTTTAGCTGAAAAGTCACCTTTTGTCTGAGGCCGCCTTCTTTTCAGAAATTTATCTTGGTAGCTTTGTTTCCCGGGATGCTATTTTGTTTAAAATTTTACTTAAACTTTGTAATGAATGGGGAATGGACTTCAAAGGGTAACATAATTTTGCTCTTTTAACTATATTGCTGAGATCAAAGACACTGTGGAGTGACCAAGGTGGCCATTGTGAGCAATTGGAGTAGAAGTACACTTTCTCATTATTGCATCTGAAAATGAGGACAACATTCTTTAAATATCACATTTATATGAAAACTTGCAGAAACTCCATCTGCATGTCATAATTAGCACCTAATATACAGACACTTCATTGCTTTTATAACTTTTCTCAGAAATAAAACTCCTCACATTTAGGTTTAATATAGTTGAAATATTTAAATAAAATGTAAAGAAAAAAGTCATAACGATGATGTTTCAAAGCTACACAAGAGCAGAGTTTGATTACAATTAGAACGAAACAGATTTTCTCCACTCTCAAAACATGCCTAGTGAATATATTTGATTTACTTTTGGACATATTTGGCAGCTGAAGAATGAAGTGCCTTCCAGTCAAAAACCTGAGCACAGTAGCTCGGTCTGTTTTCCCTTTGTATTAATGGGATTGTCCTATTTGATAGAGAACTTTCCTAATCTACAAGAATGTATTGTTTGATTTTATGAAAGGAACCTCTAGAATTTGCTTTGCTACAACACAAATAAATTGTCCTGTCCCCCATATGTTGCGGCATCAGGACTGTGGCAACCTAGGGATGAAGATACATACTTATACATACATACATATATATATATATATATACACACATATATATGCACATATATACTATTATAAACATGAGCAAACACATTTACCATTTGTATTATCTTAAATATGAGTAAACATATCCAGGCAGGTGTTTAAACTATATTTCTATAATGTTTCAACATCCATGTTTGGTTTTATGCTTAGAAGCAGTTGTAATGATAATTGGTATTTCTGAAGAGATTAGAATTTTAACTGTTGAAATCTGGAAAATGAAGGGATGCCAAGTCCTCTCCCAGCACTCACTCGCCAGTGTTGAAGGTGCTGAGCGTCTCTGGGACAAAAAGCAAAGTCACCATTGCTAGAACAGAAGCCCATGAGTAATTTCTTGCCACACACAGGAAGAGGTGACCAATGACAGATGAGCTAGGCCATCTAGGACACTAGGACAGTGGCTGAGTTCTATGTGTGTGGAGCCACTCAGCATCCCAGGCATGGTTGTGGTCCATTGTAACTGTGTTTGGGAAGCTCTGTTATTCTCATTGCATCTCATCTACTTTGCAGTGACATCTCCAACTAATTGTAATTAGTTCAGAAATGAAAGGCCTCCTTAAAGCACAGTATGTTGGCTGCTTTGATGGGAAGATGAACACCTGGCTCCTACCATTAAAGAACTAATAGTCTCTGAAAACAAAAGCAATACAGATGTAAGTTGCCATTATTACTGTTGTAAAGGAGAAAAAAAATGTTCTAAGCAGGCAATTAAACACAAGAAGAAGATTTATATCACCAAGATGCCCTTGAACTCTATCTTGTTACTAAACTATGCTTTCATTATTGTGGAAAATGGTAAGTGTAAATCTTATGTCATCTTATGTCTCGGTCTTGTTACTTAGCTGACACAACAGAGCAGCCAGAGCCCCTTACAGACTGTTTCTTGGAACTGTGTTGTGTCTTGACTTCACCACATTTGCTGCTTGTACCGTCTGCATGTTTGAGCCTTTTCAATGGTATACTATTTGCTTGTAATAAAATAGGGTGCACATGCCAGACATGGTGGTTGACACTTTAATCCAGTTGGGAGGTAGAGGCAGGTGGAGTTTGAATATAGCCTGGTCTACATAGCAAGCTGTAGGCTAGCCAAGGCTACATAATAAGATCTATATCAAGTAAAATAAAATAGAGTCTTCAAGAGATTCATGAGTGCTGAGAGTTCTGCTTTGCCTAAGTTCTTTCTCCTGTTTTGTGATTTAAAAAAAAAAAAAAAAAAAAAAAAAAAAAAAAAAAAAAAAAAGGACCTTGACAAACACAGCTCATCTTGTTGGCTCTGAATCCAAGTCAATTATACAAATTCTATACTCATATCAGGGAAGTAGCTGCAACGGGAGCTTGAGGCAGCTGATCATATCACACCCAGGTAGGAAACAGCAGTGGATGCTTCTGCTCAGCTCACAGAGCAAGCTTTGTTCTTGGCTGCCAGCTCACAAATAGAACAACACTGTAGTACGAGGTTTCTGGCCCAGACTTTCGGGCCTAACCTCAAAGTTTAGGTCCGCAGACCCGCAGACCCGCAGACCCGCAGACCCGCAGTCCTACAGAGACACACAGACGCTTTCAATAGTTTTAGGCTGTTCAACCTCAGACCCAGGCATATCATTTGCTACCTCTCTACCCTTCATCTAACCCATGTCTCTTGTCCAGCCATGCGGCTCGGTACCTTTCTTTAGAGTAGCATAGTTGTCCTCGGCTTCCTCTGGCTTCTCTCTGGTGCTCTCTCTGGCACTCTGCTCTCAGAGATTTTCTTAGTCTGGTAGCCCTGCCTACACTTCCTGCCTGCCTTTGGCCAATCAGCTTTTTATTAAAGCAGTGGGTGGGACAGTTATTTTCCATGAAACAACATAATACCCCTACACAACACAAAAACATATTAATTATGAAAGCACAGCCATTAACGTAGGCTTGTCTCTTATAACTTAATTTGACTCCTATTTTTATGAATCTACCTTCTGCCACATGGCTTCTGCCTCTCTCCCACTCTATGTCTCCTATTTACTCGGTGTCTTAATCATGTCCCCTCTTCCTTCCTCTGCTTAAAAGCCTCACCTTCACCTGCCTACCTATTGGCTGTTCATTTTTTTTTTATTATTATTCCAATCACAGCAGCAAAGTGTAAAAATATTCTGCAACATTTTCCTTTTCTGTCTAAATAAAAAGAAGATTTTAACAGAGTAAAACTATATACAATAAGACTAGCTATCAAGTACAATTTATATTCACAATGTTTAGTTCCTATGTATTTGGCAAATTTGGAGAAAGTACTGTATTATTTATCCTATCTTAGTGAGTCTAGAATTTTATACCTGAGTCATTTTCTACCAAAACTTGTGTTTCCATTTTAAAAATATTATTTTTTAGACCTAGAAACATCTTCTTAGATAAACAGCGTTGTATTGAGATTTAAGTGTTAGCTGACAAAGCTTGAAGGCATGTCTTTAAAATATTAAGAGCCTAAATGGGGTGTGGCCAGACCCCATTGGGACACAGAGACATTGACTTTTTCTTTGTTTTGTCTTTTGGGGAGCAGACTAGCTATTTATCATAAAGCAGTTGAACTCTCTAAAAATTGTCTTAAAGTTTAACTATATCAATAAATATTTATACCTCTGTTAAAATGTTTTACACATTGATGCATACTAAGCATGTTACTGTCATTTCCATGATGCAGTTTCTACCTATGTTTAATTATATTAGTCATAATATACATAAGATACTTTATATACCTCTGTTTAGAGATTTTGTATATGATATATTTAAAATACTGTTGTCATTTTGCATAGTACATGTACCTCTGGCTATGATAGTCATACTGAAAGTCATCCTTTGAAGACTGTGCACCCATTTATAGATTGCCTAATTTTACAATGTAAACTTCAGTCTTTAAGTTGATAAAAACTACAGATCACCATTACTTAAGTTTGCCGTAAAATAGTCATATTGTTTAGATTTCCCAGATACATGCTAAAATATATCAGAGAGTCAAAGGTCTTCAATCACTTCATAGACCTAGAGAATATGGCATTTAATGTTTTGTTGTTCAAAATTTGGCCATAAGAGACATGACAACTCCTGGCACCACTGTTTCTTTACCAAGATGGTGCTGAGCATCAAGGATACTCCACTAAGAGTTTGTCTTCCTTGGAAGACAATGGCCTGTTGGGCAAAGAACTGCCCTTACCTCAACTGCTGTCAATATGCACGCTGTCCAATCCAGAGGAGCAAAATGAAAGATAGACTGCTGAAACCTGCCTCCTGCTTCTGAAGAGATCTGTCAGATATCATAGGCCTATCACCAAAATAATAAATGCTCCAACTGTGCAGAAAGCCATGACTGACTGTCCAGGTCTCTGTTCTCTATCACTGCCCTCTCCTAAATTTTAAAAGCTACTCTCTTATACTTCCAATCTTCAAGTAATATATTTTCCTTCTCAGCTCTTGATGAAGTTAAGTACTAGGCAATTAAAGTTACTACTATCTTATCTCTTAGTAGATTGTTATTATTCAAGACAAACAACTTCAAAATAATGTCTGTACCTTGCCACTTTCCAATACTCTAGACACATAAGATATAGCTTATATTTGTTAGTTTTTAGTTGTAGTTTGACCTTGGTTTTATGTTTTGCCTTTTTCTCCCCCAGACATTGCCTTGTAATGATTCCTATTATAAATAGGCCTAAACTTAGTTTAAAACTTTCTTAGATAGACAAAAGAGAAAGATGTAGTGAGATTCAAGTCTTAGCTGGCAAAGCCTGAAGGCTTGTCTTTAAAACACTAAGAGCCTAAATGGGGGTGTGGCTAGACCCCATTGAGACACAGAGGCATTGACATTCCTTCCTGTTTGTTCCTGCCTTCTGGGGGAGTGGATGGACCATCCATCATAAAACAGTTAAACTCTCCAAAAATTATCTTAAATTTCAATTATATCAATAAATATTTATATAACCCCTTCATAAATATCAATCCTTTATATAATATATTGCTAATAAATTTTCCTTGATACAACGTAAGCTTTTATATTTCTCAACCATATAAACTTTGTCTTTATGTAATTGGTTTTCTAAATTTGTAAACAAGGAAACTGTATACCATCTAGTTTATGATTTGAGGCCTGACAGAAGCAAGCAACTAGAAATTAAGCTTGTATACCCCAGATGTATTTAACAGACTGTAGTTGTTTGACCTCTCTAAGAGTTCCTGCATAATACATTTGAAATGTCTGAATTTTCTGCAGTAACCTGTGATAATTCCTGTCAAAAACCTTTGAGATGTCTAAGAAGGTTGGGGGGGGGAGGAGCACAACTATGGATCCACCTGCATTGTAGTAATGCCACTAAGCTGACAGACACCACCCAAAGATCAGCTTTGTACTACAAAGACCAGCTTTTGCTCAGGACAACTTCAAAAGCTGTTAGTTAAGGTGGTTCAGCTACAGAGACTACTGCAGTCAGGACTTAAGATATGGCCTGCACTTTCCAATCCTAGTCATATTGGACAACAGTTATCTCTCCCAGGACTTGATCATTATCTCATTTTTTTTTTCAGGGTCCCCTAAAGATGCCCTCTCCCTCAAATAGCAAGAAATATTTTTAAAACAAATTCCCATATTTTTGAGAGGTAAGGTAGGAGGTTTTTGGTTGCCCAGTGGATTATAGATGTTTGTCTTTATTTGGGGGGGGGGTTGGTTACAAGCTATTATTGGTCATGGTCTGGAAGGAAACTAAGGAAAGGAAAGTAGATTCATGGATCTTGTTCTGAAAAGAAAATAGGGAGAGATAAAGGAATGAGAGGATGGAAGGGCAGATTATTTATTCTACTTTTAAAATTAAAAAAGCAACTACTAATATTAAATAATTTACATTGGTTTGGACTTTTGTATATTGATATAAGTTTAAGGTTATTTTGTTATAGTGTAAATACATTTTTACTCTTGTTTAAGGTATTATACCTATGTTGCTCATTTAAAAATGTGAAATAAATTTCTAGTCCTTGAAAGTTATCATTCCAAACTATTTAGGATAATTAAATCCAGTTAGTGCCTAGTCATCTATAATAATCAAACTTGTCATGTTAGCTATGTTTTCAGTGTCAGAGATATATAGTTCAGATAGACAGATGGTCTTCAAATACTTTAGTGATCTACAGAACATAACATTGAAGATTTTTAAATAATAAACATCTTTCATTACAGTGAGACATAGTCTGCTCCTGGTACCACTAATTTACTTCAGAAAAGATGAGAGATATGGAAGAACTTCTATATAGAGTTTGTTTTCAATGTGGCAAAGCTAGTCATTTGGGCGTGAAACTGCCCTTGTCTCAATTGTTGACAGTTTGCTTTCCAAATTGGTCAAGCAAGACACAAAAGGAGATGACTGCTAAACTTTATCAAGACAAAGTATGGCAATCCTTTAACTTTCCTGCTTCACAAAAAGTCTGTCAGATGTTCTAGGTCTGTAGGCTAAAGATGGATGCCCCAATGTTGCAGAGGAAATTTTAGTGACTGTTTAGGAAGCTAGCCATTTCTGTAATTTCTATGGTTTTAGAGGCTGCTTGTTCTACATTTTCTATTTACTCAGGTATCATCTTCTTAGGTCTCTGATGGAGTTAAAGGCAAGATAGTTACAGTTTTCCTTGTTACCAAATTCAAAAAAGAAACTCACAAAAGAGGTATAAAGTGTATAATGTTGAGAGACATAAAAGCTTAAATCATTTATCTAAGAACATCTTTTGAGGTCTAAAAAGATAGTTTTGGGTTGGTAATACAAGTTAGGATAGAAAGTGAATTAGGTACAAAACTATTTTGGACTCACCAAAATAGGATAAATAATGGAATGTTTTCTCTGAATGGGCCAAATGCAAAAAGGGAATGGACATGGTGAATGTAAATCTTATTTGATGATTGTTCTTGTTGTATGTAGTTTTACTGTGTTAGAGTTAAGGTCTTCTCTTTTCATTTAGAGAACAGAACAGGGGAGCTGTTGTGGGATATTTGATTGCACTCTGACCTTCCTGAGACTGACAGTGAGTCAGAAGATGGAGCTACTAGCTGACCAAATTAGGGATAGTGGTTTTGGAGGATCAAGGAAGTGGTAGGGAGGGGCTTAGGGAATTCCTATCTTTTGGATCAAGAAAGGAGAGAGGTCACCTCTTACCCCAATATCTGACCCCTAACGTTTATTGATAAAGAATAATTAGATGAAGGCTTCAAGCTCACTTTCTTTTTAGACAGTCAATGGCCCAGTCCAAAGAAAGGTACTACCCATATAATGTAGATCAGTTATATAATCAGGAAAATTCCTTATATGCACACGCAGAAGCTAACCTACCAGGGCTCCTACCTCTTATGTGCCTGGTGGCTTGTTTTCTGGTTTATTTAGATGTTCTTGACAATCAGGTTGACCATCATACCTACTTGTCCATATTAATCCATGATACTCTGCCCTGCCTCTGCTCCCTTACTACCATGCCAGCTTAACCAGCCCCACTGAAGTGGGCATCAGGTAAGAACTATTCTACCTGCTTTTCCTGATGCCCACTTCAGCTTTCCAGAAAATGACTTCTGTACTCCTTGACCTTTGAAATTAAAGCATTTCTCTCAATGAGTGTAACCTGGTAAGCCATGTTTGTTTATAGTTGCTCGCATTGTTTATAAATTCATCAGCATTTCTTTAACTTATTGCTCTGATTATCTTTTATGCTTACAAGCTAATCTGTCATTTTTGTTTCCTCCTATACATAGTGTCTGGCGCCGAACAGACACCCAGTAAATATTTGCTTGTTCAGGAAATGGAGGGCTGTAAAGCGAAGTAAGAAGTGATTCCTCATTAAATAATTAAGAGTTAAAGCAAATGTGTGTTCCACTGAGTTAGAGTCTTATAGAGAAGCTTCTTACAATAGCACTGACTGGAATATCTGTAGGTACCAGTAGCTCTGTATCAACTGGCCATTATAAAAACACCAACAGTAATATATTTAAAATATTTAAAGTATTCTGAATAGCATGTACATGCTTATTAATAACTACTGTTCCTATTAGTAAAACAAGGAATGGGTTAACCGGAAATACATCATCCACAACAGAGACTTTTGGGAAGCAATAGACCACAGAGGTCTAAAAAGATAAATAAGAAGTAGAACATTAAGAAGAAAAGAGAAGAAAAATTTTTCTACCATGCTTCCCACAATTCAGTAGCAGAGTTTATTAACCCAAAAGCTATCAAATCACTTTGACTATGACAGCCAGGCCTAAGAAAGGCACCTGCCTTTCATGAATTGATGAGCAATTGTTTTTAGTCCTGATTCTAAGTACCCTGTTGATTGCAGTAGTGTGATGGGGTTGAAAAAAGCACAAGGTTCAGAGCTAGAACACCTGGATCTCAGTTCCAGTGTCGCCACTTGTTCATTAGGCCCAGAGCAAGTCACTTAACCTCACAGAAGGTGATTTCATTTGTGAAATGGTATCCTGCGGGATTCTTGTGTGAATCAAATAAGATAATTACAGGAAATCTCGTAGAACTGGATGTAATACCAAAACGAACTCTTAGGAGTTATGGAGACAGATTTGTCTCTGTGTAGCGCATGTTCCACATATGGGAGAACTATGCTTGGGCTGCAGCTCTGAACACGCAAGCATACCACAAGGGCATTATGATATAGAAGTTACCACAATGTAGACATGGAGCAGCCTTCTTCTCTTTGTGCTGGGACAGCAGACTAACTATTGGAAAAGTGAGATTCATGATGTAATAAGTGAGAAAATAAAATATTCTGATCTCTCTCTTTTCTCTCTCTTTTTTCTCTCTCTCATGCACACACACACACACACACACACACCTTAATTAAAATGTTTTTTTTTTTTTTTTTTTAAAGAATCACACTATATCCAAAAGTAAGGTATAAAAAATCTAAGTGCTGGTATATTTTGAAATTGACATTTAAGAATTTCCTTCATGGTTTTTTAGAGGGTAGTTTGGGGATTGTTGGAATAAGAATAGTAATATCTATATATTTGGTAATCAAATGAAATGTGCTAAATGATGTATTTTACTGTGTTTGACAGAATATTTTTATGCCTTAGAAATTGGAGTTTTATATCTGCAATTTAATTATAAACACAATTATATTTATATCCCATCTTAGAAATTAGATTATTACATTTTTGTTAATCAGAAATACAATTACAGATAATCTATCTGGTAATAACTTAAGGACCATTCATAACACATGAAACATGTATTTCCACAATACTTTTCCATTTTTTCAGTGAGCAACAGGATTGTATATGACATTGAACTGATTAGCAAGTGGATCTGTACATGTTCTTGTGATTGTACAATGAAGACATGTAAAGAAAACACATTTTCAAATGACTTTGGAGAAATAGGATTATAAGTAACTTTGTACTAATAAAAGTTTTTGAAAGTATCATACATGCATGTTGTGTATCCTGGTTATAGGCCCCACCCTCTTTCTTCCTCTCACCCTGCTGTTCTACCCCTGACCCTCCTTAAAGTCTCATTCCCATAGTCAAGACTTTTTAATTTTGTGTTCCACATGGGTGTCTAGGGAAGACTGTGGCCCAGGGATTTGGAGCTATCCATTTGAGACTGTGCAGCTGTAGGTAGTAGGGCCTTGTGAGCCTCCTCCTCATCCTCAATTGACTGTTGTGTGGGCTTGATTTACTGGTGCTCATATATTGAAGAGAAGCGTAATCCTTAACTTTCCCTCTAGCAGTTTTAGGAACATTTGGTTATAAAAATGTTATACGCCTTTTATTTCCTACGGAAAAAACAAGCAAAAGAATAAAACGTATGCCTTTTGAGAAGTACTCCTTCTTTGATTTTAAATTAGGCATTTGATACCCAGTGAGATGTTTCACCTTCAATAACATGTGGTATTTAATTAGCATCCAGTGGTGTCTGATTGAACCCCCTGATGTGACATAGTTTCATATGAATTATTATAATGCAGTATACATTCTAGTGATGATGTTATTCAATAAGGTTTTATAATTATTAAGACTATACCAACATCTTCACTTTTTTTATTTCTAGATGGTAGGCTATTTAAACTTTACTCTTAGAAGATGCTCCATCTTTTGAAATAAATCCCATAATGTATCCAACCACAATATCTCTAACAGTAATTCTCCATCTTTCCTGTGTTCTCTCTCTCTATTTCTCCCCCCCCCACATGAGTGTGCATGTGCGCGTGTGCATACACACACACACACACACACACACACACACACACACACACACACACACTATAATACTCAAGGGTATGTAGAAAGAGATGGTATGACCAAGAAGAAGAATGGTAAGTCAAAGAACAGACCATTAAGGTACTCATAAAGTACAACTGTGTATTTCCAGGATAATATTTTAGGAGTCTCTAGTAGAAGTTATGGACTGGGACAGAAAGTGTTCATCTTGATGGGTTTAATTTGTGAAGAGGCTTATTTTCATGTACCCATCAATACTGTGCTGTTTCAAAAAATGTACTGATAGAGTTTCCTTAAACGCAGATCCTTCCTCTTGACTGCGTATTCTTTTTTTTTCTTTCTCCAAATTTCACATTAAGAGAGCAAAAGGATAAGAAATTGCATTTTTCTTCACATCAGAACATAGACAAGTTACCTCATTTAGTGGTAATACAATTAAAGCGCCAGTTGCATTAGGGCAAGGAAAATATATCTGGATAAAAACTGAAGGGCTATACATGGAAATTTTAAAAATGTTAGAAGATTTAGAGCATTTCTAGCTCCAATTTTTCTGTAGTGTCTCTAGAGTAAGACCTTTTCCTAATGAAAATGCCTGGTATGAAGAACTTTCCTCTTCATACAGTGTGTGACGTCTTTGCACCCTTCCTTAAACACATGGTACATAACAGAGTGTCCACTCCATGGCAGCTCCCACATGCTTGTTACCAGCACAGAGGAGTCTCCAAACTGTGCAAAAAGTTTGCCAAACATTATGCTCAGTGTTTAGAAAGTGGGTTTTAGTGCTTTTAATACCTTTTAGTCAAACTGTGGTTTGGATGAGATGAAATGTTGTTATTGAGATAATATGCCAAGTTTTAATACTCAGTTTGACCCAGAATGTGATACAGCATCAGTGAAGAGAAAGAATTATTCAAGTGAACCCATTAGTGCATTTGCCTCAAATATTTTATTTTATAGGTTTTATTCTTCCCAATTTCTTCCATGTGCAATAGGCAAACTCAGTTCTTTGAAAATATCAGTTCACTTATATTTTTAAATATAATATAAATAAAAATGAAGACATTTCAAATTCTACTGTGAAAGTCAATTTACAAACTAACACAAAGCATAGCTGTGTAAGATTTACTAAAGATAAAATTGTGCATAATGAGATTTATTTTTGTATAGTGAGAACTTGGTTATGCCCTTGTCAATGTTTTTCATTGAGGAACACTGCTAATCATCTGACTCCAAAGGTGACATTTCAGCTGTATTCAAAAGTGTGATGATATTGCAAGTTATTTTTTAATATTCACTAAGGGCTTATACAATGTTGGAAAATTGTGACAGTCTGCAAAGGTGTTCTGTTTATTTTTGTGTGCTTGATTTTTTTTTTTTTTTTTTTATTACAAGCATGCATGAAACAGCTTACCACTTAACCCCAGTTGTTCGGGCTGAGACTAAAATAAAGTCTGGACTGGTTTATCCTTCCAAATTGCCCATTTTACTGTATTGTATATGAACACCAATTTAAAAAAAAATTAATGAGAATACTTGAATTTACTTTTGGAAAATGGGTGTAATGGTCCTTCGCAAACATTTCCTACTTAGAGGAGAATTGGAATAACTCAGACAATCCTGAGTGGAATGAAAGGACAATGAACCTTATGTCAGACAAAGAGATGGTGGCCCTGTAGCACCTGACTTTAAATGAAAAGGGCCTCAGAGTCAGGGCCAGGGCTGCCTCTCCTATTGCCTTTGCCCTTTCACCTTAGTGCTAGTTGTGACAACATTAGGGGGTGCCTTCCATGTGGCTTCCTCTTTGGGAATACCCTGGAAGCTAAAAATGCTCTCTTCTGCTCTGTATGGGAGCTTTAAAGTTCCAGGGTGTTCCCATTCATCTATCCTTCCACAGAAGAAGGGAGGAGCTGTCCGAGTAAAACTAGAAGGTAAGTAAGGAACCCTGGGTTGTTCTCTACCAATTCCTTGTCATAGACGGAATGTGTCTGTCAAAAAATTCCCACTACTTTTAAAAATGTACTTACCTAGAATGTGCCTTAATTCATCCACAAATGCAATAAAGAGCCCTCTAGAATGGACTCTAACTTTGGGGCTGCTCAGTTGATCCTGTTTTTTTTTTTTTTTTTTTTTTTTTAATTCGCTATTTAAATGATAGTTTCTGAATATGCAAATGTTCAAATATATATGTATTTTATGTTATACCTGGAATACTGTCTTTGTTTTATGATTAGGACAAATTCTCTCTGGTTTATTTCCCTTTTCAATTGATAAGTTTATTTTTTCCTATTCCACTGACATAGGGAAATTTCCCTGATAGTTTTTATTAAGATCCTTGTGACTTTTAAATAGAACATTGTTTAAGTTGCATATTATCAATATTATGTCACATTAATAACCAGATGCACTTTTGTAAATGTGAATTCTTAAGTGCCAATATAAAGGAAGAAGTTGAATCTGAAACAATGAAAAAATTTTAACATGATCAGAATATGTAAAATAGAACCCAAACTTAAGTGTGGATGAGTCTCAATCTGTCATATAATTCAGGTTGGTAGTACCATATCCTGGTAAGTTCAGCATCTCCCCTGAAAAATAAATATCTGAAATCCCCTAAATAAACTATGAGACCCTGGAGAAATGATAACTCTTCACTTTTGGTTCACTTATGCTTGAGTTGATTACAGGGCAAGATTCAGAGTCTGTGGGTCTGTGTGTGAGTGTGTATGTATGTGGGTATATGTGTTTACGTGCATATGTGTACTTGTATGGATACCTAATAGTAGTTGTCTTTCAAGATCTTCTATAATTTCTCTGGCATCTAACATGAAGCTCAATAAAGCTCTGGGGACTACTAAATATTAGGAGTGTTGACATCACATAGGTGTATGAGTGGTAATAGGAAGAAGAAAAATGATTATGATTATACAGAACTTATAAGCTGCAGAATTAAGATGGCCCTGGCTGCTTTCATTTCCCTTAAAGACTAATGCCTTCTCAAATGAAAGGGATTAAGTGTCTCTAAGAAAGAGAAGCAATATATTAACAACATCTGGTATGAAGAGTTATTGTGAAAGATAAGAGGATCAGGCAAGACAAAAAGGATGGTGTGGAGCATCTAATAATTAAAATTGTTTAAGTGTGCCTGAAAAAATTATAGGGCTTTTCCCATTGAAATCCTACCTAAAACAAACAAAGAAAAATCTCCCTGGAGAAGGGTTTCTGCTACAGTGGTTAGGCTTCCTGGGAAAGATCTGGAAAAGATGATTTTGAAATGATGTGTTTTGTGATTTCAGCATTGTTTAGATCTTTGTTTAAAGCACACTTCTGAGGAAGGAGGTATTCCAGGCAGCCAGTTGGCATTCTGATTTGGAGATTGTGGACGGATTTGGCCTTAGGGGCCCAGAACTATTCCTCATAAACTAGCAGAGTCCTCAACTGAAGTGAAAGTAGGTCATTGACCTGTCCTCAGCATCTCAGAACAATCATAGCTATGGATATCAAGCAAAGCTTCATCAGCATCAAATGGACCTTGGCAGTTTCTGCTACTGTATGTTTGAGTGAAGCCTGAGAGAGTACGTTTCTGACTAGTTCCCGTGCTATGTTGATGCTACTGGTTATAGGCATCAGGACCTTTGAGCATCTTTGCATTAGTACAAGTTTGCAGAACTTTGCTGGTTTTTTGAGTGGTATGCTCCCAGTTTGGTAGATATGTAGACTAATCACCATTAATGATTGTTTTCTGACATGTTAGTACTCACTTTGTAACACAGTAACTTTTTCAGTAACAACTTTGTATAAGTGCACTGGCAGGCACAAAGCTAATAGAAGAGGTTTGCCAATTGCCTTTCACAAACTTGTGTGTGTATGTGTGTGGAGGGGTGTAGAACAGTTAGTGATTGGCAAAATATACTGGCCTGTGGCAGGTACCTATGCGAGAGCTTGTGATCACACCTTAATGAAAATAAGCCTTTACCAGAGGAACCCTCTCTGAATGTACACACTTCTCTTTAATCCAAACAGGTTGGGAGCAGTTGTGTAAACATTTCTGCACAAAAGTCATTTAACCTTTCTAAAGTAACTAAATAAACTTAGTAACATAAGTAAATCTCAGGTAGAAAAAACAATTTTTGAGAGACTTCTTATGAGCCATGGATTATAGCCATTTAAGATTGGTTAAAGTAGAAAGATGTTAAGTTTTAATGCATTTTTAATTTGCAAAAGTTCACAGAAATAAAACTTGATGAAATCTGAAGTATTCTCAGCAGCAAGTCATTTCAATTCAGTGTGCTTTTGTACTACTTCAAGGAGCATGTGAGCACGTGAATGACAGGACTATACATGTTTTGCTTTACATATATAGTCTTCATCAGAAAGCCATTAGAGAAGTGAACAAGGACATTGATGATAAATAATATTTTTTACTTTGTGTACACCAACCCCTTTTATGTTTTTTCCTCACACATGCAAAATTACAAGACATTTGGTTCCAATAAAATGTTGAACAACTGGTTAAGTTTCACTTTATTTGAAAATTTATTGACAACCTCTATTATTGACTTCCCCTTTTAGGTATTTTCTGAAATATGACAGGGTTATATTTATATGTTATTTTACTAGAATTTGGTCCCTATTACTTTTATCTTCTCCTTACTCTAGGCCACATCTGTATGCAGGATTTTTATGGCTCTTCTTTCCATTTTCAAGTAGGGCTATTGACCACCACCGGCTTTGTACATGATTTCCAGGTATTAAGATTAAGTTCTGTCAGGCTTAAATGGCAAGCGGCAGGCATTACCCACTGAACCATCTCTGTGCTTGGGACTGAAGATGAAGCCTTTCTAGTATGGCAGATTAAGGGGTAGATGTACATAACAAAAACAAAGAAAAGGGGGCCTTGGGTCCGAAATAAAGGAAGGTTATATGGGAATGTCTGGAGAGAAGAAAGGAGAGGGATGATCTTATCATATGATAGCATTAAAAACAAAAAATATTATAACTTTTGGTCCTGAATTCATGTGTTAAGCATCTACGTACAGAAATGCACAGACACATACATTAAAAAGTGTAATTAGCTAAAAGAAAAGAAAAAAAAATCAGTGCTGATTGTTTCTACAGAGAGATCATGTTCCCCTCCCTTTTTCCAGTGAGGTTATATTTGGAAACAGGAGGTAATGGAGGTAAAGGAAATCATAAGGGTGGGGCCCTGATAAGATGGGCTAGTGCCCTTGTTATCAGACTTGACAGAGATCTGCCATCAGATTTGCATCTCCCTGTCTGTTTCTCCACCCACACAAGCACAGAGTATTAGATATGAAGCATAGAAGAGGTAAGATGTTCACATTGAAATGACCAGTGTACATGAGTTCTCATGGCAGCCTGAGCTAAGGCAAACATTAAAGTGTTTAATATTTTATGATGGTCCTATTGTAGAATGTAAGACAGTAGTTAAACATGGCACTAAGGCTTTACACACAGTCATTATTTCTTACCCATTTTCCTCTATGTCCCTTTGGGTTAATGCATTTTCTCCTTGTTGATAAGAAATAATTCTTACAACACAGATTCTGGCTGCCTGAAGTGTGCTCAGTTTTCTGAGCCACAGATCATGTGCCCACACCAGCTTCTTTTCTTACTCATTTTGTTGCTTCAGGTGAATAAATTGGAGGGACTTAAGTTCTGGGATCAGTTCAATTTTACTGCATATTTTATAATAGTCATACCTTAGTGTAGCAGTGGGGTTTCTCGGTCCCGAGGTGGCCAGAGGCCCAGACCCACAGACCTGCAACGCCAGACCCCTTAGCAGCCCGCCGCCCGCTACTGCTGCTCAGGCCACCAAAAATGACTCAGACGCTTATATTAACTTTATGCTGTTTGTCCTATGTCTCACGCACATTGCTAGCTAGCTCTTACATCTTGAATCAACCCATTTCTATTAATCTGTCTGCCACGTGGCCTGTGGCTCACCTGTGTTCCTTACATGTTGCTCCTTGGGCGGCTTGCTCAATCTGCCTTTGACTCTGCCCTGCTTCTACCTACGCTCTGATTTCTCCTCCTACTTCTTCTATGGTGCCTGTCATGGCCCAAAATATCTCCTTTATTTAAAGATTGATATTCACAGCATACAGAAAGGCATTCCCACATCACTTCCCTCTTTCTGTCTAATCAAAAAGGAGCGTTTCAATTTTAACATAGCAAAATTACATATACCAAAATAGCCATCAAGCAAGAATTACAGTTATAATATCTAGTCTATTTGTATTTAGCAAAATTAAAGAATATACTCTAATATGCCTTTCAAATGACTAAGAAAAACTGTACCTATAACTATCTAATCTTCAACTACATCAAAGACCACAGAAGGATATATTTACCCAAGTAAACCAGAAGTGCAAGCAACTTCTAAAATCTAGAAAGGACAGGGATGACACCTATCTAACTGGACAGTCACCCAAATTTCCTTTATAAAGTTGGGGCATCCATCTTCAGCCTACAGGCCCAGAGTCTCTTTTCATTTCAGCAAAGCAGGAAATCTGCTGTGCCCATTCTGGCATAGTTCATCAGTTGCTTCTCCTCGAGTCCTGAAGAATGTCTGACAGCTCTCTCTGCAAAGCAGGAACCTGAATGACCATCTTGGCTTGTTCTGCCAAAGTTCAGAGGTCACCTTTCTATGGAACCTGCATGTCCAGTTTAAACAGAATACTGTCAAGCAGTCAATATAAGAACAGGTTCTTGTCCAGTGGCTAACAATTGCTACAAATAGACTCTATATGGAGTTTCTTCGATGCCCATTTTACTCTTGTAGTAAATTAGTGCTGCAAGGAGCAGACCTGTCTCACTGTTCAGAAAAGTCTTAAGTTCTTTAAACATTTTAAATGCCATATTCTGTAGGTCTTAGAAGTGTTTGAAGATTACCTTTATATTTGAATTATATCTTTGTATACCTAAAAATTTAACTAACATGAATTTCTTAATTATACATTACAATTTTAAATCAGTTACATAAAGATCATATCTTAAACAAGAGTAGAAAAATACATACAGCATAAGAGAATTGAACTTAAGTTTATATCAATAAACCAAAATCCATACTAATGTAAAACATTTCGAGATTAACAGCTGATTTCTTGATCTAAGTAAATTCAGTGATCTAACTTTTTTTTTAAAAAAATCATTCATATACCATATCTCCTTTCTCTTCTTAGAAAGAGACAGACTATGACCATTAGCCATTTATTACATCTTAAAACATTTGTTACATCTTAAATCAACCCATTTCTATTAATTTTTCCTTCCACGTGGCCCGTGGCTCACCTGTGTTCCTTACATGTTGCTCCTTGGGCGGCTTCAGCTCGATCTGTCTGACTCCGCCCTGCTTTTCCTATCTATGCTCTGATTTCTCCTCCTACTTCTTCTATGGTGCCCATCATGGCCCAAAACAGCTCCTTTATTTAGAGATTGATATTCACAGCATACAGGAAGGCATTCCCACATCACCTTAGGGTTGTCATTTTTATTATAAGAGCCACCACCACAAAGATTAAGAAATCCACCATCATTCCATGACTATTCCTCTAAATAAGATATTGAAAATATCTTATATTTATATAATATATATATTATATATATTTGTTTTTGTTAGTAGCTGTGTACTTTGGTTTCTTCACTTAATATTATGCATCTAATTCAATCATGTTAAGAGTAGCTATTGATTATTGTCACTACTATCTTGTAGTGGTTTCCATATCACTTTGACTGAAAGCCACCCTGTGAAGTGTTTCAGTGACACACCAGTAAACAGCAAGAATTCAGTTGTAGTCAAAGTTTTCCTGTACCAACTGCCTGCTCCCAAAAAACTATTGGCCACTTCCCAAAGAACTGACTTAGAGACTTACTATAAATTATAAATTTATATTATATACAAGCTCAGATTTGTTGCTACTAACCCTTACATGTATTTTTTAACCGATGTTTTGCAGGTGGCTCATGTCTTGTTATCTCATTTTCTATAGCAGATGTCTGGCATCCCCTCCAACTCTGCCTTTGCTCATCCATCTTTCTCTTAGCTTTGTTATCCTGTTTATAACTCCTACCTGGCTACTGGCCAATCAGCTTTTTTATCAAACAAATCTGAGTAACCAATCTTGACAGTGTGCAAAGGGATTATGCCACAGCATTCAGTGATGTTGCAAAATTAAAACTTAAAAGTGAATGTGTCTGTATTAATGAACAAAAGCTGGGTAGTTTAACAAGCAGAACTTGAAAAGTCTTAAATAGTGAGTCTTCTACAATGAGTCCATTTCACTTCCATATTTAGGGGTTTGTTGCAGTAGGTATCAGGTTTTAACTGGACAACTGCAGCAGGCTGGAAAAGTGATTCCAGTGTTAGCTCTGATTACCACCAAAATATCACCATCGCCTACCCTAGAGCAGTGTACCTGTTTGTTCTCTGGCTCTCTTAGGATCTTCTTTTCCCATTTCTTCCATAGTTTAATTATACCATGTGGAGATGAGGGTTTTTATCTTTAATTTGGGTTGAGTTTCTTAATTTTGTTAGCTATGAAATTCACTTTGGGATGATGCTGGGAACATACTCTAATTTACATCAGCCCCTTTCACCGTTTTGTCTGCCACCCCAACTAGATGTAAATCTACCTTCCATGACTTTTAATCATGAGTCTTCATGATTCAGAACTCTGAGTCTTTCATTAAAATATAGTTTGTACTTCACTAATTATTTTTCAGTAGTGTATAAAATGTAATCAACCTACCCATTCTATTTTAAAATTCAATTATTTTTCTTAAAAACTGCTTGGTCATATTTATTCCTTCTTATTTTTTATTTTTCATTCTTTTATTTCTTTTCTGTCCCAGTTAGTATTCTATTATTGTGAAAGGGCAATACGACCAAGGCAACTCTTACAATAGAAAGCATTTAACTGAGGTCTATAGTTTCAGAGGCTCAGTCCACCATCATCATGGTGGTGAATATGACTGAACACAGGCAGGCATGATGGCGGAGAGAGCTACATCTTGATCGATAAGCATCAGGCAGAGAGAGACACTGGGCTGGCATGGGTTTGTCAAACCTCAAAGTTCACTCCTAGGGACATACTTCCTCCAATAAGGCGGCACCTCTCAATATTTCCCAACAGTTCACCATCTGGAGACCAGGTATTCAAATGCACCTGTGGAACAAATCAAGCCACAACATTTTCCTTTGTAATTAGTTTATGTGCATAAGTGTTTTGCATAACGTCTGTCTGTGCATCATTTGTGTGCCTAATGCCTTTGGAGGTCAGGAGAGGTCATCATCCCCTGTAACTGGAGTTATAGATAATCCTGAATGACCAGATAGGTACTGGAAATTAAACCTCTGTAAGTATAAATGTTCTTAATCATAAGGCCATCTCTATCACCCCCTCCCATCTCTTTAAAACACAACCAGCTGATTTTACCATCTCTTCTCCAACAGCCAAACATGCAAATTATTTTAAAATTTGATTCTGCATTCTCTTTTCTTGGGCATATAGTACCTTCTGAGGTTTGTTGTTTTGTTTTTAAATGTACATTTTAAAGCTCCCTGTTTTTTAGGCTGCATAAATTAAGGCAGAGTGAATACAGATATGGTTCCAAACTTAACCCTTTGCAGGATCAAGATATTCAGGGGGTTTTTGTTTTGTTTTGTTTTGTTTGCTTTTTGTGGGTAGCAGTTCCAGTTTTCAGCACTGTTGATTAGAGGGTATAGTTATTTATTATGTCTTAGGCCTCTGTGAATATCTGCACATTTTTATAAGATACTCCTTATGTTTAGAATGCTAGAGAGATGATGCCTTTTCTCCTACCCTCAATAAAGATAGGTAATGTCATGTCAAGATTACTCCATTTCTCTAGTCTCAGAGTAAAAGCTCGTCTGCAGGTGCTGACTCTCTGGGTCTCACTCTGATTTTAGTAGCTTCTTTATCTTATTTGGTTTGTGAATATGTCTTTCAATAGGAACTGTTATCTGGCCTTGTTTCTCACGGGGTTCAGCTTTGATCCTGACATAAGCCAAAGCTTGCAGCCCATCATTAACAAGTCTTAGAAGTTCATTCCTAAGGTTCTTTGTCACTTACTTGTTACGATTCTCTGCTGTTTTCTCATTTATCTCATGATTGTATCATGTAAGTTCTTTGATTTAGAGGCTGCTGCTATGTGAATTGACTTTATGAGAATTCTTGCAACACATAATTTTGGGGAGGAGAGTTTCAGAAATGTAAAGTTATTGGTGATTGGGAGAAGACATCCACCGAGATTTAAGAGTCAAATTTGGGGTCTATTAATCTTGACAGAATAATTAGAATTCTGTCATTTTTAAGCAGATGGAAAAATGAATGCTGCGTAGGATACCCAGGGTATGCAGGATCTCCTGAGAACTGCAATTATTTCTAATTCATAAATTACTGTATGTATATTCTTTACAATGAGACATTCTTTGTAAATATGTTTGTAATCAGGACTTTTGAAGGCACCGTTCTGGCTTGCTGTTTCAGCATATGCCTGGGCCCGATGACCTTCTTGCAACCTTTTAAATGAATATAGTTTGTAGTGCTGAATTTTAACTAGTATGAGATGCATCTTGCATTCAGGGAATAGTGAAGTCCTAATGCTGCTGTACTCTAACTTCTGAACCTTTTTATGGAATTTAAATGTTAGTGCAATGTCATTGCCTTCAAGCATCCACTTCCAGAATCCTTTAAAAGTAGCATCTCTACACATTAAACCTTTTCACAGCCATCTCACTGATGGCAGGTTATTGACACATTACTTAACATTTGTAGGTGTTGGAAAAAATAAAAATTTTAAAACAATGACATACTTATTTGTAAATTCCCCAGAAGCATATATTTGCTTACTGGTAGAACTTAGGGTTTAATTATCACATAGAAACTTTTATTTCAGCTGATTAAAATAGTCATCCAACATTGAGAGTAAAATAAATGTAGTTCCTTATATAAGGATAAGGAAATATTTAAAGTTTTTAAGAAAAAAATTGTAGTTTCTAATGAGAGAGGGCTAGTACCTCATGAATGAAGTAATAAATACATAAATAAAAACAAACTATTTTTTAGCTATTCATTAGCTTTGCAATAAGATGTGTGCACATATGTCTATGAATGTCATTCTTTGTAATGAGTCTTATGAACATATATCTATAAATGCCCATGGATATTTGCAATGCTTTTTGAGCTGCCCTAGGCTTTTCCAGGTCTTGTGTGGTAATCAGTCTTGTCAAACAATTTGTTTTGTTTGTCTAGGCAAAAGCTCAGTATTTGGTTCTTGAATTTACAATGTCACTTGAAGCATAATTTACATTTTGCTTTACTAAAAACACTATATGATATGAGATGTAATGGTATGATATTCCTATTTTTTTCTCACCTTTTACTGATTTTTTTCTAAGTAAATCGACATGGTGATTATTTCTTTGCTGAATCTGTTTTAAATCTACTTTTCAAAAATTTCTTTTCATTATTTTAAAAACACACACTTTATTAGAAGTTTGTTCCATAAAAAGCACAAATTTAGTTAGAATTATAAAAGTGCCACTGCAGCATAGTAGTATTCTATTGCTGGTGTCGGTCCTGCTAACCAGGAGGTATTTTTGTATCATACTTGCAAAAAGTAAGGCCAGGGAGGTTAACTGAATCTGCTCTAGAACTCAATTAATTAGTGGCAGCACCATGACCCAGTCTTAGGTCTGAGTTTTTGTGCTACTCAGTACCAAAAGTGATAACCTCAGAAACAAAAACCCTGATAATGTCACTTCTTTCCTCTTAATAAAAAGCCAACCGTTCTCCCAGCCACTTTTCAGCATATTTTGGTTTCTTTTAACATCAGATCACAGTATAGGAGGAGAAATATATGTTTGATAATCATAACAGAAAGGCCAACTGGGAAGAGGAGGGGATGTCCCTGAGAAGCGTGTTTCATTTTGGAATTGATTCAGCTGGTTGCAGGGAAAACCTGAGATTCATTAGCAGAATTAGAAATGAACAAGAAGAATAAAGGGATGGGAGTATGGCTCCACGGGAGAGCAGTTGTCTAGAATATGCAAGGCCTTCAGTTCAGTCCTCAACTTGGAAAAAGGAGAAGAAAAAAAAGACATTTAGATGGCTGTTGCCCTCTATCTCTTTGAAAGCAACATTGGAAACATGACTACTTCCTAATTCTTCCTATTTGACAGGGCACCTGAACGTAATTTCAAATACAAGCCCCTTTTAGGCAATATACAATATGAAGCAGGAACTAGACCAGTTACTGTTGTGTTTGCGTTATACTAAATGTAGCTGCAGACCCTGACCAACAGGGAAATTAGGCAGGAAACCCTACATTCCTTAGCCTATCTTTGGATCTTACCCCGAAGGGAAAAGGTTTGTTCTTATACCCAATTCCTCACTAAGTAAATTAGATACCTGTAGGGCCCAACTATAAAGAATAGAGAGCACCAAAGCTGAAGTGAGCTCCTATATATACATCCTGTTTGAAATGTTCACACACAAATAATTTATATACTCTACCATCCCATACCCTTCTCACTCTAGCCCCTTCCCTGACTTTAAAAAGAGTCTCTCCCCACCCTTTTTAACTTCTTGACCTCTTTTTTAAATTGTTATTATTATTACACACATACACTCACAATCATATGCATGCAACAACACACACGTGTGTGTGTGTGTGTGTGTGTTTGTGTGTGTGTGTGTGTGTGTGTGTGTGTGTGTGTGTGTATGTTCCTGATAAGCCCATTTCATTTTGCTCATGTGTATATGTACTTAGGGAGGACCACTTGGGAATAGCTAACCTTCTTTCATTAGGAAGGAAGTAATTGAAGTCACTAAGTCACATTGATATTTTACAGGAAATAAACTTTGTGACAGCTCAGGTTTTCAATTTATTGTAATTGGAGTTTATAAGTTTTGAGACATGATCCTTGGTGAACTTTCTCAGCCAGTCATAGTATGAGTGTATATGCATATGAATGGGGTGGGTGAAGGGAGCTGGTGGCGTGTTGGTAGAGGCACTGCCTCTGCTGATCCTCCATCTGTAAGGATGCTGATGTACAGTGTTCTGTCACTGTCATGAGCTCAGGGCATTTGATGCACTATATTGCATCACTTGCTTCCATGAACAGAGCTAGGTTTGTTTCCAGAGTTCCGGACACCTACTCAGAGCTGTTACTCTTTCAAGCTTTAATGAACAATTCAACTGTGGAATGCTGAAGTTAAGGCTACAGAACTGCCTATGAGTCTGCATGCTTTGCAAGCCAGTTAGGGTCTGTGTTAATGTAACTTTTATGTTTTTACATAATGTCTTACAGTGTTCCACACATGGTATATGCTGTCTTCGTATTGGTGGCTTGATCATTGTGGCTGTCAGGCAAATTGTACTGAGTGCTGTACAAGGAATCATATTGTTTCCATCTGGCCAAGTGAGAGATAGCAATGCAGAAGCACTCCTGGGTACTCCTGGTTTCCTGACTTCTGAACCAAAGAATTTAAAGGGGCCTGTGTTTAATTATTAATTTAAACTTACTTTTTAGTAAGTGATCTTCATCGAGTAAGAAGAGTGTTCCCAAGGTAAACAAACAAACAAAGAGCCCTGTCACTATAAAGCCTTAGAGTTCTGCGTTACCAGTCAGTGGTCTAAGAGAATGACATTCAGTGATGTGCCCTGCTTTATACCAGTGTACAACTGTTCACTTATTCTGGTCTTTGTGAAATGAACTATTAGGGGCCTATTGTTCTTCCTCATCACTGAGGAAATTACTAAAGCAAAATAGAAACCATTTCAACTCTGCCTCTCTGTGAGAACCGCTGGGATACTGCTTTCCCTACCCATCCCTGTGCTTCTCCAATTGATTCTCTACAAAGATTTAGGAAGACTAGACTATCTAGAGAAGGTTAGGATGCTAGAAGAATAATGTATAATTCAATTAAGTTCCTAGCAGGAGTTGGAGGCCGAGGTTTGCACCAAGCTAGATTCTGAAAATGTAAAAATAGTACTTCCCAGGTTTTTATTTAAAAAATTAGTTTTAAGATGGTATTTCTTGATAGTTATCATTTTTCCTATGACTATTAAAGAATGTTAGAGTTTGCCACTTACATGTATATAAAGATTAAATAGATTAGAAAGCTTAGCCTTATTTCATTGTTAATAAACGAACTTATTACAAGGAAATGCCTATTATTATTATCACAGACTAACATAGTGGTCCCAGGACCAGAAACATAGGACCCTAACATGTTACTATCTTTTTTTAAGTGTTCTTAGGTGATGAAACAATTTGAGTATTACATCGTTAAAGTCACACACTGTGATTCAAAGAGGGTTGCTAGATTATAAAATGATTGATAGCAAATATATATTTCAGTTCCTACCTGTTAACACATCCAGGATCTCTTTTATTCTTTTATATTTCTTTCTGGTTTTCTTGGCAAAAACATCATTAATTTTTGGTAATTTTTAGAGGATACTTTAGGTGATTTCTCTGCTTTCCAGTTTTGTGAACTGTGGTAATATTAACATTTAACTTTTGGATATCATATGAAATATCAGATATGTCTTTGCAGGCATTCATTCTTGCATATGTAACTATACATTTGCATGTGAGAGTTTTGTTAAAGCTACCCTCAACTTACCAGATTAATATATAAAGGAGATAGCTTTACAGTAAAGCATATGGTGGCAGTTAAGTGGTTTTTGACCACTATTTAAGTTCATATTGAAAGAGAATTGTCATGCATGCCTCCACATATACACAGGGAGAATATGATCATCAGATGCCAAAAATATGATTGATATTTAAACACTGAAAAGGATTCACATGCACAGAAATGGCATGTTTTAAGGAATGGAATAGATTTTAGTACCAAGAGTGTTTACCAAGAGGCTGAGGCACAGTTCCTGAGTCTTGGTCTTCAGGCACCTGAGTCATGCCTGATGTTGCAAAGATGCAGCCACTATGCCCTAGCTCTTGGTTGCAGAAGTGCCTCTACCTTTGCTTTAAATCCTGATGAGGTTGAGTTTGAGAGGCTTAGTAACTCAGCTAAACTTTCTTTAATCAAAATAGTCTATGAGGACTGTTTAATACTCTGTTGTCACTGAGAAGGTATATAATATAAGTTGTTGTCTTACTGATGAAAACTGGCACTATGAAGGATGTTGAGAACCTAAATCATGTTATCCTGTGTCTTGATTGTTAGTTTTCACTGTTATCAAGCATTCATATATCAGAGTTCACGCCATTATCACAGTCTATGAGAATTTGCCATAAACACTTTCTACCTCCTGCTCTTTGGCATTGTTTCTGTTCTCCATCTTTATATGTAAAAAAATATTTAACTCACCGTTATCCTCATGGTTATCAAATCACTCACTTAATTGCATTCAATATTACTTTGTGCTAAGTCTGACTTGACTAATGCATTGGGTAGTATCAGGAGTCTGAGGATTGCTATATTTTGGCAATGATTACAGTGCGATGTCAATCCTCTGTAACAACAAACTAATAAAAAGATTTGGAATCAAAACAGAGATCATCTCCACCCGAGGGAGTTAGAAAAGTCCTGTTAGATGTCATAATCTGGGCTGGATTTTTCAGTAAGAGTGTAGTGTTGGCCAGATGGAGCCTGATGTGTGAAAGCAGAGATGTGATGGCAGGCAGGGTCAGACATTTGCAGCCAAAGACTCCACAAGCTACAGTCATCATTTGGTCTTCATTCAGTTCTCTGCTTGCCTTGCACGGGATAAAGCCGACTAAAGGAAGCTGGCAATGGGAGCCACTATTGGAATGCCTTTTATACACAAGCTCAGCCACAAAAGGACATGCTGACAAGCATAACAAATAACTAAATGAGTGATGAATGAACTTTGCTGAGTAGCAAAGAAATAAAAATAGTTTGAGGATATGTTCAATCATATTTTTTCCATAACTGTTAACTGAGTACTTTATACATGAGGCATGGTGCTGGATGCTAGGAAAATGATATCACTTAATGTAGGAAGAAAATCACATTTTAATAGATAAATAGATTTTAACGAATCATCTCTCTGTTACACACTCACATGTGGCTACAAGTTTTAGTAAATAAAAGGTAGATAATATAAAGGCTTCAAAGGAGATGGGATGATGCAATTTTAGTTAATTTTAAGCATAACGTCAGTTAGCATTTCCAAGGAAGTAAAATCCTGCTTAGCCTGAAAGGAGAGAAGACCATAGAACATTCTTAATGGGAGATGTGAAGAGCACAAAGTGGAATAGAGCTCAGCTTCAAAGACACAAGGAAAACAAGAAAGAGGAATGTGAAGGATGGAAGGGAGGTTCAGGCACAGGTGCTTGAAGTTCAGGGACTCAGAAAATCGAAGGATAAATTGGAAGAAGCGAGGAAACAGCTCTCACAATGTTTTCCTGTCTGTGCATAATTAACACATTTCAGTAAGAACTTGGGATTTTTTCCTTCAGTGCAGTTAAGGAGAAGTGGGCATGATAATAATACTGTTCTATGCTAAGAGTACATATTAGAAGAACATCTTCTGCCCCCAGTGTGGTATCACATGCCTTTAATCCTACTACCAGGGAAGCAGTGGCAGACAAATTTCTAAGTTAGACTCCAGCCAAGTATATGTAGCTACACTACACAGTGAGACCTTGTCTCAAAACAACCACAGCAGATCAGGGATTCATGCAGAGTCTGCCCTGGAATAAGGGGAAAAGCAAAAGAACAGCACATTGTAGATCATCTGAAGGATGAAACTAACAATCAGGTGCCTCTGACTGAAGATTCTGGAGGACTGTCATGATGAAGATGGGCTGGACCATTGTTGCCATCAAGGACAAATGGAAGGTGTCAATAATGACTACTCCATCCTGAGCATAACAATGAATAAATAGCAGACATGCAACAGCTTCAGGAAGATAGACATCTTGGGCCACAGTACTCAGTTTCTCATGCACAGACCACATTTATAATTACATTCAAAAGGGGTTGAATTTTATAGTGAAAAATATCATTCTGAAAATTGTGTACCTCTCTGACATTTCAGACCCAATCAAGTAGATGTACACCAACATGTCTATGATGCTATGATCAGATGCTTAATTGTTAAGAATTTTTATAGTTATTCTTTTTTAAAATTTAAGAAAGACTATCCTATTCATTGTTGGTCATTGCTAAAAGGTATTCAAAACATCAATACTATTTGTATGATTACTTTCTAACATTTCTTTTCTAATCTCCATCAGATGCCATTGATAGAATCCACAGTGACATCTTCTACCAATTCATGAATGAATACTGTGCTTTCCATGAGAGATAGCCTCCCCCATACACACAAATAACCCTTTCTCTTAAGAATGAAGACTGATATGTTAGATTTTTTAGCTATTGGTAATTTTTAGAGTCATATTATATGAAGAAAATGTAGAGAATATATCTTTCCTCCTCATTACTAAGTTCATAGGTGAGATAAAGCAAATGATCCATCACCGAATGAGAACATACATATATTTAAGTGTGCTTGATATAGTAGCCTTCATAAGGATACAAAGTGTCAAAGAAACAGGGAAATCTATGTGATTTTTTTGCTGAAATGTATAGTTGTAGGGAAATACAACTGGACAAGTGTTGTAATGCAAAGCTAATGTACCAGAATTAGGAATTTATGTGGCAAGCCTGGTTTGCTTTAAACTATCCTGGAGTCCATGCTTCTTCAGAAATAAGAAGTGTTTCTTTCTGCCTGATGTGGAGGTGCCTTTCAGGCAGGGTATTCTGACCTGATGCAGGGCAGATGTGCTGAGGAAAGCTGAAAATAGCCTCCTTGCTTCTATTTCGGCAAATGCCCTGGTGTTACATTTAGGAGTGATATGCATGAATCCCACTCATAGGCTCATCTTAGAACAGTCATTGATGCATTCAGCAAGAGCTTTTAGTTGCCTAAGTGAAAGATTGATCATGAACCCATTGCAAACTTGGATTTGTCTTTCTAACTTTGTTCAGCAGATTACGTCAATGTAAGTAGCTGCCAACTTCTCATGTTTTAAATTGATCAAATATATTTAAATTAACAGACTAGTCAACTAATTTCCAAAATGCTAAATAACATCTTAGTTACCTCTCAATTTTCACTATATAGTGAAAATTTCTGTTAGGCCCAAGTGTCAAAACAAATCTTGCCCTTTTAAAAATATTTGTTTATAATCTCAATTAGAATTGTTAAATAATTTTATGATTTCAAATATTTATTGCTTTTAGCTTTCACAAGATCATGTATTGTTCTCATGTTACTAATTTTCATAAAACTTTGACCACACATTTCAGCCAAAATTTTTTTTAATTTGCACTCCATATTGGCCACAAAATCATGTTTTTCTGTGTCAGCCATTCATGCGCTAAAGAGTCAGGTATGTCTGCCATATCTGACTCTTAAAACTGAAAGTAATTAGAATTTTCTTTTTATGGTTTTTATCTGATATTTATTAAATGCCTACCATGTATGCTCATCTGTGCTGTTAGCACTGTGGGGTGATATTTATGTTATATCTTACAACTATGAACCAAAACAAACTAGTCCATATATATGTGTGTGTGTGTGTGTGTGTGTGTGTGTGTGTGTGTGTGTGTGTGTGTGTGTGTTTGTATAAATATAAAATGGAGAGAATGTGGAAGAAGTTTGAATTATGTGATACAATTTTAAAAGGAAATAGGTACCTTGATGGAAATCAACAGCTCTCTAATTGGGCTTAAGATCAGCTCAAGAAGAGAGCAATCATACCTGGTAATGTAAAGCTAGCCACTACCCCAGGTAGAATGAAGTCATGGTCTTGGAGGAGAACCTATAACCACCACATTATTCAAACAACACATCCCTAAGTAGCCTAAGAATCTGTCCTTAAACCCACAGACAAGTGTAGTCCCCACCCATCATCAAGGAAACTTCCCTTTACAGCAACAGAGACCATCATAAAACTACAGCCAGTCAAATTGAGCGTTGTAGACCCCTGTTCCAATGGATACATTTATAAAACAACCGCCTGACCCAAGCCTCTCATGGAACATTGTGGAAGAACCAGATGATCAAAGAGTTTGCATTGAGATATGTCTCCTACTAATTTCAAAAGCTATTCAGAAAGTCTCTTCAGCATGACTGCCTAAACATGAGCTGAACAGGACAACCATAATGGACACACAAAAGTAGAGATTGGGAAGTCCATGCAGCTTCATACCTACACAAAAATTAGAGCAAAACCAAATCCTGCAGCTAAGGGATGTTGAGCATGGGAGAGATTTTGTTCCCCAGGAAGAAGCATACCAGTTGGTTGTTTAACACCAAATGGTTAGCCTTGCAGACATATGTACAATAGCATCATGCAGACTGAGCATTTAGGAGAGAGAGAGAGAGAGAGAGAGAGAGAGAGAGAGAGAGAGAGAGAGAGAGAGAGAGAGAGAGAGAGAGAGAGAGAGAGGGGACATTAATTTTAGAAAGGCCATGAATTTGAAAGAGTAAAGACACATATATAGAGGTTGTGGAGGGAGTAAAGAAAAGGGATAATGTGGTTATAATTTCAAAAAATAAAAAAAGTTAATTTTAAAAGTAAATGCAAAAACAAGTCACTGTGTTCAGTGCATGCTATTTTTCTTGTTATGGAACCCCAATTGAAAGACAAATTCTTACCATGAAAAGATGGAGACTAGAAGTAACAAAATACAGGAGTTTGTCCAGAGGGGAGAAGGTGATAGAAAAGATATTCTTAGTTCACAGTTTAAAATGGCCACTCTTTTCCCAGGTTGGCTTGGAACTTGCTATGTAGACAAGGCTGCCTTTGAACTCACAGATATTTGCCTTTCCATACCTCCTGGGTGCTGGGATTAATAACATGTGTCACCATGCCTCTGTTCTATGATAAACTCTTAACTGAGGCATTCTTCTTGGTTTTTCTTTATACACATTTGGAAATTTTATGCATGGGTTCTATATTCATATCATCCCTTCCTTTTGTTCCCACTAACTCCTCTTGTGTTAACCCAAATCCCCCTCAAATTTACAGCCTCATCTCCATTAATATTGTTAAATTTAAATATTTAACTAGCTTGTGTTAACTAACTCCAAATCCCCCTCAAATTTACAGCCTCATCTCCATTAATATTGTTAAATTTAATTATTATTATTATTAAATACTACACAGCCCACCAAGTTCATGTAATGTTGCTCAGGTGTAGATGAGTTTATAGCTGACCACTGGGAATTGATAACCTGTGAGAGGGCTAATCCTTAGCAGGGACTGGTCCTCCCTCTCCTGGTAACCATTCATTGCTGTTGCTCTTCATAGAGGGCTGGGGCATTGTGGTGTTTCCCCTGTCCACACTGATGTGTCTACCCTTGTTCTCGTTATGCGTGTCTTGTTTAGGTCTTGTTGACGTTTCCTGGCTGCACCTCCCCTGCCATGGCCAGAAGCCATTTTATAGTAGTAGAGTCCTGAACCTTTGGCTCTTAGAAATTCTCTAAGATTTTCCACGTACTTTGCTCTGTAGATGTATCTATCTGGGGCTGGGCATTCTTTAATTACTGTTCTTAACTGAATTATTTAGTAAATGATATATTTTGAGGCAGAAAATGGGACAGTAAAGAACAAGCTTTAATAGTCAGAAACAAGTAGGCAAACTATAGATAATGGTAGCTATTATGTAATGTACAGAGATATTCCTCTCCCAGGTATGTACTGTTCCACTGTGGATAGAAGTTTGGGGAATAAATGTTAGAAGCTTTTGATCATATATATTTTAGAATCAGAATAGATGTTACCTTTTTATGAACTGATGAAAACCCCATATGCCCCCGGGTCAAGATGTGCAATTTACAAAGCTAACCAATTTAAAAAGAATTGTGCGCAGTAATGCTGTTTGAGCATTCTCACCCATATAAAGATCACACCCGGCTTTGGAGAGAATTACCAAGAAAATGGAATACCTCTAGATGTTGCTGCTTAACATAAGAATATTTTCTAGCAATTGGGAAGGACAGTGTCATTTCTTCAGAGTGAACTTGATTCCTGAAATTCACTTAAATGCTAATTTAATTTTGATACTGGGATAGCAAAGGCTTTCACGATTCGTGGTACTTGAGTTATCCTGGGATTTCTGATGAGTGATTGGGAATAAAAAGGGCCTCCCGCTGCAGGCTGGCACTGATGGAGACATAAAATAAATCCCAGTACTCACAACTCTAGAAAAGAAAAAAAAAAAAAGCCCCTGAGCATAATCCCACCAAAATGCCTGGCACTCCCTTGCTTTAAGGAATTTCCCGCTGGCCTTAGGGAGACATTAATGGAACTCTTTAGGCTTAACCTCATTAGGAGACTGCTCTGTAGCCCTTGTTGCTACTTTAAAGTCAGGAATTTTAAGTAGATTACCATGAAGAGCAGTGCAGTGCAGCATAAAGTTAACATTATACTGCTAATAACATTCAGCTGAATTATTAATTTCTGTCAGAAGTTGCTTTTAAAATAATAGGGATTAACTAAAGAAATAAGGATGATTTTCTTTTTGCTTCTTTATCCATAGACTAATTCATTATAATTGATAATATCTTTTAAAAACAAGAAGGAAACACAGGTCTACAAAGGTGCCAGATTGACATAGCTTGTTCCAATAGGAAAGAAAGAAATCACAGTTTGCAGTCACTTCATGCAAACTATGGAGTCTTTGCCATCTTTAGAACCAGTCTTGCTAGAGGCTGGTGTTGAGGGTGATAACCAAGGATGATTAACATGAAGAGCATGTTCTGTGTATTCTCTCTTCTGGTAAAAGAGCCTTATAAACATCACACAGGCACCATGGCCTGGGCTAGAAGCAGAGGGGCTGGCAGATGGCACTCAGGATAGAGGCTGCTGGCAGATGGCATAGATTATTTGAGCAACAAAGACACTTTGGCTACTGAAGCTAAGACTTGGAAAGAAAAAAGACAACTTCTCTGGCATTGCAAGCTTGTATTCTGAAAATGTTTTGGCAGAATGGAGACCTATGAGAAGATACTCGCTTGTTAACTACAGGAAGGAGGCAAGTTGTAGCTAAGTATCCCGAGTGTGCTGAAGTGTGAGTGGAGCATCCTCTGAGCATCCTCAGAAATGTGCCAGCCTCCTGCTGAAATGCTTGGAAGCTCACTCTTGTTTTGTCTTCTATGACTCAAAGGATAACACTTCAAAACCATATTAGAGAGAAGTATTCCATGATATTCTGTTTACATTATTAAAACAAAACAAACAGAAGACAAACACTTTATTGGTGACTGTGCTTTCTTGGCATCATATAGTAAGATATAACTTTACACTGTGGAGATGAAGCATAGCCCGTTTGTCGAGATGTGGCCTCTCCTTCTAATGTGCTTGGTATGCTATGGCATTAGGCAATGGGGCTGGGTTTTGTAACACAGTGCTGAGATTTTACCAGCAAAGTGTGCACATACTGGACTTTCTAATTTTTTTTGTGGGCCTGTGGCTACCATGCAGAGTTTCTATTTGGTTTCTGTAGCACAAGAG
This sequence comes from Phyllotis vaccarum, assembly GCA_033318265.1. Classification (NCBI taxonomy): domain Eukaryota; kingdom Metazoa; phylum Chordata; class Mammalia; order Rodentia; family Cricetidae; genus Phyllotis; species Phyllotis vaccarum. Next base: position 13,113,609 of record JARWLC010000007.1, read on the forward strand.
GTCTTCATAACAAAGAATCTTTTATATTTTCTAATAATTTTTGTAGGTTTGATGGTGACTGTAATTTTTTTCGTAGCTTTTCCAAATGTTGCCTAATATGTCTACCCTCAATTGTTTCTTAATAGATGATGTGTTTCCAAACTTGATTAATATTTAATTTTCACCTATAGTTAGTGTAGGCAACTACAATCTATAAAGTTGTCAGAAACAATGTATCAAGAATAGTGTTATCAAAAATTGGTTCGGAATGTTAAAATGTCATTTAAAGCAGAAATACATTACCAGCAATATGAAAAGCAATTCTCTCTATACTTTTTAATTAATTAATTAATTTATTTTTTTGTGTGTGAGTGTTTGGCCTACCTGTAAGTGTCCATACAAGCTGTACCCAGGGAGACCAGAGAGGATTCTTCTGGAACTAGCGTCATGCATGATGATGAGACAACGAAACTTGGGTCCTCTGAAAGAGCAGCAAGTGCACTTACCCACTCCGTGTCTTTCTAGCTGCTATTCCATATATTATTAATACCAATTTTCCTATAGTTCATTGTACTTCATATTTTTGATATCTCAGGAAACTCAGAGGTCTTCAGATGTAATTGAAAATGCTGTTAAATTGGTAAATGCAATATATTCAGAAGAGTGCCATTGTAATTGCCTCTGAGCCATCAGAATCACTTTTGGAATGATTATGTAGCTTTGAAGGTGCATTTTCTTAGAGTATCTACACCCCTATGTTGCATGAATTTCATTCAGCTTTAGTGATTCAGTCATTCTCCAAATACCAAAGATTAGAGGGTTTTCACTGGAAATAGAAGGTAACAATGGCAAGATGGTAATAAAAGCATAGAAACTGCAATATAAAAGAGGATCCAAAACAAGTTACTAGAATGGATGACACTTTTAGAGGGAAATGCATCTTAGTGGGGAGTAATTATGACAGTGTGGTAGTTGATACTGTATACTGCTTTACGGAGAACGTGGGTCCCAACATCCAGCTCTCAGATGACTATAGTTTCCACTTTAAAGGTCCAACACCCTCTTTTGGCCTTTATGAACACTGCAATCGTATGCATTTATTGACACATAGGCACACATGTCCACATAATTTAAAATAATATCTTAAAGAACTTCTCAATAAGTAGATAAAAGTTTTAGGAATTTAAAAGACAAATGTTAATTTTCTTGAAAGACCGTGTATTTTGAGAACCTTCAAGTGGGCCAGTTGCACGTGAACAATCAGTCTGATCTTGTATTTAGTGACTTTCAGGTCATACTGTAATGTTAGACATAAATAATAAGGTTGGCTTTTTAAAAAATCAGTAATTTGCCTAGGTTGGAAATTGAAGTGTAATCTTTGGCTAGATTAAGCCTTTATGTTGACCTCTGATGTCCCCTCCCAGATATACTCTTCTTGGAACCACTTGATTCCTCGGGCTGTGCAACTCTTATTCCATCTAAGCCCGTGGCAGGTCACATCCCTCTATTGTCTTTGACCTTGTATTTTTTTTTTCCATCTACATAAAAAGATGTTTTAATGTCTTTCATTACTGTCTTCAGATTTTCTTGATACTCCATTCTTTAGGATGGATAATTGATATTAACTAGCTTGATAGCTGTTGATTATCATTCTATCTCATTTCACGCGGACAAGCAGACTGGGTTTCATGCGTTTCCGGCCTCTGTACTCAGCGGAGGCAGCTTAAGCCAGAAGTGCACACCACACCAAAGTTGAGTTTGTTAAATTACCCCTACGGTCCCTTTCCTTCTGTGGTTCCTAAGAACCTCTCCTCGGTATATTCTCAGTACTGGTTACCACAGATCACCTTCAGCCTCCAGATTTGCCTTTAACATTTTCTTCCTCAATCGCTGAGACAAGTTTTAAGTCTTTTACCATGCGATAAATTTTAAGGCTTTTTACTGTGCCCATGTGGTGAGAGATTTTAGTCCATCAGTGATTTTACCTTCCAGCCAAATTCTTGCCAAAGGACTCAGTGCAGATCACTCTAGTCATACCTGACTCCCAGAGCCCTCTCTCTCCACACTCCATTCTCCCTGGGTAGGAATCATCCTCAGAGTGGGACCTGGATATGCAAACCCTTCCCTTCATTGTCAGCTAGTAATTGCAATGACTGACATTTCCATCTGTTTTCTCCTAAAAACAGTGTTTAACCTCGTCAGTTAACAGCACTCAATATACTAGTCATGCAAATTCAGTAAACTTTCCTAGCCTGCTAAAGGATCTTCATGTAATCACTGCTTCCAACTTAGTCTTATTTCTCTGAAAATATGTATTCTACTTCCTAATACCGAATCTCTAAATAAGCAATCTAAGGCAACTTATTTACAGCTTGAGAATGGCTTTTAGGCTATATGTCTAGAAAAGTATTCTGAGAGGAATAGGTATGTAGATATACATAGAATTTGTACTTTCTTGAAGACAGGGTTTAGCATGTAACCAGAGGAGAATATTACTATATCAGCCACAAGCATTTCCCACGTGCATGGCTTTTCAGATTAAGTGAAATCTTTTTCATATCATGTCTACCACAAGAGCAAAGCTGAATTTTATGAAAATTGAATCCAAACAAGGGTTTCATTATTATAAACCTTGCCACTCCCTACCATTTAGAGCACCAAATAAATTTTAAGTGGATGATTTCAATTTCAGCTGTCACCTGTGTTTTGATTTTCCATGGGATATGTCTTTCATCTTGATAGTGTTTCGCTGGGGAAATTGTCTGACATTAACTATAGTGCGCTGCTCTGTTTCTGTACTGGTACTTTCCTGTATCTGGAGTCACTTTCATCTCCTGCCTTGACTTACACCAGTACCTCCACATCATCTCTGCCTCCATCCTTGCTCGAAGCCCTTACAGACCTTTCTAAGGAAGTCAGAGGTAGCTTTACAATACATTCCAGTTTATAAAGTTCCCTCGATTAAACATTGTAGTCAGATCATTGGCTTAACATATAAAGATGTTCTGGGGACTTGCTAGGGTTTAGATGATCACACTCTACAAACTTCTGTCATTTAAATTGAGCCAGAACCCTTTCCCACCCATTCTGTTTCCTCTATCCTGCCTTCTGCTTCTAGAACCCCTGAAGTTCTTTCTTGCCTTGAAATTTACACCCTGGCTCTTTCCCCTCCCTGTGTGGCTCTCTGACAAGCATCTTTTCTTGAAAACCAGCACTTTCTGAGTTAAACCTTTATAGAGAGGCCATCCCCCTAGTCACAGAAACCATTACTGGATTCCTATCTAATATAGTTTTAATATTAGAGCCATCATGTAGCTGTCTCCCTCTTGTCTTCACATTCGTTACTGTCTAAACTAATTATATTTCTTTCTGTGTCCAAGGTCTGTCTCCCACTGTTGAATGTAAAGTCTGAAATGGGAGACTGACTTACTTCCCACCAGAACCTTGGTACTTACAAGAAAGTGCAGTGTATAGACAATCCATCATATTACTAGTAAAGTAAGTGAACTAGGCATGTGTCTTAGGGTGTCTATTTCTACAATGAAACCATGACCAAAAATCAAGTTGTGGAGGAAAGCATCTATTTGGCTTGTCCTTTAGCATTGCTGTTTATCACTGAAGGACATCAGGACAGGAATTCAAACAGAACAATAAGGTGGGGTCAGGCGCTACTTACTTTGACCTAGAAGTATGGCTTTTAGGTCCTATACCGGGTGGGTGTGGCCAGTCCAATCTAAAGCCCCATGCATGCTGTATTTCTTCCTGTTTGGTCCCAGCATTCTTGGAGGGATTTGACTCATCACTGACCCATGGAAGAGTTCAACTCTCCAGGAATTGCCTTAAGGTTCAATCTTTGTATCAGTTAGTGTTTCATGTAAACTCCTTAATCAATATTAATCCTTTTATATAACCATTTGTTAGTGAATAATTTTAATAATTGGTGTCCAACATGGCACATACACCCATGACCCTGAGATTAAGAGTCTCGTGTTCTACCAACTGAGCTAGCTGGCTAAGAAGCAATATGTAAAGGAATTAAGGTAAGCCACGGCCCACTTGGCAGGACATAGATTAATAGAAATGGGTTAAGATGTGAGAGCTAGCTATCAATAAGCCTGAGCCATAGGCCGAACAGCATGTAATTAATATAAGCCTCTGAGTCATTATTTGGGGCTAATCAGCAGCAAGTCTGAAGGCATGTCTGAACCTTGGGACTAGGCCAGAATAAATGGGCCAGAAACTTATTACTAAAGGACAGGATCCCTAAGGCAGAACATGATGCAGAGGCCATGGTGGGAGCTGCTTACTGGCTTGCTACTCATGGCTTGCTCCACCTACTTCTTATAGAACCCAAGACCAACATCCCAGGGGATATCACTACCGATGATGAGCTAGGCCCTCCCACACTGGTAACTAAATAAGCAGATGCCTGGATCCCATTTCTTCAGCTGAGGCTCATTCCTATGATGACTTTAGCTATGTCAAGTTGACACACAAAACCAGTTAGTACAGCATGGTAGCACCTATCTATATTCCCATCAATTGGGAGACAGAGACAGGCAGATTTCTGTGGTTTCCAGGCTAGCCAGGGCTGGAGATGGAGACCATGTCTCAAGAACAGACAAATAAAACCAAATCAAGACAAAAAAATATAAGTGACTGCTTTGGATATGGATTATTGTTCAATTAGGCCTTTTTAACTGAAGCACTATTAACATTTGGGGCCTTGTCATGCTTTGTTGTAGAGAGGTGTCCTGATGCATTGTGGGATTATTTGTACACTCCTGGCCTCTGCCTGCTCGATGTTGATACTCTCTCTTGGTATGATCATTTAAAAATGCAACCCTAATGGATAACTAATATAAAAGAAGAGCAAGACCTACTGTTATTAGTGTGAGAGGTGATTGGAAGAAAACATTGAGCTTGTGAACTTGTGTCCTGATACTCTTGTTGCTGAATCTTTGAACCTTGATTGTAAGTTAGGAAGATTAAATGCAGCCTTTCTGTTTAAGGCAAACCCTTAAGTCCACATTATGTTAGTTTTATAATCTACCAGGCTTCCCGCTTGACCTCATCATGTATCTCCACTGAGCGTGTGTTCCATATTACTTGGGTATTCTGTGTAGCCCTCGAATTCTCTGAAATGCTCAACATCTATACTATTAAACAATATTATTTTATTTCATTCTTAAATGATTGGTTAGTTCTTAAATCCAATGGAAGAAGCATGATTCCCAAGAAGTAGCATAATGAATGAACAACCATCACACTGATTCAGGACATTCAGAAAACATTTTCCTCATTAAATATTACTATAACTGTATGCTGGCTTCTTATTGTGTTTGAACTTTGCCTATGAATGATTGTAACACTAAAATGGGATTATTTGTGAAACATGAAGAGCTGGGCATGAAGTTTATACTTAATGTATGTGAGCTCTCTTTGCTGTATTTCAGTAAATTCCAAAGCCATAGATACAGTGTGTATGCTAGCATGTGTGTTTCTGGATAATCATTCAATAATTAATATATCTAATATATTAATATTTATTGGCCACTAGTTTGATAACTAATATTAATATTTATTGGCCACTAGTTTGATTAGGACAAACATTTTCTAAGATTTAAAATTAGAAAAGATAAAAAATAACACAATTTACCACAACTGTTAACTGTTATTTAGATAATATTCTCTATTCAGCTAGTATTTGAAGTATAGCTACATTTATGTGTGTGTGTGTGTGTGTGTGTGTGTGTGTGTGTGTGTGTGTGTGTGTGTGTGTTCAGATAGGGGTCATTAATATTTGTGTGATTGAAGCTTATCGTATAAACAATTCAAGTACATAACCATTTGAATTATTTCATCATTAAAACAGAATTCTTGCCCTTGTCAAAACAGTGTTGCTCCATAAAATTAGTAATGGATTTGTTGATTTTCTAAAACATAAATTCAAAATACTGAAAGCCTAGCACTTTGACATAATTGTTTTTACATTTTTGACCTTGACATACCAGAATTATTTGAGAATTACGTACATGCCCACAAACACAGGCACATGTATGTGTGTACACATGACTTCTTCTCATTCTATTTTTTCTTTCTTTTTTTTGTTTACTACGTGTCTAACTGTCTTCCACTTTCAAATTGGAGGGCTGCATTTCTGCATTGTTGAACATTCTTTTGTGTGACTTACACAGTCCAAGTATATGTATATTGGCATGAACTTTCCAGGAGATGGGTAAAAATAAGTTTTCACAAAGCATGGCTGTTTTTCCCCTTAGCACTGTTATAACATGCTTAATGAGCTGTAATAGTATTTTTATTATCTTATAACTTCAGTTCCCCTAACATGTTTGAAGGTTTTATAATGCACCTTTGAGCATTGTTTTGTATGCTTTGTGTCCCTTGAATAAATAATATACCCCTATTGACTTTTTAATTTTGGAATTTGATAACAGTAATGAAAAAGAAATCCCTGACCATTTTATATGTTTTGACACTTCATTTCACATAGTGCCTTTCCCTTCCTAGGGATTTGTGTAGCAGACATTTGTCTCTTTTGAGTGGGTATTATTGCATTGTTTAAAAAAATAATAATTCCACCATTACTCTGATAATCTTTAATTGTTCCCTAACTGTGTCACAAGTCAGAATAGAACTGATCAAAACATTTGAGCTTACTTACATCATTCTCCTCTATAACCCAAAGCAGGGGAAAGAACGGCCAGCCTGGGCAGCAATGCAGCTCATGGCCTAGGTCTTAGAGACTAATGGAACTGAATCCGTGGGGGGTGAGCTATCCTGGAGAAAGACATCCTAGATGTCATTCTGCCTGGAGCATTGGGAACTTTGGAAAATACCTCTATATCTCATTTTTTTCTGAGATGTTTGATAGACTTATATGATGATTTCATGAAAACCCAGGAGAGTCATGGGTCCTTTTCCATGACTTTGGCCCAATATGGCTCTCCAATTGGGAATTAACTACCAGTAAATCTATTTTATTGAGGAATGGGTCAGATTAAGCTATATATAAATGACACATATTATTTACTAAGGGCTTGGGGGGGATTCAGGGCTTTAAAAGTTTATTTCATTTAACCTTCACAACAATGCTACTAGATTAATATTAGTGCCATTATTTTCTTCACTGCATAAATGAGGGGACAGCTTTATGGGGGTTAAATAATTTACACACAATCTCAGTGCCTATAAATAGTGACACTATGGTAGAAGGCTGTGGTACATAATGCATGAGGCTTAAAAACTGCCTGTCATCATGGCATGGTCATGGGATTTTGGCCTGTCTCTATGACCATAAGTATTTCAGCTTGGAACTCTGGAATTCTGAGAATTTTAGTTTACATTCAAAACATTGTCCAGCTGAATCACTTTAACAACTTCTAGCAAGATCCTTCATTGAATGAATTATATCATAGTTTATATGATAATTTATATTTCATATCAAACATTTGTAATTTATGTGTAACCATGAATGTTGCTCACTTGCACTGAAAACTTGGAGTTTCTTGCCTTTTGAGGTGTGGAAGGTTGCATGGCACAGGAAATGTGGCAGTCTAGGAGATTTTGGCTGATCTTTCCTGTCTTTATCTATGGTGGTGTGTAGTATGTATGAGGTTTATGTCCTGGGCTTTCAGGCCTAGCCTCAAGGTTTAGGCCCGCAGACCCACAGACCTGCAGAGACACACAGATTCTTACAATAGTTTTAGGCTGATCAGCCTAAGGCCCAGGCATATATCTTGCTAACTCTTTACCCTTAATCTAACCCATGACTCTTATCCTGTTCAGCCATACGGCTTGTTACCTTTTTTCTGAGCAGCATAGTTGTCCTCTGTTTCTTCTGGCTTCTCTCTGGCATTCTGCTGTGTTCTGCCTGTTCTAGAGTCTTCTTAGTCTGGTAGCCCTGCCCTCACTTCCTGTCTGCCTTTGACCAATCAATGCTTTTTATTAAACTCATAGGCGGGGACAATTATTTACAATGGAACAACCTACAGTGGTGAGCTCTTGACATAATATAAAGATGGTCAACAGCATCTAAAACCAGCAACAGAGGGTCAGGCAGGCTGTCTATCAAATTGTCCATTACCACTAGGAAGGATAGATGAGGCTGGGCTCTGCCCAGTGACTGTCATGCATACCCTGTAGACTGCTTGGCATACATGTCTGTTTTCCTAGAAAGGTTGTTGCTGCTACCTCTTACCTAGTTCTACATGACCAAATCTAGTTTGCTGAAGTGAAGAGAGGCTGTGTGATAGGATTTCTCTGGGCCCTGCTACCTGATAGAAGCTAGTCATTCTGTTTTCTTTGGTCCTTATCATGTTTTCGAGGCTTCTGAAGATGCCATTCTGGGATCCTGTTGAGGAGTCTTCCTTAGGCTTTAGGGCCAATAGGGGTAGAAGTGTTCTTTGCCCCCTGCCCTTTTCTGACTTTGATGAGTGTGGAATTTTAAGTGGAGCTGAGAGTCTGATTTTGCTGAAATAATTGAGTTTATAGGGCAGTTCCTCTTCCTCCCCATATATAACTTGGAGAATTGAGGCTGAATATCTTTGTGTGCATGGGGACTGTATATATTTAGAAATGTCTAAAAATACAAGACAACAAAATAGTCCAATAGCTTCTTTGATGCCGTGTGAGATTTTCCTTCTAATGTAGAGAGTTTGTTTGTATTGGCTGTGATTCTTTTTATTCAGTCATGTAACGTTGGACTGAGCATGGAGGCGATTAGCATTTTTCTTCTCTAGGATCAAAGAAGTCTAAAAATAGTGAGAAAAACAAAACATATATAGATATTAAATCTTATCTCTACCCAGAACTTTCTAGTCCCTCCCTGTTATACAAGTCTGTGGAATGATGTTTCATGGTGTGTGTGTGTGTGTGTGTGTGTGTGTGTGTGTGTGTGTGTGTGTGTGTGTGTGTGTGTGCGTGCGCGTGTGTGTATGCACATGCTCGTGAATGTGTGATATTTTCAATATAAACACCAGGTTCTTCCTGTCACTATGAGCTCTATGGATGAACAGTATACTTTGTCTTTTCTCTATGTTCTTTTTGCCATTATTCAGGAGAATCTGTGTGGACAAGACTACAGTTCAGATGAGAGTTGGGTCTACAGCCTGGCCATCACCCTTTCAGCTAGTCCTACCATTTTCTAGTTTTCTGCCAGCCTATTCATCTTTCTCTTCTTCTTTCAGCTTCCATGTTTAAGTCCCCTCAAATAAGTCCCTTCACCCAGTGGGAAAGAAAGCCCTCTTACTTTGGGAAGCAAGGAAGGTAACTATGTTGTCAGGCTCTAGACCAAATAAAGTGTAAATCGTGACAATTAATTGGATAGCTACCTCTTACTGTAAAAATAACTCAGAACATCCCTAGTTACAGTTAAAAGATAGTGCCTTTAAATTTGTCTGAATGCATCTCTCAGAGTGCAGATGGATGCTGCTGTACTGTTTGCATGATAGGCTTTGACACAGCAGGTAGAGGGGTGGAGGGAAGGGCTAACACTTGGTGAAGATGCAGCCTGGCACTACAAACTTGATCCTTTCAGTAAGCCAGGAGGTATGTGGCCATGTCTCTGTCCTGCAGATGAGGGAAACACTCTGTGTTGGGACTTGGCAGCAGAGCAGTCCTCGTTGGAGTCATGGTGACTTTGCTAAGTCTGGAGGGTGAGCTATCAAGTTGAAGCATTTGCAAGAACAATGAGACACACAGCATCCTCCTGGGGTACATGAAAGCAATGTGGTACTGCCCTCCATCCAGTTGAGGAAAGTGATCTCAAAATGAATGTCTCAAAGTTAGGAAGGAAATGTACATAATGTCTTCTTATGATTTAGCTGGAATCTAGGCAGATTAAATTAAATACTCATTAATTTTGTTTACAGAGATTGGGGGAGGGGTTGTTTTGATCTTTTCAGCAACAAATGACATTTAGAGCAATGTGAGATTGGCTTTCTATTATTAAAACATCTAAAATGTTTGAAAACATAGTGGTATAACACAGCTTAATTTCATACTACCAACTGTAAATCCCAATGCTGTATGTGCTGTACAGTTTGATTTGGATTGTCTTTGATAAATTCTCTCTTATAAGTATAGATGCTGCCTGTGTATCTTAATGTTAGGACCATGGTTATCTTCCTAGCTGGATTTTCATTAATCATTTAGTATCTTATTGCTTATTTTTATGTTTTCAGATTAAAGATATATTTGTAGATTTATCATGAATTCTAATTACATTTTAAAGTAGACCCCTCAGGGGCAATTTGTGAGACATTCTATTTGATTTACTATAGGCTATAAACAACTCAAAGCAAGCCATTGTTTGAATTAAAAAAAGAAAAACTCATCATATTTTTGTCCCATCCCTGGTTTATCTATCGCTTTGACTTTGAGAAGAACCTTCTTCTCAGTTTATTTGGTCTCCAGACAGAACTGTGCTTAAAACCATGTGTGCAGCAGAGAAACATTTTCAATCGGAAGAAAATGTTCAGTTTGAATCTCTGCTCACATTATGGGTCCTATTTTTAAAAAATGAGATGCTAAAAAGGCAAATAATAATGACAGGAGTGATTTCTTTATTTAGAAAAAAAATCAACTGTCAATTAACTAATGAGTATTCTTTCTAATCAGTGTTAATTGACAAATTTCCCACACTTACAAACTCGGTGCTTATGTAGTGTCTTTTTGACTGGCCCTGATTTCCCTTGTTTGCTGTGTTCACCCTGTAGGGTGTAATTCTATATTCCCGAGTTCCCTCTTCTGGAGCTAGGTGGAGCTACAAGATCTTCTGTAAATGTAGGCAGCACCTTCCCTCGGTGGGTCTTAGACAAATGTCACTGGAGATCCTCCCTGCCCTTTCCTCTTCAAGAGCGTGCACTTTTAAAACACAGTCGTTAGAATGGACAGATAATTATAGTTCTATAAGTCTCATTTGTTTCTGAGCATCACAAAAGAGAAATGAAAATAAAAATTTCCCAGGCCAAAACAAAATGAGCAAACAGGTTAATCATTTTGTCATTTAAAATTGCAGTATTTGGGTTTTTTTTTTCTCATAGTACAGTTACTTTAGACATCTAGACAACACAGAAAATGATCAAAAAGGAGTATGTGACAATTACTTCACAATCACCTGCCATATTTTGCACATATACATTATTAGAGGTAGATATATGTACAGAGTATGTATGTAACAATGTGGAAAATGTATCACAGAGATTTGAAAATGTGCCTAGAAGGTTTTGGTTAGACCTTACAGGAAGACAGCATTCAGTGTGCCTGTGTGAGAATGTCCCCTCCTGGAGTCTCCTCCTCAGGTCTTGCTCATGCCTTCCGAATGCTCTGAGAGGAAAGGCCATCGTTAGTTGGTTGCTTTGTTTTCCCCTCAGATCAACTGAGCCGGCGATGCAGTTTCAGCCCTTTGTCTTTCCACGTGTTTGAATCCTGTGGAATATGTCCAGACTGTTGCCACTCTGCTTGCAATCTGTTTGGACAGACGTTGTTAAAGGTCATGTGCCGACTTTGAGAAACTCACTGTGCTAAGTTATAGGAATTTTGTAATTATGCACTGGATAAACAGAGATCTTGCGTTTAGAAGAGTGACTGTATGGAGCACGGATGAGGGGGGCGCACCATGAGCCTATACACTTCGCAGCTCACTCACTGAAGCTGGCCTGCTCTTGCTGCTCCACATGCGGTTTGAACAGGGCTTCATGCTTGACTCTTTCCCTAAAGAACACTGGATGCCCTTCCATGCTTCCAGCAATAAAATGCAGTTACAAGCTGTTACACCCAGACGAGGAAACTGGCTCAGAAGGCCAGGGCCCCAAAGACCAAGCAGCTGGTAAAGTGGGGAAACTGGGTTCATGTCTGAGCTCAGGTTTATGTTTGTATTCACTATTCACTCATCAGAATACCCTGCTGCCTACACAGTGCTTCTCTTTTTCCTTCCAAAAAATAATTTCATAAATAAATTTCATCTACTTGTGTATGTGTGTGTGTGTGTGTGTGTGTGTGTGTGTGTGTGTGTGTGTTCATGACAGAAGTCAATTTGTGGGAGTTGGTTCTTTTTTCACCAACTGAGACTGGAGATTTGGCAGCTAGTGCCTTAACCCATCTCTCTGTCCCATATTGTCCATCTTAAGTACCTATTTCATCCCAGAACCACTTTACACTGCTAAACAGTGCAACCCTCACTATGAGCTAATGTGTTAATGATTGAGTAGCCTTTAACAGGAGCCTCTTACCCATCAGCAGTCATTCCCCATCCCAAATATATCTTTATAAGGGTAGAATTTTATGTATTATACACAAAGTTCAAGCAAATGGCTGTGTTTCCATTCCATCTATGCACACTGGACATGAAAGGGGTATGTATCATTCTGGCTTGGCCCTTCCAAATGCTTTCTTGGGACGGTCGGTCTCCTTGTGAAACTCAGGGGTCACTGCTTTCCAACTTAAGCGTGGGTGGATTCAAATCACTCACTTGTTAACAAGCACCAGATTCTGCTTTGGAAGGGCTGGGGCTTGTGCCTGTGGGCTCTGTGGGGCTTCTTTGAGCAGTGTGTTTAAAAACCTTTAAAGGAGGCAGTGAGGAAAAAAAGGGTTGTATTTATTTGGTAGCTTTTATAATTTTATCTAATGATTTATGTACACATGGTAGTTAGGTTCACAGAGAAGTACCTGATCTATTTAGAAGAGCTGTGGTTTGGTTTGCCTTTAGCTGTGTGTGTGTGTGTGTGTGTGTGTGTGTGTGTGTGTGTGTGTGTGTGTGTGTGTGTGTGTATGTGTGTAACCCAGGGTCTCCCATATGCTAAGCTAGTGCTTTACTACCAGGTCACATTAGAGCCCCCCATTCCAATTTGTCCCCTCCTCTCTCTGTACAAAGTTGATCACATTTTATTAAAAGGAGGTTAAAAAGAGAAGCCCAACATGAGTCTCAGAACACATTTTTACATTTTACAGAACACACATTTACATTGGTATATTATTCACCAAGGACCCTGTTTAACAGTGACTAAGAAATACCTGTCCAGAAAGCATCCTATGGATTCTTACTAGGGATGGGTGAATGGCTACAGAGTCTTCTAAAACTTTTACACTGTCTTCACTCAGTTTTTAGGACCAACCTTTCCTTGTCCTCCATAGCTTTTGGGGGCCTAAAGTGAAGAGGAAATTGCCCTCTAGCTTGGGGATAATTGCAGGAGGGCTGGTTGTAAGACTCTGGCTTAGGTCTCAAAGGCAGTGGATGCTTTCCTGTCTCTGTTAGGCAGAGCTTTGTGAATGGAAATTGGTGCAGAGTTCACTGAATAATTACATTAAAGACATTGAATGTAGCTTCAGTCTTTTGTCTCCTGACATACAATAACCCAGGGGATATTTTACAGAGCCCTCTTTACATACATAATGGTTACAACTGAATCCAGTTGGTAAATGTTGTTTGCAGCTAGTTTAAATGCAAATATTTTCTAAAAGTAGACTGTAGAGAACATTTTGTGTTGTAAACCAATTTTTTTCTTCTGTTTTTCATCATGGAATCTGAAATGTGTTTCTGTAGATGAAATAATTGTCCAATGGGTGAAGGATTGTGCTTTGTGACAAACTTACTGTTTGCTCTCCATTTCCTTCCACCAAATAAATGCCTCACTAAGCCTGAGCAGAAGCAGAGGCTCAAGGGGGAAGGAACGGGCTAGCCCATCTGTGCATCTTACTGGTTTAGTTTCTTCCCCAGGCTTCAGCTTTGCCTCTACTGAGAAACTGTTCCCTGGCATTTTGGTCAAGCTACACTGAAGGCCAGTGGTCTCTAGACATTCAGAACCTGATGTCTTCTCTGTGAGGCTCCCTCATTTCCAGCTCTTAGCAAAATCTAAATTGTATTAAAATTTGTATTACTATTAGAGGCCTCTGCCTGAAATTGTCTGGAGATTCAACTGAGATGTCCTTAATTTGCAGACCCAACTATGAAAATCAAAGATCTCTATGACAAAACATCTATACTGTGAGTTTATTCAAAGGAAACTCCACACTTGTCCCTACTCAGTATTGTCTCCCACAATACCAGTGGTTTTTGAAGGCTCTGTCTACACTGAGTTTTTGAATTGACACAGAATAAACACTGGTAATTTTTTTTTTCCCCGAGAGGCAGGGGCAGCAGTTGAACATCCACTTAGTAAAGGGATAACTGTAATCAGTATCCCAACATGAAAGCTCCATGCTGCCACCCATATCTTGAAAATACTGTGTCAGTTCAGAAGCACCAGTTAGGAGTGCTCCCTTGCTACTTTGTTCATTTCAGTGAGAATTACCCTGGCTACAGCAATTTAACTATGGTGTATATGTTCTTAGAACAGGCTAACTTCCTCAGCCTGAGCATGTTAAATTAGTTTCAATTTCCTGCCGAAATTTATAGACAGGTTGTAAATGAAAAAGCTGCTTCTGCTCTTCATTATCACTGTGCATTATAGTTTTTTTAAATAAAAATGTTATTTACTTGCACCTACTGTCAGATATAAAACTACAGAGGCACCCATCAACAATTCTGTTGGCACCATAAAGAAAATGTCATGTACCAGCACACCTGGCTTTATGTTACACCATAGAGTTAGTGTTGCAAGGTGACTTTGATATGTCAGAGAAGCTAATTATGCCCCATCAAAGGACTGAAGAAATTGCCTTTTTTAATGAAAAGTTTTTATAGGAGCTGACAATGATCTTAGGCAAAGCAGTAAAACTCAGGTGTGTAATTATATAAATTCTTTAAATTCTTATTAGACTTTGTTAATTGACATGTTACTGTCCAGAAATACAAGAAAAAAAAATGTTGAACATAAAAACTGAAACAGAATTTCAGGACTCCTAAAACACAGTGAAAACTCAAGCTGAGTCCCATTAGTCTTTTCCAAATACATTCTCAGTTTTGTCCTGACATCATTTTTTTTAATTTAAAAATTATATTTGTTTATTTGTTGTGTGTGTATGTGTATCTACATATGTATCACAGCATGCATATAGATGCTAAAGGCTAACTTGTTGAAGTCAGTTTTGCCTACACAGTTAAGGTCTGGAATTGAACTTGGGTCATCGAACTTGGAAGCTAATACCATTACTAATTGATCTACCTTGCTAGATAATAATTTTTGGCATGGTTTATGATTATGTGTATTTTTACTTTATGCTAAAACAAGAATAGCAAGTGTTAGTATGAATTACCTATTACACACACACACACATTAAATATAGACATGTTTCATCCAAGAGTGATTTATTGCTCACATTTTTTTCATTTATATTAATATGTACATATATTCTCATATGGGTTTTCCTATATGACTATGACATATGCATACCCATATGTGAATTAATATTTATTTTTTATGAGGAGCCATATCCAGGAGAAACAAGAAGTAAGTCCTGCTGTTCTGTATACCAGGATTAAGAGAAGAACTTTTATTGTTAGCTTTGACAGAATGTATGTGGTTATTAGTGATGTCTTTTTTAGAAAATTGCAAATTATAGGAATGCTCCTCAGGAAGAAAGAAATGAGGCATGCAGTAGTTATTTAGGGTTTACAAGATTGACAACACTTCCCCCTCTTTGCGGAAGGTTCTGTACTTAAGACAGAAAGCTGTAATTGTTGGTTGCTTTGGATGCCCTGAGCTATTCGGGATGTGGAAAGACGTATGCTATAAATGTTTTACTCCTATAATTCTCATCATTTCAGAAATGGCTCAATTATAAATGTTTTGTAGGAAAGATGCACGAAGAAATGATTTGTGGCAGCATACTCCGATGATGGCAAATCATTTTTTTTCTTAATCACCAGTGTAAAAGAAGTGAACCCAACCATTTTTTGTTTCAGCGTGTTCCTTAGGCTCCTGAAGTTCCCTGGGTCTGCATCTCAGACATTGGCTTAAAAGGAGGTCACGATAGGACAGACAGTGGTTGACGTTCCCTGCTTGGAGTAAGGGACGGTCTTAAGGTGCATAAGCCAGTCTGATCAAGGCGAACCTTTAAGGGGTTTACCTGGGCAGATCCATTGGGCTCTGGATGGTGAGTGAGGATGCTGATACTTTGTGTTGATCTCTGTTTTATGATCAGTGACACTGAGCAAATTGCCTCACCTCTCAGAACTCTAGAGACAATGTCCTCAACTTCCACTTAGCTCTGCTATGTCCTTCAGGGAATCAGTTGTCAGGTTGTTGTTGGGTAACTCACTTCCACAGCTAGAGGTTTAATGGGTTATGGGCATAGCACAAGATTCCTAGGTTATTTTCCCAGGTTACTGTTGTATTCTTTTGTAAAGGGAGTAAACTTTGCTAATTATCAGCATTAAAAGATGGGGAATTGGATTTTTGATTCATGGCAGTGTGTTTGTTATATACATACTTGTGCCTAATCAATTTGTGTACTTACAGCTCATGGTTTAATTGTGAAATTAGGTTTGCAGAGCCTGAATATCGCTGGGCTTATGCTTTCTGCCAATGCTGGGTTGACTGGCCAACCAAAGCCAGGTGCCAGACTCCAATCAGTTTGTAACAGGCTCTAACTGATCACTGGTGGAATTTCTATGGAAAAGAAAGACAGGGCTTCTTTGCTTTGATTGTTTTATTAAGTGTGAAATAGCCACACATCTTTTATATTGATCAGACAAAGTGTGACTGTTCTGACGGATGTATTCCTTTGATGTACATGGATTGTGCTTCTTAAAAGGAAAAGATTTGATCCGTGATTTTCTTTTCCAGACTGCCAACTTTTAATACATGGAGATTGCTCTACCAAATGACCCCCTTTTCTGAAAGATGTCTTGCAGTGTTTTCAAAGGTGCTGTCATAGCACAAGCAAAGGAAGGTTTGCTAGAGATTCAAAGAATTGTTTGTGATTTAGCATAGTTTAGTATGTTGGACTTATCAGCTCTTTGCCATCTCTGTTTTCACCACTTGCTAGCAAGTTCCATGTGTGTGTTAGATTACATATGATATGTAAGATTATATATGATGTTTATGGGCATCATGTATATAAAGAGTAAAGGCAATGGAGACAGTGACCATGTCTATAAACAGTTTTGAATAAGGCTGAGTGTGCCAAAGGATTGTTATCACCTAAAAACATGCAATTGACATAGGGTTGCACACAAATGACTTTCCCATGGACAGGATATCTGGTCTAACTACTTTAAAAAATTGCATAACCCTACAGGGAGCCCTAGCTAACTAATGTAATAATTATCTAGGAGTGGAGCCAACATCCTGCGATTATATTAATACAAACATGCTGCAGTGTTTTTGGCTGATGTATATTTCTTTGCATCTTGTCTTAATATTTTATTGAGGAAAAAATATTGGAGAAGCTGTCTGAAGAAAATCATTGGGATTACTTGTGGTATAAGGTTAGGATTGGGTCTATGAAATTCCCTTAAGATAAATTAAAACAATTGAGGTCTACCTCATACATATGCACTATAAGAAAATATGACTTTGAATCTTAACTTTATCTACTTAATTTAAAGTTTTTAATTTATTTATCTTGCCAATATGGTGAGTACTTTTGTTTTGGTTGGTCATCCCATATGTGTGAATCTGTCTGTTTGTGTATTTGTGGAACAGATTAGCACCTCAACATCTATAAGTTGATAAATTTTAATTTGGCAGCAATTCCTTCACAGATGGTTGTATATCCTATACATACTTTGATTCATGGAAGAGATTAGACAATGAGAAAGATTTAAGCTTTCTTATTTTTTAATTCCATTTTAGTACCCCAAACTCACCATTGTTATCTCGAGTGGCTGAGGAAACCAGTTGCTTTACTGTGTGTGTCTCAATCTGTAAAATAAGAAGTGTTGAACTTTATAGACTGGCTCAACATTGACTCAACCCTTTTGACACCATGAGGGTTTCTTTGAGAAGAGAAATTCCCAGTGGCTTCCAGGCAAGAAGAATGAACGGCATTCTGGGACTGTGTGTTTTACACAAGGGCCTTGTCTCTGGGTAGGGAAAGGAATAATGGATTGTCAGCTGGTGGGTTCATTACTTGGTTAGAAGACCTAAGGTTCTGAGGTGAAGTTATGGCTATCTCTCTTCCCTTACTAAAACTTCAGATGACACTTTTACTCTATCCCTGAATGCTGATACTCTGCGGGGGGGGGGGGGGGGGGGGGAGGTGGGCCCAAGGCCCATGCGTGGTTGTCACCCTGTGGCTTTCACTCTTTGAGGGCCCCACAGATGGCTGTTGGTACTGACAGACACAAGCGTAGGACACATTCTGGAGTTATGTGCACCACCATCTTTAGATGGCCTCATAGGCTCCTCCAGCAAGGTAGAGAGCAAGATTTTGCCTACACTGCAGGATGGAACTAAAGCCCTCTTCTCCATGTGTGTGGTGTACAAGGATTAGGTGGATTTTAATTCCAAGCCTTTTCATAGTCTCAAAAAGCAAAATTCTAGGTGATCCTTGCTTAAAATTCTCTACAACCCTCTGCTTTCTGCAAGTAGGAATCCAAGGAAAAGTCTCCTCTGCCTATTAGTACCAGAGCTCTGTTATGTGTGGTTATTATTGTTTAGTTTAGTGATGTTTTTTAAAAATATCTTTTCTAGATGGCATCTTTCACGAGGAGAATAGTCAGATAATCTTGCCACAATCCTCTTAATAATTAGACTGATTCTGGACAATCTTGAGGTGTAAATAGAGTGTGTTATCACAAGTACTGTTTGTTTTTAGTAATGGCTGTCTACATAAGCTTTATCTTTGGACTGCCCCTTGATTTACCTCCATCCCTCCCTCCCACCTTCCCTCCCTCCTTCCCTCCCTCCTTCCCTCTCTCCCTCCCTTCCTCTGCCTTCACAAAGGAGGGCATCAGCAGCTGTCCACACAGAAAGGAACAAACTGATCTGACAGGGTCCAACTAGGGACCCTTCCTAGGGCTCATCAATGACACTGATTTCATTTAGGAGCAGCTGCCCTGATTGTAGTGCATGGAAAACACAAATAATTCCAAATGTAGAGTCTTGAATTTTGCCCTGAACTAAGAAACTTTTGAGGGAAAGGAGGTAATATCACAGATGCTAAGCTGCTGTGATAAGAGTTACAAAGGTGGTACAGTGTCAGTTTGGATGTTATGATAGACTTTCAAAGATTTTTTTTTCCCAATTTACTTTTTAGTGGGAAAGAGTGGATCCAGACCTTCCTCTTTGAAGAATGAACTCCCATGCTCTTGTAAAGGCGCTGTCACCCAGTCTAGAAAGCATCCCTTCAGTTTCTACAGTTTGTTTACAATTACCATGGAAATAAAAATCCATAGATTATTCTCATTGTCTCTGGAAAGGCTGGTTATAATAAGTTTCCAAAGGGGTTGATCCTCACTTAGCACTGTAACCTCTATTAAAGCATTGTTGACAACAAAAAAAAGAGTACTTTGTAACCAGTAAGAAATGGGTTTAAATCTAGTATCAACTGAAGACTACAAAGCTAGCTTTAATGTCTATTTTGCTTTCATGTGTAAAGACAGTCTGTGAACCAACCCTATACAATAGCTTCACTTCATTGGCTTAAGGCTTTACCAAGGAAAGTTACGTTCCTTACACTTAGCATAAAACTTAAGACAGTCACATCAACACCATCTCTCTGATCCTTCTCATCTTCTTCACCAACAATCTCTTACCCACACTTTTGTTTTTTCCAAAATTCTGTTAAGACCTACATTCCCCCACATTGTTTCAGTTTGCACAGCAATGCATTTTTTTTTTGTCTTCATATACATGAGCTATATTTTGGGGGGACAATAAATACAAGATAATAAATACAATATCCATCTCTCCTGTGTTTAAAATGAGGCTGGGAAAATAGGAGAAATTAGTTCTGGTTTTGTTTTGAACAATGTACTGATCATGGATAGTAGCAATGATATATATATATATATATATATATACATATACATATATATATATACATATATATATATAGTGTATGTATGTGTGTATATATACTTATCATATATTGTAGTAGTGGGTTCTTGGGTCCCGGGCAGCCAGAGATCCGAGACCCACAGACCTGCCGCCCGAGACCGCTTAGCCGCCAAGCCGCCCAGACCCCCAGAAAAGACTCAGACGCTTATATTAACTTTATGCTGTTTGGCCTATGGCTCAGGCACTTTGCTAGCTAGCTCTTACATCTTAAATCAACCCATTTCTATTAATCTGTCGGCCACGTGGCCCGTAGCTCACCCGTGCTCCTTACAAGTTGCTCCTTGGGCGGCTGGCTCGATCTGTCTCTGACTCCGCCCTGTTTCTCCTACCTATGCTCTGATTTCTCCTCCCACTTCTTCTATGGTGCCTGCCATGACCCAAAACAGCTCCTTTATTTAAAGATTGAGATTTACAGCATACATAAACGCATTCCCACATCAATATATGTTATATATATATAATCTGTTATAGTAAAATATCTGAAATGATAAATGTAAACAAAGGGAAAGTTTATTTTGAGAACCTGAGGTGGAACAAAGCTTCTTACCCTGTGCAAGCAAGAAGTAAATAAAGAGAAGAAGGAGAGGCCAAGTTCTTAAATCTCCTTCACGGCTACATTCCCACAAGGCCTACAACTATGCTTTGTCTCTTGGTTTCCACTTCCTCCCAGTCATGCCAAATTGGTACAGAGCCTTTCACACAGGGGCCTTGGGAAATATTTTAGATGTAAAAATGTTAGTATCGTTCAAAAAATATAGAAGGATTATGAAAGTATCAGAGCCAAGAAATGGCAAATGTGTGAGGATATGGACGTGCCTCATCTATTTTAACATGACATAGTTTGTGCTTTACCAGAACATCACCTGCTCTCATATGTATGTATATGTACAGGCTTAAGTGGTAGTTTTGTAAAGCTTAAGATTGAGGTTTCTTTCCATAGCAGATAGAAGGCATCTGAAGGTCCACTCGATCTTGAGGACCATAAGAGCCAATGGGATGAAAATCTTAATAGATGATGTCCGCTTTTGAAATGCAGCTGTTAAAACAAATGAAACACATAGCTTACTGAGAAAACACGAAGTAAAAGTTTAATAATTTGAGTTCTTTCTAGAAGAATGAGGATTTTGTAAGCAATGGAGGCATTTTTAAATATATATAAGAATTATATATATTTATATATATAATATATATATACACACAGACTTTGCCCAATGAAGTTATATACTATAAATTGAAAAGAAGACTTCCTTCTAGAAACAGATGCATGTTTTTAAGCAATAGGGCTAGGCTATGTGTGTGTGGATATGGAACAAATTTCTTTTCTCTGAATGAATAATTATTTAACATTGTTCTGGTCACGTGTGTGTTTCATTCTCATGGAAGTCCTGTGAGGTAGAATTTATTGTTTATATTTTAAAAATAAGAAAGAAGTCACAGGTTAGTAACTTAAAGCTTCACGAGATATTAGTTATTACTGTCTCTATACCTGTCCTGGGGCTACAAATGGTCTCTTTGGTTCTATCTCTGACTGTTGAGTGTTCTCGGAGAGGCGGAGCTAGATCCAAAGCCAAGGCATTGTTAGGTATTGTAACTGATTTCACACCTGCCCTTAAAAAGAACAAGGTACAATTGGACTTGTGAAACTCAGCAGCTGAATATGTAAAGGACATAGAGACTAGAAAGTTTGGACATATTACAGCATCTATCATGAATCGAATTGGTATCATCTGTGTCTGCTTTTAAAGTTAAAAATTGCAAAGCAACAACTATCCCGGGATTATAGTTCTATCCTAAGTAGAGTTTAGCATCCTTCTTGGCTGCTCACAAAGTGGCTGTGGGAGGGGCTTGACTGAAATCCTCAGAACTGCTGCCATGTGTTGACACAGCTTCTCAGCATGATGATGCCCACCACCACCTGCATTTCCAAAGTGGTCAGCATGCACTTGGCCACCCACAGAGAGGAACTGCATCGCAAACAGTCTACCATAACTTTCTCTTGCCCCCAATTTGGAAAACCTTATCATTATTTATGAAACCCACAAAAACATTTTTTCAGGCTGAGCCAATGATCAAAGATACAAGATCTTTCAGATGAGTCTTGTTTGGGTTCTGTTGCCACATCAGGGTAACAGGGGACCAAAGCTGATTGGGATAATCCATAAATGAGAGGCAAAAGTTGGACCATATGTTTTCAACCCATTTTATTAATTCTTGTCATAAATCTCACCATTCACCACAGAATAAGCATTTGACCCCTGTTATGGAGCACCAAGGGAGCCATCACCATTGCTTTCCAGCAGGTACCCAGGCAGAATCAGAAAGACTGAGATCTCATTTAGGGACATTCTGAGCCTGGCTTGCTAGCTCTCTGGTTCTCCATGCTTTGCGAGTTCCTCTTTAGCCTGCCCCTTCTCTCATACTCGACAGCTCTGATTAATGGCCTTCTGACCGAATACTGGTTTTTAACAAAGGAAAACACTCAATATTAAGAAGGACCTGCTTGGTTCTGCTATGTGTGCAGGATAAAGCCATTAAAAATATTTGAGATTGATGTCTGTGCTGCATATAAAAATCAAGCAAATAAATATAATCAGTAATACTTCTGCAGTGCTGAGTGAGCTCTATAAAATTGGTTCATTGCAGGCTAGCTGGGACAGCTAAAGATGAAAATGTTCTCCAAGGCTGAGAATGATCTAAGATAAGAGCACATAGATTCTCGTCCTTTGAGGACTGATAGACAGTTGGTCTATTTAACATGGGGGGGGGGGCATACAAAGGCAATGTTTTCTAGATGAGGCTGTAGCCTAATGACTGTGACTGCCTAGCAGTCACTCCTGATGTCTGGCAGGCAGTCAAGGTATTTTGAGAGGCCCATGGGGTGAGGATCAGTATTATGCATCAAATCCATCTGAGCTGAGTGGCATTATTTTTCCAATCCAGTTTCCAGCTCCATCTGTTCGAGAATAGGTAAACTGAATCTCTTTGCTTCCTTTGTTTTGTTTAGAGAAAGTTATCTGTTCAATTGAGATGAATAGTAATTGGATTATATTACTGTAATTCATTTATTAACGGAGCATTAGAATCCACAGTGGTGTGTTTCCATCTTAGAACCCACAAATTACCAATTAAACACAATCTTCTACTCTAAAACAATGCGATTATTTTTATTTAAGCTTATTTCAGAAGCTAAGTCGCTTGCTGCCTGCATATGTCTTAGTTTAAAATGCATTAGTGAAGTATTACCAAAGCTGGAGCCATACTTGTTTATATGCAATTTGTGTAGAAAACCAGAGATATCTGTTCAATCTAGATGGTGGCCCAGTGACTCCTGGGAGTCCTTTTCTGCATGCTTCTAGTTAGACCAACTTTTGAAAGCGAAAAACACTCAAAGAATGATACAATATTAAATGTAAAATTACTTTATTTTAGAATGATTGAAATCTGCAAAGCAAAGAAATGTACAAGAGCCATATATGAGAATTCCTTGGATTCAACTGTATGTATAGGTCACTGTTTTATATAAGGTTCCTCACACTTCTAGGCACTATAGTAGCTGGGTCACTTGTTCTTAAGGATAATATAATGTAACTGGAGATATGAAATGAACATGCACAGGAAAGCTAGGCAGAAATATAAGCCTCCAAAGGAAGAATAAGGCAAGAAAGTATAGGCGACACACTAAAACTAAGGACAGCCATTGGAGCCCATGAGTTGATGGAAAGTGACAGAGGGACACATTTAATAATTGAGTAGCCAGAAAAGTTTTTACAGAAGAGTTGAAGTTTGAGTTGAGCTCGAGGAGGATGTGAGAACTCCTAGGTACTCAGAACCTAAAGTTCTACCTAGGGGGTTGGTGTGGGAAGGACCATCAGGGACAGAGGTACCAGAAAGGAAGGAATTGGAATGAGAGGGTGAGGAAGCCAAAGTCAGTGATAGCTAAGAGCAAGCACTGTCTTTTCCGGAGGAGGGATGTAGAAGTGTGAAAAATCACCTTTCTACAGGAGGCAGAAATCCGTATTAATTGTGTAAGAAAGTGGAATATAATCCAAGATGGTAGGTTTGGGTTATTGGGTGCCCATGGCAGGGGTGGTGATGCAGAGGGCGAAGTGCAATGGGCAAGCTATTTGAGAAGAGAAACAGAGAAAAGGTACAGACAAGGCCTTGGCGTTAATTTCAGAGCGAACCTGAATCAGGTGTGCAGGAAGCAGGGCGATAATTGAGAAAATCTCATTGGTCATGATAGGAGCTTTTGGTTCTGGTAGAACAGCTAAGACAACTACATGAAGGTCAGGTGAGACGTTATAAAGCTTTGCGGTTGGTAGATTCTCTTAGTATAAAATGAAGAAATACACAGTGATTTAATAGTTTATTCCCCAGGTAATAAAACCAATAGAAGAAGATCATGTTACTAAGAGTGGGTAATGCATGATGCATCTCTAGACTCTGCTTCCAGAGATGTTCCCACATTTAGGGAAACCTTCAGTCAGCCATATTTCTCTTCGGTTTCGCCTCCTAGATATTATAGATTTGCTTTTCATCAATTCCTGCTCTTCAGAACTACCATCATCCAGAGCTGAACACACCAGATCTATTATTACACACGTTTTCTAGCAGCGCTGTTACTTCCTTTTAAAGTCTTCTTTTCTCCTTTGCTACTTGACCTTTTCCTACATTCCTAAGAAGGAAACTTACTAAAGGGTTTAGGGACTGCCTGGTTCTAAGTAAGGCCATTGGTATTCTTTCTACCTCTGTATGAGATAATGGCAGTGTTTACGTTCTCTCTTTCTGAGCAGTAATAGCAACTGATGAAGCTCAGGGGCAGAACACAATAGTGTGTGTGTGTGTGTGTGTGTGTGTGTGTGTGTGTGTGTGTGTGTGTGTGTGTGTGTGTTGTCTAAACATGACCAGGGAAAGCAGAACATGTGACTCCTAGAACCCATGAAGTCCTTCTTGTCAATGTGATTATTCAAGGTCACCGAGATGGAAGAAACATTCTGCCATCCTATAAAGAAACAGAATAGAAAAGAATATATTGAACAATTTGATTAAAAAGTGATTATAAGTTGATTTAAGTCCATCCCCCATGTCTAATGATTTCCAATAGTGAGCTGGCCTTGCTGGGCATACCTGTAATAATCATTTGCATCATTAGAATGTTGAGGCTATTGCCTACTGATCTCACCTATGATCCCACAAAATCGGCAGAGGTGGTGAGGGGAACGTTAAAGATGGAACAGAAAATCCCTTCTTATTAACGCAATGATTTCCTAACAGCCATGCTTTGTCTCAGTGGGGGACATTTTGATCAGTTAGCCCAAATTGTTGATCCTAAGGTCTTCTGATTATGTGATATACTTTTTGTCGTTGTTTTTTATTTCTTACTGTGGAAAGAGGTGCACACTTTCTCTTTTTGTAAGCTCCGTCTTGCTTCTGATTTATGTTCTCTAGGATGGTTTTAATGCAGTCGAACCAGGATTGACTGTGTTGCCTGGGCTTGTCCCTGTGCAGGTGGGAAGGCTCCATCCACACACCTCCCCGGATGTCAGTCTAGTTCCATGCCTGACTGGCAGCCCAAGAGTGTGCAGACAGGTGGACCTTGGTTCGGGAACTGTACACAGAGCTAGTATTTCACAGACATAAGTGGAATACATAAGTACAGCAGGACCCTACTCAGGACCACAAAAGTGAATTGGGGAACTCTTCTGCTTTTCTAGCCATACGAGAAACTTTGATCTGTAGTCAATATTTTCGTTTGCTTCCTCTCTCATCCAGTGGTGGGAATATCTCAACTGAGTGCACTGTGGACACATATTAAACTCATTGGGCCACGTTTAAAGAATTTTAATGGATTTTCCATGATTAGGCTACTGTCAGTGATCTTACCCCATAATTACCTTTGTCTGAGAATTTGGCTATAAATGAAATTAGCTGAGGAAAACCAGGAGACATGCTCTACCAAGACAGATAGTGGAATCAGCCATGTTCATGGCCTCAGGCCTGCTAGCTATGTCCCTGCTCGACCCACCGTGCATCTCAACCCCCTCATTCATTCTTATTAAGTGATAGTGGTCTTCAATGCCACTGTTGTAGTATCCTTACTATTTGGAGGATATTGTTTTGGAAAGGGATGTTGTTTTGTATGGAAAACAACTGTGATATCGATCCTTTTCAACAGGCAAGAGATATCATCTCTTGCCATCTTTCCTGGCTTCCATCAGGGTATTCTACAAATCTGTATCTAATTACCTGTGCAGCTAATTACCTCTTCCATGTTAAGTGGCTGCAGTAATCTCATTTCCCTTTCAAGTCCATTTTATGGCATCAGACTGTATTATATTCCCCCTTCTAATGGCTGCTGACAAAATTACAGCATTACCACCCAGGACTCCACGAGAAGTCAGCCTGCCCATGACCCAGTCACTCTTGTGTGTTTCCTTTGAGACCTTTCCTTATTTTACAGTGAGCTATTAAATATCTATATATCCAAAGCATCTCTGCATGGTTTCATTTGTTTGATTAGCATTGCGATACTGTGACAAGACACTATATCAGTAGTAATCGATCTGATTAGCATGGAGATGATATGAACACAGATTGTATTGATGTTTAATAGTGCAGGCATCCAGGTGCCGTAAACATTATAGATGTTTTTGTATGCTATGTGCAAGGTCTCTATAATGAAGACAGCAAGCACAGCAGATTTTAGAGCTGGATGATTTATTTTCTGCCAAGTGCTACAGTGGGCCCTGCATAGTATATAGCACTCCTGTGCTGGAGCCCACACAAAATGTTTTAATCAGCGTTCAAAATAACGCAAATATTTTCTGCAGACAGATTCTAATATTGCTTTATAAGAGATGCCTGCACAATGCAGTAAATGCTTCCCACATCTTACTGAAATCCAGCCACATACTTCTCAGAACTATTTCCCCAGGTTACTTTATTATTATAACACATCCCATCATTTTTAAAGCCCTGATGGAATTTTGTGTGACTCACCTTTCTGTCCACACTGTGTAGTCAAGCTCAAAGTGTAGCTGTCATGTCCACTTTTACTTAGATTACCTCTTTTTGTCTAGAGAACATGTCCTGTTGGGACCTTGCAGGAGAAGGAAGAATCAATGGGGCACTATGTGGGACTGGCTCCTGGCAGCCTGTGACGAACAGAGGGGAGTCTCTGCCAAGGAGTGATTTATGTCAATTGATAGAAGTCTTTGCTGGGCTACAAGACACGAAGAAATTCCTAGAAATAGATCTGTTTCTACATCAGTCACTGTTCCCATATAGGCGGATGTACACAGGCAGTTTTTTAATAATCTATTTCAAGTTGAGGTCAAAATGGGGAAAATAAACATTAAAAGTTATACTACTTTTATATAGTTTTGTAGACTTCTTTTTTCCAATTTATATTAGATTGTAGAGTGAATGTGGTGGCATACATATTTAATCCCATATTAATTAAACATACATGTTTAATTCCAGAGGCAGACAGATCCTTGAGTTCCAGGTCTATAGACCGAGTTCCAGGGCAGCAGGGCTATATAATAAACCCTATCTCAAAGAATCCAACAAATAATAAACAATAGGGCAAATAATAAGTAGATTAGAAGGTGTAACAGGAAAATAGTGAGTCAAAGTAGAATTTGAGTGTGTTCTGGAAAGTGCTACTGACATCATCATGCTTATGTGTGTGTATGCATCTGTACATGTGCAGATTCTATAAATGCACACACACGCATTGCGCATGTGTACATACATGACTGCACCTGAATACTGCATGTCCATCTTACTCGGTCCTCCCTCTGTCTCTCTCCTCCACTCTCCCTATTTCTCCATCATAAACATGCAGTCCCAGGACCTTACACAATTAGTACTCACGTTTCATTATGTTCTCATCCCTCATCCCTCTAGGCTGTTATGTCCTCCTTCCCTGCATATTCTTTATCATGTTTTCTCTGTTATATCAGGGCAGTGACCATTTGCTAGGCAGTAGTGGGTTCTCCATCTTTCTAATGCCTCAGTTATGTTTAAGCATCTGGCAGGCAAAAGAATGGCAAAGAAGTGGAAGAGCTGAAGGAAGGGGCACCTTTAAGGAAAAAGAGGGGAGGACCATGGGAGATGAGGACTTGGCATTGACAACTGATTTGGCAGCTCAGATCATTGGTTACCCCCAGCACAGCTGTTTCAGTGAAATGGTGATCATGAAAGCAGGGATAGAGAGGATGCCCTGCCCTTGCAATGCTAACACCTTCACATGGAAAAGCACATAGATGATAGAGTGGGGCAAAAGTAACTGAATGATTGCCATCTGAAGGATGAGTCAATAATCAAAAATTAAAATTGAATTAAGACCACATTTGGGCTGTTTGGAAGAAGTAGCGTGTGAGCACTACATAATTAAAAATCTTCTATAAGCCACATTAAAATGTAAAAGTAAGTAGGGTAAATTACTTATGATAATACATTAACTCAATATACAAAAACATTGATTTATAGTCATAAAATTTATTAAGATGATTATGTTCCTTGAAGATCTGTGTTGAGTTATGCCAATCTTTGGTAGCCACGCTACATGTCTAACAGCCATGCATAGCCATATTGACTAGTTTAGTTTTTGAGAGTTTTCCTAAGAAACATTTTACAAATGATCTGGTTCCAGAGTAAACTAGAGGTTTTTTTTTTTTTTTTTTTTAGCAAATCACACTATTTTTAAGAATATATAATATTGAATTCAAAAATAAATGAGAATTTAAGTTTCCATAATTAATTTGTTGCATTTGTGTGATCATATCAATAAAACTTTTACTTAAAACCTGGCTGTGTTCCATTCAAAGATACTAAAGATTTTATCTTAAACTGTATTTCAGTTTAAAAAACGCTAATTGCCATTTTGACTGCATGATTAGAAGTAAAATTCAAAATATATTTAATGTTATTTGTAAAGTTTTAGGTGATTTAAAGGGCATTAAGGGCTTTTTGATGAATTATACATGTTGGTACTTAGAGATTAATGGTGTCCTTTGAGAAGAATGTGTGTATTCTGTTTGAATCCATTGAAACTGCAGTAATGGAATTGCATGTTTGCAAGGTTGTATGTTATGTGGACATTTCTTTTAAACAAATGGTTTGAGGTGATGAAAAACAGAAAAAGGAGTGCAAAGCAGAGGGAGGGATATGTGAGAGACCAGGATTAGGAGGGGAAAGATGCTTGTCATCATATGGAGGTCACAGGCCTGTTTTTTTTTTTTTTTAAAAAAAAACTTGCTGTCAATGTGCATGTTAAAGCACCTTTGCTGACATACCTCTCCACTGAAAAGACAGCCATTGTAAATCTCTGAAATGGGGAATTGAAATTTTCTATCAAATTCCAAACACTGGGTGCCAATGTTTTCAATCTGGTAATAAAGACTGCATAGAAGAAATATGGAATTTGGACATAGCTCCCCAGTGTTTGTCGGCCATTTCTGGTGGAAGATGTTGGTGTTTCACAGGTACTTCAAGTGAATTATGCACAAATTTCATTTTTTAGACTCCTCTTCTTCTTTGACATAAAAAATTAACTTAAATAATACACAAGTAACATGAAGTAAGATGATGTAAATAGTCTTTCAAATACCAGTAATGAATATCTTTGTCTAGTGATAGAGAAAATTACTCAAATAATTAAATTTATTTGGAGAATTAAAGACATTATTGTTAAAGGAAAATATAGCTTTTCTAAGATAAAATATTTTAGCCAAATTTGTATGATTTTTGAATGCAAATGAACCTTAGAACAATGTTTTAAAGAAGTGTAGGAGGAAGGATGCACAAGTATACTTATGCTAAAGCAAATGAAGGAATGTCTAAGAAAATTAGTTTTAAAGAAAGAAAATGAGGACCAGAAGGTGCTAGGTCATGTGATGGAAGCCATACTTTCTCTTTTAAAAACTGTATATAAAATTTTTTAAACCATAATTTAAAATGTCTTTAAAATTTCAGACTAGAACGTTTTTTATAAAACTAAAAATTTGTTTATCTGAGTTTTATAGCCATAAGTATCATTAGAGTTTAACATTGTCTAGGTCTTTAAATTTTTCACAATGTAATTTAGATAATACTCAAAACTATGATGTTATAACCTAGCCAAAGTTAGTCACCTTTAGCCTATCCTCTCAATCAATTCATAATTAATACTATATATTGTTGAGATATCTTGAATTTACATTTAATGTTCCATAAATGTTAACAGTATAACAGAGTATTTTGTAGCAAAGCTAAGGAAGTAGATTATTCTTATATTAAGTTTTTAACAGAAAGATTGCTGGTTTGTAGAACAACATTCAAATTTAGTGGCATTTAAAAGAAAAGCACTAATAATAACTTTGTACCATTGTATTTTATCTTCCAAATATTTTATTCTCCTTAACCAACTTATATATAGCTAGAAATTGTTATTTCCATATAAACTTACTTTTCTTCTAAAAGCTGATTTTAATGGAGGAATTGAAAGTTTTTGTGAATGGAATCAATTAGGAAAGGAATTAAAAATGAGGTGGACATGGTGGGCATAACTTCAATCCCAGCATGCAGAAAGCAAAAGCAAGTGGGTGTCTATGAGTTCAAGGCCACCCTGGTCTACATAGCCTTTTCAGAACAGCCAGGGCTACATACATAGACATCGTCTCAAAGAAGTAGAAGAGAAATACTTTAGTTAAGACTCACAGTGGACAGACTGTAAAAGCAAGTGTCTGGAGTATCTATATCACCCTCCCTTACCACAAGGCTCAGTGAACATTAGAGAGGGAATGGAAAGAAATAAGAGCCCATGGCCAGGAACAAATAAAGTGTCTTCCAGACATAATAGGGCACATTATCTGCACAAGATGAAGCCAGGCACCATTCAGCACCAATGAGGGAGAGGAATATAAGGTTCCACCCTTCCCTTGGGAGCCACTGAAGACTGGCCTCTGAGGAGGAGGAGATCTGTCTCTTAGTGTGCTGCTCTTGCCCTAGCATGAGGCCCACGCACATGCGCTTATGGGCAGCACTACTTAGACCAAGTGTTTTATTAATCAAACATTCTGGGAGTTAAAAAGTGGGCATGAACAATGAATAAAAGAGCTAGATGGGGGTCTAGAGTTGAGAATGTTCAAAAGCTGCCTACAAATCTGAAATTCCCCAAGAATAAATTCAAATAATCTTTTTAAAATTTAAAAATAAATACTGAGGTAACAGGAGTTCTTCTTGTTCACGGGGGCACTTAACAGCAGTGCCAATTTTTTGTCATATATATTAGAAGTTACACAGTGAAGAGTAGCCCTCCTAATACTGCTCTGCAGTGAATATTTCTGTAAATCATGTTTGAGAGTAAATAATTCTGTATGAAGTTTTCCACGGATGAGCACCTTGGTGCTGTGCCACTCTGGCTGTCTGTAGCAGTTTGTTGCTGCATAGCCTTTGACACTGTAGTTTGGATAGTGGTTTCTCTGTGAATTAGGATTCTTGGGGTGGTAGCCTGCATTGCTATTGTATCTGTGCTTGGAGAAACTAGCAAACAGCTGAGATAGGTAGAGCTGAGCTTCCTGAAGGAGGGTGAGTTAAGCGTTGCAGAGAAAGTACTATTGCATTGAACCAGTAGAAATAATAGATGGGAGGTTGACCTAAGCCTCCCCAGGACTTCTGGCAGTTAACTAACTAATGCTGGTGTCCTGTTCAGTGAGGTAGGTCAGCTCAGGGCTGTGCAGTCAAGTACATTGGCTAGAATTAGTACAGGTGTAATGCTTACACCTTGGCCATGTGTGTTTCTTCTATCTGAACTTTCATTATTTTTACATAGAATGGAGGTGACTCTAAGAACTGACCAGGCTATAGATCTGAAAGGGCAAAAATGAAAGCATGTGTATAACTTAATGTGTTTCACACAGATTGTAAGAACTTAGTAAATATTGCTCATGAAGCAGTCATCAATATTGTTTTTATTACTAATGCTTGTATTTGCAAATAGAGACAAATGAGAACACAATTTGACAGGAAATTACTGTGAACATTTGTAAAATGCTATTAGTAATTTATTAGGAAGGAAGTTGAAAGGTATCTGTTCTGCCTGGTCCAGCACACTAGGTAAAGGTTTATATATGATGCTGTAGTCTCTACTCAGAGCTTTTGAGACTAAAGTAGAGGATCCCTTTGTTGTAAGTCAAAAAATTAGCAAGACTTTCTTTACCTCGTATCTACAGGCAAAAATTCCTTTCCAGCATGCATATGGTCTGAAGCACATTGAAATGAATGCAGCTAGTACTCTTTCCACAGGTTTTGCAGCCACGATTCTGCCAACTTTATATGAAGAGTATTTAAGAAAAGCTATCTGAGTTGAATGAACATGCACAGACCATTTTCTTTAACACTGTGTCATGGACAATGCAGTATAAGAGTTTTCATGGTATTCAATTCATTCTAGGTACGGCGTTTGATCTGGAGATCCTTATAGTGTACAGGAGGATGTACAGCAGTCACGCATTTTATATAAAAGGCATAAGCAACAACAAATTTTGGAATCCCTGAGGTTCTAGAGCAAAAAAAATCCCAGAATACCAAGGAATAATTGTACTATTAATAACCAATTGCACGTGCAAAGACAGAGATTGGATAGATTTTACCAAGTAAATAATAAGTAAGGAAAATTATTATAGCAAAGTATTAACATGTCTATAATGTCATAGACACACTTTTAAAAACTTCTACATATTTTAACATAAGGTTTTAAGAGTGGGCATCAACCTGTGGTTTGCAACTCCTTTCACCAGGGTTGTCTAAAACCATAATAAAACAGATATTTGCATTATGATTCATAACAAACAAAATTACATTTATGAAGTATCAACAGAAATAGTTTTATGATTGGGTTCACCAAAACATGAGGAACTATATTAAATATTAAAATGTCTTTATTGTGTGAGGTTTCTGGCCCTGCTTAGCCCTGTGGTACAGACTTGCCCACAGCTGCTTGACCCTCCAAAAAGACTCAGAAACTTATATTAATTTCATTAATTAATTAGGAAGTTTGAGAACCAATGGTTTATGAAGACTTCATAAGTTCATTTAGCTTTACTTTTAAGCATGACATATCAGATTTGTCAGAATTCCTGGATGTTTAAGGGGCACAAAAACTGGTTTTTCTATTTTGTAAGTGATTTCTCATCTAGATTCTTGGGAAACAAGGCTGAATCTAAGAAATAATAAATAAAGATTATGCATATTCTTTACACAGCTTCCTAGAATGGTGATATTTTTAAAAACTACGTGGCAATGTCAGTGTATTGAACTGATGAAGGTTGATAAGAAACAGTCCTCTCATAATAAACATTTGTTGTTAATATTCTGTGTTTTATTTCTAAGTTACCTCTAAGGATCAAGTTAATACTGAGCTCAGTTCAAGGAAGCTGGGAGGGAACTTATCAAGAGAACACTGGCCATTGCTTTCTGCATGGTAATTGGAATGCTGTGGTAGTCACTCAAGCTGCATCCATGAATGGAGAGCAGAAGACTGCTTCCAACATCCCTTTCAAGTAAGAAAACCAGACCTTGGATTTGTCAACCAGGAAAATATTTCTATAGCTAATGAAACTTTAAGTGAAGGACTTGATTAATTAAAAAACAACACGTGAGCAGCAAACACTAACCAGTTTGGAATGATGCAAAGTTTGCAGAACTGAGAATAATTGGGACTGTTTCAGAACACTATGGAGATGCTTAAACAGTGGGGCACTATATCTCAAGTGCGTAGTTTTACAATTAAAAACTAAAGAAAAATCATGAACAATTTCTTGTCACTTAACTTTAATTCAGAGTCCATATTTCAAGCAGTATTTAAGTTTAGTTCATGTTTCACTATAAAGTATGGAAAAGTAAAGATATACATCAAGAGGTTCTGTCCAGTAACTAGCAGATCAATATTCTTCACCCAAGTTGTTAGAATCGAAGCCCTAAGCTTAAGCTGTAAGTTGGCTATATATAGGCTCTAAGGCCCAGTAATAACGTGTGCATAGCTAGATGCTTTCAAATCGTATAGACAAGTTTCTCTGTGGTCCTGCAGCGGTCTCCAGAGCATCCTTTAAAGGACATGTCATTTCCTACCTCCCGAATAGGAACTTGGATACGTTGCAGATTTTTGCAGTACATTTGGACCAGTGAAGGTCTACTCCACCACTGTCTCCAGCTCTCTGAATTCTGTTTCTGTGTGGTCCATGTAGTGGTACAGTGTGCTACTTGTTCACCACTGGAGTGATGGTCACTAAGCACATCTTGGCCGTCATAGTTGGTGATGTTACAAGGGACAGTCTAAGACAGTAGCTTGCTATAGCAAGAGTCTGCACTAGAAACCTCATGTGGGGGTAAGAGATTAGAGGGTGATCCATTTTTTTTGCATAATTAATGTCCTGAGTGAAAAGAAATCACTGGCATTTCTACCATAGACACTAGAGAGGTTTTTATGTTCCTTCTAGTTTTAATGAAATACTGATATTTAGGTCTAAGGAAAGGCTCATTTCTGTTATCTCGGAGAGCTGAATAAACACATTGGTAAGGATACTAGTGAAATTTAAACTTGTAATAAAGTATCAACAGCTTGAATTTAATAAGTCTTCCTCCTCCCCTACAACAGAAGTATAAATAGAGAGACATGGGTGACCAACATTTGTCACCACAGTGTCAAGGTTCTAAGGACATTACTTCAAGTACAAGGAACTCTGCCCCACTGTGGGTTTCAACCCAGGCCTTAAGACAATGCCACTTGATACATTTAAATGTATTTTGTTTTAGGTAATCACAGATTGGTTTAAATCATTATAATAGATTAAAACAGGACCAGGGAGATGGCTTAGCCTGTAGAGGCGATTGCCTTTGGGCCTGTATGTATGTGCCCCACGCTTGTATAAATAATGATTGAAAAATACAGTAACCTGTCTCTTTCAAGTCTAACAACATTGTTCCTATCAGTAACTTCTTGACACTGTGAGTTCCGTAACCCAAGGCCACTGTACCTGCTGCCAGAGAGACAATCCTAATTGCTTCACAATTTTTCTGTTCTTTAATTTCCTGGTTTCCTTATTATTGATCGCTAATAAAATGAAGAGTTAATATGATTCCCAATGTCTGTGTTTCTTCCTCTCTTCCTTTTCATTAAAAAAAGGCAGTCATTGGAGTGGCCTTTTATATGTAAATTTGATTGTGCCTCTAACCATCATTTAGCTGTATAGAAGCTAAAGCTTTAAAGAACTGTGGCAGATGGAAATTTACAGGGCTGTATTTTTAGTTTCTATAGTACTTTCCTTAAAGTCAGGTGGCCAAGCTCCATGCAAGGCTGAGTTATTCATTATGCTGTCCATGGATAATCACACACCCTCTTGTCTACCATTTGTAATTTCTCCATGCTAAAAAAATCCCATTTGCTATTGAGTGTTATGTGAAAGAAAATCATTGATCTGCACCAGAGTGGAGTCTTCCGTACAGATAAAATTGCCCCTTTGGAATAAAATGGGAACAGATTTTTCTTGATAGTATCTATAATGTTTTTTGTTTGTTTGTTTGTTTTGTTTTTGTTTTTTGCAAATAACCAGTACTTTTTTAAGTTCAATACTGTTCTTTGCTCAACTTTTAAGACATTTTTATTGCTTTCCTTGGTGAAATAATTTCACTATTCACATGCTCTAGATGGATTTACTAATTCAAGTAGCTTTATTCTATTCAACTAATGACAATAAAATATTAGAATGTCATTGTTGAGCATGCTAATTTACATATTGTTCCTTGCCATTTTTTATTATTAACTGTGTTCTTTGACAGTCTCATACACTGTCAGTTTCACAGAGACCCCACCTGCCCTCTCCTGTTTCTCTCCCACTTCGATCCGTGCTCCATGTTATGTTTCTATTATTTGTCTCTTTTCTTGTTTTATGACCCATTGACTTAGCCAGGGTTTTCTGTGTGTCCGTGACCTTAGAACTGTCTACTGGGGCCTGATAGGCTGACTTGATGGCACTGGCTTAAAGCCAAGGACTACCCTCCAGATTTCACCATTTTAATGCTCCCATGATGGAACTACGGAAATAGACCTGAAATTTGCTTCCAAGAATGAAAATTTTAACCTTTTGGTTATACTTTCCTGAAATATACCACTAACTTTTGAGTTACTATTCCGCTGCTCGATCCTATCCTAAGATACCTCATCAAGTATATATGGACCATGGGCTACTTGGCTAATTTGAATCTCATACTTTACCCTTCTATTTTGTTCTCATTTAAACATATTTTATTACAGTTTTATTTTATCAAGTTTTATATGCATGTATGTCTGTGTACATATGACAATATCTTTAACATGAACTCATTATATAGAGATCTTGAAATGCTACAATTTTAAAATCAAGATTTGAGTGTTAAGTTTATTACTTTTCATTTTTTAAATGTCACTACATTTGATGACAGTTTTAAATGTTTCATGGTATTTATGTTCTTAACATTTATGATATTTATTATTGATGTGTGGTCCACACATGTGAAGTTAAAAATCTTGAGAATTTTATTTTTAAACATCCCTTAGCCTGTGTATGTATGTGTGTGTGTGTGTGTGTGTGTCTTACTGAATCATCACGGGTGGAATTTGCAGCTTGTCTATTTTACATGAAGATTGCAGGGGCCATGTAGCACAGTGAGCAAGGTATGGGTTTTTTAATGAGACAAGCTTAGTGTTGAATCTTAGCATTTCATTTTCTCTATGTACCTTAGAAAGATCATGTGAACCCTGAATTGCTGCATAATAATAGAAGAATTAGTAGAAATTGTATAAATAAATGCTATTATATACCAATAATTGGACTCTTCTTCTCTCTGCATTTTAGCCAAGTGTGTGTGTGTGTGTGTGTGTGTGTGTGTGTGTGTGGAGGGGGTAGTAAATGTGAGGATGAAGCAGCCAGAGCTATCCCAGGATATGACAGGTGTGATGTTTCCAGTAGTAACAATTAGGCTGTATTGAAGAATGGATGCACTAATGGTCCTTGAAGTCTCGATAGGACTATGGTGGGGTAAGTGAAAGGAACAGAACAATTGGCTTCCTACCATCCCTCCTGGGTCTCTCCTAGTATTGCTTGGGCATCAAGTACTCTTTCTCTACCCCCAGGCTCAGGAGTTTGAAATATGCTTCATAGGTCATGGTTTATCTTAAGCTTTCTAATGAAAAAAAAAAAAAAGGACTTTACCTTTAAGATAAAATATCTGAAGATCCAAATATAAACCCAGCTTATTATGTATAACTATTTAAAAAAAATTTATACACAGTGTGCTAATCCTTTGGGAGCAGTATTATCCTTGGGAATGGTTCGTTCTGAAGAGGGTATCCTCAGATCCACAGAGGCAGCCTAGCTCTGCCACAGGTGACAGACCGTCTGTCCCCACAGAGTGGGACAACTCAATGAACAGAAGAGGAATGGAGGCATTGAAATTAGATTTTATAGGCTGTCACATTCTTGCTAGAGAACTGGAATTGATTAGGGTCAGAACTAACAGTGACTAACTGAGAAACATGGTACTCGGACCTTGGGCTGGAATGGCAACCGTGTTTTAACAGCTTGAAGCCATAACAGGAAGTAAAGGCTAGTCAGTCAGTGTAAGAGAAACAAAGGGTGTAGTACATTGAAGACATTCCAGGGCTTCTTCCACAGAGGTGAGAGCTAGGATTCATTGCAGAAGGAAGTCAGCCAAGGGGAGAAGATGAGGGCCATCTTGGAGTTTGAACAGCAGGCCTTTTAAAGAATTCCTCACTGCAGTAACAGGTGTAGCACATTTTATTCCTTACCTTAATTTGGGAACTGGCTGAGTGACTAAATGTACCATGGTCGGTTTGGGGATAATGTATTACTCCAGTGTCTACAGAACTCACTGGATCAGAAAGGAAAAAATGAGCTCAGTTCCTTTCTTTCCAGTATATAATACTAGCCGCCTGGAAGTGCTGTTAACAGCTCCATCTTCAGATTTGAAATAAAAAAGAACCATCAAGTCTGGTGTGTGTGTGTGTGTGTGTGTGTGTGTGTGTGTGTGTGTGTGTGTGTGTGTGTGTGTGTGTGTGTGTGTGTGTGTATGCATGTGTGTGAGTGTGTGGTGTGTGTATGTGTGTATGCATGTGTGTATGAATGTGTGTGTGTATGCATGTGTGTGAGTGTGTGTATGTGTGTGTATGTATGTGTGTGTGAGAGTGTGTGTGTGTGTGTGTGTGTGTGTGTTCATGGGCAAGTTGGAGAAGGAAGAACTTCTTCCATGGCAATTGTTTGAATGAGACAGTGACCTTGTTAACAGAAAAACAATGGTATTTTGATTGTTATTATAATCATCTCTTTTGCTCCGTATGGCATCCAGACTATAATTTCGGTGCCCTGTTTAATGTGGGTAGTTTAGGACCCATTGTTCTGTTTAATAACCACAGTTTGGCAGTTGTATTAGCTGCCTTCCTAGTTATTCATAAAAGGAGGGACTCCAATGTGTGTCATCGTACTTAAATCACCTTCCACTGGTGAGGAACCTTACTTTGTGATGTGGTTCCCCAATCGTGTTTTCTCCAGTATTTCTTTATGATAAACATTTTCATTTGCATCTTTAAGTAGATTTGATAACTAAATCATTTCAATAGAGGTACTAGTGTGGTACCCTGGAAAATGCATGCTACTTGCTTCCTAAAAAGTAGAAGGATGCTGCTTTTGAAAAATGAAAAGCGTTTAAGCTTTGTAATAACTAAGAGAGTATCTGTGGAAGACAATAATGAGGTCTGTTACAGGTCATCTAGATCCACAGGAGGATGCTCAGAAGCTCTTTTTAGGTATACCCGCAGCACATGTTTTTATTTGAATGTAAATCACATTATGTCATAAAATCTCACTGGAAGAGAATTCCCATGCCAGTTAATTTCTCTAAAGAATCTGCTACTAAAGCAAACGAATTTTTCTTCTGTCAGAGAACTTTACTGTGTCACTCTGGATCATAAAACAAGAGATAATTTGGAATCAACCGTGAATTTCTTTTCATGGATCCAGACTTCACTCAGTGTCTGGTCATAGAATTAAGCATATTACAGATATGGTAGGGCTGTATCAGCCTATTATTTCCCACATCTGTTTATTTAAATAATTTTTAACATTTATTTCTTCTGTCTGTTTTATTTTTATTTTTATTTTTTTAACCCCCATTGGAATTGTAGAAAACCATTTTGGTGCTAGCCTGTCTATCCTATCAATACAAAGTATCTTCTTAGTCCCTTGGTGACATCCCTTACCCTAGTAGTAAAACAGATGACTCTTTATTCACTGCACTTTTAAATTAAGAATATAATAATTTCAGAGAAAATTTAGACAGATGAATGTATGTTAAGACTTCTTAATCATTGAACCATAAAAATTTTGAGCTAAAAGAAAATTTAAATTGGCATAAGTATAATTATCACATTTGAAAATTGAAATTGAATTCCAAATAAGTGAATTCTACAAGCTAATACCAAGATGAAGTAGAAGAAACTGAACAGAAATTGTTTCATGAAAGGGAGAAATTGAACAAATAACTTCTGTGATTACTGTTCTTTCACACCATACATTCAGGGCAGCCAAATATTAGTAATATATTTAACCTTGTCTATCAAGGGGGAGTAATAGTTTACTTTAAATGATACCTAAGTTTCATAATGAAAGAAAAAGCTGTGAAAACCCTTTATTTACTAAAACAGGTTACTTTAGCTTTTGTATAATGCCCTACAAACAATAAAAGTCCAAGAAATATAAAACAAGACAGGTGTCTTAGTAAGGAGCCAATGGGTTGAAACAGAAAATTTCATATTACAGTCTAAACCTTGTGGGGCTTATGGCCATTATTGCACATCTGCAGCACTTTAAAGAAGAATAGATGATGTCCGTTAATAAAACCAGTGGTACACCTAGATGAGTGACCATTTTCTTTTCCTAGAAGTTTACTGTCCAAGGGATTTCCATTCAAATTAAGTATGGTAAGATTAACAACTAATTGACTCTGTTGAGAGCATGTGACCCGGATGGAAGCATCCAGGGATGGTGTGTCAGCTGTATCACATTATCATGATGTCCTTCAGCAGAACTTAACTCTGCTACATGTGACTACATGAAAGGGAAGCGAGTTTACCCCAGTGTCTGTGGAATGTTTAAAAACCAAGGATGAACACTCCTTTACATTTTGGTCATAAATATAAATTCGGAAAGTAGCCAGGCACTGGTGACACACTCCTCTAACCCAAGAACTTTGGAGGCAGAGTGAGGTAAGTCTCTGAGTTCAAAGCCTGCCTGGTCTACAGAACAAGTTCCAAGATAGTGAGATCTTTTCTCAAATAAAATAAAATAGAGAATGTAGCTTGGCTATACCATTAAAACTGAAAATGTATGTCATAATCCTAAATATATAGAACATATTGTCAGGCATCTACTAAAAAGAAAAGAAAATTTTATGACGACATCCAATTTTATAAATAGACCTGCAGATACTTACTGCAGCCTTGTTAGTAACACTTGAAAAAGCCAACGTTAAGTGTTCATCTCAGTAATTTGAGGCAGAATTGTGGGTTCTATGGGTTGTATACTTGCTCTTTATTTCTTACAAAACTATGTAAGGATGATGAATCTGTGCCTGTTAATCTTGATATGCATCTTCCATCAAGGTAAATGTAGCATGAACTGCTAAGAAACAGATTCCAGAGCCAGATTCTGGGATTGTTGCTTGAGATTCTCCCCTTCTGATCTCTTTGAACTAAGGAAACGCAGGCTAAGATGTGGCTTTGTGTGTAAATTGGACAAATGTGGGTATGTCTCCTCCAAAGCTTATAGAATCCACTGGCAGCTGTGATTAACAAGGTTGGTGTGATATTGCTGATGCTTCAGAATCTGGGGTTGGACATTTGTTAATATTACATAACTGTGCACTGTGATATGAATATTGTGGTTTTGCCTTGGGGATAATCATTTTTGTTGTACAATATTGCGGGACATGAATTTGTCATAATTAATATAATATTATGGTTGATATTCTCAACTTGACTGAATTGAGAAATTTCTAGAAGGCCAGTCAGACATACCTCTGAGTATGTCTTATATAGCATTCCAGAGAAATGTTAGTATAGGATATCCCGTCTCTGAGGGAGGGGAGGCCAGGTGGGTGAAAGGAGATAGGAAGCAGCTGGCTCAGTCATTTTCTCCCTAGTGCTCAGACACTGTGTTATGAGTTTCTGTGCTTCATCACAATCTCCATACTAGGATGGACTGATTTCTCAAAGTCAAAATAAGCCTTTCCCCACTTAAATCCTTCACTCCCTGACAAAACCCAACACACTGAGAGACATAGAATATTTAAAACTTTTTATGTAACATAGGAGGACATTTAATAAAGAATGGACAAAGGGCATCAGTGAAGCGTCCAGAGAGGAGAGAGCTATCATGATCTCTGCTTGGATGGGAATGAAGTAGAGTGTGACTGAGCATAAAGAAGGGGCGCTCACTAGACAGCAGTGGGCAGGAATATAATGAACTTGCAGAACCAAATCTATGAGGCATTATGTATGGAGAGAATGAATGGAGACCAGATGAAAAACTTTTTTAACAGTTGCCTATGATGAAGAGAAAGTGGTGGTACAATACTGTAAAGAGAAACAAGCTTGTCAAGAGGATGAAGGCTTACTGTTTCTTTGTACTGTAGAAAACACATGGAGAATTTTGATTTTATTCCTAAATACGTAATACAGACTAACTAGGATATCTTAAAAACTAGATTTTGTTAATTCCTATCCTATTTTATTTTATAATAGACTTTTTTTCGACGAATAATAAAGAAGATTTTTCTAAAGAAGAAAGTTTAGGAATCAAAAAGTATAGAATACTAAGAAAAGGTTCATTAACCCTTTACATTTAAGGTATGGGGACTGATAATAATCTATTTTTGAAATGTAATTAAATATTAGCAGGAAGTTTTGAAAGAGAAAATAAAAATACTTTGATGTATCAGAATGTCCCTAAGATGTTTAGATCTTAAAAGGAGTATTAATGTTTTCTCTGAGCCTATGAATAAAATATTTTTTCAATTAAGTAAGGAGTTCCCAAAAGGAACATAGAATGGATGATTTGTCAACAATTTTAATAGCAATAATACCCTAGACTTAAGTCCTCTCTTTGTTTTATGGAATATTTTCAGTTTTTTGCTGTTTACTTCTGCCTATAAGCATTTAATTGTGAAACTTATAAAATCTCAGTAATCCATGACTCAATAAAAGAACAGACAGGATGAGCTGTGGGACACTGCTTTTCAGCTGTTCTTCAGAAATGAAGGAAGTAGGCATTCAAGGGATTCCACCTTAAGATGAAAGCTTAAACAATCCATTGTCATCCCATATGTGAAGTACCCAGCCTGAGCCAGGTATGCTGTGTCAGGAATTTTTGTCTACCTTCATGGAAATATGGAAAATAGGGGCTGCCAGACACCATCAAACTGCTTGTAGGTTTTAGTTCATGTGTCATTCTGAGAACCAAAAGCTATCATTTGGTTTCTCAAAACTGGAGAAGGCTTTCTATTTATTGGTTGGATTTTCAAATAGTTTTCCACTTTATCTGTGAAGTTTCTGACCAAGATTTGTTCTTGGCCTGAGAAACCTTCACCTCTGTCTGCCATCACACTTTGTATTCATCCATGACTCACAAAGAATGCATCTCAACCCCTGGTATTGTAGGGTATATCTGCTACTTGCTAAGTCCAACAGATGTTCACAACTGGATCACACTCAGCACACCAGTAATCTACCTGAAGTATTAGAAAGAGAAAATAGAAATTTTAACCTAAGTCGTGATATATGACTTCATTAGCTTGACAGTGATAACAATTTCACATTTATATCTATACCAAACATATGCGTACAGTCTTTATGTGCCTAATTTGTGTATATGTGTGTGTGTGTTTGTAGGCTAAATGTGATGTTATCTTTGGATATTTTCCTTTATTTTTTCACAGTATTTTTTGAGACTGGGTCTCTTGGTGAACTTAGAGTTCAGTGATGACTAACTGGTAAGTAAGCTCCAGGGATCCTCCTGCCTCTGCCTCCTGCCTGTGTATCACATGCTTGAATTTGTATATTGGTCCTGGAGACCCTGATTTATATCTTTATGCAGCAGATGCTTTACCTGTGAGCCATCTTCCCAGGCTCTAAAATATATAATTTATATGTATCATTATACATACAACAAAAGTGGAGGAAAAATTAAAACCAAAATAAACAATACATCAAATATATTTATGTAGTATCTCAAATCAATACATATACAATACTTTAAAAGTAAATACAGCATAGACATTCAGAAGTGATATCAATTGCTAGTTTATATATTTGGAGATCAAATTATTGAGGCCTTTAATCAATTTTTCATAAGCTTTTCTCCATACAGTGCTTCAAAAGACTGATAGGGAGACTTTAAAACCCATATCAAGTATTCTTGCTTCAAAATTAGAACTGGTATCTGATCCAATAATCATACTGTGGTGTGTTTATCCAAAGGAACTGGAATCACTTTGTTAAAAAAAAAAAAAAAATGTGTCTTTTCTTCCATGTTCAATGCAGCACTGTGCTCATTGGTCATGAATTGGAAGAACTTCAGAGGTCATGAACAGATAAAGAAGCTGTAGTGCAGAGCACCTAGACAGTGGAAAAGATATCACTCTCAAAAGACAAACCAGTACTGCCTGCCACAACATGGATAGAGCAAGTAAAGTCATGTGTTAGGTGAAACAGCCGAGATACTTCTACACTTTCCTAGACAGAACACCATGATTTCACCCACACTGAGACTTTTAAAAATTGGTTTCCTAGCA
Source organism: Phyllotis vaccarum (assembly GCA_033318265.1). Lineage (NCBI taxonomy): Eukaryota > Metazoa > Chordata > Mammalia > Rodentia > Cricetidae > Phyllotis > Phyllotis vaccarum. The sequence goes on from JARWLC010000007.1 coordinate 13,157,441, forward strand.
GTTGAGACTAGAACAGTGGTCACCAGAGGTTGAGGGAGGTGGATGGGAGGGCAAGGTGGTCAGAGGTTGCTCTCTGGAAGCTGAGTTACAGTTAGAGGAAAGGCGTTGTCCCCAGTGTGCCACTGCATGGTGGGGTGACCAGAGTAACCATGTATAGTTAAAAAGAACTCCAAGAAAGTTCTTTTAATCTTCTCATCACAGAGGACGGACAAATGGGAGGAAGGTCACAGAATGTGTACACATATCGGAACATATTGGGAACCTTATAAATATGCATTAATTTTATGTCAATTAAAGATTTCTTTAAAAGAGACTGACAAGATAAACTGAATTTAAATTTGAATTTGTTATTATATTAAATATTCATATATCATGTGTATTTCTGTCTGGTTTTCAGTGACTTTGTATTCCAATGAGATTTTTTTTTATCATAAGCATATACTTTGGCAATCATTTTACCAAATTTTAAAACTAAATTTTAAACATGCACATTTCAAATACATTTTAAGAGAAGTTGTTTTAAGATAGATACCCATGTCAAACAATTAAAACTTGATCTTGTAGGGTGCTTCAAGTGTCTTTATTATACTGGCAAGTTCGTCAAATTACTGAGCGTCCATGGGGGGAAATTTTAAGTATCTCTGCTAGAAATACCTTTAAAAAATTAAGCTATAAAAAACTAAGATTAGTGGGGCATATCTAAGTTTCTGAAATATTATTTTAGGTCCCTCTTTATTTCAGGCCTTGTGTGTTCCTTTCTTTTTGCATTTATCAGGACCCCTCCAGTTCACCTGGCTAATCTGAATACTAACCATAATAAATGGGTGTTTGGAATCATTAGAATGATGACTTTCAAAGGGGCTATTATCATTTATCATGGAAATGAATTCAGCCCACTGATGGTAATTTAGCTGACAGGTAAAATGAGCATCATATGTTTATAAAATGAATTTTTCAAATGTTTAACTTTCTCAAACTAATGTTTTCTAAAGATGCAATATTACATTTAATATTGTGTTCACAGGAGAGACTTTACCTCATCAGTCCCCCAATTCTATGCTTGACAATCATAGATCACTGACAGTTTTCATATTCATGCCTACATTTGTTATCAAGAGGACAACTTGAAGGAGGCAGCATTTGCATTGATCCTGGTACAGAGGGTTCAGTTGTCATGGTGATAACATGACTGAACACAGCAGTTCCTACTAAGGCAGAGGAGGGTGATACAGAAAGGGGTTAGGAGAAGATAAAGCCTCCCAAGGATCTCCCCTCCCCCCCACCCCACCAACACACTCAACAATCTGCCCTCCCCAACTCGCCCCACTTATGTCCTTTCGCTCCTTCCCAATAATTATCATATTGTGATCAAGGATTTCTTCACTCATTAGGTCAGAGTGATAGAGCCCTAACTGACTGTTAAAAACCTCAGCAGACTCCCCAGTGCGATGGGCGTTATCAATCTCCAAGGGACTTCTCAATATTAGTCATTATAGCTCCTACAGATACTCAGAAGACAAAGTCCATAGTCTTTGGTGGGGCTATTCTGCTGTAGCCCTCACATGTAGATATTTTCTCCATTATAATTTACTGGTAATCCTTGGCTCCTGGGTGTTGGAGTCATGCTTTCTGGGCTCCAAGCCCAACCATATTGCTCTAGGGTTGTTTTTCTTCTTCTGATGGTCTCACTGACCATCTGATTATGGAGATTTTGAGATAGTGGATTTGCAAGTACCAAAAATCATGGTTCCTTTGGTTCGGCAACTATCAACTGAGATATCCCAGAACACTAGGGAAAACACAGAGGGACACTGAATAATAGCCTTACTTAATAATTGCTGTAATTATAGTTAAAACCAGTTGGAAACATAATTTTGTTCACCTTATGTGTCTCATTTTCTCTAGTACCTACAAGTTGTTAGATCATAAATCACTCAGACCTAGTCATACTTACTGAATGAAACTGTTGGGGGTTTAATTTGGCCTAAAGATACCTTTAAAGAATTATTCAGATGCTAAATTTCCATGAACATGAACTCTACCAGCTAACAAGTTTTGAACTTCCAGCTCCGTGTTAGTGTGTCTGCCCACACACAGCAAGGACAGATCCTAGCTTCTGTTGGTGGAAATTATTAGAAAGGAAGAAGCCATTTTCTTCAAGGATTCTCAAGCTGACTCCTTCAAGCATGATCTAATCCTTCCTTGCATTTAATCAGACAGCCAAAAGGAAGGCATAAATGGAGGGAAAAATGAAAATGATATTAATTAAAAGAGAAATTGGAATGTCTGAGTGGAAATGTGGAAAGGAAAAATAGTCACCATCCTCTGTGGGCAGGTTTATAATGCAAGAATGGCTCAGGAGCCATAAAAATCCTCTTTAGGTGTCTCCCTCTAGTGAAACTGGCCTGAAGAGCCAGAAACATGATCTAGGTCTGCCAGGGTCAGGAACACGTAGGCAAAGAAAAGACAAGAAAACCAGAGAGATGGGAGAGGCCAAAGATAGAGAAAGAAACTCCCTCAGGTCAGGCAGGGCTGAGAGAGAACTGGCCCAAAGCTGACTCGGGCCAGGGCCAGGGAGTGTGCCCATGCGGAAGGCAGCACCGACAGCCCTTGGCTGCCTAGCTGTTTAGCTTTGGAGGAGCTCGAAAAGCCAATGGACACCTCTCAGGCAAGGTGTCTTCCATGGGGAAGAGACAGCCAGAACAGACGAGGGAAATCCGTACGAGACTGCCACTTTCCACATCACTTTAGGGTCTTGGAGCGGATAGAAAGGGCTAAGGAACTTTGCTCATACTTCTTCTGACTCCTGCCCCCTAAATGTATTTCTCAGTGCATGGCCAGGGGAAACACGCACATCTGGAACATGCAGCATTAAAGCAAGTAGAAAACATTACTTGCTAACTCCATTGAAATATTCCTATATAAACATAAATCCTTTAGCTCCCTTAACTCAGTCATTTTAATTTCAAGTTAATTCATACCACTTTCTTTTCATGATATACTCTAATTAAAATAAATTTTAATTTTGAAAATTCTATCCTTTCTAGAAAGACTTCCCCCAATGAAATTATTTTACTTTAAGTTCAGGATTAATTTCTGTTCCTCCTTTGGTAATATTTCTATCTTTCAACTTTATTAGATATCATTTAAAATATTTTAAAATTATGGTTATTCAAGTAATTATTTACTATTTAATATTATAATTTTATGTATAAATTTAAAATGTACACTAAAATATGTACGATATCTAGAATTATGCAGGGGTGAATGTCACTAAAGCTGAGTTATTGAAGTGTGGTTTCTGGCATGGAAAAAAACTATCACTAAACGTAAGGATACTTCTGTGAACTTAATTTTCTAAGAATATTATTTCTAGAAATATAAATTTCTAATAAACTGTGCTAATTGAGGCTTCCTCCATATGTCTCCATTTTGAGAGATTTTTGGAACATCTTTAATTAATAGTAAAGGCACTGTATTTACTAGGTTTTTCTGTGGTTTCATTTTCACTGATGCATATTAATGACATCAGACAAATAAAGTGCCTTTCATAATTGCTTGTCTCAAAGCATTGTAAAAATCAAATATGGAATAATTAAAAATTCATTTGTGGTTTGTGGCCATGAATTTGATTGTGTAAGGTTGAGCACTGGGCCCATAAGTGTCCTTGATGGGATTGCATGGTTGGTTAAAGGTCCAGTAGCTACCCTGTTCATACTTTTAGGTCGCTCAGTCAAGGCAGAGTAGAGTACTTTGAAATGCCATGTGACCACAATTAGCTTTGGAAAATAGCTGTTAGAATAACTGGCGAAGCAGATAGTTGAGTATTTATTTATTTTCTATGACAAAAAGTAGAGTTTTGTTTCTACACTTTCCCATGGAAAACACAGATGTAAGAATATTTACCAGTTTGTAGGTAAATACTTTTATGACCATGTCACTTTTGTGAGAAATATACACTAAGACTGGGGATCTTGCTCAGCTGGCCAGTGCTTACCTGGCTGCAAAGTTTGGGATTAATCCCCACAGAGTTGGAGGTCATCAGAGATAGAAAACGCTGTCACAATAAATAAATAAATAAATGAATGAATGAATGAATGAATGAATGAATGAATAAATAAATAAATAAATAAATAAATAAATAAATAAATAAATAAATGCATGCATGCATGCATGCATGCATGCATAGAGACAGAAGAATATATGGGACTTCCTAGGTCACTTTCACTCCCGACTAATTTCTATTTATATTTAGGAGAGATTTTGATTGCATTCATAGACTAAAGAAATTATCTGGAAACAGGTAATATTGCAAAGTTTCCTTGGTTAACTAAAGAGTGACAGAAGTGAGGCTACCTGTTTCTATGCTAGCATTTTGCATTGAAAATAAACTGGGGCTTTATGAAAATTCACATTATTTTTCCATATTTATAACTGTATTTTATGTGAGTAAAAAACTTTTGTTTGCATAATTGCATTTTGTATGATAAATAATTTAGAAAAATAATTTTAAAGGCTAAATTAGAAAATATTTTTACCATATAGATTGTAAATGTTTTTCCAATAAAAAGGATTCTTTGTGGAGAGATTGTAATTACAGCTAATTTATCCATTTGTTTATGGAGTTCTCCTAATGAGTGAGAATATCACGTGTTCTCATTTGTAATTTTAGACCATTTGCATTAATAAACCTTTTAACATATGGTTAGGACTTATAATAATGTTATTATTTTCTCTCCTTTTATCATATTGTCTTAGGGTTACTATTGCCGTGATAAACATCATGACCAAACCAACTAGGGGAGGAGAGGGCTTATTGGCCTCACACTTCCACATCACAGCTCATCACTTAAGGAAGTCAGAACGGGAACTCAAGCAGGGCAGGAACCTGGAGGCAGGAGCCTGATGCAGAGGCCAGGAGGGCTGCTGCTTACTGGCTTGTTCCCCATGGCTCGCACAGCCTGCTTTCTTATAGAACCCAGGACCAGCAGCCCAGGGGTAGCCTCACCTACAGTGGGCGGGATCCTTCCCCATCAATTGCTTGTCTGCAACCTGATCTTATAGAGGCCTTTTCTTAACTGAAGTTTTCTGCTCTCAGGTGACTTGGGCTTGTGTTGACATAAAGCTATTCAGCACACATATATAGCAAATATTTTATTCATTTGATAACTTTTATTTGGAGCCAATGATACTTTGAATATTTTTCTTAATATGTAGGATATAAAGAATGATACAAATAAATGAAAATTCTTTTTCATTCCTTTTCACCTCTTTTTTGGGGGACTTCCCTCTCTGACATCATAGAAACAAACATAATATGTGTTCTGTGGTAGCAAGGAGAGAGACAAGTTACAGCAGGGAGCAAAGGAAGAAGGGAAAACCACATAAAACAAAGTCATTGGGAAAGTTCCTACCGAACAATGCTGCTCAAGCCAGAGATGGCGTTCAGAGTTGGTGAGTAGGTTAACGCCATAGGCCCTAGCTGATACTTTGAGAAATTAGACTTTTATTGTTGGAGCCATTCCAGAGGCTTGGGGGAGTCACTTGTGGACGTGTAATGGTGGGTTCTATTTGTGGTGATTGTGGTGTTAGATGTGTGAGGTGAGAGATGAAGGACTGTTACCTTCTGATCAACTGGAGGTGATGGTTTACTTGGCGGAAGCTGCAAATCTGAATGGTTGAGAGTTCCATTTCTTAGTAATCTGGGAATTAAATGGCAAATGCTTACAGTTTTTATCTCTGATGTGTCAGAGGGGGCATAACTGAGAATGTAACAATTACAGGTATTTCAGTTTCAGTCCTGGGCATTTCATTTGTTGTTCAAATAGAAGCTAATTGTTTTAGAATCGGAAAATCCATCGGGGATTATAGTTTAGCGATTTTCACAAACCGGCCAATACAAGGTATTATTCAACTTTAATGGTGAACTTTGCTAATAGTGAGCCTGACAGTGATTGTATTTTCATTCTCTTGATCCAGTTAAATATTAGAATTTGCACTTTGAATAATGAAAGCTTTTCTTCAGATTAGTTTGCAAGTACTTGGATGGCTTGCATTATTGTTGGAAACAATTAAAATCAGTTTGTAGAATTAGATAAAGTGTGTAGTACCATATATCCTAGTTTATTGTTGTTGTTACTTTTCTGTTTTGTTTTGGTCTTTTGTTTGTTTTATTAAAATTTGTTGAACATTCTGGCACGGGGGCGGAGGGATAATTCCTGAAATGATGGAATAAAGTAGACAATGCGCACCCTAGCGTTTCTCCTTTGAGGGTATTCCTAGTGAAATCTGTTGGATTTTAAACACTGCAAACAATGTTTCTTAACCCCCCCCCCCCCGGGGTGCTGTATCATGCTTTCTCCTAAGGAAGGCATTTTCTTCTAGGCTTTTCTTGAAACTCCACAACGATTTGTAATTGTTGTTGTTGCTTTTGACTTTGTCTCTGGCTGGGGTAAAAAAAATCTCACACGTGGAAAGATAATGTAGATACTTAGCAACCCGACAAGTGTTTGTCTCTTCCGAGGGACATGTGAGTTCCTTCATTTCCTGATTCAGTTATGGGTCTCAGGGACTGGTCGTTGTGTCTGCTTCAGCACCAAATGCCCCACAGTTGCTCCTCTGCATCTGCCGCCTGCTTCTCTGATCTTGTGAATGATTCATACCCTTGCAAGGCCCCATCTTCATATGAAAGAGCACTCATTTCAGTTTTATTGTGTAACTTTTCAAATATTCCCTAAAGTTATAATGATTATTCTGTGAAATCCTCTCTCCTTAGCACCTGGGCTTCGTAGTTAACACATCACCCCACTTTATTTATCACACACACACACACACACACACACACACACACACACACACACACACATTCATACTCCTGTCATCATCTTTAAATCCCTATTTTTTGACTCATTTCTAAGCAGTTGAAGCCATCAGTACACATCACCCAGAAACAATTTAGCCTGCATGTGTAAGCATTACCTGGAGTTCTGTATTGTTTGTGGATCTTTCTAGAGTAAAATTTGCAATACTATAAAGTGTGAAAAATCTCATGGAACTCATCGGAAGAGTTTGACAAATGTTAATGTCTGTATCATGCCCCGCCATATAGAGACAAGAAGAATTGCCACCACCTCAGAAGATCATTTCCCCAGTCATTCTCAAAAGCCTGGGAGTAGCCACATTTTTCAGAGCTTTCAACCATCGATTGGTTTTCCCTGTCTTAGAACTTCATATAAGTGAAATGATTAGTGTGTACTGGGTAAGGCCTCTTGCTTTCAGTATTGCCATTCCTGGCATTTGCTTCGTCGGCTGTGTTTATAGTTAGTAACTTTCTAATGCTGGGTAGTAGGCACATGTATGGAAGTTTCTACCATATAGATCTGCTATGTTATTTGGCATCTTGGATATTGCCAATTTGAGATTAATAATAAAAGCAGTATGACTTTACACTTTAAAAATATAGCATTGTATTAAAAAAGACATCTTCTTCCAAAAGTGTCTTATTAAATCTTGTTTACAGAAATCATATATATATATATATATATATATATATATATAAAACATATATATTACAATGTTTTAAAAAGTTTAAAGCTTTATACACAAAATGTTTGTATGTTTCTTTTTGTAAAGACTAGAGCAAAGCTCATTGGTACAACACTTGCCTAGAATGCCTGAGGCCATGGGTTTAATCTCAGGGTTGTACCAAAACACATTAATGTTAAGGGGCTGTAGGGATGACTCAGTGATTAGGAGCGATTGCTGCTTGTCATGAGAACTAGATTTCAAATCCCAGCACACATGTTGAGCAGTTTACAAATAACTTTAACTCCTGATCCAGGGCATCCAGTACCCTCTTGGTCTTTGTGGGCACTCGAACATGCATGAATATATATATTCACTCAAACACATGCACATAGAGACATATATATATATATATATATATATATATATATATATATATATATATATATCTTTAAAAAATGTTCTTAAGAAAATTTTTCTTAACTAGCTAAACTAAAAGCCCTGAGCATCTCCTTGGCTTCCTCAGATGTCACATTTTTCTGGATCTTCCATTTAGATGAGCACAAAATTGCTTCTGCAGACTGTACTGGCATCATTTATTTTCCCATAGTCATGGTAAAGGAGAAGAAAGAACAGGTTTCCAGTTTCCCAACATAGGGTAAGAAAGCTCTTCTTAGAAGTATCTGAAATAGCAACAGAAAGTCCCAGGTAATGCTGTTTGTAGCGCCCCCTTCAGTTTAAAAGAAGACAGAACAGAAGGTTTGGCTCACCCTTCTTCCCTTGATTGTGAGCCCTCTGGAGATGCATGTTTTTAGCCTGGCAGCCACTCTTCTTAGAGCTGGGCGGTAGTGCCTTTCTGTAACCACTTGGTATCAGAAAATACCAGATAGGTTTTTGTACTTTCCTTCTCAGAGCCTTCCAAAAGTGTAGCATGGAGGTCATACTGATGGGTCCTTTTGTTTACATACCCTGAACAACTCAAAGTTGAGAACATCATGTTGGTCCTATGTCCTGGGGTTTTTGAGCTATAAATATCAAGCTGGGAAAGAGGTTCATAAGCAAAAGTGGTGTAAGCGTAATATATCTACTCACAAAAACATTCCTTCCAAGGCCACTGTGCTGCACAGTGTATGTGAGTAAAAGCAATTCCATGCATCCAACTTCTGCCTTTTCTTCCTTTGCTGATGTTTTCCACTAATATTTCAGAGCCTTTTTATTTACTCTGCCAGATTGACAAGATTATAAATGAGAGCTGTGTGTGGAAGCCTCTAATTTTTCATAAGTAAATGAATTAATTTATCATTGCTGCGGTGTTTTATTGCTGTCTCCATGCCAGGCTGCCCTGCTCCTCTATCCCCCCTTTGCCTCCTAAACACTGGATCCATGTCATCGTGTTTGACAGGTTTCTGATTCCCCTGTCAGATGCAATTTGGAGCTAATCACATTTCCTTTGCTCAGTGTCAATGATACAAGCCATGCATAATATTCCTGTATGTCCACTCACTCACTTGCAGTGCAGCTGGAATATCTTGGGTATTAATCTGATAGAATGCCACATTGAAATGCAAAAAAGCTGCTTTAGCAGTAAGATAATGTGGCCAGGCAGATGTGCAATAGATAAGTGAGTCTAAACTGGTGATCTTTCCTAAGCTTTGATGGATTTTATTTCATTTCCGAATATCTCTTTACAAGCCCACGACTATGTAATCAGTGCTGGTTCACTAGACCCTCGATGTCTTTAATATCATCCATTCGTTGTCCATGTATGAAGGAATGAGGGTATTCTTTTCCATTAAAAGGGAAGCAATGGGTTGTTTTTTCTAATGCTGAAGAATGTTGCTAAGTTCATGTACTCTATCAAACACAGAAAAAGAGCTAACAACATAGGGGAACCTGTTTACAGAACAATAAGCCATTTTCTAGTAAAGTGGGGTCACAGACAATAGACCTCTGGTTAGATCATCGCAGATGGAGACCATGTGATGGGGGAATTTCGAGAGATCTAGAGAGAAGGGAGCTGTTGTTTGCTCTCCAGTCTAGGTAGATGCTTAGACAATGAGATGGGGAGAGGAAGAAGCGTGCGGGGGTGGGGAGGGGGAATAGAAAGAGCAAATATAAAACAAAATCAGAATATAGGAGGTCATTGTTTGCTTAGTGATATAGCAGTTTTCTGGTGTGGAGACAAGGCCAGAAGAGCAGTGTAGGAGCATTTGGGGAAAGTCTTTATCGTGTGGACCGAAAGGATTTGTTTATTTATTTTGCATATTTATATGGGACTCATAAGTGCTGCAGCAGGCAAATGGAGCTCAGAAGACGCTTACGCTAATCAGTTCTCTCCCTCCACCATGTGAGTCCTGGGGTTTGGCAATGGGTGCCTTTGACCTCTCAGTGATCTCACTTGCCCAACAGGGATATAATATAAAAGATGTGTCAAGATACATCTAAAATTTAGAAAGATAATTTTCTAACAGTATGCAAGGAAAAGCAAAATGTGACATCATCAAACAGCACACAATTGCTAACACAGCAGATAGGAAGTGAGGGCAGCGACCATGAAGATAGAAAAGATGAGCAAGGTATAAGAAGCATTCACTGGCTAAAGCCTTGTGCAATTGCCAAGGAATTGCAAACTGAGAACGCACATGGGGAAACAAAATGTTTCTCATATTTCTAGGTGAAATGAGTGAAGTGAGAAACAGCAGATGTATGGGCAGTGTGGAGAAATGCTGAGTATGGGGTCTGACAAGTAGCCGGTGAATGTGAAAGAGTGACTAGAGTGAAATATACTGAGTGGTCATTTTAAGTGTATAGTCAATAGCAGGAATTATCGGGAGGGTGGTAGTTACCTTGGAAGAACATGTACAGCAGACAGAAGGAAGTAAATCGCTGGGCTAAGACTGTATGTAGTGCGTTAGCACTTAATTTTATGAATGTATTCAATAAATTATTTGAAGTAATAGAAACAAAAAATTGACAATATTTATATGATTACATGTAGTCAATGAACCATTTTTCCTAGTTTTTGCAAACAATTTTTAACTGCATTTATGTATGTGTGTATACAAGCATATGTATTTGTGTGTGTCTACTCATGTGTATGTGTAAATGTGTAGATATGTGCCACAGCGTGTGTGTGCAGGTCAGAGAACACCTTGTTAGAATCAGTTTTCTCCTCCTCTCTTGGCCCAGGATCAGAAATCAGGTCATCAGGCTTGGTGGTAATCACCTTTACCAACTGAATCATTTCACTGACCCAAGTAATTTTCTTATATTAAGCAAAAGTTAAATGTTAAACTCATTAAATATAAAAATTTAATTTGATTTTCAGTAGTTTTTTTTCCTGGAAAATAGTACTTTGAATGAATATTTCAAAAAACTGATTACATCACATATGCACTTTTATAAATGGATTTACATATGAAATTTGATATACTGCAATTTATGTAAAATGAAAATAAGTTTCTTCAATGCTTGTTCAGTAAGTAGTTATAAACCTAAGTTAAATATGAATAGGTTTTAAATTTTTAAATTAAATTTCATTTAAATATATATTTACTCAGTGGAACCTTATATTTATATATTTAATGTATAAAGCGCATATGTGCATATAGTATAGGATATATTAGAACACATATTGAATATATTAAAATTTTATAAAGAGGTGGAAGTTATAAAAATAATGTGTTTTAAAGACTCCTTAGGGTTAAAGTGGCAAATGGCTCTGAAGCTCTCTGATGGATGAATCAATATTTTCTCAGCATTAGCTCTCATTTTGATTGAATATTAATGTGTGATATTTGTGAAATATTATACATTCTCGATTTTGACTTTACAAACAAGAAGAAAGAAGCCTATTTTTGAGACAAAAATAGTTGTTGAAGATACATATTTACTGCTAAGAAGTAATTCTGATCCACAAAATGCTAACCACAATTTCAGATATTCAGATATCTAGAACTTCAGTTGACAGTGGATGCTTTAGATTAAAGATCACTGTAATCTAGACATTTTAGGGCAGCACAGACATGTTGAAATGTGTTATTTACCTTTGTGCGTAGTGTCTGGTGGTCTAGCTACAGCAGCATGTACAAAGGGCCCTGGTAGAGATAGACAGATGGCCATCAGCAATAGGATGGCCTGCGCCTAGGAAAGGGTGCAAACTGCATGGTTGGCTGTGCCACAGAACAGTTCTGCTGCTGACCGAGAAACTGCAAATGATCCCACTGAGGGAAAGGCTATCCAAGGACAATCTGAAACAAAAGCTTTCTGGCATGGAAAAACCTCGCCAAGAATGCTGATAGCTGCCTGGAGCTTGTTTGGCCTGTGTCTGTGGAAAATTTCAAACAATTCTCAAATAAGAAAGCATTAATTTTCTAAGTTATACTTATTTATATGTCTGTTCTTTTGGTGGTATGGGGTTATAGACAGAGTCTCATGTGTGCAAGGCAGACCCTCTGCCACCAGGCTCTAACCCTTGCCCATGGTTTTTGATGTCTCTTCTTATTTTGAGACATTGTCTCCCTAAGTTACCCAGATTGGCCAGGGACTCATTCTATAGCACAGACCTGGTTTAGATTTTGAATTTATAATCTTCTTTCTTACTCCTCCCAAGTAGTTCAGATGATAGGCCCAGACCACCAACAATAGTCTGGGTTATAATTTTAACACTGAAATAGCTAAGTTAGGGGCTGGCAAAGGGGCTCCGGGCTTGAGTGTTGCTTCTCTTTCAGGGGACTTGAGCTCAGTTCTCAGCACATCACCCACTCTGTATGTTTTATCAGGCCTATAGCTCCAGCTCCAGTGGATCTGATGCACTCTTTTGAGGGGCATTCAAACACCTATGAAAATAAATAATTATGAAAAATAAAAGTAGAATGGCAAAGCTAAGAGCATGTATCTTTTTAATTAAGTAATTTTATATATTAGAAACCTATCAAGATATCAATTAGTAACTAAATTATTAAAGGTCGTGTTTTAAGATCTGACTGTCTTTTAAATATCTTGTGAGAACAGTCATTGAATGGCATCGCTCCCGCTGTATATTCATTTCTATAGCTGAATTCAAATTCACTTATTATTCAAAAAATTAAGTGGTTTATTTATTTGAAGCCTCTTTGTTTCAGGTTTGTGGTAGCTTTAAATTTAATGAAAAAAATCATTGTACACATACATCTGAAACTATTCTCAAACTAAAGTAAGTGAAAATGCAATGCAAATGATATATATAAGTGCCGGATTAAATTCCCAGTGATGGAATAATTAGTCCATGACGAATAAAAGACAGTGTCCCAGAAACTGAGTAGTGAGCAGAATTCTCAGTGAAGAGATCAGTGTAAATTGAAATACAATGAAGAAACCCTGTCAAGTCTCTCTCTCTCTCTCTCTCTCTCTCTCTCTCTCTCTCTCTCTCTCTCTCTCTCTGTGTGTGTGTGTGTGTGTGTGTGTGTGTGTGTGTGTAAACACTAGGGAAAGCCTGGAGGATGCCATAGGGAGGATAGGAATCGATTTTCTCAGAGTCAATATGTAGGAAATCATGGATGAAATGAAATGGCAGCGTGGAGCTGCTCGCTGTGTAAATTATCTAGCAGGGAATCTTGAGATTGAAGGGGCATTTTTATGACATGTCTTCCTGTGACAATGTTAGGTATAGAGAAGGGAGAAATGGGTGTTGATTATTTTATTGAATACATTGTTTACCTTTGTCCTAGTGATGGAAGCAAAGTTTCCCTATCCACTGGCAACCCTTTGACATGTAGCTGTCCTGTGTTTTGATGTGGTAATTATAACCATTACAACTCTTTGATACCAAAGAAGACCAACTCCACCTAAAACAAGAAGTTTAGTGGGAGAACATGATGATCCTAAGGCCTACAGGAAGCAGAGCATGGAGGGTGGAATGGTGGGCAAGAATAAAGACCAGGAGAGGAAATCAGAGGGCTGTGGGTGGACCAATCAAGTCAGTAGGCAATTCTACACCAAGAAGATGCCATTCTTGGCTTGTCCTTGTGTAACTTGAGTGAGGTCTAAAATCCCAAGGCTTAATATGCATTGGCTAAGCTTAGGTCTTAACAGGCCTCTAATTAGACCAGACCATAAAGGTGAGCAGTATATGGCACCTTTATTTTTGGTAACGAGCATGAGGCATGTGGATTTGTCACCTAGGCTAGGAGTTCAGAATGGAAACCAGAGGCCCATTAGCAATGACTCTTGTCCTGCTATTTATTAATAAAGTTCTATTCTGTTACCTTTGGTCTGTGAGTGCTGGACAATAGTAGTTTATCTTAAGAGTCCTTGGTGTTGGAACAGCATTATCAGCATATTCAAACTTTTACTGAATTTATGAAGCTGCTTCTAAAACATGCCCTAGGTAAAATAGTTCTCCAGGAAAATAGAACACCCTTCAACTTTAAGAGTAGAACCTACATATTGCTAATTAAGTCTCATTCCAGTCATGTTAATGAAGCTGCCAGGGGCCTTCCAGTCAGGAGTTCTCACTTGGTGTTGTCCTATGCTGAGCTCCTGTAGAAACTGCCAGCAGCATGGCAGCTTGATCTGTGATGGTTTCTTCTTATTTCTCTCCAGAACAAGCAGAACTCCCAGTAATTCTGTGGTTCCCTCAGCTCCCAATCTGCCTGCTCCAAGCAAACAACCTTTGCAATAGCCTATAACCCAAGGATAGGCAAGTGGCTGCTAAATAACCACTTGGATATCATATTTGGAAGCTAGTTTTGAAATTATAGAAAGATTGGGAACTATAAATGCATTGTCATTTGATGGGCAGCTTTTTAATATTCCTATCAGAATTTTAACCAGGGTAACTATTCCTCTTCAGACTGAAAAAGAAATGTATTATTATTATTATTATTTGTGTGTGTGTGTGTGTGTGTGTGTGTGTGTGTGTGTGTGTGTGTGTGTGTATTACTAAAAGAGTAATTATAGTTGTTTTAAAACTAATACAATGGACCAAATGTTCAAATCTTTTAGAATTTACATGGTGATCTCCTAATCACCAAATATATGGTCAGTGGAGACAGGGCCTTTGACAAGTGATGGATTCAGGAAAGCAGAGTCCCATGATTAGGGACATACCCTTCTGCGAGTGACCCTGCTTCCTCTACCATGGGGACACAGGAAGGACACATACAAACCAGGAAGTAGGGTGGCAGATGGCAAAGCTAGCAGCGCCATGATGTTAGACTTCTCCATCTCCAGAACCGTGAGCAATAACTTGAGCTATTGTTAGTATACTATTTCCACTTTCTAATAATCTTTGCAACCTATTGAAAAACTCTGGCTAAAGCATCAGTAAGAACACATGGATATGGAGATCGATGAATAGTGTAACATCTACATTTTTTGTAGAAGTATGAAGAAATAAAAGCATCTCTGTCACCTATCCCTACAAAACTTTCAGAAAACAAATTAGCATAAAATTAAATGACTTAAAGTAAGAAAGACTTCAATTGCCCTTGGGGCTATATGTTGTCTTGACTGCTCTGGCTTCCTCCTGTTTCTGTTGGTCTGGGCTATGCTCCTCTCTGAGAGCTGCAGGTCTGCTGTTTGAGACCTTTGTGGGCAGGATCCCTTGGCTCTTTCACATGGGATCCTTTACTGTCCAGTAGACCAGCCACATTCCTGTGACAGTGTCAGAGTTCCTCTGAATGTCTACACTTGAAACTTCTCAGTATCAGTGCCTCCACATTCTAGATACAGAAGCAGAGAAAGGGATGCCATCTTATATGACATTTCAACTCCCTTTATAAAAGCAAAGGACAGAGGAGGGAACGGTACTGTTTAAACAGCTTACCATGAACGTGTACAAAATATATGCCTAAAACTCTGAGCTAGTTTCATAATATAGTTGATTTAGTATGAGGTTTCTGGCCCGGACTTTTCGGCCTAGCCTCAAGGTTTAGGCCCACAAGCCCACAGACCCACACAGATGCATACAATATTTTTAGGCTGATCATCCTAAGGCCCAGGCATATAACTTGCTTACTCTTTACCCTTAATCTAACCCATGACTCTTATCCTGTTCAGCCATGTGGCTCAGTACCTTTTCTCAGAGCAGCATAGTTGTCCTCTGTTTCTTCTGGCTTCTCTCTGGCATTCTGCTCTGTTCTTCCTGTTCCTAGAGTCTTCTTAGTCTGGTGGCCCCGCCCACACTTCCTGTCTGCCTTTGGCTAATCAGTGCTTTTTATTAAACTCATAGGCAGGGACAATTATTTACATTGGAACAACATAATTCCCCTATAAGTTGATGTTTAAGGAAGATGGGCTTCTCAATCATTCGAAGGCAGTGAACATTGTTTCTAGAGAGGAAGTTTATGAGCAATGTGTTGTCAAGATAGCCTAAGTTCTACAGTGAGGTGAAAATCTCATTGCAAAATGGGATAAATGAAGGTAAGAATGGAGTTTGGGCATGCTGACTCGGCAGATTATATAAATTCATTCCCAATATTTTTCTGTAAATAATTTTACAATTAAGTAGCACTATGAATGTCATTAAGAAGCTGTGCTGTTGTTCTGAAACTTAGCAGTATAAATATTTTGTCGAGTAGTCAAATAATCTGCTAATGCACACAATAAGTGTTAATTGGCATTGAAAGCTAAAGATCCCCAGTTAATCTAAGGTTTGTATTTGCCAATATTAGTGATTAAAAACTGGATCCATTAAACCCATTTGTTGTGATGTCACATTAAAGGAAAATTTAATATTGTTATGTTGTAGTTGGCTAAATGCAATTAATATATTGATGATAAAGTGAGTTAGAAATGACTGATGGCAAGTTTTTAATTACAGATATGAAAAAATACTCTTCCATTCCTAAATTTTCATGAGGAATTTTCCATTCTAGCATTAAGAAACGAGCCATTAGTCTTAGAAGAATACTCAGTAAATGTGAGTTAAATGAAAATTTACTTTTTATTTTCTACATTATCCAAAGTCCACAGAGATATTTATATAAATGTTTTGGTTCTTTGGAGTCTTAGCAAAAATTTGAAAGTAAGCACTGTTTTATAGTGAAAAAAAATGTTGTTTTCATAATTTAAAAAGACATCCTTGATTTTATTTGCTATTTTGATCAACCGTGTGTGAACCTATGAGCGCATGATTCTTAGATATTCATAATTACTACTTGGTTGGCTTAGTGTTATAATAGAGTGTAAGCAGGATTAATAGCTCCAAAAGTCTCATGACACTCCTTCTTGTAGAGATGTAACTTAAAAGATGAATTTATCATCTCTATCTGGATGTGCAATTTTAGTATTGAGCCTTTGATTTTTAAGCTGGAAAGCTCTCAGTGAATTGCAATATGATGTCATGTGTCATTTCAGGAGACAGCATTCTTGTGGCAATTGTTCATTTAAGCACTTTCAATGTCCCTTTTAAGAAATCAGAGATCAGGTATGTTTGAAACTTAGACTTCAAGTCTCTTGGCATTGCCTAGGTTCTTAATTATAACACCATTGCTTCCATATGATTATGTTTCACCTATAAAAACACCTCAGATTTCTAAGCTTCCATTTTCTCTTAGTGAAATTGTTCCACTTGAGTTTCTCTCCAAACCTCTTAGTAATGCTATCTGCAGGTTTGCTTTGGAGATAATGTTACTGTGCCCAAGCTATCCCCAACTGTGGGATCCTCCTGCCTCAGTCTCCTGAGTGCTGGGATTCCACACATTGGGCAGAATATATGACATCTTTTCATTATTAGTCCCAATAAAGTGTTTTTCTCATGAGCAGCTACCTCTCCTTTTTAAGGAAGTGAGATGGAATTTTTTTTCTTGATTGTAGCATGTTCTGAGTGTGGTTGTCTCAGAGTTTTGTGAAATATGCTTGACAAGTGAAAAGGCAAATGAATGGTATTGCTTTGTACAAATGATATTTGAAATAATTTGATTAATAGAGATATATCCCTTAATAACCTGAACATTCTCTGGAGGTAAGGAAACATGTATAGAGTCAGATAGTGGTGCTTAGAAATATTGACAGCAGTGGAAAACGAGGAAGCTTGAGTATCACATAAAGGAGATTCAGGGAACACATGAAAGCCATCTGGAAATATCGCCTAAAGAATTGTGGTTCAACCTGAGTTTCCCATTTGTACACCAATGACCACTTGTTTAAAGGTTACCTTTCCTGTATGTGTAGCCATTGGTCCTACTGACGAACTCTAGGTTGATCCCAGTATTCCTGTGCCTGTTTTGTTTGGGCTGTAAAAATCAATTATATGTTAGTGCAGCACCCAGTGAACAATGAAGTTCAAGACTCTGAAAACTGCTAAGAGGTTCCATCCCATACCTGTTAAAGAAAGTCCATTTTGAAGACTGATTGTAGTAACATGTCTGCAAAGATATTATTTGGAACAGCTACAGCAAATGTTTTCATCATTGAAGTTAACATAATGTGGCGGGTTCTATGCACACCCCATATATCTGCCTGCAGTTAAATTACCTTCCAAGCCTTAGATAAATGAAACCTACCCAGAGACTCACAAGGAATGCGATACCAACTGATGAAAATTGTATATGGATGTAGGGATCCAAAGTCACGATTAATTTACATTTGATTTTAATTGATGACACTCTGATAGATTGGAGAAACTTTAATTAAGGAATAAAAGTGTAGGCAGATTAGAATATTGGTAATTGGAAGTAGAGGAGGCTTAACTAATGAAGTGTGGCTTTATTAAATGTTTTGTTCATTTTCTAGAAAATGCTATGTAGAACTTATTAACAGTTATCTTAAAACTGATACTTGGAGGATTCCTTCCTTAGAAATATGTGCTGTGATGGAAATAATGGTGGGGAATGTGAAATCCCAAATTGCTTTTAATGTTCAGGGACTGCCTTGCTGCAGTGCTGTATTATAAGCTATCAGAGTTCATCTTTTAGTGACTTTGGTTCAAGCCTACATTTAATAAATGGCTCTGCATTTTATGCTTCCCAGTGCAGCCACTCGCATCCTCTCACCTCTGCACAGCATCTCACTTGAAGTTACTTCCTTGTGTGTCTAATGTGACTGTCTAAAATAAGTGTCAAAAGTGACACGGATGGCACTTTACAGCATCACCTTTGCCATGGAGGATTACTTTCCTTTATAATTGTGCCTTACACAAAAATCTGCTTGATACTTCCACATAATCACAATAATCAGACCTTGTATTTATGTGGTCTTTCTCTGGTGACCTCAGAGCACTTTTATAGGTGCTCTTGTTAACTGTCACAGCATTCCTAGAAGAAAGCAGATGGCTGAAAAAAGAGAGAAGTGTAACCAGGTTAAATGACTTGCCTTAGGTAAAGCCAGAATGAGTGACATCTACAGGAAGGATGCCAGGCCTCCTGATCCTGGACCATTTTGCCATCTTCTGCATCACTTTGCCTCCAGACTTCTACCAGTGACATCCGTTTCCATCATTGTCATGTTGTTATTACTTAATACCATGTCACTGTAAGATTAGCTAAGAAAAGCAGAAACACTCTGAGTGGCTAGAAATATGATTAATTTGGCGTGTGAGCAACAGCGATGCTGTATGATAAGGGCATGTGGATTAGTTTTAGTAGATTGTGGCTTTTGAATGAACTTTGCTAGGTTGGAGGATTCTGGGGGCTCACATGTTTACCAACCTTGTAGTTTGCAAACGATGTATATATCTTGAAGTCATTGGTCTAATTTTCAAATGTATATCCTATGAAGAAAAACATGTCAGTGAAGTGTGCATTAATTAACAAATGTCTCTCTTCTTATAGTCAACTTCAAATGTTCAATAAGGTCATATGTATATATCTTCCTATTAAAAGATAGATGAAATTGTAACTTAGTCTCATTCTCTATGCCTTTTTTATTGAGTTGAATGTTCCCTGCCCCCTTTTATATGGTGGTGTGGTCCAGGGTCTCCTGTGTGTGTTCTCTCCTCTCATTCTTCTGAAGTAATGGGATGTAAGATGGGATATATATGTATAGATATGGTGTACTTAGTATAAGGGAAAAGACTTGAAGGGTGTATCCATCAAAGTTTCCCATGATATTTGGTTCTAATATATATAACTCATTGATTTAATAATAGAAGGGACTGATTTAATTGTTCTGACCACAGATTTATTGACAATGAAGTATAATTTGGTGACCAGTAGATCTTATTATTTTTGCCCTCTTGACCTCATTTAGAAAGACCCATTTGTTTTATGTTGCTTGAATATAACCTGATACCGAATCCTCACTTTCCTCATACTTTTACTGTCTTTTCCTCCTGGGCCATATTCACGGCTTTCCACTACATATCCCTAACATTTCCTTCTCCTATAAGACCACCTGATCTTTTGTGTCAGAGTTTCCTGGAAAGTATTAGGAATGCATATGAAGTTTTTCCTTTTGTTAAGTAATTTTGACTGCTCCTCTTGCTGTGAGTGGTACTGTGTGTGACTGAGGCAGACGCAGAGGAAGTCAGCTCCTTCTCATGTCAGCTATATCATTCAGGGCACAGTGCTCACGTGCATTCGTGACTTGAGGGAGCTTTCAATTTCTTTGTTTCAATGTATCATGACAATTCAGTTTTTTGGCAATTCTATAATTATAAATAGAAAATCATTCTGATCGGAAGGTTATTTGAGAATGTAGAAAAAATTTCATGAATTTAGCAATTAAAACTGTTTACATTTAATAATGTATTAGTTATGTACACATTGTGCACTAGATTCTGTGAATGCCTTAAATGTTAATAAATATGTTCAGGGTAGAATGTTACTGATTATCTTCCTGAAATCTATGTAGGACACTGTTTAACTACCATGTTTCCTAGGTGCTCCTATGGACTCCTCATTGGCTCATCCAGGGCACAGCTGTCCTCCATGACTGACCCAGCTGTGTGCCCTTTTTATTGCCTTTCTGAGCTTTCTCTCCTAGTACCTCTGATGGGCCTCCTGCCATGTTGTCAGTGGAAACAGGTTGCAATTTCTGTATCTGTTACTATCAACATTATCTGAATATGCCTCCTTCATCATGGTCTATAAACAGTGAACTATTTACACACAGTGTAACCATTACAGATCATCTGTACAAATATTACCTCCATTCCTCATCACCTTGAACTGTGCATCTCTGTACCACACTATTTCTTCTTCTTCCTCTAGATACTATGTTTACTAAGAACAGGGATGGTGAATAGTGTTCATCTTATTTAATACTACTGACAGGTCCACTAAAATTTTCTCTCTTTTTTTTTTTTTTTTTTTGGCATGGACTATGGAGAGATGTTACAGAGTAAAAATGTCCAAACAGTTAAAAAAAAAAAAAAACCAAAAAACCAGCATTTCAATTATCATAGGTCTTAGATACATGTCTGTGTGTTTTAGATGAGTTTCTGCATGAGTTTTAAGCAATGACGGCAGTTTTAAAGATCCACAATTGTAATATGTGTAGATTTATGATAGAGCTCAGATAGCTATTTCATATAATTAACATGAGAAATATTTGTAACATATGTAGAAATCACACAAAAGCTTTATGTGAGTGGTTAAGAGTTTAGGGTTGTATGTGAGAATCCTCCTCAGTGGTTTGTACACAGATTATCTCAGCACCCACACAGACACACACATGCCTTTGAACCGTTCTGGTGACTCTTGATTGGCAGTTGACTGAATCGCTCAGACTCCTCTTCCAGAGAGTGTACAAATGTGCCTGGAGATTCCCTTGTTTATTCATTTTCTCATTTAGCATTTCATCGTGGTTGCTGGTTGGGAACATTGTGTCAAATATTGTCATGTCACATTATAAATGGGTTTTGGTAGTGTTGCCCAAGATTTTATTACAGAAAAGTGATGTGAAAATATTTTGGGATTTGAATCTTGAAGTATGACATCACCCTCAGATCCTAAATATTTGATCTATCAGGTGACTCATGAAATCTCAAAGACTCAACAGGCTTTCTTAGCTAGTTGTCCATCAGACTCCTTCCTAAATGGTGGCAGTGGTTAGCTTGCCTTAGTCTGGTCATTATCCTTCTTTTGGTTAAAACATTTCAAATTTAGGCCCTAAAAGAAACAGCTAATGTAGTAGGAGGTTTCTGGTCTTGACTTTTGGGCCTTGCCTCAAGGTTTAGACCCGCAGACCCCCAGACACGCAGAGACACACAGATGTTTACAATAGTTTTCAGCTGATCGACCTAAGGCCCAGGCATATAACTTTCTAACTCTTTAACCTTCATCTAACCCATGACTCTTAACCTGTTCAGCCATGGGTCTTGGTACCTTTTCTTACAGCAGCATAGTTGTCCTCTGCTTCTTCTGGCTTATCTCTGGCATTCTGCTCTGTGCTTCCTGTTCTCAGAGTTTTCTTAGTCTGGTAGCCCCGCCCACACTTTCTGCCTGCCTTTGGCCAATCAGCGCTTTTTATTAAACCCAGTGGGTGGGACAATTATTTACAATGGAACAACACAGTCTCCCACAAGCTAATAAAGCCTAGTTCTGCTTTGCAGTTCCGGAGTGCCATTTTACAAACTCTTCCTCTTGATGGCACCTCAGTGGGGCAAAGTGTTCCAGAAGCAAGACTTGGGGCTAAATTGAGTGGAAACTTGTGTTGTCTGTCAAGATTTTTTTTTTAATTGAAAAAAGTAGAGACACTTTGTTTTTAATTAAATGGGCAGGGACCCTAAGAATGTCACTCTTTTCTAAAACTATAATTTATCCAATAGTTTTCCACTGCACCAGGAAGTTATGGGATCCACAAGCATTTGTCTGGGGTCCTGTGGGGCCAGTAAGGTCTGGCCTCCTGCTCCTTCCTTGATGAAGATCTTAGGCAAACTCTTAAAGAAAACGTGAACCTCCCTCTAGTACATATGAACTCTGGATTTGGGTGGTTTGTGATGCCTAGGAAATGAAAACCAATCCTATCTTTAGAATGATTCCATGTTCACATGGTGAATAGCCAGAAACGTACATAAAACATCATTAATGACATCTTTAATACTCATTAGGAGAATTAATATTCCTCCACCTGAGTGTCTTAAGATGCTCTACTTGTTTCTATCATCACTGTTGAATTTTTATGTATTTCTTGACCCTCAAGTTAACTAGCCTACCCTCAGTCAGACACAATTTACACAGATAAGTTCTATAACATATTAATAAGTTCCCCCTAAAATTTGGTCCCCACATGGAAAATTGGTCTAATACAATGTAGTTCATTCTCCCTTAATGCAAATGTAAGTTTTTACAGGTCTGATGTATTACTCGCCAGAGGAACTGGCATTGCCATTCAGAGAAGATGGGAAGTGACTTGGCACACTGGCAGCCATTCCGTTCATGTCTCCACTTAAGATCCAGGAAATAACAGGGGCATCGATATTATAATTTACAAACTCTAACCCACTAGTCAAACGCTAACTTAGTGGTATTTAAATCATTTTAGAAATTGAAATGCTCTACTATGACAAGATTCTATCCATTTGGGTCTCTGCAAATGACACTAAGGTGGGATTCTGCACTCCTGCATGTACTCAGCAGTGCATTCCTAATGGCATCTAAAAAAAAAATAGAGGAGAGAGTTATGATTCCAGTATTATTTATATATTCAATTTAAGGGAACTCTTATAAGTAGAGTTTTGTAGGTTATTGGAAATAACAAAAATACTTCTTCAGGGAATCCCTGCCATTCATCTGAAATTTACAATACTTGAAAATAACTTCCTATTTATTGCCATGCCATTATTTCTCACATATTTATTTATGTATATTTAGGTTTGTACAGACAGGTTTCTCTGTATCCTTGTTTGTCCTGTATTGTAACTCACTTAGTAGATCAGACTGGCCTTGAACTCACAGAGATCTTCATGCTTCCATCCCGGCCCTTGAGTGCCAGCTGCCACCACTCTGCTGCCATTATTTCTTAACCAGCCTGCTTTTCTCAATCCACTGAGGCCCCAAATGTCCGTCAGCTGCTACTACAACCCTGGTTTCCCCATAGTCCTCATAATTGTGCTCTTTCCATTTTACCTTACAAACAAAGAGAGACTGAAGTATTAAACTCATTTTAGAGCTCAAAAAGACAAGCATTGCTTTTACACAGATCTTTATGGAAAACATTCATGAGAGGCCTGACCTGGTGCAATGGAAAGCTTAACATATCAGGCCCTGTGTGTTCTTTTAATTCATACCACACTGTCCTCACAAGGCAATGCAGAAAGGTTAATGCTTCAGAGACCAGTTCAAAGTGTATAGTGCCTGTTGCAGTTTAATCACCAGACCAGTTGTAGGACAAAGAACTCTGCCTCATCTCTCAGACATGTTATTTCATGTTCACCTAAAATACAGCCCTCATTTCCTTCTAAGAAATGTGATAATGTCCTACTGGTAGGCTGTGGTCTGAGAGTTATGGGGTGAGTTGGCTCTAGCCTGTAGTGTCCACAGATAGACAAGCAAATGACAGGTTGTTCCATGATTTTAGCTAAGTAGCTTGAGAGTTGGTTTACTTTGTTTATCTTGAAGTTTAGTATTTCAAGTTGACTTCATGGTTTATATCTATGAATATCATTATCAATATATAGGTGTCTGTAAGATAGAGAAGGATGGCAATAGCACTGGAGAAGATATTGCTTGGAAATTTAGAAAACAGCTAATGGCTGAAGACATATGTAGGTGGAGCCTCTTCATAGCTGGAGTATTTCTTAAAGGTGTAGACATTAATCAGTAGTTCTGAACTTCTGAGAATCACCATGTGGCATGTTCATATAACTGTTACATGTTCAAGAAATTCCCCTGCCACATTCAGGGCATAATATTTTATCATCAACCTCCAAGAGCATGTAATTTATTAAGAGTAAAGAGAAAAGCATTATGTTGTATTAAGTTTCCAGCCCGGCCTTTCTGGCCTAGCCTGAGCTTCTCACCAGCTGTCCCACAGAAATACACAGACACTTGTATTAATTTTATGCTGATCAGCGTATGACTCTGGCATATTGCTAACTAGCTCTTTCTTTTAATCTAACCCATGATTCTTATCCTGTTCAGCCATGCAGCTCGGTACCTTTTCTCAGAGCATTTCAACATCTTTCCTCTGCTGTCTCATCTCTGGTTGAGTCTCTCTGGCATCTCTGTTTATTTCTTCCTGTTCCCAGACTAGTCTTAGTCTTGTAGCCCCGCCCACACTTCCTGTCTGCCTTCTGCCAATCAGCATTTTTATTAAACCAGTAGGCAGGACAATTATGTACAGTGTAACATAATCCCACCATAACATTGTGAGAAAATATGGAAGAGCTTTAAAGACATATGATAACAAATTAATCACCTTAAATAGTTGATGGAGTAGCAGATGTTTAAAGTCACACATTGTATTCAGTTAACAGGAGAAATGAAAACGAACATCTTCATCATTGAGAGGACTTAGGATTTCTTTTCCTTTTTTTGAGATTTATTTATTTATTATGCATACAATATTCTTCCTGCATGTATCCCTGCAAACAAGAAGAGGGCACTAGATCTTATTACACATGGTTGTGAGTTACCATGTAGTTACTGAGAACTGAATTCAGGACCTCAGCTCATAGCCTATCTCTCCAGCTTCTGAAAAGCCTTAGGATTCTTATGTCTTGATTTGCAGAAGTTTGTCTTTGGTCTGAAAGTCTATATGCCGTAGTCTATATGTGCAATGGAAGAGTAAGGGTTCCATAGCCTGTAAGTCAAGGAACACACAAAGACAGATGCATACTCTTAAAACTTTGTTCTACCAGTGACGATACTTTAACTGTTGTAATGCTTTTTTAGGATAGTAATTAATGACCAGCGAAAAGAATTAACAGCATGGTTATTAGCAGCATGAAAACATTAATGCTCACATAGTTGATGAGATTTTTATTTTGTTTCCCCTACCTTGACTTCCTAGAAGGCCAAGATTTATTACAGCTGTACCTTTCCTATGGAAATCAGATTTTCTAAATGGGCAAATTAAAGCTCATTGTAAATCGCTGAAGGTAATATTGGAGTCCTTTGTGTTTCAGGGCCTCCAGAGTGGGTCTTTTCACCTTCAATTCCATTTAAAAGAAAATTTCCAGAAAGATTTATCTCCTGTCAGTGGCATTTTAGACTCTGTAGATGGTGGGTGTGGGCAGTGGACAGTGCTGGGGAATTAATGCCTGTTCTTTGAGAATTTGATTTCAGTGCTTATTGTAGAGCTCTCATTGCTGACACTCTGTATCTATATATTTTTAATAATCACACTCTGGTGGATGTTCCAAATTCCACATGGAACACTGGACCATCGCCTCTGAAAGAAAGTACAGAACCTTAATGCACTGACTCTCAGTGTCTATATCTAGGCTCTTGTTAAGTACTCCTAAACAGAATTCTCTGTTGTTTAACTTTTCTCTTGTTTATTTTAGGTGCTGTCCAAATGCTCTAGAGAAAACCGTGTAGTCAATCAGTAGTAGTTCTTTTGCACAACTGAACTATGCCAGATTTCAACATGCAGATTAGTCTTCTTTAACAAGCAACACAGTTGGAAGACATGCATTGCCAGCCGATTGATGAGGTGGTCAAGTAAGATGGAACGGCTTTTCATTGTGACTGCTCCATGTTGACTGTCTCTGGAAATGTAACTTTTACTTTTTCTGTTTTTATTGTAACGCTACATTAAGATGTCAAGCCAAGGTATTTTTTTTTTCTTTTCTCTCTCTGTTTTGATATTTCATTTGAGAGCCAATATTTCAAAAAAAATGTAGTGATTTAGTACAAATTCCTTAGTTCCAGTCAGATAAATAAACCTACCAGATTCTGTGTGCTGATTTATTGATAGGCCTCTGAGGGATCACAGGTCTTTTTTTTAAGAGCATTTGAAGCATTTCTGAATTCTGAATTTTATTGACATTTTTCCCAAGAGAGCAACAGAATAGGAGGAGGAGACCTTCTTCTCTCCACGGACTTGGATGTCTTTCCAATGCTTTAACCTTCTTCTTCTAAAGGTCAGGATTTTAGGAAATAAAAGTAAAAAAATCAGACAAGAATCAAGAGCTATGCTGGTCAGCAGTGACAGATGGAAGATAATCCTGTGGCCGATTTCCTGTGACCCAGGTTGATAAGATTCAAACTTCACAGAAAAGCCCTTCCCTATTCTCAGGTAGTGACTTTTTGACTTTTTTGTAATCCAAGGCTGGATCTTTTGCTTTCAAAGAAAACATTAAAACATATTTTGTGTAAACCTTCCTCTTTTAGAATCCCCTTTGGCTTTTTTAAACAATGCTTTGGAGATTTCCACAGATCAGTATGCTTTCACTCTACTTTTCTTAAACTCAGGCTTCTCTTCTCAAAAAGAGTGGAAGACCCCATCTATCAACTTTCTGTGAGCTTGAATAAGAAGCTTACAGGTTCTAAATGCATTGGCTCTTCAGAAGAGAACACGGGGATTCCAGCAACACGCCCATCTGGTGCCTATGACTGTGAGGCTCAATGCAACCTTCATTGTACCTGTGAACTGACCTGGTTCCTTTCCCTGAGCAGGACTCTGCTCTCATACCCTATGTCTTATTTGTTAGGTTTTGACCCCTGTGTCTTAGTAAGAGTTCTGTTGCTAGGAAGAGACACCATAACCACAGAAACTCTTAGAAATGAGACATTTCATTGGAGCTGGTTTATGGTTCAGAGGTTTAGACCATTATCTTCATGGTGGGAATCATGGCTGTGTGCAAACAGACATGGTACAGGAGAGGAGGTGAGAGCTCTACATCCCTCTGTCCTCTCAGGCTGGATTCTATTTCATTTCCACACAGCCTTCAGGGGCCTGTATTCTAAGTGTAGCCAATGAGCTAATTGGCATCACACAGAGTCTGCAGTTTGCTGTCTTCCCTGTGTGTGTTGTTCTGTTTTGTTTTGCGGCGTTGAAGGGCTTCCCGGAACTGTTGCTGTCCTGTGAAACCAGGCCAGCCAAGGCTCAAATGAGTTGCCATTTCCCTCTATGTCTTGTTCCGTAGTGACCCTGAAGACAAGTGTAGATGAACCACGTGCCTCTCCCCAGCCTTGGGACCTTGCCCACTTGGGTCCTATCCCCTTTCATTCTGTCTGTAGCAACCTATGTGTCCATTTGTTCTTCCTTTTCTTCAGTTGGAAGGCTTTTGAGATGGAATATCATGTGTCCAATTCTTAACACAATGCTGTGAATATTCTGGGCACCAAAGAATTGTTCCCCAGCTGCAGAGATGGTAGCCTTTCACCAACATTCTCAAGGCTGGCATGTCCACTGTAGTACAGGGTCTATTTTATGTCCTGCTTAATTTTCCTCTACTTCTGCTTCCTTTCTTTGTGTCTATAAAGTTTAAATTTTTTTTGTATTTTTGTATTAATCAACTCTACCCTGAAAATTGCATATTTCATCATCTTATAAATTGTATATGATTTTACAGAATATTTAAATAACTTCATTTGTTTCTACATATGAGGATCTTTTAAAATTCTGATTCTGCTAGTTGACTGACTTATGAATCATGTTATTATTACTAGTATATTAATCATATGGACTGGAGAGAAAACTGAGAGGTTAAGAACTCTGAGTGCACTTCCAGAGGTCCTGAGTTCAATTCCCAGCACTCACATGGTGGCTCACAGGCATCTATAAGAGGATCTGATGTCGTCTTCTGGCCCATAGACAATGAAAGTAGAACACTGTATATAAAATAAATAAAACTTTAAAAATATATGAATTATAGTTCTCTAAAGAAATGGAATAATCAGGAAATGTATATATATGTATATCCACGTGTGTGTGTGTGTGTGTGTGTGTGTGTGTGTGTGTGTGTGTGTGTGTATACAAGGAGATGATAGGTAGGTAGATGATAGATAGGTAGACAGACAGATAGAAAAGAAGAGCTTTATCTACACAATTTGGAGGCTAAGAAGTCCTAAGAAATTCATCTAGGATGTTAGAGGCAGGCCATAGTCAGTGTATGGCTCCAGCAGAAACAAGAAGGCCTGAGGGAAGAGGTGGAAAATAGTATAGATTCCAGCCCCACAGCCAGTAGGCTTGAGACTTAAACAGCATGTTTCATTTGAAATTAAAGGGTGTAAAAGATGGACATTCTGTCTCATAACTATGAAAGAATAGTTCTTTCTGAATCTGGTTTCTTTCATTTAGGCCTTCAGTAGCTTAGAAGAGCTTCAGCTATGGTGTAGGCAAGCTGCTTCACACAGTCTTCTCATTCAAGTGTTAATCTTGAGACAATTTAAGAACATAATCAAAATTGGATGCTTTACTAAGTGGGTAACATGTAATCTACTCCAGGTGACACATAAGGTGACTCACCCCGAATCAGTGGCTGCCAAACTCTTGATTAGGGAAGAAATTCTGTTTCTCTTTTACATCTGTATAGTAATGAATTATAGTCTTTTAATTATGGGGTATAGTCTTGTTTGACAACCACATTTTAATCATGATAGTATAGGGTGGAAAGGATTTGGTAGACTCTTGTCAGACATAGAGAAGGAGTCTCAAGTTAGACTATGGTAGTAGCTTAGCAAATCTGTAAATAAGTGAAGTGTGTGTTGAGCATGACCTAAAGCAGAATTGTTGAGAATTGTGGATCCTAGGAGGGCTCTGCATCTGCCTAATAAAATGTAAAATATTTTTGCTTAGTTAAAGTTGTCAATTTGAGCCTCAGGTTAAGAGAGCAAGGTGTCTCTAACCTTTAGACATTATAAAAGGGGTTGTCTACAAAGTTCATTCTTAGGAACTATGCAATAGTACTACAAAAATTATGAAAAAAAATCCTACCATGTTTTAAGTAAATTTGTATCTCTATGTTGAGCTGAGTTTGTAGGCATCTTAGGAAATGTGCATACATACATGTGAAACCTTCCCCTTATTTGATTTCATTGTTAACTTACATATAATTTTAGAAACTCACTTCCCAGTCCCATTTATTATATTAGACTAGATGGTTAATCTCTTAAGCTCTGTGGACACTTTTATTTGCCTGTTAAGTTTGAGAGGTTCTGAAGTGTCACATTTGCTGGTTGAAGTAAACCTAATATGAGCCCTAAAACAAATGCTGTATCGCTCCTAAAAATTACATCATCTGCCTTCCTCTGATGACATCATGAACAGGTCTATTGTTTCGTGAAAAATCAAGAGAAATAACAGTCATATTTTATAATCAAAACTGACGTTGTACTGAAATATGCTTCAAGCTGTAATATGACCAAACCTTTGCAGAAGTAAGAAATGAGGTCCTGGCAGAAGGCGTGGAGCCAGTATCTGATGAGTGTGCACTTTTGAAGAATTGAAGAATGCTTCCTTTCGTGGAATCGGATGCCTTGCCATGCATGTGTGTTGATTTTCCTTGTTCAAAGGCCTTTCCCATCGTCTTGAAGCCTTCAAACTATAATTTAAAGCAAGACAGCCTCTGAGGATTTATAGAGCCATTTTCCCTTTGGCTAAATCCCTAGATGGTCACAGACCACTAGATTTTAAAAGGCAGCCGAACTTGTCCAAAGACCAATATAAATTTCACAGCTAGAGAAAATGGTGCCTGCTTATTAAATTAGCGAGGATATAGTTTTTGACAGCTACTGGTAAATGATGTTTTCTCCCTTCACTTGGAAGAAAGACTATTAAAGTCATGTGATGTTAGACTCACATTCGTCAGGTTTAGCTACATTAATTGAGAATAATTTGCATGTTTCATCATGTGCTTAGTACAGGATTCCATTTGGATTTGACTAGATAAATGGGTTCACTTTTGCCCCAAAGTCTGTTGTTATGAACACTATTAGAACAATTTTCCCCCAACATACAGAGACTAACCATGTCTGGACATGGAAAGGAGGTGAGGAAGGAGGGTGGATAAAGAGGAGGAGGGAAAGATAAGGACAGGGTGTCTCAGAATCTTCGGTAAGACTCCAGTGCTTGTCATAGGTTTTTCAAGCCCAGTGCTGGGCATGCTCCTCAGGGTACCAACTTTTCCAGTCTGCTTGTCCCAGAAATTAATGGAAATTGTTAATTTTTCTCCATAAAATAGATTTTTTTCTTTTAGTGGTTCATTTCATTGACTTCAAGGATTTGGGAAGAAGATATTTATCCTTGGCTTATCCTGGTAGTTTTTCAATGCATTATAGGAACTTTTCCAAGTCTCTTTTTTCTTTTTTTCCTATAAAAACAAAATAAATTATAGATTGAAGACTTTCTAAAGCTGATTAACTGTAGAAGCCTCTAGCTCCTTTCTGAGAACCTGGTATATAGCTTTCCTAATCATAACTGCATGAAGAGAGTCTCCAGAGTGGTAGGTAACTCCATCTTCAACATCAGAGATGCAACTGTGAAGTAATATGGTTGGAAACAGGATGTATTTGGAGCTGTATTTTGATTAGCTGACTATGTTGTGTTTCTATGGAAATGGAAATTATTTCTTCTAATCTCAATATCAATATCCCATGGGCAGAAGCTCAGAGTTCAGAATGAAAGGGGACCATGATGCTCTGATTAGTGACTAATTCTCTCTCTTATGCTGTGAAGTCAACATCTATGATTGTCTTCATTTCTTCTTTCATGATGCTACCCGACCTGGCGGCATCCTATAAAGACCACTATAATTCTCTGTGTTTAATAAATTTGTGTATAGGCTGTCGCAGAAACTAAATAGTTTTCCCCCATCTGTGAGCTTTCTGAGTTACATCTGTCATTGCTTAAAAATTATGTCAAATACTATGCTGAATTGGGAGTCATTTTTTTAAGTTGAATTTGCAAGTTTTTTTTAACTAGAAAATAGGTAAATTCGTTTATTAAATGCATGCTTTGAAACACTCTTTGGAGTCTATATATTGTCCAGGAAACATCTTAAATTGAGTCCTAAACGCTGAATAGGCTATTGATCAGTAAGTATGAAGATGGGGAAGATGACAAGAATCAATTACAATGATCTAGTATCAAAGTAACTCTACAAAGTCACGTATCAGGTAACATGGCACTCCTTGATTTAGGGACAAGATGATGAGTTGCTGACATTTGATTGATGGCTCCTACCCCTAGCTCCTCATCACCTACTGGCTATGCGAGCTGTCTTACTCCTCAACACTCTCCTCCCATTTTAGAGAAGATGTAAATACCTCCTGGTTCTGGCATGGCTAACAGGAAGGCTAATACCATCTAGCAGAAGCATATATCAGTGAAGACCCAGTGTTGGCTCTTGTCATCCTCCTTACTGAGAACAAGAATAAACAGAAGCCCAGAGATGCAGAGTACATTTCTGACAATTTGTGACTTAAAATTTGCCCTGGCTCCTCTCACTCTTTGGTTTAGACCCTACCACTGAGAGGTCTAGGAAAGAGTACTGGTGGATGCTAAAGCTTGGGGTTGTTGAGGAAGAATGTTGCTGTGGGGGAGGGAGCAACTTGAGGAGGTGGATCTGTATTCAGATGATGTTGAGTTTGAGTTTGGACAACCTTTCCTGGAGGTTCCCCTTTGCATTTAAGTTTGAAACAAAATGCCCTAGCATTTCCCCTTGAGTTAAACTGTATCCTAAGCTGGTGCAACATTTTCAGTGAATAATTATCATCTAGACAAGCAAATAGCAGGCTGGAAAGTTTTCTGCAGAAATTTGAGAGGTGTTTACCCCAAATACCTTTTTATATGCCTCATTCCAGAGCTCAGAACCATGGATTCCTCTCAGGTCTATTATTTCTGCTCTTTGTTTGTGTCAAAGACTCTAACTCCACTGTAGTTCACTGAGGCTAAAATATATATGTAAACCTGGCGAGGGTGATGGAATATCTCATAAGCATTAGCCAGAATGCACTCTCCTTGTTGGAAAATTAATAAAGAAAGTCAAAAAAAAAAAAAAGATTGTTCATGGGACTATGAGAGTAGAAAAGTATACCACTCATGGTTCATACAGGGCCAACCTCGGGGGGAGGGGCCCTATACAGTTGTTGAGGTTTCTGTACCCACAGGAGCCTCACACTTGATTTAATCCTCTGCTGCAATTGTCTTAAAATTCTTAAAGTATTTGGACATGGACTCAACATATTTCTAATGCCCTTGTCCTTAGATGTTATGTCCTCAGCACTTGATCCATGGGCTTAATGATGCGTTACATGATCTGTCATGTGGCTGTCACGTGTTTCACAGCAAATTATCCCTATTGCTGGAACTGGAGTTTTGTTATTCAACCAAGTGGGTCCCTCCTGTTTCACAGCTAATCATCCCACCCAAGCCTCCTTTTATTTTTATCTCTAAGCTCTTTGACAAGCCACCCTGTTAACTTCATAGTGTCAGTTCATGGTTATGCTGGGTGGACACATTTATTTCACTGTGTAAATTCACAATCACACGATTTGTTGTTAATTTAATGGATTATCTAAGTGAAAATTCATGTTTTCACTTAGGCACTCCCTCTGTTACATACATGTTGCAGATCAAATATCCACTTTGAAAGTTATGTGAGCATAGGATGATCCAGCAATCAGTTTGGTTAATAGAACCAAGGCATTTTCATAAAATAGAGAAATGTGGCATAAGCCCCAGTAACCATGACCAGTTTTATACAGTCAGCAATGAAAAGACTTGTATGGGAATTAAGGACACTGGGTTAATCATAATGTTTTCCAGAAGTTTTAATGTGTAGCAATGGAAGGCACTAGAATCTATTCCCATGGAACAGCTGTAGCAATGAAGGCTAAAGTATGGCAGCAGAAGCTGAACAAGGAAGGCTGAATGTCATTAAATACCCCCCCCCCAGAAGACACAAATAACTAAAAACGAAAACTCTCTGATCAACAAGATCTTTTAAAATAAATTTTTGGAAATTATACTTCTTATGCAAAATTTCAACTTAACAAATTTACAGAAAATAATGGCAAACATTTGGATTAGGTCATCATTGAAAAACCAGACTTCTGCCTGTGTATGTCTTCCTTGTAATGCCCTTTATCCATCTGTATTTGTTTAGAATACAAATGTATGATCTGAAAACCAAAGACCCATCAATCAACCCATTTCCCACCTGCTCTCTCTTAAGAGACTATCAAAGTAGTAAATTAAATGAAACCAACATCTTTTTAGTGCTTGGCCATCATAAAATATTACTGGTTCCAGGTGAATGCCTGTTTACAAGGGACCTTTGAAGATTTAATAGAGATATTTAGTGAATGGGATACCATGCATGTGGTGGAAGCACTTACATCACAAACAAAATTAAAAGACAAACCAACAAAGAAACATAAATTCACAAATATAAAAAGAAATTTAATAAACATTTTATATTCATGTTAATATGAAAAATGATGTGGAGTATGAGGAGATATTCTACTGAAAAAAAATAGCTCAGTTATTTTTAATATCCCTAGTAATCAAATAATTTAACTTTAAAGAAGACATAATTTCATCTTTAAAATGAGTAGAGATAGAAAAATGGTATCACTCAATATTACTCAGTACTGGGACACTGAAATTATCCAGAATTTCCATGTGTCTCAGATGGGAAAATAACTAAATTATCTATGGTATGCTTGAATATATTAAAAAATATTCAGTCACAAATTCTGTTCATTTTTAACAGATTATAATTGGAAAAGATTACTCATAAGAAAATTCTAATTAAGAATATCGAAAAGATCTTGAGTTATGCAGCATGAATTATGTGTATACGTGTGTGTATATTTGTATGCGTGTGTGTATATTTGTGTGTGTGTGTGTGTGTGTATGTGTGTGTGTGTGTGTGCAGCTAAAGTCAATGCAGGATAGAGCCTACTTGAAAGTATTTGTGAGGTTTATTTATTTTTTCTATTTCTACAGTACTAAGATGTATCTAATACCCGTGATTTAAAGAGAATCAAGAGACTATGTCCTCATAAGATCTTGCCTCCACATTTTTTCTTTTTTCTTAGAAACTATAAAAGTCACAAGTTTCCAAGTTGAGATTTTGCCAAAGCGACCTTTGGGTCTGAAAATATCACCGTGAGGAGTAGCTTTAGGAACTCATTATTGCCAGTGACCACTGGAGCCTGGCTCTCAGGGTCCAGGCCTGATTTCAGAACCGTTCTGCTATTTGCCATAACTATAAACAATGAATTCCAGCTTTTGATTTAGAACTGAATCATAATTCCTGTACCTGTAGAGTATATTCTACAAGCTTCCAATGTATTAGTACCTCAGAGATAGAAGCTACTACCTAGCTAATCACTGCTGTTTAGAGTGACAAACCATGTGACTTAGAAAGAGGCAGGGCCCCATTCTGCTTGTCTGCAGCCCCAGGTTGTGAGGCCTCGTTACATATTGATTCATCCACCATCATAATTACCAACCTGGCTTTTAGATGTTCCCAAAGTCAACGGCCATCCCAGCAGGGTTAGCCACGGTATCACTAGTGGAAGAAATGGGGAACAATTGAAAGTTAGAGGAAAGATTAGCTCCTCTCACTCATGAGGGGTTCAGCAGCTAAACCCACCTGCAATTGCATTGTTAATTTTTTAAAATATTGGCTTCAAAGACTTGTCACCCGTGACAAGGAAGGCTTGAGTCCAAATAGAATATGTAAGAGCAATGCCTCCTCCTCCTCCTCGTCTTCCTCCTCCTCCCCCATCAAGGCTCCTGCTGACCTTTTTAATCTTTCCCAGTTGCCCAGCTGTCATGAGATGTGAGAGAAGGTAGAGTGTCACTAGACCTGGATTCATCATGAGGCCAGTCAGCTGTGCTTGGGCCAGTTTGCTAAAAATACCCATCCTAAAAATCAGTTCCCTGACAGACCAATCTGATACAATACTGGCTCATTGTCAGGAGTTGCAACCATTTTCATCTTCAAAATATGTTCACTGCTTTGTCTGATCTAGAGGCATCTCAGACCTGGAATGTAGGGACACCTAACAGACACAGAAAGCTGCTGAAACGTGTGTGCTTGGATACTAGTATGACAGGCCCAGAGACAGGTATGCACATTGCATCTGCTTCAGGCCAACACGGGCATAGTTAGCTAGAATATTGCTTATGATATGTAGGATATTCATACAGCTCAAATGTATGAAAGGAATCTCTTAGATATGTTTGAGCATAATGTAAGAATTTATTGTTTTTCTAACAAGCCATCAATTCATTGTCTTTAGAAGGTTCTGGCTTTCCTCTCATTCTCTGTAGAGGTTTATTATCTGTGAGTTGCTAGGTTGTCTTAAAAGCAGAGATTTCTTTCTTTTCCCTCTTACAAAATTGGTTGCTCTATTTGTAGCCAAGTCTCATAAATTAAAATACTTGTCAAAATAAATGAATAGTATGTTTGTTATATTCATGACTTAAAATCACATTTGATTGCTTACTCATTAATCTGAAAACTTAAGCAATACATGAAGGATCACAGTCATTAGGGAAATAAAGCAGAGGCTCCTAACAATCAGATGTCATAGAGAACACCACACAGTTATGCTTGTTTCTAAACTGGGCGTGTGGATGGACAGATTAGTTTTATAATTTCAAAAGATTTGCTCTGGAAGAAAATCCAATACATAGATGTAATCTATCAGGAAACAGAATTGGGATCAGGGTATACTAAATAGATTGTAGATAGAAAATTGCAAAATGCAATTTCATCTTGAACCTCAAGAATGGACAAGAATGTGGGCTGTTCTGACCACATAGTTGTGGAGGTGACCTTTCCTATTCCCAACTGGGTAGAGAGTCAGAGCTGAGAGACAACAAAGCCAGACAGACAACCTTGTAACTGAGGTCTTTCTCTGCATCTGGGATGCAGAGAGAACACTGATTGCTCCCCTCCCCAGGTAGTGTTTCTTTCCATGCACAAAGTACTATAGTAGGAGTTTGGAGTACATAGTCTGGTTATGCTTCTTTCCAGTCCCTCGCATGTAAAGGGACAGCTGTGCTTCTCTCTCAGGATATTTCATGAATATTAAACATCTGACTATGGGAAGGAGTTGAGTCCTAGACCATGAGGCACTAAAGGCTGCAGTGTCGGGAGCCATGATGTCATTGGCTGAATAACATCTTCTAGCGTCCCCTTGGCTCTTGTCTGACCTTCTCTGCTCACATTCTAAGTTTGAATTTCATTGCTTCTATGCACTAACTTGTATTCTAATAGATTTTGTTTGTTTTTAAAATTGCAACTACTCATTATCTCTATTTCAGTGCTGTGATTCATGATTTCAAGCTGGTAATCTATGTTTAGATAGAAGTATGTAAATTAAGATCTCCATGCTGTGTGACAGGTAGGAATAGAGGCACGGACACAGTGTCACAGGAACACCAGGGAGTCCATAGAAAGCTCTTTAGTGGGAAATTCTGAAGAGGCTACCATGAATTTGAAGCTGGACTGTGACCACACTCAGATCTGATGCTGGAAAGACCACTTCTGCAATAGCAGTAATACTGTGTTTAAATGTTAGAGGCTAGGATGGAAGACTGACACTCACTGAGACCCTCCTGCAGGTTAGAGGGTCAGGTCAGAAGCTTTGCACAAAGAACCCAGCCCGAAATTCCACCTTCCCCTAGAGGCTTGTGCTCCACCTTGGCAAGGAGCTTTCAAAGGGTATATTTCCAAGACAATGTTAAGTTCAAGGACTAGATTAGCTGGGTAATATTAATTCTAGTCTACTATAAAAAAGACATCTGAACTGAGGATGAGTGTTAGGTATATTGTAGATGTGTGTGACACCTAATTTTAAGACTTTTTCCACGTACTACTTTATATTCTAGTGTTTGATATAGTTGTTTATATAGTAGAGCCTTTTAAAAATGTGGGTAATGTGGATGTGTTTTAGTTAGAAATAATGAAGAAAGTGCCATGTGACTCGTGTGTGTGTGTGCATGTGTGTGTGTATGTGTGTGTGTGTCTGCCTTTCCAAAAAGCACCATATTTCATGTCTTTATTTCTAATAGTGCACACTTTCTGGAGACCTTCAAAGCCCTTGAGATTGGACAAAATTGAGGAACTATGCATCGCTCTACTGGGTAAATGGCAAGTAAAGCCACCCAGTGTATTAGGATCATCTTTGAGAATTTTCAAGCCTTTTAAACCCAAGTACTTTACCTTCAATTTTCTTGTATGTCTGGTATTGTTAATGTATTCAATTCTGGAGCAGAAGAAATTTTATTACTATATAAGCAAATACATTGAGTTTTAAATTTTCTGAAACTTGTATTTTTCTCAGCAATGCTCACTTTGCATCTTGGATCTGCATCCATGTGTTCTTGTCATTCTGTGCCCCCAGCTACACCTGGATTAAGATCTCATGGCTGCCTTTTGACCTCCCTGGGTGCCAGGCTTCCCCTGCACAGACATGTGTTGTGAATGCTGTTTAATACATGATGAGCTGTTTTCAGCAAGGAAATTTTAAAAAGCGCGGTGAAAACAAATTCAAGATTTTCTCAAACTTATCAAGTGGTTACACGCCACTTTACAATTTTAATTTAAGTTACTCAAATGAAGAATGTGATTCAGTCTAACGTATTTAACATATACTTCGCTTTTTAGCAGCTTGCTACCTAATTAAATGTATTTAGGATTGAAATATGGATGACTTTTCAATGGGCATATTTTTTGTTGTTATGGGACATTTTAAGCTGAAGCCTTTTTAAAACATGATAAGAATGAATGGAGTTCTTAGCACAGCTGAAGAAATCCTGTTATTTTCTTTCACTTAAACCTCAAAGCTACAAAATTTATAAAGACCTCAATTGTGAATTTTCAGTTTGAGGGGGAAATGGGATTAGGCTTAATCTCATTTACTGAATGCAGATTGGCATTCCTGAGGATGAAGTCATTGAATACTTCTGAGGACACTGAGTCCAGTGCTGGTGTCCAGTGAAGATGCCAATGGGGGCCTGCTAATTCTTCAGGTGGGATGTGATGCTTTTAGATGTTAAGACGCTATGAAGAAGAACCTATTTTGAAATCTGTGTTTAATGTCTCACAAATCGGCTCTTGCAGGCAGTTGTCACTTAGTTCTAAGCAGAAGCCTGAGTTTCAGTGAGATCCCAGCTGTCTTCAGTCGCTGCTCCCAGGCCATGCTGTGCTTCTTCCACTTGTAATTTCACAGTCTTACTTAGGCTTAATTGTGTGTGTTAAGATTTGAGATGAATGATTCCAACCTTGTGCTGTCAGATTCTATTCTTTGCCTTTTAATTTTAATGTACAGCTGTTAGCAACATGGGATATGTAGAAAACAGTAAAAATGGCAATTTTTACAAACAAGTTTCAACATTTTAGCCCAAAGAACTACATATGGGAAATAAGCCTTTCTTCATATTAGTTCATTAGACATGTAATTAAAATAGAATCACATGTTTCTCAGTGTTATCACTAATAAAAACACCCCTATAAGTACAGTTTATTATGCTG
Source organism: Phyllotis vaccarum (assembly GCA_033318265.1). Classification (NCBI taxonomy): domain Eukaryota; kingdom Metazoa; phylum Chordata; class Mammalia; order Rodentia; family Cricetidae; genus Phyllotis; species Phyllotis vaccarum. The sequence continues at coordinate 13,196,277 of JARWLC010000007.1, forward strand.
TATGAGCATTTGGTTGGTTCCTTTTTATTCTCTACACAGGCTAAGGATAATAACATCAGATTATAAAAACGCAGGCTATAAAAGTGACAGAACGCTCCAGGTTGACAAGAGAATAAACCACACAATGAATATTGAGGGACTGTGCAGTAAATGCACTTGGTGGCATTTATTGTTAAAATATTTACTTGTCAGCTTAGAAGCTATATGCATTGCCAAAGCACTTCGAGTTAGAGCTACAGGAAAGCAGTGGTACAGCCTTGCAGGGCTGGGTGAAGGAACAGCCCTGCACCTGCCCCGGTGCTGTGTTCCTGTGTGATGAAAAGTAAGCATAAAGAGAGGAGCTGAAATCGTCCATTTGATGTGTTTGATCTTGGTAGTGCCTGTGTTCCTCTGTCAACTCTGTGATGAAGAGATTAAAGAGAAACAACAAAGTGGATGCAGGATATGGATAAACAAGTCAAGTGGGACTTAGTCTGCAGGCCAGGGAATGGTTTCCATGTTAGGACAGAAAATTAAATGAAACCACCATTGTGTCTCAGGCGCCACGCTAAGCATCAGATATGCCAGATATATTGTCAAGGCAGTTAGGATTGTGTCCTTACCCAGAAACACACATACCATCTTGGTTGATGGGGAAATAAATGTCCAGTTGGTTATCATAGACTTTGGTTCAAATGTGAAAGCAGATCCGAGCCCATGAGAGAATATTCGTGGTAAAGTGAAATTGTACGTGTGGCCCTTTTGAAACAGATCTGCTACTAAGGAGTGTATTATAAGTTATGCAGTTATATTATTTAATTTGAGTCTTTATGTTACAATTGTTAACCTTTCTATCCTGTTACTCTTTGCAAAGTACAAAACAAGTCAAAGATGGAAGGTCTCATTGTTTTCTTGGAGGCTCTCAAATATTCTTTTTAGGTGTCTCCAGAAAGGGGACACTGTAGCTCCCAAACCTAGTCGCTAATCTTTAAATCAAGAACAACACTCATCACTGGCAATTAAAATGCAGCTTAAGAACAAGAGTTTACATGGACCGACGTTTTCATTTTCTTGTGTTCTCTTGACCTTTATTTAAAATATATTATACTCTTGAGAAGTACGCTACATCTGGTTCCTCAAACAGTGGTACAGAAGTAATATAACAAACTCTAGTTTCCAAAACTCTGTCTTTTGACTTTATATGAGGTCCTTTATCTAAATGTGAGAGCTTATAAAAATGACAGCAGTAGAAGGATTTCCAACATACAGTGACCAAAACGTAAAATCAAGTACACCGAGTCCAGGTTGTTTCTTGCCGTATCTCTGTGTTGTGCCATGTGATATCACCACCGTTTTTGTTCTGAACACACCATGAACTCACATGGCATCCAAAGTGGAGTGCGAATCACAAGCAAAGCTGCCTGAAAGCCGCTGCTCACATTCCAGGCATATATGTGCTATGCATGGCAGTGCATTTACTGCACATACAGTGTTTTCTGCTTTTCTAAAGCCAAAATGATTTAGTTGTGTGTGTGTGTGGGGGGGAATCAGAGTGACTATATTCTTAGTATTATCCAAGAGCATTTAGTTATCAGTTCAAGCTATCTGTCAAATCTGAAAAATATTGAAGACATTCTTTATTCAACAATATCAAACATTCAGCTAAGGGTTAATTCTTTACAGAAAAGTAAACAAGTTATATCTCATTAGTAAACAAAATTGCTCATCCTTAAGAAAGGATAAGAGTGTATATACTTCAAAGAATTCTATTGAAATAAATTCCTCCACCATCATCAGTTAATGCTTGACTTATATAACTGTTTTATGTACCTATGTGCCTGCACATAAAGTTTCCCAAGTAGAAGGGGAAGCCGGTGAAAAAAGATTGCCCTACTGTAAACAGTACTTTGAGAAAGGGGCACAGAGTGTATGATTCGAAGACTTCATATAATAAAGCTTGCCCTTTATTTTGAGATGGTGCCGTGATAGTTCAGCCTGTGTCTCTGCTTGCCCAGGTCTGTTCACATTTGTTCTTAAGCTACTTTGGGTATATACTGCATGCCTCCACATTGAATGATATCTTGGAACAAAGTTGAGGGAGTACCTAGGACCAAACTGCTAATGCTGCCCACCTTATTTTCCACCCTGCACACTATTTCATTTTCTCTTCATATATATCAAGAAATAAGAAAAATGCACATATACTTGTTTAAAAATATTTTAAGAGAAAGCAAGGTGGGTTTGTGTGCAAAAGGTAAAGGATTCTGCCTTGCAAACCTGCTGATCTGAATTCAGTCTGTAGAACCTATATAAAGATGAAAGGAGAGAATTGATTCCACAAAGCTGTTCTTCAATCCCTACAAAAGTCACTTGGAACATATGTTCACATATGCTCCCACCCACATTATTTAAGAAATTTAAAATATTTTAAAATTTTGAATTTGAATATATCAACTTAAAATTGATATATTAGATTTTAGCATCTACTTTATCTTATTCACTCCTTTATTTAGCAAATACATAGTTATTGTTCTAACTCATGGATGTAAAACAATTCAAAACAGAAAAAAGCCAGTTCCTCTTGAAGTTTCAATGCTGACGAAGTGAGGATAGACAGTCAAGAAACGAGAGAATATAAATCACTGAGGATGTGCTAAAATCATAAGGAAATAATAAAGGATAGACTTCAGGGAGGATGGGATGCTGAAATGTAGTGTGGCCAGCCAAAGCTTGGCATTTGGGTAGAGATGTTAAGATTTTACAATACGATTGCAAAAGATGTGGCGCATCACTTTCTCAGAAGGATAGTGTAGAGCAGCCAGTGAGAAAAATACAAAGGCAGTGGTCTAGCTGTGGAGAGTCCTGGGGACAGGATAGAGGGCAAGTCCAGCATATAGCCAGGTGTGTATCAGGCACTGTAACCTCAGTGGCCATAGCAAGAGTGTGGGTTTTCCTCCATGTCGGGGGAGAGGTATTCTAGGCACAGAAACATGAGCATAGGACAAGAATGATCACAACATGTTTCAAGATGGTCATTAAGGTTGAGTTGAACATTCACTCTACTGAAGACAAGCTATCAAGGTAGAAATAGACCAACAAGAAGGATGCTGCAGGAGCCACCTGGGGACTAGACCCAAATTGGTGACAACAAAGATTGTGAGAACTGGTCAAGATCTGATGAAGTTTTCAGATTTGTTGAGAAATTGAACATGTGTGGCTATAGACGAAAAATAAATGTGATGAATTACTACACAGCTTTTGGGCTCACCAATTGCCTTGAATTTCAAAATGAAGGAGTATAGAAAGAGTTTTGAAAGATTTATGTATAGTTTTGGAGAGAATGACCAGTTGATCCCACAATCCTAAAGTTCGGTTAGAAAGTCTGATAAATGTATTGTTAACAGTGAGCTTTCTTGGTCCTGGGCGGCCAGAGGTCCAGACCCACAGACCTGCAGCCCAGACCCCTTAGCTGCTCGCAGCTGATCAGGCCCCCAGAAATGACTCAGATGCTTATATTAAGTTCATGCTATTTGGTCTATGGCTTGGGCACATTGCTAGCTAGTTCTTACATCTTAACTCAACCCATTCTCATTAATCTGTCTGCCAAGTGGCCCGTGGTTCACCTGTGTTCCTTACATGTTTCTTCCTTGGCGACTGGCTCAGTCTGTCTAACTCCACCCTGCTTCTCCTACCTATGTTCTGATTTCTCCTACTTTTTCTATGGTGCCTGTCATGGGCCAAAACAGCTCCTTTATTTAAAGATTGATATTCACAGCATACAGAAAGACATTCCCACATCAATGTATAATTTATTTGCCTGTACTTGTATGCAGGCGTGAAACAGGTGAGCTCATAACCCAATGTAGACATGAGTTCCTTAGAATTTTCAGAGATCATGTGATAAAGAGAGATAAGTAGAGGAGCATGCAATTGAAGACCTAGAGAGTTGAAGCGGAAACCCGCCAATATTGTGTTCTAGGAGGTACATGAGGAGAATGCACCTAGGATGACAAAGTGCTCAATGGTGTCCTAAAATCAAGGAGAGAGGTGACATTAGCTTCAGCCACCAGGAGATGCTTTTGTGCTTGACAAGAGCAGATTTAGTGAGTCAGAGCCTAATCATAGTCCTCAAGGTTTCCCTTACAGTCAAGAAATGGCATGGTTCCTGTTTTTATGAATGGGTACAGAGAAGGTTGTTATGTTTGTTGGACAGACAAATTTGTAGCCTTTCTGTATCCTGACCTTTCTAAATGTATCTGGAGATTAGGCAGCTAAAAACAGAAATCTGCGAGGACAGAAGCTTAGGTTGTAATCAAGCCATGTGAACAGATCCCCTGGGTTTATGGGAATTTGGAAATGTCATGGCTACACTTGGTAACATGAGAACCATGGCATCACAGAAGGTGAACAGAAGGCATTCAACTGAGTAGAGGAAAGACATCAAGTTGGATATTTCCCATATGTGTTTTCTACAGTTTGTATTATAGCAGCCTCTAAAGTGCCAATATGAAAATTTTAATGCAGAAATTATAAATATAATTCTTTTACATCTTCCTTGCCCCTCTGAGGAGAGGTAATTCTGTATTGCTTAAGGGAAGGATGCAGAAAGCCTCTCCTATGTGCTAGATGCTGTGAAGCCAGCTTATTGTCTGTTGAAAGAACAGCATGGTAGTTTATGTTAATCCCTGTACCTCTGTACCAAGGGCTCCCTGTCACTCTGATATCTAGTAATGGAGATATCTTGATGAATCAAGGAATTTAGTTAACAAGGACCTCTAGAATGGAACATAAATGATTTACTGGTTTGGAAGCAAGTGTGTTTCTGTGTACATGGTGGCTCTTGAGATGTAGAGGAGCTGGTGGCAGCCCTGATGTCCTACAGGGCTCATGAATTTTAGGGCATCAGAGAGTCAGAATCCAAGTCTGTTCTTTCCAGAAGTAGACTTTGTTTTATCCAGTGATCCAGATGAGGCTCTGCTGTAATAAATCCTGTAAACCATGAAACTGGGCAACAGAATATGATATTAATTAACTGAAGATATCATTTGATGTGGGAATCATCTAGGTCCCATAATTATCATCTACAAAACAGCCATATACTTTATCTACAAATAATGGAGTTCAAGAATTTTTTTCAGTTGTTTTTAAAGAACATAAGATCCCTATGCCTGAACTAGAGCTATTCTATAATGTATCAGCTCATTTCATAGTTTTCATTTTGAAGAAATGATATAGCATTTGCTAAAACTCTGCACTAAAAATCAAGAAAATGATTGATCACATCACCAGATGTCATTTAGTCCGTAACTGTGGGAAACAGAACAACTATGTTTTTCCATTAGATTTTTGGGTGTAATATTGTCACTGCACATTCTGTAAGATTTTGTGGATACAATGAGTAGACAATAGTAAAGTTTTCATAGAATAGAAATATTTAATGGTTTAATTTATTAATTATAAACTCTTTTGTATTATATTTATGACTGATGTTATTTTCTCTCCAATATTTAAAGTGCCTAGATGATACAGAGAGTTAAGGGTGATGTAAGTAATAAAACTAAGATACCATTTCTATGTAAAACTGATCAATTCAGAATGCCACTGCTTAGTAGATTGGTATATCGGGATGAACATTCAGAATGTATATAAATTTAAATATGGAAAGTTGAAATCATAATTGTGGCATAGAAGTAATGAAGAAAATAATTGAACCACATTTTAAAATTGATTTTATTTTCTATGACAAGATTGAAAGTGTAAAACTTTTCATTTTAGCCAGATGACTAGAAGATCTAGTTTTGCTGATTATTTTTATAGTAGAATAATCTTTTATTATTAATCTATTTAAGTTTTATCTCAAGTCAGCTCACCAGTGCTAGCAATTAAAGAAAGAAAAGCATGTGCTCAATTTCAAGAATTAAAAATAATGCCTTGGGAGTAAGCATTTCTTTTCTGTGGTGAATGGATTGTTGGGCTTTCTAATTAAAGAAGTCTCCATACTGGAAATGAGTAGTCAATTATGAAAATTATTTTTGAATAGCCAATTTACATACTCCTAATGTGTTCAATTCTTTTGAAAGACTATGTTGGAATTTACAGTGTTTCGATTGGTTGCCCCTATATTAGTGTTATTAACATTATTGCTAGCAAGATTCTGATGTGTAATGTCTTTCTGTATGCTATGAATATGTTCTATTATCATTGGTTAATAAAGAAGATACTTTAGCCTATGGCAAGGCAGCTTAGAGGCATGCAGAAAATCCAAGCAGAGATAAAGGAGAAGAAGGGTTGGGTCTGAGAAACATGATTCAGCCACCTAAGAAGCAATAAGCCATAAGGCACGTGGCAAAACATATATTAATAGAAATGGGCTGAGTTAAGTTATAGGAGCTAGTTGGTAATAGGTATGAGCCATAGGTCAAACAGTTTGAAATTAATATAAGCCTCTGAGTAATATTTTATAAGCAGCTGTCTATGAATGGGCACTGAGCACCTTCCTGGATATGTCTGAATCATAAGTAAGCTTGCTTTATTTGTTAATGAAAGATATTAATAAAAAGGAGTTACTAGTAGTTTTCAAAATTTGTTACTCCATACTTCTTTAGATTGACAGTAACATCCATAAGCTCCTGAATTCACATTTGGCCTTTTCTACCTTAGCCAATAAAGAAGATTTGAAATTTCTCTATTGGAGTGCAAACCCATAGCCAAAAAATACAGTCACAGAGCTAGTTTGCCTTCTTTGTCCTACAGTGCCATAACACTATGTCATAAGAAGCACATGCCATATTTTCCATGAAAAATGACTAGAGAGTAACATTTCAGTTTTTTACATTAAGATATACAAATGCATTAAATGAGTGTATTTAATGTCCATAAAATCCATTATGAAGAAAAAATTATCTGAAAGACATGTATAAAATTGGCCACTTGTGTATCCATGATGAATACATATGATTTGTAGCTATTAACTTTCTTAAGTTTGCAAGTCTGTGTGGATATAGGCACATGTCATGAGGAAATTTAATACCCCTTTATGACCCAAATGTACTCTTCTATAATGTATTCTCTTGCTTATCTTTTACATATTGAGCTTTCATTTTGCACCCTGGGAGTGGATAACTTTTAGGCATATTAGAAAAAGTTACAAGTGAGGCTGTGTGTATAATTCAGTGGTAGAACATATGTGAAGGTGTAAGTTCAATCCTTTGAAAGAGAGAGACACACAAAGAGACAGACAGACAGACAGACAGACAGACACAGTCCATGGGTCAAATTCATGAGGAGAGAAGGTAAGAGGCAGACACTTCATCCCTTTAGTGAGAGCTGACCCAAACTGACTATTTTAGAATAGTCAAAAAGAACAATGCTGACATCATGTTCTGGTGCTGCACTTGTGAGGCTTATATTATTGAAGATTTAAACACCTTGGCATAAGACGTAAGATTTTTGACGGTGACATTTGCTTTAAGACCAAGTAAAGATCCCAATCAACTAGACACAGTGTCCCTGTGATAAGCATGTCCTACAAAGTAATTAGTGCTGTTGGACTTGTTTGCAGCTCACTGCTGTGTTTGACGAACAAGAGCCACTCCAGAAGACCGAGAGCCCCAGTGGAGACCATGTGGATCGGCAGAGCCCAGACGCTTTCCAGGCAGAAGTGTCTTCTCAGCTGGCTGCATTTAAACCAATCGGTGGGGAAATAGTAGTAACCCCTTCTGCTCTGAAGTTAGGTAGGTGGATTTTGCTGATGACACCGTTCACTTGGTTGCAAATTGTATCAACTTAACTAACTTGCTTCTCTGCAAAGCTCATCATATTAATATTGTTCTTTATATATATATAAAAAAAAATCTGGTTTGTCCTCTCTCTAAGGTATTTTTCTATGGTTCTCCACAGCTGCTGGAGCTCAGGTAAGGAGATGGAGTTTTTGTCTCGATTCAAAGTGACTTGCAATTGTGTGCCATTGAAGAATCACACAGGGAGGCAGGCTCTAAGTGATGAGGTTGCCTATCCTAGAAGCATCTCTCTGTTTTTGTAAAGTTCATCCTTTGGAAAAAGCCAAGGAATCCACACTAGAAAAAGGTTCCCTTTCTCTCTTAGGCATCCTGTTTTTCTTCCTATATATATCTTAGACAGTGGAGGGAACAGTTGGGGAGTTAGTTTTGGAATTTGAAATTTCCTGCTGGTTTATTCAAAAAAGAACAGTTTACCTGGTGGTTTTGCTCAGACCTCTTTTTCTTCCTAATATTGGTTTTGACGGTGTGGGAAGTGAAAATAAACATCCTTGTAAAGTTTCTGTCAAGGACTACCCCTAACATATCCTGTTTTTGCTGATACTTCTTAGAGCTAAGTTTAGGCTAGTTTAGCAGCCTGTCATTTTTGACAACCCACTAACGTGTTAGTGTTTGAAGTCAACATTATTTGGGTCAGTTGTGTACTCAACATTATAAGATTGTTCCTTGTACTGGCTAGAACCTAATTAGACTTAATCCTCAGGTAGAAGGGCAGACACAGTCCCCACTTCTCAAAAGGAATCCGCTTGTTCTTAAAGAAGTCCATGCACTTAACATTGTGACAACTTGACTGGCAGGAAGCTCAGGCTGATAAAGACACATGCTGTCAATCGCAGTGGTCATAGGTCTGTCCCTGGACCCACAAGGCAGAAGGAGAGAACCAACTCCTTTAGTTGGTAGCTGACTTCCACAGGTATACCTTGAAATGAATGTTCTATCTCTCTCTCTCTCTTCCCTCTCTCTCTCTCCCTCTCTCCCTCTCTCTCACACACATATACTAAATGGAAACATTAAAATTGTAATTGTAAAACTTATACATAGATCTTTTACCCCATCATTTGAAATTTAATATTTACTATTGTCCACCATGGTGGTACATGTCTTTAATCTCAGGAGTCAGAGGCAGACAGATGTCTGTGAGATGGAGCCTAGTCTTGTCTACATAGTGAGTTCTAGGACAGCCAAAGCTACATAGTAGGATACCACCTCTAAACACATAAATAAATTTACTGTTAACTTTATTATATATCTGAGTAAAGTAAATAGCCCTGTTTTATATTGATTTTCTGTAACACATCTTTAGTGTCCCCTTTTAAACAATTCGAAAGGGAATTACTGACCTATGGTCTTATTTTCCTGTACATTTTGGACTCGTTCTAACAAAGCAGTCAGCTAGAAGAAGATGGCAAAGGGCTGGTTGGCGGCTGCTCCTCTTCTGGAGCCAGGCTTGTGGCTTCAGCAACCCTGCAGCCCCATCGTTCATTTGCATAATGGATGCCTTTTTATCCATTATGCAAATGGCATGAGAGGAAAATTAGGCAATAAGGGAAGACGAAAGGAGAAAATTGCTCTTGCTTGTTTTAATATTCTATTTATAAGCAAGTGTTGTGGGCTTCCAAAGGCTGAGACTCGTGATGTCCCAGCCCCTGGTTCTCTTATGAGCTCTTTCAGGGAGAAAGTTTGGTTTTTATGGCTTCTTTTGTTGGACCATCTGATGAAAATAGTGATGCTAAATCCAAGAAGAACCAACTCAAATTCTTCTTCTTTCAAAACAGATTCTATTTTATTTTAAAAATATTTATTATTTTTTATTAATATCTCTCTGTGTGTGTATGCATGTGTGTGGATTACAAAAACGCTAGACCAGTATGGTCAATTACTTAGCACTCTAGGTACAAGCAGTTGTGAGTCACTGGACATGGATGTTGGAAACCAAATTTAGGACCACTATCGTATTTAGAGTATATTATCAGTATATTATCTTAGCCACTGAACTATCCCTTTGACCCCTCTTTCTTAGAGACCTGTTATGTGTGTGTCGGGGTGGGGGCAGAAAGTAATGTCTTTTAGGAGGAATACATATCAGGCACTGACATAAAGAGACTACACTGAATGACTTCAACCTCTATTTTCCCTTAATGTTAGCTAGTCATCTCTTAATATTCTCTTTTCAAAAGATTAGGAGTCTCGACAGAGAAGTTTAGTAGCTCCTCTAAATACCATAACAGTCAGGCATCAGAGCCGGCAGGTCAACCTGCTGGGTTAAGTATTAGGAACCCTTTCACTGTATGATTTCTGAGATACTGTTCATAGAATAAGTTATTGATAAAACTTTTCTTTGTCAATGTAAGTCGAGGCCCAGAAAGTTTCCACATCCATTTCATTTAGTGAGGTAATGGGATGATGGCAGCAGTAACTAGCACTCATGCTCCCTGTACCAAGCGGCTGGTCGCCATGAATTTATACTTGGGAGGCAGAGGTCCTGGGTGCATGAAGCTTCTTCTCTTTTCATTCAGGTCTGCACCCCAGCTATGGGCTAGTACCACTCACATTCACAGTAAACAACTCAAAGGCACATCTAGAAGTGTGTCTTCTAGATAATTCTGAATCCTGTCAAGGTGACAGTGATAATCAACCATCATACATAGCTTCTTAATTGGAGCAATTTTATCAAGATGATTGCCTTTCTAATACTTTACTCAGGAAAAACCTTGTCATTTTTGTCTGCTATAGAAGTTAAATAAATGCACAGCACATTCGGTTCTGTGCCTGCCCATTCTGTTTCACTCTTGGTGTTCTCAGAAGAGGAGGTGGTCATGTACTACTTCAGGATGGAACTGGCTCGGCAATACATATCCATGGCTCTTCTGGGGTATGACCTTGATAATGTTGTGAGGTCCACTCAAGCTCCTACCTATGTCTGTTCCAGAAACTCATCATGAAGGGTGCTTTGACATGAAGAATGCCAGCCACTGAGTCCTAGGCTTTCATGGTCTCTTCCGTAAAGCTTTGTCTAAATCTTTAAGGCAGTGTTATTATATACAGTGCAACTTGCATTTATCCAGTCAATGAAAATAAACTTCCAGCCTAAAAAAGTTTACAATCAATGTCTTATAAACTAATTATATATGTACTTTGTATGATTACATTAATTTTCAAGCTAAGTTTTAAACTTAGGGGCAATCACATAATTCCAACCCCAGTTATCTGAATTATTTTTACCATAAATTTTCTACCAGCTTCTGTAATTACTAGCTGAGTGGCCCAGACTCAGTTCTAACAAATTACTAATTGGCTATTGTCTTTTATTATGCATCTTAGGAATTGCTAACACAACGATCAATTTAGGAGAAGAAATCTGTTGGCCAAAGTAGCAGGTAGAATTGTAGAGAGCTATATTCATAGAATCCATTTGCACTTTGAAATTGTCTTGTTCAATAATGTCCCCCATCCCCACTAGAGCCCTTTAGTACTTCAAAACAGAGCTGAGCGATTTGACAAGTGTTTGATCCTAGTTGACCATAGCATTGTTGGTTGCTTCCACTCTGGATGGTATTGTATTCATGCCTCATCTCTGAACATGTGGAGTCACTAAAACTAACAGGTTAAATAACAGGTCATACTCACAGGAGTACAGAAGTTTGGTGAAGAGACAATGTGCAGATGCCTCTTAGAAGCCCCAAGGCAAGGATACTCACCACTACACTAAGGAACTATGCACCCTGGAATACATTTTATAAATATAGTTACATAGGACTTTGGATCTCGGAATCGTCTTGGTGATTGACACCTTTTTTCAGAAGAAGATGTGAAAGCTTCAATTCATTGTGTGCTCTGATGTTGAATGACTGGTTGGTTAAAAACTGCAATTATAACCTGCTTCTTTGCTTCTCTACCACTATGCTCCTTCATTTACATGACATTTTTGATGAATTGTATATTTCAATTATCCATGCCCTTTAAGTACTAGATGTAATAATAATAATAGTTCATATCCTTTTTGGAATTGAGATAAAGTATAAATTAATAAACAGATACTATGAATAATTATAAGTCAAAAGCTAATGAAGGAAACAAGTATAGAAAATTGAAGCATCTCAAGTTTCTTTTTAATACTGTAAGTTTCTGGCTATCCCCTGTTGTTTTCATTTCAGATAGGCAGTATACATGCACGTGTGTGTTCTTCCACCAAACTAATATGCTAAAGGGATCTCTACAATACTTGTTTTGTATAGTGTAGGTACATCTGCACCTTTGCTGCTATTTCACGTCTTTATTCAGAAGGCCATGCTGGGGGATATTACTTTGAAGTCTGGAGGAAGAATCCCCTCCCTGTCCCATAACTAATCCTTCTATTGCCTGACCAACATCAGCAGTACCTGCTCCTCTGTTCTCCAAAATGCACTATGTAGCTATCACCTGCGGTCGGCATAATCCTTGTCACTTGAGAACATGTAAGATGGTCCAAGTCCCTGAAGTTTTCTTCCAGGGTTTCCGGATGTGTTTCCTAAGCCATGTAACTTGTCTCTGTGAGAAGACATCTTTCCATACAAGAATAGATGAGGTTCCATTTGCACTGAAGACTCATAATGAAGGTACCATAGGTTTCTCCTTGTTATGTGGCCGTCATCCACAGCTTTTTTTGTCTGTAAACTAAGCCTTTGTTCTGCTGCTGTGGGCTATGGTGGTCTCAGGGATATTTCACTAAAACCTAGCTGGGTAAAAATCCAGTTTCTGTCAATTCATGACCCCAATTAATGAGGAGTTTTATTTCGTGTCTTTTGATAATTTTCTCAGTGTTTGATTGAAATTTGCTATTTTGGGTTCATGCTTACATGAAAAAGATATTCCTTTAGTTATAATTATTTTAGCAATGCAATTTAAATAGTGTTTCAGGATTAAAAGGACTTTGGATTAGGATGTTGCCACTCCTGTGATCTTTGTTACCTAGATGTGAAGCTCTCTGATTAAAGTTGGGAGTTGAAATGATATTTGTTTTATTCTGTCTACATTAAACTTTGAAGATGAGGTTCTTTCTTTTGAAAGTCAGTCTTGTTTCTGAGACCTAAACGGTGCCTTGGATGCTTTACTGTTTTTCTATGTGTGTTGTGCTTCTGCAAAACAAAAATAGAAATTATATGTTTGCTATAATAGAATTATTTCCAAAACACTCATTTCTCTCCTCTTTATTTTCTTCTTTCAGTGGTTCTTAGAAAACACTGGGTAGCCCTGGATTATTGTTGGAAATCACTACCATTTTCTATCTGAGTTTGAATAATTCAGGACATAAAGGCAACATATGGGAACATTTTTCTCAGTTCTTAAGGAAACCAAATCCCTTTATGGCCCTGATCTCAGGAAAACACAATGAAGGGGGAAGCTTATTCCTTTAATTAGGGTGTAGTGTGTAAGTAGCTGCTGTGCCCATAATGTGAGTTTAAGTCTTGGCATCTGATCCTAGAAAAACACACTCACACCACACACGGAGCATAACTAAAGCTCACGGTTGGCTTGTGTGCCTGGTGGAGCTTTTGAATCCCCACTACAAAGCATGTAAGCCTGTGAGGGCTCCTTGTTGCTAGAAGCTCTCTCCTGAAGGCTGGAAAACCAGAGTTAACATTACCACAGAATTTGCTTGGCTGAATCCATAAGTCATAATTTGGTCATTGAGTTCCACTCTGTTTGTTTCTTTTGAAGCTGATTATTCCAAAGTTAGCAGCTATGGAATAGCTTGCCTTTCTTTGCTTTTTCTTCCCTGGGAGCCTGCTATGCCTCCCCCCACACCCCTGTCCCTGTGCAGGCTAGATGAATGATGCTGTAATTAGCTATGGTGACCTTGCTAGGCTATCATCCATCAGTCATGGCCACATAGTCAACAAAATGTGCGCTGCTCTCTGGCGTGATGGTAACTAAATCAGTACTAAAGAAGTGACAGCCTGTCTCCCTTATTCTGGGCACTATTCTTTTGCTATTGTTAGTTTTAGTTTTTATCTTAGTTTTTGTTTTCAGAGGAGGTGACATGTTGCCCTGAGAGGTAGAAATAACAGGTTTCACTAAATGTCTAAAATGTTTGTTGGAAAACTCGTCAATTGAAAGAATGAAGTCAATAGTAAGGTATCATAATCCTAAGAAATATTAAACACTAATTACTACACAGTAGTAATTTTGTTTGTATTCAGCTAAGTACAAAGCTGCATACTTTGAATATGACTTATACTTTGAAAATGCAACTTAAAATACAGGCAATATTGCTGCCCCTCATAGAGGAATATTGGGTGTGTTCAGACTTCTGCCCAAGCTTAGTTCATATCTATTGAGAAATTTAATAGGATGTTATTTGCAAAAAAATATTATTATAAATGAATTTTAAATAAGATATTATTTATTAAATGATATAATGGTACATTTTGGGAAAAAATATATGACCAGCATCTTAATTTCATTTTTATCTGTTTTATAATCTATTTTATATTTATTTTGACTTATATTTTAGTCTCACTTTAATATTTAATTTTTCTAACCTACTTTAGCTATCCTTTGTCTTTTTTCTTTAATTTTATACAATATGCCCAATGCTTTCATTTAACACCAAAAATGTACTAAGTTTGTTGTATCCTATATGGAAAATTATTAGTATAGGGTTTACATTCAACCAAAAATGTAAGAGAAGACCTTAGGGAAAAAGAATTTATCCATGGTTTCTTCTAGCTTCATCTTCTAAGTTGATTATGTGACTTCTTAAAAACCAGAGTTTACCGTTACCTCTTTGGCCTCTTCCCAGTGCTGGACCTACCCTGCGCTGGAGCTGCAGACCCTCTAGTAACCAAACGGAATGAAAGGTCACCTTTCCCACTGTTTACTTGATATTAGACCCCCGGGTTTTTAAGCCTCTTTTGCAGATTGCTTTTAAAAGTAAGGGCAATGAAGCCACATTTATAGAGGCCTGGTCCCTAAGTAGTTTAAATATCCTCAGGGATGCTGTCATATTCATCTTTGTGGAACATCCGGGACCAATGATAAAAGTGATTTGTGATTTTTTTTTTTTTGATGAAAGAAAGAAAGAACAAAAGAAAGAATGCACCCCATCCTATTCCACTCGTCTCTTTCTTGGAACCATGGCTTGAGCTCTCTGCTCTGTTCTTGATGCCATGAGGTAACCGAGATCTTACAGACAGAGTCGTCCTTTGCTTGGGGAGCCTCTGTTTAGCTTGTCAATTACAATACGCTGTCAAATTAACTTATCAGATAGTACTTACCTATATCAAACATTTCATAATGACATGACTCAGATTTTGAAACATATCTCTTGTACATATGTATTTATAATTTTCATTACCCATAGTAGCCAAAGTTATCATAATCTTATTGTTGCAATTTATATTTAAACAATCTGCTGAAAACCCTATATGCGATAAAACCTTTGTCCTGACATTATAAAAACAAGGTTCATCCATCAGTATTTGTTCTATATTGTGCCCATCTCCTCTCTCTCTCTCTTTCTCTCTCTCTCTCTCTCTCTCTCTCTCTCTCTCTCTCTCTCTCTCTCTCTCTCTCTCTGTGTGTGTGTGTGAGTGAGTGAGTGAGTGAGTGAGTGAGTGAGTGTTGTGTGTGCGTGCATGCATGCACAATTCTTTTTTTTTCTTTCTGCCCAGATGGGCAAAGATAAAAAAAAAAAAAAACCCACTAATTTAATTATTTACAGAAGATCCATCTTAAGGACAAGTCACTCAGAGTTGGACACGCTTTCTTGACTGTCCTGGGACTTTCTCATTTGCTGTGCCTGATAAAGTTATATGATGAATTATGTTGCAGTATGTACACATTTGCTTTCTTTTCCCTTCCACCCAATTAGAAATTTTTCTGAAATACTGATTTAGCCCAATGAAAGAAAATAAATCACGAGACAGCTTGGTCTGTTCATCCTCACATCCACAGTGATATGGAGGAAAGCCTTTGCTGAGCCATGGCTGCATAAGAACAGCAATCTCTCTTTTGTTTACCCTTCTGATGTTGAGTAGATAAAAGGCAGGACCTCTTAGCCATCACCAACACACCATGTGAGTTTGTCATCGGAGCTGCACATCCATATTACGGTATAGAAAACAGTGACTCTCAGTCTGTTTCGTCCCTGGCTTCCTAAGGTCATTATACTAGCTATCAAAAAACACAAATACCTTTCAAAAATGTCAGGATAAATTCTACTTGCCAATCTGTGTGACTGTGAGATGACACAAGTTCCTCAGACTCCTTTACAGACAGGAGAAATCTAGGACTTTGTTTCCATGTATAAAATAGAGGAAAGGGAAGGTGTGGTGCATCTTATTTTCTTTTGTTTATGTGGATTACTTAGCGATGGCTACTCAATGGAGATGATCGGGGGAACTAAGTTGGCATTTTCTATTACCCCAACTCTTGCAAAATTGTGACACTTATATTTGGGCTCATAGATAATGTTTTTTAAGAAGAAACTGTGACTTTAATGTCTATAATCCTAAAACCTGTAGGAAGAAACGGTGTCTATATATCTTTTTTGCACAACTTGTCCTTTAAAAAAAAAATAGCACAGCTGCACCAAGCTTGATGGTTTTGCCGTCATCTGCTGCTGTAATACTATGATGATCAATTAAACCTCACTTGTGTTTGTAAAATAAATAGATTTTCTGCCCCAGAGATATGAAAGCATGAGGCAAACGCCTTCCTTTAGTCACAGTTCAGAAATAATGTCCTTTGACCTGGCATCTTTAGTCTGGTGTTACAGTCAACTGACCTTATAGTTAGGGGTTCAGCATCTGTACAGCCCACATCTGCTCTTTGGAGAAGGCTATGCTGAAGAATGTAAGTATGGAAATCAGTATATTGGTGTCTAAACTTAAAAAAAAAATGGTGGCATGCCTGTCACTGACTTCGGTTAATCAATAATTATTTATTGATGTTGCAGTAGATGAAAAGCATTATGCAAGGCTACCAGAGGAATATAGAATAACACAAGCCAGGACTTCCTTCCCAAGCAGCTTGCAATCTCTGACAGAAAATAAATTACCGTGTGATTCTCTTAACATGGTTACAATTCCATTTCTATAATTTGCTGCTATTCTAATAGAGAGGCTACAATTACCAAACCTCATACTCGAAAAATGCTGTGCCTTGTAAGCTAGTTCGGATACTCCTCACAATGCCCACCCTCAGGCATGTGAATTCTCTCCCCACAGCTTGGTTGTCTTTTATTTGACTCTTAGCTTCTAGTGAGGCAACGGTAGGAAAACACCTTTCCAGTCTGTGTATGGTTCTTATTCTCCAATTTGGATAGTGGGTGACCTTAAAGCAATTAAAAAATACTTAGATCCCAAATCTTCCCACTACAACCAACAATGTCCTCTGCTAGCCAAGGAGCTCTCCCAGGTTTTAACGGATTGATGGATTACTATCTCTCTGTCCAAGCATCTATCCATCCTTCTCCCTGAAAACAGGCACTGCAGGAAAATGTGCTCCTTTACTTCTAAGCAGCAAATATGGAGACCATGGTGCTCCACTGATGAACTCTGCAGACACATTCTCCATAAAATTACTTGTGCCTGAACAGAAAGAAGTCTAAGACCCACTGTTTCCTTCCTTCCCATTTGGGATTTCCTAAATTACTGGTTGTCTTTTTCCCGTCCAAGGCTTTCTGATACCTCACCCTAATTTCTAGGAACACGGACGTTAAGCAAATTCATTTTCTCTCCCGATCTTCTGGCCCAAAGCATCCTTCTCTGGTACAGGTAAATGTGATTGCCCCATGTATAAGATTTGTTACATTTGGGGCTGATGAGGATCAAATGGGAGATAAAAAAAATAAGTTCTGTTATTTTCTGCTGTCTGAAATAATCATGACTCTCAAGAATCTCTCAAGAAGGAGAGACAGCTCAGTGGGTAGCACACTGGCCATACAAGAGTGGGGACTTGAGTTTGGGTGCCCAGAATTGACCAAAGCAGTTGCCTGTAATCCCACCACTCCAGTGCTGTGATGGGAGGGCCAGATGGGAGAATCCCCAGAAGCTCTTAGGCCACGCTAACCTGGCATAGACACACAAGGTCAAAGATGAAGGTTAGGTTTCTTCTGACCTGCAAATGTCATGCACACATGTACACCAGCATCTTACACATACAAAGAACTTCTCAAGAATTGATTTTTTTTCCCAGAATACCTTTCTTGACTGATTTTCCTATTCTAAGAATCATGTTTGGCATTTGTTTGGTAGTATACCCTAAGCTGATGCCATAATGCTCTGTCATTTCAAAAAGGCAAAGATTCTAGTTGTAATGGAAGATTCTTTCTTATAATTCATGTCTCTGCAAAAATAGCTATTTTCTCCCTTAGAATCCAAAATATTTTACTTCATTTCCCATCTAAGACATTAGTGAAACAATTAGGGTTAGAGAAGTATGGAAATTATATTACATATTTACTCCAGCAGTATGGCATCAAATTAAAATCACAGGCCCTGAAGCAAGTCTGATTAAATATGATTCTGCCACCTACAAGCTGTGTGAATCTGGGGAAGTTACTTAACCTCCCTGTGTCTCTGACCTCAGTTGTAATGCAGGAATGACAATGACCTGGTTATATTGGTATGAGCCACAGGAGAGTCCTTTGCAGGTACACTTAGACTAGAGCGTTTCAGGGAACCAGGAGCATAAACTATTAGACACTTTTATTTTCATCAGATTTATCAGTTATTTTGAATGGAATTATGAAATCTCTGTTTATACGCAGATCTTTTTATCTCATTCTGGTTTTTTATGTTTCTTTTGTTTAGTTTGTTTCTTGTTCTCAACTTTCCATGAAACCATATTCAGTTTCATAAGTATATACCCTGGTGCTTCTGCCTCTTCCTTGAAAGCGTGAACTTAACTATTTTGAAGGTCTTCTCTCCAAACACATGTGATAAGAGGTAAAACGGTGTATTGAAGACAAAGCAGTGGCCAGAACATTAATCAGACTGGTGTGTATGATGGCTGCTGATATGAGAGCTGCTGGTTTACTGCATGTGTTTCAAGATTTGCAGCAAAGTAATTGCTGTGATCCTTTGGATATCTATTTAACACCAATACTTACCCTTATGTTCTCATCCTGTTTTAGCATGCACTTTGTAAGAATTTTCCTTTACCACTGTAATATATGCATACTATTTTCAAGTACCTTACAAAAAGAAAAAAAAAACACTTTTTTATTAGCTTAAACAAATTGAAACTAGCTATGCATATGATTAAATGTTAATCTTCTCCACTGGAAGATGAAGATTAATAAAATAAACATTTGCACTCAAGGTGTTCACACTCAATATATCATGTCTTCTATTGTTTCCTTCTAACTGAGAGAATGTTTACATGGCGCTTATATTCACAATGGCATAGTAGGCTGATCCCTAAGTATGGTGGCACTATCTTGATGGAATAGTTCTTTAGCTCTTTCTTGCTTCCTGAAAGAATTCTTTGCTTCTTCTCTAACTAGCAGACCATATTAGCAAGCTTAAAACGAGTATAGCCATGGAGAGCTCTGAATACAACTATAGAGTTCCCTGAAACCCACTCCATGTTCAGGAACCCAAAAGAGTAGCATGCCTCAGCTACCGGTGCACATAGATGCTGGCTTCCCAGCTGCCTGACAACTCCATAGAGTGATTTTCCTGCAGCATTAGGAAAATGCTGGTTCTTATTTCACACTTATACCAACCTACTCCAGGACACAGAGCATTCAAGGTCAAGCTCCAGGAGTTTAATCACATGTGTAGAAAACTCCTCAAAGCATTTTTTCAATTATGTATTTTGAAATGAGTAAAGAAGTATATAGAGCAATTAATTGACTTATAAAAAATTAGTTATGTTTTAAATCTACAAATTTACTTGGGGATTTAAATTGGTACAAAATTAACAAGACAAGAATTGGTTCCTGCATAAGTGAAATATCAATCTTTTTTATAAATCAGAATATACTCTGTGTAACTTGTCTTTCTCTTTGTTTGATTTTACTTGAGGGGAGAATTTCTAGATTGCATATGTCCAAAGAGGAGAATGGATATAATTACCAAAATGTAAAAACAAAATGAAAATATTTCTCCTAAGGTATACAGATAATTGGAGTAGTGTTTTTTGTCATGTTTTCCTTAGATTATTTGGATAATTGCCTCCATTTTCCACCTGATTTAGTGTAAGTAGACACAGCTTGAGCTTTTTCAGGAGGCTGTTACAGATATTTTCTTAGCCAAGTCATTCCAACTGAAATGATTGATCTTGCAAACCTTTGGTATAGCCAGTGCAATTAGAATTGTTTACCTGGTAGTTGGGCCTGAACCCTGAACAAATATGGCTGTTTCCCTTTTAACTTTGATTATAATTCATATTGAGCAGACTGTTTGTTAACACTCAAAATTTTAAATTAAATCCATAGTGAACAATGTTCTTGAATGTCATTGGTTATCATTATGATCAAATATCTGACATGAAACAAGTTAGGGAATGAACAATTTCTTTGGGTTCATTGTATAAAAAGACTTGTTTCATCATGGCAGAGAAGATGTGGGGGCAGGAGTTTGGTCCCATTGCATCTGCAATCAGGAAGCACTGACAGATGAAGGTAGGCGCTCATCAAGCTTTCTCCTGTGCACCGCCTCTACTCTCCTTATTCAGTCTAAGCTACAGAGCATGGATAGCTGACACTGTTAGGGGAAAGTCCCTTCTGATCAGTCCAACTTCTCTGGAAATGCATTCTCAGACATACTCAGAAGCGCATCTTCCAGGAGATTCCAAATCCAGTCGCAATGGCAATGAGCATTAACCAGCTCATGTATGTAGACCGGTAAGGGAGAGCACACTAAGGGAGTTTCCCCTAAGGAAATTTTACTGTCATATTATTAAGTCAATAATGAATTCAGTTGATAATTCAGAGAGAATTATTCAACTAATGTGAGGAAAAATATAAGACACTGTATTATTTAACTAAACCAAAGTTAACCAGAAATTCAAGATTTGAGAAAAATTTCATTGCATTCATAATCTGGTAATTAAATTGGTAAGAAAACAATAAAAAGCTATATTTCCTTTTCAAAAAGCCTAGCTTGCATTTATTTGACAAATATTGATAGATTTTTGTTAAACATATTCATAATAGTCAGGATTTTTCAATTTTCTCATTAGTCAATTGAAAGTAATTAACATCCTTTAAATTGTGGATGAGTTCATTGCACTACTTTATAGTCAAATTTTTAGAGTTTCATATTGAGGTTGAAACTGACTTTAAAGTAGGTAGCCCATGAGGGGAATTTGGCAAAATGGCTTCATGGAGTTTTAAAGTTAGAGCATACTCTCATTTCTGGATTTAATACAAGTGACAAGTGACAATGATATTAAAGGTAAGCTTTCATGTGTTAGATAAGCTGTAAGGTGGTGTTAGTGGATATCGTAAGTTATAGGTTATGTGGAGATGTAGTTAGTTTAGCATCAGGAATGCCCTGGGTCTGGGGTTTGGAATATTGTTATTAGAAAGGAAAGTACTATTTGAAACTGCATGCTGGAGACCATAATCCAGCTTTCCCCTCACTTTCAGTACTTGGATTAAGAGGTAATGATGTGGGTCTGTAATTTAAGAGCCTCAAGTGATTATTGAGCTTATGTGGGGCTGAAGGAGTATGTGGGGGATTTGGAGAGGTCATCTTGGGAAAGCATTCCCCTTCACCACTTCTGTGCTCCCACTGCGGATGATGTCACACAGGTTAGCTTCTCCACTCAAGGGGAACCACGCCATGCTCAGTGGGCGTGGCCTGCCAGTGTCTGTGTTGTAGGCTCCAGGTCAAACACTATTCTGGCTCAGTCTTGCTCTCATCTGTTTTGCTTCTATCTTGCATCACAGACTGTTTTCCTCTTTTTTCCTTATTTCTTTATCCTTTTCTCTACTTCTCTCCTGTTTATACTCTTTCTGCCTTTGAATTCTTTTCCTTTTAGAGACCAAACTACAAAGTTACTTACCTGCTGGTACTCATCTTTCTGAAAAATGTATTCTGTGTTATGTTGCATCAAGATTGAAAGCTTAAGTGATGGATATCAGAAGGAAGGATTTTTGTGTGGTAGATGACATTTTCAAAATGAGTAATGAATATAGAATGTACAATCACAACCCCATGAGGACATATGTAGTTTACAAAGATATGAAGAAAAAAAATATAATGCATCTTTGTGCAATTGTGCAGCTGAAAGTTTCCTAACCCATCTGGGCCTCTTAGTTCTGACAAAGTTCTTCCACATGCAGTTCCATAGACACTTATAAAATAATTACTCAGAGGTTTATATTAATTACAAATTGTTTGGCCTATGGCTTAGGCTCATTACCAACTAGTTCTTACAACTTAACCCATTCTTAATAATCTGTGTATTGAACATGGCTCATGGCTTACATGTACTTTTACATCTTTCCTTTCTGGATGGCAGCTGGCGGTTTCTCTTGGACTCTACTCTTCTACATCTTTATCCCCTCTTGGATTTTCTGCCTGCCTCCAAGCTGCCTTGTCATAGGCCAAAACAGCCTCTTTATTAACCAATGGTAATGAAATACATCCACAACATGCGAAAAGACATCCCACATTAACATTGTCCTGAACCATAGGCATAATTCATGGTTAGATTTTGTCCAACTGGTCAGAGGATCTTTCTTAAGTTTTGCTGAGCAGCCACCTCCCAGCCTGTCTTTGTTGCCAAAAGCACTCCTCATGCCAATGTAATTATATGTGAAGTCATTTGATAGCTTCGTGGACAAGCTGAAATGCATGACAAATGTTTTGAACTGATGAAGGGCACTAGGAGTTAGTGGTCTAGATTGAGTAGCAAAGGACTTAACTCAGGATCTCTGTGGAGGTGTCAGGCCTGCTACACCTGCTGATTGTGGAGGTGGTTTCTGGTGGTCAACCAAGAGGAACTAGTTTCCCTTAGCACCTGTACTTTGCCAGGTGTCGAAGCCGAGTGAAAGGATAACTAACAGCCTAGATGGAAATAAGTTCACCTGGTGTTTCCCAATTCCCTAGGTAATAAAAGATTCAAAATAAACTGCTGAATCATCCTTCCTTAAACCAAATCTATGGAACAAGAGAATGTTATGGGCAAAAGCAAATCAAGCCTCTGCATGATTCATCTTGACATTGGCAACTATTAATTTGTAATAATCATCACTTTCTGTCCTATAAATCACATCCTTACCTTGAGCTTTCCAGTCAAGTTTTGTAATACATCACGTTAAATGTAAAGGCCGGTATGACAGCCACTCTGATGGTGCAATTTCTTTTTTATAGGGCTCAGTTGGGTCTTTCCTAGGAAGAAACCATTCAACAATTAGTTATTACCTTAACCAGTTTGATATTTCTGAAGCATGCAAATGATACCATTTTGGGTGGGTAAATTAGCACTGTGATGTGACCCTGACATCGCCTGGGTGAAAACGTCTCTGCAGTTCTCAGTATGTTCTGGGGAGGCTTAAAAATTTCAGACAAAAATCTCCTAATATGATAGCAGCTAGAAGAATCATTGTGATTGAAGTGACCTTTTCAATGGATAATCTGACAGACACTTGATAGACAGCATTCTCCCATCTCTCAGCCAACCTTTTATCTCCTTGCCATAAAATGAAGGAATGAAATTTTAACTCAGCAGATAAGATTCTCAATAGTCATTTCTTGCATATCTCCCTCAGTGCAGTCCCTTAAAATTTGAAAGCTCTTTCTTTTCAAGGTATTTTTTATTACCTGGAGAAAACATTTCCTTTAGGGAGATATTCTAGAACAATAGTACAGGTGCTGAATCAAATTTCCCAGGTGTGTAAGGGACTCTCTAAGGTTGCCTAATACCATTGGCTTATTGTATTAAATGGTACTCCTGTGTCCTATAAGACCTAACTCAACTTTCAAAGGTGCCTTTCCTTATACTAAGAGAGTAGCTATGACTTTGACAAAAATGTGGACTATGAGATACCCAGTTAAAATATCCTGAGAAAAAAAATGAAATTAAAAGCACTTACTGGCAAAATGAAGCCAATCAATTTCCAAATAAATGTGTTTCTAAAATGTAGCCCTGGGGTGACATGCTAATTCAGAAGACTAATATTTTCTCTGGGAAAAGGGTATTTATTTTCTCTTGAAATCTTAACATGCCACTAAAATTGAATGTTTGTTGATTGGTAAACAGGTAGACTTTCATTAAGAATATTTTTATGGTATGAACATTTTCAAAATATAGGAAGATTTTGCACTGCTGAGCTTTTGTTGCTGATATTTGAGACATTCTCATTTTTTTTTTTTTTAGTGCTGGTCTATCTTCATCCCCTGGTAGCATGGTAGTGTGCCTCGTGTATACTATGTGGATTTTCACTTTTTTTTTACACTTTCGTTTTTGTTTGGTCTTTTCAGATTGGGACTCAACTTTATGTCATAGCTTTATATACAACGTCACATATTAGACATATGTCAGAGGCATATGTCAGATATATTATCTGTCAGTCCACATGGGGAAGTGGTTTCATTCTTTTTTCTTTATTTTTTTTTTTTTTTCTGGGAGATCACAATGTTGCTCCAGCTGACAGCAAAACCCAGCTGACACGTGGAGCCTAAAAAATGTTGTTGGGATATAAAGGAAGAGTCCACTGAGTGGCACTTAGAGGAGAAATTATCATAAAGAGAGGGGTAGGAGGAAAGGACAACAGGACATGGAGCAGGGGCTATTATCTCTCAGAGGAGGGGGAGGGTCCATCATGTCTCAGAGGACATGCAGCAGCGTCTATTGTCTCTGAGGAGGGGCAGGGTCTGTGTTTCTCAGAGAAGGGGAAAACACTAAAATCCTCACAAGAAAGACCAGTTGGCCAAGAGAAACAGGGGCTAAAGAGCTATCAGCAAGGGAAGGCAGTAGACAGCACTCGGTACATGTCACACTCTGCTTAGCTTAGATTGACACAGGAGGGTATGGAATTGAATCTCACAGGAGCAATAATGAAGCAGTTACTTTATTTCCTGAAGAATTGAAATTATGACTGAAACTAATACACAGCACAGAAAAGGAAGAAGCAATAACAAGAATTTAGGTGTAGAAACAAGGCAGACACAGGTGCCAAGCAGAACTAAGACATGCTCCCTCACCATGACGGAGAATGGAGAGAAGAGGTCCAGAGAAGTTGTCCTAGAGGCACTGTTTGGGTGGTAGAACTAATATTCCAGACAAAGTCATCACATGCTTAAGAAAATGCAAACAGTGGTGTGTGACTATGACAAGGAACTAGAGGAGGCAGGATCTGGAGAGAACCCTGATAAGAGATGGCTAGAAAGAGGTAGGAGATGGATCTGAAAGACTTGAAATGGCCAAGTTATGACATCTTCCTAGAAACTTTTGTAACAACGCCAACCAGATACAAGAGTCTTTCCTAAAATTACACTCTGAGTGTAAAGAGGAGCCACTCTTTGAGCATCTTTAACCTTTGTTAGCAAGGACATCACAATTGCCTTTGAAGTCGCTAGTGTGCCTTTACCAATCTCTGTATCCTTTTCCCTAGGAAAGAAATTCCTTTAATTTT
The DNA here is from genome assembly GCA_033318265.1 of Phyllotis vaccarum. Classification (NCBI taxonomy): domain Eukaryota; kingdom Metazoa; phylum Chordata; class Mammalia; order Rodentia; family Cricetidae; genus Phyllotis; species Phyllotis vaccarum. The sequence goes on from JARWLC010000007.1 coordinate 13,221,630, forward strand.
CTTTAAATTTTGCCATCTACTATTGTATTTCTTATGATTATATACTTTATAGTTTTATGGCATTTATTTGAATGTTAAGATCTGAATTATATACTGTGGAAATTCTTTTACAAAAGAGTTTGCCTCCACATTACCTGTTATGCTATCATATGTTGCTGGCACTCAAGCATTTTGATGCTGTGTAGTTTTATAGATTACTGGATTCATGTTGCTTCCAAGGACTTGCCTCATATGCAGTATTGATTTGTGTTAGCCAGATTTCTATTTCTACAACAAATGTTCTTCTGTTGTAATACAAATAACTAAAAGATGGAAGATTCTATTTTGCTCGTATTGTCATTCCATGGGTAACTGTCTCAAATTATCCTGGACCCGAATTGAAGCAGAATATTACATTGTACAGTTCATGGTGTAACAAAGCTACTGCATCATTTTAGCCGCTGAAGAGAGGGAGAGAGGATACTGGGGACAAAAATAAAATGTGCCCTTAAAGGGGATGGTCACCTACTTCCTCCATAGTTAGTTCATATCTAATGTGTCCATAACCTCTCACTAGGACCACACTTAAAGGTAACCAAACACATTAGCATGTGCTCTTGGGAAAAACAGTTCAGATCTGAGTAATTTATAAATTTTTTCTCCCTATATTCTGGAAACATTTTTCACAGTTTTCTCTAGGAGATAATCCTAGGAATGAAACCATTGTTTCATAGAACATCTTTCTTTTCAAATATATTACATAGTATAAAATTGCTTCTCACTGTAATTTTGCTAATTTTTAAAAACCAGTAACTGTAAAATAGAATTCCAGTTGTTCTACATGGTCAGCAAAACTTAATGTAGCTATATTTTACATTTTTGCCACTTTATAGTTATGAAATATTTCACTGTGCTTGGGCTTCAGAATAGTAAATGTAGTCATTGACCATGCAGATTGGCTCATCTGTGGTGTTCTGTTGAGACTTTTGACCGCCTTTGTACTTTTCCTTTATAATTTATAGGAATTCTTTAATGTTTGAATTATTAACTATTTATGGTTAGCATATGCTGCATATATCTTCTCCAGCTTGAAGATTTATCTTTCTACTTCTATATATCTTTCAATGACAGAGATTCTTGACTACAGTAGGCTCAAGCTTATCCTTTTTATGTTTGAAAATTTTATAACTTTCCAGAGGTAATAAGTTCTTCTTTTAGATAATAGTTTTATAATTTGGAGCTGGAGCTATTGTTCAATTCATAGAGTGCTAGCCTAGAATGCACAGAATTTTGGATTCAGGCCCCAGGGATGAATAGACTTAAACATGTTGGTATCCACCTAATTCTAATTCCACTGAAGTCAGAAGCAAGAGGGTGGGGCATTCAAAGTCATGTTCAGTTATATAGTGGATTTGAAACCATCCTGAGATACATAAGACTCTTTCTCAAAGAAAAAAAAAAGTAACTTTATCTCTTTAAATTTTTGACTTCACCCATGCATATTGGGGAACAATATTTCCTCATAAGCGATGGTGACTTCCAGGTACCATAAGTCTTGTTTCTTCCCCGGTTCAGAGCTATTTCTGTCAAATTCAAATTTCTTAATATTTCTGTGTCTGTTTCTGGATGCTGTAAATTATTTCATTTGTCATTCTGTCATTCCTATGCTAATGCTGTGCTCACTTAATTACTGCAGCTCTGTAAATAATCCGTGGTAGCCATCAGCACGGGTCCCCTCTGCTCTTCATCTTCTTTAGAAATGGGCAGATTATTCTTTGTCCTCTGTTCTTCCACTTACTTTTTAGAACTGGCTTTTTGAATTTGATGGAGATAAAAGTGAGTCTGTATTTCCTTGGGACAGTGACATCCTTCTAATACTGAATCATCTTATCAAGGACATAACTTAGCTTCTTTTCTGTTTTTCTTTCATCTTCAGAAAAATGTGATGGTCTCTGCATAAACAACTTGTACTCATTTGGAATTATTTCTGAGCTCCTAATTTTTATTGCCATTATGAATAATACTCAGTTTGATTATGTTTGTTGGTGGCATATGGAAATCAGTGGGGGCAGGTAAGCTCAGGGTTTTCATGCATGTTAGGTACATGATCTAGCTCTGTCCTCCAGTTCATTCCCATCTCTCATGTGATTGTTTTTAAAGGTTTAATTTTATGTGTCTGTTTTACCTGTATACATGTGTGCACCTCGTGAGGGGACCAGAAAAGAGTATTCAGTCATCTGAAACTGGAGTTATAGAGAGTTGTTAGTCACTATGTGGGTGCTGAGAACTGAACCTTGTTTATCAGCAAGAGCTACAAATGCTCTCTTAGCTGAACCATCACTTCAGCCCCATATATAAAAAATTTAAGACATAAAATATTCTGAAGAAATTTTGAACTTGGATAATTTAATTGAGTAAAAACTCAGGATTTTTTTAATGAGAATTCCAACCATTTTTGACTGTTTACTTAAGCCTCACAAGTTATTTTTTTTTTTTATCAATTTCTATATCCATCTTTCTTCCCCTTGGATGCTAAGACCTGCAGTGTAAAATAGAAACTGACGCCAGTGATTCTCATCATCTTATTAATTTATTCTACTTTTCATCTGTTGTGATTCTGCTGTGTATTGATATATAACATGTACTTTACACCTATATGTTACTTTGATATTTATATTAAATTACTTGCAGTGTGGCTATAAATAGTGCAACACATTGAAATGTTACTAGCATCTTAAGTAAGGTTGCAGAGTTGAGTGTATTCTTCTTTGCCTGTGAGGATCTTGAATAAGATCACTTGCTGTCTCCACCTCTTCTCAAGATCTGAACATGGTGAGGCAAGAAGAGAGGTTAAGAATCAATTAAGAAATGGCAGAAGGCTTTGTAGGGTGGGGAAGTTTCTGTTCGTTTCCAGGTACTAGAGGTTTTCTTTTACATGAATGAAATTATTATATTTATACTATTGTCCTTGTATCCACTGTGATAACTGAATTGTTTTTCTGCTTTCACCTATTTATATGATATTTTAGTTATTTTTTAAATGCTATAGAGAACATGTGTTCTTAGGGTAATGCCCATTGTCAATCAAGTGTTGCATTTGTAAGCATCACTGGACTCATTTTGTTGATACTTTCGTTCCCTGGGAGCTTGGCCTCTGGAGCTGTGTTGTTGCTCTTTTTTGAGATTATTCAGTAATGCCAGTGTTGAGCTATGACTAGTTTAGTTGGGAGTTTCTTGTGAGAAAGTGCCTTATTGATGATTAGCCCTCGCATGTAGTGACACCAGGTCTGTGGTCATCTTTCTTACTTGGACAGATGTCTTATTTATAAGTAATAAGTGGTGCGGTGCATTCTTGATTAGCTGCGAGAGCCTCTCCAGTACTGAATGGCATCATTCTAGAATCCACACTCCTTTGATCACATCATTTTATAAAATGCTGGAGAACCACAGAGGTGGAGACAGCTGATACTGCCCTGTCAAGGAGAAGGATACTTAGAAATGTGACTGTTTCCCATGATGCTGTGCTTTCAGAATCGAATTCCAAGAACATTTTCCCATAGTGTATACAAAGTAATTTGCTACCGAATGTACAAAGAAATGATTAAAAATTGATTTTTGAATTTTGAAGGTATTCTTTTCATCTCATCTGCTAAAACCAACTGCACCACACCTGTTCTATCTACTGGAGAGAACAACTACTTCCTGTCATGTTTAAGCTTAATTCCAGAGTCCCATTCTCACTGATAACCATTGTCTTCTCTACGTATACATGAAAGCGCTCCTCTTAATTGCTGCAATATTCACAAGGAGGCTTTTGGAAGAGAAGTACTCTTAGCTGAAGGAATAGCAGTGTAAGAGATAAAGATAAAGTGGTATTGAGAACTACCCAATTTATTTCAGTGAACTCAATATCTTTTAGAGGCACAGGGCACATGATGCATTTACCTGAACTTTTTGAGTGTTTAAGTAAACAATTGGTTTAGTAAGAAGTTTCTGGCCTGGCCTAGCTCGGAGATCCACACCAGCAATCCCAAATAATCACACATGTTAATTATATGCTATTTGTCCTATGGCTCAGACACATTACTTGCTAACTCTTCTTACTCTTAAACTAACCCATGATTAGCCAAGTGGCTTAGCACCGTTTCTCAGAGCACTTTTGTCTTCTTTCATCTGGGTCGGCCTGGCATCTCTGCTCTGCTCTGTTCTTCCTCTTCGCAGAGTTTTCTTAGTCTGGTAACCCTGCCCATACTTCCTGTCTGCCCTCTGGCCAATCAGCGTTTTTAGTTAACCAGTAGGAGGGACAAATATTTACAAAGTACAAGAGCACAATCCCACAGCAATTTGGTATACATTCAGGACCAGAGAAACTTCCAAGTTTTATTGTAGTCATAGAACAGTGTTTAGGAATTTTTTTTTCTCTCTTTGCTTACAAGTTACAAAGGATGTACACATTTTGAGCTCTGTCTACAGCTTTGCAGAGAAATATAGGAGATGCTTCTGTCAAAATACTTTCTTATCTTTCTTGAAGCTTTGTGGAAACACAGCTATTCTGTGGTAGTTACTGAACCTGTAACTGAACACTATCATATAAACCACTATCTGACCAGAGTAGATGTCACAGGTAGAGAAGCTGCAGAAAGTGCAATATTAACAATGCAGCATGGGACCACCACCTCACAGCTTGGTTCTCACTGCATCAGGTTTGTGCAATTATGTTTCTGAATTGCCATGGCCTTGTGTTTTAGACAGTCTGCGTATGCTGGAGTGTCACATATAAAAGCTGTTGCTGATGTTAATTAAGCATGTCTCATCTTTGATGGAGTTGGTTAGGTTGTTCACGTTAGAGGATTAACTTTGTTTTCTGTGTTCTTATTCAATTAAATTTCCTAAAATTTCCATGTGTGTTCTATTACATAAGCTTGGATCTCTGAGTAAAAGGCGCTGCTTACCCCATATAAAGCCTTTTTAAAAGATGGATAGAATAGCCAACTTACAAAGATGAACATTTTTATAGTCAAGCATAGAAAACCTATTTGATAAACTTTGGTATTTCCATGGTCGTATTTTTTACCCTTACTTCATTCAAACTTATTTATCAGTGGTGACAGCATTGTCCTATAATCACAGCAATTTGTTTGTCCCCTTTTCCTTTCCACTGATTACCTGAGCCTCTCATTGGTATTTCCAGCCACACTGTTTGAAAAAACCAGCTTCAGGAAGCTCTGTCTGAAGCTGTCATTAGAGGGTGTTTGTTTGTGTGTTTTCTTGAGTTACCCTATGCAAAACAATAGGCATGCAAGGCTTGCCTTTGTTCTCAGCATATGGTTGTGTTTTCTGCTCTGTTCTGTTGCTTCTTCTAGCACTTCCCAGGTGCTCGTTCACACCTGGGAAGTGAGAGCAAAGCCCAGGTGCAATAACCATGCTAGACATTTTTTGCTTATACATTATTAACCTGCAATTGAGTTTGAGTTGGCTGAACCCTCATATATTGATGACATAATGCAGCAGAATTCTTTTCCTTCTTGTACCGCCCACTGTAGATGCAGGTAACTCAGCATAGCAGTGATCCTACATGGTCTGCTTTTGGCAGACGGGCATTCTTATTTGGCTGTCCTAAGGCACCTGTTGCGAATGGTCTTTCCCCAGCTCAGAAGTACACTGTGTTGTTTTGGTGGTCATCCACTATGATAATGTCAGGGGATTTTTGGAGTGGGCAGAGTGATGGAATTTATTTCTTTAACCATAGTTCAAACATGTTAAATTGGAACATTTGTGTCTTTTTATTTATTTTAACTGATATGTGTGTGTTACTATACACATATATATGTAAATTATGCAAATTAGTGGGGGTGCCAGTAATACTTCAATATTCATATACTAGTTAAATCATGTTAAGCATGTCTGGTGCCTCATACATGTATTATCTTTTATAACAAGGACATTTAAAGCTTTCTTTCTAGGATTTTATGATAGGCAGAATGTTATTGTTACCAACAGCACCCCTACTGTCAAATAGCCCATCAGAACCCCTTTCCCATATCTAACTATAACTTAGTAGATGATTAGTTTGAATGGGAACTTGAGACAGCATAAAATCACCTGGGAAGACAGGTATGATGAAGGATTGTATATATTGGTCTGATGCGTGGACATATATATGTGGGACTTTGTTATATGATTTAATTAATGTGGAAAAGCAAAGCTGGGCATTGACAGTGTCATCCTGAGGCTGGAGTCCTGAGTGTGGAAGAGGGAAAGAACCAAGCCAGGTGAGCAAAGCCAGGTGAGCAGCATCGTGTCACTGTGTCCTTTCACTGTGGGTGCCATGTGGCTTGCTTTTGAAGTCCCTGACTTGACTTTCCCACAGTGATGGACCACATGGAATTGTAAGATGAAATAAACCCATTTCCCCACCAAATTGTTTTTATTAATGTGTTCTGTCACCGGAACAGTAATGGGAGAAGTCTTGCCCTTTGAGCAATGACTTGAGAAATACTCTACTGTATTTCACATCTGATAATTAATGAAAAAGGCAAAAAAAAAAAAAAAAAAAACAGAATGAATTAAATTTTAATTGAACCCCTTCTTGGATTAAGAAACCTTGGCAACTTTCCCCTAAAAGTTGGTTTTACCCCTGTGAGATAGGAGATATTAATAATACTCATATTAGTCCTGTAAATATTTTAAAAACCTAACTGCCCATTGGTGCCCCATAGAGCTTTTACTATCATATGGCAGACAATGTCTGTGAGGTGGAAGTTGATGTTTCTAGCCAAGGTACCAAATAAGTTTTTTCTCAAGCAGCCCTGTCCTCCTCCACCTTTGAGTGTCCCAATTATATTTAATGAGTCATAGCCAGACTCAGACATCTCAGACAGCCACATCATTGAAGGTTTCCGGTACCATGTTCCTTTCCAGACACGTCTCCTCAATATATATATATATTTAATATTAAACATTCTCAATCTTCACTCAGTTCCTGCCCCTTCTCCTACTTACCCAAGTCCTCTGCTAGTGGCTGTTTTATCTGTGGGTAAACAATTCATTTTCTCTTAGTCGGGGTCTATTTTTATGGACATGCCTCTGAGTCTTCTCTGTTGTCCATAGCAATGATAGCTTAACCTTCTCACCTCCTATCACACTCACCTCAAGAGCCGTTCCCCAGCTCCCGTCCTCTTTAGTTCTAGCATTTTCCTTCGCAATCTTGGGAAATAATGTAGATGTATTTTCTTGCGTCCCTACAGTCCCATTGGCTTAACATTAGGATGTTGAAAGGGGCTGCCAATATTTGGAGGTTCTCGGGGAGATTTTGTTTTCTTGCCTTTCCCAACTTGTGAAGATGACTAGTATTCCTTGGAGTTTTCCCTTCCCATCTTCAAACGCAGGGGTAGTTGCTGGAGCTATTCTACCTCGGCATCACTCTGTAATCCCTCTTTCATGTTTAACCTTGGATAAACATATACAATGTGTGACGCTCTTCCTTTCTTGGGGCCAGCTGAGTAGAAACCGTCACGTCATCTATACACCTGATCTTCATTTGCCATGTAACAGTATACTCCCAGGCTCTGGGAATTAGCTCTGAGTGTTAGTGGCAGGGCACTTATGCCTTCCACGGCCCATTTCAGGCCTTCACTATCAAATCTCTGGCCCACCTCTCTCATAAGCCTCTTCTTTTATCATATTTTTCTACCACACAGTGCCACATAAGTCTTTCATGTTGCTCAGTGACTCTCTCCTAACCACATTAAAAACTGCCATCGACACTCACCCATAGTCAACTGTGTATGTTCATTGTCTTGTGTACACTCAGCTCTACCTTTGGTTTTCCTTTTGTGGCATCCCTAGTCCCTTGAATACTGTGTAGGCCGTAGCATGTAAATACTTGTGGAAGGGATGCATTTTTGAGAGAGTTATACTTGCCATTTAATAAACATTTTTTTTTTTTTTGCCCATCAAGTCTTTTCCAAATCTTCATCATATGAACATATATATTGTAACTTGTTTATTGGGGGTCTTTTAAGGTGACTAGTTTTAGAAACAGTTTCTGGTAGATTACCAGTATGCAGTCCATGGAATATCCAAACTGGAGTCCTAGGAAGGAAGCATGAGACCTTTGTATTGTCTCTATTGGGCTTCAGAAACAGAGAGAAGAATACTACATAGTTTCCCAGGGAAGCTTGCTCAGAGATTGGGCCCTGGAAAGGCTATATTCTTATTAAAAATCAAGGATATTACTTTTTCCTCTTGGAGTCACCCCCTTCAGAGCCTCAGCCATGAGGACTCTTTTTTTTTTTTATTTTTTTTCATCTTGTGGCAAAAGCTGAAGCAGAGAATATTTAATCACATCCATATTTTCAGTGGCAATGATGAAAATATCATGTATGTTCTGCTCTGGTCTCCAGCTTCTTCTTACAAGTAAGTAAATTGAAGAGTGAAGCTTTGGGAGGCTGGGGGTTATTTTTTTTTTTAAGGTTGCATTATAAAAGTAAATGAAATCTATACTTTATCATTTCAATTCAGGCCCTAAGCATGCATAGTAGTTACCTTTCATGAAATGTTCTTTCAGTAATGCCATTTCTGTGGGCTCTGTAATGAAGCTCAGATTTGCATCACTGTTCGGAGAACTTTCTGACAATGCTGAGGTAATATGAAAGCAGAAGGAAATGAAATGAAATGATGGTAATGCATGCCCATTGTGAGAAATGTTAAGTCGCCAAGGAGATGTCACATCCATAACAGTTGCATAAATTAAATTAAGATATGTGTGGCAAATAAATATCACATTTCTCTTTATTATCACTCCAAATTCAGGGGGGGCAACTCTTTGGGTTAAAAACAGAAATCAGATAGTGGGTACCTCAGCTGAAATGAGCTGTGCTGTTCTTGGGTTCAATCAGAAGTGCCCTTGAAATCCCTGTCTCGCTGATTTCAGTGTTTGGTCTTTCTTAATCACCTCAGCAGTCTCTGTCCACCCTCTTCTCTCTTTCATGAAGCAGAATTTCTGTGGAGAGTTAAATTCTTCCAACCCTCCCGGTGTCACCGTCTAGCCAATACTCTGGCTTTAAGCTCAGTTCTCTACCGGCCGCACAGTTGATTTGGCTGCTGTCTCTGCCTCATCCGTCTCCTTTACTCTCTTCTTTATTTCACTCCTTCCTTGTTAGTATTTATTGTCAGTCACGTAAGAGTCTTATTGGTGAATTTTATCAAAACAGTAAATGCGGTTTCACCTCGCTAATGTTAAGCATCCTTTTTATTATTCCTCTTCTGTTTTTTTTTTCTAACTATTATTACATATTTTTAGTCAGTTCTTATTATGTAGCCCAGGCTAACCTCAAACACATCATCTTCAGATTTAAACACTCCCTAGTGCCTGGATTATAGGTATATGCCATCATCATACCTAGCAAAACTTAAGCTTTCAAGAATGAGACGGAACACCTTTTTTTCTGTCAAGTGAGAACAAATAATACCTCCCAGGTGGCTGGGAGGAGCAGGTGAGCTGTGCCATCATTTCCAAAGGAAGGAAGGAAAAAGGTGGCATTGACTTGTTCTGGGAGCATCAACCTTCAAAGACAGTCCCTTTTTATGTCCCCCTGTTATTAAAAAAAAAAAAAAAAGTAGATAATGGTAATGTGTGTTTATTTACGAGAATTTCAAATAACAACAACAAAAAGGGAGAGAATAGCTATTATAATCTGAGTTTACAACTGGAAGCCTAAGAAAAGTATATTGGTTTCTTTCCCTCTGTGTTACTGGGGGTCAAATCAAGGTGTGTGAATACCAGGCAACTGCTCTATTACAGAACTGTTTGCTGATATGTTCGTAGTTTAAAATATATACTTTTAAACTGTAGCTTTTGATTGGAGGGGATCATAATTTCTTGGTAGAGCATTTACTGTTAGTTAAATATGTCATAAGCCTCTGCATCAATTTATTTCTTTAACAAAAGTTTTCGAGAGTAACTGTCAGGGCACCCAGCCTGTAGCCATTTCACAATGTTAAATATTTAAATGACACAAATTTTAATGTTATCTTAATGACTGTGAATAACTCAAATGCCTCCCTTCTTCAAAGAAGAAAGTTACATCAAAGTGGAGCGGATCATGTGATTTTATATCACTAGGATATGATATGCATCTTTTAAACCAACTTCGTATAAATACTTTTGCAAATATTGTACTGTGTTCCAGGCACTGTCTTTCTGGGCAGTCTCTCATTGCACTTGCCTTGCCTTTTTTTTAAGTTTACATTTCCTACTTTGTCTCTGTTATTACAACTAGTCATTGTGTAGCCTGGATAATTACATTTATTTCTGAGATGTGTGCCATGCCCTTGATCCTTGATTGCAACAGTAGCTATGTGAATTACTTTGAAGGCTCAGTTCTCTCCATCCCCCTCTCTGGTGCAGAATTGTTATCCCAGAATTAGGGCTAATTGCTACATGAGTCATATAAAATAGCATAGCTGGAATATTATTACTAGATTGTAATGTCTCACCTTTTCTTGTCTGCGGAATCTGTCCTTCCGGTCCTGTCATATGCTGGGAGACTGCTGGATTGTCTTTTGTATTTCTGTAGATTTAGTCTCGGGATCTATTAAAGTTGATTTCCACTTGCCATTCAGCTTCATTAAGTATGATAGTTAAGTTTGAGACATGGAGACTAAGGATGGAATTGTCACAAGCAGCTTTCCACGGCATCAGTAACAATGTGAAAGGTCTGCAGAACGAAGGCCCAGAAAGGAACATTGCATGATATTTAATGACTGGGGCAGCAAGTTTGTCCAGGAGACACGGGAGGGGGTAGTTCTGCCAGAGCTACCAGACAGTTCCCAGAAGCCTGAAACCTTCTGAGCAGATCTGCTGATTCTCACAAGCAGCTTCTCCACTTCCCTCAAAATAAAAGGTCCTTGTGTCTATAAAACAACTGTACCATCCATTCACAAAAGTGACATACTAAAGTGTTTGTTTACTGGATGTAGAGAATGTTGGGCAGGTTTCCTCAATAATATCATTTGGTTCCAAATTTGAAACTATGTCTCATCCTTTAGAAAGCCCAGTTTGGCTGTGGAAGGGGATGTACCACTTCCTCTTCTCCCATTCCTTCCTGTGGAAGCATTGCTGGTGTCTTTTAAAGGCAATATATATACAATATATATGTATATATTAATAAGTAGAACCTCAAGATTAGGATGCCTCCATGGTGGTTTGGTTTTGTGCTCCATATACAGCTCCACACATATGGAGAATATTCTTGTTTTCTTTTCTCTGTTTGCCTTGTATCTTTTCAAACTTATTCTTTTTATTTATAAATCTGAAGTTTAATCAATAGAAATAGAAAAATGTAAAAATTCAGTACGTGAAAATGGGTAGTACTGAATACCTACTCTAGAAAGTTACTCACTATTTTTGGTTATACTGGCTTATTTCCTTTGGATGTTTATTTTTCAATTCAAACATTATTTTTTTTGTTTTTTAAAAAACGGAGGAAGACCATTTACCACCTCTGAAAGCAACTGCCCTTAGCTTGTTCTCAATATAGTTTGATTAAAGATGATTCCGTTCCTGCTGTCATTTTCCTTGTGTGCACATTTGTGTGTTTGCATGACTGTGCACTACAGAGCAGATGCCGCCCTGGGTCCATTCCCTTCTTTACATTATTTTTATAAAGTTTGGCAATCCACAAAAATGAGGGAAACATTTCAGTTAAGAATTTCCAATAGAAATATAGACATGCTCATAGTACAGTGAAGGTTAGCAACACCTCATGGGTCTGTTTCTCACCATCCCACCTGGCCCTTCCCCGACCCCCTCCAGGCTGTAATGTTTGTACCTACAGTCCAAGTACAGCTAAATACTGAGAGATTCACTTTTCTCTCATGTTGGACGTCTCCATTGCTGGATTTGCATAGATTCCCATTTCGGGTTTTGTTCCTTTAGTTTCTGAAGCAGGAATTTCCAGTTGCTTGTACAAAAAGATCAGATGAGAGAAGACCTATCATCCTGCTTTCACACGTTGATTTATAGTGTGGCTGTTTACCTAATCCTGGGCTCGAGATATCTTGTCCCCAACTCAAGGAGCTATGGCTTTATCTTCCGGCCCCCACAGCTGTTCTCTTCCATCTGTCTCATTCCATATCTGTGAATGGGTTTTTATTTTTTTCCTGTTGCTTCAAAATATTTTGGAGCCCTCTCTACCCCCAGTGTTCAGAAAAGCCAGAGTATGCATATTAGCAAGTCTATGCATTTTCAATGTGGTTATGCACAGAATAGCGTGCTTTGGTTTCTGTGATTCAATGTTCTTATATATTCTTTTCATATTATCTATATGATTTCTGAATTCCTCCTTCTGAGTCCTTTCTGCTTTTATTTTAGAGGTTTTCATCAATTTCCTGTTATCTTCAGCAGTCTATTTTACACTCAAGAAAGATTCTTTTTAAACTGATGATTTCAGGCGTCTCACCTATGAGGTTTGGTACGTTCCAGAAGGAGCATCCCCTTGATCTATGTTTCAGTTGGACCCCTCCAACACACACATGAGTTGTTTTCTGTAAGCGGTTTGTAGTTGGCTACAAATTACTCAAAATTTTACAGACTTGAAAGGACAAACAGTAGTCAGAAGTTTCTGGCCTGGCCTGGCCTTGAGGTCCAGAGTGCCTCACAGCTGCTTAGTAATAATCACACAAAGGCTTATATTAATTACAAACTCTTCAGCCTATGGCTCGGGCTTCTGGTTAGCTAGGCTCTTGCATCTTAACTCAGCCCATTTCTACTAAGCTATGTTTTGCCGTGTGGCTCGTGGCTCACCTGTCCGTTTCCATCCTGCTCTCTCAGCGGCAGCTTCCAGCATCTCCTTGACTCTGCACCTTCTCCTTTCTCTCTTCTTTATTTCCCACCTGCCTACAAGCTGCTTTGCCATAGGCCAAAACAATTCCTTTTCTATTTAGCCATAATTCACAGTAATTCCAGTTTTTGTGATGTCAGTAATGCAAGGTTAGCATGGTGAATGGCTCAGGATTTCTCAGGAGTCTGGCCAAACAATGGGATGAAAGTGCCTCGAGGCTGGGCCAGAGGTTCAAACTCAAAACCTAAATAAGTGTTGTAGGTCATTAGTCCATTATCGGTAGGGTTTGCCTACAGAGCTGCCGTGAACCACCTGACAGAGTTTCCCCAGAACAGGAGAGAGACAAAACATGTTGCAAAAACAGATGTGCAGCCTATAACTTAATATCAGAAGTGATGCTTTCAGTCATAGGTTATTTTCCACAAATATCAACCCTGGCCCTGTGAAGAAAACAGCTACATAACATGAATCCTAAAGGTGGTGATTATGCAGAACATAGTGTTAGAAGCAGGTTGTGATGAATTGTTTTTTGTAATTAGCTTCTATACAGAACTATTTCTTGAATCTCCTTCCCTGAGGTATATATATGAATGACTTTTGGGAGCCCAGCTTGAGAGAGGAGGAAGCAGTTGCACTATTTAGCATTCAGATATCCACTTAGTTCTGTGGTTACCTGTTGATGCTTCCTGTTCACACCCCACCATTGCTCTTGCTAACTCCACTCTTAGATCTGTTGGACCAGACAGACTATTCGTGGAGTGTAGCTGAGATCTGTGCCATGAGAGAAGGATTGGAGGATGGTCTTAGGAGCACACAGACTGCTGGAGCAGGAAATGCAATGATGCCCACCTGGGCACCTTACAGGTTTTCTATCAATCCCTCCAGCTAGCATGTTACGTGGGTCTTCCAAGTCCTCCAGTTTTCCTGACTTATACATTTGGCTGCATCTTTAAGAGCCTTGGTGGCCACCAAACCCTCGCCTAGCATCAGGTCCCACCTTTCTGATTTAAAAAAAGAAGAAGAAAGAAAGAGAAAAGAAAAAAAAAACCTGCCATGGACAAATCTACATCACCTCTCCCACATTTTGTTCATATAATTTGTCTGGACTTGTTTTCACTTCTTACCTTTTGGAAGGGTTTATTTACTTCTTCCTCATGCTTCGTGACCCCTTTGGGTTCCTGGGTTCCTGTGCCTACCTCCTAGTATAGTTCCATTTTTTCTCTGATTGTGCAATGTCAACTACCCTTGATAGTGCTTCTCCCACAGTTTATTGGGGGGGGGGGATGTTAACAGGGTAATCAGATTATTCTGTCCAAAGATCTGAGAAGAGCACATAGAATCAACTTTGCTCTCCAAGATTCCTTTGATATCAGCTGCTTTAAAATATGCACTCATAGGAAAAGAAGCTGCTAATGGTCAGTGGTATCAAGTCTAGAGTCAGCACCGAGGATTTGGGTTTATCTTGGACTGTTCTTTAAAGTACCACTCACAATAAACACTGCATTAAAAGCCATGTCGACAGCAGTGTTTTAACCATGCCTGTTGACCTAACGGTATCTGTATTCATTGTCAGTTTTCAGTCTTGAAACTTTCTTAGACCTTACTATGTTGGGATCATGAAAAGGAAAGTCATACACAAGTTGGAAATCTTTATCCCTATTTGTCAAGGGGAAGCCACTGAATTCCTCCTGTGAGTGAATCATTATACTGCTGAATCTCAGACACACAGGGACTGGTCCTGACCGCTCACATGAAAACACTTGAGACTCCTCTAAACCCCATGCACCCTTATGTTCCAGCAGAATCAGAGGAATCCAATTGCAGGTTTCAGTTGTTTTGCTGATGGACATAAATGAGTCTTTTCTAGAGTCTAACTTTGCTCTAATACGGCTCTTACTGACCCAGACCAAGGCCATCCTGATTTCAACATGCTTTTCCAAGCCATTGTGTGTCCACCTCAAGAGGGCTGCTTTTCTCTAAGGCTTCCCCTGGAAGGTGCAAATGCTATCATCCCTGGATTCTTCCCCCGCCTTCTGGAATTTAACTGTCAGTTTGTCTTTGCTGGTTTTTGTTGTTGTTTTGTTTTTTGTTTTTTGTTTTGTTTTTTGTTTTTTGTTTTTTAATCCCTTACATTCACTTCTCTTTCCAGAATTCACAATTGACAACTGTAGCTTAAATATTTAAATACTCATCTTGATGAATTAAGGTTATTTTTCCCTCTCTATCTTGTGTATAAATGTCCCCTTGGGTTGTTGGGTTTTCAGGAGAGAGTAACTTGTCTTTGGTCTTTGTGTGTCCTATAGAGCAGGGTTGCTTAACCTCAGCACTGCTGTAACTTGCCAATCCTGTGCAACTGGCTATAAAGAATATGTGGCAGGAGACCTTGTAGGCTGCATTACTTATCCCTAGTGTTGTGTGACAGAGTGACCGACAGAAGCAATGTGAGGGAAGAGAGGAGTGTTTGATTTTGGGTCACAGTTCAAAAGACACAGTCCATCATAACAGGGAAGTGACACAGTCCTGCTGACTGATCACATGGTGGTGACTAACAGGAAACAGAGCTAGACCACACCTGGAGGTAGGTAGTAACCCTCAAAGGCTTGCCTCTAGTGACTGAGGTCTTTTAGCAAGAGTCACAGAATCTCTTAGACAGCAGCACCAGCTGGGGACCAAGTGTTCCAGTACATAAACTTAGGAGGTCACATTTCTTATCTAAACCATAACCATTTCTATCCACTAGATACCTACAGCCTACCTATACAAAAGCTACAACCAAATGTGTCTAGCCATTACTATATGTCAAAGAAGGTGGGATGCAAGTGAGGAAACCCCGACCCCATAAAATGAAACTCACCCTAAGAATGATCTGAGCTTATCTGTCTGTCTCTGTGAGCGGGAAAGGGATAGTGAGAATAATGAATCCAGTCTAGTCTTGCTCAAAGACTAAGAGAGAGAGAAAAAAATATTTCTTGAGAGGTGATTGACAGTTCTGTGACTTGGTATCTGTCTGTCTGTGGTCAGCATCAAAGATCGAAAAACATTTTAAATGAACAACTGCGGAGGCACCGCTGGGCCCTGGGGCAGAGCTCCTGAGGGGCAGTGTGAAGAGGCATGACCTGTACTGTCAGAGTCGCGGACCCACAGTGGAGAGAAGTAAGCAGTGAACAATTTAGACACTTTGAGAGCTGTGTCACCCTACTGTGAAACCTGTAGGCCGAGGAGCATTTCATCTGTCACTTTATCTCTCAGACCTTTTCTGTGCCTCTAAATTACCCTTCCTGACAGCCCTGCTGCAGACTCGGTGATTATAGGTGTCTTTCTAATCAACTTTCATCTTGGAATTTGGGAAGGGTTCAGGACAGCCTTTAGATATTCTTACTGACATTCTGGGACTTTAAATGGAGTCAACAGAAGACTCAGACCATACCATAAGATAAAAGTAAAAATAGTCTCATTTCCATCCCGTCACTGATACCTGATGTCCTTTTCCAATAAGGCTCACCCCAGAAGACTTGCGACTTCCCCAACCACTTTAACTTCTCTGCAGGTGTGAGTGGATTTGTCATCCTGCATTCGTGACTCTGATGTCTGACAGTCGCGCGTGCAGTTATCCAAGTCCATACGGTGGAACTTGTTCCTTATCTGTAGTTCTCAGGGACAGAACATGATGGGGTGGCTGCAGCAAAGAAAGTGAGATCTCCTATGCAACCAGGGTCTCCCAGTGTGTGGGCCGAGGACACGGTCCTAAGTAACACCATTTGTTAGCATACACTTAAGACTTTGGCAAATAATTTTTCTTGTAGGGCTATGTACCATCCTACTCATTTGTACCCACAGTTAGAATGATACTGTGTTTTCCTTTAATCATCAGATATGTGTTAAATGATATTTCTGAAGCTGGTGGTATGCTAGGCATACAAGATATAATCAGAGAGATGCATCCCCATTGCTTGTGCGGCTTGTAGCCTGCTGGAAACAGAGAACTCCACAAGCACAGCTGAAGCTTGAAAAAGTGCCACAGAGGCAAAGCATTGAAGAGACCAAATGAAGCGGGGGAAGATCTCTCTGCAAAGGAACAACAAGCTGCGCACCTTTTAAACAGAAGCATGTCACTGTCATGGGTCTGTTCTGAAGGCTGCCACAACCCCTTTTTCTATGCCTCATGAACATTCCTATGTTCACTGTGTATATATTTTAGCATCTCATGGTGTGCTGTCATATTTGCTTGTCAAGTTCCCTGGCAAGATATAGCCTGGGTTTGTAGATCATAAGGATTGTGTCTTATCCATCTTACTGTGACCAGGTTGAGCTTCACAGTGAGTAGGTGTGAACTGATATTTGAGGGAGCAAGAGAATGGTTGAAGTTGAATAAATCAGTGAATGGATGAACTGGAGGATGCCCTGAGAGTGTCAGGGTCTCCTGTGTTCTTTGTATTCATAACTTGGGACTCTGCTAAGAGAACCTCCTCCATCTCCTAGACTTCTTGGTCCTAGTGACATTTGCTGTTTTCTCTTGAATGACTGTTCCTATTTGACTTCACATGGCCAGTATCAAGGATGCTGCCTGCCACAAAGCTGTCAGAAAATTCTCAGAGACAGAGAGACAGAACTATTTCCTGAAAGTGAGCCTTTCTTATCTAAACCTGTTTGACAGTCTTCACAACTTCGCCTGCCTATTGAGAGTGTTTCTCTTGTACACCCAATTTCTCCAAACAATCACATCCAAGTTCATTTTTCGGGAAATGAAAGATTGCAAAAAATGATTATAATGTCTAAAATAAAATTGGCTCTGCCCAGCCAAGCCCGCACTACCTCATTAGCACTAATATATCATTCTTTCCTTTCCTTTCTCAGTGTACTGTCCTCCACAATAGAATTTAGATTATTTCTTAGGGTGGACAATCAAAATATACATTGTAACTGTAACTTATTTATAAATCTTAACATCAGGTCATTTTTTTTTAACCTAGGAAATGGTGTAATTCTACCTTTCATGGGAACACAAACTTCAAAATCTAGTTTAGGACTCCAGAGCTTCTAGAATATTCTCCAAGGTGCTGCTGAGACCAAATGGTGCCTGCCTGACTTCTGAGCTTTCTGTCTCTGGCTTCTTTTAGTATCACCACTGTCCACACTGGTTATAGAATTGCCTCTTGTGAACCTAAACTCCAGGTTTTTTTCTTAGTCTATTTTCTTGCATGGCCAAACTGTGTTCTTGAATAGTTCAAATCATATAGGTGAGAAAATGAGATATAGATACAATGAAACAAAATATTTACTGCTGACTTCCAAATTATTCCTGTACCCACTGTAGGAGTCTGTAGAAACAAGAACTTCCTAGAGACAGGAAAGAGACTAAAATAGTTTATGGAGTTTTGATAATTATGATGAGTTACAGACAGAAATAAATAGAGAAAAAATGATTCAAATAATCCTACATCAAGATCTGGCCAAAAGCTTATGATGTATGCGAAAGCTGTGCTGATAAATAGGGAGCCTGTATCAACCTAGATTGAATTATGAAGTCAACATAAAAAATATGCATGTCACCCTATAGTTGCCATACTATGGAGACTCCACCCAATGTTAAGAAGCACTGAGGGATATAAAAGCATGGAAGTTAGTTTTTAAAAGAGTAACTTACAACTAACTATACTGTAGCCAGCTTCTGAAACACTTGAGTTACTATGTGAAGATCTTTATATGAATTTATCTTCACAGCTCATGACTCACAATAATTTCAGTTAGTAATACTATTCAGTGAGGATCCCAAGGTATCACAATGTTAAAGTACTTGCTCAGAGTTGTACATATTCTCTTAAGAGTTACAGATTGACTCTAGGTTTTCTTGGCTTTGTGCTAAAAGAACCCAGGTAGGGAAATCTAGTTAGACACTGGTTTGTTCACTCATCGTCAAGATGTGAAGAGGTTAGGAAGTGATACTTATTACCCAGAACATCTCACAAATCAACCACTAACTAAAAATCCTTTCATCAAAGGCAGATGATTTTAGGGTGGGACTCATAGGTTGCAGATAGGTGTCCTTTCAAAAGATATGAACCTTATTGTGGGATAAGTATAAAAACCCTTTGATTGTTTGGTATTGTAAATAAAAGGCCTTTCCTTCTTCTAGAGACCAAACATGCAATTGTATTATTTTTTTCAAAGGTGAAGAGGCTCCACGATCAAAAATTCATATAAAGTAATTATGGGGAAAATATCAGCTTCAGGAACTGGGCTGGGAGGCAGCTTGCTAAGGAAGTCTACCCAGAAAGCCAGATCCTAGGGTCCAAGGTTACTCATTGCAAAGGGAATTAAACAAAAGCAATTGATTATTCATAAGGGATATTTTCATTAAGCTTGGGCAGCCTGATGAATTGCTCTATCTACTGAAGGTTTTTTCCTATCTAAATATCCTTGATTAGGTGTTTAGGAGCAAAGCTTCTCCCATCCCCCACCCTCCTAGAGCTGTGCAAATAGTCTGTGAGTTATTCCCCTCCAGTTCCCACCATCCCCCAACCCCTGTTCTTTCCTTTCCAAGGAGGCTGCAGCTAGAAGCTCTGGTGGGGAGGAAGGCAGGACAAAATAGGCAGAAGGGGAGATGGAGTTTAGCAGTCCTGGGATCTCTTAGGCCCTGCTCCATGTGGCATCTGCATATGTGCCAAATTCCATATCTTCCTTGTGTCTCAGGTCTTTCTGGTGATTGTGTGAAGCCAACAATCCCATCTATATTTGTTGAGGTCATGGGACAAGCATTATGTCTACAAAATAAAGGCGGATTTAGTGACAGCTTTGTGATGGCAGGGTGATGCTTAGGAGAGCTGGAACCATTCCATGGAAGACAGTACCCCCCCACCCCCCACCCCCCACCCCACCCCCCACCCCCCACCCCCCCAACCCCCCCCCACAAACCTCCCACGTGTATGCCAACCTTGTGCTCATTGTTGCTATAAATATCACGCCCTGCCAGGAAACCTTATATATAACTCAGTGGAGAAAAATATTTCTTAAAGTTCAGTCCAATCCCAACCCTTGCTTGGGAAGATCCACACAGGCTATTTTGGCAAGCTGGGTTGCTCATCTGGCACTTTCCTAGTCAAGGCTATTTGGATAGAAGGCAGAACCCATCTGTTATGTTTTCTTCTCTCCCTCCTTCCCTCCCTCCCTCTCTCTCTTTCCCTCTCTCCCTCCCTCCCCCTGTACCTCCCCTCCCCCCTCACAGCATTGACTGATATTTAATTGCGAGGTCACTGCTTAAGTTTCATGTACGTGAATTTTTTCTAGCTTGCAAGAGCCTTTGCCCTCAGCTGGATTGTTCTCCTTTGAATGACACCAGTATGTTGCCTGGCTTTGCTCAGTGGACGACACCCAGGCTCGTTAATTTACTGAGCCTTCCTTTCCTGCTTTCTTTCAAGTCAATGGTAATCTTTCTGGTAACCTTTTACTTCTTCTTAAGGTTTTGATCACCTAAATGGAGCCACCTTTTCCTCTGCAATGTTTTCGTAATCCGGCCTCCTCACCGAGTGCCTAGCAGAAAGATGGAACCATTGGCATAAACAGCAAGGTCAAAAGGAGAGCTGCCAAGAGGAACCAGATAAGTGTAATTTAAAACAAAGATAGTATATAGACAGGAGTGATATTTCCCCATTAGAGATAAGCAGCCAGTTCTCTTCTTTGGGAATCTGTGCATTTTAATAATACCCAAAGATTACATTTAGTCGTCACGTGTTTTTTCTTCCAGTGTTGACTGAGCATAAGCTGTTGCCAGGCACTGAAATCAGCACCTCGTGTAAACATAAGTCTCCGATCCTTTGAACCTTGAAGTTTAAGGTATCCCTGGCTGGACTTATAAACAGGTTAATGTGTCCGGACACACAGAATCTATCAGTTTACCCACAGTACCATTCTTTCTAATGGTCATCCATTAGAGATCCAAATGTGATCACTACATCTGGGTTGAAGGATAGAAGTGAGGGACCTACTAAGTGTATGATTAGGCCTCTCAGTTTTAGGGCCTCTGCTGAAAACAAAACTAAGCAATGTAGTGAGCATGTAGGTGATACCTCTTTAGGTTAATCACATGTTAATAAAATATTACTTTGCTCTGTTCCATTTATTGCTTTTTCATGCAATATTTTACCTGCCCATTGAGTTACACTTGCCTTTCCATCACCTGTAACAACTTCTGCCTGGAGGAGCTGGAGACTGGTTATTCATGCAATAACAGTGATTTGTAGTCCAAGAGCATCAGAATGAATGCCTCTATTTTACTAAACAGCTTAATGAGATATACTTCCTAACATATAATTCACTATTTGAAATATACAGCTCAGTGGGTTTTAATATATCTTGAGATTTATGAAGTAACCACTGCTATCACCTCTAAAAGATTTTAACAAAGATAAAAAATAAAAATAAACATGTCCTTCTTAGCAACATTCTCCAGTCTCCCTAATCCTCATCTAGCTAGGAAGAACTACTGGTTCAGGCACTCAAGGAACTGCCACATTTTTACCTAAAGCTTGGCACCATTTTACCTTTGGTCCAATCTCTCGTATCTCCACCACCAATTGCTGCCTCTGTCTTAAGCATCTTTGCTATTCCAGCAAATATAAACTCCAGACATAAAGTAATACTTTTTAACTCAGAATGGAATGAAGGATTCTTGAAAAAAAAACTATTCAAGCAACACAAACAGGAAAAGTTGCAAAAGAAGGTGAGAAGGATATCAGATAGATACGTAAAAGTCAGAGTTAGTTAGGAACCTGATCAAGAGAGTGGGCTTTAGTGGTCTTCATTATAGCCGGGACATGAGCCTTAAGGTGTTAAACTCAGCGGTGTTCAATGACAGGGCTGGGTGTGGCTGTAGATGACTCTCCTTCTGCACCCAGTTCTCTTAGCACAGAACTGCTGCTTCATTCCGATTGATGGAACCTTGTTCATCATTCACCCATTGCCAACCCTGTGGGCTTCATCTGGGAGTTGGGGTTAGTGTAAGGGTTAGGGTCTTTTCTGCCTCTGCCACTGATTTCATAGTTAACTTTGTTTTCAATAGTTTCTATCTTCTATTTCTCCTGAAGCTGCCCTTTTAAGGATAGGTAGCATCAGCCCTGCCTGCTTGAGGCTGAAGAGTTGACGTGATCCTCTTTCAGAGCACTTAGGAGATTTGCATTATGAAGCCTGCTACCTGGTGATAAAAATATCTTAGATTGCTAGCATTATTTTATGTGTGGTTTCAAGTATCCCAGTGTGTTCCTTAAGGGGAAGGAATGAGTTTATATTACTTAATGTTACCTATAAAAACCAGAAATAGAATCAGTGCACAGTGCATATTTGTTGAATTAAATTAAAGAGCTCTTCTGTTTCTAAATTCCTCTTAGAATTTCATAAGTGAAGACTGGTTCTCTTTGGCATTTAGAAAAAAACACCACCATTTTCATGAATGCACTCGTACAAAAAGGGAAATAATTAATTTCATATAGAATTTCATAAATGAAGACAGATTCTCACTGGCATTTTGAAAGAAACCTACCATTCTTGTGAATTCACTAATACAAAAGGGAAATAATTGATTTTATATTTTTAAATTAAAATTAAGTTTGTTTCTAGGTCAATGAATGTTGGAAATTATAGTCTATCATATTTCTCGAAGTCTATGTTCTTATGCATGGAGGTTTGTCACATAGAAGAGATTTATCTTGGAAATCTTTTCTTTGTGCTGTCAAAATTAGCTGAATATATTGACTTCCGTGCCCATTTCCCTTCCAAAGTTAAAAACATGGGATCACAGGGTGAGACGCCTCACTTAGGAGCTTCATTGTGGAGCTGCCCTTGGGGTTAGCCTTCTGCAACATTGTATTCTGCTTCTGTCCTTAAACTCTCAACCTGAAATCAGAGATGGGCAAAGTCAGGCAAACAAGGCAAAGGTTAATATGGACAGCCTAATGGTAAACAGGTGGGAGCCATCAGCCTGAAGCGAGGTCCCCTAGAGGCCACCCCTTCAGAGATCCATAACCACTTGAACTGGAAATTTGACCAGGAAGAAATCCCTCAGCGGCCTCGCCTTGGAGCACCTCCACCGAAAGGGTGGCAGAGTTCAGAGAAGGTGATAGGAGATGAGAGGGAACAGGGGGACAGAGAAAGCCGGCCATTTACTTAGGCATTGCCTTCAATTGCTAAACTTGACATCACAAAGGAAGCAACTGTGAGCAGTTTGAAGTGTCTGTACAGCTAGGTCTACAAAAGGAGTGTAGACCAGAGGAGCAAGGTTGCCTACTTAACAGTCACAGCAACAGCACTTCAGGTTCCTCTCTCTCTTGAAGAGTGTGGAGCATGCACAGCTGAAATGGAGAATGAATCCTCCAGGCAGTTCTATAGGAGATTCAGTTTATTGTAGGCTCTTATTTATTGTGATATTTCCCTGCATCTGGTCATGCTCTGAGTCTTTTAATTTCTGCTTTAAAATAGGAAGAAACTGACGCTCTCAAAACGTAAAAGCCTGCCCTAGTTATACATCAAGTAAATCCCAAAGCCAAAAGAACCCTTAGTCCCTTTGATTCTGTAGCACACACTCCATTTATTTATTGTTTTCTGTGATTCTGTATCATGTCCCTTCACCGTAAGGACATCATACCTACTCAATTGCCTTTTACTATTTTAGAAAAGTAAAACAGAAAGAAAATCCAAACCATCAAAAAGTCTTTTTTTCAAACAAATAATTTATAATTTATTTACAAAATGTGTTCCTTTTTATTCAGCTGCTTTTCTCATTGTTTTGGCTAAGTAAAAATGATTAAAAAATAATTATGGGCAAAATTTTCTATTTAAATCAGTTATATTTTAAATATAAAGCTGTAGTACCACAAAGGTAGATATATATATATTAAATTTGTGGTCTAATATTACCTTCTATGTTGTCTTTTATACACTATTTTACACAGATCATACTAGTGCCTTCTCAAACCAGCTGATCATGGCTTCTGTGACTTGATTCCAACAAAACTTAAAATATTCCAGATAGCACTGAAGCAAAAAATACCTTGAAGTTCAAATTTTCCTGAAAACAATCTTTAGAAATATATTTTAATTTTATTATAGCTAAACCCATATAGAGTGAATTTTAGTAAGCTAGCCAAAAATAGATTGTGAATTGATTTTTTACAATAAAATATGCAATGCTGCCTTTAAATGCATTGTTTCTGCAGTATTGCTCTTTTACTCTGTAATGAATTTGTCTAAAATATTTCTTTTTCAGATTTTAATTAAATTACAATAGAATTAACTTCTTACAGTTTCCAAGGTGGAAGGAGAATGCAAAATCAGGATTCCACACTGGGAAGACTTCAAGTCAGCATTTTGACTGAAGCTGCCTGTAAAATCATATTCATGTCTTACTCTGTGACCTGTTTGCCAGAATATTATCATTTGTTAAGCAATATAGTATGCACAGGAAACCAAAATAGTGTTTATCCCCTTATACACAACCACACACACACCACAGAAGGCGAGTAGGCAAGCTGTGTATCAGACATTTATGCTAGGCATTTTTCAACATCTTTCTCTTTCGCTGGCTTCTTGTTAGCTACAAAGATACATACTGTGCCAGCCTCTAAGCTGGTTGCAACAGCTATTTATTTAGATTGTGTGAACTGGAGCTGAACTTGAACCCAATTAATAGCAACTGAACTTGAACAAACTGATATGAAATCATTACAGGCTCAGTTCCCTGGTCCATTATCCCTGAAGAGATCATCCGACAGCACTCCAGGTGCCTTTTCTATGCCAAATCTTGGTGCAATGCCCAATCAGAAGGTGTCGGGGGATTAGAAGTTCGGTTGCATCGGAGTTAGCTCATTACCACTTTTGCGATAGCTTTCACAGAGAAGAGAGGTGGTGATCCCACTGGGCGGGATTGCAGGGAAGGCTTTGTTTTCAACACCATCTGGCACATGCTTGGCACTCATTAACACAGCACAATGTCGATTAAAATAATAATTGTACATGGCAGCAATGCTGCTTCCACAGGTCCCCACCTTTGGCCTTCCAGTAACGGAGGTGGAAGAAAGGCAGGCCCAGGAAGAGCCTGTGCTAATGGTGCTCTCCCAGTTTGAGGCTCCCTAGTGTCCATACTACTCCCAGACCAACTCCTTTAATTTTGCTTTTGTGCTTTTAGTTTTAATACAAGTGGCCTTTATTGGGGGGTGATGCGGTAGGAGAGTATGAACTGAGAAGACCACAAGTCTGGCCCTGTTCTGTTCTGAGGTCCCAAAGATGCTGGTGGTGGAAGTCCAGCCATGGCTTGAAGCTCTGTAGTGAAGAAATGCTTGCTTAAAAGGAGTTTTATACAATATGTCTGATGCAAGTTGAGTTAAATATAATGAAAGGTTATAGGCTTTGCTCTACTATAAGATGTGTCAATAGGCTAAAACATACAAGGGCTGAGTTATGATGTCATTATCTATCCTACAAAAACAAATATGGATTTTATCAGCATCTCCAGGACCTTTGCCCTCAAGAGTCTTATTTGGAACTCTGTAGTGTGTCGGAATAGGAGCTTAGGTTTCCTGAAGGTATCTACTGGGTTCTGAGTCTTATTTCCTATTAGCTGACGGGCCAAGACAAACACTTAACTTTCTTGTAGTCTCCCTTACTTTAGCTGCCTGTGGGTTGACCTTCATCTCATTTTTAGGAGAGCTGTAGATACTAATAAACACAAAGCACATTTTGGGTAAGACTTTTGCACAGTGGACTGGTGGTAAATGTTAATTTTGACATATAGACATCACCACGGTCTTACACAGTGGTTAATTCTTCCTCAAGAACTTGCCTCATATCTGTATTATTTTCCCCCTCAAATGATAGGTTTATAGCTCTGATGATGGAAGTAGTTGTCAAGCAGACATTGTTCAATATGCTTGAAAGATATTAGGATTGATTACTTGCATGAGGCCAGAAGAAAGCAGGATTATAAAATGGCTCAGGGTATTCAAGATGGTCATCAGGTCAAAAATTTTGCTACCACCTGGAAACCTGAGCTCTGAGTCCACACAGTAGAAGGAGAGAACAGACTCCATCAAGTTGTCCTCTGACACATGGACCATGGCATACTCATCCCCACACATACACACAATATAGAAATAGGTGTAGCAAGGTTATTAGAAACCATCTGATATGGATAATTTTCACATATAGTATCTATAATGCATAATATCTATAAGGCCATAATATTAATACGGCACATCATTCATTTCCAGAAAGACTATACATATTTTATACAACAAAAATTAATTCTGTATGTCAACCCCATCAGTGTATGCTGTACTCAATGATCATGGGGTTTTATCTGGTTGAGCAACCATAAACAGCATGCCCTCTGGCAACCAGGTGATTTGTGTCCTGTGATACTGAATATAACCAAGTTTTCTTTGGTTTTGCCTTTCTATTGTTTCCCATTTGGTATATGAAAACACCTTCTGAAAGCTGACCTTCTGCAAGTGTTTGATTATATTTCATCCCACCAAGAGATGATGGACATTTTAGATGCTGAAGAAAGATTAAAAGCATTTGGTTTAACTAACAGCACTAAAAGGCCTGCATGTTTGTATTGTTGCTGTTTATCTTCTTCTGAGCAGTAGACTCTTGAGCTCCCCAGGCTGTGATTCAGGTATTAATGCCCAGCCGAGGTTAGGCAAGAGTGTGTGCAGTCTGTGGTACTTAGATAGCAAAGGCAACTGCTCATGGCTATTAGTCAGGCGACTCTGGGTGCCAGCAACTGCATGCTAGTGGCTCATAGTCAGTGTGATTCACAGCTGCCTTAAATGGGCCATTGCGCTTGTGGCTTCTTTTGGGCTGCTGTCATTGCCAAAAATGCCAGCCTTTCCTCTACAGATCTCCCCAAATGACAAGTAAATGGTGCCCTTTGGCATGCTAGGTGACTTGCTGCTAACAAAGTAGACAGCTTTTATGATCTTGCAGGAATCATCTCTCATAGTGAATTCTTTGAAGAAGAAAACACACACACACACACACACACACACACACACACACACACACACACACACACACACACACACACTTACCTACATGCTGCTTCATGAGTGTGGAGAGAATTTATGCCACAGTTTTCCCTTAGCAATTTGGTCCATATAGTCTCTGCCTTGATTTAACTGTGCAGACAGTTGAAAATCAAAAGGCATATGCTATGTTCTTAGATTTTATATACTCTTCGAATATGATCTTAGTGGGCATATAAAAAGCCAAAATCCTGTGGGTTTATTGTCACCCAGGTTCCTCAGTCCTACCTGACCACTGTGCCTGACCTTGAGCGTTTGGCTAGTAGCCTACACTTTCTGATTATGGTTATGGCTCTGTACACTGATTCAAACCCTTGAGTATTTCTGCCTGGTTGTTCAACCTGTACTTGTCTCAACTCCCATAGTCAGCTGAAGCTAGAAAACACAACACAGAGAAGAACCTTCCTTCTGGCTCATAGAAATTACATGTGTGAACAGGGACACAGACAGGTCTCCAGTAGTTACACTGACTGCTACATAGAAAATAGAGCAGGTCAGTGTGAGGGGAAAGCTAGGGAAGCCCACACAAAGGAGAGAACTGTGGGAGAACAGTGCACACAGGATCATCCAGTACTTTGACATGGAAGCAGTTTGGGTGAACATGGGAAGATCCACAGCTACAAAAGAGGCATGGAAGATTAGGATATAATAAAGCAGAAGAGAGGACAGCTCATGAGAGTACATTTTTACATTTTGTCTTAAAATACAGTTATTTCACAAATACAAAATGTAAGTAATCTGTAGTAAGAGGTTTCTGGCCTGGACTTTTGGGCCTAGCCTCAAGGTTTAGACCTGCAGACCCACAGACCCACAGAGACACACAGATGCTTACAATAGTTTTAGGCCTAAGGCCCAGGCATATAACTTGCTAACTCTTTACTCTTAAACTAACCCATGACTCTTATTCTTTTCAACCATGCGGCTCGGTACCTTTTCTCAGAGCAGCATAGTTGTCCTCTGCTTCTTCTGGCTTCTCTCTGGCATTCTGCTCTGTTCTTCCTGTTCCTAGAGTCTTCTTAGTCTGGTAGCCCCGCCCACACTTCCTGTCTGCCTTTGGCCAATCAGTGCTTTTTATTAAACTCATAGGCAGGACAATTATTTACAATGGAACAACCTAATCCCCCTACAGTCATCTGAATAAATAAGGAGTGGGTATAATAGTTTGTCTACTGGTTACACAATTAACAACACTCTTAGCTGGTATACTGTGTTATGTATCTGAATTTGTAGAAATTACATCATCTTTTATCTATCTTCAAATGAATTATACAATAATTCATATCTACCATACCAAATAATCCTTA
This sequence comes from Phyllotis vaccarum, assembly GCA_033318265.1. NCBI lineage: Eukaryota > Metazoa > Chordata > Mammalia > Rodentia > Cricetidae > Phyllotis > Phyllotis vaccarum. Next base: position 13,249,830 of record JARWLC010000007.1, read on the forward strand.
AAATCACTGCCGACATCATCATACCCATGTTTCCATATACAAGGTTAACCTTTCTGATGCTAAGCTTTCAGAAAATTTTGGTATATTATTAATTATTTCATTATTACTTTCCTTTTGGAGTGTATCATTTGTTTTGTTTTGCGGAAGAGTCTCACTCAGCAATGCAGGCTGACTTAGAACCATTGTGTAGGTTGACTGGCTTCAAGATCACAATCTTCCTCCCTCTGCTTCCCAAATGCTGAGGTCACAGGTGGGCACTTCCATGCTCAGCTGCCAGTGTCCTAACTTTATGCCTGAACATGTAGTCTCACTGCTTATTACAAATACTGTGCATTCCCCAATATACATTTTGGAATCTTTGTAAAATATTGCTTGATCATTAATATTTTGTTAATAATATATAATTTTGTTTATTATATTATTATACATTATATTTTAATGATATATAATTGATAGCATAGTAATTAATCACAGTTAATGTATAGATGATTTATTTTTGCATTTTTTATCTGTTTCATTGATTTGTATGGCTTTGTGTATGCTGCTGACATACTGTTTGTGTTGCTTAAAGCCTTATAATATAGTTTTATATGATGGGGTGTTGGTACTTCTGCCTTTTGCTCTTTTGCCAAGATTGCTTTGACCATCTGAGCCTTTTTGTTGCATACAATTGTTAGACTTTTTTAAACCTGTGTAAAAAATGCCACTGGAAGTTTGATAAATATTACTGGTTTCACACATGAGATCAGACAAACAATACAAGATGCCACACTGGAGTTTATTCAGGGGGGGTTGCTGATTGGGTATGAGGGAGAGAAGCAAAAGAGAACAAGAGACAGACTTTCATGTGGAGGCTCCTTTTAAGAGAATGGGTAGGCACACCTAGGGTGTGTTCTCCCAGTGCCATGTTGGGTTTACCACATGGCTGCTATGTGCCAGTTAGCATTAAATCTATATGGTGTGAATATTTAAACAATTCTACCTTTTTTCCCAGTTCATTAGGGCAGATATTTTTCCTTATGTTTGTGTCTTTAATTTCTTTCATCAATGTCTTATAATTTTCTATGTACAAATATTCTATCACACATTAATAGAATAAATGGTAAAAGTGATCTCCATAAATGGAAAAAACCCATAATTTCATGATTAAAGTTACCAAACAATTTGACAAAAATCCAAATTTTTTTTAACTAAAAGCCCTAACATTTCAGGTTCATAAGAACTGGACAATAGCATTCCAGCTCAGACAATGCCGTAGGTAATACACATCATGCTCAAGAAAGAAAAACCTGAAATATTTTTGTCGAGAGATTGTATTATGTATTCTGGCCTCAATTTCACTGGTAGCTGAAGATGGCTGTGAATTCCTAATGTTCCCGTCTTCTACTCACTGAGTGCTAGAACTTCATATACACGGCACCATACCCACTCCATGTAGTGCTAGGGACAGAAGCCAGGGCCTACTATATACAAGGAAGAGAACCTACCAACTGGTCTACATCTCTACCCTGAAAGTGTTTCTTCTATGATCAGGTACTAAACAAGAGTACTCATTCTTAGTACTTATGTATGATATAATAGTACTACTAGCCTAAGTAGTTGGTTAAGAAAAAAGTCTCAAAACTAGAAAATAATAAATTAGCTTATCTCTGTTCATAACTAACATACTTTTACATAGAAAAGTGTAGGTACTCTGCCAATAAACTCATAAGAATGATAAATGCAATCAAATTTCAAGACGTAAGAATCAGTTCTGTTTGTGTACAGTAATAATAAAAAGGAAATTAAGAAAACATTCTACTTCCAACAGCACCACATACAAACGTTGTGGTGCAGGGAAAGGAGTTGATTTTATTTTATTGGAGATATTCAAAACCAAAGATTTGAAGCAGAAGCCTGTTAAAATCAGACTTATATCTCAGTCTTAACCTCTGTGATTGATATCTCTACTCTCACTGTATTGGCATATTTTACTCATTGTCATTTGTCCTTTGTACTGTAGAATTCACAAGTATATATGCACATGACTGTCATGATTTTGCTGTGCTCTCCAATCCTTGGGGCATCTTTTTACCTGATAGCTGTCACCATCTTTTTTCTTGCCTTATTCTGTAAGCCTCTTTTTTTTTCTACAGACATGGAGATTTTTCTAATATATTTCTGCATCTTATTTATCTAAACTTCAATTAACTTCTTTGTCGGTCCCTTGAACATAGTATTTGGGTGAATAGATGGATAGACTGATGGATAGATGGATGGATGAATGGATGAATATAAGGTAGAAAAGATGGATGGATGGATGGATGGATGGATGGATGGATGGATGGATGGATGGATGGATGGATGGATATGTGAATAATCACAGGGATCAACTGTCCTGTAAAGTCATCTCCAATTGCTATAATTATAGTTCTTGATCTTACAGAATTTTGCAGTGGCTTCTTAGATATTTCTAGTAACATTGTCTTACATATTGTTATATATAAATTCCTCTCCTCAGAGCCCTTTGAAGGTCAAAGACTGTGGCATAGTAATCTTTGTTTTCCCAGGAATTAACACATTTCCTTAGCACTTAGCAAATTTCCAGTAAATGACTAGGGAAAATAAATGTTAACCAGGACATAAATCTCCAATCCCAGAGGGCTGTGGAGTGTTACTGGTCCGAATCTTGGACTATGTTTCTGTAAGGAGTTGGTAATCCCTAGAGACTTCCTACCCAGTTTCCTGTTGCAAAGCAGCTGTAGAGAATCCTCTAGGGAAGAAGCTTCAGAACTTCTCCTTTCTTTCTATGCTGTCATCTTTCCTGGATCACCTATGGGTTGCAATGCTAAAGCCTCTTTAATTTATGTTCAAGACTCACAAATGAGTTGTATCTCACAAGTGAGAAACCTGCTATTAGCAGAAAAAGATTTCACTGCAATAAATTGCAAAGAAACCCAGACTCTCCTTGGAAGCTAGGAGAACACTGCCTGTGTGCTGTATGCAAAAAAATAAAAATAAAAATAAAAAAATCACAGTTACTGTGTGCTATTCAAATGTAACACTATTATGGACAGACAAGTTACTTAGTAAGGTTGCTTTGCAATTTAAAATTGAATTGTAGCAAAGTTGTTGGAGGCGAGTCCATAGGCTTTCATTCCACCTTATTGAGATATAACACTGTAAATATTGTAGGCAGTTGTGTTGTGTTTTTTCTACAATGAAATCATAGGCCCAGTGAGATACAGGGATCCTTACATTTCCTTTGCCAATATGTTGACGTAAATATTTCTGTTAGGCATGCACAAATAGCAGAACTATTTCAGTCTTTTTATCTCTTTAGAACTAATTTAAATCTGAGCATTAAAAGACTGCTTGATACCATATGTTTGTTTTAGATAGGAAACGGAATCTATTCTAAACATAAGGGCTTATGAAATCTGTATTCTAAACGTAAGAGCTTATAAAATTAGAATATAGGAGTACACGTAACGGCAAATTGTTTTATGGCCATTAATTCATCACATCATAGTATATCTAGCCCTTTGTCATATGACTTTGTGACCCTTTACATCCTCCTGGGGAGTCTTTTATCCCCCCCCCCCCCGGATAGAATGTGTTACTCATATTGCTTGCTGATAATGCAACAATTGCTGGGCTGTAAGTCTTTGAAATGGCTGAGTTTTTGCTTTAAAGATCATTTAAAAACTACTTCTGAGTGTGACCAGTGGCTGTGGATAAGGGACATCAGAAGACTTTGGTAAAAATATGAAACTTTAAGAAAATATAGAAAGATTGCCATAAGCTAAAAAAATACATATATACCACATAGCCTACTTAGTTGTGTACATTAAAAATAAACTATAAAGAAGTATTGCTGGCATGCCTAGCTTATTCTGCTTATCTTATTTTGAGAGATATGTACCATCACAAATGGTTGTACTATTTGTGCATGCTTAACATCAACATGTTGTGTGTGTGTGTGTGTGTGTGTGTGTGTGTGTGTGTGTGTGTATACCTGTGTCAATGTATGTGAGCATGTGTGTGCACATGTATGTGTTTGGTGTGTGTGTATGTGTATGTGTAAGGGTGTGTGTGAGTGTGTCTGTGTGTGCAATGTGTATGTGCACATCTATGTGTGAATATATGTGTGTGTTTTGATATATGTGTGTGTGTGCATGCATGGGAGTGTATGTATGTGTGTGTGTGTGAAACAAAGAGAGAGAATCTAAAACATGACAAGCACCACCGAAGACAGTTGTGATAGCACCCCAGGTGTTCCATCGAGCTCATAGGATACATCCGTCTTTCCTTTTGTAGCCTTTTGGAAATCAACACTACATGTTGTTTTTTTCTTTGACAACAAGACCTGAAAGATGGGATTGTTCTCCTTTGTCTCAAATTAAAGGGCACTTATCTCAGAAACCATTTGACGAGTTCAAAAGCTGACTAATGTAGATACTGGCCTCTTGTCAGCGCCTTCAATTAGATGTTTTTCATAGTGGCTAGGCCTGTTCTGTTAAGGTTTGTCATCAGGTAACTTTTCATCAGAGTAGATTCTGCTATAATTTGTTATATAGCTTCTTAATAACATGGGCTCTTTCATGCTCCTCTGTTTTAATAAGCACCAACCTAGCACTATATGGTTCTAAGAAGCAGTGACATAAACATATAATGGATTGTTGACATTAGTCAGATAACAAATGTTGCCACAACATGAATAGGCATCTTCTGATATACTTTGATGTTTTCTTACAACCTGTGGGGAAAACAGTGCTAAAAAAAATATTCTCGTATTCTAAGACTTGAATCTTTTTAAAAATATTTTATTGTTCTAGTCATTGAGTTACTTAAAATGTTTCTATTTAATACAAATCAAATTACACTTCTGATTCTCAAAAAAAATCATCTATGGAAAATAATTTAAATTCTAACTGAATTCTTTTTGATGAACCATAAAATGCAGCCAGCTTTTATACTTATGACCTTTGTACTATGGTGCACATTGAATTTGAGTGCAGTTACTCAGAAAGACCAATAATGGTCTGTGTACTGTTGCCTTTCTCTGCCACTGGGTGAATTAGTCAGCTGGGGTAATGTTCTGCAGCTTGTGTAATGGACCTGTTTAGTAGCAAAACAGCAGCCGTATGAAACATCTGGGTGGTCTTGCAGAGTTCTTTAAAGTGTATTTGATTTCGTTTGTCTAATATGAGGTCACAAAGGCTTGGACAGCTTGGATCATTTTGGCATCCTGGACAGAACATGACCTCTTCCTACCTGCCAGATGTATTGACTAAAAGTTGCCTAGTGTCAGAAGTGAGCCTTGTGCTCCAGGAGCAGATATGGGTCAACAAATAGGTCTCAAACCACAGATGCAAATGTTGGAAATGTCTCCATGCAGCAAGGAGCCTCTGGTACTTTCATTAGGCATGTTTCCCACTTGAGAAGTCCCAGATCTGTGTTTTCTGCATTGAGCTACAGTTGATGACCCTTGTTTAGAATTTTAAGTGTTGTTAAGCAGAAAGTGTGCCTTCCACATCATCAGAAGAGAGGCCTAGAGAGGTTTTATGCTTTGCTACTACACAGTAGACAGCATGGGGATACATAGGCAGGAAAATAAACCCATATTTTGAGTGTCCCTGAGAGATGACAGTGGCTTCAGACCTCAGTTATTCCTCCAGTTCTGTAGGGAACCTAATGATCCAATAAAATGTAGTGATCAAAGGTTTCAAATGCAGCTGGTTGGTCTTACACACTCGTGCCCAGAATGCCTAGGGTTGACTTGTGGATATTTCTCATTTATGAAGAAGGACTTGGAGATCTGAATTTAATATTTGATGTAGTCAGTAACTGTTGGATAAGTAATGCTCAGTGGTCTAAAGTTATGTCTTATGGAAGAGTCAACTGACCTGATGCTCTAGCCTAAGATTTAGGACCTATGAATTGTTCTGTAAGACCTTTGATGGACCAGCATCATTGTATTTAAGAATCATTTCAAATATGCTTTACTCTGAGTCAAGCAGTCACCCCAATTCCATCTATATCCCCTCCCCTGAACATGAATCAAAATTCACTCCAGGGTGTTTACAATGGAATTATTAAATGAACCATGAGGAGGCCAGCTCCTTACTGACTTTCTCAGCCAAAGTGTTCAGATGATCATAAGGTACAAATGCCTTTCCAAAATGATTTTAATCTCTATTAAAATCATGTTAGATAGTATCTCCTGTTAAAACATCACTGTTGTTTCAATTAGAGAAAGAAAAACCTTTATACTTATATTTTTTCTGATAGTGTTCTTCTAATCACTCCTTAGACTTCTCAGTTAGTTCAGATATTTTTCCTGCCTGAGTAAATCAATATTCATGCCTGGAAACTCACTGCTACCCTCTAAAATGAAGTACCATTCTGCCTATTGCAAGTGCATTTCATCTCACTGTGCTGCCTAGTGTTTAGGCAATGGCTAGCGTTTGACACAAACTAAGTCTGGAAAGAAGGTCTCTCAGTTCTCCCAAGTAAGAAAAAGTTCCCACCATATTGGCCTGTAAGCGTCTGTGGAGAATCTTCTTGATTAATAATTAATGGGGGAGGTCCCACCCTGGACAGGTGGACCTGAGTTCTATAAGAAAGCGGGGTATGCAAGCCATGGGGAGCAAACTAGAAAATAGCGCCCCTCCATGGCCTCTGCTTCAGTTCCTGCCTCCAGGTTCCTGCCTTGAGGTCCTGCCCTGCCTTTCCTCAGTGATAGATTATGAACCGTGAGCTGTAAACTCAGACCCCTCTCTCCAAGTTTCTTTTTCTCATGTTATTTTATCACAGAAGTCTAAAACCTGACTAAAACAGCCAATGCATCATTTTATATATTTTCTGCATTTCAAATTCTGTTTAAAATTCAGTTGTTTCAAAGAATCTTTTCAAGTAAACTCAAATATAATCTCTCTAGCTCTTCCATGGGTTACCATAAATCTTATGAATATAAACTTACCTCATGAATATCTAGCACCTGAGACTATAAACTATGGAAGCCTGAAAGATCAAGTGGCAGGGCAATGGATTCTGTCATGAAGCACAGTAATTGACAAGACCTTAGTCAGGATCTCAGAGCCTCCACTGAACTTGTTTAACGTTAGTGTTGGTGTCGCTTTCCTGTTCGTTTACCATTAAGTCACAAGGATGATAATATATGTGGCATTAGTGTGAACGGTGTTTGTTTTAAAATAAATGTTGATGCTGAAGCAAAAAGTGTTGGGTGAAGAGAAACAAATCAGATGGTGGCAATTTATTTACGTCTAGGGCACTCAAATTCTACTTGGTCTTAAAAAAAAAATAAATCTTTCTTCAGAGACCTTTTAGAGTCCAGATATTTCTGGATTGACAGCTTGATCTTTGGGCTTGTGTCTCTATTTGGCTCTGTTTTGCATTACCCTGTTAAATGTCCATTTGCTAGGGTTTCTATCGGCTTTTGTGAGCTACTTGCCAGTAAGGAATTGGCAATGTAGTTATTTCTTTCTCTTTTGCTTGCCTATTTTTCTTTTGCAAGCTTGGCATACACTTATTTTATAATTACCCTTAATTCATTTATTTTTTAAATTTCTCTGTTAGTTAATTAGATATACAGTATCAGAAAGTGAGTCTGTTGCCATCATGTTGGAGTGGGTGGCAGCATACAGACAGGCATGGTGCTGGAGCAGTAGCTAAGAACTTATGTGTTAAGACAACAAACTGCAAGGTAGAGAGAAAAAGCGATCTGGAAATGGTAGGACTTTGGAAGCTTCAAATCCCACCCTCAGTGATATGCCTCCTCCAACATGACCACACCTCCTGATCCTTCCCAAACATTTACACCAACTGGGGGCTGGGAATTATATACATGAGCTTATCGGCACTGTTCTTGTTCAAACCAACACTGAGCACATCTGTGTATGTGCATGTGCATGTGAGAAGTGGAGGTTTTTGCTGAGAATCTCTTCAACCTTATTCACTGAGGTAAAGTCTCTTAAACCCAGGGCCCTGGGCCACATATGGCTGTCTTACCCATCAGCTTGCTCTAGGGATCCCATCTCAGCCCTGTGGGGCTGGAATTACAAATGAGCTGCCACTCATACTGAGCATTTATGTGAGTGAATGAGGATTTAAATTCCAGTCCTCATACTTCTGGATAAGTACTTTAACCATGCAGCCAACTTTTTGCCATTACCATTCAGGAGCTTTACTGTTAGTGCTTTGTGCATTATTACATACATACATCCAGAAGACCTAAAAACTATCTGGAATATTTTAATATTCATCTGAAAAAATTTAATAGCTGAATTTAGGAGCTACAAGATAAATTATAAGTATTCACATGCCTTCACCGTTCACACTAAGATAGACTAAGATGTAGTAAAGTCCACAAAGAAAGAGCCAGATCCACATTTTGTTAGGATCTAATTGTAGGAAACTTGGGGCAGATTAATATTTTTAAAAGAGACAAGAATTTTAAATGCAAAATTATATGTATAAATTATTTTTTAGAATGTTAATATTAATAATTACAAATTGAGTAAAGTTAGTATGTTAAAGATATAATAAAATACAAAAATAATATTTAATTGGTATATTTTGGTTATATTTGAATACTGGACTTCTCTGAATTTTGTCTCTGTATTATTTAATTACTTTTCCTATTTAGCATCATTTTTATGGATTAAATTTCTAAGTCAATCCTCACCCTAACTTGATATTCAGATTGTATTTGTTTAAATAATGCTTTGAGGGTAGATAACCATGGGCTTTCAGATGTGCCCATCAGTAGTTTCAGTGTCATGAAACTACTATAGGGTTTTCTCCTGGTAGCAGGGATTTTCACTCCATGCTGTATTCCCAAGTGCTCCCCAGTTAGAGATCTTCCCGTGTGCTAAGATGTCACCAAGAACTAAATTATTGCCTACGGTTGTATACATTTGATGACTGACTAAATCTCCCATCTATCTTCCGCTCTTTGCATATGCATCCATGTACTTCTAGTGCTAGATAGAAATAGAGCACAGTCTTGAGACTACCATCTGCCACTGTACCTTTAGGTTACAAAATTAGGGGATCAGACACATCCTATAATACAAACATTTTTATTTTTTTCCATGTGGTGACCAGTAATAACTAGTGTATTATGCTATAAAATATTTTTCACAAAAAGGCATATATATATCTTCAGCTCAGCTTCCATTGGTTGGATATCAGAAATACTTGGCCAGTTCAGTATCAACCAATAGAAGGAAAGGTGTAGGGGGACATTGAAAATTAACATCTCACACAGATAAATTGGTCAAAATCATATAATTACATGATTCTGTTATTAAGATTACTCCTTCATTCTGTAAGAAACCCGTTCACAGGAAGCCCTGACGTTCTGACATCTGAACTTTACAGAGAAGTAGAGACAGCTCATTGCTGTTGGGAATAGATCTGGAAATGTTGGCAGAATTACAGCAGATAATAACATTGGCTAATGATTATTTAGAGCCAGAAGACATGGGACACTTTTGGGCAATTATGGGTGGTCCTGTTCAGCACATAGGACATGGCAAAGAACTTAGCAGACAATATATTTAGAAGGGAAAGTAGTGTAAGCTCCCGAAGTCCATGAAAACCAGAACAAAGAACTGAAGGTTCCCCTTCTAACTTCAGTGATTTAGTAGACTTTACCTGGACTTATTAATTTATGTATCTTAATTTATGATTGTGATGTATGTCTTTTTAAGAGTGTTTTTACCTTTCAAACGTCAGGAACCTTGTTTGCTTTAAAAAATCCTCTGGTTTACACTTGGGAGCTAACTTAGGATCTGGAATCAACTACCCTTATATAGAATGAGCAAAGGAGTGTCATAAAGTACTTTAGTTTATAAATTTGTAAAACAGATGAAATGTGGAAAGAGCCCAGACACTCAGGAATGTTAACAATATATATGATGTTGAAGGCACTGCCATCTTCAGGGAAAAACATCTCAATAAAAGGCTTAAAAACTCTTCCCTTGTTCTGATAGCAGCAACATTGCAGCTGAAGCAGCTCCCAGCTCTCCAAGAGGCTGATCACGTGAGTCCCTCCTTGCCCATCGTGAGGACAGGAGGACGGCTGTGCATCGCTTGTGTTTGAACCATCATAATTTGAACAAGCATAGTCTTTGTGGTCTGAAATGAATGATAAATGGCCTTAAATGATGGTCATATTCCCTCATCCCCCCTTTACTGTGATGCTGGGAATCCCTTTCCTAACAGAGTGATATTTAAGCCTGAAGTTCCTGTACAACCTACCGTCAGCCTCCGTTTCTCTTGTGTGGTTTTTCCATCGCGTGTCTGAAAGCATGACACAGCTGCCGCGTTCATCACCAGCCAGGCCCCAGGGCAGGTCAATCACTCCTGTGGAGAAAGTGAGCTCTGCTCGCTGCTTGGCCATAAATTGTGTGGCTATTGATATCATTACCAATTTTTTTATGGGTCTCCAGGTATCAGTGCTGTGTAGTTTGTTAGGCAGCCGTTGAACAAGCCCTTTCTGAGGCTCATAAAAGTCCACACATACAGCTACCTAGTTGTCTTAAGAAAACAAATCATGTGCTACTTTCACCAGGCTTATTTTGTTCAAGTATTGAGAGGAAAAGTACGAATACTTGGGGGCATATGAATCGCCTGCCAAACAGATCCATTCTAGAAGAATGATGCCCAGGAAGCTGTGGGCAAATGTCTGCCTCTTCCATGATTTTTCTGTCATCTTTCCTTTTATCTGAATTTTTTGAATGCTTTCTTTATGCCAACTTGAGGTTAAAATAATTTCAAATATTTTGAAAATATCCCATTTCCTCACTTCTGTTCTCTTACCTACAGAGAGGATATCATCCGCAGTCATAAAGTATTAAGTGAAGAAAAGTATCTTTTAGAAAATGAGTAATAACTTCTTTGGACTTTAATTTCTCTATCCACTGTATAAATCATAGCGCTGACTCCTTGTAGATCTGGAATAGGACTTTGGGGTAGCTATCCAACATGGCAACCTGACCATTCTGCTAATGTGGTGGACATGGAAAGAGAGTAGATTCCATGGATTACAAAATGCTAGAGCCACCATTAAAAGGCGAGTTTCCTGAGCTTCGACCCTTTGAGCTAAACTTCTGGAAGACAAACTCTCATTTTGATAGCAGACACGTTCAACACATTGGAGGCCTTACAGTAATTTCAAAGTAACATTTTAGGTTGAGTACTTGTAGAGTCAACTGAAGAAATGCAGTGCACATATACCAGGTTGCAGCCCATGTTGGTAGACAAGCAATCCTAACTCCCTGTTATTTTTCCCATTTCTTTAACTATTTTTAAATTTATAAAATTTTCTACCATTTGCAAAACCAATCATAGTTGATGTCAGAACTGCACCAATTTAAAGGTTTCTACTTAGGATTTTTTTCTATTTATCCTGTCACTGGCTGTTAGCAACATTAGGATATTTTTGTTCCTTTTCTGTAAACTGTCCAAGTGTTTCTTTCCATGATTTCTTGTGCCACTGTGGGAACTAATTTTTCACAACAAAGTTGACTGAAGACTCTGGAAGGGCAACACTTAGTACTTTCTGTACACTCATGGCTCCCATGGCAACCTTCCCCCTTTCTCCCCTCTCCCATCACACATCATCCTCCAAAGTCTCCTCTGGGGTTTCCCTAACAACTCATGGTCTTACTTGCCTTTCACTTGAGGATTCTAGAATAGGGATCCTTGACTCTTTGTTCCTTAGCATGTGATATGGATGCACACAGATACGCTCCTCTGTCACCTTTGCTATCACCTTTGTCCCTCTGCTTTAATTCTCAGCCCCAACAGGATTTCCAGTAACAACTTCATTTGCATCCTTGTGGATTTGCTTGGTTGAAAATTCTAGTCTCTGCTTTCCAAAGCATAATGCAGAATCACTTCAGATTAAAAGCAAATCCTTTGTGAACGTCCATTGCTCTTCTTCATGCAAGACACATAAAGATCACAACTGCACACTGTGCGCCCCCTTGTTAGCATATAGTTGTAATCAGTTGCCCAAATCTCCCATTTTCTTCTCCAGCTTCTCTCTATTTCTGCTTCTGACTGAAGACATTCTCCTCAGCATCTTGACATTGCCCTTCTTGCCTCCTAGGCTGGGGCCTCTCTTATTCTAACAGAGTCTTTACAGTCTCTATGCTGCCTAGGGATGAAATAACACTAATACTGGCAAACTCCCCTTCTGGCTTAGCTCATGGGGATCATTAACCATCTTTAAATAAATAAATTGCTTTGCTACTGCCACTCTCCATACAATTTAGAACATGCGTCCTGTGACTAGATGCACAGCTCATGTTTGAAACTATGTTTGTTTTCTCTGCTGCCAGCATCTTCTCTGTCATGATTCCTCAGATGCTTAGTTTCTTTTTCTGTAATTGCCTGTCCTTCAAGGCCCTCCAAGTTCAATATTAAATGACATCACTTGTCACCTAAGCAACTCTATCCAAGCACAGTCTTCAGATGTGAAAATCTCTTCCTCTCCTTCCTCCTCCCCACTGTGGTGTGTGTGTGTGTGTGTGTGTGTGTGTGTGTGTGTGTGTGTGTGTGTGTGTGTGTGTGTGATCACTTGACATTAAAGCAACTCCATTCAAACTCAATCTTCAGGTGTACAAAACTGTGTGTGTGTGTGTGTGTGTGTATGTTTGTGCATGCACGTGCTCACGCATGTATCAAAATAAGAAACTTGTAATATATAGAAAATACCTCCCATCCTCCATTCATGCTGGCCTTTATATTGTGAATGATGCATTGGTGTAACAATTTGAGCTTTCAGTTGATTGTTGCCACTTTTAAAATTTTTTTAATGGGGATATTTAATGGGGATGGTGGATGTTTAATGGCACGGCACCCACTTTCCTGCTTTTACCATCATTAAACTGGTAATTGTTTAATAACTAGAAAATACACTATCTTTATATAGGTATGAAAACTATATTCCACTTTTTTCCCACAAGTATAGCATGTCTTTCAGTGTCGTCCAAATTCAATATTTAATGACTTCACTTGTCATGTTAGCAAGTGCCATCCAAATACCACGGGTGCTCACTGGCTCAACAGTCTTAGGCTTTGAAGATGAAAGCCCTCTGTGAATGTGTAAGTTTTCTTTAGGGTAAGGCTTAATCTATAAGTACCCATTGGTGCTACCCCAGTGGCAATTGAGCTTACTATGACAAGGTCCTCCTCCATGGGGACATAACCACCATCACTATGTACCATATCAGAGCTTTTCTCTTTCTCCGTGGAGCATATATATGTGCATAGCTGTCTTCCATAGCTGTCTTCCATAGCTGTCTTCCATAGCTGTCTTCCATAGCTGTCTTCCATAGCTGTCTTCCATGGCTGCAGAGTATCTAGCTAAACAAACCAGAAACTTGCATACACATACTATAGAATATGTAAGTTTCTGTTTTGTTTAGCTAGATGGGGCTTTCCTGTTCTCTATATGTTGCACACCTGTTATGGTAGCCTACCTTTATGCATACTGGAACCTGCTGGCATGTTCCTTGTCCACATGTTTTCTTCAATGTAAGTAAGCTCACGTACTGTCCTTGTTCAGCTCCCTGCCATCACCTCCCCAACACCCACTGCACTGGTCCTGTTGCATGGCTGAGCTCCAAATATTTAACTGTAGACATAATCATCATGCAGTATTCCTTATTTCAATTCACTCTGGGCTCTACTGGCTTTTAAACTCTGGCTCCAGGGAATGCTATTTCTGACTTCTTACACTGAAATGAATACTTTTTCCTTAAAATCTAAGAGCCTCCTCAATTTGATAGAACATAATGGTTAAAAAATTTTCCCATTTTGAACTCCTCTCCTACTTCATCATATATGTGTATGTATGTATGTTTGTATGTATGTATGTATGTATGTATGTATGTATGTATGTATGTATATGTATATGTATATGTATGTGGTACTATATATTACTATACAATTAGATAATTGCTAGTTTTCATTTACATAATATTCCCTAAAACTGAACTTGATTTTCTAAAGTTGATTTTTTATATAAGCCAACATCATTCACATCAAATGTCAAGGGACAGCTTTTCCTTTGATTTTGGAAAGAGGAGGGTAATCTTTCTGTCTGAAGAATACCAAGTGGTCAATGTCATGTATCATACATTACTTATTATCAACCCTTCCCTTCAGCTCTTTCATGTTTTTATCACAAGGTTTTCCATGAAGAGACTGTCACAGGACAGTTCATTTTCAATGTCCTGGAACCAGAAAGGCACACTTTAGTCACGTGACTCCAAAGCCCATCATCTAGTCCACTGTGCTGATACATGGCAGTGAGCAGCGTTAGCATCCACAAGCTCGGTTACAAGATACCTCAGTATATACAGATGTTTATTCCCCCACACACAAGGACAAAAATTAGAGAGAGTTGTCTCCCTCTTCTGTAGTGAACTTGATTGGAAAATGAGCCTTCAGCTCTGCTGTGTTGAGGGATTTGCCTCGTCATTGACTCCTCTCCTTGCCTGCCTTTGTTGGAGACAAGGAAGTCTCTCTCACTTTGAGTGACAACTCCCTCTCTCCACGACAGCAGCCTACTAATAGGGGTTGGCAGTCTGAAAAAGAATACGGGGAGGGTTTGTTTAAAGCTGAGATAACAGTTCATATTTTGAGATACTCATTATTAATTCCAGTATGAAATGATTTGCACTTGTTATTAACACATTAAGACAGCCAAGGAAAAATTAGAAGGTGACTCAACAGGAGACATTCAAATGCGAAGGGAAAAGCACCACAGAGAAAAACTTTTTCCTAATGATCTGAGTCCATGTTTAAGAAAGATCATCCATCTTAAAGTTTGATTGGGTGCTTGGGGAGTTTTCAGGATGTATTTATTAATTAAATTTTTGAACTGATGCATAACAATGTAAAAGGTATACATAATAACAAAGTACCACGGATGATTTATATATATATATATAAATTCTAAGTAGCTGATATAGTGGAATACACTCAATTGTCATGTCCTGAGAGGTGTATTACAGTGTTACGGCATAATGAATGCATAAAGCTGGATTCCTGTTACTTCACAAACATCTTAAATAATTTAGCATTTTGTCAGTAAACTGTCTTAAACTGTGATGAGGCAGAGGCTTCATCCTCAAAGTTGAAGAAAAATTATTTTCTGTAGCTTGAAAAATAAGACATGTATAATCTAAGAGAAAGCATGTGTCATACATTGTGACATTTGAATATTTGCTTATATGTGAATGTGTGTGTGTTATGTATGTATGTATGTATGCATGTGTTTATATGTGCATATGTGTTATATGTGTATATATATGTATATATGTGTTAGTATATGTGTATGTGTATATGTATGTGTTTATTTGTTCATATGTGCATATGCATACATATGTGTATGTATATGTGAATATGTACACCTATGTGTGTATCTGCATGTGTGTTTATGTGTATGCGTGCATGACATGTATGTGTATATTTGTACATATGTGCATATATATACGTGTATACATGTTTTATGTCTGTATATGTGGGTGTGTGTATGTAGGGGTATGTATAATTCAGCTGAAAATTTGTAATAACTAAAAACTAAAATTTTCTAAAATTGTTGATCATTATATTTTTTTCCTTTGCTACATCATTGCCTTTTTTTGACAGTGAAAAAATAGCATGGTAAACTAAAATAGTTCCCTTTGTTTTCTGGGTTTTTTTTTTTTTTTCCAATTTGAGATTGTTAAATCACAGTGCCCTCACCTCGTTACATACTTGGAAATAATTGAGAGTTTCAAGGTGTCTCCCTTCCCGTTCTCCTAATTTCTTTGAGACTTTAAGGATCATGAGCTGTTTATGAGAACATACCATCTAGAGCAACTCTCTACTGACAATTTAGGGTCTTAACCTGAAAGAAGTTTATCCTATAGGTCAACCAAAGAAATGAAAAATTGATATGAGACCAAATTTTAAAAAAAAAAATTTTTTCTTAAACTCTAGTATATTCTTCAAGTTTTACTGAAAAACAATTTCCAACAGTATCATCAAAGAGTTATTTCTAACATTGTTGCGATAGTGGAAGTAAAGAATGTGGTGATGTATCTATTAGAAAAAGAGAAAAAGGGAAATGTGGTTTTTAATACATTTTGTCATAATGTCTCTATCCTTCACGGCATATGAAGCTTTGTTTTCAAGAAAGCAGTTTCTTTTAGAAAGGGGTAAAAAGTGTTAGTGATTTTATGTTTTGTAGAGAAAAAAAAAAAAAAAGAATGTTGGAGCACATCTGAGATCTGTTTGGTTAATAACTTAAAACAGAGATGAAATGTTCCCTTAAGCTGAAGTAGCTATTGAAGTTTAGGAAATTATTTTCAGACTGTTAGTAAATGAGAAATTGCATAAGATGGTTTTTCACACTTCCCCCAAAAGTATGCAAATAAAAGTTAATATTTCTGTGAGAGTGACTTTTAAACCACAGGACATTTTTTTTCTTTACATTTTTTTCTCTATAGCAGCTAATCTTATATGAAGCAGATTATTTTAGGCCTCATGGCAGTGAGCATGGTTAGGTTGCTAGCCCTGTTGAGGTTGAATTGCATTTGAACTTTCTAATCTTTTTTTCACAATTTAATAACTGACTCAAATATTTAATAGCGGGAACTTTTTATTAAATTAAAAAGAAATCAGAATATATTTTTAGAAGGACTAACTTATTTTCTTCATCAATTTTGTCTACTTAGGGGGAAAAGAGCACAATGAAACCAATCCCCTTGTACACTAAAATAGACATCAATGCCGTAAGCTCAGCATAATTTCATTCTATGTGTATCGTTGTTCAGAAGGTTTGGGAAGCACCAAGTGGCAGTAATAAATATGCTTCTGGGTTTACTGAGTAGAAGATTACATTGAATGTTTGAGATTCTTCATTAGTATCATGCATAATTGTTCTTTAAAACCCCATGTGCTTCTGAGGGCAGCTCTTAGATTGCCCACTCTCCAGGCTTGCATCACCTAACACATCTGTTAAATGCAGTGGCTGGTTTTAAACTTCAGGTAAGGGAAGATGGAGATTGAAAGAGTGAGTACAGCACCCTGTCTTACCTAGAGAGGCCCGAAGAGCACTAGGTTGATTCATTTACAAGCGTCCTAGGAAACAGAATGGGGAAACATAAAAGCTTGTTATAAACTCTTTTAATTAAAATACATTGTACCACATCTTCTCTTCTCCCTGGGGCTCATTTGACCTCTCACCTCTTATTGTGTCCTGCAGGCACTCCACTGCTGGTGAGGAGAAGCAGTGACCCAGCACCAGGGCCACATGCTGATGCCCAGCCAAGCACGGCAAGCCCAAGTGGCCAGAGTTTGAAACCTGTTCTTCCGGTAAGTGTCTAACCATTTGAGTGTCTGTGAAGGATCAAAGGGCCTTGCCCATCAACTCCAAAGAGCTGAGAATTAGACACAGGCCTTCTGATAAAATATAAAGTAGTGGTTATAAGAATAATTAGCATGGTCTAGTCATAGTATATAGTTATGGTGATAGCCATCACTTTTATAGATAGCACTGATTGTGGGTCAAACCCTGTTCAAACCCTCACTTAAATTTCTACATGTAAGTAGTGAAAAGTCTTAATCTCCATTTTCCTGATAAAATGTGATGCAAAGGGAAATTCAGGACACACAGCTATTTGTTCAAGGACAGATAGGTAGGACATGGGAGACCCAGGAATGGAACCAAGTGTTCTGGCTCCCAAGGCCCTGTTTCCAGGCAGCATATGGCCTTGCTGCATGCCTGCTGTCTTCCTGATTCAGAATATCAAAGGACAGATTGGTGTATTTCAGTGACTTAGCACAATATTGTGTAAGGTAGAGCAAGAGTGAATAGTGACACAGTTTGAGTCCCCAATAGCATGGGGACTGCAGTGACGTCCAGAATTCAGCATAGAAATGAAAGAATAATAAACCGTATAAGAAAAATGCTTCTCAGACAACATATTTGTAACTACTATATTTATGACTGAGACATTAAGTAAAAAAAAAAATACTTCCAGAAAATGCATTTTTCATCCATCCACACAGACTGTAGACTTGTAGTCTTTAAATTCTCAATTGGTTTGAAAATCTATAATGGTGGTTCATCCATCCAGATAGGCTGTAAGTTAAACTTTGGTTAATGACCATACATGTCATCACAAAGAACAATCTCCAATATTGTAACCATATTTTAAACTCTCCTGAAAGCCCATCCATGTCTCATTACAGGGCTCAGTTTAGATCACTTTATGAAAGATGTATATCAGGGTGACGAATGGGCTAAGACAATTCTCATGGTTTAGTATAATTTTGTTGTCAAGATCCAGTGCCAAAATTTATAAAGTAGGGGCTTCTATACTGCATTATTGAATATTTACCAGATGATTAAGATTTTCCCAATTTTTGCACATTTTTGTCTTAAAGTAGTACCTTTAAAGATTTTAGATGCAGTGTTATCACATTATTTTATTTAAAACTCTACCTTCTGGGCGCTGGAGATGGCTCAGTGCTTAAGAGCGCCTTCTCTTTCAAATATGCATTTTATGACATTTTATATCATAATGAAATTACATCATTTCCCTCTTCCTCCCTCCCACCCTCCTCTTCTTATTCCCCTTCAAATTCATGGGCTCATTTGTTTTTATTAATTATTGTTAAACACACACACACACACATACACACACACACACATACACAGACTGTGGACTTGTAGTCGTTAAATTGTGTGTGTATGTGTGTGTGTGTGTGTGTGTGTGTGTGTGTGATACCGTGCTCAGTCTGTACAATGCTGCTGGTATGCATGCTTCCAAAGCTAACTATTTGGTACTGGAGAGCCAAAGGTTGTGCTCTTCTATGGGGAAGACCATTTCTTCTGCTTTAGCCTTCTTCGGTTGCCTGCAGCTCTTCATGTAGGGTTGAGCCTCATGGTCGCCCCCATCCCCTTTGGCAGGGCTCCTGGTGCATTCCTTGTTCAGCTCACGTGTAGCCAGTGATAGAAAGCATGTACTCTCCTCACAGAGGACTTGTTGGGAGCTCCAGCTCCTGGGAAGTCAATGCTCTCTTTTGGCCTCTTGATTCACTTCACTCATGTGCATTTATCAACACACATAATCACATCATTAAAAATAAACTAAAATCTAAATTAAAAAACCTTCTGCTCTTTAGGGAAGTATATTTGATTGAACATTCGTAAAAAGTTGGGTATATCTGATCGACTTTGTTGCTAACACAGAGAAAGCCAGTGTTTGCTGTTTTGTGGAGATTTTTGTTTGTTTGCTCTTATTTCATTTTAAACATGCGGAGATTGAGACCAGGTTAAGTCTAAAGATATTGAATTGGGAAAATGAGATGATATAAGTATGAGAAAATTTATATGAACAAAAATAAGTACAACTTAATGCATATTTTATGATGTCTATATACCCTAAAATGAGCCTGCCTGATTAAAGTGTTATCACTGTTTGCATTCGGAAAATCCACCCACATATATTTCTGTTTGTATCACATAGACTCAGTGCTTAGAACAATTGAGATAACATAAATATTGTTTTTCTCTTAGAGAAAAATCAGGGCTCCCATCTTTCTAATAGCTAAATCCAAATATGATCTCAGGAATTTCTGAGTGTGTGTGGTTGGATAATATAGTATTACAGCAGAGAAGTATATTCTAATTTCAGGAAAAAGTACTTCCACTTAAAATCCATGTACCTTGGCTTTATGCAAGTTGCATGGCTTAAGTGCCTGCACGTGAGCAGATGAAAAGAAAGCACCCATTTCCTTTCTTTCATAGTGGGCGATGTGCATGGTGATGAGTAGAGACAGTCCTAAAAGATACGGTCCTTGCCTTGGAGCAAGACTGAAGCACATAGGCTTCTCTAGTTTTCACTGTACAAGAATCTCTGTGGATTGTGTGACTTTTAATGTTCCAGGAGCACACGCTGCACCATGGGAAGGGCCAGTGAGTATGCTTTCGATTAGAAACTAAAGATACATGTGAGCCAGGAGAAATTCTTAGCAATTCTGAGCAATAAACTGACTTGTAATAACAATGAACCTAACCCAGCCAATCTTCCTGTTACCTATTACCCACCCCACCAAATTCTTTATTTTCTTATAAATATTTAGTCTTATTTACTCTACCTATCTGCTCTGTCCTAAGAACTGCAAACAGAGTTAGTGAGTGAAGACTCTTGAGCAGATTTCCATTTTCACATAGAAGAAGACATTATTTGTTTGTGTGTCAAAGTCTCATTAAATACTTTTTGTGAACTCAATGCTCCAATATGTTTGCTGTCTTGTGTTAAATAAACTATACTATTAAATTATTTGAATTATTTGAATTTTTCTAAATGTGGCTAATAGAAAACTATAAATTATATTTATGGTTCTTATTGCATTTATATTAGGTTGTGTTCCTCTAGAGAGAGGTAAAATCGGGTGTAAATTAATAAAATTATTTCAAACCCTAGGAAGAAGATCTAAGATCTCTGAGCTCCATGTCATCCCTCGAGTGCCAGTATGATGTCATTCTGGCTCCTTACTGTGGAACAGTACAGTGCACTCACTCTAGAATTCCAGATTTAGATGAAATCATGTGGTCCTGGATGTATCCATGTAGTTGCTATTAGTATTTGCTCAGTGATAGGAGAGTGATGCTTCTGAGTTAGCATGGGAAAACCACAAACAGACCTTACACAGTTGCTTCTTCATGACAAGGCCCATGGAGGTTCAGGAAGTGTGGTGTTCAGACTTTGGTTCTTTTCCAGATCTTAGATACAAAAACTCTACTCAAAATGTCTCCCATAGCAACTTTGTTCCTCTGACTGGATAAGTGATGTATGAATGGAAGATGTGTGATTATAAGCATATTGTAGCAAGCAATATGGAAAACAATAGCTTTTGAAAGCCATGTTCTGTTGCTTCTTCTTCCAATACTCAATGGGGGTGGGGGGAATTGGAATCACTACTTCCTAAACGACATTTTCATGTAAGTAACTCACAGACAGCAGGACTCCAAGTGGGTTATATCCAATTATTCCCAGGAAAGGAAAGTTACTCATAACCCAGAGCTTAAGAATCTAGAGAATGAACACCTGACACATTTGATGGTGTTGAAGCACTACCTTTGAACATTACAGCTGATAACATTATTTTTAGCTGTACTTCATTAGGCTCACCACAGTTAGAATGTGATTCACTGATGCCCAGAGGTGTGCTGTATGGGTGGGAAAAGTTAGAAAAGCTGCAACTTTCTGGCTGATTAAATTATTACAAATTGGTTATTTCAGATGTACACTCACAGGCATGTTAGACCTACAAAACAGCCAAATAAGAAAATTTGGATTTGCTGCGGGTTTCAAATTCTGTGCACTGAAACCCCACCAAATTTCAGTTTCCGTTACTTAAAGTACCATCAGATACACAGCATGGAAATTTGTTTCTCTGTCTTCTCTTCATACCAGCATAGTATAGCTATTAACATCTAAGCAGAAATGACTATTATCTTCCAAGACAGTAGCAAACCACATTCTCCTGATGCATTTGAACTGAAGAAAGAGAATCCTGGAGACAGGATATTGTAGTGAGATTTTTTTTTTTTTTTTTCCTATAAGAAGCCTTACCTTCCTTGATTGCAACCTGGTGTTCTTTCTTGGCTTAAGGGCATGCCATAAAACCAAGCCCTTGAATTGATGTTCCTAAATTTGCAAATGAAACTCTAAACACATGTGATATTTCTCCTTTAATATCCGGTTCACTAATATAGGTGTTTGTGTCTTAATGACTGTTTATATCTTGCATTTAATCCTTAAGGCATGTTGATCCCGCAGAGTGACTAAATTAAAAAGTAGATTCCTGAAATGTGTGGTACCGTGGTTGTTCTCTGAGAGGAAAGGATTGTACTCTAAATATGTTACTTGTTATATTACAAAAATTGTGTGTGTGTGTGTTTGCGTATGGCCTTTAGAAGTTGATGTCTATGTTATATACATTTTATTTTTAAAATTAGGCAGTCAGTTCAGGTGTGTTAAAAGTACAAGGCAATGGATGATTTTTAGGGATGTGCTATCTGTCTGAAGTTATATGTTATGGTATAGGGTGGGCAGGAAACTCATTCTCTAGAGCTTAGGGCAGAAATATTAAGATGAGAAACCTCATTTTTTAGGGTTAAATAGTGCAGGGAACTTGACTCTTCAGACTGATGCTGATTAAGCTACAGAGAATCTCACCCTTTCCCTGCAAAGGTCCAGCAAATAACCAAGATTATTTCATCATATTATTTTTTCTACCTAACAGAGATAAAGTCAGAATTTTAAACTGAATGGTTCCTTTTATTTTTATTTGCTCCACGACCCACACATACCTGTTTATTCAGTAGCAACATGATTGCTAGATACGTGAAGGCTAAAATTAGATAGAAGAATGCAGGCTGGTTTTGGAGGATACCCTCAGAGAAACATTTTCATTTGTCAGGAGTGTTCTATTGGAGAGTAAGTAGAAATACAACCACTCTTTAGAGATTTGGGCGTCTCATCAGCAAAGGTACTGACAGGTGAGGGGAAATATTTCCAATGAGAAGCTGCATTCTTCTTGCCTCTTGTATATATACCTGTAGATTGGGAAATGTCCTATTGTATATCTTTTTCCAAGCATGTCACATATATTGAAAATATAATAAATTAAACTCTCTCGAATTCATGAACAAAATCATTGAGATATTACAGTTGTAGTTAAATGCCTAGTGGACTGTGGGCCATACAACCAAGCCAGCTAAACATGCTCTGTCTTTGTTAGTGATTATTCTAAGTCTACACATAATGAAAATATGAGTGAGTTTATGTCAAAATACAACTTAAAATTTAGTAGACATTCTGGACGCACAAATCTTATTTTCTATCCATTAGATAGTACAGCTGCGTAACCATAGCTTAAGATAGATGACTGCTGGAGGCATATCTGAAGGAAGGTGATATCCATTGTATTTTAGCCAGGAGTGTTGGATGCTGTTCAGCAGAAGGGAGGAGAAGTAACATGTAATATATAATTGTATTATTTAGAGATACTAAATCCTACCAAAGGTTTTTCTTTCTTTCTGTTTTTCTTTTTTTCTGACACAATGATTTAATAATAGTTCTGGCTTTTGTAACTCCAGCTGTTCACGCTGTGGGGCTGATAAGACCAGAGCTTGAAGACACAGCGCAGCAATGGTTTTCCTATGGCTTTGTTTTAACAGATAATGCTGCCAAACAGTATTTCACGAAGCCAAATGTTTACTAATTTTGACCACTTTAGGCAGCTTAATTTCTAAAGCATTGTGCTTAGAGATTAGGGTTCAGGTAAGGGAGAAGGAGGGGCCCTATTCAAAGTCTTTTTCAGAAATGAAAAAAAAAAAAAAAAAAAAAAAAAACCTGCCTGTCTTTGTTGTTCAGTAAGGGTCTACGCTTAATGCAAAGGAAGGCTTGCTTTCATATTAAAGTATGTGCTTGACCCTTTAGATATCCAGCCTTGTGCTGCATGTCATTAAGAAGGATCTAGAACTCCTCCCTGAAGAAAACCAAATTCAAAACAATAAGCAGTTTCATCAACCCGAGCATGTATCAGATTACCAGATGTTACGTTTTAACCATCAGTATGCCCGTTCTTTGCTGATGCTCGGCCTCTCTTCTTGGTTTCTCCTAAAGGATGCTGTTATGTGTAGTGTCTGTGTGAGCTCTCACCCTCTTGCAGAGTAACTGCATGTCTGCACCCTGCCAAGCCTGCAAGGTCCTCAGGCGCAAGAGCTAGTATTTCTTTATGTGTGTTCAAGTCCCCAGGCATTGTGCCGATCACGATAAATTATAAATGTATGAGGCTTAAAACCTTATTTCTGAGATGTATAAGGTAAAATCAACAACCTTTAAGCAGCTTTATCATTCTGTAAGTGTGTATATTGGATATGTGTGCATATCTGTTTGTGTGTATGCATATATACCTATATGTTAATGAACTGGATTAGGAAACTCCCTGTTTAACATAGTAATCTCTAGATGAGGGTTTCCTATTTAAACAGCCTGCAACCCTGTGCTGGTCAATGAAAATAAATGACTTTGAACAACTTCTTTGCTATATATTAAAATATCACCTGGTGGCTGAGGTCAGCAGTTTGGAGTCTCAGACTAATTTCATTTTAGAATTTTAGCAATGAGTTGGTTCAGAGACTTAGTAGAAACTATACGGAGAAAGCAAGCCATTATTATTCTGCATATGAATTGTCATAGAGGCTAATTTTACAAGTAAAACCATCATGAAAAACAGAACAAAGTGAAAATTAATACCAAGGTGGTAGACGCGGTTATTGGGACTTAATTTTTATGTCAAACAAATTGTGAATTCTATAATATAACGTTAGTAACTTCATCAGTTACAATGTTACACTTTTCTAATAGCTGTATTCAAAGAATTAAAAAAAAAAAAAACCTTTTTGATGTGAATACTGGATTCATTTCTAATACCAGTACATCTAAAGATGTTCCTTTCAGATTTTTTGCTTATATTCCATCTTTCTTAATAGGTTTTCTAGTTTTGACTGATGTAGAAGAATATGATAATGTCTCCACAATGTGTTTTAATTAGATTGGGATGGGCATTTATAATGTGATATATGCCGAAACGCCAGTGATTGTACCAATGACCGATCAGTACTCTGGTCAGATCCAATTTGAGAGCACTGTCTGACATGTGTCACATGGATGTTTAGGTTTTCCTGAAGATCAAGGGCCTATACTCTGAGTTAGTAACACCGTAACCTTGAAAGAGCCATTTAAATTGTGAATGATTCTCTTCTTAAGTGTGTGTAACTAAAAATAATAATAATAAACAAAGAGGCTGCATAAATTCCAGTTTCCTTTATTGATTTAAACCCCAAACTTAGGATTTCTGGGTTCCAGGCATAAGATGCTAACCTTGATTACAATAAATTCAACTTTAAATTTCAATCGAATATCCTATACTGGACATGATATCAATGAGCTTTTCCATCTACGATACCAGTAGTCTGTGTATGTTTGCCAAGTAAATCATAAAGACGAACATTTGAAATAAGAACCTGAACACCCATTAGAGGCAACGTCATAAAGTCCCATCTACAGAGACACACACATATACAAGCATTCAGTAAGGTACCTGACGTTAAAATCTCAAGTCTAAAGCAAAGTAGCCAGGAAGGTTAACGTCAAGGTGGAAAGCTGGGGGGGGTGGGGGGACAGTTTGTTTATTTTCTATTCTCTTGCATGCAGACCTTCTGTGCTGAAGACATTTATTAAACATCCATGGCCCAGACTAAAAGGGTTAATAAAGCAGCAAGAGCACAGCATTTGAGAGGGATAGGGCACTTTCTCTTCTTTCCTCGAGTATGGCAGTATTCATAGAGTTCTCTTCAGATGAGGAATTTTTTTTTTTTCTTGAAACATAAACTCTTCTGAAGTGTAGGCTTCATTCTGGCCTCTGCCTTCAAAGAGAAGTTAGTCATAGAATGACATTGTGCAGACGTTAAACAAGACTTTGCTTTCTCAGGAGGGGGCCCATTCCCTAATAGCCCTGTGCCATAAAGTAGAATTCTGTGGTAGATGAATCACATTTTAAAAGTTGCTACTGTGTGTGTTTTACGCTTGTGGAAACATGTAACATCCTCATAAGCAGCATGTGGCTTGTCACAGTGCGGCTTTTGATGTCTGATTAGGTGATCATGGGGACATCTGGAGTGAGTTAGGTTTGAAGTGACTATTTTGAGGCAATGGAGGATCCAAAGCCTCTGACAGAGCTAAGCTTTTTTTTTTTTTTTTCCCGCCAATAAAAAGTTTTTGTAATCTTTGCCTGACTTTTTTGAGCCTTCTCTCCAGACAGATCTCTCTACATTTTAAGTATGGATGAATGAGTGCCGTTTATTGAAAAAAATTGTTATTGTCGTGGGAAGGAAATGGTAGCTAATACATCTGAAGTCAGAACTGACTAACGCATTGCAGGGGCTGATGTCTGTATTTCCTCTGCCTTTACTTTCATTCACTGCCAATCAAACCAGCCTTCCTTGTGTTAACATATAGATAAAATGTATTTGAAATTCAGCTCCATTCTTATAGTGATTCAAAGAAAAGCAAGCAGGAATAGCAGCAGCGGATGCGGTTTGACACTGAGTGCTGAGAGCTTGCTCATCAATACAGTCAAAATTGTATTTGCATAGTCTCAGAATACGAGTGTGTGTAGAGGCTGTATAATTTCCAGAAAGGTTTCTTGCCCCAGATGTTTGGGATGAGAAGTTCTGGGGATTTGGAATAATTCTGAACTTTGAAAATTTTTCACATACACCAAGAGATATCTTAAAGACTAGGCCTAATACTAAACATTATATTTATTTGTTTCCTAAGCACTTAGATACACAGCTTTGGGCAACTGTACATGATGTTTCTAATAATCCGCTTCTTTGCTGTAACCTATCACAGGACTTGAGGTGTGTGTTTTTTCCACTTGGATTATCAGGTTAGAGGTGCTTAGTCAATAAGCCAGAGCTCTTATTTATTCATGAATAAAACTATTATTTATCTATAATATGTGGGTGCACACAAACACACATGATCTTTTGCCTTAAAATCTCTTACCTTTTCAGATGCTTCCAGAATCTTTATTACATTTCTGTGAAAACTCCCTTCCTTTTGAGGTCATGGAAGGGTGCACATATGACTTGTCACCTTCAGCATTTCCAGTGTCAAGTACATTTGCACCTATGCCTCCATCATCACTACTTCTGGACTTCTTCATTTTACAAAACTGAGTTCTGTAGCCATTAGTCCTGGTCTCAACCAGTTCATACTGGTCTCACAACTACAATTCAGCCTTTTCTCTTTCTAATTTTGAAATCTTTGGAAGCTCATGGAAGTGGAATTGTGCAGTAACCACCCTTGTTTGATTAGCTAATTTCATTAAGCATGTTGTCCTGAAGCTACATGTATCCTGTAGCGTGTGTCTACACAACTTTCTTGTGTGAAGTTGAATAGTCTCCTCTTCCTGTATAGTATATTTATAGATTTCTGTTGATGGAAATTAGATCATTTCTAAGTTTGCCTATGGGGTATAGTGCCGCTAAGAGCATGTATGTGTCATATTCAAGTCCTTGTCTGTAGTAGGTCATACTAGCACACACCTGCACTCCACAAACTTGGCAAACTAAGAGTCTCAAACAAAAAATTTAAACAGCAACCTATATACAGCCATCCATATCCACACATATGACACAAACGAGTATACAGCCATCCATATCCACACATATGACACAAACGAGGTCCCATTCTTCATTCTTTCTCCTTCTAAACAGAAGTAGACTTTCTGGATCATATGATCATTCTGTTTTTTATTATTATATCATATTATTATTCCATTTTTACTTTTTAAGGAAATTATTTTCCTCAGGCAGACTGTTTTACTCTGGTTATTTTGAAAGTAGCCATCCTAGTGAGTAAGATATTATCATGATTTTTGACTTGTATTTCCATAATCACTAATGATGTTGGGCATCTACTAAAATGCTTACTGGTCATTTACATATGTTTGGTCTTTAAAAGTTAAGTTTTAAGTATGTCCTATAGATCTGGATATTAATTCATTACATATATGATTTGCAAATATGTTCTTCCTTGTGACTTTATTGGTTGTATATTAAGGGGCAGTATAATTGTCATAAAATTCATATTTTCTGGGTTTTTTCTTTTGTTTCCTATGTCTTTGTTTTCGAACAAATTATCTAATTATCTATTACTTCTAATATGAGGATTTTTCTCTGAGTTTTCATCTGGCATTGTTGTAGTATTAGTTCATTTATTTAGGATTTTGATCCGTTTTTAGTTAACTTTCATAAATGATGTTATATAAAGACAAAACTTGATTGTTTTGCACATCAAAGTTAGTTTCTCAACATCATTTGTTTAAAAAGACTATTATTCCCCATAAAAAGAATCCTAAAATTTATATTGAATTCCATATGGAGGAAAAAATTGTGAACTATACTTGTGAAAGACTAATATCCAGTGTACATAAGTAACTAAAACAACCCAGTAGCAAAAATTAATAATAAAATAGTTTTTTTAAAAAAACAGTAGTCCTAAATAGATATTTCCCAGGAGAAGGCATAGACTGACAAGATGGAAACACAAACATGAAAAGATGGTCAAAAGGCTACAGAGAAGGCTCTGTTGTTAAGAGAACACACTACTCTTCCAAAGTTCAATTTCCGGCACCCACAGGGCAGCTCACAGCCAGTTTCAGGGTCTCTGGTCCCTTCTTCTGGCCTCTTCAGATAACATGCTGGCATTTAGTGCACATACGATACATGCACATAAAACACACATTATACAAATATAAACAAATTGTAAAAGAGAAAGAAAAAAAATGATCAACATAATCAGTTGTAAAGGAAATGCAAGTTAAAACTACAATGAGGTATAGCATGGCACAGTCCTCTAATCACAGGACGTGGAGGGCTGAGGTAAGCCCGGGAGCTCAGGGCTGGGCTATACAATGAGACTCAATGAGCTGCTACAAAAAGGCGGAAGAGGAGGAGGAGGGATCCAGTGAAGATGTGAAGCAAATCCTTACATATTATTGGTCGAAATGTTTTGATTAGTACAGCCATTCTGAAACACACTACGGAGGTTTCTTTAGAAAACAAAGCTCAGTGATTAGACGAACTAGAAACTCCCAAAAGGACACAAAAGCAGTATGTGAAGTCCTATATATTCTTAGGTTTGTTACAGTTGCTCAAACAGAAACAACCTAAGTTAGCCAGGCCTGTGGTTTTAAACCCAGCTGCCCTGGTGACTAGTGTCAAGTCCTGCCCGTAGTACAAAGTGAGACCAAACTAGGCTCAGGATACAGCTTAGTGGGAGAATGTTTTCCTTGTACTGAAGGTCAGACAGACTGATATGCTCTAGGGGCATCAATAATTGTCTAACACATATAGTAAGCCCAGAATTAATACCCAGTGTTTCCAAAAACAATATCCTCAATTGTTGCTCAAACTCTGATTGGTCATATTAAAAACCCAGAGCCAGATATTGGGATAAAGCTGAAAGATCAGAGAGGCACACGAACCAGCCATTAGAGATACATCTCAGGCCAAAAGGGGAAAAACCTGTCTCCACAAATCCTCAGACTGAATGTCTCTGCATCCTTAGATGAAAGGAAGGGAAAGGCTTAGCTCCTGCCTTCCCCACCCCACCCCACTCCTGCCTTCTATCCCTTCTCTGCCCCTCCATATCACTTCCTTATTCAGTCTTCCTAGTGCTGGGATTAAAGGTGTATGCCACCACTGCTCTGTTTCTCTTTTAGACTGGATTAATCTCTGGAGCCCAGTGTGTCCTTGAACTTTTAGTGACCAGCCTGCCTCACAAATACTAGGATTAAAGATATGTGCACCTCTGCCTGCCCTCAATGGTCTCCTCTGTGACTAGCTCTGTCCTCTGATCTTCAGGCAAACTTTATTTCTTAGATTACAAACAATATATCATCACTCTAAATTCCCTTCCATTAAGTGAATGGACAAAGAAACTGCTAGTGTCTTTGTGTGATGGAATGCCCTGCAAACACAAAAGGAGGAAATCCTGTTGCTTGTGATAAAATAGATAGAAGTCAAGTTGTTCAGTGAAAGAAGCCTGAGTACTACCTGAATTCACTAGCATCAGGACTTTAAAACAGTTAAGAGCAGTATGTACCAAATGCTGGGGCAGAGCGTGAAAGATGGAAACAGAACTGAGGAAATGTTACTCAAGAGGTACTAAGTTGTACTTACATTGGAGCTGGAAGATGACTATAAATAATGGTGATCTCATTAAATAGGTCCAAAGATCTGAAAGAAAATATTTTCAGTGTTGCTCTATAAACAAACAAACAAATGCTTGAGAAAACTCTGATCTGAATATTATACCATTTATACATACATGTATTAACATTGTGTGCAACTCCGTATAGAATGAGTGTATGTCAATTAAAAGACCATTCTTCCTCACACTGAAGTCTTGGCAGTCTTCTTGAAGATTATTTGACTTTATATGCAAAAGTTTGTATCTAGATTCTTGATATAGTGGGGTCTTTTTTCTAATACCTGGTTTTCTACTCAACATTAACTCCAGCAAAAGGACGTAAGGACCCCATGTGCATCATCCTCTACTTGCCTCTGATTTTTGTGTCTTTGCTCAACTGTGGGCATTAAGTGCAGCAAAGGGTAGCAGGTGTCCATCTTCACACACACACACACACACACACACACTCACACACACACACACACACTCACACACACACGCGCGCGCACACTCTCACACACACACTCACACACACACACTCACTCACACACACGCGCGCGCACACTCTCACACACACTCACACACACACACACGCACGCACACTCACACACACACACTCACACACACGCACACTCACACACACACACTCACATGCACACTCACACACACACACGCACACTCACACACACACTCACACACACACGCACACTCACACACACACTCACACGCACACGCACACTCACACACGCACACACACACACACACACACACACACACACACACACACACACACACACACACACACGTCTTTCTCTATGCCTTTGCCTTGTTAAGGTCTGAATGCCCAGCACTGATTTCTCTTTTCTCTTCTGGACTGTGTCTAGATTGACACTGTAGCCAAGCGCAGCGCTAGTTTTTCCTACTTCTCAGTCTCTTTGGCTCCCTTCGCTCATCCTTCCACTGTGAATCTTCTCACGATGCCTCGGGCTTCCTCTTGTACTGCATTTTTTTTTTTTACATATCCGGAACATAACCTGTATCTTAAAACAATGATGTTTAGAAAATGTTTATAGAAGGAATGAAATTTTGAGGATGAAACTGTCCAAATTCTACTTTAGTTGCATTGACCTGTGCTTATTTCTGCCAAGGGAACATGTATTACCATCCCCAGGTCTTTGGGGGGCGGGGATTTTCTTACTCAAATCTACATTTATACCAGATGGTGAAACTATGATATGCAGGTACTTCTTGATGTACAACGGTGTTGTAAGTCAGTTACGCCATGACAAATTGAAAATATTGGTAGTGAGAAGGGCACGTAATACACTGAACTTCACAACTTGCTGGATTGTTTAGTCTCGTCTTACCTTAAACATGCTCACAGATTTACATTTGCCCGCTGTGGAAGTTATATAACTCTAATTCAATAGCAAACCATTGAGTATTCCATGTGTTCGGTTGGATGGCTGCAATCCCATAAAAAGTTTCCAACACGGTGGAACAGCGAGTATCAGTTGTTTCCCAGGTCTGCAACTGACCGAGTTGGAGACAGCCACTGTGCTCAGCAGCGTGTGCCACTAGGAACAAAGTTCAAAGTTTGACTGTCAGAAACTTTTCTCTTTCATGATGGCAAGTTGTTTTTAAAAAACCTAAGTGGAGCTTTCATAAACTGCAGAGCATCTGTAACCCCCAGTCTCTTATTCCACTTCATAAAATGTTCGGTCATGATGCCTTGGTTTTACCGATGAAGCATCTAGGGTGAGACAAGTTAACTCATTTGCCTTAGGTAGCATCGCTGACAACCACCAACAGGAGAATTTGCCTTCAGATTGCCTTCATCTGAGCTACAGGTTTTTACCTTTTCTCATTAAGAACAGATATTACCTTAGAAGTACCATTTTCCTCCATTTGATACAGCCATTGTTCAAATGCTTTGGGAAATTCTCATTTGAAGCTGCTTGCAAAGCCAGTTATCAGACCTTTAAAAAAAAAAAAAACCACTATTTTCATTATTCTATAGTTACACTTCATTTTTCTACCAAAAATGGTATTGTTCTAGCTGAGGCCAGAGCTTGTATTGTAGAGCTAGTCTCAAATGACTTAACTGTTTACACATTTCAGATACTCCTGAGAAGTTCTTAAATACCACAAAGCATGTGATACAGACATTAAACACATTTGTGGATAAAAGACTCAGATGTGCTTAGAGCACCAGGGTTTTATAGCCATTTTTTGTTTATGGAATTGTCTGGTGGTTAAGACAAGTGAGTTTGATTCCTGACTCATCCACTGGCTCATTGTCAGGCTGAGCAAGTATAATTTTGTACTCTATCTGGAAGGAGACGATTGTCTTCCATCTTGGTCACAATGGAATTTCGAGGTTAATGCCTTTTATCTTGAGTGCAGCATTTAACAGACTGTGGGTGTTTAATATATGTTAATAATAGTGATAATAATGAATGTTGATAATTAAAGGTCTTTTATAATTACTAAATTTCTAATGTGTGTTAAATATAATTAAAGGGAAATTATTTGAATTAATATGCATGCCTAGAAAAACTGGAGCTAGCCACAGCTTTTATTTTTAGCTTCTCAAATAGCATTTTGAATGTGAATCCAGGATTAAGAAATCCAGTGATAATGGCAGGTTCGCCAGGGTCATGAATAGAGGGAGAACCCATGTCTTGTTTGAGTCTAGAAATAAAAGAAGCATCTTTCTGAGCAAAGAAGCATTGTGACTAGGAAGCCACAAGGGACGTTTCCAGTTGGAACGTAGCCACATGAAGCTGTGCATCCAGCATCATCGCTAGCTTTGCTCTCTGAGCTTATTGCTCATGCATTCTGCACAATGGGGGAAAGGCTTTTCTGCAAATGGTACTATCGCATTAAAAAAAAGTAAAATAAAATAAAAAGATGGAAACAAAGCCACTAGAAGAAGTAGTTGGGATGCAATAATAATGATCCTAAGATTTAGTGTGGAGATTGTTGTTCCATAAAATACCGAGCTCCAGAGCTGACTTGCTGGGCAGAGTGGAAGACTAGATAGGCTTAGATCTGTGTGTCCTGTGTGAGGGCCCCATGTAGATGGAACCCCTGCACTTCCTGCAGAAGGGTCTTCTCCTTCAGTCCCCCTGTTTTTGTTTAAATTTTCTCTGCAAACTGCAAGTTATAATTGCACTTCTCTCTGGGAGTTGGCTTAGGAGTCAAATAAAGTATTACTTATAAAACTGTTAGGCTGCCTGGCATGAGTGTGTTGGCTATGTGGTGTACATGAAGGGGCTGGAGATTCTAGAATAAAGTAGACAATAGAGGTAATTAGAGAGTTAGACTCTCTTAAAACAGAACCTAGCCAGGTTTGGTCTTACTTTAAGCAAGAAACAGTAAATGTCTAGAAAAAAAATAGTAATTGCAAAGTCAATCATTGAATGCATGTTGAGCGTCTTTGTTTAGAAGGACCTTTACAAGCTCTAATCATTTGAAAATGAAAGGTACCTTTTTGAAGGCCAGGCCTTATGGCAATATTGAAGCTACTTTGGTGAATCCAGTTGACTTTTCTTTATTGAGGTGAAATGATTCTCTTCCTTGGAAACATTTTCCATAGAAAACCTGGAAGGAAACAATAGATTTATTATTTAGCATTAGGGTGATTTCTAATGTTCCTAACCCACTGTCCATCAAATCCCACAGCTTTCTAGAAGTCCTCTGCCCTCTGTATTCCCCTGAGCTGGGCTCAGCTTGAGTAGGATTCTGGGCTTGTGTCCCAGATACTTCTCCTTGGCTAAGGTACTCTCTCCTTTTAACCCTTTGATATCCACAAACACCAGTTTGTTCCTTCCAGAAAAGCCTGTTTTGTTGTTTTGTTTTGTTTTTTTAAAATATGTGATATGTTTGTTGAAAACATGATGAAATACATCCTTCAGGGAACTCAGATAAATGTGGCACCAAGTATCAGAGATCAGTATGGTGTCAGAAAGCAGTGTTAGTTGTTTGCTGCAGGGCAGGCTCTACAGTGCTCCCAGATGTAGCCAATGATTTCATTTTCCCTCTCTACTCTCTGGTCAAGTCCCTCCCTTTCAATGGAAGTGGCCAGTCAAGAGCAGTGAGACCACATCATTGGGTGTGTCTGTGTGTCCTCTTTTTCTCCAAAGTGCAAGTGTACTAGATGGTGTTTCTAATCACATTGTCACCCAACACAAAAATACCTGTGTAACAAGTATTTAATAAAAAATAACTGACTGAATACCTGAATAGATAAAGAATGAAGGGTTTCTAAAGGTAATGTATAAATTGCCGTTGGTCTGACTGCTGTGTCTTTAGATTTAATTAGAATACAAAATAATGGGTTTCATTGGGATGCATTTACACCTGTACATCACATACATTTCTCCTGTTTATTCCCCTCCTTAGAAGCCTCTGTGGAAACTGTCCCTCCATCCAAATAGTTCATCTTTCTACTTCTATATGATATTCATACATTCCAGTGTCCTCACTGAGACAGAACATGAAATGGTCATCTTTCTGTAATTGGCATATTTTGATTATCTTCATTTTCATTCATTTTAATACAAATAGCATGATTTTATTTTATATATCCAAACAAAACTCTTTATTTATATCTACCTCCATTTCTTTTTGAAATCTATTGACTGGCATCTAGGCTGATTTGTTAGTCTCAATAATGCCGTGAAAAACATGGATTAGCTAATATCTCCGTGTTGTTCTGATACACATTCCTTCAGGAATATGCTCAGCAGTCAGAGAGCTGAAACATACAGTAGATCTCTTCTTAATTCTTGAATAAACATCCAAATGGATTTCCATAGTAACCACTAACTTACACTCTCATTACAACGCATAAGACTTCCCCCTTCTCTCACTTCTTTCTAGAATTTTTTTACCTTAAAATATGGTCATCTTATTCTTACTTAAGGAAAAAAAAATAGAGAGAAAAACACATGCTTCTATCTACCATTCTAAGTTAACCGGCGATAATTGGGAAAACTGGAGTCGTACTCATATATAAATACATATGTATATTTGTATGTGCATACTCTCAGATTTTAGTCTTCCTGACATATTTTCATTTTATCTTGTTTTCCAATAAAGTCTCATGTGAGTCAGGAAATGTACTGCTGGTGCTTCTACTTCAACTACCTCACCTACTGCTTAGTGTTATTTGTGTTTGCATTATTAATCTGTGTTTTATCCACTTGTATCATCAGACTGTCGATTTGAAAATAATATTGGAAAATGTCAAGTCTTGCTGTCAGTTACCCAACTCTCTCCTGATTTGTCACTGTTATCTGTGACTTGGTACGTCTATCTGTCTTGTGGTTCTCTCTGCAGGCCCCTCTTTGAGCTATTTCAGCTTCTAGGTGAGACGGCCCGTGATCCACAAACTTGGGCTCAGGTATAAACTGCTCAGTACCTGACATGGGTTCTGATTTGATCTTTGTCACAGAGGCAAATTCTTTTGGCGAGACCCTTGAGGTTTCAGAACGGGTGTTCAGGCATGGATTTCATGAGACCTTTGACCTTAGTTTCTTCCTTTGGTTTAGAAGAGTGAGTCTTCTTCCCTGCTTTGTGTCCACAATAACTTAATGGCTTGATAAACGTGCTGACTTGTAACATATGTAGAATTGTTATCTTTTGTTATTTCAATGATAACCATTCTTACTGGGGTGATATGGAATCTCGATGTGCTCCTGATTTGTAGTTCTGTGACTTCTAATGATTCTTAATATTTTTCATATAATTATCAGCCATATGTATATCTTTTGAGAGATGCCCAGTTAGTTCATTTTCCCACTTATTGATTGATTGGATAATTTGCTTTTTGTTTAAATTTTGAAGTTTCTCTCTATGATTCCTGCTTAAGTTATGACAAATGTACTTCTAGAATTACAGCATAAAATTTATCCATTTATATTCACTATCTGTATGATAAAACAGTCTTAGCTCTCTAAGAGCATTATGTAATTTCTTCTTCCAAACACTACGTAAGTTATTTTCTGTCTTCTTTCCCTTGGAGTGTGTAAGTATGGGTGAGGAGGGAAGTGTGCAGCAGTTATGGTAGAATTTTATTTTTGCTAGTGATCAATGTTTTTTATTGACTCACAAGAGTATAAATTGATTTAATTGTCAATAGGTCTTGAGATTAATTATTATAAAGCCTACTACCATGCGCAACATCAAAATACGAGCCTTACTAAACTTGAACCTCTTCTGATGGCTGGGTAAAAACTGGCACTTGAATTTTTGTATCAGAATACCATATCCAACATAAGAACATGAAAATAAATTGAATATGGGATGAGAAATATTCATTATATCATATATAAACTGTTTCCCATAAAATAATAAGGACAATGGATTTAATCCAAGGTTCTCTGCTTCATCCTCTCCTGGTTTGCCACGAATGGTCTCATTGACAGGTTGGGAAATCAGAGTGTCCTCTTGTCATGAGATTGAATAGACACGAATAAGTGATATTACCTATCAAAAATACATTTATTGACTGTGTTATATATATAGTGGATTTCCAGATTTCTTTTTATTTAATATATATGATAATTTTCAAATCTATTGCCCCACAAGAACAGATATAATTAGATATACTAAAATCGTGAGTTGAGGCATTAGTCCCAAAGCAAAAGTTTCATAACCTAGTTTGAAGAAAATTTTTGCATTTTTTACTTTCTTGTTAACTGGTTTTCCACCTAAAGCCATTTTAGAAAAATCAGCCTTCCTTGGGCTTTCATGGTTCCTCCCCAGTTTTGATTGTGGACTTTTAAAACCTCCCATCCATAATTTCGACTAACTTTGAAGCCTAGATCATGATGACTTTCTTCCTTTAACAAATAGTTATCAGAAACTCCCTTTGTGCTGGAAACGATGGCTTTTTCTGGGTATTAGAAGATGACTAGAAACATGGTTTTGCCCCAGGGAGCTGTTTTTATAGGTCTCCCTTCCATTTCCCATAAAATTCATACAGTATAGCAGTGCCAGAGGTTTCTTTTGCTCAAGAAAAATCTATGGAAAACTGAGAAAGGAATTAGAAATAATTCTTGAAGGGAAGATTTTCTTTTCAAAATGCTAAGCCTTCAAGGATGCCTAGAAGGCCAACAGGCCAAATAATGAGAAAATACACTTTAGCTAAAAGACAGAGAGTAATAAGTAATAAAGACAGCAATGTGAAGAAATAGTATATTTTCCCGGAGAATTATAAATCCTTACATCTTATGGAGAGAATAAGAAATGGAGAGCTAAACCATGGAATGTCAGAGGCAGAAAATATAGGAATTTGACTTTAAATTATGTGTAAGATCACTAAAGAATTTTTAAATGAAAAGGCTACAGTTTCATCTCCACAAAGACCAAAGGGACAGGCAGGCAACTGGAGTTTGTTAAGAGTCAAAGTAGAAATGAGGAAGATTCTTTCGTCCGTGGGAACTGAGACCCTGAGTACTAATTCCAAACCACCCATCTCCAATAGTTTCTCTATGTCACTATTTCAATACACGTTCCTATCCAGCCCTATAGCAACTTTGCAGAGTGGTTAGAATTTAAATTTTATTTTATTGATAACAAGTGAAGTGTATGAGAATAAAGAAATGAGGCCTTGAGGAATTGGAGCAGGAATATAGTCAGAAAATAAAAAGTAGAGATCTTTGAGCTGTAGGTGTTGCTCACTGGTAGAGAATTTGCTGAGCATGTTGGAGGCATTGTGTTCAATCTCAGCCAAACACATAGGAGAGAGAAGGCTGGGGCCGGGGAGGTGGGGGGGGGGGAGGATATACAAAGGGACAAGTCTGGTAGTCAAGTAAATGAGTGTTTTGATATACAGATCAGTCTGTAGACAAAGGTGCTTAGAAATGAAAAGAAAAGAAAAGAAAAGAAAACACTGTTCTCCAAGACTTGAAGTTATTGATAACCTTGTGAGAGCAATTTGGTGAACAGAGATGAGACAGAAACATCTGCTGTTGGTAGGAAGGAAATCAGAGGCAAGGCATTGCAAACAGCCTCCATGGAACTCAAGTCACAGAGAACACTCAGTTAGCCAGTAACATCCAAAGAACTCTTAATTTCAAGATAGAAAAGTACAATTAAAATAATTTAGTTAAAAACTTTTCAAGTGGTTCATAGAATCTAGCCCAATTTTGGATATCTCCATTATAAGAAATGAGAGATGGAAGTTGTCTTAGTTAGGATTTCTTTTGCTGTAGAGACAGCATGATCACAGCAACCCTTATAAAAGAAAAACATTTAATTGGTTGGCTTACATTTTCAGAGGTTTAGTCCATTACCATCATCACAGTGTGACATTGTGGTATCTAGGTGTACATGGTACTGGAGAAGGAGCCGAGAATTCTACATTTTAATCCAAAGGCAACACGAATGAACTCAACTAGGTGTAGCTTGAGCATAGGAGATCTCAAAGCCCACCCCCACAGTGACACACTTCCTCCAATAAGGTCACACCTACTTCAACAAGCCACACCTCCTAATAGTGCCACTTCCTATGAGCTTATGGGGGCCAATTACATTCAACTAAGCACAGCAGTAGAAAGAAAAATAGAGAGCCTGGGTATTTTCTCTGCCTCATTCTTTAATATTTTTATTATATTTACCAACACGCCAGTTTCCCAGCACAGGGCAACAAGTAACCTGATAATATTCCTGGCTTTTCTCATCTTCTAAGATTAGCTAACATTTGTTTTGCTTTTGTTTGGGGATATCATTGTTCATCTTGGATATTTTTGGGGGTTTTGTTGACTTAGGTTCAGCTACTTTCATTTAGCTGTGGCAGTGGAAAGAGGAGGGGGAATCTGAAGACACCTGACAAACGATGCAGGTAGAAGAACTGTAACTTCCAAACACAGTAAGACTGGTACCCAGAACCAGAGTCCAGCATGAACAGCCAGCAATAGCAGTGCATGAATGATTCAAAGTTGGTGAAGAATTTGGTAATGGAAAAGTGAAGGGAGCGTCAAGGTGAGATTTGATGAGCATAGTGAATCTGTAAACAAATTCTTGGCCCAAGGATGGTGGACATAATTATGTCTGTTTGACAGAGTAAAATTGTGAAGTTACTGCTTTTCAAGCAGTAACAGAAAGACCCCTGCCTATAAAGCAAAAGAAACTAAGAGAACACGAATCTTTTTACCATGACCCAGTCTGCCCAATCACACTCTTCAGGAAAAAGGTCCAAGCCATTTGAGACAAGATCTCCCTGTGGGAAAACTTCCAAGACATGAGAGCCTGGTGCCGAATCAAGTTCTAAAGAACAGCTGAGCCCAACCGTGAACAAGGTGCTTTGAAACAGAGCAGGATCAGTTACTTCTCTGTGGGTTCATCTACAACTCCCAAAATAACAGCTTCGTGTACATATTAAAAAATGCCGCAGAGAGAGTGGAAAGACTGTGATATATTTAACAAATTAATAAATAGCCCCGGAGTTGTGAAAAACAAGTTATCAGTATCATTGTGTGTGAAACTGCACAGGTGTAAAAATCAAACATCAAACCTAACTCCTCCAAAGACAGAAATGGGAGGAAGACATGGAAATACTGTTTAAAATAAAAGTGATGAAAACTAATGGTTTTAGTATCAGTACGACAGCTTTCCCAACATTAACAAAGTCTTGACATGGTGTATGACTTAAGCCACAAACATGTATGTTTATTTGTTCCCATTCAATGAATCATACACATCATCCACGCTGTGGGGATTGGCCAACTCTCTACAATAACAAAGGAACCAAACCAACTTCCTAGGAAAGGGAATGTCTCAGGCCACAGAGGCGGTATCATCTGACACACACTCCCTTAGGTTCAGAGGAGTTTGTCCCTCCTCGGCAGCTGATATGTCCAAATGCTGGCGTAGAGAGTGTCCCAATACCCCACCATGCAGATGCCATGGATGGCAGTCTGACCTCTTCACCAGAGGCACTAACCTTAATCTGATCATGTTGAGCAGAAAAACAACCCTTTTAGCATCTCACTCACTGTCTAGCAGGAGTCCCAACATTTAGTGCTGTGCTGGGTATCAAGCATGAAGAGAAAAGTTTTCTGGTATAGGTGTCAATGTACTTGGTTTTTCCAAGAAAGCCTGCAATATCCCAGCTCTCCTGAAAGGCTGTACTGATTGAGGAGTTCCTGAAGCGTGAAACTCTCAACCACAGATAACTCTGGTTATTTCTCCCTGAGTTACTACAGTGTGTTCAA
Source organism: Phyllotis vaccarum (assembly GCA_033318265.1). NCBI lineage: Eukaryota > Metazoa > Chordata > Mammalia > Rodentia > Cricetidae > Phyllotis > Phyllotis vaccarum. The sequence continues at coordinate 13,289,911 of JARWLC010000007.1, forward strand.
CAGCAATAACCATGTTTCTGGAAGTTCACACATGAAAGAACCTCCTTCCCATCTAAGCTGAGAGACTGGAGTGCATTGCCTTGGAGAAGGTATTTAATTACCAGGCAGAGTTTCTGCATCTGTGAGATAGGAAAGCCACAAATCAGAGGAGAGTGTTCATGTGCTAAGTGGTAGGATTATAAATGGGTTCGGCACATTGAGTATCATCAGTGACCTTTATTCTGCCTACAACATTTCTCTGCTTACCTTTCATTTTTAAGTGTTCCTTCTATTTCCAAATCAACACATTTAAATAAAGTATTTTCAGGTTTTCATCTGTTTCTTTGTCTTTTCTTTTTGCTTCTCTAGACAGGGTTTCTCTGCATAGCCTTAGCTGTCCTAGAACTAGCTCTGTAGATCAGGCTAGCCTCAAACTCACAGAGATTCCCCTACCTCTGTCTCCCAGGTGCCAGGATTAAAGGCCTGTGCTACCACCACCCAGCTTTATTTTTTATTTTCTTATTGTCTTTCTTTGAGTGTGTATGTATGGTACCGGGGATTGAACCTAAGTAATCCTACATGCTAGGTAAGTGATCTACCACTGAACTGTTTTCAGAGGCCTCACGAGTTGCCTGGGTAGACCTTGAACCCTCAGTCTCCAGAGTGCTGAGCTCACAGGCTTTCACTTGCAGTGTTGGCTCATTATCTTTTCCAAGTGGCAAAAATACAGCAGAAGGGTTAAAACTGACTTGCAGTGCCTTCCAATAAGTAAATGTAGTCTTCAAACCCAGGCTTCTAACGGGAAGAGAAATAAGGCAGTTTCAGAAGAAAAGCAACACACAGCCACAGCACACAGTAGTTCCAGTACTGTTTATTCTAAAATCTTAGGCAGGAGAATGGTAAGTTGGAGGCCAGCCTCAGCTACAGGATGAGCTCAGACATCCGAATTGGGGAAAAAAGAATGAAAGAAAGAAGGAGGGATGGAGGGAGGGGGCAAAAAGGGAAGAATGGGGGAGGGAGGGAGGAAGGGGAGAGGAAGGGAGGGGGAGGAAGGAAGGAAGGAAGGAAGGAAGGAAGGAAGGAAGGAAGGAAGGAAGGAAGGAAGGAAGGAAGGAAGGAAGGAAGGAAGGCTGTTTATTTTGCTTTATTGCTGTGTTTTCTTGGCCTTATTTTGAATTCTAGACTTTCCGTTGTTACTCTCGGAAGCCTTGGATGTGCCATGCTTGATCTGTTGCCTTTATCCTTCATTTTTTATTATAGATAGTTTTTTAAGTTGTGAGCATTTCTTATCATGCTGTATGTATTTGAAGAAATGATTTCATCTATAAGTCATAATATTTCCTAATGTTATTTTTATGTTAACGTTTTTAGCTTAAGCCTTTATCTTAATGTTTTTTTTCTTGTGTTTATAGGGTTTTTATTTTTATTTCACTATGAGTTTTGGATTGAAAAATCAATTGCTATAATGCCGTTTAAAATATTTAATGCATCTTGTTTATTGGATGTTATTTATTCCTGCTTCCTTAGCAGGTACATATCCTTAAGTAGCTCATTGACACTCTTCCTCAGCCCCGGTCTGTTCTGTGTTTCTATTGTAAGTCATTCTTGCCCTTCATGTACATACATTTAATTTGCTGATATTAATCTTAGGACACTGTGATGCTACTAAACTAGTTTTCTATAGTTTTGATAATACTTATTCTTAAACTATTTTATGCAAGTATACAGTTTATTTTAATCACCTTTATCCTCTTTGACCTTGACCCCACTTCAACCCCTACTGGGTCATCCCTATGCTCCTCCCAGGTTCATGTCCCCATAGCCCACTCTATCTTAATGGTTCTGTCTATATGCATGTGGACATGGGGACATCTATTGGAGTCTGGTAAACCTGCTATTGGCCATATCCCAACTGAACACTTATCCTTCCATAGTCCCCATTAACTGTTAGAGCTTCTCAGCTAGTAGGAGTTGTGTGACCCTCCCCCATCCATGCTGGAATGTTAACTGGCTTGATCTTGTGCAGATAATGTGCTAGCAACCTCAGCTTCTGTGAGTTCATGAATACAATGCTCCTATCATCTCTAGGAGACATTGTTTCACCCCAGACCTTCCCAATCCCTGGCTCTAAATCTTTCTGTCTCCTCCCCAACATGCTTGTTGAGCCTTGAGGCAGGATATATGATCTAGATGTCTTGTTTATGGTTGAGCAATCCATAGACACACTTATTCTCCACACTTTGAACAGCTTTTATTTCTTGAGTTGCCCTTGTTTGGATTTAACATTAAAGACCTTGTCTTATTGGTTATAGATAAACACAATGTTTCTTCCACTCTCTCAAACAATACAATTCTTCAGTCTAGAATTGCCTGTTCTAAGAACACAACTATTCAGTCTAGAACTCTGTGTGTGTGTATGCACTGATTAGTTGTTTCTATATATGAAAGAAAGGTGGATATATAAAAACTAGTTGTTTTGACTAGATACAATTTTATATGTTGACAATTTTTTAAATGTTTATTGTTTATACTAAATTTTCTAATTGATCAGTATACCCAGATTATTAAAATAATCTCTTCTTTATTATAACTCTCTTCTTCCCAAGTTCTCCATATGGCTAATTGGTGCATCTGTTTTTAGTTTTCCATTCACAATCAATCTTAATGAAGATTTGTGTATATGATTAGGTTTTATAGTTTGTTTTCAATAACACACTCATTTTAGTGTTACCCTCCTGTATTACTTTTGTGGTTTATTAACTTCTATGTTTATTTCCTTCTCTAAATTGAGGAAACATGACTTTATTAGTTGGGGGGGGCTGTAAAGAAACACCATGACAATAGCAACTTTTAATTGAGGGAACTTGCCTACAGTTTCTGAGGTTCAGTTCATTATCATCATGGTGGGGAGGCAGACATGGTGCTGGAGAAACTGGGAGTCCTGCATCTTTCAAACAACAGGAAGTCAATTGGCAGTCACACATGAGAAGCCTAAGCCAAAGAGACCTCAAAGCCCACCCCACTTCTTTGGGGGAGGGGGGCATTTCCTTTCAAACCACCACAAGGGAGTTTTTTATTTTTTGGGTTTTTGTTTTTTTGTTTTTTTTTTTTTTAAATCTGACCATCTTTTATTCTTATATACAAAACTCATTTTAAGCTTCTTTCTTATACTTGAGATCTCTAATAGATAGCTACTACTGTAGACATGCTCTATATTTCTGGTATGTATTACATTCATCTGTCACTAATTTCTAAATGGGTACCTGCTTGAAAAATACACTGTCTAGAACCAATGCCCTCTCCCTAAGAGGAAGGAACTGCACTTGAGCTCAGCTTTGAAAGGACTAAGTGGCTTCCTGACATCAACAGCAGGAGTTCCAAATTCTCACAGACCTCAAGAAATCTGAATATAAGAAAGACTGGCTTTGCAGAATGCCTCTCTATAGACTCCATACTGCCTGGCTCAAAGGTTCTTGCTGATCCTTCACTTGGAGTGACTCTCACACTCACCCTGCACTAAACAGCATTCCATCCTATGTCATGTGATATCCATTAGTCTCACATGCAGCAGAACACACCCACCCCTCAGCTGCCTTCCTTGGAGTCATTGTCTAGATGAAGGAAGTTTGAGATCTCTCCCTCCTCTCTGCCTCTGGGTGGACTCACTCCAAATCCTAGTCGTTAATTTATTCCCTGTGAAGTATGGAAGTCATCTTTGGTTGTGATGTCAGTTAGTGGTACTCACAAATGACAAATGCAACATAGACACTGACAATTCATTCTGTCAGAACTTAAGCATGGATCACAAACAACTGAAATCCTTCCCTATATTATGAATATGACATATTCTGCCCAATGAAGCTAACAACATATTAGAATTTCTCCAGTCACCTCCTCCCTCTTTCGGATGGGTTCTCACACCAATGTTAGAACTGCATCAGATGGCTATGTCTTTTATGCTTCTGTGTTCTTGAGGCAGTTTATGGACAATTAACAGATGTCTTTGAGGAGAGCACTTTGTGGATTTGATTGCCCTTCTCTGGAATCATCTGGTTACATCTCTAATCTCTGTATATTCAGTTAACTTGAAGTTGTACCTGAAGTCTTGATTAAATTTAGCATTTTTATCATAATTACATTATAGATTATTCTAGTTCTTATGTATCACACCAGAAAACATATAATGTCTTTTTTTAATTAGTGTCCTGATGGCATCACCCCTCCACCTTAAACCTTAATGTGTTCTACTTGGAATCAGGAAAAAAGCCATATGTGGGCCAACTTGGTCAGTGTGTCTAGTTATAGACAATGCTAACAAGAACTGGACATTTGATCTTCAAGTAACTATTAAATAATTATTAACTGCAATAGATTGATTTTTTCATTCCTCTGTTTTTTTTTTTATTTGCTCATATCATTTTCCAAGACACCCCATTCCAAAATATTCTATAATGGGATACATATGTACTTTGATATACTATATACTAATAATGTGGAATATCAGAGATAGGGAACAAACCACAGTCAATTCTCACCCAGCGAACTCCTCAGGCTGAACAGGTCCTTAGACTGACTGGTTACTCAGATAGAATCTGAACTCCTGCCTTCTCCTGCCTTATACCTTTCCCCACCGAGCTGTTTTACTTTCTGGTTCAACTCTCCTAGAGCTAGGGTTAAAGGTGTGGGCCACCACTGCCTGGCTGTTAGGGTTTAAACTCACAGAGATACAAACATATTTCTGACTCCTGAGTGATGGGATTAAGGGTGTGGGTCAGCACTCCCTGACTTTCTTGGCTTGGCTGTGTAGGTGATTCTGTCCTCTGATATGTCAGACTATTTTATTAAATATACAATATATCATCACAGACTTCATCTGTCAAAGGTGTAGTGTTTTGCAAGTAACTGTTCAGATACCTAGATTTTGCTGAGGTGAAGAATCTTCTCTGGTTTCTGAATTCTTTTAATTTTTACAAGTTCCCTTGCTTTCTTGACTAAAAAGATATCCTGGGTTACTTTATAGCTTTGTTTCTTGAAACACGATGTCTGTCTTCTAATATTTAAGAAAAAATGGCACCAGATACTGAAATTGAACACTACATATGTACCATTTCCTGAGAATGCTTCATTTCTGCATCGTTTTCTCACTAAACATAGAAAGCACATGAATATATGTATTTAGAATCTTGAATTCAAATCAATATCTGTAATTAAGTTTTAGTGTTCAGAATTAAATTTCTTTGATTTTCTAATTGCTTTACTTTCTCGGTTACCATTAACTTTATCATGATTACTTATTTGATTTATTCTATAATTTTAAAAGTTTCAAAATAACATCACCAATATTGCCACCAGCAACAAAATATCCACCATATCTACCATAGCAGTATTATGGCCAAAAAGGTATTTGAATAAATCCTTTTGCATGATGGCTTGATGGTTTATTACATATATGTGTGCATAGAGAATCATGCATACACTTATATGGACATTCCTAAATAAATTTTTGCTAACCAGAATCTGTCTTGCCAAATGTGACTATCAGCATGTAACATTTTATTTACTTGTTAGAAATTCTCATACTTGTCTATAGTTTAGGTTCTGTCATTTTTAAAAAGTCAAAAATCTGGTCATCAACATTTTAAGCCACTGGATAATTACTGGCTTGAACAATTTTGTTGTTTATATCACTTTGCTTACTTTCTTACATGGAAATTATATTCATAACTTTCTATCAAAACATATAAAACACAGTGTTTGGGTTTCTGAAGATGCCTTAAAACTTCCCTAATTCCTAAGCAGCAGCCTAATTTGACAAAGAATTCTAGCAGCCATCTAGTGTCCTCTGAAGCTTTGCAGGAATTGTTTGTTTCCCGGGACACCTGCTGTTGACAGAAGTCCTTTTCTGTCCTTTGGCAGGTGAGGAGTAGTTTCTTTTTACTGCTGATGCTTTTTCTTTTCAATGTGTTTTCTTTGGCACTTGAGATATAATTTTACTTGACAATCTGAGTAATGATTCTCAGCCCTTCCTCTGTCTTCTCCTGGTGGTCTTTGCAGACCTTCAGAGGTACCTCTACCACTTCTCTCAGAATCCAGCTTAGGTACCACAGGCTGCTATTTGATCTTCTGTAGTTCTCAGGCCCACTACAAGGTTTATTTCATTGCTGAGCCAAGCTTGTCTTTAGAGTTTCTTTGCTGTATAGTGAATTTTTTCCTCCATTTAGATAGACATTCTGCCACCAATTTTCCGTGTATATATGCTTTTTAAATTAAAAAGTAAACAACCAGTTTATTCTCTATGATAGAATGAACAGTGTATTATTAATGTAATGAAATGTGTTTTTAATTAATCAAACTTCCATATTTTATCTGTACTTATTTTAAATATAAGTAGTGATTTGATACGTTTCTCTTTCTTGTACTTTTAATTAATCTTGTTATAAAGAAGTTATATAGCTTAAAAAGCATATTTGCGACCCTAAAAGTCACTAGTAGAAAATAATATAGAATTCTACATTAAATTATCAAGTGTTGACTTGAATTTAATAATTGAAATAATTTAGGATGCTGTTAATATATAACAAAAAATCAACTTTTTCTTTGTGTCAACAGACTCTACTCATAATCTAATTTAGCTAAGATTGTTTAAATATTGTGTCATGCTTTATAAACCTAAATAGGAGAATTTGTAGGGAGTGAATGAAGTCCTGAGTAAATGTATGTTGTTGACAGATGTCCATGTCAAGGACCCCAGTGCTTCAGCCCCATGAGAGTAGTAAAGTGTTGGGTGACTTCAAAGGGATTGCAAAGCATCCTTAGGTCTGAGTTCAAATGTTGACATTGTATGCAGAAAATGCCCACTATAGCTTTCTACCCCTGAATGTTTATGGCCTGAAGACACCTCCCCTTAGAGATCATTCCTACCAGAATTAGCTAAATCTGCCTCTTTGTACAGCTGCATATACAATAATCTTGCCCCCTTGTTCGTCTGTATTCAGTAACTCCACATCCCTGATCAATTGTGTGATATTAACACACTGAGCTTCCAGGGTGCTGCAGCTCCTCTACAAGTGAGCCCAGACTACTGGATCCCAGCTTCTTTTGTTTCTGGGAATTTTTCTTTATTCACTCCTTCAGGCCAGTAACTGAAGCTGTGCTGGGCGTGGCAGGAATTGGATGTAGTAAGAAAAAAAAATATCATCTTGTGATTGTATTAGTAATGGTATTAGTGTTTTAAAAGTTCTTCATGTCATTTGGTATGACCACATTTTAAATTTAGTTATTCTAATTCTATTTGGACACAGTAATGAGACCCACCTTTGAAAAGTAGCATCAAATGGCCCCCTTTTATGTGCGTCATGTATATATAGTGTATAGTACTGACAGAAATCAATTTCACAACAGAGCAGTGATTTTCCCAAGTCCTTTTTGAAAACTTAAAGATACGTTTTTAAATATCTTAAACCCCGTCCATGACTTTCATAAGAAGAGTGTCGACAATAAGATAAGCAACAGAGAATAAAGGTTATGGGCTACCTCGTTTCTGGTCCTCTTCTCTCTCTCCATAGTCCCAGGGATGAATAAATAGTATTTTTATCAATGAAAGTCATATATTAAAAAAAAATAAGAATAACACAAACTACCCTTTCATTCGCATCTAGTGTAAGCAGTTTGCCAGGAAATCAGAGCATGTTCTCTTAAAACGCCACCCTTCTCTTGCTCAGATCTATATTATTCTTTATAAACAGGATTGGTTATAGTGATGTCCGCCACGCTTAATTTTGAAAACATGTCAAAAATCTTGTCTTATTTGCTTTGAAGGAAGAAATCAAGATAGGACTAAAATAAAATTAAAGGGAGCTTATACAACATTTCATCTCCTGCTATTTGGGTAAGGAAAAAAAATCATCCAAATGTATAGAGTAACCTTGTGTCTTGGTAGCAAGTCTGTGGACATTATCAAATCAATCTAAATTGAGTTAGTGTATATGTGGTAGGCAGAAACGGGTGGAAATTAGTTTACCTTTCCCAGACCCTTTGTTTTCTTTGTACAAAGTAGGATAAGCTAGTTTTTAGAGCTGATTAGGTTTCTTTGTTACTCTCCCCTCCCTGATCTAAAAGGGCAAAGATTGTCTATATTTTGCTTAATTCACACCAAGTATTATAGCAGGAAATCATTAAAGAATCCTAAGCACATGTGTAATATCTGTGTCTATTATTAAAGAGATACATTGAAGAGAGAATCTGGACCACTTCCAAGCAAGATATTTAAACAATTATCCTGGGTGTCTTTTGACTTTCATTCATTACTAACAATGAGCTGGAACTATAGGAGCACGTTCCTCATTCTGGTCATACATGTGAGCCACATGACCTACTGCCCTCATTCTGGTCATACATGTGAGCCACATGACCTACTGCCCTCATTCTGGTCATACATGTGAGCCACATGACCTACTGCCCTCATTCTGGTCATACATGTGAGCCACATGACCTAATGCCCTCATTCTGTACATACATGTGAGCCACATGACCTGCTTCCATTCCTTCTTAATTTAACAAGGTCTGTAGAAAATGCATCATGTAGAAAATTGCATCATGGAAACAGTTGCATGGCTAATCTTTGTGCACAGTGTAGGAGACGGTTGTTTTAAAGTATGCATTCTTTCTTAATTGACTTCAGCTTTTTTTTTTTTTCTTTCCTTTCTTTTTTTTTCTGGGTGACCTTAGGATTCATGGAGTGTCACATTTTCAAGCTGTATTCAGAATATTTGTATCAAAGTATTCTTGATTTAGGACTTTATTGTGCAAAATAATTGAGTAAATATGCAAATTAAATCAACACAGGAATGAAATAGGTTTCTTAAAGGACCTTAGTCCTCTGACTTTTCAACTAAGAACTGTATATATTATATAAATATATATAGCAAGGATTTCCCAATTATTTGGACTCTTTAAATCTGCTAATTTGTGTGGAATTTTCTAAGTCTGTGTGGAGAATTTGAAAGCAGAGCTCATTGATAGCCTTTGCTTCATTTAGGATGAAGGGCAACTTAGCTTCACAGGACCTGGTGCTGACTTAATAATTTCCTCCTCTGAATCATTCCTCGTGACAGTAGGTGGTCAGGTGAACTCTTAGTAATAGATATCTGATGAGTCAAAGAGACACATTAAAATTCAATGGCTTCTAGGCCAGCAAGACCACTTGCCTTGCAAGCCTGACAACCTGAGTTAGAAAAACACCTAGTCTCCAATTATCCTTTAAAGCTATATGTGCATCCACAGTTATCACACACAATAACAAACCTTTCTGCCAGAAGCAGCTCAAAATTACTGTTTTTTTTTTTTTCGTTGCACAAAAACAAACATTTCTGGAATTGCCAGATTTTGCAGCCCTCACATTCAGTTGCTTAGCACACTACTTAGAAAGCTGGGTTTTAGATATTGTCCAGTAAAATGACCTCATTGCTTTAGAGGTGGAAACAGAAAGATTGCCAGTTTCAGACTAGCCTATACTACATAGGAAGATTGAATACATGCATTATTTTATTTAACTTGAAAATATAATAATATTTTCCATGTTTATTTAAAGGTAAGACTCTTGTCTTAAAGTATCATCTAAAAATGCCCCACAGGAGCACTTTACAAATAATCTCAGGGTCACAAATCATTGATAACAATAAAATTCTACCCTAAGTCTAATCCACCAATGTTTAAATTAAAAATGCCCTGGTTTTAGATTGACACATAAGAATGAAGGTAGAAAGAATATTGATAGTTGTGAACAGTGTCTACAACATTGTTTGTAGATGGTTCTATTTACTCTTTGGCTCTTGGGGGTTTACCTACCAGTTCCGGAATAAATCACACACGCTTATTCTTTCTTATGGATGCTTAGCCTTAGCTTGTCTTGTTAGTAACCAGTTTTTCTTAAATTATGCCAACTATTTTTTGCCTCTGGGCTTTTGTCTTTCTCTACTGTGTATACTTTCTTTACTTCTTACTCCATGGCTTGCTGCATAGCTAGGTGACTGCCCCTGCTGCTCCCCTCACCTTCAGCTTCTCCAATCTCCATTCCCAGGTTACTCCTCCTCCTGCCAGCCCCGCCTATCCTTTCTCCTGCCTCGCTATTGGCCATTCAGCTCCTTATTAGACCAATCAGGTGTTTTACACAGGCAAAGTAGCCCAACTTCACAGAGTTAAACAAATGCAGTATAAAAAAAACACAACACATCTCTGCATCATTAAACAAATGTTCTACAGCATAAACAAATGTAACATGTCTTCAACTAATATTTTATAACAATTGTACTTTATTAAAGGGGCCTAAGCATCTAACAGCTTAGCTTCCTTGAACATATAACAGAATATGGCTAAAGTTGGGTTTTCAGTTGAGGATAGTAGACTACTCTCTGGGAGTTTTCACGGTATCTATCTTAACACTAAATTTCTGTGGTTTTGTTTCCCATTTTAGAGTAGAGGGTTCTAGAAATGAAAGATGACTAACGCTTTAGTCAACACCATCTTACGTGACACCATCTCAGTATCTTGCTACTGTCTAGATTGAAGAACACAGACTTGACTAAAGAGGCAGCTGGTTCATTGTTGAGCTCTGCCAATGATTCCTCTTATCTTAAGAAGTCAGAAAGGAATAGTCATCCTCTCTGACTCCTATGTCCCATTCTTAATGAATATTTTTGGGGGATTTTTATTTAAATGGAAACCATTTCCAGGATCTCATAGAGAATGAATAGAGGAATGGCTGGAATATTGTAGCAATAGAGAAAGGACCCTTGGATTATAAAAAAGGAAAATATGAATGAAAATGCTCATTCAGGAGACTGTTCACTAGGAAACCAATATTACTACTAAACACTGAGCATCTTTAGTCTGAAAATCTAAAATGCTGCAAAACCTGGAACATTTTTCTGCACTAACAAGATACCACATATACAAAGTTCTATACTGTGAATTTTATTTTATACAAAAAATTTTTGAACATAAAATTGGGGCTATATATAAAGGTTATTATGAAACATAAATGCATTTGAACAGTGGTTCCATCTCAATATATAATAGCATATATGTGCTCATAAGTATTCAAAAATCTCAAAAGAAATTTCAAAATCAGAAATCTCTCTGTTCCCAAGCATTTTAGATAAAGGATATTAAGCCTACAATTACTGTCATGGCTCCTATTTTCTATTTAAAAATATAAAAAAACAGCTGGTTATACAAATTTTTGTGTTGAGAGTAGAAACATACATTAAAGAATAATACATGAGGCAATGAACTCCGATGTCACTTGTAATATAGGAAGCAGTTATTTGCATTTGTCACAAGTTAAACTCAAATCATTAAAATTCTTGCCGATGATCCTAGGCTTGATAATTAGAAATGGCTTCGTTGTGATTTTAATACCAAGAAATCAGTTAATATGTGTGTCACATACATGACTTCCCAATAAGACAATATAAGTAATTAAAAGCGAAGTGTTGTTTATTTATTAAAAGGTGCTTTTTCATGGTTAAATGTTTAACTAAAGCCAATTAGGAGCTGGGAGGATCTTAGTTGACCTGGGATAATGTGATGATGAAACAGTGTTTTCAGTCCTTCATCATTCCTCCATAGCGTTTTTATTTTAATGTTTACTAGTATGTATTCTAAGTAATAAAGACTATCGTTATAACATTTTTATACGGGTATACAATGCATTTCAATTATCTTCACCTGTCGTATGAGGCTTCTGGCCCTGACTTTCCAGCCTAGCCTCGAGGGTCGGACCTGCAGACCCACAGACTCACAGACCCACAGTCCCACAGAGACATAGAAGCTTACATTGATTGTACGCTGACTGACCTGGGGCCCAGGCATATAACTTGCTAGCTCTTGCTCTCAATCTAACCCATGACTCTTATCCTGTTCAGCCAGCGGATCGTTGGTACCTTTTCTCAGCAGCATAGGTGTCCTCTGCGTTCACCCCCCCCCCATTGTCCTATCTCCTCCCTTCACCCCAGGTCATTCCTTTCTCTTCAGCTACTTCCTTGTCTTTCATTTTCATTCTTCATAATTTTTTAAACTAATTATTCAGTCTTTTTCTGAGGTTTTCAGGAGGGAATATTCCTTTTATAATAAAGATAAATCAAAGGGCTACTTTTATTTCCTTATAAATTCTCAGCCTCCAACCACGCCGATAATTAATATTTAATCCATTATACTTCGTGTACTATTCTAGCAAGGTAGAAATTCCAAGTAAATGTGATTTCACTAATTTAAAAATGTGATTTTAATACCAAGAAATCAGTTAGTATGTGTGTCACATACATGACTCCCCATTATTTTTCTAAATTCTACAATTCTTTTAATCCAAAAAAAAAAAAAAGTATAGTGATTGTCCAAACACCTGTAGTCCTTTTCTTTAGATCTTAATAGGCATTACAGACTCCTGTGTAGCAATGACAGGCAGCCAACTTGGATGACCTCTGAGGCCAAATCAGAAAAGGTTACATATGGCTCCTCCTGATGCCCTTAGGCCTTTACTCAGAGGAAAGCCAGTTGCCCTGTAGGAGGCCCATAGTCTGAATTCACTAAGTTGAAAGGCCATATAGTCAGACTTCAGGCAGAGAAGACCTCCCAGCATGCATAGCTGCTAGCCTTAGGAAGGCTTCTTTAGTGCAGGAACTCTGGAGGCTTGGCAACTTCCTAAGCCTACACTCACAGCTCCCAACTTAGTCCTTCTGGAAATTATCAGTTCTCCCTGAATTAGAAAATCTGATTTTGCACCTAAAAAATCAACAATTTGCTAGTAAGTTCAGCTCAGTGAGCTGAGGAACTCTGCAAGGCCTCCCTCAGAGCCTTTTAACTACCATGAGTATCTTTTTAAGTAGTAATTTTACTCTAACAATAACCTTTGTACCTCCTTAACACTCCAGAGACTTTAAGAGTAATCCTAAATGTGGGCCTCCCTACCTCCTGGTGTTAATTTGATGTGCCTCCTAAATGTGTGCCACCATTCCTGGGGAGACATGGACAAATGTCTACTCATCCTGACAGATCAAAGTATAGATAGTACCCAAGTCCATTTTAGTGAGCTAGTGAGTTTCAGCTGGAGTAATAAGAGAATATGGTGAGAAACAGCCAGTTACTAAAGCCAACCCCAGACCAGGTGACAGTTCACATTGCAGGATATCCTTTCCTGGTAATCAGTTTGCCGGAGCCTTGTCCGGGCTGTGTGACTGTCCATTTCTTCTAGACAATTTGACTGGTCTTCTGTCAGGCTGTGTGGCTGATCACTGTTTCTTTCAAGAGTCTGGTCTGAGTCTCTTCTAAGTAACTCAACTTGTCTGAGGACTCCAGTCTTTTCTGTTTATATACTACAGAGAAGGGAGGAACCCAGTGAATCTGCTAAGTTTCAGGGAGTTCTTGAAGCTCTTTTGAGTTGTTTACCAATGCTTCATAGAATTTCCTTCATTTTCTACATCTTAATGGGTATATAGTGACTCAAATTAGCTTTTATTTTTGAACCCTTACTGACTAATATGGCTAAACACCTTTTCATATACTTATTGGCCGTGGAAGTGCTTATCTGGGTCTCTTGCCTATATTTCTGCTGGATTTGGTTTAGCCATATCCTTATTCATCAATTTTGGATGTTCTGTGTATTCTTTAAACAAAATCCTGAGTTGTGGAAATCTATTAGTACCTTGCTTTGTTACTATTTTTTACTTTCTATGTAATGTCTTTTGATAAATAGTCTTCATTAATATAGTTCAAATTATCAACCCTCTACCTATGGATAGTGCTTTTGTGGGGTTTTTAAATGTCTTCTCTATGCCCAAATTATGACCATCATCTTGTTACTTTTGAGATGTTGTCATATCTTTTTTATTCCTATTTAAATATATGATCTACCTAGAAGTTTTTCTGTGTCATAAAATAGGAATTCATTGTCATTTATCCATCCACCCATTATTCTTCATTTCTTTACACAGAAAGTGGCTTTTCTTGTAAAGCTCATTAGCAGTCTTGAAGCCTGATCCCCTCCCCCTCCTCCCTTTTCCTTACAACACTGGCTAAGACCTAATGTATCATGCTAGAGAAAAGTGTCGAGAGCGGATATTCCTGTAATTTCCCTTCTTTATAGAACACATTTGGGGTTTTGCCATTAAATAATGTTAGTGCTAAATGATCTCATAGATCAATTTCTTCTGGTATGTTGAATAAGGTTTCTTTGATTCCTAACATTCTAAGTTTTAATCAGAAAACATGTTATGTTTTTTATCAAATGCCTTTTTGTATGGCTGTTTTTTAGTCGTTCAAACAAAGTAAAGTACAGTGATAGATGTCCTAATGCCAAATCAATCTTACATTCCAGATGTATATCAATTTGATTGAGATATCTTATCCCATGTGCATATTGATATATTTAATTTACTAATACTCTATTTTTGTGTATTTGTTCATGAGGGAATCTGTGTTCATGAGGTCTGATTTTTTCCTCAGATAATGACTGTCTATAGTATTGGTGTCATGCCAATGCTAGTCCCATAAAAGGAATTGGAGTGTTTTCTCTATTTCTGAGGTAACTTTTGTAACCTTAATTTAATTGATTTCTCAAATGCTTAAGGTATAGTAATCTGGGTTTAGTACTCTTTTTATGGCAAGATTTATAATTATAAATTCAATTTCTTTTTATAATACAAAACCCATTAGGTACCTCCATTTTTATTGGGCCATTATTAATAATTACTGTCATTCAAGAGATTGAAACATTGTATCTAGGTGGTCTAATATACTACTGGCATATATAATATATCTCCTTTATTATCTGGAATTTCTACTGATGTTTGCTTGCTTCTATTATATCTGAAACTGAAATCTGTAGTAAGAGGCTTCTGGCCCGGGACTTTCAGGCCTTGCCTCAAGGTTTAGGGCCCACAGACCTGCAGACCCACAGTCGAGACAGGACAGTCTCTAGAAGCTTGAGAGCCAGCAGCCATGTCACATGTCATGGACAGTTTTTTAAAAAATGCTTTCAGAAGGTGGAATGCCCAAGCCCTCTGACCTCCATAAATATCACACTGTGGAACGTGTACATATTCCTGTGCACATGCATGCACACAAACACACATCACAGACATGCCTACATCACTTCCCAACAGACATACATCTCACACACACACACACACACACACACACACACACACACACACACACACACACACACACACATCACAGACATGCCTACATCACTTCCCAACAGACATACATCTCTCTCTCTCTCTCTCTCTCTCTCTCTCTCTCTCTCTCTCTCTCTCTCTCTCTCTCTCTCTCTCTCTCGCACTCACACACACACACACACACACACATACACAAACACTAGCACCCAAATGGTCTCAAGAAAAAGAAAAGGAGGCATAAAAGAAATAAGACCCTAAGAGTGATCATTCTAAGCTCTAATACTCAGGATGTGGACTGTCTGAAGAAAGTACTCGGTGAGCTGATTTCATTCACAGAAGTCAGTGTCATGATTTCAACATGGCTGTATCTTCTGTTTCATTACTTTATTTTTATATTTGCCTTTCCCCCTGGTTTCATGTTTACCCCATAATTTTGAGTTCCTTTCTTCCCTCCCTCCCTTCCTCCCTCCTTCCTATCTTTCAGCTTTGCCTGGCTATTGAAGTTTTTAAACTTATGCAAAAGTAGATTAGCAAAAGAAACATCCAGGCACTAAGGAGCAAGCTCCTGCCCTGAGCAGCACATCCCTCAATCTCTTCTCCCTCGTTTTAATTTGTGTTAATATTGCAAACCCCTTCCCAGCATCATGACATTTACGCGTAAATCCCTCAGCACACATATGAAGAATAGGAACTGGAGCAGAATCATCATTCAGGCATCACAAGCTGCACAGTTAATCATCAAACTTTAAATACCGACTGTGCCCTCCTACTACAACTTACTCAAATGCCTTCTCAGTTTGTATTCAGTCAGATCTAAAATCTCCCGTTGCCTATTCTGTCTTTAGTATTCCTTATTCCCTTTATTTCTTCTATAATCCCTTCTCTCAAGTTATTTTTTTTCCTCCTAATTTAAGTCCTTGAGTTTGGGAAAAAGTAGCTCCCTCCTCCTCCTTCCTCCTCCTCCTCCTCCTCCTCCCCCTCCTCCCCCTCCTTCTGTACAATGTCACCCCCCTGGCCTTATGGAGGACTTCCTATGGAGTCATTAGCTGGCTTCTTCATTTCCTGAATTTTCTGTAACCAATCTAACACTGAATATTGAACTTGGTATCCTTTCTTTTGGCCTGATTTATGTATTTATTTATTTGCCGAGAAGGCTTCAGTGACTCTCATCTTAGAGATCCTTCCTTGTGTCTTCGTACTTAGCTGAGCTGGCTTCAGCCAAGGCCACTGGATGACTCTTTTTTATGATTATTCTTAGTTTCTAGATAGAATTTGTTTAAATAGACACACTACGGTCATAGAACATGTATAATCTTAGTGTTCATTCAGTGTGCTTTCTTTCCTAGTGTGTGGCCAGATTTCCACACATTTTTCTTTCCTTATTTGTTTCTTATATATTTTTGATTATATAGAAAAGTATCAGATGCCAGATTCTATATTATTTCTACAAAATGTTTCTTTTGTTCTGTTCAAATACCTTTTGCCTTTAACACAACAAAAGCTTCCAATTATTGAGAAATGTGTGTTAAAGTCTCCATGATGGTGGTAGATTTGCTGGTCTCCTAATCATATTCTCTCCCCAGGCTGTGTTGTTAGGTGCAGTGGGCAGTAATTTTATCTTTCTCTAGACTGTGCATTGTCATTATGGAATTGATGGTCATTTAGTTCACTGGTAATATTTTATTTATTATATCTGATAGTAATATTGTTATACAATTTCTTTTTTTATTTTCACGTCACTGGTCTATCTTGTGGCCCTTTGACTATAAGTCTCTCACTTTCTTCAGAGTTTATAAAAATCTTAATCACTCTGCCATTGTAAAAGAAATCACTTTGTCTCTTGGAAAAGGTAATTGTTAAGTTTTTCTTTTTTTAACTTAAGAAACTCAGCTTTTAATTCTTTCATTTTAAACAATGGAAAAGAATCTGTGCAATGTTTTTCTTAAAAAAATATGCTTTTATTCAAACAAGACTCATTTAAACAAAAGTTAAGTAGAATTATTTTTAGATAAAAGTAGCTTTTGCCATTACAAAGCACCATTATATACTACGTTATAAATTATCCATGGTGTTATTGTTTTATGTTTAATTTACTATTTTGTTTTGATAGTATTTGGGATCAAATCCCAGCCCTTGTATATGCTAATACTCCACCACTGAGCCACATCAGCACAGCTCCAAGTTTGTTATTTTAAATAAAAGTCTACATTTATCTTTCATTTTATCCTGTTGAAAGTTGTATATTTTAAACTTCAACTGCTGGTTTTCAAATCCTATGTACATTTTCCTTAAGGCTGTCATCATTTAAACTATTTTCTATTTCCCTATTAAATTATTGATCCTCAAACCTCTATAGCTATCTTTATATTTAGTGTATATTCATATACACATTTGAATTATACCACAAAGTGTTACATTTTCCATGTTCAATCTAGGGGCAAGATATAGCCGGACTTTTCTACTAATGTCTCATTTATATAGGTTACTTTTTGAAATGATGTAAATTATTGTCATTTTAGTACATTATATGCTAGGATATGTTATAAAGTAAGCTTTAAAATGTGCTCAGAAATGCTCACTAGAGAAAAGTAAGTGCTGAGAAACAGTGAAAAGCCAATCTTCATGCTTTCCGGAACCTGTGGGGCATCTGCTGTTGACACAAAGCATATTGCTGTTTTAGTCACTGGCTTTATTACTCTCTGAGCAGATTACTATCCCTCAGAGTAGATTCGGCCCTTCATGTGATGGAGAGCTGGCATAATTAATTATGGCATTTCTAATCTCACTTAATTTGCTGTTTTAGTGAAGACTTCAATATGTCCTACTGTTTTTTTCCCCAGGTGACAGTAAATATTACAGAAATAATGCACTTCAGAAAATAGGCATTGAAGTACAGGTCTTTGGAAAGCTCTATAGTACAAGCATATGCATGCAGAGGAACGCTCTTTGTGAGAACTTTTGAGGTCTCTCTGAGAAGCTACCCAGAGAAGATGAGAGACAAGAAGTAAATGCACATCTAAAAGGAACAGGCCTGAGAAGTCAGGTCTCTGGTACACATAGCCCTGGATGATTGGACTTAACCTTCGTGCTAGTCTTATCCATTGGCTGTGGTTAAGATCACATTTGGCTTATGAAGTATATTTCTTTGAAAGTAATTCATTTCTTAGCACTGTTCTGTATGAAACTGAGGATCTGGCGGGGACTCCTAAAATATGGAGAGAAAGGAAAGGTAGTCTGACCTACAGCAGAGATTTAGGTGAACTAATGTAAAGAGAGGAAAAGCTTGAAGAGCTGCCTATCACCCTGGATGAAAGAGGTATAAAACTTATTGGGCAAATGTCTCACAAATGACTTTTTGCTTTTTCTGTGCATCCAAGACCAGTAAGAACTAAGGGATGAATTATACTGTGCAATTTAGGGAATGCAGCAATTTAAAACCACATGCTAAAGCTACTAAGCCATCCCTTCTGGCACGTTGTAGAGCTTGGTGTTACAAATACAGCAGATAATTGAAATTTAGATCTTAGATATGGGCATTGTTGGCAGCCCTCCTCCGGCTTCAATGCCTACAGTCTTACAAGGGAATTTAACGGTTCATATTAATACAATTGCTGTCAAAATTAATTAAGCATTTTAATTTTTCCTTTTTCTGATGTTTTAAAAACTCTCCTTTGATGAGGAAATTATTAATAATAAAAACAAAAGGAAATGTCTAAGTTTAAAGATATATCCAAGCTGAAGCTGGAAGACAGTCTGTGTTTTGGGAAAAAGATCTGAGTTCCCATTTTATTTCTTTAATTTTGGCTTTAAAAAAACCTCACAAAAACTTGTTCCATTAATTAAAATCGTCACCTTCCTTGTCCATCCTGTAAAATATAAAGTATAAATTAGCTGCTTTATTTTTTATTTTCTGTCAGTGGGCCTTAAGCTGAATGGCCATGAACTTAGCTTTGTATAATACTTATAGCTCCTTAGCTTTTTTTTTTTTTTTTAGACATCAAGCATGCCATTTGATCTTTAACATTTTTTGTTCTTGCTCTCTTCAGGATTACAGACAAAAATAGTAAAACTTTCACTGGCCTTCTACATGTAATAAAAACCTACTTTTATGAGTAGATTCAGTAATGAAGAAACTCCAGTAAGGATTTTTTTTTTTTTTTTTAAGATATCGCATTATCTAAAAGTAGGGAAAAAGAGAAGGACTTTGAAAAGAGGTATTTTTTTATGGGATAGCAACCTACAATGGGTGCTCTACTCATCAGTGTTCTTACCAGACCTCCAAACAGCCAGATACCTCTACTAACATCATTCAGAAACCAACTCTCTCAGGTTTGCATCAACACTGGTTACCAGGGTTGAAAAAGACAGAATAACCCCATTGACATTCCACATGAATGTCATATACTGACAAGAATTTACACCAAGAAACTTCAGAAAACTTCAAATATGACAGCAGAAAATATAGGATGCAACAGGGTTAAGCTAATTATTCCAGTCCACAGCAGATCTAAAGTTATAGAGATATTTTTATGCAAAAAGCATCCATATGAATGGGACTCAGAGCCTGGCGTTGGGTCCTGAAGTGCTTCAGCTGCAAACAAAATGTCTACTGAATTTGTGCCATCGAAAGGGTGTTTGCCTTGGGGTGCCCACGGATCTCTACAGTTATCACTAATGCCCCAGTGGAGACTGGAGATAATGTTGGGAGCACACTCACTGATGCATTTGACAATTGTATAGTAAGTGCCTTTGATGGAAAAATTAAAATGTGACAGGTTTGAGCTTAAATGAAGAAATCAATTAAGATAAGACATGAAGTCCAGATGCATGGGTACATTGAGGATTGAATCATTCAGGTGAAAACAAAGGAAATAAACACTTAGTATATTGCCTTGTAAAATAATAAGTGAAATGTGATAAACTGGTTTTTGGAAAATGATGGAATTACTTTGAAAAATAATGGGAAAACCAATTTTGCTAATGGCCCAATTTCATACCATTTGGGCCATAACTTTAAGCATGGAGAGAAGGGGGCAGAGCACGCAATGCGGGGGACAGTACTTATGCTGGCCCGGCCTGTGTGGGGCCGCCCTGGGTCCAACCTATGAAAAAGAAAGGGAAAAAGAAAAAGGGCACAGAAAGAAAGACATGTGCTAATTAAAAATCAACTCTCAAATTGTACTATTTTTTAAGCCAAATATCTGGAAAAACAGTAAAATAAATTCACGTAACATCAATGAAAGATTTATTGACGTACACTCTTTCCATTGTGGTTTTTATCTGTTTTCTCAAGTCTCAACCTTTTGTGTCCATCAGATTTCTACAAATCGCTGCTAACATCATAAAGCAAATCACCCACAACAATATGAAACCTACAACCTTCCTTACCCTCTAAAGTGTGATCCTAATTATTCTTAACAACAAAAACCTGTAGTCAATCACTAGGAGCTTCTTACCTCTATGAATCCTTAGACCTAATGGGAGGGGGTGGAGATTCTGTCTCCATCTGCCTTATATTCCTGTCTCTACCTCCCTCTGATTGTGCTGGAATTAAAGGCATGAGCCTCCTAAGTCCTGGGATCAAAGGTGTGAGCCAGCACAGCCAGGCTCTGTTTCTCTTGTAGACCGGTTCAGTCTTGTGCAGCCCAGGGTGACCCACTGCCTGACCTCTTTGGTTAACTTTTGGCTAGTTCCACTGTCAGCTGTCCTGGCGAGTTTTGTCAGAACACAACCAAAATATCTCATAACAACCTCAGTGCCTAGATACAAACATGTATCACTTTGCTAATGTGGTGGCACGCACTTGGAATCTCAGTTCTGTGAGGCAGAGAGAAGCAGATCCCTATGGCTTACTGTCCAGCCAGTCTTGTGGCTTATTTGGTGAGTTCCTGGCCACAAAGAGACAGTGTCTCAAACAAATGAACAAAGGACAGCCCCAGCAAGCTATGTGGATGGCATCTGACAATTAACAGCTGAAGTCTTCCTCTGAGGTGTACACCTGCCCACACATGAACCTGCAGGAATTTGTATCTGTATGCACACACATCTGCACAAGAGTAAAAATGAGTAAAAATTCTTTAACTATTATATAAAAGATTTGCTAACTTATTAAAAGGTCACTTCCCTCAAAATTAAACAATCCATTAAATTATAGAAATTGAAAATTCTTGCATCTCTGCTGCCAAACACTGAAATGTTTATCCACTGAGATTGCCCTGAAAAGTCAGGAACTCACTTGTGGTATTTTATATAGACATATCATCCTGAAACAGAAAATCTAGTTGGTATATATGAAAACTCAAAGCCAGATATTGAAGGAAGGCCAGAATATCAGAGAGAGGAAACAGACCATGGTCAATACTCACCCAGCCAAGTTCTCAAGGTAAAAGCTATTTTCAAGAGTCCTCAGCCTGGCTTGTCACTTCTATAAAACACCTCAGTGTCTACCTTCACCTGCCTTAAATATCTTCTTCGCCCAGTTGTTTCACTCCCTGGTTCAAATCTGTATCATACTACTGTTTAGTTGTTAGGCCTTGCAGAAATATAGAAATATCTCTGTCTCCTGAGTTATGGGATCAAAGGCTAGGTCACCACTCCATCATTCCCATGCTGGGATTAAAGGTGTGAGTTGTCACTTTGCCATCCCTGTGTTGGGATTAAAGGTGTGAGTCACCACTCTCTGACCCTCATGGCTTGACTATGGGTGATTCTGTTCGCTGCTATTCCAGGCTGATTTTATTAAATATAAAATACATCATCACATCACCCAAGTGCTCTCAGCCACAATGAAAGTAATATGAAGAGAGGAGTTTCTGTCACTACATGCTTTATATCCCTTATCTGCCAGGAGCATGCACTTCTCTGAGTAACTTCAATAGCCCCAGAAAACTGTGAGGTCATAGCACTGATTAGACATGGCCATGACTGCGGCATGGTGCTGTGGCAGAAACTTTAGCCCAACTGGAGTAAAATGACATCTTTATTTCATTCCAGATCAAAAACAATGTGGGTTAGAAATAGTTTGTTTGTTTCTTTTTAATTTGTGACCTATTTTGTTGTGTTGTGTAGCACTGTGTAAGTGATCTCTTGCTAATTTAAAAATTATTCACTTCAAAATTTTAAGCCATTTCTTGCTACTGTCCTACTTATTAAAACATGTCTTGGAAGATAGTCAAGGTTTAGGACTATAATGAACTGAAATTTAACCAAGTAATCACTGATATGTTCTCATTGGTTGGTATTTTTCCATGAAGTTAAGAAAAAGCATGTTGGGGCTGGAGAGATGATTCAGCAGTTAAGAGCATTAACTGCTCTTCCAGAGGTCCTGGGTTCAATTCAGAGCACTGACATGGCAGCTCACAACTGTCTGTAACTCCAGTTCTAGGGAATAAAATCCAACAGCCTCACACAGACATTCACGCAGGAAAAACACAAATGTACACACCATTTTTTTAAAGGGAAAAGAAGAAGCATGTTTCTGTGATAGGACTGTGATAGTAATTTGGCTATACAATCAGATGGCAGGTTGTTGTGGTTAATTTGTTTACTCATTCAGTCAATAAAACATAAATGAGAATATTCCAGAACTAGAGGGGTAGTTAAGAACATGCCCTTTTCTTGCAAAGAAGTTGAGTTCAGTTCCCAGAAATCACGTCAGATGTTGACAGTGTCTGTATATCCCACTTCTAGGGACCCAATACCTCTGGCCTCTAAGGGAATCTGTGCATACTTACTTACACCCTTAAAATATTTTTAAAAATATGAATATGAACTATTAAATAAGATGATGAAACTCAGATAACCTGAGGTGTTTTCAGGTGGCTTTCTTTTGTTATAATTCATGAGCTGGAAGCCACATCAATTTTTAGGAAGATTTGTTGAATGCTGACACTATCTTGAAGCCTTTTGGAAGGGAAGCCGAGAGAGAGATTGGTTTGGAGGCATTCTACACAAAGCAGTATATTCTAATTTCACTCTCCACTTTTCATTGCTTAAATTTCTTAACCTACAGAATTGCCTACTAATGATGCCCATTTAGAAATCTAGATGAGGACATGGATTCATCTAGAAATGACATTTAAATTAAATCGTCATTGTCTGGTAGAAGCAATTCAAAAAATGTGAATTAAGGAATCTAATTACAGTTTATGCTTTTACTACATATTTCTAGCAATTGCCTGAGCCTGGGTTCAGGGAAAGATTTAAGCATTAAAGGCCAAAGTTTTACCCTGTAAACAAAGTAGCCAGTAAATGAAATAGTGAAGAACAGGTAACCACATGAATTTACTTTTGAAGTTTAGTGTATACTGAGTGTAAACCTGAGGGCAAGAACATAGAACATTATGATTTGCACTGGAAGGTGCTTAGGCAGAAATTGGGTATTCAGTAAGATGTGGCCCTGGCTGGCAGATGTTGAAGGGATATTTTGTACTGTGCCTCTCTCCTGCATGGCAGTTCTGACAAGTAGATGATGAGCTGTGGAGTCAGTGGAATTCCCTGCTCACATCCACTCAGGCCGTTTGTTTGTCAGGTCTACCAGTTCCCTTGTTTGGATTTCATTTCCATATTAAAGTCATTCTAGGATGTGTGTGAAATATATATATAATCATTTCACTTCTACCAATTTCTTACAATTCTGTCAAAGATAAGCGATTAGCCTAGCAGTTAAGTGGTCCCGCTTAGTTTGTGGGTCCTAATAAAATTGTCTATGTTGGGAAAGCCCTGTAATGGTGTGCAAATCGCCGTCTGTGCATGTGTGCATCTTTACTTTGAGAAGAACTGCTGTCACATGTCACAATGAGGAGTTGTTTGGGGACCCATGCCTTAGTGACCTCTGACTGAGTTTACCTTTGGTGTTTCTGAAACTGAGGGCTCATGGAGGATCTGAGGAAGCAGACTTTACTGACATGATGTGAGGTGGTGGTCAGGTAAAAGTGGAGTTAAAATGGGCGTGCAGAACTGATCTTGAGGTGACAGGGATTGATAATTGGGACTGAGAAGAGAATGAGAAGGTGGATGATCAGGCCCTGTGGGTGGAAACATACACTTGGCAGCTGTGGAAGAAGAGTCTGTCCCTCACACCTTGCTGCTGGTGGTTTGGGTCCACAGGAGAGTCCGTTTTCTCTCAACTCTAGAGACCAGAGAATCCTTGAAAGAATTCTTGTGAAAAATCCTTGTGAAAAACTGTGGGCATTCTTGAGAAACACCTACCAGAGGTAGGGTCTGGAGACCTTGGGAAGCCAAGGAGCCCCTGAAAGGTGGAAGGCTTCGGGGTGGGGCGGATGAAAGGGGATAAGGGTAAAGAAGGTACTGGTGTTCTTTTACCTGGCCCGAGATTGAGTGTCTTGAGCTGTCCACACTGGAGGCCGGAAACAATGGTGAAAGATTCAAAAGGAACTTCACTGCCTCGGTGGGCTTTAGCACTGGGGCCACATCCTAAGTTCCTATCCTCAGCAGCTCCTGTCTAGTTCTGGATCAGGCTGCAGTAAGGTGAGTTCCTTTCCTGGTTGGTTTTCCCCAGGCCCACCTGCTGGACTAGGCATCCAGCAGCCGTGGGACTTAGGTGGTTTTAAATATTACTCTAACCACATTTTATAAATAATGAAAATCATTTTAAATTACATTATAATAAATAAAATATAAGAGCAGATATAAAGAAACATAACTAGCCAGGTACAAATCAGCGCATTCTCTTTTACTTGGGTTATTTCAATCCATAAATAAAGATGAGCTTTCAATTGTACTTTTAAAATCCTCTTGCCAGTGATGCCTCTGGCAATGGTGCCAAGCTAGCTCAAAGTTTCGAATGCAAAGGCAGTGACATCTTCCTCTCCAGAGCCTCCCTGTAGAGTCTCCTGTAATATTCTACACACTGAGGTTAGCTTAGTACTGTGCACATCATAAAAGTTTCCTGCGAGTCTTTAAGGGAAAAAAAAATATGTCTACCAAACCAATACACTCTCAAGTGAACTGTTCACTGCACTTCTGGACCCTGGCAAGTGTCAGGCCCACAAATGTGACACCTTCCATACCTCAAAGATCTCAATAAATAGAGGCAGACTCATGAGTATATTAGTGCCTTTCCCAGGTCAGTGCCATATAGAGCTTTCCCAGGGCTGGAGCTGGGGCTCAGCCTTTAATGATGAAGTTGCATCCTGTGCATTGCTCAGAGAAAGAACAAGCTAGAGGGGATGTGGAAGTATGGGAAGGCATTTGCCAAGTGAACAAGATGATCTATTGAGCAGCTGTGTCTAGATATGTGTAGAGGAAGCTTCCAAGAAGTTTTCTTTATATTTACTTACATTTGAAGAAAATGAGGAGTGGGGAGTTTTTTACATGATAGACTCCATGCAAAGCATCTTTCTAAATTCTGAACTCAGTAGACGAAAGCTCTGCCTTCTGTGAGTTGATATTTCAGCTCCATATAATGAACTGTGAGATCTTTTCAGCAGGTCCCTGCAGGACCTCAAGAATGGAAAGAATTGACACAGTTTGTCTCTGGGGTTGTAGCTCCTGGTAGAGCACTTGGTCCTCTAGGCTTGATCCTAAAACTGCCATAAGACTGAGAAAGAAAGAAAGTAGCCCCATATCTCTATTTAAATGCAAATACATGCTGATTTTTTTCATGGGATCATTGTATCTTGTTTACAATTACTTTTACAGGATGTCTTTGAACTCTCAGCTTGGATTTGCATGTTTGCTTTAAGTGGGAAAAATGAAGGCTTCCTCTGCCTGCTAGAGTTCTTCTGAAGTTAGTTCAGAGACCTGCATGGCATCCCAAGTTGTAGGCGCATGATGTAGGATCCCAAGGTGGTCAAGGCTCTGGCCCACTCTGCTTCTTAACCTCCAGGCAACTCCTGGACCTTTCCTGCTGACCACAGATGTCTGTGGAGAGTGCTTCAAGAAGGTCTTCGGTTGTCTGAGAAATCTTTCTTGAATTGTTCTGCTTTGCTTTTCGGTAGATCTTATAAGCTGGTGAGCTCATTTTTTAACCCAGGTTCTTCTACTGGAGCAGCAGGAAGTGAAATGTAAGAATCACAAATTGTGTAGAAAGACACACAGATTTATGGGAAGAAACAAGTGTGTTAGGCAGGGAAGGGGAACCCTGAGCTTTATGACAACAATATTTAAAGTGCTTACAAAATGTAGGAACCAGGAATATGCTTTAAGTGTCTCTATTCATAAACTATGAGGGCTTATACATCTAATTATACATAAAATAATAATACATAAAAAGAATTTTGTATTATAAACTTGATTCCATAAATTGGAGAATTTTGAGAAATATACTACTAGACAACAGGCATAAAATCTGCGTGGTGTACTGCTTTTCTTCCTCCTCCCCCTCCTCCCCCTCCTTCCCCTACTCTTCCTTCTCCTCCTTGTATTCCTCCTCCTGTTTCTTTTCTTTCTTTCTTTTTTCTTTTTTTTTCTTTTCTTTTTTTTTTTTTTTTTTTTTTTTTTGCTGCTGAAACAAGTATAGAGCATATCCTTAGATCGAAAGCCCAAGTAGCTCATTTGCATGGTGCAAGCTGTCATAGGGAGACCAGCAGAGAAGTCAGTCTGTGGTTGTGTGGATAAAGTGCATACAATTGGGAAAGTCTTTAGTGATGCATCCTTTTATATTGAACCGCTCCTAAGCAACCCTTGAATTTCATAGCTTTGCCTCAATGTATAAAGTGCGTTGACTACAGGTTTGCTTTGTTGCTGTTGTTTTGCTGAACTTTTCTGACTTATTCAAACCTTCTAACACGCAGCAGCTCTAGGAGACAATGGGTAATTACAGCTGAGGCATTCGGATCATCCAGTTGTCTATTTTACCTTGTATGGACTTCAAATACTTGAAAATATAGAGATTGATCAAGAGAAAGAGAAACTGATACTTGCAACTCCTTAGATATTTTATGCTGGCAATAAGTGTGTGTGTGTGTGTGTGTGTGTGTGTGTGTGTGTGTGTGTGTGTGTGTGTGTGTGTGTTTGTGTGTGTACACACTTTTACATGAGTACAGACATGTGCTGAAGCAGTTATGAGCTAAATCAGAGCCTGTGGGGATGGCTATGCTGTTCAGCATCTTTACCCTTTCACCAATAAACATCATCTTGGCTCATCTGAGCACTGGGTGCCAACATTTTCATAAATTTAATGATCTGGAAAAACTAGTAGAAATTTTGCTGAAACCAGATGGAAGAAAAGAATCCGATTATAAATTGAAATGTTGAACACAAGCATGTCTGTCTTTGTCTGCCATTTAAGTGTAGCTGCTACTTTCTCCTTCCATGTTTGGCACCTGGGGAAGTGCTATTGGACTCTGGGAAAGAAAGAATTAGCATCAAAGGAAGTTAAAATTCACACTGCCGAGCTTCTGAACATCCCCAGCTCTGGAGACATGAGTGGTACTCCTGAACATCCATTAGGGAGAGTCCCTCAGCCAATGCTGTGGACTTCCATGGAAGACTGAGCAGATGAGATGCAGACTTTGAAATCAATAGTGTTTTTAACTTTTGATAGCTGACACAGGTAGTGTAGTCTAACACAGATCTTCAAAACCAGAATCCAGGTCTCTCCAGCCTTACATTGAGCTCACAGCAGTGTTTTGATAAATGATATTTATTTAAGATGCTTTATAAATCTTTACCTAGGTAAATTACAAAAACAAGCATATAGATAAACCAACCGAAAACCTCATGGGGTACAAATATGTAAATGATATGCATACTTGAGGATTTTTGCTTTTTACATTTGTCTGTTCAATATGATTTATATTTCTTGGAAATATTAATAATGAACTCTAATTGTGCAATTAGCAATGAGAGAAAAGAAAAAGTTAACAAAGAATAAAAAAGTAGAAAAGGAGGGAATTATGGTAAAGGTGGAGAGTTTTAGTTTTCATTCAAGTTTTCTTTATGCTGTAGATTTGTTCCTAAAATTACATAGACATGAATATGTTAATAAGGAACCAGAACCACAGGAGGCAAGAGTTTACATCTCCAGAAGACATTTATTTAAATGACTTTTATATGTATGTTTGTTCAGCTGAGGCTTGCTTGCCTTGCTACATCACACAGCTTCATTGTGCACTCAGCAAAGACATTTCATACTGGGAATGAATCAGAACAATCTCTTCCTTTGCTAAATCAGTTGCAGCACTTGAGTTGGAACCCTGCTTCTGCTGAAACCAGAGCTGCATCCCACTACTGTACCACCTTTGCTGTTGTGATGACTAGCCTGCATTGTCGACTTGTGTGGATTTAGAATCACCTAGGAGACACACCTCCAGAAACACCTGAAAAGCATGACCAGAGGTGTGTCTCCCAGGTGATTCAAATCTTGTCAGGTTGACAATGTATAATAGTATGTTTGCCTTCAATGGCAAATCTAAATTTTAGAAGGCAATGGTCTTAATTAATGACTGCTGTTTGATCCTTGACGTCACTCTGGACAAGTCATAATCCTTTTACTCTTGAATGCATTCATGTATAAAAGTGAAATAAGAATGCCAAGAAAGCTACCGAGGGTTGTAGTGAACATATATCTAATTACTTGCAAAATATTCTGAGGTCTTTGAAAGAGAGCCAAATTGTTAAGTTACAGCTGCAGTTTCTTTTAGTGACTGTGAAAAGTGGCAAAGTCCATGGCTGGAGCTTAATGAGAGAGCACCTGCCTAGCTATCTTAAGCATTCACCCTTAAACTCAAAGAGCCTAGGATGGAGATTCAAGAATTCTGAAACACAGTTTTGTCATTACTACAGCAAATAAGACAAGAGAATCATTTTACCATTCTGAGCCTCTGTCCCCTAAGTGTCAACTTGATTGTCACCAACTATAGGTGACTAGAGTGGGCTAGCACCAACTTTCTTGGGTTGGTTAATATTGTTTATGGTTTTGCCGGCAGAAGTTAGACCCACACTACCACTGCCAGGCAGTGTTCTAAAGCTCCTGTGATTTTTGTGATGCCGGACTGACATCAGAAACTTGTTAATAAAACCTCTCAGGCTCTGCCCATACCTATTGCCCCAACTCTAGGATGGGTCCAGAAATGTGCCTTTTCACAAGACTTTGGACAGTTCTGATACATGTTAAAGTTTACATGTTACAATAGAATAAAGGAGAAGAAAATGTAACCTACATGACTAATAATTTAGCTTTTAATTGTTGTAATGTCTAGATATATGGTTATGAAATACAATAGTGTGTGCAGGTAGGAAATTCTGTGCCTTTTAAGCGGCTAAGATCAAAACATTTAAGAACCATCAGAGACTTCCGCAGCAAGGCCCTGCCTGTAGCATGAGGAACATGCCTTAGGTAGAGGTTGAAGAGCAGTTCCTGACTACTGAAATGCATGTTAATTCCAAATGTGTGCATAGCAAATGCAGTTTGTTTTTACTTTAGCAAGATATTTTTGTTCTAAAAAGTAAAAACAAATATTCTGAAATTATGCCCAGAATTTTAATTTTAAAATTTACATTATGTTTATGTATGAGCACCAGGCGCATAGCCTCTCGTTCAAATCTTTCCTGTATAAATGTTGCTCTTACGCCCATTCTAAAATTCATGTGCGATTTCAAAAGAAACTTGTAGCTGGCTTTTCAGAATGCAGATATTCTCTTAAAATGCATTGGAGGTTTTGAAACATAACTCAATTGTAGTTCAAATTTTATGGACAAATGGTTAAAAATATGGGGTGGGGGCAACAAGGCTATGTATCCTCGACCTATAAGTCATAGAGAAGGGTCTATGGATAAGAAACCAGCTATAACTCTCATCTTAGGAATGAGAAACCAAACTATAAAACTGTTTAGTAGCTATAGCCAACAGGGAACACAGTGAGAATCTGAGTATCCTTTTCTTCCACCGCCCCCCCTGCCCTCCCCCACTCCCCAACACACCACAAATAAGATGCCGATCTTAAGCCACTCTGTAATGAATACTGTGTTCTCCCCTGCACCGAACCAGGGACTTGTATAGACTGGGAACTACAGAGCAGTAGGTAGCCTGATGCTGACACTGTGCTGACCCCCCCGAAGAGAAGGTTGCCCTCCAGGTGCCCGACCCCTCTATGGCAGCCTGTGAGCACTTGCTGTACTTAGCACCGTGGTAAGGACATGTAAACACCCTTACCTTCCAGCTGCTGCTAATTGGTTTGGGAATATTTGTGTAAGTGTTGATTTTAAAGCTAAAAATAGTGCAGTGCTGTTTAAATCCAGCGCATTCTGGCTGTCATTAATGGTCCTGAAAACGTTGCTAAAAATGTTCACTCTTTTTAAAATGTAGTAATTAAGCTTGTCTTTTGTGAGGGCCACATACATGTTGCCTGATGTGATCAAAGCTGTGATGGATGTACTTAGAGTAGTCGGGCATAGTTGCCTGTTCAACATTGCTGGGAAAGGAAGAATTATAATGTGAGAGACACTTGACAGCCTTTACCACACCATGTTCTTTACATTCTAGGCAGCCCATCTTAGCCCACGAGTTTAATACAGCATTAAAAATAGAAATTGCAACCACTTCACTTTAGAAATTAAATATAGACCCACCAAAGCACTGTGTTTCTATTTCTAGAGGCAAGTTTGGAGATTTTTAAATCACATAATTAATATTTCTCCAATCTGAAGGTAAGGACTGTGGAGGCTGATTGGTACCCATTATATTGACCTTTTAGTTACTCAGACTTATTTTCGTCTCTTTCCTTCTAAATTTAAAAGCCAAGATTTTACAAATTTTTCTCCAAGTAATTTAAATAATCTAGGAGGGAACAAAATTCTCATTTTTATTTTTAAATAGGTGTGAGCTCGTGACTCCACATTTCATCACGTAAAGAAGAGCTGAAGTGTGTTCTAATCATTTCATGTTGATAATTTGGAAGTTTGGGGATAAAGTGACTTTTTAAAGCTGATAAGCAGCAGCTGTCTTTGTCCTAAGTTTTAAAGCACTACCATGTTAGTGTTGTCAAAGTCAGTTGAGTTGGCTTTCTGTCTTTATGGCACACCTCCAGTATTTGTCTTCCTGCTTGATTCCCAGAGGGCTAAAGGATTCTGATATTGCAATATTGTGGGGATATTTTCAAATATAATAAAAACATTTGGAGATATCAGAGGGATCTACCCACAGTCAGTCTAGGATGATCAGACAGTGGTAACTCACACCTTTAATCCCAGCACAGGGAATATCCCGGGAGTGGTGACCTATGCCCTTAATCCAATCAGAGTTCAAGGTCATTTTAGTTTACAGAAGTAGTTCTAGGCTCCCAGGTCTGCAGTGGTGGGGCCACACGTTAACTGAGCTAAGAAAGTATTTAAGGCAGGCATAGAAAAACAGAGTAGGCAGAAGAAACCAGGAGAAGCAAGGCTGAGGAAGCTGAAAGACAGCTGAGTGAGATCTGACTGTGGTATTCTCTCTCTCTCTCTCTCTCTCTCTCTCTCTCTCTCTCTCTCTCTCTCTCTCTCTCTCTCTCTCTCTCTCTCATCTCTGCCTTTCTCAGAGGTCTGGCCCTGAGTTTCCTTTATTCATGCAACACAATATACATAAGTGATTTTGGCAAGTGACAAACACTGCCTGTTAGCTAAGATTATATACTGAGTTTCTGCCCTGTATGATAGATACAGCAAGGCAAAGCATTTTAAAATAGTGGAACTACTATCTAAGCCATAAAACTTGTGGATATGCTTACAAAGCACACCATCATTTTAACAAGAGGTAACTTACAGAATGGGGAAAAAATCTGTCTCTCTCTCATTTATATATATAAGAGAGATAGATACTATGGTAAATATATATGGTGTAGGATTAATATTTAGAATATACAAAGAACTAGAAAATCAGAACATCATTAAAATAAGTAACTCAACTTAAAAACAGTATCTAGAACTAAGAATTTTCAAAAGATGAAACAGAAATGGCTGAGAAACATTTTATACCATTCAACAACCTTAGCTGTCAAGAAAGTGCAAATTTAAAACACTTTGAGATTTCATCTTAACCCAGTAAGAATGGACAGAATGGAGAGAATGTGGACAAAGTAGAACATTCATTCATTTTTAGTAGGAATGCAAACTGGTACAACCAGTAGGGGAGTTCCTCAAGAACCTAAAAATAAATCTACCACAATATTCAGCTATATATAAAACTCTTAAACATATATGGAAATGACTCTACATATACTTGCTATCCATATTCATTGTTGCTCTATTCTTAATAGCCAAGTATCAGTACCAGTTTAGATATCCATAAACTGATGAAATGATAATGAAAATATGGTATATTTGCACATGGGACTATCACTTAGAGGGTAAGATAAATGAAATTTTGGGTTAAATGGATGAAGCTAAAAACATTCACCCTGAAAGAGGTAACCCAGACCCAGAAAGCCAAACATTGCATGTTTTCTCTTATATGTGAATGTTAGCTTTTAAGATTTAGATTATGCATTTTATTTTATTTTTAATGATTTGTGTGTATGAATGTGGGAATGTGCATGCATGAGTCCAGGTGCACATGAGTATAGAAGACAGTATCAGTTCCCAGGAGCTGGAGGTTAGGCAGTTGTGGGCCATCTGACATGGGTGCTGGGAATTTACCTCAGATCGTCTACAAGAGCAGCGAGCCCTCCTAACTACAGAGCTGTCTCCAGCACGAAGTGTGTTCTCTTTGAATGTGTAGTTGTTGACATGATTACTCCCAAAAGTGTAGTCAGCTCAGAATTTCCCTTGCTCAGATTATCACTCCAAAATTGACCCTGTATTAATTTCAAACTGTGATTGACATTTCCAAACTTATAACACATCAAGTATAGTGATGATGCAAATAAAAACTTTACTTGTCACATTACTAAAAACAGATGGAAAACTCCTTAATCTCCAATAAGGTAATTAGAGGCAGAATGTATATTCTTTTCCTGCCATAGTTAGTGATCAATAAGAATATTCTACGTGGAAGAGAGCTAACATAAACACGATAGAGAGCTAACATGGTATACTAAATACTTTCCCTTTGGCATTCTGGTGATGTATATCTAATTGGAGTTAGAACTCAAAGGAATAATTGTTTTAATTAAGTGCCACTGTTAAATGTTTGTGAATTGGAGGAATGTTTATCATTAAGATGGCATTATGATATATATGTTTGTATATATATACATATATGTATATATATTGTATGTATATACATACATACATACATACACACTCACACATATATATAAATGTGCTCTCTATCAAATACTCGGTGTAGGTGGAAATTGACAGACATGCTGCTACTAAATTGTTGTAGACATGTAAGAGGCCCAGAATATTGAGTCAACATGGAAAACCAAAACAAATCTGGAAGAAGTACACATCATGAATTCAAACCTTAGTGCAAACCTAAGATAATCAGAACTGGATGGTGTTGGCATAAGGATGGTCATAGTTAAATGAACAGAATTGAAAGACCAGACTAGTAATCATGTGATCCTTCACATATGTAGATGTTCAGGCATGCTCAAGGAGGTGAGCACCCTAGCTGAAAAATTGAAACTTCAGTCTTACAGACATCTGATTTCCGATTCATCCTAGAACTTCCATACCCCATTTCTCAGAAACTAGAAAAAATAATGCATATTTTTAATCCATAAAGTTTTGGGGTAGTTTCTTATATTGCTTTTTAAAAACAATATAGTAGGCTCTGGCTGTCTCTGAGAACCACATTCCAGGCTCACTGTCTTCAGACAGATAAAAAGCTAATGACTTGGGAATAAATGTACTTATCAAATATCTTGATATCCATGATCATCACAGGTTCAGAATTCTGTTAAATATTTCTATTTAGGTTTTTTTAAACATTCCCAATCTTGCCCTATTTGTTCTGTATGAACTTATCAAGCTCTTCCTAAGGATAATAAGGACATTAAAACCTTTCAGATATTTATCTTTTAAAATATGTTTTATCATAAACTATTAAGGGTTCTTTAACCTTATACCTTTCCCTTTTATTTATCCTCATGGAGGCTATAAATTGAATTAAGAAAAATATCTTTCACAAAAACACATACATCTGTTTGAAAAGTTGCTATTCATTTAAATTAAAAGACATTTTTTTAAAAAATCAGTTTATGGTGCTACTAGAGCAATAGCTTAGAAGTTAAGAGTACTTTTTGCTCCTGCGTAGGATCTGGGTTCTACTCTACACTTGGTGGTTCACAATCATTCATACCTCCAATTCCAGGGGATCCAATGCCTTCTTGTGACATCTGTGAGCAGCAAACACACACATGATTCACATACAACACGGAAGCAAAACACTCACACAAAAAATAAAATGACTAAATCTAATAAATAAATGTTAAAAATAATAATCAGAAGATTTGGGCATGGTCATTGTGCATGACTCAAATCCCAGCATTCAGGAGAAAGAGGTGGATGTTTGCATTCAAGGCCATCCTGATGTATATGAGTTTCAGGACAGCCAGGTAACAAATACTTTTTTCCAAACATTTGCTTTTGTCCATAAATTTGCTTTTTCTTACATTGCACCATGCGAAGTGCAAACCACTTAGTACTTAGCGCTTCTTTTAGTATTTTTTTTTCTCAAACTGGTTTAAAATATGATTTCCAAACTGGAGGCTGAGTAGCAGGAAGCTAAGCAATGTATTCCCCAGCTTTTAACGAAGTGCCTTGTGCAAATGGCCCATTTGAGCATTTCAGAAACTAAATAGGAGAGAAGAGCCCATTGAAAGCACCCAGCAGGGTAACCTGTTTCCAGTCTTAAATGAAATGGGAGCAAACTGTCTATATCCAGAATAAAGTTATTTTCTCCTTCAGCTAAGACATTTTGTGCAAAGCTTCAATTCTGTGTGTGCAGCATCTACATTCTGTGACTTTGCTTCATTCTAGGAATCCAATCAGAACTTGGAAAACAGAGAAGTTATGAATGGCGAACAGACCGAGCTACTAACATCACACAGAACTAAGGATGCGCTGAGGTATTTTCTTTATGAGAATAGAATGTTCTTATTTATTTAAATTTAGAATTAATTTATTTAATGGATTTTAATTATTCTTATTTTATAGGAAATACCAACAAAAATAGAATTGTTCAACAAAGTCCATTTCAATTCAAGCAGGGATTATTTATACCTTTCTCCCATTTTCTACATAAGATATGAGAACCTTCCTGAAAATCATAGATGTACAAATAATCCTACAGGCTTCTAATACTCTTCTCCATCAGGACTTAATTTGGTTTTTTAATATTTTGTATACATCTTATTACATCACTTTCTTCTTCATTCTTCTCCCTATATAGCCCCTCCCGAGTCACCTTCTTCCAACTTCCTATACTCCCCTCATATTGATTAGTCTTCTCCTTTTCAATTATTACTGATACACATATATATGTGTGCACAAATTTATGCAAATACAACCACCTCAGTTCATTTTTTTGCTGTCTGTGTATATGGTTTCAAGGCTAACAACTCTGTAATGACCAGTCAGTGAGGGCTCTCATCCCATGGAGAAGCTGCCTATAGTTCCTTATCTACTGATACAGTCTTGGTTTTGCAGCCATTTCTAGGGTAGATGCATTTACAGTCAACTTCATGATATTTGGCCCCCACAACTTCTGCTTCTGTCCCTTGATGTCCCCTGAGTCATCGATGGTCTGTGCTGTAGATGTGTGCACTGGGTCCGGCTCCTCAGAGTTTGTTAATTGTTCCACACTGTGTCCAGCTGTGGCTCTCTGCAACAATCTCCATTTGCTGCAGAGAGGTTTATTTGGTGATAGGGGGGTAGTGACACTTACTTGTGAGCATAAGAATAAGAAGTAGAGTGCAGTTAGGAATTAATCTGGTCTAGCAAAGTGGCTGCTAAATTCTCTTCCGAGGTCCATGATGTCACTACCCCCTGGAAGCAGGCTAGGTTTCTAGTGCCAGGCCTTATTTCCTTCCTGGACAGCCAGGATTTTTAAATTGTTTTTTCTCGTCTTTGCCCTGCAGTTTATACAGCTCTTCAGAGTTCTTTGTGTTTGAGTGGTTTGCTTTGCCTCTAGCTCTATGAGTAGTTGCTGTGGGTTCTGTTTATTCAATCTTACAGTGTTTTACTTAAGGTGAATTTGCTCCACCAACCAGGATTGTTTATATTATAAGGAAAGTAGTTCAATATGTGAAGTCAACTATTACCCTTCTTAGAGCTGATCCCTAATGCTACAGCCACAGGCGCTGCCTAGATATAAACTATATCTTCCTACTATTTCATCTCTCCTTACCTTAGTGTCTGCTCTGTAAGACAGAAATGATAGAGCTGGGACTATAGTTCTGATGCAGGAGTGTTTGCCTAGCATGCTGAAGCTCTGAGTTCAGTCAGTGACCAGGACCACATAAGCCAGCAGTGGTAGCTCACACCTATAGTCCCAACAATTCATGGCAGAGGTGGAGCCAAGAGGATCAGAGCACATTAGCCTCTATTACACAGTTGAGTTCAAGGCTAGCCTCAAAACCAACAAAATAAAACCTCTTCAGGATGTTGTTCTTAGGATTTTTGCATTCCTTTCTAACTTAAACTTTTGATGACATTTGTAGAATACCTTGAACAGCGTTAAGATCAGAATGAGCCTTACATTTGATTCTGTCCTACTATTATTTTCTGTGTTTCAAGTTTAATATCCCTGTACAAAAATTCTTGGGGCCAGAAGCATTTTATATTTAAAAGTTTTTATTTTAATTTTAGAATTAAAATTCAACCAGTGCTGGCTGAATATGCCAAATCAAAAAAAAAGAAAGAAAGAAAGAAAGAAAGAAAGAAAGAAAGAAAGAAAGAACCAATATCCTGCAAAATCTCAA
Source organism: Phyllotis vaccarum (assembly GCA_033318265.1). Classification (NCBI taxonomy): domain Eukaryota; kingdom Metazoa; phylum Chordata; class Mammalia; order Rodentia; family Cricetidae; genus Phyllotis; species Phyllotis vaccarum. The sequence continues at coordinate 13,326,875 of JARWLC010000007.1, forward strand.
TCTCTTACAGCAATTTATCAGTGTTCAAAATGTTCAGATTTTGGAACATTTTGGATTCGGGGATTTTTTTGACTGGGAAGGATTACCTTGTATGGTTGCATTATTGTTCTTATTTTCAGTAAGATGCTTTATTGGCACAAGGAAACTGAATTCACATTTCTCCAGTGGGAACTTCAGTACTAGGAAATGATGTTGCCACAGCTGCTGTTCAGCCATTCACTGTCTTCTTTCCATTAAGTCCATTTACTAATGGGTGCCAATCAGTGTGCATGAAATCAGTTATTTTCTTTTGAAAAGGTAATCCTCCTTAGCAGGTAACTATGTAGATCCTCTTCAGCTTTATAATAGCTATATGGCCGCAATTACTGTCCTTCTGGAATTTTTATTAATGAGTTGTATAATACGAAGCATTCATTCAAGAACATTCCTAAGGCACTTACTTTTTAGAAGCTGGTATGTTTGTTCTGATATCTAGTCATAATGGATAGAATGTTCCTGTTTTATTTGGCTTTAATTTTGTTAATACTAGCTTTGGAAAACGTTTCCCAGAATCCTAGGGAAATGCTACATGGACACTCATCATGTGATATCCAGTTGTTTGCTTTTTGATTTATTTGTTTTTCATTTTGGCTTCAGGAGAAAATCCATTAAGCCTTTTCTGGTTACAGGTAATTGAGGGAAATATCATGAATGACTTTTTAAAACATATGTTTATTTTATGAATATAATTTCCAAATCAGCCCCTTTTGTGTCTTATTGTTGCCTGTATGTAGTAAGGCTGTTCCTCTTTGTCAGAGAAGTAGAATTCCCTGCCTCCACTAATGATACTCCCTGGGGCTAGGGTGGGAAAAGTTGTTGCTAAAGATGCTCAATTTATGTCTCACTACACAGTATTTTATTCTAAATATACATCTGTCCATTGATTACTCCCCCTACCCTAGTGGGGAGGATTTTTCTACTGGAGGTTGAGAGCAGACTTTCCTGAGGAGCTCTTCTTGGCAAATGATGACTTCTGTTTTTAGGGTGAGCCACTGGCACCAGGGAAGGGCTCCACACATGCAAGTATAACCAGCAGTCATTTGACTTAGTGGGTTATCAGAAAAGAAAGACAGACAAGCAGATATGAAGTTGGTAGAGAAAAAAAGGTTGATGGGGGACATGGGGACATGGCAGCTAGAGTGGAGATACAGGCATGGATATGATCATATTACACTATATCAATGTGTGATAGTCTGAAGAATAAAATAAAATATGCTCAGAAAAGAGCCTAAGAATAATCTTTACAGTGTGGAATGTTCAGCTACTGGGGAAGCTTGCAGATTACTTTTGTTTTAGGTGGTTCGGGTGATAGGAAATAAAGTTAGAAGGCACTTTAGCTATCACCGTGTGAGCATCCTCATGTGGAAGGGAAGCCCTGACAGATCATAGCTCTTGGCAGAAAAAATAGGACTTTGGGCTCACTTCCTTGAAGGCAGCACAGAAGCTAAGTAAATTGTTTGTAGAGTCCATGTCCAAATGACTTACACCTTTTACATGCACACTGCCATTGCTTCAGCCATTCTTAGCTAAACTACTGCAGTAAGCTGCCATCTCCCCTCTCCAGTGTGAACCTCTTCTTATTCTCTAATTGAGTCTCCACACAGAACTGAGGAAGATGTTCTAAACTGCATTCATTAGCAATTCTTTCAAAACCTTGAATTAGATAAGGTCTAGGATTGAACACTGGCTTTGTACCTTGCTGTCTGAGCATTATTGGACTAATTACTGAACATCTTTAAAATACTTCCTTCATATGGAAAATGACTTTTATGATCAGATAGATTCCGTGAAGATTAATTAATGTACATTATAGGCAGCTGACTTAGTACATTGCTAAATGAAAAGATGAATAATTACTAATTGCTCTTGCAAGTGTCCTCATCATTATTACACATTTTATAGTTCATTGTAACTCTGTATTATCGCAAACAAGACTCAATCCTCAAAAGCATTTCCGGCACCCAAAGCAGGTTTTAGAATATAAGAGGAGCATATTTGTTAAGTGACGGGCTGAATGGATAAAACAAATTGCTCAGTGAACCATAAGCATAGCTATTAATTTAAAAGCTGGTAAAAGGGTGTTCTCCAAATAATCCTATAGTATATATGTCCTGTGAATCACCAGTCCAGTGACTTTAATCCTAAGATACAATAAAGTAAAGGGCTTCACTTGTATAATTTTACCTCAAACACTGAAAGCATCTCTTTCAATAGCAAGAAATATGTAAAGAAGAACCTCCCTTCTGTACCTATTCAGTTGACATAGGACTGAGCCCTCTCCCAGTACCCCCAGTATCAAGGCTGAGCAAGGTGTTCCTCTGTAGGGAGTGGGCTCTGAGAAACCAGTTCATGCACCAGGAATAATCTCTGGTCCAACTGCAAGAGGCGCCACAAAGTGCCCACACTATTCAACTGCCATCTACATTCAGAGGGTCTAGTTCTTTTCCATGAAGGTTCCTCAACCCCTCAACAGAAGAATGAGTTTTTAAAATGTGGTGGTACATTTACACAATAGAGGTATTATTCGGCAGTTTAAAAAAAAAAAGACATCCTGAAATTTGCAGGCAAATGGATGGATCTGGATAGTTTTATCCTGAGTGAAGTAACACAGGCCCAGAAAGATAGACATGGTATGTACTCACTCATAAGTGGATTTTAGATGTAAAGCAAAAGATAGCAGGCTACAATCCCAACTCCGGAGCAGCCAGGTAACAGGAGGAAATTAATAGAAGCATCCATGGATTCCTCCTGGGAAGGAGAAATAGAGAAGATCTGAATAACTTGGGATCATACCAGGGAGGGAGCAAGGGGAGGTGGGAAGAGATCATGAGAGAATGGGATGGTTGAGTTGGGGGAAGCAACAGAGGGGGAGGACAAAGAAATGGATATCCTGATAGAGGAGCCATTGTGGACTTAGAGAGAAAACTGGTGCTGGGGAAACACCCAAGAACCCACAAGATGTCCTAGCCAGGACTCGAAGCAATAGTGGAGAGGGTGCCTAAACAGGCCTTCCTCTATAATCAAATAAATGACCACTCTAATTGCCATTATAGAACCTTTATCCAGTAACTGATGGAGGCAGAAGCAGAGATCCATACCTAAGCATCAGGTCCAGCTCCTGGTCCAGGTAAAAAGAGGGAGGAGAGATTATATAAGCAAAGGGATCTCCCTCATCTTTTATTTTTTTAGTTGTTCCTGCATATAACTACCTGGTAATTCCATTTAAGCCACTGTTATTATCACAGTATTCTTCAATACGAATACCTTCATTGCCTACTTTCTATAAAGTTGATTATTAATGTTTCTCTGGGACCTTGCTCGAGTAGCTGTACACATGGTCGCCAATAAACTCCTTGGCCCTACCATACCACCAATTCTGGGTTCTTCCCGAAGCTGCTGTAGACATTAAACAGGTATTAAGATAACACTCCCCCCCCCCAAAAAAAAACCACTGCCTGTCCTGATGTCTGTCCAAGGACTTACCCAAGTAACCTGCTATATGGCTGCCAGTGCTGAAAACCCCTTACTCCATCCTAACACCTGCCTTGGAACTCTACTCAAGAAGTTGCACATGAACAATTAAGATCCTTGTGCTTCGCAGTAGCTTTTGAAGTAGAAACATCCTAACATCCCCACTCATGAATCAGTGTCCGAACATAACCTGCTTGATCCAAAACTATCTGAGCTAAACTAACAGCAAAATCAGAACCAAATTCCCATTCAAAAAATGTGAGCTAGAAACTCATGTCAACTCAAGGCACCAAGTTCCATAAGCAGGATGAAAATCTAAGATGTCCCCAAAGATCATCATTCCTATAGCAGCGGTCCCAAAGGTGAACAACTTAGGCAAATCTCAAGATACAGAATTTAAAATATTTATTTTTATTCATGTGTATGCACATTTGTCTATGTATATATATATAGAAGAAAACGTATCAAAAGGAAGGCAAGAGGTGTCCAGAGATGAGGAAGAAGCACAATGAGTAGTTAATAGACAGGCCTTTCCCCCTACCATCTTATAGTTAAAACAATGGATATGCAGAATTACAACAACAAACATAACAACAACATGAAGACATTAAAAGCTGTAGCAAGAAGTCACAGGTCACTTCTAAAGGCAATCCCTTTAGAATGTTAGCTGACTTCCCAATGAAAATGTCGATAGCCAGAAGGGCTTGGAGTGATGTACGAGTCCTAAACGACTATAGATACTAACGTAGACAACTATGCCTGGCGAAACTATCTGTCATGGTTGAGGGAGAGAGAAAGAAACCAGTTCCATGATGTAATAGATGAAAGGAATTTGTGTCCCCACCAAAACCAGCCCTATTGAAAAGAACTGAAAAGAAAGCCATACACAGCCAAGAGGCTACTGGAAGAAAGCAAAGGATATTCCAGGAACTGTTACACAGCATAGACCTAGGAAAGCTACCTACAGAGCTATAGATTTATAGCAGTCAATATACACCTTTCAGTAACTCCAAATATTCATGTCCTCATCTTTCGGTCAAAACTCATAGGTTAGCATATTGGATTAACAAATGCAATCCAACATTCTGTTGTCTGTAAGAAGAACACATTGACTTCAGTGATAGACACTTGTCTCAGATTGAAAGAACACACTCCATGCTAATGGAACCAACAAACAAGCAACCATGGTACTCTATCATCTGACAACATAGACCAAACCAAAACAAATCACAGGAGATAAACATTCTATCATTCTGACCAAGGGAACCACCCACCAAAAGCCCATTCCAATTCCAAATATAAATTCACCAAACCCAGGTGAGCCTAGTTTATAAAATACATACTACGAGGTCTTAAAGCCCTGATTAGTATGAACACAGTAATGATAGATGGCTTCAATGCCCAATCACCAGTCGATAGGCCACCCAGACAAAATATAAATAGAGAAACACCAGAGTCAAATGATACAGCAGATCAAATGAGCTGAACAGATACATCAAGAATGTCTTACCCACACCTCAGAATACTCATTCTTCTTCTCAGGATCTACTCAGTTTCTCTGGAAAGGGCCACTTTGGGGGCATGCAGCAAATGTCAATAGCTACGAGATTACTGAAATAACTCCCTGGATTATCTTACCTCTTTTCTTTCTTCTTCTCTGTTCCCTCCTCTTAATCCTCTCCTTCTCTACATGACAGCCAATAAACGTGTTCACAAGTCACTCTGCTTTCGCTCCTGTGTCACCTCCTTCCCATCCAATACCTGCCCTCTTCATCATCTCACTGGATGCTTTCTAGCGGAAAACCTATTTGTGCACCAGGGCACCTTCTCAGTGCCACCTCCCTAGAGAGGAATGTTCTGAACTCAGCTTGCTTTCTTCATCCTGTACTGTCTCCCTTTGCTGCCAAAGGGATTAAGGACTCCTGCTCCAGGCCCCAATTTGCCCCCAGAGTCCACTTTACATGAAGGGTATGACATTGGACATCCTTGGATTCTCTGCGCATTATCTTGTTCTAAAGAGGAAGTGATATAAAGTATGTGTATATTTGATGAATGCAGACTATAGCACTCAGGAGCCACTGTTACCTAACCTGTCGAATAATGGTTTCCGCTGACCCAGACTGCTTCTTTTACTAAGGCTGATAAACCATAATCTAAGAGTTTAAAAACTTCAATTCTCTGAATTTCAAAATGGTCTCAGTGCTGACTCGATGCCAAAGTAGAAAATCCCATACTCCGTTTTATACACAAAGTTATTAAAATATTGTAGAAACTTGCCTCAGACTATGAGTAAAGTATATATGAAACCTAAATTAATCCTATGTTTTGACCTTGGTACCATCCCATTTCTGTATATTTATGGATGAGTACTACAAACCCTAAAACTCAGAGATCTGAATCCCATCTGGGCCCAAGTATTCAGATATAGGGCACTCATGTCAGTCTGTTCTCAATATTATTATTTTTCCAACACTGTCTAGTTACTAATATCTCACATACTTTATGGTTTGGGGATCTCATTTCCTTGATTATTTGTTGTTTTTTTTTTCCTTTATAGAACTTCTTCATAGCAGTGGTTGATTTTATAATAATTGAATTAAAATAATAGAATATAAGCAGATGTGTTAATATAACTCCTACCATCAAACTAGGAGATTTTTAAAATGCATTTATACCCACTAGATGCTTCTGCAAGGAGTAGTTCAGAGTCATCAACAAACCTTGACTTTTGGCTTTCCTCTGAGTTCATCTGATTTACATTAGATATGACGGCTCCACAACTCAGTCCCTGAAGATACAATCACGCATCTTCTGACCATTTGTTAAAACCCTTGTATTCCCTCTCCAAGTACCCATATAGTGGAGCAGTATATCCCTTAGTCTTTCAGTGTTTAAGCTGTTTACAAATAAAATTGGTGAGATTATAAAAAGAAAATTATATTAGATCATTCTTACAAAGACCATAAATTTATTTGTTCCCTTAGAACTTGCTAATAATCAAACTATGTATGATGACATAGTCCTATAATCCAGAGACTGAGGCAGGAAAGCAACAAGTTCAAGGCCAACCTGAGTGAAAATCAGACTCAAAAATGGAGAAGGAAATTTTTATCATCATAGAAATGGCAAAAAGAATGTTATCAATATTTTTATACTTGTCAGATGTATATGTATGATGTGTATGAGTTATTGTCTCTTTAAAACTAATATCTCTGTTGGGGTATCTGGAATCACAATGACCTCAGTACAGAAATCAGGAAACTGAGGCTTAGCATCCTGGTTTAAATAACTCACACAGGCATCAGACTCATAGTCACCCTTGGGAGAGAAATCGTTCTCTGTCCTTAATTCTGTCTCTTCAATTGAGAGGCTGGAGACTGTGTTGGGTATTATTACTGTAACTGTCCATTTGTCTTTGGATGAAGGAGTCAGACCTACAGACATCCGCAGCACATTGCATCATCTGCCTAAGACTTCAGTTCCTCTTTGCCAACAGAAACCAGTTGAAGTGCTTATGTCTAGCTTTCATAATGGCGATCTCATCTTTATCCACCGATATGCAGCTTTGTTCATAGGTCTGTCCGAAGCTATTAGACTGACAATGGCTGGTCCCAGTGATTGTTCAGTCAGCTCTGTCACATGAACCTTAGGGAGTTCAGCAAGCTTAATATTGTTGACCTAATGTTTATAGGCATCTTCCGGGATAACAATTTTGATCTTACAGAATGCTAAGCACTTGTCTGTGCTGTGATCCTCGCCTCACAGGGGACACATTTTTGTCTGATTCATGGTTTGTTTTTTCCTCCACTTCTTGAATATTCCTTCCTCCTCATTTGTTTTACACTTTTCTTTCTTAGTCCCCTTCCCAGTCATGCAACATGGTCCCTGAAGTGTCCTCTGAATTTGAACAACTAGATCCCAATACAAATTCCACTCTGAGGCTTATCTAAACAAATAACATTAGTAGCATGGTCTCATATCTTTGTAAAAGTCTCAATTTTAAGGTATTTTAGATAAATAAGAGTGTGTGTGAGGGCTCCTTGCTGTGTTTATATCCCATGAGATGTACACAAGAGCAAAGTCTTATAAAATAGCAGTGATCCTCCTTTTACAATCAATAAAAATATGTAGACATATCCATACGGCATCATATTTCAGATGCCTTTTTTAGCATATAGAAATAATTTATGAGTAAACTTTTATAAAATTTGGGTTTTATGTTGTCTTTCTTTAAGCAGATCTAAGTTTCTATGGGTGTCTGCATGTTTATTACAGTTTATAAAGTTACAAGTTCATTATGTATTTTTTTCTTGGGTGATAATATTTTTGAGTACTCTAAAAGTTGTCAAGAATTTTAGTTGAAGAATTATGACCGTTGTATATAAGGGAAAATTAGAAGTTTACCCTGAGAAAGAAAAAAATCTTACTCTTATAAAGGGATAGAAATTAATTTTAAATGCTGAATCTTCTCCAAAAATTTAGTAGTTTTGAATAAGACAGAATAAAGTATAATATTTACTTTGTTGATTATTAAAATGCAAGGGTAATAATTACTAAAATAATATTATGCACAAAATTTATTATGACTAACAAGATAAATTTTTAGTAGACTTAAAAGAAATATTTAGAAAATATTTTTCTAAAATTCATTTAGAAAAAATGAATTCTATGGAAGCCAATATCTATTAAAGCCATTATGAGCTGAAATCTTGATCTACCATAGACTAAACACTAATATTTTAAAGCTTCTATATTAAGTGTGGGTGATATCCACAGTGTACAGGAACTTGATAACATTTGTCAGGAAAGAGTTGTATTGGTGGGAAATCTCTAAAAATTATAAAAGGAAAGGTAATCATGTTTTAGTGGTTTGAAAGGATTTAGTCTTAGTTTTTAAGCTTTTAAAATCAGGATCTTTGGAGTTGATCTTCTTTCAGTGCTTATATTTAATTGAAAATCTATTATTATATGAAAATTACTAGATTGGATCATCAAACTCCTTACAAGTTTCTGTGCCCACCAAGTGTTCTGCATTCAGGCTTAGAATGCACATCAGTGTGTACCCAGTTATACCTATGTTCATATCTATGCTCAGTCGCATAGAAACAAGTCCTTTGTTCTGTATCATCAGCTATGGTTTGTTTGGTTTATGATTTTTTTGCAGACTTCTTATGTAGCCTGCTTGACTGAACAAGTTGAATGTATAGGGGCAATATCTGAGTAAGGATCATTTGAAATTTATTATTAGCTTTTAAATTGCATCATCTCCCCGAAATGCTAGAAACTGTGTTGCTTTCATTCGATTTTATTATTATTATTATTATTATTATTATTATTATTTTAGTTCTTACTGATAATAGAATCTCAAGGAAAACACATTAACAATAGCCTAATCTACTGACTAGCATATACTTAATGTGTTTGTGTTAGATTGCTGATAATTTTGAAAAATACTTCATGCAGGGTGAATTAATCAGATACTTTGTTTTTTTAAGGCCATTCTCAACTTTCCAGCATGGAACCAAATTTTTACCATTTTCAATTTGGAACAGAAACATATCCGAGGCAGCTGTCGCTCTTAATTTGTAATCTAGTTTCAGGTCATTTTCATGTGAATGGAAAGCAATAGAAATGTGTTTAACATTTCCATAAAGGGGATGTTTGCTTCAATTTTATCATTTTCCTCTGGCAAGTTTGTCTTTTCTCTCTGAGATTAAAGGAGCCAATAATTGTTCACAGTTATTATTTTTCATATTTACAGACACTTGCTTGTCCCACTCCTTAAGACCCAGAAGCTTCCAGCACAGTCTACATTTCAGTCATATACACTCACGATTAGTGTTTGTCTCTTGTCTTTTCCTAATCTGAGTTAGGTTAGGCAGGTCAGACTTTCTATAATACATTCTCTCTGGTTTTTGCAACCTCTCTTTCTGCCTTAAAGATAGAAATAAATAAACCAGGAGGTGAAAACTTGGAATTGTTCCATTGAGTGCAACTGATGTAAACATTGACTTATATTGCTTTGAACATGCCCAACAACTGTGTTACCAACTGTGATTTCCCTGCCATTATAAACTTCAATCCAGTGTATTTTCTAATATATAATATTATTTCATTTTTTTATCATTTTCGGGGGGGGGAGATCCTACTTTAAACCTACACATAGACATGCTTATTTCTGTGTGTTTACGTCCTCTACAGTCATTTTCAAAAAAGTCTCATCAGGGAAAGATTTATTCTGTGGACCTGTTTTTATCTCTGTTGCTACAGTGGGAAGCTGTTTTAGCAGTGAGTTATTTCTCAACTTTATTTTGCACGAAAGATTTAAGTAAGAAATCAGTCTTTTAACATGCTTATTTTTGTGAATCTTCTAAACACATCCGCCTGCCCTGCACTCCTGACCTACCATAGATGTGGCAGTCACAGTAGTTGATGCAGTCAGGGAGGGTGTTGTGGGTAGCTAAATGTACCTCATCCGGGTTTTAGCTGAAACTCATATGTGTTCCTGTTTCTCTCTTCCAGTGATATGACAAGAGCGGTGGAGATTTCTGGGGAAGGAGACCCTCTGGGAATTCATGTGGTACCCTTCTTCTCATCCCTGAGTGGACGGTAAGGTGTTTTTCTTGTCTCAAAAGCTCACGCTAATGAAACCCTGATGAACCCTTTTCCAGGCGAGAGTTAAGTGGCAATCTCTTATTCAGATGGACTCCTTAAGTAATACTTTGGTTGGCCCCATGCCTTAAACACAGACTATAATAATTTATTCTAGGATGCAGAGAAAAAAATTATCCCAATTTCTCTACTTACAATTAATTATGAAGTACTTTCTTGGAGCATCCTTGAGAGTGACGAATAGTAAACAAGCTTCTTGGCAAAGATTTTAACATATTGTTAGACAAATGTCACAACTGACTATTTTTTTTAAACCATTATAATATAGTCTTCAATGAGTGAAGATAATGATTCCAAATTCTTCATATGTATAGAACTAAGAATAATAAGCATTCACCTAACAGTAGCTTTCTTGGCTATAGACACACACACATAGTGATTTAGTTATAGAAGAAATATGTATCTTTCTGTTAATTTTTTTTCTAAAATACAGTTTAGACTACTAAAGACAATTCATTACATCCTCTTAGAATTTTAAAGACATTTGCTGATAAATCCAGGCTGGAAAATGCTAATTTAGGTTGTATCAGTGTTTCTTAAAATCCACATCTGACTGGATATAAAAATCTGTTTTACTGATGAGAATGAAATGGATGCCACAGAGCTGGCATTACTGCTGGATGGATGCATACCACCTTGGATAATATAGTTGCCTATAGCACCCCCTCCATCCTAACAAAGGTTCCCAGAAATCTTAAGGAAAATCAGCTTTTTAGTCACAGAGCATCGCTGTAGCCAATCACTTAAATCCCCTTTTTTAAGTCAGTCATTCAACAGTAAGAGCATTTTAGCCCAATATACCAAGGACCAGAAAAGCCCATTGATTTTCTTTCCATTCACAGTCAGTCAAAACTGAGATCTCTGACTTCTTCTCATTACATATCTCTTTCTAGAGCCTCAATTTTCCCAAAGGTTATCTAGTACTAATTTACTGGCTCTGGATATTTGCTCAATTCAGTTGGCCACACTGAAAGGGGAGCAGCTTTCGTCCTGATATTTGGGTTGGAATCGTCTTTAGCAGGTAGCCATCTGCTACCTGTAATTGCAAAGTCGTCACCCTAGTTTTCTCCCATATAACATCTGAGGCCAGGCTCTTGCCAGAATGAACTGTCTCTAAAAAGAAATGAAGCGGAAAGCCAGTGGCTCTTATTATCTGGTTTCCTGTGTGTGTTAATAAGTGTGTTTATATATGTTATGGGTTACGGTAGAGGACAGACCAGGGTTGTTTTTGACAGACAAGGTGAGTATTCATTTGGTTCCCATGAGAAACCCTAATGGCTTTGGGCAGAAGTGAACTGATAGAGCTCTGTGAAACACCAGAGTGGCTAAATTGCCAGGCCCTTTAGTTTAATGAACCTGGAATAGAACATAGGGTCTTTACAATTCCCCAAAATGAAAAATACCCACAGTGACACTCACCATCCTTCATTTTCAATAGTTGAGAAAACAAGCTGACCCTTTGGATAGGAAATCCTCTCCCCTCACACCTGATAAGGGGAGTCGACAGGACATGTTACTCCCCCTTTCTTTGGGGTTCTTCTCATTCTTACCTCATATTGTCCTCACATGGGCCCCAAACTCATCTATAGTGAAAACCTCCTTCACATCAAGGTTATGGGAATCAAGTGACATCCAAAATGTGACCGCTCCTTGTAAAACCTCCAGCCTATGAATGTAGAGATTGTCAGTATAATGCTTATTTTGGATAAAGCAGAAACAGTCTGATTCAAAACTGAGGTTTCATTATAAGTTCATGGTCAACTGTACAGTAACTTGAGAAATGGTTCTATTATATTTTCGGGTATCCACTACTGTTATAGAAAGGAAATTTAATTAAAAATCATATGGAAATGGAGACATGAGCCAACAAAAGTTAAGAAGTAATGAGTACAGGCTGAAATAGCACACTTAACACAACCCATGTGTCCTGATGTAACTGCCTATAGAGCATGTCAGACAAGTGTCTGTCTTCATGCTGCCATATGGCTTCCCTGTGTGAGCACAGGAGCTTGCTTAGGGCACAGCTCTTAATTTCCTGCCATCTAATAATTTGTTTCATTATTTTAAATTAGAATTTACATTTAATTCCTTATTAAGACTACTGTAATTGGCTTGGTTTCCGCGGTTTTGTTTCATTTTTCATTAAGAAATATATAGCCACACCTGTTACTCAATAAGAAACTTACTCTAAGAACATCTGAGGAAAACCTGGAGGCCACTGTACCAGCTGCCGTCCTCATGAATTCATTAGAAACCAGAGCATGTGAACACTGAATAATGCTTATGTCGAGGGCTTTTGGCTTTTGTGGTGTGGTTTGCTTGGAAAAGAAAATAAACACAAAACACAAACAAATGAGAAAAATAACATTAATTTTATTTTTAGGTGTCAATTAAATTTAAAGAAGTAAAACACGAATTTTTCACTAAAAACAGATAATGTACTTCCGTTTCATAATAAAGATAGCTAAAGATCAAGAAAAAGGTGGGAGAAGAGATTCCAAAGCGAAGGAAGAAGTTTGAGAGAGGGGCAGTGAGCTAACAGGATGGTGTGTCACAAGATTCAGTGGGAACACAGGACTGGCGAAGAGCTGGGCACTAGAGTCTAAGTGATGACTGCATGAGCAGGAAGCACTTTCTGCTCCTCATAGCCTACCTGAAGACTGAATTTAAGCATCGTTTAGCACTACCAATAAGCTGGTTGTCTTACTCTATGATTGCACCACAGCATTAATTGTTTAGACTGGTAAGTTTTTATCTCAAATAAGGCATCTACCACCCCACCAGTAAGTAAAAATAGATACTATTTTCTAAGCCTCCTCAACGTGGTAGAGATGACATCATACTGTAGGGAATTTACCCCTACCAGATCAAAGGGAGGGAGGGTGGCATGGGCTTGTTGCTGGGGACCAAACTAATGAAATCAGTCAGTTTTACATTTTACCAAAATTGCCTCTGACACACAGGTTTTACAGTTGGGCTTATTTTATCAATAAATTTTTCATGGAAAGTTAGGTTATTTAGATCAGCAAGGTTCACATAGCATGCTCCAGCTGTAATATGCTAGCTAAATTGCAACCTAGTGGGCCGAAAGAATTAATTCATCTCCCAAAATGTGAAATTAAATCCTGGGGAGTAACATTACATGACTGATGATGTACTGAATTAAATTAAAGGAAGACTTGAATGCTTGTTAAAAAAAATATCACTTACATAAACTAGTTTATAACCACACGTGAGGCTCCTAATGGATCATGTTATGGGCAAGCCACCATAACAAAAATCTAAACTGTGAACTATCAGGGAGCAGTTTAATTTAGGAGAAATCATGAGTTTGATCAAATTTTCCCTTCTTTGTGACAAATAGTTTCACATTACTATTGTGCTGGGAAAATAAAGTACTGTGATGTGTCTGGTTAATTTAGTAAAGTTCTAGAGCTAGGGGGATAGGGCCTGAGACCCACCTATACTGGCCAGGGTGCCCTGGAGCTAGCTCTACCTTGAAATAGGTGACTGCCACTTGCTCAGTGGCAACAGCAGAAACACACTCTGTTCATTTAACATTTCTGAAGGAGGAGCCTGAGTGTCATTGTGTGCACCTTGCCCATTGACACCTTGAGACGGTCGGTCTGAGCTCATTAAATGAACTGAAGCCGGAGGCAGAGGCTCAATTTTGTGGCCACTCCAAACAGAGAAAGCACTTTCTCCTGTACTTTTGTCACAGGCTGCCCTTTTTGTATGGCTGACCTTATTATTCACACATAAAATGTGCTCATATTTTATTTAGATTTGAAATTTAATGCAAAAGGGCCTATGTAATATAGCACACAAGGCTCTTATCCGAAAGAGAGTGACTAAATGGAATAATACAGGGACAGGGAACATAGAGGCGGCAGCTTCTCCACACCCAGCAGATACCTCTGGAGGCCAATCACTCTGTCTCAATATGACACTCAGTGAGGCCTGTGTCATGCCACAAAAATAAAGGGCATCACCAAAGTGAGAAATGGCTTAAATCAAAAGAGGTTCCATGTCCTGTGGTAGATTTAGTTTTGGTTTTATGGGTGATAAAAGTTGCATCTGTGAACACACATATATACATGTGTACATATAGCCTGCATGTGAATGCGAGAATCTATGTCCACAAGATGTACTGAGTCCATGCAGAGCATTTTATGTTATTATTTCCTATACATTACATTAGCTATTTATATAACATTTACATTGCATTGGATTTAGTGAGTAATTTAGAGATAATTAAAATGTACAGAGGGCTGCAAGTACTATGGCATTTTTTCAAAAAGGCTTGAGCATCCGCAGAGTTTGATACCCAAAGGGCATTCTGGAAACCTCCATGCATGTGAAAGAATTGCATAGGAAATGTAACTCTTATTTCCTATAGTTTCCTCTTTTACTGTCTTTCAACTTCAGGCCTCTCCCTTTTCTGACTCTGAGCTAAAAGTCCAAAGTTCGGGGAGCCCTGGGCATCCTCTCTGACTCTGAGGCTAGCTGTGGTCCTCACCTGCTTTATTAGATTAGGCCCATTAATGTACACAAGAACATCTCTCCAGATGGTATGGACCTCCCATCCAGTGTTAGTTTTTAAACCCTATTATAGTTCCATATTGTGCCCAAGTTTGGAACTTAGTCTTATTAATGTAAGTCTGGTATCCAGCCTGAGGATGGAGAAAACACCTGACATGGACTTGATTCAAAGGTGCTAATGAATGGGATGGATGTTCCTTCTGAATAGTAGAGTCTAAGCTAAAATGTTGGTTTACTTTTTAATATGTAAACTACTAGAACATGTAATGGGACTCCAAGACCTTCTGTGAATGTCTAATTCTCTCTCATCACTAGCACCAATTTCTCACTCAAGCAAGCTTCCTGACAGTCAACTGTGATGTCGCCACTGAAACTGCTAGTCTTGGGTGGTGGAATCTCTATTGAGCCCCTACTGGTCTTTCCTAAGATAACTGCAAGCATAGGAATGGAATGTGCTCGCTTTCTCTCTCTCTCTCTCTCTCTCTCTCTCTCTCTCTCTCTCTCTCTCTCTCTCTCTCTCTCTGTTTCTCTCTCTCTGTGTGTGTGTGTGTGTGTGTGTGTGTGTGTGTGTGTGTGTGTGAGAGAGAGAGAGAGAGAGAGAGAGAGAGAGAGAATGTGTGAGAGAGATTGTATGTGAATTTGAAAGATGAACCGTTTGTCCAAATGGAAACATGATCTAAATAGTAAACAGATACTTATTTCTAATAGCTGCAGGAGGAGAAATAAAGAGTGCATTGGAAGCTAGAAGTCTTATTTCAACCTAAATGTTTCTAGGATCCTAGGACTCTTCATCCGAGACATTGAGGAAAACAGCAGGTGCAGGCAGGAGGGACTTTTCCAGGAGAATGAGTGCATCGTAAAAATCAACAATGTGGAACTCCTGGACAAAACGTTCGCTCAGTAAGCATTTTTTCAATGTTTATTTACTTTATTGATCTCTTGTATATTTATAATCATTATTGAGCTCATTATGACCAAAACCATAGGTGGAATGCCAAGCCATTTCCCTGTAAGTGACCCCTGATCATCCATTTCTGAATGTATTTTATGTCTTGACATACCCAGAGGTGGCCAACACATGGGCCCGGTGTCTGGGGGGAGACTAAGACACAGAATGCAGAGAGTCTTCCTGCCTTCCTGTCTTTCTGGGGCATCCATGAATGAAGGCATTTGTTTTTCTTGGGCTATGGGTCAGTTAGACTGGTATTTACTGGCTCTTTTCACAGACAATTAATTTAGCTTATTAATTAACATCCATGGTGTTGGTCTTCCTTATACTGTAAAATCTGTAGGTGATGTCTGTGATGACTCAATGAATAATAGAAGCAAATTGCAAAAATCAAATTTAAAAGACTCTATCTCAAAAAACATTTTTCTGAAAGTGAAAAATACTGCAGGGAATACCTGTTTCTATGCAGATATTAGATGGAATATGTAGCATCCAGTTGCAACTAGCTATATGTATCTACATATATACATGCATATATTGATGCTCATTGACATTTTTAAGGGCTTCTAAGTTAGATAAATTGTTAGTGATAATCTTCATTAATAATCAGTAGCCTATCTTGCTTCTGAGCCAAACTGCTCATAAACAGCATCTCTCTGGCCATTACTTGTCTCTAGTGGGGGCTGGTGGCTGCTGGTGGGCGGCATGTCAAGAACTGGCTGCTTAGGGGTAGAATGAAATGATTTCTTTCTAAAACAATGTATTACATTCAACTACTATTGGACAGAATTATGATAATTATTAATAGTTGTGTTATTTGCATATTTTGCTGCTCTGTTTTCAAAGGACAGAAAGTTTGATGATCCCTGGTTTACAAAAGTAGAAACTGAGTCATAAAATGCCAACTTAGAGTCAAGTAAAAAATAATCTATTAATAATCTTATTTTCAAAAAGAAGGATTGAAATTTGTTTTAAATATGTGCTTCAGTAATTAACTCTGCTTAGATGTTTATACTAAGAAATACTTGAAGCTATGCGTTGTCCGATAAGTTCCTTAGTGTCTCTCAGCTTCTACTTGAATTTGTTAAATACAAGTGAATTATATTTGCTTCATATGGTTGTTAAAAAGAAATAAACTAGAGGATTATACACAGTCATCCTGCATGTGTAGTTAGTGCAGACGCACCCTGGTGGGCAGGTAGTAAACAGTGAGTGGTAATGTAAGGAGTTAGCAGAGACCTACTGTAGTGATAATTCCAGCACCTCCTATACATATGCTACAAGCCTGATTTTGTTGGCCCCATACCCACATAACTTAGAAAGTGGTACGCCAGAATATTGTATCATTCTCTATTTATTCACTGTTTCAAGGGCCCAGGATGTCTTCCGCCAAGCAATGAAATCCCCCAGTGTGGTCCTCCACGTTCTTCTGCCTCAAAACCGTGAGCAGTATGAAAGATCAGTCATTGGACCACTCAACATTTTTGGCAGCAATGATGGGGCTTCAAGAACAAAGGCTCTACCTCCTGCCCGTGGGAAAACAGGATTAAAGGCAGTAAATCCTGCAGGAACAAACAGTCCTGAAGCAGATGAGTCGACTTCCCTGCAGCAAAGCAAGAGCCCCCGAGTTCCAAGACTAGGAAGAAAACCTTCGTCTCCCTCACTCTCCCCTCTCATGGGGTTTGGCAGCAAGAAAAATGCAAAAAAAATTAAGATTGACCTAAAGAAAGGTAATTATTAAATTGTGCTTAATAGCATTCTATTATTGTACCATGTAAAACTGGTTAACAGAAATTCATTAAGGTTAATGTAGTTAATTCTTTTTTTTATTTAATTGGATCAGAGAATAGATTTTAGTGTATACGTGGATAATTTAAATTTTTTAAACTCAAGTACTTGCTTTTTCTTTTCTTCTGGAAAGTTTAGATTGTTTGAAACAAGAAAACAGTAAGGGATGAGAAGGCTCAGTGCCGACTTGATAAAAGCCAAGCAGCCTTGTGAGACAGCTCAATACTGAGTAGGCGTGAGAGGTTAATTGCCTTCATTTTTAGCGTAAGTTAGTGATATTTTTTAAAGCATCTTTTAGGCCAGTTCAACAGTAGGGCCTCTGGCTCTAGAGAATGGTTTTTATATCAGTGAAAGGTTTAGTCTTCAGAAAACCAATAATAGATAATAATCATTAAGTCCAGATTCAGCATCACATTTCTTCCAAATAGTCCAAATTTCAAAACTGCATATAAGCTTTCTTAATCTTTTCAACTTTTTGCTCATTTACAGCACAGAGCAAACATCCTGGGCCAGGTGTGTTCATGCATATTGGCTCAGCATGACACACATACCCATGTCCCCATGAACTGTTATATTCCTGTCTACTCCATTCTCATCCCTTACCCTTTGTCTGGAATTCTTTCCTTCCATCTAAAAGCCTGTGGTTTCTCAAGCCAATTCAAAGACCCTAATAGGTTTTTTTCCACTAAAATTTAATAACCACCAGGAAATATTTAATATTATTTACGAATTTCAAAAACAACACACATCTTTAATTAGGATATAGAAACTATTCTGAAAAGATTTCTCAATTAAAAATTTATTCACTTATAAAAATATTATCTTGGGAATAAAGTGAGTAGAAAAGATGACTCAGAGGTTAATATGCTATTTTTAAATGCATTAAAAATAAGTCACGTCCAAGTGCATTATTGTGTACCTACCCCAGCCATGCATATATGTTTTAGATGCTTTGGTATAAGAGAGATGAATCAGTCCTAGGGTCATTAAAAGATATCCTGAGAGCAGATCAACAAGGGTGCATTGCCTCTCTCTAAATGGGAAGCTATAATGGGCATGCCTTACTAGATGATAAATGGTTGTAGGAAGGAAGAAAGAAAAATTACAGTTTTTGCTGAGGTTTTCAGTCAGGGAAAATTGCATGCTGGAAATGTCATTGATTGAAATCAGAATTTTAAGTAGATGAGGATATTTGATAATGGAGGAATCTGGATTGGAGAAGGAGAAACATAGCAAAACTTGAAATATTCAGAATTATATTCAGAAAAGAGAGAGAAACATAGTGAGAGAGAAAGGAGGGATAAGAGGAGAGACGGGAAACGGACCAAACAGATGAGAAACTGGCCCAATACAGGTCTTTGGGCATCATCTGTGTATATGTGGGAGAACAGTGTTGTGAGTTCTAGGGTAGCTGACATGCTATGATGAGAGAGATACGAAAATAAAAATGTTAAAAATCAAGGGAGAGCCAATTTCTGAAAATGATACTTAGAAAGTATCAAAGATTGGTAAGAAATAAAGGGCAAGAATGGACCGAATTCCCAGTGATGGTTACCAGAAGTGAGTCTATCCAGCTTCCTTAAACTGTAACAAGGGAAAGAAAATAGAAGAAGGTCTTGGGCACACCATTTTGGAAGTTTTAGTCAAAAGGCTTGTTGCCAAGTTGCTTTTGAACCTATAGTAAAGCAATGAAGCAGGATGCAAATGTATGGTGAGCAAGCCTCTCACTTTATAGCAGCCCAGAAGCAAAGAAAGGGGAACACAAGGGATGAAGGGGCCATAGTTCCTTCTGTGGCATGCTCCCAATGACCTAGCTCCCTTCAACTAAGCCCCAGGACCTAAAGGTCCTACCACAGCCCAGTGTGTTACAGGCTGGAAGCATGGGTCCATATGAAATTCTTATCCAAATCACAGCACGACTTTATTCATGATAGGAGCTTCAAGAAACACTACTAGTTGAGTAGATCATTTACACTTGAGAAATCTGCATATATCTTTAGACAGAATAGAAGGAAGAAGTTGGAGATTTAAGACAAATGGGAAGGTACAGCAAGACCCTTCAGGGTAATTACTGCATCAGCAGTAATCAGGACACATGCAGAGGGCTGAGGTACAAACTACTCAGTTGATTGAGAGACCCACAAAACCACAACAAAGGAGGTCATCTGCTTGTGAGGAAAGATGAAGTCAGGAGGTAGATTATTGAGGAATTGATACTATGGACATATGGATGGCTTGCATTGTCTTCTAGAACCCGAGTAAAGAAAAGTGTTATGTGTATATATTGGATCCCAACTTCACTTTGAAACTATCATTGCCTGTAATTTGAAACAGAAAAGGTGAAGCCTGTGTAAAATCTCCTGGAATGTAAATAATTTGCTTGGTCAGTTATAATGTAGACTAGGTGAGTTTACTAAAGGAGTGAATGATTGTAACCCATGCTTAAGGTGACATTCCATCTTTCTGGTCTTGTATGCTAGGCCCTGAAGGACTTGGTTTCACAGTGGTCACCAGAGATTCTTCTATACATGGTCCTGGCCCCATTTTTGTAAAAAACATCTTACCAAAAGGAGCAGCAATAAAGGATGGCCGCCTACACTCAGGGGACAGAATTTTGGAGGTAAGAACTGAAGTTAATGTCTTCAGTAAAATATTTTTTATGTATTTAACTAAATAAATATGTAGGCATATTTTGCAGTCATTTGCTGTCTTTTGTTTGTCCCAACACCCTCCCAAACTCCTAGCATTTGTGGATGTTAAATGATACCTTAAATTGTCAGTTTGTGCCGACTGAGCGGGTTATATTTAGAAATACGCACACACATACACACACATATACACACACATAAAAACAGTCAATGAAAAAAGAGGCAAGGAGGTATACATGGAAAGGGGGAAATTATATAATTACATTAATCTTAAAAAAAATAAAGAAAAAATGGTCACCCAAATGATTTATAATGTCTAACACAATCTAAATGCTCCTTAAACAGTATGTCTTACTTAAAAATTGGTGATAAAAAAAAGTAAAAAGTTTTTAGGTGTTCAATATAATACAACTTTGCCAGTATTTTTTATCTGAAGTTGACTAAATTCCTACTTTTAAATTCACAGATATTGAGGGCTCGCTAGATATAAATGTTTAATTTCTAATGTAACATATATTGGAAATTAGTGCTTGCAGGCAAGATAATGATTTTAATTATAAAACTAGTTACTGGGGAGGCTAACTATGCATGTCCCCAAGAAGGTCAGCTCCGCGAGACTAAATACTAACATTTTCCGACCTCCTTTCTTTCATCTGTGGTATTTGAATCAATCTAGGAGTTTGGTGATACTTAGTTGGAGCTAACAATTTGAAGGTCTCATACAGGTTCTATAGTAGTTTCTCCAAAACTTTGAGGGGTCTTTTATCGACACTGTCGAACTGAAATCAATATTGCCTAAACTAAGCCAGGAATGGGGATGCTGAGCTGGTTTTGCATACAGAGTATTTGGATACACCTATATGAGACTTGTTTCTCCCACTGATTCTACCCAGTAGCATCATCTTCTCAATAAGGAGCATTGGACAAGAGAAATCTTGATTGAGACTCACTGGTTTTAAATCGCCCATGACATGGAAAGTTTTTTCTCAAAAATATATCACCGAGAATGTATGCTTTGAAAACATTTTAGCAGTCCATGTAGTTCTAGATTGGGAAGGATGCTCCATTTGGCAAAGGAAGCTCTGAGGCTGATTTGCAATAACCTATGGTAACCTGCTGATAACACTTTTCTAGACAATAGGAACATCTGGAATTATACCAGAATACTTGTCCTTCTAGAGTAATGTGTCATATGATACATAATTCACTTCTGTCTGGTATATTGCAAACCACTTAATACCTATTTGATGAATTAATTTCTGATGCTTCTCAGTATGATTTTCCCCTTGTAAAAACATAATGATTTAGGGAAAATTCCCACTAAAAAACCAATTTATTAATTAAGTTTTTTCTAGCATCAAAATTATTATTAATTATTATTATTATTCCATTTTATTATTGGAAATGTATGTGTTTGTACATATGCTTAGTATCATCTTTTCTGAGCTTCATTGAGTTCATGAACCCATTCCTTGCATAGTTAGCTCACAAAATAGAATTTTAAAAATTACACTTAGGATCTGTGCATGGTAGCACATGTCTGTAATCTCAGAACTCAGGAGCTCTGCCAAAATGATCTGAATTCAAGGACAGCCTGGGCTATTCAGTAAGACCTGTCTTAAATCAAAGGGACAAGAGAGACAATAAGAAATATTCTGAGTATGTTTATGAATATGGTTCTCCTCGCTAGGTAAATGGCAGAGATGTCACAGGAAGAACCCAGGAAGAACTTGTGGTCATGCTGAGGAGCACGAAGCAGGGAGAAACAGTATCACTGGTCATTGCTCGCCAAGAAGGGAGCTTCCTGCCCCGAGAGCTGGTAATGTTCAAACCTCTGTCTGCCTGAGCTTTTAGTTCCGTGATTAGCATCCATAGGGAACTCATACTAGCTGAGTACTGTTGTTAAATTTAGGCTCTGTTTAGAACAAACATTGGGTGTGAGCGTGTTAGCTCATTTGAAGTGTCAGACTTGTCTACTGATGCAGTGAGGGGGTGTATATGTGCAGGGGGCCTTGAGAGCACAAACTCAGATTCTGATAATGAATAGCTATCCAAGCAATTCAGTAAAATAAATACTTGGGTTTATAGTGTGATCCACTTGAGCAGCATTGTTCATAGGTCTTCTTTAGTAAGTATTCTAAGTACCAGCTTAGTGGAAGGCATTGGTAATTGGGGAAACTGGGGGAGAAATATATAAAATAATGCCATTCTATGGTTATATCATTCTCTAAATCTGCAACTGTTTTAAAATTAATAGTTAACAAATAAGTAAAAGGGAAGTAATTTCAAAATAGGTCACCTGTACCTGGCACTGGGTCTTTTATTTTCTAGCCTGTAGACCTAATAGGGGAATTGTTTGTCCACAAGGGTAATTCCATTTAAACTTTATATGTATATATTTTAGGAAGCTTCTACAATAGTAGGTTTCTATATGACTTTCTCCAAAAGTCTCTGGAGTTAGTTATCCCTTCCCATTCTTCCTCCTGAACCCTTTTATAGACCCACCCAGCTTAACCTTTCCAATCTCATTATTTCTTCCTTCCTGTAAACACTGTATTATATCTCCCTTCCTTTGAAAGCATCTTGATGACACAGACACACACACACACACACGCAACCACTCTGTAGTTCTTTAATACTTTTGTGACTTCTGTGAGTTTTCTACAGGAAACATGCCAAGCTAAAATTCAAAGCTAGCATCTACATATGAAAGTAAACATGTGACATTTGTCTTTTTGGATCACCCCATTCAGAATGTTGGTATGCAATATTTTTATTTGTTTATAAGTTCCATTAATTTACCTGTAAATTTCATAATTTTGTTTTTCTAACAGATTAACAATATTCTATTGCATAAATGTACCACATGCTCATTACCTATCTAACAGTTAATGGACATCTAGGCTATTTACATGTCCTGGGTAAATTTCTAGTAGGATATAGAGTCCTTTGGGCATATGCCCAAGAGTGATATAGCTAGATCATGTGATAGATATATTTTTATCTTTTAAAGGAACTACCACAGTGAATTCAATAGTGGCTACAGCAAATTTTACTCCCAACAGTGAACAACAAGTATTCCTATTTCCATATATATATATATATATATATATATACATATATATATATATATATATATATATATATATCTCACCATGTATTGACATTTTTTTAAAATCTTAGTCATTCTGACAGTACAAGTTGCTGGCTATTGAGGCTGCATAGACCCACAAACATTATAGAACATTGCCATTACTCTTGATTAGCTGTAAGACCCTGTTGCAGAAGATACCACAAACATGAATGATAAAAGATAGAGAAATAAATTTGGCACTGACCTGAAATTGTGATGCCTAGCTTCCATAGTTCTAGAAGGTGCTCTGTATGTGCCAGAAGAGAAGGGTAATCATCAACCTTCCTTACCTGTGACCCTATGAGCTGCAATAATGACCTAACAAGATAAGCCAATTGGTGAATATTTTAGGAGTAACCAAACACTTTCTTGTAGGCAGAGTTTTACTTAGAAGTCACCAGTCCAAGATTAATATTTATTAAAATATAAACTAATATTCACAATACAGGTAACAGCTTATAGTGGAGCCTGAACAGGAATTTGAGTCTGGAACAATGGACGATGGATTCCAAACCAGTCTCTCCAGCAGCCAGGAACCAGGCAAACAGGCTTTCCAGGGTCCCAGCAGCCCCTTATCAATGGGGTTGGCCATGCCCCCTTCAGGGGCCCGGGACCCTGGGTAAGCATCCTCGATTTTATCAGCTGATACCTGAATTCCACCACACTTTCTGATTGGATTAAATTCTGATCCAAAAGAAGGAATGTATACCTGGTACTGTTAGAAGCTGTGTGTACATAGGTCATAGACCCTAGGGGAGGATTTATGAATATTATTCTACTAAATGCACATTGTACTTGTAGTAGGAGGTTTCTGTCCCGGACTTTCAGGCCTAACCTCAAGGTTTAGGCCCACAGACCCGCAGAGACTCACAAATACTTATAATAGTTTTGGGCTAATCGGCCTAAGGCCCACGCATAACTGCTAACTCTTTACCCTTAATCTAACTCATGACTCTTATCCTGTTCAGCCATGTGTCTCGGTACCTTTTCTTAGAGCAGCATAGTTGTCCTCTGTTTCTTTGGGCTTCTCTCTGGCATTCTGCTCTGTTTGGCATTCTGCTCTGTTCTGCCTATTCCTAGAGTCTTCTAGTCTGTTAGCCCTGCCCACACTTCCTGTCTGCCTTTGGCCAATCAGCACTTTTTATTAAACCAGTGGGTGAGACAATTATTTACAATGGAACATCATAATCTCCCACATGTACCAGCTCCTAAGGACTTATGTCTATACACGTAGATTAGTTGATCTCTTAACACTTATCAAGAAGCTGCTTCTTATAGTCTCCGATAATTAGTACAGAGAAGTACAACTGGTCAACCTACCAAGAATAAGAGACTTCAGAGTCTCCAGCCCTAAATGGAACAACATCAGTATCATACACCTTCCCACAAAATCTCAGGAGGGAGTCACTGTGGAAGAGAGAGAGAGAAAAGCTGTAAGAGCCAGGCTTTTTAAGACTTAGGCTTTAGTTAATTGTGGTGTTTGATGTTTTTATTTATTCCTATTCCTTATAATAAAGTATATAAAACTAATTTTTAAAATAGATTCTTAAAGAATAAAATATACTTTAAAAAGAAATAAATTAAATGAATAGAAATAATAATACACTCAAGTGCTCAAAATGGACATGAAGCTCATAAAGAGATCACAAAGGGATCTGCAGAGCAATGCAATTACATTCCATAGAGGAACCCAACCTGTTCTCAGCTCTGAAAAAGGTGTCTTAAGAGACTTGTAAGTCACTAAGAATGAATCTCCTCCCACCCAGAAACTATTCACCTAGTAATTTTTAAATTGATGATTAAAAATATACAAAAATTCATGTATATTGACTTTTTCCTTCATAAGCAGAGTAACTATCAGCTGTTGGTTAGATAAATAACGATGTATTTCTCCAGTGAAATATAATCACTACTTAAAATGGTATTATTGAAGAATTATTTGAAATTTGAGAAAACCTATAACATTAACTAAATAAGATGTAGGGCATAAAATTACATATGGAGATTATATCATTATATAATTAATTAAAATCCTGAAAAATAATTAGAAAGAAACACACCTAAAATGTTAGGCTTAAATTTATTAACAATGAGAATATATTTATTTATTGAAATACTTTGCCTTTAAGATGACTATAGAAAGTTTAAAAGGACTTTTATGCCTAAGAACAACAAGAAAGAGATGATGTGAGGACAGGAATTCTTGGTTGCCTCTTGTTTGAATTTGTATTTTCTTTGAATGTGTAAGGAATTGACAGGGGCTTATGTAAATGGCAGGATAGGATGCCAGAGGTAAGTGAGCAATCAGGGAGGTTGAGTTGGGTAATTAGTGGCTATTGTGGGGGCAGTTTAGAGATAATTGTTATCAAATATATAAAGTGGTATTGTATGGATTAGAAAATGAATTTAATGCCTTTCCTTAAACCATTAATCCATTAATCAATTTAACTATCAATTCAACAAATCACAGACTACCCTCAGTACACAGCTGGAGATTCTAGGAGTACAAAAGTAATTCAAACTCATTTTCAGCTCATGTTGAGCTTACCCCCAAAGCAAACAGTTGGAAGAGGATAATGTTATAAGAACTTCAAAACAACCATGCAAATGCACAAGAAGAAAATTAATTACTTAGAATATTCAAATCCCAAATCCAGCTTCATCTGTCAAAAATGTTGGACCCATGATGTGGTTCAGCAAGTACTGCCAGACCTGATGACCTGGGTCCTGTCTCCAGATCCTACACAAAGGAAAGAGAACCAACCACACACACACACACACACACACACACACACACACACACACCACAACTTGTCCATTTCTCTGAGGGACTTTCCAACTGGGTGACTTTTTTTGTGAGGATTCAAAGAGATATATATATACAAACAAAGCTCTTGACATCATCTCTGGCCATTTGTAAGTTCCCAGCATCATTAGCTCCAGTTATTTCTTCTAGTGCGTCACTTCCTTGGTAGTGGTGTGAATATAGTATTCCATTCTAGGTACAATTTCCAGAGGCTTGGTTAAGACCAGCCACCCATTTTGAACAGTATTACTTTCTTATTTACTATTTTAAAATATATTCTGAGATCCCAAATAATGAATAGCAAACACAGTTTTATAGCCCATCAACTCTATAAGACAGTGTCTGTGAAGTATTTTCCTCTCCTTTAATAGACTTTAGTAAAATTTCATTTCTATTCCAGAATGACATCATAGACTGAGTCTACCAGGGAACATATTAAATTAATTGTGCAACTATGAGATTATAAATTTAAATAAATTATTTATTCTCATTTGTTTTCATCTTATCCAGAATATGGAGGTCATATGGTTAACATTAATTCTCTTACAGCTTACTGGCAAACATTTAGACTCTCAATATCTGACAATAAACTCTAGAAATATTTGGCACACATTTATAATCATAGCAAAGAAAGAGTTTGGGGGGAGTGGGTGGCTAGACTTACCTACATCACAGGAACCCAGAATCTCTATTTCAGAGAAATAAATAGGTTGCTGTTGTTATTTGGCTTTGGGTTTTGTTTTCTTTTTTATTTTTCTCCAAAGATAGATTGCTTTGAGCACCACTGATCAAGAACCATCCAGAAAGTTTAAAAAGAGGTCATGTTTATATGCATAAAGCTAACTCAGTCGGAGTTACTTGCTCACATAGCATACACTGGGGTCTTTGACAGAGCAAGATGAGGACCCGTGTGCTGGCGATGCAGCTTTGTGCTTTCCTCTCTCAAGAAGAAAGTGGTGTCCCTTTTGTCTCTTCTCCCTAACATGATTGATGCACACACTTGACCTTCCGCTGAGAGCCTGAGGGACAGTCGAAGGACAGCATTTCCTGCTTTTGTCTTTTCTGTCTCCTTTGAAGAAAACAAACTCCATTTTTTTTCCTGTTCTAAGGAAGGTGTTCTCTTCTTTACTGAGCCTGGCAGTTTCATGGGGGCACTGAGCCTCCTGAGCAGCACCGTCTGGCCCATCTTCTGGCAGCTAAGTTGGCCTTATTTTCTTTTTTGTCATCTTTAGCTTCCTAGAGAGTCTTAATGCTTCCAGCCAGAGGAGCATGTGGTCAGCAGGTCTACAGGAAATACCAATATACAACCGTCTCTCACATGTTGCCCTCTGTCTTTCCAAATATCTCAGCATTCATTTCCTAGTCATTTCCCCTAACCTGACACACAAGGGTACCCTAATGAACTTATGGGTACACCTCCCTCTCTTCCTCCTGAGTCACCATTTACTGTCCTGACTTTTGTGGCACGGATAGCCAGCCTTTCTATTTGTTTCAAGCTGCACTGACAAAAAAAATAAAAGTTATCTGTTCATCAACATCACAAATATTTAGTTGATTCTAGAATCCTTACCGAAACAACTGCTTCAAAGGGTATTTTTCCAGAATCTAGGATACCAACCCCCACCTTGAGGTAGGTATATTTAAGAAGCATTCACATAAAGAACATTTTTTCCTGTGGCAGATACTTTGGGATTGGTGTTGGTGATGGAATGGACAAGGAAACTGTTGTGTCTCATCTCTGCTCAGAATGAGTACTGTGCTACTTCATTGGCTGTGGGTCTGTCCTGTGAAAGATGTGGCCGCATGTTCTTTTCTTGCCTTTGGCACTTGGAATTTCTTTTATTTACCTTCTTCTTTTATAAACAGTAAGATAAAGGAATCCTTCTATTTAGAAAAGAATCCGAAGGACCAAAGAATTTCTACTCACTGTTGACTTGGTTTGTTTCCTATGGCTGTAACAAAACACTGGCCCAAAGCAGCATGGGTAAGAAAGGGTTCATTATTAACCTGCAGGTTATAATAGTCTCTCACTGGGTGACGCCAAGGCAAGAGCTTGCAGCACTACTGAGGTATGCTGCTTATGGGCTTGCTCAGCAACTTTTTTATATAGCCCTGACCTTGGCACCACCCACTGAGGGATGAGCCATGCTTCATCAATTAGCAACCAAGATAATGCCCCACAGGCCAATCTGATGGAGGTAATTCCTTAGCTGAGATGCTCTATTCCCAGGTAAATCTAGGTTTGTCCAGAGGGGGGAGGGGAGAGAGATAAAGGGGGGGGGTATTTTCTATGTGTGAACATGTGCGTGTATTTGCATGTCTTCATGTATTAGTGAGGAAAAGACATTCTGCCCCATCTTTGCTAATCTCCTTAACATTTCATTTTCTGACTTGCTGCCTTGTCTTTAAATTATCCTGGAAATCACAGCAACCCTGGTGGGTAAAGGGAGCTGAGAAAATTTCAAATGTGTTTATAATTTCTACCTGCCATGTTTGGCGCTATTAAATGCTGCCCTGTGCAAGTGGGATTACCCGTATTTCAAGCAAGTTTCTCCCAGACTGCATGATTGAGAACCAGTCCTAGGCACGTTTGTCCCGCTGGCCTGACCTTCACTTAGGAGTAGTGCTTTTGTGAAATACAGGTGCCTTGCACATATGTGAAGGCTCCATTAACAGTTACCAGCTTAGATTTTGACTGTACCGTGGGTAACTGCTCTTGTACCTCATCTTGGCAAATGAGATGTGGCCCCAAATCTTTCAGGGTTTACTTAGCTTCTTATTAGATGGTGAAAGTAATGGCACCTTCAGATGTCAAATTATTTAACATCATAAATCATGAAAGAATTTTGGTATGAAATCTTAGATGAACCTCATTTAACTGCTATATCCTTTTATTCCTGTTGGCTATTTGATTCAAATGATTCCATGCTTAATTAACCAAGGTACTTAAGGAAGAAGGGATGTTACAGGGGCTGTTTGTGGATAAGGAGCAGAAATTGAAGGATAATTACACAAATTTTTCTATAAACCAAATACAAGAGTTTTTGTTTGCAATTAAAATTATCACGCAAAAAAATTGCATTGATGCATTGCATAGATTCTCACAATAAAATCTCTAAGTGATTTAAGATGGAATGCTGGCTGACAGTTTCCACTTGAGCTTTCTGTAAATTTTCCATTTCCTTCTTACTGAATTCCTGTTCAGCTAATATATGTTGGGTTTTTTAAATTGGATTTTCCTTTATAATTTCATACATGTATAATGATCTTTAATCAAAATTCTTCCATTATTCTCTCTTCTCCTCTTCAAACTCCTAACAAATCACTTCTTCCCAAGAATCCCTTCTTCCTTTCACATCAATTTCTGTGTGTCTGACTCAGCGCTCTAAACTATTGTTGTCTGTTTGAGGGAGCTTAGGGTATGGCTGTTATTTGCTTGAGGGGGCGCTGTGGTGGGATTCATGTGTCAGCTGATAAGGTTGGAAGGCACTTATCCAGGGTCTCAGGCTCCTAAAGAGAGAGTGGCCAGCCCCATTTAAGAGGGGTTGCTGGGATCTTGGGGAGGCCTGTTTGTTCCTGCCTTCTGGAGAGACTGGATCAATGTCCATCGTTCGTCCATCCGATTGTTTAAATATATTCCTAAGCTATAGCCTAATATCGTGAGTGTCAATTTGTATACCAATAAATATATATCTTACATTGGTATATTTTAAGTGAGATTTACTGCCACAGGGCTCAATGTCCTTCTGACTAATCAGTGAAATCCTAATCCAGCCTTTGGGATAGAGATGAACTTCAGAGTTGAGTAAACTGCATTCCTCTCCAAGATCTTGGACCAACCAAAGACCTTAAGGAAGAGTTACCAGTGAAGCGAATGACACAAATCAAGCTGTGGGATTTAAGGAATGTTCTAGATAAAGATAAGCTTTGTGAGCATGCTAACATTTGAGATGGGTCTTGACAAAAGTGATTTTGAAATGCAAAGAAGGAGGATGGAAGGGTTTACTGCCTTCAGTTATTCAGAGACTGGAAAGTACCAAATCTATCAAGCAGATTGTAGATATCCCAATTAGACAGTTTCTCGAGCACAGGGCTAATAGAAGTAGTTTCATTTGGAATAACTTTGGAAAATCAAAGAGATGTTGGAGTACTTGCTAAGAACCTCCTGCAAAAATACATTTCTCCATCCGACTTTGAAAATGGCCATTAGAATCTGTATTTGGGAGTCTTATGGACTAGATGGAAAGTCAAACTTTGTGTTCATATGCAACCTTTTGGTACCCGTGTTTCCACATTTGTTAAGTGAGGATCAAAACACCATGTAGCTTATAGGGGTGATGTAAGAATTAACCAAGCACAGATGCTAACGAGTACTGTGTTAGTGCTCCTTGTGCCTAGAGCACAGTTCAGTGTTTGTCAGTCAAGTGTATGGATTGCACATGTTTCTAAAGCTGATGATGTTGCAAATGTGCATTTTACATTGTACCTGTGATGGACATTTTGAAAAAAATCAAGACATGTGCAAGGATACCCTTTTATTTTTGAACAGAAGCAAGCTCTAATTACAGCAGCAGCCTGGGACAGTGTGAATTGGGCACCTATTATAGATGCAAATGACTATCTCTATAAGTTATAAAGATACACAATCCAGCTGTAATGTTTACTCACGAAGACACGACAGTTTCAACTATTATTGTTATATTTGGAAATGTCAATGATATTTTGGAAGTAATCCTAAATGCTCCAACAATAGCTACAGTAATTTGTTATAATGGTTCTCAAGAGTGGCCTCAGGCCTAAGGTATTGGAAATCACTTAGGGACTCCACAGACAGGCAGTCTGTCTCCCTACTGGCCTACTGAGTCAGACTCCAGAGGTTGGATGTAACTTTTGTTCAACAAACTGTCCTGAGTATTTCAATGTTTACTCAAGCTAGAGAATGGTTGGAAAATAGCTTTATGATGAAGAATCGAAGTGGTTAGGAGAACCCAGTGGCTGTAGCTGGCAAACTTCAACAACCAACATTCATATCCTATTTCTGTATTCTGTGAACAATTTCACATTCTGTGAAAAATATTCTGTGAAAATCCTAAGCCCAATTGAGTTGTGCCTTTTTTGGCCACATGCCCCTCATTTTGGCAAAGGGCCAGTGGTTAGTACAATCCAGTTACCCAACTCAATTACACCTGATCCATTTAGGCAAACTCAATTGTACTTGACTTCTTCAAGCCCAATTCGATTGTGTGTTTAAATTTCCACACTCAATTCGATTGAGCTCAGAATTTGTTACATGCCACCTTGTAACTTGTAGACTTAGAGACAAGCCACAGGGAAATGTTTGGAGATGATGGGCTTTTTGGCATCTGTTTGTTTTATGTAATTCTCTCTCTGCCCCTTTATCCCCTTCACTGGATGCTGCAGAGTAAAACACTTCCAATTGCCCCTATGTGGGCACCATATTGCACTGCTGCGTTGTGAACAGTGGTCAGAGTCAGATGGTGCCAGGTTCCTGTTTTCTTATTCAAGAAATTGGGACAAAAGCCCACACAGATTTTCAAAAGTAGCAAAGAAATGTTATTTCAAGCAAAATCTTAGAAAAGATAAGATTCGCTCAGGGGAACTGCAGTCATGGAAGTGAAAATAATAAAGGACTCAGTTACAGCACTTCCTTTTGTGGAGTTCAAGAGAAGAGGATTTTGATTACTAAAGGGTGTAAAGAGAATGGTTCTCAGTTTGGACCAATAGAATAAGTTTTATAATTGTTTTTTCTGTTGCATCTGTCTGTTTCATAATGCATCTGATGTTAATCATATGCATGTCCAATTATTCTTAGCCATCTGATTGTAAAATTGGGGATTCTTCCCTAAAAGTTCTTTTGAGGACACAGGTTTGCCTCACCTCACATGTACCCAACTACTTTAGGCTGGATCCTTACCTGAACCCACCCCCAACACACACCCTTTCCCAAAGCAGAATTATTCCTGAGTAAATTATCCTTTCCCAGAGACAAATGTTGTATCTCTATTCACTCTGCTTTGAGGTTCATCTCTGTCAGCATTTTTAATTTACTCAACAACCACAAGACTGAGGGACTAATAGTCATTTGCTACTCTCTGGGAAACGTTTATACCAGAAAGAATGTTCTTGAACCCTGTCAGCAAACTCTAGGCTTGATAAAATAGGTGGCAATAAATGCTCTGGTTGGGTCTCATTGAAACAGATACATGAAGGGCCAACTATTGTACCTGGGCCAGTGGTTGCCAAGTGTCATAATGTAAATGCTTAGTGACTTTTATCACATGCTGGTTTTGTTGATTGAGGGTGGTAGAAACGGAAGTGTCTTGGGCTGTAATGATCTCAAGACACTTCAGTGTGCCGGGGCCTAATTACATGTTCTTGTAAAGCTAATAAGGAAGAGCTGTGGGTTTCAGTTCTACATTCATAGGGCAAGATGTTATGTCTTGTTAGTGGTTACAGCCACTGTGATTAGGCTTCGTGAGCCTAGAAAAGAAGCAGAATTTTCCTAAAATACATATTTAAACAGCTACAAAAAACATAATATATTGGCCAACCATCTCTTATGTCCCCCTTGTCATCTAGTTAACCAAATGTTACCAGCAAATTATACCAGCTGTTGCTATGGAGCAGCTGTATGAGAAGTTGGACACGGAACTCTGGGGATGATCTTGATTCCTTTAATTGCCTCCTCGCCTGTGATCAGTGTGCTCATGAAGGTAGCTCCGATGTAAGATTAGAAAAAGTGTTGTTGTGAGGAGGATATTTGACTATAGGGGGAAGAGCGTGCAGTCATAATTGATGACGGCTGGCTTTTCTGGCTGTTGCTGAGTAAACAACACATACGTGAAGCAGCCAGTGCAGTCCATTTCATTCGGGAAGTGTGCTTAGAGATTTCTCAACATGCTTGGTCGGCTACATTTCCCAGGAGAATATGTGATCTTTACTAGTAGAGAATACCCACTTCAGATCACTGGCTTTCTTTCCAAAGGTCTGTTAAAACAAAGATAGACACTTAAATAACAATCTGTTGCCACTTACCTCTTCCTGTGCCCCGTCCCTGAAGATTCTCTGGGCAATGACTTTTAAATATGTTCTCATTATTTTTAATGAGTGTGCAGACAGAGGACGCATAATGCAACAGTAGATAGGTGCCCTTTCTCTGAACTTGTCAGATATAATAAAACATCGCAGAGGTTAAGATGCATTTTTCTTTAAGATATTATAATTATTTAAATCAAGACATCCATGTACAATTCGTATAGTATTCAACTATTGTTGCTGCCTAAGTGAGGCTTCACTGAATTTCTAGTTCCTTTTGAAAAAGGGTACTTTACCACAAATGTTAAAAAAAAAAAAAAAGACAAAAGAACACTTAATATTGTTATGTCTTTTTAAGTTTACCCTTTTTAAAATCTGCCCTAGAATGGCAGGATATTCAATTATAAAGGAGTTCAATTATGTTTCCTGGCCACTTATTGAGTTATATGAAGGACTTTTATCACCTAGTCTTTCGGTAATTAATTCTCTACCTTTCTTAAAGGCTTAGGGCCTATGGAAGGATTGCTTAGTAGCATGAGAAGGTACTTCAATTTTGTGATAGTTTTTCTTTCTTTCCTTTGCCTTCCTCTGTCCTTTGCTTTCCTTCTTCCTTCCATCCTTTCCTTCTTCCTTCCATCCTTTCTTCCTCTTTTTCTTTGATTTTGGAGGCAAATGCCACTCTCTGTGTTATCTTTCAGATACTGAATATATTTATTTCCAGGACTAGGGATATAGCTAGGTGCCCCGACTTAAATCCCCAGAGCCGCAGAAGCAAAAGCAGAGTACATTACATCATAGTGCAGGAGGTGACTGGTGGAAGCCATGATGTTTGGTCAGAGAAAGAAGTCGGAGTCTTTGCTGAGTGTCCGTTCTCTAGCTAGGGATGCTTCCCTGGCTGGCTATTTGTGGAGTGTCTGCCTGGCTTAGGCAACGTGACATTGACATTGGATAAGATCAGGTTGGAGGCTTGTAGAGAATTTTCTTAATTAGTGATTGATGTGGGAGGGCCAGGCTCATTGTGGGAGGGGCCATCCTGGACAGGTGGTCCTGGGTTCTGAATGAAAGCTTATGAGAATAAGCCAGTAAGTAGCTCTCCTTCATGGGCTTCCCATAAGCTCTTGCCTTAAGACTTCTTTGAGTTCCTGCTCCAATTTTCTTCAGTGTGGGACTATGATGTGAAGTGTAAACCAAATAAACCCTCTCCTCCCCAACTTGCTTTTGGTCCTGGTGTTTCGTCACAGCAATAGAAACCCTGACCTCAACGGTGTACATGAGAGCGAGCGGTGCTCTGTAATGGAACTATATGCCTTTGTAGTCCTGGGTAAGATACCACCTTCAACCAGACCTTAGGGTTTCCCTCCTCATGATCTTTCCCACTAGCTGTGGTTTTTAGCCTTTGGATATTTGATTTCCCACTAGAGAAAGAAAATAAATACACTCACTTTAACATGGAAGGAAACAAGCCAAAATGCCCAAAGCAGCCAATCACAGTATGGAATTCATCGATGCTGTGACTCTATACTTTTCTTTTATGATGTTCAAAGAGAAGTTGGGATTCACAAAGACTGTCTCCTTGAGTCTTCATGGGACTGAATTGTGCAATGGTATTGTCAGAACTTCCATGGTTCCCTGTTTAGCTTATAGAATGACTATTGAATCGTTTCCCAATAGCTATATTTAATAATACCGTGCCAAGCGCTGGTCAAAATCATGAGCCTGAACTCCATCAACTGAGGCATGCTACGTTCTGTGGAAGATGAACACGACTGCCATCGGTGTGGGAAGTTAACAGAAGGGAAATAGCTATACAAATTTGAAGTTTAATTTGAGAGATCAACAATGAAGAAGAGAGAGGGAGAGAGGGAGAGAGGGAGAGTGAGAGAGGGAGAGAGAGAGAGAGAGAGAGAGAGAGAGAGAGAGAGAGAAGAAAGGAAAATGAAAGAAAAGTGAAAGAGTCCTTTAAAGGTCAAGGAACTACCAGTGTCAAAGAATTTTGAAATCATGAAAGAGTATATTTATGAGATGGGGCAGGGGGTAGGCTAAGGAGAGAAAAGCCTTTTGTGAGGTGACAAAGCTCAGCCACAAACAGTGGAGGAAAACTGAAATATGAAGCAGGAAGAAACAACTGACTTGAGTTATGATGATAGTACTGTCGGCTACTTAGACAACTACAATAAAATTTACCATTATGATACATTTTCTAAAATCTACATAGAAAGCCCATCTATGTGAACTGAAGATCTAATAGATTGCTTTCTCTGCATATTTTATGATTAGAGCTATCTATCCTTGTTTCTCAAAGTGCCTTAAAGATAAAGTCTTAAAATAACGATTGGCTCTGTGGGCAGCATGAGTGGTCTTTTGGGTGGATTTGTGCAGACTTTGTCATGTAACTACATTCAGCTGTGGCTTTTGCCAGGCTGGAAGATCTCTTTGTGATGCCTTCTCTTCCTTGCTGCCAGCTCTTGGTTTTTCTTTCTTGGTCTTTTCATCTTCCAAAGACTAGGCAAATCTTCACATCACATTCTTGGACTATAAGATCTAGGGTGCCATGAGAGTTGATATTGCTAATCAACTTGACAAGATCTAGAATAACCAAAGGAGCAAGTCTCAGGACAGAACTATGTTGGCATAATTAAGGCCAGAAAATCCACCTTAAATGTGGGCAGTATCTTTCCATGGGCTTGAGGTTCTGTACCAAGTAAAAAGATAAAGTGAGCTGAACACCAGTGTTCATACTCTGTGCTCCTCCTGAGTACAGTGTGATTAGCCTGAATACAGGTTCCTACTTTGTAACCTGGCAATATGAGCCGAGATACACTGTTAATTGACCTTTATTTGGGTTATGTTTTTTTAATCACAGCCACAAAAAGGAGCTAAGAAATTGCCCAATGAGATTTCTGCCTTATTCTCTTAGACAGAACAAGTCTCAAGACCAGAAAAAGTTTTAGGCATAGGGAAACAGACTCTCAATGTGGATGGAAATGATGGCCCCCCAAATCTTGTCTCAAAAAGATCATTCACTGGGAGCTAATATGGTTACAGTCTACTATGTTCTGTTAGCAAGATTGGATTGTGTGCTTTTCCACATGACAAAGGAGTTTGGGATATGGGGCCATGAGAACTGGAAATGGGCCCAGGAATGCTCATTCAGTGTTATCATCTCCATTCCATTCAAAAATTATTGTGTGCTTTATTGTGCAAATACACTTCATGAACTACAAAGCTAACAAGTCATGCCCCTTTCTCCTATAGTGTTCTCCAACATTTCAACCATATGGATTCTTGACATAGGCAAGCACCTGCACCATGCCAGCCACCACTGTCCTAATAGAGACATGCTTATCCCTTTCTTCTCCAACCTTTGAGACAATCACACCCTGAACTGGGATGAGAATGTAAAAGTTGAATTGTGTCCATTCATTATAAGCCAATCATATCAAAATCATTAAATAGAAATAATTTACAATAAACAAACAAAAGAACATTCTTATCTATAAAAGGATATTGAGGTAAATGGTTTCCTGGGATTCTCCCTCTCCCAAACACTACTCTCTGAATTTCTGTGCATGAAATCTTGGCCTGACACTCAGTTCAGACAGGATCTGAATTATGAATGATCCTTATATATGAATGGGCAGCAGGAGCCCTGCTCTGCCTGTGTTTTATTCCACACTTCTGCATACCTAGGGAGCATTTGACCCTCAGAGTGCCATCTCCTAAGTAAGTGGAGAGCTAACAAATTGCCAACAGTTATCTTTCATGTGGCTAAGTCTTTGACCTTCTCCCATGACAACACTAGTTACCATAGTAATAGGTGCAGAGGGAGCCCCGCCCCCTTGGTTCTCTCTTGATGCCAGTGTTACTGTGGCCACTGGAACGAGCCTCACTTCCATAGCCGACATGCAAGAACACCTAGTCCTCTTTGTCTTCCTTCCTCTCTTTTCCTTCATTTTTCTTTTTTTCTGAGC
The DNA here is from genome assembly GCA_033318265.1 of Phyllotis vaccarum. Lineage (NCBI taxonomy): Eukaryota > Metazoa > Chordata > Mammalia > Rodentia > Cricetidae > Phyllotis > Phyllotis vaccarum. The sequence goes on from JARWLC010000007.1 coordinate 13,363,950, forward strand.
CGGAATGTTGGTGAATTTCCCTATAGACATTGTTCAGTACAATGCCTTCATCAGAGTGTAAATTATCCTATTTTGGCTGGTATGTGTTGAAGCAAAATGGTGTTCTGTAAGGAAACTAAAGTCCACACAAAATTTACTGTTATACCTTTTGAAGAAAAAGAATTGTTCAAGTTGCAAGTATAAAGTTTATGAAACAAACAAACCTAAGTGTTCAGCGTGATTTCTAAAGAAGACACAGTGTCATGTCCATAGCCACTAGTTATTTAAGCTTGTTTCCATTCCAAGTAATAAATATGACTGAATTCTAAATATTCTTCATTAAGGTTGAAGTCATCTTTAATGCTAAAAAACATTGTGTTCTGGATTGTTATATTGGAATAATGTGTCTGTTCAACTTTAGCGACTCGTTGAGAATTTGGCAGCGATTTTCAGTGTAATCACAAACATGGGGTTGCTGGGCTCCTCTTTGTACTAGACAGGTTGTAAATAAATTATATAAATAAATATTAATGCACTTATTAACTAGATAATTTGATGTGGTGTGTAGGCATGCAAAGGAACTAAACAAAAATGAAGGCTGCTGATTTGCTGCCAGTGACTTTCTCTCCATAACAGTGACTCACTCTCTGTGACAGCCACATGCAAGGACTGTAGATCGAGCCTTGTCTCTGGCCGCGTAGCTGAATATGATTATAAATAAATAAGTAATTTTTCATGGTGGCAAAGTTAATAACATGTCACTATTATTTGTGTACTTCTACAGCAGAAACCAAGTCCTGTGTGTCCTGATTGAGAGAAAATTAAAGGCAAAAAAAAAAAGCTATTGCTTCTCACCCAAATCCCTGCCTTCACTGCCACCAAGAAATAAAGTCTCCCCTTTAACCTGTAGAGCCTCTTGAAGAAAAGAATCGCTCTCACATGTAAATACCTCTTTTCCTTTGAAAATATAACCCAAAGATTGCGTTGCTTCTGCTCTCAGTTCTCAATGGCTCTCAGGGGAATTGGCCTCCTTTATCAGAAGCTCGCAGCCAGGCAGGGGCAGCCAGCACATGGAGAGGCCAGGGCAGGAGGATGGTCAAGGCCACTGGGCAGGTAGTGAGAGGCTTCTCACTGTGTTGAACAAATGGAGCTTCCTTCCTGGCTCCCGCAGGGGGTGATTTTGTTTTTTGCTTCTCTTCTGGCCTGAGAACAATCAGGATGCATAAAACCGGTCTCCCTGTGAGGAGATGTGCATTAGATTATCATAAATCCAGCAATAAGAGGTGCACTGGTCAATGAGAACAGGCAGTCTTGGGTGAAATAAAAGGTTTAATTGAAAGTACTGTCTCAGGGGAGACAGATGATTGAGCGCAGTATTGAGTAGATGTTAATTACCACTGTTCGGAGGATGAAGAAAATAAAGGACAGATCATTTATTTTAAGTTTTCATTTCTGTTTCTTTTTAAGAGAATGCGGGAGATTATTCTAGTAAGTGAGTTTGGGTCATGCACAATGTTCTGAAACACCGGAAGACTTTCTTAAGGAGTTTTTATGCCAATATTTGTATGCTATTAGATAATATATATATATAGATAGATAGATAGATAGAGAGAGAGAGAGAGAGAGAGAGAGAGAGAGAGAGAGAGAGGCTCGCAGTATAGCCAATTACTAAATAATTTATAAATCATTTTTGAATATGCCTTTCACCTTTATTTTATTTCATATTTTCTTCTTCAACTTGACAGAAAAAAAAAATCAAAAGGCACATAAACATACATTCCTTTCCATAAACATTTTCTCTGTATTTCTGAAATATAATAGTCCTTCTATGTCATTCATATTCCTTCAGCCAGGGGCCCACTTTTGTTATGGCTCCAGTCCTGGGATGATACTAACATCTAGAGAGACAAAGACTGGGCTCAAGAACAGCCTTTACAAGAAAATAACTGGTCAGGCATCTCTCTTAATTTAAATATTAACATATTTGAATTATGAGTCAAATTGTTCTTTCAAGTGCAATAACTATTTAAAAAAAACATTCTGGACTATCTCTACCTGTTATACAGTGGTTTAAAGTGGGGAGGAGTGAGTGATAGGATATATGAAATATTAATTTAGTCTTCACATCCTGCTGCTGCTCCAGTAAGTAAAAATAAATACACCATGTCAACTTTCAGCTTGTTTTTTAGTTTGATTTAGGACTAGTGTTCACTGGCTGGATTCAAACTTTTAAAATTAATGATCTACATGTTGATGCTGATGTAGTTGTGTTTAATTGTAAAATTTCACCAGTAGGGCCTTAACTTTAGGAGGGTGGTTGCCAAATAATACCAATAGTCACGGTAATGTAGAAGTAAATGGTAGATTTACTTGATCTAGCATCAAAACGTAGAAATTGATGTGATCAGATGAGCAAAGGTAAATGTGTCATGTTCTTAGAAACTTTTGCAAGCTGTTTTCTTGTATAGCTCAGCCCTCCCTTGGCCACAAAGGATAAGCAGTCATGATTATGGTCAGCATTATTATAATTCCAAGAGAAGGGCAATCATTCTAAGATACCAGCAAGGCCACGGAGACAGTGGGGATAGTAATTTCTCTGCAGATACAGCCTCTAAGATGGTGTTTCTTGCCGTATTAGAATTTACTTAACAGATTTCTTATTCTTGATAGTGAAATGTATGTAGCTGGGAACGTAGAAAAAGAACTCAAGAAATGTTTGTCAACAAAGGTTGTTTAAGTGTTATATTCCATCTTCTTGTCCCTAAGCATGTATATGATAGATATCAAGTGGCATAAACATAAGGTTCTTGTAGCCCTTCCCATTCTCAGAGATTTATGTGAAGATTTATGCAATAAAATGGTGCTATGAGATTAGTGTTATACTGTAGTTACATATGACGTACTGTAACAGTTTAGATGAGCATCTGAGCACAGAGGGACTGCAATTAAGATGGGATTTGGTAGATAGAATTATGTTTGTAGACAATTGACAAAATTCATTGAGGGAAGTGAGTGGATTTTGTGCAGACTGTTTGGTATAAACCTAAGAGAAGATATTTGTAACATGTGAATGACTGTTATTCTAAAAATCATGTCAGAAAGTTCATTTTAGAAATGTTAAAAGAAAAGCTGTTTTTATAGATAAGATACAAGATATGACTATCACATCCCATGCCCTTTGACACCGTTATTTCAAAGGTGCCATGTGGCAGAGAAATGTCAACAAAATTGATGAAGTAATCCCACAACAAATATGCATTAGATGCATGCCCTCCCAGATACTAAATGTATTCAAAGTTAGACTTAAACTGTCTCTGCCCTTGATGAGATCATAGTGGTATAAGATGGGTACTCTGCAAATAATTATAAAAGTAGGAAGAAATTGTTGAGGGTCATAGTAATGAGAAAAAGACAATAAAATGGGAATTTGGTGTAGGGGTCTTATCTACTGATAAGTTTAGAAAGTATATCAAAGATCTAATCTAGATGCCAAGACACAAAGTACTTGAAAATGAGTATGAAAGGTTTTTTTTTTTTTTTTTTTTTTTTTTTTTTTTTTTTTTTTTTTTTTTTTACCATATTTTCAGAGCAACATTCTTTTTTATTTAAAATACTTTCTGAATAAATCCATACATGAGATATACCTTTTTATTGTGTATGATTTATGACATATCAAAAACCTATAGGTCTATCCCATCCAGGAAGCAGTTGAATGAAATCCTACATTTACAAATTATGCATAGCTTCCTTTTAAGTGCATAAGAGTTTAAAATCACATTGTTTTGGATTAAAAAAATATCTCCTTAGGCTTGGACTGAGTTGAGTAGTTCTTATCTAGTCTGTAAACAGTCTTGCCTGTGCTAGAAAATGCATCTGCATTAATTCATCAAGAAGAGAAGACCTGCTCAACCTCCTTCTAGCAAAATATTGATTGGACGTGTTCTGAACGTTCAAAATGTCCACACTTATGCACTGATTTTACAAAAATTAAAGCAAAAAAATTGTTCCCTCACCCTTGTCTTGATTTAATGTACATATATCAGCAAGAAAGAAGGTAATTTAGAACCTGAATACTGGGGCTGGAGAGATGGCTCAGGGGTTAAGAGCACTGGATGCTCTTCCAGAGGATCCAGGATCCAATTCCCAGCACCCACATAGTAGCTCACAACTGTCTATACCTCTAGTTCCAGAGGATCAAACACCCTCACACAGACTTACATGCAGGCAAAACACCAATGCACATTAAATAAACAAAGAAACAAATAAATAAAATTTTAAAAGTTGAATGAACAATTGAATACCAAGGAGAAATGGTACAAAATGAAAGGCAGTGTCCAAAGTTTAAGCCACTTAAGTGAGAGTGGCCTCCATCTGACTAGTTCTTTCGTGAACACAACAGGACATGAAAGGAGACCAATCCCATTCAGCCACCCATTTCTCTACCATGAGAAAATATTGCAGACCCACAAGCCCAAGAGGAAAAGAAAAGGTCATTATGTCAGATTGAAAACATGATACCTGAAGAAAAATTTCCTATGTTTTATCGCTGGCCCTTGATAACAGCCATGTGTCAAAACAGTGGCAACTAGTTTGTGAATAGAATCCTTCAATTATTTACTTCCTTATAGTAACATTGTATTGCTACACTATTGTTGAGGTCTCAGTGTATCTAGAGAGCTCTTTCCCTACCATAGCCTGCCAACTTAACCATGTGAATTTATTTGGCCCTTCAGTGTGATGTGAGCAGATGTTATGTGAGCAAATATTTTAAAGTATTTGGACTTTTGCTACCTGTCTTGTATGATCAACAGGATTTAGCTCTCTAATGGTCTGGGGAATGAAGATGTGAGTGATCTGTGATGTGAGAAACACATATATTCTTCATCAGTAGCTTGGAGGCAGGCATATTCAATGGGGCTCAAGCTGGTGCTAATTAAACTCCAGCCAACCTATAGAGATATAAACAATAAGAGTTTACTCTGTAACACCCTTTAGGGATAATTTTTGCTATACAGTATTTTGGGGGCAATGGCTGGCTTGCAGTTCACTTATTTTCCCTCATGAATTAGCTCTGGGTAGCTTCCCTTCCACTTTCAATTTGTCTGTCACATAATGAACAGTAGGAAGAGGTATTCACATTTTAATTTGAATAGTTTTCATCATCTATAGGACTTAATGACTTCTTATTTTATAGTCACTTTTATCCAACAATTAATTTAAACAGAGTAATTGATTTAATTATTAAGACAAAAGGCAAATCCTATGTCTATCTGCAAATGGCATATAATATATACTAAGAAGATTTTCATTACAACAGTAAACATCACTATGGATTTTAAATGGTTGTTACCCACTGAGATTTCTCCATCCCTGTTTGGAATTTAGAATTATTTATCATTAGTCGCAGACTAGCAGGGTTGGTTTCCAGCTGGAGTCACATTAGATGCAACTCAGACAACAGAGAAAAATACAAGGTAAAAATGCTTATATTTTTATCATTTAATTTTATCTTCAGCCATTAACCAACTGGCAAAAACTCCATGTCCTCATCCCTTCTTTTTAAAATTTATCTTTGAGAATTTCATTTATTCAATTGTTCCCCCTTTAAGACAATAACATTGTATTATAATTAATGAGCATTATTTTCCGACCAAAAAATGAGTATTTACTGAGTCTGTTAGAGAAAAATCATGGTGAAGAAATAAGGAAGCAAACGCTTTAACCAAGGCTCTAAGGTGACCAGTGAGATCCCGTAGAGCTTTCTTTTCTCCACTCCAGACCCTCTACCTCATATTCCCTAATACAAAATATCTTCAGGGCATGGTAGAGAATATTTTCTTAAATATCTTCCATGCAACAATGTGCTCCATGGTAAAGTGAGTAGAAAAACACTTGTCCTTTAACTAAAACAAATAGATGGAAGAAGAGAAATTTACACAGAATTACATTGTTGGCACTAGAGTGTTCCATAATTATCCCCAAGTTGTGCTGTGTACAATCAAAGACTTATTTATGGCTCACATATCTGCAACTTAGCTGTGTTTTGACTGATGTAGCCTTGACTCAGATAAACTTGCTTCCACACTGTGGATGTCTACCTGTGTTCGACATGCCTCGCACCATTCTCAGAACACAGGATACCTGAAGCACATGCATCATATAATAAAAGATGTATCCCCTCCCACTCAAAGATGCTAAATATACACTGATTAAAAGGCTCTCATGAGTCTCAAAGCATCTTTTCCCAGAATTTTTTTATTATAGAAAAACTTCCACATCCATCCACATTCGCTAACAGACTGTGAAAAAGTTTTAGAGGGAGTCTGATTGGTTGGTTTCATTAATTGCTGAAAACAGTCTTGATTGGGCACAACTCTAGACCAGACATATCTCAAGAATGCTGAGCACTCTGTGGACCTACTGTGTAGGTATCCAAGGGCTGTTCCATGTCAGGCATTGCCACTTCTGTCTCCCAGAGTGTAAGGGACTAAAACCGGGCAGGCGCATGCCTGGTGCTCGTCCAGTTTGGTGTTGTTTTGATTTATGTTATCCCAGTCCTTCATGTTGCATTCTTTTCAAGGTTAGCCACTAACACCAAGTAATTCTGATGCAAAAGTACTGGAAGTGGATTCTCCAGGAGCCCTGCTTCCCAAAGAGCCACTCTGTCTAGGATTGCAGTTCCTCTGTAGATTGTTGAATCATTACTACTGTGTATTTGTTCTTCCAACTTTCACTCATAAAAAAAGTGTGCGTTCTTCGGTCAGCAAAGTGGCTCAGGTGTTACCACTGTGGGTGTACTTTCTGAATTGGATCCCAAGGCACAAGCACACACACACACACACACACACACACACACACACACACACACACACACACACACACACACACACACACACACACACAGAGTATATCACTTACATGTAATTATACAATTGAAATTTTTAAAGTGTATGTTCTTGTGTTGAACCACTGAATTACAGAATATAAAATATTTATGGCATCTTTAATATGAAGTTTCTCTAATCTCCTAAATGTTTGTTTTGAGACACAATTTCACTACGTAGCTCTCAGTTGCCTAAAATGTTCTATGCAGACTAGTCTAGCCTTGAAGTCACAGAGATTTGCCAGTCTCTACCTCCTGAGTTCTGAGTTCAAAGGTATCCATGTTCATACCCAGATCTCTAATCTGCTTTTATAACAGGAAAGAGTTAACACAAAACAGAAAGACCCATTGTTTCTCAACATTAAAAAGGCAGACACTAGTTTTTTAAAAAAGCTGTCTAAATTATAAAATAGCAACATACATTTTATAACATGAAGTATTATATTCATTTCCTATTTATTACTTATTATAATAAAAATAAAACAAGCATAATGCTGTATGAGGTTCTGATGTCTTATATTGTTTTTCACATTTGTTTTAAGAGAGCTCTGTAGTTTTTTTTTTTTTATTTGTTTTTATTTGTTTGAGACAGAATCTCATGTAGTTCAAGTTTGTCTGAAACTGTGATGTAGTCTAGGATTCTTCAGCCTTTGCCACCCAAGGACTGGGATTACCAGTGTACCCTTCCAGATAGAAACATTGATGCTGATTTGGTTTACCTGGTTGTATTAAGCTCTGACCCAACATTACATTAAAGGTGATTTTATAAGGCAACACAGTAAAAAGTAGTCTGTATCAGATCTTTGTTTTGGGTATTACTTCTGTAAGCTTTCACTTTTTAAGAACTGATTTTTCTGTCATGATATTCAGCCAGCTAGTCTTGCTTTGTCCAGGTTGGTCCTTCTACCATATTTTAATGAGAGGGAATGCAGTTCAACAGATAAGAAAAAAGCCTCAAATATAAATAATTTCTACAATTTTCTTCATCCACGTTAATGGTTAAAATCTAACTACTATGAAAGACTGTGATCTTGGAAAGATCACAATAAAAACAAATTTAAAATAGACAGCATTGAGCTAACTGTAATCTACACTTATGTTTTTCCTTCCACTGAAAGTACGCACCAACATTTCCTACATTTTGTTCTCTGTACCCTTTCTCTTACTTATGCTAACACTGACACATCTTATTTCTCTTTTATAATTGATAACATGATATTAAAGTTGTAGATAATTCTAGGCAATTTAGCACATAGTTCAGAACCATGAAAGCATACACACAAGTAACAGTATACAAAAAGATTAGGTTATAGTAAGGAATATATGGACATATAGGGATCCAATAACAATTTCTGAAAAAAAAGAGCTCATGAATTTGAAGGAGATGATGGAAGGATACAAAGGAGGGTTTTAGAGAGAAGAGGAGGAAGGGAATAACATTAAATTTGTATAATAATCTCAAAAGAAAGAAAAATAAGAAAATAAACAACAAAATATCACTACAATCTCTGATTCTTTTTTTGAAATTTGTATATTGCCCACTGTGAAAAAACACTTTAAAAGATTATGAAGATCACATGTAGATGACCAAGTGTTCTGCTAACTTCTGCCCGTGCATTGGCAGACACAGTGAAAAGGAAGGTCAATTGCCATTTATTAAAATGATATCCATAGGTCACAACTTACCTTGGCTTGTGTCTGTTCATCTCGGGTCTTTTCCATTTCTTTATTCTTGAAAAGACATTCAAAATAAAATGTCTCCCTGCTGTAGGGAAGAGCCTATGACCTCCTCTGTAGGAGAATACTCACATTCCAAATTTTATATAATTCAATTGATCAAAAACCTTTCATGCTTATAATAGCAACCTAAGGCTTTTCCTGTAAATTAATATATATATATATATACACATATACAGAAAATGAGATATCCTATTTCTTCACTGTTTTAAAATTTTGTTTATTATTACAAAAGTTTTATCCCTTAAATTCCTTAGAATTTACTTAGGCAAAAATTAACATTGTTAAGCTTATTATAAAACATTCTGGCAGAAACATCAGGTGTGCCTTTTTGCTTTATATATAAAAATTACGTTCAGTCTTTCCTTTAAACCCTTTGTTTGAGCTTTTGTAATTGACAAAATGATTGCATGTGAAACATAATTCTTGCATAAAGTAAGCTGCTCACCACACAAGCTAATTACACATTTGGGAGGCAAGGCAAAGACATCCAGAGTTTGCTCCTGCTGAGCCCCAAGCACAGCATTTAATGAAATGAGGGCCATAAAAGGTTCAGCATGGATGCTTTCAGGTCTGGCCTGGGCTTCTGGGAAATTGAGCATTGGCCCTGTGGGCTGCTTCATTCCCCTAGGATTTGAAAGGCTGGGTTATTACCACTTGCGTGTGTGAATCAAGCCCTACTTTGCAATACAGGACATTTGTGAGTCTGGAGATGGCCCCATTTGGAACACGCTTAAACTAATAACATGGATGCCTCCCTGCCCATTTATCTTCCTACTGCTCTTCTTTCTTCTCACACCAAGAGATTACTTTTGGTGTTTGTTTTATAGAGGAGGTTTATCTGTACAGCAAGGTCTCCACAGACATTTCCAGTTCTTTCTTCTTAAACATACCCTCCTCTTACAAAGCAAAAAGGAACAGAAAGGCTCCCGTGTTGCTCCAATGGTTTGACCAATTATGTGCTTTGTAGACTGGCCATTTTTGCATTATATTGTGTTCAGCACATAGTAAATGCTTGGCAGAAAATTGTCAAATGGCTATAGTTTGCAAAGACTAGCCTTTGCCATTCATGTCAGAGTAGCCCCCGTTCTTCTGTGAATTTCAATTGCAAGGTTATTTATTGTCTATATATCTCCACTCTTCTGTTCCATATTTACTCTGATGTGTTTATATATATATGTATAATTTTATGATATTGTCTATATAAATCACTTTGCAGAGAAGAAAATATTAAATATAGAAGTAACTGCATTCAGGAATAACATATATACTATATTATACAGTTACCCGGCATGGTATATATATATATATATACATATATATATATAATTCTCTACTATATATATATTATAAATATGATAGGCTATAGGAGCTTGAAGATAATTTGTGCAAAAGAGGAAAAAAGGTAAAGTTATAACAGTGACAAACATTAAAATACTTTGTAAAACTAGTTAATACTTTATTTGATTTGGTTTTTTTATCCCTTCAGTTAAAAACTGTCCACACATACCTGGATGCAATGATCTCCAAGGTGAAAACTGTAATAATTTATTTGGTTATGAATCCAAGTTAGTACATTGTAGTCTTTAAAAAAACAAAGATAAAATTTAATCAAATAGCATAGAAAACACCAGAATGAGTCGTAGTCTCAGAAAGTTTTTCTCTGAGTGTGCTTGTATCTATATATACATGTGTATCTGTATATTTTCATATAGCTGGATAGACCAATAGATGAATGTTTATAGATGAATCGCTAGATAATATAGCTTTGGGTACTGAATCACAGTGTTTCCAAAAACTTGCAATCTGAGGTAACTGATGGAGTTTAAAAACATGAATGCATACATACAATATGTACATACCACATACAGCAGAGAGAATCAAATAATGTTTATAACAGATCTAATAACACTTACTATGTATAGTCTCTAAATAGCATATATATGTGTATGTGTGTGTGCGCACACATGTTCACGTGTGTGTGTGCATGTGTATGTGTGTGCATGCATGTGTGTGTGTGTGTGTGTGTGACTTTATAGGCATCTTTTCCATTTCCATAGTTAGCAGTGTAATGATACAGAAAATGTTCTGGTATCTTCCTACATTTTTTAAACATATTCCTTTTACAGTAATTCGGTAATATTGGAAAAACATAGAATGAGAAGAAACTAGCAGCACTCCAGAGGTGGTAAATGATCTACTCTAGTGATACTTCTAGTGGTAAATTCCTGTTTCCAGCAAGATACAGCAGGACAGGCAGGTAGGTAGGCAGCAAGTGGGATGGCATCTGCTCATGGTGTAGTGTGTGGTACAACCGAGCATGTACACAAGCTTTGCATCACATTTTATGTCAATGTTGTTTCATACAATTGTATGTATACACTTAATAATGCATAGCTCTTCTCGTGAACTATCATTTATAGTCACATAATTGATCATAGATTCTTATACAAATAAAGCAAAGGACTTTGGAGTTGGACCAATTAATACAGCACTTCCTTTCAACTGTCCTGTTCACCTCACAGAAATTGAATGCCTGCCTCCAGAAATCGTTGTCACCAAAAACATAACTGGGTGCATGACCTACAGTTAGTCTGTTTTGTCTGAATGTTGGCCATGAGCCTGGGGACTAAAGACATTCCCAGTTGCAGGGTGTTTACTATCTTGGGACTTGGGAAAATATCAGTAACAGCATTGTAGCCAGCCACTTCTTTATACTTTCTAGACCAGGCCTTTTTTTTTTTTTAAATTTGGCTGTATTTAGTAATGTTAATTCAGAACCAGTGGCTTCTCAACTGGATATAATTTGACCCTATATGACATTTGACAATGTCTGAGGTATTATTAGTCATCACAGCTGACACAGGAATACTACGAAGGCTGTATGGATATGGATAATTATGGTTAAAGGACAGTCCCAAATGTCAGTTGTATAAAGGTTGAGGCCCAAGCTGACGATTCTGTATGATTGGTCCCTAGCAAGTGCTGGGACCATAAATTTAGGAATACATTGTGAGGGCATTTTTGAGTATCTATCCCAACCTAATCCTGGGAATATTGAGAACTTTGTGTCCAGAGGCATGACCTCTAGTGGCAAGCTATAAGAAATAATGAGAAGACAAATTAAAAGTGTGATTCACAAGCTTCCCTTTACTACACCAGTATTTTTGATGGGGAGTTGCAAGCATCAGTAGGAGGAAAAGTCAGGGATCCTCCTAACACATGTGGAAGATCTCTTGCTGAAAAGCCAGGAAGCTGAGGAGTAGCTGTAGTCTGGATGTGACATTGTCTCAGGTTGGTCACATCTGATGACCATCATTGGAGGTACTAGCACTGGAGAGTACTTTACACACCATCCATCTGCTACAGAATGTTGCCTGACAAGGTTTGAGTTTAATTTTTAGAGTTGCTGTTTGAACCAAGATTATTGGTGTGGGGCATTCAGTATATTGATTTTTTTCTTTGTACATTAGGTAAAGGAACATTTATTTCTAAGAGAGGAAATGGCTGTGTTAACTACTATAATGGCTTCCTCCACCTTTGGGAATTTGCCATTATTAGAAAACACTAATTATGACCCGAGTCCTTTACAGCATAACAAAGATGCTGAAGCATGACCGTAGTTGGTAGGGAATCTAAGTTGTGTATCATCTTACTTTAATTATAGGATTCTATCTTGAAATGTCCTGTGACTGTGTGATGTTATCGTGGGTCACAAATCTGGAACACAAGGATGTATAGTGGCACAGCAGTAAAGAATCAGGCTGCCAGGCAGGCTACTCACACTTGTAATCCCAGTTTATAATCCCAGCACTCTTGAGACAGATGCAGGAAGGGTTTGCATCTATGGGTTTGAGGCTAGCCTGAGCTAGAGAATGAAAACCTGGAATTTCATAAAGAAAAAAGAAAGTAGAAGAAAAAAAAACAAAAAACGATTTAAAAAGAGACAGAATACAGGCCAGAAGCAATAAGCAAAACAGGGATTAGCAGGGAGAGAAAACTAGAAAGGTATTGGTCAAAGGGGCCAAGTTTCGGTTCTCATATGAATGATCTAGAAAGTATTGCATATCTGGATCATGACCATAATTCATAATAATGTGTGATATTCTTAAAATTCATTGAAAAGAGGCTTAAAGGGTATTCTCCCATTGCCTTCAAAAAGAGACATCTGAGGTAATGCTTATGTTAATAAGTTGAATGATTTTGTTTTACTATGTATACATTTGTGTGTGTATGTGTGTGTTTATGTGATACATGTCTATATGTGCACTTGTGTGTGCTAAGGATCTGATCCTAACTCACATCTTCATTCTTGGACAACAGGACTGTTTTTTTTTTTTTATTTAATTAAATTAATTTATTTATTTTACATCCTGGCAGAAGTTTCCCCTCCTTCTTCTCCTCCCCTCCCCCCACCACTGCCCAACCCCATCCATTCCTCCTCTATTTCTATTCAGCAAGGGACAGGCCTCTCTTGGGTATCAACAAAGCATGGCATATCAATAGGCAGTAAGACTAAGCACCTCCCCTTATATTAAGGCTGGACAAGGAAATCCAGATGAGGAATGGAGTCCCAAAAGCCAACCAAAGCATTAGAGACAGGCCCTGCACCCACTGTTAGGAGTCTTGTAAGTAGACTAAGCTATATGTATATGTCACATATATGTAGACGGCCTAGGTCAATTCCATACAAGCTCCCTGGTTTTCAGGTTAGACTCTGTGCGCCCCATGGGTTATTTCTGTGGGTTCTCTTGTGATGTCCTTGACCCCTCTAGCTTGTATAGTTCTTCTTCCCTCCCTTCAGAAGGATTCCTGAGCTTGATCTAATGTTTGGCTGTGGGTCTCTGCATCTGTTTCCATCAGTTACTGAATGAAGGCTCTCTGAAGACAATTGGCTTAGTCATCAACCTATGACACTTGCAGAATATTATTAGGCATCATTCCATTGACCCCCCCCCTCCAGTCATGTTTGGTTCTATCCTAGGTCCCTGGGCCCTCCAGCCTCTGAGTCCTTGTGCTTCAGGTAGTGTAAGGAGTAGGCTCACTCTTGTGACATGGGTCTCACACTAGGCCACTTGTTTGTTGGCCACTCCTACAGTCTCTTTGCCACCCTTATCCCAGCACCTCCCAGAGGCAGGACAGACTGCAGGTCAAAGTTATGTGGCTGGGTTGGTGTCTCAACCCCTCCACTGGAAGTCTTTTGGGTCACAAGAGATGGCCAGTTCAGACTCCGCATCCACTGTCAGCAAGCACTTTTTGCACTGAACCATCTTCTCAGCCCTGTATACACAAGCTCATAATATACACACTATAGGTATATACAACATTTGTTATTTAATAATAAATTTACAGCATAGTTCACATCATTCTTAATCATAGGTCATGGATAAATGTCAGTGTTTTCATTAAAATGACTACAGAATATCAGACATGTAATAAACAGCTCATGACCTTTTACTAAAATTAAATAAGAGTTGGAAGCAGCAGTCATGCTGCCTGGGCATCACAAAGCATCTGTGTTTACAGTCTTGTGATCTGTTAGCACAGTGCCTGGCTGCTGTGCACCATGATTCCTTTGTCTTTAAAATGGCCTTGGTAACAAATAAACCTTTAGAGTTACTGTAGAGCTAAGAGCTTAACACATGTCACGTACTTGTACTGGGCCAACTCCATTGCTGTTGGCCCCTGGTTTGCTGCTTTTATTATATTTCTGGCTCCCCCGTGTCAGGAACTTAACTTTGAAATGAAAAGGCAGCCATAATGTCAACATGGTCTCTACTTTGTTTCTGTGGGTTCTCTTGTGATGTCCTTGACCCCTCTAGCTTGTATAGTTCTTCTCCCCTCCCTTCAGAAGGATTCCCGAGCTTGGTCTAATGTTTGGCTGTGGGTCTCTGCATCTGTTTCCATCAGTTACTGGATGAAGGCTCTCTGAAGACAATTGGCTTAGTCATCAACCTATGACACTTGCAGAACATTGTTAGGCATCATTCCATTGACTTCCCCCCTCCTCCAGTCATGTTTGGTTCTACAATTAGATAGCAAATTAGAGGTATTAGCATAAAACAATAATGGCTGTCAAACTAGTCAAATGCAATTGTCAAGGGAAAACTCCCTGACCATAAAGTAAGTGATTCAAAGAGATTCATAGAGCACATGCATCATAAGCTGTTTTGGTATGGGTAAGGACACTATACACTTGCCATACAAAGTCATGTATTTTAGGAGTGTATTCCTCAGCTCATATTCCCATCCATGAACACCATATAACTACGTTTATAAAGCAGAGTTAGCTATTTTAAGATAATTGTTTGCTAGTAGTAGCCAAAGAACTTTCTAAAATATTCAGAACTTACAGTGAAAACAATTGTCCTTTAATTTATCGGTTAATTCTGTATAGCTTTATTGGACTTAAATCAACCCAATCCCAAAGAGGCCCAGAAATATAAGTGACTATAAAATGTTATGGGTTCTAAATTAGGCTGATTGGAAGACAAAGGTGAAGGCTAACTGTACTTGTACTGCTGAGCTCTGGCATTCCAATGAGGAAAAAAACAAAGCAAAACACCGGGGATGATAATGTTAACTCCAGACATGGAATTTGCTACTCGTTTTCTTCTTAACTAGCGCAATGATTATATAATACAATAATATTATATGTGCATACGCATATATGTATAAAATACATTTTATTATAGATTAACCTACAATAGATTTATTAAATTAAACAATGATGTTTCTTTTCTTTAAACAACCTGTTGAACAACAATCTTTCCAATAAAATTCGCTTGCAATGAAAGCAACTCAAAGAGCTAATTTCTTCATAAGTTAAATGTGGATTCTTGTCTTTTTTGTTTGGGGTTGAAAATGTCAGTTCAGTGAATCTGGCTATGATCAGACCCCTTAATCCTGTTTTAATTATGGGTTCTTTGCTACTTCTGATTTTACATGAACTTGAGACTGACATTCAGACATTCAGGATGATGTTTTAAATACACAATTTTACAGAGGAGTCACCTCAGACTGACCTTAAGAGGAGACTCTCTAGACATAATTATAGAGAGGAAGTAACTGCTGGCCGAGAATGAGAGGATGGTTTCCAGGAATATCTCATTTTCAAATTTTCCGACTAAGCACGGTGGCACTTTCACGTTCCTGTGAGCTTGAAGAGGTTCAGGAGGGACAGTTAAGCAATTACCACATGCACGGCACGTGCTGATGCTCATGCCTGTGTATCTGAAAACTCTCTATACCACATATGACTAAGCACACACTTCTCCCAAGAGAGGTGGCCCATAAGCCTGCCTTTTACCTCCATACTCTGTCTGTGTAGAGACTAGTTTGCCAGTGGGAGTGTCATTTGTCAGAGAGGACATGAATATTTATTATGCATAATTACTTTTTATTGCCATCTGAGAAAGAACCAACTTATTTTTAGGGGTCTTTGCTCAATAGTGATTTAGGCTTACAGCATGATTTTTGATAATATAAAATTGAATTAAAAATGTTTCTCTTACTTTAAAATAAAAATTTCCCAATGCCTTGTGTCCTATTGATTAACCCTCCAATACTATCATTTCCATGGTAAATGTACATCTAAAATGATAGAAGTGTAATATTTCTCCAAACTTTCCACAAAGTTGTATATATTAAGCTTTGCATCTTCATCTGTGAGACGAAGATATGGAAAATGAATGTTCTCTAGGAATCCTCTGAAACTTGACGTTTGCTGAGTTTAACATACAGCCTGTATCCTTATTTTAAATATCCTACTGAGTTTCCAAATGTCTACAGAATATTTAAAGTTATATGTCTTGGCTTCCCAAATTAGCCCTTTTTCTCGACTATCACCAAATTCTATCTTCAGAGAGCATTTTGCTGTGTGGTAGATAATGGTGGTAGCATTTTAAAGATATATATATATATATATCGGGGGGGGGGCTAGCTTCTATCTACCAGGAATATAATGGCTGGAGGGCCAACCAGGAATATAATGTTTGGAGGGCCAACTATCTTGTCTTGCCAACTGCATCTGCCTCAGGTCATCTGAGAAGGTGAAGTGATAACCAGCCCTCCTCTCTCTTACCAACAGAAAGGAGAACCCAACTGCTATGCGCTCTCCCTGGAGACAGTTGAGCAGCTCACCTTGGAGATCCCCCTGAATGATTCCGGTTCTGCTGGCCTTGGGGTTAGCTTAAAAGGGAATAAATCCCGAGAAACTGGAACTGACTTGGGAATCTTTATCAAATCCGTCATCCATGGAGGTGCCGCTTTCAAGGTAAGGCTGTGGTGTTTTCTTGGGTGCTGGAACTTGGAGATGTAGCTCTTGTACTTGAAGCCTAGATAGAGGCAATCTCTAAAGGATGGGATCCATTGAGGCTTTCCTGCTAGACACTAGAAATGTGTGTGAGTAGATCTGGGGAGCAGTATTGGTTTTCCTACTTTCTAAGGTAGTTACCATTCTTTTGATTACTCCATTAAAAGTCCTTTGAATTTAGGCAGAGCAGCACCCAACACTATATAATCAGAATAACAAAACCAGAAATGGATTGATATGAAGACATGAGAGAATTGTGCTTGCAAAAAATAAAAAATAAAAAAAAAAGGAAGAAAAGCTTAGTGGGTCTAAGAATGTCTGTGAATAAGCTAAATTAAAGGTCATCACTCCACACCCCTGAAGTTAACCCAAAGTGCCCAGAATGCTTATTTGCCTTTCAGCATGTGAGCAAGTTTGTACTCTTCCAGAAAGGTGGAGAATGTTATGCCATACTCTTTCACATTCTGGTGGGCTCTGAGTCCAAAGCTTTTAACACGCTGTAATAGTTAGCTGATAGTTCCAGTGCCACCCCTACTTGGTGTCCATGTAAAACTGTAGGCAAGGATATTGCCTGGTTGTCTCTAATGTTGTTCCCTGCAGAACCTAGTCAACAAGGGCCCTGGGGACTAAATAATTAATGCACACAAAAGGCTGATAGGAGGAAAATGGTCATAGAAAGAGAAAGCAAGTTTGTGGTCCTGATCACCATTTATTGGTACTATGTAATAATATTCTAGAGTCTGAATCCTGACGTTATTTCTCTTCCTCTGTAAACATTGGCAAATGCCAGTAAAATTTGTGGGGCTTGTGTGCTGGTACTATTATTAAGACTAAGACACAATACACATAGAGCAATTGTTCTCATCTTATTGGTCACAGCCCCTTGGGGTTGCATATCTGATATTCTGCATATCAGAAATTTACATTAGGATTCATCAGTAGCAAGTTTACAGTTGTGAAGTAGCAATGGAATAATTTTACAGGTGGGGAAATCACCACAAAATGAGGAACTGTTTTAAGGGATTACAGCAATAGGGCAATAGGAAGGTTGAGAACCATTGACATAGAGTCTTTGGCTCAGTGCCTACCACAGCTGCTAATGCATGTTAACCATTGCAAATGATCTACTGTTGACCATGTGTGCCCCTCACATGCAAATGATCTCACTGTTGACCATGTGTGCCCCTTACACACCAAAGCTGAGAAGACCTGCTTCGACTTTGTAGGACTAGCCAGGTCTTAGCCTTGCTTTGCTGGAGCACTTTTTATGTCCTTATTCCTATTGTTTCTTACATTTAGAAACTAAGCTAATGTCTTCTTCCTTGGCACATGGGGATTTGCACTATGGGTAGGCAATTCTTTAATTTATCCACCAGCTCTGTTAGCTTTGTCACACGATCAATAGTCATAAAAGTTCAGCAATTAAATCAATAAGCTTTTATTTTGTTCACGGCTCTGCAGGGCAGCTCCAAATGGTGGTGGAAGTTCTGGTGCAGCCTGGGTGTTTTCTGTAGGTCTACAGGCAGAATATGTTCCATATGTCTTACCAATCTGTTGGCAACAAGCTAACAGATATCAAAGGGTTGGCTGCAGTGGGAGATGGCTGCAGTCTGAAGTGGCACACTGTCATACCACACATACAGAACTGGTCAGCATAGTCATAAGAATGAGTCCCAGGTCATGGGTTGAAAACCATGGTCCTCACAGTGAAACTCGCAGCAGTGTGAGTGCAGAGATTGGCAGAGAAATGATATGTGAATGAATCTAAAATATCCTCTAATGTGTCTCAAATAATCCAACCAGCAACAGAAGGGAAACAGAGAGGTAACAGGGGCAATACACATCAACAACCATTATTCTTTCTGCTTGGCACTGTGATAAGTATTTTAAATGGATTCTCTAATTTCATTCTTCATTTTCACATATTTATAATGTCATTTTATCAAAAGGAGATTGCACATGACAGTGATTTCAAGGCTCTAGTGTTATGAGCTAATCTGGACTTGCTGAATATAAAATCAGACTGTATAGCCTGCTTCACTGCTATGGAGTGAAGGTACTTTTCAGAACATCTAATTGTGTGGCTGAATGCAGGGTCTACTCCCCGGTGTAGTTTTCATGTTCATCCTTTTTAGCTAGCAATCGAAGTGTGCACTGTGTTTACGGACAGCTGCTATGTTTGTGGACACCTGTTTGATATTACTCTTCTCATTTCCAGTGACAGCTCTTTTGTGAAGAGTTTATTCTAAGTAAAATTGAAAGTGGGACGACTTATTGGAAATTAAAAGCAAACATCTTTAGTTTTGTTTCTTTAAAAAAAAATAAAAAATAAGAGCAATAGCTTCAGCTCCAGCAGATATAGGTGTGGGGTTCAATACACATGTATGTATGTGGAATTGGGCAAACCCTTACCTAAGCAGTTCTTACAGGTCCCAGTTCTTGCTCAGAGATTTCACTTTCCATTTATGTAAATTTCCTTCCTGACCAGGTCTGCTGAGCCAGACTGTCGTCGCAGCACTGAAAACCACTGGCCAGCATGTTTATAGCAGGTCTTAAACAGTAAGAGGCATCAATCACGAGTTTAGCCTTGTTGTGAATGGTTAGTATCCATTTGCCCTGTTCACCTCTTTCACTGTGAGCAGGAGAGAGAGAGAGAGAGAGAAAGAGAGAGAGAGAGAGAGAGAGAGAGAGAGAGAGAGAGAGAGAGAGAGAGAGAGAGAGAGAGAACGAGCCCTGGGCTTTGTTTATGAGGAATCCGATTAAAGGGAAAAAATTTATTTCTCTCTTTTTTCTGCTAGTCCAATAATCCATTGTTAGACCTCAGAAGATTGCCACCTGTTCCATGGATCTGGATTATGTCTTACAAAAATTGTTTGGAGACTTTGTTCCTGTCCTGGTTGAAGAGAAACAAATGTAACAGACCATAGTGTCCCTGAGGCAGGGAAGATAAGTACAGGGACATCCATATTAGCATCTGGCCCTAGGATTTTACCTGGAATCAACAAAATACTTTTTTCTTCTGGAGCGCAATCTTTTTCTCCCAGCCACTAATTGGTTCTCAAGGTAGTTTTCCCTTAAGGGAAGGTGGATTGTTGAAAACTAAACTACTTTGAAAAGTATGACCAAATTCTTCCTGTGGATTCTGTGTGCTCTATTCTCCTGGGAGCTTCTGATGATATAAACAAAGACAGGCTACCCAGCCAGATGTGAAATCTCAGAATGGCCGGGGTTCTGATTTAGGGCGTCATTTTTGTCTTTGCTCTCACCTATCAGGATACTGCTTTCCAGCTTCTTTTCCTCGCTGACTTATTTTTAATAAAAGAGGAAAGCCTCTATTTGCTACTAAAAGCGCGCAAGAGATTTCTCTTGGAGCTCTTTGAGAAACAAGCAGGAACTTAAGCTAGTCTTTGGGCAAGCTAAATTGCAGCTATTTCCTACTCAAAAATGATCCAAATATGTAATTAACTCAGAACATTGAAGATACGATAGAAAAACAACACCCAAGAAAAATAGGGGAAAAAAATAAAGAGAAAGAAAGCCCAGAGACTGAGATGAGATTGATGATGTCTTGATATCATCTCTGACTTCTCCACACACATGAACAATATACTCATGCATACCAGAGCACAATCGTTTTGGTGTCTACCTACACGCAACCCTCCGAAACACAGAGGAGGAGAAATAGCACCCAGAAATTCTACTTTGCAAAAGGCATGCGGTCACAGGCTGACATGGTATCTGGAGTTCCTTGCAGAGTCTTCTGAATCATCACTGTGAGCTATGCCATATCACCAACATGGACAACTCCAGCGCAATGTTACTTCTTGGAGTACTCGGAGCACACTTACACGGCGGCCCCTACAGCAGGGTTCTACTTCTATCTTGGTTTCTTCGTTTTTCCCAGGAGTTCATCCCCTAAGTATATAGTATAATTGCTTCTAGGAACAAAGTATAAGAGCCTGTGTCTGCCTCTCTACACCCAAGAACTGTGACTAGAGTGAAGTTAGGATTGTCCTTGAGGATGATTTTTTTCAAGTTCATTTTTGTGGTTGGAATTTCAAGTGAAACGTGCAGTTTTGCCATTAAATGGCAAGAGAGGTTGTCAGTTTTGCACTTAGAGAAGTGTAGCATTTTTTCCAAGTCTGCATTAAACCTTCACTTTGCATATTCTTCAAGGTCACTCAAAGTCTCCACAGTCACTTTGAAGATTTTTAATCATTGGCTATAAACATTTTCAAGTTTAGTGGTTTTCCTTTGCTTTGGTTTTGATGAACTATATTACAAACAATTTAATATATTATTTATTTTATATTTATTGCTTGCACTTAGGCTGCTTTTCTTTATTGAAATCACTTTTAGAAAAGATCCCTCTTTTTTTTTTTTTTTTTTTTAAATTTAGGAAAAACATCAAC
The DNA here is from genome assembly GCA_033318265.1 of Phyllotis vaccarum. Classification (NCBI taxonomy): domain Eukaryota; kingdom Metazoa; phylum Chordata; class Mammalia; order Rodentia; family Cricetidae; genus Phyllotis; species Phyllotis vaccarum. The sequence goes on from JARWLC010000007.1 coordinate 13,385,275, forward strand.
ACTGGCATGAGAATAAGACAGAATTCCATTCAAAGTGTCACACAAATTCTGGCTACCACTCTACATTTGAATATGCCGATGTTGGGAGTGGAATGTACCCTATTGAAGCCCCGAAATAATAAGATAAAAATTCAAATTTAAGAGCTTTTTTCCCCCTAAGGGAAACAAACGTCATGTATCAGGTAGATGGATTATATAAGGACTTTTAAATAGAGAGAATGCATTTAAGACTGCTACTCTGTACAAAATTAATTTAGCCCGGTTTGTGCTTAATAAATACTACTTGATGATACCGAAATTAAGTAAAAGAAAAAATGCCTGACATAGCTAATTGCAAATGTATGCACCCAGAATATGAAATAGACATCATTTAAGTAACTTGATTCTGTATGCTCAAGAAATTTGGGGTGATTCTACTCAAAGACGTGGAATTTCATAATCTTCTCTATTTCAGAGTAGATATGATTATTTTAACTAATGTAGGTATTTCCAATGATCAATTTCAAATGACTAAACTGAACTGAGGTGAAAAACATGTACAGGAGAGGAAGAGCAAGGGTCAGATGTGAATTCCTGGGTCTCTTAGTGATGTAGAACACTCAGAGGCATCCCACCCTCTTAACATGCGTCTGGTCAGAGCTCCCAGCCTGAGTAATTTCCACCTCCATTTCTGCCAGTATCTATAAATCATGGCATATCTATAATTAATGAATCCAAAGGAAGATAAAAGGGACAGCTTTTTAAGGAACACTAATGTTAAATGATTTCTTCAACTCTCCATTTTTTTTCTTAAAACTAACACATTCCCTACCAGTGGGAAGACTTGGAAGTGTCACTGGTAGTTGGTAGCTACTAACTTGTTCCTCTGACTGAGGTCTAAGCAGTATGGGTTGTGAGCAGCTACATTGTAAACCCTCAACTGTAAGAAGTGAGCACTGACATGTAGCCCTCATTCAGAAATGGGCAACAGCAAATCAGAACTGGAAAACAGATTGAGACATTTGAGGTCTACATATGCAGTACGAATTTTACATTAAAAAGAAAGAGAGAGAGAGGGGGGGGGAAGAAAGAAAGAAAGAAAGAAAGAAAGAAAGAAAGAAAGAAAGAAAGAAAGAAAGAAAGAAAGAAAGAAAGAAAGAAAGAAAGAAAGAAAGAAAGAAAGAAAGAAAGAAAGAAAGAAAGAAAGAAAGAAAGAAAGAAAGAAAAAGAAAATCACTAGCAAAATAAGGAAAATAATTATTGGCCAAGTTCTTTTAAAGCATCAAAACTCTTAACAAGCATTAATTCATGTGATCATGCTTATCATTTATGAATTAATACACCAGGACTTTATTTAAAGATCACATCATGTACCACCTAACACTGCATGACCTCAGTTCAACTTCTATCATTGTTTTGCTTGCAATCCTTATCACTTCTGATCGTTATCATTTCTGCAAATACAGATTAAAAAGTACATTTGATCTGTACTGAGTAAGTTTTGAAACTTTTATACTGAACTTGAGTAGGAAGAGGTGAGTCCGGTCTCACAATGGAGGGTCATGATCCAAAGGAACCAGAACAATTGAAGAAGCTCTTTATTGGTGGTCTGAGCTTTGAAACCACAGATGATAGCTTAAGAGAACATTTTGAGACATGAGGCACGCTTACAGACTGTGTGGTAATGGGAGATCCTCCCACAAAATGTGCCAGGGGCTTTGGTTTTGTGACCTACTCTTGTGTTAAAGAGGTAGATGCTGCAGTATGTGCTTGGCCGTACTAGGTTGATGGGCGCGTGATGAAACCAAAGAGAACTGTTCTCTAGAGAGGATTCTGAAAGCCTGGTGCCCATTTAACAGTGAAGAAAATGTTTGTTGGTGTTATTAAAGAAGATGCCGAAGAGTATTATCTGAGAGACTGCTTAGGAAATTCTAACAAGATTGCAATCTTATGGGAGACAGGCATAGTGGGAAAAAGAAAAAGGAGAAGGTTTGGCTTTTGTGACTTATGACACAGTTGATGGAACTGTTGTTCAGAATACCACACTCTTAGTGGGCATACTTGTGATGTGAAAAAGGCCCATTCTAAGCGAGAGATGTCATCTGCTGGATCACAGAGAGCTTATGGAGCTGTGTCTGGTAACTTTATGGGTTGTAGAGGAAACTTTGGAGGTGGTGGAAGTAATTTTGGTTGTGGTGGAAACATCGGTGGAAGAGGAAGCTATGGTGGTGGTGGCAGCAGAGATAGCTGTGGAGGTGGTGATGATGGATATAACGGATTTGGAGGTGATGGTGGCACCTGTGGTAGTCCTGGTTACAGTAGTAGAGGAGGCTCATGTTGGTGGTGGACCATGATATGAAAACCAAGGGGGTGGATATGGTGGGGTTGTGTGTGAAGGTTACAATGAAGGAGGAAATTTTGGTGGATGTTACCATGGTGGTGATGGAAACTGTAATGACTTTGAAAATTATAGAGGACAATAAAAATCAAATTATGGACCCATGAAAGGGGGCAGTTTTGTTGGAAGAAGCACAGGCAGTCCCTATAGTGTTTACTATGGATGGCTAGGGTAGCAGAAGGTTTTTAAAAAAACAGCAGGAAAAGGCTACAGTTCTTAGCAGGAAAGAGAGCAAGGAGTTGTCAGGAAAGCTGCAGGTGACTTTGAGACAGTCGTCCTAAATGCATTAGAGGAACTGTAAAAATCTGCCACAGTAGGAGCGATGATCCATAGTCAGAAATGTTACTGCAGCTTAAACAGGAAACCCTTCTTGTTCAGTTTGCAAAAAGGGGCAGCAATTGATTAATGCAAGGTAGCGTCAATTAGATGTACATTCCTGAGGTCCTTTATCTGTCGGGGTTTTTTTGTTGTTGTTTTTGTTTTTCCATTATATCAGATATATTGCCCTCTAAATTGTGGTAGTGGTGCCAGAAATTAAAAAAAAAAAAATTTAAGGATTTTTTTAACTTTTCAAAAAAAATCAAAACTATATTGTCTTGTGTACATTTTGGATTTCACTGATACCTCATTCAGCTTGAACGCATATCTGACTTCATAGTCTTAGAGAAAAAGGTAATCTATACAAATTGATCTACCATGATAGTGCTGTGGCTCTATAAATAGTACCTATTAAAAATAGTTTATGATTAAAATGCCTCCCCCCAAATCCCCTGGGGGGAAGCAACTGGGGGCTAATGAGCCCATCAAGAGGAGGGGTCTGATGGGAAGTGTGAATTCACTGAGAATGTACCCTAAAGGGGATGTGGAACCTGGCCCTTTCCTTGGGTTTTCTTTGCTTTCCCACATACTCAGGCCATATTGTATTGTCTTTCCATTGGCACAACTGCTCATGCACCAAAATTGGAAATATTGCTAAAGCATGTAATGTAAATTATGTGCAGATATATGTAATGTAAGATGAGAATACCACATGAGTACTTCAGGTAGTTGTCATAAATCTAAACTAATAAGCCTACTTCCTCCCCACCCTCACCCCCAAAAATTCAAAAAATCATAGAGAAGAGAAAAAAAGTAAATATGATACATTTTTTTCAATGGGAAAGATCTCTCAGACTCTAATCTGTTTATGCATTCATGCAGAATATTCCTGATTCATGTATAACACATATGCCTTAACAAGCTTTCTTAATCTGCTTTTCTAGGCCAAAGTAAATTGGGAGCACAAAATCCGGAAGGAGATGGGAAGGGGTGGAAAAGGATTTGGAATGACAGGAAACAGGAAGATGTAAAACAAGCACAGAATGCTATTACCATGCCATAGGCCGGTAAACATTTCTGACTCTTAAGTCAAGCCTTCAAAAACTTTCTTGCTGCCAAAATAATAAGATTCAGGCTGGCTTTAGGAAGCTGTATGTTGCAGTGTTTTTATGTATGTCCCATATTTATCAAGGAGTTTTAATCGAAAAGGGATTAAGCTATGTTTTGAAAGCACCATTTCAAAGTGATTTTGAGTATGCCTGCCCTATGCTCTGGAGAAGGTCCTTTACCTCACAAACACTTCCACATGCCACAGATGCTGACACCTTATTGGTCTGCTCCATACAAACGGAGTGAGGCTCCAAGGATGATAACTGAATTAAATCCATGGAAAAGCTTACAATAGATTAATAAATGGACATGGGCCAGCACACAAAAAGTAATCAAGCCAGCCTGCACACATTAATTCTTTTTAGGTACAGTTTATAAATTAAACGTTTTCTTCATTATAGATGAAACTTAGACCAGTCCCAGTGTACCTAACTGAAAATGGTTTTTGTTTTTGTTTTGTTTTGTTTTTTAAGTGACTCAATTTAGCAAGCGCTTCTTCAGTCCCTGGAGTGAGGTAGGCAATCTATAATGGATTGGAGACGCAGAATAAACCTCCTCGTTTTAGAATCTAGGAAGGTAGCAATACAAAATTAAATATGTGAGAAATTAATTCCATAAGGGCAGTAATAGACAAATAGCTGTAGTAACACGAACATTGGGGAAAAGAGGCATTATTTGACTGGAGATTGACTATGAGAACAAGATGGCTACTGAGCCTTGCTAGCAGAGATAAGGAGCTATCTAATAAGTGCAGAGGACTTTTGGAAAGGAAAGTCATATACACCTGACAAGGCTCTTTTGGGGAAGGGCATCCTCTATTGTCAATGGAGATGATGTAAATTGAAAACATCTCACATGGGTAAAGCAGTATAAAATGAACACTACAGACACAGACATCCAGTGTGGCCGGCTTCCTTTCTAAAACTTGGCTTTAAAGTATTTTGTTTATTTGTGACCTTTCAAGCTGATATTTCTAAGTCATTTTAAACAATAACAAACTGAAATTTATTATTTTTTGCATTGGTTTGCTTTATGTTTTGGTTTGTTTTCAAAATTATAGTCAGCAGATATTGTCACAAAGTAATTTTAGAACCTTCAAAAGGATTCATTTGGGGGAAATGTCTCAATAATCAGGTGCCACCTTGCCTGGAATGTCCACTGCTCCAGGGAATGTATGCTGTGAAGTCTGACTTTGGGACTTGGGCTCTGAGTGTTGATAATATCCCAAGAGGTCTTACCATGGGTCCTGTTAGAACCGTGCAGAGGCAGGAGCCAATATCTGGTCATGATTAATCCTCTCAACACCCTGGACTAATGTGTATTGGCCTTGGGCCACAGCCAACTTTTCCTGGGAAAGTCAGCTCCCATGTTTTTTGGTTTTTGTTTTTTTCTTCCAGATTTAATAGAGTCCTGCTCTTACCTAGACTTTCTTAGTCTCTCCATTGTATCACTACAATTTTAGTGCAGAGAGCATGTACCATCACAAGTTCAGAACAGAGGACGTACTCAAGAGCTGAGCACCAGGAGCTGAGCTAGAGGGTCACAGGATCCCCAGGATGTCATTGCAGTTCTGCGGGAGCCACATGAAATATCCTGCACCACAGCTGACAGACCCTCATTGCAAAAAAATTATCTGTTCCAAATCTGCAATTGCAGAGAAACCCTGGTGTAAATATTTGCTTTGAAGAGGCTAGGATACGTAACTTTTATTAGATTCTCAGAGATCCAAGAACCCATAAAACTTAAGGATGATTAGCAAAGGAGCTGAAAGCAAGACTCCAGAGTGACCCAGGATCTGGTTCAGATCTGCTCACAGAACATGACTAACAAGTCACCCAGCCCCTCCCAACCTCAATTTCTTCTTTAAAAAAAAAAATCATGTTATACGTATCAATTACCTCATGAATTGGGAGAGTTTAAACATAATGACTACACAGTAGAAAGTTTATTAGGTGTTTTATTAATATTTTAGTACTCTTAATCATTTCTAGAAATGTGATTTTTAAAATCAAACTAGCACAGTAGGAGCTCATGCCTCTCTTCATCTACGGAGGAATAAGGCAGTATTGCTGTGAGTTTGTGGCCAGCCTGGGCTACATAGTGAATCCCAAGTGATGCCAGCCTGTCCTACAAGCTGAAACCTTGTCTCAAAAAAAAAAAAGAAAGAAAGAAAGAAAGAAAGAAAGAAAGAAAGAAAGAAAGAAAGAAAGAAAGAAAGAAAGAAAGAAGGAAAGAAAAGAGAAGAGAGATAAGATGAGCTGGTCATGCGAAGATCCTTTTGAAATCAATTAATGTAACTGATCCTCTGTCTTTACATCCCTATATAATAGAAAGTAATATTTATATCGCAAGGTCATTGGAAGAAGTGATTAGAAGAAGTCACACAAAATGCTTCCACAGATATTCTGCAGAAGGGAGATGTAATACTCATCCATCTTGTCCCTGAGCCCTTGATCCCTCCTTTTATGATGAGTAGTTAGGACTGATGATTTTCTAAGCCATCCCAGGTGCAGACAAGGGAGAAACTTATTCCTCATATAAGTTTTCATATCTCTACTAAAGTACCCTGAGGAAGTCACTGTCAGTTTTTAGTCTTATTTTTCCTCTCTCTTTAATATTGTTTTAGATGCCAAAGGTAAGGACTAGGTCTTTTTGCTCAGAGTTCTGTAGTACAAGGTTTCTGGCCCGGACTTTCTGGCCTAACCTCAAAGTTTAGGTCCACAGTCCCGCAGTCCCACAGTCCCACAGACCCGCAGTCCTATAGAGACACACAGACGCTTTCATTAGTTTTTGGCTGATCAGCCTCAGGCCCAGGCATATCACTTGCTAGCTCTCTACCCTTCATCTAACCCATGTCTCTTGTTCAGCCATGTGGCTCGGTACCTTTCTTTAGAGCTGCATGGTTGTCCTTGGCTTCCTCTGGCTTCTCCCTGGTGCTCTGTCTGGCACTCTGCTCTCAGAGATTTTCTTAGTCTGGTAGTCCCGCCTACACTTCCTGTCTGCCTTTGGCCAATCAGCTCTTTTTATTAAACCAGTTGTTGGGACAATTATTTAAAATGAAACAACACAACCTCCCACAGAGTTCTTCTGATAGTAAGATAGGAAGAAAGATTTCTTTTGTCTTTAAAATTATTTATTTATTGATTATTGTTATTGTGAGCAAGTATTATGCCTGTATATGTAAGCACACATGCCATGACACATATGTTGAGACCAAAGGATAACTCTGTGGAGTTATCCCCTTCCACCTTTATGTAGTTTCTAGGAACCAAATTTATGTCAGTAGTTTTACATGACAAGTGCCTTTACCTTCTGAGCCATCTTTCAAACCCAAGATTTATTCCTTTTGAAACGTATAAGCAAGGCCCAGATTGTGATGCAGTAGGTATGCTAAAATTAATAAGTAGCATATTTGAATATTTGTATTCACTCGTATAAAGTTGTGAGTTTTTACTCTCATGATCAAATATCTATCTGAACATAATATTAATGTAAAATGTCATAGAAAACTAATTTCCTTAGTGAAAATTATTTCAAAGTGAAAAGATATTCATGATTTTCAGGAACATGTTTTAGTTTGAGCAGCAAGTTCTTTATTCAAGGAACTGTACTGTAGATGATGTCTAGTAAGGAACATGTAGTTAGAAGGCAGATTTTTGTTTCCTCTGGTTTGCGCTCATGCTTGGGTATTTCCTATACTGTTCAGTGTCCATGCAATATGGGTATATTGACATCAAATACTGCTCTCTTCTAGCAGATGCCTGTGCATATTGTCTTCACTGGTTTTGAAAGTCTTTTCATGATGCAATACCCTCTGAGGATGAACTACTGTTATTCACATAGCTAGTAAATCTTGGTGAAATCAAAACTTGGATTCTTCTGTTCTTTAGAAATATTGGTCTTAACCAGCTGAGCCAGTCCTAATATATATGGAAGTTTCTCCTTGTAATAGGTGTTAGATAAATAACATCTTGTCTTCTTGGTGCATTGTATTATTCATCTGTAAATGGAAGAGGTTGGACCAAATGACCTCTGAGGACCTTTCTAAGCTCGAAGCTCTGTGATGGTATTCTAAATGTTAAGACAATGTGGTCTTCCTGGCATTACCATTAATGAAATTACCCATCATTTATCTTATGAGCAAGAAGCACACACCAATAGCAAGAGGACAGCCACTCCTGCAAACAAGAGCATATGGATTTTTATTGTGACCACAATTCTCTAGTCACACGTGATAAATGTGAATGTCTCAGGAAAAAAAAATTCTAGAAGCCCTGGGGTGAGTCACCTGACCTATCATTTTGTTTGGGACTTGACTGTGGTAAACATAACCTACTTGGATGAATTCTAGATGACTGAATCAAAGAACTGGAAATAAGTTTCTGTTAATAGCTGTGCTTTAAGCTTTTATATACAATTGCTTTCTCCTCACACTTTCCCTCTCATTAAATTCTTTTTCGGAGTCCTTCAATTTGTATTGTTCCTCTTCCAAGCACATGAGGTGGCCTCCCCTCTCAGATCATAATATGGGCTCATTTCCTGATAATGGTGCCAGTATCCATCTCCAGGACTTCTCCTTCCTCCACAGCTTTAAAATCTGCACCTCAGCTTCCAGCCACATAAGATTCATCCCAGTGGTCCTCCTCCCACAAGATGACAAATTGGGACAGATCCAGCTGTGCTTCATTTCATGCGACTAAACCATCAAGGCTGTGTGGTTTTTGACCCATCTCAACCATTTCACGGAGGCTTAATCCCATTCTTTGTGGGTGCCTAATTCACATTTGGATAGCAGAGAGAGGGGATTTCTTTCCTGGTAAATTAGGGTAAAGGTTAAGTGAAGTTCCAAAGCCAGAGGGAAGAGACATTAAGTTCCCATGAGGCCTTGGAACCTTTTGTATCTGATCTTACATACCCTCTATTGATTCCATTGCCTTGCTGCCTCGTTCGGGTCTCAAGTGAGCATGTACTCCTTTGGGTGGCCTCTGCAGTCCTGCATCCCCAAGACTCCACCCACCAGGTGATGTGCAGGACATCTCTAATGCTCTCTAGGCCCACAGCTGCCACTCCGTCTCTTTCCCTGTTCCTCTGGGAACAATTCCTCTGACCATCTGCCCTTGCATTAGTCCGTGCCTATCAAGTAGCCTACAGTCTTCTCTCTGGCTCAGTGGCCAGCTTCCAGTCTTCACCGTGTGTCTGTTTTGATCACTTCTCAGGACTTTTTTTTTTTCTACTTTTGCATACATTCTGCTCATTTGATCTTCCACCCCAGATACCTCTTACTGCAAGAATTCTGAATTTAGTTAAACACTGTACAACTATATCTTATATGCCATGAGGAGAGGCTAAAGGGCTGTTTACAAAACCTAAGCTTGAATGAGTCTCACCTATGTAAGGTATACCTGTAATTACCAAATTCTGGTTATTTTGTGGAAAATTTTATAAAAACCAAATTTCCTTAACTTGAGCATCAAAGGAGGCAGTTAATGGAAAGAAGTCTGTGGTAAAGTGAGAACCAGGCATACCTACTTCTATTTCTGTTAAATGTATTAATATCAGCAGCAAGACAGGGTTCCTAATTGTATATGAACCTTGTGGCTTTCTCAGTGTGTCAAGTCACCAGTCTATAAACACTGCACCATTTTCCCTGAGTCTTCCTGGGGAGGGGCTGCACTGTGGTCTTCCCAAGCTATCTTCATGAAAAGCTGGTCTGCCAGTTTATCAGCCACTACTGGAGACATCATAGGCAGAAGGCTTCCAGCTGAAGATGACTTCTGAATAAATTGCCATATATACTGGGAAGATAAGTAAGGCTGACTCTCCATACACCGGGGTTCCTGGAGCTTTAATGGTAAATGGTGTCTTGTTGAGGAGATGGGTGAAAGTATTTATTAGCCTGAACATCCTGGGAAAAAGCCTGACAATTCCTTTTGCCAATTTTTCCTTCCTGAAGTATCAGGTTAAATTGGTCCTTCACACTCACATCTGTTTTTCTTCCACAAATTAATTGATGGGTAAGTTTGTAGTTGAGTTAGAGAAAAGTCTATGAGGAACCCATTCTCTCTATTCAACAGGACTAGCAGTGATAACTAGGAGACACATTATGCTGCCAAGCTTAGAGCTTTTAAGCTTGTCCCTCCATGCCTGAGCATGCAAACCCCCTGGTGAAAACCAGGTACCACTTTTGTTTCCTAACCCAGATTCCTTGAGCCCCAATAGGGTCTCTGCCGAAGCAAATGGCAGAAGCATACTAGATTCATGTGTTTGCCAGACAGAGATTTAGATAAAGTAGCACTAGACATGTCTAAATTATTGCAGCTCAGGACTCTAAGATTTATAAAAATAACTCCTTTCACACAGATCACAATTGTTAGTATCTATGACTGCTTGACAAAGCTCCAGAACCCCTTCCTGCCATTGAAAATAGATCATTCCTAAGAATTAAAGAAGGTTCACACCTCTGAGTTTCTCATCTTCATATTTGAACTTCCCCTCCAAAAAGCTACCTATCATCACTATGCCTTCCTGTCTCACACTGTTTTCTCCCCTCTGCCTCAGGACGGCCGTCTGAGAATGAATGACCAATTGATTGCTGTTAATGGGGAAACTCTTCTGGGCAAGTCCAACCATGAAGCCATGGAAACATTGAGGAGATCGATGTCCATGGAAGGAAACATCCGGGGCATGATCCAGCTGGTGATACTGAGGAGGCCGGAGAGACCACTAGAGGTGATACTATCCTTGACTTTGATGAAAATTGCTGAGGTGGCCAGCAGACTATACAGACTCAATCACTTTCTTGAGTCTGTACTTGGGGAAATATGCCCCAGACAGGCTCTGATGGATATGAAAGAAACAGGTTGTTGTATATTTTAAATACAACTAAAAAGCATGAAAATATGCATATAAAGTAAATCATTTATCAAATATCACAGGTCTGTGCTTATTAGGGCTTATGTTTAGAAATTTCAAGGGTTCTGACTTTTTAAAAAGCATCCTTCTTAGTACAACTTTGGGAAGTATGCTAGCAATGCCTTAACCTTGGCAAGTTCCTGATTGCATGGATATAGAAAGTGTTTAATGTAAATATTATTATGATATGCCAAATCTCTATATTCTCCCCTATAATCTATACTTAGATAATAGATTCCTGGGTGTAACTATGTTAAAATTTGATCTGTTGAGTATTTTATCGTATTTTATTAAATAAATGGAGGTCTTTCTTTTTAAATATTTGATCATACTTTTTAAATGTCAGCAAAATGCCCACTTACATATGAACCTTATATGTAAAATAATGTAGTATAAAATAATATGGTACAAAAAGTCTTTAATGCTGATATTTTATTTTATTTACACAAAATTGTAAATAAAATTGATCTAAAACAGTATTTTTAAAAATTAACTATTAGTTGTTCCTAACAATTACTTCAGAAAAATGAATAAGTTAATAAAAAGTCCTGTTAGAATTGTATCTTAAGCCAAAATATGTTTCTGTTCTACAGCTGTATAGTAAGAGTCTATATGATTTGGAAAACTAACATCAAACATTAGTAGTAAGTTCAACCAAAATTTTAAAGTGAAAGATTATCAGAATGACATATATATCAGTGGAGCCCCTTGTGTTATATATGAATTACTTGAGCTAAAACCCCCAATTTGCTACTTCTGGATCATGAAAACGCACAGTTAGTGTAAGTGCTTGCTGTGAAGAAGACAGATAGTGGTACCTGTTTTATGCACTGTTGGTACTTTATTTCTCTAAATGTGATTGGCCCCTAATAAACATTACCAAATGAATGGCGAAGCTGCATCTGAGACCACATTCATCTGATAGGGTGGTCTTGGGCAGCAAAGTGCTAGTCCATCTCTTCCTCTGCTATATGATCAACTATTGGGAAAGGGGAACTATACTTTTATGTGCTATTGTACATAACCTTGTAGATGTTAAATAAATGTAAATTGGCCAATTACTGGAGACTATATATAATGAATGAGCTGGTTTTCCACATGTGCATCTGCTTAAGTGATGGAGTCTTCATGAATAATTAATGGGCTTCACTTATGTACATAGTTTGAATGTTCTCATCTACTGCTTCCTAACACGATTAAAGGGCCTGTCTGGTGTAATTTGGTCCTTTCTATATAGAGTCCTTGGATGCAAGGACCCACTTACTGGAGAGTGATGGGAAGGACAGCATAAGGAAGATCTCAGTCGTCCCTTCTTATGTATCTGCATATTATGCCTTCCTTTAATATTTCTTTTAGCAAAGAAATCTCAACTAAGAGAAAAAAATGGAAGACACTGCTAGAGTGCCATATTCATATAGTGGCCACAAACTAAACAAAAGGAGAAGAGAATGAGTATGACTTTAATAGACTTAGAAATATTTTTAGCTTTCTTTATCCCTCACCCCATGTCTCTCCTCTAAGATGCATGTGATCGGCAGTGGGTGGATGTGATACCCTGGCCCCTGGATTTGGAGTACTTTGTTATCAGCATTTTTCTTTAGTGTGGCATCTCCATCCTTCTTTTTAGTATGGGGTGGAATGGGGTTGGCATTATCCCATCAGAAGAAAGTATTAACTTTCAGTTCATTACCCATCCTCAGAGGTGTCTTGTTAATATAGTTCACCAGGGAATCGATCAGGAATAGGAACTGTTACAAAAAGCATTTTTTACGAGGGCGTTTAAACAAAGATCCATTTCCTTTTCCTGATATTTACATGCTTTCCATTGGGAATGAGTAGGCACTTGACTCTTAACTATAGAGAATCTTGTGGTAGCCATGAAGATTAAAGAGTCTTATTTCTTATAAAGACAGAAGCCTAATGTAATGCTTATCTTTATTAAATTAAAAAAAAAAATCAGCCATGTGATCTCCTGAATCTGCCTCACTGTGTCATGCATATGCTGTGCACAGTGTATGCTGTGAACGCTTGCTTTCAGTCTATTCTCCCACAGAGCAGCAAGTGCCCTTTGCTTCATAGAAAAGCATCCATAAGCCAGAGGAGGTCTAAGCACTGCTCAGACATCAGGGCAAATCAATTAGTTAGATTTGGCAAGAATTCCAGCATAATTGCTGGAACATTATCCCAATATTGAAAAGAAATGAAGATACTACTTAAGAAAAGTCAAAATATAAAGTTGTTATTTTTTCCCCCCACATTACCCAGTTGAACAAGATACGTAAACAGTTTTGATGAGAACCTCAGGAAGAATCCATAATGAGCCCTTGATTGAGTCAGAATCATTTTGAACAGAAAGAAGCATGTTTTTCAAAGGATCGGCTTCGTGTTGAATTGTGATCCTGTTTGCACCTCGAGACTTGGTATCTAAAAGTGGGTTATGACCTGGTTTTGTTTTTCTCTTTTCACAAACATTTTCCTCCCTTCTGCAGCTCATCTTCACAGAGGCAGAACATGTTTAAAAATCCATTATATTTTTTATTGGCTGGGACGCTAATGGAGGCCTGCACGACAGCTCTATTTTACAGGCTGGATGCTTTAATTAGGCTGGTTACTGATCAGTTGTTGGGATATTGATTGTGTCATTTATCAAAGGGCTAGGAAAGCAGAAAAATGGTTTTTGTTCTTGTTGTGATTGTGAAGTGAAAACACAAGACAATACAAGGCAAGTCCTCCCAGTCACCTGCTGGGGCTCCAGCTTTAACCTAGGACCCACTGATCTCTTGTACCTGCTATGATTGGGATAGCACAACAACAGCCAGGGGTAACATGGTCAAGTGTGAGAGAACTATTAGAAGCCTTCACAAAGAGCTAATAGCCTTCGGCAGCTGAAAACATTTTAATTATTTAGGATACATAATAGAAGTGAATGCTTCAAATATTTTGTTTAGCTAGATGCTAATTTTTTTTTTCTTTTTGTAACTAAAATCAAGTGCATTGTTTTAGCCAAATGCTTTCCTAGAGGAGGGAGCTAGGGGAGTAGATCTGTGTTAGCGACATGTGCCTCTCACAAATGGCCAAGAGGAGAGAGAGCTGTGGAATGACTTCCAAATCATTTATTTCCCTGAAATCTGTTAGGGAAATAATGGGAGCAAAAGACAGCTCTCTGTGCCACAGTCGGCTCGAAAATGTAGCTGAGCTCTCTGTCACCAGCTGCCTCCTGGTATCTCCTCAGCACCTGGGGAAGAGGGTTTGTGGGGTGTTATTCTGGATACAGCAGTTTGCAGAAAACTGGGGATTTATTTACAGACTGTCAGCATCCAAACAGGAAAGAGAAATATAGAAGGGGGTGGAATCTAGGGAGAACCACTGTCTGGCCCTGTCACAGCTATTTATTTAGCATCTGGCTGAAGCCTGGGGTCTGCAACAGGACAAAATCATGGCATCCTGCTGACAGATACTGCTTGGGTTCTGACTTGTCCTAGAGCGTATGCACTTATCTGGGGAGAAAGAGGGGCCGAGGGAAAGAGGAACCAGCTGGTTGGCAGAGAAACACCCTTGGCATGAGCCGTATTCTCATATTGACACTACCACAAGCTGTACTCCCAGATGGAAGAGCATTTGAAAGAAGGCAGTTGTAAGTGGGGGAAAGAATAATCAAGTTTAATCTTCTTTTGTGTTGGCTATCAGCACCCATAATCCTTAACACTACATTGTCCGTGTGCTTTATTTCGTATTAAAAGATGTTTGACCAGACAGGGCCATTTTGATTTTTCATGATTGAAGATAAACATACTTGAGACTCCAAGGAAGATTCAGACAAGGACCATTCTTGCACTCTGCTTCAACTGTCCAAGTCGGAACGTATTTTTTAAATGTGATTTTTTGTTTCTGACCCTTAGGAGCTTGCAGAGAGTGGGGTACTTTCCAGACCATCTTTTGAGAACTGTCAAGAAGCTCTGAGCCCCTCCAGGCGAAATGATAATAGTATATTGTATCCATTTGGCACTTACAGCCCACAAGATAAAAGAAAAGGTAAAGCCTCTCCATTTCCATCTCCTCGAATACAGCACAAAACCACAAGAAAATGGCTTTTCACCAAGAAGGGGGAAAAGGTATCAGGGACAAAGAAAAGTTAATTAGGCAAAGTGCAGACTTTGTCACTCAGAGTCACGAGAACCGAGGGGTGGGTGAGAGCGTTGACTCAGAACTTGTGAATCAGATTCCTGGCAAGGCTTCCAGTTTAAGTGACAGTTTCTGTGCTTGCTGCCCCAAACATGAGGATTTCATATAAAACAAACCATCACTGGAGAATCAAAGATGGCAAACTGTGAGGTTTTTGAAGATCTTTTTAGTCACTGAAAGTTACCAAGTCACTTTAAAATCACATGGACTTACATGAGAGCACAGAGAGGTCCTGATGTGACTCAGAGCTTTGTGCCTGGTTCCAAGAAGGTGATGAATAGTAGACTAGCATGGCTTGGGGCTATCAACGTGGCAGCTGGGCTGTTCATATTGTCTGATGACATAACTCTCTTCTTACTGGAATGGATCACATTTCAAGTGGACTCCTCGATTTTCCTTCATTGTTCTTTCAAGCTTACACTCCCAGTCACCCAGAAACTTATTTTATCTCCCTCTTCTTCTTTCTTCAATAGCTTTTACTTTTTATATTGCAAAAGCAATACATACATATTCATTGTAGGAATTTTAGAGGAAAGCATTAAAAAGAAAATTTAATATTACTCATCCCTCTATCTATCATAACTCCTAATCAATAACGTTTTATATGAGTCTTTCAAGGCTTCTCCTCATGCAAATATGTATACATAAAATGAAATGTACTATCCATACTTTCTAAGATTTCTTTTCTCCTCAGTTGATACCACGTGATGAGCATCTTTTGTATCCCTGAACATTCTATAGTCTCTTATGCAGTGGTGGCATGGTCTACTACTATCCTGTGTTTTAGACACTTAAGATGTCACCAAGCTATAACGACACAGGAACAGATCCCAGACTTTGATGTTATTGTATCAACATGGACTTGTGAATCTGAGATTGTTTGAGAATTAAGCTATTTCATCTGAATGAGATGTTGGGGCAGGGGTTCCTCTGAAAGTGTTCCAATTTAAGTATTTGTTGTTTGTTAGATATGTTGTTAAGCAATTTACATTCAAATTCAAAGTGGGTCATATTATTAGCTTCATTTTACAGGCCAAGATATAGAAGGTCTGTGAGAATAAATAATTTACCTAGGACTATGCATATTTTATACCACCCAGATCCTGGATTCGGTTCCTGCCTGTGGCCTTGGTTCATCTCAGCTACTACAAAGGCCTTGCTTGTATTGTTCCCTTGGAAGCACTGAAGTCTTTCTACCTGATCCTAAGAATGCCTATAAATGCTGACTTTACCTTCTAACCAGATAAAAATAATTACTCAGTTTGTCTTGGCTTACCTTACGTAAACTGTGTGTTCTTGACAGATCTTGAGACTTTCAGTTCCATTATCCTCAAGGCAGGGAAGGAAGAGAATTTCTCTGTTAAAACACAGCGTGCTTTATGCCTGCATTGAAAAGTGGATCCTTTGATTACAGAGACTACAAATAATCTCTCGAAGACTTTGTATGTTCTCTTCCTTTTAACACGTAGATGCGAATTGAACAACCTTCATGCCAATAAAAAACAATAAACAAACAAACCAAAACCCCACTAATCATGACCCACCAGGTACCTGCTTCATTCCCAAGCCTGGCTGTTGTAATTAGGTTTCTGGGTCCTGGGCAACCAGACGCCCAGACCCACAGACCTGCAGCCCCAGACCCCTTAGCCGTCCACCGCTGATCAGGCCCCAAAAATGTTTCAGACACTTATATTAAGTTCATGTTGTTTGGCCTATGGCTCGGGCACATTGCTAGCTTGCTCTTACATCTTAAATCAACCCATTTCTATTAATCTGTCTGCCACGTGGCCCGTGGCTCACCTGTGCTCCTTACATGCTTCTTCTTGGGCCGCTTGCTCCTTCTGTCTCTGACTCCGCCCTGCTTCTCCTACCTATTCTGATTCCCCACCTACTTTTTCTATGGTGCCTGTTATGGGCCAAAACAGCTCCTTTATTTAAAGATTGATATTCACAGCATACAAAAAGGCATTCCCACATCACCTAGCTTTCCAAGTCAGTGTGAATATCCCAACTCCCTCAAGACCTTTCCCATCTGTGCTAGAGAATTTCTGGTATTGTCCACTGTAGAGTAGTGGTGGTGCTCTAAGTCGGAAACTGAGGAGAGCCTGCATCTTTGCTATGAGCCTCTTAGGTAATAAACCACTGTTTGCTTGAGGAAAATAAAATCTATCTATTATTACTTCCCCGGGTATATCTGTGCCACAAGATGCCTGAATTCAGCTTCTCATAGCATGGAATCATTACATTTTCAGTTAGAGGCTGGGTGATAAGCTTACTATTCATGGAAACTGACCGACTCAGAGATCTTATGAACATTCTAGAATTAAAATAGCATGCTGCTCCCATCATGTCCATTGCCTCTCTTCAAGCCTTAACATTTTGCACTTTGAGAAATCCCAAGAGGCCCTGAGTTTCGGAGTCAGTGAAGGTGCTACGTGCTGCAGAAACTTGTGAACTATGATAGTGGGCCTGGTTAGCAGAACAAGGTTAACTCGACAAAATGTATTGTCTGGTGAGGAGAGAAGCTGGGACAGCCAAAACATTCACTTGCTTTCTTCCCCCTTTCCCTTTCTTTGCATATTTAAGACCCCAGTGTTGATATACTGTGTTCCATCTAATTTTGTAATAATAGTACATACTGCCCACAGTTTGCTCCATATTTTATTTTTTAATTCTCTTCAAGCTGTTACACAGAAAAGGAATTTTTAGAATAACATTTGTAAAATTGGAACAGCATAAAATTCACATTTGTGTTGGAAAATTGCTAGCTGGGCCTCCTGTGAGAAAGTGTGGGACTCCAGGATAGTGGTGGGATGGAACTGTGCCCCTGGGGCTCACTGTAGGCTGTGTAAGCATCTGAATAGTCATGAGGTACACCAACATTGTGCTTCCTGCTGAAGGATGGCGCCTCAGCACAGCTGCCTCTGGTTGTGACCTTTCTTCATCTTGCCCTTCCCACTTCACTCTCTACCTGCATTGTCTCTGCTTTCAGGTGACCGCTCAGGTGACCCACTGCACAAATTCTTCCAGTCATCCACTGTTAGGTCTTTCCTCCCGAACTCAAATCAAACATTTCCACTTTGTGCCCTGCCCAACTATATCCATCTTCTCTGGCGGATTGTGAAGAAATAATAAAGTTCTCCTAATGTTTGTTTGAGGACTCAGAGTGAATCCTTTACTCTAGCAGGAGGCACTCTGTGATGTTGATCGGAAATTGAATTCTCCCCTTCAGCGGACTAGTGTTGATTGAATACCTTTATGTTGTCAAATACAATCAGGAAAGCAGACATGTGTACAATGCTGTGACACTATTATTGCCCTCAAGAAGAGGCTAAGGCAGGGTCATCAGGCTCTCTAAACTTGGCCATTATTGTACAGGAACAACTGCAGTAAGTGTTAAGTAGAGGAGTGTGGCTATTTCCAACACAATTTTAGCTAATGGCCAAATATTGGGCTAATTTCAGACCTGGGTCATAGCTTTCTTATTTATTTAAGCCATGATTTTTCTTTTATATCCATCTTTCAGTTATTCCTGACTATATGGACTCCACAAAACAGAAAACATAATTTGGTAATTAAAGAGGGCCACTTAGCTAATAATAACTTAGTGACTAGAAGACACATTGTCAACAATCACAGGTGTGTGTGTGTGTGAGTGTGTAGTATACAGTCACTTAAATCCATAAATATTATATGTATGAGATTAGAATTCTGCACTTGCATACCCAATACAAAGGTTAACAAAGGTGTCAATGTCAAGAGAAGAAAAGTCCATGCAGGGTCTGAGGATGGTAAACACAGAGTCCACCAACATGTTATTTGCCTCTGCTCTCACCACCACACTGTGAAAAACAGCCAAGACCAAGGAATACAGTAAAAGTTATGAGACTCTATAAGAATCCTGAAAAGAGGCTTTAGAAGAGACAACAGAGAAAACAAGGAAGAAGTTACCTTCACTCTAGTTAGAAAAGTGTTGATGAATAGATAACAGCTTGATGACTCGATAGATAGCTGTCTTCACAAAAATAGAATGTGATAGATGTGATACAGGACTTACTTGCTTCTACTAATGCACAAATCCGAACGTTAGTGGGTAAAGAAAGACATCATAAACCGTGGCAGCTTGATGAAAGAAGAATGTCTTGTCGTGATTAAGGTCCAGACAGAGGCTCATTCTAACAACTTCCCAATAGACTTTGGGGAGACATTTAGGGAAAAAGATATAATCTACAGTTCCTCTCACCCATAGTTAATTTTGTTGTTGTATTAAAGGAAAGAATGGTCAGAATGAATAATATAATCAACACAATGGCTGACCCATAGTGTCTTAGCAGAACTCACTTCTTGTTGGTAATAGTGGTAACCAGGGTGCATGTTATTTTCCACTACTGAATAGCCTGTAGAAGAATGTCTTGTTTGATCCAGGAGTAAACCCCAAATTCAGACTCGAGTCTTTTTGCTTATAAGACCTTACAGCACAGATAGAGTGGATCTTTTCCCTGTGCTTTGCGTAGCAACGAGCAGTACACAGGGTCTCAAGGCATTCTCTTCAGTACCTTTTCTCACTCAGGTAAATGCCTAAATTATATTTCAGAGCATTTACTATAAAGCTATAATTATAAAAATATCAATGTATAAAAGACATGTTTTATGAACCTTGTTCAGATCAGGGATATTTTTAAGCACCAGGCTTTCACAGGTAACAAGAGGTTGTTGAGATGTGTGGATTTATTTGTCATAGTGGCCACTGAGCAGATCACACATGTAGACACTCTAAAAGGCACAGGTCACCACAGCCAGGGAGCATTCATGTGAGACCTTTTACACTCTAGGTAAAGCCTCATTGATTTCATGGTTGGTTTATGTGTCTGAGAGATGGGCTAAAACAGAAGTAGGTACTGACTCCTTCCTCCTTCTCCCCCTGGTTTACTCCAGCTTTATTTGTTCCTTGTTTACAGACCTATTGCTTCCCAGTGACGGGTGGGCTGAGAGTGACGTACCGCCGTCCCCACCACCACATCCTGGTCTGGAATGGGGCCTTGAAGATTACAGCCACAGGTATCAATAAAATGATATATCGTAAATGTACCCCCTTATAGTTTTTCTGGGAAAACTCAGCAACCTTATTTAACTTTATTTCTTTCCAGGATGAAAATATCATAGTCTCCATTTTTCCTTTTGGGTGAAAGGTTTTTCTGGCTAAGAGCTTACATTGCTCATAATTGGCTTCCCGGAATGTTTTGAGATCCATCTTATATAATTAAGCTCACTAAAACAATAGCCACTGTTTCTTTTACAAGCGTGAAAACCAGAGAGCCAAAGCTCAGAGGAAGTTTACATAGGAAGGTGCAAAATAAAACTGAGAAAGTATAAAGCCTCAGGTTCTCTTTACTTTGTAATTGGCAAACCCAAAAGGAATTTAAAAATAGGTGCTCCAAGAAAACTAAAATAACCTAAAAGCTAAAGCAGCACCATGTAATCTAAAATATTGAAAAGGGTACCCAATATTATAGCCATTCTGTAATAGAAACTAGAAAATCAATAACTTTTAGACTCGCACAAGCATGAGAGTGGAAGATTTACTAAGCAGACATACTATTTGACTAGGGGAATTCATAGATTGTATTCTTCTGATGAGTTTAAAAAAAATCATTAAATTGTCTCTTTGCTATTTTCTGTATTTATTGTGGTTGTTAAAAAACTATGCATTTTATTCTATTTTGTTTCCCATGATAATCCTGTGAAATTTCTTCATTGTTCTTAGAGTAATGCAAGTGTCCTTTCTATTATGCTTTTTTAATATAATCTACTAAAAATAAGGCAACGCGAGTGTATCAACTCTATTAGAGAGAAGCTGCCCATGTGTACTACCTCTGATTTTTAATTTTTAAAATCAATTATTTTCCTCAAAACAGCATCATGAACTACTTGGAGAATCACAATATGCTAAGCCAGCACTGGTAGGGCTTTCTTAGAAGAATATACAGATGTCGTTAGTTTCGTTCTTTTATCTACATTGTCTGCCTTGATCCTAATCCAAAATTCATTTGATGATATACAGAAATCTCTGATCTTGCCCAAAAGCCAATTCAAAATGGGTCAAAGACCTTACTATAAAACTGAGACACTCAACCAGAGGGAAGCATAGTGAACACGCTTGGACACTTTTTGAACCAGACTCAAACAGCACAGAAAGTAGTCCCAAGCATTGACAAATGCAAATGCATAGAATTAAAGGTTCTGAACGTCAGTGAAACTTTGCAGAGACAACAGGTAGCCTACTAGAGAATTTCAGTCAGCTCTGTCACAGACCGAGCTTGATATGTAGAAAACATCGATATTTAGAATATATAATGATTTGCAAAAGCTAAGGACTAAAAACATACATCTACCTAATTAGTAAGTAGGCTAATGAAATGAACAGACAGTACTCAAAAGAAGAAACAGAAATTGCTAATAAATAATTCTTAAATGTTTAATATCCTTAGCTACTAGAAAAATATAAAGTAAAACCACTTTGAGAATCGATCTCATCCAGGTCAACATGAGTATTATTAAGAAAATCAATGATAGCAAATTTTGGCATGTCTGTAGGGATGAATACCCTCTGTCCACTCTTGGGGGAAATATAAACTAGTGCAACCATTTTAGAACTTGGTGTGAAAACTTCTCTGTAGAATAGATGGAATCTGCTATAGACAACCTCAAGCAATCCAAATGGAGAGGTGGATCCCAGTCCCAAAGGATACATCTACAAAGCACTCAGTGCTCCTAAGGCTCAGAGAATATGGTAGGAGACAGTAAGGTTCAGAAGACCAGCGGCTCTCCTGTGAGGTTCTGTCTCTAGTAACATTAACAGCTATTATTCGTGAAGTCTCACTGACACAGAAAAAGTCCACAAGGCCTCAACCCTACACAAAAGCAACTGAGGAAAGCTGGAAGGGGTGGCCTTCCTCCCAGAAGAGCACACCGCCAACAGGTTGTCCAGTAATATGGTCAGCCCCGAAAACAAACATACAGGAAACATTATATGGATTTAATTGGCTATGTAATAAATTTATGTACAACCAAATAGCGAAAAGAGAAAGAGGCCATGGATTTGAAGGATAGTGGGGAGGGGTGTATGTATAGGTTTGGAGGGAGGAAATGAAAGGGAGAATATTACGATTAAATTATAATCTCAAAAATTAAGGAAGCACTTTCAGAAAATTAATATAGTCACAAAAGTATGGAAAATAAAATTAGAAATACCATATGGCCCAGAAAAGCTAGTTTTTACCATGCACCCAAAGGATTTTATCCTGCTGCAGAGTCATGGGCAAAACCATGCTTATTGATGTACTATTCACGATATCAATGGAATGTCATCCAGCTACAGGAAAGGGGATACTGAAAATGTCATGTATATGAATATGTATGCATTTTCCTCAGCTATTATGAAGACAAAGTCAGGAAACTTGCATGGGATCATGGGTAGAACTGGAAAGACTATTAAGTGAGATTACCCAAACTCAGAAAAACAAAAGTCACATGTTCTGTCTTTCCTCAGATCTTAACTTTAATGTTCCTATGTATGTGGATAAGGGATTGGATTGTGCATGTGGCTATAGACAACGAAACCAGGCAGGCCACCAAAAGAGGGGAGCAATGGTACTGAGGAAGGGATGAGAGTACCAGAGGTTACATGTGGCACAGGAGTGGAGGAGGCCACGGGCTGGGATAGTACAGGAAGGAGGAGGATTAGGAAGAAGTTGGAGAAGAGAAATAATAACCAACGAAACATCATTTGACAAAGGTCGTAAGAAAACTTTACTCCTTATAAACTAATAAAAAGCCCAGAACTTTATAGTAAAGAAAAAGAGGCGTTTTCTCCTAAAAAGACAAACACACAACTAATTAGGATGGAGAGTACAGTAAAAAAGTAAAAAATTCCCTGGGAATTCAGAAGACTGAACCCCAAATCTCTCTGTGTGATGAAGGAAGGTTACAGCAGGTAAAGAGTGATTTCATGGAAAATGAAGAGAGAGGCATGAGACAGGTATGCGCGAGGAGTCCTGTGTCAGTGCTGCTAAAACTTTGGTATACGAAGGAGAAATCCATAGCAGGTATTCTGTCATGGTCCACGATAGCCTCTTCTCCGGAAAACCGTGGAGAAACACAGGACGATGATACAGTGCTGGGGTGAGAGTGTCAAACCCTGAGACATTTCTGTTGTGGCATGGGGAAGCTATAGCAAAGAGACTCCTTAACGTGAGTAGCAGACTCTACAAGAGAGGAGAAGTTATATAGGTGGCAAGAAAGGACAGAGACATTTCTGAGGTGATAAAACAAGTCTTACTGCTTTGCGACTCTTTCCCCTCCTGGGAACTGGTGACCTGTACCATCCTGCAAGCCTTTGTGTTGCCTAGGTGACCAGCAGCAGTGGGATTTGGATGTGTGAGGACAGTATAAAGCCTGGAAGGGAGCCAGAGAAGTTAAGCAAGGAAGGCTGTCCCCTTTCCTTTCAAGTCAAACGTGGAAACATGTGCTTTCAAGGGTGGAGTCTCTAAGCAGCAAAGCACTCTGGTGTTAAAGGGGGTAATGCCTATTTTTTGAAAAAAAAAAAAAACATAAAATCAGAACTTATTTCTGTAATAGCAGTGATATAGCAAATGAGAGAAGTCTAGAATTTGTGTGAAAAATATGTTTTGGCTGTGAAGTCTCAATACGTGGTTAAAACCAAACAATAACAAGATCCATTGAGGATTTGTACTGCCTAGTTTTTGACACTTGACACCAGCTAGTTATCGAGGAAGAAGGACTGACGATTAAGACTGGCCTGTAGGCAAGTCTGTAGAAGTATTTTTCTTGATTAATGATAGGTATGGGAGGGTCCGGATGACTGGGGATGGTACCACCTCTGGGCTAGAGATCCTAGGTGCTATTAGAAATCAGACTGAGCAGGCCTTGGGGAGCAAATCCACAATTAACACCCCTCCATCTCTGCATCAGTTCCCTGGATGCTGGACTATATGCTAGAAGGTGAAAGAGACTCTTCCTCAAGACATTTTCAATCATACTGTTTTATTACAGCAATAGAAGCCCTAATTAGTACAATATTCTTAATAATTCAGAAAATAATTTGGTTATTCCTTTATCCTTCACATTTTCTCAGTCATATCTCTCACACATACACAAGTCATAGCTCCTGATGCTTCAAACAATTTTCTTGGCGGGTCCTTCAATCTCCCTTCTTGTCTTTTCCTTTCAGAGAGTTCTCCTGGAACATCCACTCTTGACTAGTCTGTGCCTTTCACATTCCTGGTTTGTTACCATCTTCAGGACAACGGCATATGTTTCTTTCTGCCCTTATTTATTCATTATGCAGCATAATTTGACAAGAGTATCATTTCTATTTGAGAGATTCCCTGGTTGCTCATGCTGAAAACACGGCCTTTATCTAGGACATGTCTCTGGCCTGCTGTCAACTTCCAGCACCCCACTGAAGCCCACTCAGCCATGAGCACATGCTAACTTCCTTCAAAATTAAAATATGTCATATTTTATAGTTAATCATTGTGTCACCCTCACTCCAAATGCTTTCAATGTGTAGCATAAAATTGCAAACGATTGTACCCGTCTAACTTACATGTCTAAAATATTTTCACATAAACTGATTCAATACTATACTCATTATTTCAGTGTGCTATCTGCTGACATTGGCTCTAATCCCATCACATCTTACATTACCCTCACTTCTCTCCTTAAATATCTGCCAATCTGACTTCAGCTTTATTTTGCATTTTCATTTTGTATGGTGGTGATAGGGATCCTGCTAAATGAACATTTTCAAACTGTGCATTTGGACACATTCTACATAATGGTAACAGATGTATATAATATCAAATTAATGGATGTAATGAGACATATGTATATATGTGTAAATGATTTACAACATTCATATGCACAGTACAGCTTTCATTTATCTTATTTTCCTCAATTATATCCTAATATTTTTATAAAAATATATTTGCTTTGTTTGAGCAGATCCTAACTTCATTGTGTATCAGATGTTACTCCCACCTTATTTGTAGAATGGTGGAAATAAGAATAATTATTTTCCAAAAGTTTAGAGAATTTGAGCTGTTATTCTTGGCATACCAATTATTGCCAAGTTTGAAAAGAAAATCTAAGAGCCAATACATTCATTGGTTGGGTAGGTTCCCATTGTCTGTGATGAGTAGAGTGCTTTAAATGCACTGAGATCTTTGTTTTAAAGAGGAATATTCATATTGGTCCTACACATCTTCCCTGAAGGCTCTCATTAAAATGTACAGCATCTGTTTCAATTAACTACTTTGTTCTCTCTTATCTTATCACATTTACCACTCTGTAGAAACAAAGCAAATCTGAAGTGCAGGTTACGTAGGAGACCAATCAGATCTTCAAGTGGAAGAGACTTTATGATTGTGTGTTCAAGCCAGTATTTTAACCCAAGTTTGTGACTCAGGTTCTGGCTTTGCCCCTGAGCAGCTATGTGACCTTAGACCATCAGTCCCCTTCATTGGGCCTAAGGCTCTTATCTAACACATGGGTGACCTTCAGTCCCCTCTGCATCAAACCTTTGAATCTATAAAGATCATGTGTCTTGTTGACATCAAACTTGATCCCCACACATGATCCAAGCATAAAAACCTATGTGCAAATAAAGGATAAGCAACATATGTAAAGACACATGCCACCACAGCACCAAAGCCTAAGGGAGCTTGTGGTCTCGTGGCAGCTCTGCATTCTGTAAAGTTACTGGGAAAAGTGTGAACATACCCATTAGTCCACATAGGCATCAGCAACCCTAAGTGAGTCAAGGCCTCTAGGGCACAGTTGGCAAACTCTGCCCTAGGTATCATGTCTATAGCAATTGAAGCCTTCCTCTATTGACAGTGCGCCCAGACACCAAGAAAGAAACCCTGAAATCTCTGTAACACTAAAGAGTGATTCAAACTTTTTGCAAAGTTTCCATAAAAACAGTCATAATCTTTGCATTGGAGAGAAACCTGAGCTCTTATTCCAAAACCACCTTGATCCGCATAAATAAAAAGAAAGGATAATTATGAGCCTATTAATACTAAAATATGACTAACATTGAATTTTAAGCCAAGTGATAGGCACTATTCTCAATATTTTGTATATCTGAATTGATTTAAACCTCACAATGACCTTACAGAGAAGGTCTATTACTCTACATTTTATAAATGAAGACACTGTGGCTGAAGGAGGAACAATATAATTACACTCCTTTTATGTATAAGGACATTGAAATGAAGAGAGATTCAGTGGCTTGCCCAAGTCACACAGCTAAGCAAGCAGTAAAACCAGGATGTAAACGGGTCCATTGTATTCTATGGCCCCGTCTCTTGAGTACTGTACTGTGGGACCTATCAGGACACATTCTGTTTCTACTCACTGGATTATGATAATAGAGGTTCATTTATTTATTCAGAAAGGCTACTATTTAACATTAATGACAAAGAATATTAAATGTCAAGGGTAAAAAATTAATGTTTTTAAAGAAAAAATAAACTTAGCTAGTGTATTTGTTTGAAAGTTGGGATTCTTCTCTCAATTTTGGAGGGATCTTCATTCAAGATTAGGGTTGCTTCTGCTGTTTATTGTTTCAAATACTGGACTCTTTGAAGCCCACCGTCAGTCCTTCAGATTGTCAAAGAATACTGATTTGTTACCTGATGGAAATCACACTGTGATGAGCAATCCAGATACACTTTAGCAAATTTGAGTACAAAGGAGAAAACAGCTGGAATTTAATTCATGAAAAGTGTGTATATACTTATTCCTGAGCAAACATAAGCCATTATTTAAATTTTCTTTATATAATCTCTTCTACTGAATCCTTGATCAAAACAGAGTGTTGAGTAGAAGCAAAATTCCTTAGAATTTACCCCAAGTACCAAGAATCTATAAAGGCTACTTAATGTATTTGTGTCTAAATTCTCAACTGCGCTGTTCCTGTGGCTTCCTTTTGGTGTTATTGATGGACTATCTGCTCAGCATTTGCATTACTCTTTGGAGATCACCTAAAAAGGTAAAAACTCAATCTCCTGCAGCCATCAATCATTCAAGATGTGTTTTTTTTTTCACTGCTCTTTAAAAGGTACCACTTATCCCATAGGAGTCTCTTAGCCTGCTTTGGGCTCTGCGAGTATCTAGCAACATCCTTTGAAGGGCTGGGGCTTCCCAGGCACCCCTCATCCACTTGAAGTTATGAAGGATACAGCAGTGGCCCTAGTTAACAGAAATACGGAGGAACAAAAGATATTATCAGCCCATGTACATTGTATTTAAATTTTACTGCAGAATAAAATGCATAGGCTCCAAATGATACATTCCATAAAAGAAGTCTGGGAATCAAGAATTAGTATAGAATACACAACTGCAGGCTGAAGAGAAAACAATGAGGGAATATAGTCAATGTGAGAATTACATATTCATATTCATCCATAGTCTGCATCCCTTCCTCCCTGCCTGCCTCTTGCTCTAAACATAAACATAACAGATAACTTCTCTCCACAGCTCCGGGGTGGATTCCACAGTGTATTTTCCTGATCAACATGTCCATTTCAGATCTGTGACACCAGCGATGCAGCCTGAATCAATTAACCTGAAAACCTCCAAGAGTATGGACCTTGGTAAGAGATGGCATGTGTACCCAGGGCACTTTGACAGGCTCCTCCCATGTCTTTCTAAAAGTCCAGTTTTGTTCTTTCAACTTCAGAAGCTGTTCACCCCATCTTTCCATTTTCTCTCATGCGTGTAATTGTGATTGACCTGCTTGTTAAGGAAAGAGAGATGATTAATTTTAAGAAACATTCCACATAGTTCTCTTCCTCTATAGATCAGAAAAAAAATAATTCTGGAAAACTTGAATGCCACAAAAAAAATATCTCCAATTCACTTCCCTTTGCTTCTGTGTACTAATTTCAGTTGTATATATCATACTTGGTGTCCTGTTGCTTCATGGGCTTAATTGATACTTGTCATTGTTCTTTCAACTAAATACTCCCAAATCCTCTGACACTGGAGAGGTGAGATGTTCCTTGGCCCTGCCATACTGAGGGTATTGAGACCCATTGGTGTGGTACCTAAATCTTACTGACATTATGAATACCATAGAACTATTGGCTTAAAGGGGAGATCTAGTACTCTGGCAACAATTTAGACCAGCACTTGGGGTTATAAGACTTCTCAGACACTGAAGAATATTGTCACCATTGTCTGGGACCTTAGAAACAGAGTATAGCATACACTCAGAACAAAATATTCATTGCATTCTTGAGAGCTTGGAGACCAACCTCTGCAATTCTTTTTTTTCTTGAGGCATATTATGTATTTCATTAATAGTAACAAGGAAAGAGAATCATCAAAAGTGCAAGCTCTACCCAATGATCTGATAAATGGTACTTATCTGTTGTTCATTTACAGCAGCTCAGGAAATGTTCAATCACAATGAAACAAGAGAAATTGATTCCATTTTCTATAAATTAACTAAATCGTTGGGAAGCATTTGCTCTAATCACCTATAGGTAGATAGAACTGCTCAACAAAGAGGCTGCTATGAATACTGGTCTAAAGGGATGTTCTCCAGAGCAGGCCTGGGACAACCAAAGGGCTGATGACAGTGGCATCTGTGATTACTAATACTTTAAGGAGCAATTCATTTTTGTGAAGTGCCTGATAAACATTTCCTGTTCTGTCTTTCCACTTTCTCTATGAATAAGATGAATGGATAAAAAAATGGCTCATAATTTTGGGGAGAGAAATATATTGCTGGGGTTTTTTATTTAATTAAAAAGGCTAGCATCATAATTCTAAAATCTGTTCCAAAGATTAAAAA
This sequence comes from Phyllotis vaccarum, assembly GCA_033318265.1. Classification (NCBI taxonomy): domain Eukaryota; kingdom Metazoa; phylum Chordata; class Mammalia; order Rodentia; family Cricetidae; genus Phyllotis; species Phyllotis vaccarum. The sequence goes on from JARWLC010000007.1 coordinate 13,414,062, forward strand.
TAGTATATCATCCAATTTAAGAGAGGAAAAAATATCACCAAGTTTATAAAATTTTTAAACTTTAGTCATGTTCAAAAAGTATTTCTCTTATTTTTTTTAATTTTATTAATTCTCTAAGACTATTATACAGTGTTTTTTACCACATAAAAACTTTTTCCAAATTTACCCCTTCCCTACCCACTGATTTATACACACACACACATACACACACACGCACACACACACACACATGCATGCATGCACGCACACAGATATATAAAGATATATATATATATACACACACACATTCATACATACATAGATATGTCAAGTTCAAGTAGTGCTGTCCATATATTCTTGAAGATATGTTCTTTCACTGGAGGGTTGTTGGTATATCAGGAGCTACAATCTTAAAGAAGAAAACCCTATTTCAATTGCTGATAGCTCCTCAGCTAGAGGCACAACTCCATGCGTACCTCTTGTCTCCATGTTGGAACTGAGTGTGTCTCAAGCTTGCACAGGTCTTTTTCATGCTGCCCCTGCCTGTCACTTCATAGTAGACAGTTTCCTGGCAGTTATCAGTTTCTCTGGCTCTTATACTCACTGAGACCCCTGTTCTGCAATGATCCCTGAGTCTTGGGAAGATGGGGTATGATGTCCCATTTAGGCCTAGGAATCCCACAGTTTTTCATTCTCTACTTGGCCCAGTTGTTGATATCTGTGTTAATCACAATCTACTACCAATAGAAGCTTCTCTGATAAGGGTTGAGAGATGCATTGATGTAATATACTTTATTTCTGAGAAAATTTTCTCTTTCAAATTGGAATCTTATTTCTGAAATACGTATATTAGCATCCATCCATTGCATTTCATTGTATGTGATATATAACCACACTCTAATGAACAATGACAGTTGTAGTGTTTGTTCAATTTACATAGCTGTCTATGGGTTATTTTGTTAATGAAATAAGTTCTAAGCTAATAAGTATTATTTAAAACGCACTGTAGCAAAATAACTTAGTTGAATGTTAGTAAAACATTTTTATAGCCATTGTCAAAGTTGAACTCCTTCTGAGAAGTATGAATTTAAGGCTAAGAGAGCTTAGGAATGGACTGTATAGGACCATCCTTGCCTTTCTCCCCAGAGAGAAAGAAGAACAAGCTTAATAAATTCATTGTCTTTCACAGTGAGTAAACCCAGTGATACTCTAATGCTGAACATTTGGAAGTGTCTCCTCTTTGACTACAGTAGTAGAGTATTGCATTTTAAAGTGTTATTGAGAAATATATATATATAAAATATATATCTTAATTTTACATGTATATTTGATATACTAAATATATGACATATATGTATATATTATTGATGGTAATATTAATGGGACTAATGCTCCCAGCAAGATAAAATCCAACTTCAGAAATTAAAAGCAAATAATAAACCCTAGGGCTGAAAATGTAGTTCAGCTGGTAGAGTGCTCGTCTGGCATGCACAAAGCCCTGGACTTAATCCTCATAAATAAAATCTACAAAATTTAGGCAGGATACTCACATAATATTTTCTTATCCTGGGAAAAGCATCAGCTTCACATGGTTAAAAATACAAAGACATGAAAAGATAAATGCTCATATTTATTTATTGTGTGATGACTTTAGAATGGCTTGTTCTCTGTCAAAGTTTTCTGTGATCTAAGTATAGTAGTAGATGCTTACAGATGCTGTTAACACTAGCCACTTTGGTGGGTGGCAAGTGGAGCCTGATTTAAGATCAGCCTGGGCTACGTAGCTGACACTGTCTTTTGAAAAGTCTATAGGAATCTTGAAAGTGCCGTGGGTACCATCAGTACCATTTCTGTGTCATGCTTCATACCAAGCCAAATGATAACTTTAACCTGTAATATTGAGTCATTTTCCATCTTCTGATGGACTTGTAAAGTGAGGAGATTCCAATTACTTATTTTTATGTATATTTCCAAAGAACGGCCTTCCTTATTGTGCTGTCCACTTTGCCCAGCTATCGATGAATGTGTTCATGACACATGTACTTTGGAGTCATTGCATAGTTGTATAGTACTGAGTGAATGGATCTCTTGATTTATACTTTGTCTTTTTCTTATTTAAATGGAACTTAAGCGTGATTGAAAGCCTTATTTTATGTATTTTGAGGGACCCTTTGTATCTTCTTATCTTGAATTTATTTGTTTCTCTTTGCCAGTGTTTCATTTCTTATTTTTATGCTATTTTTCAAATACTACTATAATGCTGTAAATTGTTACTTGTGTTTTCACTCTGATTTTGGTTATCTTTTACCATAAAACATGTCTTGATGAGAATGACATGAGTCTTTAGTCGACACCTTACTGTGAAACATGACGACCTGAGTTTAGATCTCTAGCGCCCATCTACAAAGCACAGAAGTTAGTCACTTTTTAATGCTCAAACTGGGGGGGGAAACAGGAAGACTTTTGGAGCTCACTGGCCAGCAAGTGGAGGCCATCAGGACTTCCAGGTACAGTAAGAAACCCCGTCTCAAACCTAAGGTGGAAAGTGATGGAGACTGACTGAGGTCAGCCTATGTCTCCTTCACAGAGATGTGTCTGCTGCCCTCCCACCAATACATATAAACACAAACATAAGTATTGTAGATTGATTGTCATATAACCCCATCTTGTCTTCCTTTAGTTTTTATTTTTTGGTGTCTCCTTTATGTTATTTATTTTCTCCCTGAGCCATTTGGAAAGGAATGATTGATAATATATTTTTATTTATAGTCTATAAGGTAGAAAAATATTTCTTGCAAAAAGTTAAAAAATTATTATATTTAACTTTTCTGTCAATTTCATAATTTTGAATGCAACCTAATTAGATACTAAATGCTTTTATATTAGTACATGGGTGGATTTATAGACATTCTGGTTTATTGATCTTTAAGTCTGCTCTGGACCAGTTGCTACCTTGTGTAAATTATCATACTGTTACTCTGAATTGTAGTTACTTATAGGATAATTGTCTTCTGATTCATCTTTTTAAGTAGGAAACACGAGTTTTTTTCAAAGTTAAATTACTTTGGCTTTTCAAATGCTGTAGTAAGAGGTTTCTGGCCCAGATTTTCGGACCTAACCTCATGGTCTAGGCCCACAGACCAGCAGACCCACAGTCACACAGAGCCACACAGATGCTTTCAATAGTTTTAGGCTGATCAGCCTCAGGCCCAGGCATATCACTCGCTAACTCTCTACCCTTCATCTAACACATGATTCTTCCTGTTCAGCCATGTGGCTTGGTACCTTTTCTTAGAGCAGCATGGTCGTCCTCTGCTTCTTCCAGCTTCTCTCTGGTGATCTGCTCTGTGCTTTCTGTTCTCAGAGTTTTTAGTCTGGTAGCCCCACCCACACTTCCTGCCTGCCTTTGGTCCATCAGCGCTTTTTTATTAAACCAGTGGGTGGGACTATTATTTACCATGAAACAACACAATACCCCTTCAAAATGCATTGACTCTCCCAGGAACACTAGAATCAGTTAATTAAAGTGAATTTAAAAATTCAATAGGAATATTTCCTCAGTGTCCATGTGTGTGCTCATGCATGCATGCATATATTCTTGTGTGTGTGTGTGTGTGTGTGTGTGTATGTGTGCGCATGTGTGCATGTGTGTGTATGTGCGCGTGTGTAAATGGTATATATGCTTCCTATATGTTCCTGAAAGAAACACTTTATCAGGTTAAATAGGCTTCTTTGTAGTCCTAGCCTCCTAAGCTTTCTTCATTAGTCCCTTTATTCTTTAAATCGTGAATGGCCATTGAATTTTATTAAGTGATTTGTAAGGATCTATACAGGGTGACAGTTTATATTTCTCTTTGTTAATAAACTTGAAGCAGATTAACTGGTAGCTTGTACACAATTAATCTGATTCTTTTGGAAAAACTGTTTTCTCTGAACTTGTAAAGTTCATTTGATTAGCCACAGTTTCATATGTGAGACTGCTACAGAAGGGTTTCAGCTTCTCCACACTCTAGGCCTCAGCGATTGTGCTTGTTATATTCTTAATTCCTATGTGACCACGCTAAGATTTGGTGAGGCCATTTTCCTTCAGTAGTTAGTAGATATTTTTGGAGTTTGCATGTGGTCATGTTTAAGACAGATCAATGATGATTAAAATAATAAGGGCAAGAAATTGGCTGTAACTATGCTTATTTTAAAGGGCTAGGGTACTATTCAAGTGACTGGGTAGATACTTCTGGGTTTTCCAGAAAATCAATCTTTTCCTACTAATTGCAACTTTACTCTATTTATTTAAATTACCAGAATTACTATGTTCAGTCTGGATCCCTTTAATTTGTTCATAATTGAGCTTGTGTGGGTGCTGAGTTGGAAGCCCTCAGAAGCAGAACAGCACAGCTGCCTTTTTGGCCTTTGGCATAGGGTTTCCCCCCAAGAGCTGCCCTTATTGGCAGAATGCCAGGGAGTTACATTCAAAGACTTTTTGATGAGGCATAAAAATCTTTAATTTCCAGGCTTGGTGTTTTATGACCCCATAATAGTGTTTAAGAATTAGTCTCAATTATTTAAGGGACAGCACTTCAAGATTTTTGCCCCTTTGTTGACCTAATCTATAGCCCCATTCAAAGTCAAGTTTGAAACACTGTTTCTCACAAGATTTTTTTTTTAAAAGAGTTTTGTGTCTGTTTCCGTTTGAGCTTACACTCTGTGACACAGGAGGAGAGGGCTGGGGGTGGTGCAGCTGAGGAACCCTGGCCAGCTGTCTGCCTCTGTTCAATGGGAGGAAATGAGGCTACAGTGATGCATGAGGCAGCCAGATGAAACTGTAGGGAGTGTTTTGACAATGCAGGTTGCTAAGATCACATGCTCCATGGGTTCTCTACAAACTTACGAACTACATGCATCTTACAGGGATAGGTTGGCTGATGGTCTTTCAAGATCTGTTAAGTCTACAGTTTTATTCTTTGTTAGTTTCTTCTACTCTTTACACTTAGGGAATGTTTGTAGACACACACAGTTGATATAAACTATACACAACTTGATTTGGATATATATTTTGAATAAAATGCTTTCCATAGGTGTGGGATATTCCTCTCAGTAAAATAAATAAATAAATAAATAAATAAATAAATGGCATTTCTCATGTCAGATCAAAGATGGGAATGAAATGAGTAATTAACCCCAGTTTACCTCTGTACTACTTTGTTTTTTAAATTATTTTTGTAATTATATATTTCATTTTAGTAATAGAATATGACAAATACCCTGAAGACTAAATAGTTTAAAATGTAAAAAATTATATATTATGGTAGTTTCCTAATATGTTATATATTGTTGTATTTTAATGTTAAAACTTTATTTCCATGAATCTCCTTTATTACCATCAATCAACAATACCCTGAAGATGGTAAAAGCTCAATAAATTATTGTTTTTTTAGCCCTTAGACTGACATTTAAGTAACAAACAAATCTGCCTGGTAAAGAGGAATTCATGATAACCCCCCACAAAGGAAGCGCTTACTCACCTTCTAAATTAGTCAAGGAAGTGATCAGGATGGAGCAGAACAGGATGAGCTGGATGCCCTGTGCAAAGCAGAGGAAGAGAATTGCAGAGCTATTGAGTCACTGGTGAACAAATGCTTACTCTGAGTACTCACTGTTGGCCAGAGTACATGAAACCCCAGGAGCCAGTAAGTGATGGGAGAAGGGGCAACTGTCCCTAGATTAACCCCCAACAGGAAAGGAAAGCTTGGGAGTTCAGGGAAGGTTTCCAAAAGGAACTTATGATGTAACGATGCTGATTTAGAGAGAAAAAATTCAGGGCACTTAAAGACTCTAGGGTGGCTGCTTAAGAACTCACTGGTTCCCAGTGGCTGATGAAAAAGAGGGTCAACTGTGACAAAAAAGAAAATACTGAGGGTGAACTAAAAGTGCAAAAGGAAACACTTGTAAATCCTAGAAAGAGTTAGTGAGGTCTGGGTGAAGGATTAGGAGAGGGTAGGATGGTCCATTGTTGAGGGTTCCTAGCAATATCAGGTGGAGAGAGGAACCACTAGGCTACCATTAAGGTTTTTTTTCCAGTGCACCAGAAGAATGATGGGAGTTAGAAGTTAGATGAGCTGCTATTCCTGTGCTCTAAATGGACCGCGATTGATTGTAAAGCAGCTGTCCAGATCACTAGAAATCATCCAGAGCCGGCTTCAAACGGCCTCAAACCGAAAAGAACTGACTCTCACAAAAAAAAAAAAAAAAAAAAGATACATTCCCAAACAACTGGTAACCCCAGTGTGGATTTTCGGATATTCATATCTGCGAAATAAAACGTTTAAGACTCTGGTGGCCAATGGCAAAGTGCATGGGATCTATGAAATAACTGAGACCACTTTTCCTTGTTAGAATTCCTGTATGAGAAGCTCAGGGAAGTATTATGTGTGGTATTGACCTTTAATATGTTTCAGTTTGTTTTCAGATTGAGATCAATGTACTAAGTTACATACTGAGAGATGTAGGTATAGCATTAGCATGCCCATTCCTGAAATATACTAATAGAGGTTAATTATCACCCAACGCAGGTTACATAAGAAATAGAGTAAGATTCTGTCTTGGCCTTTCTTAATTGTCAAAAAAAAAAAAAAAATCACCTCAGCAATTCAGCAAGAAGAAGTGTGGAAATCAATCAGTAGGTAGCTAAATTCCAGTGAGCTAGGAACAAAGCATACAATCGTATAGCTGCATTTCAAAATGTCAAAAGAAAGGGTTTTGAAAGTTTTTAGCATAAACAAATAAATGTTTGAAGAGATAAATATCTTTATACTCAAGGACTCTGATAGAACCTGGCTATGTATAATTTGCAGGATGGGAATCCATACCAAATTTTCAATAGAGACTGTCCCAGAGAAATGGCTATTCTGTTGAACTGTCATAATTTTCATGGATACTGGGTCCTCAGAATTGTGAAAACTGGATCACATAATTTGGGCTGGCAAGATGGCTTAGTGGGCAAAAACATTTTTCATGAAAACCTGGTAACATGATGTTGAGCCCAGAAACCTATGTTGCAAGGGGAAAGCATCTCCTAAAAGTTATCCTCTGACCCCTACATGCACACTGGGATATGAACAAGCCCACACTCAACATATCATACATACAAATAACCAAAAGAAAGTATCTACGAGCACCTACTGGATACTTACCACATACAAAGCAGTATTCCAAGTAAGTATCACAACTGTTTATTCTCTTTAGATATTAGATAATATAGTTGTATATAGTGAGTAAACAATAAAATTTAAAATAGTGATAACTACTTCCCGAAACCAGAATCAGATGGGGACCCAGACTGAGAAGGAAGAAGCTTCCTGAGTCAGAGTGATGGAAGATAGTTCTTGAACAGGTTGTCGAAAGCACACTTGTATTAGTGTAAGTCTCAGAGTAGGCAACATGACACCTGTGACATTGCTCTGCGCTTGTAGCCGATCTCCTGACATGCCTGCTCCTGAATGAATGTCTGTGTCATCAGATCAAGTGACAGGACTGTTTTACTACATACAGGACACATGTACAGGACTGTATTTAACTGAATGCATTTTAATAGACACCAGAACAGTATAAAATGGATCCAGATACTGTAGAGGGGCCCAGAAACCATGTCCGATGAAAACCAGTTGAAAGACACAAAGCTCACACCTAGAGAAAGGAAGTTTCACAGCACAGGGGAGCTCTGCTTAGGTACTCTGCTGCTTGGCACAGAAAACTTCAAATTTGTAAATCGATGCATCCCCCAGATATAGCAAGCAATGATAGCCACATCAGGAGACACAACAGGTTTACAAGCTTTGAATCTAGGGACATGTTAGTGACAGAAAACTGACCCCTGACTTTTTGCCTGCTTGGTATGGAGGGAAACTTACGTCAGTTAAAACAACTCATAAAGGTTGAGAAGAGATGGAAACTTTACTGCCACCGTGGAAAAGGAACCATGGTATTATATTTTAGAAAGAAACAGATTCTCTTTTGGTGCAAGGGGTATTGTGTTAATTGTTTTGGATATTGGGGATTAAATTTGGGGCCTTACTTACACGAAGAAAGAATCCTAGATCTGACTTATATGCCTAACTCTGTTCCCTGCCTCCTCTAAATTTTAATTTTCAGGAAGGACCTCACTAGTCGCTGAGCTAACCTTGAACTTAACTGTGTTTTACAGACAGGCCTTAACCATGGAACCCTGTTGCCTCAGCTTTGAGTAGCTGGAATAACTAGGACAGAGCAGCACATCTGACTAAGTGGATCCTAATGTCTTTCTATGGTTAAAATAACCATCCGAGCTGTAATTCTGACTGAAGTTAACGCAAGTGGAGTTTGCAGAGAGCACATGGCAGCACTTAGGCCTTAGAGACAGCGAAAGCAGTAAAGAAAAGAAAAAAAATCTATTCCCCACAATTCACAGCAGCTGCTCCACCCCCAAACAGCCCTTTTGAGACCATTAAGAAAATCCACATTGGATTAACTAAAACTGTAACAAGAATTAAATTTCAAGTAATGGCTACATTTAAAAATGAATCCTAGATTATTGTTAATATTCACCTTTCCAATCCGTAAATGCTCACTAAGAGCCTAAATCATACTCTTATTTTACTCCTGTTGAGGGAGACATTCATTTGCATTTTGAACAATCATGTTTTCTTCATTTAAAGAAAAAACATCCCTTGAACTAAGAACAATCCTTCACATAAAAACACTTAATGCAGTGATGTTCTTAGTAACGTTATCAGATGTAAAAAAAAAAAAAGTAATGTTTCTAGGATAACTAGCAAGGAGCCACTGAACTGCACATCTCCTTGTAATTGCCGACTGACTTTTAAATTACCAGTAGAAATAAATTCTTCTCGAGTAACATTGCATAATGTTAAATTTTCTTGCAAGAGATACAGAAAGAACTATAAAGTTTAGACATGATTGTAACTGAATCTTGACTAGTGATATTTTGCAATTACCAATCCATGAAGATATTTATGAAGCTGGCCTCTGTATATTAGAACATGATTTATAACTAGATGGAAAATCTTGATTGGTAGGGAAACCTTCTTATCCTTTAAAACTGGAATGTTGAGTTGCTCTTAAGATTTAGTACCTGAATTGCTTTCTTGTATTTGTGCCATAATTGAACTCCTCTGTAGAATTCTAATCCTTTAAAATAAGCCAAATATGAACCTTTTCTCTTCACTCCCTTTTGTTTCTTAAGCTATTGTTCATATTTAAATGCAATTCCATGTTCGTTTTAAAAGAACTTTTGTATTAATATGAGAATATCTCCATAAAAATATACAGCTAAAGCAGCTGCTCAAAGAACGGAACAAAATACTGAAATTCTACTTGAAATTACAAGCCAACTCCATTTCAGTTGTTCTGAAGTGAGTCTCGCTGGCTGAAACCACTATACTTGTAGCTAAAAATCGCATAAATATGTGATATAGTATGTACATATAGGAAATGGAGTTTGGCAATTTTGTAATTATCCATAATAAGAGGGATTTTGACTTCAGTCATAGACTAACTCCAGTGAGGAAGACACCCCTTCCTCCTTCGGGGACATAGCAGTGTTTGTTATTGAAGCAGAATCTCCTCCAGTCTTGCATTATCTTGGTCTCATTTCTATGTGTGTATTTTCCTCAGGAGTAAAGGATTATTATACCATTGTATATTTCTGTAGTCGTTGGCCAAATGTAGTAAAACCTTGGGCTCTTCATTTATATGACTGGATCCTTCCTGAAAAACAATTTTGTTCCCTTTTACAGTATATAAAGGCATCTGATTGTTACCAGATTTTCTCATTTTTTTCCACCTTGATAAAAATAGAAGGAATATTATACTTTTAAAATTATTTTAAAGATAAATATCTATTTTATATATTTTCTCTATATTTTCTTATGTGAACTATATGAACATTTTTTTGAGAGAAAGAATTCTTCATGAAATATAACTTTTGCAAGTAAAATACTATTCTCCATTAAAAGTCAAGTTTTAGCTGTTGCTCATGAGGGAAAGCAGATATTTCACTGTGTTACTTGTTCAAAACTACATATTAACCAGTGCATTTATATCTTTCATAAAATAATTAGGAAAAAATAAATTATATAGAAGTAGAGTCGGATTTAGACTATTTTATAATTCCAAAAGTTTCTTAATCTCTGACAAAGAAATTAATGGTTTAAAGAATAATTTACTTTTAATTTTCGCCAGGATACTTGAACTCACATACTGTGTTCCTTGCTGCTTTAGAATAGACAGCACAGCAAACATCACCATAGATGCCTACTCTGCTTTCGTAAAATTGAAAGCCATTTAGTGCTTGAAGATGTGATTTCAGTTTTACATGAAAATCATTTATTCATCTAGTCTCCTTTTCTTTATTCATTAAATAAATATATTGGATAATTCCTCTGTTAAATACTGCTCTAAATAGCTAAAGCACATTGATGATAATAGACAACAGAATAATATTTCTATAGCTTATTTTTAGTAGAAATATTCTTAAGAGATTGGGTGTGTAAGTGGTAATAATGTAATCAGTGAGTAAAGATATTCAAAAGATATTTGTTGTGGCATATAGTATTCCAATTTGTAGAAAGAAGAGGCATGACTGGAAAGCTAATATTTTGGTACCCACCTGGTTACCAGTGTTCATAAGCAAAGGTGTCTGGGAACTCTCTGAAAGATGTAAAAATTAAAGTAAAAATTAAAATAGAGATCATATTGAAAATTGACTAATCAGGAGTGATAGTTTTAAGTGAGCTGGGAATAAGCTATCGACCCTCTGCTGATCCTGGAATTGATTGGCATAATACCCAGTCCCAAAACACTTCAGGACTATCTTGAACAAACCATGAGTAGGTGAAAGGTCCAGCTTGAGATCCTCGGTAGTAAAACAGGCATGCACCAAGGAACTGGAGAACGTTTAGCCCACTTTTAGCATTTAAGAAAAGTTATCATCACACAAAAATTGGGTGGAAAATGAATTACCTTGGAGCTTTGTTTATTTCTATCTCAATAAATGAGTATCTGTGAGGTAAATAACAACGAAGAAACATAGAAGAAAGTCTATTTATTGGCCAGGTCTGCCTGCCGGGGGCCCAGTGTGTAACCTTACCAAAGACTGAAGCCAGCGTTTGTGTATATAAGTGTAGATGTAGATGTCCACAGAAATTCCATTAAAATAAATGGTGTGGCTACACACACACACACACATATCTAGCACTCTGAAGGCTGAGATAGGAGGATGATGAGTTCAAGGCCAGCCTAACCACATACTGAAAAATTTTGTTTGGTCAGTTTGGGAATTTGTTTGTTTTGGTGCGTGCGTGCGTGCGTGCGTGCGTGTGTGTGTGTGTGCGTGCGTGCGTGCGTGCGTGCGTGTGTGTGTGTGTGTGTGTGTGTGTGGTGTGTGTGTGGTGTGTGTGTGTGGTGTGTGTGTGGTGTGTGTGTGTGTGTGTGGTGTGTGTGTGTGCATGTGTGCGTGTGTGTGTGTGCGCGTGTGTGCGTGTGTGCATGTGTGCATGTGTGTGTGGGGTGTGTGTGGGGTGTGTGTGGGGTGTGTGTGTGTGTGTGTGTGTGGTGTGTGTGGTGTGTGTGTGTGTGTGTGTGTGTGTGTGTGTGTGTGTGTGTGTGTAGTGACAGTATGACGGTACAAGGTTTCTCTGAGACAAGATCTCCCTAGGCTGATCTCAAGCCCATCTCATTCTCCTTCTGTTGTTATCTCCTGATTACTGGGCTCATAGCATGTGCCATTAGCTTGCAACTTAAAAACCAACAGATTGTCTGAATATAATATCACTAAAAAAGAATAATAGCAAAAAAATGGGAAATGCTTATTAAAAATTAAATGTGTGTATTCCAGGTGTGTTTACCGTTAGCACCACATCAAAGTAAATAAGAAACAGGAGGTCTCACAGTTTCAAAGAATTTGTACATCAGTGAATCATGGTAGGTTTTGTTGTTTGGGGCCCATACTAGAAAAAAAAAAAAAAAGGAAGTCTGTGACAGAGTCTACTTATAGTGGACAGGAAGCAGAGAACCAGAGCCAGGGCCAAAGCCAAAGCCAGAGAGAGAGGACAGAAAAAGAGAGAGAGAGACTTAAAACACCCTGAGACAAGGTTTCCCTAAGGATCTGGCCCTAGTAACCTTTTTATTCCATACAGGTCCTACCTCCAGAAGTTGCTAGAACCTCCCAAAATGCACTGGCTCCTTGAGACAAAGCATTCAACATGTAAACTTTTTAGGAAACATTTCATACCAAAACCATAGTTCCAGGTTGCTGGACATTCCATGAGCCTTCAAGACAAAATCTGTATAGCAGTTAGTTCTTAAACCCACTTGATCTGAGACATCCTGGTGAGGAGAAAGGATCACTGCATTTGTTATGTTTATGGGGATATACAAAGAAGAGCGAAGAAGAATTTCTAATCAAACTAGAATAAAGATTGGTACTTTGAAATAGAATAGAGCCTGAGAGGGCATTTCCAGGGTGGAGGAGTGTGCACAGCCACTGAACTGAACAAGCAGATTAATTGCAGAGCAGCCTGAGTAAGCAAGGCTGTGGTAAAGCATGAATTGAGCCTGGCCTTGATGACAGAATGTCTAACTGTGTTGCAGCGTGCTTCTGAAAGAGTAGAATTACTCTGGGACAACGACACCCATTGTCCTAAAGCAGAGACTTTCCTTCACATGTGACTATAAGAGCCAACTCTGCAGCCATAATATTCAAATCCCAAACTCTATTAACCCCGACTATAAGAGAGAAAGGTTGACAGCACCATGGTGACAGTATAATCATGCTCAAGGTGGACAGCATTTGGGGATCATTTGAATATATGACTGCCAGTCTTTGGCACAGAAATTCCATAGTTATTTGTCAGAAGCATGGTACCATAATGAAATACCAGACACAGGCCACTTGTGAAGTTAAAGATATTTATTTTTCTCAAGTCATCGGAGCCTTTGGTGGACCCTTTTGACTTGACATCTGAGGAAAGTGACGGGACATAATAATGGGAGAGTATGCTAAAATGGAACACGGAGAGCATGAGACCCTAGAGTCCTTTTTAAGGCTACAGTCCCAATGATATTAGGACCTTCCGCTAATCCATACAAATACCCACATCATCTTAAAATACTGATATCCTATGCTTAAGCCTTTAAAAGTTAGAAAGACAGTTATGCACTCATTATATATGAGGTTATCAGAGTATGAGGAGAATGGCTTGTATAAGGTGTCCAAATACTAAGTGACAAATAAGAATTCAAATTCAGACATATTTAATTATGATGTTAGGTTCAAATTACTTTGACTTTCTATATCATTTAAAACTCATGAATTTCCCACCCTTACATCTAATACATAATAGGAGACTTTTTTTTTTTATCTCCATCTAATTCCCTTCTGCCATTCAGAATCTGTTTAAGCTTGGGTGTCCTAGAAGACTAACATTATCCACCCAGATCTTTCTATGAACTTCTGAAGCAGTTACTATTGATATCACTAATTTTAGCACAGAATTACATTCTTTGGATACCTACCAAGTAAGATTTTTTTTTTCTGACTCCAATTAGATTACAAGCCCCTCCAGGGTTATACCTAATGATTCGTGGGCACTTCTGCTCAACATTTTGCATGCCTGTGTGCCAAATACATCCGAGATGGATGGTTGAATGAATAGTGTTGAGCAATCTGGCTGCTGTCTCAGGGACTCCATTACTCTCCATCATTGATTTGGCTGATCTTCCTGTGTAGGCAGATTCTCCATTCCTCACATCAAAAGATTAAATGAATAAAAGTGCAAACAAATGATTAAATGAGAAGTGAATAAAAGGGCAAACAAATGTTTGGATTGGGTTACAAAATGGATAGAGACGAAGGAAGATGTGTGGGGAGGTGCAGCCTGTAGCCGCACCATGCGCTCCAGTTCCCTCACCCAAACTATTGTCTTTCACTTGAAAGTGGGGAAGCCTGAGAGAGAGGGGGGGAGGGAGAGAGAGGGAGAGAGAGAGGAAGGGAGTGAGGGAGGGAAGGAGGGAGGGAGGGAGGGAGGGAGGGAGGGAGGGAGGGAGGGAGGGAGGGAGGGAGGGATGGATTAAGGGGGAATTTCAGGAAAGAATCAAACACAGGAAATATAGAAGCCCAGAGCCTCAATTTTATTAAACAGAGAAGAATGGGCACAGTTGTTTAGAAGTTGAAGAAAAGGGCTGTGTGCTTTATTTTCTAATTGGAGGAATCTATGAATAAATTAGGCAATCACTTGACATAATTGATTTAGATCATGTGAATTCGCTTACACTGCAAGAGAGGTAAATTAGATCAAATTGTCTGTGCCCCTCTGAGCTCGCTGTGCCTCTCTGGCACTCTTTCCCTTTTGTAATCTTCTACATCTTCATTTCCTTTTTCAAAGCATTTTTAAATCTCAGGAAACATATGCATTTATATATATATAATACATCCATATATAATTTCTAATTCTTAATTTTAATTTACAAAGAGTTTTCCCTTTTGATTGTAGAATTAGATTTGATTATATTTCCATAATAATAAATCTGTGTTTCTTATTTATGAATCCTATTTTCATCTTCCATAAATCTGTTTATACAAGAACAACATAGTGTGCACAAACCTAGTGTCACGGGAATTTTATTCCAAACATGCTCGAACTGCTTGCTTTTACCTGAAGCAACATGAAATTGAATTACATTAGAAAAGAGCAATTTGGGTGCGTGTCAGCTGTTGCAAATATCATGTAAGCTGAATATTTAGAGTTTTTGTTCACCTTGGGTCAGACAGTATTAGTTGCTTGACAAATATCCCAAAATAGTACCAAAAAAAAAAAAAAAAGATATTCCCAGTCAAAAAGCACAATTGATTCGAAATAAACTGAAAATATTCCAAATGGTTTAAATGCACGGTACTGGTACCCATTATAGCTTCAAATGTATGCAGATTTCTATTCACAAAGTAATTTTTTATTTAGATTTCATCAAAGAACTTAGTAATGCAAGTGTAATCTATTTATTGCAATCTCATATGCTAAAACAGCTGAGGAACATCAGAAGGCCCTGCATGCACATGACCCAATTTGTATAAAGTCCAACATAGCTACTTGATGTTCAGAGATGTGTTAGTTAACTCCTAAATGGCAAAATTAGCTATCTTTCTAGATATCTAAATCTATATGCCTATAAGAAAGAGAACTTACATAAAGGACTTATTGATGACCAAACTGTGATTTAAAAGTGCAGTTATATTGAAAATGTGGTCAAATGTTTTTAAAGACAAGAATTTCTATTGTCTAATCCTTTCCTGGGAAAACAGACCCTATGCTTCATCATTAATGGTTGGGGAAGTTTAGAGCCTTACACTGTTGTTCACTGTGTCATTAAGTTATTCTAGAAGTTTCATTTCAAAATAAAAATCAATAATACAAGTTAAGCATCCCTAATTTAAAAATATAAATTCCCCAGTGCTCTTAAAATGGAGGACTTTTTGAGCATCAACCTAATGCTACAGATAAAAAAAAAAAAAAATCATAACTGCCTTAAGCACAGAATATGTAGGTAGACTGGTCAAAATTGCTTTCCATAATGCTTTGAATGTGTATACAAAGCATGAATAGACTATGTGCCTTTGCACTGGTCTAATTTTCCCCAATTCCTGTCAGGTTGGGAAAGTATCTAAAAGTCAAAAGTATTTGAACTCTGGAGTACTTCTGGTTTACACCCTTGGGATATGAAAACTGAACCAGTATATATATAAAGATTTTATATATATATATATATATAAAGATTTGTGCCTAATTAACACTTGACTCAGTGGGTGAAGACATTTGCTGTGGGAGCCTAGTGACTTGAATTCTATCCCTAAGATCCTCTGACTTCCACATGTGTGACATAGCACACATACCTACAAAACACACACACACATATATAAATAAATGAATACATTTCAGGATGAAGCATTTAGAAAATGATATCTTTTAAGGTGGAAAAAAAACAGCCATGGACAATGTATACAAAACTGAGGAATGATCAAAATGTTTTAGTGCATTGTACTGTTGATTTTTTGGTCTGTGTGTTTTTGTTGTTTTTGTTTTTTTTAACTTAAGGAAATCCTAAATTAAATGACTTGAAAGTGCCAGATTCTCCCTTTAGAACTTCCCCCCTCTCTGTGTTTGTGTTTGTATGCATGTGTGAATGTGTTTGTGGTGTGTTTTATGTGTGTGCATGTGTGTGATATGATGTCAGTGTGAAGCTAGATAAAATGCCACAACACATATGTGGTTCAAAGACATGTTTACGAATTCTGTTCTTCCCTTCTACCTTCACCTGGATCGCAGGGATCTAACACAGGCAGTCAGGCTTGTAATAGCAAGGGTCTTTACCTGCTGGACCTTATTGTCATCCCCAACCTTTTTGCTTATTTGTTTTAGTTTGAAAAATTAGTATTTATTGACAAAAAGCAACAATTGCTTTTGAGTTTTAAATTTTAAAATGCAATCAGGATTGCATTACAAATGTGATAAATAGAAAGCTTGTAGTTTTTAGGGTTCTGCTGAGACTTTGTATGTTTTTAGCCCCTTAAAAGCAATGATGTAAATGAAAGCAAGAGGGTATCATCACAAGGAAGGTGGCAGAGCTCTGACTGTTCAGACTGACAATCTCCACACACAGCGGTAACACCAAGTATCATTTCTGATGCTCTATATTAGAAGACCAGCATTTTCCCTCAAAACTGACGCAATTCATTCTTTAATTTACCCCCTTCTAGTCAACATTTAACTTCATTTTTTTTCTCAAACTGCATTTTATTTTGATTTTTGGTTTTTGTTTGTTTTTGTTTTGTTTTTTTGAGACAGGGTTTCCCTGTGTAGCCCTGGCTGTCCTGGAACTCACTCTGTAGACCAGGCTGGCCTTGAACTCACAAAGATGTGCCTGCCTCTGCCTCCCAACTGGCCATCAACTTTCTTAAATTTTAATAAGACAGTATTTTGGTCCACTCTCTGTTATCCAAAGGTTCTTTGTTGTTGAAGTAATTGTAAAATGCGTGGCAAGTCAGTAGCATTCTTAATATATAAAGGTGTCTTATAAATTACTGGGAAGTGAATATTTGAAATAAAATTTTAAAAACATTTGACAATTCAAAAACAGAAAAGTTTTTATCAGTGAATAAATATGAACTATATTCAAATTCACAAGTAATTAATAAAATGTATTATATTGGTATGTATTATATTGGCAAAGCTGACACAATGGTAAACATTTTATAGTTGTCATTGTGCATGTTTCTTGGTTACTTTACTAGGTTACTGTTCTGTTAGCTAAGTTATGACTTATACAGTACCTAAGTATTATTTTTTTATCTCGACTCAGTAATTCTGTTTTTATGAATCAGTCTATAAATATTAAACATAAATACATATATGACAAATAACATGCAACCTATAAATACATACATAAAACTCACAGGCCAGTCTAAGATTCTAGTAACATAGAGCATTTTTAACCATATTGAACTTAATTTATAGTGGCTGGTAGAGCTGGTGAAATTAGGATTTTAAAATCAATATGCTATGATATAACCAATGAAAGCCTTTGACTATTTAACAAAGTGTAAAAGGTTAAATGATAATATACCAATTAATAAGTGTAGCCCATACAATTATATTGATGCATACACCTCCCTGTGTCTGTGTGTATGTCTGGGAGAGAGATTCGGAGCAAAAAGAAAAAGAGAGAAAGAGATTGTACAAGATGTTAAAATTGTTTTGTTTTGTGAAACTTGACTGGGTAACTATTATTTATGCATTCCTTTATATTTCTAGACTTTACCACACATGTGTATGAAATCTGTAGCATAAATGAATGGGAGTATCCAACTACAGGAAAGGAAGGTGCATCAGATGTATTGGTTGAATTCATTTTGCTGGGAACTGTCACCTGTAAATGAGGGACAAAACAATATATAGGGCACAACAATGTTAGCTACGAGATTTCAACTTCATTCTAGTTACACTTTATCCATTCAGTTAGTATTAGCCTAAGAGCACATTCTAGCACAGAGCTCTCAGAACGTTCTCCATGAATAAAACCAACATTTATATAATGAAATCTGCATTGGGCCAGGAACGGTCAGAGACCTAGGTTCCTTCCTAGCCCTGTCACTCTTCACTTCTTGCCTTTTTCCTCATATCATTTGTCCAGATGGCTTCCATTGCTCCAACAATCCTATCCATGTCCAGGGCAAAACTAAATAAATAATGAAGTAGCAGACGGCAAACAGTGTGCCAGCATGCTCCATTTAATTCAGTGTTGTCTATAAATGGCTGCCCCCCAAACAGGCAAATTCCTATTTGTCAGGGCTAACGTGTTATACCCCCTCCTATAAGGTCAATGATTCTGTTAGTGGTGTTGGGTCAGTGACCCTATAGTATCTGTTGTACTTGACAGCGTGTTTTTGAGTTTCTGGTCACTGTCTGCAACCATAACTGTGCACAATACTCCTCACACACTCTGCAGAACTCCCGAGTCCCCTTAGGTCTTAGTCCTGACAGACAGGTATTCCACCCTGCTCTGAAAAGAACTGGATGGTCAATAGAAAAGTGGTAGAGAGACTTCATTACAAAGTCAAGGCTAAGCCAATGTCTTTAGGTTTCAGCATAGGACAAGTTCTCAGGGCTACTTTGGAATGATATGATGCCATTTTCAAGTTAGAGAATACAGTGGAGGAACACGTGGAGAAGGAAGACATTCTGATGGACAGGCAGCAGTGGACATGCTGTGCTTCAATGATTCTGATTTCATCTTTATATTTGCATGTCCTTAATTGTTGAATAATTCTTCTGGTTAAAGCACCAAGGAGTTTGGGTTTGCTTGTTTGTTTGTTTATGTGTTTTTGTTTTTGTCACCATGGACATAAGACATCAAGCCTATAATCTACACACACAGAACAACAGCAACCAGAAACATGAGCTGTTTACAGTTTTCGACTCTACAGTATAAAAACTTGAAATTCTTGCCTAAATTAGGATTTTAAAAAAGATTTTTGGAAAAACTCATTCCACTTGTACAACTCCCATATATAAATGTGTTTATATAAATTTATATATAAATATATATAAGTGTTATATATACATATTTCAGATTTTCATGACAGCATATTCTTTGGTGTAGAAGTTAAAGAAGAGAGGGAGGCAGAAGGGACATGGAATCTAGTGCCAGCCAGCTGCTTTCTCTTTCCCTCCTTGGTCAGGGTCTCCAGTTCTCTAACGAAACCCCTGATCTAAGGAAGACGATGGAAAATTTACTGCCTATGAGATTACTTTGGACTCTGGGTCTTGCAATTGTCTCGTTTTCCATTTTATGTTTTCTATTAGCTCAACCTTATTCAGGATGTGTCATATACCTCAATGCTTCCCCCAAAGATAGATAGTGGATATTTAATATGTATCTGCAAGTGCCTATTCTGCAAAAGGAGGCTGATTTAAGTGAGTTCATCTAATAGATAGGCATAAAATACCAGATGAGTTCACTAGAGTGTGCGCAGAATTTTGTGCATCCTATTTAAGTGAGTGGTTGTGTGCTGTGAAATGGAGAAACAGCACATTAGCCCCCAAAGTTAATAACCTCTAATAAACAATGAGTCTGGATGACAACTTTTCAAAATCTATTACACACTAGTAGCCCTGGTTCTGCACAGTTTGCATATTAAACAGATGATAGTAGATTCTGGGCAGAAATATAGACAGCATTATATACTTCAATGCATGCCAGAAAAGAAATCTTTTGATAGCATTTACTGTAGCCAAGAACAGAAGCAGCTATACAATTCCCAGCCAGAAGCCAGGTGCCAAACTTAATTCATGCAAAAAAAAAAAAAAAAAAAAAAAAAGTGTGTGTGTTGGGGGGGGGGAGAGTATTGGCATAATATAAGATTTGTAAACTCTCAGGGAAACATCAATGGAAATCCTGGGTTATGAGGTCTATGGATTACAGTGCCCTGCTGAGCTGGCTGGTTTACTTTCTTCTAAACTACTCAATGAGTAATCAGACTAAGTCCCAGGAAAACATCTCACAAACATACACAGATGTGCCAGAAAGAAAACAGGCATGGTTTTCAGTTAGGTGGGCCGGGCACATGATTTGGATACAGCAAGTTCACTTGTCATAATCATAAGGGACACACACAGCATGGTGTGGTCCAAATACTGGATGATAGATCTGAGATTCAGAGATATCTGAGCACAGAAAACTGGTGAGCCCTTGTACAGATTAACTTTAATGGGAATACATGTAAATTCCTATATTAGATTAATGAAAGGAAGCAACTGTCTTCTGTAATGTTCCTGTCAAACCTATCTTCTAGGCTGTAGCCTGGGTGGTTTTGTAACAACAGAAATCATATAATGTTTCATTTTTGCATTAGAAAAATCCATTTCCTGGGAATAAAGATGAAACTCCACCATGAGCATATTTTGAATCCTTTCATGGCTGGTCTCTTACTTTCTACTATCTACTTGCTCTCTCAGGAATTCCCTTGTGTTGCTGAATGTTTCAGCCATAAATAAGAGGCCTATGTCTTCATCTGGGACCTGACTGGGGCATTTCAAATTTTCTCCACCAGGAGAGAGAGAGACAGAGACACAGAGAGAGAAAGAGGGGGTAGGGAATGAAGGAAGAAGGAAGGGAGGGAGGAAGATCATACATAAAAACCACCCTCACCCTTTACTTGATAGACACCTTCAAACGAGATAAATCTGTAGGCTTAATTTTATTTCATTTTTACTTACTTTAGATTGGATCATACATTTTCATTTAAGAAATATCTATTGAGTACCCACTGGGCATCAGGCACTGTTCAATGCTCTGTGTATAAAACAGAAGTATATAAAGCCCCCTCTTATGGAAATGACTATCTAATGGGAAGACTGATGGTAGAGAATTTGACAAAACATGAAAATAATAGAGAGTGAGTGCTGAAAAGCTCACCTGTATGCAGAGTGGCCGCAGAGGGCCTATCTAATGAGGTAACATGTATGCAGATGTCATTGAGTGGCAGGCCAAGGAAATAACACTATAATTGGAGGAAAGAGCATGTACCAAAGCTTTGGAGGGGGCTGTGCAATGACTTGGGATGGGTATGGGGCCGCAGTAAGATCATATGGTCAAATACACCAGTGCGCTGATAATCATAATCAGGCTGGACAGGTTCCCATGTCCAGCCTAGGCTGGGCTGAGAAGCTGTGGTAAACCTTTGGGTTCTCTTCTACATGTAGTTGATTGGAAAGTGTCAGAAGGCTTTGAGCTAAGAATAACCATAATACCATTTTTTTCACTTAGTTTCAAAATGGGAGTCTTCTGTGTTCAATATAGAATATAGGTAGAAAAGGTAGAATCCCAAAGATGAGTTGGGAGTTATGACATCTGTGAAGAATGAAACTGGTCAAGTGTGTTTGCTAACACTTATCACATGATTTGCGATTGCTTATATGTTAGGAACAGTACCAGAAAATGGCTCAGGCTGCTTTGATCATTTCCAAGGTTCTAATATGTAGCATGTGACTGTGCAACATTGGTTGCCATAGATATGTTTCAAAGACCCAGCCTATATATGTTAATATAAAAAGGACTTCAGCACATAGTTGATGAGCCAGCCTTAGCCTTGTTTGGCTACCAAGAGAATTAAGGCTTTCTTAGGTTGCATTCAGGAGCTTGGGGTAGATCTGAATAGAAGGGAGACCTGAATCTGAGGCAACAAGTGCTGCTTTTGCTGCGTTCCAAACAGTAGCCCTGATCCTATCCCAGTCCATGCTTCTCTCTTCTTTGCAGCCATGGGAACTGCCAGCCACAGATAACAGAATGGATTCATCTGTTGTTCCCCCTGTTGCTTCATCCACAAACCCACACAAATTCTCTGTGATTTAATGATAAACAGCCCATGCATTTCCTGGGAATAATTTCAAAGTGTGGACGATACAGAATGGCTTAGGCCACTCCCACTTACTTCGGAGAGTATCAGTAGTCAATGTTATTGTTATTCTTCTATTGGGTTAAAATAATCCATCATTTATTTCATTTTTTTTAAACAATTCAATTTAGTATCTTTCAGAGCTGGGATGTAGCTCAGTTGGTAGAGTGTTTGCCCGACATGAACGAAGTCCTGAGTTTGACCACTGGTGGTGCCATATAAACTGTGACAATAGTGCATACTTGACTCCAGAACATGTTATTTTTGGAGGAATTGTGTGCTGAGACACACGGGTTATCATGAAAGTCTGCTTTAGTAGATAGTGAGTACTTGGAATGTGTAGCGTTTGTGAAGCCAAGAGCAGCATCTTGTCTCCAGGTCTCACATAGTATCAAGAATTTATGCCTTGAAGTCAGAAATCATTCTTTTCTCAGCTTTTTGCTTACAAAATTTATAACATAACATTTCTGAGCCTCCATTCTCTCCTCTGTAAAATAAAGATGGTAATGATCACTAGTAATTAAATGATATTCTGTGGATTGAAATGCTTACAATTCCTGTAAATTGATTTTTATCATCTGCCTCAGTATTCTTGCTAAAGGATAAACCAGATTGTGGAAATATGGATTCTTTTCAATAATAGAATGAGAATGTATTTTCCATTGCTTAATAGTGAATGGTAAGCTGGATATTGTGTGATTGATATCCTCATTTTCAAGAGTATCAACTCTACTGATAATTGAAATAGTTCTCAAGAGTCTGAGAATCACGGAGTTTCTATATTTTGGATAAAGCAAGAGTCCAATGCTGACAAATGCCAGGAATGTACATAGAAGGAAGATTCCTATGAGGAATCTCACACAAATGGTCTGACTTAGGTTGGTCTTAAAAAAACAAAGCAGTCTCCACTAATATTAAAGACGTATCTAAACTGTAACTACTTATTACATAAGATAGCGAAATGCCCTTTTCTTCTGTTGACATCACCCCAGCACCATCATATAAAAACTTGAAAGTGGTACATATGCTTGGAAGCAAACCTAATGTGTTCCTAGTTAGGAGAGCCTGGGATAGAAGAATAGATCCCAGTGAGGAACTGGCCTGGGAGAGGAATTGTAATGTTACACGTGGACTTTGAGGCACCCCCAACAAAACATAGAGCGAACTGGGAAGAGAGGAGGAGTGTCGTATTGGAGTTGTTAAGTTTAGACACACTAAAGGAGACCACTATTTTCCAGGCAATGGAATATTAGTGAAGGTTTGAGATCCAGTGAAAAGTGACAAAAAAAGAAGCCTTTTCTGCCAATGTGTAATAATGTATGTGGTAGACTGGGAAGTGAAAGTGAGCCAAGAATAAGCTGATGAAACTTGTTTTTTTTTTAAAAAAAGTTCTATCTTGAAAGTCATGAGTCAAGATATGAAGATCTTTAGAAGACTAGACTGCTGGCTTTCTGTAACTGTCAGTTATGAGACGTGTGAGAAGTCCAGGGTCTAGACATGGTTCCTTTTAACTCACCAGCTCAGATGGATTTTCCCCTTGCTCCAGTATCTAGAATACCCAAGCAAAACCCACCATTCCCATTCTTGCTTCCTAGTGCCCTGGATATGCAGGAAGTGGTGTGATGATATCTCCTAGTCAGGCACTTGTTCTGAGCTCAGTTCTCACTCCCTTTGTTTGGCTTTAGGTGGTACTTGCTAACATGGCTTTGATGGCACTAGGTCCAGCGTTAAGGATGGATTTTATTAAGGAGGATAATGATGTTTTAGATATTAATTATGTTCGACTATTTTAAAGCGTATTTTATTGAAAACAACAAATATCACACTATAGAGAATTATCCTGTTCTCACAGTTCCTTTAAATGTCAGAGTTGAGGAGATGGGGCTGAGAATGTAGGGAATGAGGGTGGTTAGAATCTGTGGACCTGAGTACTAAGCTATTGAGAGAAGGGGAGGTCCAAATACATTTATGATCTCCCCAG
The DNA here is from genome assembly GCA_033318265.1 of Phyllotis vaccarum. Lineage (NCBI taxonomy): Eukaryota > Metazoa > Chordata > Mammalia > Rodentia > Cricetidae > Phyllotis > Phyllotis vaccarum. The sequence goes on from JARWLC010000007.1 coordinate 13,438,022, forward strand.
TATTATAAGGGTAACACTCGGAGCATGAAAAAGAACAAACAAAACAACAACAAAAACCCTATCAAATTAGCCCCAGAGGATCCCTGGAACAGTGTTCAGGATTCACACAGACTTGGAAATTGCATCTGCCCTCAAAGACCATGTAGTCCCCAGACATGTGGGCAAGAAGAATGTTGTTGTCAAGATTTCAGGGCATCGTCTGCCTGGACTAAATGTTTCTTGGGTGCTATTAAAAAGATCTTAAAAGCAAAGTCCAGAAGGCTTTATTTATCTCCAAGCAACATACCTATGCCTTACAGGTATTTCTTAATTATAAAACTATCAAGCACCAAACAATATAAAATTTATAATTTTGGGGACCCTCAAAATATATACTCATTCAAAGAAGTATAGAAATATAGATATAATAAGGAGAAAAATGAACATTTAAATCATAGCTGACATAGATATTAGAATCAGCAGACAAGGACTTTAAAATTATGAGAATTTGTTTATATATTAAAAGCCCTAGGTTAAAATTCAACCTATTGAATATGTAAAAAGTATATCCATGTAGATATTGATATAGTACATATGAAAAGCCAAATATAATTGGATGCCATAAATTGGTTTCTCTTCTGCTATGCAAAACCCATCAGCTGGATCTGACTTCAGATTCAGCATTGCAGAAAACAAGATGGGTAAATAGGAGGAGACATCAGGAGACCTAAAACCTGATAGAGAATGCAAAAAACCCACCAAAATACTAGGGACTACAGGGCAGTGGCAGGGGATTTAATGTGCTCATCAATGGACTCACCAAATGAGAGAAAGTTATACATTAAAAAATATTTATAATGAGCAAAAAATTTTCCAAATAGAACTAAATCTATAAACTAAGGATCTCAGTGAGCAAGCACATGTTATGCATAAATAAACAAGTCAGGAAATAACAAGGGACATTATAATCCAACTGTGTTTGCATCACAGATAAAGAGAAAATCAACGTACTACATGTAGAAAAAGCATGACAGGAGCATCCTGACACATTTCACAGGGAAATTAGAACTAAGAAAGTACAAGCTATAAACTAGGTTCACTAAACCTCTAGAAGAAAAATTCTGCCAAGGTAGAACTGTTCTGTTTTTGCTTTTTGTTTTGTTCTGTTTTGTTTGTTTGTTTTGTTTTGTTTGAAGGGGTGAAGGAGGAGATTGGCTTTTTTGTTTATTTGTTTGTTTGAGTTTTGGATTTTCAAGACAAGGTTTTTCTTCATAGCCTTGGCTCTTCTGGACTCTGTAGACCAGGCTGGCCTTGAACTCACAGTTCCACCTGCCTCTGCTTCCTGAGTGCTGGGATTAAAGGTATAAACCACAACTGCCCAGCCAAGATAAAATTCTTTACCCACAATAAGTATCATTTTAAACACAAAACAAAACATATAAAAACTTTTAATAATTGATTTTCACCAAGTTCATTGTATGAAATACTGAAGTTGAGCTTCTCATGTGTAAAGAAATGATATCAGGCATAATGAAGACATTTTATAAGATCAGTAAAATTATAATCTATTGACATAATTGGTGAATGTAAAATTAATACATAAATATTTTGAGGATTAAGGAGAATTCACTATACATTTTGTAGCTTTTGAAAGGATATTAAACCAGTATTATGACCAATACTTTTGGCAACTTGGTAATGCACAGATTTCTTGAAAGATTCAAACTAAAAAGTATGGAGAAGAAATCAAAAGTCTAAGTAAACTCTGTAGTTCTTAAAAGAAATGTAATATTCTAGTGAAGTCAAATGCTTTATAGGAAGTTTCTAGAGAAACTTCCAGATGAGTATAGAATGAAAATGCTTCCTCAGCCCAGTTCATGAAGCTAGCTTTAAAGTGGTATAAATATAAGATAAAGATCCTTTGAAATAAAGGAAGGAAGGAGGGAAGGAAGGAAGGAAGGAAGGAAGGAAGGAAGGAAGGAAGGAAGGAAAGAATGCATTAGACTGGTATCTTTCATCAGTAGAAACAGAATCCTTTTTACAATTTTGGAAGTTAAAGCCAACAATATGTTGAAAAAATAGTCTATCATCACTAAGCAGGGTTACCCGAGGGCCGTAGTGATAGCAAACAGGCTAATAAAGAACAAAATATTTATATACTCATATCCATGACCCCAGGAAAACAATGACAATATCCAATGACATTTAGTCATTGGGTAGAAATTCAAAACTATTGGAGACAAGTTGGCATCTAACTATATAGAAGCAAGAGAATCATAAAATGCAAAATTCGATATTGTGCTCACATCTCAGCAGGGTGGAAAGGCTGGTGACCTCAGAACAACTGTCAGGCTTAAAAGAAAAAAGACATATTCCTTTCTTTAAATACCTAGAGTATGTGGATTAGCAGTAACAAAAGAGGGGTCATGCATTCGACAGAGAGCGAGGAAGGACTTTGGAGGAATTGGAAAGAGGAAAGAGAAGGAAGAAATATAATCTCAAGAATAAGAAAGTAAAAATTGACAGCCACCATAAAATAATAATTAACATACATCAAAAATAAAAACAGAGTTGATACATAAACTTTTTGTTATATTGTATTCCTGGATATGTGCTATAATTTTTTAGTTCGTTCATATTTAATAAAAGCAAATTTTAAGCCTAGTGTTTTGCTATGTGTTTTGGGATCAGAGAAGCATTTATTGATTCCACACAGCTTGAGAAAATCCTGACATTTGCATACTGAAAGGGAAGCTTGTTGTACCAAGTATTCAGGGCTTTAGAAATATAGTGTGTTGGAAATATGATGTGATATTTTCTATAAGCAGAGAGAGCTGCTATTTCAAGTGTCATATCATGTGACAAACAAGTGTGATTAGTACCAATAAGCCAAATCTAGGAGCCAGCGCCCCAGGGAGCAGTCACATCAGATCCAGCTCTAGAGAAAGACCAAGTATGACCAGCCTACCAATCACTCACTTTTCTGTAATTCCACCATCCTCTACAAGAAATAGAGGGATTGATGTTTATTCTAAATAGTCTACCCTGTCTTGGCCCAGTACATGCCATCCCAGAATTAGATTCCAGGCATGTTCTCCTGCCCTTCCTTGCCAGAAGTTTGTCTGCAGATTGTGCTATAAGAATTTCACAGAGTATATCCACATATATGCTCTGTGTGAGAGAGAGACGGAAAAGAGAGAGGGGAGAAGATGGAGAGAGAGAGAGAAGACAGAGACAGTGACAGAGAGAATATCCCACAAGCAACAAGAGCAACATTTCAGTCATTAATTTACAGCCCTTTGGTGAGTGGGCACAGCCAAAATACTGCCCTTTATTTTTACAAGAATTTTCCTCAGTAAGTGACTATTCATGGCTACCTACAAGATGCCAGACCTGATTCTTAATAAAAATGGAAGGATGGGGCTTCTGATCTGTTAAAGTTGTTCATTGTTTGGTGTGAATTAGACGCACAACTAATGTTGGAATAATGCCAACTATTTTTGTTCCTAAACTTAGCCTGGAGAAGTAGACTTGGTGTTTAAATGTGGTTGTAAAGCGTATTCCCCAACGGAGGGAGGGATGAATTTTGCTATAATGTGGATCAGATAGTAGATAATATTTGTACATCATACTGATGTAGAAAGTTGCAGGACCTTTTGGGAATGACTTGCTGTGACTTGCCGGTGATAAGACCTGAACTCACATGATAATCAGAAGATCTATGACACTGAGTTTGTAAGGAATTATTTACATTTTATAAATGCATTTGCTATTTTAAAAATCTCAGTAATTAGTTCACAGTCACACTTGCTTCAAGCTCCAAGCTGGACCTCCTCTTCTCTCCATGCTGCCTGCTCCCCACCCTGAGTGAAGGTGCCCTGTGTACTGAGTCACCTATGACCTAGTCACTCACATAAAACCTTCATTGCTTTTATGAACCCTGTATCTGTCTGGCTTTTCATGGTTCCTAAGACCCTCCCCTTTCCTTCTTAAACACAGTTTATTGTGTTGCAAATTTAGATGTCTGTAGTATAACACAAGTGTGGTCTTGTGAATATTTTGAGCAAATTGGTATGTATTGAAAGAATTCAATAAGTGATTTTCCCAATATTCTTAGAAAAATATGAAAATTGTTTTCCAGTGTGTGGTTTAAAATTACTAAAGTCTGTGGAGGAAGAGAGAATTTTTGAAGATCTCACTGGAAAGTCCAGAACACATGGACAGTCCAGTGTGGATGAGAAACACGGTCCTCTGTTTTCATCCTGTGTCTACAGCAAGATATTGGAAGAAAACCTTAGCTACCAAGCTCTGATTAACCCACTGTCTGAGTAGGAACACATCTGAATTGAAACTCTGTGTTGGGAGGCTTGCAAAGAGAGTGTGTGATTAAACATGGATTTTTCTAGTGCTGGATCTGTAGTCTCCTTTTTAGAAAAAGTTGTGTGTGTGTGTGTGTGTGTGTGTGTGTGTGTGTGTGTATTTGTATGTATATGTGTGAATGTGTATTGTGTATATGTATATATGTATGTGTTTATATGGATGTGTATTGTGTATTATATATGCGTGTATATGTATTATGTGTATGTATTTGTGTGTTTGTATATATGTGTAGTGTATGTATATGTGCATATTATGTATGTATTTATATGCATATGAAGTGTGTATGTTTATGTGTGTTTTTATGTATATGTGTTTGCATATGTATATGTATGTGTATTGTGCTTATTATATGTGTGTATGTGTGTTTATATGTATGTATGTGCCTTGTATGTGTGTTTGTATGTATGTGTATTGTATATATATTTGTATGTATGTGTGTGGATGTATGTATATTGTGTATTTAAATGTGTATGTATGTGTGTGGGTGTGTGAATACTATGTGTATATATAGTGTGCATGTATGTGTGTGTGTTTCAGAAAATGTAGTAACTTTTAACATATTAAAAATCCAAAGTTCTAAAAACTTAAAAAAAAGTCTGTATAGAGCAATGATACGCTGAATAATCACTGACATAAGAAAACACTATAAATTAAGACAGTAATAGTTCATGGTTTCTGAGAAGGAATCTTAATTTACAACTAGAATCAGGTTCACATTCCTTAGAAATTCTAGAGGTCCATCACTGACATAGAAATTGATCTGCTGAAGGAGAGGAAAATTGATTCCTAATATTGGCAATTACATCAATTTTAGTTCTGAAGGGACAACTCGTAGAAACAAATTTATTAAACACTAAGGAATTACTTGCTACTCTATGAATGATCTAAAGAGTAGTATTTATAGCCTCATTTGAAGAAAGATCTTCACGATGTCAGATACCAACTTCAAGATGGTTGTCTCAATTATGTGAAAGATACTAAGTTAAAAAAGTAAGTGAAATCAGGTCATCTTTATAAAAAGCAAGCTCCTCATATCTTTGAGTGCCTCTTTTGCTTCAAAGTATCTGCATATGAAGGAGTAGGAATCTGAACACATTTGCATATTCTCATTCATGATATAGTGTTGGCATTCTCAAAAAGAATAAGTGTAGCTGATGGCAATTTTTATCTGAAGAGATTTGTGCATGTTAGCTATATACCATATCCTGTCAGCCTAAGAAGAGCATATGGGCCCATTAACTCACCGAATCTGCGATTGTTCTGCAAATTTTTATTAAGCAACTGAAGTCCCTAATAGTCACTTATGTTATAGAATGCATGTCAAATGCTATCAATAAGCAAGGGAATTGTTTTCCCCTAGTGAGAGGCATTTGAAGTGTGTAAGAAGGCTTGACAAAAGAATAAAACACTTTAAGCAACCACTATATTAATAAAAATGCATCCTACTGGGAGCCAACATGTGAGTGTATTATGTTCACTTCAATGTCTGCTGCTAAGAAGTTTGCAGAGTGCCATCTTGATCATAGGATTTTTTTCCTCTTCTGTAGTATGAGTTTCTGGCCCTGACTTTTGGGCCTAGCCTCCAGATTTTGGCCCGCAGACCCACAGACCCGCAGACCCACAGACCCGCAGTCCCACAGTCCCACAGAGACACACAGATGCTTTCAATAGTTTTTGGCTGATTGGCCTAGGCCTAGGCATATCACTTGCTAGCTCTCTACCTTTCATCTAACCCATGACTCTTCCTGTTCAGCCATGTGGCTCGGTACCTTTCCTTAGAGCCACATAGTTGTCCTCTGCTGCTTCCAGCTTCTCTCTGGCGTTCTGCTCTGTGCTTCCTGTTCTCAGAGTTCTCTTAAGTTTGGTAGCCCTGCCCACACTTCCTGCCTGTCTTCGGCCAATCAGCGCTTTTTATTAAACCAGTGGGTGGCACAATTATTTACAATGAAGCAACACAATACTCCTATATATCCCCTTTTCTCTTTTTAAAACAAAAATAACTCCAAATCTAAATTTTTTTTTGGCCAATCAGCACTTTTTATTAAACCAGTGGGTGGGACAATTATTTACCATGAAACAACACAATCCCCTACACTCTTCTATATTTTATTTATCTGAATTCTAACAATGATTCTTGTTGAAATTAAGTGAAAAGAATGATTGCTTTAAAAAAAAATTCTCTTGGCAGTTGGACAGTTCTCCTTAGCTTCAAACTCTTAATAATTAGAAACATGGGCGATGATGGCTGCCCAGTTCCCCATGCAGATCCTACTGGTGAGTCAGAGGACACACCAGGAAATTAACAAATATCCAAACTGAACAGTGTCTTCTTTATTAAATGCCTCTGATAATCAAGCCAAACAGTATTTATCAATTGTGTGTTGGATGTCAGGAAACAGGAGGTTAGTATAGAAATCCCATTACCTAAATAAAGCCAGAGAAGTTTCAAAAGGGACAACTTCATGATATCTCTAAGCTTTTAATAATGCCTATAGTAAAAAAAAAAAAAAAAAAAAAAAAAAAAAAAAAAAAAAAATCCAAAAAACAAAAAAAACAGTGGTTGCCATAAGAATGCCTATGTGCCTATGAACCCCATCTTCAGAAGATCTCGACATTTCATTCATATCTCTTCTATTGCTAGAATATTTCTTTAATATGCCCAAGAGCAAATAATCATGGTCCTCGTGTGAAATTGAAGGTTCAAGAAGAGAATGTGATGAACTCCGGAAACTTTATAAAGAAAAGTAAAACTATCCCCTACAATCAAAATCAGAACAAAAAAATCTCAAGGCTCTTCTTCTGCCCAGAGCTCTGTCGGGATGCTTTGGGTACTTATTCTCTTGGAACAGGAGGCCTTCCTTACGGGAGGCACACTCAGTTTTCAGTCTCTTATACAAGCCTTCCATTTGAAAGTACAGACTGCCACGAACCATGTTCCTACTATCTCAGTCCCTGCACTACTTCAAAATAATGCAACCAAACAACTGCATTTAAGAACCAGCCCCAAGAGATAACTAATAGTTGCTCTAAGGTGATGTGGGTTATAAAGGAAGTTGGATAATAATTATAATACTTGCTATTTAAAAAATTGGTGGTGTGTGTAATTTTACCTCATTTTCTCATTTGCCACTGTTATTTAAATTGCTTCCCAGCACTAAGCATGTGCATAAAAGATGATTGATCCAAATTTAACCTTTTAAATAAAATGTGTTCTATTAATTAAGTCATTACTGCTCCCTCTCTTTCCCATTATGTTTGTTCATTTGTCATTGGTCCTAAAGATAGGCATCTGTGTCAGAGAATATTTTGGAGAAAGACCTCTAATTTTTATGCCTATCATCCATTTGGATTTTCCACACTTAAAAAAAAATAGTTTATTTTAGTGTTCTAAAGAATTTCAACCTGTCAATTATTAAAATAATGATAAGTATTCCTTCGAGGGACAATAGACATTATTCAGCCAAAAAGTTAAGACATTCCGTGTAAAATCTAATGTGACTAAGAAATCTGCAATACTTAGATTTTTTTTTTTTAAAAAAAAAAAAGCAATCTACAAAGAGAGAAGTAGGGCAGCATTGAAAGTTTTACATTCCTAGAAATCCCATTTTTAGAAAAGCCATGCTCTGTAAGACCCTTTACTCAACTGTATTTTCCATGTACATCTTCCAAAGCAAAATGAGCACAGTCAGATACACTGAGGAGAAGTGTACACAGTGGCTGTTTACCTTCAGATAGCACATGAAAGCACCTGGTGTATTGCTAAGGTGTGTTGTGTTCTCACTTCCTATATTTCTTTATGATCCTGGATGTATAATTGTTAGCACCATGATAACCAAATTCATCCATCATCGTTCACTTATCAAAAGTTTTCAGTATGGAGAATGTTTGCCTTCATCTTTGCTGAGTAATTTTTTTATAATTTTTTTCATTTTGTCTCCCATAAATTCCTGTATGCTGCTTACCTCTCCATTCCTAACATAGGAAAAATAGTTAAAAAGGAGTGTAGTTATTTTCCTTGGTAACTCTGTTCAGTTACCACCAGTCATGTGTTCTGCCTTTCTGTTGAATGATGATCATAGCTAAGGTATTGTACATGTTTATCATGTGATCTTCCAAAATCTTAGCATGTACTTTCCTATGTAGTCTTCACCATGGAGTGCCAATACTCCAATCATTTTATAGTAGTGAAACCAAAGTCAACAAAGTTAAAATTATTTCTGAGATACTTATCAAAGTAACTAAAACTTATAAAACTTCTCAGGTTTCTAAGGCAGGTTCTTGGAAAGTTCTCAGGAAGACTTCTCATATCTTAAGTGGGAGGAAATAGTTTAGTTTGAACTTTAAATTTTCAAGCATGCAAATCAAAATTATAGCCAACATCATTTAGATTAGTTGGCAGAAATAATATTTTGACAGAATCTTGCCCGTGTAGCCAAGACAGCCTTAAACTTTTCTAGGTAATCCTGTCTCCATCTCCAAAGTTCTAGGATTACAAGAATGCACATCATACCTGGCCCAGGTTTCAATCTAATGTCATAAATTCAAATAAGAAGAATTCTAATTTGCTAGCATATAATTGTTTAGATCTTTTCCTGTATTTATGTCATTGTTTGTTCTTAGAATTGCTCAGCTAGCAAATCTGTGATTGCCACAGAGACAAAGGAAAGATTATTGCTTAATCTCTGCTCATTCAGCTGATGAGCTGCAGGCCACCTAGATGTGAAGATGTGGTTCTTGTTTCCCAGATTGTTACGGCGGATAAAATAATTAAACAGACGTAAAATATGTAAGGAAGAACCTGTGTGTTATAAGTGCTCAGCCACACCAGTGACTGGTGTTATTTTCAGTTCAGCATAGTTGATTTGCGGTATTTTTCTACTTAAGCTGTAGATCTCACTGTACATATTTTGGGTACAACAAGGAAAGGATGTGTCCATAAGTGCCTCATAAGTCCTGTTTGACTTACCACCCAACTCTAAATGGAGTCAAAGTCTAACAATTAAACAATTGAGGACAGGATAAACATAGGCAAGCAATGCTTTTAACTCCTACATAAAGAAATAGCCAAGGAAGGATGGCAGGAGAGTGGCTGGTTATGTGAGGTGACTGGGTCACTGATGTTGTGGGAAGATGGAGGTGGTCTTCCTGGTTTTCAAGTTCCCCTCCACCTTGTTTTCGATCCTCGAATACCAGAGGTTTATAGACCAACATGGAATCAGTAAATGGTAAATGAAGGTAAGGTAGTGGTCGGATACTGATGTGGTTATCCACAGAGTGTTGTTTAGGAACTCTGTGCCTGTGTCCAGGGTACATGCTGATTAGTGGTTTTCACAAACTGTCTCTTCCTGGTATTAGTATCAGTTTTACTATAACCCTATATGGCACAGTAGAAATCCATTCTCTATGTTTTCTAGTAGGGCTTTTGCAGAATCAATATTATTTATTTCAATATTTGATAAAATTCACCTGTGATGTCATCCAGTCCTAGAGTAGTTTTTGAAGGAAAGTTTTACTTACCAACTCATTTTAAAATTTAACTGTTAGGCCATACATCCTTTACTAACCTGTGCCTTTCAAGAGTTTTATTCATTGCGTAGAGATGTATAAATCTTGACCCAATTCTTCCCACACTGCTAAGCTATGACCTGTCATTGTTTCTAAGTGAACCCCTGTACGATGAAGCTTGCCACTGCAACTGATGGGGGTGGATTCATTTCCATTTTTGTGTGAACTTCAAGTGCTGTTTTCTCTATTTGGTGTTGGTTTTCTAGGTTGTAGGGACATGAGGGCAGAGGGGTTATCTCTGAAGATATCAGGAAAACAATAGTAGGCTGGTTCTGTGCCTTACAAACTCCGTATGCATTGACTTCCCTGAATATCATGTAGCATGCTTGCCTTGCAAGGGACACTGCTGGATTCTTCCTCTTTCTGCACTGTCCCCAGGAAGCTGTCTAGACTGAAAATGAGGGTGGGTGATTGGGTGTTGACTGCATTTGTTTTCTGTCTTTATAAGCCCATTTTTTTTTTGTGACCTAATGTCTACTGTGTTGAATGTTATAATTATAAATTTTGTCCTTTATGTATATTAAAAAAACTTTCCTTTTTCATTTCCTCTCTATTTTGACTAGCTATCGAAGAAGACTGGTCCTTGAGTCTCTCTCTCTCTCTCTCTCTCTCTCTCTCTCTCTCTCTCTCTATATATATATATATATATATATATATATATATGAGTTTTATTATCTATTATATATCCCAAGGCCCTTGAGTTTTGTTTTTCTCTACTAGACATCAAAGAAAGAACCCAGTTAAAAGAACTGCAAGTCCTGAAAATTTTTTATAAGTGTTACATTCATAGAAAGCCTAATAAACATAGCTCTGTTGCATGAACTATTAGACTTCGTGTGATTATTTGGGATTGCTGGTCCAGCTCTCAGGGCTAGGCTGGGCCAGAAACATCTTACTACAGAGCTTTTCATAGTTGACCATAAAGAGTCTATGAATAAAATTGAAGCACCCCAGGATAAACTAGAAGAAAAGAAATCCTCAAATTTTTATAGTAAAAATTTAATTTGCTATGAATCTATATTAACTTATGGCTTTACACTGCCTGATTTACAGGCATGTCTAATCCTTGTCTCTTTATTTCTTCTCAGTGCCAGATGAAAGCAAAGCTCAGTCATTGGCTGATCGAAGATCAGGTAAGAAATTCCTTGTAACCGGCTTTCTCTTCCTGGAAGTCTCTGGCTGTCTTTTAGTGGCATTTGGACCCTGTTTCTAGGCACCAGCCAGTGAAAGGCTTTCTAATTAATACACGAGTTGTCTCTGTCTTTCACAAAGATGAATTATCGCTTGGCAGTGTGCATAATGCATGCTGACTCAAAATGTTCAAGAGAAGAAAGGTTTCCAAGATAATCATCATTAAACCCTACCAAAAACCTTCAACTTAGGTGCTAGATGAACATTTTCAAGAAACAAAAACATTCAAAAGGAAAGCTAAGAAACTTAAATTTCTCTACATGACTCTCACATTAAAACAGACAGACAGAGAGTAACCAAAGGAAGAAGTGGTCATTTCTCAGGGGGAAAAAATTGTCATGTGTAATGTTGCCTGGTACCAGAAGGGATTATGCCAGAGATGGCTCTTCCTCCTGAATGAGCCTCATGCTGTTCCCTCTGAGGGTCTTCCAGGTCTCACTCTACCCCACTGGCGTACCTTTGTGGATCAGTCACAAGCCTTCCTTTCTCTTCCTAGGGGCCTCTCTTCTCATCTTTCCTTGTAACTGGCTTTCTCTTCCCATAGCATCATCCACATCATCCATGCCTAGTATTTGCAAACACATAAAGTTACTAGCATAGAAAGTTCTGCAGTAATTTCCTACCCCTAAGGGGCGCCTCGTGCTGTAGAAATTTGACTCAGATGAGCCACCGTACAGAGGGGCTATGGTTGGCATTCCTCCCATGCTGAAACAAAAATTCTTCCTCACCCCTGTGTTTGTGCACCAATTACCTTTCAAGTAGGAAGTGGCATTGACGCCTCGTTAACTTTGTCATTTTGATTGCGACATTGTGATTTTTTTTTCTTCTTTAGATTTTCTAATGACTACGGCAGGGAACAGCTGGTTTACAGCTTTGAGATTCCCTCTCCCATTTCTCCCAGTAAAGAGCCTAAATAGTCAGACAGTATAAACAAAAACATCATGTCTATGTGGTTATTAAGAATGGTTATAAATTGGGTTTGTGAAAATGAGCAAATAATAAACTTTCTGGTTATTTCCAAAAATTCCAATCTTATTTTAACCTTAGTTTAAAAAGTGAAAATCATCCTTTGCTGGTAATAAAAAGTGGTTATCACTCTTTTGACTGAGAAGATCATCTTATCTTATTGCTATAATATTTTAGTTGTGTTTAAATGTTGGCTTTTATCTAATGTGATATAAATATTTTTAAGGAACTACTGTATAAAGCTTGAAATAATGACCTTACAGATTTTGAAAAATCAAAATTGTTAGGATCTCATAGCTGGTAGATAGATATTTTGTAAAATTCTGTATGGCAACTTTACTTCTGGTATCAGATGGAAATAGTACCAACAAGCTTCAAATTATATGAAATGTGATATTAAAACAGACTAAATAACATAAAGATTTGTTACTAATATATAATCATTCCAACAATTACTGTTTTTATATATTGAGATCTACATAATCAGAGAGTTCATTGTTAACTTTATGTAACTATGAAAAAAATCAACCTCATCTTATCTGGACTCTGAAAAGATTTGAGCACGGAGGCATCAATCACTTAAATATTAAGGTAAATAAGAAATTGATAACTTTACAGCAAACATGAGCTAAAATGAGGAGGGCTAAGCAAATGTCTATAATTATCTACTGATGTGCTATAGTGAATACGTGTATCATATACAGCATTAGAGATATTTGTGAAAAATACAGAGCATCATTAGAGTAAAATATGTGACTAAGTCTGTCAGTGGATATGCTCCAAGAATGTACCCTCCACCAATTTTTTACATATGTGTCTTGAAAATTAACCTTAAATATGATTTTCTTCAGACATTTGTCTCTCATATAAAACTCAGCCCCCATATGTCTTCATATATCCCACTGGGTTGTAACCCTCCTGGGGGGTTGAACAACCCTTTCTCAGGGTTACAATTCATAATTAGAAAAATTACAGTTATGAAGTAGCAACAAAAATAATGTCAGGTCTGGGCTCACCACAACATGAAGAACTGTATTAAAGGGTCATATCATTAGGAAGGTCGAGAACCACTGATGTAAAGGGATTTCTCATGAGACGTTGCTGATGGAAGTAGTAGAAGTATGATTAAGGATAAGCGTTCCTCTAGTTCTTTCATTTAAATCATTTTAAACATTTACAGCAAATAAATAGATTATATGTAACTAGACAGATAATTGATAAAAGAGAGATGATAGAAAGATAGCTACATAGATGATAGACAGACAGACAGACAGATAGATAATAAATCTGCAATGTCAAACTTTTATGAGTTCTCCGTTCTCTGTAGCCACAAATTGTCAAGCTATATGTTACTTTATAAGGGACCAGGTTCTTCTGGCAATATTCAAGTGATCCCTTGAAGTCTTCTCCAAATATGATTATTTCTCCTTCCCCAGATCCTGTCTTTGGAATACTGAAATAATAGATCAGCATCTTTTTTGGCTAAGAAGAGTAGCTTCCTTTTTAATTCCAGAAATGTAGACAGCTTTCACATTATCCAAGACCATCAGGAAGCTGAAGTAAATTAAATTGTATATGCTGACTTAAGTCTACCATCCATCTTATTTGGGAGATATTCAACATTTAATAAATTCATTCAAGTAGAGCTTTCCTCTGAGTCAGCTTCCTGGTGAGTAGAGAGCCATTGTACGCCAGCTTCCATCTGCAGGTCTGGCTTGAGCGCATCCCAATTTTGTGACAAGAGTTTTGGCACCTTGTCCTTGGCTTAATCTTTAAGTGGTTGATGCCTCCGAGCTATCAAAGGCCCAGGTAAGATAAATCTTTCTATAATTTTTGGCTCAAAATGATGATTCTCTTTAATTCTTCTGGAATCAATGCATTATTCTTGAGATTCCCATAACAACTGCTCACTGCATGAGCTTGTCCTAAGAGAGAGTGCATTCCATCCCATTACCTCAGGGAGGTCTGTAATCTGCTGGGTCTTCTCCATATAAAGGGAGGTCTTTATGTCTACAGAATGATAAGACCCACCCAGAGAAGTTAGAAATAAAATGGCCTTTGTTTAGTTCCTTCAAAAAAACAGCACAAGTTTTAATGAGCCTTGAAAATTTTTTAACATTTTCCCCAATCTACTAATTGAACAAAATTTATACCCTAGAAATGCAAGACAGAAAAAAGTATTTAAACAAGAAAAATAATTGATTATTTTTTATTTTTTAATTAAGATATCATTAGATCATCAACCTCTTCCATTTCCTCCCCTCACTCTCTCAAGTTCATGGCCTCAATTTCTTTAATCATTTTTGTAAGTGTGTGTGTGTGTGTGTGTGTGTGTGTGTGTGTGTGTGGTAAGTGGTGTGTGTGTGTGTGTGTGTGTGTGTGTGTGTGTGTGTGTGGTAAGTGGTGTGTGTGTGTGTGTGTGTGTGTGTGTGTGTGTGTGTGTGTGTGTGTGTGTGTGTGTGGTCCTAGAAACATAGCCACAACCTGCTCAATCCATATAATGTTACTTACACATATATGTTTTCAGTTCTGGCCACTTGGTATTAAATAACAAATTTTAAGATGGTTTTAGTATTCCAAACAACCTTAGAATCCAGAGAAAATTAAATCAACTTGGCACTTAATATTTATTTTTACTTTAATATTGACTATACTAAGAGTGAGAATGGATATTTATGATACTTCTTTCTTACTTTCCCTGTCTATCTACTGAATCTTGACCAATAGTTCAATAGTTCAGGGTTCCTCTTGTATTCAGTATGAAGCAGCTTATAAATTTTGCTTCCTTTGTTTTTTCTCACTGTGTCATCTTCTTTTCCTGTTGTTTTGATTTACTGCTTGGGCTGTTTTAATATGTATTGACTGTCTGAAGGGAGCTTTGCTGACCCAGCTCTTTAAGATGATGCAGTACTGAGAAAGCCAGGGACTTCTTCTTTACGAGCTCTGACATATTAATTAGCAAAATGGACTAAAAAGCTTTCCGATTTCTGTTTTAATTTCTTATATTCTAAAATACCTGTCTATATAGCTGTAAAATAGAAAAGTCTGTGAAAGTAATGGTAGGCAGCCAGTACAGACCTTCTTTGAATCCAGTTTATCAATTAAGGAAACTATGCTTATTAGCAACTAAGGTGGATTTCTGCAAACTAGGAGCCTTGCAGCCATGATGTCTACCTGATAGCTGACAAGACTGATGTAGAAATTGAATCTCAGGGCATTTAAACCTAATCTCACAGCTGGTCACTGTGGGCTTAGGGAGAGAACCTAGATATTGTGCTTCGGGGAAATTCATCTTTTCCTAAAATGTTCCTAACACCGTATGGTGCCCAAACTCAAAATATTGGAGAATCCAGGTCCTTAAATTCCATTATATTGAGAAAGCGTGGTTTCCTTTTGTAAACTTGGCTAACTGAGAAGGGAACATATAGTCTAGCCTGTGATAATTACATGAAGATAAACAACACCCAAATGTGATCATTTTACTTGTTTCTTTTCATAAATTATGCAAGTCTGTATGGATATAAATGAGTGGCTCAAGTTGAAAGTCATAGGAAAAAGAAAATGTGTGTGCATTGATTATAAATTATATTGAAATGTCTGTGATATACATTCTTGTCACAAAGCTCAGGAATTAATAAGAAGTTATTAATAAGAAGTTCTTACTTTGGCAGGCCTTCCATTCTGTTCTGAGTGGAGTGTGCATAATCTTAACATATAGATTTTATTTTCAAGTATGACCTAGGAATTTTCTTTATCTTTGTGAAATATTAGAGCTTTTGGTGCATGCCTATAATCTCAGCACTTAGGAGACAGTGGTTGGAAGATCCTGAGTTCAAATCCAGCCTTGACTACATTTTAAGATTCAGGCAACTTGAGGCACATAATGACATCTTGTTTCAAATAGAAAGTAGCAAATAAACGAAAGCTTTTAAAGGAAAAGGGAGTTTAGACAGTGACTTCACTATAAGAAAAAAATTATTCAGGAAAATTTTATAAGTCTGTCCTTGTTTCCACTGTTTTTAGAGAATCCAAATTAAAATGTATTATTTTAATAACCTGTCAAACCACGGCCATTTTATATGTTTGTGTTTTCTAGTTGGGTTGCTGCAATCCATGAATCTTTGAGATTTCTGTGGATAAAGAAATAAAAATTCATTGTTAGTGGTTAGTGGGCTTGAACCTTGATTCTTTCCCTCATCTCTTAGTTAAGAAAATACAACATAGATACCTGTTTATGTGCTAGGAACCTTGCAGTTTTTTGTCATTTGCTCTATTGGTTAAATGTAATGTTCAATATGAGAAACATATACATGTTTCCCAAAAAACTTCTCAGAGTCTTGATATTAATTGCAAATGCTCTGCTGATAGCTCAGACTTGTTACTAGCTAACTCTTACATTTTAAATAAACCCATATTCCTTCTTTTCGCTCTACCACATGGAGGTACCTTTATTAGCACGGCACATTTATCTCCTGTCCATCCTAGGTCTGCTGCAGACTCCTCCGACTCTGCCCTTCCTCATCCCAGCATTTGGCCTGTCTCAGGCTGTCTTGCCCAATCTCTTCCTGACTCGCTATCAGCCAATCATATTTTTATTAACAATGAAAACAATACATAATGACAGTGTACAAAAGGATTATTTCACAGCAAATATACATTTTCCTCTGTTTCTATCTTTGGCTTAATTTTTAAAAGGATTAGGACATTATCATCAGAAAATTAGCAATATTACTGAATACTGTGGCTTCTAAAATTTTATAAATCAAACAGAATTAGAAACAAATATACCCAAACAGTTGTTTTTATGAGATTTTAATATAAACAGATTTGTATATCTCTTCTAAATTTTATAACTAAATATAGATGTTCTTTCTAATTAAATTTCAAAATAAGTTATTTTACTCCTCTTCATGTGTATTAAATGCCTCTGTATTAGGTATTTTCTGTTGCTATAATAAACACAATGACCAAGAGCAAGTTAAGAATATAATGGCTTGTGGTTCCAGGTGGCTAGAGAGAGTCCTTAGGAACAGGAAAGACGCAGCATAAGTAGGAGCAGGAAGCTGGCTGATCACATTACATATCTACACACAGGAAGCAGAGAGAACAGGCAGGAAGCTGGGGCAGATTATAAACTCTCAAAGCCCATCCCCAGTGATGTACTTTTTCCAGCAAAGGTGTGCCTTCTAAAGCAGTGATTCTCAGCCTCCCCAATGCTGTGATGCTTTAATACAGTTCATGTGGTGGTGACCCACAACCATACAGTTATCTGATTGTTACTTCTTAGCTGTAATTTTGCTACTGCTATGAATTGTGACATTACAATGGTATTAGGCGACCCCTGTGAAAAGGTCATTCGACCATCCCCCAGAGAGGTCATGACTCACAGGTTGAGCAACCCTGCCCTAAAGGGCCCATAATCTCCCCCAAATTGGAGACCAAGAGTCTACAAAATTTTTTCTTCTGTGCTAGAAATACTGTGGGAAATAAAATATCATTCTACCTTAGAACAAGAATCGCGGTGTATAAACACCCATTAGATGTCAGTTCAGTGCATTCTCACTGAAGAAGGCAGTACAGAAATCTCGCAGGGGAAATAGCATTTGTTGTCTTTGGCATGGTGAGTGGCTGTCAGGTTTGAGAATGGGTGTGTTTCCATGGAGACTAGAGAAGCTAAAGATAACATCAAAACTCAGGGAAGGTCAGTGAGCTAACTCATTGAGGAATAAGCAAATGTGAAGCATCGAGGTGTATACAAGAAATTATAGTCAGTTCCAAGTAGACAGAGGAAAAGGAATTACAAAATTCCAGTCAAGAGAGTAGACAGAAATGCAATCATGGAAACTCCTGCTTGCGTAAAGGTGTGTCTAACTTTATCATAGCTGCTATGCACATATTAAAGGAAGAAAGATCATTTTTGTATTCTGGTGGTTAAAGAGGCATAAAAATAATAAGGAAAATATAATGTTGAGAACATATATTTAAGTGATTAGAAATGAAAAGAAGAGAGATATGTAAGTAATAATGACTTGAGATTCATCTTTATATAAAAATCAACCTAGTAGATGAGTAAAATAGATTCAGTGTGCTTGTGAGCATTGTCAGTCAGCTACTGCTTCACTATGTTGCATAAGAAAAACCAAAAGTAAGCATTGGCATGTTTCTGATTTCAGCCACACAGAGAATAAGTTTAACATCAACTCATGAGTTAGGACCACGTATCACTGATGTGCCTGTAATCTTTTGGGGATCAGGAGTTTCCTGTGGTATGCATTTTGACAACAGGAGTAATAAGAAGGGGTAGTTGAGAAAAAGAAATAAATCCATAAGTTCTATGCTGGAGACTTCTGTTAAATGCCCTGAGAGGAAGGAAGCAGGAATAGACAAGAGTGTGGCAATCTGAAAGGGACTGCGAACACATTTGTACACAACGGTAGAGGAACGGTGGGCACAAAGTGGAAATGAGGGATAAGAAAGAAGTGGAGCCTTCTCCTAACACCAATCTCCACACTTTAGTGAGAAACTTGATTTGAGAGGGCTAAGGGGAAGCAAGATTCTTCTGAGTGGGAAGCTAGACTTCAATTAAGACCAAGAGGCAGGAGAATTTTAGCGGTGAGATTGAAATTGAAGAGCAATTTCTCAGGCATGGGATGGCTGAAGAAGACAAGGGTGAGATGGAGGGAAAGTCAGAGTGAGCCACGCTGAAGTTGGAGGGTGCTGGGAGGCTTTTAACCCAGAAAAGGCAGGCCAGGATCTTCTCGGTGACAAAACAGATGTATTGATGGCCTGGTGTGTTTAGATGGCTCTGTAGTTACCAGGAGAACTGGTCCTAATTTGTCTGAAGAGAGAAAGGGTTTGAAAGCTCCTCTTGACCTGAATGGGTCTGTCTTTTTCATGGCTTTCTTTGATGAAATAGGAGATCAAGAATTTGCGAAATGGGTGCTGGGAGTATGGCTTGCTAAGTTCTTGTCATGCAAGCATGAGAACCATGTTTTATTGCTTTAGAACTCAGGTAGAAGCCACAGGGGTATGACAGCCCAGCTTTAATCTGAACCAGAAATCCTAGCCCTTCAGAGGCCAAGATAAAGGTAAGGAAGATCAAACCAACTAGATTTAGCCAGAATAGCAAGTTTGGGATGCTGAGAGAGATAACACCTCAGTAAATAAGGTACAGAGAGATGGTGGCCCTAGGTCACACATTCAAACACACACACACACACACACACACACACACACACACACACACACACACACACACACACGTGCTGCACATACATTCTCATGCAAAAACAAAAGCAAAAAAGAGAATTTGCAAATAAAATGGCCCCAAGGTAGGAAAATGCCAAATTTTTCATTCTACATATAAATTGAAAGGTGACTTTACCTGGAGTTGGTCTCAGTAGACTGTGGGAAGTAGGAGTGAGGACTGGGCATACAAGATAGCACCTTGAGTGTGAGTAAGAGATAGAAAAGGCTTACATGATCTTTCTAGAAAGTTCAGAGTAAAATATATGAGCTTTCTAAAAGGTTAAGAGAAAATGGAGGTGTATCTAGGGAATATAGGAAAACTTGTGGGTTTTTTCTTTTTTTGGTTTATTTTATGTTCCATTAATTAAATCAAACTCTCTAAGCTGTGTTTGTGAGTTAAGAGAAAGATATTTGGTAGAGAAGAAGAAACAGGAAAGAGGTTTTGGTCAGAGGTGTAGAATTAAAAGGATAGCTCTATGGGAGAGTGAGCTTATATACTACAGGGAGGGGTGGGTTCGCATGCAGTGTGCATAAAAATGTCCAGAGAAAGCTAAGGATGTTTACGGCGTCCATTTTCTGATGTTAAATCAGTACATACTGATCTTACAGAGTTGTCAATTGACTGTCCAAGATACACAGAAAGGTAACAGTTAACCCATGGGGGAATTGGGATATAAGTCACTGAAAAATTTAGATAGGCAACTGCAAACTTAGGTTTTAAGCTGAGTGTGGTGGCATATTCATGTAATCCTAGCACCTGAGGCAAAGACAAAAGAATTGCCATGAGTTGAGGCCAGCCTGGAATACATAGCAAAACTCTGTCCCAAAAATGTTTATATACGTATACATATATATATGTTTTATTGATGTAATATAGATGTCTTACTTATGTATTGCCTATGCATTATACAGACACAAACAAATATGTCAAATTCAAGAATAAGATGACAGATAAGCTACCATTCTCGAAAACCAATCTTCAATTCTCCATTTGGGGGTCCCAGAACATGAGGACTAAATGGAACTGCATTCTTCCTATACAACCAGCTTATTTTCTAGAGTTGTCTCGAACTTTAAATTTAAAAAAAAAAAAAAAAAGGTCTCATGAAAGGGCTAGCTTCCCAATGACAGACCTGATCCTCCAATGGAGCCTCTTGATCTGTAGACTTGATTCTGCCAGTTTGGAGAGCTTCGCCATCTTAATGACCTTTCAGATCCTCTCAGTTTTCTCAAACACAGAATGGACAGTGGTAAGATGGAGTTATTGACACAGCCTTGATAATATTTCCTTTAATGCTCTGTCACTCTGCTTAGAGTACAGCCTCCTGCTGTCCCAGAGCTCCTGTGAAGTTTGCTGGGTACAGATAGCTCATAAAGTTTTGACATCAGACACTCCTTTGGCACACGCCCATCAATTCTCATGTGGCCATCTAGTACTGTTTTCTTAGAAACATATTTGGAATTGTTGGTTCCAAATCACTATTTATTAAGCATACAACGCACAATTGCCATGGCCAGTTAAGTCCGTTTTGACGCTGCCTTTCTATGGTATTGCTTTCCTCTTACTTAAACAATTCAAAAAAATTTGGAAACTCTAAAATTTATAAATTAGTTTTTAAGACATGATACTTTTAATTTAAAACACTATAAATTCTTTAAAACACAATAACAACTTCTTTGAAGATTTAGAATTAATTTTTTCTACGGATTTATATTGAGAGAACAAAATGAAATACACCATCATAATAAAAAGGGGCAAGTATAAACAGCTGATAATGAAGTCTGAGAACTTCTCCAAAGAAGTTACTCATGTAGTCTGTTTCTGTATGCTTGTTCCACCTTTACCTTTACATGTTGATCTACATTAAAAAGATGTAGTAAACCAAGCCAGAATGTCTACAACAATAAGATTGTCATAGCCAGATTGTATTATCCCATCTCTGTTATTATTCAGAATTAGACATTTTGTCTTTGAAAATAAAATTTACTGTGTTTTAAAGCATGGGAATTATTTTAGGACTTTAACATTGAAAACTCAAAGTTAGATCACTCTTTGAAAACAAAGCATTTTATGTAGAAAAACTAGAGTAAGCGACCAAGACTCTCTAACAGCAGTGACCCAGAAAGATTCTGGACCACCAACTTTGTGTCTCAAACATATATGGGAAATTTATTATTTCTGTATTGACTAATGAAGAGACATATATCTGTAGTCCAGCACAGGCTTAAATGTTTATTTTTCTCAACTAAAATTGGGTAACACATTATACTGGAAATTCAAGTTTAAAGCTCAACCAGGGAAATATGAAAATGAGCTCTAACATAAGAACTCGCCAATTCAGTTGTATAATATATAAGATATGCTTTAAATTTTGTTTTTATAAATCTTATATAAGTGTGTAATATTGTCAACTAGTGGTTAGAATAGTCTAGAATTCGTTTATTTTGACACTATTTTGACTTTATATTAGGTAAGTTGGGGTGTGCATGTGCATAATGGAGTTCATAAATGAAGTGCACTCTTTCTTGAGGGTAGGAAGCATCCAAAAATACCCATTTCAAGGATGTTTCAGATTGAGTAAATTCTGTTCCAGCAGCTCTCGATGTCTTTGCTAAGTCCCTGTCACCATTCTATGACCTACTGTCCCAGGTCCACCTTTTTACATCACCATTCTCTGACTTACCAATTTTCACCCACACACATTTGTTCGGTTACATGTGTCTCTGGATTATGATATTCTGTCTTTTATCTTTTTTTACACTTTCTTGTCCTGATAACCTATTCTTCTGACAAGTCAACTATAAAGCAGAGTCTGACAAGCCTTTTATCAGGTTCAATTAATTCCTAGAGAAGTTCAGAGAACTTGGGGAAACACTTGACTTATATTACAGAGGATACAGATATCGGCCAGAATTGGGAGAGGTGGGTAGATGGGTATGGGGCAAGTCCAGACTTCCTGCCTCTCTCCATGTGCCCTGGGCTCTCTGTGCTCTTCAGTGTATGTTCAGCAGTCTGACTAATCTTTGACAGCTTTGCCTCAGAGGGCTTTTTAATGGTGGCCTCATCTCATTCCACAGGCACAACAGATCAATTCATTGGCCAGTTATGATCACTTTAGCCTGTGAGGCCTCTCTCCTCTCCAGATTTGGGGTGAGGAATAACAGTTTCAATCATCTAATACCTGACTGGTTCTCTTGATAGCAGTCCCCATTCAGAGAATACCTACGACCTGTCTGCCATTTCATGAAGGCATGGGAAGTGTCACCATTTTAGAGGCCCATGTATTTTAAGAGCTGATTACTAAGACATGAAATGGAATGAAGGCCAAAAATATGCTTACTATACATACTGTAAAACACTGTATAGAGTTTCACTTTCCTAATCATACAAGAGAAATGCTCAACTAGGTAGATTTCACTGGGGGACCAGCAAAAATGATATGTGGTGGAAACAACCACAAAAAAAAAAAATGGCAGTTTTTAGGAAGAAAATGAAATACTCAGTCCCTGAGCTATCTAGGGAACCTACGTGGGGACAGAAGCATTTCTGGAAAAAGAATGAGGAAAGCCTTAACTATGAGACCCCCTCATTTGGTGGTTGTTGGGGGGAAAAGAGAGCCATAATGAAAAACATGTTTAAAGAATATTTAAAAAAAAAAATACCCTGTCAATTACGGTATCCCAGGGGGCAAGAACTTAGTCCTTGTAATATATTTAATAGTGCACCCTTGTGGTGTTGTATATAAAAAAAGGATCTTTTTAGAGGCCCATGATGCCCAGCTATATCCAATAAAAAACAGATTTAACAATAAGAAAGGCTGATAGTAAATATGTCAAAATTAAACAGAAAACTTTAAATGACCTAGATTACTTCTGCTAAACTAAGAAGATGCAAATCCATCTTTCACTTTCCAGGCAATGAGAAATGGTATGTCCTCACAAAGCAACTTATTAACTCCCCCCACCAAAATACAGCCAAGCCCTTGAAAATTACCTGCTTTTCAGAAGCCGTTTATTGAGATTTTTTTTTAATCATGTATTTTTTAAAACAGGCAAACCAAACCACAACTGCAGAAAAATAATCATAATAAAATGGCATATTATTTTGTAAAATTATCATGATTTACCATTAGTGAGTGAGTTGTCAAGGTATTCAGAAAAATTGGCCTCAAAATGGTGATGGAGCCATTTTACTTCTTGTACTAAGGGGCCTCAAGAGAAAATATTGTTAATGGTTGATTTAGTAGTCTGGCCATCTAAGACTCATCATAAGTGGTTTATACAGGGAAATATATTTTGCTCTGTTAAAAGTATGTATTTGTATAATGCATATTAAGAAAATACTGTTTTTCCATTTACAGAACTATTAATGTCTTATATAAACAGCATGTTAGAGGCTAAATAAAATGACTCAGTAGGTAAAACACTCTCTCTCAAGCATAAGAGCATGAGTTTGGATCCCCAGAAACCGCATAATAGTTGGGTTCAGTTGTATCTGCCTATAACCCTAGCTTTGGTAGACATTGAAAGGCAGATAGATCACTAGGGTTGCTGGCCAACAATTCTAGACAAAAAGGTGAGCTCTGGGTTCATGGAGACCCTGTCTCAAAAGAATCAAGTGGAGAAAGAATAAATTGACACACACACACAAAAATCCCTATGCACATCTGGCTTCTACATATGCATGCATAGGAGAGCACACATGTGCATATGCACCCACCCCCCCACACACACACATGTATACATACATACATGCACGTTATTTTAAGGAAAATAAATCCAATAAAACAGTAGAGAACAATTGCATGAGCATGCCAAAGAGGATGAATGATAACATAAATTGCTGAACTTTAAGAAGTACTGATCTTGTATGTTCTGTCAGAAAGCTGTTGTTGTCATGAACTATGCTATGCTGTAGAAACATGTTTGAAAAAAAATTCTTTCATTTCATGGACTTTCATGGTACCTAAGACACACTGGGTTCCCTTTTCTCCCTTTATAGTTGAACACTGGCTTCTTCAGTGAAAGGCCTGTGGCTCCTCAGATTGCTTGCTGAGTTTCTCTCAACAGATCAATAAAACACTCAACAAGCTTTCCATATAGGCCTGGCAAGACACCAATTCCAGAGATGGCCTGGACTTTGTGTTTTCTTAAATATGCCCATTCATGCCTCAGAAGGTCACATGACCCCATGGGATACTTCCTATCATTCCCTAAACCACCATCACTGAAGGACCTCAAAAGTCTAGTCTCTTGACTAGGTCAGTCTCACCATCCCTACACTCTAGTTGGTTTCTCCACATAGGAGCAAAGGAAAGCTGAAAATCATGGGTTCAACAATGGCCCTCATTTGCTTCAAATGCTCTTGTGGCCTCTCATCACTTACAGAAGTGAGCCAGATGTTTTATTGTCATGTTCCCAAACACGCCTCCTCTACTCAGAATGCCACTACATTGTCATTCTCGTTCCTCCTTGAGGACATTGACTCCTCTTATTTTTCCAGCAAAAACTCGCTCTCTCTGTGAGAACTTTGCCTCTCATTCCTTCTTAGCATGACTTCTCCCTTTGTCACATGGATGGCCTCCCTTTCAGTCCTCAAGTTGAAAATGCTTTCCTCACAGGGACTTTCCTTGTGGCCTCCGTCTAAAAGGAATAGCTAACAAGAACTCAGCACCTATCATTTTTCTCATGCATTTTCTGTTTCTTTGGCAAAGTGTCTCTCTCTGTGTGTGTGTGTGTGTGTGTGTGTGTGTGTGTGTGTGACATTTGGAATTCACAGGACAACCTTGGGGAGTTGGATTTTTAGCCCTGGGTTCACGCACCAAACTCTAATTACCCTTCTTTTACTGCATGTGTTGATATTCAAACTCCCCATGCCCTTATACTTAATATGTGGGTGTTGTCCTAACAAGTAGCTACATTTGCTTTTGATACAGTCTCAATTCTCTCTGCTATTTGAGCACATTTATATTTATTATAATAGCTTATATATTTAAATTTGTGTTCATCATCTTATTTTCTATTTGAAATACTTTCAATGACTTTTTCTACTCCTTGAATTTTTAAATATATGTTTGAAAACTATACATTCTGAGTATATCGCGCACCATAAAATCTAGCAGTTCATATGCAGTTCTAACTCTTATGATTTTAATATTTTCTACTTTGTTTCT
This sequence comes from Phyllotis vaccarum, assembly GCA_033318265.1. Taxonomy (NCBI): domain Eukaryota; kingdom Metazoa; phylum Chordata; class Mammalia; order Rodentia; family Cricetidae; genus Phyllotis; species Phyllotis vaccarum. The sequence continues at coordinate 13,463,524 of JARWLC010000007.1, forward strand.
GTACTTTTTGATCCCACAAATTATACATCCATTTTAGTATTTTTATACCTTTAATAATTGCTCAAATTGATCCATGTACCTAAAGGTTATTTTCCCATACAATTCTATGAATCTCAGACTTTCCTCTGGGGCTCTCTACCTTCTTCTGAAGTATGTCTTGTTCTCTTTCTGATGGTGTAGCAATAGTGCTGTTTTGATTTCCAGAAAAATCTCTTTTCCCTGACATCTAATTTTTTTGGGCTATTTAATGTTAGGCTCAAAACACACTAGTGTTTCCTCTTTCTCCTCACCCTCCTCCTCCTTTTTAGACTGGCTCCTGGCCTCTCTGTGGAAGTTCAGTCCTCACCCTTAGTAGTGTCTCCACCATGGTCAGCCTTCTCTTTTTATAGTTTTAGACTCTATTTGTCTTTGCATTCATTTTTATTACTTTTGTACCTTTATAATTTTTTATATACCTTCTTGGTATACAGTACACATGCAATGGCATATGCTAATATGTTTCATAATTTGGGGAAAATTGGGTCTTATATGTCTTACGTCCTTTCTCTCTTTTTCTTGTGGAATACTTACTGTATTCATGCAAATATGTATGTGTGAGACTACAGTAAATAATATCCATTAAATCCTTGTTCAGTTCATAATTTCTCTATTTCTTTGACTCTGTACTCCACTCTGAGTAATTTCTTCAAACTCCCTTTCTGAGTTCACTTGAGAGTCTAAATTTTATTCATGTTTCTTTTTGATACTCTTCCTGTTAATTCCAAAGTATAAGAATCGCACATTTCCAGATGTGTGGGTGTTCGTTCATGGTTGAGTGTGTGTGATAAGCATGGGTGCCCATGTTTGGTTAACTCTTGTATGGGAGAAAAATGAAGAAATTAGCTGGCCTTTGCCTTTGTTTTCCTGTAGAGTACTCAGATTTGCTTATTCAAGAGAATTTGTGAGATATTATTGACTTGGGATAACTTCCAAGTCATTTTCTAATTTCTGGAATAAAAAAAAATTAATTCACTACCATAAGATGTTAGTGATGTACCTGGAAATTCTCAAAGAAACGTGGTGAGGTGCTTGCCACGGTTGAGCTGTTTTTCCTCTTGAGAGCTAGACCTTTTTGCTGAGCAAAGCATGTTCAGGGCATTGGTAGGCTTTCCAGCCACCCTGCTACTAAGGTTGGAATCACTGCCTTTACTCCTTCCAATTTTGATGTGATTGTAAGATCCTTGAAGATTCCCCCTTTGCCCCAGCTTCCCACCCCTCATCCTGGCACTCACCAGAAAGGCCATCTTAAATCCCAAGTATAGACATTTTCCACCATTCACTCTTAGGTCTTCATCTTGTTTGATTTTGTTTGTCAAAAAGCCTATCTTAAGGATTTCCCTTATTTCCCATGAGCATAATAATGCATTTAAATACATATTTTATTTCACCAGGTTGTAATTGTACTTAATCATCAGATCTTGAGGCTTGATTTGCTATTGGAAGCAAAAGTATGAATCTATTAATTAATCATTGATGGAATGAATGCATGCTTTTCTTTTATAAAGGGCTGAATTCAAATAAGGCTCTGGGCTTGATGTGGATAATCCATGGCTGTGTTTCATTAACTCCAACTTATATTTGACATGCAAAACTCTTTAGGAAATTATGGTAACTCATAAGATATGGCAACAAGATGGAGAGTGATGCCCATAATACCCTGGGAAATTTAGAAATGGGAAATTCTGTTTAATAAGAAACTACACAATAAAAAGTTGTAGCTATGTTTATAGTTTCAAGCTATGGTTTATTGCTCTGTCTAGATATACTTATAGTGATTCACTGTTATAGAAAGAAATAAAATAGGGTTCACAGAGGAGCTTTTATCAGATTATAAGGTGCCCTGCCATAAAGTGGGGAAGACAAGACTTACCTGGCTGTCTTTTCTCACTGCTTATGTAGACTATAGGTCATATACTAATCAGGGTTTCTTTTGGACCTCTGAACGTTCTTCAGAGTGAGTCCTTATGACCACATTCAAAAACTGATAGGTGAGAAGACTGTTTAATAGGTTCTGAACCTATTCTAAATGAGCTCTGTTCTTCCAAACAAAAGCCATTCTAGCCCTGCCACACTTTTGTGACAAATGATCTGTGTGTGTGTGTGTGTGTGTGTGTGTGTGTGTGTGTGTGTGTGTGTGTGTGTGTGTGTTCAAGTAAAGGCAAAAATAAACAATTATGTGACAAATGTCACTCCTCTGGTGCTGTATACCTTGTATACCTTTTGGGGATCAGGAAATAGCAAGAGTCTCTCATTAGTCCAGAATAGAATAAGTAGGCTAGGTTAGCTGAGTAGCAAGCCCCAGAGATCAGACTGTCTCTGCCTCACCAACACTGGGATTGAAGGAATTTTCTACCACTTCTGGCCATGTGCATGTATATGTATGTGTGTGTGCAGGTGTGTGTGTGTGTGTATGGTGTATTAATATGTATATATGTATTTGTTATATTAATACATATAAATTAATTATATGTATTTGTTATAGGGATGAAACTCAGGTCTGTTTCTTAGGCTTACAATGCAGAACTTCACTAAAGATATTTCTCTTGCTCTGAACTTTGATCTTTCCACATTACAGAAATACTTATGCTCCTGCAAGTTTTTCATACAAGTTGCTAGTCACTTAAGACATGGCTTTCCACAAGGTGGGTGGTGAGCTCGGAGACTGACTTAGGAACTTGCACCAAGACCACTCACATCACACAGCTGAAGAGCGACCTTTGGCTCAGGAGTCCAGGAAGGTGAGGAAGGTGAGGAGTAGGCAAGCCAGTCCTCTGGAAATATGACTGCAGTCAGCAGAGACTGAATAGCTGATGTGCTAATTGCCTGTTGTGGCTTTAAAAGTTCATAGGCTTTTGGTTTTCTCTTTTCTCTGTGCTTTGTTTCCATGAATTAGAATTTCTGGGCACCCTCTCTAGACCTGGCATTGCAGACACAATACCATTGGCTCCAACGAGGTCTTTATTTTGGATTTTTCCCAGATTACACATCTGCCCCTCTTGCCTAAATTTCAGAGCATATGGAAGTGGCAGAGGGGGGAGATTAGAAATCATCTCTGTGTTGCTTCCAAAGCATAGAAATGAGGGAGCACTCTGTCTGAGCATGAGCTTGTGACTGTATTGTTTAAAGGGTGTGGCTTCATTCTTGTGAAGTGTCCTCAGTGAGTTAAGCATTCTTCCTAGGAGGAATACACAGTGCAAAGTGACAAACAAACAGAAACCCTGAAGTGTGCTCTTAAGGAACTCATTTAAAATGATTAGCAAGGAGGGGCAATTCAAAATGACCCGTTTTATATATATATATATATATATATATATATATATATATATATATATATATATATATATATATATAAATAACCTATTCTTTGTCAAATGGTGACATATATTTTTTCTTACAATTTATTCTCTTATATGCAAATACTTATTGGAGCAGCTAATTTTTTTCAGACAGTATTAGCCATTGCCTTCCTTGTGAAACTGCAGACATAGATAATTCAGAATGTTCAGTGTAACCCAAAGGTAACATGGGGCTAACTTGAGGTTCAAGGCAGAACTGTGAATGTGTGTTCATTCTGAATCTGGAGACCTGTCAAGGATGATAAAAGATGATAAAGGCAAAACGACCACTAGAGATCAAGTGCTATTTTGTTTTTAAATGAATGTGTCTGATATTCTGAACCCATTCCCAATGTTTTCTTACCTCACTCAAACTTTTCTCTTTCATCTTTATATTCCTCAATACCACTGACTCCTTTCTTTACCCCAAGGAGAAACAATCCAGATTTTAAAAGAGACAATAAAGCAGAAACTAAAGAAGTGGGCAGAATAGTGAATTCCTTAGCTGTGGATGCTAGTAAGTGCTGATGGGAACTATGTGCTGCCAGCTTTTTAAGGACTTCCACTTGGTCATTTAAATAGCAAACAGCATGGCCAGCTTCAGATGACAATCAGACTTGCTTAGTGGTCTGCATTGGGGAACAAGTAGAGAACCACATTTTAGAAAAGTAGATAAGCATTCTATTACACTTTATGTCATTCAGAGAATTAAAATGGTTCACAGATCTTAATAACACAGTTATAACCATAAAACTTATTGGGAAAAATTTAGTGTCAGTGAGTTAAGTGGAACACTTCAGAAGACAAAAATATGAAATATAAGAGAGAAAGCATTGAACTTAAAAATTTTAAATGTTTATTACATTTATTTGTGTGTGTGTGTGTGTGTTCAGCTAGTGGAAGTCAGTTCTTTTTTGCACCATGTGGGTCCCTATTATTGAACTCAAGCATCTCTCTGGCCCAATACTTGCTCTTTAAACAACACTGAAATATTTGAAAAACTGTAGACTGAAAACAATTGAAAAATATATATTCAGCAAAGGATCTGTACACAGAATACCCAGTTAGTCAGGGACGCTGCTACTTATCAAATAGAATCAAAGCACTAAGTTATTCTGCTTTTCAATTAGCTAGTAACTTTGCTTTCTCTTTCTTCCTTCCTTTGTTTATTTTGAGGTAGAATTTCGCTATGTATCTCTTGCGGATCTATCAATCACTGAGTTTGGCCTTGAACTAATGGCAATCTCCTGTCTCATCATACAAACTACTGGGATTTCAGGTGTATCCCACCATGCCTGGCTGAATTATTTTTAGATAAGTATAATTAGAGATTAAAGAAATCAGGGTGAATAAGAAATACTAAGTACATTGTTGAAATTCTTAGAGACAAAGCATAGGACTTGATAGCACATTACTTAAGCAACGTTCTACTTCTGTATAAGTCTTTGTATATTCCCAGTTCTGTGTGGATGCCCAAGAGACCAAAAGAGGATCAAATCTCCTGGGTCTGGAGTTGCTGGGAATTGTGGGCTCCCTTTGTGGATGGGAGGAAATGATTCTGATGCTCTCTGTAAGAGAAGCGTGTTCAAGTCACTGCTGACCCAGCTCTTCAGCCCCATAATATATTATTTTTAAAGACAATTGGTGAAATTTAGATGGAGGATCAGGAACTAGGCAGCACAGAGTTAAAGACTGCAGGGAAGTCCAGCTAAGAGGAAGGGGCTTTTAAAAACATGAGCTCCAGAGACAAGTTGAGGTGGGTGATACAGACTTTACAAAGCCATCTGCCCTGAGATGGTAGTTGAAACTTGGATTTGTCCATGAGATCATACAGATTAAATTAAGTGATAATTCTTTGGAGGAGCTAGCAGTTATTAATTCGTTTGGTTAACTAAAAGCCTGAGATGAAGGCAAAGGCAGTTACTAGAGTTAATGATCAATCTCATTTTTGCTATTATCATGTTCAGTGGTTTGAAACAACTAGAGTTTTTTCATCTGAAAATCAGCAGCTGTGTGGAAGTACAGTTCCTAGCAGATATAAAATTGGTACCAAGTTTAATCAACTTGTGTATTTATAGGCAATCTTAAGCTCACAAATGAGACATTTGTTCATTTTGTAAATATTTGGGGAATGTAAATACATAGATGTCATTATTCATTAAAATGTGCACTAGTTTCTTTTCATTATAATTTTGTTTTGCTGATGTTTTAAGAAAAAGTCTCCTTGTGTAGACTTGAATGGCCTCAAAATTTTTATGTAAACTACATTGGTCTCAAAGTTGCATCCATCCTCCTGCATCCACCCCTGAGTGCTGAAACTCCAGATATGCACCACCACTCTTGACTTAGGTATAATCTTACAGGTTTATTTAAATGTATAATTTAAATCCTGTCAACTGTCTACTATAATTTATTGATAAGTCAGTTGACTTTTCAAGTTTTTCATCTTCATAAATTAGTACATAAGTTTTCTTCTTACTTGAAAATATTTTCACACTCATACAGATTATAGCTTTGTGAGGAATAACTTCATTTTATCTATTGTAAACTAGCTGTGGTAGTTTGAATGTATTTGGCCCCCAATAAGCTTATAGGGATTGGCAATATTAGTGGTATGGCCTTCTTGCAGGAAGTAGTCACTGAGGTCAGACTTTGAGGTCTTTTTCTTTAGTTTCCCTCAGTGTGACAGTCATTTAACTTCCTGTTGCCTCTTAGTCAAGATAAGGCCCCCTCAGCTCCAGCCCTGCATCCGCCTGCATACCACCATGCTCCCCATCATTGCTCACAAATGAACTGAACTTCTGAAACTGTGAGCTAGCCACCTCAATTACATATTTTCTTCTTTGTAACAGTTTCTGTGCTCATTGTGTCTCTTCACAGCAATAAAAGCCCAGTGCATATCATATACACAAAACACAAATTTGGTGTTGCATATCTTTTATGTCTCTTACTAGTAAAGCTGAAATTCTTATTAAAAATATACCTAAGAGGGGCATGGATCACCATACCAGAAGGCTGCTTGAGAGTAAACGAACATTCATGATTTTCCCACTAACAGCAGTTGGCTCTGTAGTATTAGCCTCTGTGCTATGGACAGAAAAATAATTACATTATTGTGTATAAGATGGATTTCCAGGAAGCTTTGAACCAAGTAGAGACTTCTCAATTCACTCTCTGCCATTGCAGAGGGATGGGATGGGACATGGAAGATATGCACTTTCCAAGTGATGGGTCTAATCTAATTTTCTACCTGCAAATCTGATGTGTGTGGATTAGGGTGAAATCCCAGGCAGCCACTGTTTTTAAGAAGTTATTTGGGTTTTTTTTTAATTTTTTAGATTTATTTATTTTACTTTATTTGTATAATTGTTTTGCCTAGATGTATGTCTGTGCATCGTGTGTGTGTGTGTGTGTGTGTGTGTGTGTGTGTGTGTGTGTGTGTGTGTGTGTGTATGTATGTGTTGTGTCTGCAGAAGTCAGAAGAAGTTAGAGGATGCCGTAGAAATTGACTTAGATAGTTGTGAGCTAACATGAGGGTGCTGTGAGTTGAACCTGTTCCCCTGAAAGAGCAGCCAGTGTTTTTAACCATTGAGCCATCTCTCTAGCCCTGAGATACTCTCTAATTTTCTTTCAGTATTTCTGCTGACACATTGAGGCTTTACTCAAAAGATATTCGATGTAATGTGTCATTTTGGTACAGTTTTGTTCTAGTCACAAAAAAGAAGGGAAACTTGAAAATATGAGGGAAATAATGACTGAACATTTATTTTTATTATTAAAATGAGTACCCATTCTCCTCACCATTAGGAATTTATTAAGTCCAGTCCCAGTCGGCATCAGTCACATACTAGTCTAACAAGGTTAAAGATTATTCAAATCTTTGGATTTTCTAAAAGTCAATTTCACTAGATACACATTATTTTAAATCAAATGGGCTATCAACTATCGCTTACAAATCCTTCTGCTCATACAGAATTTTATCGTCTAATAGAAAACATGCACCTTGATAGGAGGCATTTAAAGTCTTATTACAAGTAGCTGACACCTACGATAAGGCCTTCAAAAGACTCAACAGAAGTATCAAGGCAGAAAAGTTAAATATTTATTATATGATTATGCTACTAGATCTTTGAAAATGCACAGTTTCTTATCCAAATACACTTTGCCTTCAACACTACCATTTTGAGAAATAAAAACTAATTTTGACTGACTATTGCTTTCTTGACTCCCAGACACACTAGATAGGGATTTTCTAGGAATAAAACCTCTACACAGATCCTAGCAGCTGAAATAGAATTTGGCAACTTTTGACAGGACAAACATTTCATGAAATCCAGAACAAAAAGCCAAGTGAAAACCATTTTATCCAGTTAAAGTAGTGTTTTAAGAAATAATCAGAGATGCCAACACAATGTAATATGAAGTGTGAATTCAGTTTTCTAGCCCCTAATCCTGCATAAACACTGTATGTGAGAGCCTAACTCTGGGAGTGCCATTCAGAGTTACAGAGGCTGGATGCTTCCTGGTTGCCCTGTGAACACGTAAGCTAGCACATGGTACTGAGAGAGAGAGTGTATGCAAGAGAAATGTTTGCACCTCAAACACAGTAAGCCCTTGTTGGTAGCAGAGCTTGTCTTACACTGTCATTGCTTCTGCTCTGTTCTGTGGCATCCCACATCACTCTTCCCATGGCTACTTTCTTGTCCTCTGTCTATTTCAAGCAGTAGGATTTTGACTTCAGCAGATTCAAGCTACTTTTCTTCGTCATACGTCAAAATAAAGTCTTTTCAACACTTGGTCTCGTCTTGGCCATTATCATCAAGGAGAAAAAGTGATGGAAAATGGTTGTTCTTTTTGTCAATGTGTATGTCGTGGGCATGTTTTTCTGAGTCAAGTAAAAGGGTATAAGTGATTTTGGGGGGGAAACAAGCCATTTTCCGGGCTTGTTTTTGAAATGCCCTTAGAGGCAGAGCTATTAAGAACATTTCAACAACACGACTCTTATCATCAATCTTAATGCCATTAACAAGGGTAAAAGCATTCCATCCCGAAATTTAGGATAGCCACAGCTATATTTCCAGAGATCTGTTTCTTTTCTATTCACTTTTGGTTGTGAACTAAGACTCTGCCTCATCTAATCGATTTTGAAACTTTACAGATGTGTATGTTGGGTTTCTTTTCAAATGGATGAAATCACTCTAAAATTCCTCTTCTTGCTATATTTGGAAGAAACGCCCCCCCCCCTTGCTTTTCTTCTGCAGTCCCCATGCTGTGACTCCATTTCAACCAACATGAGAGCAATGTCCTATCAATGCTATATGCTCTTGTAGTTTGAACCACAAAAAGTAATTTCTGATTCTTGCATGAGATACCATGAGGATAGGAAAATATTTTAACATAGGCAGTGAATTATCATCAGAAAGGGCAAAAGTTATATATGTGTAACAGTTAAGACAAGCCATTTATAAATAAAAACTCTGAAACAGACAGTGCCAGACTGAGTGACAGAGAATAGGGCCATAGGGCTTAGAGACAAGGATGAACAGTGGGGGCTACATTCATCAAGGAGGGATTTGGCTTGAGCTTGGAAGGATTGGATGGATTTGGATCACTATAGAAAAGAGAGGAAGGCATTCTAGGCAGCAGGGACAGCAAAGCAAGCTCAGAAGCAGAAATGTCATGCAAATGTCATGCTATGCCCTAATTTTAATGATTTCTGCAGTCCTATGAGGTGACTTTGTTCTCATTGTAATTTACATCAGCAGCACAAGATTCCAGTTTAGGAGTAGCTGGCTTCCTGTAGAGAGAAGGGGGATAGATGGCTAAATGTTGAGTGAATATATAAGACAAATGATAATGGTAAATAAAATATATAAAATTTTAGCGGCTAGCTATTGTAAGCATATTCTTCCATCTGGGGCTTGGCTTTAAGAAGATAGAATTCTTAGGGCATCATAAAGAACCTCAGACATTCAAGATAAGTAATCTGATCTCTAAACCAGAGGAAGGATGTTTTTTCTAAATACTGTAATAAAAAAAAGGCTGCTGCTATATTTTATATGGCACCAACTCATGTTGGTTATTAATCAAACTTTTCTAAAGCTAGACTGCCACCCGGCTCTCATCCCAAGGCCTTCAGTCAGTGAGCCCCTGTGAACATAGCTATCATTCACTCGCATGCCTTCTCCAGTTAGAAAGAGCGCTGACTTCAGACTGTTCCAGAGTCGACTGCAAGAACTCATTAATGCTGTGCCAAAGTAGGAACTGCTTATCATTGGGGATTTGGTCACAAAGTAAACCAGAAGCCGTATGTTGTGTGTCACAGTGTCCCGTGACAAACACGCATTAGCAAAAGTGCACAAGAAAGGAGACAGACCAAGGAAGCCCTGCTTCTGTGCTTGCTCCCTGAAAACACTCGATTCCAATATATTAGTAGAAAGATGAGTATCAACTTGGAAATGGAGTGGGCTCTAACACTGAACTAAAGAAAGGTAGAAGCTCAGACCAAAGGCTCTGAAAGAGGCTGTGTGGCTTCAGTTTCCAGGGGAACCCACCAAAAGAAAGACTCTAAGAAACATTTAAAAATATTTACTTCTAAGACTTTTTACCAGTCCAAATTATGGGTGGAAATGAAACAAAAATGTACTTCTAAGACAACAGTGGGCATTCAAATGAAGAAAAGCCTGTCAAAATGAGTGAAGGTTTGTGTGTTTGTGCCTGGAATAGAAATGGAGAAAAGCCATCGCCTGATTTAAACAAGCTATCTAATGAGAAGATATGACCACTTCTTAGAAATGACTTTATACTAGACTGGAATTGCTAAATAGGAAGAAAAGATTCTAATTTTGAATAAAAGATATGCCCAAGGACAAAATATCACACAAATAGTAATAAGAGAAACATAGCTCACTGATTTCCCAAAACCTTGCGAGGCTAGAATACTTAGAATTTATTCTGTAGATGTGGAAATTGGGATCCTGAAGCTTATAGTAAAGAACATTCTAGATTTGAAACTATATCACTTTAAGCTCACAAATGCATGTGTTAACCAAAACTCTTCTATTTGTATATCTGACTTCAGAGAGTAAGTTTCTACCAAAATAGAAACTTCACTTCCCATAATTTTTTATACATCAAAATCAAGTTGTCAATGATTAAAAGTTTCTTGGGTATCTTAAAACATTTTGGTAGTTAATCCTTAGTAGCATGACATACTCATAACTAAATAGAATACTTCAAAATTGTCTCCTAATTTGAACCTAGATTTGCATTTCTGCTGAAGTTCATGGGTAATAAAGAAAGCCAAGAGGAAGAAAGGTGCTTATGTGGGCACCTTGTTAGTATTTCCAAGAACATTTTATGTACAGGAATTTGTATTCAGAAATTTTATTGATTTTTTTGAGCACCTCCAGGATATATGAGCTCCCATACTGCTGAGTCTCAATAGCCACACACTCACAAAACATAAAACAAAAACACACTACTTATAACAAGATATAATTAGTGATTTTTCCACCAAACTAGAATAGTCATTTTAGTTGACGGAAATATTTTTCCCCTAGTTAAAAAACTCACTTGCAAGAACAAACTAAGAGCTGAAGGGGACTTGCCAACTTGAGCAAGCAAGGGGGTCTGAGCAATCTAAGAAGCTCCTGCATGCTTCTCCTCTATGGGGAGGTTCCATAGACTCTCTGTTCTCTAAGAAATTCTTTTCATATGTTTAACAATGTCCTGTTCACCAATATTAAAATAATATGTGCCTTTCCCCCATTCAAATGGAAGAAATAATTTCTGCAGGTCTTAAGGGGCATCTTCAGAACCTGCAAAACAATACTGGTCTAAATAGAATACTAAATTAATTTGTAACATGTCTATCAGTTGATAATACATATGGTATAAGTAGCAGAAAGCCCTGCTGTTGATACCATAAGGAAGAGAATAGAGTGCATGTTTCTTCCATAATAAGTTATCTAAAAAGAGTCACTAGCTACCAGGGAGGAAGAAGAGGAGATTCCCGAGTATTATTCCCCCCTCTGATCTATCCTTCTTACTCACAGTGTGATGCTCAGGTCATACCAGTGTAAGCCGGGGCCTTCATGCTGCAAAAGTCTCCACTCACTGCCTATAGCTGGTACCTTGCTGTTTTAGTTTTCCCTTATTGCTATGACAAAATACCCAACAGAAGCAACTTAAGAGCAGAAAGCTGTCTTACGAGTTATGGCTTCAGAGGGACTTCAGACCATCACGGTATGGGGGAGAAGCAAGAGGAGCTCTGTGACAGCTGAAGGTACAGCAGAGCATCCCCACACAGGGCAGCACAGGAAGCAGGATTTCATAGAAACAGGAGCAGATATGACCTTTGAAGTCCTGCCCCTGTGAGCTATTTCCTAATAACCAAGACGCCCACCCCAATGGCTTCGAGGCCTTCAAAATAACTCCACAAGCTATGACCAAGTGTTCAAAACATGGATTTGTAAGAAACAGTTTATATTCAAGCCATGAGAACCGTCAATCCTAGCAGTGAGGGCTTCTAGAAGAAGAAAGGAAGGGAAGGAAGAAGTGGGGCAGTTATTGGAACTGGAGATGGCTTAGCCAACCATCGCTGAGTACTGTAATGGAAAGATAGTAATAAATTTTAGCACTGCATTGAGCTTTATCATCTATTACATTTTCCTGTTACTGTTTCTGTATTCACCACAAGCTTATCCATAGCTGGAAGCAATAACTTCAGAGTTTTTATAGATCCACAACAAGCAAAGAAGAAGCACACTCCCAAAGATTTCAAAAGCTGGATTTTGTTTATGGCATATTTCCTGCAAAATAATTCAAAATCATGCCTTATCAAGATGTGAGATTGCTGCTGGCCCTCCAGTCACCTGAGAATATATTGGAGTCTGGTTTCTGGCATGTGCTGCTAGAGTTGAAGATAAAATGTCCTTTCGACCCTTGTTTGGAGGAATTCATTCACTAAGAAAAGTGATAGACTGTTCATTTGACTGTTAATCATTCCTATATATGCAAGTATGCCATATGTACAAGCATGCATAAATTTCTGATCTACATGCCACATAGCCTATGCAATCCACATAAGCATAATTTCAATCCAAAATAGAAATATTCACTCTTAGAAAGCATGTGAATCACAGTTGCTAATATCATTTAAATATTCATAAATATCATAGATCTTCAATGCCATTGCCTATTACCTCTTTTATAATCCTCAGATATAGGCAAAGATCTACAGATTGGAAACTACCAGTGTCAGCATCTACTGATGCCACTATATTATTTTTGAAAGACAATGTCAGACTTAAAATTATATTATCTTAAATTCCCTACATTTCAGGATCATAAAGGCTTTTATTGGCACAGTATTTGATAAATAAAAGGTAAAGTTCAAAACCAGGAAAACTGGCATGATCTCCCAGAAGTAAATACAGTGTCTATATTCACCACCTTGTCAAACATCTTCTTTGTCCTATGTCGAATAAACTTTTCTTCATTCCCATAATCATATTTATATGTGAAAAATAAGTAACAACAATAGTAGTTGTTAAGATGTACAGTGTTTAATATACTTACCCAACTACCCAAACTATAATATTCATTGTTTAATAAGTAGAAAGCAGTTGGCTATAGATAATAGGTGACACTGGTTTGGCTGAAGAGGCTCACTTTCCCCAGATGTCAGAAGGAGTGAGCCAACAGGCCTGTGTTTGCACTACCATGTAATCGTGCAGGAAATCACAATGGGATCCCTTGGCTTCCGGTTCCTCCATCCAGAGTATGTAGTTTCAAGCTTCCCATTTGTAAAAGGACTACTTCCTCCCCCTGAGTCAGCCAGGGAAGCAGAGCTTAAAGGAAGGGCAAAGAATGTAAAACACATCACATGTTCTCCCCTTGTCTCTAGGGAACAGAACTTTCCAGAAACCTAACCTCAGAAGCTGCTTGCGCATTTGATTATACGAACCCAGAACACAGTAACTCAACACAGATATAACAGGAGATAAGGATATTTAACTCGTCACATGGCTTCACCAAATAAAATCAGGATTTCTATTAGGAAAATAAAATGCAGAGGGAATTTGGATAGACATGTTGGCCTCAATGCATGAGCTAACTCGGAATTTCTCCCTTTGTTTTGTCTGGGTTCTTCCTCCCCCTGAATTTAACTTAAAATGCCTGAAGTAATTGGAAATCACATAGTTTCGCAATGCAGACACTGAAAATTAGCTGTAAACCAGTTCAGTGTTCTCTGAACAGCAACTAACACATACATTGCAGGAATTTAATGAATATTAAATTAAATTGTGTTGATTGCTTCAATGTTTTCCCTTAACCTAAATTTTCACTTTAACGGTTTTAGCTAACTATTCATGCATAAACGCTTCTCTCAATTACCAAAAGGTGAGCATTCTGAGTCTCTTTACCACTGGAAAATGTGGCTCTGACTTCTCACCTGCACTGTCCCCAGAGGACAGTGTTCACTCTTGTTAATGTGAGGTGAACTTCCTCTGAGCAACACCAGAGAGGAACAAATGTGAGTTCTCTGTGTCCAGTCAAGTCTGCCTTCATGGAGGACTTTTCCTTTTACTGACTGTAGTAGGGGGTTTCTGGCCCACAGACCCACAGACCCGCAGAGACACACAGATGCTTACAATAGTTTTAGGCTGATTGGCCTAAGGCCCAGGCATATAACTTGCTAACTCTTTCCCCTTAATCTAACCCATTACTCTTATCTTGTTCAGTCATGCGGCTGGGTACCTTTTCTCAGAGCAGCATAGTTGTCTTGTGTTTCTTCTGGCTTCTCTCAGGCATTCTGCTCTGTTCTGCCTGTTCCTAGAGTCTTCTTTGTCTGGTAGCCTCGCCCACACTTCCTGTCTGCCTTTGGCCAATCAGCGCTTTTTATTAAACTCATAGGCGAGACAGGGACAGTTATTTACAATGGAACAACATAATCTCCCTACAACTGACCTTTACTTCTACAAAGATATAAAACACACAGAGCATTATATGAGAGACCATCTACCAGGGAGCCAATGCTCTCAATTTGGCATGACTCAAAAAAAAAAAAAAAAAATTAGTAAATATAAAGTGGATTTGTCCAAAATTTGCTAACTCCTTCTAAATCAAGTCCTAATGTCTGGTTTAAATGTTGTGATGTTAACACCATGAACTCACTCTATTTGTTTATTCTACCAGTCCATCAGTTAGCCACACATTCATTAATCATATACCTGCTCAATTCCTACAGTGTACTGTGTATAATGCTCAGTTCACAGCTAATATGCTTATGCTGTAGTCCAAAGCCAAGGTGACAAACATTTGTAAATGCATTGAGAAAGGAATTACATTGTCATAAGTTAACCTCTGGGTCCAGCGAGATGGCTTGGAGGGTAAAGGTGCTTGCCGCTAAGCCTGAGGACTGAAGTTCAATCCCCAGGACCCACATGGGAGAAGGAAAAAACTGCTTCTGCAAGCTGTCCTCTGACCTCCTCATGCTCGTGCATTCATGCACAAGCATGCACACACACATGCACACACACACACACAGACACATGAGCATGCACACAAGCAGGCACATACACACACACATACACACACACACACACCTGATTTTTAATTTCCACCACTAATCCACTAAGATGTGTAGAAGAGAGAGGTGGCAGGAGTTATGTAGATAGCATATGAATCATGTGAGCAGTCCTAAGGACTGGTTACTATATAGCTCACTTTGTGTGTGTGTGTGTGTGTGTGTGTGTGTGTGTGTGAGAGAGAGAGAGAGAGAGAGAGAGAGAGAGAGAGAGAGAGAGAGAGAGAGAGAGAGAGAGATGAGTGATTATTCTGGACTCTTTATTGAACATTTGAAGACTAACTACTGGTGTCTTGTGTCAGATCATCTATATTTAAAGAAATACCATTTAATTAATAAGTTTTTCCTCACATATGAATTATATGTTAAATAAGTTAACATTGCTTTAGTTTTCACAAATATTATAACACCTTCAGAAATCTGAGTCGTTTCTTTTTCAGTATAAGAAGAAGAAGGAGACTGGGAAAAGATATGTTCATATCTTATCACCATAGCATATTGGTATTAGCATGTAGTTCAGACCGTAGAGCAGGGAATTTGTAGGTAAAAGTGGTCAGTGGTCATCTGACTTTGCTCCCATAGATGAAGGAAAATGCTACATGTTTCAAGCCCCTTTAGAGATTAGTAAGGCCAAGCGTTTTTAAAGTTGCTAAGGAAAATCCTATATCTTTCAGCCTGAGATAATCATATACACCAAATGTATGGCATCTCCCATTTGCTCTTAATTACTAATTGGACTCTGCTCACAGTGTTCTATCTGAAGTCATTTGGAATCTGTGTTGATATATTTTTTTATTGTCCTATCAAATATTAAACCCACTGTTTTTGTCAGCTAGCAATATGGAGTTCATCATGCAACTGTTAGGCCTCTCAGAACGAATCGACTTTCTCAGATGAACACACAGTACCTTCTCCTCCTGGCTTCCTTAATAAGCTATGTGTGACAGATTCATCTTAGCATGTCCTCTGCATATTAAACCTCTCAAAATTGTATGATTAAAAACCAGAATTGTTACAAGACAAAATGTTCTCTCTTCTGACAATTCCTATGTAATCACTCTTGATATTTATCGTCTTTTATTAAAGAGCCACGAGGCTTCAAAACTCTCGGCTTTATTTTCTTATTTTCTTCTTGTTTCCAGATCCCCAACTGTGTGTGTACCTTTGAATGTGTGCTTAACCACAAGAGAAGGGATGCGAGTGATGTTTCAAGAGTGTGGGGTGATTGCAGAGGAGCTGAGTAGGGAGTCAGTGAAAAGCAGAGAGAGTACAGGTCGACCCGGGGCCACGCTCAAGGTTCTTCTTGCTCCCCATTGAAAAGTAGGAGGAGGGGGAAAAAAAATCTCTTGAATTTTACAGATTAGAGAAACCTATTCATCTAGCATGCCCCAAGAGTAAAATACCAGTTTGTATGGAGAGATGGAAGGTAATGAAAAGTGAAGTCTGTTTGTGAAAAGAACACCAGGACAGGGTCACAGAATACAAGTTCACGAGTCTTATTTCAAAAATTTAAAAATAGCAATGTCAGGGCTTCCTCCTTCGCTAGTTCTTCCTACAAAACAACTGGCTTCAGTAAAGCACAAAAGTCTGGAGTACTTGCTGTTAATCAAACATAGATGCCAATGAAAAACTTCAATGTGGTACCCGAACAAGAGGAGAGAGTCTCGTGTGTATGTGTGTGTGTGTGTGGGGGGGGGTGTTTCACGTCAATACAGCTGTTCAGATGTGAGCTCACACTGCACTAACGTGGTGTCAGCAGTGATGGAGAACAGAAGCTATGGTGAATCTCGGACTCACTCTCTAGTCTGAGAAACCTATTGAGAGGGTCCCCTCAGGGAACTGAGGTGATGCCTCCGTTTTCTTTTCCAGAAACAGTATAAGATGAATTATAGATACACAGTATGTACATAGAGATACACGGAAGTCACGTTCGAAAGCATCTGGGGCCATAGATATGGAGAGGGGGAGCATTCAGCAGCCTCCTCTGCCTCCCTTCCTTTCGTAGAGAGCCAGCAGGTACTACACACTAGGGCAGCCTTGGCACAACCCAGGGAGAAAATGCCCCTTCTGAAAAAGCAGCGGACTCTGGAAGACCTCGCTTCCTTGATATTTATGCTGTGATTGTGGTACTTTCCTTTTGTCATTCACCCTGGGAAGAAGGGAGGAAAACCAGACCTATGAAAAACTTCCACGAGAAAGGGCTTTGTGGAAGGCATTCCAAAGACAAAGGAACCCAGCAAAGCACAACTGTGTGGGACTTTATGGAAGAAGAGAGTTGGCAGTAAGGACAAGAGACTTGGGAGAGAGGGGCAGCATGCCAGTGGCCCACCAAACGGTCAGGAACACTGGTTCTGAGGAAGAGGAGAGGCAGAATGTGGTTTGTGGCGTGCATCTGTGCCCTTATATAAGCATCTGTGGGGGGACTCTATGAGACTAGAAGCCCAGGGAATTCTGCCATTACATATCCTGCTGACCTGATGGAGGGACCTCTAGATAAGTGGCTTTCAGACAGGCCTAGTTTGAGTACTGACAATTGACTCTTGTGTGACTTTTATCCAACCGAGGCCTCAGCTTCTTTACCTTAAAAATACAGAGAACAACATTGCACTTATAGGTGAAAGTGTGGAGCAACTGATGTGGTACATCTGGTGACTTTTGACACTTAGGTCAGGCCCTGTATGTGTTAGTTATCAGGCGGGAGTGACCCACATATTTTGAGCAACTGGGATGCACCTCAGTAAGAATCGAAAAAGACGAATCTTCTAGACTACAGTCAGGAAGACTCAGTTAACTAATCAAACCACAAATTGCTGATCATCTACTCTACTGGGCATTGAGAAGAAGGTGTCCATGATGTATCTCTACCTTCAAAGAGCTTATGGCTTAGTGATGGTGACAAATATACATACTAGCAATGAGTAAGAAGTAATGCTAAGCCTGCTGCATTTTGTGCTTTTTAGGTACTAAAACTGGAATTGGGATGTTTTGATTCAAAACTCTAGCTCAATTGATTGTGAGCTGTCTTGGCAGGACATTTAAGCTTTCTGCACCCTCATTTTCTTCCATATGAAGACCATTACAGTTGCACTTGTGCCCAAGAGTTGTAGGAAAGATTACACTCGTGAGTTGAGTATCATGAGGTACTGGGTACCCAATATATGCTGTTCATCACTACATTGCAGTAGAGGACTGAGCAATCAGCCAGCTTCCTTCTCTCATTTTTTCTGACTAAAAGTGGTAAGGAAAGGCTTGCTGGAGAAATTCTAAGAAAATGTATACCAGGTTGCAGTGACCAGGAGAGGAGGGAGTCTTAGAGGCAGATGGGATAATGCAGGGTCTCAGAGGAGAGGCTGAGCTGCGGAGCAGAAGGACAGTGAGAAAAAGCCACATCAGGACTTTGTAAGCCATCCTCCACACCTTTGCACTTTTTCCCCCAAAGCAATTCCCAAAAGGGTCCCCGGGAGGAGTAATTTAATCAGGTGATTAACAACCCTTGAAACAGATGCCAGGGTGAAAGTGAAGGAGGAACTGAGGGCTGACCCCAGGAGAAGCCTTATTTGGGGAGACTGGAACTGGGAAGGAGCAGACATGGTTTGAGAAGGGCCAGGTAACAACGTGGTCAGCTGCAAAGGGAGGATAGGATTTCAGGTAGGAAGGGTGAAGCAGCGGTACCCAGTGCTGTGCAGAGATCAAACAAAATAAGGCCTGAGAGAAGTTTATTGATTCTGGCAATTAAGAGGCATTTGCTGACCTTGGGGCGCTAAAGAAGCCTTGGGGCTGGAAGCCAGATTGAGGGGGGGGGGGATCCATAGATACCAAAGAGAAAGGATACCCTGACAGAATGGAACAGTAGAACAAGGGTGATAAAAATGGATGTCAGAGGACTTGCTGAAGAGAGCCAGGAGATGACATCTGAGAGGGAATTTCTGGGCTCAAGGGATGGAGAAAATCTGGTTGGCTGATGAGCTGAGAAGTGAGGTGAGTCCCTCAGACATGCTCAAGGGGCAGGAACCATCTTCACATTGAGAAGAAAGAAAGCCATAAACGTTTTCAGGTTATGGGAAGAAATGTGTAAAAATAGGGGGCTTGGTGTTAGGGAAGGCTTTGAATTAGCTGTTGTGGGACAGGCAAGAAAAGAATAACAATTGTTCAGTTGCTAAGCATCCTTTAAGACTGTGTTGTACCTCTAACACAAAAAAGTTAAAGCATTTAATCTTTCTAAAAGACTCCTGTAATAGAATGAAATTCTTACCTGCCTCATTCTTCATTAAGTGGCCATTTAATTTTAGTCCAGAAATTCAGAAAGCTAGCAAACTTTATAAATTAATTAGTCATTCTTAAATATTTTGAACTAACTAAACTCAACCCCCAACTTTAACATTGTCATTGCATTACCCAGTAAGTGGTACTGTTACCACACATCCTCTCCTGCCAATGCTGGTTACATTTGGAATCCTTCATCACCTGGGGGTTCCTGTCTAGTACCAGGCATCAGACAGTGCAGTCTCTGTAAACTGAAAACTCCCACCTCTCTTCCTGCCATTCACTGCATTGGATGTGAACTAACTAGTTGAAGGGCTTTTTACTTTTGTGGATTTAATCTGAGACCAGCTTTTCATGCCCTATTTTATATTTCAGTTGATTCTCTTATGAATGTAGATATTTGTGACAGTTCCTCAATGGCACCATTAAAAATGTCATTGTGTTCAAATAGCAAGTGGAATGGTGATTTACCGGTAGAAATAGAATTTTTTTAAGATCACTTTCTTGTATTTATATATGAAATTTGGACCTTGGAAAGGTCTCTGTTCAGTTCCACAGTCTTAAGATTCCGGAAAGCTCCCTATGAATATCCTTAAGGCTGGCAGGATACCTCCTTAGGAAAAGGTCAGTCCCTTTCAGGCCAGGCCACCACCCTCCTAGCAGG
Source organism: Phyllotis vaccarum (assembly GCA_033318265.1). Lineage (NCBI taxonomy): Eukaryota > Metazoa > Chordata > Mammalia > Rodentia > Cricetidae > Phyllotis > Phyllotis vaccarum. The sequence goes on from JARWLC010000007.1 coordinate 13,483,418, forward strand.
AGACTAGACTTGGGGAATGGTCTCCATCTTAAGATGGTAACAAGCCAAAGCAGAATATTCTGGGAAGTACCCTCTCCGGTTTTCCTGTCCACAGTCCTGTGACCCAAAATTGCACGATTATCCCCAGTAGGGAGGCAGACCACAGCTCAAAGCTACAGAAAATAAATCTCTTCATTTTGCCTGAGCTCTCCTTATTTGTGACCACTTATTATTCTGGAATCATATCTTGTACCTGATGTGACAGAAAGTACAAATGCATTTAAATTTCTGAGCCATAATCTATTGGAAAGAGGCAAAGAGTCCTTTTGTGTTAGGATTACTTGTGGCCTTTCCTTTGACATGAAGAGCTCTCCTATAATACCTGCCAGGGACAAAGATGGCTTCAGGACCAAGTTCAATAACAACTCCCTCCCCCCACCCCCATGCGTGGACTTAGAAATGGAAAAGTAACATCTACAGACTGACAAAAAAAAAAAAAAGAAAAGAAAAAAAAGAAAGAAAGAAAGAAAGCAAATTCTATTTCTGTGTCTCAGATAATTTGATAATTTTAAGTGGGAAAAAAAGCCAGCAAAGTGATAAATTTGATTTTCTTGTTCTCAATTTTCCATATATGCCTTCTCAGTGAAATTCACAGTTTCTGGGTGTTCAGACTTGTGGTGTAGTTTATGGTTGAAAATAGTTTAATTTTCATTCTAAAATCCTGATCAAGTTTCAGAGTTCAGCACAGGAGAAAGGAATTATTGAAAATCATTTTTCTCCTAGAGCATGACAATGTGTCTCAGAGGCTCTCAAATCCGTTTCTTCCTAGCCAGCGTGGAAAAGTCTACTGTCAGGCCCAGCCCACCTGTGATTGCCTTATGCGTGATTGTAGCAAGTGACTCCAGATGAAGCAAACACATTGTTAATTACCCAGAGCCTTAACATGTCCTGCAGTTGCCACTTGGCTGACCAACATTTGATACTTGTCTTAGGTAGGATTTGTTAGGAGCTAAAGAGGCAAGGTCTTGATGAATGTGGAACAACCCAAATAAATACAGTATTTTATGTTCTTTTAATTTGGGGCCAAGTGGATTTGGATGGAGTGTTTATTTAGTTTGCTGGCTGCTTCAAGATGCTGTGGGGTATTGATTCCTTTTATTACTAACAGCCGTTTAACTTGACCCCTTCTAGATCCAGTATTTTAAAAGCCATAAATTTTAACTTTACTTATGAGCAATGGCTGAAATGCTGTGAAAGCCTTTTTATTAGTTGATCTCCACCAGGCTCAATGCTCTTCTGTCGCCACTGGCAACAATATTCAGGGCTTCTGGGCTGCTGCAGAGGGGAGAAGGGATGGGTAAAGAGAAGCCATGAACAGTCTGGAAAGTGTAGGGTTCCGGGTCAGTATAGTCAACTGTAGGACAGAAGGCACAAGCCTGAAGAGAGAAAGAGTCACATTAGTTATGGTAAATAAGCATTTACTGAAGTCCATGGGTATGGAATACTACTTGGGCATGGGGACCAGGACACCATGTAACCAGAGAGCAAGGTGGACCACGGGATCAACTCTGAGGAATGGTTATACATTTCCAGACCTTTATGTCTCAAGGTCCCAGGCACACTGATGGTCTCTGAAAAGATAATGAACAAGCAAATCTACCTTTTCTCCTGAACTACTATAGAAAAATACATGCTATATTAATACATATTATAGAAAAATACATACAGCCATAGAAAAAAATACATTTTAGGTAAGTGGTGTAATAGCTAAGAAAGATCCTCTCTAGACTGCCTTGTTTAACATGAAGATGTCATCACCTCTGAAGACAGGTAGCTATTTTTTTTTTAACAAGCAAATCAAAATCTTCTCATTTTTGAATAACTCAGTAATGAACTTCCTGGCCACACAGTATATTCTTAAAAGTGCCTATTTATCTGTAAATAAAGGAAAAAGGAAAGATACATCAATCACTAACCTTGAAATGCATATGAGTATGTGAGAATCTCTTGTCATGGGGTTAAGAGCAAAAATAAATTAATTCTCCTTGTGGGGCGTCTGACGTTAACCTACTTATGCCAGTAGCTTTGGTGCTCTGTGGAGAGAATTCCCTATCCATTTTCTAATCATCAAGATGTTTGTTTAAACAAATTTTCTTTTCTTGACCCCAAGACCCCTTTTTATTTGATCATGCAGCAAAACTCTAATATGGAATTAGTGAAGTTATACAAGCAAAGAATTATCATTTGACCACAAGAGAAAAAAAAAAACTGAGAGAGAAATGAATAAACTCATACTTAAATAATTTATGTAAAAATATGTGTCCTAAGGAAATGCCAAGTGAGACGATTCCCCTTCTTCACACTTTATTTTGTATATCATTCAGAGGAATATAACCCAAGTGTGTATGCTGGACTTAGGTTTGCTTTTCACTTTACCTTCTAGATTTCCCTATTTTCATCCCTAAAAATAATTTTTGAGGTGTCCCAATGACTTAGACAACAAAAACAAAACAACAAAAAAAAATGCGGTGGGGGAGGGGCTGTTAAGCTATTTTCCCAACTGATAATTCTTAAATTTCTAAGCAAGGAGAGTTTTTCTTAACAATTTGGACATAGTGAAGGTTCCGACAACATCAGGATTTTACCACTTTTCTCTGAAGACAGTACTTTTCTCAGTTGAAATAAGTATCATCAAGGAACGAGTTACAGCACGTTTGTGAGGATGTGAAGAATGGAGGGAAAAAGGAAGCCTTATCGATGACAGAAGGTAAACAAGTCACCGTGGAAATGACTATGTACGACAGTTTCTTAAAATATTAAAACCAAAACAGGCATGTGATCCAGCTACACTACTCTGGGGTGTGTTCCCCAAAACATCAAGGGCTGCTCTTTAGAGGTCATGCATGCCGGTGTTCAGCATGGCGCTATTCACAAAAGCCAGGCGATGGAGCAGTTTTGGTGTCCATAGGTGTGCCAGTGGTTGAGAAGTGTGGTGTATACACACAATAGTATCTTACTGGAAATGAAGAATAAAATGAAATGGTTTGCAAGAAAATAGATGGGCCAGAGATCAGTGTGTAAAGCAAAAATAGCCCAGACCTCTGAAGGTGATTATCGTGTGTTTTTCTCAAATTTAAAAGAAGGAAGGGTGTGAAATTTAAGAAGATTTCAAGGAATAAAAGTGATAAAAGCAGCCAAAGAATGGGCAGGGGTAATAGAGCAGATGACCATCAGTAAAATATGTGCATATATGAAAATGTCATAATGAAACCTGTTGCCTTGTCCAACTAATATACTCTAACACGTGTTAGAAAAAACGCGTTGTACCTATAACTCATTTAGGTATAGGTCTCACATTGATCAAGTCACTTTTTTCTCTCCATACAAAAACCAAAGCCTCCAGAATGTGAGTGCCTTTACATTGCAATGGCTAGAGACTTCTGCCTGGCATTTTCACAAGCCAGGAATTCTTATTAATTTAGTTCTTGTTAACTCACTAAATAGTAATAAAGGGTCCATGGTGTTTTCTTTCCCACAGCCTGACTTGAATAAAAATGGACTTTTCTTTGCCCACATTGCTGTCCGATGGATATTCTATATCATGCCTTTTAAAATAAGCGTGTATCCAACTCTAAAGTGTTTTAATTGTAGTGGGACAGACATAACATAAATTCTGCCATTGTCTTTTTAAATGTACAGTGCAGAAGTGTTAAGTATGTCTATACCGTGGTTCCTCCAATGTGTAACTTACCAGATATGCTGATAATTTCCCTCCCTCCCAGCATCCATCCTGCCTATTCATGGCAGCTGTTCCCATCTGACGATCTCTACAAAATGTTCCCTCTGCACCCACGAGAGGGAAAGCAGTCCTTACCTTGGGGAAGTTTCTCAGATTTCTAAAAAAACTTTCTGTAAGGTTGGCTGTCATGGTGTGAATTAAAAGGTTATGTCAGAGGTTAAACTCTGCAATTAAATCAAGAAAGCAGATTATTCTAGTAGCTGACATTAACTTTTGAAGAGAGACAGGATTAGCAGTAGTTAGTCACATACAAACCGAACAAAGAGAACAAAGAACAAAAATTATTTCACCAACTACCTCCCTTGAAAGAAAATCGTTCCATCCAGACCTCTAATTTTTCAGTTTAATTTTATTACTTCAGCAGGTTCATTACCCTTCCAGATATGAACTCAGCAGCTGACGCATTGTTATGGGTTGTTTTTGTTTTTCTGCTTTAAAAAATATTCCCTCCCTCCCTAAATAATTATCTGCAAATTAACCTTTTCTCTTACCAGAATATTGTGGGAATAGACTACAGAACACAGAAACGCGGAAGCAAGACTCCAGGCAGGAGATAAATTCTTTGAGGCCACAAGGGGATCATTTATTAAATGGCTGCAGCAGTCCACTAAATGGGCCCCCTTTGACCTGAAAGAGTTAATGCTCTGTTGAAAGTGTCTGAATTGTCCACAGTTTTACTCCCTTGGAAGGCTCTGACCCATTAATAGCAGTAATAATAATAATAGAAAACAATCCTCTTCTTCCATTACTCTGAGCCGTTAATGGCATCCTAATGTTTTCTATTCTTTAAGTGTAACTGAAAACTGACATTCGGCACAGCTAAAATTTCCAATGTGGTATGCTTTTTCATTATCATTTTTACATGCCATGCAGGATGCTGAGTAAGGAATAAGGCAGAGGCTTATAATTGGTCTTTTAAATCATCATAAACATTTGTCCCCCCCCCCCACGGCTATTTCCAGTGCCAATAACTCAGCTCTCGGATGATGGGGGAAACTATTTAATGATGCATCATAAGCCCCTTCTAAAGTTCTCATCCAGAACAAGGCAGAGGCTACAAAAACATGGCCCATTGTTTGTACAGAAGTTGATTTTGAAATAACAAAAATACCTGCTTATTTTTATGTGAGGAGTGTCAGCAATGATCCAAGTATTCCCGTGTGTGTGTGTGTGTGTGTGTGTGTGTGTGTGTGTGTGTGTGTGTGTGTTTTAGGGAAGCCTTTTTTTTAAACTTCTTTCAATGATTACGGAGAGTAAAACATGGCTTTACAATGTTCAGAGCAGAAGTGAGGCTCCTGTGTTGGAAAACTACCTACCATAAAGAGGGAAATGCCAGTGTCCTCTCTGACAGACTGTTGAGAAGGCTTAAAGCCTTCAGAACTCTAAATAAAGATTTGCCATTCTCTTAGTTGTGGCACTAAAACAAAGCTCTTATGCCAGTTTGGGGTCTTTGTGTAGTATGTGTTGAGTGTTAGGGGAATAGAATCCCACCTGAAATAGTGTATGCCTGCTGGCTCAATGTCCACAGAAAGAGACACGTGTGTCTTCTTCACTGTGATTAGACCTGGAGTCACAGACGTTAATGTCTGTTGCCAGTGGAATTCATAATAAGCCATTTGCCTGGCAGCTGCATTCTCTTCTTGGTCCTTCCCCTTACTTCCCATCAACTGCATCTGCATCTCCACCCTCGATCTTCCTTCCCACTACCAAGAATACAGCTCACTGGTGAAGATGGCGTCTCGCTGGCCCTTCGGCTGTCAGGTTGCTGCTCTCATATCCTCCTACTCGGTCCCCTGAGTATCTGTGATGCTACCTGTATTTCAGAGTCCCTCTCAGCCTAGACTTATCTCCTGCCCTCATACCCTCTATGGCTTGGTATATGTATTTATTTGGATTTTGCATTTTCAGTTCTCATATGGATTACTCTTTTACCAGAGGCAACTCTTCTCTTTGACCTGTTAAGTCCAGTGCAGCTGACGCCTACCACGGAAAACAACTTCTTCCCCCCATTAACAACAACATACAACTCGTTAGAGAAAGTCCACCTTACAACACTCCTGTACATTTAACATTTCATCTGATGATTAAAAATCTACAAGATTAGCTTCACTGTTATCTTAGCTACTTACTGAGTTGTTTAACCTGCCTGTGCTTCAGTTTCATGAACTCTAAAATGATGGATAATATTAGTGTCAATGCTGTGGGGTTAATTTATGCAGAAGCACATAGGATAATCCTAACACAAGTAGCCACTACTATTTTTACCAAGAACATCATATTTTTCATTATCCCACCAAATAGACCAAGGAGCGTAAGTCCACAGATGTTGAACAATGAAGGCTCCCAGGCTTCCAATCCCAGGTCTATTGTAAATCTTATTCCTGCGTCACTCTTTTGTTAAGTGCACTGCTCTAATGCACCCACTTTTCCTTACAGTGACTGTATAGGAATGTTCCTAACTCTGCAGACCAGCAGTGTCCACAAGAGAAAACTCACTGGTATATCGCCAACACTCCAGACAGGGAAAGAGCTAGGGAGATGCTATGAACATTAAGTTTCCTTTTCCACCTCTACACTCCAGAGCAATACCTCCAGTTCATGTAATCACAGGCAGCTTTTGAAGCCCTTGTCAACAATAGCAAGTCAGACCTACTCTATTTCTCTTTGTTTTTATTTCTCTTTGTATTGATAGCGTGTTTGCATACACTTCTCATTAACTAGAGGATGGTCCTTTTTCTTCATAGAGGAGTCAGGGAGTAGACTGAACAAATCAATTTAATAAAACACAATGTTGGGAAATTTATCTCTCATAAAACCCACCAGACCCAGACTGAAATCTAATTTTCCTGTGAATAGTTAGTGCAAATGATCTCTTCGCTAGTGGAGTTAGCTCTGTACTCAGGTGTCCATTGTCAAGAATGTTTTCTGATCCGTAAATACCTAGCAGACCTAAATACCTGCATTAGTGGTAGTATGGAGTGTAATGTGGATGGTAAGTGGAGAAGAAGGTGTTAAATCAAGACTCTGGCTTAGAATGGAAGGAAATCAGTTTCAAAGTAGCTTTTACAAAGATGATTTGCTAGTTAATACACTGGAGCATCACAGAATCACCTCTGTAGACACATGGCTAGAAATAGGGCTCCAATATTAGCATCATCTCCCATAATTCTGCTTCATTACTTTCTGCTTTATTATTGTGGAAACCCAAGGGCTGGCAGCAGCCACAGCTTCATATTCCTAATAACCCAGGAGAAAAGAAGATGACTCTTTTCTGGCCACAGTACTGTCTCTAAGCAGAACTGAGAAGAGGGTGGAATCCACTGACTAGTCATGCATGGGACACAGATACACTGGATGGGAGATGAGTAAGTGGAGTACCCCATGGAAATCCAGGACACTTGTTCCAGGAAGAACAGGGATCCTGGATAGAAAATACCAAAAGATGCCAACTGCAAAGGAACGGAAGTGAAACAGTTGCAGTTACCGGGAGAGTAACTCTTCCAGTTTCTCCAGAAGCTTCCCTGAAATGAAGTGAAGCATTATTTCATAGACCCTGACCCTCCACTGTAATCCAGCAAGGATTTCAGAACAAGAAAGGCCGATCACAGACTCCCCAAGAGGCGAGTTATTAATAGAAATGTCACCTTCTTGTAACCTCTCTTCCCACTGGCAAGGACTCCCCGAGCTGAGTTATAGGGAAATTCCAGCATGTTGTCAGATTTCACAACAACATTAAGTGGAACTTCCCTTTCATATTTGCCACCTCGTTTATTTTGTGTGTCCCCATGTTATTAGTTTTACTGCCCATTAATCACTATATATAATAAAATATAGTTAAAATATGCCTAAGAGGCAGCAGTAAGGAGTCTGAGCAAGATACTCATAACTAAACCATGTCAAATGGATACCTAGGGATGGTAAGCATCTAATCTGTTAACTGAGGGACACACAAACACAAGCACCCTTTGCCCCTTGAATGGTCCAGGGCACATCTACTGACTTCTCCACTGTGTCAGAGAATGTACCACACAAAATCATTTTTGTTCACTGGGAGGCTGGGAGAATAACAACATCAGAAATGATCTTGAAGAAATTACACAAGTCTGAAGTTCAAACTGTAAAAGGGCAGTTTATTAAAAACAAGTTCTAGGGCTGGAGAGATGGCTCAGCAGTTAAGAGCACTGACTGCCCTTTTAGAGGACCCAGGATTCCGTTCCCAGTACCTATATGGCAGCTGACAACTGTCTGTGACTCCAGGATCCAACATCCTCACACAGACATATATACAGGCAAAACAGCAATTAAAAAATAATAAAGTTTCACTCTATGAAGCAGCACTCTCTCTAATTTATCCTATATATTCCTTCCATATTGTATTTGCTCAAAACACCAATATGATCAAGCCTTTTGTGAAAACTTCATGGCTTTTGAATGTCTCCTCACCTAGTTCTGGTCTTCCTGGTGGATCTGGAGCTTGCTTAGTTATCACCTGTGTGGACGCCCAGAAGGCATGGCTCCACTCTTCTTCAAGTGCTTCCTCCTTTGCAGAGAGCCTACAAACCTCAGAAGTTGTATTTTTATTTAATTATATGTTCAATCCATCTTCGAAGACAAGCCCGATTCATTCCTGAAACTTTCATGAAGAATTCAGATCACACAGCACCTTTCCCCTCTAGATTTCCAAGAACCCAGACAACATCAGCTTTAGTCCCCATGGGAACGTCTGCATTCTTAGCATACTGTCCACAGATATATCTACTGTCCAGTGACCCAAAAAGTCCATGACCTTGTCCTGTTATAACTTTGTTGATTCTGTTATAACCTGGTGTGTGGGGAAAAGTAATTTATTTGGTGAAAAAAGCTAAGTAGGCCTTTATGTAGTCCCAGACAGAAGCTATTAACTACTTTATACAAACTGTTTGCTTACTAGGACTGAAGAAGGTAGTTTTCTACCTTCATTTTAAAAGTGCTAAAAAGTTTTAGACAGAACAATAAAAGGTTTTGAATTAAAAGTGAAAATTTAAAGGTCCCAGTAGCCACGGTCCATATTATGTAAATCAGATAATAGAAAACCCTTAGTATAATGTCGGTTTTACAGACACCATCACATGAATGTAAATTTTCCTCTCTAAAGAAGACTCGCTGATGAGAGGTGACATTTATTGCTTATTTACTGTGTTCCGTGGATCTGTTCACAGATCTGTATCAGGTAATCCTGAAAAGGCTGGGCTATAGTTCTGTCCATAACTGATAAGGAAACACAGAGAGGAAAGCACCACGTTACCACAACCACCTCATGAGAAGACCAGAGCTATGGATGGAGGTGGTTTGATGCCAGGACTGTGTGGATAATAGCCATTGCTGTATAGAGCCACTTGTTACTAGATGCCAAAGAGGCAATTAATTACTGAGGATATAACATGGCTTTCATTATTACTATGACTGAAGAAATCCAGGAAATTCGCAAAGCTTTGTTTTGTTTAAATTTGGGGACTTCATTTTGAGCAAATGAAATTGAAAAGCAGGCTGGTACTGCTGTCCTAATATCCAACAAAATAGACTTCAAGCCAATTAGGAAGGGATTTTTGAAGATCACTTCATGTTGATTAAGGGAGCAATCCATCAAGAGGAAATAACAATTCTAAACATGTATTCACCATGCATTTGTGCACCCGCTTTAATAATAAAACTCCTGGTTGTAAAGGAACAGATTAACTCAACCACAATAATAAAGAGTGACTTCAGTAACCACTCTCACCAGTAGATAACATAGTGATCAAAACCTAGAGAAAATGGGAAGCTAAATGAGATTATGGACAAACAGATCTAACAAATGTCTCCTGAACATTCGGTCCAAACACTGCAGCCTGTGTAGCTTCTGGGAGGTCAATACAATTCTCCTTAAAACAGATCATATAATAGAACATAAAACAGGTCTTAAGATATACAGGAAAATTGAAATGATTTCCTGCACTCCATCTGATCACAGAGGGGAAAAATTATAAACTAACAGCAAGAGGAAATATATAACATATACAGACTCAGAGTTTGAAATGCTTGCTATTTAATGGTAAATGGGCCTTTAAGGAAGTCAAGGGGAAAATGTTTTTAAATCCCTGGAATAAAATAAAAATTAAAATTAGATATGCCAAAACCTTTGGGATGAAATGAAAGAATCCTAGTAAAGAAGTTTATAGCTGTAAGTTACTACATCTAAACAAAATCAGAGAGATCTCAAGTAAATAATGATATACTTTATGGTCTTGAAAAAAAATGATACCGTGCTAAATTTAAAATCAATGAATAAAGAGAAATAATAAAGATCAAGTCGACATTAAGGAAGGTGGAAACACAACAATTGATAGAAAGAAGCTATGAAACAAATAGTTGTTATTTGGAAAAAAAACAAATGTAAACAATAAATCTTTACCCAAACAAAAAGAAAAGACACAAATAAGTAAAATTAGAGATGAAAATGAAGATGTCATAATAAATAACAATGAAATTCAGAAACTAATTCAGGCATACCTTAAGACATTATATTTCAATATATTCCAATATTCTTTACATAAATAGAAGGCAATAATTCTAAAAAATCAAACAGAAGTACAAAGGACTGTGGATATCCAAAGCAAGCAAACAAACAAAAGAACAAAAAATAAAATGCTGGAAATGTCACCATACCTGAGTTTGTTATTCTGAAGATTCATAGTAATAAAAAAAGCATAATATTCACAGAGAACAGTCACACAGATCAATAAAACAGAGTAGAAGACCCTTGTATAGCCCATGAAGCCACAGCCACCTGATTATTGACAAAGATGCCAGAAGCATATATTGGAAAAAAATATTGCTTTAAAATTTAAACATCCACACTTAGAGGAATAAAATTAATTCTCATCTCTCAACCTGTTTAAAAAAAATCTATTCCAAATGGGAAAAGATCTTAATGTAAAACCCAAAACTCTGAAATACTTAGAGGAAAAATACTGGAGATACAGACATAGGCAAAGACTTTCTGAAGAGGGCTTCTGTAGTTCAGGAAATAATGCCCACAGCTGAAAAATGAGATTACATTACATCAAAATACCTCCACAGAACAGAGGAAGCTAAAGTGAGAGACAGCTTCTAGAAAGGAAGAAAATCTTCACTAACCACCCATCTAACTGAGGAACACTATATAGGATATACAAGGAAGCCAAACAAGTAAAAACTAAGACATTATGTAACCCAATCAAGATGCTAATAAAGAGCAGATAGTTCCCCAAACCTGAAACACACATGGCTGAAAAGGTATGAAGGATTACTGAGTTCTCACAAAAATGTAAATTAAAACTACCATGAGACTCCATCCCTCCCTCAGTCAAGATGACTGTCATTAGAAGCTAGCAACACATGCTGGTGAGAAGTCTAGAGAAGGGAGCCCTTCTGCATCACTGCTGGGAAGATATTAGTGAAGCCACAATGGAAATGATTGCAGAGATTTCTTAGAAGAACAAAGATAGATGTGTCTGTCCATGAGCTATCCCAGTGCTAGGAATTCACTCGGGGGCCAGTGTGAGTAGAGTACAGGATTCTTACACATCAGCATTTACTGCAGTTCAGTTCACAGTAGTTACACAGGGAACCAACCCAGATGCCTATTAACAGAAGGACAAAGAAAATGGAGCATATGCACACAAGATTTCAATCCAGCATAAAGAAAAGCAAAATCATATCAGTATAGGAATGTATATGCATGGTCATATCATGTCAATGCTTCTCAACCTAAGGGTTGCCACCCCTTTAGAGGGGGTCAAATGACCCCTCTCACTAGGGTCTCCTAGGACTATCAGAAAACACAAAATTATAGTTATGAAGTAGCAATAAAAAATAAACTCATGGTTGGAGTCACCATGATGTAAAGAACTATAAATATAAAGATCACCACCTTAGGAATTTTGGGAACCACTGTATTAAGTGAATTAAGTCAAAATCAGAAAGACTGTTATCCATTTTCTTGCATTTAGGGGCCCTAGATTTTATATACAAATGTGAAATTATATTTATATATGATATGACAACAAAAACAATTATCCAGGGAAGCAAAGGGAAGACTACTTGGAGGCTCGAGGGGAGAAAATAAAAATAAAGGTCCAGGAGCTTCGGGGGGTGTGATCAAAGTGTATTACATACTTTTACGGAATTATCCTTATAAAACTCAGTACTATGTACAGAATATATACCCAAGCCTTGGGGAGCTTCCTTTTCCCACTGTAGCTCCTCTGGGAATTTCTATCTGTTTGCATGTATTTGGTTTGCTGTGTAACTAGAATTGAAATGTCTTCTTTATAAGGTATCACAGAAAGTGGGAGAAATGTTAGCTCAGATCAGTCCTGCCTCAAGTAGCATTTGAGTGTCTTGGTGAGACTAGGGGTTCACATGTCCTTGTCTGCACTCTCAGAGGACTTGATGAGAAATTGGAAGGGGGCCAAGTGGTGGTTCTGACATTTATGAACCATACATAATATAAGTGCATCCCAAACGCCATGGGAAATTCTCTACATTTATCATAGTTTAGATTTCAGTTCTTGATGTTGAAGCAGACAAAAGTTTCTTCAATTGAAACCCAGATAAAAGATGCCTTGTATTTAATATTGGTGGCATCCTGTCTGCCATGAGCATGCTATGTCAGAAACATAGACAAGCATGTTTAGTTTTTCCACAAATTCACAGTTTGTTGATTAACCATAAAGTCATAAGATGCAGCAATTTGGGGATGGCTAGTTTCCTAATATTCCTACTTTCCTTGGTAACTCTGGCCAAGGGAAACACTATTGAACAAATTCTATTTGGTATTATAATAAAAACCCAGAGCCAAATACTGGGAGAAACCTGAAATATCAGAGAGACAGAGAAACAAATCACAGCCACATCTCACCCAGCCAACTCCTCAGGCCTCCATGAGTGACGTCCAGCCTTTCTGGACAAAAAGAGAAGTGCCAGGTGATGCTACTCCTCCCTCCTCTGCCCTGCCATCTCACATCATGGCTCAACCTCCCTAGAGCTAGGATTAAGGTGTGTGCCACCACCACCTGTCTGTTAGGCCTTGAACTCACAGAGATCCAGACTTACGTCTGCCTCTCAAGTGATCAAGTGACGGGGATTAAAGGCGTGGGTCACTGCTCCCTGATCTTCATGGGTTGGCTCTGTGTGTGGCTCTGTCCTCTGATATTCCAGACTATTTTTATTAAATAAACAACATATCACCACAAGACATAGGTTCTTTTATTCTAACCTTAATCACTAATATTAACTGTCAGATCACATGTTACACTTCATAGTGTGTGTGTGTGTGTGTGTGTGTGTGTGTGTGTGTGTGTGTGTGTGTGTGTGTGTGTGTGTGTAGACTACTGAGTGACTCCAAAGGATTAAGAGTCAAAGAGTTTGAAAGAGGCTAAAAGAGCCAAAGGAAGCCAGTAGGGACATAAGCATATCTGTATTGACTGAGACAATGAGCTCCAACTGAGCAGCTGTTGTGAGCCTGGCCCTTTTGGTCACCTTGTTTGAGAGATGAGTTAGCTGCAGAGGTGAATGAGCAGAACCAGATCTATCTGAAAGAATAGGCAGACAGATACAGCAGGTATGGACAAATGTACAGGAAGACAGGCATTTCCATCATATGAGAGTGTAGTAGAAGGACACTCATCTACGGACTAGGCAGTGAGCCTTCACCTGATATCAAGTAGACCAGCTTCTTGATCCTGAGCTCCCAGGTTCCAGGGCTGTGAGAAATTCCTATTATTCATAAGCCATCTAGGTTTTTTTTTTGTTATTATTGTAGAAACCTTTGCTGACTTAAAACATGTAAAATGTGTGACTCCATGAGCACAAAACTTGTACGTAGCATGTAGGTGCTCACAGCATGCAAAGAACAGTTCATACTCCTAGATGTCCACTTCTCCCTGAGGACACACCCTCACTGAGAGCAGTTCATACATCCAGCATCTCATCATGAACAGAGTGGAATCCACTGGCCATGATGTGGTCTTTGACAAACTGCAATGCAAAGGACTATGTTGGTTCCTATTGCACGTGCCTTGCATTCATCTTCGAAGTGCACACATTCCTGAGCCACAGAATACTGAGTAAATATTGCTGGCTGACTTCATTTTGGCTTCACATTTTAACATTAAATTGAAATGTCACTGAAAGTATATCTATAGAGCCCTCTTGATTCTGCTAGCACACAACTAAAAATTCCCACTTTCTATCACTTCTATAAAGAAGAGTAAGAAAGACTCTGAAGAGGTTATTTTTCAGTTATAGTCAATTAAGCATAAAAGTCAGAAAAATATTTGTAAGTATAAGAATAATATTAAACCTTTAAAAACAAAGATACCCCTAAATGGGACATCTATAATACATACCACCCTCTCAGGACTTGGGGATCATTGTAGAAGAAGTGGGAAAATATATTTTAACAGCTAGAGGTGGTAGATAACTACATTGAAACAATGTCTTCCAGACACAACAGGGCAGTTGTACATATGGATTTGTTGTTATGACAGCATGTGTGAGATCTCTTCAAGCTCAAGCCAAACTAAATTCCAGCAAGTAATGGGGAGGTAAGAATGACGTCTCACCCCCAGCAGTGGAGCTGTTGGTAATCAATAACTCCTGGGAGAAGGAGAGGAAGAAGAGTCCATTTTCCTTAAGAGTGTAGCCCCTGGTAAGTCACCCGTGCTCTAGTAGTAGGCCTCATATCCAAAAACATATACACAACACCATAAAGATTGGCACAGACACAGTTGGGCAGGTAGGGGGTGGATGGGCCTTGGAGGAGTTGAGGGTAGGGGTAAACATGACCCAAAAATATTTTATGAAGTTCTGAAAGAAATAATCAAAAAAATAAGCACACACACACACAAAACCATAAAACCCAAATGCTTGTATGTATTAAAATACTTTTGTGAGAATACCTTTTACAAATCAGTTACATATGGACTTCTAGTCAGGTTAAGGTTTTAGAATAACTGAATTAGAATTCCTTAGATTGTGCTTTTGGAGACCGGAGGTATATAACCCACATAAAAACATAACATATTCAATGATCAAACACAGAAGAAAGATGTTCAGCTGAAGCAGACACACAAAAGTCTAAAAAGAGAAAGGGAAAGACTCACCAAAGGAAGCCTGTGTTCAGAGTGGAAAGTCCCCCCCAAGATCCGGGGGGGGGGGGGGCTGGAGGACAGTGCTTTCCTCCTGGTAGTAATAAAATATGACTGAAGGGCATACTAAGTAGAGATGGTAGAAATGGTTATTTTTACAAAGAAAGAAGGTAAGTGAAGGAATGACTAGTGTTTAAAGAAAGGCAAAATGATTACAGGTGGAGTGGGGGATGTTAAGTTGTTGGAAGTGACTGAAATGATCGGGGTGGGGGGTGTTAACAAAGAACAGATGCTGTATGAGGGCTCAGAGGAAATGAAATAATCGAGGGTTCTTCTCCAGATAGAAAATCTCCCAGCCCTGAACAAGAAGGACATCAGAGTGTCTTAACTACCCACTCCCCTACTTCGTGTTCCTTGGTTCTTACACTAATCGTTGACTGAGCGCATCTCTTGGCTGAAGATGCACATCAGCGTCAGCAAGACTCTGACAAGTTAGGTGGCATTCATAGTTCCAGGTTCAAATAGGAAATGACCCTGAAATGAGCTCTTTATCATCTCCACTTTAGTACTAAAGAAATACTTTCCTTAAAACAGCAACATTACCCTTCTCAAATATCAATACTTGTTCCTTGATTTTGTAATAGGCTATTATTTTACACGCCAATGTGCATATGTTTAAAGTTCAGGAAAGCTTACAGGAAGAAAATGAAAAAATTAAATTATATTCTTAAGTTGTCTTATCAGATATAGTTTTAAATCTACAAATGGATGATAGATGGATGGATGGATGGATGATGGATGATGGAAAGATGGACAGAGAAAGGGAGAGATAGAGAGATAGATAGAGAGATAGAGAGATAGAGAGATAGAGAGATAGATAGATAGATAGATAGATAGATAGATAGATAGATAGATAGATAGATAGATAGATATTGGATTGAATCATAGATTACATTTTTTATCTGTAACATAGTAATTAAAAGTTGCGACATTTTTGTATGTGTAATGAATTATCTATTTATTATATTTGTTGAATATAATTTGAGTCCTGAAAAAAATACACCTCCACATGGCCTAAAATCTTGACTGTTGATATAAAAGAAGGGATTTGGGGGAAAGATATTTCAGGTATATAGCAATTCTTTGCAAACATAAGACACTTGAAGGGCCATGTCCATCCTCATAATCAGAGGAGCATTTGTTCACAAAATTGTCCCATATTTTCTCTGAATATTTTTATTTTAAAACAGTGTGTGGAGACAGCATTGGAAAGATGCTAATGTCTGAATCATAATGAGGGGTGCATCATTGAACATTTGGACATGCATTTCAGGAAATGATAGAAAACTCGGGGATTTATTAGACTAAGAAAAACAACTTCTGCTACTGCAGAACTTGGAAGATGCCAGTAAGAGAAGTGAGACCCAAGTGACAGCAGATCATACACAGCTAGATTGCATTGTGCCCCATGGTAATGAATAGGGAGCAGGGCATTGTGATAAGCTTGGATTGATGATCAGTATTTGGAATACGGAGATAGGAACGAAGGTAATTAGGCCCATTATGGAATCAGTTAGCACAGATAACATAATTTGGGAAATTATACATTTAGAGATTATGGAAATTTTTTTTCAGGACTAATGGGTCTTCAATGATATCTATTAAAGCACATAAGATGTTTTGCCTCTAGGGAATCCACTAAAAAAAATCAAATACACAAAAATTTCAGTAAATGTAGTCGAAAATGGAAGATAAAGTAGAATATATTGTAGAGTAAAGTGCTGTTGTGACTTCCTACTTGGAATTTATAATAATTTTTCATTCAAAGAGTTTTAAGGCTATTAATTTCACATCACAGCTCCCCATGAAACCAGGAAAGTGTTTCTCTGTTTGCCCAAGTTCATTGCTTATAATAATGCATGGCCAATTTAGTAATGAGAGCAAGCCATCTTGACGAATTTTTGGCTTTCTCCAGTTTCATGTTGAGACTCCTGGAAAACACTGTAGTTTTTATCCTCTTTCTAATGCACTTCAAGACACAAGCCCTCTCTTTGGTGAGGCTCTTTCTTTTCACGAAGTCCCTTGAGGGCCACTGATATTATTGGAATCTTCAAATTGTAGACTCCTCCGGCCTTCTTTCCTATCCCTTCTCCATTCCTTCATGACATCCCTGATACTTAGAAAGACTGTCTACCAGAGACTCCCAGTGACCACCAGGCTGGCACTCAGTGGGAGATTGTCACTAGCCTTTCTGTCCCCAGGAGCCCATTCTCCAACTCCCAGAGGATCCTACCCCTTGGTGTGGTCAGGATTTACCTCTTTCTCACAGCCCTTCTCAGCCACACTCTGACTTGCACTCTACTAAGGAACCCCCATAATCACCATAATCACCACACTTTGCTAAGATCCAGAGAGGGCACAGCACCATCCCAACAAAGGCAAAAAGAGATATCAAATTAGTATATTATTTAATGTTTTTATTATATGTGTGTGCTCACTAGATATAGAAGTTGTAAAGTATATATTTCCTACATATAAATACATAAACATTAATAGAATGTCAATTTTAACATTTGTATCAAGGGAGGAAAGAACATGTATCTATAAGTGAATACCTTCTCAAATAATTTTTTATTTTTAATAAAAATGCATTAGAAGCAGTTTCATCAATAATGGAAGACCCAATTACTGGTTTTCTGGATTAGGCATTCTTTTATTGTGTGATTTTAATGCTTGAGTGGGAAGTTTAAACACTGCCAATGAAGGCTGAGACTAATTAAATGATTATAGCCTAAGGGGCAGGGCATCCAAGACTCTACTATTAATCTTACTAACAATATCCACTCTATAAGATGTGCAGAAGAACATGCAGACCTATCTCAAAAGAAACATATAAGGAGATATTTATTAAATGATGAGTTTTCAGCTGGACATGTGACTCAGTGGTAATAATACCAGTTGGGGAAAGGTGTGAACACCGGCACACTCACACGCACGCACCACACACGCACAAAGTGTTCTATTTATTTGTGATTTTCAAAACTAAAGATAGAAATTTCTTGTGAAGCCTTTTTCTCCATCTTGTGGAAGACATGGTCACGTTTAAGAATTCATTGATGGTGTAAACTTAATAGTACTGAGGCAAGATTAATTTGAGATATAGAGAGCAAGCACAGGGGTAACAGTGGAACAATTACCATAAAAACTTAATGAAGGCTCAACCACGTGCTAAAGACTCTCCTGAACTTGCCTTATCCTTGTCTAACAGAGAAGAAAACGAAGGCACAGAGAGGGGACCAATTCAGGGTCACAAGCCGAGTCCTCTTGAGTCTCCTACAGCTTTTATTTTAGTGTTCACTCCAGACCACATCTCTCTAGACAGCTCTACTCTCTGATGGCCAAATGGCCTGCATCTCAGGAGCCAGCAGCCATTCTCAACCACCAGGCAGGTACAGAAAACAGAAACGGAGACCAAATCCCAGCAGCCCTACAGCAAGGGTCCTCAGGCTCCTCCTGTGTGGACTGACATGGGGCTCTCTACCTAGAAAGTGAGGGGAAGCATTTCTTCATGTTTGAAGAATCTGTTTGGAAATGTGGCCTCTGTATTTAGGCAGGAAAACGTCAAGTTCTCAGCACTGAACACAGGGCATCCACATGTTTTGACTCCCCCTACCTACCTGTTCCTCTGCACTGACTCTTTGGGCTGCCCTGATTCCTGCTGTAATTGAGACATGCTACTGTTCTACTGTAAGCCTGTGGTTAGAGTAACAGAAACTAAACTATACTGATCTCTGTGTGACTTCTTTATGGGAAAAATGACTGCTCAACTCCTTCAAATAGTTTTCCATTTTTAATTGTATTATGTATATATTGTTGGTGAACTTGGTTGTTTTCATATTTTATACATGTATATAATTCTGATTGCTCTCCCACACTCTCATCTACAGCCCCTATCCCTATCAACTTCCCTTATCCTTTACCACTTTCCTTCCCCACTGGTTGCTTTGTGACCTGTTTGGTTTAACCACTGCCCTGTGTGCGGCCACTGAGCCAGAACTATCCACTGGAGCCCAGTGTGATCATCGGTATAAAACTGAAGGGCAGTGACTCCCCTTTCCCCAGTCCATCAGTGACAAAGAAGGAAAGCCCTGGTCCACCCTTGAGCATCCAGAGCAAATATACAATCTATAGCTTCTGTAAAGTCTTGAGTACAGTGGCTGTGTCTTGCTCAGAAGATTACAGTTCACAGCCCTTTCTCCTAACTTTGGGCTGTTATACTACCCGGACCTGGCAGTTCCCTGGGCCTTAAATGGTATGATGTAACTAACTGTCTTGTGTAGATATAAACCCCTATCCATCTTGATAGCCATATCTAGTTTTTGTTTGAGGTTGTTCTGATTCTGTATTTTTCTGGAAAAAAAAATGTGAGTGAATGTGTTCAGAATATTTTATTACAACATCCAAAGGATTACTTTTGTTAGTAAGTTCTTTTTTAATAGTCTTCATAAATCTCTCATTTCCTTTATGATGTCCATGTGTGTCAAGTTGGAGAAAAGAAAGTTTATTAAAACTTAAAGTCTATGACCATCTGATAGAGAAGTCTTAAAAATGAAAACTTTGCAATAAAGGTTGGCATTTGCAACTAGCCCAAGCTGGCCAAGAAATCATCAAACACTCAACTACAAATTACTTCTGTGAATACTTAAAACAGGACAGCAAGTGTTCAAATCTGGACAAAGTCCATTCCATGACAAATAACACCTGGTATCCATAGATCACTTGCCCAGACAATTGCTTATAATCGACCACCACCTCTATCATTTTAGCCACAAAGGTAAATGTGAAGAGTCATCATATTTAGGGGTGACTTCAATGGGCTTAAATAGCTGAGGTTTTGATTTTGATAAATTGCTCATTTTATATTATTTCTTCAAGGAGACATGGAAAAAGATATCATCTCTGTGTGTAAATGGTGAGGCTTTAAATAGAATGGGAATCATCTTATCCTGAAAGCTATAAAATTTCCTGTACATTGTCATTCTAAACAGAAATTGAAGAGGGATTTAAAGTGGAAATCTATCCTTTTCCACAAAAATCTATTCCTGATAGGGAACTGCCCCCCCCCAAGAGTTTTGTTAGGTAATAATCCTGCTGCTCACAAACTGACACCGTCTGGACTGGGAACTCTGACCTAGTGTGAAAGACTATATAGAGAACTAGTTAGGATCTATAGCAAAGTCTAACTCCAGGGTATCTACCCTGGACCATTAATAACGTCTGTACATCCCTCAAAGGGCTCTTCTAGTTTGAGAGCTCATCATTGTTTCATCCATTTCTTCCTACTGTTAACTCCTAGGAATAGAAAGATAGTTAATTTTTTTTTTTATTTTTGCTGAAGAGGAGGTCTTTCTCAATTTTAAGGTCTAAAATTGAACATTACTTTTTTTAATTTTAATTCTACTATGTGTCTTAGGGTATAGTGGAACCCAACATCTCTTGTAGTTTCTCATTTAGGACACACACACACTCACACACTTTATGTCAACTCAATCAATCTTATGAAATCCTTGGCTCCTTTACCATCAGCTCTCTCCGAATCAGTGACTGTGTATTTGTTCCTCCTCAAAAAATCTTGCTGAGATGTAGGTAGGCTCTTTTTAGATAACATGTTTTGTATCTCAGATGATTTATTCACTTTCAAGTTCTCTGGAATTTACTGCTAAAGGTTGATGTGAATGCTTACAGTTTGGGCTCTAATATAATCTCCCGAGTGGCAATTAATAAATAAAAGATGGTTGCTGTTGTTGACAGAGGATCTAGGCTTTCTTAGTTAGCTCTTTTCTTCCTATTTTCTCCAAGTTTTATGCCAGACACCCCTAGGGGTTGATGCTAAAAAATACTTTCTGTAAATTCTGAAGCTTTTATTGTTGTTTCAATATCCCCAAACCTCTATGTTGTATTTTGTTTTCCTTGTCAGAAATGATCTTCCTTGATTATTTTTTTCCCAACTGTCCTTCCTTGCTGTGAATTGGGGGAAAGTGCCTTTTCTGGATTTAACAGTGACATAGCCTTAGTATTTATGCTTGCAAATAGCACCTGCAATTTGTCCCTGAATTTTCCTGTTAGTTTCTCAGTCTCTTCTCAGTTTCCTTTATTGAATATGCACTGTCACCTATAAAATGCGGTGTTTATTGTCATTGTGTGCATTGTTCACAGTGTGAGGTTGTATCCTGAAAGTCAATGATGAAACCATAAGGTAATATCTAGCTGTTACAGTGTCCTGGCCTGAATGGATGGGCTTTAGGGTTCATCTAAACTAGTACTTCTATTTTAGAGATAAGAAACATGTGGGTCAGCTTAAGAACTTTGACCATAATCAAATCAAGGACAGATACAGAACCTATCTTGAGGTGGTAAAATATGTGGTACAGCACTGCAATTGGACTGACTCTGTTCAGTGCCCCATGGAGAGGTGAAATGTGTGACTTGAACTTGCTACTTCTGTTCTCTTAGCTATAAATGCTAACAGGCAGGGGTTTCTTTGGGTAATAGATTATTTGCCTAGCACGCCTAAGAACTTTGGTCTGGTTTTCAGCCCCCAACCTGTGTCAATATTACTTCCAATACCAAAACTGTAAGGCTTATAGTACGTTAATCTCAGTAAAAGATGAGGTAGGCACACTCTGGGAATTCTGGATATTATTGCTATTATTCTGGTTCTTTGCATATTCCAGCAAAGGTGGAAGCATGTGCTGCTAATCCACTTTATGTGGCTGTAAAATCCATTAGACCCTGCCTGCACTTGTCTCATAGCTTATTTGTGCAGTGAAAAGCTGGGGGTCACATCCACGGAGCCCAGGGATCTAGAATAAAAACAATGAAGACAATATTAAGAGCCTTAGGGTTGATATTCACGTACATGATGTTCCATATGTGCTCATCCACATATGTGGACAAGCCACAGAAGTAGTTATTTCCAGAAACATAGCACACACTCTTGATAACAATCGCCCTCTTGGTAACTGGAAGGAAACAGAGAGACCTTGGTGGATCAGCTGGAATTCCAAAACAAAAACTTTAATGGAATTATTAAAGTCATTTTGACACTAATATTTCTATCACTTAATCTTGTTATTGATGATAAGCAGACTATCTGAAGCAAAAAATGGAGGTCTGGGAGTGGAGTGGGGCAGGCCTAGGGCAAGGCAAATTGTCCAAGAAGAAGATCATGTGTGGCTCTTAAATGATAGGCCCTTAAAACTCTACTATGTTTAACTTCTCTGGTTTGCACTTATATATTATATAAAAAGAGACTGACTTTCCTGGGGTCCAAACTGAAATACAGCTAGAACAATAGTGCTAGGAAAATCTCTTTCCTCGCTTGCTTTGCTTATTCGCAGACTACATAAATTTCGTGCATCATGCATTGATCATTTTAGGATAACATAAAGAATTTAATTATGAAAATTCTCATCACTAGTAGTCCTTGATTTCCAGACCAATCAAATAAACAACTCTGGCAGTAATAACAGGTACAGTGGACGAGACGGCCAGACTGAGTACTAAGGGAAGCACTTACTGTGAAAGGTTCTTTCTGCATTTGTGAGCCTCTGGCCGAGAATTGTGATAAACACCTTTAACCTCGACACTCCAGAAGTGGAAGCAGGGAGATCTCTGTGAGTTTGAGGACAGGTTTTACACATTTCCAAGTGTAAAGCTGATTTAAATCTTGTCATCTAAAAGCTTCCCACAGCTATAGAAAAAGAAACTGAGGTTCGGAGATGTCAATCCACTTCCCCAAGATGGCCAAAAATAATGGCAAAGCTGGGTTAGCCAAAAACCTTTCCTGACTTAACACCCTCTTTCTGAAGCTTTCCTCTATTTCCTCCATAGCACACTGCTCCGTCATGGAGAAGATTGACCTTTTACCCTTTCTCTTACAGACTCTCCAAGCAAAGATTTTGGTCCGACCCTGGGTTTGAAAAAGTCCAGTTCCTTAGAGAGCCTGCAGACTGCTGTGGCTGAAGTCAGGAAGAATGATCTGCCCTTCCACAGGCCCAGACCACACATGGTGCGCAGCCGGGGATGCAACGAAAGCTTCAGAGCGGCCATTGACAAATCTTACGATGGGCCGGAAGAAGTAGAAGCTGGTAGGGCCATTGGCCCCCTTAAGTGGGCTCTTCATCTCAGTATTATTTGCAAGTCATAAACGAGAATTGCACTTAACTACTGAAAAAAAAATGATTTAAAGATCACAATTATATTTTTGATATTAAAAGTAATTCATTTTCCTGATATGTTTTGCCCTTTGGCTTAATGAACATGGGATTGGAGAACGCAATGTACAATTTATTTCATAGAGCAAACTGAAAAAAAAAAATGTTCTCTTTCACGTCTCTAGAAGGACCAACTGTCATTTACCCTTAGGGCAGGAGCACTAAGCATGCATTCTGTGGCATTCTTATTTGAATCATTAAAAGCAACATCAACCAGAGGGCTGGCTGGCTGCATTAATTGTGTAGAAGTGGTGGGCTATATTTATACTCAAAAAAAAAAAGCCTCTCTTGGAAAGAAACTCATTCTGTTTGTTTCCCAGTGTGTGGGCTTTCTGAGCTCATAGAGGTTAATCAGCCAGCTTCCAGAAAGATTAGTGCTTTAGTACATTTCAAGCCTTTTGTGTGAGCAGCTAGCAACCAATGTGCCCCATTCTCCTAACCTCAAATGTTGATTGAAGTGCCCAGACTGGCAAATCCTATCTGATATCAAAAGGTATGAATGGCCATGTGGTTAGAACACTGAGCAGTACCATTCCTTCTTCTATATTTTACATTTTGACCCTTTTTTTTAGATACTAACCGTAAGTGACCCTGACCATGGATATTGATTTTTTCTCTCTACAGACGGTCTCTCTGATAAGAGCTCTCAGTCTGGCCATGAAGCTCTGAATTGTGAGTCTGCCCCTCAGGGAAACCCCGAGCTAGACGACGTGGAAAATAAAGCCAGGAAAGTCAAAAAGCCAAAGGAGAAGGAGAAGAAAAAAGGAAAGGGCAAGCTCAAAGTCAAGGGAAAAAAGCAGAAAGAGGAGTGTGGAGACCCAGAGAGGAAAATGAAGAGGAAGGGATTGGGTGCCATGCTGAGGTAAGGACCTGCTGAGAAAGCACTTGGTCTGCTTCTCAATCACTCTTCTGTATATGCTCAGAAAAGGTTCGAGTGTTCTCTCATCTTATGTTATATTCATAAAAATCAAGGCCATGACTGAAGTGTTTCCCTCCCCCAAAGAAGGCACAAAAGCCTTTTGAGTGTCCCTTGAAGATTGTGATGATGACAGGCAATTGTTGTAAGTTCGTCGTCAAGAGGCCAACCCCGAGTAGGGCAAAGGGAGTGTTCCCTGTGTGTCCCTCTGCACAGTGAAAACAAGAGATGAGTATATATCCCATCCTTCCGTGACTTTTGATACTCAGGTCAACAACACAGAAGCCATCACCTGCAGAGGTGCTGTGATGCACTAGAGAGATGTCTCTAGGATGAGGGTCATATGACCCTGGTCTCAGTCTATGACCTTCCACAGCTGGAAGGTTCACACATCTTCCTTCACCTTCTTTCAGACTGAGCTAACATCATTCCTTCCTGTGGGCCCGGGGGATAAGATGTCACATGTGGTGGATTCAGCAGCTTGACAGCACACTGAGAACCACAGTCAGAGAACACAACCTATTCCTTCTTGTTCAGCTACCCTCCAAAAAAGCAAAACAAAACAAACAAAAACACTCTGTAGAAACTGCCACTCTGCATTCTGGTTTCCTAGTGACCTGACTGATTCTGGTCATTTGGCCAGAAGCCTGCATAACTAGTTCAGTGTAAACCAGGATATACCTCCTCCCTGGGAATAACTTCCTTGTCTGTGGAAACATGTGCAGAGGAAGGGCAATGTTAGCTGGAGGATGTTTTAACTGGTTTAGGTGGTACAAACTGACCACCAGGGGTCCTTTATGAACACCCTCATGGATTGTTTAGGAAGCTCCTTAGTATAACAGCTGCTGGTGGTGTAAATCATTTTTGTGGCTGATTTTCTAAGGATCACTTACCCTTAACCCCTGACCTCAGACAGTGTGCCTAGAGTCTCCTTACCCAAGATGGCAGACTTCTTAGATGGGGAGAGAAGGCACTAGCCTGAGCAGCAGCAGCAGCAGCATCTACCCTGACTTAGGTGGAGGCAGAGAAAGCCTTAACTGTTTGGCAGCTGTAGCAGCATCTACCTGGCCTGTTTCAATCACCAGTCTTAACCCCCCAGCCATTTCTCTCCCTTCCTCTACCCCTAACACATGGATATTATACCAGCCTTGCTTCCTAAGACTTCTCCAGAACACCAGTTTGTCTTCCGACTTAGAAGGACATGCCAGACTCTCTCAAGCATGTCATCATGCTTAGGTCAAAGGCGAAGATCAGAAAATGTTTGCTGCTCACAAAGTAGAAGGATTTACAAAGTCACTTCCTAATTCTTGGAGGATTTTCTTGTAGCTTTTTTGGGGGGAGCAGGGGAGTAACTTTATTTCCACAATTCCCTATCAAATCTACTAGTCTCTATCTTTCTTTGCTATGAACAACAGATAATGTATGATGGATTTAACCATATTGTGTAAAACCTTTAGAATATCTGTCTTTTAAACACAATAGGGGATACAGGACACTAGTTGTTCTCAGTGTGATGTCTTCAACTGATACTGTAGATAGAAGAGAAAATTCAGTTCATCTCTTATTCCATCCTTTTCCTCCCTCCCTTCATTTTTCCTTCTTCTGTGTGCGCATGCATGAGTGCACGTGTGTGTGCGTGTGTGTGCATGTATGTGTATGTGCGTGTGTGCATGTGTGTGCATACATGTGTGTGTGCATGTGTGCGGCATGTGTGCATGCATGTGCACATGCATGTGTGTGCATGCATGCATGTACGTGTGTGTGCATGCATGCACAAGTACATGCATGCATGCATGCCTCTGTGTGTGTGTGTGTGTGTGTGTGTGAGAGAGAGAGAGAGAGAGAGAGAGAGAGAGAGAGAGAGAGAGAGAGAGAGAGAGAGAACATTAGGAACAGCAAAACGACATTTAAAAGACACAAATAGTGTGGACACCTCTGAGGCATCCTATTACATATCCAGTGTTCAAACTCTGGTACTTCAGTATGCTCCTGAAGTCTTAGTATACCAGCTTTGCCCCTGGATGTATTGTAACAAGACATGCTGTGGCCTTGCTAGGGTACCCGTGTTAGTTTCTTTTCTATTGCAATGATAAAACTCAGGGACCAAGCCAGCTTACAAAAGAAAGAGTTTAATTCAATTTCATTGGGCTAGAGTTCATGATGGTGGAACAAAGACATGGTGTCGGGAAGAGCCAAGAGTTCACATATTTAAACTACAGTCTGGAAGTCCAGAGAGCAGTAAGAATAGCGGGATTCTTTTAAAACCTCATAGGCCACTCCCAGTTACACACCTCCTCTAACTTGGCCACACCTCCTAATCCTTAACTAGTTCTACCAACTCAGAATAAACAGTCAAACATGGAAGCCTGTAGGGTCATTCACATACAATCTATTACATTTCCCTAGCAGGCCCAATACCCTAGAAATCATTGGACAGTCAAAGAATGAGATTTCAAATTTAAAGATCAAATCCTTTGGTTTGTGAACAGTGCCATATCTCACCCACAGATGAGGCCACTGCAAACAGCTGTCTTCTAGAGTGACAAGAGGGGACTTACTAACCATAGTGTCTCAGGTGACAGGACCTCTTTTGACGGGTTACTGTAAACCTCCTGATACTTTGAAAACTTGTCCATTTCTAGTTCATTTGATCTTATCATACCTAGAACAAGTGACCACATTTTGGTTTTAGTCTGTTTCAGGAGCTCAGTCTAAAGCAGTCCTTTCTTCCACTCAGCATGATTCTAGACTATACTAGACTAGAGTCTAGTGACTTTCAGTGAGACACATCTCTCCATTGTTTGATTGGTCCCTCCTGGTGGTCTAGACACTGCTCTTCCTTTTCTCCCTTTAACCTAAATTAATCCACTTCTGTTCATCTATGTGCTGCCCCAAGGCTCATTTACTCATCTACATACTGTTCATCCTGCTTTCCTGCTTCCTCCAGTCTGGCTGGCTAGGTTTCCTTTTCTCTTTTCCCTCCAATCTTCCACTTATCCTTCCTCTGCCTGCTTTTAGGCCATTCACCTTCCTACCAGACCAATCAGGTGCCTTAGGCAGGCAAGGTGAAACAGCAACACATCTTTGCAGAGTTAAACCAACGCAGCATAAGCAAATGCAACACATCTTTACAGAGTTAAACAATTATTTGCGGCCCAAACACATATAACACATCTTTACTTTGTTAAACAAGTATTCTGTTCCACAACAAAGTAACCTACCTGTGATCCCTGGGGACAACGGGATCTTCAGTGCAAGCTGGCTAGCTAGACTAATTAAATTAACACACTCTGGGTTCAACTGAGAGACATTGTCTCTCTGTATAACGTGAAGAGGGATCAAGGAACTATTCCATATCAACCTTTAAGCTTCCACATGTGCGTGCATACATTTGCACACTCTCCCTCACATACATATGTACACATATGTGGGGGGTACACATACACTTATGCATGGGCACCATCCATGCATGCACACACTAAGGTAAATAAATACATAAAATACCTTTCGGAAAAGAAGCGGCAGTTTGTAATGTGAGTATGTTAACAATAATTAGGACAGTATTTACATGAGAATTTTGTCTGTGGAGTTGTCAAGTTGAATGTTTGCAAGTTCAGGCTCTACATGAGGACTTCTCACTTAAATCTCAGCCACTTACTCTATCTAGGTAACATTGGGCATGCTAACCCCTTTGCTTTAGTTTCTTCATATGAAAGCCGAGAACAATAATTGGATCTACTACCATTGTGAGAAATGCACCGAGTTAATTATATAATCTACTTAGAACTATGCCTTACAGGTAATATATATTCAATAATAAACCAATTTTTCTAAAGAAGCCCAAGCCCTAATGCCCTGTATCTGTGTACATGTTATTTGACAAAGGAAAATTAAGTATGCAGAAGGCAGGAGGAGAAGACAGAGGTGGCTGCTCTCCTGGCCATGAGATAAGATGATTGTCCTGAGTTTCCTCAATGAGCCCAGTGAAATCACAGGGCCTTACAAGCATAAGTGGAAGACACAATAAGAAAACACGGTTCAAAGTAAAGCAGCATTCTTGCTGTGAAAATGGAGGGGGAGCATGAGGCAAGGAATATGGACAGCCTGTGTAGGTTGGAAGGGATAAGAAAATGGTTTCCCTCTCTGGCTAGCCCCTTAATTTTCATCCACATGTGTTATTCAAGCCACAAAGAGTGTACTAATTGCTTGCAGTATCAACGGAAACCAGCATGGTCATTATCATAAGTATTATTACTAATTTTACAATGCCCCAGTAATTTATAAGGACAAGTTTCCTCTTTGGGGTATTGAAGAAAAATCTATAAAAATGATTTAAGTGCAATAATCTGTAAATATGAAAACTCTCAGAGATTCACATAGCTTGTTTCTGAGACTATCACCACGTTAAATCCTGACTGTCTGTTTTGTTACGTGGCTCAGGTTTTGTTGTCCACCATACAGGGCCAGCTGTTCCCTCTTCTCCCCAATATGCTCCTGTTTCCACGAAGTAGGAGCCACAGACCCTGCCTGGATCCTCCAGACACACAGCACCTTGGCTTTTGTTCCCTTTCACTAACTCTAGCAAAATTAAGAGCTGAGAGGTGCTGTTAGATTTTTATCTTCAGTATAAAAATAGCAACTGTTTTCCATAGGCTTTTACATGGGAGTTGGGGAACATATTGGAGTTGCTGCTACACGCACACTTTCAGCAACAAAGAACACAAAAGCTGTTACCATTAGCCAACAGATTTTGCTCTCATTCTGTTGCTCAGATGCTATTGACTTAGTTTCTTATTTAAAAAAGATTGATTGCTCTAAGGTTCTCTTGGAGTTAGATGTGACTTAAATATGCATTATTTTCCCCATTGTCTGCACTGTTCTTACACATTTCTGAACATAGGCTCTGTGTAGCTTCTACAGTTATACCATGGCCATGACACCTGGCCAAGGAGGGTTCGCGCATGAGAGGGGCGGGGTGTGCCTTAAATTCTGCCCCCTTCCTCATTCTACAATTGTGATGTGTTAGCAGTAGCCTTGTTCTTGCTTAGAGAGAGCCAAGTGCTTAGACTGTGCTGATGTTAGCTGTTCCACTGATGTTGATGGTACAGGGTGGGGCGTGTTCATTCGTGAATTTCACCCACCCCTATTCCTACTGGAAAGTTATGGGAAGGCATTTCCACTCATCTTCCTGCCTATTGTCTAGTTTGTATATTGTTGTGATTTGCTGATTTTAAATTAGCTCCTTGTATGAGTGAAGGTTGGCTCTTCCAAAGACCATGATTTATTGTGGGGAAAAGGCTTAACTCCACAACGTTCTGACTTGGGCTGTTACCTTCTAAACTCTGTTTACTTGCTGCTGAGAGAGACCTTCCATAGGTTTGCTATCAATCTTTTGCTCAGTCTGATATAAAAATCAGAAAAAGGCAAAGTACAGCTTGTAGGCGGAGTTTACTTAGAAGGCACCAGTACCAGATAAATATTTATTAAAATATAAATCAGAACTCACGGTACAGTTAACAGATTACAGTAGCACCTGAAGAAGGACTGGAGTCTGGAACGGTGAGGACAGTCGCCGATGCTACCCCAATCATCCAGGAACCAGGAAGAGAGCGTCCCGTGTTTCCGCACCCCCTTTTCAATGGGCTTTTCCCCGCCCCTTTCAGGGGGCCCGGTGCCCTGTATAAGTGTCTTTTGACCTTATCAGCTGACACCTGAATCCCACAACAACAGCTCCTTTTCATGTGACCATATTTTAGTGCTACTAGCTCCTCCAAGGGTTCTTTTGGCTGAGATAGAAGTCAGTAGGAGGCAAATGACACCATCTGAGCTTGGCTTTCCTGGGACTTACGTTGAGCGCAGGGAGATGGCATGCAAGATAAGTGTTAGTGTTTGTGGTCCAGATGCTGGGATCAGAGCTTAGACAGAAAAGGCAGGCTCATGCAGGTACACAGAGGCTGCTGAGAAAAAGGCCCAGGATTTTTACACATACCTAGCCAGTACTCTTCTCTTGCCCCAGTGTTAATCTATACATGCTCACAGGATTCATCTGCTCTCTGCTCATAAAACATGCCAGGTGTGCTCACTCCCATCAATGCAGGAAGGCGGTGAGTTTGTGACGTTCCAGCCTATATATGCAAGGCAAGAAGGAAAGCTTAGGGAGGAGTCAGCAACTCCTGACTGTGGTCATCAGTAAAAACTGATGCGTTCAGAGCAAAACCTTGGCCACCTTCCATGCTGTCAGTCCCAAGTATTGTTGGGCCACAGTAATGTCACATAGAGTGAAAAAGCCAGTGCTCACCCCCTGAATTCTTGGCTGCTTTAACACTCTTGTCAATCTCTTGTATTCATCAGTGAAATTATTCATGTTTCTAACTAATTCCTTCATATAACAGTTTCTACTGTCATCTCTTCAGAGTCTAGGTCACTCTTCAAAACCCATGTTCTGTACACTGAGTAAAAGGTTATAAGTGGCCAAAGTTTATTTTTCTTGTGCATGCCTGTGGCCTGTGTGTGTGCTCAAATGGTGTATGTGCATTCGTGTGTGTGTGTGTGTGTGTGTGTGTGTGTGTGTGTGTGTGTGTGGTGTGTGTGTTTATGGATTGTACGGTGGAGTAAACATCTAGAAGCCAGATGTTGATGCCCAGTGTATTCTTAGTTACTATACACCTTATTTTTCTTTTTAAAACAGGGTGTGTCATTGAGCATGGAGCTTACTGATTGAGATACACTGAACACCTCACAAGTTGCAGGAACCCTGGTCTTTTCCATCCCAGTGCTAGGATTATAGGTTCATGCCTTTCTTTTCATATACCTTTTACAGGCTTTTGGAATTATGTCTAGTTAGCTTGTTCCTGATAGATTAATAAAGTGTTAGGATGATGTTTAAATTTTGTTCACCCACATTCATTCAATTAGTAACATTTATTGACTAATTCATCTTTGCCAAATACATTCATAACCATTCCTTTGTTTACTCAACAACATTTATTAAAGTCCTATTTTTATATCAGGTGTTATCCTGGGAACTAAATAAGTAGTAGTGAGGTCCCAGATAGTATGGCACTTTGTTGTCATAATAAAGAAAGGAAAAGTCAAAGATGAATGTGAGTTTCTTTTGGTGTATTTCATCCAAAACAAGGAAAATGTCACATCAACATACAAACTGTTTTTAACTATGGAGTACCCAGGGAGTGCAGCGACATTCTCCAAGACAGCTCTGGTACAGGGCATGTCTTGAGGACTAACATGATTCTGAAGGAGGATCCGGGCCACTGGGATTCACATCCTAGTGATGGGGAGAGAATAGAGAGTATATGCCTAGCCCAGAGCAGCTGAGATGGTTCCAGATTGCAGTAGGTGCCGTAGGGAAATGGTGGAGAGGCTGCCAGTCTCTCACCAGAGCTGTCTGCCGACCTAACACACTGCATCTGCCCAAGCTTCATGGAATTGTCAGAAAAAAAAATTCAGAGCACACCAGCGCAGGAGCTAGCTCACTTTGTACCTTATTTCTTTGCCTTTCCTCTTTCTATGTCATAGAAATCTAAGGGTTTTTTTGTTGTTGTTGTTTTGTTTTGTTATTTTGTAAACCAGCTTCACATACATACAACTGTAACAAAAAGCAATGTGTGGAGTACACACAGAGTGTGTATAGCACCTAAAGCCTCACTGCAGCTGAAGATGCTGAGAGCAGTGGTCTGCAGCTATGCAAGTGGTGACATCTTTCTTCACATCATTGATACTCTTCTTATCCAGCAGTCAGATGTTCCATATCATTTCTTCTTCACTCAGCCTCAGACATTGCATAGGTTTCTCTTTTTAATCCTAATTTATAAACCGTAAAGATATTTTTAAACCCCAGAAACATCGGCTTTTCATTTCTAAGTTTTGCCCACACTAAGGGATACACTTTGTTCATTCTTTCTGAAACATTCTGTTCTGTTTTACTAGAGGAATTGTTACAGAGAGGAGCCCTGGTGTGCATGTCTTCCAGCTGTCACACACAAAGCCATCCATGCTGTCTCTATGACACACAATAGCACAGGTGCTACTACCACTGACCTAATGCTGAGCCTAGTTGAAACCTGTCCCTTGCAGGCTCTGTGGCCTTCACTGATCCCTCACATTTCCTCCACACTGTTAGGACATTTCAGTGAAGTGGTTTATGTAAGTAAACAAGTCGCCTGTAGTCTGCCTGACTTGATAGATACTAATTCTTGTTGTGTGTTTAAGTTCAAAAAAATTACCACATACGTTTATCATATACACGTTTTGATAGATGGAAATATTGTGAGGCAGTGATAAACACCAATACTTGTATAACTTTCCATATTTATCTCTTATGTGTGTATGAAGAGACTTGTACTTATATGCTCAGTCCCTACCCAGTATCTCAGGCCACTTCCTGTTACCTGAAGATCAAGATGTATTAACTCTCAGCTCCTTCTTCAGCACCATGTCTGCCTACATACCACCATGTCCCACCATAATGGTAATGGATGGAACCTCTTAAAATATAAGCCACCTCTACAAAATATTTTTCTTTATAGGAGTTACTATGGTCATGGTGTCTCTTTACAGTCATAGAAACCCTAACCATGACACTCTCTCAAAGTTGCTACTCTCCCCGTCATGAAATTGAGTGGTTTTTGAGCAACAACATCTCAGCCCTCACACCCACCCCTTGCCTCTGGTAACAACCATTTTTTCTCTGGTGAATTACAGTCCTTTATGCCGCACTTGTAAGTGAGGTCCATGGTGCTTACTCTTCTCAGATCTGTTTTGTTCAGGAGAAGTTTTCCCGGCTTGTTCATGTCTCAACTAAAAAGGGATAGAGTTTATTGGAGAGCCAACTCTGAGTGACCCAGGCCCAGAAAACACAGAGCCAGGTAATTTCAGGTTCCACAGTCCAGTGTGGAAACAGTTTTATGAATGGCATGCATCAAAACAAATTTAAAATAAATTGGTGGATACATTAGAGAGTTGGTTACAGCAAAATGGGGGTCTTCCTGTAGGTCTAAGGTGATACACAATGGCACACTTAGCTTTCATTGAGTGGAATCTAGTGCTCTGATAAGTTAATAAATTTCAAGAGTATCTTGTCTATAGTCATGAAATGTTAGTTCTGACACAGAAGTGGGCAAGGAATAGCTATTTGAGGGCCTAAAGCTAGCCCAAGACAAGTTATAATTAGACTCCAAACCCACAATATCCAACTTCTCTAGATCACTGCAGTTCCAACCTGTCCAGGAATCCCTACTCACATTGCAAATGACAGGCGTGTCTCCCTTTTGAATGTTGAATAGTAGTGTGTGTATGTGAGTATGTGTGTGTGTTTGTGTGTGTGTCTTTGTGTCTCTCTGTGTGTGTGTGTATCTGCATGAGAAAGAAAGTAAATATATTACATTTTCTTTATCTACTTATCAGCTAGACAAGACTTAGTTTATTTCTTCTTCTTGGCTGTTATGAATAGTGTTGCAATAATCGTGGAGGAGTAGATGTGACTTTGATGTACTCCTTTCATTTATTTTAAATATATTTCCAGAAGTGGAACTTCAGCCTGAATATCATATGGTAGTTATAGTTTCAATGTTGTCATAAATCTTCATAATGTTTTCTATAATAGCTATACTGATTCATGTTCCCACCAACAGTATGCTTGGTTTCATGTTTTTACAGCTTTACCAATAATGGTTTCTGTTGTCCTCCTGCATTGTTTCACTTTAGATAAGGGCTCACCCTATTCAAGATCCTCCTTCCTTATCCTCCCAAGGGTTGGGATTGCAAGTGTGTACCACCATCGCTTACCACTACACATTTTTAGTAACCATACTGTAGGTTGGAGGTGATGTCTCCTTGTGGATTGGATTTGCATCTCCCACTTTGTTCCTGCACCTGATACCCATGTGGGCATTTTTCTTTATGAAATTATAGGTGTCTCTCCTCATTTCCCATCTTTGGATTTTCACCAGTCGGACCCTTTGTCTCAAGCTAGACAGAGTTGGAGCCCATAAACTTTGCCTTCCTCTGCTTCATTTTTCCCTGAATTGCTGTTTTGTAATTCAGATGGCATGGTGTTTTTCCTTTCACCTGAACAGTTTGCATAATAATGTAGGGAAGAAATGGCATTGCTCAAATCATTCGCTCATTTATATTTTATATGCTCTGGGTCACCCCTTTCCAAATGTAACTGTGAACTGTTTTCCAGCTTTACTTAACCACTGGGTGGAGACCAAACTTTCTGTTGCTGAATACAAATCGAGAGTAGACTCACCCAAAGGCCTGCTGCTTTGTTTTCTTTCCA
Organism: Phyllotis vaccarum; assembly: GCA_033318265.1. Taxonomy (NCBI): domain Eukaryota; kingdom Metazoa; phylum Chordata; class Mammalia; order Rodentia; family Cricetidae; genus Phyllotis; species Phyllotis vaccarum. The sequence goes on from JARWLC010000007.1 coordinate 13,517,838, forward strand.
TCCTTTTAAAGTGGGATCTCAGTGCAGAGTGTGTGAATGGATTCTGACCCAAATACTTCTTACTACACGGCTGGCCTGATGTCGTTCATGAAGATACATTTTGATTTGATTTCTAAATTGGGTTAGATCAAGACTGAATGCTCAAGTCACCAGGGGCCATTGCACATGTGGCACATTTGTCCTCTCTGCCTTGGTCCCATAATGGCCGTTACAGGTCTTGTGTACAATAAATGTAACGTGGCCGCAGCCTGTCATTACCTCTTTCCAGATAGTGGCTGCAAACATCTGGGTAGCCCTTCACTTTATGAGCATGAAGGGCAGCCCCACTAACACAGCCAGTCCAATGAAATTTTAACAGTCATCTCCCCAAAGGCAAAAGGGCAGCCATGGGCTAGAGTTTAGGTGCTTTGCTTCATGAGGTTCAAGCCATTTGGAACATGAAATTTCAAGAGAAAAACAAAGGGTCAAAGTTTTTTTTTTTTTAATTTGGCTTTAAGTTAGATATAGAAATACGTTGAGAGAGGCTTACTGATCAGGAGAAAGTAGCTACATATACTGAGCCTGTGAGAAGTGTGACTATGGAAAAACAAACAAACAAACAAAAACCAGTGTACTGTGAAAGGATGCTGCCCACTGTTAATGCGACCAGGCACTGTCTTCTCCATGAGTGCAAGGTAAAGAAGCAGATGTTTACCCCAACATCATGGAGGACACGTCAGTTTTTCTCTGGGCAACTGAATTTTTTTTTTCAAACTTCTGATTTGATAATTGTTTTCTCTTTGCAACTGGATTGTTTTCTAAGTTCATCTTTAATTATTTGCTTCAGGAAGCTGAACAGATGGCTCAGTTGTTTAGAATCTGTGCTGCTCTTGCAGAGGACCAAGTTCAGTTCCCAGAGCCCAAGTCTAATAGGTCACAACTACCCTAACTCTAACTTCTGGGGCTCCCACACTCTCCTCTAGACTTCATGGACACATACACACACACACACATCGGGCCTAAAAAATAAGTCTTGAGAAAATTGCTTTATTTTTCACAAGATGAATCATAATAATTTTGTTTCTTGTTAATTTGCCAATTTTTCTTCCAAGCTAAGTCCACATTTAATGTCTTTATTATTATTTTTTAATTCAAGCTAGAAAAGCCATGGCCTTTGCTTCTTTTCTTCTCAGAATTATCCTCACAGTTATGGGCTGGAAATGCACTCTTTCTGAGCAGTACTGTTCGAGCTTGTAATGGAACTGCAGCATAGAGGCTGTAATGTCCAGATATTTGACTTCCATTAAACTCAGTGGTGTGATAGCTGTTAACATTTATACATTTGCATGTTATACATCTGAGTTTTTGTTAGTCTGAGCACAAGAGGGAAAAATTAGCACCATGATGTGGATAGATTGCGGCCAAAGAAATATATGAATGAGATACGTGATAAGAGTGATGGAGATATCTACAAGGATAATCACTAGAATGCCACATGCAGATTGAATTTGAATCAAACCCACTCAAGACACTTTGTCCAGTGTTTATTGCTCAGCTAGAAGAAGAACCGGAAGCAGAGGAAACTACTCATCAGATGGGCCAAGTACAGACAAATGAGAGGCCGGGGTTCCCAGCATGCCAGCTTGTTTGCACGGTGACTTTAATAATTTTTTTCAGCTCTCAAGCTTGTCTGCAAATGTTTGTTTATCCCTCTGTTTTCTGAGTAGGTGTTCATGGAAGGATGCGGGGCCTGTGCAGAGTTAATTAATATGAAAATGCATGGCTACCTTCTTTCCAAAGTCTGATTGCTGCTCCTTGCCTTCCCTTCCTGCTCTGTGTAATCTTGATTATTCTGGAGCTCTTGTTTGCCACTGCCCAACGCAGTAGGGTGATTTGATTTTCTCATAGTTATCACAATAAAGAATGATCACACAGGGCGTCAACCAAAAGGCTTATTTTGTTTAATTAGGGTTCCTTCTGCTCTTAATATGCCTGTGCAGCTCCCATTGCATTAATGCAATGACACAGCAGCACAGAGGAAGAAAAGACCACTTTATCTCATTCTGGGATAATGAGGTTTAGATTTGTTAGTAGATCAGGGCTCAAGTCCAGTGGTTTAACTTTTAAAGCAATTGATATGCTAAAAAGAACTTTCACGGGCACTAAAATGGGAGGCACACAATCATAAATGAATGTCATTAGCATTTAAGATGAAATATAATCATTTAAGATGCTAGATTAATAAAATGCTGACAATTTCCTGATGGACTTATTTGCATACTCATATTAAGTAACTAATAAAGCATCCTAACAACAGTTTTATCTGTATATACAAACACTTGTAAGTTCCCAGTGGGAATGTATTTGCCTAATATGCCTTGCCCCATGTCCAGCACAATGTCATGTCCTTGTGAGATGTTTGCTTAATACTATTAGGTAATGACATGCTGAGATTTAATAGTGTTCCTGGGGTAGGGTGGAATCAGATCTTTGCTTAGCACCTTTTATCTGAAAATTTCAATGTAATTTACTAATGTCCATCTTCAGCATGCTTGGGACAGGAGTGTAGTAAATAGTTTTCCTTGCAGATAATTGCAGCATGAAGCATCTGCCTAAAGCCACAGTTCAAACTGACACTGGTGGAAAGACTATTCCTTCATTGCTACTGTTGTGTTAGCCTACAAAATGTCCTGGACAGCAGCCACTTGTCTGATGATACGAATACCTATAGAGCCCATACTGATTTTTGCCGTCAATTGGATTCTCTCATCTTAAGGTGACATCAAAATGGTAATTTAATACCATGATCCAGTTCATAAGCAAAAAGATTCCAACCTTGAGTACAGTAACTATGACTGTTTTTCTCATAGAACAAGAAAAAAAATTATCAGAACAATTAAAACAGATAGAAGATACGCTACCCAATTTGGAAAATAGATAGTAAGTGTACAAACCCTATTGGACTGTAACAGCCACCAAGGCTTTGGAAACAATCCAATTTGTTTCTCAAACTCTAGTCTGAATTCAACCTCAGCTTCAACAAGTCTAAAATCTAATTTGTAATCTACCCATCAAAGTCACCAGCTTATGCTGACTTTCCTAATTATGTTTGAGGCAATACCAGGAATCCCATGACATCTGAGATGTGTCCTCCCTTCCCATCCTCACCCTCCTACCGGTCAATTCTGCCAATATATGAAAAGCACTACCTTTTCTGTCTGGACCTTCTGTTCCATTGCCACTCCTATATTACAAACACACACACACACACACACACACACATATTATTGTAGCAAACATGGTAGCAAAGAGCAGATCTCCACTTGGACACAAATCTCAGCTCTGCTTGTTTCTGGCCATAAGTTCTAATATCTGAATCTTAAATGTCCTCCCATAAGTTTATAGCTTCTAGGCTTTGGTCCCCAGACTGTCTTGAAGGCTAAGGAGCCTTTCCAGGGTGAGACTGCTGGTCTTGGTAGATCTCCAGGAGAGACCTTTTCATGTGATACTTTCTCTTCTTCAGACCGGCCATGATGGAGGTGCCAACTGCACACATGCTCCTACAATCATGCCTTTTCCATCATGATTGACTGAAATCTTTTTGAAACCATGAGACAAAGTAAATCTTTTCTCTTTTAAATTGCTTTCATTGCCTTTTTTTATAACAAAAAGATAACTAATCTTATCTTCCAGTCCCAACTTAACCACTGTGCATCATTAGCTTCTCTTGTGAGGTAATGAAATAATGGTAATATTTACCTAACAGAGCTGCTATGGAATAAATGAGATGATATGTGGGGGGAAAAAAGAGTTTGCTCTAACAAGTTCTTAAAGTAGACCCTATTAGTAATATTTTGCTATGGATATTTGTATCTCAAAGCCTAGAAGCATCCCAGAATTGCCTATCAAGCCTACTCAAATGCTACATTCCTAATTTCATCATTGAAATTTTGAATTTATTACATTTCATACAGCGGCCTGGGACCTCTGGTGATTCTGGTGCGTTCAGAACCCAAGATCTTCGTTTGGAAATGAATGAATCATGTTTTCCCATTCATTAACTGACAGTCAGTGCCCTCTATAGTCTTGGCCAAATTTATGTATCATCACTGTCTGCTTTTCCTTTCTACAAATGCTTCACTCTAACCAGATTGGTGTATGTCACAGAAAGCTTGGAGAAGCCCTGAGATGGTGCCTTCCCTTAAAATGATCTCCTCCTCCTCTTCCTCCTCTTCCTCCTCTTCCTCCTCCTCCTGCTCCTCCTTCTGTTCCTCTTCTTCCTCCTCCTCCTGCTCTTCTTCTTCCCCTGATTCCGCCAGGTTTCTGAAGCTCTCTCAAACCCCTTCGATAAACCTGCTTTTCTTGAGTCTGCATTTCTCTCTCATCAAGATTCCTTCTCAACGTCAGAGTCTCCTCCTTTAATTCTTCCCATGGCTTGGCTGGATTTTCATCTCAGTTTCCCATTTCTGCCTCGTGTTCTCAATGGGGATGGATTCTTTCAGCAAAGGAAGCCCCTCATGGCGCTTTCTGTTGTGATGTCCTTTAATAAGTGTCTGGTGAGTGACTCACTAGCTTGTATATTGTGCTAATTGGAGTAGGATGTTGCTGTGTTGTGCCCTTCAGTCATCTTGATAACAGTACTGAAAATAAGGAAAACGGTGGCTCTGAAATGACAAAGTGTGTAAGTGTACCAGGAATTATCTTTATTTATTTATTTTTAATTTCTCTTTGAAGAAAAGGTTGAAAGATGAGTTAATGAGCAACAACCAACTGTTCCCCATTTCCACCGTGGGCAGTGGTAGAGGAAAGGAGGTGAAATTGCTTTGGGTGAAAATGAGGTTAGATACAACAAGGAAGATGTTTGTTAAGCACTGGAATGAGGTTTCTGAACAAGTTGTAGGTCTCACACACACACACACACACACACACACACACACACACACACACACACACATAATCTGCAAGGGGAATAGGAAAAGATATTCATCTAAAAATGATGTGAGGAAAAGTGCCCATTCTTTCATTATTGTAATAACTATTAAATACTACTCTGGGGAAACCCAGACAAAAATATACATGATCTCCATGTTCAAACACACCATCTAATTCAGATGACCTATAAATAGGACATTTGTAGTGATGAAATAGGATTTAGAATTCAGAGCGAAATTTTGTGTACCCTTAAGCACCCCCCCCCACTTTAGCACTATTCCATGTCAGATTTAATAAATTCATTGTAAGTATCCTCTCACAAAATAAACTCGTAAGTAGAGTGGATCAATGTCCAAGCTCCTCTGAGATAGTCTATCCTGTGTTATTAGAGAGCCTCTGCTAAGTACACAGCAAGCACATTGTGGCATGTTTAAAGACAATCTTTCATTGTTGTCATATCACTTAATTCAGCAAATACTGAGTTGCCTGGTAACAGCCAATCTAGAGCTTAGTTGGGAAGTACCAAAGGGAGTAAGTCAGGGGTGTCAGTGTTCTCTTCAAAGCCACAGGACTGTAGTCTGTCTTCAAAGTGTGTAGGTCATGGGGTGTCTGTCATCAAAGAGTTGTATTATCTACTAAGCCCCTTTCAAGGTCCCTGAATCTATGAAATTATGAGACTTCTTGCAGCATACCTGGTGGACATACGCCATAGGTGCATGTTCTGATGTCTAACCTTAGACATTCCCCATTGCCTGAGAGGTGTGTTGCCTTCATCCACTTACGTCAATGGTACCACTATCCTGTGGCCATCTATGTCTTAGCCAGATTGTAAGAGTGATAGGTCTGTGAGGCAAAAAGTAGAAGAGTTAGTTGGGCAACAAGCTAACTTTACAAGGTGAAGTGACAGGAAACTGAGGAAAGCTACCTTCTGCATTTATGAACATTTAAATTACCAAAATTGGGGTTATTGATTCTCAGTGTATCCTTTGTTCTAAAAATATTGACCAACTCACCTTGGTTCGAGGATTCCTCTTCTAGGAGGCTTTGCTCTTTAGCAAATCAGAGAAGTGGATCTTTTTTAATTTTATTGGCAATTCCATATGGTCTATTTTCCCTCACCCTGTTTTCTGATTTGGGCGTATACATTATTCTAATGCCATAAAAAAATTCCTTGAAAAATAAAAGAATAAAACCTGACCCTTATTTTAAGTATTATATCTATAATTTTAAATTCTGAACTGCAGACAAATATATAAGTCTAGAAAAGTAGATGCTATAAAAATAGATATTACCCAGTCTCCTAAGACCTCCTCACATTCAAAACATTCACACAACTCTGGAAATCAAAGCGTCTCTGCGGAGATTGAGTTAAACCAGCACCCCGTGGCCCACAGAAGAACTCTCACAAATGTCATCCAGTTGGGAACCCAGGAGTGAGAGAGCTGGAGGGACCACTGAGCAGATAATGGTTGCAGCTTTTAGGTGGGCAGCATCACCAGCGGATAGTAAAACCCCAATTCTGGAGCTTTCAGTGTCAGTTCCTCTCACTGATAGGCTCTCCCCTCCCCCCCAGGGACTATAATTTTCCACTTTAAATTTGAACTCTAGTCAATGGATAGTAAAAAAATAAAAAATAAAAAAATCAATACCATGGATTTGTCCTGCTTTCCATTTGCCTCCCGGATCCTCAGAGTGTGGGAAGATGAGTTTTTATGATGAAATCAGACTGTATAGGGAAAAGAGCGTCTCTGACCGGTGTCCTGGGATGCTGACCCATACTGTCCATACCAGAATCAGTGCCATCTCCTCACGCCATCCATGCATGTCTTCATTTTCCTCACGCCTTTGAAGGACTAAATGTGCAGTGATGGGAATGCTCTTCTGCAAAAGACAAGGCCTTTGGCAAGTTAATTACTTAGTACCACATTTTTTTCCCTCTGTATCCTGTTTTCTTCTTAATTTTGATTTTTTAATTATGGTTTATTTCTTTTTAGCCTGACATGGGATGGGAGATAGATGGGAAAGCCCAGAATCCACAAAAACTAAACCGAAGAGTAATAAGAATAATAACCCTTAAAGGAAAGGTGCTCCTTAGACTGTGAAAAATATGTAAAAAAAAAAAAAAAACATATTCCAAAAAATTCCATCATGAAGACACAGTAAGCTTTCATCATTTCCAAGCGGATTATACTACCTAGCTGAGAGGTGTAACCCACCAGTCAGTCCCCAGCACCTTCCCAGTACCAACAGGCTTCAAGGCAAAGCCTTTGGCTGAACTCAATCACCTTACACTTGTGTTGGATACAGTCTAGATCCTCCTGGTTTTAAAATTGCTAATAATACGGGAACAACACTATATCTTACGCAGCTTTTCAGTCTGTCAGTACCTCTGCCTCCTCCATGGTTTTCCTCTGTCTCCTCGGTATCTTCTCGTGGGTACAACCCTGCTTTCCAGTTCCCGTGGTTCTGATCTGATTGACCCTCAGTGGTCCCACCCTACTCATGCTCAGCTTGATCTTCAATCATATTACATATTACATCTAGTGTCTGGAAGTACCAAGTCGGAAGTCAGTCATGCTAAGAAGGTAGTCTGAGTAATCTTGAACCTTAAGCCATTACCTCAACACTGCCTTTATCCTGGGATCCATCCAGTAATACCACTTATCACACTCCCTCCTGTAGAGGACACACTGGACCAAAAGGTCTTGATAGACCAGAGAACTAGAATGGGAAAGCTTGGTTATTTCCCGACAGTCACTTCAGAACCCCACATGCCACAGTTACAGGGCTTCCTCTCTTAAATTTGATGTGATGTATCTGATGTTCAAAGATGCTTATCTGTCCTTTGTACTCTTCACTACCACAGTCTGTAGCCAACAGATTAAACCTGAATAGCGAGATTCTAGATTGCCTCACTGACATTCCTCCTTGATCCTCTGTGACATTATTTATCCTGCCTGGAGTTCCCATCAAATTTCCTTCATGATGATTTGATACAGTGAGGCCTGTCCAGCACCAAATATGCTATTGTTCATTGCCTTTTGCACAGTATAGACTCAGAGTTCACAGGATATGGGTAGAACCACTAATATTAGTTTCTACTTATAGATGATTCCATCAGCTGGTGTGACATATAAATTGACATATGGTTTTTTGCCTTAAAACTTTTGAAAACTCAAGTATCAGTGCCAAAAGAAAGAAATCAGCACTGGAAGTACTATATATCTTTGGCAGCAGGATCTCTCTTAATTTTAGAAGTATGAGTTAAAACGTGCTAATACCATATTCTTTGGTTTTGCTTTTCAAGTGTTAAATTTAAATATAGCTGTCACTCATATATTATTCCATAAGAGACTCAACATAGAAAGAGATAGTGGTAGGTTATAGGATGTGATGGAAATTCTAATTGACTGTTTAACAATAATATGGCAGGCCGATTCCATTTTAATCAGCATTGTCATTAATGACTATCAATAGTGAAGATAAGATGTTCTTGTCTTTGCAAATTATGATTTATGACTGGCACAGCAGTCACTCTGAAGTATATTTATTTTACAATATAGACATTGATTAAATGCACATAACATCTCAAATACAGTTGACATTTAAGTCAAAATTATTACAGGCACACAAACCATTCATTTAAGCTGTGGCTTTAAAATGTATTTCTGCTGAGAGCTAGTGAGAAAAAGTCCTACTGGACCAATATCCTAGTAAATTGTTTCTGTTGACTGGTGCACACAGACCGAGGGGAAGTTGCTACCTTTGGGCAGTCAGACCATGATACTGTATATTGTGGTCAGGTCCTAAAAAGGAAAGTAGTCCCTTAAATACATAAATACTCTAGGTCTCTCAAAACTAACATCTTTTCCTAAGATAAAACCCTTATACTCTTTTTGGTTCTCATTCATAGTTATTCCTACTTTCTCTGGAAATCTTGCCTCCTAGCCTACCTCCCAGTCTGCTCAGCAAGTAGATCTTAAATAATGGATGACATCTTGTAGCTAATGCCTTAATGTAATTTAGGGATGATGCTTTCATAATGTGTATTGCTGCTTGTTGTCAATATAACAGTGACTTTATGCAACACGAGTGTTTGTGTATTGATGGTTCCCTTACAAGATTGAAGCCAATAGTTACTGTGTCTGGGAGCATTCTTCTGTACCACATCCCCGGCTTATTTGATCCGTTTTCTCACTTACTTGGCTTTAACTTCAGAGTTTAAATCTTTAAAACATTTTATTATCAAACAACTTTAGACTTGGAGAAAAATTATAAACATGGCGCAAATGTTTTTTAGATGTAGCTGGAAGTTTCTTGGTCCCACCCAGCCCTGAGGTCTGAACAAACCTCTCCCCTGGTCTCAAAGCTGCTTATAAAATAATTACTCAGAGGCTTATATTAATTACAAACTATGGCTCAAGCTCATAATTAACTAGCTCTTACCTATTCTATTACATCTTGCCTCCTTGGCAGAGGCTCACAGCATCATCTCTGACTCCACCTTTCTTCTCCCTGTATATGTCTTGGATATTTGCCTGGCTGTCTCCCATTTTGCCGTAGGCCAGAACATCTTCTTTATTAACCAATGGTAGCAACACATATTCATAGCATATATCCACAGCAGATTCCAGTTTGTTTTCTAATGAGAGAGAAGAAAGGGTGTGTGGATTTTAATAGCTGAGAAAGTGGGAGAGGATCTGGGAGAAGTTGGGAGAGGAAAAACCTATAATTAGAATATACTTTATAAAAGAAGATATATTCTCAATAAAATAAAAGGGAACAAGGAACTACTTCGTCTCCTTCACTCAGATACTTCGAATAGTAACACTTTCAAAGATCAGCCCCAATGCTGGGCATTCTGTCTCTCTCTCTTCTCCCCTCCTTCGGTCCCACCCTCCTTCCCATTCTGCTCTTTTTCTCTCTTCCCTCTTTCCCTTCCTTTTCTTCCTTCTTCTCCCTCTCCCTCTCTCTCTTTATCCCCCTCCCTTCTCCACTTCCTCCCTAGCCCCCTCTCTATGTGGATGTGTAGATCCACTTGCTGTGTGTGTGTGTGTGTGTGTGTGTGTGTGTGTGTGTGTGTGTGTGTGTGTGTGTGTGTGTTCCTGCAAGCTGTGTTCCTTTGTAGTCTCAGGAACGTTGCAAATATGGTGCTCCTTTACCACTCACTGTATTCTGAAGCCCACACCTGAAGGTAGCATCACTGTGTTATTTTATCCCATAAATTTTAAAGTAAAGAGCTGGACTAAAACGTCCCAAAAGTTAGCAAAATTAAAAATTACAGAAGGAGAAAGGTGTTGACTTCAGGTTTGAGCCCATGTCAGGAAAAGGAGCCGGTGTTGTCCCTCTCATTTTTGAAGGCCTATGTTATCCCCACTTAATCTAAAGGCTAAATGAAGTCAGCACTGACTTCTGATAAATGAGACTGTGTTTCCAAAAAGGGGGTATATTTCTCAGACAATGACTAAACCTTCAAATGCAAGACCTGTGCAAATAGGTGCAAACATCTCATCCAAGTGATACGGCCTCATTAACCACTGAATTTAGTGTAATGTGCCCGAGTGTGATGGTGAATATGAAAATGCCCTGCTTATTACTATCATTATTATTAAAATTATGCTGCAGAAGGCTCCTTGGAAATCTAATATCTTTTGCTCAGACATTTTTTGCTCCAAATGATTTATTGATAGGCTTGAAGAGAAGGCTGGGAAGCCATATGGATCTCTTATTACCTAAGGGCTTTTCTTCTCAGTTCCTGGTCCTTTGAAAGTGAAAATGTGCAAAGACAAATTCACTGAGCTGGTTACTGTGGAATTAGTTCTTCCAAGACACTTGTAATTTGCCTGATTTTTTTTTTTTTAAAAAAAGAGCTATATAAAAATAGTCTTTCTTTACATCTGTTACATATTTATTTATGTTATAATAGAGCACATCAGGGTACCTTATACTAGAGGGGAACATTTCAGGTCATGCTATGTGTCTTGAGAAAAAGATGAAGAGATGTGGGGTGGATAAAGCTGGTTAATGGCATAGGGACAGAAATTTGTTGATGATCAGCACTTAAATAAATCTCTAGTTGACCAAAGATTCATTTCAGCTTCTAAAGAAAATGAGGGAAGAGTCATCACAGGGAAGGGTCATAGGCCTATCCCTAAGTTATATGGACACAAATGACCACAGGTGGTTAAATTTTTCCATATTACTTGCTAAAAGCAGTTCGACACTCAATCAGACAAAATTCATGAAATGATGTCAACAATCTGAATCCCCTGTTCTCTCTGCATGTCAAAGTTTAATTAGTTACAGCCTAGGAAATCTGCTCTGCTCTGGGAAGCCAAAGATGTTCTTGAACATGTAAGCTTTAAATATCCTACAAATTAAGGGTAGTGAAATTTTATGAAGCACTTTAAAATCTACCTAAAAAGAGATGTGTGAGTGTGTGTGCTAGCAATGTGCCTAAGCCATAGGCCAAACAGCATAAAGTAAATATAAGCATCTGTGTGTTTCTTTGGGACTTGGGGATTGGTGGGCCAGATAAGCAGCAGTGGTTGGGTCAGAACCATGGGGCTAGCTGATCCGGGAGCCTCAATGTTAAACTTGGTAACACAGCAAGTCTGGTTATGGCACATACCCCCCCAACCACATTTATTATATTCTATATAAACATGTAGAATTTACCTATATAATTTTGGTGCTATAGACAAATAATTTAGGCCTAGCCTTCGAGAGTACTTGTTTTCAATTTTTATTTTAGTGTTTTAAAACACAAGAGTGTCCTATTTGATAGCAGCACTAGCAATTTTCTATTTTTGAAAAGTCAGGTAGTTAGAAATTTAATGGAGCAGCTTTCCTTTTAAAGTTAACATTCGATGGGCAGTGGTTGTGCACACCTTTAATCTCAGGAGGCAGAGGCAGGCAGATCTGTGTGAGCTCAAGACCAGTCTAGACTATAGAGCAAGTTCCAAGACAGCCAGGGCTACACAGAAAAATTCTATCTTGAAAAACCAAAGAGAAAGAAAAAAATTAATAAAACAAAATTGTTTTATTTTCACCTTTACCACAAATTGTTTCTTTTCCTCTTTCCCATTTCCTCCTTTTTGCCAGTACTCAGCACCATGTCCTGCCACCTGGGCTCTCATATTATCTTATTATTCCTCCCAGTGGTGCTTATGGTTCTTTATTCAGTTCTTCCCTGGATCTCTTCCTGGACTCATCTTCTTCACTGAATGTTCTCTGCCTCCTGGGAAAGTCAACTGTAAGCTGGAGTCTTCATGGAATTTTTCAGCCCTTGCTCATGACTTTCATTAGACAATTCTCTCAGATGCTCACCAGGTACCCAAACTCAGCCTTGGTGTTACAGTTGACCAATGGTTGACCAATGTTTGTTGACCAATGTGAAAAATTCAGGCAGTTTATAGCCTAATGTGTGCCCTTTTCCACCACCACTAAAAGCCAGGTGGTACCGAAGTCCAGGAATTATTTTTTTCTAAGAATAAAAATTCTGCTTCTCCATCTTCACTGAACTTTCTTAGTTCAGATTTTCTTCATTTCTTCCCAAATAAAAGCAGTGGACTTCTAAGTAGCTGAATTTTTTCTTCCACTAATAAAGCTGCTGTTTGATTTTCCCAAGCATTAATCTGATATTATGCCAGTTTTCTTCTGCAAAGTTCTACAGTGTCTGTACAAGTATTGGGGATGTCATTCCAGGTTCCATGTTTATTCTGTCATGCAACCACAGATGGGAATGTACCATGTAAGCACCAAGTCAGTCCAAATTTATCAGATTTTTTTTCTATTTCTTACAAGTCAAATCCTCTTTCCAAGCCTTCAGTTTGGCTATTTCCCTAGCCATTCAGGAATGCTTAAATGCAGACTCACATATCCCCTGTTTGGAAAGCCTTGCTGATGACTCTGTCTTCAGATTTAATGCTGGCAAGATAGGCAACTGTTATAATTCCAGACAAAAGCTGTGTGGTCCCACCTTAAAGCCATCTGGCTAGAAAGAAGATTGTTGCATTTCATATCTCTTATTTAATTTACTTACAATTAGAAGGGAAATAAAACACAAACCCATGATACCATCTTATACTCCATTGCCTCTGTGTCACTTAATGTGAGAAATCACATTCTCTTTTATGAAGCTCTAAATCCGAGGAATAGGTCCTGCAAAAACAGCCTAATTTGTTGATTTGCATGTGAAGTATGTCATTCCCAGTAGGTGGTGAAACTGATTTGGCATGTCACTGCTTAGCTCTGGGGGATAACTGGTGTTAGTTCCCACTGCTGTAACAAAATGGATTTGGCCTTTATCATAGCTCCTATTGGAAAATTGCTTTTAAAAACTGTATGCTGGAAAGATACATGTTTGCAAAGATGGATGCATTTCATGTAGAGAAGCAGGAAGCCATGACACCACATCTTAACGGCATTTTATATTCCACCAATGTACTTAGCCACAATTTCCTCAACCACCTAAGCTAAAGTAAACAAAAATCATATTCCATTAGAGATACAATTTGACAATTGAATTTTAGGGGTGAACTTTTGGTACCCATTGAAAGAATTGGCTCCAACCTCAGAGACAGGGTTAATCTTTTTAGGGCATCATTGTGTGGAAAGTAAGAGGGAAGAATGATGAGTGATTCAGGCAACAAGAGTGAACACTCACTCTCTCTGCTCCTGGGAGCAGGGATGGTGGTGCTGCCCAGTAATGGTAGTCCATGGCCACTTTTCATTCCATTGTGAAGAAACAAAGGATCTTATCTTGCTAAAGCAAATTGAAAAGAAATTACAAACAATCTTAGCAGGCTGGGGCTTGGTATAATTAAATCACAGTGCATTCAGTCTTGTATTTTAATAATTCCCTGAAGTCTCTGGCCAAATCTTTGCAGAGGAATATTAAATACCCTAATGTTGAGAATATTTACTGTAACAACCACCTGGTTTTGAAATGGGCTCTTCATTAGGGGAAATAATTAGTACATTCTTGTGCAGTAGTAAATACTTAGTCAGATAACTATCATGTAGGAAGACACAATAAAAATCAATATTAATCAGAGCCGACAAATGCTTCCAATAAATGCTGAAAACCCTCAAGCCCTAGGTGTTCTCTTTAGTGCCATTTTAATCTTTTTCTTTAGTAAAACATTCCTTATTTCTGCTGCCAAATAGTACTCTACCTTAAGATCTTTATCTTTGATATCTACCCCTCAACATCAGAAACCCACCGGGTCTTTGTGTCATTGGAGGGAGAATGTGCACATTTTTCTGAAGATCTTCATTCGGTATATGCAACATTGCTAATGTCTTCCGGGGACAACACACAGAGAAGCTGAGAGCAGCTGTGACAGTGGTGCTACCCAACAAGGACCCTTCCATGACCACCTTTCATTCAACTGTGAAGAAACAAAGGATCTTATCTTGCTAAAGCAAATTGAAAAGAAATTACAATCTTAGCACTTCTCTAATCTTTCCTACAGTGCTCTAAAAACTCAAATGTCCAGCTCAAAATATTTATCTACTCCATTACTCCATCGCCTATTTATTTTCCAACTAGTTTCATGTGATCAGCACAAGTTACATAAAGGAATAAATTCATAAGGAGCATAATAACTCAGAGCCAGAAAGCCTATCCAGGGCCCCTGATTTTCTGTGGAACTGTACATTTAGAAAAATAAATGAATTCTGGTATGGCCCTTTTCTTGAAAACAGGTGGACGGGGTTGATCTACACTTATGATTCCCTGGGGGGGATAGAGAAAGAGCAATTATAGTAAGAATGGACTAAATGCATATTGTGGCAATTAACTGCTAAATTAGAAAATTCAAAAATATATAGGATGATCCATATAATATTATAAGTTGTCAAAACCTCCAACATTTCCAAACCATATACTGCAGGAATCAAAAAAAAAAAAAAAAAAAAAAAAAGATCACCCATTTAACTCCTTCCAGCCTTTGTGCCTGACTTTTCTCTTTTTTACACTGTGAGACTGACTCTGTAACATTATCTCTCATTGTCGCCTTAGTCGGTTTAAGTCTTAGCTGCTGCTAATGGAACAGCAATACCAGATACAATTTGCACTTTTTACTGTATTAGGCCCTGATTCTCTTTTTCTAACAATCTTTTATATCCAACACTGATTTTTCTTGCAGATAATAAGCAACTTAATCGTTTTTATGAGTGAGTAATGCACTGACGTGGACTTATCAAAGCAGAGAAAGCAGCATGAAAGAGTCTTATAGGAACAACATCAGAAGTGGCGATGTTAAAGTATCTTAGATTTTAAAAACCAAATGTGTTTGCCATTTCGAAACAGGTATTGGAAACATAGCAATGTAAATCCTGTTGGCTCACAAGTACTTTTTAAACTTCACTGTATTTCAATTGTAGGCCTCTATTTTAAAATAAATTAAAAAAATGATAGAAATGCTAATTGCCTGATTTGACATTGTATATTGTATCCATGCCTTGGCATACCACACTACCCTGTAAATATATAGTTATTATGCATAAATTAAAAGAACCAGTATATTAATATAAGAATGACCACTATAGAGCTAATATCTCATAGACTGCTGCCCCTTTTCCTGTAACTGGACGTTGTATAGCATCAGATTGTCCAAGGAAGTGTCTCACACATGTTCTAAGAGGTTAGTATATTGTGGCTTTGTTCTCTTTGGCCAAACGGGCTCTAGTGATCCATTCCAAGTTAGCGATGTGAAATGTAACAAGGGGCCACGGTATCAGACATCTTCCTGAAACCTCTTCTGTGTGTTTCTACTACCAACCAAACTTAAGCTGTCTTACCTCCTCTAGATCTATAATTCCCACTACAGAACACTACAAAGCTGTGTTGTGTTTCGCTTTTCCCCGGCCCCTTCCCGGAATGTCATTTATCCACATGATGAATATTTATTGAACACCAACTATGTACAGGCACTGGGCATCATGATGAATGGCACACAGTGCTGCCCTCAGAGAACTTAAAATACAGTCGTTTTTCACAGGCTGCCTTACCTCATCAGTTATTTTTCTTCCATGGGTCTGTCTTACACAATGTAAAGGTTACAAATTAAAAACAGTTTACTTTCTGTGTCCATTTCACCTAACGGGTACTTGGGGCATCTGTGGTTGAATGAGTGAAGTGGCTCAGCATCAGGGAAGAATAGTGTTGAGTAGTATTAAGTATTCCCTAAGGAAGAAGTCACACCTATGGAGCATAAATGAGACATTGCATCATTCCACCAGGGTAGTTTCTGGGCATGGCTTTGAGAGAGATAGAATAAATCATTTCATTGTATACCACATAGCACTCTTGGAAGGAAATTACAGCCATGGTCTGTCTTAATCCATATGGATTATGACTCCATGAGAGTTGAGATAATGGCAGGGATCAAACAGACTTTCAAATAAATGTTAGGAAGTGACGTGCAATAAGCTCAGGTTTAGAAGCAAAACTATGTGCACTTCCCATTGGAGTGGATCCTTCAGATTTAAAGAAATAAGTATGAGAAATAATTTTTGGAATAAATGTTTGTGATGAAAGTGGGATACAGGGCATCATAATTCAAGTATTGCTGGCCTGGGATTTCTCTGTCCAAACTTCTTTCTTTGACTAACGCAGAAGAGAGCAGGGCTCAGGCCAGAGAATCACAGTCCACATGGGGTTATCATCATCTGCTGGTACTAAGCAGAGTCCCAGGAAGCATTTCTTTGAAGATATATTACAATCCTTTACTGTTCCTTTAAGGGACTATGGTTCCAACTTATAGCAGGCAAGAGTTTTGTCTTAAAACCAGTATTTATGATCCACAAGGAAGTGGGATCCGAGGTGGGGCAGTCCTGAAACTAAATTTATTGGTATTTGAGCTGTCCTCTCAAGATAACCTCAAACATAAACAGAGAAATGAAAGGGAACAGAATGTGGATGTTAATTTGTAAACTGTATATGATTGTTTGACTGTTTAAAATCAACGTAGTTTTACAAAACTAGGTACATACTATGTACATGTCCATACAAACGGAGACAACGGAGAGACTTCCCTTGAATGGTATTCAATTATTACTTTCTCTCTTCTCCTAAAAGAGGCATGGAAGGAGGGAGACTGGAATAGAGACAAATGGCATTGGCAAATATATATATCCTTCTTACGCCTCCATATGAATATAAGCAAACACACACAGAGAGTTAGGCCAGTGGTGGCTCACTTACTGGCTTGCAGGAGGCCACATTCCCCAGGGCTGTGAAGTAGAAAAAGTAGAAAGAAATCCTGTGGCTTCCGGCTGAGGCTAGAAGGAGCAAAGTAGAAGAAGAGAGTGGAAACATGTTCATTTTTCTGATTTGATGATGCGATTATAATATTTTAAACACAGTAACAAAGCGTGTTGTAAAAGCCCCTTTTCCCCATGTCTTCATTTGTGTGTCTGCTGTGGTTTTCTGACTCTTTCTGATCCTGCACTAGAAGAACACCATTGCCCGCTCTTGGTGGGAACTGAGGCTTGGGAAATGGGGGGCAATTTGTTCCTTAGCTGTTCAGCACAGCAAGTGTTCTCTTTTAATTTTTATTTAAAAATCTCCCTGTAATGAATAGTAACTAGGCTATTAGTAATGAGTAACAATGAGCTAAAAGAAAAAAAAATGAGTGGATTAAATTTGCAAAATCGAAAATTTTGAGTTTCACAGAGGACTTTTGCAGAAGTGCATATCAGAGTGGGAAAGGGGGCGGGGAGGGAGAGGAAAGAAAAGAAGGGGTGAGGGAAGGAAGGAAGGGTGAAGGGAAGAACTAAAAGAGGAGGGGCGAAGAAGTGGGGGGTGGGGGAGAGACTAGGCACTTGAGCAGATGACAGAAAACCAGAAATGCCAGCTATAGAGGGCATGTGGCTCCTCGGCCTTCACCTCTGGTAGATCTCAATCAAAACCCTGGAAGTATAAGCTACATACTGTAGCCTGAGTGTTTAGCATGAAAAGAGGTTACAAAACATGACCATTTTCCTCATTTTATGTTACAATTATAATGTTTTAAATACATTTTTTAAAAAAACATGTTTTAACGCTCATTTTTACTAATTTCTTCATTTTCTAGCATATGTAAGAGAGAATTTAAAATTAGTATGTGATCTGCATAATATGATGCAGGTTTTTACCTAGGTTTCTGGTCCTATATCCCTTACAGGGAAGCAGAGGCAGGGCCACAGTAGATTCCATTAGGACCCTCCCCCCCTTCCATCATATCAGACCCCTTAAATCTGCAACCAATGTTTCACAACTCTGGTCTCCAGATATTCCCCGTCTACTCTGAAGATGCAGGAGAGCATGCTGTCTGTCCACAGTTACTAAACACCATGCCCTGAGAGAAGAAGGTGACCAGATCTATTGTTGCCTATAGTAATGTTTTTCTGGTATGTGGGGAGTTCATTAAAGGTTTATTTGGAGGTGAAACTACCCCTTTCCTGAAGTTGCAGATACATATTTGTAAGAGAGAATGTCTTTTAAGTGTTCCTAATTGATAGCATGGAGCATGGAGGCAGAGTTACAGATGGTCTTTATTAGGAATTCTTTTTCTTCTGGAAAATGCAGACCTCTTCCTCCTACCCCTTAGCAACAGCGATCGAAGGATGATTGAATGGTCTCTTGTGGAAAAATGTATTTACCTATGTGAAGATCGGTTCCAACTCAGCACATTCTTCTTGTACCAGTGAACTAACCTGTAACCTCTCCGGGTGTTGACATCTCTTCAGTTCTAAACTCTCTCTCTCTCTCTCTCTCTCTCTCTCTCTCTCTCTCTCTCTCTCTCTCTCTCTCTCTCTCTCTCTGTGTGTGTGTGTGTGTGTGTGTGTGTGTGTGTGTGTATTCACTCATGATTACATGCATTTTTGTGAACTCAGAATCTAGAAGCTAACTTAGGTTAAAAGCTTTTGTAAGTTTCTCTTTTTTCTTTTATTTTCTTAAAAATAATAGCTCTATTTGCATTATAACACACACTAATTGCATGTGGTCATGTACCTGAAATTCAACTCAAAGGTGATAGAATTGTTCAGAGCAAAGCAAAGCACAGGAGGATGTTAAGAAGATGCCATTGATATCCTTGACACTGATTACAACCCTAACAATATGATCACAAGGGGTCTGTGTGTGTGTGTGTGTGTGTGTGTGTGTTTTGTCAGAGCCTAGATGCAGAGAGCAAGTTCCTAGTTTAAAAATTGTCTCTGATTTTTGAAGTCTTGCAATTTTTCTTCCTCTGTGACCTTTTCATCTGAGCCTCCAGAGGAGGTTGGGGAAAAAAAAAAAAAAAAAAAAAAAGCAAAGCAAAACAAAGCAAGCAAACAAAAAAAGCCCACCTGTTGATATTGCCCTAAGGAATGTGCAAGTTGTAGGGGGGAGGGCTGTTCTGGTAGGCTAAAATTTGCTTATCATTAGCTCAATCCTTTTTGCAACCTGTGAGATGTTAATCCATAGAGCACATCAAGTGATGGATGCTTTGTAAGTGAGAACAAACTAGATGAAGTAATTTCTTCCTCGTGTGTCTCTTACTTCTGGCAGATGTGCGTACTTGCTGATATAACATAATTGACAATGTTCCTCCCTCAAATATGGGTCTCATTCACTTCTCTGTGATCAAAAAGGAAACAATTCTATCTTGAAGCTACAGATGAAATGTTCATTTTGCCATCTTTTTAAAGGCAAGAGGCTCAGACATTTCAGAGAAGGAGCAGCCTACAGCTTGTCTTCCCCTTCCTGCTTTCTCTTTGTTCTCCCCTTTCCGCCCATCCTTCAGTTCTTTTTTCCCAAAACACCACTTAGTATCAGATGGTAGGGGTTCCGTAGATGAAACTCTGAAGCTTTATAGGCTGTGCAATCTGCATGGCTTGCGTCCTGTCTGAATACGACCATTAACAGTCATGCTACTAAATAAGTCAGTTCCCACCCCCAGGCTTATACCTGCCTCACCAGTGGGACTTGGTGGGAAGTTCAGGTCTGGACAGCTTCTGTCTGACATAGTCACTGGCTTTCATTTGCTCTGAAGCCCACCAAGGTGATGTCTGTAAGACCCTGCTCTCTGGATTGATGGTGTAGGATGCAGTATTCTCAACATGTCCATGGTCTCTTGAATTATGCGTACTTAGCACAGAACAGACCCCTAAATGCAGTGTGGCTCTTAGAGCTCTCCTGTCCCAACCACGTACAGAGAGCAGCCTCAGGAGGATGGGTGGCACCAGCACTGCCAATTATCATTCCAAGTTTAGTCCCTCTTCCGATGCCAGCTCTCCCTGCCTGAGTCATGTCACTTTTGGGGTGTAGCTTTGCCACATCTGTAACTAGCCGATCAATGCTTCCAAAATTATCTCTCTCTTTATATATATAATGCAGTGAACAAGGACTTCATTGTCAGAATATGTACAAGGATGTGACCCCCCCTCCCAAATTCCATCCTTCCTCTAAAATTAAAACTATTTCTTAAGAACCAGTGTGCACAGTTTTAGACGGTTTCACATGTGTGAAAAATCATGTGAAACTGAGTGTGACCCTCAGCCCATTTGGCTATTTACCTTTCATTTGCATAGCCAAGTTCAAGTACCACTTGGGTCCTTTCCTCAAAACCTGTGCAAAACCTCTGCTCAAAAGGAACAAGTCCACTGCTGAATCTCCCACTGGACCCAAGCTCTCTGATCTTCTTTTCCCAAAATTATTAACTTGATGCCTGAGCATCGGCATACTACATAATACATTCTTTGCCCTCTAACCTGCCTCTAACTTCTTCATAAATCTATAATCTGTTGCAAGATTACTGTTCTTCAACTCTCGTGCACAATACAGTTGGGTTTAGTTGCACACATCTTAACCTGATGAACTTGGCACACATTCATTCACCATACATTATCTAAATGCCCACTGGATATTCTGAATACTCCCCAGAAGTATTTACTAGTAAATGTAAATTAATAAAGCAAACTCCATGTTCTTAGTGAATGTATTTTTGGTGGGAAAAATATGCCATAAACAGGTGACTGTGTTATAGTACATTTGACCATTAGAAAGAGAATGAACATGTGAGGATCCCAAAGCCTTTAGCTAGGGGAGGAACAACCATTTCAGGAAATGGGAGTATCCTGAATGCAAACTTAAGGCCAAGTTCAGCTTGCTCTTTAGCCATCCTGCTGCATCTCTAAAGAACACTTTTTTTTATGTCTAGCTCTCTTTTTTTTGTGGAATATTTTTCTTTTTACTGATTGTTATTAAAATTTTAAACTAATATAACATTTTCTAATTTAGCCTAATAAATGGGGTGTGTGTGTGTGCATGCAGGGGAGAGAAAACATGGTCAGGTAGATGTGTGTGCATATTTGCTTACCTTCTGGTACACGTGCCCATGATACTTGAGCATATGGAGGCCAGAGGTTCATGGTGGACGTCTTCCTCATTCATCCTCTACCTTATTTAGTTCTGAGGCAGTTTTGTTCTGTTTGTCTTTGTATTTGCTTCTGTTTTCGTTTATTCAAATATGGCATTTTATTCGTTCTTTGTGAAGTTCATACCTATGTACATGATCATATCCACACCTACTTCCCTTGCCAACTCCTCACAAACCTCTCACATATACACCTCACATCTTCATCCAATTACTTTTTTTAAAGTATATATATATATATATATATATATATATATATATATATATATATATATATATATATATATCCCACTGATTCCAATTAGTTCTGTCTGTACATGTATGGGTTTAGGGCTGTCTGTAGGAGTGTGAGAAACCTACCACGGGCCACATCACTGAAGAAAAGTGACTTTCCCTTTCCCAGGAGCCACCAGCTGACAACATGGCTGGTTGCACTCATGGGTGCACTGTCCTGTCAATTCCGGTAGATACCGTCTCACATCAGTCTTCTTCTACCTCTTAGAGTCTTTCCGCCCTTCTTCACAATGTTCCCTGAGTGCAGGAGGAGGCTGTGCTTTAGGGCTTAGCTCTGTGCAGCCTCTTACTCTATGCGCTTTGACCAAAAAATGTGAGTCTCTGAATTCACAACCATCCACTGCAGAAAGAAGCCTCCCTGACAAGGGCAGATGGCCACAATAACATATGGACATAAAGATAAGTGTTTAGAAAGCAGTCTGGTGTGGTGTCTATTTAGCAAAATAACAGTAGTGACTTGTCCCCCAGGGTCCATGTTTTTCCTTTCCACAGGTTCTTTTCAGCATAGGCATGAGTTCCCTTTAAATCCAATCAAAGTTCTGTTAGATAACTCAATAACAAGCATGGCACATTTATACCAATCAACACATCTTGCCAAGGTGTTCATTACTGTAGCTTTCCATACTCCAACAAGGTGAGGCTCTTGATGACTTTTACCCTCCAAGTTAATTCTCCAAAGTGTGTGGTGCCTTCAGCATGGCAGTCTCATATCAAGATCTCCACCTTATTTAACACCTCCTTTTAATGACAGAGATCATTGATAAGGCTAAGCTGGCTGGCCAGTGAGTGCTGGAGCTCCACCTGTCTCCATCTCCTCAGCATGAAGCTCTTACAGGTGTGCGTGGCAGCCTTTCCAAGGGAATTGGGATCCAAAACGCAGGCCCTCGTCTTGTATGGCAAGCATTTTGCCAACAAAGACCTGTGTTCAGTCCTCCAATGTCACTTTTAAAAGTCTTGTTTAGTTTCATGGTAATTACATCAGTCTTGGTCCATATCACTCAAATATAAAGGAAATATAACCACATAGGTGGTTCACAGCACAAAACCTATAAGTCTTTCAGCAATATGACATCATAGAAGATATGTCTATGTGAAAGTGTCTTTGAGACTAGAGGCTCATTAAGTAACACCACATGCAATCCCCAGTGTTGGCATGCTCTACTTTCTGTGTGTTTCTACATGTTTTAAGTTCCTGAGTGAGTAGAGATATTTTCTTGTTTCCAACATGCGATATTTATATTGGTTAGAAAGCACTTAGAAAAATTTGTTTTGGCATCAGTTAATTATTTCATTGACTAGAAATCATTTATCATTTATCAGGTAGAGTGTTGTTAAAGTTGAGAGCCACCATATGGGTGCTGGGAATTGAACTCAGGGCCTATAGTAAGATCCATCTGTGCTCCTAAATTCCGAGCCATCTCTCCAGCCCATGTTAAAGCTGAAATGCCAGAGTTTATCTATTCTGCATTCTTGACTATCATCACCACTACTATGTAAAGGTGTTTGGGGCTTCTTCATTGTGAGTGATTCCTTATCACCCCAGTTTTTAATCATATGATCACTTAAAAACACCCTGCTATTACTTTCAATTTAAATGTGGCTCTTTTTTTGTTGGTGATTAAGTAATATTCAAAACAAAACAAAAAAATCTTCCATTTGTAAATGAGCTTAGTGGCTGTGTTAGAAAAATAAACAAAAAACCCACAGATAGCATTCTAGTTCCTGTGTTGAGATATGAGTGTTCTGGCTATCTCCCCCCCCCCCCCAACAAAAAGCATTAGGAAGGAGCTTCGGATAACATTATACACAGTGAGGTGATGGGGAGCTTCCTCCACACATTGCAGCATCCATCTGCAGAGCTGTGAAGAAGGCTCTGTCATAAAGACTTAATCTCAAATCCTCTCTTCCCACTTTGTGCTTAGAGATGTCGTAAGTTACTTTTGAGTAGTTTCCACTTTTTCATCTGTTCCCATTCTTGGATATGATTTTTTTCATTTCCAATTAAATTGTTAAACTCCAGTTACATGGAAAAGGTTACCCTGGGAAAACTTAAATTTATTTACATCACATCTAGTTCTGGCAATAACAGTGACATATAATGTAATGTCTCAAGGCTTCTCATGTCATAATTTAAACAGCCTTGACTTTCACTGGCATTAAGCAGCCTACTCCAAGTAATCTATTTTACAATTTTGTGTTTCCATATTATCATAGAGCTAATCAGTTCATAGTAATTGCTCCTGCTTAATTCATAAGAATTCTAAAAGGTGTATCATATAATATTCTACCCTGGAATGTGCCTCTGATAAGGAACCAGCCATGAGAAAACCAATTCAAATGGGAATAGAATTCTAGAGCCCCACCTTCTAAGCAACAGGTCTTTGTTAAAGTGTAGTGTGTTTCCAGATAGCTCTGTGTCCCTGAGGAGAGGTGAAGCTATACAGCTGAACAAGCAATGGGCCTTTATTTTGGTTATTGCACAAGGAAGGAGCCGTAACAAATTGAACAGGTGTTCCTGGAAAAATAATTCTGGAAAGAATCCAGGGGTTGAGGGGACTGGAGTACAAGTTAATTAATGGTCCGGTGAAACGTGCCTTATTTCAGACAGTGTGTCTCTGGTAGCTTCTACCATACTGTAAAATTTGTGAAATTAACTTGAATTTCATCAAATGTCATCTTGTTCTAAATGATATATTAAGAATCTTTTTTAAATATATATATATATAAGACAGTTTGAATTTGAATGTCATTTCAGTCTCTAAGAGGTGCATTAAAGCAAGTTAATCCCTCTTACCATTGAAGAAAATAAAACCCTTGTGGTATTAAAGCCTTGGGATAGCAGAGGCACAAACTCAGAATTCAATGGGGTAGACCTTATGTAATAGTTTTGAAACAAGATCTAAAATTATGATGCTGTGAGTTTATTAATTTTATTAGCATTGTATAAGAACCCAAAAAGTCAATTTATGGGTTTTAGGTAGGATCTGAGGTGTTTGGGGCTCTGAGCTACATTCCTTTGCTGTAAGACACATGGTCCAAGGAACTAGGTAGAAATCATCTCAGATCCATTTAATTAACATTTGCTAACTGGCTTTAACCAGTTCCCCAAATAGTTCACATGCAATTTAAAACAGAGAGGTATTGGTTTGGTTCGATGTGAAGTTAATTTTAGTCAGTAGGAAGGTATGGCTGCCAAGAAAGAGGAAGTGAGCTAATAATCGCACAGGGTCCTGGGGGTGGGGGGTGACAGCCATACTTTCACTCAGCTATGAAACAGGCGGCGCTGTTAACTAAACATGAGGCATACACATCTCAGCCACTGCATAACACTCTGTGAGGCATCCGATTCATAGGAGGAATAACTGATGAAACTGTCGCCCTCTGCCTTGGAGAAGACAAGCAGCACCTGATAACAGAGTCCAGAGGGCTGCTCCTCAGAGGAACGCTGAGGAAGAGGCATGGGGAAAACCATGGCTGGGAAGCAGATGTGGCTTGCTAAATGTGAACATGAACTCGGAAACAAATACATCTGTCTTGAAACGAATTTTCCTTTGGTCCCAAGTTGACAGTCTTATCCTTGGAGGTCTTCAAATAGAGACCAAGAAACTATTGACTACTAAAGCCCCTGCTGAGCGCTCTCCAAACACCCTGTGGTAATTGTGAAACTTGACGCAATCCTATTGTATTTTTATTTCCGTAAATTTAAAAATATTCTTTATTCCATCTGGGAAGGGGGCTGTGGCTGCTCTACTGCTAATCCCACTCCGGCACAGTATCACAAAAAAATGTTTTTTCCCCCCCCCAAAGAATAAAGGAAGGGAAGACGAAGAAGCAGGATACATTTATTAGTATGTTCAGATGAGCTTTTATCAAGTAAATGTCTTAGGCAATCTTGTAGGCATTAGAAAATGTGAGTGAAAAAGTTCCAACTTTGAGCCTAAGAAGTTCCAAGAACTGCCAAGCAGGTCAGACATAAAAAGAACGAAGAACTGGCTGGCTGTCTTTACCAGAATAATGTATCCTTGAAGAACTTAACATCTTTAAAATCTTCCCAAGACCAGCCAGGCCAACATGAAACATTTAAAAGTCAAAAGGAAATAAAGACCTCACTACTTTCTCTTAAAATTACCTTGGGTCTGAAGTTAGATCTCTTCGGGCGTGGTAAAGCCAGTGGAAACTTAGACAAATTACTAAAACTCTGGAGACTGCAAGACCCCAAATGGGAACAATATGAGATAGGGAGAAATATCCAGTTGTGTTCCCGGAGAACCTCTGAGACTCTACTCCGAACTGATTTTCAGTATTTTATTTTGTGATTACTTTGAATTATAGCAAGGTTTTACTACTAAAATTTCTGCATTTGATATCAGAATAATTTTTTGATCTTAAGAAAAAAAAAGCTTTTATCTGAAATACATCATTTTCCCTGAGTCACCATGTTCTCTGGACCTTACTCCATCCATTCTTTCTCATTGCCATGCAGCTTTATTTTATAATACAACTCAGTGAAGGAAAAAAAAATCAGGATTCATTTTATAGAAAATTGCATTCCCCAATCTGGACTCTCTTTTGTCTGTTACCCGGGCAATATCTATATTATTACTTTGCCCTCCAAAGCTTTATACCAATTGCCAATACAAGATGACTAAATCTCTTTTTCTTCATCTGGTTTTTCATTAGGAGGGAAACTCCCCAAATTCATTTCTCTCAGCCTTTTTTCCCACTGCTAGTCCCCACGTCTCAAGTGTATTTATAATAAATATCTTCATTGTGAGTAAGGGCATTCAGTTCTGTGTATTGCTTCAGTTTCTACTGAGAACCTGGCCAGATGACCAAGGGCCCGTCCTCCATAGGGAAGCCTTCCTGTGGCATGTGGCATATCTTCTAATTGCCCTCAATGAATCAGCCTCGTGCTTGGTCTTATCTCTGGCACCTTCCCCAGCTTTCTGCTGATAGCCACTAACGTGCAGGCCAAGCATGAAAGGCTAAAGATGGTGTGTGACTCTCCAAAAGCCAGCCGGAGAGTGAAGTTTGAGAGATCTTTCGATCCTTTACTTTCATGGTTCTGACATGATTTATCTTAGCCCATTTGCCTTCAGACATGGTTTGCTATCTCTACTTCAAACATATAACTCCAGGTCTCCCAGGCACACTTGAACCCCTTCTGTCATTTCCTCTGCCTTACACACAGGTCCTATGTCAAAACATCTTGTACTAATCAGCCCTCGGTGGTAACTTTAGGCAAGCAATATAAGCACTTTCTCTGACCATCTGTAAAATTAAGTAGTAACTACAAAGCAACTGACACATCCCTTATAAAAGCCGGGGCCAGCCCCCCTGGCCTGGCTCGCAGCTGTGGCAAACAGCATGCTTGTGTCTGCCTCCTGATGTATGTTTTCCTTTCTGTCTTTTTGCCCTCCCCTTCTCTACCCCCCCCCAATATCTTCCCATCTCTCCTTAAACAGTTCCCCTCCACCCTCACCCTAAGGCCTGACCCTACTCCTCACACCTGCTCTGGCCCCGTATAGTACAGGATGTTTTAATATACCATGTACATGGAAGAAAATAGAAATTGGAATTGCCAACTATGAACTTATTCTTTTCAGTGTGTGTATTGGGGGAGGAGATAAGCCCACAGCAAGAAGGCTATTTTCTTTGTGGCAGCAGAAGGGTGGTTGGGGGTTAGGGAAATACCATTTAAGAAACAAGAGCTTCTAGTAGATATATGTTTGATTTTAGAGTAGTGTTGCTGTTGGACCTTATACATTTTAAACATGAGATACTGAGGAATCCAAACACTGGTAGTGGAAAATGTTAGTTGGTTTTTGTTTCATTTTTTAATTACATGTTATTTACTTATTTTACGTGGGTGTGGAGAGAGTTGCTCATGTACATGGCATATGTTCCATGGCATGCATGAAGAGGCCAGTGGGTTTGACTTCTGCACTTCTACCCAGTGGGTCCTATGGATCCTGGATATTGAACTCAGATGGCCAGTTTTGGCAGCAGGAACCTTTACTAGGTGAGCCAACTTGAGAACCCTGGTTTTGTTTTGTGTCGTACATAGAGGAGGCCACAGAGACCAAAGAAATACACAGTCACTGGCCATGGGGGGAATGAGAGGCACACGAGTTCAACAAGAACCTACAACTGGCACTCTAAGAGAAGAAACAAGTAGTCATAACACCAGAGAGAACAGCCCTGAGTTAGTGGAACAACAGCCCTGTCTTGTACTCACCCACTGAAATCATATATTTATTTAATGTAAATTTTACGTAACTCAATAACTTGCAGAAATGAAGGCTCTAATAAGGAATGGTATGCATTCTGTGCTGTTTAATCAAAAGTAGATAGCCACAGGGAAGAAAGCGTGGGCCAAAGGCATTTGAATTGATGGTAATAGATTGCCATCTATCACCTATTTTCTTCTGTGTCCCTGTGTAATTAGAGATGAATTTATCCCTTTTCTTAGGGGCACAGTGGGCACCTTTTATGACCTACAACAGCAGAAAGACAACAATTTCTTTTATGTCTTATTACAGGGGGTCAGAGGTCAGGGAGACCTTCCTGTGTCTGTGATTTTTCTCAGATGCCAACTTGCCATATCTTGGAGTGCAGTGTCTCAGATCCTATCAATTGAATATTTCTGTAAAAAGATAAATCCCCACTCACTTCCATGTACCAAGATTGACCTTCACTTTCCCTTGTTCCTCCTCTCCCTACCTTCTCAGGAGCTTAGAAAACTTGTACCAGAAAGGCCCCTGAGCACAACAGAAAATGGAGGCTGAACTGAAATCAGGAGATGAATGAAATATGGGATACCCAGCCCTAGCATAGAGACATTCTTCTCCAGAGAAGATGAGTAGGCAAGGAGATGCAAGTGGCACATAGTAGCAGTGAGGGCCGACCCAATAGTGGACACGGTTCCTACCCAGCAGGGCTGCAGTGAAGCTCAGAAGTCAACAAGACCCACTACTGTGCACAAAAAGTCTAATAAGCCTTGTAGGGACTCATATATGAAAGAGCAATTGTTGATGACTAGATACTTAAGGAAATCTCCTCATATGAAAGAGAAGAAAAATAAAAATAGGTACATTAATTAAGAAAAGGAAGCCTAGGAGTGTAGCTCAGTTACAGAGTGCCTGCTTAGCTCTGGGTTCCATACCTAGCACTGCAAAAATAATAATAGAAATAATTATATGTTATCAGAAATAAATTACATTTATATTTTTCGAAGTGTTATCTTTGAAATAAGAATAATATTCTATAACAAAAGAATAGCAGATGAAAGATCCCCGGGGGCTGGGGACCCCCGAAACGGACCTTTCCTCAGGAAGGGACCCCCCAGGACCCAAGAAGGACCGAGTCACAGATCAGATGCAAACAGCACGAGGTTTTAATGAACACAGATATCTGCGGGCCAAGTCTCTTGGGAAGGCTTGCGCGCCCAGCCCTTTGTTCGGGGCCTTCTTATAGGGTTTAGGAAGCAAAAGCGTGTGTACAGAAGCAGAAGCGAAGTTACAAAGTTTTCATTGGCTGGTTTGAATGAAATCACCCGTTGAGGGGTGAAGTTGAGGGGTGAGGGCCCCTAGGTTGCCATCCGGCCTGACCAAATGACCTGGTTATCACCCGCCCCAGGCCTGCTGTTTGTTCTTTTTGTTCCTTATCTTCTTCCTGGAATTCTTCCCCTGATCGGGCTGGGCCTGATCACGTAGCTAAGTAACTACTTCCCCTCCCTTCCCCCTCTGCCCTGTTGACATACATTGTGAAAGTTTCCTGACCACATTCCTTTGTCCCTACCCTAAGCATCTTAACTGCAGTTTTTTTCTTTGTCAGCGGAGTTAATCTTTACTGTCTTGTTAATATGTCTTAGGCAAGTTTACTTGCAACGTGCTGCTGTTAACTCTACTTCTTGGGTAAGAGAAAAAGCAAGCAAAAGAGAGGAAAAGGGAAGGGGGGGGCTTACATTCCCCCATTTTCTTCTAGCCCGAGTAAAACCTTTTACTCTATGGGGAACTATATTATCCCGCTGTTCTAGGGCATGGTATTGTTGGGTTAATACCATGGCTTGAACAAGTGACAGTCTGTCTTTTATAAATTGGGTCAACCTGTTAATGATCCAAGGCCCGAGAGTCAGAACTAATATCAATAGTATTAAGGGTCCTATTAAAGAGGATATCAAAGTAGTAAACCAGGGTGAACGGTTCCAGATTCCCTCATACCAAGACTGTTGGGATTCAAAGTCCCTCTTACGCTTGTCTAGTCTTTCTTTTAGTTTGTCTAGGGTTTCTGTTACTAATCCGGTTTTGTCAGAAAAGAAGCAGCATTCCTCTTTAAGAGCGGCACAAAGGCCACCCTCTCTAAGAAATAGTAAATCTAGGCCTCTCCTGTTTTGTAGCACCACCTCTGATAGAGAGGATAGGGACTCTTTAAGGGCTCGTACGGATTGTTCTAGGGCCCTAAGGTCTTCATTCATAGCATTATGTAAAAGCAAGTATTGATCTGTTCGGATCAGGGCAGTTGCTCCAGTACCAACTCCGGCTGCAATACCCCCCACTCCCAACAGCATAGCTAGGGTGATTAGGGTGGTGGGCTCACGTTTTTCTCGGTGAAGATCACTCCATTCATGGTAACTTAGGATCAGTTCATCTGTGTGGTAGGTTATCCGAGGCCATAGTTGTACTAGCACACAATAGTCAGTGGCTGGATTTAAGACTGCAGCAAACACACAAGGAGTTAGACCTGTGTTACACGCCCAATAAGTCCCATTAGGTGGGATCAAATAAGAGGAGCTGGCCCATATTTTATGGGTCGACTTGCAAAGGGTTTTTTGAACATGTTGAGGAGGAGTGCCTATGCATAGTCCTGATCCTGAGACCTGTGAGAGAGTTAGGCTATGACCTTGGGCGAGACACGCAGTGCTGGGAGTGGTAGAGTTAGTATAATTAGCAGAAAGGGCTATGCCCTCATAGTATGGAGGGTTGGGGTTAAGACATAGCCAGCAATTGCTCGCCCTCTCAGGGCTGGAGAGGTTAAGAGCTTGGTGGGCTCCTCTAACCAGATTAATGAGCCTATCTCCTGTCCCAGGTATTTTTGGGGCCTCACTGGTTTGCATAGCTGTGGGAGTTGTAGGGACTGGAGTACCGCTAACTGCTGGTCTGGGGACTCTCGACTGGGGAGGGCTGGGCGCCCTCTGGTCGGAGAGTATTGGGTTAGGGCCCACCGGGAGGGTCCGTGGGTCTTGAATTCTTAATTTAATTTTGAAAGTAACTCCCCTATCTGTACCACTTAGATGCCACCGCAGACCCCAAGTGCGACCAGAACTCCAGTCTGAAAACTTTTTCCCCTGTTCAGTAAAGCTTATGTTTAGCGGTAATGATAATCCAGCTGCCATAGGCCCTCCGGTGTCCCCAGCAGGGCAAGCAGAGCGAAAGACCCCACCCTGGCGTTGCCATGTTTTTTTGAACCCGCGCTTAACCGTTATAAGGTCCCATGATGAGGAAGGGTTCCAATAGGCATCCCCAGTGGTTTCACACCCCCATGCGGCACAAAAATATTCTTGATACCCTCCACACCTATGGGCCTGTGCTCGACTCCTCCCGTCTTTAGGACAAACATAGAAATCATAACGGGCTAATTCACAGCGAACACTGGGACAAGCACACCCCAAGTGGTGGATTTTTGGGCAAGCTAAGTTGCTAACATTTAGGGCATCGTGGCTCTTATCTGGAATGTCCCAGGTATCAAGCCCTGCTGCTAGCTGGCAAAAATCAGGGGTTAGGGAGGGCCACCAGGCGTTGAGGGCATGTTGCTGGGAGGTTTCCCAGACTACCTCTCCTGTCTGTGACAGGATCTGCCAAGAGAGTTGTTTTATCTGGTGGGGGGACCCTTGGGAACTTAATATAGTCAGAGCAAGAATAGTCAGTCTTAGGACCGCGCCAGTCTTATCTTTAGTGGATTTTGAGTGCGTTGGACTTCCCATTTCTTGAAGTTGGGTTCTGCCGGGCCGTCTGGTTCTGGATAAGCCGGTTTTACGTGGGAGGCGTGGATCCAAGCTGCGATGCCGTCGACTTTCAGCGCCGTCGGGGTGGTCAGGAGAACGGTGTAGGGTCCCTTCCACCGGGGCTCGAGGCTTCTAGTCTGATGTCTGCGGACCCAGACAGAGTCGCCAATCTGGAACTGGTGTGGCACGGTTGGATTTCTTAGCTGCTCTCGGTAAGCTGCAGCCAATGGTCTCCAGACCTCTTTCTGGACAATCTGAAGTGTCTGGAGGTGGGCTTGTAGGGTAGCGCGGTCAGCAAAAGAGGAAATATTAGGATCAAAGAAGTTCACAATAGGAGGTGGTGCCCCATAAAGTATTTCAAAGGGGGTCAAACCTAGGGGCCCAGGGGTGTTCCTGGCCCTATACAGGGCCAGGGGCAGGAGGAGGACCCAGTCCCTAGAGCCAGCTGCAAGCGTTAATTTGGTTAAAGTTTCTTTGATTGTTCTATTCATCCGTTCTACCTGTCCTGAGCTT
The DNA here is from genome assembly GCA_033318265.1 of Phyllotis vaccarum. Taxonomy (NCBI): domain Eukaryota; kingdom Metazoa; phylum Chordata; class Mammalia; order Rodentia; family Cricetidae; genus Phyllotis; species Phyllotis vaccarum. The sequence continues at coordinate 13,549,968 of JARWLC010000007.1, forward strand.
TGGGGTCTATATGCACAATGTAGTTTCCAATCAATCCCCAGTAACTTGGCCACTTTCTGACTTACCTGGGAGACGAAGGCTGGACCGTTATCAGTGCCCAGCATCTGGGGCATCCCATACCTGGGGAAGATCTCCTCGAGTAACTTTTTAGTAACCACGCTTGAGGTCTCGTGCTTGGTGGGGAAGGCTTCTACCCATCCTGAAAAAGTGTCCACAAAAACTAACAAATACCTGTAGCCATAGAGTCCAGGTTTTACTTCCGTGAAGTCGACTTCCCAATGTACGCCAGGGCGGTGTCCTCGAACGCGCACTCCGGAGGCAGCATAGGTCCTCTTTGTATTTACCTGTGCACAGGCTGGGCATTTTTCAACTACTTGTTGCAACACTTTGTCTTGGTTTAATAATATACAAGACTGATTTTCAGTATCTAGAAGGGTTTTCATTTTCTTCTTGCTCAGATGGGTCAGAGAGTGCAAAAGCTGAACTATGTGGTGAGTATATGAAGTGGGCATAACAACTTTTTCGTCCGCGATCCATGCCCCCTTTTCTGGATCCCATACAGCCCCCATTTTCTTTAGTAGCTCCTGGTCCTCAGAGCTGTACTCTATAGGTTCTTTCTCTTGTGGGGGCCGTGCGTCCAGGGTGAGGATGGGCCCAGTCTCCCTCCCCCTCAGGGCTGCTTTCCTGGCAGCTTGATCAGCCAGCTGGTTTCCTCTTGCCACCGGGCTATTATCTTTTTGGTGGCCCGGGCAGTGCATGATGCCCAATCTTCTGGGCAGGAATAGAGCTTTGAGCAGAGCCAGTATTTCAGTCTTATTTTTAATTTCTTTTCCATCGGAGGTGAGGAGCCCTCTCCTCTGATAAATTTCACCATGCACATGGGCCGTAGCAAAAGCATAGCGGCTGTCAGTATAAACGTTCAGCTTCTTACCTTCTGCCATTTGTAGGGCCTGGGTCAGGGCGATGAGTTCTGCTCGTTGAGCTGACGTCCCAGGGGATAGCACCTCGGACCAGATTACCTCTGTCTCACTAGTCACCGCAGCTCCTGCTCTCCGCTCTCCGTTGTACAGGAAACTACTGCCATCTGTATACCAGGTGTAGTCCGCATCCATGAGGGGCTGGTCTGTCAGATCTTTCCGGGTGCCATGGACTTCAGCCAGGATCTGGAGACAGTCATGAGTTTCCACTGCCCCGGGTAGGGGGAGTAGGGTGGCAGGGTTGAGGGCCACCACAGGCCCGAACTGTACACGATCAGTGTCCAGAAGCATGGCCTGATAATGGGTCATGCGAGCATTGGAGAGCCACCTGTCTGGGGGCTGCTTGACCAAGGCCTCAACCGCGTGGGGGGCCAGAATGGTCAGTGGTTGACCCAAAGTTAACTTGCCCGCATCCTTGACTAGGATGGCGATGGCTGCCACCATCCGCAGACAGGGTGGCCAACCAGCAGCTACTGGGTCTAATTTTTTCGACAGATAGGCCACCGGGCGCTTCCAAGGCCCTAGCCTTTGGGTTAACACTCCCTTGGCATAGCCCTGTTTTTCATCTATGAACAGCTCGAAGGCCTTAGTCACGTCTGGGAGTCCCAGAGCTGGGGATTCTAGTAAAGCCTTTTTGATGTTGGAAAAGGCCTGTTGCTGTTCCTTGCCCCAGTGGAACCGAGCCCCTTGCTTAGTGAGGGGGTATAAGGGGGCTGCCATCTCTGCAAACCCAGGGATCCATAGGCGGCAGAATCCAGCAGTTCCCAAAAATTCCCTTAGCTGGCGCGGGGTAGTAGGTGCAGGAATGTGGAGGATAGCCTGCTTTCGCGCCTCAGTGAGCCATCTCTGTCCTTCTCTCAGCTGATATCCCAAGTAGGTGACTTGTTTTTGGCATATCTGGGCCTTTTTAGCTGAGGCCCGGTACCCTAGCTGTCCCAGAGTCTGCAAGAGAGCTTTGGTACCGCTCAGGCAGTCTTCCTCGGTGCTAGCAGCCAGGAGGAGATCGTCAACATATTGAAGAAGTACCAGGGAGGGATGCTGCACTCGGAAATCAGCTAAGTCTCTGTGCAGCGCTTCGTCAAACAGAGTAGGACTGTTCTTGAAGCCCTGGGGAAGCCGGGTCCAAGTTAGCTGTCCCGAGAGCCCAAGATCTGGGTCCCTCCATTCAAAGGCAAAGAGTGGTTGACTCTCTGGGTGTAGTCTTAAACAGAAAAAGGCATCTTTCAAATCTAGCACCGTATACCATTCATGGGAAGGTGGCAGAGTGCTTAGTAGATTATATGGATTGGGCACGGTGGGATGTATGTCCTCAACTCTTTTGTTAACTTCTCTTAGGTCTTGCACCGGCCGGTAGTCTCCGGTTCCTGGTTTCTTTACTGGCAAGAGAGGTGTATTCCAAGGAGACCGGCAGGGAGTTAGGATCCCTTGATCAAGAAGTCTCTTAATATGGGGCCTTATACCTTGGTGGGCTTCATGAGACATGGGGTACTGCTTTATCGACACAGGGGTGGCTGTTGTCTTGAGTTGAATTAGAAGGGGGGGTTGCTGACGAGCCATTCCCATGCCCCCAGTCTCTGCCCAGGCCACTGGGAATTCTCTTAGCCAGATATCAATTTGGACCTCTGGGGATGGCTCAGGCTCATATAGCCTATATTCTTCTTCTAAATGAAGGGTTAGGACCTGTAAGGGTCCTCCGTTGGGGCCTATTACCGTCGCCCCTTTCGAGTCAAAGTGGATTTGGGCCTTCAACTTGGTCAGGAGATCTCTTCCCAGTAATGGGTAGGGGCAATCTGGCACATGTAAGAATGAATGAGTCACCTTACCGGTAGCCAGCTGGACCTTGCGTTCCGTGGTCCATCGATAATTCTTTCCTCCAGTTGCTCCTTGCACCCAGGCAGTCCGGTTGCTGAGTGGTCCTAGAGTCTGGGTTAGGACTGAATGCTGGGCCCCGGTGTCTACTAGGAAGGTGACCGGCTGCCCCCCGACGTTTAAGGTTATCCTGGGCTCAGGGGGGGGCTCCTGGCCCTGACCTCCCTAGTCTTCTAACGTCAGTAGGGAAGTCAGTGGTTTAGGTCTTGGGGGACCTCTGGGATTCTTGGGATTCTTGGGGCACTCTCGTGCCCAGTGTCCTCTTTCCTTGCAATAGGCGCACTGGTCTTTGTCTAGTCTGGCCCCTCTTCGCTCTCGTTCTCCCAGTCTGACTCCCTCTCTGTTCTTTCCCTGAGTAACTACGGTGGCCAACACCTTAGTCAATTCCCTGCTCCGCTTCTTGTCTCTCTCGTCTTGTGCCTCTTTCATCCTTAACCACATTCTCTCTTCTTTCTCTTCTGGAGTTTCTCTCTTATTGAACACCTTTTCTGCTTCTTTTAATAAATCTGAAAGTGTATACCCCTGTAGCCCTTCTAATCTCTGTAACTTGCTCCTGATGTCTGGGCTAGACTGCCAGATAAAGGACATTGACACACTAGTTACTTGTCCTTCATCATCAGGGTCATAAGGGGTGTACATCCTATAAGCCTCTTTAAGTCTCTCTATGAAGGCAGAAGGTGTTTCTTCCTTTCCCTGTATCACTTGCTTAACCTGAGCCAAATTAGTAGGCCGTCTCGCGGCAGCCCGGAGACCCGCTATGAGCAACTGGCGATAGAGACGGAGGTGCTCCTTACCTGCAGGTGTGGCAAAATCCCAATTGGGGTGGGTCAGGGGAAAAGCTGCATCAATCTCGTTGGGCAGCTGGGTTGGCCGCCCATCGTCGCCCGGTACGTTCTTTCGGGCTTCTAGGAGGACTCTCTGTTTTTCCTCCGAGGTTAGCAGAGTCTGCAACAGCTGCTGACAATCATCCCATGTGGGTTGATGGGTGACTAGAATAGATTCAATCAAGTTAGTCAGGGCAACGGGGTCCTTAGAGAAGGGGGGGTTATGCTGCTTCCAGTTATAAAGGTCAGAAGCGGTGAATGGCCAGTACTGTGGCCGGCCATTAGGACCCTCCCTCAGAGGGAAAGCCTGGGAGGCTTGACTCGGTGGCTGTTCGCGCCGGTCCCTGAGTCGCCCCGCAATGGGCGACACTGGAGAAACAGGCTCTTGCTCTTTTACTGCCGCCTCCGGGTATGGAGGAGGCTCCTCTGTTAACAGGTCGATAAGAGGGGACCCTGTGTCTGGAGGCAAAACGGGAGCAGGCTTGGGGGGTTTTGGGGACTTGTCCTGGAGCAGGGTGAGGGCAGGGTAGAGAGAAGAGGAAGTAGGAGTGGGGTGGGGATGGGACAATTGCTCTCCTGGGGGAAGCGGGGCGGAGGGACTAGGGGTGATTGGGAAAGAGCGGGGTTTAGGAAGAGGAACAAAGGGCTGGATCCAAGGTGGGGGGTCCGAAGCCAAAGCCCTCCAGGTGACGATGTAGGGCACCTGATCGGGGTGTCCATGGGGTCCAAGGCTGAAAACTTTGGCTTCCACCTGAGAAATAATGTCAAGGTTAAAGGTGCCACCACGGGGCCACCCTACATTAAAAGTGGGCCATTCGGAGGAACAGAAGGTGACCCATTTCTTCTTGACTTCTACCGACTGGTTGTTGGCCCAGTCCCGGACATCGTTCCAATGGCTTAGGGTCAGACTTAAGGGGGTGGTTACCGCCTGTCCCATGGTTTCAAAACCGAGAAGGGTTAGTAGTACAGATACAGAGACTAGACTTAGACACAGGACAAACAATTGCGCTGCGCGACTTCGGCGTAAAACCGAAAGCAAAAACTCAGATGGTCAACCAAGACCACGTATCCCTCTGATACGGGCTGAGCTCCAAAGGGCTGCCACTCCAAAGCGAGCTCTATGTCCCGAAGGACCCAAATGTCCCGCCCGGCGGGACTACCAATGCCTCTGGAACGTCTTCCAGGGCTGCAGGGGAGAAGTTCCGAGCTCGTCAGCTCCTTCTGGCCCCCGCCAAATACAAATGGATCCGATCGAACCCCAAACCAAACCAAACACGTGCGCAGATTCACAGACACAGCCACAGACAACCCGGATTCCCAGAAAACAAATTCAGACACCAGACACAGCCACAGACAACGAACAAAGCGCTGGCCAGCTTACCTCCTGTCAGTGAGTCGGTGGTCCCTGGGTATGGGGGTCTCCGATCTCGCTGGGGCCTCCAGATGAAAGATCCCCGGGGGCTGGGGACCCCCGAAACGGACCTTTCCTCAGGAAGGGACCCCCCAGGACCCAAGAAGGACCGAGTCACAGATCAGATGCAAACAGCACGAGGTTTTAATGAACACAGATATCTGCGGGCCAAGTCTCTTGGGAAGGCTTGCGCGCCCAGCCCTTTGTTCGGGGCCTTCTTATAGGGTTTAGGAAGCAAAAGCGTGTGTACAGAAGCAGAAGCGAAGTTACAAAGTTTTCATTGGCTGGTTTGAATGAAATCACCCGTTGAGGGGTGAAGTTGAGGGGTGAGGGCCCCTAGGTTGCCATCCGGCCTGACCAAATGACCTGGTTATCACCCGCCCCAGGCCTGCTGTTTGTTCTTTTTGTTCCTTATCTTCTTCCTGGAATTCTTCCCCTGATCGGGCTGGGCCTGATCACGTAGCTAAGTAACTACTTCCCCTCCCTTCCCCCTCTGCCCTGTTGACATACATTGTGAAAGTTTCCTGACCACATTCCTTTGTCCCTACCCTAAGCATCTTAACTGCAGTTTTTTTCTTTGTCAGCGGAGTTAATCTTTACTGTCTTGTTAATATGTCTTAGGCAAGTTTACTTGCAACGTGCTGCTGTTAACTCTACTTCTTGGGTAAGAGAAAAAGCAAGCAAAAGAGAGGAAAAGGGAAGGGGGGGGCCTTACACATAGATCAATAAAAAATAATTTAATAAGATTAAATGTAGAGTTTAGAAAACACGAATCTAACATAGTGTTAGATGTCTTAAGTAGTATTAGAAACTCGTAGCCAGTGGCGAAATAGCTTCCAACTCTGTGGAAACAATTTTCACCTTAGAATGATTTGAGACCAAATACCAATGACATGGGAAGGTTGTCCTGTCACAAAAAACTAAAAAATATTCGCACACACATAGGAGCAAGGAAGATATGAGAGTAGAAATTGTCAGAGCCAACAGGGTCCACCCAAGGGAATGAAAAGAGAGTATTTGTCACATACTCACCAGAGGAGGAAACAGGGGCCTGGCAGCTGATGACCAGAGCAGTCACCACGCAAGCCATATCCTTCTGAGCTGTTGATATGACTCAGTGAGTAAAGGTGCTTGTCACCTTGTCTGAATTTGGTCCCCAGAACCCACATGGTAGACAGAGAGACCTGACTCCCCCAAGTTGTCCTCTGACCTCCAAACACATAGCCCCCACAGTCCCCTAAAGAAACTAATTAATAAATTAACATACTAAAGGACCATAAGCACATCAATAAAGTTCACAGGAGTTTAGCATCACAAATGGAATTGAGTTTGGGGATCTAATGGAAGAAGGCCATTTGCTTTGTGAACCCATTGTGTACTGACAGACTCCCTTTATTATCCAGTTTTCATTCTGGCCATTCACCCTGGAAGACCCAACACATTAAATAAAAGAACTGATCTTTCCCCAGTAGTGAGACAGGTAAGTTCTTATGTGAGGTTATAGGCAAGTTTACTGTTTTATGCAAACAAAGAAGTTTAGCAACGTGGTCAAAGACTGCAGCTCAACTCCAGGAACACAGGCAAACTTCAAAGAGGTGCTTTTTACAGGGGGAGCTGTCATCACATGGAAGCAGACCCTATTTAGCATAGATGTTAATGAAAAGGAAACTATTAGGTCTAACTAGGCTCAGCCTTCCAGAGGCCTGTGATTGAACGGCCCATGCCCCTGGTTCAGAAGTGACATAGGCCTTAATAGGTTTGAACATCTAACTGCGGAAGAAAAACAGTACTCTTATCCCATCTGATGATATGGTGAGGCCCGGTTAGCCAAGGTGTGTTCCCTCTGGCCTGGCAGTCTCTACCATGTCACCTCCCTGATGATAAGGCATTGTGATCCATCAAGCATTTTACTTGTTCCAGAGTTAAGAAGATACTAAGTGTTTGTTCCTCCCTTTCTCAAGAGCAGAACAAACAGAAGAACACAATGACTTGGCCCCTGCTCTTCTACGCTATCCTATAACCTCCTAAGATGCTTGCGTTTTCCTCCTGACCTCTGGAGAGCACGCTGCAATCTTGTAGTCTCTGTTCCAAACACAAACCAACTCTCCTGCCATGTGGTTTTGTAGGACATTGTCTAAGTGGCCATGCTGCAGCTATTTCTTCTCCAGGTGACTGCTCCCAACCATGCTCCCCTATTCTCGTGGCCTTCACATTTTCTGACTGTCTACACTATAAGGACTGTCTGCTAAGTACTTCCCATTCACCCACTTCAGGTCACACACCCTGGCCTGCTTCCTTGTAAATAAACCATTACCCTGGTGGCTAATGCTCAGCCAGTGGCCTGCTGTGACTCCTGTGTATTTTTCCACTGTGGTCAAACACAGTGAATACACGAGTATTTATGCGTGTGGGCTCTCTTCCTTGAACACATTTTCTTCTACTTATTTCCATTAAATTTCATAATCTTTATTGGGAAACACTTCCCTCAATGGGTCAAAGTAGGTTATAACTTTCCTACTGCTGGCAAAGGTGCTGCTGAATACTGACAGTCCGGTTATAATTATCATACTTCACAATGATGTTATTCTGTGCTTCAAAATATTGGTTGGAATAAGAAATTATATAGACTCCAGGATGACTCTCCAGAAAGTGTCTTAAGATTAGCAGTGAGCTATTGAAAATGACAGTTTAAAACACATACAAGCCTCAAGTAAAATAACTACTTAAAGGTAAGTAGTTGTTGGCATGAATTAAGTATAAGATGTGAATTATTAGGTTTATACAAGTTTGAACCAAGCTGTATGAGAGCACTCAGGCTACGGAACTGCTGCTGCAACACCCAAACTCCCATCATCTTTGAGAGGACCAGAGTCAAGAAGAAAGTTGATCAGGGAAAACCCTGAGGCTGTTTTCCTTGAACCTCTTTATACAAACAGCCTGAAAATAGTGCCTGGAAGGAGACACTTTGTCAGACGCACACTAATCTGAGAGGCACACTTAAAGTTTCCCGTTTCCCTTAACATACTAATATTTATTTGTCCCTATCTTCTTTTATAAAATAATATCTGATATCCAGCCTGGTCCCCAGTCTTGGGGGGGTGTTATCTTTTCCTTTTCTTCTTTTCTTTTCTTATCTTTTCCTTCCTTCCTTCCTTCCTTCCTTCCTTCCTTCCTTTCTGTCTTTCTTAAGTAAAGATAGGCTCCAGAGGTGGTAGTAGGAAATGGAACTTCAGGATTTGCAATTACCCACCCACCCCCCATCCCCCCACCCCTGCACACCCACAAAAGCTACAACTGAGACAAAGTAGAACCCTGAGAGGCACCTGGAGGAAGCAGGATTGGCCTGGGAGAAACTGCTAACACAGGGCAAATCTACAAAGTCTTGGCTGGCACAAAAGGAGCTCTGCTGAAGACTGTAGGCTAAAGGAGCCCATGCTGAGCAGAAATAGCACCAGACACTGACCAGATCCTCCCTCTGAGGAGAAGACCTAGAATCAAGAGCTGAAGAGGATGCTGAAGGCACTAGTAGCTTCCGTTGGCCACGCCCACACCCTTCAAAACTGAATTACACGCCATCCCATGGATGAAAATGCAAGCTAGGCATTTCCCTGCCTGTGCCTCAAGCATCCTCCTTACTACTGACCAAGGAATAGGGGTGGTCTTGCCAGCCTTTTCTTACTGTCTAGATGAAAATGCCACTCTGGTGTGCCTGTCATGAAGGTGAAGTGCTCCCTACCTCAGATAGCTATGAACCACTGATGCAAGACCACAGTGTGGAAGATAAGAACATATGGACTAGAAACGGTGATCCTACTAATTACAAAGAACGCAAGAGACTGCTGTGGAAGGAACTGCATGGGCCAGAGTTATCTAAAATACGGTTTCCCCGTTCGTGCAAAATAAATTTTTCCTCATTGAAAGTGATTAGCTTCTGGCCAAAAAACAGTGGGAAGAATGGATTGTGAGCTCCAGTCCTTCACAATAATCTTTGGTTTTGAGAAACTGCATGCTGATGTTTAGTTACTAACCCTGAATCTTGCCCTTAACTGTTGTCAGTGAGCTGACAGACTACATACAGAACAGGAAGATTCTCATTCTAGTAAGAGATAGATAAAAACAGCAAAAAGCAAACGATGCTAGTAATAAATATTCTTAATGATGACATCAAAGGACCTGTTGAATTCTGGGAAATCAGCAAATTGAAAAAGTGAATTCAGGTAAAATAAGAAAAAAAATTCATATGGAGACAGAGGGTAATCTTAGCACGGATATTGTATATATATTGGCCCATTACCCACTGCATGGAAAATGAAAATGTGTTGTGCCGTCACCAAAGGATAACTATCCCTGAACTGGCATCTGTATTCTTTGTTGATAATGGTGCCTGTAGTTTGAGGTAGAAACATAGAATAAAATATCTAGAAAAAGAAATCTGCTGAAAATAAGACACAAATTGGTAATCTCTTTATCTGGGTTCCTTTTTTTACACCACTACATTGGCTGTTTGTTTAGAGAATGTGAAAAACATTGTATTTGCCACAACTAAATCTTTCAAGGAAAACTGAGAGAAAGTGGGAAGGGCTATTGGTCCTGACCTGAGTTGGCTTCCTATGTTCTACTCATCCGCAGGCGACAGGTAGGTCTTTCATTGACAATGACAAATAGTATCCAATTTGTTTCTTGTTGTTAATTTTTTTTTTTGCAAAGTATATAAATAGTGTAAAGAAATCCACTTCCCTACATGACCCAACTATCACTATAAGATAGGATTTTTAAAACCTTAAACTTAAAAGTTCTTTTTAAAAATGTGAGTATTAATTATTCATTTGTATTTAAGAGTTTCTTCATTAGCATTTTCCAGAGATAAGAATTGAAGGTATAATTAACCTTTGAAATGAAAACTGAGGTTTAATTAAGGCTAGGCAGTACCTCGATGCCTCACATCTTCCCAATCATGGAATAAAATATTATGAAGCAAAGGTTCTGGCCCCAAAGGAGGAAAATGAATTTTTTCTCTCTCCCCCCCCAAAGGAAGACATAAGTATAAGTGTCATTGTGTCCCATGGGATGTCACTTGACTGTGTCACTTGATGGAGTGTTTGAATGTACTTTCTCAAATTATTAGCACAAAATTCACCCACACCAAAAGTCCCCAGGCCAACACCAAGCAGCAGTGGATTTTAACTGACGTAATGCCTCTAGTCTGATGGCCCAGATGGCTCTCCTTAGCTCTACCCCAACAACTGGCAGGTTCTTTGGTTAGCTGGGTAGCCCTTGCATGCCACTGTTATATCAGAAAGACGTGGGGTTCTGGATTTGCTTATGCAGATTTGGTTATAGGTTAAAAGCACATCACAGGCAACATGTGTTGAGCATTATTCTGTGTGTCGACTTTGAAGGGCCTCCCAGGTATATATAGAATTTGGTATGATGAAGAGATGAATTCAATTCAGGGTACTCAATCTTATTGCCAATCTTTTTCAATAAGAAACCATCTTCTTGGTTTGCACATCTGTGTTTGATAATGTGAGAGAATGTCTTTGATTAGACTTTCAGGGTAATCACTCAAAGGCAACATTCTCCTTGGCTTTGCTGCATCTCATAAAGTTAGATTTTGCACATTAGTGATGTACTTGATTGCACTGAAATAATATTGGCTTTATGAGAGAGTATAATCTTGTTCAAAATATAACTCCCTCTTCCCAAAGTGTTGCTATTTTTGTGCCAGGCTCCCCTCCACCATGATGCTTAGGAGCATTTCTCAAAATACTATTTTCTTTGCCTTTATTGTCTTTTTATAACCTTTAATCATGCTTTTAAAAAATGGCACCTTAATAGCCCAAGGCAAAATCACAAGTGGTCTTCTCTAATCTTTTTTTTTTTTTTTTTTTTTTTTTGTAACCCTAACAGTATTGAAGAGAAAATAGTCTCAAGATTTTTTTCCCCCCTAAACTACCTTTTTAAGGAGCTGGAGATGGCTCATCAGTCAAGGACATTGGCTGCTCTTCTAGGGGAGCCAACTCTAATTCCCCAAACCGGCAAGACAGCTTACAACTGTCTATAACTCTAGTCCCAGGGGAGCCAATGCCCTCATCTGCTCCCCACAGGCACCAGGCATGCATATGATGTCCAGACATAAGTGCAAGCAAAGCACCCATACAGTGTGATATTAAAAATTAAAATAAATACTTGTTAAATTTTCTACAATTTTTTTTTAAGAATCAAAATCCCCGACCTTAGGTGAACGGATACACACTATCCATGTTTGTCTGATTTCTCTCATGACTCTCTCTCATTGAGAAAACCACACTTTTGGCCCTTTCCTTCTTTTCATTATTTGTTGACACAGTTGTATGGGCCAAAAATTGGGGAATTTGCTCCATTGTCACTAATATTGTCTTTAAATTTTATGGTTCATAAATTAAGTTCATGCTAAGAGTGACTTTTCCAAACTGTGTAGTCTTGATTCCATCTTCTGGGGTTTCTCTTCAAACTAAAAGAGATGCTTCCATTTTGTTTGCTTTTCCAATGGTGATCATATCCTGGGATGTTTCAAACTATGGTGTTGACATGGAAACTGCTGGTTATCAACATCTTATTCTCTCTACTGATGACCGCTTTGACTAGTGTGATCAGTTACTAGTGTTTTTTCCTTGTTCATCAGCATAGACAAATTAAACGTAGACCATGTCCTTTGGGGAGAAAAGGGCACATTCAGAAAGCTGGGAAAGGATGTCCACAGACTAAGTGTTGGCAGCTTCACAATCTGTCTGGCGCTTAATGCCTGGTATTCTGTAAAGTTTGGCCTGGAGGGAGGCAGGAAGAAGACAGATGCAGCAAAGACCTGGGCAGCGTCAGGAGATGAGAACCTGTGTTCTCTCTCATGTCTGGAACTAACAACAACAGAAAGGCAACTGAAAATCGATGATTACACAAACCTAGGAGGGGTGGGCTGTGGTGGGCGTGAGAATGAAGAGGCGGGATTGGGTATGACCAGCTCATGCTGTATGCATGGATGGAAATAGCATATTGCACCCATTAATGTGTACAATTAACATGCATTAACTTAAATAGTCCAAAGAAAAACAAAGACCAAGAATGCAGCTGCCCAAATATGAAGGCTCCCCAGAAGGAATTTCTCTTGTGTGTATAGTAGCCTCACATCAGGAGCTCCAACCCAAGAGCAAATGTGTGTGGGTGTGTGTTTGTGTATGTGTGGCGAGGGGGGGGGGGGATTCCAGAACATTCTGGTTCTTTATTTGGTTTGAATTCTAATTTAGAACTTAGGGTTGCTCAGTGAGGAAGCTGGGTTGCTGGCCTCTCACAAGATCATTAAATTAAGGAAAAATGTAGTGCAGAAACAAAAGAACGTGTTCCTTTCTAGAGACCAGAGCCTCCCCTCCAAGGGCATGATGGCTTCTGCTGCTGTTTTTGTTTACATAGCATCTCAAAGTCTTCCTGTCAAACTGCTGCCTCCCAGGTGTGTATCCATTGTGGAGGAGACACAACCAAAGCCAACTGTTTAAAAGAAAACCATTCTTTATGGAGTAGCGGGGCTCTTTCATAAGACTGAAATAGATGTAAAGGACATGGAGATGAATAGTCCTGCAGCTGATGGGATCTGCCTGCTTTGCTCTCTTTACATCCACAAGAGCCTGGGATCTCAAGTGTACATAAAGACGGCTGTGTAATTGAGCTTGATACTTTTGTAGGGTCCTCATATTGTAGGTTTTCCTCATAATGATAACAGAATCTTACATCAAGTGGAAAAGGAGTGTATATTTAAACCATGTGTGAAAGAAAAAAAGAAAGAAATAGGAGACTTTTTTTTGTGCTGTGCGGTTATAGATTGTCTTTTGTGGATGGATATTCATTTCAGATTTTTGTGGTTTTTCATGTCCTGAATTCTAGGGACGCTTGTAAATTGGTTTCAGATGGTAGATGGTAAACCTGAAGGACTCAATTTTTAAGGTAATTAACTTCACAGTTCCAGGAGAGATCCATGCCAGCCACAGGATGAAGTGACTTTTTATCTAGTTATGTGAGTATTGTTAGGTTGACGGGGACCTATAGGTAAACAGAATGTTTGCCGTGATTTGCCACTGTCGTTCCTTCAGTCCAATATTTCACAAGGACATAAGAATGACCATTTTAGGTCAGACAACACACAGGCAATATTTGGCCTTTGTTATGGTCCCGAGAACATGCCAAGTCCTTGTGATATAAAGTGTCAAGAAGCACGCATCTCCAATTCCCTGTAGCCTGGGATTTTACTCACCCCTCATTCTTTAAGGCTCAAATGTGCTCCCAACTCTGTAACCATCCCCTTGCCTTCTCAGCCTCTGACTAATCCCTGTGGCTGCTGATTTGTCTCTTTTCATTGCTCTCATGAAAACCAGTGCACATTTCATCACAGAATTCAAAAGTACCCCATTCTGGCAGGAAAGAGTAGCCCTCAACACACATATACGCCACTGATTATAAAATTCAGAGGAGGAAATCAGCTCTTCGTCTTTCTGTTTTTCAAAAGTCTCCCAAAACATATTCAGGCAAGAATCAGAACGGACTCTGCTAACTCTTGAAGTGATGGACTCTTCTCTAAATGATCTAATGGGATTTGGTTGGCCTAGCATCCTTTGGGGATTTACCTACAGCTGCCTTTAATTCCTTACTCTGTCCAGGCTGTGCCGCCACTTGGCAGTGATGTGTTCCACAAATTGACTATAAGAGAGAAAAATTAAAAGCACCCGAGGAAGAAAATGCAAAGGAAGAAATACAGGCTTGGCCCTGGGAAAGCACGAGATTTATTACAGTGTGCTGAGAAAGTCTTACTTGAAGACATCCTCGCCCTGGTCCTACACTGGTCATATCGCACACTATTCTGCTCTCATAATCCATAAGAAATCTTGTGAAATCAGTCCGCATAGCACACTGCCATATTCTGTCTATTTGGCAACACATGCCCTGTGTTGAGCTTGGCGTGTAGAGATCAGACCTTCTTTCCACTAACAGGAAACACGCATTATAGACTATTCTGGCTATCCAGTAAATTCCTCATAAAAATGGCCTGACGTCGTAAGTCAAGAAAACAAGGTTGTTTCTTGATGCAGAGCAGAGACCCATTTTGTGAGAAAAGTCAGCTGAATAAAATGAAATAATTTTAGAATTGTTAAGTGACATGATGGAAACCTCTTGCTTCATGGTAAGACTAGGGCATAGCCAAGATGTGGTCATTCACCCATCATCACACAGCTGAAATTAAAGCCAAATGATTGACTTGTAGCTCAGTGTTCTTTTCACTCTGAATTGATGGCTTCTCGTAGCTTGCTAGTATTTTAGAAACAAAAAGTTCAGAAATAACATCTTAGACGCATAAAGAACTTTAAGCAATTTCATCAACACCAGCTCACTTTCAATGTTATCTCAACAAGGTTATTTAAAAAAATAAAAATAAAAAAGAAGAAGGTAGAGTTCTTGTTGAACATACCCTGAAGCTGAAGATCCAAGAACCTAAGTGACTCAGTCCTTTAGAACTTAGTTTTTGATGAAGGTTCTTTCTCTAGCAAGCTGCCTTCTGATGCTGTGAGAGGAAATGATGCCTCCAAAGAGAGCACATCCCAGAGACTACCAAGATTTCCCATCCAAAAATATCACCATTGGGCAATGAATATGTGTTAGGTGGAGACTGTCCTGGACTGGGCTGGCTGTAACTTGAGGAAGGAGGGCAAACCACTGGTTATTATTTCTCAGGACAGAGGGAGGGAACCTTTAAATTAGATAAACAAACAAACAAACAAATAAGTAAATAAATATATATTCATATATATATATGAAAAGGACATGACTCTGAGGAGAGGGAGACAGCTAGCCAGGGTCCGGGTAAGAAGAGCCATCCTGTAATAATGTAGGTTCTTTCTGGAGTCCCAAGTGAGATGTGCTTTCCCTCTCTCCCTCTCTCCCTCCCTCCCTCCCTCTCTCTTCTAAGTCATTTACATACTCACCAGAATTCATGGGAGGATGTGATGTCTAGTGGAGGCTCTGGGCAAGCTGTGGGAATCCATTCATGCCCAGTGCCTAAGAGTCACCTTCCCTTCTGCCTCTTATAAATACTCTTTTTTATCAAGCTTCATATTATGCCTGTTACATTTAGAGATAACATGACCAAAATAAAAAATAATAATAATAAAGAATAGAATTTTAAACTTACAAGTATTTGTGTTTTATACATCTTATGATGTATCTTAAGACAATCATCTGGAACATTTTTATCAGTTGACTTAGGTCCCTCACTGAGAAGATCTGAGTAAATACACCAAAGGACATTTTTCCATCAAGAATAAACAAGAAATCTGAGGAGGTAGTTTTTCTTCCCCAGACTCAGACTATTATGTTTCTTCTCGAAGTAATAATTATATGGCTGCTTTCCATTGCTGGTCCAGTATCTTTCTTTATCAAACTTCTAGAATTTTGAATTTGGACCAACATATGTTTATTCACTCATTTATTAATAAAACAAAGAAAAGTATTGAGTACTGATGAAACACAAGGTACCCAGAGGAAAGGACATGTTTTAGTACTTAATCATGGTGTGCAAGCAGTTCCCAAAGGCTCACAGATGCACGTGCTCATGTTTGTTGGTGATGCTGAGGCACTTGAAGACAGGAATATGTCTTACACACTCTGGACTGGATGTTGGGCACAGGATAAACTACATAAAAAACTTCTTGAGTCAAATTTATTTAGAAGATAAATTATAGCCTGGCTTATAAACATTAAGAAACAAAGAGCTGAGCAAACCGGGTAATACATGCTTGTATCCAAGTAAGGAAGGCGGGAGGATTGCCGGGGCTACATAGTGAAACCCTAGTGTCTAGAAAAGAAAGGGCCAGAAGGATATCTCAGTGGGTAAAATGCTTGCCATTGCAGCTTGACATCTTGAGTTCAAATCCCCAGAATTCATTTAAAGCATATCTGTCTACAATCCCAGCATGCCAGCATGCATCTACCTGGGGACAGGAAGCTGAAACAGGAGACTCACCAGAGGCTCAGGGGCAAGCTAGGCTGGCGTGTGTTGCAATCACGAGACCCTGCCTCAGTAGAAGGTAAGAAGATTGTCCTCTGACTTCCACACGTGTGACATGGGTGCTCCTGCAGGCTCCCACAAGTGAAAACGTGTGTGTGTGTGTGTTTGGGTGTGTGTGTGTGTGTGTGCGTGTGCGTGTGTGTGTTAAAGGCAAGGAGAGGAAGAATAGGGAAAAAAAGAAAAATGAAGGAAAAGGCAAAAGTGAGAGTTGGGAGACGAGCCCCCGTGTGTGCTAAAGAGGTAGGGAACTCTGTGAGGGAAGCCTGAAGGTTTTCACAACAGCATCTAAGACACTGGAGAAAAGAAATAGTCTGCTCAGCAAACAGCGGAAACTAGAAGTGTAGGAAGCAAAAGAGTCTAAAGTCTACAAGGAATACTTTCACTGGGAAAATAAAAGAATCCATAAGAGTGTCCTGAAAAAGTAAATGGCCATTTTTAATAGTGCCGAAGGCTCTAATGTCACCAGCAAGGAGATGGCATCTGCAGGAGCTGTCGGAAAGAGGGAGGGCTTCCTGCTTCTTATTTGCTGGAGGTGTAAGAAAACCCTAAGTGACGGCAAGCCATAAATAGCACTGACTTTCAATAACTAGCTGTGTGAGTGCCCACTCGTTGAGACTCACGAAGCCATCGTGAGAAAGATAATGATCTTTACATCGTGACCCTACATGGCCAGGCTTTCAGCAAAGTCTTCATCCTTTTTCTTCTTTGGTGACTTTTCTATTCTTAATTCTATAAACTATTCATTATTTGCCCGTGGACTTAAAATCCACTATTCCGCTGTTTTCAAAGTGTCTCTCTTCCTCTCTCTGTACCCCACTGCTTTAATGGCGGGACTTTGGTCTGGGAACTCTCTTCCTGTCACCGTTCCCACAGTGCTTTTTCCTCAGCTCCACATTCCCTCAGTGAGATGGACTAAGATTCATTTAGGCCCAGAGACAAACTCATATAAAGCAACTAGGTGGGGCCTTCGTGTTCATCTCCCCTCTGGGGCTCTGGTCAATTCCAGATCTGTTGTTTGATGGCTTAGTTGGAAGATCATTCTCATTGACAGAAAAGATAGGAGCAAATGGCCTGCTAATGGTTACCTTGTCTCTTCTGTCAACTGCTAATACTATAGCATCTGCCCCCACAGGGGGTATGAATCATGCCTCCTGTTTGCTCTAAACAATTCTTTTTGTCAGTCTTCTGAATTTTTCTCTAGCCTGAGTTTACTCTCAAATTTAACTCCTCCTGAAACTTCTGGTTTTATCCAGTCCTTTTGTGTTGGGTTTGGATTATAGGTTGATCCCTTTACATACTGTTCCCGTTCCATCAGCCACATTCAATTCTTCGCCTTGCCAGGGCACTGCATTCAAGAGTGCCTAGACTCTCATCTTGGGGATGTGTTTTTTTTTTTCTCCTGAAAATTTAGAAATTCGTCTCCGCCAAATCATGAAGTATGGCTTGCAGACAGCTTGCTTTAAAATTTCAAACATCGTGGTCCTGCAGAGAACTATGGGCTGAGGGGTGAAGAAGGTGGTGGGTTTGAGGTGTTTCAGAATGGCTCTATACAGGCTTTCTTTCCCTGGCCTGTAGGGATTTGGGATTGTGCTTTCTTCCAATGCTGCCACCACTAACTTTGCTTTATTGGTTCAGAAAAAAAATTAGCTCCCTTTTATCAGTGCCTCCATTTTATGGATGGTTAAATGGGCAAGGTTAACAATTCACCTTTCCGCTTTTAGAAAAATACAACTTTAGAAAACGATCATCTCTCTAAATATTATATCTGTTGTCTTCTCGTTATAACATGTAGGAAGTTAGAAAAAGTGTGCATGTTCTCTGGGTGGCTGGATCATCCGCAGCACACTCCACTGTAATATACCACCTGATCCATTTTAGTGTCTCTCTTTGGACTAATTATTAACAATACTTCTTATTCATGGCTCTGTTGCTATCTGTCCACAGAAAATCCTCTTCTATTTAATGGCCTCTTCTAATCCATGTTTTTAATTTTTTTCTGTTCTACATTTAACATATATTTGAGACATATGCATAGTTAAAGTTGTTTCATAGCAATGTTTTTGTGGGACAAAGGAACAAGCCCAAGGTCTTGTGCATACGGGCTGAGCACTCTCTCACTAAGCTACATCCCAGCCTCTGGACAGACAGATTCCGTTCATAGAAATAGTATTGTATGTAATATACTGTTTAGGATCATGAAGATGACATCATTTCTTTGTCCTGTGATTCAGCATTGATTTTAATGCCAATTCTGCATAATTACACACCAATCTTATGTATTCCATTAACTTTACTTCCTAGTGTGTTATCTATTGTATTTTATTTCTATATCCCCAAATGATGGGCACCTACTTAGCTTCCACACTTTCTTAACACACAAGGCATTAAGAAACATCCTCTTGGATACCTTATAAGGGACCTGAGGGAATTTCTCTTTCTTAGAATCATGGAGGCTCTCAAATAAATGCATTTTAAAACTTTTCTTAGTATTTTGGTGCTGTCTGATTATATACAAAAGTACATTTCTAATATAAGCATTTTTAACTCCCAAGGTCTTTCTCCAATATGTGGTATCACTCACCTTTCCAATTTCATCATCTGTTTTACATCAAGCTGTACTTTTATATGGATTTCTCCCATTACCAATGTGTTTTCTGTATTCATATTGGCTTGTTAGACCTCTTAGGAATTCCTGTTGTGTTAGTATTTGTTTATTTTGTGCATCACTTCTTAGATTCTTTTTGGGTTTTTTTTTTTTCCTTTTCCTCATCAGTTTGCAGTATTATCAAATCTGCCAGCGGTAGACCTCATTTCCTCTTCCAAACATGATTGAACTTGATGTGTTATGAAATAGTGTGTGTGCACGCATGTGTGCACGTGTGTGTGCACATGTGGTGGGTGTGTGTACATGTGTGTGCACATGTCTGTGTGAGTGTGCATGTGGTGAGTGTGTGTGCATGTGCTGATTATGTGTGTGCGCGTGTGTGCACATGTGTTTGAGTGTGTGTGCATGTGGTGAGTGTATGTGTGTGTGTGTGTGTGTGTATGTGTGTGCGTGTGTGTGTGCATACTAAGACATGTATATGGAGAAGAGAAAACAATGTTAAGAGTCAGTTCTCTCCCCTCACTATGGGGTTCAGGTGCCAAACTCAGGTATCCATGCTTGCTGACTCACTGAGCCACCTCAGCAGCCCAATAACTTACCTTTCATATTGAGACTCTGCCATGTTCATTCTAGTTTGGCACCTCACCAGTGGAAGGATGTTGAAATCCAACTTTCCTTCTCCTTAGTATAATACACTACAGGACCTTCCTGTGGCACCAGGAAACATGCTCATTAGTTCCATGTTCTGCAGTGTCCTGAGAGGGGATGCAGTACACTGGGCAAGACAAGGGACCTGGCATCCCATCTTCCCAGGTCCCTATCCAGCTCTGCCACACATCACATTTGTGACAACTGGGATTACTATTTCATAGCATGTCAAGTTCAATCATGTTTGGAGGAGAAAAATGAGGTAGTCTGGATTCTAGACATATCACTATTGCTTAAGCTATTTATTTTTTTCTTCATTTCTTTCAAACAAGGTCGCTTTGGTTATTTTGGAACTCATTATATAGCTCAGGCCTTTTGAATGCCAAAATCACAGGTATAAGTCACCACGTCCAGTTTCAGCATTTGCTATGTTAGTGAGTAGTTTTGTTCACGGTTCCTGTACCTGTATTCCACTTTTCTCTTTGCAGCACTATGTTGCCGCACCCCCCCCCACCCCGCTTTTGGTGGTATTTGTTACAAAATGTCTTATTTTCCTTCCTTATTCATTTCTTTTTAAATAGAATTCATTTATTTTTGTTTATGTATATGTGTGAGTGCATGTGTGTATGTATGTACGTGTACAATGCACGTACTTAGCTCTCCTGAAGGCTGGAAGATGGCATCAAATCCCCAGGAACTGGAGTTACAGACAGTTGTGAGCTGCCCCATGGGTACAGGGAGTTGAACCTGGATCCTCTGCAAGAGCAGTCGGTGCTCCTAACCACTGAGCCATCTCTCCAGCCCCATCATTCTTTTCTTTCTTGCTGTTTATCTTCCTTTCTCTCATTATTCCCGAACCTCTGATCATCTCAATCTTGCACATTGAGGAAGTTTAGATGAGATTGTAGTGTCATTTATTCATGTAAAATAAGTTATTTAATTGCTAGGCATAACTGGATATTTGGTTTTCTTCACCGCCCACACATTTTTATCTGTACATTTTCTTCCACCACAGTGCATTTGGAAAGTTATTTTAAAGTCAGAGTTTATGAGAGTAGGTGGTAGAGGAAGAATTTATTGTCAATCCATGGGACTGGGAACATAGTAGAGATACACTTACTTGCCAGGTATGGGGGGGGGGGAGTATGGTGAAATATGAGATATTTTATTTAATAAAATCAGTCTGGAATATCAGAGAACAGAATCAGCCACAGTCAATTCTCACTCAGACAACTTCTTAGGCCAAACAGGGTAAATGCTATTTTCAAGAGTCCTCTGCCTGGCTGGTCGCTTCTATAGAATGCCTGAATCTCTGCTCCTCTTACCTTAAATATTTTCCCCACCCAGTTGCTTCACTTCTGCATCATAATCCTGGAGTTAGGATTTAAGTATAAGCTACTACAGTTTGGTTGTTAGACCTTGAATTTACAGAAATTCAAAAAGATCTCTGTTTCCTGAGTTATGGGTGTAGTATGAGGTTTCTAGCCCAGACTTTCAGGCCTAGCTTCAAGGTTTGGACCCGCAGACCCCAGACCTGCAGACCCACAGTCCCACAGAGACACACAGATGCTTACATTAATTTTATGCTGATCAGCCTAAGGCCCAGGCATATAACTTGCTAACTTTTTACCTTTAAACTAACACACGATTTGGATCCTGTTCAGCCATAGGGCTCGGTACCTTTTCTCAGAGCAGCATAGTTGTCCTCTGCATCTTCTGGCTTGTCTGGTAACTCTGGAGTCTCTGTGGTATTTCTGCTCTGTTCTTGCTGTTTTCAGAGTTTTCTTAGTCTGGTAGCCCCACCCACACTTCCTGTCTGCCTTTGGCCAATCAGCGCTTTTTATTAAATTCATAGGCGGGGCAACTATTTACAATGTAACATCATAAATCCACTGCAGATAGGATTAAAGGCATGGATCACCACTCTCTGATCCTCATGGCTTGACTGTGGGTGATTCTGTTCTTTGATATTCCAGGCTGATGTTATTAAATATAAAATATATGGCCACAAGCAAGTCGCCAAAATCACTCTCGGTCTGCACAGTGTTGAAGATATAATGGCTACTCCTTTCTCTATCCCCATCCTTATGTAAATTTTAACAGAATACCTCTGAAACATTCTCTATTCTCCTTTATTGATACCACTGATTAAGCTTAAACCCTCTGCTTACATTCAAGCCCTGTCTTGAGTCCATTTTGTGAGCCTGTTTTCATCTTGATCCTTAAGATAACATCTTCAGATGGGCATGTTTTCAGCATCCGAGTGGATTTCCGAAGATCTTGTTAGAAAAATACTGACAAATATGAGAAATAGTCACCGATGATTCAAGTGTTTTTTCTGGACTGACACTCAGAATTGAGTCCCAGCATTAAGTGTACATATTGTTGTATGATTAATGTCAGAAAAAAAATAATACTTAGCTTTATTTTCATTTTTGTGTTTCCATTATGCTTCTGGATGTTTATTTCTGTTGTTCTATCGTAACTTACTTTGGCTTCTTGTTCAATAGGTTCTGCAACACACTGACAGTTAAATAGCATTACACGTCTCCCCTTAGTCAGCCATACTGCTCTGCTTCAGGTAAACAGACAACAATGGAGTGAGAAGGGCATAGAGCGAGGATTCTCATCCTCCTAGAGCATCTCAAGGCACGTGTCACAACTGAAAATACCAGCCCTTCCCCATTTTCTCTTATAGATTGTATTATTCTTTAAAAATGGACCACCTGGCAAGATGGTGGTGCTGCCTCTAATCCCAGCATTCTGGAGGCAGGTCTCTATGAGTTTAGCTGCATCTATTGAATGAGTTCCAGGACAGCCAGGGCTATAGAGAGAAGCCCTGTCTTCAAAGCAAACAAACAAGCAAACCTACAGTGATTTAAATTTTAAAGAAATATCTATGTTGTAGATTATATTCCAAGTTTTTTGAAAGACATAACTTACCTCTTATTGCTCAAAAATTAAGAACAAAAGCCCTCACTATTTAAACTTTCACTCTTGAGAGTTCAATCAGGAAGAGCTTCCTTGAGGGGCAATGACAGAAAATTCTGGTTTTGATGAAGACTCACTCTGAACAAAACACACTCAATAACTAGGTCCATAACTAGGCACATCTTCCCTGAACCTAAACCACTCATTCTCTATTAATGGGCCTTTCATCTACAGAATCAGTGAGAGCAGTGTGAGGACCCATAGCACCTCTCACCTGCTTTACTGGGAATGACAAGGGTTTGTCAAGATCTGCATCCTATTTTTTAAAAGTCCTTTACTCTAGGATCTCCCTCTTAAGGGGGAAAAATGCCAGGGAGAATTATATAATTTCATAATGTTGGTGCCAAGGCACATTTTAAATAAAATAAATGTGTTTTCTGATAACACAAGACATTTGAACAAATATTGTAAAGTATTTCTCAGAAAGAATATTCATAATCCGGGATCTTATTAAAGAATATTCAGTACACATGTGTATGTGTCTCTCGGTGTTCAGGACCCGCTTAACATTCAGCAAAAAAGTTTCTGTTTGCTTTGTACTTTTTGTTCAACATCTCAAATCCATTTTTTTTTCTGATTGATAATTGGAGGAGTCAAGAAACCCAAGTCTGTGAATGGAACCTCTCTTCTTGATTTCGAAGCAAGTGTTGATGTTTCTTGGTTCATGGTTGCGGTGAACCTATGTTAGATAGAGACACAGTCCAGCCCCTTGTGTTATTTCTCTATGCTATCCTAGTTTGCAAAGGCATCCTCTCCTAGGTGATCCAATAAGTATAAAAGAAACTGCTCTTTCCTTTTATTCACCTCAGTACTTTCTAGATACATTTTTGCTTTGAGCTTATAAAGAGACTACCTTTATTAGCTCATGCTAGCTACCTTTATGTGGCATGTAAAATTGGTAAGAAGAGTTGTTACAGTGTTTTGACACTTAGTGGAGGACGTGGGGGATTAATGGCTACCTGGTATTACAGAGTGCTGAAAAGAGAATCCAGTGCTCTAGATGTGAACCTCTTCCCACTTTACCTTTGGACCACATTCCTGATGATGGAGCTGTTCTGTCAGAAAATGGTGGTTCCCAAACCACGTGGTTCTCAGTGTTAGGTTGTCAAAATGCATGCAGATGAAGTGGATGTCTATCAGATGACAGCATTGAATCATCTGTGCCCCTCCCTAAAGCTGTGGTACCTCAGTTCCCCTAGGGATGTCCTCATGGCAACAGAGCACTTCAGGAAGGGTGCAGTTACAATGCTGTGTGCTCTGCCAGCTCAAACACAGGAAGCCAGCAACAGCTAACAACGAGACATTCATTATGCTATGAGATTATCTTAAATCCAGATGGGACTTCAGAGACTGGCAACCAGGAAAAAATTAACAGAAATTAGAAAGCCACAAAACTTCCCCAGAGCAACAGCTACAGTGGGATATGTAGGTAGGAAGATCAGGGCTGAGGGAGGGTGTGCAGCAGAGAAATGTAGTCTTTCCAATTAACTTCACTAATTTCCTAAAACTGATCTCTACTTCACAGGATCTACCAAAATAAAATAAAAATAAATAAATAAGGGTTAACAAAGGAACTGGTCTAAGCCCCAAAGCACAGTTAGCATAGTGCCTAACACAGTAATCTGCAGGAAATTTTAGCTAAAATATCTCTTTGCAAGAAGCAATTGAGAGTGGTTCCTCTGAAGGAGCTGGCACTGAAATTAGATTTCACCCTTGGAGAAACATACGTGCTAAAGCTGGGAAGCAAAATGCCTCTTTCCTGGGGGCTCTTTTCCTTGCCTATTTTTTTCCTTAGTGTAAACACAGGGAAGACAACAGGAACACATAGGGATCCTCAAGCAAACCAGCCATAGCATCATCATGGGGTAAGAAAGTGAATCTGCCATTTGACCTTTGACTGCCATTGAGGACTCTCAGCACCAGTAGACATTCACTATTAAATCAACTACACTTCAGTCCAAAGGTCTAGACTCTGAAGCCCTCTAAGTTGGTGAGCTTCCCAGAGAACGGTGTTCATTCTGGGGATCTCTTCCTCACACATCTTTTTTGTTGGTCATGACGTAAATAAGAGACCTGGCATCCCCCAGTGTACTGTTTTCCTTGTTCCCTACTGTCAGAGCTTAGAAATGACATCTGAGGTCTTCTCATTACCTCGACAAACAGCATTTGCTTTGCATTTTGATGCAGTCAGGTTCTCAGGTGCCTGCTTGTCAAACAAGGTTGGAGTGGTGCTGGTAAATTCCCTGACTTTAATCCTCTCCATCTTTCATTTGTGTGCAAGCTCAAGGCATTAGTCCTCTCAGATCACAAAGACTCATTTTGCTCACAGTTCTTGAATATCACGTTACAAGGCAGAGTATGATTTTTATTGTCAACTGGAGGATGCTTAACTGAAGAGTGTGGATGCCTCAAGAGGGGCCTCAAATTCCCTCAACACTTAACACGGGCTCTGGTAACAAACACACTTGACAGCTAGGTAAGAATGTCAAGTGGCTGTGGCTACAACGGCCAAGGCTGCAATTAGTGTAATTACAATGCCTGTTCACATAGAATAATTTTTCAAGAAGTATGAAGGTTGCTCAAGCCTGTGATACTTTGTCTTTTTCACCCGAGGCCTCCTGCAGATCATTCACAGTAACCTGCCAGGTTGGTCCATTCTGAACTGCTTTATAAATAGAGACTCTTCTTTCTTATTATATCCAGGACTGATTTCCTCAAAGATTTTTTTTTTCTTCTTCAGTCAATGAGGAGTGGGGGAAGCCAAGATCATTTACATAATACTTATCTTAATGATAGCTGGCTTCCATTAATGTATCTTCTATGGGGACCTAATCTTTGTGCCTAGGCATGTTAAATACAACAGCTGGCATTTATCTTTATAGAGGAAAAAACTCCAAGCTAAGTGTGTTGGTACGCATGCCATTTATTATTTTCCTTTTATTAATCACACTGATATATCTACAATGGGCTCAAGATGAATAAATTAATAAGCTCTGGTTAAAGAATAATACCATTTGGCTATATCACCACACATGAGACTCATGGGATGCTAATGTAATGATGTTTGAAACAAGATCTTTCCAAATGTTTCAGAGAAAACAGGTAAAAATAAGCCATACTCCAGGTGACCCTTATACCTAGTGTAAGGAATTCAGTAACAAAATTAGGTGAAGCAGATTATCTGTACAGCCATCCAACCACCCACACACCATCCTGCCTCTGTCTTTGTGTACCCTGGACCTGGAGGCAGGGGGTAACCTTCTTATATTCAATGTAGGAAAAACTACTTTTATATTTATAAATACTCACACACTGATAGAAAAGTGGAAATCACCCATGGATTTTTGTTATGGATAGTTAGAACTCTATATTTTTCCTGAATAACTTCCATAGATGAGCAATTAGATGCTGACTCACCTGAATTTTTTATGTGGTATTTAAGAGGTCTGAGCTGAACAGTTTCCTAGCTCATACATGATGGCAGCCTCATATTTTCCTCTGTGGTTGTTATGGCAGCTTATATTTAGAAAGTGTCCTTTTTTGATGAACTGAAAAGAGTTTGTAATTCACTGTATTTTACCCGTGGAGACCCAGAGGAATAGAAATGTCACATCATACTGAAGAGCGCATGCCAGAACATAGCACTCTTACCTCGCAGGTCATTATTCTATCTTATCATGCTGCCTAGGCAGTTATATGGATGCCTCTCAAATGTGTCTCCTCTCTACCCCAAATTCCACTTTTTTTTTTTCTATTGTTCCTGGATCTCAGGAGACAGAAGCAGCCAGGATATCCTGCAATCACAGTCCTGCACTCAATCACAACTGTGTGAATTTCATAACCTCTAGAGTTCTGTCTCTGCACCTGGGGCACAGGGTGGCCCCAAGGCCACAAACTTTCCTGCTAATAAGTGGATGGGGCTCTGAGACCAAAGGTGTTGACAGCAATAACAGTATGGAGCTTTTGGTGTTTCCGTGAATCTCCTCGGGAGGCAAGCAGACCATTCCACAGGGACTTGGGAGCTGTGGGGAAGTCAGAAACCAGGCTATGCAAAGCCAGCCTGAAATCCCTCTGTCTTTATCTTCCAACAAGTCTGCACTCTTGTAGTGTATCTTTGGGGTAAAAACAGTAATCTGAAAAGGGATGTGTCCCACACATCAAACTTTTGTGTCTTTTATCCCCATTTATGATTATTCAGAGCTGTATATGACTTGTAAAATTTGTGGATTTTTAAAGGAACACAGCAAAGGTCTTGAAAATTAATCATTTACAATCAATGATCTTTAAAGTTGAAGGTGGCAGGGCTACTTGGTCTGGAGAGGTAAACACTAAAAGGTAGTGGAGTAATCCCCTGCTGTGGCTATCTTTGTGGGGAGTTGCGTCATTCCCTAAGTGAGGGCTGGGGAGTGGACAGCAATCAGTTTAAACTAAAGCATGCAGGATTTAAGTGAGATCAAGGAAAGAATTTCCTGACAATACAGTTCTTAAATCCTGTAACGGGTTGTCAAGAGCACCTTTGGAACCCCCTTATCTTTGAGACCTTTAAAAACAGCTAGATTCCCATCTGTCTGGGGTGGTGGAGAAGAGGAGCCCTAACAGCCCCTCTGATTAGATTATCGTTAAGGTTTATTTCCAGCCTTCTGATAAACAAAGGGTCTGGAAGTATTAGTAAAGGCCAGTGTAAACATTCCAACCAGTCCACCTTCCTCCTACCTATGAGCAGCTTACAGGAGACACACAGGTTTGCTAGACCTCTGACCTGCCCAGAAGCGTCCTTAAGAGCCCAGAGTTTCTCCCAAGCTCTACTGTTTACTTTCAGGGCTCTGGAGGTAGAGAGCATTTGCGTTTAAGTGGTTAAGTGTATTGATCCTCTCATTTAATTTTTTTAATTTTAAATTATTTAAACTTTCATAATTAAATTTGTAGTGTTCTGAAATGATTACCAAACAGTAAGGATGGCCACTGTGTTGTGGACTGGCTCACAAAAATGCAAAGCTAATAAACATTCAACATGAGAATGATACAGTGTAGTAGAATTGCTAATATTTTATCATTTTGAAGAACATTTAATCACCTAGAGAAATGCTTTCCTTCAGGGAAAAATAGCATAAGAGCTAATGTTCATGGTGTGGTTTATAGTGTCTTTACTTAAAAAAAAAAATAGTGTGGGAATGAAACATAGCAGTGATCCCAGCAGGATATGGGTGAGAGAACAGTTTAAAGCTGTTTTATATATATATATATATATATATATATATAGATATATATATATATATATATATATGTTGTCATATTTTAAGTTTAAAAATACAATAAATTTAAATTCAAATTCAAATCTGAGGTAAATGATCTCATCCCAAGAGTTAAGAACTAGCAGTATCATTGTGTCAAACTTATCATTCTCACCCTAATATTTCTTTCAAATGAATTTCTGTTGTGTATATGTGCATGTGGCATGTGCAGACATGTGTGTGTGAGGGGGGTCCAGTGTGAGTCTTCGCTTCCTGCCTTGCATAAGACAAAGTCTTTGATGCTCACCACAGCACAAAACAGGCTAGCCCAAATGACAGCTTCTTCCAGGTTCTCCAGTCTCTGCCTTTCCACAGGAGTGCAGGCGTGACCCTGGTCCTATGGTGACTGTCTTTTATGTGGGTTCTGGGGGTCAGAACTTTATCTAGAGAAGTATCTGCCTTGCTTCCCCCAGAATGACATACCTATAGAGTGTGAGACTCTTGGGTCTGTTACCATCTTTGTGCCTATTTAGAAATACAATTATGTACCAATTCTTATTTTGGGGAGTTGTTTGAAAAATCCCCAGGCTGTCACACTGTCTAACTCTCCCCTCTGCCTCTAAGTCAATCACAAGTCAGGAAGCCTCATGGCCCACAGTTCTCTCTCCTGCCAAAGCACTCTTAAAATGTGATCTCCGACATTGTTAAGTTTGATGGGAATCTTGCATGTTTCAAGTGCAGATAGGGTTTTATCTACTCAACACCCACCCACCCTCTCTTCTGTGACTGCATGAAGATTGGATGGCTTAGGAGAGCTAGTGCAGGGCATGCGAAAGCATCTGCACCCAGGACGGCCTGTGCTAAAAATATTGTGAGCTTGTGTTTCCACCAAATCTAGTCCTACCTATAGCATATGGCTACTCTCCTAATTCAGGCAGTTGGTAACTTTCCAGAGCTTGTGTCCTGGGCTCCTTTCTATGGTCCCTGCGTCCATCTGTGTGTGGGCTCTAGACAACAACAGCAGTTAGTGCCCACCCCATAACCTGCTGTCCCGTCACCCTCCTCAGCAATGTCACCGTCACATGCAGCACGGTGTTGAAGACCTTTCCTGGTTTCTATTACTAGCATGTAAGAACTGTACAGATTATTGGGATTTGTTGATATTTCTATGGAATTTGCTGAGGTGGTCTTTCAGACTCCACTTTGTGTTTATTCTCCAGTTGTGGATTTTACTTCTTCGGCCTGGAACTATCCCTTGAAATTAGGCAAAAAAAAAAAAAAAAAAAAAAACCCTAGAAAGGATTCTTGCAACTGTTCATTAAGGTCTAAGTTCTTCTACATCTGCTATTGTGGCCACTCACAATATAGGTTTATTTGTACAACTTTCTCCATATGTGACAGCAAGCTCTTGAGACCAAACTCTTACATCCTCCATACCTCGTTCGTAATCTAGAATATCTAGTCGACAAGGAGAACTCCTCTGTTGAATTAGTTCACTAGCTAAGAAAGGGGATGGGAGTAAATATGTTTTTAATGTATGTTTTAAATATAGATATATAGCTAAAGAAAGCAAAACTACTATATTAGAGGTATTCTGACCCATATTTATTGGAGCACTAATCACCAAAGCCAAACAATGGAATCAACCCAAAGGTCAGTCACAGATGAACATAAGGAAAAATATGATATGTATACAATGAAGCCATAAAAATTCAATAAAATTTTGTCATTTGTAGCTACATTAATGAGCCTAGCAGATATTCTCAGTGAAATAAGTCAAACACGGAAAACAAATGCCATGTGGTCTAATCTCTTGAAAAGAGATGGAAGAACAGTGATTATCAGGAGGTAGGGAGATGTACTGTCACTGTTGTACAAGAGGACTAATGTCAGAAGCTGTGTGTGGCATGATAAGTATAGTCCTTGAACAACTACGTATTCTTGAAGAACTCAGGCAGTGTGCATGTTATATCTTCTTACCACAAAAATGATAACTGTTAATTAGCTAGATGTAAGCATCCCATAATGCCTAAATTCTACAAAACAGCAGGCTGAACACGACAGATAGGCTTCACCTGCCAATTAAAGAATACAAAGCAAAACAAGTGATGTTTGATCTCCAGTCATTAGCTCACAGTGGCACAGACCATAGACATTGCTTTTCTTTGCCTAGGGTCCCTCCTGGAGACTCTGTCCCTAAGGCCCCTACCTGCTGGCCTGCTCCCAAGAACATCTTTTCTTCAAAGCCCCAAGGATATGCTTTCGGAATGACATGGGGACCCTTGCAAACAAGGGAAGGAACCCCAGGGAGAAAAGGGCGGAAGATCCTTAGTCATTTTCCACTGTCCTTTATTTGTCTTAATGATGTGATAGAGACAACAGATACAAGTTGTTTTCTAGAAAAGCAGCTCCCAGACTAATCAATTTTGTTTAAAATGAGAGGTCACTACCAGGCAGCCAAGTCCCACCCACTGAGAGCATAAAGAATCCAACCTCCCCTCTGCTTCAGTCACTGTTTCTCCAAAGAAAAACATATGAGCTAACAGAACCAGTCTCTCTCTCTCTCTCTCTCTCTCTCTCTCTCTCTCTCTCTCTCTCTCTCTCTCTCTCTCTCTCTCTCTCTCTCTCTCTGTGTGTGTGTGTGTGTGTGTGTGTGTGTGTGTGTGTGTGTGTGTGTGTGTGTGTGTAAGGATGTAGGGTTCTTTTCAGTGAACAGCCACAGTGAGGCTTTCAGACAGACAGACAGACAGACAGACACACACACACACACACACACACACACACACACACACACACACACACACACACACTACTTCTTCAGTTATATTGCCATTTGGTGAACACATGCCCTAGGCCAGCATAGGAAATGTGTGCCATTCTGGGAGACAGGAAGAACAGCTGCCATGGAGGGGTGAAACCAGAGGACAGTTTCTCCTTGTATGCATAGCTCACCTTGAGGAAGCAGCAGTTGCCAGGAAGAGGCTCTCTCATCCTTCTGCCCACCCCCCATACCTGCTGCTGTTGCATTGAGAAGG
This sequence comes from Phyllotis vaccarum, assembly GCA_033318265.1. Taxonomy (NCBI): domain Eukaryota; kingdom Metazoa; phylum Chordata; class Mammalia; order Rodentia; family Cricetidae; genus Phyllotis; species Phyllotis vaccarum. The sequence goes on from JARWLC010000007.1 coordinate 13,580,642, forward strand.
GAGAAACTGCAACTTGAAAGCTGAGTTTTAGCTGTTTCTTTAGAATTTCTAAAAGTATCGACAGATGACAGTGATACTTTTAACTCCATGAGAAAGAGCTCTCTAAGAGCCTTCTGTCATCTGGGTTACTTCCTAAAGTCTGTGGAGTGGGATGTTTGCATTGGGTGTGGGAGTCAGCCACTTAAAAAATAATTGCGCCTGTGTGTGGTTTATGCTTTGTTGCTTCTGGCTGTGGGTGGTCTGCAATCCATATTTCTTATGTATGTCATTTCAACCACAGTGCCACCAGTGGAGGCAGTGTGGACACCTTGAGTGTCAGCAGCCACCGTTTGCTTGTACCAAACCCATGATATCTTTAGTCACAAATCCATGGCCTGATGGCCTTCATCCTTATAACTGGAACTCATCTCAGGAAAAATATATCTGTCCAGTTGTTCTTGTAGCCGGGCTTTAAGAGAGAAATGAATATTCTGTTTTAATATGTGTGGCATGGAATCATTTGGGAAACATTGGTCAAGTTACAGAGTCAGCCTCCTCCCCCAGTGTTGTAAATATTTTGTTCTCTTTGATCTAGTTCTTGGGTTTGAACTCAGGGCCTCATGGATGGTAAGCTGGCTTCTACCCTCAGCACTCTCTACATAATGGGGTATAAGAATACAAACGTATTCTGTACACAGACACTACAGAATAAACACAATGGGTACAGATTCGGCCAAGTTTTAAACATATTCTCCAAGATGCCAAGACAATGGTCTCAGTGTTTGCTTTCTGTTCACTGTGCTGTTACAGAGTTAGGACTAACAATAGAAACTGGAGATCTTCCTGACTTGTGTACACACCTGTCCACTCTAGAGTGAGCCTCTGGGAAAAAATTACCCTAGAGTCTAAGCATCAGCATTTGGCACTTTTTCCTCTGGCCATCCTGCCAATCATTTTCTCAAATGCTCAGCCTTCAGTGGGCTTGGCACAGCAGTAGGATATAACTCATAGCTCTGGTAATTCACTTGACACCGTGTATAGATCCATGGTGTTTCATGTGTTTGCAGTTGTACAGCTATTGCTGTGGTCAATTTGAGATGTCTCATCATTTCCTAGAGAAACCAAGGGCCCCTTCATCATTCGTTTCTCTGATTCTCTTCTCAGCCTCAAAGAATAATCTACTTCTTGCTTCTATATAAATGCCTATTTTGTGCATCTTACCTGCCTAAATTATATCTAATTTGTCTTTTATGACTTCTTTCACTTAGCATATTGTTTCAAGGTCCAACCATGGCTTAAGAGGTGTGTGTGTGTGTGTGTGTGTGTGTGTGTGTGTGTGTGTGTGTGTATGTATTGTATCGCTATGTATCACCACTTCACTCCATCTTATAGGCAGATATTCCACTGTATCCATGTAATATTTGTCTGTCGGTGTACATTTGACATAGTTGTACTTTGGCACTGCTATGAATAATATTGTAAATCTGCACACTAATTTTAGTAATAGATTTATATTTTTATTTTGTTGAATATAAAACCAAGGAGTGGTTGCTAAGTTATAGGATATTTCTGTTTAACATCTTGAAATCCTTCATGGCTACTGTCTACCACACCTTTAGACCTTTCTACCAGTGTGTCAAAATCCCGCCCCCCACATTCTTATGAAGCCTTGTCTAACTGTAGGATCAGAGCCATTCTGGTTACTTGGGAAGTGCTATCTCTCTAGGTGTGGGTTTCATTTACATTTCCCTGATGCCTAATGATCTTGGGTTTTTGTTTCTTATCCTTATTGGCAATTTGTATCATTTTTTTTTTTTTTTTTTTGGTAAAAAGGCTCTTCACATCCCAAGTCTTTAACTTTTAAGACATAATTTTGAATATGGATAAGTCTAAAAGTAATAGATTAGGAATGTGGAGGAGAGGGAAGGATAGAACTCTTCAAACCATCTTCTCTTTCCCAATATTTTTATGTGTTGAATGACTCAGTGCACATCTGTTGAATTACTAGATATTTTTAAAATTAATATATCCATATTACAAGCAACTTTGGAAAAGTGAGAAAGAAAAAAATGCCCTATTTTCCATAACTCCATAACTATAAGACAACTGCAATTTAATTATATTTACTTCACCATTGCTAGTTTCTCATAAATCCTATTTTCTGATTTAATGGAATAAAATGATAACGCAGCCAATTTTTGACATTAGTCTTTACCTCCATTATTTTTAAGGGCTGCATAGTACTCTAAGCATAGGAAATAGAATGTTATTAATTACTTCCAGGATTACAGCATGTATAGAAAGACAGATTCAAGGTTATAACAACAAAAAAAAAATTAGCAGAAAGGTTTCAGAGTTGAATGCCTTCTAGTTTTTCCAGGGTTATACAGACCATGACGCATGAGCAAAAAATGATGGAGCATAGATGATTAAGTGGTTTTTAAAATAATCACATCATTTTATTTATATGATAAATTTAACATTACAAAAATTTTAATGACCTGTTACACTAAGAATAAGTGGTTAGTGTTGACGTAGGCAACCCCATAGTGTAGTTGGAGATATTTTCACACAGCCACACAGAATGCTCCAATTTGGCTTTCCATACTGAAAATCATCATCGTTGGTGGCTGTTACCCTAGAATGTTGTCTTCCCCACATGGAATTTTTTTATATATGTGTGCTAAAAATATTTCTATAACACACACTGGGCAAAGTATGTGAAACAAAACATAAAGAACACAGATAAGGGCTCTGACTTCAGGTACCCTGGAGACAAGAGCCTTGTTCATTCACTCACTTATTAGAAGTCTATCAGGAATAAAGAGCTATGTTGAGGCTGTGGGGAGGAGCCTTGGTGGCTAGAGTCAGGGGCAGTCACCTATTTTCAGAATCAGTAAGAAGCCAGAGGAGTAAGTGCATGGGGAGGTGAAATGCACATGAGCAGGCAGGTTAGAGATGCTTAAAATGAAGTAGGAACAAATTAAGAGTGAAGCCTGGAGCTAGGAAGAGAGAATCAGATGAGGGAGAGGCCAGAAGGCCCTGGCAACAGAAAGGGATGGGGAGAGAAAGAACTCTCAGGTTTGTAATTTAGGATATTGATTATATACTTTGCAACGTGTCAGATTCGAAAGGAGTCAGCTGGAAATGGAAGACAGCGGTCGCTGGTGACTTCAGTAAAAGGAGAGTTGGGAAAGGTCACAAAATGAAACCAGACATTGGGAATAACCGCTTCTGGAATACTCTCTGTGGGTCGGGCACTTTCCCAAGAACGTTACCATCTATTATCTCATTTACCTTCCCATAGCCCTTTGATACATTTTCTATAATTACCTCCATTTCAAGATGAGAAACCAGGGTTTAGAGAAGTGAGTAATGTAGAAGGCCACCAGATAATCAGGGACAGCTGCGGATCAAAGCAGACAGAGGCCACAGCCCCAGTACAGCCTCACCCCACTAAGTAATGGGTAGAAGAGAATACATATGAGCTGAGCAAACAGAGGAGGCAAGTATTGACATCCCTTCCAAGCTTTGGCAGGGTTGCACCCAAGGAATGATGGAAAATTTCTGGGCAGTGATGAGGTTTGAGAACGGGGTTGGGAACCCAAGCAAATCAGTAAAAGTAGTCACAGATGACATGAGGTGCTGGTACCCAGTGGAGAGAGGGGCCATGCATGGGCATGCAGCTTGAAGATGGCCTAAAACTGGGGAATTGTAAATGAAATCAGAGGAATGTATATGAAAGCATGGAGTTATAAGAAAATCACCTTGAGCAGTTCCAAGGCATTAGAAAATTAATCAGAGGCAGGATTTAGGAGAAGAGGAGTAACAGAGGGCTTGGGGGCAAAGCCCACTGGACTACAGAAGCCAAGGACAGTGGAAAGCTCTCATTAGCAGGCAGAGGGGTTTGGGAACTTTCCCTTCCCTGATCTTGTTTTGTTCTAATCATGCTGGGAAGCCATCTCCTTAAACAGGAAACTAAAGGCAGGAAAATGCTGGAAAACCTTCAGGCCCAAATACCACCAAGTCCACCAAGAGTGGTGGCCATTGATTTTGGTGGAACACTAACGGATGTCTCAGCCTACAAAAGTCCCAGGTAACAGGAAGAAACACACATCTCTCTTATAAGGCCACAGGAAAACCAAGATTTAGTTTCAGTGTAGTTTAAAGAGGTGTTTTTGTTCAGAGGACAGGAACCATTTTAGAACTCACAGACAACAGAGTAGCCAGTCCAGTACACAGTGTGCCCATAGTCACTTGGATGACCACTTCCCCTGTGCCTTCTAGGAACACAAATTCCCATTCTGCACTCTGAGTTTGGAAATAAGTCCTAGGATCTTTTTATTTTGTTTTCCAAGCCAGGGTTTCTTTGGATATCCCTGAACTCGCAGAGATCTGCCTGCCTCTGCTGCAATTAAAGACCTGTGCAAATAACCACCGGGACAGCCATTTTCTATTTAGCTTTTTCATGATCCTAGAAGCCTGTACAATATTGCTATAGAGTATAATTGCCATGACTAGGATTTGGGTCAGAGGAAGAAGCCTTCAAAAGTGAGAACTAGCACCAAGCAGAGGAAACAGAGTCACAAAGAATCGGAAGGGATTCCCCAGGCTTGTGTGCACGAGAATGAGAGACTCTGAGCCTCTGACTAACGAAGCACAGGGAGCTAGAGAGAGTCATTACCCCCTGACAACCCCAGCTTCCCAGTGGGGCTTCCTACATTTTCACAAATGACATGAAGAGTCCATAGAATTGGGGGGCCCTTTATTCAATTTTGGTATTAAGTCCAGCCATCATACTGCTGTCCTCTAATTTTGGAGTGAAGCTATGTTTTGAACTAAATCTTGAACTAAATCACCACCCTACTCTACTCCTGAAAACTGTTCACACTTGCTGGCCGACAGCTAGATCTTCCAGGACGTGCCAAGTATTAGGGAGGAAGGGCTATGGTCATACTCAAGGCTACAGCAGATCTCAGAAAGCCCCAAATAGGAAGTTTGGGTTCTTGATATCAACCCATTGTATACCTCCGCCATTATATACCTCTGCCAATGTATCCCTCCGCCAGCCTCTGGTCCTAACATCCCAATTCAAACCAAGAGATTCGAACTACCAGGACCCCTGGTTAACTGGAGTCAGTCCTTTCCCTAAAGAGAAGTAGTGAGAAGAAGACGCTTTCCTCTGGTGTTTCATACTGATGGGCTCCAGTACTGCATTGCCATGGAAGCCTTCAAGGTCTTCAAGAGATGCTACAAAAATACTTCTGAGAAACATAAAGGGGAAGCTAGGAAAGGAGTGTGAAGGGGCCTGGTGCTGATTCTCATAGACTCTGATTGGAAAATTGTAAGGAATTTGAAGCATATGAGCCACGATTGTTCTTAAAGGCTCCATAATTCAGCAAGTTCACTATAAATCCACCAACCAATCTCTGGTTTTTGCTTAAAATCCCTGCTGCCTCCAAAAATGTTAGGCACAGTCAAACACATGGCTATGATTTATAGGCACTGTATTGACAGGCACACAGGTCCCCTCCCTCAGCTTCATGGGCTTGGCCTCAGTGAACCTGAGCATTTGAAAAACATTAAGTGAGATATATGCATGCTGAGTCTGAGGGATTGAATCCAGAAAGAACCAGAGCTCTGTGGTGATGGAGAAGCCTAATATTATTCTTGGATTTTTTTTTTCTTAAGTAAATGGAGTTTCATTATAAGAGGCATATGGTAAAGAGAAGATAACAGTGGTTGTTTTACACTGCTATTTTTTAAATTTTTATAATTAACTTAATAAGTCACTTCAATATTATCCTACATCCCTTAATAACATTGGCTTGATTCTTTACTTATACCGTATGATCCCAATAATTAACATAAAAATGGCAACATCCTGGAACTCTATGATGATATAACTTAGCAGATATTAGAGTGAAAACGCCAATCTACTTCAATCCTCTTATTTAAAAATTATGTATGGACGTGTCTTTGCCTGTGGCATATTATATATAGAAAACTCAATATTAAATTTTCAAAAATGACAACTTCTGTTAAGCTTCAGCTTTCTTCAATCCTTTACTAGTCAAAATCTAGTTATGCAAAACAGATCTACTAATTGCACATGGCCTGAAGTGGAAATTTCCTTGAAGGGCTGTGTTCCGGGTACCACATGCCGCAATGTCTAAAGAGTAGAAGGCACGCTGTAAGGGCTCCAGATAGCTCTTGTTTTACCTTCTCATTTCACGCTTTCCTGCTTTTCACCTTCACCATTTCTCTGTGCTCCTCTGTCCATCCGACCATCTACCATTGTGACAGTATTCCTGTCTTCATTGCTTTTGCTGGGACGCCACTTCCTTTTCCTTTAAGTTGATCTAGAGGGGACAAAGGAGAGAGAGGCATGGATGTGGCAAAAGAAGTAGGCTAAGAAAGACCTACTTCTGATAGCCTCTTAAACAGACAGTGTTTTCGTTCCTCTTTGGGGAAGATCTGCAGTGAGTGAGTGAAAAGGAAGCATGAATGAGAGGTAGCAATTATAGATATACCGTGTATTTTCCTCAGCTGTCTCTCATTAACCATCACCTTCTCCTTTTTTGTTTTAATTTTTAATTTACTTTTTACACCTAACATTATTTTTAATAGCCAGTTTTTTTCATCTCTCTGTCTTCTATTTCTCATAAGCATGTGATCACTGCAGAGGAAGGACCCAAACTAAGAAACTAACCAAAGATGCCGCTGCAATGCTACCAGCGAATCTCTGAAATGCACTCAGACTTCCCTGTGTCTCTAATGCATGACTCTGCTCTTGGTCTTTTACAATCTTTCTGACCTTGACACTTTGAAGAGTAGAGGTTCTTTATTTTATGGAACATATTTCCATTTGGGTTTATCTAATGACTTATCATAATTAGAAAGAACTTATCCATTTTGGGGCAGAACTCTGCAGAAGCAATGTACATTTCTTGGGTATGGTGGCATACCGATATTGCTATGTATTGTAAATGATGATGCTAACCTTGATCATTTCACTAAAGAGTGCCTGCCTGACAAATTCCTTTACTATGGCGACATTATTTTTCTCCTCATGATCAGTGATTACCTTGGGGAGATGTGGGGTCTGTGTGTTCAGGTATTTTTCCTCATACTTTTACCTATCCATCTTATCATCCGGCAATGGTTCTGGTCAGCAGATTTGTTACTGGGGTACCCCAGTAAGACTCCCCGTTTCACTCAACCCTTATCTGCTCCACCACTGACATTCTTCTGTAGTTCAGAGGCTTTTTTTCTCTTCCCACTCACTTGTTTATTCAGTGATTTGTAGCAAGATAGACGGATGGATGTTCATCCTGAATTATAACCCAGTCTTACCATTAATTATTTTGTTGCTCAAATCATTCCAGTTTTGACTGCTGAAGCTCCTTCAGAACAACTGCTGGTCCCTTGAACTTTCACACCTTTGCTGAGAACCTTTTACTTTTGGTTTCATAATGTTGCAGATTAAATCTCCTTTCTCCAAGTACAGCCCAAGAATCATGGTTTTTTATTTTTTATCAAGGATGATTTAATTGATTTTTTTTCTTTTAATTACAAAAACAAGGTCTTGTGGTTCTAGGATTGCACTGCCTGGGTACTATTGGCTATAGATCACCTCCACAGATAAAACTTGAATACAAAGATGATATAGATATTGTTATATGCTAACTTGTGCATGCACACCCATATATTTACTTTGGACTCTGCCATTAGTCTCTGCTGAAACTATGGATTCAAATCAAACACCATTGTAATATGAAGTTTCTGGCCCCGATTAGCCCCAGGATTCCAGCCAGCAGTCCCAAATAATCACACAAAGCCTTATATTAATTACATGCTGTTTGGCCTATGGCTCAGGCTTATTGCTAGCTAGCTCTCGCAATTTAACCCATTTCTACTAATCTGTGTTTTGCCACGTCACTCATGGCTTTCCATCCTGCTCTCTCAGTGTCATCTTGCAGCATCTCCTTCTAACTGTGCCTCCTTACCTTTTATCTATGCTTGGATTTCCTGCCTGCCTATAAGCTGGCTTGCCATAGGCCAGACAGTTCTTTTATTATCCAATGATAATTCACAGCACACAGAAGGACATATAATATCATAATATTCATTCTGGCTTTTCCTTCTCCCTTATTTGACCTTTTTCCTCAGGCAGTGGGAAGGCTCTGATATATATTATAAATCATGCGATGTATATAATATATACTCTGATATTAATATATTCTAGAAAATAATTATATTGCCTTTTATATATAATTATGTAATTTCTATATATAATTATATTTCTATAATTTCTATATAACTATTTATACTTCCTGATTTGTTCAGTGTCGATATATTTCTAAAGCTTTTCACAATTGCCAGCCCATAGTCTTTGTACTAACCAGGAACCAGTATTTGTGTATTATTCATGTTGCCTTTAGCCCTATAGTGTCCAGTCAGAGCACTGTTTTCCAATCTGTTTTCCCTTAGCCTTTCTGCATAGCTGTTAGTTAATTTTAAGATATTCAATTATAGTCGTATTTCTATTTGCTTCCCCCACAAACACACCTTGTTGATTACTTTTAATAGCAGTGAATACTCTTCGTTGTATACAGCCCCAGGGGTTTTGACAAGCGCAGACCATCATGTATCCATCCATAGTCATGCCACAAAACATTTCCATGAACCCAAATGTCCTTCCATGCTCCTTGCGTCTGGCAAGCATTTCTACCCTTTCTCTCAGTGTTCTAAATGGATGGTCAAGGGTCTGGCTTTCATCAACCACGTCCATTGAATTATTGTTGTGTGAGCAGCATTCCTCTGTGTGGACATTTTGTTCATCCCTTATCACATGCTCTGTGAGTCTTGCCCATGCCTCTAATGTTTATTTTCATGAAACTGTCCACCAGATTGATGCTTGTTTGATTGCTAGTTGGGACTCTGCATTTGCAGCTTCCTCCACACAGCATATTCCTCACTTCATCTTATTTACTATGGGCATCTGCCACAACCCTGGCTCCTTTAGCATTCCGAGGAGGATTATAGTCATCTCTTAATTATCTGTGGTAAGATTGACAGAGAGACTATGAATAATTGAAGTCTTTGCATAATCCACAAGCTTTATGATAGCGACTTCTTCTTCCCCCAAGTACTTAAAGGTAACAAAATTGACTCCTTTTAAGTTTTATATCCCGTCCCTACCTTTACTCATCCTCTGGTAGCAGCGCTAATGAGTCCTTGGGTGATTATAAAAATGGAAAGACAGAAAAGGAGGAAGCCGCGGCTGGAGGTAATCTACATAGTAGATGAAAAACTCTGACTTATTGACAGTTGATGGAAAACTAGTAAAAAGACCAAGTGGGGATTATGAGTCTTTATAGATGACCTTGGTGCTGGATTGGCATGTGCTGGATTCCTTCTTGAGACTCTGATTATGATTTTAAAGTATTTTTTCATCATTCTTTAGCACGGTGAATTTCTCACCTCTGTGACAAACTTACTCAGTCGTGAATGTCTGCCTAAAATAAATCTAATGTGTTCCCACTGAGAAATATTAGCCCCAGCTTTGTTCCCTTCTGTCTAGGAGACAAACCTGAGATTAGATTGTGGCAGTGGGAGACCCTTAAATGTATTAAAGCAGGCACTGGGAGCTTTCAACCATGGTTGGGCACCACGGATAGTCTCTGGAGAATCTGGGACCTACTAGAAAAATGATTCTCCACCTGTGTGGTTCTCCACCTCTTTGGGGGTGGGGTCAAAAGACCCTTTCACAAGGGTCACCTGAAGCCCTCAGAAAACACAGATAATTACATTATGATTCATAACGATAGCAGAATTACCGTTATGAAGTAATGGCAAAAAATAATTTTATGGTTCTCGAGATAGTATTAGGAAAGACTGAGAACCAGTGTACCAGACAGTGCCAGTGTAAGCATGCTTCCTGAGAGAGTGGACGAGACCTTTGAAACAACTTCAAAAACACAAAACTAACAGACTTAAGACCTAGAATCAGCAAGACTGGCTGGAACAGCTGGATCCCTCCTCTCCTGTTCCTTATACTCCTAGGGTTCTCCTGCCAGATTCCAGAAGGCTTCACTACCCCAGAGGTGGTTTAAAAAAAGGCATTCCTCATTTTTCTTCCAACCCTTATTGCAGAACCTTTTAAATAATAAAGGCTAAATATTTCTTGAATAATACTAAATGTTTTTAGGCCACTGATAGGACTTTTTAGTCTATTAACTCAACAATAGTTAAAAAAAAAAAAATCTGATACCCTTGAGTTCCCCTTATGAGGTAAATAATTTAATTACCTTGCAGGAATCCATAAACTTTTGTCATATATCAGATAATCATCTGATAAATCATCTATATGCTAATGAGTATGTGCAACAGTTTTTTTTTTTTTTAGTAGTTTTCAGACTGCATTCTGAATCTTCCCTTCTTACATTGCTAGAGATTCTTGATAAATGAATCTGTTGCCCTGTCTTCTGGCCATCTAGTGGAACATGAGTTTGGCCAGTGTTAAAAACTCATTATGCAGTATGAAATTGTGACAAATGGTTTATTTCAGGGCTTTAAGTCTAAACTTCAAAACTATATTTATACAGAATGAATTGACTATTGGTTCAGCTGACTTTTACAAATGAAGAAGACATCTTTGGAGGGCTTTCTAAAAAAATCATTCATCTGTGTGTTTGCACTTTTAAAAATATATACTTGGATTAAGCTTTGGAATCATGGTGTTATTCTGACTCATCTAGGATGTTCCCAGCAATTACAAGCCCACATGAACCTCTGCTTTATCACATCCTAGGTACCATGGCAGTTGTATGTCATTCATCAGTGGGTGGTAATTCTGATATCCTTGTTTCCTACCTATGGAGTAAGCAAATAAATATTTGTCCATGAAGTCTGAGAAAATTGTACTTGATAACTAAATTAATTACTATGTACATGTATTACTACAGTGATAATTAGATATACAATGTTTGCAAACTAGGATCCTACAGATTCAATTTGGGACACACATCATTACATTTGGGCCACAGACTATTATTTTCAAAGAAAATCTGAGCAAATTTTAAAAATTCAAACATTCTACAAGCATAGATCAGATTTGCTAACTTTTATTTTTCACAAATTTTTGAGGCTGGTAGAAATAACTGGCTTATGTTTAAATCTAATGATAAATTTGCTTAAATGTCTACCACATTTATATATTTTCTAAAAAGTTTTAAAACTCTAGCTTTTCAGTTCTCCATATCATGAAATCTGGAATAATGTCCTGTCTTTTCTGCCTTTCACCTGTGAAAATGTTACTATTAGCCCACATGTGTTTAACAAAGCTGGCATTGAGGTGTTTTTCGGGGGTAAATGATAGATTTATGCTGCATTGCCCACATATTCTTGGTGAGTGCCCTTTTGACCACTGGCATGCATTTGTAAAGCTGTCTGGGTCTGGGAATAGAGGCTGTGGTTATGGAGTCAGTCCAAGTTAACTGGTCCACACAAGGGAGTCAACCCATGACCTTGACCCCATTACCACAGTGTTCTACCCAGTGGAGCTAAATAAGTGAGGGATTGTTTCTTGGTGACCTGATCTGATCAGATGGCATATAATAAGGGTCTGCCTGCAGACATGGGTGAGATGTCAGTAAAAGGAGAGCTTAAGATAATGGAAAGTTATCAGACTCTCCCATTAGTTACATTAGTTACCATGCTATAGTTGGCCCAGTAGGCACTAAATTGGACTTTATCATTATAACTAAGTCTATTTCTATGGAGCTTTTTTTTTTATTGTTGTTGAAATTTCAAGGTTTCAGAATTTCAGTTTAATAATTACTGGCATATGTACAAACATTTGTAAAACAAATCCAAAAAGACTGTTGGGATGAATCAGGGAATTCAAGTCTTTGTTTGGTGCCAAATATCAGTGTGTCCTTCAATGGGTCTCTTGACTCTCTGGGCTTTCAGAGGGATTAGATAAACATACTATCTAAGATCCCTGCAGCCCCGGGAGACTTTTGATAACTCCACAAAATTTTAAACACTAAAAATATGTTTGCACACAAATATCTTATTCCTAAAATTTCAAGTGGAATATTTTCACTGAGGCAGATAATTAAATAAGCATGATTTCAAAAGCATCTGTTAAAAAATTCATTTTTGAGGGGATTGGAGAAGTAGCTCAGCAGTTAAGAGCCCTGGCTGCTCTTGCAGAGGACCTCAGTTTGGTTCTTAGAATATATACCATGGCTCACAACAGTCTGTAACACCAGTTCCAGCAGATCTGACACCCTCTTCTGGACTCAATATGCACCAGTCATGACCATGGTACCCAGATATATGTAGGCAAAACACTCAGTTTTATAAAGTCAAACAAATAGATCAATTTGAAAGTTAGTTTTTATATATTTTTAGTGCCTATATAAACTAACAGAACAGGTATATTTTATACAGAAACCTAATATAGAACCAATACGTATGCACATAAGTAAATAAATAAGCCATAATTTATATATTGCATGCTGAGTTCTCGATGGCATTTTGTATTTTGAATTGCTTGTGAAATACCTTAAGCTTTTTGCCTTCTTATAAAATAGTAATTGTTTTAGATAGATTGGAGATTCCTTTTGGAGTCACTGCTTATGCATCTCCTGATTTGGGCTTCCTAATGGTAAGCCATTTGGAACCACATCGCCTCATGTCAACCCCATAAATTTAGATGAAACGCATTTGCTCAGATTTGCTCAAAATTGTACATTTTGCTGGTTCTTTCTCTGTTCCTTTTTCACTAATACACTCAAATCTTACTTTTACAGAACTGAGATAATGGTTGGATTTATTGTTCTTTTATCCAAACTGACTCTTCCATCAGTAGAGCATCCAGAGCTCAGTAGGACAGGGCCTAGACAGAGGTAGGATTGGTGTAAAATGAATGACTTCAGCTTAGTCACACTTCAAAAAAAATATATTGGCTTGGCTTTCCAAATAACCTTCCAAAATGAAAAGCACAAATACCGGGGGATCCTACAGAATCAAATATGACTAATGTTTGTGGAAAAGATTAGCTATTGGAAGTCGCTTCAATATTAGGTGGTGAAGTTTAGAAAGGCTACAAACATGGGGAACCAGAAGCATTAAATCCAAATCCAAATAATACAGGTTGCAGATGCTCTGCAAGACAGTTGTCATTCCAACCCTCATCTGAGTGACCTTGCCAGTGTGCTCTGCACCGGCCATCAAGAGCCATTCAGAAACATGAGCTAACAGAATATAAAATTCTCTGTCACCTGCATAAACACATAGGTGGGCAAAAGTAGTTTTATCATCCGTTTGTCTGATAAGCTTACAAGTAGATCTGATATTTTTAAAAGGACCCCAGAGGTAATGAATTTAAGTGGCAAAAAGTAACTCACATTTTAAAAAAGATATGCTGTAACCCATTAGGGAAGTTTCACTCTAGGCTCACACCTCTGCTTTACTTAATTACGTGCTTTATTGGACTGGGCATTTAATTGCTGCTACTGCCATCTCTGCCACAGCTTTCTTTTGTCATTTCCTGAGCACGTAGGCAGCCATGTTGTGCTGTGGAACAACATCAGGCATCAGCAGGAATTATTCATCTGTGGTCCTGAAGAAAGGAAGAAATAGCCATTGCTACAGGAAGGGGAGGGACAAGGAAACACACTTACAAAGCAGAATTGTAGTTTCACAGTCTAGTGGGCAAGCAAATAGAAGCCTGACGTTTTGGACAGACTATAAATCAATCTCTGATTCCGTTGGCCAAATTGTAAATCATCACTGTGCTAAGCCACTAAAGCATTTCCAGGTGAAAGCACGCTTTTGTGATTGTGCATCATTTGCAATTCTCTGTGAAGATCAGGTGATTGCAAAACTTAATCAGAAATGCAGTTCCCATTGTTGTCTACGCCTTGGTATAGATTCTTGAGCGATGATACACTGGAAGAGAGCAGAACTATATCCATGCCTATAAAACTAGAGTCCCATAGGAGATTTATTCCTATGAGAAGTTATTGTCCTGGGCCCTGTGTACAAAGGGAAACATTATTGATCTCTTGATGGACCTTTAATTATTGCCATTCTAGGCCATACTCCTTCAGCCTGGGATCTGGAGAATGCCCACAATAATTATTGTGCATGTTAATGGATAGACAGTATCTCTATTTGGAATAGTGAGTCACTCTTCATAGGTTACTTATCATAGATACAAAATCTCTACGCTCACAGAGTAACTACGGAAATTATGGAAATGGAGCTGGAGAAATAGCCCAGTGGTTAAGGCCGCTGGCTATTCTCCCAGAGAATCTGGATTCAATTACCAGAACCCGAACGATATTTCACACCATCTGAAACTCTAGTTCCAGGGGCTCTGATGCCATCTTCTGACCTCCATGGGATGATTTGCATGTGGTACACAGACACACATGGAGGTAGAATACCCATACACATAAAATAAAATCAAACTTTGAAAACAAGTGAAGACTCTTGCAGGTAACCCAAGTTCGACATGTTTCCTGAGACTTATGTCAACTTTGGACCTTGAAAAGACAAAATAACAAGGAGAATCTCATTCAGAAATTCCAAATATAAATGATTATATTCTCTTAGTTAAGTCACAGTCAAGAATCAATTGTGTGTGTTTACTTAGTGATATGGTACTTATGAAATATAAGAATGAATATTAGTTAACTTTAAATCTGGCATAAAATTTTTGAAAATTACCACATCTGCTGTAAAAGTGTACAGACAGGGGTGTTTTGATTTGGTGTTTTGATAAGGACAAGGTCAAATCTAAAGACAGGAATAAGCTGGGCAAACTAGAAATCACAGTACCCAACTCGTGCCATATACATATGTTTGAAACCTAAGTTTAAGAGGACAATAATTATCAAAGTCAGAAACCAAAGGTATATGGGTAAAATAGGTTTGAGAGTTGCTTCTCTAGATGATATCTCTCACATTAATCATCCTTAATGATGGCTTTGGTTTTTAATTCATGCTACAATTTGACCTACTGTTTCTTCAAAGGGGGTGTTTAAAGAATATGGAAGCCCTGGTCACCATGAGCTCTAACTTTCAGTAACTTGGTGCCACCATTGCACCAGGAGAGGCAGGTAGTCATTGCTTTGGGGAAGTAAACAATTATTTCATTCATTTGGTCTTGATGAGGCCATAGACATGGAGGGTAGTTGTAACAGCTTGCCGTTATCCTGAAATTAAGTTGGGAAGTGAATTATGGGTTCCAGAGATATCTTTAACACCTGAAACTTTATGATGGGTTGAGTTAGGAGGAGCCCTTTGATCCTTTTTTTTTTTTTTTTTTTTTTTTTTGAGTAGGTCTGATCTTCCCTGATGGTCTGACCCCTCCATTCACTATGCATGCATTACTAAGGATGGGAATAGAAACTAGATTTAACTACTTTGCTTGTCATCCCTGTACCTCCTGCAGGACTTGGCAGAAGAAAATCCCCTCCTGTGCTTGTTGAATTAAAACAACAGAAACATATGAAAGACCAGCCCCGTTCCTCCAATAGCGCATGTGTAAATGATGGTGAAATACTGTCTTGCTTTGTATATGGTGGTTCATATCAGCCAGGGTCTTCCTAATCTCCACACACTTCCTCCCTGAATCCATTCTCTACCCAGTCTCAAGTTTATGAGAAATATACCCGCACAATCTTGTTTTGGTCAGCAAAATGAGGGCCCTCACCAAAGCACTGATAGGGTTCTAGTGAATGGCACTCTCTCAGAAAGTAGTCCCAATAATTCTATCATATTCAAAATCCCTTTTCTTCTCAGAAAAAAAAAATTAAACAAAAGTTAAGGAGAGCTTTCACCTTTTAAGAAAAGTTTCAAACTTAGTATCTCTTATTAGAAACCAATATAATCATTCTTTCCCATTGTCTGAGGCTCTCACCAGCTCTATCATGCATTAATTACTTAGCTTCTAGCTTCTTTTGTATTTGTACAATAAATGTGAGACAAAAAAAAAACCCACATAATTTTAGATTTTTTTTTTTTTTTTTTATGGCACAATGGCAAAATTTCCCACCTACAGGATGGGGAGGGAAGTCAGAAATGTTCTCATTGTCTTTTCAAGGAAAGTCTTATATACTAAAGGGAAGAGGAATATGAAAATCCTTGTATGTGACATACAGAAGGTTTAGAATATACAGAACATTAGATGAGCAAGCTAGAGTTAACACTGTGTGTCTTACTGTTAAACTTCAGATAAATAAGATTTGAGCTTTCAACCTATATGGACTAATTCTTTGCCACTCAACTAATTAATTCCATATGCTAGAGGAAAGATGCTAATTTGGGCATCAAAGCAATATATATATATATATATATATATATATTCAATTATATAATATTATTCAATCAGTTATAAAGACAAGCTTCACTCCCATTAGACTGAATCCGGAGCGCCATCATTTATTCTTCCCTAGTGCATATGAATGCTGAAGAAGATCTACCCTGCTTCTCTTAGCGTCTAAAGGGGGAATGAAAGCTCTCAGGATTCCCTTTAAAATGGTTCTTTACACAGTCATTGTCAGTGAACACACTCACACGATCACTTTTTCCAAGCTGTCTACTTGTTCTTTACTCCCAAGTTAGACAGTGTCATCTGTTCTTCCTGAAAAGGGATCATGGGCAAATTATATGTATGTTAACTCCTGCTATTGGGCTTTTGGTTATATTTACATTTGATATAATGCTTGAGGATAAACCCCCCCCCCCCCCAGCTTCCATAAACCTTTCAAGTAGTCCTGGGTTCTTTGACAAGCATTAGGTTTTTCCTGCCCAGGCAGGTGGCTTAACGGAGCTGACCCTACAGTCCTGTGCCTGGAAGCTTCACTGTCCTTTCCATCTGCAGGATGAACCTATGGCCACAGTGCGCTGCACTTGCACAAGCAGGGCCTGGGAAGTCTAGCAAGGGTGGGAGCCGCTTTGCAGCTGACAGAGAAAGGTTAAGAATCAGGTAGCTGGTGTTTGCTCCCAGAGCAGGCTTGCTTTCCGGAGTTTTGGATTTGCCAAAGGAAGTAGGAAAACGGGAGGAAGGAGAAAGAACAGGTACAGCCGCACACACCAGCAGAGAATGTGTGTTGTTGATTGACGTCCAACTTCCTGCCACAGGGCACGCTGTCTGCTTACTCAACCAGTCCTCAGAGAAGCCCAGAAATGGGGTTTAAAATGGTGAGGGAGAAGACATATGCACAACTCCACCACTTTCAAATAAGTAAACACTGAATAGAAAGAAAAGCCTTTCTTTATATCTATTAAGAGAGCATTAAAATGCAAAAAAAAAAAATCAATTTCTTTAATGCGTTTCTTTAATGTTAAATGTATTTCCAGAAATCCTAAGTGTTTAGCCTGAGTCACGGATGCTCCTGCCTACCGTGACTTGAAACCAGTGGGAGTGTATGAGGGCAATTAATCAAAGTTCACTGAGCTCCTGAAGAGCGGTTTCGCTGGAAAGCAGAAAGGGGGGACAGCTTCAACCTGGGTGCCAGTGACAGCTAACAGACTCTGTAAAGTCCCTCTGTGGATCTGAAAATCAGACCTTATTAGTATCTTTATCTTTCTTACTCATTTTATTTTATTTCATTTTAATTTCTGGCCTCCTCATAAATCACCGCCCCCCTTTTATTCAGACCTCTAAGTGCTAAGTTAACAACCTCAGAGTCCAGGTTGCATCTGTTACAAAAATGACCAGCAAAAGTACCTATCTTATGGTTGACAAATCCTTCCCTGGCTCCCAGAAACCAGCCTTCCCCGGGCTCTGGTTGCATTTGTTTTCAGAAGGTTATTGGTTATATGTGTTTGCTTTGCTTCCTGACCCCTGCAGGATTTGCTTTCACGTATTAGGTACTCCCAAACCCTCAAAATGGGAAAAGCAAATTAGCTCAATGGTTCCCAGCAGCTGAATTTAGCCAAAGCAGGGCCTGAACCTCTCCCAGCAGCTGTCTGATCCTCTTAAGCATCAACCCTATAGTGGGGAAAGACCTCCTTGCTTTTTTAAGCCTAAAATAAACAGCACCGTATTTGGGATCTGAAGATTCCCAGCTCTGGAAAGAAAGGTTGCTGTTAAGTTCTCCTTCCTCCTACCTCCATTCAACAGCCACACCCTAGAAGTGAATGACACCTAAAGAAAAAGTAGATGCTTTTTGAGGTAGGGATATAGCCTTAAGGGTGGAAGTAAACTTATTCATGGGATTAAAAATGTTTGTTGTTTTAACACAACTTGTCAACATCTTAGAAACCTAAATTTACCTGAAAGCATTATCTAAACAAGTCCCCAGACTTCCAACTGCCCCACTATTTATAGGCATGCTCCGCCATAACTACCTGGCTATCCCTGTAGGTGTTGGGGATCCAGACTCAGGCCCATGCGCTTGAATAGCAAACACATTACCAACTGAGCTAGTTCCAACCTAGGAAAGATTTTAACATTGTTTTTCTTTAGTTATTGAAGTATCAATTCAGTCAGCTTTTAGTTGTGTAGTGATCCTAGAAAACCAACCCTTGCTTATCTTTACATACCATAAACTGGATGAATAGACCTTAACCATAATCTTCATGTTCTGAAAAGCATTCTGGGATTAATAGTATCTTACCTTCTTTGTTAAGTGTCATAGGAATTCATAATCCACCTTAGACTGTTTTACATTGCTGTAACAAAATACTCAAGGCTAGGTAATTTTTAAAGAAATAAAATGTATTTAGATTACAGTTTTGGAGAAGCAAAGACATGTCAATGGTGTTCCCTTGGCCTTGTACTACATCAGATCATGACCGAAAAGGAGAAATGAAAAGTGTGTGATTGTGAGGAGAAAGATGGGCCCTCCTCTGTGACGATCTATTTTCACAATTATAGGGGGATTGTGTTGCTTCGTTGTAAATAATTGTCCCTCCCACTGGTTTAATAAAAAGTGTTGATTGGCCAAAGGCAGGCAGGAAGTGTGGGCGGGGCTACCAGACTAAGAAAAACTCTGAGAACAGGAAGCACAGAGCAGAATGCTAGAGAGAAGCCAGAAGAAGCAGAGGTCAACTATGCTGCTCTAAAGAAAGATACCGAGCTGCATGGCTGAACAGGAAGAATCATGGGTTAGATGAAGGGTAAAGAGTTAGCAAGTTATATGCCTGGGCCTGAGGCCGATCAGCCTAAAACTATTGAAAGCATCTGTGTGTCTCTGTGAGTCTTCGAGTCTTTGAGTCTGCGGGTCTGTGGGTCTGTGGATCTTAAACCTTGAGGTTAGGCCCGAAAGTCTGGGCCAGGAGCCTCTTACTACACACAATACTTTGTTCAATCCCATAAGACCCATCTTAAACTCAAAAGACCCAATTTAGTAACCTAGACTCTTATGTTCGTGAGATTGTATCCCCATGATCTAATTACATTTCACTAGGTACACCACCTCTGAAAAGTCCTATCCGCTCTCCACAGTAACACAGTGGGAAATGAGTTCTGGCATCAGAATCTTTATGAAATAAACCATGTCAGGTCCATAGCATCATCATTGTGGTATCCATGGAAGACCCAAATAAAATCCCAATATTTTCTTTTTAATCAAGATTGCCTTGTAACAAACAAAACTGAATCTATTCATTATTCTTTTCATAATATTAACATAAAAGTAGGTAATGCTTCCTAGGTAGCCAAAACAATGGGGGTGGGAAACTAATTGGTCAATTTTCACTGAATTTTTATCAGATTCATTAACTTTCCAGTACAATGGGAACTCTGTGAGCTAAATGAGGTAAGACCTTTGTGACATAAATTTTTGATTTATTAAACTATAGCTGAAGAGCACAAAACCATGTGAGATTATAATACATGGGAGTTTTCATCAGCATATGCATATGCTAATTTAGAGCCCATTTTAGAATAAATCAGACAACAGAAACCTTTTATGGGTGGATTTCACAATAGACTATGGAAATAGTAGTCAAAGGCCTGTGAACTTCTCTGCCCCCATCCTTAGTCTGAGCTTTTTCAAACTCTATAATTTATAAAATTATGAGAAAATATCATGCATAGTTTGTAAAACAGCTAGTTATAGGGTAAAGAAACCATTATCCAAATTCAGAAAACATAATGACGTGAAGTTTGTGTTTTTTAACATCTGACATTGATCCACAAGTTTCTAATTTTAATATCATAGGTTCCCAGCTTTTGTAACTTTCCTAAGGCATCATTGATTCCCATAGATTCTTCTGATTGCAGCAGAAGAAATAGATACTTTTCACCTCCCTTTGGGCTCATAATTTCATCTGATTTAGGACAAGAGAATCTGAACATTGTTCTTGCCTAACATTTCCAGTCCTTTGTAAGGCATCATTTAGTTGTGCCAACATGGATTGTGTGCTCAGTGGAGGCAGAAGACATTACCTACATAAACTACCCAATGAGATCTAGAAGAAAAAAATATATACAGAACTTGGCAGGATAACACATGAATTAAATGAGAGAGAGACATGAAAAATACCAAGTTTAGAACCATGCGACTGTGGACATAATTTATTTCTCAATGTGTGCATACTCTGGGTAGAGTTTGAAAATCTCTGCTATCTAGAAGTCATGACTAAAGAACTAGAAACAGAGATAACTACCAAAACACCTATATTAAAATCTTCACCCTGCAGGAAACAAGTTATGTGTGTTGTTGAGTTAGTTGCATTGACAAAGAGTACTGTATACCTGACAATTTATATTGGTTAATAGACTCACTCTATTTGCAAAGTAGAAGGCATATCCAATATGTGACCCATGGGCCACATACAGACCAGGATAGTTATGAATGAGGCACAACCCATTGACAGCATCATGTCACAGTGTTAAAGGTTGGGCCCTCCTGGATGTGATGTGCAGTGGGTGATAATTCATGAATGGATGAGTGAATGAATGGTTGTAACATTACTACATTCTACTTTGCCACATGCGTTTTTTTGGAAGTCCTCTGCCCAGACAAAATAGTAGCATGAGTTAGGTCTGGTCCTGGTGTTTTCCTATGACTCTCTGAGATTTTCCTCTTCCTTGTATAAGCTTACCTTTGATTATTTCTTCACCAAGAATTTTATGGGCTAAAACCCCATTTCTCCCATTCATGTTATGTCATATTAACTGATAAGTTGTCTATAAATACCTCTACCTACCCATTCTTAACTCTGATCAAATCAATTTCTTCTCCAACTGCTGTTTTTTTGAGGCTCCTTCCTCCCTTCGAGGCCTCATCTATATATTTCTGTTGTCTCAACTTACCAAGAACTTTCATTCCCCTGCACTGATACAATAGTCTTGTACACATACAATAGACAAAATGTGGGCATGCCTAAACAGCCACTGATGATTGACTGGATGAATCATATATGGTATAATATGAATTTTATTTAACATTTGTTTATCTTTAAGGACTTTTAGTACATTTATTTGTTTGTACATCAGAGGACAGATTATGGGGGTCAGGACTCTTCTTCTGTTATGTGAGTCTCAGGGATTGAACTCAGGTCATCAAACTTCACCGCAAGAACCTTTAGCAGCCAAGCCATCTGACCAGCCCTATCTGGCATTTAAAAGGCATGGGGCACTCTTGCATTCTACAACACAGATGAGCCTTGAGGAACTTATGAAAACTGAAACAAGACACACACACACAAAAGGACAATTATAATACAATCCTGATTCTATGTAATACCTAAAATTGAGCTCTTTTCACAGAAACAGAATGCAAGATGGTCCCCACCAACTGGAAGAAAGAGAGAGTGGAGCATTGCCATTCCTGAGTGGAGGGTTTCACTCTGAATAGTGAAAAATTGTAGGAAGGACAATGGGAATAGTGGCACAGTAAAATGATTGTGCTCAGTGGCATTGAACTGTGCATTTAAAAACAGATGAGGTGAGACATCAGTTTGCCATCAGTGAAGAAAACTGTAAGAAATGAAACACAGCAAAGAAAAAACCCTCTTTCCTTGTTACCCACTTGCCCTGTCTGTTTCTTTTGTTTGTTTGTTTGTTTGTTTGTTTGTGGTGTTTTGTTTTGTATTTTTTCTTGGCAAGCCAAGTTTCCCTGGTATAAACCCAACTGAAAACTCCTTCTTCTTCATCCTCCTCCACCTCAAGCTCCCACCCAGCCATCTCAGCTCCTTGAGATCTCCTGATAGGCTCTTCATAGGCCATTCGACTGCTTGACTCTCTCACCCTTACCCACATGACTTCAGCTTGCAACTTTCCGCTGTTCCTTACCTATGCTGGGAATACCTGTGAGCCTCCAGCTCACTGGACAGCCAAATAGAATTCCTGTCTGCCAACCATGACCCTCTGTAGTTACCTCAGATACTTTTGCAAACACACTTTCCTAATGTTCTTCCTTTACCTTTTTTTTTTTTTTTTTTTTTTAAATTCTCTCATCTGTCTCCCTCCTCTGTAAAACCTTTAGATGCAATAGTTCTTTAGACTTGCTATTGAGGCTGGTACTGGGTCTGTTTGCTTAGGCTTCTTCAACGTGTTCCAAAATCATATTTAGGGCTAGCAATATGGCCCAACAGGTAAAATGCTTGCCACTGAGCCTGATGACCTGAGTTTAATCCCAAGATCCTATACGGTGGAAAGAGAGAATCAGCTCTCACACATTGTCTGCATACACACTATGCATGTACACCCTACACATAAATATGCACACACACATACACACAATTTAAAAAATAAATATGAAGAAAATCAAATCACGTTTCCTTCCCTCTCCATTGATTCACAAGTTCCAAATCACTGTCTTTTTTTAGCCAAGCCATGGGCCTCCCACGACTCTCCACAGCATCCCAAAGCAGCCTAATTCATTTGCCTCTTCTACAGTTTTCTTGCTGCTTTTTGCTTCACCAACCACAGTGGTATTTTGAAAATACCCCTCATACTCTATCACTTTTGGTCCAACGGCTTCTTGGCTACTCCTGTTTCCCCTCTTAAAAGTCACCAGTTTCCTCACTAGTATCTGTTTCCCTTGCTGCTAAGGAATGCCTTCCCCTGGTTCTAACACTCCTCTAGGTGACTCTTAGACCTTCAGCCCCTGCTGTTTTGCCCACATCTCATGAAAGTGGCCCTCTGCCTCTGCTACCCTTCTTACTGGCTGGAAAGCACCATGCTTCCCTACCTCAGTCTCTGTATGCAGCTGCTTCCACCACATACAAAGCTTCCTACCTACTCTCTTACTAAACCTCTACAATATACTGTCTTAATTGGGGTTTCTATTGCTGTGAAGAGACATCATGGCCACAGCAACTCTCATAAAGGAATTGTGGCGGCTCACTTATAGTTCAGAGATTCAGTCCATTATCATCATGGCGGGAAGACATGGTGCTGGGGAAGTAGCTGAGAATTCTTATATCTTGACTTGCAGACAACAGGAAGTGGACTAAGACACTGGGCGTGGCTTGAGCAAATATGAGACCTCAAAGCTTGCCTCTAAAGTGACACACTTCCTCCAACAAGACGCAATACTCCAACAAGGCCACGCCTCCTAATAATGCCTCTCCTTTTGGGGGGTGTTTCCTTTGTATATTCTCAGGTATATAGGATTTTTGTGCCAAGGCATGTTCTGGTTGATAGACCCTATCATCATCTCTCCCAAACATCCTTCTTAACACGTTTCTCAGCTTGCAAAGTTATGTTTGTTTGATGACTGACTTCTCCCTGAGAATGTGTGCCCCGTGTGGTTAGTGGATAGTTTGTATCTTAACCTGATCTGAACCTATATCAAATGTTTACAATAATGTCTAATGTAGGGGGATTGTGTTACATTGTAAATAATTGTCCCACCTACTAGTTTAATAAAAATGCTGATTGGCTGAAGGCAGACAGGAAGTGTGGGTGGAGCTACCAGAGTAAGAAAAATCTGGGAACAGGAAGAACAGAGTAGAAATGCCACAAGGATGCCTCAGAGACGCCAGACAAGGAAGAAGATGCAGAGGATACCTATGCTGCTCTGAGAAAAATGTACCGAGCCATTTGGCTGAACAGGATAAGAATAGGTTAGTTTAAGAGCAAGAGCTAGAAAGTTATATGGCTGGGCCCCAGGTCAGTCAGCATAAAATCAGTTTACATCTGTGTGCCCTTGTGGGACTGTGGGTCTGCGGGTCTGGGATAAGAGGCTAGACCAGGAAGTCGAGGCCAGAAACCTCATATAACAGTCTGACACACAGTAGGTGCCTAATAAATACTTTTTAAACAAGTGAGATGAAGAAAGGTAGGAAAAGGAGAAGGAAGAAAAAGAGAGAGAGGGCAAAGAAAGGAAGACGGGGGGAGACAGACGCTTCCCACAAAGCTGGTCCGTGTAACCTCTCTAGAAAGGAACAGGATCCGGTGTTTGAAGCACACTTATTCATGAAAATGTAAATTTTCACAAAGAATATGTTGAAAGGTGATTTTTCCACTTTACAAAAAGATCCATCATGGGATTCTTTAAACAGGCTACCTAGGTGCATGTAAAATAAAATGTTATTGATTGAAGCCATATGTGTGCTCAGAATTTCTCAGCAAAGTCTCTTTTATATAAAGCCAAGCTAACCTATGAGCAATTTTCTTAAGGCACCCAGCCCAGAAT
Source organism: Phyllotis vaccarum (assembly GCA_033318265.1). NCBI lineage: Eukaryota > Metazoa > Chordata > Mammalia > Rodentia > Cricetidae > Phyllotis > Phyllotis vaccarum. The sequence goes on from JARWLC010000007.1 coordinate 13,605,244, forward strand.
CACCAACTCTCACATTTTTAACGCAACAAATAGAGAAGCCTGGAATGCAAGAGCTGTCTTGAACCGCCAGAATGCAAAGCAGTGATTGTGGCCAGCCAAGAGCCTCATGACTTTTCTCACAAAAAAATAGTTAATGGGGAGATGAACATCTCAAACTCTCCTTTCTGTGCCTTGGGTAGCAAGAAGGATGCTGTGAAATGACCTCCCAGAGGGATGCTACAGAAAGGAAATGGCAAATTGATGCTTTCTTCTTCCCCGCTCAAACCCTGCTTCTGTTCCCTCTGCCACTGAAGACAACGTCACCTGACTGCAAAGCTGGAGAAAGACATCAGTGTGGTCACAGATAAAACACAACTCACCTCTGTGGGCTTGGGTTTCTTCACTTTAACAAGACAGGACCCTTTACATGATCATTATATCCTAATTGTGTTACAAACCACCCAGACTCTGTGAAACAACGCAGTCTGTAACCTTCGCTTCAGCAAGAGAATTTTCGCAGCTACCCCTGCCTTTCTTATTGGGTAGAAAACCTAAAGAGAATGGACTTTAAATGAAATATTTATAATAGTTGTGGGACTGGCTGATTTAATGAGCAGTTCTTGATAAAAAGAAAATACTTTGCAGAAGTTAAAACCAACAGTCAGACTATTTTGTTGTGCTGGGAGCCTAGCAAGCTACTTTTGAACTGCAGCTCCAGTGAAATAGTTTAGATACCAAAGGAAAAGTATGCCTGGGCTGTGGTGAGAACCATGAAGGTAAACAGGGACTAGGTTACTTTTACCCTTCAAACACAAGTCTTCTTTTATCTCAGAAAAATCCAAAACCTTAACATTTTTAATAAAATGCAGGACATGGGTGGAAGAGAGAACAAGCTTATCGTTTTGGCAACACTGATCCCATCATCTTTCCAAGCCGTTCTTTCTGGGCTCTCCAATGATTTGAATTTTCTGTCCAAATGTTATTATTCAATAGCATCTTGGGAGACTTCTTTATCTAAGTGATGTAGGAAGGTGCTGGCTTCCCCTGTGAATATATTTAGAGTAAGAATGAGCCCCGAGTCTCCCCTGAGCACAGCCTAGAAAGCTACAGAAACTACTCATGGAAATCTCATTTAGATATCTCCCGCTCTGTAGATTGAAGTGAGGTCTTGAATATATCAGCAAATCGGAATTATATTTGAAAGTTGATGTTCTTATATCTTCGTCCGCATTTTTCTTGCTTTTTTAAAAGCTGATTCTATAAATGATACCATGTCATATCTTCAGTGATGAACAGGAATTGATTCAGAAGTAGAGGCAGAGTAGAAAGAAAGAGGCAGGAGGGACATGCAGAGAAGAAGAGTTGGCGGAGGGATGAGCCACAAAGGGACTTCTGTGTGATGCCTCCTCCATAAGGCCCAGGGAACACTGCAGAAAAAGGGACAGAAGACTGTAAGAGCCACAGGCTGGGGAGGACTGGAGTGATTTACACACACACATGACCTAAGAGCTAGCTAATTAAATGAAGGCTGACAGTTGACCAATGTCCTAGGGAAGACTGAACATAGCAAGAAAATTATAATAGGAGATAAGGGTGGACGATAGGAGTTTGTGAGAAAAGACTCGTTAACTGGAATTGTAAGCTGAAAAGTAAGGAGAAGAGTCAAGCCTGGGAGGCATTTCTGTGGTCTGGTCCATCTATCAGATGGCTTATCTAAGCCATGAGCTTCCCAAATGCGATGCTCAGGGTTTCTTTGTTAGCAACCTCTTCCATGACTAAACACAACCCAAAGAGGAATTCTAAGACAGACGTAAACAGGAGCTCATTTTGTGATTTTTTTTTTTAAAAAAATTGTGATTCTAGTTCGAGAGAATATAAGACAATCTTCAAATTTTATGTCACATCTCACATAAAGAGATTCTAATTTCTGTCTTGAAGGAAGGGGAAGAGAGCTTGCTTAAGCACAGCTAATTTGTAAGAACTCTTAGCTTGCAAACAGGTAGGTGGAAGGGTGAATGGGTGGATGGATGGATGGATGGATGGATGGATGGATGGATGGATGGATGGATGGATGGATGGATGGACAGATGGCCAAACATACAAACATAATATATTAGAGCTAACACAAAAAGTTAAAATGTGCTGTCTAATACAAAAGGAATAAATATTTAAAGATAAAAAGAATTGAGACGATCTGCCTGCAGTGAAGAATGTGCATCACAGAGGGACTTTCCTTTGATCATTTCGTTCTTCTTGACTGTCACATTCTGGACAGGTGCCAGTGATCGTCCAGCCACAGCCTTCCTTCATTTCAGACATGCAGGTTTCATTTTCCTGAGGAAACATGAAGCTCTTGTAATGTACCACAGTTGCTGCTATGTGCATTTAGCTACAGATGTGACAGATGTGCTAATCACACTAGCCCAGAGTGACTTGGGCACCGGGGGCTGCATTGTAGAGTAAATGTGACCTGGAAGAGAGAGAACAGCATGCAGTGTAGATAAGCTCAAATCCCAGACCTGGACAGAACCAATGGGGAGTGTGTGTCAGTGCTCAGGAACACCCCCATGCCCACTCCGTTTCTCGCAAGTCTTCCCTGATAAAAGAAAGACATTCAACTGAGTATTCAGGAATGCCCCTTGTCACCTGTAATTCCATAATCTCTTGTATTTTACCTAAAAATGGCAATGGTCTGAAGTTCTGGAGGGCCTCATTAAAAAATTGTTTAGTCACATATGAGTGGTAATCATTCTGTGTTTTAATTCTTCATTGATTAATAGAATGGTTCACCTTTAATCGCATAATGCTTTGCTTGATAGAAAATATGTGAATGAAAGAAGGAAAGAAAGAGGAATGAGCACAAAGAAAAACTCAGGAAATGAGTTATTTTCCTGCTTTTCTAATGTGATTTTGCTTCTGTTTCCTGCGACTGTTTTGTGTTAGTTAAAATAATTATAGTTGAGAGAGCTCGTGTCATAGGTATCTTACGTTTGCAAAAGAGTAAGTGTGAGTAATGAACTTTGCCCTTCCTTCCCCTTATAGATTTGGAAAGAAGAAAGAGGATAAGACTACAAAGGTAGAACAGAAAGGTGCTCAGAAGCCCGGGGACCTGGGAGAAGAAGAGCTGGAAAAATTGAAAGAAGAGAGAGAAAGGTGAGCACGTACTCAGAGCCTCTCCCTGCCTTGTGGACTATGAAATCTGTGGTTAAGTCAGTAACCCCCAATAACCAACAGGAGTGATTTAACTTTAAGAAGCATGATAGAGGGCTGTTTCCTTCCTGACAAAGTGACCCACCTTCCCAGGGAATCTTTATCATATTTATAAGAAGGAATCACAGCTATGCTTTCATTTTATCAGTACCTTATAGTCCTAAACTAGGCAACTCTCAGTTTTGACTCCATCGGTGCATATTTTCCCATGGCTTCAAGAATGATAACTTCCCTCTGCTAATCCAAAGGTCATTTTGATATTGATGTTTAGAACTCTCAAGTTCCCCTAGTCTGTTCCTCATTTTTGACAGCCTGCTGTATGGCTTTCTCAATTATATTCTGCTAACTCCATTTGGGTCATGTAATTTGAGAATACATGTCCCTCTGTCTCCATTTTTCAAGAGCTACTGTCTTTTATTAGGCTATCAGCAAGCTGAAAAGCATGCTGCCCATCTGTTAAAGAGTCGGCTTCGTATGAGCAGGAACGGTAGTTTGTAAGGGCCGAATGCATCTCTCTGAGGAGCATCCTGTTCCACAAGAGCTCCTTCACACATCTTTGCTGTTCAGCCTAGCACTTCTCCCAAGTAGATGTGTAAATGCCCGACTAAAACACAGGATCGAATATTTACATAGCAAATTCTTTGCCTTCCTAACAAAATAAAGCTCAGAGAAAGGCTAAGATGAGGCAGAGCTGGATCTAATCAAATTTATTTGTTTGTAATTTCTCAGGGGAAGTTCAATCTTCACTTGCTCATTAGCTAAGTTTATCCTGTAGTTTTTAAGAATCCGTCCTTATATTTTATCACTGTAGTGTATGTTCTAAGAGAACCACATCTGTTCACTGGGTTTTCTAGCACGCAGAGCCTGAAGTATCTCCTGTTAACCTTTAACCCTATCTTGCAGTCAATTCTCATTGAGCAGATTGACTTTACCAATAAGGGGGGCAGGGAGAAGCTATTTAGCCCTTTCTCATTTTTTGAGAAGTTGATAAGCTCTTATTCCAGGGTCACCAGAGCAGTTAAAAGGAAATTAAGTGCTCTACATTGTTGTTGACTATTCACCTGACAGAACTACCCAAAGACAAGAAAGGAAGTCTCCATCATAGCCCAGGATTCAGCGATCCTGGGATGTAGTGGAATTCAGGCACAGACTTTAATGCATGCACTAGGAGAGACATCTGCCCTAAGAGCCTGCATCATAGATCTTTCCTGCTTCTCTGACTTCATTTATGGAGACTGCATCCCACGCCTCATCTTTGGGAATCTGAGCTGTTTGCTAGAATGCAGACTGGACATTTTTTGTGGTTCAGTGCTTCCCTGAGATGGGGGTAAAATCTCCCAGTAGCAAGTAGACTGTGTGCCAGCTAGAAAATTGATAACTCATAAAATAAGGTGGACTGTCTTTAAGCAAGAGTTCATTTCCTTTCTAGTTTTGCCTTTAGGAAGCAGGCACCTGAGGGAGTTTTGTTCTTAAAAGCAAAGCTGTAAATTTGCCTCAGCCGACGGTATAGGCTTCAAGACCAATATCCTTAAAATATGTCTGGTAAAAATAGTACTTTTAGCCTGCACTTAAGCTACCTCCCACACATGAACACATAAAACAGATCTAACAGGTTTTCTGGAGACAACCTTGTCCCGATCTGATGTCGTGGAAGAAGTTGAGAAGCTGACTCTAGAGTTGGGTGCTATAGAATGAATGGCCAAGGCATTTCAACACCCAGTGATTGAGAACTCTGAGGAGCACGGAGGGTGGAAGTGGAGGCTGAACATGTGGTGTTGCTCACAGCCCTGGAGTACTATGCCTTGGCTGTCCATCATCCGTAGGAAACCAATTTACAGCTCTCACAGATCTCAGCAAGTATGCTATTCTTTATGGATAGTTGCCATGGAGAGAAAATGAAAACAGAAAGTAATGGTAAGTGCTCTCATTGTCCTTTCCCTTAATATAATCAAGATCTCTTCCTTTGAAATGAGTTGAGTTATCTTATTGCTTGCTAATTCTGCCATAGTTCCTGAGGGTGTAATAGTTTTCCATTAAACATTTTCAAAGTATTTGAAACCTTTAAATAAAGTACATACTGTATGTCGCTGGGAATAACAGTTTATGAGAAGCACTTTTTAAACTTTCAAGAACTTTATGAGCTGCTTTGGCCATTGGCTCTTTAAAATGGGTACAAAGATACAGACTTTAAAAATGAATTTTTTTATTATTATTATTAAGAAGCCAGTTTACCAACACGCCAGTGAAAACCTAAATCAACTTTCTTCACGGTACAACAAAGAAGAAATTGCTAAAAATGGAGGTGGAAAAAAAATAAACTAAACCAGAAAACATGATCTGTAGACCACCTGTGTCAAATAGATTTGCTAAAAGAGCTTTCTAAAAATAAAGATCCCTGAGCCCCACCCAACACTGAAGAATCCAAATCTTGGGAGATGCAGTCTAAGAATCATTGTTTACCTAATAGATACATCTGAAGTGACTCTTTGGCTTTCTCAAACCCATGAAACACCTAGTTTGGAGGACTAGTATGTAGCTGAGACATCATCCAGTTTCATAAAAACATTTTATTTTATGAAAGTAATACACAGGATTGTTGTAGAATATTAGTTTAAGACATGTTGCATTCATCTATTCTGTGGAATAGTCGTTTAATGACGCAAAGATGTGTTGCATTCTTTAATTCTGTAGTTGTTTGTTTTTTTTTTTTTTTACTCTGTAAAGCTGTGTGATTGACCTAATAAAGAACTGAATGGGTAAGGCTATCAGGCAGAGAGTAGAATAGAAGGAAAAGCTTAGGGAAGAGAGTGAGAAGCAAGAAAAAGTAAAGTAGAGAAGGATGCCAAGGACCAGACACACATCCTGCCAGGGAGTAAGAAGGAAAGAAAGTCATATAGAATAAAAAAAGATTAAAAAGCCCAGAGGCAGAACATAATTAAAGAGAAACAGAATAATTTAAAAAATTAGAAAAGCTGGCTAGAAACAAGCCAAGCTAAGGCTAGGCATTCATAAGTAAGACTAAGTCTCCAAGTATTTATTTGGGAGCTGGGTGGCAAGCCCACAAAGAGTTAAAAGAGAAAAAAAGAAATACTACACAGAACTTTTCCTTAAGAAGACTGAGCGACTCAGTCTAAAAATACCATCACCTTCTTTCATGTGCCTCTCTGAAGCATCCTACATACCCAATGTGCTCTTCATGGACCTAACGCGTTCTACTCAGGGTACCTGGGCCAGTCTAAGTCATATTCTCTAAAGCAGTGGTTCTCAACCTTCCTTATGCTGCAACCCTTTAATACAGATCCTCATGTTCTGGTGCCTCCCCAACCATAAAGTTATTCTATTGCTACTTTATAACTGTAGTTTTGCTACTCTTATGAATCATAATGTGAATATCTGTGCTTTTTAATGGTCTTAGGTAACCCTGGGAGAGAATCATTCAACCCCCATCAAGGGGGTTATGACCCACATGTTGAGAAACACAGCTCTAAAATAAACACCCTTATACCATAGGGGTGGAGAAAGCTCATAAAGAACATTTGGGAGCCTAAAAATATTTAAAAATATTAAAATTATAAATAATTACCACAATTCCATAGCCATTGTTAATAGTTTTATAATCTGTTTGCTATAGCTACTTAACCATTGGAAACTTGCTACTCATGTTGTATAGGTAACAGTTATATTGTCATATCATGATATGCCAAACACTTTCCAATGTCATTTATGTGTTTAAAACATGACATTTTGTTCACTGATAAGTATTCTATGTGATTAGCATAATAAATTGTCTGTCTTCCATTGTCAAACAATTATTCTGCCTACATATTTTTAGTTTCTGATAGTACTTTGATGAGAATTATCTCACAAAGTCCTTAAAGATTACCTCAAATCATACAATTCTTGTAGAATTCTTTTTTTTCTATCTTTGCCCAAGTATTAATTTAACCTTTTTTCTAAACATCGCAATTATATTATTCCCTTCCATTTATTTGTCATGTTATTTTTCTTATTATTCATATCTTTTTATAAATTTTATGCATATCTAATTCCTGATATAGGAAGAATTGGTGTATATGAACACTTTACCTGTAGGTCTACCACAAAAATGTTAACAAAAACCATATAATAAGTAGAGTCGTTTATAGAAACACATAGTCTTGAATGTTGATTCTCAATAGGAAGAGGCTATGTGGCCTACACAAGAGAGTTTGCTATGTGTAGAGACATTTCTGACTGTCATTACTGCAAAAGAATTGAAGAGATGGAGTTTTTACTGCCTTTTACTGGGTAGAAATCTCTAAACCTTCTACAATGCACACAACTTTCATCCTCCACAAGAATGAACCATCCAATCTAAATGTCAATAGTGTAGGACTGAGAACCTTTCTAACTTCAACAATTCATACTATAAGGATCCTGGGTTTCTGGATGTCAGAAATACTATCATCTGATAGTATCTTGAGTAATATGAGGTTTCTGGCCCAGACTTTCCAGTCTAGCTTCATGGCCCAGACTTTCAGACCCACAGTCTCATAGTCCCACTGTGAAACACACAGATGCTTACATTAATTGTAAGCTGATTGACCTGGGGCCCAATCATATAACTTGCTAGCTCTTGCTCTTAAATTAATACATGATTACTATTTTGTTAGGCCATGCAGCTTGGTACCTTTCTCAGAGCAGCAAAGTTGCCCTCTGCATCTTCTGGCTTCTCTGTGGCATTTCTGCTCTGTTTTTCCTGTTCCCTGTTCTAAGTCTGGTAGCCCCACCCACACTTCCTGTCTACATTCAGCCAATCAGCATTTTTATTAAACTAGTATGCCGGACAATTATTTACAATGTACCAACACATATTCCCACTACAATCTTGTGCAGAAAAACACTCAGTATTCCAAATGACATGACTCTAGAAGGTTTATTACTTATATGAGAAATTGTGCCTGAATATTGCCAGTGAATATTCCATCTACATAAGCGTGCAAGAATAGTTTTTCTTGAACATTTATTTTAATGCTGGCCTGCTGAGTACTAACATTAGTGACGGTGTCCTGCTGATCAGCCATGAATGCCAAGGCATTAACGAGGTTGACAGTATATATGATGACAGAGGCATCTGGAAGAAAGGAGAGAATCAAACAGAAAAAAGTTAATAGGAATAAATGTAAAGTATTACAGTTGGACCCAGAAATGAGCCGTACAAACACAGGATGTGGAAGGTTTGACTTAATACCAAATATATGGAAAACTTGTCTGATGATTTTAGTTGAGGGTAAGTGTAGCATGAGTCAGCATGAGGATGTGCCTGCCAAAAACTTAATCCATCCTAGGCTGCATTACTGGAAGTTCATGTGTAAAATGAAGAAACAATAATTCTCATCTTCCATGGCTCAGATCACACCTGCTCTAGCTGATTCCCTGTCACACGTAGAGACTGGATAATCTATACAACAATCCATGAAAAACACTAACAGTCCTAGAGACACACAGTCAGGACTTTAGCTGGCATTGTGTGTTTGAATAACTGTCAGATATAAGAGGAAAAAACAATACTTACTTACAGTGCTATTTTATCCCATTCTACTTTACCTACTCATCAATCTATCTATCTATTTATTTTATTTCTCGAAGATACTAGTAGAGCATTATTAAAAAGAAACACCCCAAACATTAGAACATATTATGAAACAGTGAGTTTGTTGACACTTGAAATGTCTAATAAGAAGCCAATGACTAGATTTAGTTCGTCATGTAAATATTAGAATTTTATTAACCTCAATCACTGATGTATTCCTTCCTTGTCTTAATTATATGCATACATATTCAAATAAATAAAATATTAGTTCTTGCAAATGAAATACATTAAGCCATATACCAACTAAAATAATCACAAGCATCATTAATGTTAAAATTTTCCTTAGATAATCTCTAGGGTCTCTTCCAGATGTTAGACTCTGAGAAAAATCTAAGTACAGAAGAATCCACATTGAATTTCTAAAGCAAGCTCTCCTGAACTTGCCAAGGCGCTGACTCATGTAGTATATAACACTCTCCTTGGGGTGTGCAAGGCCAAATTTCTCACTCAAGATTGTGTAGTGGGATTTTCTCATCCCCTGTTTGATTTCCTGAGTTTATGATGTGTCTCCTCTTGACCCACGCCAAACGGTCCATGCAATGAAAGCCCATATTAAATAAACTCATCATTTTTGTTCATGCTTCAGTGAAACGGGACATAATAAAACATTAATTCTAAAGGTCTTTATTCATTTCTAGATGATGAACTCAATATTATATGCAAAGATTATTTGTCCTGGCTAAATTAAATTAGCATTTTCCACACATTCAGATTATGTAAATTAGTATCATGAGCTGACAGAAAGATTGTTTTTAACATGTCATTAATTTCCATTGTTTAATTCTAAGAACTAAGTTTGTAATCTTCTGTAAAGTATGTTTGTTTCTTTGAAGTCTTAGGCTGGTTATGTGCTTAAACATTTGTCTTCCTAGTACTGTCTCAAGACAGGTGGAGAGTGGATGAGGAAAAATAACCCCCCATACACACCACTTCCTATTTACTTAGGATTATTGCATTGAGTAACATATTTCCATTGACACCAAAGCCTGTTTTCCATTAAAGTCCCATATTATTGACCCAGAAATAAAAATTCCCTAAATGCAACGTCTTACTGAAAATGGAAAATAAAAAGTTAAAAACATAAAAGTTAGCTGCATATTCCAAGACCCTCTGTGCCACTTATGCCGTGTCAAGGTTTACTTTGCAGGGGATCACTTGTCACGTCAATTAAACATCACTTGTGTGGATCATATTAGAAACTGGGCGAATAACTGAAGAGACCAGGGGGGCGACAGTGTGTCCAGCTTCAGCACTGAGAAGCCTGAAAACATATGGGTCTTGTTCTCAACAACAGGCCTGGACAGAATGCCAGGGAGAGAGAAGCTAAGATCGGAGAAAATTAATCGGTCTCGGTGTCTGAACTCAGGGAACTTGGTTTTCTTTGCCTTCAGGACGCTTTCCAAGAACTGCTGAGGCTTCTCTCACCTTATCGGCTGGGCTGTTCGTGTTCCCTCAGTTGGAATCAATACATGTGTTTTTGATATTTGGCAAACCAAGATTTAATTATGCAGCTGCAAATCCCCCACATAAACAAAGTGTATCTTAGAGATATAAAAAACATTCAGAAACCATTTTATAGTTTGAGAATTCAAGTGGGTGAAAGTCTGTTCCCAAACTCTCTGTATTCTATTTAATAATAGAGAACTTTTATGTTACTGGAAATTGAAGTGAAGACCAAAATAAGAGTAGAGTTTAATCCAACATTTGTTCAGAATTTTTTTTGGAGAAAAGAAGATGCATAGGATAATCTGAGAAAGATTATATTGTGAATTAATATTTTAGCTGTAACCTACATAATTTACTGTACTCTGAAATACATAGGAGCAACAAATGAATTGATAGGGCTTTGTCATTATTATTTTACCCTAAAAAGAAGTAGATGTTTTATTAAAGAACCAGAAGGTTGATTTCTTTAATTTGCCAAGTGACTCTTGATAATTAATTATTTACTGAACTTAATCTTTGGCACAGTTTAAACTGATGAAAACAGCCATGTTTTGGCATGGTTACATATAAATGATTAATTCAGCCTGGTTTGACTTGTCAATGAATACCCCTGTCTTTTTCAGTAGAATTTGCTGGGTCCCGTGGTTTGGGCAAAATAAAATGTTGGAGTGGTTCCCAGTTTTAATAGTCCCAATTTATTATTACCACTGAACCTTGATCAGATCATGGACTGGATTAGATCCCAGTTTTTCAAAATGCCCCAATTTATGACTCCCTTAGAATCCTGATAAAACTGTGTGTTTGAATCTAGCTTTGGTTGGCTAGAAAAGACCCAGTTAATTACTTGTAGATTTTTATTAGGTCATCTCACTGTATGAATGTTATGAAAAACAGTACTAGATGGTATTTCTTAGGACAAGGTTATAGTTTCCTTTTACGCTGACAGAAGGAAGTGATCAGGTTGCTGGTTTCCATGATTCTAAGCATCTTCAGTGAGTGGGAAGAAGTCTTGCTGTATGGCATTTATTACTGCTGTACTCAGGGAGAGTGTGAAAACGGAGGGAAAACATAGACAATAGTGTCATGGTTACAGCTCACCATCACCCTTTATTCGATGGTAATCTTTCAGGGTTACCCTTCATTTACAGGGTCAAAGACTAAGACCCAGGTGCAATGCGGATGGCTTGATGTAACCTCTGTACCTTTATCTGATCATCATGACACCTGTCTTCTTAGAAATGCTGATGGTCACCAACAAAACTTGGCACATTACAATATTCCTATAGACAGGCGATGGGAACACCTATATCCACTTGCCACGCCAGCATTTTTTATGAGCCAAAATCCTTTTATGGAATTTGAATCAATGTTAGAAGTGCTGTATTAGCAACTACTTGTCAGCTGAGTTGGATTAATACATAAAATGAATCACTGGACTGGCACGCTTTCCAACAGTCATTTAGGGAAGCTTCTGTAAAGTATACCTCCTGAGCACTGTTTTAAAACAATGCTCCTGCATGAATATATTCTGAAGTAGCATATCACATTAGTATATGTGTGGCACAGTTGAAGTCAGTCTAAAGAAGACTTTAAACCACTTAAAGTGATTCTCAGAAATGCTTAGACTACATGACCAAATTTTTAAATGGGAAAAGATTCTTTAAATGTGGTTGATGCAGGACATTTGTTGTAATATACACATATTAAATAAAATATATTTGATATAATCAGCGAACTGATAACCCACTAAATTTTGTGGCAACAAAGAGTTACATTTTAACAAAGATTTTGTCTAGCAGTAGCAGAGTTTGAGAACATTTTCTGTGAAATTTGTAGAGTGTAACTGGTAGGAAGCTATTTGAAGACTAGAATTTACATATAAGCATCCCTGTATTATCATAAGTTTTTATAGTATGGAATAAAACACTTTAGTAGTGTATTTATATTGCCCCCAATTTCTTACCATGAGATTAAATGGCAAAAAAAAACCAATATTTAAAGAGCTGTTTTGATATTTTGTTTGGAGGAAATGCCTTCTAATTGCTGAGCTCTTTAGAAGAAAACAAATTCTAAAATTTAGAAATAAGTGAGAGTTAAATGATTCCAGAACATTTGCTGTAGACCTGTTTGAAACTGGACATTGGATTTAAGTAGTAAATTTAATTTACCAAAAGTACTCTAAATGTGCAGACGTATCAGATTTTTGGGAATCAAAGAATATTCTAGAATGCTGTCTCATCATCTTTTCTTATTTGGACACATTTTATACTGTATCCTGCTTTGGAAAGCCTCCATGACAACACATGCACTCTGCAAGGCAAGGTCAGCTCTTGTTCACATCATTGGCAAGCTTTCCTATTTGGAAGACTGTTCAGCTTATTGTCTTTCCAGAACCTGCCTCCCCACACCCCATCATCGCAATCCTTTATCTAGAAACTATGACCTAGCCCTAGGATTTATAACAAGAGACTGTGGATATGATTTTTCCACATTTCTTAAGAAACTTGGAAAATCCCTGTGTCTCTGTCACTTGGGTTAGTCTTTTCACCAAGGAGTCAGGATGCTTTCTAGTTGTCACAATTTAAAGAGGTGCTATTGGCATCTATGACATAGGAAGCAAGGACACCTCCACATCTGTGAAGTAAAAAAGGTAGCCCTGCTTCAACAAGTCATCTATCTAAGATGTCAGCTATGTTAAGGTTGAAAAGCCATGTATAAAATACATAGATAATATAGAATGTTTAACAGAGATAGAAATATACTCTAGATAATTAAAACCCTGTTAGATAAATAGATAATATACATATACCAATAGAGCTCCAGATACTTAAGAACTCTGCAGTTGAACCTAAGAATGCATATTTTGAAAGCATTTCCCATGTGATTTTTCATTATAGCCACATTTCCAACCATCTCAGCCAGCCTATGGCCTAGACGATACATGTGGGCAAAAGGAAAGGTTATAAGGCCCTGGGTTGGGTAGGACATTGGAGGTATACCTGGCTAGGTAAGCACATACCATACAACCCCTGGCCACGTCTTTAAACCTCTCATCTGCTGAGTGAGAAATCTGTCTCTCTGATTGCTGGAAAAATGAAAAGCAATGTTTGTGAAGCAAGCACCTGGTTCACTCTGGGCACTGGGCATTATTTTCTGACCTGCTTTGGGGATTAAAGCTCCCACATACCCACTCAGTAGCCTTTGGAGCCTGAATGCTCTGAGCCTTGCCATCTGTGAAAGTTCCTGAGTTGGATCCTGTTACAAAGAAGAAGGCCAACTTGAGCACAGACTTTGTCCCAGCTGGGAGTGCTGCCAGAAACTTCCATTCAAGAAGCATCACCTCATTTCTTATTGATCACCAGTTGTAGCAGCTTGGCACAGGGCGGCAGCACAGTAGCAAGGGGGTGTGGTCAGCAGCCAGAGCTTGGCAGTGGCAAGAAAACAAAGACAGGAGAAGGCATAGAAATGGTGAGAGTTCCTGCCAGCTTGGCCGAGTTCACAGGGTGTGTGCTTGCAGGAAACACTTGTAACCACAGCCATTAAACCATTACAACCCTCACATTTGCATCTGACTTATATGTGCTGCATTACATATATGTAAAATGTGTATTACATATGTGAGAGTTAACTCTTTCCTACTCACTCTTAGAAACTAGTCTTTGGTGGACAAGTGAAGAACATGGTATTTTATCACCTTCTGTTCCCTCTCACCCACCTAACTTGGCCCTATACTAATAATTTTACTATGCATTTAAAGTGGCTGCAGACTCGTTTATAATGATGATATCATCATCGTCGCCGTCGTCATCATGATTATCTAACCTTCTTTCTAGACTCAGAAAGTCCATTTTCTTCGTGCATTGTACCTCTGACATCTTTGAGAAATGAGGAGGTGGTGTTGCTTTGTGCTGTGTCCTAGAGATCTACAACAGGTCACATTTAAGCAACAGAATTAATAGTGGCTTGTTTAGAAAAATATTTTATATATGCATGTTCTTGGAGGAACTTAACAAGTATTTAGCTATTTGTCAAGTCATGACATTTTTGAGATTTTTTTCCCCCAATGTATATGAATGTTTGCCTGGGCACCATGTACATGCGTCCCCAAAGAACCAGAAGGCACCAGATCATCTGGGAGTGGAATTACAGATGGCTGCCACAGAGGTGCTGGGAGTTAAAACCCTGTCCTTTGTGACACCTGCGTCACCTGAGTGAGCTTCACCCAGCAAAGGCCTACAGATTGAAAAATAGACACACTCAGGTCACTCTAGACAGAAGAATGCCATTTTCCTCCAGCTCAAGGAAAGCCTTATATACTGGAGGTTACCTTTTGACCTTGAGCAACCTCTGCAGCTCACAAGCACCTCCTGATCTTAGCCAGCTTCTTTGTCCTCTGCTAACTTCCTGATTTCTAAATCACAGCACCTGCTTGGGTGTAGTTCCGATAATGGAAATGGATTAATTGGTTCAGGTAAACACTGCAGGCCACTAAACAATGCTAAACCCTGGTTTCTGCAGGCTGACATCCACAGTCCTCTGGAAGAGCAGCCAAGTAGTCTTACCCACTGAGTCATCTCTGCAGCCCTGAAACATAATTTCTTAAAGCTAAGATTGTTAAATATTATAGATTGTAGTAAGAAGTTTCTGACCCAGCCTATGCCCAAGGTGCATACCAGCAGTTCCAAATAATCATGCAAGGGCTTATATTAATTATAAACTATGTGGCCTATGGGTCAGACTTATTGCTAGCTAGCTCTTGCATCTTAACCTATTTCTACTAATCTATATTTTGCAACGTGACTTGTGGCTGACCTGTACTGCATTAAATCTTGCTTCTTGGACAGCTGGATCATCTCTGTGACTCCGCCCTCCTTCCTCTTTACCTATGCTTGGATTTCCTGCCTGACTATAAGCTGCCTCGCCATAGGCCAGAGGTCTCTTTATTTTCCAATGATAATTCACAGCATACAGAAAGACATCCCACACCAATAAAGGTCAGTAATATAGGTTGAGTGTCCCTTAGCTGAAATGTTTGTGTCCAGAAGTGTTACAGATATAAGAGATCTCTGAATTTTTAGAACATTCATACAGACATTACCAGCTAAGCATTCCTAGTCTGAAACTATGAAATGCCCTGAAATTTAAAAGGTTATGAGCATCATGTGAATCTTCAAAAACATTTGGGATTTCAGAACACTTTAGATTTTCATATTTGAGATGTACTACCTCTTATAGATTTGCTCAAACTCATCCCTTTCTTCCTCTAAAACTTTCAATGGTTGTCTGTTGCCAACTGGAACAATCCAAACACAAACACCTTGGCTTAATGTGTCTGTGACAACATCCCTAATTCATAATCATAAATTCTACTCCTGGATCATATGAGCTTATGTTTCTTGACATTTTGTAGCCCCAAGAAGGTTAAGTCAATCTCTCGCCGGTCCTCCCTATCCTCCTCTTCCATTCCCTCTTTCTTTCTTTTCTTCCTTCCTTCTTTCCTTTGTTTATTTCTTCTTTCTCTTCCCTTCATAAGGAATAAGCAAAGGATGAGAAAGTTTTAGAAAAGTATGTATTGCTTTCCAGATGGCATAGGGAAGAGGCAGGCTAACACTCTCTGATACCCGTGCTCATTCTCACCCAAGTTAAGTTCATAAGTCATTGAACATCCTATTCTGATGGCTTCCTTCGTGCTTACACAGCATAGCACTTTTAAGCTTCAGGATTCCTATAAAGTTCATATGATAAAATACCTACAACTGTGCCCCAGCTTCATCCTTGGTTAGCACACCTTGTTATTGTCAATATTGTCTTTTTTACACTGAATTATGCATGTTTGTAATTTCAACTATATCTTAGCTATTACTAGATTTCAATTGTGCTGTGCTTAGAACCACATTTTAGTCAATCTTTTAATTCTCTCACTATCTAATACATTACATTTCACAGAATACATAATAAATAGGTGTTAACTGGTGGATGGATGGATGGATGGATGGATGGATGGATGGATGGATGGATGGAAATATATAAAACTATGCTGTTACTTTCATTTTAATTTTTTGTTTTAAGTGCATAATTGCTTATATTGAATCCAGAGGCAGAATAGGCTGAACAAATGGTTGACAAAGCCATTAGTTTACTAAAATAAGACTTTATAGAAGTTATGAAATGTCAAGAAATTCAAGCTCTTTTGTAACTGATAATAGGATGGTGGAACTGGACCAATGAAGCCCAGTGTCCAGTTTATTAGAACTGTTTATCACTAAAGCAGATCCTCAAAGACAAGACCATAAAATGAGTGAGATCTATCTGCCTTATATATATAACAAGTGAAAACACCACCGCACCAGAGAGCTGACTTTGACGCCTTGTTTTGGTTTTGTTTTCTTCAACTGGACCCTTGGTCTCATCCTCTTTCATTTTTTAAAATATAGACAGTTGAATTTTCTTTTAGGAAAATTCATTTTAATATTTTAAAGTAAAATATTAGTCTTTTGAATTTGAGGGTATGGAAGAGAAAGAGACACTGTACTTAGCTGATTCTGTCTGTATTAAAGAAGGACCTCATTGTGGTATATATCAGGCTGAACCAGGCAATGTGGTGATATATGGCTTATAATTTAAGAAATAAAGTTTGCCTGAAGATTAGAGGACAGAGCCAGCCAAAGTTAGCCATATATGTCGAGGAGCGGTGACACACACCTTCAATCCTAGCAATCAAGCAGCAGAGGCAGAGCTCTGTCTGGATCTCTGTGAGTTCAAGGCCAATCAAAGCCAGGTGGTGGTGGTACACACTTTTAATCTCAGCACTTGAAATCCCAAGCTTCTGCTCCCAATACTTGAGAAACACACACACACAGAGACACACAAAATCACGCTTCTAATGCCAGCACCAGGAAGTTTGAACCAGGAAGTGTTATGGCTGGCTGGAGAAAGGGGTATATAAAACTGGAAGAGACAGAGTTTGCCCTTTCTTTTCGGTAGAGGACTCAGGCATTCGGTCTGAAGGTTCATTGAGACAGGTCTGAGAGTTGGCCGGGTGAGAACCTCCTATGGCTTGTTCCTCTCTCTCTGATCTTTCAGCTTTTCCACAATATCTGGCTCTGGATTTTTATTAAAAGATCAAGTAGAATGTGTTCAACAAGCGAGAATTCATGGTACAAATCCCATAGAGCTGCTCTCTCAGGGAGCCAATACTACAGAGTAACAAGCACAGACCTGGCAGTCCACATTAGCACTGACATAGTCTTCATCTTCCGAGTTATTCCTTTTATATCCTCTCCTGAATTTGCATGTCTTCTCTCATGCCGAGGTCCTAATACTCTGGGAGCATAGATACTAATGTCTACTTGTTTCATTCCCTTCCATTTTGTTTATTTGAGACAGGGTTTCTCTGTCTAGCCCCGGCTGTCCTGGAACTTACTCTGTAGACCAGGCTGGCCTCAAACCCAGAGACCTGCCTATCTCTACCTCCCAAGAGCTGGAACTAAAGGTGTGCACCACCACCACCTGGCTATTTCCTTCCTTTTTAGTAAAATGCAGATATTTAGTAAGTAAAGCCCTGACTGGCTTAAAATTTTCTAAAAAAAAAAAAAAAAGTTTAATGTTATTTGTATTATTTAAAAATATATGAAGTATTAATAACCAATGGGGACATAGTAACCATTGGGTAAAATACCTTGCTAAAACCCTCCCTATTATTATGAGCATGTTGTTCTGCTTAAAAATTGTACCAACTAGCACCAGTTTTAAAAAGTAAATAGATGAGTAGATGAGGGCTGGCTTAGACAAATCATATTTAAAATAATAATGAATTCTATTATTGACAGAATCAACAGCTAATTAAAAATTCTATCAGGGAAGATGTAAAAGATGGCAAATTTCCAATACATATTGACACCAAGGGCACTGACATAATTGATATTTGTTCAATACCTAAGATGCTTTGCAATCTTTAATTGAAGCTTGGAATTGGTGAAAAAACATCCAAGTGTGGACACACACACACACACACACACACACACACACACACACACAAATATATGATATTTCCAGAACAAAACATTCATTTTTGCAAGAAAGTATATGCTTTCAGTTGAATAACCATAAAAGAGGTTTTAATAGGTTTGTTCTGTTTAAGAAAAAACTCAGTGCATCATGATAATGTAATTCACATGTTCTTAATCTGGCTACAGTGGATGCAATAAAGACAAGATAGGATAATTTATGACTTGGACATTCAAATTTCAGAGTTTCATTTTGTAATAAACAAATGCATATTGAAAACAAGATCTGCAGTAGTCAGATGATTAAATATTCTGACTTTTATAGAAAAGGAACGTAGTGTCATTATTATAGCTTGCTACTTTTGACAGTGTTAAATGCAAATTGATTGTATACTCATATAAGATGTTTTAATATAGCAAAGCAAAAGATTGGTATCCTAATTTTCCTAGTCCTAACAATGAATTGTACTGACAAAAAATATAAGTTTGCCCTAGGAGTTTTAAAGGATGGACAAGCATAGGCTAACAGGAAGGTATAATATCAAAGCAAAATCACTTTTATAAAAATAAATAGCTCAGGAGTGGGCAGTTTAGTCCTGAGAAAATAATACTCTTTCTCTTCCAGCAAGCAAAATCAGTGCCAAGAAACAGACTTTATGGTCAAATACACCTTGCCTAAAATGTGTATGGGACACAACCTGAAAATGCACGCCTCCATCTTGTCTGCCATCACAGCTCCTGGGAAGCAGAGGCATGAAGATCGTGGCTTTGTAGCCAGCCTGAGCCACGTAACAAGCCTCTGTTTTGAAACAAAAGAGAGCTCAGTACCATTCATGATCAGTTCATACCAGCTAATGAAATAATTAGAAGAAATAATTATAATCTAAGAAAGACAATTATGTGACCTTAGTTGGTAATTTCAGATTTTTCTTTTGCTGCACACTGTCCTTATTCAAATAGATTTGAGTTTCTCTGGTTCTAGGGAGTTTTTAAAAGTGAAATCAAAACTAATATACTATGGAACAATCAGAAATTTAAGTTCTCAAAGAATGATGTAATATGTCTTAATACATAGGAATGAGACAGAGACTGTGAGGGAAACCTGTGAGATATGTTTTATGCCCTTATCAGAGCATTCAAAAACATGTAAGCTCCATAGGCATGTTTATGATTATATTTACATCTTCGTTTTACAATGACTGCTAAGGAGAATTTCCTAATAAAAGGGTATGAGAAATTGTTTCAGTATATAGCCTAAGAAGTTATTACATTTTAGTATAGTATGTCATGGCTTCTGAGACCATCATTCTAATATAAAGAGCTCTTGACTGTCTGAAAGTCTTTCTGATTGTGGGAGTTTTTGTCATGCTGAGTCCATGAGTGTGGCAGATACGCAGCAGGCATGGTGTGAATTTAGTAAGATTCTGAAATCAGTACAGCAGGCTGGCTCGGTCACTTAAGACAATACACTAAGAAAGTTAATATATGAAACACTGGTGCATTACAAAGCTAGTTAAGTACCCACTGTGGTGCAAATACTGTAAAGGATGCTTAGGAATCAAGTCTTGTTTTGATTGGCTTGTTTTGATGTTTAAGGAAGAGAGTTTCTTTGCTGGGAAACAATTTGAAATGTCTGTAGGTAACCCAGGAACCACATCTCCAACCCTAGGTAAATTTCCCTTTTAAAAATTATTTTTATTACATTAATTTGTTTGTGTGTGTATGTGTGTGTGCGTATGCGTGTGTGTGTGCGCGTGTGCGTGTGTGTGTGCCATTGCACATGTGTGGAAGATGGATGAGAGCTTGTGGGGAGTGAGTTCTCTCCTACCATGTGTATCCCAGGGATCACATTCAAGTCTTCAAACTTGGTAGCAGGGGTATTTATTTACCTGCCGAGACTTCTCAACAGCCCCTAAATGAACACCTAAAAATATACCTCTTGGACAAAGACTTTCAAGATGAAGAGAAGAGTGAGACCTTACTTATTCTTGGGGTCTGCCTAAGGGGAGACAAAGGCCAAGCGATTATCTTCATATACTAAAGTGCAGCGTTCAGGCTGGTTTATGGGATGTACAGCGTTCAGGCTGGTTTATGGGATGTACCTCTTTGTCCTTTTCCTGTCGTAGTTCTACTGCCTGGTTCCTATGTGCTTCTTTGGAAGACCAACCTAGTCCCTTTTACCTTTTGCTGTAGAGAAAGAGTGTTTTTTAAATCTACCATTTGCATAGCAGTTCTGAGTGCCATTCAGGCAGGTCCTTCTCTCGGAGTTCACTGGCTTGGAGACTTAGGTTCATTTCAGTCTCCCAAGCCATGCCATCCAAACCAGCAGTTCTCCTTTGATACCATTTTGTTTCCTCTTGTTTTCTTAAATCCCCCTTTTTTTTCTTTCTTTTATGTATTTATATAATTAATTGTTCATTTATTCATTCACTTTACATTTCTCACAAGAAAGACTACCTATATTTTGTCATTTCTGGTGAATCATTCACAATTTCAGTCCTAAAGGCATGTGGGAAAAATCTTGAGACTCAAAACATAGATCAGAGACGAAACATTTGTCGACCAGGCTCTATTTTAAATACCCAATAGAGAGAAATAAAGAAGGAAGGAAGAAGGGGAAGAGGGGGGGGGGGACAGAGATGGAGACACAGAAAGCAAGGGAGAAGGGAGACAGAAGGAAGGAAGGAAGGAAGGAAGGAAGGAAGGAAGGAAGGAAGGAAGGAAGGAAGGAAGGAAGGAAGGAAGGAAGGAAGGAAGGAAGGGAAGGGAAGGGAAGGAAGGAAGGAAGGAAGGAAGGAAGGAAGGAAGGAAGGAAGGAAGGAAGGGAGGAAAGAAAGGAAGGAAGGAAGGAAGGAAGGGAGGAAAGAAAGGAGGAAGGAAGGAAGGAAGGAAGGAAGGAAGGAAGGAAGGAAGGAAGGAAGGAAGGGAGGAAAGAAAGGAGGAAGGAAGGAAGGAAGGAAGGAAGGAAGGAAGGAAGGAAGGAAGGGAGGAAAGAAAGGAGGAAGGAAGGAAGGAAGGAAGGAAGGAAGGGAAGGAAGGAAGGAAGGAAGGAAGGAAGGAAGGGAGGAAAGAAAGGAGGAAGGAAGGAAGGAAGGAAGGAAGGAAGGAAGGAAGGAAAGAAAGAAGGAAGGAACAAAGTCATTTTGAAGAAATTCAGTATTATAGTGATCTGGAGGATCTGGAGAACTAACGTATATTTTAGATCCCTGAAATTTTTATCCTAGGGCATGTTATCATGACTTTGAATTTATGTTAAATTGAAATTTTATAACAAATATAAAGTCTAAGGATTTCAATAGATGATTTACTTCTATGAATCACTTGTGACTTTTTAAAGTTTATTTTGACCTAACCTTTCAATAATTCAGTATGATCGTGTTAATTGTCAACTTGACAGAATCTAGAATCACCTGGAAGATGGGCCTCTGGACAGGATTGTGGGGGAATATATCCTGATTTTATGAAATGAGATGGTAAGCCCTACCCCCTATGTAGCACCACTCCCTAAATAGGAGATTCTAGACTTCGTAAGAGGTAGAGAAAGCCAGCTGAGCATCCATGCATTCATCCATTACCTTCTCTATTGTGGATGCAATGTGATGAGCTATACAAGATTCTGTTACTGTGACTTAAAACACAGTGCTGGACTATAACATGAACTGAACAGCAAGACATTTGGGACAAATGGCCAAGTAAGAAAGGTATAAGATATGTCCTCAACAAGTTCATGAGTAAGAGAAAAGGTAGAATACAGTGACTTTCATAATGGTAAAGCTAAACTACATAGTTGTAATTGGGTATAAAATTGTCATATGGTCACAGAGAAGGCAAACACAAAAAAATAGAGCCGTAGCTGGGACAAGAGAACAGACCCTCTTTATCATCCAATATTTCTAGACACTTGCAACGAAGTCATTAAATTCAATTATAAAGTGTAACTTAACTGGGCAGCAAATTAAAAGAGACTTTTAAAAAATTTAAGTTCTTAATCTCTTCAATAATACATGATATTTTTGCTAACTAGAGAGCAGTTTAAGGCTCGGGAAAATTTTTATTTGAAATCGGAGGGATTTTCCAAGCCATCAGAGTGTTTTCTGAATGGTGTTTCTAACATTGGCAGGGAACAGTTGAAAAGCTTAAAGCAAAGCTTCATGGGGGGGAAAAAAAAAGAAGTTCTTTAAGTCAAGCAAGAAAGCATGGGTCACAAAATATATTTTTGAAGATTTTTGATTGAAACATATAGAAAGTGTAATTTACCCATAAACTAAAATTTTAGTAATTTGCAAAACTGTATTTGGAGATAGATGTGAATATAAGATGTTTATATGGGTGAATAGGTTGGTTATATGCCATCTGATTGCATACTGTACTGTGCCTTATATATGTACGGTGTTGTTAGAATGTAACCAAAGTCAAGGCAGACAAAATGAGCTCTAATTATAACTTAAAAGACTGAAGAACCCAACAAGGGTGACCGGAGGAAGTCAATTTATTTTGTCTCACACATTGTCATGAGTTTAAGGAGCCTGTCTGATCCACCAGAACGTGTATATTCATAGTGTATACCTTTCACACATACTTTCTTAACTTCTTCAAATTAGATTTCATTAATCTGAACTCAGTTAGGCTGATTAAACACCGTGATGGCTTGACGGACAGCTTTTCAGTCCAACAGTGGTGTGAAAGTAAGAACATGCTGTGAATTTAGATTTTTTTTCGCCCCAAGTCCCCATATGTGGTACAGTCAATCCTTCTTTGAGTGTCTTGACAGTGGCATCTAGCCACAGCTCCCAGTGAGCCATTCTTTCCTAGGGCCAGCAGCCACAGTGCTATGTGTTGCTGTGATCTTCAGTAGGTTTGGAATAGTCATTGTATTTTCCACTAATGGCAGTTCCTACTTAGGCAAGGTTGATCGGGATATAAGCTTAGAGTGAGTCAAGGCGCATCTTTAATTTAGCATTGTTTGCACACTAACTGTACACCAGAAAGGGAAAGGACAGAGAGAAAAATCAAGAAAAAATAAGATACGTTCTCCAGTGCGAAGCACACCACAGTGGACACTAAGGAAATGGACCAACTTCCTGGAGTCCACAGCTGATGCCCTGTTCTCTTGTCAACTCCTCAGCACCCAAACTCTGGAGGGGGAGAGCAGTGGCTCCACAACATGCCTAGAAGTAGGGTCTGCTCTTCACTCTTCAGAAAAGAGAATTCTGTTCAGTGAGTTCCATTAAAGCGAGTTAAAGGATTAATATATTTTAGAAAGATCTGCAGCCAAGAGATTCAAACCAAAAGCATTTACTGCTTTACTCTCCATCAAGCAGAAAATTCAATTAACCACCACACACCTGGTCCCCTGAGCATTCTGGCCAACTCGGGCTGTGTAGCATTTATTAGAAGTATTTGTGCTCTGCCTAAGGTTCTAAGTAGATCTGTGAAGGAGATGAAAGAAACTGTATGTATGTACACGCTCAGGAGGGACTGGTTGTGTGGGCATGTGAAGATGGCGTTAGCATCTCTTATTGCAACCTCCCTTTACCTACATCAGACCTCCATAATGACTATTGCCCTTGGCAACAGCTGGTACTCATGTGCCAAAGCGCTCTTAAAATAAGCTTCATTGTGTTTAAGTCAGCCCTTACCCTCCAAGTTTGGTACTATTATAGGTTTCCCTTGCAAATGGCAGAGGCTAAATGATTTACTCCTGAACACAAAATGAGAAAGGAACTCGGTTTCCATACTGGGCTGTCTGACCTCCTTACCACATCCCGTCTCTCCCGTTTCTGAAGCAGTAGGGGTTGTGTGGCGGTCTGCAGCTGTGGTCTCCCCTGCAGAAGTCTGTGCTTCCGTGGCACTGCATGGGTGAGGACGGCACCTCCCACGAAGATCTTAAAGCAGAAATATAAATGTAAATTTTGCTCATTAAAACCATAATTAATTTATTGAAAGTGAATTGTTATTATTTCAGGGACGAATGCATATCAGAATATGCTGATTATTTTAATGAACCGAGAGCCTCTTCTGGGACCCTTCCAGGGTATTATTTGCAAGCAGGTCACTGCAGATTTTCTGAGGGGGAATAAAGGGATTGCTGCTCATTTTCAAGTTTTGCTTTATTAAAAATGCAAAAAAGAAATGTGTGCTGTATAATGTGTTTGGAGTGAGGCTAAGAAGATATCCTGGTTTAAAAAATGGCCTGACAGCCTCCCTTAAACCCACAATTCTCCCCAGGGTATGCCATTTCTTGTACCATAATCATCTCATTGAGGGTAGCTTGCATGGTTGTGGCACCTAGTCAATCCCCACTGTACCTGCCAGGATCATTCAGTCCTTTCCTTATACCACATCTGCAAAGTCAGTTACGTTGGCCTGGAGAGATGGCGTCATCCAGACCAATTCCTTCCTAATGCTCTGATTACATTTGAGCTGAGCCCATGTTTCTTGCTGGTTGTTCCCTTCTGTATCAGACTCATCTTCCCTGCGATGCCATCATCTCCTTCCAGGCACTGTGTATTCTATCAATAGGTAAGGTAAATGAGAAAGAGAAATCAAGTATAAATGCATAGAGTGAATAGAGCAATGTGCTTGGACCATGGAACTCGGCATGGTGCCTGCCGCAAGGAGACCCAGCATCAGTCTCAATAAGACAGTCACAACATGGGCAGAAACAACAGGAAGCGTTTATCAAGCCTGGGGCCAAGGAGACTGCATGATTGGAGTTTAACAATTAGGGAAAAGGGGTGATGCTAACCCAAGTGACAGAGGAGGCAATGATCTATGTAAGTCATAGTTCAGAGCTTATGTAAGCAATGAAGGAAGACTGGAAATGTTTTAAGCATAGCAGTGCTTAATATTCACTCGAGCTGCTGTTTAAAGAATGGATTCTTCTTAAACTGAGGGAGGTAACCACACATCTTTACTTTTAAAACGCAAGTGTCTTGTCAGATATTAGGTATGACCTAAGTGATATGCAAATATCAGGTAGGGATGAAAAGGATGAAAGAAGGAAAGGACGTTTGCCTACATCTTAAAATCCAGACCCTTGCAACACGGTGCCGATAACTGCAATAAACAATTACCAGGCCTTCCCTTACCCGACACGTCACAGACACACTTGCTATTTGGAGTTCCAGTAAGAGGAGAACTCACTGCTCTTCACTAGTCCCAGGGACCACAGGATTAAGAAGCCAGCTGAGTAATTGACCCCTATAAGGACAGGACTAAGAGTAAGCACTCAGAAGAATCGACCTGGCGCACCATCACTTGGTCTTGTAAATAGATCAGAAAGTAGATCTCCTGTAAAGATATCTATCATGTCTAATAAAATACCCTCACTGAAATTCTCAATACAATGCATGTAGTAAACGGACCTTTACAACCCACCCCCCTCCCCAACACACCTCTATTACATTCCAGTGTAGACCAAGAATTGACTACAACAATTTTCCTTAACAGCCCATAGAACTGAAAGGGCTCATTCCTTGTTTTCTAACTGCCAATCAACTTCTCTGGTAGAGCTGCTGTGGACAGTAAAACATTGTCTGGGTTAGCTTATTTGACTGTCTCTGATGGGGGACACTGATGATGTAAGTGGCTGTTGGCTTTCTAAGTGGCCTATCTCCAATATATGCATTTATCATCAAAAAGGTGCTCCCGGGAAGCTTAGACCACTCTTAACAAACACCTTATTGTTATCCTGTCAGAACTAGCCGTAGACCTAAGTTTATGAACTTGATGGGCACACCCATGTCTTCTCCTACCTGGCACTAAGTGTGCCCTCCCCTTTCCTTTTTATCTAGACTAGCACAATTTTTATCACATGATAAATACTAGATTTAGAAAAATGGGTTAATGGACCTTATTTTCATGAAGGGTACCAGTATAGTTTCTCAAGGACAAATTCACACTTTAATTGACAATTCTTAAGAAGAACCACAGAAAATACTGTGGTCGAGTAAAATACTTTTCTCACCTATTTAAAGTTTCCTCTATCAATAACCTAGAAGGGGAAGGGTTTCTTTTCAAGCTTCCGGCAAAGACTGCCTTTTCCTAATGAAGTGTCTTCCACCTGTGAACTGGATGTAGCTGTTCAGTGGTGAGAGGCTGTAGCTCTAACCTCTTGGCTACTGGCACATCTGACACAGGCTCGCCAGGCCACATGCTGCCTCCCAGCACAGGAAACAGAACAGCACATGCTGTGTGGAGACTACATTCCCCATGCTTCAGCACATTTTTATGTAAGTAAGCATTTAATTACAAAGGTCAGGACATGACCAGGAGAGCACCCACCAGGTGTGAAATTCCAGGTGACCAAATAGAAGGGAAAGAAGGCTTAAAGAGAAAGGGTAGGATATGAAGCCAGTTTCCTCTTATTCTCTGGATTTTTTCCTGTTTCCTCTCCAGGAAGTTTGTGTAGACCTCAATATCCCGGACAGTAAACATGAGGGATTTATCTTCATTCTTTTCCATATGATGGCATTACCACCATGTCAAAGGTCTCTCATTTATTTTTCAAATAGAATTCTTGACAGTCCCTAGGACTAAAAAGTATTGTATTCCAGGAAAAAAAAATTAATATAAAAGGAAAAATGCCTTATTTTTCTCCCCTGCTTCTCACGGTGCTACAAATAGAGGGCACACACAAATGAGGAGATTATGAAGAACAGAGACCATTGCTTGCCACCCACGGATGTCAATAACAATAAGAATAAACCACATCAACAAGTTATGAATTTTATTCAAGCAGCAGAGCTTGCTCAAGGGCAGATTCTTATAACTCCTTCTTCAGTGTTGCTTTGGCCAGCAGCCTGGGAGCATCTTTTAATGTCATCAGCACTTAATGACACCATTTGTAGGGTACTGTCTATAGGATTTCTATAAGGGATCATACGTTATTAGAGAATATTGAAAGGAGACTGTAGGCTCTTTCTCTGCTCCCCCATCCCTCTTTGGGGCTAATTTTCCAAGGAAAGCTAAAGATGTTTACTAAGCATTTCTGGGAAGTTTATCCACATTATGAGAATACAAATTACAGGAACTCAATGCATTAGCAATGGCAAAAGTTTAATGGGTCTGGGAAAGGTATAAATTTAGGGAAAATGTAAATTTCAATAACAGGAGAGCCATCACTGGGTGACAGTTCTCTTGAGATTGTGGTATTTAGTAGCCGCATAAAAAGAGTAAAGAATGTTGCCATTTGACATTGTTAAAAAAAAAAAAAAAAAAGACAACTGTTTGGAATTGTCAGTGACTGTCAATCATGATTTAGAATATGGAATTGACTCTATCAAATAGAGAACAACATTCCCCGTGGGAAATTTGGTTGTCTCTGGGCCTCTGGGATATTGAAATCCTTTCTGTTATCTCAGCTGGGCAAAGAACCAGTTAAACAATCTAGACCTTTGTGAGTCAGAATGTCTTCAGGTTACATCTGACTTGACCAGCCTTCCCAAACTTTACCACTTTGTCCTACTTGATGACCATTTAAAGGGAGGAGAAAGAACCAATATACCCTCAGCTTTGTGGGGAGAGACCATGAGATATTACAAGAACACTATCTGCAATGGCTCTGTCAGTAAAAGTGCTTGCTATGTAGGACCCAAGTTTGAATCCCTAGAGTGTCGGAAGAGTCAGATTCGGGCAAAGCACCTGTAAAGCCAACACTGTGGGGAACAGACAGGAGGATCACTGTTGCTCGCCAGCCACTAGGCTAGCTCCAGACCCAGTGAAGAACTCTGTTTCAAACAAATAAACATGAAGGGTGATAGAGAATACCCTGTTATCTTCTTGCTTCCTCACATGCATGGGCATGCATATATGCACACATTCCCCCCTTCATAAGAGCTCATGAATGTGAGCATGCACACACACATACACACACAAACAACACACACATATACACACACAACACACAAACACACAACACACACAACACGCACACACAACACACATGCAACACACACTCACACATATACACACACACAAACACACAACACACACACAACACGCACACACAACACACACGCAACACACACTCACATACACACACACATATATACACACACATGCAACACACACACACGTGTACACACACACACACTCAAATGGTATGTACATATTAGGTTTTTACAGACCAGGAAGAGCTCAGTAATTGTTTATTCCATGCAAAGAGAAAACACAATGAAGAGATGTGTATAAGATCCTATTAACAATGTTAGTTTGCATGTCAGTATTATAGAAATATTAGGTTGTTTTTAGAAATATATTTATTTATTATATGAAAAGTAATCAATTATTTCTTCATTTGAGGTCATTTACCATATCAGATTAGG
This sequence comes from Phyllotis vaccarum, assembly GCA_033318265.1. Taxonomy (NCBI): domain Eukaryota; kingdom Metazoa; phylum Chordata; class Mammalia; order Rodentia; family Cricetidae; genus Phyllotis; species Phyllotis vaccarum. Next base: position 13,633,845 of record JARWLC010000007.1, read on the forward strand.
TTTAGGCTACCGAGAAAAATGAATGTTACGGAAGGAGATCATTTGGAAGAAAATTATAGATGTCCTGGCAGGAAGGAGAAAACAATGAAAATCTTAATGCCATTAAAGCAGCTTTGATGAAAAGATTGAAAAGATGAAACCTCTGTCACAGAGACTGTATTTGCTAGTGAATATCATGACAACCTTAATAATAATAACAATAATCCATTGCTACATGTCTTCTTAACCAGGTATAGCTTGCAGCTTTGAAACCATATTGATAAGGAAAAGCTGAAGCACCCCGGCCTGTTCTCTGGAACAAAGAATAATTGTAGTGACCTAATTGCAGCTTCTATTATAAGAGCAGAATGATAGCCAAGCAAATTATCCCCCCCCCCCCCCCCCCCGTCAAAAGAGAAAGCAGTGCAGCAGGTACTTTGTAGTTTCTTTTAATGATACTAGTGCTTTTACCCTGTGTCCCTCCCTGGAAACCCTTTTCCGACCTCCAGATCTGCCCACACTGTAGGTAGCAAACTTTCTCGTCTCCTCTCTAGCACTCTCCACTCTGTTGTTTGCCCTCAAACAATGGCAACAAGGAGAAACATCACCCCGAAATCTCCCCTGAACTGGTCAGACAGTCCAAACTGTGTCTTAAGAACATGAGCCAGGAATAGTCTATGAAAATACTGAAGTGCTCTAAAGGTATAAAAGAGGAAGTAGGAATGTGGAATATCATTCAGTGATGTCTTAGCTGAAGTCATAAAAGGCAAATGGGAGACTCAAGAAAGAAAAATAAGGGGCTTGGATCACAGCGTGTTCATATCACTGTTATGCGAAGCTCTTTGAAAAAAAAATCAAAAAGGAAAATGCCTGGTAATCTGATGGAAAAATCAGCCAATGATATGGACAGCTCACGGAAGAGGAAATGAAAATGGCCCCTAAATATATGAAAAGATACTCAGCATCGCATAATAAGAGCAAGGCTAATTAAAACCTCATGGAAACGTGACTTCTCACCTGGCTTATCAAATTTCACAGAGTTCGACAATGCACTCTAATGACGAGACTGGAGAAACAGCTGTCCTGTCACAATGCAGGTGGCAATGCAAAATAAAATAAATATGAAAGGAAACTTATTGCAATCTAGAAAAAAGTATATGTGTGTTATTCTTTAACCCAGCAATCCTATGAATTCATGCCAAAGCCGCAGTAGTAAAATACAAACTGAGTGTTGCACAAGATTTTCCCTCATGGCATTATTTGCTCCGGCATACTTACTGTTGCAGAATTTGACTTTACTGTGTGTCACAAATATTGCATTTTTATTTTGCAAACTGAGGTTTTGTGGCAACCCGTGCAGAGCAAGAATGCTTTTACCATTTTTCTATCAGTTCCGTGGTCATTAGCGTTTTCAGCAGGAAGGTTTTAAAAAGAAAATGCTACTCTGAACACAGTAGACTACTCACAGTATAAACATAACTTTTATATGCACTGGAAAACAAAAGTCTTCATGAGTCACTTTATGGTGATTTTCACTTTACTGCTGTGGTGGAAAAATGAACCCACCACATTTCTGAGGTATGTCTGCACTAGCAAAACATTGGAGATACCCAGATGTCCAAGAATACATGAATCATTAAATAAGCAAAACCATAACACATGGAGACTATTAAGAAGGTTTTGTTTTAAGGCCACAAACATCTATAAGTTCAAATGACGTATTCTCCTGAATGCCAATGTGAGAAAGTTAAGTGTGTGCTTCTATATACATGTGTGTACATATATATACATATACGTATGTGTGTATATATATATATATATATATATATATATATATATAAATGATATAACAGAGGTGGACTATAAATATATAAACATGGCTGCTTAAAAACCAATATAGTTACACCACTATTCTGGATAGACAAGATAGATAATGATAGCTATGTAATTTGTTTTGTTCTATTTAATTTAGAAAACTAATACATTTAAGGCTGGGGAGATGGCTCAGCTGGTAAAGTGCTTTCCTGAGTTTGGGTCCTTTGCACCCAAGTAAAAGCCTGGCCTGGCAGCATGCACCAGAACCCTCAGCACTAATGAGGCAAAGGGCAAGGGTAGAAGCAGGCTGATCTCTGGAGTTCAGCGTTCTACCAGTCTAATTAATCAATGAGTTCCAGTCTCAGAAAGAAACTAGGTCTCAAAAAATAAGATGAACAAGGCATGGAGGTCTATGCTTTTAATGCCAATACCTAGGAAGTAGGGGCAGATGTTCTGAGTTCAAGGTCAGCCTGGTGTACAGATGAACTTCCAGGTCAGCAAGAGTTACAGGATGAGATCCTGTCTCAAAAGTAGAACATGATAAAAGACACCTGACATCAATGTCCAAGCATACCCCACCACACACAAACACACAGAACTATATATATACATATACATACACATACACATACACATACACATATACATATACATATATGTTTTGCATATTTAGCAATAAAAGTCAAATACAAAGAAAATTAATTGCAAATCAAATTGAATAACTTAACTAAAACAAATTGGTTGCATAATCACTTAGGAAAAGTAATTGAGTGATGTTAGAAACAGTTTTGACTGTACATAATATGATAGAAAAATAGAGATTCCCTATCTCTATTTTAGAGAAAACAGAAAATATCTTCTAATAGAAAACAGAGCCAAGATAACATCATAAACTGCAATAGCCTAGTGGTAATTGCTATAGTCTAAATGTTTGGGCACATACCCCCAACCTAACAATGTTTCTATATTTAAACCTAATTAACAATATGATAATAATAGGGGCAAAACTCTAGGGAGATGACTGGGTAATAAGGGAAAACCCTTTCAAAACTAGATTAGTCCCCTTAGAAGAGATACTGAGGTTGCCTTGCCTGTCTGCAAGCCAGAGGCCAGCAGTCTACATCTGAGAATAGGACCCTCCCCTGACCTTGGTAGTGCCAGATCTCCAACTTAAAACTACAGACCTGTGGTTGATGAGCCAGCCCATTTGCAATATCAGACTGAGACAGTGATGTGAGCATTGTTATTTTAAACTATACATATACTTAAGTAGCATATATTATAATATATATATATATATATATATATATATATATATATATATATATATATATATATATAGTAGTGGAGAGCAGGTACCATCACCATGACCTAGAGGTGTGGCCTCTCGGCCAGTGTAGATCCAGGATTCACCTATGACCATGGAGGCCGTAGAATTATGGACATGGTTGGAGGGCAGCTTAAGATCAGGGTGCACGCACATAGAAGCCCCTTCTCCTGCCTGTTCTCTCTCCCACTCTTGGATGAAGGATCTGACTCACTGAGCTTCAGCCATGTGGATCAGTCCAGCTTTCCAGAAACTGCACAACTGTTTAATCTCTTGTATCAGTGAGATTCCGCTCTGAACTCCCTGAGTAAATAATATCCATCTTTATCAGTTGCCGGTGATTTGTGATAGTACCTAATTGAAGCAATAGAATTCAGGCATGGTGATGGTACCTCCTCTCCACTACAATATACTATATATGCATATAATAAAAGTTAATACAAATATTCGCGTTTGCATAATTGTATTAGTATAAAGAATGAAGATCTTCCATTTTGAAAATAATTTATACATTTTATTTACTGTAAGATTTCTGCAACATTAAATTTGGATCAGATTTAAATCTGGATCAAATATAATGATTTTCTTTTTAAACTATGTGTTTTCAGACACAGAAATCAGGATAGAGATGCCTCACAATACTACAACTAGATGTACTATATGAGCAAGTGGCATCCCGCTCTGGGGTCTACACTCACAGGGCTCTAAATCAACACACCCTGGAGAGATACTAATATGCGTATTTATAGCAGAGCTACTCACAAATAACTAGGTAATGGAAATGGCATAGATGTGCATTGTCAGAAGAATGAATAAAATGTATACATGACGGGTTTTTATTCAGTCATATGAAATGTCATTCACAAGGAAACTTATGGAAATGGAGATAATCATGTTAAATAAAATAAGTCCGACTCAGAAAGATAGGCATCACCTGATCTCTTTTGTATATATAAACTAGACGTCATAAAAGTACAATACACACGTGCACATGTATGCATATGTATGTATATATACATATATATTTGACATGATTGTATAAGGTGAGCTATTTGAGATGAGGAAAGTTATAAAGGAAACTTAAAGGGAAACAAGATGATTGGAAGAAAGAAAGATAAATATTTTATCATTTCATATGGAGAGCTAGCTATTGTGTATGTAAATATATGTATACATATATAATGTGCATCTCCTGGCACTGGGATTATTTTGATAAAATCTAAATTTGTTGAGAGAAAGTTTCTCTTAGAGAAGCATCATGTGTGTATGTTAACACACACACACACACACACACACACACACACACACACACACACACACACACGGCATGAAGACAGAGAGAGGCCATTTGCAGAGAGCAAGAGAAAGTGATGGGTGATGAACAGAAACACAACACAGGGCTACACAAGTATGAAAATGTCATAAGAAACTCGCTATTTTCTATGCTCACTTTAGTAAGATAATAGTAATGAATAAAAAGAAATATATACTTCCCAGCTCCACCTGCAGAAAACCCTTGGCAGTGAGCATGCCTTAGGTTGTGGATTCACCCGCCATTCATTACGAAGTAAAGGGTACTTGGGGAGCAACTGCTTACAAGTTAGAGCGTGAGGTTTGAACTTGAGGCTACCTGCTTGTCAGATATCAACAGAGAAGCTATGGGAAGTAAGTGAGTCAAGAAAAGGACAGGGTAGCTCACACAGCATGTGCAATGAAAGGAATAATCCGTGAGTGTGATTAAACCCTAAATACAGTGTGTTCATGTATCTAGGGCTTGAATAAAGATTCATGGTAATTTCACAACCCCTGTGATGGAAGACTCAGAAAAAAAAATCTCTAATAAGGCACTTGTATCTTTTGAAAATATCTAGGGCACGTTAACTAACACCTTAATCTGGAAATCGGCAATTGAAAAACCCAGGAAGAAAAAGTATTTATACCGATTTTTCTGCACTAGGAGAGTTTCCCTAAAAATCAGCCCCAGCCTGCTGAGGGCAAGGTTTTCTCATAGAAGAATTCTAGATAATAAATATACACTTTAAAAAAGTGGCCTCTCAATGACCATGTTCTACAACCTGTCATGAAACAATTAAGCAAGCTCTCATTGATGTTTAAATGAAAAGGTGATCCCAGAACTTCCCAGTGGACTCCAGTTTGCTCTCTTAATGTCAGTAAAGTAAGGTAATCTGGCACTGGATGCATGTTTATGTGATACCACTTAAAATGTGTTGCTGGGATGATATTTATCCCTTAGCAACATTTTCCTGAATTGACACTGTAACAATGCTGAGTTATTTCAGGGCCATTGTTGTCTTATCTAATCAGAATACAATTGATTTTAATATACAATTTATAGCTGATGGTAGTGGAAAATAAAACTGTAATTCACAAAAACTTTATGATACTAAAATATATACTTTGAAGTACATATTGGACAGAGCTACATTCCGAGCAAAATGACTGAATGGAAAAGGAATGAATAAAATATTTCAATTAAATAAGCAAGAAAAGCAATTTGTTTATAAGTCACTTATGAGAGGGAAACCTGGGTTATCAGCCAGCTTTTTAACGGTCACACTGTTGTACAAAATGGAGCCACATGTTTATATTCAAGGAAAGACGACAAGCCAATAATTCATTCTGTCAAAAAAGAGCCTTTGGGTATAGAAAGCAGCATATTTTTGCCCACTCAGGAAATGCTGCCCCAATAGATTCTTCTGAAGGAGTACACAACCGTGGCTCTAAGGACTATTGGGCTTTATAAAGTCTGATTATCTTTGTACATTAAATATTAAGTTATTTGCTATGTTATTTTGAATGAGAATGGGCCACATAGGTTCATATGTCTGAATTCTTGGTCCCCAGTTGGTGGAACTGCTTGGGAAGAATTAGCAGGCTAGCAGGTGTTACCTTGCTGGAGAAGGTGTGTCACTGGGGCAGTCTTTGGAGTTTCAAAAGCCCACAATATTCTCAGTTAGTGCTCTCTCCTCTTCATCTCATCTTTTTCCTCTTCTTCCTCTCCCTCCCCCTCCCACATTGTCCCGTGGGTGTTATTTCAACAGGTAAGTCCCGAGCTACTGCTCTGCTCCAGCAGTGTGCCTGCTTCCAGGCTCCCATGGACCAACCCGCTGAAACCCTCCAATAAATCCTTTCAGTTTCCTTGGTTACGGTATGACATCCCAGCAATGAAAATTTTGCAAATGAGAACTGAACAGAAGTGCTTTGACGAACTGAGGCTTGGTTCGGTTACAGCCATGGAGAGGGGCATCCCAAAGCCAGCCACAACAATGAAATAACAATTTATCTTTCATTACCTGCTTTTTTAAGTAGCAGAATTCTTACTATAAAGGAGAAGAAATACAGATATGGTATAGATGCGTCTGTGATGGAGAGAGAGCATAGACTGCCATTTACAGTAGAGTGTGCCCCTCACAACTTCATGGACCAGACACTTAGGCCTCTACCTAACAGTGCTGGATGGTGGATCTTTACGAGGAGGATCCCAGTGGAAGGGCCCTAAGTAAAACAGTGTCATGACCTCAGAAGGGCGTGGTCTTTCTGACACATGTTCCCGTCACTGTTGTGTGGGATGAAGCACCGGAAGAGGCCCACATCTAAGCCTGCATCATGCTGCTACTCAAACCTGGCCTATTTGAGCCTCTTTTCCCTACTAATGGAAAATGAACTAATACAGACACCTTTTGTATTACTTACAGTATTATTATCTGAGGCTTTGTTTTGTAAAATGTCAGTATCTTTGTTTCATTTTATAATAAAATGTTAAAAATAGAAAAGCAGAATTAAAGTTCACCAACTTTTTTTTTTTTAATATAGATAAATCTTATTTGCCCATAACCTTTACTGGATACGTACTTTTGTAGAGCGGAAATAAACAAGCCAGTTTCTACAGCGTATTTATAGCTCAATATTGAATAAATACTTTGTATCTTTGCCCATTCATAGGTACCCCTCCCTCTAATTAAAGAATCTACTATTTCCACAATTTATATCAAGAATGACAAGTTTCTTCAAAACCCAGGCCACATGGCCCTGCCTTTAAAATTCTTACTCACCATCCTCAGACATGACAGACCTTTACCCCATGTATACACAGCTTTCTTTGCCACTGAATCAGAATTACTTATACTTATGTCTCCCCGTAGATGAACCAGGGGCCAAGTATGGCTCTGTTCTTCATTCTAATACGCAGTGTAACTGCAGCAAATACTGAATGCATCAAGAGCCAAAAAATTAGCAGAAAACCTCACAAGACACACTGAAGTAGTTTGCCGTCCAATTAGGGGCAGAATGTCAAAGGGTGAAGCAATGAAAGGTGTCCATCTTGTTTTGTTTTTATAGGTCTTATTCCAACATGTGGAAATGGGGCGATGTTCTCCAGTGAGAACAAAGGGCACACTAGGGTGCAAACCCAACACATGGAAGCAGGCTGGTTTGTATAATCCACCCACTCCTGCTCTCCAAAAGGACGCCATTTAATAACGGTTATGAGAAAATTTTACATGGCTTGTATAATACAAATGCGTCTAATGCTTACAAAATTGGACCTGGTAAATGCTGTTGCATCCCCCCCCCCCCCCGCTTTGTAACTTTCAACTTTTATTATGGAATAAAACTTACACAGGAATCAATAGTGGATTAAAGAACTTTATATAACTGTAACCATATTTCAGATAAATACAGAGTTTACTGAGCCTACAGATAGTAGAGAAGACAAAACTGTCAGGCCGTGATTGACAAGCATAGTCTCTACTAGAGAAGGTTAGAGCTCATTGACTAATGGAAATTTCAGTGTAAGTAGTTGAGCTGAAGGAACTGAACACAACTTCAGTGAGCAATAACTTGTCATAACTGATATAATTATCTTAAATACATATAACAATTCCAAAACACATAAAGAAAGGTTATATTAAGATGCATTTCTAGAAGCAACCACTTTATAACTTTTCTGTCTATCCTGCCAGACAATTCCATGCAGCAATGTCAGTGCATAATTAATAAGTATCACATATACCTATATGCATATGCCTCCACTGACATCTAATTCCTTTTAGGATAGGAATACCATGATGCTGGGAATATTGACCTCACACTAGTGCCACTGTTTTGGAAGGCTGTGACACCTTTGGGGTGAACCTTTGCTGAAAGAAATATTCCTGTAACTAATTCAATATATTTCATAGCCTACAAATTTTTGAAATTTAAATTAGCACATATACTAAAACATCAGTTTTAGTAACACAAGAATAGCAGTGTGAGGCCACTAGTGGCTTCAATTCCACATGTCTTCCGAAAATAATTTCCTTTCCAGCTGTGCTGTGGCACTGCCCTGGGAGTTTATTTCCTATGGCCTTCAGTTTATCAGTTATTCTGACAGCAGATGAACCTACTTTTTGATGATGCTGCCTCAGTGCTTGGTTTTGTTTTGAGGAGTCTGGATTTTTCTTTACTCCTTGCCTTCCTTACAATTTCTTTTTCTTCCTACTTCGTCTCTATGAAGTTTCTTCACAGACAGGAGACTACTTCCAGGGTGTTCTGCCCTCCCAAGCTGTTATTCCCCAGCTTGGAGTTGAGTTCCCACAAAGACACAATGCCGATTCCTTCCTGTCCTCAGATACCCGTTTACTAAGTAGAGTCATGGTGACTGTGTTCCTGCAGACTTTCATTACTTCAGGGAGATATTTGCCCAGATAAAAATATAAAAAATGTATCAGCTGTTGCCATAATCCCTGTTTTAGGCTGAGTCTCCATGTCAATGTAAAGTGTGGGGTTGTAGCCACTTATAACTCCATTAAAGATTAATTTTCTTTCCTCTTAATCTTTCCCCCCCTCAATCCTTGATCATTAATGTCCTGGTGAAAATAGTGAGCTAACCATACTTTCACTCCGTCATTTATTATAAGCCATTGGGGACCCCCAGTCTGACTGAGAATGCAGTAGAAATGCTCTTTAAGGAAGACTGTTAGGGCAGCCTTCTCAGGAACAGAGTAAAGTGGTGAGCTGGCTAGCTCTATATCAACGTGACAAAAGCTAGAGTCGTTTTGGAAGAGGAAAACTTATTAAGAAAATATCCCCACCAAGTGGCCTGTGGGTAAGCCTGTGGTCCAGGTGTTTAACTCTGGGAAGGTTCAGGTCACTGTAGGCTAGTGGTCTTGGGTGCTATGAGTAAGCAAATTGAGCAAAGCTATGAGGAGCTAGCCACTCTCCTCATGGTTGTGCTTCAGATCCTGCCTTCAGGTCCCTGCCATGATTTCCTTAGACAATAGACCATAAGCTATAAAATGAAATAATCAAAATAAAACATTTTCTGCCGTATTGTTTTGGTGTTTTATCACAGCAGTAAAAACCCTAAGACCCATGGGATATGGTGACATACCAAAATCTCTTTGAGTAAATCAGAATGACATATAGTCCAATAAGTCTTTTGGCAGTTGAGGGATTTGGTGATCTTCCATATCAGTAAGAAGCCACTGGCTATATATAGCGATTAATCACTTGAGTGGATTTATAAGACTTAAACAATTAGTTTTATTTTATTTTAATTAATTCAAATTTAAAGTTATAGGTCCATACACAGCCAATGGGTACCACATTAAACAGCAAATCTAGGCAATATAAAACGTAAATACTAGACACGATAGCCAAGAAATAGAAATAAAAGGGTCAATCAAGAATGTAATGGGAAGAAGAGACACTGCTCTTCGCAAAGAGAGAAAGGAGAGGTTTGAATAACTAAAAGGTCGTGTGATCAGGAGGACGGGGAGTGGTACCGTGAGCTGAAAAGGTGGGTAGGCTACTCTGAAATTCAGGTATTTTTAACGGGTTGAGTTTCCAGTGGTAAGGAGACTCCCAAGTAGAAACATCTAGAAACAATTAGATTGTTAAACTGCATGGGGTGGAGGAGGGTCAGAGAATGATAAATGAACAGCTTTTCTTTGACACTGTCTTGAAAGAGTCTCCTCTGCTTCTGTGCACCCCCTTTCCGCGACTGCCTCATCCTCCTCCACACGGAGAGACCCTGATATACAGCATAATGATGATGACATAGAGAAATTACTGTTCCACCTACTGAGTGATTAATATGAAATTAGTTACTGCCACCCTCAGTACGGCAGAGGAGATTAAGGAAGAATTGGTTTTGTTTTAGTGAAGAAAAATATACGATCCAACACTGCTTGGCATACATGGAGGACTTTTTCATCCACGAATCCCTACACACTTAGCATGCTTAACTAACTTGAAAACCTCAAAGAAAGAGAGAAATGAAATAAGAAACATAGATTCCGGTGCTCTATTTCTGCTATTTTAGGAAAAATAAACAGACTTGGCATTCTTCTCTTCCATTAATATACAAGTGAAGCCCCATGCAGTGGCTGGGAGGTATTTATCTTTTTACTGACTGGTTTCTGTCAAGGAATCATACTTAGGAGAGAGAGGGAGCATAGAGAATCTCACCCTTGGACTTTGCCGGTGTCTTTTACCTTATTTACAATGGAAATCCATCCCTATCCTTGTAGAACAGGAGACATTCTCTGATAAAGCAGTCTGCACCATCCCTTGAAAATGATAATTCTTGGCATAATGCCCATTTTAGGCTGAGTCTCAAATTTCATTGGAGCATCCTGTCTTCTTTATCAAAAATTATTCAAAACAAACATCCATGAGTCTGGGACTAACATGCACTGAAAGGGGCAGGCAAGGCTCTTTAATAGGTGCCCTACTGTGTGATCTTTTCATCTTAATTCACAATCCCCTAGAGATTCAAACTGCCTTATGCAAAAAATAAAAATCCTTCCAGTTATTTATATGTCGGGTACATTTTTAGCTTAGTCAGAACAGATATGCAGTAATGTATCTTGGTGTTTATTTCCACATGTTGTGACCGAGAGATAGATGCTGCTTTTCTATCCTGTGCTACCTTCTAACTGTTTTATTCTGTTGTTTTTCTTTCTCTTACTAAATTCCTTCTCCTTTCCACTGAAAAACAAAAATACAGACACTGTCCTGTCACAAAGGGAAAAAAAAAAATACTTTGAAAGATTGTGGCTTCTAAGCTTCTAAAGATTTTGACAAAGGATTTGATGTTTGGAAAATGAAAATCACTACCACGTAACAAAAACAACTTCATTTGTTTGAAGAGAAGTTGTTGAGGGGACTTTGCAGGGCTTCTGTCTGTGTCTCCAAGTAAACATAGACCTTTTGCTGCTAGCCATACCCCTCTTAACTTCTTCTCGAAGTCCTGAACCTCAACTTTGTCTTCATCCTTCCTTGACCATCTTTTTAGATACCCAAGTCAGGATGATCTTACTTTCTCTTCCTACATTTTGTATTCTCAAGGGTAAAAGGCCCCCAACATCGTCTACATCACCATTGTCCAATAGGACATCCTAGTGAGCTTTCTATGTTAGTGTTCTAGGGGGAACTAAGGAGAACCAATCTAATGCTCTCTGGATAAATTCTCACAATTCAAGTGGGTATAGAATCCACCTAAATATATTTTCTGCCCCATTCCCAGTATTCTACATATTGTCACTGGCTAACAGTAACATTCTGTACTATCACTTAAAGCATTAGGGCTATGGAGTTCTGTCAGTAATGAAGTTTAATTCACTTATATGTGCCAATTCATCTCTGTCACAAGCCTATTAATTTCTTCATTATTTTCTTCTGTCCCTGGCTTTTATACAATGAGGCACAATGATCCCTATTTGTGTAACAACAACAACAAAAAACCAAAAAAACCCTTGGAGTCCCTTCTATTACCTTCAGTTCTACTGCTTTTAGTGACCAGACAATCTCTGTATTTCTTTTTCATATTTAAATCATTTTTTTTTCAAAATATACTGAAACTCTGGAGTGCTAAAGAGTGAAGTCATAGCAAAAGTATAGGAATCTGATGGGCTCTTTCCGATGCAGCCTTGTCCCAAGAAGACTGTCATGGCATCTCTTTCAGGGTATACTCTTGCCCACAAGTACAACTACTTTGTAGGGAGGGACTGCTGTCACCCCGACCATCAGTTGGAGAAGTGTCAGAATACCTATAGCATTGCTATCAAAGTGAAGACTCTGTGACAAATAAAGGTCATGGATTTAAAATTAATCCTCTTATGCTGTTGGCATTTCTGCATGGAGTGATCTTGAAGGCACAGGAAGGTGACAGCTAAGCAGTTAGCAAGAGTTAAGAGAGATTCTAGAGACTGTTTCATTTTGTCAGTATCTGAAATTCACATTAGCCGATGCTACATCTTCTATATTTTTCAGGATTGGAGCAAAACATCAGGAGCTAAGGGAAAAGCAAGCAAGAGGTCTCGTTGATTATGCCACTGGAGTGATCGTATCAGCCCATGATATGGATGATGATGAAATGGACCCCAATTACGCCAGAGTGAACCACTTTCGGGAGCCATGCACATCAGCAAATGCCTTTCGAGCTCCATCTCCCCCTCGAGCTGGACCACTTGCTTACCCTCGGGATGGACGTCCACTCTCTCCAGACAGAGACCACTTAGAGGGTCTCTATGCCAAGGTCAACAAGCCCTATCATCCTCCAGCTCTAGCTGACAGGTAATATTAGTGAAAGATGAATGTACTTTTAATTCAGTAAGTTTCAAATCATCTCTCCTGCTGAGGCAAATAAAGATGTATCCTTCAATCTATTAAAACTGAAATGACTCGGTGCCCTAGACAAATGTTCCACTTTGACCTACCAGTAAAGTATCAGTCATCAAAAATAAAATAGCTAGCTATAAGCTGGCATGAATGGATGGTGTAAGTAGAGTGCATGGTACAATGGGGAACAATCTTTGCAGGAATACAGTGGCAGAGATCTAATGATGAAGACTTTGAAGACATATTGTTTTCTGGCCTAAGAGCCCCACTGTATGACACTTATTCAAGAAGATGGCGTGAAACTTAGAGGTGAGGACTCAGAAAAGGAAAAATAGCTTTCAAGTAGGTATCATTGGGGTGGGATTATAGATAACCACCGCAGGGCAAGAGACTATGAAAAATAAGTTTAAGATTTTATACTCAAGGAAAACCAAGCTGTCTGCCTATTCACTGATGAGCAGAGGTGAAAAGTGAGACAGTCTTGGTCCTAGGAGTTTGATGAGGTAGAGAAAGATGGGACATGACCTGTAGGTTTAGAAGCAAGGGAAAGAAATATTGGGAGCATCTATCTGAAGCAAGGAAGAAACAAGATGATTTCAACCACACCTCTTGCCCAAGGAAATATGCCCTGTCTGGAGAAAGGATGGTCTAACAGAACTTCAGTCTATAAGCACTGTCAGGTGACCTTGGAGTCCCACGTTCCAGGAATGGGTTGATGGACATTGTTCTAATCTGACTGCTACTGCTTGAAATCTGTAGGGAGGAGGTGATGAGGAGGCACAAGAAGCTGTCATTCTAGATGAAAGAAAAAGGCTCATTTTCCAGATTTCTTAGAGTTCTGACAACTACCGGTCCCTAGCGGTAGCCAGCTTTTGCGTGATAGCATGATATATTGCATATGTTTACCATTTACACATTTCCCCAGCTGGGTGATATTATGCACTTTCAATTAGGTTGGGGAGAGGAAGGGAAATCATGGCATTTTTATGCAGACTGTAAAGTGTAGCTTCCCAAGACTGATTACCTTTCAGAACCTTTCCAATAACCAAGAGGAAAGCGAGGAGCAATTTTTAATCCTTACTGTCAAGCTTCCAGGTTGATAATATTAAAGAAAGATGGTCAAGTTTTTAGTTAGGACAAAATGAAAATATAAATTCCTATGACTGTGTGATGCGGCCATCATAAGTAAATTGCTAATTCCTGGGATTGATTAAGAGTTGGCTTTTTTCTCTCCAGCCTTCACATAGGGTTGAATTTTATCATGTAAATAATAATACTATATAGTAAGTCTATTCTAGGCTACAGCATAGTTAATCTTCATTTCTTTAAGTCCGAGAGGACTTCCTAGCAACCTTCTTTGCCTATGTCTGATAGAATGCTGGCATGTAAAGACTGTATTTCTCAGACCTTCCTTCCCAAGCTGGGGTGACCCAATGCTAGTTCCATAGGAATAAAGATGAGGCTTTCTTAAAGAAGAGATGTATACCAAACCCACAAGCAGAATTAAACCACGGAAATAGGGTTTTCTTTTAGTGTAGTCTTTTTTTTTTATCTTTTTTTGCCTGATGTGTTAATATGTATTATTGATCTCCAAGAATACCATCCCAACCAGAACTCCTGATATCCAGAATATTTGTCACCTAAAGCTTATTTTACCCGTATTTTTCTAGAACTCTGAATTGCTCACACTCCTATCTCCATGACAAAACCCATGAGATAAACAACCTAGGAGAGGAAATCTTTATGCTCGTATGTGGTTTTCTGGGTCTCCGTCCATGCCATGGTCATTCAACTAAGCTGTTTCTGGGCTCCACACCATGATGTGGAGGATGTGGACGGCTACTCAGTTAGAGACAGCAGGAAGCAGAGGGGGCCTGGGGAGAGGACCAGGGACATAGTCATGCTCTTTATAGTGGTTAATATTGATTGTGAACTTGACATGATCTAGAATCTAGACATATCTGTGAGAGAGGCTCTACATTAGGCTAACTGAGGTAGAAACACCCACACTAAGCATCAGCAAGTATTTCATGGGCCAGAATCCCATACTACATTTAAAAAGGGAGGGAGAAGATGAGCAATAGTATTTATCTTTTGTGCTTCCTAATAATGTGACCAGCTGCTTTGATTTCTGCCCTCATAATTTCTCCATCCTGGTAGACAGACTGAACCCTCGAACCATTAGACGAACTTTAACAATAACCCCCCCCCCCCCATTGAAGTCACTTCATGCCAGATATTTGGTCACAGCGAGGAGAAAAGTAACACACGTCCTCCTAGAGCCTTATTTACTCAAACTTGAGTCCTCTTCTGAACGTCTGATCTTAGCAACAGACGAACCCACTGACAAAGTTGCCGCCATCTCTCCGTGGCCCCAGCTACAAGCCCCGCTGTGCTGGGACCAAACCTTCAATGCTGAATTCATGGGGGAAATGTTTAGTTCTAAACCGTAACATACACGTGAGCACACAATTCCAAGTTAATTTTGACCAGTGTAGGTAGAGCGGGAAAGCAATTTCATTGGATCATGTTAAAGACAGCAACTATAAAATGCTGCCCCAAAATTATTTATTTGCTGCCAAGCCCAGTTCTCTAAGTGAGTCATGGAATCTTAATTTTGGCTCTGGCCTTTCTGTGTTAATAAATGCTTCAAATCTGCCTTCTACGGGGTTTTTAGGCTGCTGTTAAATTTTTGGATAGCAGATCAAAGAATAACTCTTTTTACCCAGAATTGTCTTGATTCTGCTCTTATCTTTAATTATATTTTAAGTCTGCTCTGTTCCTTTTTCTTGATGTCTTAAAGCAAGCAATTTTGCCTTGATGCATAGTAAGCACTAGATAATGGGAGCTATTATCATCATGGTTACTGTTATGACCACTCATATTGTCCTATAGCAATGAAATTCTGAGCCCATGTACATCTAAGATTTCCTTTGGGCAGTATTCCAAGAAATGTCTCCGAGAAGACAGTATGAGTTCTAAACCTACTTTATTTTAAAGTAAAGGGCATCACTTACCCACCCACCTGTTCAGTCATTCTTCATTCACACATTCAGTGGGCATTTATTTGGCATCTACTATGTTCTAGATACTGTGGAAAGTTCCAGGGAAGATAAGAAGATGATCATGACTCATCTAAGATGTGTGAAGATGGAGTGTTGTAATAGTCTGTAGTTAAAGGTGAAAGCTTTTCTTTCTTGTTTGGGCTGCATACAAAAGGCCTCCTAAAGCAGGTGATAGTGGAGCTGGCTATGAGAGTGTCCTTAAGCATTGACTAGGTTCAATAGGATAACTTACAAATTCCCTTAGAAAATAATCAAGTGTTTACAAAGATCAGATTGCTAAAAAAAAAAAAAAAAAAAACAAAAACAAAAACAAAACAAAACAAAAAAAACCCATGCATTCATACATTTAAGAAAATCCATAAATACCCAGAGTATCACATGTAGAGAGGGAAGAACATGAAGGGAGTGAGATTGTTCAGCACATTGAAGTCACTGTGAGAGCAAATCAGTGAGTCTCGTGTTGATAGCAACTGCCTGGAAGTCTGTGGTAAGAGCATCCTGCAGCTGTCTAACTCGGGCTCAGAAATCTGGATGGCAGCATGTGTATAGTGGCGAGTGATGTATGTCCCAATCTTGTGGCCAGTATCAAAATTGTGTCCACAGAGGTCAAAATAATGAATCCTACGAAGAGAACATGGCCACTAAAAGTCATTGGTTAACTTTCAAAGGACAATGTCAGTAGCTTAGTAGGAGCTCAGGAAACTTATAATGAGAATTGGTCAGAAGCCAAATGAGAAAGCAGAGGTGTGGGATAGGAAAGCCTGTGTTTGGAGTCAGGTCTAGGGTGGTGCTTCACAAAGCCATCTTGTGGTAATGCTGTAGAAAATGAGACTCTGGGAATGAGTGACTTGCCTAAAACTACTATGTCATTCTACGTTTCGCTGTATCATATTCTTTCTCCTAACCCACCCTGTCACTTAGACACACCTTCTCATTCCTTGTACAATATGCAGATGAAGTGGCTCAGTTTGGCTTCTTAACATGCTAATAGGTATGTCAAACTATGATTCTGGAATGGGCTTGATCTGGGTTCAGTTCTCTTCCAGATTGCTACTGCATGAACTTAGGTAAAATAACTTCCTCAAGGTGCCATATCCTATCCTATGCAAACATTGAAGCAAATACTTATGAAGCATCTACCAAGGGCCAGGACTGGCGATCAGGGAAATGAGGGGAAATGGTACACCCACCTTATAGAAGGTTGCTGTGTGTTGAAAGATACACAGATCTTAACAAAGACAGTGGTGGGCACATGGTTGTTGCCACAGTTGGGCTATTGGGTTAGTGAATGGGGAAGTACAGGCAAAGGCCAAAGTGACAGATTACGATATGTGACAGCAGGGCTTCTTGAGCTGCTCTTAGAACCCTTTGTCACCCAAGATTTTTATGCGACCCAAGCATATAAATAATAAAATACATATACAAGTGAAATTCTTACTGATAGTATATCATAAATAAGTTTAAGATGATGCTTTATGTATAATTTTAGCGGGCATTAAAAATGGAAGCAGATTTGCATGCTAATGAAATGAATGCTTGTTTATTTTACATGAAGATTTAAATCCTGCCTGAATATTTGATTCTGTTGGACATAAAGCATCTTCAACATTCTTCAGAATTGATCAATACTTTGATTTTATAATTGTCAATGCTGAGAACACCACCTAAATGCATAGTACAAAATGATAGAAGTATGCTTAGGGCCCCTTTTAAAATTGTTGGAAATTCTGTGCTCATCACAGGCCAGAATTGATAAAATGATTTTTTTTTTTTTTTTTTTGGTCTGTGAAATTCAAATCAGCAGCTCCAACATCAAGTTTTCATATCAAACGTTCTAACAAAATACAATTGAAAGATATATGAATTTGATATTTACATGCTAAGAATTGTTGGCAGGAAAACATCAAAAGCCTGAGTTTTTCCATGGTCATGTAGGTATACTAAAAACATTGCAGTCTGTAACATACAGTAACCTCAAATCTGAGCCAAGGTATGGTGTTCATTGTCCATGGCATGTGCAAGGTAAAGTGTTTATGTTATGTGTTCAGGGCTAAGGATGCAGTGAGGGTGGGGGCTACAGCATGGGTGAGTGCTGCCAGAAACACCATGAATTGATTATGTAGTCATCATGCATCCAGAGACCTTTTACTGTTGCCAAAAGTTTTTTTGCAACCCTTATATTCATTTATAACCTCTTATGGGATTAACACTCATAGTATAAAAAACTATTAGAGAAAATAGTTATTAGAGGAAACAGAAAGAGTCAGTGGCAAGAGAAAGGCCTAAGAGCTGAGCAAAAAAAAAAAAAAAATAGGTGAGGTGACTGACCCTCAGTCAGCAGGATGAGGTATTTATACTCATCAGGGGTATGGTTAGTGGACAGCTGTGGGAAGAAGAGCTTGCTGAGAGTTTATTCATGAGGTGTAGTCCTAGAACCCCACAAGTTGATCAATAACAGAGGCATTCTTGCCTCTCTACATAATGAAGACAATATCATGATGTGTCAAATGCTAAGATGGTCAGATACAATTTAGGTTCATTGTTTTTCTCTCTATAAAAATGTATCTGTTAGTAACTATCCTCATAACCGGCCTGAACAAGGGTACAGAAGGCATGGCACATTGCCCTAGGGTCATTGGACAGTCATTTCTTCCATATAAGCTCCAGCTATTTCAGTCCTCCCTGTCTTATAATCCATCCCTGTAGCCCTCTTGGTGGTTGGTTGTGTAGATACACTCAGGTCTACTGAGTTCATGATCACTGTGTTAATCATGGCATACACAACTGGACACCATCATTCAGATGTGCCAGAAGCGAAAGGATGTTGTATCCCTTGGCCTTAATCTTTTATATTTATTAATGTGACCCAAACATGTGCATCAGCTATAGTTTCTAGCTTATGTTATGCTTTTTATCTAAAACATCTATGCTTTTCCACTTGCCTTATGCTTTAGTTCATTGTTTGCTGCTGTAATAAGCCATGACCAAAACTGAGAAGTTTATTTCAGCTTGTCTCTAGAAGGGAATTCAGGGCAGGAACTTGAAGATAGGATCTAAAACAGAGGCCATGGAAGAATGCTGCTTACTCAGCCTGCTTTTCTTATACAACCCAGGACCACCTACCTGCCCAGGGGTGGACCTGTCCCTAGAAGGCTGGACCCTTCCACATCAACATTAGTAAAGCCAGTACCCCCACATACCTGACAACAAGCCGTTCTTATGGAAGCATTTTCATTTTCTCAATGAAAATTCTCTTTTCCCAGCTGACTCTAACTTACGTCAAGTTGACAAAGCACTCTTCAATTGTCAAGCTATGTATCATTGAATCTTGTATTTGATGTTTTTATTGAATAGACTGATTTATAGAGTGATATTTTATTGGAGAATATTTTTGTATCTAAGCTAAACTTTCCTTGTTAGGATTAAAGCGGACATAGTGGCATATACCCCCAATCCTAATAGGTCCAGTGCCGAGGCAGGAAAATCATGTGTCGCTTGGCTACATAGTGACACCTATCTTATGCCCCACCCCCACACAAAATGTACCTGTTAGTTTTAGCTCATTGTTATCATCAATAAAGATATTCTTTTTTGTTCAAAATATTAACTATGCCTCATAGGTTAGTTTTGTCGCTCATATTTAATCATTGTGACTCATCTATGCCATTGAAGAGATCGTTGATCAGTGTCAAATATAATCCTTGCAATTCATTACTTGAGACTTCCATTAATCAGCGCTCTGCGGGATCTTCACATGGCTATTAATTTAGTTGACTTGTATATAGTTTACACTCTCTACTTCAGACAGAAACACTATAAAAACACTTACTTTGCTATGCCCCATGCTTGTAAAGTCATTCATTCCATTTACCATCTCTTAATCTAGATGAGAAAGAAAACCACATGTTCTTAGTGAATCCTAAAGGAATTACTTTTTTTCTAACAGATAATCCAAGTAATGTATACATTCAGACTTAATTATAAGATTTTATGTGGTCCAGTAACACTGGAATCTTTGTATTTATTTACAAAATATTTATTGGCTAACAATGACAACTGTAAAATTAAAGTGATAAATAGCAGGGAACACTAGTCGCCCAGGTAAGTGGCCTTGATGCTCCAGCATTGTATTTAAAAGTGCTTTGTAGAAACTTTTATTGAGCATCTGATACATTCCAGAGCTTACACAATGGAATTTAGCAGGCTTAACCCTCAAGAAACTCAACATAATGGCTGAATCTGTCTTGTAAACAAACAAAAAATGATTACAGTATAGCATTAGCTATAAATAGAATTCACTATAATTCTTTTTAAATTTTAAGTGCATTCAGTTTTGGAAAGACCTGAGGCTTTGGGGCCTTCCTCAGACGTTGGATCAAATAGATCAATTTTTCAAAAACTTTTACGTTTTAGAACTATAAAATGAAGAGAAGGATATGCCCTACATACATTGGATTGTCTAATACTTAAATGAAATAAATCCATTGCCTGCCTTAATAAACATCAACTGTACCTCTCAGGAAAGCCTTTGCATAATGACATTGGACCATATAGCACATTCGGCTATATGTTGAGAAGGTCAGTAAATTAAATATAACTGTTTATGAAGGCTGCTGTTGACCCTCAAAGTCATGCATTTTAGAACCTGATAGATTCCATCTGTCCCATGGTCACATGGTTAAAAACTAACCCTACCTTCAACTCTTTATCTCTTGCTAGTCTATTATGATCATCAGAAACACAAAGGTAGAAACAGAAAAGTGAGAGGAGAATATACAAAACATCTGAAAAACATCTCAGATTCTGTGAGATTTGTCACATCATTTGCATAAATGAATAATGTAGTTGTTGAGCAGTGGGATACTTGGGTAATTATCCTTTCCAAACCATAGCTCATTAGATATTCCTAAGCAAGTCATCAGAATGAAGGTTATCTTCCTTCCATGTCACTTGAATGTCCAGTATCCACTTCCTGAGCTAGCTCAGTTTCCACAGACCCTGGAAGAGTAGTCAGTAACACAATATGTGAAATCATATCTTTTGGATACAAAACTAGAAAATCCAATGGATATATTTGTGTTTCCCCTTCAGGTGACCCTGGCCTCTCCAAGTACCTTCTATTGTCTATCTTCGTCCTTGCCTTCTGTTTGGGGAAGACCTAAAGCTGTGGGCAGGGTTTCCTGTGGGTGGGCTTCATCTTTATGTTTCACCATAATTCTAAGATAGTCTCATATGTATTCTCTTGGAAAGAAGATTTGAAAGGGTTGAATAGCCAATGAGATACTCTTAAGTTGATCCCTTTGCTTAAAAAGGAGAAATCCAGAAGTCTCCAGTTACTTCACGTTGGCAAAGATTAAAAAGTCACTTCTACATACATATAAGAGAACATGAAAGAAAAGTGTTTCATCTTTTTAGTCAACAAAGTCAAAAGAGGAGAGAGTTCCAAGTGATTTTTACTCCATGAAATCCATCACAATCAGATCAACTCCAAATAACTTCTTTTGTCTTTCTGCCCCTTAAATAACGCAAGTTTTTAATTTGTGGTACATAGCACTCTGGCTAAGTATATTCTTATTAATGTCACATGGGAGGTTTTCTTTATTGGTAGCCCCCACTCTAATTCAGACAACAATATTTCAGTCTGAATAACTTCTGACGTCACTTAACTAAAGTACTTAGATAGTTGTCTTCTAGGTTTTGGCAATCACTGAA
Source organism: Phyllotis vaccarum (assembly GCA_033318265.1). Classification (NCBI taxonomy): domain Eukaryota; kingdom Metazoa; phylum Chordata; class Mammalia; order Rodentia; family Cricetidae; genus Phyllotis; species Phyllotis vaccarum. The sequence continues at coordinate 13,655,370 of JARWLC010000007.1, forward strand.
AATTTTGCTTTGGGAAAGTCTCCAAGAAGAGCAAGGATGGATATATATGGTATTAAGAGTCTCTGTAGCCAGGTGGGAACAGCTGGGAGGGAGCACATCATGTGCTCCTGGGGCAATGTAGGATAATCGATGTATCCTGTCACAACAGTGTATTAATTGCAGAGACTCCGCATTTCGCTAAGCTACGCTCTGTCACAGACAGCTCATACGAGACTGATGTTTGCTCCCCATCTCCTCCGTAGTGATTTTTCCAGTTAATTTTATTCCAGTTTCACGGTGTTTTAGAGCTCCCTTCTGACTCACACCTTTATGAAACCTGTGTGTGGGATCTGAACAATGAATATAGTAATTTCTTAGAGATGTAGTCGCCCCCCTCCCCAAACAGAGCTAAAGCCGTCTCAGTCTCATTTCATTTCAGGAATCCCAGTGATAAATGCTATTTCCATGGAGATTTAACTCATCAGTTGAATGAAGCAATCAGACACCCCCTCCCCCCAACATAATGCCATTCATGTTTAAGTGACTTTTAGACAATAATGAGAAATCTCTTAATGAAAGAATCTCTATGGCCAGATAAGTGCTAAGAGTAACTGGTATACCATTAACTCTACTTTCCTCCACCCTTTGTCTATCTAAAACTCCATGTTCTCATTAATTTCCCTTGTTCCGAGGGCCTTGGTCTTGGGACAGTGCTACTGATAACAGACAGACTAAGGAGTATAAAGAGTATAAGATGTAGACAGCCTTCCAGGGAGGAGGCTTGATACACAATGACTGCCCATTTATAAGATCGCCTCCCATCCTAACCCTTGATAAACAAGCATGCCCAAGGAACACTCTACCCTAATTGTGAAGACTATTGTGCATTTACTCCTGTAAGTGGTTTTCAAACAAATGACTTGAACTTTGGGATCTATTCATCTAGGTGAGTCTATTGACTCAGAGGAGGCTGAAGGGCTTCGGCTTCTATAGGCTATCCTCGGTTAAACATAAACCAGCACACATGGAGTAGAAGAGCACGTACCCTGTAGAAAGGGGGCTATGTGTATGTAAAGAACAGGCATGTTCTTCCTGGGCTATCGGACGGCCCTCTCCCCTTCTCCCCTCCATCCTTCATTCATTCCATAAATTCTGAGATGCCTGTTGTATACTAAACCCTTTGTTCAAGGCTCTGGAGATGCAGATGTGGATCAAAAGCCTTGAACTTTGTCTCTTTTTCCAGCAGAGCTAGACTGAGGTTGATCTACTGCTGTTACTGCAAGTCTCTTGTGACCTATGGTTTCCATTCTTCTATTAGCCTAAACCGCATACCTTTTCATTACACAATCTTTGCTGATGCTAAGGACAGATTTCAAAGTGCCCTCTTTACAATTTCTGGTTTTAATGCAATGTGTAATCAAGAATAGGCCATTGTTAGGTCAATTACTTTCCTATGTTTATCTTTTCAAACAATAAATAATCAGCGGATGGAAGGGGCAGTAAAAAAAGTTTTAATGCTTGTACTCATAAATATCCAACATCTTAAAGAGATGTTTTAATATTTATATGTGGTGGAATAACCTCCCCTCTGGAGAGAGCCTGGCTGATGGCTGATATGAACCTATACAGAAACAGTATTCCTGAGTCATTGTATTGTACAGGCTCATAAGGAATCCTGAGCAAGCCATGGGATTCCCTCAAATGTGCCCAATAGTCTCAGTTCTTAAATTACCAATGGCTCTGTGTTCACGCCCAAGAAAGAAACTTTTTTTGATACATACTCTGAGGATTTTTCTATGTCAAATTTAACAGAAGACCCTGGGCCTGAGCCATGTTCCTCTTTACACCAAAGCCTGAGCATATCTTCTTATTCCCTCTGTCAGATTCCTCATGAAAGTCCTAGACTGGAAGACACCATTCAGGTTAGATGCACCTGACACTCGAAGCCCCAAAAGCATCGTTGTGCTCTAGAAAAGGGTAGTCTTAAAGTCAGACATGGAGCAAGAGAAGTTCCCAGGCAAGCTCACTCTGAGATCCCTGAATGCTGCCGCTGTCTGTAGTGAGCATGATCTCAGTGGAATGTCTATCAATGTAATTTACTTTGCCCTTTTAGTCAGGGCATGGACAATTGCTGGCAGGGGAGGGAAGCCTATGTATGTACAAGAGAGAACTGAAGAAGCTGGACATAGATTCTTCTGAAGCTGAAACTTATTTTGGGGGAACTGGTTTTGCTACCCAACATTGCTGTGTAACTTTAAACATATCAAGTACCTTCTGTTTCTTGATTTCCATATCTACACGTGGTCATAAGTGCCTACAGGAGAATGTTGTGTCTAGGATTTCAATGTGTTTGCATATACAAGTAGGTTATATTATTGTATAGTTAATAAGCAGCATATTTATATGGAGCAACCTGATAAATTTATACCATGCTATCATTAAAATTATTAATTCCATAGAAACTAGCACAGTTTCAGATGCCAATAGTCACAGCATTTGGGAAGCTGAGGCACAAAGGTCATGACTGAGGCCCCTTAGGGCTACATAGTAAGACATTTTTATGAAAATACTGTTTGTTAATTCCCTTGTTGGTCCTTAATAGTGAATTGAAGTTGGGAGAAGTATATTGTGTCTTTCATTGATTTTTTTTTTTTCCCCAGTGATTTTATCCAGCAAAATACCAAAAGGGAATTACCATTGGTCTAAACTGTATGCATATCTGTGTAACCACGTCTGCAATATCACCACAAAGAGATCACTCACGTTCCCATTTATAGTCAGATATCTTCCCCGTTCCTGTGGCTCAGCAATTACCAATCCATTTCACACGTGCCCCTGACTAGCATAGTTCAAAAGTGAAATCAGGAAAATCGAGACGACTGTGGCCTTCTGAGATTGACTTTTTGTTTCAAGAGCACTATGTCTTTGTCATTGTCAAATATTCTTTCCTTTATGTTGTTGGGTGCATGGTACAAATGCACCATAATTCATATTGTGGCTATTATAGAAATGAGAGATGTGACTCTCTCCTGGCTTCTATTTGAATACAAGCTCTATTTCTTCCATTCATCTTTATATGCATTTAATTCCTTTTTCCTGCCTTATTGCACAGGCCGTAACTTCCATTACTATGTTGAACAGCAGTGGAAAGACTGAAGACTCTTACTTTTTGTTTTTTTAAATCATATGGAAAAAGAATCCTGGCTTTCTCCTTTGTAATAGTAGCTGCTGGGATTTTATTGGTATCTTTATGTTGTGAAAGTTCTTATTAAGTCCCCAGTTTTCTGAGAGTTATCATAAGCCAACGAGTTGTTTTTGTTTTTCGTTAACCAGGTGCCTTTTCTAACCAGTTTATATTATCATCTAATTTCCTTCTCTAGCTTGTTAATATGTTGATTTGTATTTATTCTTTCTGAAACAGAGCACCATCCATAATTAAATAAATCCCACTTAGCTTTGGTATACAATTTGCTAGTCTTTTCGACAAGCTTTTTAAAGTCTAAATCATAAGGAATACTGGTCTACAGTTTTTTATAGTATCTTTAATTTTGATAATTTCACTGGATGGGTGGGGAAATAGTGCACACTTTTCTTTTCCTGGAAGAGTGGGTAGAAGTGGTGTTAATTCCTTAAACTTTTGCAAGATCTCTCTAGTAAAGCTGTCAGAGCCCTAACATTTCTTTTTTAGGAGGCTTTTAATTATAAATTCAAAGACCTTCATAATTGCAAGTCTGTTGAAATTATGTTGTATTGTGTGAATTATGGTAGTTTTAATCTTTCTAACAGTTGCTCTATTTTTTATCAGAATTACATTATGGAATCATCTGTATCTTTCTTATCCTATTGATACGGTATTGTCTTATTGTCTTTGCAGGCTAGCACTTTACAGACTAACTGCCCACCATCACCTTATTATTCTACAGGGTCAGAGGTGTTATTCTATTTCCTTCCTGATATTTGGAACTTGTGGTTTTTCTTTTTGTTGTGTGTGTGTGTGTGTGTGTGTGTGTGTGTGTGTGTGTGTGTGTTTTAATGGGAATTGGACAATTTTTTTGACTTTTCAAAGGACCAGCTATTTTTTTATCTCATTATTTTTCTGGTTCTAACTTCATTGATTTCTCCTTTTTATTATTTCCTTTATTCTATTTGGTTTGCTTTGGTTTGGTTTTGTGTGTGTGTGTGTGTGTGTGTGTGTGTGTGTGTGTGTGTGTGTGTGTTTTCTAGTTTCTCTAAATGGAAAGGAGAATACTGAAAAATTTCCCCTCAGCTCTGATTTAGGTATATTGTATATATTTCAATACACTATATATTTGTCATTTAGTATATTTTAAAAGTTTACTTGCGAGCTTTTCTTTGACCTCTGAGTTTAACATCTGTTGTTCGGTTTTAGGAATTTCTCTATTATCTTTGTATTATTGACTACTCACTTTACTCCTCTGTGATCACGGAACAGACTCTCTAACCCTATGATTGTAAATTTGTCTCTTCAGTTTTATCAGTTTGAGGCTTTTTAGCATCTTTACAATATAATTTATAGTCTTTTGGTTTTCAATATTTTGATAAAAAGTCCATTGTCAGAATGGACTTTGAAGTAATTTCTTTATTTTTTAACTGATTTTATTTTTTATCTTAAATTTTAGCAATTTTACTGAGATATGCTTGTGTGTGTATGTGGATGTGTGTACATATGTGTGGATATGTGTGTGTATGTGTATACATATAAGTTTATGTGTGTTTGCATGTGGATGTGTGCATGTGTGTACATATGAGTTTATTGTGTGTGTGCATGTAGATGTGTGCATGTGGGTATTTGTGTCTGTGTGTTTACATATGTGCACATGTATGTGTATATGGATGTGTGTGCATTGTGTACGTGTTTGTATGTGTGTATATATGTATGTATTGCATGGATGGATGTGTGTGCGTTTGTTTGTGTAGATTTAAACCTGGTAGGATGTATACAGTCTCATATATCTATGGATTAATGCCCTTATTAGCTTTGGAAAATTAGTGTTATCTCTGAAGACATTTTTCCTTTGTTTCTGTCTCACCTCCTGCCTCAGAAATCCAATTAAATAAAAAATTAGAATCATCTGTTTTGTTTTCTTGTTTTTATCTTAGTTTAGATGTTCTATAATGTCCTCTCTGCCAGTTTACCAGTCTTGCCTCTGGTAATGTAATCTCTCTTTTTAAAGCCAGCTGGTGAGACCTTCATTTTATTTACTTTAATTTTCGTTTTTGTGTGTCTGTCTGCCTTTTGATGCTGTTTTTCTTGGAATTGTTATTTTCTGATGACACTCACTCTTTTATTGTCTGTTTTTTAACTAAATTATTGTTATTTAAGAACCATGTATAATATTAATATTTGAATTATTTGTATATATTGTTACTTATTTTCACTGATTTTTTTTAATCCTTATCTCCTGGTAAATGAGATAATTTTGATTAAATGATAGACAAAACCCCTACAGAGTTGTAGAAATAATCTAAAGCCAACGCTGTCTCTCTCTGGAGAGGATTTACTCTTTGTCTGACAAATGGAGTAGACTTTCATATGTCCTCAATCCCAAAGGTCACCAGCTAGGTTTACTTCTGAGAATATATAGTCTAATTTTTTTTAACTTTTGAGATTATAATTTAATTTCAACATTTCTTCCTTCCATTTCCTCCTACTTTCCTTCAAATTCATGGCTTATTTCCATTAATTGTTATTACATGCATGTATCTATTTGTAGATACATTTATATTCTTAAATATACCTGAATCCATTAAATGTTCCTTTTATGTATTTTACTTGTATGCCTGTTTTCAGGGCTGACCATTTGGTACTAGACGATCGATTGGTACCCTCTTCCCTAAGGAAGACCACCTCTCTCCCTCCCTGTTTTCTCAGTTACCTTAAGTTCTTTGTCTAGGGTTGAGAACTGGTGGGCTTTTCCCCGTCCAGTTTATCATGTTTATTTGTGTCATCCTTGGCAGATCGAGTTTGGCTGGTTATGCTGGTAAGACTTTATGGGTACAGATTGTGATGTTACCAGGAAACATGACCATACAGCAAAGTCCTTAATCTTCTGCGTTTTATAATCTTTCTACTCCATCTTCTGCACTGTTCTCTGAGTCTTGGGTACAGGAGTATGTATATTCAGTGGGACTGGGTTCCACAACTCCACATTTTGATTAGATGTTTTTATCTATAGTGGTCTGCATCTGATGCAAAGAGAAGTTTCTTGATGTGGCGTAAAAACTACAATTATCTGTGGGTAGAAGAACAAATGTCTATAGATTGTTGTCAAGTTGCTGCTTTAGCAAGGTAGTGGTTGTACATTTTCCTCCAATAACCATAATTTCACTAGCACTCACCTGTTAGCTAGGTTTCCATTGCCACTCGTAAGATCCTTCTTACTTAACAGGTCTTAAGCCAAGAGAGCTATTGGCTACCACCAAGATTTGATGCCACTACCGCAGCCATATGGATATGATGCCATATTGGTCACTGGTATGTGTTAGTGGCTGGGTAAGACTGTTGGTGCCTCTGTCTTTGGGAAATCACATGCCCTCCTCCAATACCATGGAAGCTAGTTGAGGATATATAGTCTGATATTAATAGGATGTATCCTGTCTAGAATCCTACCCAGGTACATGGGTTTGTAGCAAGAATGTTGGGATCTCTGCTCAGCCTCAAAGTATGTCAGTCATTGCGCTCCGATCATTTTCTTAGCATTTGATCCTGTGCCATTTGTGAATTAGCAAATGACTTGTAGAGAAAGGTGCCACAGAAATTTGGACCCAACTCAATATGCTTACCTACTTATTCTTCAAAATCGATCTTGGCTTTTGGGCCCTGAGTGTCTTGAGAGTTATCCAAAGCCTCTAAATGCTTTTGTTTCTTGTTCCTCCCATAAGTTCCCCCAACTTTTCTGCTTAATCTCACCAGAATATGAATAAAATAAACCCTTTACCAAAACGTGGAAATCTCTTTGTCTCTCTTTAACACTAAATGGTGATGGCATCAATATGTGGTTATTAAGCATTGATGTTAGAAGAACCGAAAGGGAGTTGGGAAGAAGGCTTTGTCAGTAGTCATGAGAGCCTGAACAGCATCTCCAAGTTTCATATTTTAAAAAATACAAGCACAATGGCCCATAGTTTTAATCTTCCACTAGAGTGACAAAGGCAAACAGATGCTGCAGCCATCTAGCCTTATCTACTGGACAAGCTCCAGGCTACAAAGAGACACTGTCTCAAATAATAAGGTGTTCACCATTTTTCTTTCTTCCCAGCAGCCATCTCTAAACATGAAAGCCTAGCCATGCAGTTTTAGTAAATATAAGATCTGTTCCCGATCCAGGTGTTGCCATTTCAGGACCAATGGGAAGGATTTCCAGTCCCTCACTGCAAATGATAACCCATGTTCCTTTCTAAGAGAAATCTTCGACAGATAAACAGAACTGTTCTCTAAGGAACAAAGCACAAAGAAGGATAGTCAAAAGAAATTTGGAGTCCGATGTGCACTCAGATTTCAGAGAGCCAGCATAGCTACGCTTCATGCTGGGAAAGCTCCAGAAGAACGATTTAAGGCGGGCTTCCAAGGAAACAGAAAAGGCTAACTGGGCATCTAAAACAACACCAGGGCTGCTTCTAATGCTTCACCAGGAGAACGTATAAGCAAAAGGTTGAAGTTTCTTTTCCTCCAGTTTGTGGAAAACTTTGAATTGGCATAGCAGATTTTAAAATAAAATGCATTTGTAACTCATGGCAAATGTTCTACTCATAAACTACAGTCCCAGTTCTCCATCTGTAACTCTAAAGCAAAAGCAAGTGTGTGTGTGTGGGGGGGGGGGGGTCCTGAAGAATGAAGCTGAGAGTTGACTACTGACCTCCACACTTACTTACACACACATACATGTATGCACTCACGCATGCATTCACACATACAAGTCTTGGTACATGACAGAAATTCACAAATGATTTTCGATTTGAATTTAATATTCACTTCCTTGAGGAAACTTGTGGAAGCGATCGGTCACTCCTGTTCTCCTTTCCCTTCTGGCCAGTCCTATTGAATTGCTACAAAACAAGAATCGGTGTCTTGACCTTGGGAGTGTTGGTTACAATAGAAACCTGCCATTGGCCCCCTTCCCAAAAATTCTTTTCCCCCCACCATGACATCACTAAAGCACTCTGGCCACACTTGCATTTCAGTCGCCACTGTTAGTAATCAATGTGTTACCTTCTCTTGAAGCCCATGTCTTACTTTTTCCCCAAAAAGGGTTGCTTACCCAGTGATACCAACTCTAGCCCTCTCTCTTCTCAATTTCTGATTTTCTCCGTTGTTTTTTTTTCTTCCCACTGCACCTTCCCTCCAGCCTCTTTGCCCTGGCAGTAAATCTAGTGTTAGTGAAAAGTGGCAAGAATTTTATCATCCATTCACCCAGGAATATATGTGAATAAAAGCTGAGAGACACCAAGGAAGGTAAGGAAACTAAATCTGTGTGTGTGTGTGTGTGTGTGTGTGTGTGTGTGTGTGTGAGAGAGAGAGAGAGAGAGAGAGAGAGAGAGAGAGAGAGAGTATGTGTGTGTGAGAGTGAGCATGTGTGTGTGAGTGTACATATATATGTGAGTGTGTATGTATGAGTGTGTGTGTGTTTGGTCTCTGTGTGTATGTGTGTGTGTGTGTGTGTGTGTGTGTGTGTGTGTGTGTGTGTGTGTGTGTGTGTGTGTGTTGGAAGAAACCATTACAGTAACAAATGGCTAGAATAAGCTTGGTTACAGATTAGAGTCTCAGAAACAACCTTTTACAAGTCTGTGTGATTTCCAGGCTCAAAACTAATCCACTGGAAAACATAAAAGATGTAAAGCAGAAGCTTCAGTAGTAATTTTCAGATCATTTGACTCTAAATGCAGCTTTGAGGATATGCAGTTCATAAATTTTCTTTTAGATCTTGTCTTTTTTCATGACAATATTTCTCTAAATTTAGCTATCTCCTGTAAAGAATTTTACAAAATAGCATGCTTCCAAATGGGACTGGGGATCTATGAACATAAGAGAGGTGGTGGTGGTGATGATGGTGACCATGCTAATGGCAATTACTAATGGAACTCTTTGAGTATTTTGTATTTTCACAGTGTTGAGACATTTTACATTGTAGCCCATAGTCTCTTGAGAAGAGTTCGAGTAGTTACCATTATTATCTTTCTTGCAGAATTCAGTAAGACGGGATTTGAAGCTGAGAATAAATTCTCTACTTAAGCACTATCCCCAGCACTCCTGTGATCCTTGGCTGTGTCTTCTGGCATTCTTGGAGGTTTAAGCTAGGGAATGGACGTTAGACCTGTAGCTCTGGGGCTCCTTCACACTGACTTCTTGGAAAGTCTTAGTCATCTTCTCCCACATGGCTTTGCTACAACTGTGGTTTGAGAATCCCTTCCCTAGGCTACTTAGGTGGACAATGTTGGGAGAAGAAAGATCTAAAAATTACAAAGAGGGTGTTGTGGGATTCAGGTGTCAGCTGATAAGGTCAAAAGACACTTATACAGGGCACTGGGCCCCCTGAAAGGGGCGGGGAAAAGCCCATTGAAAAGGGGGTGCGGAAACACGGGACGCTCTCTTCCTGGTTCCTGGATGATTGGGGTAGCATCGGCGACTGTCCTCACCGTTCCAGACTCCAGTCCTTCTTCAGGTGCTACTGTAATCTGTTAACTGTACCGTGAGTTCTGATTTATATTTTAATAAATATTTATCTGGTACTGGTGCCTTCTAAATAAACTCCGCCTACAAAAGGGGACCATAGGACTCACCAGTGTTATGTGTTACACCACCTTAGTTCCCAGGGTAAGGCTCGGGAACCATGATTCCATAACACTTATTTGAGCTCTCTAATATTTATTAAAGTAGTAATTGTGTTTACTCAGTATGTACTCATATGAGGATCCAGGCCTTCCCTTAAGAGAACTTGAGATCTTCCGGAGGAGACAAATATGAAATATTTAATTATATTCACTCACTGAGAGGCCCAGGATGTTGTGAACACTTTATATTGTTGAAGACAGAAGCCATATTCATTGAGTAAGTGGCATTTAAAGTTGAGTCTGGAAAGTTTTAGTAATTAATAATTTGGTGGAAAAATGAACACAGAAGGCATCTCAGCAGAAGAGCCCATGGTGGGTGCCCTGAGCTTGGCATATGGAGAACCAAAGGTCTTCCCTGGGGGCATCAGGTATTTGAATGAGTTGGCCTGCACAGTACTTCCCTTTGCTTTGGTACACTAGGAGGTGTAAGTAGGTACTAATACTTACTACTTCCTTCAGCATCATATATCTGGATAACTGCCATTTTCAAGTTATCTAGAAACCTGTACCAATTACTCCAGAATCTTAATCTATCTCCTTCTCTATCACTCATTCTCATGGCTATGAGGGTCCTTACAGTTGAAGGTCACCTTTATGTGACCCAGTAGTCTCAGACTCAAAGAGTACCCCCAAAGCCCTGGTCTTTCACTCAGAGTTTCTGATTCCTTGCTTTTGAGATGAGCCCCTCAAATCTTCATTTCTCCCAAGCTGCCAGATGATGCCCATGCTCTTGGCCTGGAATCCATGAAAAACCCTTTGTGTAGGTTCCACTTACCTTAGGTATCTTTCCCAGTGTAGAGCACAGTAGGTATCAAGTACATGTTTGTCAAATGAATTGATCAGTGAAGGACTCACAGAATGGATCTGGCTTAGTGACTTTGGAAGGAGTTTTCTGCATTATTCTTTGGAAAGCTCTGTTGATTCCTTTCAGGCCGAAAGGCCTTGGAAAAGAATAAATTATTGTCATTCTCCTGGAATCCAGCCCCAGAAATTGCAGAGTCAAGATCTGCTTGCATTTTAAGTACTTATTTGGCTTCAAAGCTGAAATGCTAACAGGATTACAAAAGGCCGAGTTTGCTGAGTCGCAGATTGTTTATGCTCATGTGTTTGGTTCAAAGTTCTTTTGTCAATCAGTACATTTCTGTTTCTAATTGCAGTTTTAATTTTTTTGCCACCTGCACAAGCGTTCTCAGCCTAAACTAGCTTCGGCAATTTGCACAGGTATAATGTAACCAAATGAGGCTCTTACCCGGCAGCATGTCACCTACCCCAGAATCTAATGAATTCAAAGATGCTTTACCTCAATTCACATTATGATTCAGAAAGCAGCCTGCTATCTTCCCCCATTTTCACTTCTCATAATGTTGTAAAACATTTTTAATGGAAAACTTTTCTCATTCCAGGCACGGGGAGTTTGACTAAGGACGCTACATGCTTTTTATTCTAGATTTTTTTTTATTTACATATCTCCATAGAATCTCTGGATTTGGATAAAAGAAAAAAGAAACTTTTCTGCGTTCACTATAATGTGGGCTAGGGCTGTAGCCCTGTGGTAGAGTACTTACCTCAGATCCTAGATAGGGTTTTATTGCTGTGAAGAGACACCATAGCAACTCTCCTATAGAGGAAAACATTTAATTGGGACTGGCTTACAGTTTCAGAGATTGCAGTCCATTATTATTATAGCAGGACACGCAACCTGAAGACAGACATGGTTCCGGAAAAAAAAGCTGAGAAATGCTACATCTTGATCTCCAGGCAGCAGAAAGAGTCTGTGTGTCTCACTGAGTATAAGGTGAGTGTAGGAGACCTATGCTCCTGTTCCCACAGCGATACACTTCCTCCATCAAGGCCACATCTACTCCAAAAAGGCCGCATCTCCCAATAGGACCATTCCCCATGGGGGCCATTTTATTTCAGACTACCACATCTCCTATCTCGAAGGTCATAGAATTAATCCTCAGTACTGTCCCTCCCCCACCCCACCCCCCAAAAAAGGGAAGGAAGGAAAGAAATAGATTACATAATTTTTCCTAATATAAACATATGGAGGTATCTCACTGTACCCTATTAAGTTAAGCACAGACTGGGAGTTTCAAGATGGTTCTGGACAAGCAATCTGTTGGATTCCAAATGTGACCCACACAGGAACTCGTGATAAACATTCTGTGTGTTGGGATGAGTGAATGTGAGTGATCTGTACTTTGATTTGCTTTGAGCTTTGACCCCTGATAACACCTGAAATAGTGTAAGTGATTTAGACTTTGATAATCAGAATTCTAAATAGAGAAAAAGCCATCTAAATATCAGTTGATAATGTTTTTTGGGTAAGGGCTCAGAATATTCTGTTTTTCCACCACCTCTTTGATTTGATTTGAAATGTCCTAAAGATAATCCACTGAAAATTATTTTTTTTCCATGTAGCCTAAATATTTAGCTCAGCAATAGAGCTTTTGCCTAAATATACAGGGTCCTGGATATAACCAAAAATGACCAAACAAACAAGCAGAAAAAGAAAGGAAGGAAGGAAGGAAGGAAGGAAGGAAGGAAGGAAGGAAGGAAGGAAGGAAGGAAGGAAGGAAGGAAGGAAGGAAGGAAGGAAGGAAGGGAGGGAGGAAGGATAAATCTTTCTTAAACATAAATTCAAGAAAGTTTGAACAAAGATCCAAAATAGCATTTCACTGTAGGTGTACCAGTTGAGGTTGGCCATCCCAAGGTCATCATTCTCTACTTTTTGACCAGTTTTGGCTTTCTGTAATAGTTTCTATCTACTATAGAAAAGAAGTTTCTTTGCTGGGAAGTGAGAGCTGCAGTTATCTATGGGCATAAGAATAAGTATTTAGAATACAATTAGAAATGACCTTGGTTTAGGAAAATGGCAGTAGCAGGTTCTCTCCGTAGATCCATGAGTTCTTTAGCTCTGGGCAGTTGTTGAGGTTTCCAGAGTGTGGTGTCTTCAGAAGGAGACTCTCACTTTTGAGTCCTAGAGGGAAATTAAAGGCAATGAATGGCCTATATTGTTGGGTCTCTCAACAGATTTCCATGCCTGCACTGGGGGAAGGGGGTTGCTAGATATTCTATGGCTCTTGGGTAGAAAATTATTACCCTGTAAGACAAAATCATTTAAAAAAAATATACATTTTTATTTTTAAACAAGCTTATAAAATAATATTTTCAAGTATTCTTAGTGTTATATTTCATTTCCTTCCATTTAATATGTATATTTATTTATTTGTGCACATACATTTAAAATGCATTTTAAAAGTAATCTTATTTGGTCTTGTCAAATATGCTTAGGGAACCTTCCTTTCTCTCCTGCATCACCTTCCTCCTCCTCCCCATGAGAAGCCTTCCTCCATCGGTTTTTCCTGTCTCTTCCCTAATAGCACCTGCGTCTTTCTGTCCCCCTCTAGAATATCACCCTCTTTATCTTTGGTCCCTTTCTAATTTCCTGGCTTCTGTGTTTGCTTTAGGTTATATGTCCAAATCTACACATTCAGAGCTAGGATCCACACATCCAAGAGAACAGGCAGCATTTGCCTTTCTGGGTCGCTACGTCACCAGTGTAATATTTCCTAGTTCTACCTACAAATTTCATGGTTTCCTTCTCTTTACAGTTAAATGGATCTTATTGTATATACGTATCATATTTCATCCTTATCATTAGCTGAAGACATTCGGGTTGTCTCTGTTTCCTATTGTAAATAGAGTGGCAATGAACATGACTGAGCAAGTGTCTGTGTTAACTGGGGTGAGATGAAATCTCAAAGTATTTAAATTTGTATGTCCTTAATTGCTAAGGATATTGAACACTTTTAAAGACATTTTTTAGCTATTTTTATTTCTTCTTTTGAGAACTCAATATATTAAGATCCAAAGCTCATTTTTAAATGAGTCTTTTGTTTTCCTGATAATTTGTTTATTCTGGATTGTGTGTGTGTGTGTGTGTGTGTGTGTATGTCTCCTATATCGTATATATATGGCAAAGAGTCTTACTCTATATATTTCTTCTTCACTTAATCAATTTCCTTTGTGTGGAGATATTTTCAAATATAATAAATACAAATATATTTCAAATATAATTAAAGCAATCGGAGATATCAGAGGACAGAGCCACCTCCTCCTGTCTTTGTTTGTTTTGCTTTTTGTTTTTTCCGGGCAGAGTTTTCTGTGTAACAGTCCTGGCTGTCCTAGAACTTGCTTTGAAGACCAGGCTGGCTTTATACTCACAGAGATTCTCTTGCCTCTGCTTCCCAAGTGTTGGGACTAACAGTGTGAGCCATGGCTTCTTCTGCCTGCTCTGTCTTTCTATGCCTGCCTTAAATACTTTCTCTGCTCAGTTAAGGCGTGGCACCATCACTGCCTGCCTGGGAGCCTGGAATTCCTTCTGCAAACTAAAATGACCTCAAACTCAGACTGGAATAAGGGCATAGGTCACCACTCCCAGGATATTCCCTGTGCTGGAATTAAAGGTGTGAGTTACCACTGTCTGATCCTCCTAGACTGACTATGGGTAGATCCTTCTGATATCTCCAACTGTTTTTATTATATTTGAAAATTTCCCACACCTTTGACGTTCAGAAATATTCAGTTTTATGAGGTTCCAAGATCCTAGAGAGATAGTGCAGTGATTGTGAGCCCTTGCTGCTCTTCCAGAAGACCAGAATTCATTTCTCAGCACCCATGTCAGGAGACTTACAACCACCTTTAATTCCAACTCCAGCAGATTGAACAAACTCTTCTAGCCTTCTTGAAATCCACCCCTCCAATGCCTACCCACCACACCCCATCCCTCACTGCCACACAGATATACATACACCTAAATGAAAACTAACAACAGATGCATTGAGATAAAGGACAATTCCATGTGTGTCATCACAGAGCACCCAGAATGGCCCTAACCCAGCCAGACACAGTTTGGGACCCTTGAAAAGGCAGAATGATGTGAGTGTTAACATTTCACTGCACATTAATTCTTTTAAAAAAAAAAAAAACTGTCATTTAAGTTTAAATGCTAATATGCATATGGTTAATTAAGAAGCCAAAATTGGCTATAAGCTCGGTGAGCGCACGGAGCGGGAGGAGGGAGATCATTACACTTCTGCTCATGGTTAGCTATTTATGAACCAGCTGATAATGTGCAATATTAAGATTTCGTAAGTGGCATTTTAAATGAATGGTTAATGGCTGAAGATTAATTAAACAGTCAGAGTTACTGGAGAAAAGCTGTTAAAAAAAAAATGTTTATAGGCCAGTCACTTGCACACCAAAATGGAAATCCTGAAAGAGGTGGCCTTTGTGTTTACCAAGAGCCTTTTAAGGAAGAGGCCTTCATCAGGAGAGAAACCCAGCCTGCTCCACTCTGCAGAGCTGTGGCAATAGCCTCAGGGACATTCCTTTGGGGGAAAAGCTGCCAAGTAGGAAAATGGACTAAAAGTGGTTTTTGTCGAGAGACTCTTCACTGAAACCTTCATGGCAGGTAACCAGGCATATTTTATTTCCTACCTGCGTGCTGCACAGTTGTGAGTTAGAGTAGGTGGAGCCCAGGGGGTTTATACGAAGCTTCTGTAATGCTGAGAACAGACACAAAATCACCCTGTGTTGTTTTCAGCCCAAGCAGGTCCCCCTTAAGTCTCCAAATCTTAGTGACAGAAACATGAATTTATGCTCTACCCTAGGCTGATTCATTGGGGATCAGTTTTCTTTGTATTCAGTTCTATGCCGGGTGCATAGAAAATGCTGTCGGGTGCATAGAAAATGCTGTAAAAATATTTTTAAAAATTACTTGTCATAGCTTAACTCAATAAATATTGCTCAGCGAATAAGGAGTTACTTAGAAGTGTGGGGATTGGGATATCAAAGGCTTTCCTCCATCTATCCAGCAAATAGCTAGTACTCTATACTGACCCATAGTAATGCTTCCTGTGGAATGCCAGTGGCCCAGCCTCAGAGACAACATACCCAGTGGGGAGATACAGAAATACAAGTAAAGCCCAGAAATGGCAAATACAACTCCAAGCAGCCAGAGAGTGGAGTGAGAAATCGATCTCAGAATGGAAGGATCCAAAGTACATTTGCCTCTAAGTTGCAAAGAAGTTGGTTCTAGCCAGTGACAGATCATTAGCTTTAAGGCATACTCATCTGTTATTTATTTCATTCGGGCCAGCTCCGTTTTTAGGCCTAGATCTCACCAGTCTAGGCTGTCAATGTGTCCTGTTCAAGAGGTTCCCTAGAGAAGGAAATCCCGAGGCTCCCTCAGCAGATCCTGTACCAGAGTTTAGTTCCCTCCTAGTCAAAATGTTAATCCATTCCTTTCTCCAAAGCTTTGGGGGGTGGGGGGATTATTCAGCCTGTGAAACACCCTTGAACATAAAACCACTCAAAAGCCTAAAGTGCACTCTGGGTTCAATGCACCTTCCAGTGGTGAAGCTCCGGGCCTACATTTAGCAATGACATGATTTTATGTCTCCTCCCAAATAAATGGGACAGTTTCTTCATGACCTAAAAGGAAAACTAAGAATAGATTTTAACCTCACTTAGACATTGTTTTTGTTATATTTTGCTTTATGTATTTAGTTAAATACAATTATATTTGTAACTCAGAAACAGAGTGTGCCATGATGTGCATGCAGAGATCAAAGGACAGCTTGTAGACGTCTGTTCTCTCCTTCCACTCTGTAGGTCCCAGAAATTAAACACAGTCCTCATGCTAGGTCATAAGCACCTTTGCCAGCTAAACCATTTAGCTTACCTAAAAATGCAACGTTTTGGTAATAACTAAAACAAGCACTATCATATTATTGGGAATGTACAGCTGCCAAGCATTTGCTGTTTTGTGTAAATTATTTAATCTTCTTAATCAGTTAGTGTTACTAGTATTACCAAGATACAAATAAGTAAGTGGGTTACAGAGATGATGAGGGCTGGTCCAGTGTCATAGATGGAGCACAATCTCTACCAAGTTAGCCTGAATTCAGAGCCTCAACACTTAACCACTGGGCCGTGTTGACTTTTGTGCTCTTTTGAAAAATTATTTTTCTCTTTGTAAAATTGTTTTATTATCTGGAGTCTTTTCTTCCTTGTGTATAAAGACACCCCCCTCCCCCCCAAAAAAACCCTTTTTTGTGTAAAGTAATAGCACTCTGCTGCATAATAGCCCCTGGGTCAGCTCTTGCTACAATTATGGGCAGTTGAGTGGCAAATACATTTGGCTTTCAGAGATGTAGTTGAGGTTCACTTTAGAAAAACTGATAATTCAAAGCTTTTCCATTCTCGTAAAAAATAGAATGATGCAAAGGGAAAGAAAATAGGTATTTCTTTGAGAAAGGAAGCCTGCCCTTTTGAAGGGCTGGGAGCAAAACGTCCTGTCTGCAGATCCAGCATCATCTGGAGAGCAGTGATGGCCAATAATTACAGCTAAAAGCTGCATTAATTGACCAGTGATGGGTTGAAAGCTGTCTCCAACGAGTATCCCTGCACTCCAATGTTCTTCTCATAGGCCAAGAGGAGGCTTAAGGTGGTGGGCCTCCATGGGGTTTTCCACACAGCCACATGAGCAGCTGGATTGGGGAAGTCTGTTTCTAAGAGGGATGCTTGGCTTTCCCACCTGATATAGATACAGCACCTGGGAATTGTTTTCAGAAGGGGACTGTGATTCCAGGCATGCCGCAGCCCCAGGTTCTGCATGTCTAATAAACAGGTGCCATTGCTACCCAGAAGTCCAACCACGCACTGTAAGGCAATGCTTAGCTGATCCTGATTTTCAAATGAAATGTGCAACACATTTTATTCCGACCTTCCACGTGTCAGGTGTCATTTCCTCCTGTCATAGAGACGGCCAGAAACCTCCTTTGAGTACAAACTAGGATGATCCTGAGGCTTCGGTTCTGCTTCCCAGAAGAAAGGCAAGCCTTCTCTTGCCTTCTTGTGCTTAATGCTGCGGTCTGCACAGGTGTCTACACGCTGACCTTAGGCTGCACAGGGAAGGCTCTTGAACCTTAGCAACATGCTCGGTCTCTACAGTTGAATAAGTAAGGATACATTTGAATTTCTTTCCCAAACCTCTGCTAGAAGCCTGCCCAGAGAAGTTTTATCAATATAAGCCATCTACTTTTCCTACACACTCCATTCAAAGGAAACCCTCAGGGGCTCTGCTTATTCCATCATTTGATTTAGCATTACATTAGAATAATGTACTTTACCCTCTTATATAGTAGGAGGTTTCTGTTCCGTACTTTGGGGCCTAACCTCAAGGTTTAGGCCCGCAGACCTGCAGAGACACACAGATGCTTTCAATAGTTTTAAGCTGATTGGCCTAACGCTCAGACATATCACTTGCCAGCTCTCTACCCTTCATCCAACCCATGATTCCTCCTGTTCAGCCATGTGGCTCGGTATCTTTCTTTAGAGCAGCATGGTTGTCCTCTGCTTCTTCCCGCTTCTCTCTGGCATTCTGCTCTGTGCTTCCTGTTCTCAGAGTTTTTCTTAGTCTGGTAGCTCCACCCACACTCCCTGCCTGCCTTTGGCCAATCAGCGCTTTTTATTAAACCAGTGGGTGGCACAGTTATTTACCATGAAACAGCACAATCCCCTACACTCTTATTTGTGACTTGGTATTATTTTAAGTAAATACTAAATGCAACTTCTCTAATAAATAGTATCATTCTCATTGACCTGCATTCTAATCACAAAGCTTCTGTCTAGACTATTTTTTCATAGGTTTGGTTAAATCCCTATGCTATAGATTGAAATATTTGGTTCCTTTTTAAACAGCAACAGAATACCACTGTAAACCATTGTTGCCTAGTGAAAGGAGAGGACACACATCATTTTCTGGTGTTTTGTTTTTCTTCTGTGCAACTGGGATACAGATCAGCGTATTGATTATCACCTCTGAATTACAATGAAAGAGACTTAACTCCTGAAGATTAAACACTGAAACTCTAGACCTGAGCTACTCCACCCAGGCTGTGAGGTCATCTGCCTTAAGGCCAGGCCTCACTTGAAATACAGCATAAAACACATTTGTAACAACATTTTAATACTCTCCTTAAAAAAAAAAAAAGCTGAGTAATTTTATAATATATTTTATCAAAACCAATATGTGAAAGTTATATTTTCAAGATATATTCAAAACTGCTACAAGAGAATGTTACATTCACTTTTACATACATTTTACATGTTAGATTCACAAAACCTAGAACATCTTTTAGACCTACATTGTATCTAAAGGCTCAGTCCAGGGAACAGGTAACTGACAACCTACATTTTCCCTGTGGAGAGAAATGCCCTCCATCTCACGTGCCAGAGACTGCAGAGAGAGGCACTCCAAGATGGGCTGAACAAGAACAAGCCCAGGTCTAATTTTTTTCTGGTTCCATCCTTGCTTTACTGATGAATGGCAAAGAAAATGATCTGAGACCCAGTGAAAGGGTGGTCTTTTCAGGATGGGGAACATGCAAGTCTGCAATATAAAGGCTTGGCAACTAGGCTCAGAGGCCATTACATGACTGATTTCAGCAGTATAATACAAAGGTGATTCTCATTCAGCTGTAGACCTCCCCGTCCTTACCATGTAGAGATGAGAATGCCTCAGACATACCTCTCTCTTGCCTTAGGTGCAGTCCCTAGTAAACTAGTCACCTTCTCAAGATGTATAGGAGTTAATAAATGTAAATAAAATAAAACAAACGTAGAATTCACTTTTCTAGGTTTGCATTTAATCTTCCACACATCAAGCTGTTGCTTGATGGAGGGGAAGGGCATGTACAGTACATTAAGCATCAGTGAGTTAAGGTGGCCTCCAGGTGCCTGCCTCCCCTATTTACATACAGGACCAGGAGAGCAAGTAGCATTGCACGTGCAGTGCAGAGAGCTACTGTTGACTTCAATGTTCTCCTGAAAGTTGTTCTGGTCCATTGTGCTTTCTCTTTGCTGTGCTGCAGGAGTCCAGGCGAGGTTCCGTCGAACCACTGCAGTGACTGCATTAGAGGGTGTCAACTGTTTCCTGCACAAAGCTCTTTTTTCAAAACTGCTCCTCAAAGTATATTTTCTATTTCTACTAGTTACCATGCTAAAACTCTTGAAATTTTCTATGATATCAACTAGCAGTGCAACTCAGGACTGTTGTTATTACACATACCATGGTGGCATGTTTTCTTTGTATCTGTTTTCTGTGGGTCCATTCTCTATGTTACTCAGGACTCAGTTCTGACATTCTACCCATCAGTGATTAGTGTTGACTTCAACCAAGGAAGGATCGTGATGATTAGAAACGATTACTCCTTGCTTCCACTCAGATTTTCCGACAGGCACTGTACCTTACTTCTGGTCCTAATAAAATCCTTAAAACAAATATATATGGTGGAGGAGATGCCAGACAACACCACCCTCAGCTGCACTAACCTCAGGATGTTACCCCTGCTGCTTTTAAAGGATCCAATGTCACATACCTCCCGTGGCCTCTTTCCTCCCAGGGAGCCCAGTCTTTTGCCAGTAACCAGGGCCCTCTGATTTGCTTATTGTTCATGTCAGTAATCCCAGGAGTCAGTTACTCTTGAGTCTCAGTATCCATGAAACAAGCACCATTCCTATTTTGCCAGAAAGCACTTCTTATCCAGATCCCAGATGAAGGACTTTCCCATAGCAGGTCACGGTTCCTTACCTCACTGTGCTTCAAAAGCTCCTCAGGACTAAAGGTAGCATTTACTGTTCAAAAGCTACAATCAGCTAGGTCTGGTGATGCATCAAAATAAAATGCTCCTCTTAGCAAATACATCTTTTAAATCTTATTCCCACACTCTATATTTGTCACCAGGGCCTGGTATTCATCTCCAACCAACACCCTCCCCTCCCCCTCCTTTCACGAGAACTTGGTTTGCAATTAGCATTAAGGAGAGTATTCTTTAGATTTTCTGTAATTTGCTTTCTTCCTTTTAAATTTTTGGCCATTGCTTGCTGTTCCCCGTATCTGGGCACATCTCCCATTATGTATAATTTCTCGGTATTACTGTCTGAACTCCTAGAGTCATGCCTTTCAGCTCAGCATCCTGGATGTAATGGCTACGCATGCGCAGCACAGATGCCTTTAAAACGGATGGGGCTGTGTGTGTAGTTTTGCTTCTCCCAGAGTATTCTTTTCTGCCTTTCTTGTGTCTTCTCCTGACAGAGATGTCAGATGAGTCACTTAATGTATCTCCGTATCTTTCCTCTTCTACAAAGACAGGGGGTGGGACTAAGTGATTCCAGAATTTCTTCTACCTCCAAAATTATATGGTTCTGCGATTCTTTAATGGAAGCAAAATACAAGTTCGGCTTTCTCTGCCTTTCTTATGATGCTGTTATTGTGTCAAAGCATCCCCGCCCAGCAGTGTCCTATCATCCCTTCTCCCTCTTCAAAGTACTTACACCAATTTTTTTCAGTAGATCTCTGATGTAATTGCCATTGGTGCTCAGCGAGCTCCGCATATATGTCTGTGTTCGTTCCTCTGTGCCAACTTCTTCATTAGCAACAGTACCTGTGAGTTCATTCCCAAATTTCCAGCACTTCCCCCAGCAGGTGACTTTATCCCTTAAAAATTAGAACATTTGTCCAGAATCTTTATGAACTCATACATGGAAATTTCTTTCACTTATTCATGTTGCCTTCTCTGTGCATGTGTATGTACATATCTCTCTCTCTCTCTCTCTCTCTCTCTCTCTCTCTCTCTCTCTCTCTCTCTCACACACACACACACACACACACACACACACACACACACACACATTTTGGCTGTGGTTTTGTTTTTTATTCTGTTTGAATATCTAAAGTTGTAGTTATCTTATTATGGATTTCATTTGCTTTTTAAAAATGAACTTCTAAAAAGAAGAGTAAAGGAAAGTTCATGTGCTAATAATATCAAAAACTATCAAGAATGGACAAGGATTGTAAAATGAAGAAATATAATCTTTGTAGGTATTCCCAGGAAAGCTCTATTCCCACTCAGGCCCTCCAGCCTAGTACCTGATAGAAATCTATAAAACATAATGTAGCTTCAAGCAAATATGTCCCCTGCCTTCCAGTTTATTTACAGGAGCCTTTGTGGGATATGGGACAAAGAGAAGAAATATAGTTTGGGTCTTCATTGGACATTATGAAAACTTGGATGTAGTTTACAGTGGAGCCAGAGAAAACTCTGACATTCACCATGGCCTGTGATAGACATGTAGCCGTAGAAGAATTCTTTCAAAGTCTGCTGTGATTTTTCAATTCCAGGATTGATGTGTATCAGCCATCAGGAGAGAGAGAGATAATCCTTGTAGTGTGACATTGGACAAGCTTCGGGTTGTGTCCTGGTTCACATCCTTTAATTCAAAGCCTGTAAACGATGCTCAGCTTTGTCTTTACAGGTTGATCTATGGCAGGCTTTGTTGTCAAAGTGAGTTTCAAGCATTAGGAACCACGGGGAAAAAAATCTCAGGCTGATGTTTCCCAGTTTATCCAGACTCCATGGTTAGGTCCTGGCCTGCCTGCTTTCAGCTATTTTTCTGTGAGCAAAACTACCTTTTTTATATTGATATTTTCCTCTTTGTATTTCATATATACGAGTGATCTGCTTACACATACAATTTTATGCCAGAAGTGGGCATTGGATCTCACTATAGATCAGTGCGAGCCATCATGTGTTTGCTGGGAGTTGAACTCAGGTCCTCTGGAAGAACAGCCAGTGCTCTTAACTGCTGAGCCATCTCTCCAGCCCCTACTCTTTTTAATGTTGCTGCATGCACGTTTTTATGGTAAAAACTATTAGCTTGTCTAAGTGTGCTGGCTCCAACCTGTAGTCTAAGTATTCGGTAGGCTGAGATAAAAAGGTTGCCAGGAGTTTCAGGCCAGTGTGGGTAGTCTCAAAAAGGAAGGAGGGGAGAGAGGGAGGAAGGGAAAGAGGGAAGGAGGGAGGGAGGGGAAAAAGCACAGGCTTTAAAAAGACATTACCAATGAAATCCACACTTATTTTCTACATTGAAAAAAAAATAATAGCATGAGAAACACACTAGAAAATACCTATTAACTGGACAAAACCACACTTGAAGCTGAGTATTGTAGCGCCTGTTTCTGTGCCACGGGACATGAAACTATTTTGATTGGGTCTGTCACAGATAATTTCTACACATAAAATTCACATAGGGACAGCTTTGAAATGGAGTTGTCACTTTCTGTTTAGGAGGCAGGAGAACTCTATTGTTGTCAAACCCTTTTTAGGAAAGCATCACCAACAGGCTAATAACACTGTCCTAGAGAAAGAGACTGCTATTCATCCGGATGGAGAGAGGAGGAGCAGGGCGGGGGGCGCTTTGTCTAACTCAGACACCCCTTCGGCCAGTACTGCTTTTGCAGTCTCAGAAGTGGATTTTCTTTCTCTTGTTCTGGTTTTAGAAAAATGTAAAAAGAATTGTGTAGATTGTTGTTTTCTGAGAGTAGCACAGGTTAGTAAAGCCACATATCTTGCACTACCTGTTCAACTCTTGAGGTCACGGAAAGTTAAAAAAGCAACCCTGAACTGTCTCCGAATTTTACAAGCACTTAGACTCTCTTGAGCACACTTATACATGCATATGTGTACAAATGCACACACGTGCGTGCATGCACACACACACACACACACACACACACACACACACGTTCTCTTTACTATCATTCAAAGATGTTCTAGTTTTCTTAAGATTGGAACCAAGACGTTTCAAAAATTAGTAAAATAATTTTGTTCAATTTTTTTGCCATGGTAAGAACAGGCAGGACTTCTTTTTAGAGTTCATTACAGTAACTTTTATAATAAGAAGAAATAGTCTAAACTACATGTAACATGCGATTATAAATAGATGGTGGAGTAATATATTTCAAGGTAGGGGCTAAACTTCTTGGTTTCTGTATATTTCCTCTCTCAAGATGCCTCATTGCCAAGAAATAATTTATTCTTAAATTTTATTTGGTATTTAATTCTAGGAAACAGAAGAAAATTAGGACGAGTCAATGTGCCCCGGGGACCAGAATGGTCCTCTCGGCTGGTAGCCACTGTTGAACACTACGTGGTTATCAGCCCTGGGTAAGGACAACAGAAGGAAAGGCCAAGTGCTTCTCCACTCTGGACTAAGAGTCCAGAAGTGGTACAATGGAACAAAGGGAGCAGAAATAAATAGAAAAACAGGTAGCTGCTTGGATGGCAGAGGGGGTGGGGAAGAAAAATGAGAGAGAAAGTTACCCAAAGTGAAAGCTGATGTGGTCCATTGCAGGTAGAAGCTTGGAATTACTTCATACGTCAGAAACTCCTTGATGAACAGAGACATGAGCCCTTGGATAGAAAGGCCCTCATGTAGTCCATGCAACTTTCCTGCTGTTTTTTTTCCATGTCATCTCCCACTGTAGCCATCTGCCATGAACATTTTCAACCATTAAGTCTTGACAAGCCCTCCCCTCCCATTGATGAACAGAGGCTTCTTCTACAAATTTAACACATTCTCCCATGCAGTCTTCTGCTTTCCAAATCATAATTTAATTCTTCGACATCAGTTATGAGAAACACAGGCAAACTTAAAATTCTATTTATGACTCAGACAGCCAAAAAAGTAATGAGCTTCTGTGTTATGGATGCTGTCACATCATGTCTCAGCCCTGTTGTGTCTAAATGCTCACTCCTTATTAAGCTCCATTAGGGAATTTTACAATACAGATTGTTTATATGCTACTGGTTTTCTGCTACTGGTTGCCTGACAGACAGGCACGTTTCACTCATTAATGTGGATGATACTGTACACTGTTGGGAATAAAAATCAGCAGGAAAGTAGTGGGCACTGACCATAGGACTCCTTTCCTACATGTGTAGCAATATTAGCTCATTTGGTAGATATTGTTCAAAGTTGTGGTCCAGCCTCATAGGTTTTTCTCTGTTAAAATTTAAGTGGTCACAGACCTGTTAGACTATCACGTCCCCCTTAGGATACTTTTTCTCAATATTTTTTCTGAGTAGTTAAAAGCACACTTAATAAACAAAACCTTAAAGCAGAGAGAAAATTTTAAATCAACAATTATTTGATGAGTTGTCAAATATTAAGAATTTAGAATATTTTCATCTAGTTCCTGTTAGTTTTCCCGTGTGTATCGCTGTATTTAAAAAAAAAAACCCAACAACAAGAAAACCATCATTTATATGTATGTATATGTATGTATGTGGGATACGAAGAGAAGATTCCTGTGTTAACTAACCCATGTAAAATTTCTATCTATTTAATTTTACTCTCTTGCTTTTGATACCACTGTATTGAACTAATCTTTTAGAACTCTCGCAATATTGAATAATGCAGTTTTATAACCATACCGTAATCTTTGTAAGCTCTTCCCTGACACTGGACACTTGAGTCATTTCCGGTTTTTCACGTTTTAAGTTACTCCCTGAGAAGCAGGTATTTACAACTGGTGGCCACACCGTTTAAATGATTTCCCCTAGAGTCTTAGAATAGAAACAAATGTATCAGGGAATGGAGCATACTGCTAACAGTTTTCTAGAGAAAAGCAAAAGAAAAAGCTTTGACTGTCAATGAGTTCATGTCACCCATTTCTGAAAAGGCTTTCCGCCTTTAAAGAAACTTCATTAGTTTGGTGAGAAGTCGTGCCATGTAAGTTTTACTTTAAACTTCTTAATTTACCAGTAAGGTTAAGAGCTATTAGAGAAACATGCAGCTTAGAGTTATCATTAGAAATTTTTATTCTGTTTTATTAGTCCATTATCAAGAAGAATGGTTTCGGGTTTTTTGTTTATTTGAGTTTTTTTTTTTTTTTTTTTTTTTTTTTTTTTTTTTTTTTTTTAGAAACTGCTTTCCCCCTTCAACAGATCTATGTGTACTTATCAAGACATATTTAGATGCAGGTTTTCATAACCTTCTTTACAAAAAAGAATGAATGATGGTACACCTGGTCCTTTTATGTGCCAAACCAAGCTATATCTGCTTAGATCTTGTTTAATTGACTCCCTCTTCCCTACAATAGAATAGCATCCTTCTGAACAGAGTATTAAAAAAAAAAAAAAAAAGACCCTTGCAGTAGATACTGAAAGAAATGTCACTTGAGGGTCTGGACATTGCTATGACAACCCAGCCTCTATCTATCACTGTTCTCATCAGCATGTGCTGCACAGGAGACCCCTGTGTTTAATCTGGGAATTTTAATATTAAATATCTACTTGACATTGAAAGCTCACACCTTATTTGCTATTGTCAGGCTTAGTTGATAGACAGCTAAGTCAGTCTCTTTTTATAGGTCCATTTCTGAAATGAAACCATAAATTTTGAAGCTGGGCTTCATCATTGCAGAGAAAAGCTTTTCCAGCCCTATTGTTGAAATATAACATTTTACAGGATTTATGAGGTCCAGATTCAGGAAGATCATTTGCCAAGCACTTAAAGCTGTTTTTGCTGCCCTTTGCTTTTCTTCTCTCTTGAAAATACACATAGGGAGGGGGGAGCCATTAGAAAAGAAAAATTATCAAGAACATACCGTATTTGGTGCCCAGGACTTCCGTGTAAGGGGAGAAAAAAGTCCAGTGCCTTGAGTGTGGGGACTGTTGACTGCACAAGGCTCCTCTTTGGTGACAGGCAATTCTGTAGACTTCTGTAAATGAATGGCCACGACATCTATCTTGATAGTCAATGAAAGCCTCCTCCGATTCAGAGCAGCATTTGCATTTACGTTTAGAACACAAGTTGTCACCACAGCATTTCTAGGATTCTTTGAAGTCCCACCATATGAGAGCTCTGTGATTTGGTCAGATCCCACTCAGCTTGTTTTATTGCTGTTAATTTTACACAGGGAAAGAGATTCTCTGAAACTTGTGATCACAGTAGCTGTCAAGTGGTTGGAAATGAAGAAAACCACCAGACAGTGGCAGATGTATTAAACACTCTAGAATTGCTAAATTAATGTAGCTCTTTGTCTTTGAAAGGTTTAGGGTCCACAGACTGGATTTAAACTAACAGACAAGCAGAGGAGGGAACCATCCTCAATCAGCAATCTCTTGAGCCAGACCTCGAATCACTGGGGCACACGTAGGGTGAACCAGCAGAACACCTAGGCAAATCTCAAATTGGTTCATTTTGACCGCAAATGATTTAATTTAACATTATCCTCACAAATGTATTAGCTAGAAGGCAAAGCTCTCTTTTTAATTTTTTCCCTGTAAAAGAACCACCCTGTAAAACGATATTAAGTAGGTTTCTCCCCCCATTTGTTTTCAATCACTGTTGTTAATGCATGAATTTCTAAGTAGCCTGTGACCCTTTGAAACTGTAAACACCACCAGTGAATGTGGGATGCTCTGGCCAAGGGACCTCTCTCCAATCTGAAAATTTCTTCTATACTGTGCCTAATAATCTTTCGATGGTTCTTTTCTTTATTTTTTTCCTTTGTTTTTAAAGGATGAATAAATTTCACATTATCTTTTTATTCAAAATACACTTCATAAAGGACTTTGAAAACAAATTGTTGGTTCCCACATGAACCATTTGATTTTCCCATGAGACTCAGGGATGATTTCTCAAATACATTGAGAATAATTTCACCTGTTGAAAGACTCAGCTCCTAATGGTGTTATTTGGCTTTCTTGGGTCTTGTTTGGTTTATTTGTTTATTTCTTGGCCCCAAAGTTTTACCTTGGGTGTGCTAGCAGTGTAAGGAAAACACCTGTTATTTGTAGCACATTTTCACATGTCCTTATATTTATGGGTGAATTCCAACTTGATGCTATATGAAGATGCACTTCAAAGAACAGTCAGTAACTACACATCTGGCTTTGTGTTGTTAGATTGCAGGGTTCAGAGCTTCAGCATGAAGCTTGATGTAGGTCTTGGTCGTGAACTCTGCAAATGTTTGCTTTTTTACTTAAACTATGATTCTCTTTGTGTATAAGAAGGGCCAAGTTTCAGGTTATTGCATAATTAGTTACCTCAAATGTCTTAGGAGTGGCTAACTGCCCCAACTCTGAATCTGACTTGTATATTTTATAGCAACTCTGTGACTATTCTCTTTGGTACAAAGCAGAGAATGTGCGTAGAAGCATGGCTGCTAAATTTTTTATAGCCTCTCTCCCTTTACCATTGCAGTGGCTGTCTCCTACAAAATTTGAGCCATACCTCAACTGTACAAATCCTCTTTTAATGTTCAGTTGCCCTGAAGTGTACAGTTGCGGGATACGTCTAAATGTCTCCCATGAAGAACTGGAGCCCCTGTTTCAACAAAAGCAGTATATGGTTACTACAAAAAACTACTGTAGAGGTAAACAGATGACTTCCCTTGTCTGGGGACTCTTGTTCTGTGAAAACAACAAGCAAAATGAAAGCCCGTGATTTTTGGCTTCTTTCTTATTCTTGTGTCTAGGGAAGCAAAAAGGACAGAAATCAATTTTATGGTCCCTAAGATTTCAGTATGGAAGGCTGCACTGCAGGAACCGATACCCAGCTTTGCCCCTGAATTACCATGGTTGAGACTGAGTATGTTGGCAGGGTAAGAGGATTTGGGGCATCAAGGAGGGACTCTGCTTGAGAAGCAAATCTCACCTGCCCTTATGCGGGCTTCAAGGTCCACGTGCTCCACAGCTCTCTTCTAGTCTAACTAGTCTATGAAGAACTAACTTTGCAAGCAATTGGATGTCTTGCTGAGGTAGACACCCGGAATTCTCTCTCTCCCAGTAATTACCAAACCTTGAAATAAGGTCAAGGTTCTTCACTTTAGCCTAGGAGAAATAAATGGACAGCAGAGGCTTCCCAGTGACTCTGAAAACCTGTCTTTGAGACTTTTCTCCCTGGTCCCCAAGTCCCCATTTACCTAAGCAATTCTCCTTAAAATAATAATCAAAGTACTTTAAAGTGTAGACTGTTAGATTGTAAACTAACTTAGAGCATCGGGTAGGTGAGTTTTATAGTTTTTCAATACTTCTGCTGGAATGACTTCATAGGTGACAGGCCTATCACCTTCAAAACATCATAATCCATTCTCTTTTGCCCCAAGCTGGATTATTTGAGTAACCAATAAAGAGACCACTTCTGGTTTTTTTTTTTTTTTTTCCAGGAAATGGAATAGAACATTTCCATTCAGCAATTCTCCCCAACCCTGCCTGAGGTTTCAGCTACCTTGGCAGAGTGCTAGAAAGCGATATGCTTATTAGGCAACTTTATTAATCAGAGTAGAGTGCTATTTGGCAGTGAGATCTAATGAGGATGAGAGGCTAAATTTAACTCCAAGGTAAAGGTTGCCCAGCATTGCCAGCCTGCCTCCAGTATAGCTGGGGGCTTGGTCCATCTCACAGTTTCTAGACAGTTTCATCGAGGCCTATGCATTTGCTATATTTAGTATGAAATCACACACAAAAGGTTTCCGATAACACCATTTCAGCTTACGCATATATTCCACAAGTATTAATAAGCAAAGCACATTACTGCCTGGCTAGATGATCCTTATGAGAGCTGACGGTACCAAAAATGTTATAGCAACTGTTGCTGGAAGACAGGAGGCCATAAGAACATGTCACAGTGGAGAGAACTTCAAGAAATGTGGAGAAATTTTCTCTGAACAGTGAGATAATATTTGTGCGATCTATGGAAAGGACAGAGTAGCTTGCAGTGAGCTGTTGAGGGTGTGCACGGTGCTTTCTGCCTATGCACATGGGAATGAAAGGAAAAGGTTCAATACTGCTCAAAGGGTTAGTAAGTAGTCATGCCCCTCTGTGTCTCCCACATACACCTCCAATCACTGTACCTAGCCTCCTCACCCCTAAAGCTCCCACCAGTTCTGCCCCTTTCCTTCCTACATCAAAGTCACTCAGCACTGACTCAAATGACCCTCTCATTTTCAACTCCCACACTTACGAGGTAAAGACATCTCAGGAGGGGACTCTGTGCCAACAATTATAGAAGATACAAGAATAATTAAAAACCTTGAAGTCATTGGCCACCACTGAGAGGTAGACAAGATTAAAAATATATAAAACATGTGAATGATAGCAAAACCAGAGAAAGGGAGGAAAGAGTCATAATGTAAGTGCCTAGTACCATCAGAATTCCTAAGTAGAATGAAAAACACTTTCTGCAAGGAATGGACCAATGGATCCTGTGCTTGGAATCAAATGCATATAAATATATCAACTTATTTCCATTTTCATGGGCACCACTTGGCCCACCCGCCATCCTCTCTTGCATGTGCCTGATTCCGTTCTGTATTTCAGACTTTGAGAAAGGGTCTTGGTGAATGTAACAACTTTCATTCTGTCTTCCCAAAAAAAGCCAGAATTGTGTCCTAAAGTTTTAATTTAATCAGCAATGCTTGCTTCCTGCCTTAAAATCTGTACTCAGCATATTTCCCTCTGAGGAAGATTCAGAAATCTCACCATGGCACATGGGGCTAACCACCTCTAGCCCCAGCTCACGGAAGGCTTGGTTTTAGAGAACAGACAAATAGACATGGGAGAGACTTTGAAGAGCATTTGCTTTTGAAATCTGGCTTGCAGCGACCAAGGAGGGGTTGGAGGGCAGTTGTAGCAGTTGTGAAGGTACCACTGTGGTCCAGTCCAGACAGTAATGATCATATGATAGACAGAATAACACAACAGAGGATTGTTCTTTAAAATGTCTTCTCAAAGGCGATAGAGAAGAAAAGAGAGAGGAAGAGACAATAGCTTCAGAGAGGATTGATCTCCTGGACAGAAGCTTCTCACAAAGGACTTCGTGTTACTCCTGAGAAAGCATAATGTCTCTGTTCTTTCTGGAAATATTGGGTCACTACCTGAGCTGACCAGGTAGTGGAGGGGGCTTCATCATAAAACATAACAACAGAATGAATGACTGACAGCTTCAGGCATTCCCAAATTTCCAAGCCCAAAGGCAGAAACAGGAGATAAAAGCTACTTGTATAATACCCTCATTTGGATATGGGTAGAAAGCACTGACGTCATCAAGCTGTTGGCCTTATAGAGAAGCAAGACTTATTTCTCCACTGACAAGGATTTGTGGCACTCAGCAGCTGTTAGGGGTTTTATAGAGGTTTAGTTTACTTTTTTTTTTTTTGAAGGCTGCCTCCACCTCTTCCTCCAGTCTTCCCTGGACTTACATCTGTCTTCCCAGCTGTGAGCTGCTGAATCCCAGGGTGCAAAACCCAAGGAGACAAGTGGGGAGGCTGTACAAATAATAATTATGTACTGCTTAAGCGTAAATCTCAGTCCATTGTGTGTCCACAGGCAAGGGTCTTCCAATTCAAGTGTGTGCCTCTCTCTCCCTTTCAGCGTCTGTCTGTAAACCTTGATGATATTAAGCACGTGTTTTAATAAATATTTTGTTTGCTGTACTCCCATTAATATTCATAGGGAATGGAGCACTTTGGGCTTTGTGATTTTCTAATAAACATTGATGGTGTTACTAGTTTGTACTGAGTATTCAGTATGCTCCATCAAAATGGCAGCCCTAATTAGGTTCCTTGAATTAGCTAATGGATTTTGAGAAAGATAGCTTAGAAAGCTCTTACAGCTGTCCAAGATATTCCTGCCATGGCAGAAAGACAAAAGGCCCCTGGAAGCTACAGACTTCAGAGCTTTAGAAATGCAGCTGACAGTTAAAAAGATAAATTGCATTCATATTTTTCCAGTGAAAGTCCTAATACTGAATTAATGTTATTCCTGTAGCGAGCATCCATTAGGAAGCCCATTTTATTATAAGGATGCGTTTTGACCATTAGCTCTCTTTCTTTAGCCCCTCCCACCCCTCCTTTCTCCCTCCAATTCCCTAGATATTTAGGATGTGGTATTAAAAAGCTGCTTTGAAGAAGAGGAAATGATTCTGGGGGTGGGGGGGAGGTTATAAATTTAGGAACTCTCTTAGATATACAATGAGTATTCAACTTTGAAAGTAAGTCAAGTAATATATAAAGAAATAACACAGTGATTCAATTTAAGCCTGGTGGCTTAGATTTTATGTGGAATTTGAAGAGAATTCAAGCTAGGAGGCAATAGGCTTATTTATACTTGGATAAGAGATGATTTCATTGTAACCTAGGGAGTCTCTAATAAAGTGTGTTACTCCTTCCTTTGTGCTAATATTCAGTACACCAAATAATGCAGAGCCCTCCAACACAGCCTTCCTGTTTGCATCCTCAGCATGAACGTCTCCCAAAAAATAATGAATTAATGGCATCTGAGTGCCTGTATTATATCTGTAAGTACACATAGAAAATTGTTGTTATAGGTTGTAGGTTAGTTAATACTAAAGTTCACATCAAAATGTCCAACAGACATGGTCTCCTGAAGGTTCCTTTCGAATGTGTGCGTGCGGTGCTCATTAGCTCTTTAATGTATATCCACTTGGAAAATTCATACCTGGTCCGTTCTCATCTGAAAAGTTTCATTTCTCTGCTAGTACAGTGGCTCCTTTAGAGAAATGTTTGTTTGGCCATTAACTCCCAACTGTCCACATTCTGTTTTCATCATTTGCATCTTGGTACTCCTTCTGCATCCTCTGGCCGGCCTGCCTTTTGGCCTTTTCCCACCTCGTTAGTAACTTTACAAAACAAGGGTCTAGTCCAGGGAAAGAATGTGAACTTTTAAGTCACTTAATTGGGATATTATTTATCACTCTGGGAGAAACATTTGTTGGGAAAGAAAATAACATTCTTGGTTTAAATGAAATTAAAAAAAAAAAAACCAAACCTCTTTTGTGTTTATTTTTTCATACTCTTCCTAACCACCTGTTTCTACAGATAATTGAGAGCTGACAAAAAGAAGGTGGTTAATAAGACTGGAGAGAACTGGGTAGGGAAGAAATATTGCGTTGATATAACAGTAAATGACAGATTGGAGAACTGGTTTTGCTCGATGATATAAATAAAGTGCAGAGGCATTATTATTTGAATATATGCCCATCTATATGAATGAACATACATGTGGATGAATATGCATATACATAAATGAATATACATGTGTATATACCCCATGCCCCCACCCCATGACTTCACCATAGATTAAGGCCATAGATTACATTGGTGTTTATGGACAAATTGGCCACTGTCACATGCTTAGGAAGGCATGGCTTTTGTTCATTTTGCTGTGAGTCATTTATTAAGTTTCATTGTTGACAGCATAGTGCCTAATTTTCCTTCTTCTTTAATATTTGCTGACTCATTCACTTTTCATATCTAAAATGACAAGCTGACACCCCTCCCTGGCAGATCCTCAGCACCACCATCGCCTCCCCTGAATGGGGCAGTGGCTATTTGTTAATTAAAATTCTGTGGCTGTTTTCTCTTAAAATGCCATGGAAAAGAAAAGTCTTTGTCATTCCCTAAAGGATTGGTTTCATGTGTGTTGTTTTCTGTTGCTTTAACCTTCTGACCTGTAATTTGGCAGCCAGTACCTTTCCCCTAATGGGAAATTTGTCACTGTATTAATGATCTGTCACACATCATCGCCAGTTCATGTCAGATAAACAAGAGCTGTGGTTATAGAAAATCTGGAAAGTTTCCCTGTAGAGACTCTCCCCCTGCCTCAATCTTCAATGGTCCTCGGGTCCATCTTCTAATCATTTGGGAGAGGAAACTAGAAGGTGAATTTTGCCTTTGATGATTCAAACTGTTGAGTTTGAATTGTACACACACACACACACAAGAAAAAATAATCACAAAATGTAAGAAAAGCCATATAGGTAAAGTGTTTGTCTCACAGATTAGTTCTTTAGGCTGACTTGGTGGAATATCTGTTATGATGCTGCCTTTGTCCTGCTTGAAAGACCCACTGTGCTACTCAGAAGGATGAGTTAGATCAAGCTGCCTTTATTTCCCGCAGTTCCCTACATACGTCTGCTCTGATATGACCAGTAGTGTTCTTCCCTGTGGCTCCCCCCATGCATGTCCTCTTCCATGTCTAGCCTCCTGATCATATCTATGTCTCCTTTTCCCCACAAGGCCAGACCTCCGCTACTGGAGCTAATCACCTCATCCGTGGAGCTGCCACAGGACTTCATTACACATCATGACACTTCCTCATGATGATTGCCACATTGTGCTATCATTAGTTACTTATGTCACCATCCCCCCACTGGACTGTGAGTGTCCCTGGGAGTTAGATCTGGATCCTAATCCTCCCCCCTGGAGACAGGGACATCACTGTACTGGAGAAAAAGTAAATTCAAATGAATGTACACCTCAGAAAACAGTTACTGGAGAGATCCCATAAAGGTAGCCAAGGACCTAAGTTTGTTGCCTAGTTACTATTTTCTATTCCATGATTTAAAAAAAAAAAAAAAAAAAAAAAGGTGGTTGGCATTTCTCTAGCACGGACTTTCAAGAACATGAACATCTTTTAACAAAGAAAATGATCTATAGGCGGTGATAGTACGAACTATCCACAGTCCCATAATCCCTGAGGTCAGGAGGTCAACAGAGAGCACCGGTGTACACAAATTCACCTTCTATCCTGGAAAAGGAGAGTTATGGGATATTCTTGAACCCAGTGTCCTCTGGGTCATATGTAGATATTACCTTTTTATATAATCTTTGGATACAATCTATTTGGATTGAGTGATTATTCTGATGATATTTAAAACTGCAGAAGATCTCAGGATTTGTGCATTCAGGTGTCAAAGAAATTAAATGTGGATCCTCGCAAAACAAGTCATTAGTAAGTTCTTAGTCTGGTGGGCCTAGTTGTTTTAACAGTAATCATATCATTATACAAATTACCTGTTTATCAGATTATGAGATTCAACACCATATATCATCATTAAGATCTTTCCCATGGTCACAAAGCTGTAATCCAAGCACCACTTCTGTGTGACGAGTTTGTTATATGTGCTCTTAAGAGACACTAAGGTAAGGGCTAAGTTACATATATATGAATGTATATAACACTTTCATCCCTGACATCTAGGGTAGATCTAAATCATAACTTTTGGGGTTTTTTCATTTTGAAAATTTTTCTTAGAATATTTTTTATCACTTTTATTATTTTCCTAGCATCTTCTATTGTAAGAGAAAGTAGGGGACAGGGCTTGATGTGTAAGAACTTAGAGTTTTAACTGTCTGATGTGCATACATTCTCCAGACTGTCCTCTGAATCACAAAAGCTATGATTCATGCACTAAATCATTAAAATTTCCTTACTTTCCCTTAAAATTATGTCGTCTGTTAGGGCTTACTTCCTTGTTATCCACAAGGGAAGCCATAGATGTCCAGCTGTTGAGAATCAGTAGGTTGATGGCACTCCATGATCCCCTGGGAGGAGAGACCCTCTCTGTTGTTTCCTCTAAGGAAGAAGGAATTTCACGGAGGCCTAGAAAATTCCCGAAGTTTCATGGCCTGCAGCCCACAAAGACTTGCTTTCTCAGAATGACCCTGAAAGCTTAATCCACATCAAAATGTCAGATGTGTATTCTTAAAACTCAAGCTGTGTTTGATTTAAGCCTAGAAGATAATCATTTTATCTTTTAGTTCCTGTAGCTGTTGTTGAGAATCTCTTTGGGATGGGTGTCCGTGTGTCTATTATTATGAACTTGTTCAAGTACCACACACAGTAAAACTTTCTCCCTCCTTCCTTATCCTTTGTTCAGTTCAAGAAGATGGATGTGAGCCAAGATATCACAAACCTTGTAGGCTTCTTCCATTTGCCTTTTCAACCTAGATTTTGTTCATTTTATTTTGGACCATACAATCCTTTGACAAAACTTTTAAGATTTCAAGTGGAGTTGTGTATTAAAGTGAGTTTTCAAAGTCATTATTATATAAAAATCTGTGTATATTTGGAACGAGCCTGGGAAGATGCTATAGGAGAATGCTATGTTGATTCTGCCCCTGACTTCTCACTAAATCCACCCAATTTGTTTCCTTGTCTCTGCATTAGATGGCTCTCCCCTGCCCAAACAACAACTGAACTAACCGACTTGTGTACACAGGACTTTGCTGGACCCATAATACCAGTCTGAACAGTGGAATTCCATACATGATACCATAAAACACATGTCATGAAAAGTTGCTAGAAACTAATATGAACTGAAGGAAACTAAGTTTGCTCAAATCTGTTAAAATTACTCAAGCCTCTGTTTTTGTCTACACTCTGATAAATTAAATATATCAATTAGATTCAGCTCTCATGCGAGGTCATGGGAGAATAGCAGTGTCTACATGGATTGCGACACAGGGCAGGGTTCATTTATCATCTTAAACAGAAGACACAGCCCCACATTGATCCACATATATTTTTCTTTGAATTAATGCAGACTTGTTGGCAAGTATATACACTAGTGCAAAGTGTACGCATAGAGAAGAGATGAAAGGGTAATTTTGCCACCATTCTGTGTGTATTTTTCAACTATATTTTTAAATAGTTCTTTTTTACAGAAATAAAATTACCATAATAAATCACCTGGTAAATTTTCCTATGATCCCTGTGTACTTCATATTGTTTATAAAGTTGGCAAAATGCCTTGAAACAATATAGATCACAAATATATATCCTTGAAAGGTCTAGTATGTATGTAAATTGCTTAAGATTACAAATACTCTACTATGTATACTAGAGGAAATTTGCCACAATAGTATTCAGCTATGAGTAATTCAGTGGCCGTTTTATCATTAAGACAAAATGACCTTGGAAATTTGGGTACAGCCAGCAGGTCATTGTATAGTAGGAGAATAATATGATTACTTGTCACAAGCTTGTACAGTTGAGTGGAGGCTGTGGAAAAAACTCAGGGGTTGTTGCTGAATTGTGCATCATACTGTCAGTGAAATTCTGAGGAGTTTCAATTTCTTCTGGAAGAAGAGACAGAGAAGCAGGGTGTTCTGACTTCAGAGAGAGCAGCCCTACATTGTCTCAGGTGATAAAGAGCAAAGTAGACTCTATGCCATTTATCTGAAGTTGTGACAATCTCAGTCACAACACTCCAGTGGAGGAGAAAGTTGCTTTTCATGAATCAATACAGTTACATTCAAGGTAAATAGCAGCTGTGTTCATGGTGTGAGTATGAGCGCTCACCATTATGCAATCAAAAATGTCAAGGGAAGGGGCCTTTCATTTCTCTATGTTCCACCATGATGGCTGATTCACTGAGGTCAAGATCCAGTACAGGGTTCCAATTTCCAAGACAAATTCTCAAGCTGTAGAAGTCAGAGGGTCAGTTTGTCTAGGAAGGATGGAGGTACTAAGACCTGGCTCTCAGGAGGGGCAGGAAGCCTATGGAGAAAGATGAAAAGGCAGCTCGCGTTACCATGGCAAAGTCAGGAGGCAGGTAGCCAAGGCACATTGTCACATTATTGCATGTGCATCAAATGCCACCAGCACAGCCGGGGGAAGAATCAGATCCCAGCCTGAGCTAACATGTCATCATGTTTTGGGTAGATTTTTTTTTTTTTATTTTCTATGACCCTCCCTTGAATAGCAATTCCTCTGAAGCAGGTTTTGAAGACCCCAGCACATCCTAGCATAAATCATAGGCTAGAGCAGCCTTAAACATGCGCACTGATACGTACTTTTCAAAATTGTGTATTAGCATAGAACATAGGTTACTTTCATGAAGTTCTGCCATCTCTTTATTATGTGATATTTCTATCTTAACAAAGTAAACTTTGTCTCCTGACCTCGGTGTGTACTACCTGAGATCGCTGAAGGAAGCAGACTTTGAAGAAGGGGATTCCACACATAAAAAAGTTGACTTTGTCTGTTACTAATATTGTTTGCCTTTTCACTAAATTCGTGAGTCTTAATTAAAGAACATAAATGCAGTCATACTAAACAGGAGGTTCTTAATTGCAGTAATTGTTTGAAGCACAAAGCTAACTTAATTCTGGTAGAAATCAAACTTCCATACGATCCAGGTAAATCCTTATTGTTTTAGGGGGAATTGTCAACACTTTGTGTAAATGGAGAGTAGCATTTTCACCATTATTAGGATCAGATCCTGGGTGCTGGCAGCTCTAAGAAGCTAGGCTCAGCTACCTATATTGAATAGGCCAATTAATTAGACAAATACTTCTAAAAAGACAGAAAAAAAAGGATTTATTCAATCTAGCCAATTGAGAAAAGGAACAAAGAGGTCCAGTCCTTCTCTGGTCTTATCTTCTAAGCCCTGAGCATGAGATTTAGGTTTAAACAGAAAGCAAGAAGTAGCTATAACTAAAAAGACTTGGTCTAGGTATGGTACCACCCATAGTCATTGTCTTAATAAGCTGTCAGGTCAACGTGACATCTCTTTCCAAGACAAGGTCCCCCTCTGAGTACCACTAGGGCACCTGCTTTTTATCATTCTATCGGCACAACACTCCTGGGAAAATTCCACCGTCTTAGGACCCATTGTTTCAATAATTCAACATCAAGAAGGGCACAAGGAACACCTTTACTCCTGTGAGGTAGTAAGATCATCATAGATAATGAGAGAAATTTTGAGAAGAATTCAGAAACAATAATCCTAAAATGCTATCCATAGTCAGTTAGAGTCCCAAAACATCACTGGATGCAAAATCAAAATATCTAATGCCAATACAAGAAGAATAGGTGCTCTTTGGGAAGGTTGAAATAGCATAATTTACAGTATTCAGTAAATGTGGAGGCCTTTTCCTCCTACTGGGTTGCCTCATGCACCCTTAATGTGATGGTATGTATCTTGTCTTATTGTAGTGTTTGTGGTACCTGGGAGGCCTGCTTTTGTCTGAGGGGAAATGGAGGGGGGTTGGGTCTAGAGGAGAGAGAGCAGAGACTGTGGGAGCTGAGGGTGGAGAAAGGGACATGTAATTTATAAAAGAGAGAAAAAAATAGGATTCTCAACACATCTATAAGAATCTTTTAAAATGTTTGTTAGACAGGAATGCTTTTACCAACAGAACTTAATAATCATGCCCATGATAATATGCCTTCAGATGCATTTTTTTTAAATTTTTTGTGGAATTTCTAGCATGATTAATAAAATAAAATTCACATAGACAGAACTTCCCCCACTTCAGCACTGGATGCCTCTCAACCCTGGTCTTCATCCAGTCTCTGTCTTTCATGTGGGATCTTAGTCATATGTTGATTTTCTTCTGCACCCCATTCAGTTTTGTGCCAGTTTCCCACATAAGCCTGTTAGTGATATACTATTAATTGCCCAGAAATGTCAGTCTGCAATTTTTCCAACATCATTCCTTTAATGAATACAGACTTATTGCTTGTATTCTTATTACTTTAGCTACTTCTATTTCTATTTTTATAGGAAAGATCTGTGCAAATAAAAGAATATCAAAAAGTATGACTATAAATGTTCTGGGCTAAATTCCCTTTGCATTGAAATGCCTGTGAACTGTTGTTCCAAAATGCCTGCTGCATTTTAATGCCTTTCTCCCAAGACAGCATGATTCAGAAAACACAGAGTTTTACAGGCACAAAAATCCTGGCCCACCACCTACCAACCATGTCCCTTTACTTCCCTGAGCTTTGGTGTTCAAGTCTGAGAAACAGCAGCAATGACACTCTCCTCACAGATTTGACCAGAATTAGATGACATGAGCAGAGATATCGTGTCTGGGATTCACAGCTAGTTTTTGTTCTCCATACCACAGCAGCATGGAGAGAAGACTGCACCATGCTCAGACCGATGCTGATTTCTAAGAAGTACTCCTATTAAAGAAATTATGAGCAATGAGGAGTGAGTTTAGATTCCAGAAAAGTATATAGTGCCTTGGTCTGAAGGTTTTCACATATGGTGGTTATGACTATCAATAACTGCAAAGAAAATGAAGCCCATTGTAAAAGTAATCTCTGTCTAGCTCAGCAGTGCTGTAACAAGGGCCTGTTTGAAGATACTGCCTTTAAAGACAAAGGCTAAGTAATTTTTAAAAAATCCTAAATAACATAAATGTCTTGATGTATGTCTTGAGTTAATGCAACATTCTAAGACCATTATTGATCTTCTATATAGATACAGCTATTTTTTGTTTTTTGTTTTTTTTTTGTAAGAATGGCCAGACTCAGCTACCTATGGTCATGCACAGCTGTAATCCTTGCCTTGGTTGAGAAACAAACAGAATATCCAAACTCTGCTTTCCCCAGTAAACAAATAGGCAGAAAGCCTAACCTGCCAAGTAGTGATGTAAAGTGTTCAATCTTTTTAAGAAGTTTGAGTTACATCAGCACAGAATATATCGGGTAGAAGATTTCTCAGAATTCCTGCTACTATATCCCATAAAAAAGCAAGAAGGCCAGATGGCACCCAGGGACCTTCAGGAGTCAAGTCCTGTGTGCTAGCTTTAAGTTTGTGACTGTTTGGTGTTTACTAGTGGAGGCTCAAGTCTCTACGATATAAACAAGACAGAAGAAGTCAATCAAGAGTAGATCCAGTCAATAGGAAGGTTTGGAGTCAATCTGACTTTCTTAGTCATCTATTAGCCTCTAGCCTCATCTTCTTTATTGTAATGAGCAGAACAATAAACCTTACCTTTTAATTTTTTCAGGCTTTAAGATATTTTCCAAAGCTATTACATTTCAATTATAAATAAAGTCTATTCAAGTGTCCATCCCTATAATGAGGTAGTAGTTTTCAGAAGTTCTGGCTTGAAAAGGATTCTGAAATTATCTAGGGTCTTTCAGAAAGAACAGTGTAATTGGTTAGTGATGTGCACCCTGAGCAGGTGCTAGAAATAAAAAGTACATCAATATATTTATGATAAATAATTATTATAATGGTGGATGTCATCACTACAAAATGTATAAATATAGCATCAAATTACTAACCTTGTACAACTTCAACACAAAATAAAATCATTGATATGCCTGCAACAATATAATATTTTATATTTTATTAGTTTAGTGATAAATGTATGTTATCTACTGAGAAACGCTGAAAACTGAAATCAGAATATGTGATTCCTAACTTTAACATATAAAACACTCAGAAAACTACACTGTTGTTACTAAGGACAAAAAGAGGTTTAGGAATAGGAAAAATAAGACCAGGATTGAAAGGTAATCCAAGTTGTGATAAAAGATTTGCATTCTGTTCCAAACCTTGTCCTATAATATTCACATTTGGAAGAAAACAAAGCATGTTTTGGCATGGAGATACTCCATGACTTTCCTCCTGTTTTTTTTTTTTTGTTTTGTTTTGTTTTTTTTGTTTTTTTTGTTTTGTTTTGTTTTGTTTTTTTTTGTTTTGTTTTGTTTTTTTTTTTTTTTTTTTTTGCTGGGGCCAGACTCCTTTTCCAGGTAAACAGTCACACACCTCTCAGTCATGGGGACTTTTTGAATCATAAATAGCTGTTTTTATATTCTTGTCCTACTGTCTTATTAGAGAGTGGAAATCTGATCAAATCCATATTTTTAAATTTATGTGTTTATGGGTATATGGAAGAACAGTTTATAGTCTGAATATGATTTTTTTCCACCACAAATGGGATTATATTGTGATGTTTGGTTCTTTTATAAAAACAGTACCTTACCAGTTCCTTTCTTTCCTTTTTCTGTTTTCCTTTACTGCTGGTGACTTCATTCTACTTGAATTCAATGCTTCAGTTTCTTTGGGGTAAACTAATAGATTATGTATGCAATGTTTGCACCACGCTGATTGAACTCATCTGGTGAGTTTGAATGCTCGTCTTGAAGCTCTGTAACCAGCAGAAGCCTGTGCA
Organism: Phyllotis vaccarum; assembly: GCA_033318265.1. Taxonomy (NCBI): domain Eukaryota; kingdom Metazoa; phylum Chordata; class Mammalia; order Rodentia; family Cricetidae; genus Phyllotis; species Phyllotis vaccarum. The sequence goes on from JARWLC010000007.1 coordinate 13,696,843, forward strand.
TGGGATCCAGGGACTGTCTGGTATTACTGAGGAGCCCAGGCAGCCTTCAGAGAGCAGCATACTTCTCTCCCCACATGTGTTCCAGGAAAGCCTAGCAGTCCCTTATTACCTTCAAGGGTTATCTTTTTTTAATTTTTTTTTTTTAAAAAAGGAGAATTAGAATTATTTTCAGAATTTTTAAATACCTACTGAAGGAAAATAGAGGTCTGTGCCCTTCCCCGGAACTTAATTTTTTTTCAGGATTTATTCTTACTTTTTTTCAGTTATGTGTATGCATGTGTGTCTGTATGGGTGTGTGCGCGTGAGTACAGGTGCCCACAGAGGACCAAGGGGCAGATTCCCTGGAGTTGGAGTTGTAGGTGGCTGTGAACTTCCTGACATGGATGCCGATCAATCAAACTCCTCATAACTACTGAGCCATTTCTCTAACAAAAGGGTTTGCCTTTTCTTCACCAAAAGCATCGATTGTTGACCAATTACCATCTCTGGTGTGTCCATTATGTCCAGTGGGCAGTGCATACTTGCGAACATATTTACTCATCCCTTCCTTTTTTATAACTTCCTAGCTTAATTTTCAAACACTTTAATTTGCTTTGAGATAGCTCATTCTTTATCAGATACCTTATTGAAATGTAAAACTCAACAGTAATACCCGAGGGCTTTTAAGGCATACAAGGTTCTTTACATCCATTCTACATACTTTCCTAATAGCCACGTGTTCCCTTTCCAGTCTCTTCCATATAACCCACAAACTACAGAGTGATTCCTATCCAAGGTTCAGGTCATTAGCACTTACTCTTATGTCGTGAGGAAGGGAGCATATATTATCTGTTATGTGTAGGAGACAGAAGAAAGGCAGCGGGAACCTTTATTTGCCCAAATGTACTAACTTCGAAATGAATCCCAAAGCAATATTTTCTTGCTATGTTCTCTCTCTTCCTTGAATTGCCTCCTCTCACCTGCCCAGTTACTGGGTGTCTATGTATCCCCTAAGTGTCAACTAGAGTGTCACCTCCTCTATGGAGACTTCTACTATCACCTTCCCTGGCCTGCTCTCACCCTGTCAAAATTTAAATACTTGTGCTCCCATAACCCCCAGGCAGATCCCTCTAGTGTCAGCCATCTTTATTCATGCAAGAATGTGATTCATCCAGGAAAAGTATGAAATGTTCCATATTTTAATGTGATGCCTGAAACAGTGGGACACTTCATCATGAAGTTAGCCAGTCAAGTTCAATGGCAGTTCTGTTTTGTCTTGCCTCCCCAGGTTGGATTATAAAGCATAAGCATAATCCTGGTACTGTTAAAATAATCACAACAAATTGACCCAAACTGAAAAGGGATCACCTGCTGCCCAAGGTAGCACTGGGCAAGCGGTTAAGTCTTGGGCAGAAACAGTGGCTAACACAGAGTCATGATCCTTAGACAAGGATTGCCCTACAACATTGAGATGTTGTCCACCTTCCCTACCATGTCTTTCCCTTATTGCCATATATTTCACCTTTTTTTTTTTTAAAAAAAAAAAAAACCTATGGGTCTATCTTTACTCACACATTGACCAATATCCTGCTGTAACAATATACCTGAACACACACAGACACACACTTCAAGAATTCTTGAGTTTCACTGAAAGGAATGCCAGAGCATGCTGGCCAGTCATCTGTCACATCCAAACTTCAGGTTGAAGACTGGAAATTTGATATCAGATAAGCAGTGGCATTTGAAAGGATGAGCTACCCATATTAAAATTTAACCAAACACTCTGTTCATAAGAAGAGAGCAGTGCACTTTTTAATTGCTCTAGAAGGTCAGGACATTATCTTACCTTCTCATTCCCAAAGCATTTATTAATCCCAAATCAAATACCTTGACCCTTGGAGTTAAGAGGGAGAGAGTGTGTAATGTCCTTTCTTTGCTCATTTTTATTTCTGAGTTCACTTTTTTTTTTTTTTTTTTAGTTTTAATTACATTGTCAAATCTTTCAAATTTTGGATGTCAGGCCCTTTAACAGGGAGAGGAGAAGGGGATCTTCCTTCGAGGCTGACATACACCATATGACCATGTCTATTCATGTGCTACAGTGGCCGTCCTATGGCTGGAAACAACGATCGCATCCAGAAGCTTCGGAAGGAGTATTATCAAGCTCGAAGAGAAGGGTTCCCTTTGTATGAAGATGAAGAGGGGCGAACACGACCATCTGACCATGACCTCCGCTGGGTAAGCCCATGCCTGATTCCAGTCATAAATTCCTCTCCACCAAGATGATTTGGAGCAGAGGTACATGTAGGGGTATTGTGTTGTTTCATGGTAAATAATTGTCCCACCCTCTGGTTTAATAAAAAGAGCTGATTGGCCAAAGGCAGGCAGGAAGTGTAGGCGGAGCTACCAGACTAAGAAAATCTCTGAGAGCAGAATGCCTGACAGAGCACCAGAGAGAAGCCAGAGGAAGCCGAGGACAACTATGCTGCTCTAAAGAAAGGTACCAAGCCGCATGGCTGAACAAGAGACATGGGTTAGATGAAGGGTAGAGAGCTAGCAAGTGATATGCCTGGGCCTGAGGCTGATCAGCCAAAAACTAATGAAAGCATCTGTGTGTCTCTGTAGGACTGTGGGACTGTGGGACTGCGGACCTAAACTTTGAGGTTAGGCCCAAAAGTCTGGGCCAGAAATCTCATACTACAGGTACACAGTCAGGTTACGAAAGTTCTGTGCATGTTGGGTGACTACATTCAAGTTCCTTGAGTTTTATAGACAGGAGCATTACCCAGACCACAGCCATCGTCTCCCACAGAAGTTGTTTATATAAATCAAACCACAGAACTGCACTTGTTCATCCTTATCTGCTCTCACGCTTACTTCCTGTTAGGCACCTCAGTGGTCTGAGGCAAGCGGGTCAGCTGCTTTAAAGTGGACAAGGAATGTTTGTACACCTTAATTCTTCCATTTCTTCTCTCAGACCTTAAGTGAGAGTTGTTAGAAGTACATTTCAGAGTATCATTGTCAAAGATACAGACTGTTTGTATATGAGACCTGAACAATTCATATTCCCCAAATCTTATGAGCATAAAAGGACGGCTTATCTTGAGATAAGGGAAGGTTTCTGTAGGAGAATTCACTGTGCTGATCCATTCAACATTCAAGGAACAGGAGAGAACATTGTCAGCACTGAAGGGAGACCCTGATTTCTTTGTGTAGAACTTTTCTTGTCTTGGAAATGAGTATCCCTATAAAATACATTCAATTCATGACCAACAATAAAAAATGCCCAGGGGCAGATCTTAGATTTGGGTGATAAGAACTTGTTATCTACAGATGGTAAGAAAGTTACCTAACTTTCAGCTGGCACTCAGGAACATATCACTATAAGCATGAGCTGTCGATAACTATTATTGGAGCAGAGCTGAGTGTGGTTACTGTAACCTGGCTGTAACTGATCCTTTGTGCCTTCTTGGGTGATTGGGGACTTCTAGTCTGTCATCTCTTTGGAAAGACACGCATATTAAAGGGGAGTTTCCTGCTCTAGGTTTCACACATATTTCTTCTCACAAGATCACGGTGTGGAGAATGTAACTAACTCCCTTCCGTTTTCACATCTGCATCATGGATATGACATGTGGGCCAAACATTAGTCTTAGTGCTTCCCCCTGTTTTGCGGAACAATGGCAGCTCCTCAGGTCAGGAGGTGCCTTTCGTAGAGTGCAGTTTAAAACACTAATGGAGCAAGGGAGGGTGGCACTCACCTGTAATCCTAGCACTGAGAAGGCTAAAGAAGAAGGGTCAGGAGTTCAAGGCTAACCTATTTATATGGTAAGATTGAGGTGCTTGTGATCCACTCTCAAATAAAAAAGTGTGTGTGTGTGTGTGTATGTGTGTGTATATGTGTGTGTATGTGTATATGTGCGTATGTGTTATGTGTATGTATGTGTGTATATGTGTGTGTATGTGTGTGTATATGTGTGTGTATATGTGTGTGTATGTGTGTGTGTGTGTGTCCATGTGTGTGTGTCCATGTGTGTGTGTCCATGTGTGTGTATATGTATACAGAAGTAGTTGTGTATATTAATGTTCCAAACTCAGAAATGTCAGACTCTTTAGAGAAAGGCATGTCAGACTCTGCATCCAAATCAGTGACTATTTATGTTTTATACAGATGTTAGAATTGAACAGAATGGCATTTATAGTAGTAGGACGATGTGTACCTTAGATTATCCGTAGTAGAAAAGAAAGATTTCTACAGAATAACAGATGCAATAATAATTCACCCTGTCTCAAACTTGGTCCCGATTGATTTACTGCCTTAGACAGGAGGTGAGAGGCATTTGTTAGGCAAAGCTCAGACTCCCTTAACAAACAAAAGTCAGTGATAAAGTGATCACCACTATCCTTGGAACAGAACACCGGTGCCCAGTGCATTGAAAAGTGTTTGTGAAGTCCTATGAGCAGAATAAACGTGATTTCAGAATGCCTAGCCCATGTTATTTTGGCTTCATTTGAAAATTAAAGATTTCTTTACTTTGAGCTAAGAAGATGAAGATGCTAACCCTCAAACAGACCAAACATGCTTGTGAGGCTTACCAGACCTGAGCTGAGACGGGTCCCCTAGGAACTCCCTTTTCTAATGATTCTCTTTACACCAAACAAACCTGTTACCAAACAGTTTAGTGGCTGAAAAAGTATCTATTTTAATTTGCGTTTCCCATGCTCTGGTGTATTGAGCTTTGCCAAATGTGACTGATGTTATGTTTCCCAGACAATTTGAGTCTAAGGCATCCCAGAGGGATTCTGGGAACTGCACTGTCATAAAAGACAAGTATTCTCTGTGATCGCCTGAGATAGTCCAAACTGGGGATTAGAATCACAGCATCCTTTCCACTCCATTCCCTATGCCAAAGAAAGACACTGGTACCTTTTGTCTAGGAGAGGCCTGAGAAATTACACCTCTGTCTTGCTACATTTGGAAAGTTCTAGAAGAGTGAGTTTAGAAAGTTAACATTTCATTTCTGCCCTTCAGCCAGACCCAACAAAGCATCTTTCATAAGACTGTAGTGTTTAAAGTATTTAGTCCTCAATGCCACAGAAGTTTTTGTTAAAGTCAAATCAAGGGACAAGGAAGGAGAGCCATCCAGTAACTTAAAATTCTTCAGGTAATCAACAGGAATCTGAGATTCAGGTTCATAGAAAATGAGCATTGGTTCCTTCCCTGTCCACAAATCTCTAAGCAGTCTGTTTGCTTACAAAATCATCCTTATCATCATCAGATATATTTCACAAACTTTGAGATGCCCATGTATAGTACCACACTCAGGTTAAGAGGCCTAAAGAATGTTCTCCACTTCCACTTCTGTGCTGCCAAGAGAGAAAGTAGGAAGATAAATTATCCTGCAACTATCATCCTCCCTTCCTTAGGACCACTCTGCAGATAACAAACCTATATATACAGATTCATATAGAACCTGTAGGCTTTGGAGCATCTACAGACTATTGATAATACTGAATGCAATGTAAATGTTATTCAGATATTCTCTATAATTTAGAGAATAATAGTAGGAAATTGTATAAGTGTATTCAGTAATATGAACTGTGTATATACACTTATCTGTGTGCTCATGTTTGTGGGTAAACAAGTGAACATGTATATATACACATGTGTGCAGTCAGACTTTCTTTGGACCACCATCTCCCAAATAATGACACAGAGACTTTTTACTAATTATGAAAGTTTGGCCTTAGCTTAGGCTTGTTCCCAACTAGCTCTTATAACTTAAATTAACCCATTTATATTCATCTATATTCTGCCAAGTGGCTTTTTACTTAGCTTCTGTACTGTATATTTGACTTATTCTGTGTCTCATTGGCAAAATCTTCACCTTTAAGATTCTTCCCAAGTTTCTATCTCTGTCCAGAAGAATTCTCATCTGTCCTCTCCTGCCTAAGTATTGGCCATTTAGCTCTTTAATAATATAATCATAAGGTACCTTTCACACAATGAAACATTCTGCAATCCCTTTTGTATAAATAAAAAAAGAAAGAGTTTAACTCTAACAGAACAAAACTATATGCAATAAGAACAATTATCAGGTAAGAATTACATTTACAATGTCCACTCCATCTAGATTTGACAATTTTGGAAAAAGTATTCTATTTTCTATCCTATTCTGGTGAGTCCAAAGTTTTTGTACCTAAATCACTTTCTATCATAACATATATTAACAACTTAAAAATATCTTTTTAGACCTAAAACATTTTCTTAGATAAACAACCTTGTATGTCTCTCAATCTTTATAAATTTTACATCTGTTTTTAGCTGTTTTTTTTTTAATTTGGTAAAAAGGAAAACTGTAAAACTATTAACTATCCAGTCTTCAACCTGATCAGACACCTGCAAAGGATAAAATACTATTTGAGTAAACAAGTACAGGACAAGCAATTTCAAAAACTATAGAAATAACAGGAAACAGCTGGCTGCCTGAGCAGTCACCCAGGGTTCTTTTGTAACATTGGGGCATCCATCTTTGGCCTACAGGCCTAGTCAGACTTTACTGTGAAGCAAGTATTTTGGTTTAAACTACCTTGTCTTCACAAAGTCCAGCAGCTGACTTCCTTTGTGTCTTGCTTGTTCAATTAGACAGCATGCTGTCAGCCGTCAGTTTCTTGTGCAAACTCTATAATCAGGTTCTTCTATATCCATCACCTTCTCAGAAGTAAAATAGATGCCACCAAGAGCAAACGTATCTGTTATAAAAAGTCTTATGCTATAAAAAAAAAAAAAGTTTAATGCCATATTTGGTAGAACTCTGAAGTGTTTGGAGACCATCTATCTAGCTAAAATATATGTTTGACCTTGAAAACGTACCTCACTACAAGTCTGGTTGCTATAGATGACTAACTACTCATCTGAATTTCTTAGTTATCTTAAGTAGTTTATACTAAAAGCTTTCAATAACAAGAACTTTATATTACATTTTTAAGTGAACTGTATAGGTACAATACCTTAAACCAAAGTAGAAACATATGTATAGTATAATAATAAAAAAAAACAACCTTAAATTTGTATCAATATACAAAAATCCATACCAATGTAAATATTTGAGACTAATAGCTGCTTTGAGTAGATCCAGTGACCTACCATTTTATCCCATCATTCCTATATCCCCCTCTTTTCTTCTCAGAAGAGATGCTTAAATACAGCCTCCTTAGTTCAGCTTCCTATCTGACTATAACCAATAACAACCTGCAGCTAATCCCCCTAAACAATGACAAGCATTCATAACCCACTAAATAACCAAAAATCATGCACCCCACTTCTTGGGAATGTAGGCATCATGTCCTTAAAATTGTTTCCTGCTGTTTGGAGTCAACAGCATCTTTAAGGGATCCTTAGAAAAATTGGGATAATGGTCAAGTCCTGGGAAAGCTAGCTGTATCATTTGTTGTCCATTTTCTATGTGATAGGAAGGTGCAGAGCTTATCTGAAGACCTTACTGGAGCAGTCTGTGAGGCTGGATCGTCTCAGCTAGAGACTCTAAAGTTGTCTTGAGGACACTGCAACAGGCATTCTTAGAGGCTGGATCCCCTGGGCTACTTCTCTTCACTGGTGTCTGGTCTTTGTTTTATGAAATAGACAAACATTCCAAAGCAACACATATAAATGCAGAATGTGTGGTGTGCACAGTCAGCTAAAAATGATTTTCTATTCTATGTTTGAGCAGGTAAAAGGCATCTGCCAACTTTATACATCCTTTTGGACTGTATAACCAAACCTCAACATAAATCTCCACCTATGCTATATGAAAGAATGACATGTAATAATAAGTCATGAGGACTCTGTAGCCAACAAGATTTATCATGTCTCATCCAGTCTCAGAGCTGTTCCTATGTTGAGTGATCAATATATATATATATATATATACATATATATATATATATATATATACATCACCTTGTAGTTCGTCTTGTAGTTTTGGCGGGTTTTCCTGCATATATGCAGCTAAATTGGACCTTTATTAATTTTGAAGTAATTTATAGCTTTTTGTTTTCTGTGAAAACAAAGGCATAACCTCTCCCCCAATGTAACACATTTCCCAAATTCCATCCTGAAGTTACAACATTCTGAAAATACATAGGTTGACTTACTCCAGCAGTTTTCATATCAAATGTTTTTAATAGCTGTTGTTTTTTGCTCATTAGCATGTAAAAACTTTTAAAGTTAATAAAGCACAATATAGGATTCAGACTCCCTATGCATTTCCCATCCTTGAATGGCTTATTCTTTTTTTTTTTTTTTAAAGATTTTAATTTTTTAACTATTTATTTTTTCTATGACTGTCTATATTCATTTTCCTTTCTTTAGCATCTAAGTACATTTTTAAGTATACTTTACCTGTCCAGAGATATTTTTCAGTTTTTGCCTGCTTTTTCAAGCTTGCAGCCTTTTCTGACTGTATGAGCCAAACCTGAAACAGCCACCCTTGGGTGGCTCCACTTAGCACATGGTGCTTGACACTGACTCCAGAAGCACCAACCCCCCACAAACACACACACACTTGGGTTGGTTCAGCAGGCTACCCAGCTGGTTCTGGGTTGCAGCCACTGTTGGTCTTGCTGTGCTAGCCTAGCCTCATGCCCCCACATGACCAGAGTCGTGCCTGTCTGCGCCACCTCTGGGAAGTTGTTGGACTCATGCTGCAGCAGGCATTTCTACCTAATGCCAAGTAGAACACCAGCTGTTTAAGTGCTGCACACAGCTGCACAGTAGGGCCTCTTAAAGGAGCTGCGCCTCTGTATGCCTTCAGCACTGGGCCATGTCTGGTTCTATGTCTAGAACTTTCCTCAGGCATTGTGCATCCATTGTAGTCGTACTTTCTTTGGACCACCAGATGACAAATAAAGACACAGAGACTTCTTACTAATTATGAAAGCTTGGCCTTAGGTTAGGCTTGTTCCCAACTATCTCTTTTAACTTAAATGAACCCATTTATATTAATCTACATTCTGCTACATGGATTGTTACCTCTCTTCCTTACTGTATCTCCAACTTCCTCTGTGTCTTGCTGGCAAAATCTCTGCCTCTCAGATTCTTCCCAGAGTTTCTTTCTCTGCCAGGAACTCCCACATATCATCTCCTGCTTGCTATTGGCCATTTATCTCTTTATTAAAGCAATCAGAAGATGCCTTTCACATGATGTGATCAAATATCCTGTCCACGTTTATGTTTTGTTTGGGGGTAGAGTCTCTCCCTGGTCTTGGATCACTTAGGATAGGATGGTGGACTAATGAACCCCAATGATTTCAGCAGTCTCCACCTCCCCAGCACTGTGGTTATAAGTATGTTCACTATGAAAGGTCTAGAAATAGAGCCTACGTTCTCATCCTACCAAAGCAAGTACTTTACTAACAAGGCTACTACCACAGCTATCCAGATGCATGAAAACAAGCATTTCTTCAGCATTTTGTTGAAATACAGATGTCCAGCTATACTCTCAAACAAAACTAAAAATAGCCCAGAGAGAGAGAAAGTGTACTCTCAAAAGTCTTTAAACCCAAAATGATGAAAATGTTTGCTGAAGAGATTATTAAATGATTTTTTTAAGGTATTTTTCTCAATGGGACTGACATTTTTTTTCCCATGGTACTACACAGACTCTGTGGCTTGAGCCTTAGACATCTCTCACAATTTCTTTTCTTTGTATTTTTTCCATATCCTGTTCAGTTTTAATACGTATTTATTTCCTTGAGCTCAATTTTAATAAATATCCATTAGTTCAGCTTCAGTAGAGGCCAATAATTGGCCACAAGAATATAAGAATATGGAATTATGTCCACTTTTGATAGACTCATAATCTGGCTAAGGAATAAATGTATCTACATCAACACTCCATAAGACAATAGCATATATGGCAAATGTATGGGCTCACAGAGGGCAACAGAATGTATTGCATCTATAGTCAATAGCAGACAAAATGCTGTGGAATCTATTTAGGAAATTTGGGAATTGCTTCAGCCAACATATTTATTATTATTATTATTATTATTATTATTATTATTATTATTATTATTAATTTCATGTCAGCGATTTGTTTTTCTCCTCCAAACCAAAATAATAATAGTAATAATAACCTGCCCAATTTGTTCACTTCATCTATTTTAAAACAAGTGAACACACAAAGATTGTAAGGTTTGCAAATATGGGCCGAGAGCTAAAAAACCCTTTTCATCAGCCTCTTTTGTAGCTGTTTTCCCAGCCAGGCTTTGAAAAGCTATAAAGAATTGGTCTAGAGAATTTCAATGCTCCGAGTGAAATGGCCTGGTGGGTGTTTATAGGCCCAATTAAGTAAGCAAGGAATGCTAGCCGTGAAGTGTTAACATTTGCCAAAAGAAAACATGATACCTGCTCTCTGCTGGTATTTTTATTTCTGTAAAACTTGTTAAGACTGTCACCGGCCTCTGGCAACAGGCTGCCTTTTTTATTAGCAGATAAAGATTATCTGCTTATTTAATAGCAGCATGAATATCCTGTAAGTAATTTCAGAAATGGGATGGCTCTCTGGTTTTCTGCAACTGTCCATACCTTTATTATCACCTTTGTGAGCTGCATAGTGTGTATTATTATTCATCTCTCCCCCATTTGAAATTGTTAGATAAATGAGAAGAATGTTTACCTATGCAAGAGCTTATAGACTCTTGGACGGGGAAAGAGAATAAGTGTGTGTATGTGTGTGTGTGTGTGTGTGTGTGTGTGTGTGTGTGTGTGTGTGTGTGTTTGTGTGTGTGTGTATGAGGAAAATGATAGTTGCCATATCTTAGCCTAACATAACATGCCAGCTTCCACTGACCTAAAAAAACTTGGTACCACAACTTTCTAGTAAGGGAATTGGCTCAGGTACACTATGGTTGCAAACAAAGAGGGTGTCTGGGATCATAAAGGCAAACACCTGAAAAGGGTTTCTCATCCTGTCAGGGTGGTAGTCTAGTTGCCAAGTTGAAGGAATGTGCTTAGCAGCTGACCTTCAAAGTGAAAGATAAACATTCGTGCACAAAAGGGATGAAGGACATGATGCTGAGGTAAGCCTAGCCATCTTAAGACAGAGATTGAATGTGTAAATGCCATAGATAAGTATGCTGACTAGTTTTATGTCACCTTGACACACTAGAGTCATTTGGCAAGAGAGAACCTACACTGAGAAAATTCTCCTACCAAATTGGTCTGTGGGCAATCCTGTGGTGCATTTTCTTCATGGATAATTAATATGAGCATCTAGTTCATAGTGAACGGTGCTGGCTTTGGGCTCGGAGTCCTGGATGCAATAAGAAAGGAGGCTGAATAAGCCATGGAGACGGAAGGAGTAAACATCAGTCCTCCACCGTCTCTGTATCAGTTCCCACCTCCAGGCTCCTACCCTGGTTAAGCTTCTAACCCAACTTTCCTCAGTGATAGACTGTTAGCTGGATGTGTAAGACACCTCCCCAAGACGCTTTTAGTTACAGTTGAAAGACCCACGGGGGTTTGGGACCCCCGAAACGGACCTTTCCTCGGAAGGAGACCCCATGACCCAAGGAGGACCGAGCCACAGATCAGCTGCAAACAGCACGAGGTTTTATTGAATAACGCAGGACCTGCGGGCTACCAAGCCACTTGGGATGGCTGGCGCGCCCAGCCCTCTGTTTAGGGCCTTTTTATAGGGTTAGGGAAGCAAAATCATGCGTACAGAGGCAAAGGCGAAGTTACAAAGTTTCCATTGGCTGGTTTGAATGAAATCGCCCGTTGAGGGGTGAGGGGTGAGGGCCCCCAGGTTGCCATCCGGCCTGACCAAGCAACCTGGTTATCACCCGCCCCCAGGCCTGCTGTTTCTTTTGTTCTTTATCTTCTTTTTGGAATTCTTTCTCTGATCAGGCTGGGCCTGATCCCATAGCTAAGTAACTGCTTTTCCTCCCTTCCCCCCCCTCTGCCCTGTTGACATATATTGTGAAAGTTACCTGACTACATTCCCTTGTCTTTATCTCAAGCATCTTACGGAGTTAATCTTTACTGTCTTGTTAATATGTCTTAGGGAGGTTTACTTGCAACGCGCTGCTGTTAACTCTACTTCTTGGGGAGGGGGCCTTACACAGTGTTTCATCGGAGCAAAAGGAGCAAAAGAAATGCAGACAGCAAGCAAATACCAAAACAGTCTGAAGATTGTTTTCTAAATATAAGGAGATAGACAAGAGTGTGAGCTCTAACTGTCAATGGTCCAAAACCAGAAATGAGACTTAGAATGTATTTTCCTTGTCAGTGCCTTAAAGGCAACTCATAACAACAAATCGTACTGCCCAGTGTGACGCATGCCTGTAATTCTATGTGAGTGATGAAGCCAAGAGGATCAGAAAAAGGTCATTCCTAAATACCCAAATACTGGAGGCCAGTATGATTACATGAAACCCTATCAATAAATCCAAATATTCTTGCCAAGTGAGTGTCCATAGACAAATATAGCCTGACAGCCAAAGAGATCAATTTTATTAAAAGCATAAGCCAAGTAAAATTTTAAAAAATTAAGATAGTGATAAATAATTATTGTTAGGGTCCACAAAAAGTCCCATTAAAAAAAAACTGCCAGTCACATATGCAATCAAAAAGAACATTTAATAAAAATATTCTAGCATGCTGGGTTCAAACTGTATGACCAAGTTGCAAATGGAAGCCCCAGAGAAGCTCGCAGGCTCCTTTTAAAGCAGGATTATGGGAATCTCCAGCTGTGGTCAAGTGTACTTTGAAGTGATTGAGTATAGAGCCTTACTGGTACAGGAATCGTTTTATGACTGGCTCATAACATCTGGTCAGCAACTATGGTTGCAATGTCAGGGATCTGTTTGCTATGTGAGGGGTCTATTTGCCTGAAAATAGAAAGAATACTTCCTGCTTGTGGCTAGGTAGGATCCTGATTGTCTTCCAGACTGGAAGTACTTCCCCAGTCTGGTTGAAGCCAGACATGAATTAACAGAGGATGGTGGAGTAATATGGGGCAGAAGTCTTAGCAAACTGACCCCTGAAAAAAAAGCAAAATTGAACTGGTCCTGTTAGGTTCAGTCCTGTTATAAGAGGGGATAGCTGTTTCAATTCTGATTAATCAATATACTCTTACAGTACAAAGAAAGGAAAGCTATGTTTAGTTGCTTAATCAAGTCTGGAAACTTCCGACTTGTGTAAAAGCGGCCAAGGGAATAACTACCCATTGCATTGCTATTCAGAAATGAATAGATCCATCTCCTTCAGACTGGCCACTGTGGGTTTCTCTCTGTGTGTAAGCACTGTTCCCAGGGACAGTTAGCACAGCACGGCCGTCAGAACCTCCAATTCATCAGCTCTGTGGAAAGTCTCATACCCAGCAGATCTCAGAATGTCTTAAGAATGAAATACAGTGAGGTACTCTCGGCTTGACTGGATCAGCCTGAGCAAAGCTCTCAAAGCCAGAATGATCAGAACTAAACAAGAATAAGATTATAAGGCAGAACCAAAAAGTGTAACCACGCCCACCTAAAGGCCATGAGTAAGTTTGGGTCAGAAAGACCTTAAAAGAAATTGACATATCACTAACAGGAGGGAATGGATGCTGGCTACAATCAGGGGTTATCTAAAACAACTTTGAATTCAAGTTACCTAAACTTAATCATCTTACATTTTTTAAGATCTCTGGTGTTTATGAGTATTTTCTGTTTATTATTAGAAAGAATAAGTGCCATTAGCAACCCAAAATTTGTCATAATTTTGCAACATAAAAAGATAAAGATCTTTCTTTTGTGTTCTGATCTAGTACCTTTGAACTATCCAAGAACACAAGTAATTTTTTTCTAAGTTATTCATCCGAAATTACAAGACTTCTGACTTTATAATTACGTTTCGAAAGTGACATTTTTGTTAACCTTAACTCTAAGAGTTATAAAAGCAGTAAGATTTTTTTTGAAATTACTAAGGATCTTGCTTTCTTTAGATGGGGTTGCTCATATATTTTTATATTTGCACTGGCCACTCCTATGTCACCTTGACATGAGCTAGAGCCTTTTTGGAAGGAAGAACTTCAGTTTAGAAAATATCCCTACTGAATTGGCTTGTGGGATAACCTGTCAGGGAATTTTTTTTGATTAATGATTGATGTTTGAGGGCCCAGCTCACTATGTGTATAGCCCTCCCCCCTCCCCTGGGCTATTGGTCCCAGGTGCTTCAACTATTAAGAGCAAGTAAACAGGGTTCCTCTAGGACCTCAGCTTCAGTTCCAGCCCTGACTTCCCTCAGTGGCTGTTACATGGAAGCATAAGATGAAATAAATTCTGTTCTCCCAAAGTTACTTTTGGTCATGGCGTTTCATCACAGCAATAGAAATTCTAACAAAGACAGTAACATTCATTTTTGAGAAGCGTGTGTTCTTTTATTAAAATCTGGAAGCCACAGTGTGATGTAAAGAATTAAAGCCATTAACAGTACATTGTAGAAATGGCTGTAGCCCGGATGCTGCATTAGCTTTCTGTCACCCTAACAAAGTACCCAAGATAACTAACTTTCAAAAATAAAAGGGTCATCTGGGCTCACAGTGCTGCATTACAGTTACGGTCACAATCACTTTGGCCCATTGTTTTAAGCCTGTGATGAGCTGCCACATCACACAGAAGATAAGCAGGATAGAAAAGCTGATTATCACATGGCCAGGAAACCAAAGAGAAGAATCAGGGCCTGGGCCACCACAGCACATTCCAGACAAACACCCACAATAACCAAAAAACTCCCCACTAGGCCCCACCTCTCAAAGATTCTACACTTCCCCATGGCATCACTCTGGGGACCAAGACTCTAACATATGGGTCTTTATGGGACAGTTAAGATTCAAGCTCCTTCCATATAGTACTCGGCCCCTACTTGGGGGGTTAGCTCTCTGAAACTACATCCACAATTCCCTCCTCATGGTTAACTCCATCCACAGATCACTATTTCCCTCAAAGTCCAAAACAGCTAACTCAAAAGATGTAAAGATGTAGATTATGTCAAAACTGGGAAAAAACAAGAAAAGAAAACTCACCTATGGGTTAGGTGAATTTAAGCTTGGATGAACTAGACATTGGTAAAGCATGAAATGCCAGTTTAATGGCTGGAATTTGCTCACCTGGATTTCAGGAAGAGATGAAATTCAGAAGAAAAGACATAAAAGCAACTGAGGATTTTTGTGTTTGGTGGTGGCGGCTTTAGCCCATTCTATTTCAGTGTTCCTCTCACAGGAACACACTGCCATAGAAGCTAGATGGGGAGGGGGAAGCTGGGATATATAACACGTGAGTGAATCTCCAGCTTTCAAACTATAGATAGCATCAATCATCT
Source organism: Phyllotis vaccarum (assembly GCA_033318265.1). Classification (NCBI taxonomy): domain Eukaryota; kingdom Metazoa; phylum Chordata; class Mammalia; order Rodentia; family Cricetidae; genus Phyllotis; species Phyllotis vaccarum. The sequence continues at coordinate 13,712,186 of JARWLC010000007.1, forward strand.
TGAAAGGAGGCAACATGGTTATAGGCAATCCCCAACACAAAAATAAACTGTGCTGTACAGGCCCATTTAGAAGTTGCCAATTTAGAACTAGAAATGGATCTTCCCATGGGGGTGGGGGAATTGGCTGTGTGGTTCCCAGACCAGTGTCTAAAAATCCCACTAAAACTCACAGTATCATTGGCTGGAACAATGGCAGGGAGCCCCACAGCCAGAGGTAGAGAAGGACATTTCCTTCTCTCTTTCCTGGACACATTCATGTTTGCCATATTCTCCTGGCCCTGTCAGTAAATATTTCCCATAAATCTCTGATCTTTAATAGCCCCTAACCCCCTCCCCCAGCATGGCTCTTCACAGTAGCCCACTCTTCCTCCCAAAGTCCGGTGCTCAAATGTACCTCTACCCTATCCCCACCCCCCAGAAGTTACCATTTTCTCAGTATTTGCTCCCAGAAGTCTGTTCTGACCCATCCATCAAGTCTGCATAGAAAGTATAGGAGGCAGGCTCAGGAGACTGGCTGATGCAAAACACTCCTACAATTGGACTACTGGATCTGTTCTCTGTTGCCATGCCACCTCCACCTCTTCTCTTTTTATGTAGGGCCCAAATTTCATCACATGGCCCTGTCTGACTGTCTGACTGGTTTCCTTTGACCGATGATCTGATTCTGAAAATGCAACTGATTTCTTCAGTCAACTAGTCTTCCCATCCTCCCACAGAAGCGTTTGCTTCTCAATCTGCCTTCTGGGGCCCATGATATCAGTTATTGTAACGCAGGCCATGACTCATCAGCCCTGCCTGACCATCTTGCCCTGAAAGGCAGACACTCATGCTGTCGTCTACCCATCCTGCCTTTCTAGTGTAGAAATGGTGGAGATAGATAGAAATGGAGCACGGAGCCCACTTTATTATATTTTGTTAGAGCGGGTCCATACGTGATTGCCCAAGTTGCCAAGTGATTCGCCTCAAGGTTGTACCAATTACTAACTGAAAAAATGTGGGTCGTTTTCTACTTTTCAGTCTCCTTTAGTAATCTGCTAATGGTCCTGCTTCATATAAGTATGGTAACAAGTACATGATTGCATGGAAAACACCTAGAGTGGTGTCTGGCAATGTAGGAGGTGTTGGGCAAGCATAACCCAAGCATTCATTAGAAAGCATTCATTCGCCTGCTAGACACTTCACCTGTTCTCCTTAGCCCTCCTCATTCTGGAGTTCTGGGTCATTGTATAACTCTCCCTGCAGCAGCGTGGGAGGCCTTCCCAACCCACTCACTGTGCTACCCCTGAAAGACCCGTGGTGACTTCAGGAGGTGACTGGCAACTTGGCCATCAGGTACTTTTTTGGCAAATGCTGTTGCTCCAAAGGCCAGTAACTATTTCCCTCTCTCTCACTGATGCTTCTCTTTCAAAGGCTTACACCTTTGATCTTTGACCCTGGGGCACCCCTAATCTCTTTAAGGAATTTAGGGGAAAATCAAAGACTAGAAGAAAGTTGACTTCAAGTAACTTCTGCTTTCAGCTTTGCAAAAACCCCAGAGCAAAAAAATTCCAACTACAGACTAAGGACGAAATAAAAAGTATATGCAAATGACTTGCTTAGTAAATTACACAATACCAGATTATTGATAACAAGGACATCATCTACTGGGTGCCTCCTCAACCCAGATTTGTATAACACAAAGATGCTGTGCTAGACATCCTTAACTCTATCATACAAACAAAACCAAAAACCAAACTTCTAAGGGCTTCACCATCATCACACCATGGCTAACAAGGGTGACGTCCCTGTGGGCTGACTCCCAGAGCAAAGAGGAGGGAACAGGCCCAAACCCTAGCAGCCTTCAAATAATTTTTATATCTGTGTGCGGAGGGGTGGGTTTCATGTTTCCCCTGTCTTGAGTATTCATATTTAAACACTGTCAAAACTGCTTCCCTACCTCTGCTGAGCGACTCTTCATCACTCCTGATTTGCTTTTGAGCCCAATAGGACTGATCCAAAACCCAAGTTTGGTATTGTTTTCTTAGCCTCCTTTAAAAGTCTAAAGGAAATCATTCTTTTTATGTCATAATCAAATAAGTTAGCCATCTATGGCTCTATCCCAAACCAAAATAGGAAAAAAAAACAGAAAAATGAAAGTTCAGAACCACATTATTTTTCCATAATATGTTTTAAAAAAAAATAAGGCCTCTATGCTACACTTACATTCAAGTGAAAAAAGAACCCTTTCTGCCTCTAATGAGCAATTAATTCCAGTTCAGGATGTCAAGTTTAGAAGAAGTTAAGTTTCCCCAAACCACAACCGTTTGTGCTGGATCATGCTTAAAACCCAAAATTCCAACTTCTCAATAATAACATTCTTTTCTTCTACTGCAATGGGAGAAATGACCATTTTATGTAATATAGGAGGGACCATGGCAGAAACCCCTATGAATTCCAGATTGCCTAAACAGTTCTCAAAGCTGTTTAAAATCAGTTGGATGTGTTTTGTTTTAACAGAGCATAAAGGGCCTAAAGTAAACTTTGTGTACTAAATTAAAAAGAGAAGATGATGTTTAATGTAAAAGATATGAAAATCCATCTAACTGGTATTTGTGGCCCTTAGAGTTGACAACAGTTCAGAATTTGTAGCCTATCTCCCAACTCAGCTTCCTAACTAGAAACCACTTGGATCATGACAGTTGGCCATCTTGATCTTTCTTTTAAGAAAATGTTGGCGTCATAACCATTGTGAATTTTTACAACATTTGGTTCTTATTTAATAGTAACTATTCTGATGTTATGGTGGGAAAAAAGAAAATTTATAGAAAGCTCTCCTTTTGGATTTCATAAAGGAAAAATACTGAATCAAAGAAAACCCTAAAATGGTGGTCATCACTACCACAGCATCGGTATTGCCATTCTCCATGGGTGCTATGGTGACTTTTCAATAAAACTATATTACATGCCAGAGTCTTTGACTTTACAGCTCCCTCAGACCTCTCATCCATCACTGTTTGATTGTGAGCCTTGAGATCACAATGCTAATTGTGTTTATGAAAATGAACAGAAGTTGGTACTACTGACTTGTAGCCTGGCTGACAGGTCAGACTTTGCATTCACTCTGGTAAATAATCTTAAAAGACTGGGTGGGTATGATACTGTTGCCACAGGCCACCAAGGAATTATTTTCTTGCTTTCAAGACTAGACTTAGGTAAAGTCTATGAATCTTTCTTCAGATGATTACCTGATTTGTGTCTCTCACTCAGTCTATCCTGAAACTTGGCTCCATCACTGAGGCAGCAGCAAAACCAAAACTGGAGAAGCACATATGGAAGACAGGCTTTCTGCAATTCTTCAATTCTTTGTTAGTTATTTGCCCAGTGAATACTTAGCAGTGTATGAAAGCCTATGAAATATGCATTCAACCCAACAATTGCAGCATCCAGAACCCCCTCTGTGTGTGTGTGTGTGTATATGTGTGTGTGTGCCTGCCTGCATGCATGCATGCGTACATGTGTGCATGCGTGCGTGCGTGCGTGCGTGCGTGCGTGCGTGTGTGTGTGTGTGTGTGTGTGTGTGTGTGTGTGTGTGTGTGTGTGTGTGATGTATATATGTATGAACATATTAATGCTCTGGAATTTCCCCCTCAGAGAAACAGTAGGAAATGCTGCATGAGAATGGCATTCCTGTTCACGATCTTATGTTTTTTCTCTAATGAACCTTCTGGCTCACCCCATACTAATGGATAGCCCCAAACCATGTGGAGATGTCTCCATTTTTTTCTGACTTGCTCTCCCATCATCTCTAATTGCCAGAGTCCAGATTGTTTCTGAATAGCAAATCTCATTTAGTTTCTTAGAGCTATCAAATGCTTCTTTTTCCTTCATCTCTTCGGTGCAGACCCAACTTCCTGTTTTCTGAAAAACAAAACAAAACAAAGCTAAAGCTTTAGAGTAATTTCCAGGTTTAAATGGTCAGGCAACCCATAGACATCAATGTTCTAAATCTGTGTGTGGTTATGAGGGAATCAGACTCACATTCCAGACCAGGAAATCATGGTCTCACAATTAATGTGAATGATGGCGGTGGGGGGGGGGGGGGGAATCTTTAAAAACAGTGGGTAAATTGGTGACTCGGGGGAGACGCTATTGAGACTAAGATTTTGTGGTTTAGGTATGGGGGTTCGATTGCTTCTGACATTTCCCAAATTCAGAAAGACAAAGGCTTTCTCTTTTCTGGATGTAGACCCAGATATGTAAAGCTTAAAAATGCAGTCCCGAAACCCACAGTGGTGATCGGGGAGCTCACAAATAGAAAAAAAGTGAACAGTTTGTTTCAAGCATTTCCCCTAAACTCATACATGAGATTTACCAAAACTCTGAATGCCTTTCCACTTAGAATTTCCTAAGGTTTTCTTAAAGCTCTTATTTCCAAAATAAGAAGAAATCCATTAATGTGCCAGCATCATTAAAGGAAAATAATGACCTCATTTTTACTTTTGTTTGTCATTCTGATCCTAGGGCTAGAGAACAAATTTCAAAGCATGTGGTTGCTTAGTTACACATTCATTCATTAATTCCTTGGGCTTCCACTGAATGGCAACTTTGCACCCGAAATTTATTTGACTCCAAAGACCAAAAAGTGAAAAAGGAATCCAAGACAGTGAGAAGGGCAGACAGGAAACTAATTTCCTATAACGAGATATTTAGAAGTAGTTATACAGGAAGGAATTGGTAAATGAATGCATAGGAAAAGGAGCCTAACCAGGAATTAATAAGATAGATTTGCTTTTATCCTTGTGAAGTTTTCCCTTGTGTACTTGGCCTTTCGTTATGTTTACACTGAGGGCACTCTGCCTCAAAGCAGGCTTCTATGTCTAGCAATTGCCCTCTGCAATTTATGAGAAAATCTAAAGTAGCTTTTAGCATATGTCCTATAATGAGACTTGTCTTGAAGTCCAACCTCTTACTCTAGAGGTTTGAGCATTTGTGCACCACAGCAGGCCCAGTTACAGACCTGAATCAGTCTAGAAGCTTATCTTTCAAGTTGAATCTCACTGCTTCATAAATGATCATGGGCTCAGTTGATTGGACACTGCTGTTATTTCTAGACTGTTTGAATAAAGCAAAGTAAATCACAGAGCACATACTATAGTAAAACACACACACACACACACACACACACACACACACACACACACATACACACACACACACACACCCCACAGGTAGATTTAGACAGACAGATAGAAATAGGAAGAGATAGAGAGACAGAAAAAGAGTCTGGTCATGATGTAAATTATGTTTTTTATAAATTATGAGTCTAGAAGTCTAGACTCTTAAGTTACCTGTGTAGTTGTTAATCATTTCATTTAAAAGGACTCACATGGTATTTGTTTCATACTAAGGATTCAGAGAATTTTTATGAGTTAAGACTAAATAAATTCTATTTGAAATGCATAATGTATGGCAGAGATCATTTGTCTGGGTGTGTCTATATATCAGTCAGCAGACAGATATAGAAAGACAGATACATACACATTTTAAATAAGTTCAGCTGAACAGCCAGTGGCTTCATGTAGCCCTAGAATGAACAGTCAAAAAGGGTGAAGTATAGCCAAAAACAATGAGAAACTACGTCTGTACATGTGACACACTTTCAGACGTTTTTTTGAAAATTACCATTTTTTCTTCTTGTTTAAATTCATCATATTAATAACCTATGCTCACTCTTAAAAGTTTAGGTGATTAGGAGCAAAACATCTACCCAAGTTCAGGCCTCAGAAACCAAGTACAACATCGGGTGACACCTGTAGCTCCAATTCCAAGATGCAAAGACTGGCGATCCACAGAGCAAACTAGCTACAAAGACCAACCAACCATGTTGGATAGCTCTGGGTTTGATTGCAAAAGCCTAATGAATAAGGTAGAAGAGCAATGGATGGTGATTCTCTCATCAACCTTGTGTATCCACATGCACATGTGCCCATAGACATGCAAAACATGATCATCACGCATAACACATAGATGAAAACTGGAAACAGGAAAAAAGGCGTAGGTAATAATGAAAGTCTTTTTTAAATGTTATTTATTCTATGTTGTTTTCATATCATGTATCTTGATCCCATTCATTTCTCATTCCTTCGCATATTCCATCTGCCCCTGTCACCATTCCTCCACTCCCATCCCTGAATAAAACAAAATTCAAGAGGAAAAAGGTAAAAAAATAAAATGAGAAAAAAAATTGAAGGGAAGAAATTAAAAATCTCATCATGGAAGCTGCAGTGCAGCTCATGTACCCCTTCGTCCATATATCTCTGCTAGCAGGTGTTCATTGTAAAGAGTCATTGGTCTGGTGCGGGCCCCTGGTCTCTACTACACATTTGATGCTGGGCCCCCACTAGGGCTCTTGCTGGACATTCTCCTGCCGCCCTTCGTTGTGGAGATCCTGGCGCTTTGGATTTACAGGTCGGGTCCCTTCACATGTTCCAGCAGATGGTGGGAGAGATGGCCCTGTGGGTCCTAAAAGTGGGAGAGCCATCCCTGACCCCCACCAGCTGCAACACTGGCAGAGCAGACCCTGCACCACACCAGGGTTAGCACAGGTGTCAGTGAGCCAGGGCCGAAATTGTGGCCATGGGAGAATTGTCCTCATTTTCTGTCTGGCAGACCAACCCTACAGCTGCCCAGGCCCAAACTCAGGGTTATGACTTGGCCTGCCCCAATATCCGCCCATCTATGATCTGCTGGAGCATGTGAAAATCTTAAAATGAAAAGCATCCATTGCCTGAACATGTAAGAAATAAAGTGTTTGTTTTGAGCATTTCCTTTCCTACAAATACACACATATACAAGAATATCAAGTGTAATAATTACATTAGAATTCTTCTATATGTGCTGTGACTCAAGACTACACTACTCACTTTCTAATACATTGTAAGCAATTCCCACACTGTTAAAAACAAATTTAATACTGAATGCTGTGTTTTCTAGAAAAGATATTCAGTTATTAGTTAAATATTTACCATGATTAGACATTTAAATTTTTCATAATTTTTATGTAATATAATAACAAGCTCTATAAATCAATATTTACATAATTATTTTTATCATAAATCTATGTTATCTTTAAAACTTTGCTATAGATTACTCAGATTGACCCTAGGAAATCTGTATATTTATATCCCCATGGCTACAGATTAATTACTGCAGTCAATAAGTATTTATGGACAGTTTTTATACATTTTATTTCAGTTCTGTTAGAGCTTAATACCTTCACTTTTCTGGTATCTTCTTTTTGCTAGAAAATAGCACATTTTTTGTTTGCTTTCATGTATTCTTATAGCAGTCTAGCCTAAAACTCTCTATGTAGATCAGACTGGCTTGAAACTAACAGAGATCTGCCTGCCTCTGCCTCTGCCTCTGCCTCTCCAAGTGCTGAGTTTAAAGGTGTGCGCCATCATGCCTAACAAAATTGAGCATTTATAAGTTCTTTGAGCATGAATTTTTTTCAGTGTATGAATATTATGTTTTCCTATGCTACTGGATCCTAGTTTCTACACACTCTTCATGTGGAAGGATATTTGTCTTTTGTTTACAAATACCATACAAACATCTCTCCAGCTGCTTTACCGGGCTCTTTATCTCCTACACTTCAGACAAAAAGCTTTCATTTGTGTGTGAACAAATTAGTTTCACCTATCAAGTCTCCTAATAGCATTCAAATATCTCTATAAAGATGAGTGTGTGATTTTCTTCCTTCTTCTATTGTGAGAACACATATAGAGTTCCTAACCTTTCACACCTGCGGTTTTTAATCTCTTAAGATAGAGTATGGGTTCCTGTCATTTCCTTTAGGATTTTGCATCTCATTTGTCGGTGAAAGGTGAAATTGGTGTCTAGGTTGCTTGTCTCCTTCTGACATTAGTATGTTTACACAGAAGGTTGCCTGGCTGTCGTAAAGCGGCCTTGCCTGCTCTTCATCTGCTTGTGTGCATTGTAACAGATTCTGTAATGTAGTAATTACCTCTGTGTAGAGATTGAAAATAGTTCATCCAAAAAAAGAAGAAAAAACACAACAACAACAAAACATCTGTCCTGATGCTTCCTGTGGGTAATTCTCTAACATCATTTTCAACTTTTGCCATAACAAAAATCTTTGAGAGATTTTTTTTCTTTACCTAATTTTTAAATGAAAACCTTTTTTCCTGTTAAATTATCTATTTCTTTGAAATTTTTCTAATTTTTGTGCATTTTTGCACTTTCTCTTTCCTAGTACATTTATCTTTATTTATTCTTGTTTTCTTTCCTTAAAAACATATGCAGTTTTACTTGTTTTTAATTATTTATTTCATTTAGCTGTAGTAATATTTAAACAGTGTGTTATAAGGTATTGAATTTCAGCTTACTTTTGATATATTTTCTTTCAAGATGTCTTACAGTAGCAGTTAGTAACTATGATTATATTTTTTTTATTAGAAAGTGAAAAGACCTTATTTCTCCTGTGATCAGGATGGTTTTATACAATCCCTATTTCAGTGTTAAAAGAGTTAGTTTTGGTATGGGCTTATTTCTTGGGAAATCATAGAAAGTGGTTTTCTTCAAATTCGTGGAGAGTCTTACTGCAAATTTTCAAAGTGAAGAGTAAACCATTTGAAACGTTAGTTAAAGTAAGAATAATTTTCTTATTAAATGAAAGTTAAGTTTTTATATAAATTGTTATTTACTTATGGGATGCTTATACCCAGGTAAGGTATAGATGCTTTTGCAAGATTAAAAGAAACAAAAAAAAACTTTGCCTAAAGGCACTTACCTGCTAAGAAATGATAGACAATATAGGTCATGTCCTTCACATATGCATCCAATAAATTTAATAATGATTTTAGGGGGAATCATGAACAGGACATCACCACATTAGATGTAAAGATTTAATAAATATTTTTATTTAAAGCATCTCTATTTCACGAATGTTAAGTATAAGAAGAAATGTGTGTCCTACAACTGAAAACATAGTTTTGAAAAGTTCTACTAACCTCACTGATATGTGTGTCATCGTTACGATCTGTTTCCAGCTTGAGGAACTCCTCTCCCATTTTGGATCTCTCTCTTCTAAGATATCCAGTGCTGATGTGCCACCAGATTTCAAATGTGCAATTTCTCCCTCTCTGCTCCAATTCCTGGTGTTCTGTCCTTTTCATGATTTCACATAGGACTCTCAATTTTAAACATCTTTTTTTTCCACTTTCTGAGTCTTATGCCATGAACTACCTTTGGTTTGCTTTTGGTTTTTAATGGTTTTAATGATGTTCAGTTCTCTCTCTCTCTCTCTCTCTCTCTCTCTCTCTCTCTCTCTCTCTCTCTCTCTCTCTCTCTCATTATTTAGTCTGTTTCCTCTATCAATCTCAGAAATAAAATCATATCTGCTCAGGTCCTTCCAAGTCAAAGAATAACAAAGCAAAATGACTGTGTGTTATCACAACTTCTTTTAAACTTTCTAATCTGTGGTATTTTAGATCCAGTCATGTGCTGAAGAGAACCATGTCTTTCCTCTTCAAGTACTTTATGTTCATATGTCTTGTCAGCCAGGGTCACACATAGTCCCTTGATGCTGTCCTTCCTTGAGTGACATATCCATTGTAGAGCCCTTCATATTACCCCTCTCTCTGTTAACCTCCTTCTGTTAGAGTAATTTCATTTTCAGAAGATTATAAAGACACTACATGTCTAATCCATTGAGATCTTATAATATCCTTCATATATAAAGCTCAACATGAATGCAATGCAATGAGGTATAGAAAAAAAAAATATCTGTTGAATGAATGCCATACCTCTTTCTCAGTTTTGTGTTGTTTTGTGAAAAATCCCATTATCTTTCATTTTAATATCAGTGAAGAAGTCCAAGGTTAGTCTGACTTCTTTTGCTTCATAAGTGACCTGTTTCTTTTCTCTGGATTATAGAGCTTCCTTCTCTATATAGAGCTTCCTTTTACAATCTGGGTTTGCTTCCTTAGAGGCATAAGTATTGTTTCTTATATGAGATAGGTGGCATTCTATGGATTCACAGGAAATTCCTAAACAGGAAAATTCATAGTGGGAATTGACATCTCCCCTTCAGGGCTCAGACAGTTGAAAAGGACAAGACAAGGGGAGCGTCTGAAGCGATATCTAGAGGGAAATATACTTCTGTTCAGTTTTCTCAGAAAGACTCCTAACGCATGGACAAGGTCCATTCTGTCTGTCTGTCTGTCTATCTGTCTGTCATGTCTATCTATTATCTTCTATCATCTATCTATCTATCTATCTATCTATCTATCTATCTATCTATCTATCTATCTATCTATCTATCTATCTATCAGAAGGCACCGTGGCAAAGACACATCTTCACAGTATGGCCCATGACACTGTTTCTAGCATGCTCTTCTCAATGTCTAAGGCTGCTGAAATTCTCACCCAGCTTAGCTACTACTGGACCATTCGGGCAGGATCTGAGACCCATCAGAGCATTTAACTTATCCCAAATGAGGGGGTTCTCAAGGATGATACATTCCAATGCCTGAAATCATTTGCCACCCTCATGGTTCTAATTGACATGTAGTGGAACAGTGCGTATGTAACTAACAGTCGGAAGGGAAATTAGGGCTTTCTCCCACCTACAGGAGTAACTCCTATTTTTCTCAATAGTTCAGAAAGATGAGAAGTGGTATGTAAAGATTTCCAGCTGGTTTCTTTGCCATTGCACAAGAAGCATCAGCTCTGCAAAATAAAATAGCAAAACCACTTTCTGATTCCATATCAAGCTAACTCCAGCAGAACTAGGCTGAAAAGCCCCACATAAATTTAGGGAGCTACAGGAATATTTGGGATTTCCTTGGGCTTTTTTTTTTTTTTTACAATGGAAATGTGAAAAATAACTAGAATGTAAGACTGACCATGGTGCATATGTAATTTCTTGTACGTACGGGGGATTTGTTTTCTTATCTATCCAGCTACATTGATGCAACTGTTTACATCTGAAGTCTCTATGGTAACAGAGCATTGCTCATACAGCTTCATCAGTTCCTAAACTGGGACCTAGTGCACATGCTAATCTAATAGCAAAAACGTATTTGCAGAATAGCAGAAAATCTGTGTTGTAGATTTAGATTAGAGCCTGTGGAAGCCAGTGTTATTCAAAGTTTGTTCTTGTCTGTTTCTCAGGTTGGTGACAACTACAGCTTAGAGAGAATTTCAGCCAAGGGGCTGATGCCTGACATCCCAACCCCTTCATTTTTGTAAATAGGATTATACAGCCTCTGTCACTTTTCTATGATTTACACACAGACGCCCCCCAAAAAGATCAAGGAATTCAATGGATCCCTTACCAAGAGTTCTGCTAAACTCAGACCAATCCTTCTCTGATCTTACAATCTCCTGTGCTTCCAGCCCTGGGCCTGTATTTTCTGATGATTATCAAACTCCCATGAAAGTAACTGTTTTCATCCTATGGATTAATATGAAGTAACCCCAGGGGCCCATGTCTTAGGGCTTGGTTGCTGGTTGATAGGCTCTAAGGAAGCAATTGGGTCCTGAGGGCTCTGACATTAATCACTGGATTCCATATTTTAGTGAATTGGGAGCTGGGTGGGGCCTACCTGGAGGAAGTATGTCGCTGAAGAATGCACTAGAAAGATGTTTGTCATCTCTTGCACTTACTACCCTTTGCTTCTGGCTGCAATAAGGTGAATAGCCTTCCTCTGCTGTGACTTCCCTTCATGATATTTTTCCTTGACGTAGGCCTAAAACAACAGAGCCGGCAGATCACAGATGGCAGAATAAAACCATGAACTAAAATAAAACCTCTGTCTCTCTGTATATTCAGAGTCACATATGCATGTCTATTGTGAGGCCTCCATATGAAGCTATTACTCTTTTGTCTGGTGTGTGTGTGTGTGTGTGTGTGTGTGTGTGTGTGTGTGTATACATCCTATACATATATAAATGGTCATTGTTGTAATAATATTGCAATTAGTTTTACCAAAAGTGGTTCTTGACTCCTTTTTCTAAAAGTTTGAAGTACCCATACCCCCAGAACTTCATCAGTAAGAAAGTGTTGTTGAATAATCGTTTTCTACACTGTAAAGATGTGTCTTTGCCATGGTGCCTTCTGATTGGTTTAGTAAAGGGCTGAATGGCCAATAGCTAGACAGGAAGAGGTTAGGTGGGACTTAAAGGCAGAGGGAAAAGATGAGGAGATGAGTCTTGGTGAGAGAGACACCAGAAGAGGTGGAGAGGAAGCAGGTCACCGGGGGAGAGGTAAAAGCCAGAAACTACATGGCAATACATAGGTTAATAAAAATAGTCTGATTTAAGTTATATGAGCTAGTTAGACACAGCATATGCTAAGGCTGAGCTTTCATAATTAATAATAAGTATCTTTGTCATGATTTGGGTGCTGGCAATAAAAAAAAAAAAAAAAAAAAAAAAAAAAAAAAAAAAAAAAACAGCTACAAGAAAGCTTACAGGGTCTCCAGCTTCGATAAATAAGTGTGATTCTCCAGCTGGATATCAAACTCAACTTTCATGTAAAACTGCTCATCTTCTGTCTGCTTGACCATATTTCCATCTTTAACTTATAAGCAACATGGAAAAAGCCATATTTTAGGTTACTTCCTTTCTTGGGTCTGGTGAGGAAAGTAATGGAAGATGCTGTATTCACTGACACTGAAAACTTAAAAATTTACGTGACTGCCCCTTAACTTCTACTTAGTCATTTGTCTTTAGTTATTACTGTAGTTCTGTACAGTTCTAACTTTAAATATCCAACCTGCAGGGGTGGTGCAGAGCAAAGAACGGGCACCATTTGTCATGACTAGTGGCCACTGACTGTAACACAATTTTAATGATTTTGTATTCATATGTGCCCCTGTTTAGCTCAGTTTTGTTTGGAGACACACATGGCTTTCAGATGATGGAAAAGTCAGAGAAGAAGTTTCAGTTACAAATAAAAGAGCACAAGCATCAACTCATCATTAGGAGCAGCAAGCGTAACTATAATGAAAGTTACCTTGAAGAAATCAGTTCCCAGGATGGCATTCATTTCTTATTGATAAATATGCTTGATACGATGAAATACAGCTTCTAGAAAGATAATGGAGTAGATAATTAAACAATCTATTTGGAAACATAAACATACACACACACACACACACACACTGCAGAGAACACTGGCTAGCACAAATCATGTCAGTACAATCTAATGTGCTTCTTTAGAACAGTGCCTGGCCTCTGACAAAGGAGAAAAAACACAGACCAGTCATTTTTGACTGCGGTGAGGCTTTTGATACTGTGGTACGTGACTAAAATTCATAAATAAGAAGCTTGGTTCTTGCTTCTTTTATATAGGTGGACGATGCTTTGAGGGGCTGATAAAATGAGTCATTCATATTTCTGTAGACGATGGCATTGTCTCACGATCTTCGCTGTGGTGATAACAAAAGAAAAGAGTAAAGACGTTGTTACCAACTCCCTTCTGTCATATAAAACCTTCTAGAGGTCACTCAGTAGACACAGTTACTTTTGTTTCATGTAAAAGGGCAGGAAAGAGACAGCACCTTCACTGTGGTGTTACATCTCTGTCTCAACTGCCTTCTTTCCACGACCCACCCATTCTCATGGAGATCACATTCTAAACAAGTGCAGCTGGAATCATGAATGGTACCTTCACCTCTCTTGGGAAGGGGAAGGTCAAGGTCCTTCCTACTCATGGAAATTTCCCCAGATGCAGTCAAATTTCTTCTTACCCTCGTCTTATTGCCTTTCAAGTGACTGGTGACCTTGCTGCATGAGAGACAAGTCAGTTGCTTTTGACAAGTTCTTCAGCGTGTATGGACAGACAAGGTTTTGTAGAGTCACTTGCAAACAGTCAGATTCTATAACGTGAGTCAGTGATCTACATGAGTGACCAGGAGAGAAATCAGGTGATGAGCCCACGAGCCATGCTAGGAGAAAGGTATATTCACAATATAGTCACTTCCTCCACAAAGCCTTCCTCAGAAGCTCCAGGCTTATCACTCCGTCCCTTACAGGACAACTTCCTGTATGTTCCAGGGAGTAAAATACATGAATTCTGCTCTCCAAGTTGCAACTAACTCAAGAGCTGGTGCACATTTGAACCCTATGTTTTACCTGGCCTCAATGTTTACTGTTATGCTGCCCCTCAAAAATTCTCACCAAATGGGTCCTTGGAGGCCAAATTTGTAAACTGAAGCATGCTTTTCTGGCATTCTCCAAAGAGACAGCACATACCTATTGTAGTTCTGAGTTCACCTCCAATTTCAATTTCCTCTATGTCAGGAAATTCACAAACTTAAACACACAAACTAGCAAATGGAGAATGGCATCTGCTATGTCAGAGCTAATTTGGCTACTATCTACTATCTTTAACAGCAGTCAAAGCCACTACCTAACTTGCCTACAATTATACCTAAGGTATTTTTCTAGAATAAGTCAATGGGTGTTCATGGAGTTTGAAATAATAGACTTGTGTGTGATGGCATGACCTCTCTTGACAGTTAAAAAAAAATTAACTTCCAACATATTTGAATGCAAATGTTATCTTCATAAACGGATGACCTGAAAAGAAAGTGTTTCCATAGAAACCTCAGGAACACATAACTACTTATCATAACTTCTCCTGCAAGAAGCCAGGCATAGACTAAGGATCTGCTTTGATGTCTGCCAGGGGGAAAGAAAATAGCTGTCAGCATTGTGTGAGCAAATGGATAGAAAAAAACCCACTTTATTTGTAGTTAATTTAGAAAATAAACTTTCGTAATGAACTGCTGAAATACACACTTGGAACAACCAGATAATGTGTCAAGGTTTTCATTTTAATGTGACTTGTCTGATGTGACAGTGGAGGCATCAATTTTAGAGGGCTGTCTAAGGATGAGTTCTAACACCAGATGTTTCTACCTTTCTCCTCACTTCATTTTGCTGTAGTCCATGTTCCCTGGGAATCTCTAGGCTTTCCAACAAGCCTACATTTCCTTTATTTTTGTCCTCTTTTTTTTTCTTGAACATCAGAAATCATTTTATAAAAACTGCCCTTCAGGAAGTAGGATTCTATCACAGAAAAAGGAACATATTGATTATACTTCACTCTCTACTGACATGGCTGTTTGAGTTGGTGGCTTTTGGATGTGCCATTAGCTGGAAATGAGTTTGACATCCACAAGCCACTATACAGTCATTTCCCCTCTTTCTTACAAATGTAACATCTAGTTAAATAAAAGCTTTGTCTACACAGGTCATTCTCTCTCTCTCCCTCTCTCCCTCTCTCTCCTCCCTCCTCCTCTCCCTCTCCCTCCCTCCTTCCCTCCCTCTCCCTTCCTCCCTTCCTCCCTCCCTCCCTCCCTCCCTCTCAAGTTCATTAGAGCAGGGAACAGATGCATACAGTTTTGAGGAGCATTTCTTTGAAGCACTATTTTCAAGTCAGATAACTGACAGGCCCTTGCCTATGGGCTCTGAGGTGGACCTAGAGCAGAAGCTCTGGCTACAATTACCCATCTGGCATCCATCTGGTAGCAGAAATGAAACATAATACCAGATCACAGAGAAGCTATACCAACTGCCAACTTGGTACAGGCAAGCTAAGAAAGGTGCAACCCACCAGCACTGTGAAGAATAAGAAATGTTGTCTGCAGGGTATGCATATTTCCATCACCATGGGATGCAGGAGAAGAGTACACCGAGCATATGGAAAGGAAATGCTGTACATCCAACCCTACAGCTGCAGCTCATTATAGAGTCATCCGACTTCTCTCTGCCACACTCAAGTTGCAGGTAGAGTCTGGAGAAGTGTCTTATCTTCATAGGAAGGAGACCTGGCTTTTGCTACCCACAAGGACTCTCAAAAGAAAAGATACCAGCATCATGAGAACACGGATTTAATTTTCGTGTAATGCCAACCTTACAGGGACATGGTCAATTGTAGTAATAGTAAGGATTTTGAATTTATTGACTCTATTTTCTGGTTTGATTCCCACTTTTTATTTGTCTGCTTCCTTCCTGGGTTCAGTATGCTCTGGTTAGCACAGTGGCCAAGTTAAGAATCTATTATTGAATTGACCAGAGATTTGAGATCTTCAGGGGGCACTTCACACAGAGACACTCAGAGTGGGACATCTCCGGCTCGTGGTTGATGAGCAGGGTAAGAGTCAAGCTGGATCCCTTTATTTCATAATCGCCTACCAAGTGATTAAAACAAAACAAAACTTCTTCCTGGATTGGAGACAATGCAAGAGCAATTCAAGATGATCTGAGGAAGGAAAAGGCTGAATCTAGAGACATGCGCCACCTGGATAATGTCTATGGCCGAACCACGGGATGCTAAAGGATACGGGCTATGGCTAGAAAGCTAAGATCACAATAACGGCATGCAGACCATGGCCTCTGCAAAATGAATTTGTGGAAAGGCTGACTTCATCCCCAAAACTGTCTGCACCTAGAAGAGCTAAGTGTGTCTGCTCTGCTGGAGGATCCGATGTTATAAGCTCCCGCACTTGCCTCCTTCCAACTCAGAGGAGAAATTCAAGTTCTTTGACCATAATTTATACTAATTAGTCTTTCCACTTAAATCAAGAGGGAGACTGAAAAGGTGGCCATTGCTGGTCTGCTCCTCATTAGAGATGATTAAGAGTTAGGAGAACAAAAACACACCATGGGATTAATGATAAGCAAAGCCACCCAGGGAGAGAAACAGGAAGCCGGAAAACATCTCACAGAGCTGGACAAAGGAAACTGATAGCCTTCAAGCCCAAAGGCCCTAAGGTCTAAACAACTTTAAACAGACCTTAGATCCAGCTAAAGTCCCCCACTGTATCTTCATCCGTGGCTTTACATGTTTCCTATGGCATTGCACTTATTAAGAAATATTCCCGCTCTCTAAATGCAATTCATTAGCTTCCCTCCGTGGATAAAAGCAATAGCATTACCGATGACAGGAAAATAAGTCCTAAAGCAATCAGCCCTGGTAAATTCCAGTCTTGCTCACTGTCACGGAGGCAGTACTCCAGCATTCAGACAGGGCAGTGGGACCCAGGAGAGTCACTGGGTATGAAATGTCCCAGCGCCTCTCCTGGAGCCCTGCTGCTTATATCATTTTATCCTTTCCCAAAGGGAAGCAGGAGGATTAGGGAACATTTAATTGCCTTATAAACTGATTGACAAATTGGTGATCTGATGCATATGGATGATGTTCTGAGTGAAATGTCTCCGACGCTGCTAACCAGATCATCAGGAGCCATGATTTGCACACCCTCCACAGGGTTATTACAGAGAAGCGGAAGGATGGGTTGATGATTATCTTTCCTTCTTTCTGGTTTGTTCCCCTCTTGAATGTTTTCTTCACCTCCAGGGAAATGCATTCTAGCAGCATGAGCACCACTATTAATCAACACTTGTAGCAATAATCAGAGAGTGAAAAATGGCGACCAGAATCTACGAATGCACGGCATAGCTGGGTCCTGAGCTTTCCTTTGTGAACATGCCTTCGCATTCAAACACAGATAATTTCCACAAAATGAATGCTGGCATCTTTGGAGGTGCGAAGATTTATAATGGCAGTGTTTCTATCTTCATCCAGTAAGAAAGAAAGAAAATTTGTTTCTGGTCATGATGAGTAATATTTTAGAGCCCTTAAAAACTTACTGACCGTCTTTGTGTTTCTTTGTGTTTTGTCTCACAAGCTATGAAACTCTCCACCCACACGTACACACATTTAAACTTGAGTGTCAAAAATGGCAAATGTTGTGAGTTTCTGGTTCTAGTTTTCTCCAGAACTCTCACCTGGAGGAAGTGTGAAAAAATAATCAAGAATTCAAAAACGCATCAATTCCCAGGTTCCTTGAGAGGCACTTGGTGCTATTAGAAACACAGGGGGACATGTGGTTGTCAGTACCAAAGCGCTGTTGCTGGCTACCCACAGAGAATGAGTGTCTACATATAACAGATAGTGCTGTGGTGGTGCTGAAATTTTATACAAGGAAAGGCATTTGAAGACGAAGTCAACAATTCACTGCACAAAGTTCCACACTAACTCACACCACCCTGTGATCAAAAGGTTGAGTTCCAAGGGTTGACACATTAAAATGTTCGCCAAAACTTTAGTGGCTGGGAATGGATTTGCTGGAGCCTACAGAAGGCCACTAAGGTGTTAGACTGAAGCTTAAAGGATGTCAGACCAGGAGCCATGACACCAGCCCTCTTCTCAGAGGATCCCTCCTGTCATTAAAATCAATGCAACTTAATTAAAGCAAATTATACATAGATACATCTATAAATAAGATATTAAAGTGTGCTGCTGAATATGATAATTGCTGCGTATTTAGCAATCAGTGTGTGTGCTCTGCTTCTGCCAGGAGGGATCCCTTTCAGCAGAATCAATGGAGCTTTATTAAAAACCATCCAAATTAGAGAGAGAAATGATGAGTGTTATAATAACACAAAATCACTGTTTCAACTTCCATTTCTAAGAAAAGAAAAATAAGTCCAGCCCTCTTTTTTCACCCAAGGAAAATATTAGACACATTCTCTTTAAGATGGGGATGTTTTGAATTTATAAATTTTAATTTTTGCATTTTCTTCTCCCAAAGGAAAGTAGAGGGAAAATAATGATCATAAATAAACCAAGTCAACTCCGGGACTGGTGTGCAGGCTGCCCCAGTGCTTGCCCAGCCCCGTATTCCTTCATGGCAGAAGACAGACTTAAGGCACAAGTCTGAAGTAGGTTGTTTAACTCTTCCAGCTACCAAGTATATGACAAATTTTACAGATTAATTCCAAAGAATAAATATAAAAATAAAAATTTGTTCTCACATTCCCCACTTCTCTGAACCTCTTAACTCTGTCCTTTTAAATAATCATAATAGGATTGTGAGGACCAACTAACCAGCTGACCTTGAACTCATGACCCTCCTGTCTCTACCTCTCAAGTGTTTGCACTACAAGTATATGCCAGCACTCTGGCTCACCTAGACACTTTTTGTCATAAATGAGAATTAAGCATGTGGATGGGGGAAGGAAGACTCCTTTTTCAGGCTAATCTGAAAACATAAATTTAAAAATTTTTTTCATTGTTCAGTATAGGCTCAGAAACAGAAAATGTAAGGTTTAATTCACCTTTTGTGACCTCAGATTTACAAAAATAAATAGTAAACTGACAGCAAAGATACAGATTTCAGTGTAGAATGTTCTAAGAGATGGAAAATGAAACACCCAGCCTCCCCTGGTGAAACCTACTGATACAAAGAGTGCTTGTACTGGATCACTATATTTATTGTTTTTATCTGGAAAGAGAAAAAAGAAAAATGAAATGAGAAAATAAGGAGAAAGGGAATGAGAGGAGACAGCATGTTTAGAAGATTTCGCTTAAACGTCATCCACAGTGATGGAGAGAGCAAAGGCCCAGCTCTTTGGCGTTAGTCTCTGTGAGCAGAGATGGCAGCAAACTACACAGAGAAATCACTGGCCCACGAAGAAACAGCAGTGCCAAAGGCTAGGCAAGGAGCACTGTTTTGGAAATGTGGTCAGGGAATGTTCCTGGGAGCAGATGACATGAGTAGGCATTGGAGGTAGAACCCCAGGATGTAAGAACCAGGAAAGAAATGCTTGGCAAACCAAAGGATCAGTGACAGGAACCATGTGAGCAAATACAGGGAGACATACAGTCAGAAGGGGATTTGAGTCGAAGCTATGCAGAACTCCCAGAGTTATAAAGAGAAAGAAGAAACATAACAAGAAGAGATGGCCTGAGCGTTCTTACTCAGTTACCTCTGTTTTTCTAGACTACATTTACAGCACGGGGTAGTTAAGCTTAGAAAAAAGTCACAAACACAGCTGATGCTGCTTACAGCTATCTAAGATCAGACTTGGGATAGACAATGATTTTCAGAACTTAAAATTGTGGCTCACGAGCTCTCCAGTTTACCCAAGTTAGTGAAGAATACCTCCATGCATATCTTTTGGCTCTATGTCTACCATATAGATGTATTGCCCAGTAATTAAATATGCCCCTCTCCCTTCTGCTGTTACCATTGCAACACAATGGACTATCCACCTATAAATAAATAAACCATCTTTTCTTTACAGCATATTCCACTCTTAAGTAACTGCACTCAAAGTTGGCTCCAGCCAGCAAAAAGCAAAATGGACCAAAGTCAGTCTGCAACTCCATATTTGGGTAACCTATACTGACCCAAAGAAGATGTCATGGCATATTTCAGATGTTTGTGACTTTGTTATTGGATATACAAAGCTGCATGACTAGAATTGCTTACTGTGATCTGTGGGTATTGTGGTCTAACTCCACACAATGATCAAACCATCACTAGGATATTTATGTATGACATAACAAGAGATGTTTACCACTAAGACCTCTGAGAATATTAATGCAGTGAGTCTCTAATTCACACTATTTCAATGGAGCAGGGTAATTGAGGACAACATCCAGAAAGAAGTTGTTTTTCAGGGCCTTGGCCATTTCCTTTATGGATGAGGTGGCTCTAAGCTCCTGGCTATTCTGATGTGAACCCTTAGGCAGTAGCCAACCTCTCCCATTTTAGTGGTGTCTGGTTTCAATGACTCCTAGAAATATTTAGAGACACTTGTAAGTGTTGAATCATGTTAGGGTGCAAGTCGAATCTTCACTAAAGCACATTTCCTAGAGCTTTGGCATCTCTGGTTGCAAACTGCCGCTGGTGCTCTGTTGTATTCAACCATAGGATGGGATGGAGAAAGTCAGCAAGAATGTGACAGAGGCGTAGCAACAAGGCTAATGAAACCCTTTGGAAGCTCAAGCTCTTTGTGTGGATTTTTTTTCAGTTTGGTTTCCATAAATTACCTGGTCAAGGAGTGGGATATCATCTTTAAAATGCAGGATGCAGACAGGTATGTGAATTCATATTGAATAGGTGAGGGAGTATCAGCCACAAGGGGACCCATACACCACTGAGAGTATGACAAGCTAATTGGAATTTTGAGTTTCTAAAAACTGATTTTATTGCCTTTTGAAGCACATACCCCTATGTCCCCGTGAATGGAACGAGAGAGTCTCTGCTCCAGCTCTTTCTAACTTATTACCCTCTCCTGCTCCTACTCACTGGAGTTTCACTGCTCCTTGAGTTATGGTGTGTTTCATCTCTGTTCCCAAATTTGGATGAGTTGCTCCCGGCGGAAGGCTCTCAAATTGAAAATGATGTTTCCCCAATGAACATTATAAGTTTAAGTCATTGGTGTTCATCTGGCCAGCAATTAATTCACTTGTGGGTTGATGGTACAATTTATGCAGTTTTGCTGCCTCCAAAGTAAGAGTAAGCTTCCATGGTCCCTTGGGAAGATGTTCTGACAGATGCATCTTTTGGCTATATAGGGCCAATTGACAGTCAGGTGACATAGCTTACTCTACTTCCTTCCAAGTAACTTGGATTACAGGGGTGATATTTTCCATACTGAAGTCCAATTACAATGATTGAAGATTTTTAGTAATTGAGCCCTTTGGATTTAAATTTCTCTCTGGTCAATGTCCACGAGCACAGTCTTCAGTAAGATGGACTCCAGCGCATCAAGCAGAAGGTAAATCTGATTTATAAGTGGACATGGCATTGCATCTTTCACAAATACATTATGAATGAGCATGATACATTTTCTAACATATAAATCAACTCCCCCCCTGGGAAATTATCCCTCAGCCTAATGGATTACACTATAAAAAGTTCTTTGCAATATCCATCCTAAATTTTCGCTTTTCTTAATTTCATTATATTGATGAGTGGAGATCCCTACATGTTCTTTGGGCAACATCTGAAGACGTCAGTGGCATTAGGCTGATGTTTATAAGTTACTTTATGATTCTCCAGTTGAGTCCACCAAACCAGTGCAAAGTAGTGCTAGATAGCCCATAGAGATGGCTTGCTACTCAACATTCATGCTAATCTGGAGCACAAGGAATAGACCTTTAAATAATTAGGTGGAAAGCCTTCTCTAGAAGTGCAAAAAATTATCTAAATGGCACTGGAGCATTTCAGGTGTTTAGCTGCCACGGCTGAAGTTTATTTCTTTGCAGATTTCTTTGGTTTCAAGTGTTGGCTTCTTTATTCCTCTCCTCTGGCTTATCTGCCCACTGTTTGCTCCACAGTGTTTCCGCTTATATTCTGGGTCCTCATTTCTCTACAAGAACACATCTGAACAGGCATGCCCTCAAACACAGATGCTAATATAATTTCTGACTTGGAAACACAATGACAAGCTGTCTACCCCTCTGCAGAGCTGAGTCTGGAATTTACACTCATGTACAAAACTCACTGTGGACAGTCCAGTACCTGCAGCTGACATCTGTAGATGGAGGTGGACTCACTGTCCCTGTGCACAGACCTGCCCCACTGCCATCCTCTCCCCTGAGCGTGAGGACAGCACACACAGTCACTGTATTTACCTTTAAGACCAAAGAGTCCCATAATGTTGTCACACAGTGCCTACTTTGCATTGATTCTTTTAAATTCATAAATCATATTAAGCACGGTCTCCTGACTTCATTTGTGGAGTGAATATCCCCACCTGAGTCGGAACATTGTGCCCAGATGCCATCAGCCTCTTAAGGTAGATTAACTAAATTAATCCAAGTCTGTTTTCTAAGGGTGGTTGAGCATTATGTGTTTCTCTGCTTGCCTAAGCTACATCCTATCTTTAAGATTACTTTTTCCATCTCTACTTTAGTCTTTATTTATTGAGCATGTAATGTGTGCCAGAAAAGAAGCATTGCAAATGGCTGGCCAGACATATAAGCCTGGGTGCAGTGATGCACACTTGTAATCCCTTCACTTGGAAAGGAGAAGCAGGGTTGCGGCATGTATGAAACCAGTGTAGTCTACGCAGTGAGTTCCAAGCCAGCAAAATCCCCGCCTCCAAAAAGAAGTGCTACAATATAAATAAGATAGGATTGTTCATTCTCAAAGTACTTAAGATCCAGGAAAGAAGCATGATGAAGAAAAACGTCATTAAAACATTGGATACTTTCTATGAAAGTAGTAATTCTATTGCTTTTATCTCTTTGCATCAAATGTGGTTTTGGAGCAGTGTCAGATCTTTCCTGAGGTAACACAACACACACTCTAGTCACCCTAAACAGGGAGCCCACAACAGGCCAAAGTGCAGATACCAATAAAGTCAACTTGCCAAATCAATGAGTGTGGGTGAGGGGTTCCTTGAAGGAGCAGAAATGACTCAAAGACATCACCAAGGTGCACCCCAACATGGGGCTGGAGGCTGGGGCTGGGGAGGCTGGGGCTGTTGGAGGCTGGCTTGGGGCTGGGGGGGGGTGCTAGAACTGCAGGGCTGGGGACTGGGGGGCTGGAGGCTGGGGCTGGGGCTGCGATTATAGCCAGCTGTAAACTGCACAGCCTGTAGGAAGCTCAACCTTTTGGAGGGTGTCCTTCCCAGGTGACTCAGGTCTAAGTCTCTTCCAGGCAGCTCTGCTGGTTTTTGTTCCTTCCAGGCAGCTGGTCTGCATTCAGAGTCTTTGCAGCTCAGCTTTCTTCTTTCTGAGAAAAACTTTGAGGTTTTTATTGTTTACTCTGGCAGGGAGGGGCCTAGTGAATCTGGTCAGTTTCAGGGACTAACTGAATCTAATTTGAGTTGTTTGCCTTCCTGCTTAAGGAGCTTCCTACATGCTAGAATGTTTTAATCTTCTAGAAAACTGTTGTTAACACTGAGGAATCTTCCAGCAGATCTATGTCTTAGCTGGAGCTCATCAAAGGTTTCTGGAAATAAATCTAGGGGGCAGGGAAGAAATGGTCTTGGACATTTTATTTTATTTATTTTTTTGGCCTGGAGAAAGGCCAGGTTGAATGGTACTGCAGTATTTGAAAGGTTGTGTAGAACACACAAGTAGACTTATATGGTAGATACCATGTAATCTACATGTATCATACTGTTTAATACTCAGGGCAGCCATATGGATAGGTCTTATGATTAATCACTTTGCAGATGAAAACAAAATGAATCTTAAAAGTTAACTTGCATCTTGACCACAGGGGCAGTTAGTGGTTGCAGCAGGCTCACACCTACACAGTTAGCATTCCTAGCTACCATCCACTCAAGCCAAGACCATCTTCTCACACTTCCATGAGGCATCTCCCAGGTAGAATCAGTTGGGTTGGTGCACACCTTAAGAATGGGGTTACTTACTGTACATCACTGTCTTCCTGACCTGTCCCACTAAGCCTCCCTCTTCTAAGAGCAAGGTATTTTTATGCTGAACTCTTAATATCTATCTTTCTCTTGATCTAGGTAACTATACCCATCAACTCTGGCAATACAGAATATTCTTTTATTACTGTAAAATCCTTTGGGACTGTGGTATCTGGTTAGATATCACTCATTCTATATTTATGGAGGAAAAAGGCAATGAACAGCACATCTGTGATCTTTTTAGAGCAGAACAGGTATTTTGAAAATCAGTATCAGTACCACAGAGAAAGTAACAATGTTAATAGCCCTGCCAAGCCCCTGGTCAGATGCCCAGGAGTATCTACACTCCCCAAAGCCAGTCCTAACCATAACCTCTCCTCAGTACCTGCAACAGTCCTAAGAGCAGTAGCTTGCACCGCACAGAACCTGTATTATCTGTTTATCAGGAGCTATAAAGATGCGCACACACAAGAACTGTTTTCATATCATCTCTGCATGACTCAAGGAGCGTGCTCTCAAACTTTAATAAGATCTCTAACAGAGTCGCATCCAAAGCATTCCTGACTCCCCAGGCTACTGCACAGGGCAAGAACATCCCGCCCAAGGGACACCATCATACTCGACCAGATAGACCTCACAAAGCCAGTCAAGAATGGGGGGATGTAACTCAGGTGAAGTTCTTCAAAGCCATCTTAGGCAGAGAAGAGTGAGACTTTGGTGTTTCTTTTTGCAGCACCCAAGATGACTCCAGAAGAAAGCAGAAAACAACATCCAGCAGCATCTCCTTATATCTAAACTGTCTTCATTTCAGTCTCTGTGTTCAGCTGATAGGAACATCCTAGGTTTCCTAGAGACTTCACTAACTGTGACTTTTCTGTCCCATCTGCCACCACATCCTATGCTCTCCCTAATATTCCTGCCACCCTTGCGGAGCTGCCCCTCTGCTACCATGCTACAGGAGCTATGCAAGAGAGAAAATTGAACTGACATTAGCTGTTAATGTTCTTATCTATTTGCGTAATTGCATACGTCAAGCCAAGTTCTTGATTTTTGTAACAGCGGAATTTAAAAAACTACTCTGAGTTGTCAGGTTGGAGGTTCTGATTTGCAGCTGGTCCATCATTTCCTCCCACCGAACGCTTCAGCCACAAGTGCTGTTCATCAGCATGTTTCACAGGATGAAGACGAGCGTCTTTTTGCACCTGCTCATCTTTTGTTTTCTACTTTTAAAAATACGTTGTTTTACTATTTTGTAGCTAAATTGTCTAACATACTCGTTTTATATACACGTCTCCTTTTGGAATGAATCCATTAGGGTTTGGTGCTGTCAGATTGGAGCCCAGAGGTTTAATTGAGACAATTGCAGTCAACACTATGAGTCTTTTAGACAGTTTGGGGGGGGGGGGTGCTGAAAACAGAGACAAACCAAATGTAAGCTGGGACTGCAGTAATGTCTCTAACCATCTTCCCTTCACCCATTGTCATTATTTTGATTAAAAGGTGTCTAGAAGCCACTGTGGTTTTGCAAGATGCAAAAATTATTTCAGAAACTTCCTCTATTAGTGGAAATTATTAGAGGATGGAAATGGTACTTGAACAGCACGGACGACATTAATTATGCGAAAAGCAGTCTTATCTGGCAGTTGGCAAGCATGCGCTATTCTTCAATGGCCTTCCATGGCTCTGTGTGCCAGCGCTAGCAAGCTAAAAGCTTTTTATTTTGGCAAAGTTTTCATAGCACTTGGACTTCCAGCATCTAGATAAAAGATAATTTGGAAGGAAATTATGTTGGTGAAATTGAAGAATTTAGTAATGAGTTCTGTGTAGATGAATCAATGCCCAATTAAATGATTATATCAAATCTAACTTTAAATGTTGACTTAAAATAATCACATTTTTAAAGACTTTGAGACCGAGATGATGTCTGCATCTAATCAGAAGAACAAAGTCCATATTTCCTAGCCCGGTGCGAGAAGAGTTTCTGACGGACTGAAGAATTAGATTAAGGGAAAGAAATTTCCGACAGGAATTACCTGTGTGCCTAGAGAACTGGGGAAGACTGCAGGAGCAGAGCCCGTAATTCCCGTTCTCTTCTGAAATTTTTGCCTTTTTCTCAGGAGGTTTTTGTTCTTCCTTTCCCAACCTCCACCTCACTCTCCAGGCTTTCTTTTCTGTGTATCAGTGCTTGATGATCCACAGCCAGCTTCTGTAAAAATCTGTTTTCTTTAGCTACTAATGTTCCATTGGTTTTTGTGTCTTTAATATGTATATGACCAGCTGTGGGCACTTCTGTTGCTCTGTTCGCTCACCCATCCAGCTCTTAATGAGCCTCTAAATGTTTATGACATTAAGCTGATCTGGGGAAGAGCGACCAACACTTAAAAAATGGGCAGAAAGTACATGCCCAGCATCTAGAAAATTTGTGATGGGATCAAATTATTGAGCAAGCAAGACGGAGTTGCAAAACAAGTTACTGTTGTAAAGGTCTTGAATGGCAACCGAACAGGTTGAAAATGTTATGTATATTGTTTATTTTTTTTTAACTATAGTGTTGTACGTGTATATTTGTATTTTGCTTTGTTGTTTTTTTCTAGATAGATTTTGGCATAAGAACATCTATTTTTTTTAAATGCCTTCTGGGTAATTCTTCCTTCTACTTCACCCTATCTTCATTCATTTCCTAGTACTTGAACTCATTGGATAGAGGTCAATCACAAAATAACTTGATTACTATCAGTTTAGTGGAAAATGCCTTTCTGAGAACAGCATTAGAGGTCAGATGCGTATGACTTTATTAATTAAATAGATACTTTCCGAAGCAACCACTCAAACCCATGGTACCATGCCCAGTGTATTCATAATTTATCAACTGGAAAAACTTGCCCCACTGGCTTAGATTATTTGGATCTAATAGGAATCTTCTGTCACTTATATCAATTACATAATTAAAGTTCCTGCTAGTTTTAATTAGTACTCCAGAGCCAAGCTGATGGTATCTGGATAAAAATGTTTCCAGTTTGTTATTTGTTACTTTTAAATGGATATGAAAAAAATGAGACCATGTAAACAAAACGTGACATGGACCAGGGCTCATGACAGTAAAGCTCTCTTCAAAACATGCTGTTATATCTGGCTGGGGCAGATGGCTCAGTGGGTAAAGAGCTTGCCACACAAAGGACCTGAAGTCAAATCCCCAGAACTCAAAGGAAGCTGGTGCAGTAGCACATGTCTGTAATCCTAGTAGGTTCAGTGGCTATGTGAGAGGCAGAAATGGGATCCATGCAGGCTTGTAGGCCAGTTAGCTGGCTTATGTAAGCAGTGACCAATAGAAAGGCACTGTCTCAAAACAAGCTGGGAGGCAAGAACTGATTTTGAGGTTGTCCCTGGCCTTCACATGTATATCATGAAACACACACTCCTATATGCATGCATACAAACACACATACTTGGGCACGCATGTTTGCACATCACACCCAAAGACAAAAGAAAATCATGTTGGTAATATCCTTTCTACTATTTAATGGGTTCAGTTAAAAAAAAAATCTAACTAGTTGTGATAGACTCTATTAATCCAATCTGTTAACTCCCTCTGAGGACATGCTTGATGTTTCTCCTTCATGAACTCAGTAAGTAATAGCTCCTTAAAAAGTGCTATCTCAGGCCCTGAAAATGCAATGGTACAGAAAGGAGACATCATCCCAGCATATGTGAAGCTTCCAGTATGACACCTTGTATTAATAAACCAATAACCACTTATGAATAATCTCAAGATTTGTCTATAAACTAGGCTATTTTTTATAAAACAAGAACCTTCTTAGAAATTGCTTATATTAAACCAAAAACCCCAAACAATCATATATCTATTATTGCCTGCAGCTATGTAAAGTGATTATTACTTGGCTAGTGTTTGGAACTGTGGCTACAAAGACTGTGATAAGTCAGGTGCTTGCTGATAACTACAACTTCTCCTTCCCATTGCTTCTCCCAAAGCTTCACCAAAAAGGATCAAGTCTCTAGTCTTAGTCCTTTATTTGGGAATGGGGGAAAAAACTGTGAATATGATATTCCCTGCCTAAAATATGAGGCAGTAGAGAAATGATGCCTTTGGAAGCAGACACACCTCAATTCAAAGCCTGAGTCTGCCACTGTCTGGGCCGTGGCAAGTCACTCTCTTTCTTCTTGTGTGAGTAAGGCAGAGGTGTAAATGCTAACATGGCCTGTGACTCACCGTATAGATTGTAGGTGTCCCACAAGGCCCTTTCTTTCTGTTGGGGGAACTGACTAGAACTTGTTCTAAAATAAAAACAAAAAAGTCAACATTATGAAGAAAAAGCTGAAATGTCACATGTATTTACGTGTTTCATCTTTGCCAACAAAAGCATTTATAAACAGTTAGAAGGATTTGATGATTAAAAACCCTTCCTCAACAGAAGAGAGTAATAGAAACTCAGGGTAAATAATGTAAATGGCTGATGTCACTTGATTTTCGGAAATATTTTGAGGTCAGCTTCACCTCTTTTTGGATAAGTAAAGGGACCATCACAGAAAGCTGGAAAATGAAACCATGAGAAAAAAAGGGCTTAACACCCAAGACCCAGGAAACAATAAGAAACAAAGTTAAGGAAGTAAGTCTTGCACAGTAGGAACACCTAGGCTGTTCCACCAAATCCCTACACATCATACCTCTGGAGGACACCGTTCAGGTGAATTCCAGGTTTCTTTGGAAATGCTTTTCTCCTGCTTTTCTCTGATCTTTTCATCAGACTTTTGTCCTTACTAGTATGAACTTATATCTCAGCCAAGTATTTCAATATCTCTATTTGTAGGCAGACAGATGGGGGAAAGGAAATGAGAAATAATGTGTGGCTCTTTAATTAAAAACACAGAGCCAAAATTTGCTCTTAAAGCTTTTGGCAAGGCACATATATGAACACACACACACACACACACACACACACACACACACACAGAGGCAAGCATGCACACATGCAACAGAGAGATGAAGCCAAATTTGTAAAATTGTATCCACAATCATGGTTTCTATGGTAACTGTATCTTATGCCCAGACACAAACAGAGCTGGCATGAGATGTCTGATTTTATTTTCTGCAAAGACAATCATAACAGAGATAATCCAGGTTATTAAAGTGCCATGGCCCAGTGTACATATAGCTAGTATGTGGATAGTTAGTCCTAGTATAAGATTTCATGCTTAAATCTCAGTGAATAGTTTACAATTTCATAATACAGAACAGATTTCTGATTATGTGGCAGTCATTCAGCTATAAAATCATAATTACCTATGTACAGTTACTGTGTTAATAAGGTATGCATGGGCAAGATATATGTGGAAACTACATGCAACAGAACTTGCACAAATGTTACAAGCTGGAGGGGACTTCAAGAATTTCTGCTTTAACTTGTGATATTTATTTTCCAAGGAAAGAAAATGTGGGCATGGAATGGTTAAAAAGCTCACTCCAGCGTTATTTTTAAAGTAGATTATTTGCTGTATTTTCTAACTAGCAGATGTTCTGTGCTAGTCTATAAGCTGAGTACCCAGTTATTTGACAAAATTACTGAAATCAAATTGGAGAAAGCAGAGAAAACAAACACTTCAGAAATAATGGTTTGAACGAGTGTGTGTTCCTCTCTGGATAACATATCTGGGAGTGTGTAGCACAGGCATAATACACTTCCCATTGCCAAGGAGAAGCCACTAAGCAACCTATTTTGGCTAGTTGATTTTGTTTTGAGAATTACACTTAGTTCTCCTCTGAACATGTGACATTTTAGCAAAGTGGCATTAAGCTAGGAGATGCCCAATGCCAAGTTTGTAACTTTTTCCAAGTTTTCATGGTGCTGATTCCTGTAAACATCTTCTAACCAAACTCGTAACTATGCAAGAGTCAAAATTAAAAGAAATGTGAAACACTACTCAGCTCTGTCTGTCATGATACCAACTTGAAATGAAAGACATATTTCCTTAAATAAAATCTGAATTTCTTCTGTACATCGCATCTTAATCCTAGGATGTGTCTGGCAGTGGGAAATTCATGTTTTGTAATGGATCTGAGTAAGACATCTTTGTAAATGAGGCTGTTAGAGGTGAATAAGCTACATTACAACCTTATGTGGCCTTTCCATCACTGTGGCTTTTATATTCTCATGAGAAAATTGGTTTGTGAGGCATCAGTTACATTGTTGACAAAAATGTGTCCTAACCTATAGATGCGGGATGCATTTTAAACTTCTAATCATTTCCACTTTTCATCATCAGACAATTGCAGACAATTCTGTATGGTTTATTCCTTTGTTTTTTAAAAAATTACTTAAGAAAAATGTTAGTGAGGGCATTTCCTCTCTAACACTAATCTGCAAATGGAGAGATGGGAAGATCCACTGGCTTCTTTAGGATATTGCTTTATGAAATTGCTGATTCTAGCAATGCTGGACCAGAAATACAGATGAACTGAAGGAACCCAGAATGTGAGCAGCAAGTGCCTCACTTCTGCAGAACAGAGACTAAAAGCTTTTTTAAAAAAACAAGGCTCTTAATGCTCCAGCCAGCAGAACACATTGAGTGCATGAAACTGGGGAAAATCCAATGGACTAAAAGCCCCTTGGTTGGGTCTTCTTCCCAAGCCCTGTTCCAGGCTTGTCCTGGGCTCTCTTAGTCGTGCTAGAGAGAGCTACCACCTGCCAATGCACCAACATATGCCCTCTCCATGTTTGGAGTAAGCTTTCAAACATCTCACTTCCTGGGCTGGATCAGTCAAAGATAAATTTGCCCTAATCCAGGCATGAGCTCTAACATTACACTGTTGTGTGAAAGGCTAGGTTTCTGTTATGGCTTAAATCAAGATTGTTTTTCTCGGGTTTATATTTATGTCATTATATATATAAAAAAAAAAAAACTACATGATCTCAAGTAAGATAAAATGCTTAAAAAATTAATTGGATCAAAGCCACTGACCTTCTTTTTGTGTGTGATGAGAGAGATTTCCTTATAAGGAGTTCTGCAAGCAGGAATATTTCTGAGTCTTTTAAAGCAAAGAGCAAACTGGGAAATGAGTTTATAAATGCCTGTGCCTGTTTTCTGTTCCCTTACTCCTTCCTCAAGTGGCCTCACTTCCTGAGGACTTAAGAATGTCTTAAACTTGGCGCCTCTTTGGTAGCCCCTCTGTGTCATTTCCTACCCTCCACTTATAGCTATTTCCAAGAATATTTGTGCCCAGCACACTAATCTATGTCACTTCTGTTTCTAATCATAATATTAAAAACTGATCAAATTAGAGGGGTAAATTAAACAAATTATGATTTACCTATATAGTGCAATATTATATAGCCATTAAAATTCACATTTCTGAGATGTATTCAACAGAACAGAAAAGGGCCGATAATGAAGTCAGAAAAATACTACATAGCATTAGTTTTATGTAAATATTTAGAAATGCTAACAGAGGCCGTCTTTCAGTGATTTTTTTTTCCATAATAATAAATTGGGGATAAAAATATTTAAGTCTATTTTTTTAAATAATGAAATAATTTATCCTCATCACTTCCATTAACCAACCATGTCTTAGAGTGGACTTTTCTCAGTATTCAGAGTGTTACTCTTCTTGAGAATGGTAACAAAAGCTTTTGTACCTGAAAGTATTATCCCTATTTGATGGGGATGACAGAATAAGACAGCACAGCCAGAAATTGATGGTTTATGGCAGTTGTACAGAATCTGGATTTTGTTCCCTATAAATCCACCCAACACTTTCAATAAAGCCCGCCAACCAGCTCATGCCAATACCAACATGTATACCTTATACAATACCAATCAGGCATACCTTAAGGCATTGTTGCCAGAATAAACAGTGAGGTTTGTATTGCATTCTTTAGGTGTTATACCCTAAGTTAAATCCCTGACTGCAAGGAAATTCTAAAAAAGGTTGTGTGTGTGTATGTGTGTGTGTGTGTGTGTGTGTGTGTGTGTGTGTGTGTGTAAGTGCACACAGGTTATTTTTGTTTTTTGTCTTTCTGGGCTTAGTTAAGGGTGATACTCCATAAAAAGGGAGGATTGATTCAAACACACCACCAGACCATGTGTATCACATTCCCATCTCACTGAAGCTACTGACAATGTTGGTCCAGGCTGGCCTCAAATTCAGGGCAGTCCTTCTGCCTCTGCTTCCAGAATGTTTGCTGATTACTCTTGACACCACTGGCTTTTCCTTTCTTCATATAATTCTTTTTTCTTGATTGGTGTGATGGAGATGTGTATGAAAGTTCCTGTGTGGATATTGGTATGGGTATATATATGCATCTGTGTGTGTGCAAGTGTGGAGGCCAAAGACCAGCAATCCGGTGTCTTCCTCAGTAGTTCTCCATCTTATTTTAAGGCAGGGTCTCTGACTGAACCTGGTGCTCAGCAATGGACTAGACTGGCTGTCCAGCAATACCTGGGAACCCTCTTGCCTCTGTTTCCCTTGTGCCTGGATTACAGACACACATGAGTGTTGGACACTGAGTTCCAGTTCTCATAGTTGAAATGCAGTTATTTTACCAAATGAGCTGTCTCCCCTACCCTTTAACTCTTGGTTTTTATGACATCACTCTCTACTATCTTCCTTCTGGAATAACCACTTCTTAGATTCTTCTGGTCCAGCTTCATTTGCTTGCCTCCTAATAAATGTTTCCAAGGATATTATTGGCAGTATTTTCTTACTGTACTGTCTTTCTTCTCAGATCTTGTGACATGGGCATTTTCTTCCCTAAGACTTCAAACCTGAGATACTAGACCCTCCTCCTTTCTCCAACCTTATTCCAGACAATTCTAAATTGCAACTATTAGGCCTCTTCCTCAAATGTCTCAAATATATCAATATGCCTAGATGTTCCCTAAATATTAATTCTGTTATTCTTTTGTCATACTGAATAAAAGTTACCAACCATCATATTGCTAAAGCTAAAGACTTGGGCATTATTCCAGATTCTTCCCTCTAGTCTAAGGTCAGTCCTGTCTTTCCACCTGTTTAACACCCTTATGCCACTTGTTCAGTCCTTTGGGAAATCTCCTAGTTTAGACCTTTATCATTTCTGGCTCAGATGACCACCAGGAACCTCTCCACTATAACGTAAGGAATCATAGGCACCATAGAGCTCCCTGGAGATAACACGGGAGAATATCTCAAAGACCCAAGTTGTGACATTTTAGAAATAAGACCAGAAGCACAACCCAGTGAAGGACATAATTAGTCAGCTGGACTCTGTTAAACACTTCTTCTGGAAAGAAAGAAAGTCTAGGAAAGACTCGGTTGAGGCCGTGGAAAGGCAAGCCACTGACATGGTGGATATTTGCCAGAGACACAGCTGATAAATGACTGCTATGCAAGAGCTGCAAGATAATGACTAAAACTCAGCAATACAGAATGAACGATTTGAAATGGCCCAAAGATGTTAACAGACATCTCAGCAAAGAAACACAGGTGGTGAACAAGTATATGACATCATAAGTCATCGGGAATGTGCAAAGTAAAATGGGATACTCCGCTCGCCTGTTAGAGTGGTCTAAACCCAGAACACAAAACCACCAAAACCTCCTGCAAAAGCAGAGAGAACAAGAGCTCTACTTTAGGGGAGCTGATGGGAGCACATGATGGCACAGCCACACTGGGAGACAGTTGGGCACTTTGTTGTAAAACTAAACATAGTCTTAACCATATGATCCAGCCGTTGCCCTCCTTGGTATTTACCGAAAGGTGTTGAAACTTCTGTCCATACAGAACCCCACAAATGTTTACAGCAGCTTTGTTCATAATTGGCAAAACTTGGAAGCAACCAAGAAGCCTTTCCGTAGATGTGGAGTAAACAGGGATACACCCGGGAAGAGGGAGATTATTCAGTGCTAAAACAAAATGAGCTTTTGAAACTGTAACAACAACAGGGTGGGGGGAGTTGGGAGAAAACTTACATGCAGATTACCAAGTAAAATAAGCCAATCTGAAAAGGCTACATCGTGTATGATTCCAACTATATGACATTCTGGAAGTTAAAACCATGAAGGCAAAAATGTGCACGTTCCCAATAACATATGATTTCAATTTGCATAATCTCGATGACATATGATGTCATACACTGTTGTCAGGAAAGGTAGATGAATAGGCAGAACACAGAGGATCTGAGGGCATTAAAAATTTTTCTGTGTAACTGTGATGGCAGATACATGTCATGTGATTATCCAAACTCACACAGTGCACAACAGAGAACCTTAACAAAACCATGGGATTAGGGTGGTCACCATTGTACTGCTTAGACTGGGAAGTTGATAATAGGAGAAGTTAATCATATATATGAGCAGAGGTATAGGCGAAATCTTCAAACCATCTTTTCGATATAAGCCCAAATTTGTTCTATAAAGAGTCTATTAAAAAGCATTGTAGGGGAGAGGGCCTGGGAAGATGGCTCAGTGGGGAATTGCTGTACAAGTGGGAAAACTGGGGTTTGGATCCTCAGCATCTATGAGCATGTCAGTCAGGAAGAGCAGCCCACACCTAATCTCAACACCGAGGGCAGACACAGGGATCCCCAAAGCAAGCTGCCTAGCTAGACTAACTGAATTGGTCTGAGAGAGCTGTGTCACTTATAAGGTGGAGATCAGTCAAGTAAGATATCCATTCCAATCTCTGTGTTCAACATGCACACATCTGCACATGCACCTGGACACATATGTGCACCCACATGCATATGCACT
This sequence comes from Phyllotis vaccarum, assembly GCA_033318265.1. Lineage (NCBI taxonomy): Eukaryota > Metazoa > Chordata > Mammalia > Rodentia > Cricetidae > Phyllotis > Phyllotis vaccarum. The sequence goes on from JARWLC010000007.1 coordinate 13,747,130, forward strand.
TGTATGCACATATGTACCCACATATATATGCATGTGTATACCACACACACACACAAACACAGCATTGCAAAAGCCAGGGAGATGACTCAGTAAGTAAAAAGTACTTGCAAGACCGTCCAAATTAACTCCCAGAACCCATGTAAGGAGACAGGTATGTCATACACTTGCCCCAGAGACAGTAAGGCACAGGCAGAAGCAGAAAAATCTCTGAAAATCACCTGCCAGCTAGCCTATAGTCTACTTAACAAAAAAATCATAGGGTCCTTTAGGAGACTGTCTGTTTAAAAGGGCAGAGACAGGATGTCTCACACACATAACACAAGCCACTGCAGTGCAGAACTAACAGCTGCGGTAGCATCCCTAGTTCTGTTGGTAGGAAAAAGCACACTTTTTGAAATGTTCTGATTCTGCATTACCCAAATCTTGCGACCCCTTTAAACAGTGCTGCGGCATGCCTATTTTTTCTTTGGGATGTCCCCTGTGGCTCCTCCTTCATTCCTCTCCCCCAGAAAAACTCCTCATTCATATTCAGTTGTGGAGGAAGCATCAACACCCATCTGAAGCTGTCTTCAACTTTGCCAGGTGCCGCCTCCTTTCCCGGACTTCCATTCTAGCATGACGTCATTGAGACATAATTGTTTGCAGGTCTGCCTCCTTGAGAGCAAGGGCTGCATTTCTTCATTACTTGGACCACACTACCTCATGCGTGTTAGGATACAGGAGGTGCTGGGTGATTGCTAACTTCTTTGTACAGTGCTGCAGTGTCCGTGGAGAGCACACAGAGAGATACCCAATTGGTGAAGAGCAGAACAATCTTTGATGTGCAAACATCCTGCCTGTCTTTTGAAATCAGGCCCAACGTCTTCCTCTTTCATGAGGCTTTTCTTAATACCTTCAGTTTCCATCTGTGCTACAAATGGTAACTTCCTGGATAGTACTCCATCGGACATTTTTGCTACATTCCCGATGCTTGTTTTCCCAACAAGACAGAAAGTTCCTTGAAGATGAGAATTGTATTACATCTCCTTGAGTCTAGAATGCTTGTCAGGTAGCTCCCAGAACAGCATCAGGAAAGGGGCACCAACCCCAAGTCACCACAGTATGGTGGCCAACCCAACTCTGGATGACTGTGTCTTAAATTGTAGCTTTAAGGGTCATTTGTAAATGTTTTGAGCCATGCTAGGATTCATAAGCAATCGTGTTTTCCCAACATCCATCATTAACATCCTTCAACACTGGTTTAACAGGAATTCCTCCTATGAAAACCCCCAAACTAAACAAACCAGTACTGGGTGTGGTAGTATAGATTTATAATCCAAGCACTCATTTAGTTCAGGAGTTCGAGGACAGCCTGGGCTACATAGTAAGATCCTATCTCAAAGAGTACAACAAAACTCATAGACAGGAGTAGCTGGGGATCATAATTCTACCTTTCACTACTTCCTCCTCCTCCTTCTCCTCCTCTTCTTCTGGCATTTACACATTAGTACTCTATCTATCATCATCCTTGGCCCTAGTCTGTTAGGAAACTTAATAGTGCTGAGCATTCAGTCTCTTATTTTCAGCACTTTAGTGGATTGTTTTTTAAAAAGAGGAGTAACCTGTGTGTTGGTGGCACATGCCTTTAATACCAGCACTCAGGAGGAAGGGGCAGGCTGATCTCTGAGTTCAAGACCAGGTCAAGCTCCAGATAACCAAGGATACACAGAGAAAGTCCTGTCTATAAAAACTAAAAACTAAAAATCAGGGTGAGAAGGAAGGAAGGAGGGAGGGAGGGAGGGAGGGAGGGAGGAAGGGAGGGAAGGAGGGAGGGAGGGAGGGAGGGAGGGTAAAGAAAGAAAAAGGAGGAAATAAAAAAGTTGGGAAGGGGTCGTATTTTGGGGGCACAGAGGGAGCTAGAGGAGGGAAATGGAGTTGATTATGATTATACATATGAAAATCTTAAAGGAAAATAACTTGGCCACTTCTGTTCCATTTCTTGCTAAAATATATTTCTCGGGACAGGTGCTGGTGTTTCACGAAATGTTCAGATGTGTTCTGAGCATCTCTCCCCCACAACAACCCGCCAACAGCACATTCACATATAAACACACACTACCCAAAATGCAATGACAGAGATGAACACAAAACCAAGACTCTGGCAAGAAGGAAATGATTTCAGTTGCTGAATGTTACTTAGACATTTTTACCACTGGCTTTGGCACTGTTGTTTCTTATTTTCTAGTAAACTCTCCTTCTCCATCCTCAATTCTCATAGTAGCAATTTTCAGCTTACTCTTTGGAGGCCACCATAGCATAAAAGCAAGCACAGGAGCGGCCTGCAACAGCCTAATGCTCACCTGGGTAAGCCGCTAGCTACCCGCTGGGCAAGTGCTTTTCCCCTGCCTGTTGTGGGTCCATCCTGCTGACTCCTGTGATGGATACAGAAGAATGAAGGCCTTTGTGTTCAATGGTCCAATACACTCTGGGGAACCTACTGGATCTAGTCACTTCAGGACATCAAAGGCTGAGAGAAAATGCTACCAGAGGCAACGAGGGACAAATCCTCTTAGACCAATGTTACAGAAAAACAATTCATGGCTTCCCAGTGGCTGTTCATGAAGGACAGAACCACATGACAGTCAGAATGTCAGGGAAGGCTTTATAGATGTCGTGCAATAAGCATTTAGTTAACAACATCCCTGTTAGTGGAAAGGGGCTCATATTACTTTTAAAATTCACAGCCAAAGAAGCATCAAGATAGCACATGAGAAAAGGCTCTTGCTTCCCAGCCTTATAAGCTGAGTTCAAGCCCGAGAATCCCAGGGGCAAGAGAATGGACTCCTAAAATTTGTCCCCTGACCTTTATACATGCAGCAGAGCATGTGCAGACACACATGAACATATACACACAGGACAAATGTTTTGTTTTGCTTCTGTTTTGGTTTTTTTTAAGTTTAAACAAAGCTAAGAGCAGTGAGCCTCTGACAGTATACGTGATATAGCATCTGAGCTATGATCCTGGGGACAGAAAGTAAAGATATGAATAAGCTATGAACATTAGTTAACACTGCTACACCAGTATTAATTCATTAATTATAAGAAATGTGCCTTCCTAAAATAAGAGAAACCTGGGTGCAGGGGATCTGGGAATGCACTATGCCATGGGCTCAGTTTCTCTATAACTCTAAATCTGTCCTAAAAACTAATGTCAATTTGGCAAAGAAAAGAAAACACCATATAGAATATTCCTGGCAATGGAAATAGGAAGGAGTTGACTTGACAGTGACCCTTTTTGAAAGAAGTGACTGTTGTCAAGCGCCATGTTTGTAGTTGGATCATTGTTGCCTGTAGTGATGCCGAGTGCTTGCCTGCTTTCCCCGGGTTGAATTTTTGGCAGGCAGCTGAAGCATTTGTGCACTGATTATAATTTTGAGATGCATTGTCAGTAACCAGGGTGTATAATGGATCTTCAGCTCTAATTACTTCTCTCTCCACAGGTGTCTGGAAAGGGTCCAGATGGAAACAACCTCCGCTTTGAAGGGATGGAGAGGCAGTATGCATCCTTACCAAGGTAGGGTATAGAGGGGTCTCCCATCCCCAGCTCGCCCACAGATGAAGCCTTTAGGGATATCTGTGTGACCTAGAAATTTGGCTTTGAGATGGGGAATATGTTACAGTTTTTGCCGTCTGCTGCGGCCCTGCTGCCATCTTCACAACGGGGCTAATAATTGAAACACTTGTGGGTTATTTTTTAAGGGGAGAAAAATAGTATATCACTGCAATTGAACATGTCAGCAAGAATATTGGATACTGAATGGAAATCTTAAGCCATTGCTATAAAGAATGGTATTGAACATCCTGCACCAAGCTTAGAGACAATAAAATAGTAAATCCTGTGTCCTAGATGTTTCCCAAGAGAAAGGGCAAGCTGGCCTTAACCTTGGAGCTTCAGGTGGGTGTTAAAAAGAGGGAGAGAAACATGAGCCTGGGAGGTGTTTTTAGAATCTGACTGTGTCCTTGAGGCAGTAAGCAAATATTGCTAAGAGGCCCAGACAAGTCAGGAACTAGAAAGAACTTCGTGGGAAAAGTTTGCTTGGCCAAGCTGACCTAACTTGATCCCCATATGCTGTAATGAGACACCCCTGAAAATGAGATACAGTTCACAAAGGTTGGGGATGTTATCTGAGAGGTGTAGAATCCAGTCCCGCCTAGTCTACAATCAGGAGCACATGACAAAGAGGGGACCTTTCCAAGATGACTTACAGCCCCCTTCCATGGGAGTCCAACAAGTTGAGAGTGTGAGAAATAGTAAATTCGAAAAGAAACAAAGAAAGGTAAATACCGGCCGCCAACCTGAAGTAACTGAGTATCACCTTAGAAAGGGCAGACGAGGCTCCATGGGCCTCAGAGCTGAGCTGCAGAGCTGATGACTCAGAGATGGAGTAGCTGTTGAGAGACATGTGGACTCTGCTTCTGCGGGTGAAGAGACAAAAATAATATCCTGAATTTTATATCAACCACAGCCTAGGTGACCATCTGCTCTCAGAAAAAGTATGCTAGGGCTTGACAGATGGCCCATCATTTAAAGCGCTTGCCATGCAAGCATCAAACAAGAGAACCAGAGTTCAGATCCCCCGTACCCAGGTAAATGGCAGGTGGGTGTGGTGTTCCACTTGAAATTCCTGTACTCCTAAGGCAGAGGATCCATGATTCAAGCTAGCTAGATGAGCTGTAACTGCAAGCTCTGGGTTCAACTGAGATACTCTACCTTGAAGAGGAAGATGGACTTCGAGGAAGAAAGATTTCTGATATCAGCTTCAGGCTTCCACATGCACATCTGTTCCACATGCGCATGAGCAGATGTGCTTGTACCCATACAAATGTACTCACACACATACGTGCATGCATGCACACACACACACCACACATATACATAAAAATATGTTGATTTTCAAAAACAGTAAAGCCTTATATTTACCAGGACACCAATTTTTTTATTTTTTATTTTTATTTTTTATTTTTTTTACATTTTCCCTGGTAGGACACAGGAAATACTGTCTTTAAAAGCTTTGATGCAGCTGTCTTTTGCATATCTTCCTGTTTCCTTTATATACGGTCATGTAAAGTATTTTTTCCCCCTCAACTATGATTAGTTTCCTGCCCCTGTTTTTTCCCCAGGCTTAGCATTTTGTTCTTGTTTTGAAAAATGGAGTCATTTCCAAAATTCATTTGAAATATAAGGTTTCCGGCTTTCCCTGTTGAAGTCTATGGAAATTGTGGTTACGGCAAAGAAAGCAGTAAATTCTTAGTGGAAGTGCAGAAAGGGAGGGGAAAATTCATTTTAATGTCTTCCTGGCCAATTTGCATCCTGTGTTTAGAAACTGCTCTTGTCTTTTCTTTTTTGGCATAAATCAAAAACACAGAAATAATGTTTAAAGTTTTATACGTCCTACTCATTTGTTAATTCCCCTGTTCTGCTGCTCACCTACTGTGTAGAGAGGACCCCCAAGGATATGGCCAGTAGACATGGTCCCAGTCTGTCCTTGGGATCCTGTTTGGTAACGGGGGGCAAGCAGTAGGCTTTTTCTGGTAATGATGAAATGCTCAGAGTAGTAGCTTTAAGTCAAAGGCCTCTAGGTTTCCAATCTCTGTTTATTTTCCCTAATTAGCCCTGAAATGCCCAATCATGGCTGACTGCAAACAAGTCCATTTAGGAAAAAACACTGCTGAAGGAGTTTCATGACAGAGTGTATGGATGCTGTTTGTGGCGTGGGAGTTATCAGCACCACATATGAATTGGCAAAGCCCTGCCAGCCCTGAGACAGCAGTGTGGCTGAAAGGGGAGCATCTGAGACAGAAAATAATGCTGGCACCAAGTCCCTTCCCACACACAACGGTAGGCCTGATTAGCGGCACACACAGTGACTGCCAGGCAAACAGAAGTAGCCATGACGGAGCTCAAAGATGTGTGAGAGTACCTGGACACAGAATTTTAGTGAGGAGCATAAACCCAAGTTTCCATTTGGGGATCCAAAAAGAAAACACACAGTTCTCTCTCGGGCCCTGTGCACCGTCCCAGGGGTCCATGTTTGCCCAGTGAGAAGCAGAGGTGGAGACACCTGGCCTGCTGGCATCTGAAGTGTGCAGATCCAAGCCTGCTGAAAGTCTGTGATACCGACCTGGTTTTCTCCATCCCTGCCTGGGGATTCTCCTATCCTCTTAACTGAGTCACACCAGCTCCCTGCGCTCTCCTTTTGCCAGGGACGAGAGACAAACAGCTCTTTAGAGACCTGTCCTTCTTTATTGCAAAAGCAGGAGAGTTTGCATATTTGTGGAATTATTTTTTTTTTAAATCAAAGATTCAATTAGGTTTGTCAATAGAAAGTGTGGGGGGGAGGCATCCTTATAGAGAATTTAATCTGCCACTTGCTGACTTGGCTCCTAGGTTGTTCATTGAGATGTCAAAGGAGTTTTTAAGGTAAAGTCAGTAACCTTGACTTCTATGTCAAATTTGGAAGCATGGGTAGAAAGCCCCTCATCTAGGGGCTCATTCCTAAGCTTTTGGGGAACTCCATCACCTTTAAAGAAAGCCCAAGTAGGCAGCTGTCAAGCTAAATGACACCATACAAAAATAAAGCAGAACCCTGACTAGCATAGGCAAAGACAGTTTCTAGCACTGGGTAGTTAGGAGCTTGCCTGAGGCTAAGGGCTAAGCAATGTTAAGTGTTATTGTTAAGCAATGTTAAATCTTCTGCCTCCAAAGGAAAATGACTTTATTTTTTCTCTCCTGAGGCTGCTGTTTCAGGAAAGCTGGGGCTGCTTGTAATACAACCTCATTAGCAAACCCTAGGCCTTGACGGGGACCAGTCTTAAGAGCCTATGCAGTCCCCAATTTTCTTTGGTAGTAAACAATGAAATCAGCATCCCCCTAGTCTTGCCTGACACAAATTATTACTCACCTACTCACAGCAAGTGAATGGCTGTTTTCTGGGCTGTTCTAACTAGTAAACACCAAGGTACACATTTTCACTAAGGTTTTCTTTTCCTCTCCAGCCTACCAGCCCCTTCCAATTCTCCCAGATTCTATTCTCATTTCATGGGCCCTTCAACTGTGGGCTCTCTGTTCACCCAGTCCTGGCCCCCTGGGATCCCATTATCCGTTTCTCTGCAAATGGCTCAGTGCATCAACATATGATGTTGCTCTTCCAGGTTTACAGTCTAGTGTGAGGTCGTAAGGAATGAGCAAGGCAGCAAGATACACTGCATCTCGTCTGTGGTCCCCTGTGCACGGAAGGTGGCTGGAGAAACTCATAAAACCCCGTTTATCAGTTCCATTCCAAAATTCGCATTAGACAGCACCAGCTGGGCCCCTGATGCTGGCCAGCATTCCTTTTAAGCATGTGATCAAGTCCCTAGGCTCTCCCACAGTGGATGGTCAGACCCTGTTTTACCAAGATGACTAAACATTCCCAAGCCTTGTCTTTACAGATGACCTCACTTCCTTTCCTTTATGAGCCCGAGGCATCTGACATTAGCCCTCAACTTCTGCTCCCAGCAGCCCAGCCTGCTGTCTTCTCCAGCACACACTTCCCTAAGGAACAGAGGAGGGTCTAAGCTTGGAGCCAGGCCATGTGTGTAGCCCAGCTTAGTCACTTACCACCTGTGTGGCCTTGGCCAGTGATCCAACTGCTCTATGCTCTGCTTCTTCATTTGCAAATTGGGGGTGACATCAGGGTCTCCATCCACTGGTGGCGGTATAAGGATCAAATGCATGACAGTAATGCAATCAGTGAGTAGTTGGGGGATTTTTTTTTTTTTTTAAGCTCGCTTTTATTTGATTCATGAGGGATGCAATCTTTCTTTCTAGAATGAAGCAAGCCCACTCATTGGTGTCTCTGGGACCCAAGAACACTGACTTTCTTCTCTGGGCTGCATCTCTTTAAGCAGAACCCCCTTCTGGCTTTCTTCCATTTGCCTATGAGGGTAAATGCAGAGGCTCACCTGCACAGCTTGCTGGATGTACCTTCCACCCTGTGAAAAATGCAAGGTTCACTCCTGCTTGGAGATATGCTGAGTGTCCTAACACAAAAAGCATTGGTTGACCTTTGGGGAAATCCTAGATGTCCGGACAGTGAAGAGCAAGATAGCCCAGCAAACAAATATCATTTGAGGGCTAGATGTGGTTTCTGTAGCTAGGGGATCCATGTAGCAGAACCATAGTGACTTGGGTCTAAACAAGGGCCTCTGTCCAGCAAGACATAAGGATGGGTGGGTCTAAGATCGTACCGAGGGTAGAAGGCTAACCATACCATTCTAGCTTCTGAAGCAGACAGTGTGAAAACAACACCTCTTTCCCTCCTGGGCTGAGCCCCAAACATGTTGCTTAGATCTGGGCACTGTTGGATCAGGACACGGTGCCAAACACTGTTATAGGGCATATGGCTATGAGGGATGGTTGTCCTCAACCTTCCTCCTCATATAGGGTCCACATTTTCTAGGGAAACACAACCTATAAATGTTTGCTCTATTTCTCCAGGACACTGCAGTCTCCACCACAGGCTTCTGACCATACCCTGGTATTTCTACCTTATTCCGCTTCTAGCTGTTTCCTTGATGTAAACTATCTCCTATATCTTGAAGGATTCAGCTCTAATTGCAATTAAGGATCCAGTGGAAGGGCTAACCTCCATACCTCTTTCTTGCTGAGATTCCAACCATGACTATTTGTTTTCACACATCTATCTTTCCAGCTCAGGGAGTCCTCATGCCAAACATAAGTCCCCTCTCTCTGTTTCTATCTATCATCATCTGTCTACCTACTATTTATCTATCTATCATCATCTATCTACTATCATCTATCATCATATCTATCTACTATCTACCATCTGTCTCTGTCTCTCTCCCTCTCTCTCCCTGACTCCCCTCTCTCCTTCCCTTTATCTTTCATAACATTGTTCCAATCCTCTACAGTACCACTCTAAACACTGAATCATATAATTCTTTGCATCTGTGTAATTCTCCTCTATTGAACTAAAATTCCTAGAAGAAACTTTGCCTTATGCTCACTATTATTTACAGCCATCACTAGATGCAGGACCACACATATAGTGGGCTCTTAATCCATTGGTATAAAGATGAACATACATTTGTTTTCATTCAAGTAATTTAGGGGAAAGAAATTCTCCAGAGCTTTCTCAACAGTCTGTCTTAAGACTGTTTTCCAATATAGTAAAGATTTCTCCATGAGAACGTCTCTTTTCCCTGGAATCAATACAGCCCAGACTTCTAAACAGCCCTTCATAGTATTTCTATGTACCAGGTACCTTCCTAAGCAATTGCATGTATTGACTGACTTAATCCTCACAATACCCCTTTGACTCAGTAGCAGCCATACCATATGTTCAAGGGCAAGGGCTCTGGGTGATAGAAAGTAGACTGCCCAAGTTCAACAAGGAAGTAAGAGAGATGGGACTTGAACCCAAGCCATGTGCCTTCCAGTCTGCAGAGTTAACCACTGTAGCTCAATTTTCCTGGCTGTGATATTCCCTTACATTATTTTATCATCGGTTTCTCTTCCTCACTAAACTGTAAGTGCCTTTGAGGACAGGGACTGTGTCTTATTCATCTTTGTATATGACACAGAACATTACTAATATCCAAGTTAAGTAATGCCTTTCAACCATCTCTGTACTCCTGTCATAAAATCAATTCCTTCCTCCTTCCCATGGGCCCTTCATTTGAAATATGAACAGTTTAATGTGTAATTGCTAGATGAACATTAAGCAATATACTTTGCCTACCAAAAAGAGAATCCTGTTTTGTTAGAACGCTCCTGAGACTTGAAATAGCAATGTCTGCAAATTGGTACTTTGGTTCTTCAAGATGAAGAATAATATCTTCTCAAAAGGAAAAGGATTAGACAAAACCTTTCGGCAGAACGCTGTATAGAGAGCACTCTCGTGGAGATAAAGAACCCCTCTCCCAGGACCAATAAACAATTGCCCTAGCCACATTTGGCTTATAGTCTTGATGTTACACTAGCCCTTACAACTTACATTGTTTGGGAGGAAAAAAAAATGCATCTCTGAACGGCTCACACAGCTTCCAACTGGGCTGAGTGTTGAAAAACAATATACTAGAGCTTAGTTTGGATTGAATAAGCAACTTTAGAAGGACAAAACAGCTTCTGCTTTCTTCCTGGGACCCCAAAATAAGTTCGCTTTTAAGTATGTTCCCAATGTGTTTCAAATGAGGAATGGTTACGTTCCAGTCAGGATCACTCTCCACAAGGGCATATTCTAGTCCGTTTAGTTAATTTCAGCTTGCTTGCTTGTGTTTGCCCTTGTCTGTCCTCACAAAGAACCCAACCCCAAGATCATGGCTAGTTGGGAAGTCCTTGGTGACTGTATTCTATCATTCCAAGCAGCATGTTGGCTGGGCAGCTCCCAGGACCCTCCCTGCCATTTCCTTCCATACTGAAAGGCTCTCCTTTACTGCTTTCTCTGTCTGCTCCAGATGGCTTCTGCTCTACTCACTGCCATTGAACTCTCTTTGTCAACTTGGCATTATCAATAACACCTTGCTACATAGATTGTGGTGACATTCAGGTTCTGCAACTGTTTCCTTCAATGCCACAAAAGAGCCTTCAGCTGGAGATAATTTATCTCAATAATCCAATGAAACCTTGAGCACTCAGCGTTGGGTAAATATGGGACGTGGGGTTGGTCATCTGGGTCTCCAAGCTGCATCACTGACTAATCTCTGCCACATGCCAGCTTGTCAAATAATATGCCATGTTGGCAGATATGGACTGCTCCTAGTGGTCTTGACAATAGGTAGGATGTTCAACCAGAATGTGAGGCCCATGAGCTAAAATACTACTTCCCTAAAAGCCTTAATCAGACACTGCGAATTATGGCCCATCTGTTGACACTCTTCTCATGGGACAACTTTATCCCAAGGAACTTCCTTACCGCCAGAGGCCTTCTGGATTGTGACTGAAACCACTGTTCTGTCTACAAAAGCTACAAAAACCTGAAGAGATGGAATCTTCAATAATTGCCTTTACAAAGTTTAATGCCTTTTGAAACTCAGTTGTACACTCACCTCCACCACCAGTGACACCCTTCTAGATTCCCCCAGTGACACCTCCTATACCTTCAGTGACACCTCCTACACTCCACTGACACCGTCCTACACCCTCAGTGACACCCTCAGTGACACCCTCGTACACTCCACTGACACCCTCCTACACCCCCACAACACCTTCCTACACCCTCAGTGACACCCTCCTACACCCACTGACACCCTCCTACACCCTCAGTGACACCCTCCTACACCCCCCACTGACACCCTACTACACCCCCACTGACACCCTACTACACCCTCAGTGACACCCTCCTATATCCACTGACACCCTCCTACACCCCCCACTGACATCCTCCTACATCCTCCCACTGACACTCTCCTATACCCACTGACACCCTCCTATGCCCCACTGACACCTTCCTATACCCACTGACACATTCCTACACCTCTCAGTGACACCCTCCTACACCCCTCAGTGACACCCTTCTACACCCCCCACTGACACCCTCCTGTACCCACTGACACCCTCCTACACCCCTCAGTGACACCCTCCTACACCCCTCAGTGACACCCTCCTACACCCCCCACTGACACCTTCCTATACCCACTGACACTCCTACACCCCACAGTGACACCCTTCTACACCCCCCACTGACACCCTCCTATACCCACTGACACCCTCCTACACCCACTGATACCCTCCTACACCCACTGATACCCTCCTACATCCCCCCCCAGTCTGATCTCTCCTCCTTTCTCCCCAAACTCACGGTTTGGAAAATCTGCTCTTTGGTCTCCCTCCCTAGTGAGTTGAACTGCCTGTTTGAATGACCTCTGACATTTTCTCAGTTTTAGTGCTGAGGACAAAAATGATGAATTAGCAGCAATTTGATTCTTTGTGAGATGTCTACGTGCCCAGTGTCAACTCAAACTTCCTGAAAATGCAAAAAGCCTTAGCATGGGATGTCGCTTTAAGATGCCAAACAGCTGAGATCAAGGGTTAATGCTACTGCCATATCATTTTTATGTCACTTAGTTCCTCAGATAAAAGTCCATTTTAATCAAACTTTTCATCATTTCCTCATAGGCAATATATCCTTGATGCCAGTTAGAGTATTTGATATTAATTATTCAGTTGAAGGCCTCCATTATGAGTTTAGTTGGAATATTTGTGATTTAAAACATGTTAAGACCCATTACAGTGCTGATGTCCCCAAAGTGATTTTAACTGAATATTGATGGGCCATATATTAAATTCCATACTTTTTTTTTTACATGTTTTACATTTTCCATAGCAAATTCTAAACTGTTGATATTTGTTGGCTAAGTACTCTTTTTAGGGAAGAGCATGTGCCTGCAGTTTCAAGAGTGCCAAATGTGACATTACCTTGGACTTGAAATATGCTAAGCTGGGTAAGCTGGCTTCCATGGCTTCCCTCTTGCATGTATTTAAAGGAGTGTGAACATTTACTTCCCACATCTCCAGCCAAATGTAAAGAAGGTTGTTTTGTGCATAGGCATCTGCTTAACTTAGACCATTGCTCTCTCAGTTCTCAGACTCCTTGGTAATTCTTGATGTTTTCCTGTTTTATTACCATCCCACCATCTGCCTCCAGAAGTTCATTGCTCTGGAATTATGGTGGTGGTTTTCTTAACAGTACTGCACAATATGTGTGCTCTCCCGCTGCACCCTCCTCCTTGGTTCTTACAAACTGCCAGCTGTTTGATACTGTCCTTTGGCTCAGGTTCCTGGGTTTGCTTTACCCAGGAATCCTTGTATTGACTTACTACATGCATGCAGGTTATTAATTCATCCTTGGATCTAATGCAAAGAGTTTTGCTGTCTGTGCCATTTGATTATTTTAGATAGCACAACATCATATCCTGAAGAAAACACTTGTGCCTAACCAAATATGGGATCATTAACAGTAAAACCTAGGTATATTTTTATTCTCTATATGCCAATATCCACATGAAATTACCTCGAAGATACTATGTCTATTCTTAAGCTAGTCAATGATATTTTAAAAGAAAATCAAGCCATAAACAGTTGAAGGCGGAGGTATGCGAAATGCTTCAAGGACTAGTAATCGGTGATTACTAGTAATACTAGTAATTGATGTGTTTTTATATGTCCGGTCTTCTAGCCTCCCTGGCTAGAAGAGTACTAGTCATAATGATGCTCTTATAGTTAACAATTACAGTCTTCAAGCTGGAGAAAGCAGGACCAGAATCCAAACTCAGCCTTTTCTGCCTTCCAGGGCCTTTTTCATTTCTTTGTCCTATACCACTAACTCAAATCTCAATTGGTTAGAATATCATGCCTTCTTTTTCCTTGTGTATAGCTTGTTTGTAGAACGGAAGATATCTTAGGTCATTTAAAATGCATCCGTGAGATGAGTTGGGGTGTAGCTAAGTGCTGGAGTACCTGCTTAGCATACGTGAAGCCATGAGTTGAATTCACAGCACAGTCCCCTGCACCAAATACATCTACATTCATTTTAACATCTTTCCAGAGAAAATGGAAAATGCTGATACCCGCAGGCTATGAGAAAGTAGCAAAATACAAGGCAAACAGAATTTATGAGGGGAAAACGGGATTTTTAGACCCTGCATAATGTAACTTTTATTCTTTTATCACTGTGATAATCTTTCCCCAAATAAAACCAACTCAACCATCTTTCCCTTATTAACCATTAAATTGTTCCTATTGGGGGCAGATACCAGGAAGTGGGTGACTCTGACTGTACAGAATGTAAGTGCCCTGTACCCATGTGCCAAGGACAGGCTTCCCAGAACCCAGATTTCACTGTGCAATACTCTTTTACATTGGGACTCCTAATGGAACAGGAGGGAAAGAGCCAATATTTGATGAATATCTATTATGTTCTAATTGAACGCTGTGGGGAGGGGATTGCTTTAAGTATGTTGTTTCATCCATCTCTTATAATATCCTGATGTTTGGATGAATAAAAAGACACTTGGGGATACAAAGTAATATGGTCAAGATTGTGGGCCTTATTGTCAATCTGCCTCTTTCTATTCTGGTCTCTGAACTATGTCAAGGTGTCCTGTTCCAGCCTCACTGAAAACAGGCATTGCATAACTATCCACAGTGAGGCAGCCATTTTGATACTAAGCCTGTTCCAAACTAGCACAGCAAGTAACTTGGGGACATTAACAGGAGCAGGTCCCTAGTAGATATTCAAGATTACTACCAGCAGACCCCATGAGCCGTGGAACTCCCTAAGCATATGTGGTTAAACACCCACCTCTTCCTGCCAATTACCTTTGTAACAGTGCGCTCTTAAAAAGTCTGTGTCTGTGTTATGTAAAGAGGTTAAAAGTATGTGTGGTAAGTTGGTTCTGCTTCAGCAACTCTTGTAGCTGAGAGAAAATTCTTGATCCTTTTAGGGTATGATTCTGGCAGATTCTTGAAAGGACATGGTTGAGATGCAAGTACCAGATCACTGTGGGAGATTTGCTTCAACTGATTCTGCTACTTCAAATACTGGGGAAGGGGGATTGGCAGTGGATTACCATGGATGGCAGTGCCACATGAGCCCATCTGTGCCCTTGTTCTCATGTGGCACAGGCCCCACGACCTCAGTCATTATGCTGAGAACACCTTGGTCCAACTCCATCATTTCCAGCAAAGGCAAACATTTGTAGTACAAATGGGAAAGGGGTTGGTGCAAAATGAGCAGCTTCCAGAGTGTGCTCTGGCTTATATTCCAAGCCTTCAATTAAGCCTAGACAGAAGTGACTGGGGCTTGTCCCAACAGAGCATTGTCCTGTGCCACAATTAGTACAACTAACCCTTGTGGTTGAACGTGGAATGACATGTTAAGTAGGTGGCAACCTGGCAGTTCTCATTGGCCAGGCTCCACCAACAGGATACCCTGAGGCATCATTAGTCCCCTTCAAAACTGGCCGATGCTTGGAAGTAGACAGGGTGGTGACTGCTCAGATAAGGTTTCTGCCTGCTAATTGCCTACATGTAGAGGAAGCAAATGCAGACCCTCATCCAGAAATGATAGCGTCTGACAGCCTGTTTTTGTTTTTGTTTTTTTTTAACAACAAACTAGAAGAAACTGTAATTGTTCTAGCAGGAGTTTAAGATGGAAAATAAGCATGTTGAGGTTTTTTTGAGAAGGCGTTTGCTGCAGTGAAGTTGTTTTCCTGAAAGCATTCGTGTAAATCCAGAATGGAGTTTGTACCGGGCTTCTCAGACATTTCCAGTGGTATGTTGGTGCCTTTGATGACTGATGCTAAATTATCTAGACTGTGAGGCAACCCTTTACAATACTTCTAACATCAAAATTAACTCCATATATAAGACAGAGCTTGTAGCCAACATGTTATATGAGTAACTTCCGAACGTGCTGCCTGTAGTGGGTCCGAGACACTGTGATGACTGCCTTCTGCGGACTGGTTACAGACAAGGCACTCATGCCAATCCTTTATCAACAGCTTGGATTCCTCTGTCTTTCTGATCTCTCCTTTCATATGTAATTACAATGATATTAATAATGATGATGGTGATGATAACAATAAGCAGTAAGTCACTGTGACTATCTGCACAGTTTCATCAGCCTAAATAGACAAGCTAGGAAAGGTGTCAACCTCCCCTTGTTTTATTATTCAACAGCTGTTACTGACTACTCGCTGAGTTCAGTGTGCCCTGTAAGCCCCGAGAGGACCACAGTAAACTCGGAAGGGCATGGTTCCTCTCCTAAAGTATTTATATTATATTCAAGTTGAGAAGAAAGTAACTAATCAATAACAAATAAACAGAAAATCACCACACTGCCCAGCACCTCCCCAAAAAGGACAGATGTATTATTCAAAAAATATAGTGTAAATCTGGATCAATTCAAGGGAGGGAATTAGACACGCATTCTGTTCTGAAGGAGGTTAAGAAGAAGAGATAGAATATGGCAGGCCATGATAACATGTTGTAGCCTTGCAGCAGGAGAAGGCTTGAGAAACAGAGGCTGTGTAGCTGGGATAGAGATGGTGAGAACTGAGCAGGGAGGCGGAAGTCAGATTGTTTGTGGGTAAGTGAGTGCCATTTATATTTACTCAAAGATTTCATTAGAAGCCTCAGATGAGTCTTAAGTAATGGGAGGAGGGAGTTAGAAACTGCTTGAAGTCTTGTCCAGCTTCGGGATGAGAACAGTTTGGAGCAAGGCAGTTGAATGGGATTTGTAGCAGTTCATACAAGAGATGCTGGTGGTACATACAAGGGTGATAGTGCTGCTAGCAGAAATTCAGGAGGGTGGTGGGGAAACACTGACAGCACAGGATGATGGATTACATATGGGTTTGGTGAGGTAAGTGTATCCAGGTGTCAAGAATCTACACACAACTGCTGGAAGGTAGTGCCATCCCTGGAGAGGAAAACCATTGAGGGAAGATAAGGCTATGGGAAGGTCCTGGGTGTGGGTTGGTAGATTTGAGGAGTCTTTCATCCCTCCTTATGCTGGAGACAGGGCTTCGCATGGATAGAAAGTGCAGTGGCTGACCAAGGATGCTACACATGTATATTCATGAAACGGAATAAAGTCCCCGAAGCATACCAGAAAAGAATGATATGATGAAATGCAAAGTCTCATACTCCGAATGCAGAAAAAGAGGCAGGTAGATGGTGTGGATCCCAGACGCCTGGACACCAGCCTGTGGCTATAACATGTCATCACAGCGGACAGAAAGGCTTATGTATCACTGTCTCTGTAATTTCATTCTGGGAGTAATGTTTTTCTCAAGTAGGAAGAATTGAAGACTTAATGTCATCTGGCATTCTGTGACTGAGCAGAGCTCTGACCCCATATGGCCTAACCATGAGAGTAAGAAGAAAACGTGGCAGCTGTTTGGCTATCTACACTGTGTTTATAGAATTGAAGGTCCTTTATCTAAAGAACTGTGTACTGAGGTGTGTGTGGATGAAGAGGCACAAGTGTTCAGTTCACTCGTAAGTGGTTCAGAAACTAGTGTCCCATCTATAGACTAATTGTATATGCAACTTCAAGTACGTATAGACAGAGAGGAAGGGAGATGGGGAAGAATGGAATAGAATGGGGGAAGAATACATGGTAAAGTAGGGCAAAACATAAACGATGGGTTTGGATAGAGGATGTAGAGATTGTGTACTACTGAAACAGTAACAATGTGTAGTTCTCAAAAGCTCCCAGAATCCATTCGGAAGTAAAAAAGATTCTCATTCTGATGTATTAAGCTGACTTTCCACCCAAAAGTCCACTCTGAGACAGAGATCTCTGTGACATGAACCCAGCATGCATCTCTCATGGCTAGGAAAGAAAGGGAAGGGAGCCTGTCAGGTGGGGATGTCACTTTCTTCAGGCCTTCAGGGATGGTATACACCTGATAAGCAAGAATATTGAAGTGTTTATCTTTCAAGTTCCATTAGTTATTATCAAAGGGACTCTCAAGAGGTGCTAAATCCCCAACACCTCTGCCTGTCCACTGCACCCACTGCACTCTGTACTTGGAATAGTATCTGTAGACTTAAGTACTGAAATAGGGGAGGGGCATAACAGTGAGCAAGACTTATTCCCAGAGTCTGCAGTCATCTGATGGCCTCTCATGAAGGAAAATGCGTAGTTATGGAGTAGAACACACTGAGTACCAATTTCATCAACAAAGCAGCAGGGTGGAGACAGTCCTGGATGAAAGCATTGCTGACCTCTTGTCTCACTCAAATAAACAATTCATCAGAAGAATGTAAGGTCTTTGGCAAGTTCATGTTCAAGTACATGACAAGGACATCACCAACACGAAGCTGCACCTCCGAGATGCCCCTGAGACTACAGGAAACTTAGAAAATGAAAATGTGGTTTTAAGGTACTTAACTCAAACACACCCATCAATGAAGGATGGCAGTTAAGTCTCTAAGGCAACTGTACTTAGCATTGGGGTTATTTATGAATGCCCATGAAGTAAAGTTTTGCATAGGTTTCTGTTGACACCTTTGCTATAGTTATAAACAGTAGCTTGTCTGGGTGCTATAAAGTTACACAAGCATATAACACAAGACCCAAGTTCTGTCCAGAACCCACATTAGAGGTCAGGCATTGCACGGCATCTTCACAAAGGAGGCAGGGACAGGAAGATCCATGGATTTTGCTGCCAGTCAGTGAACCTTCCCAATATCCAGATGCCAAAGAGACCTTGCCCAAAAAAGCCAAATGAAAACTCCTGAGGAGAAACACTGGAGCAATGGCCATGACATTCTCTCTGTCTCTGTCTCTGTCTTCTCTCTCCCTCTCCCTCTCCCTCTCACTGCCCCTCCTCTCTCTCTCTCTCTCTCTCACACACACACACACACACACACACACACACGAACTTGACCAAACGCGGGGTTTCATCTTAAGGCCTGGGTCCAAATGCTACAGTGTCACTTCAACATTAGTTGTCCCTAAACTGTCCCTGCTATAACCATGAAGGCCCGAAGTCAGTTACAGCCAGTCCAATTAAAATGCTTGTTCTCACTCTGGAACAGAAGTCAAGCAGGCTACTAGATAAAGTCCTAGTATGTAACTGACAGGTCAAAGAACGTGTCACTCGTACATATGTGGGTGACTTAAAAATTTGCAATATATTGTGTTATATTACCTTGAAAATGGTTGCCAGTTTTACACCTCTACTAGGACTGATTGATTACACATCGTCTTCTAGAACCTAGGTCAGGCCAAGCATGATGACGCTATGCAGCAATTATGAGCACAAACCACTTTAATTTGTAGTTCCGTTACTCATAGTGAGATTCTTGGTTTTCCAAGATGGGATTTCTTTCTTTAGGCAGCTCTTCCTCTTGATCCTCTTCCTGTGGATCTAACCCTTTGCATTATGGGCAAGTGGGCTTGGTGAACTGACAGACATGTCCTGTATCTTCTGTGAGATACATTCCCGTGGTGCTCAACTCTAGTTCATATTCACTCAAAATGTGCTCCTTAGGTGCGGTAATTCTATCATTGGAAGATGATATTTGTTCTGCTGGGTCAGGAGACTGATCTACGGTAGCCATCCTTATGGTTTTGAATGAGTGAATTATAGCAAGACGAAGGAGGGAGGGGTCGGGATAGTAAAAACATCATTTTGGATATTGGCTGGGGAAGTTAAGGCCATCAGCTCGAGTTCAAGACTGAGCCTTCTTCCCTTGGCTGTACGTCTCTTTCTTACCCCAGACATTTTCCTATCATGGAATAAGCAACAGCAACCTCTGTTGGGAATAGCTTACCTCCTAGCTGTTGTCAAGGGCTCAGTGTTTTTACTTTTGGACTGTTTTGCTGTTCCCTGCCCTCTCACATAGTTGGACAAGCCCATTTCCAGACAAGGGGTTTAGAGAACGCCGGACATAAATATGCATGGTTCATGAAATGGCAAGGGACAGTTTCACTTGCAGAGTCAACTTCTCAGTGAGCTCAAATAGCACCGGAGAATTTACCCATGGAACGCACATTAGACTCTAACTCTAGGAGAAGGAAGCTGCTCGGAGTCTTGTTTTGCAGGTGTAGGTGTTAATTTGGCTAAACCCAATGGATTCCAAACTCCGGAGACGTTCTTCAAGTAGGGCCTGCATGTGTCCAAATTGTCTATTGATTGGTTGCCAACGATCACCAGGACTTTTTGAGATTGTATGCCAAATGTTTAGTGAGTAATATTTTGCTCACATTTCTAGTAGAAATGGTGGGCAAGAGAGTTTTGTGACCCAACAAACTTAAGCTATACCAATTTTTACTGCATAAACCTTCTTAAAAGGGTGTGTTTTTTTTTAATTCTCAAATTATGATTCCCATGTGACTAATACCCTTTTGCAAAAGAATGATAGTTACTTCAAAGAGTATTCAATTTCTAAAATTTTATGAAAACAATATTCAAACACTAGCTTATTGGGTAATCACTTTGGCAAATAACCTAATTATGCTCTATGTTTTAGCCTCACACCGCAGTGTATGCGTGTACTTCTATTCTGAACATAGTTTTGACTTGTTTTTAAACACAGTGAAGACTTTCCAGCAGGCTGAATGGCATCCAACTCTTGTCCGTGAGCCCTCATTTTCTTGCATGAAAATACCTGGGAACAATGAAGAACCTGCTTCATCACGAAAGTGAGATTTGTACAAGAATCTGAGCTAAATGCATGCTGTACAAGCATAAGAAAGTAAGGTTGGGTCTCTTGTACCCACATAAAAGCCAAGTATGATGTAGTATAGTCCCATAACTTCATCCTTGGGGACACAAAGACATGTGTCCCCTTTGGTGTCAAAGCCAGCTAGACTAGCTGGCTAGTAAGCTACTAGCCAAAATTATGAACTCTGAGTTCAATAAGAGACTCTGACTAAAAAATTAAGGGTAAAGCAGTAAAGAAAGATACCCAAAGACATCCTATGGCCTCTACACACACAAACACACACACACACACACACACACACACACACACACACACACACACACACACACACAGAAAGAGAGAGAGAGAAACAGGCAATTACACATACAACATACACACCAAAATAATAAAAAATATAAGAGATTCACATCTGCTAACTTCTCAGAAGAATGACATCATGCTATCATCCCCAGGAAGCAGAAAGGAAAGAAAAACTTCATAAGAATGAGCAGGCAGCAAACTCCATGGGAACAAAAAGTATTCTGTGGATCCCACCGTAAATTATAGACGCGCAAAGCCATGGAGAATGAAAGAAAGTAAAATTTAATATTAAACCGTAGCTACCCTGCCATAAATAAGTTAGATAAAGAACCCACTTAACATATGTGAGATATTAAAACATATTTATATCTATACCTGCATTGTGTGAGGTTGCTTATATGTCACTGGCAATATTTTATATTCAAAAGACCTAAGACTTTGGCTGCTAGTGGAGAGCAAATGTATTCTGTTCTTTCTTAAAAGCCAAGTACCTTCTAATGAAGGATTGATCAATGGCTAAAAACTGGAGGGATGCTGGATTTTTGCTCACAATATGGATGTGAGGCCTCCTCTAACCTTTTAAAATAACTCTTTAGCCTACTAGTGGGATATTAATAAGAGAAAAGAGATACATAAAACATCTTCCCCCACCAAAGCACTTTTTTTGGCCTGTAATTTCAGGTGACTAGAGATGAAATGGATGAACCTGAATTCAACCAGCTGCTCACTGTCTCGGGCAAATTAAACTTAATGCTAAGACATGTCATATAGTGCATTCTTACTTGAGAGGTTAAGAAGGCCAAGAGTCAAACCCAGAGGCCCTGGAGTGCAGCTGCTGGGCCACCTTGTCTCTAAGGGAATAACCAAAGATCTCAAAGAATCAACTGCTACAGCAAAACAAAAATATCCAGATGTCCCAGAAGGCTCTCTTGGTATTGTGAAGAAGGCTGGGGCAGGAATAACAGCCTTTGGGTTTTATCAACCTTACTAATAAAAGTCACTTGGCTCTCCATTGAGAAGAGCAGTTGGTACAATATGGAAAGGTTTTAAAGACCATTAATTTCTTGAAATGAAACAGCTGGCCTTATTGGCTATTAAATAATGAGCCAGATTCTCCCCAGTGCCTAAGTCACTCTCTGGTAGTAAATTAGGCATTTAGGGAGGCACATTAACTCTTTAAGAAGATTAGAGTTCAATTTAGGGCACTTTATGCATAGCAGGAATGCTATAGGGAACCTGGATGCAGCTAAGCAAAGAGAGGGTGAGAACATGATAAATTATGATGACAAAGCTATACCCAGAGCTAGCGTTGACTGGGTAACTCCAGTGCATACAGGAAGTGGGAAGAGTTGAGTTGAGTGATATTCCATCTATGGTTCCCATGTTAGATTGGACCACGAGGGCAGAGTTGAGCCTTCACCCAGTAAATTTTAAACTAAGTCATGTCATTTAGTCCCCCTGAGCTAGACATTGAGAAGATCATCTTGTGTGTTTCTGGCAGATTGAGGAGGAAGGAGCAAATAAATGGGTGATTGCAATCACATAAAATGAGTGCTAATGTGGAATTTAAGATGGAGGAGGAACACCTTGTACAGTGAGCTAAGGAGTTTACTCTGCTCAAAGGGGTCCAGTGATTTGATTGTATTTGCATTGCAAGAAAGGTTCCTTGGTAAGCTCATGTAGAATCGCCAATCGAAGGGGAAGAACTAAAATGGGAAAAGGCGATGTGAAGATGTTTGTGCAAGTCCTTGGAAAAATGCCAGTGACTATAAGCTAAGTGAGGAAGGGCAAAGAAGGAAGAAAGGGCTATGCTGAACTGACAACTGACTGGAGATGCTCAAGAAGATGAGAGCGATGGCCGAGGTTTAACTCTGGAGTCAGGGGCTTGGGCAACAGGATCAATGAAGGCATCGGTTCTGGGCCCTGGAAGCCTGTTGAGATGATACACGAAAAATGAGACAGGATCCCTGTAAATCATCTAATAAGACTCACAGGGGACACATAAAAAGAATCTGAGATTCGTAACATGGCATGATTTCTGGAAGTTAAACTGAATCTCTGAAATAATATTTTGTGCTTTGTTCAGTTTTGTTGGTACCGGTTTGGGTTTTGATCTCTGCTTGGAGGAAAGGATTTCAACAATACGGACATCTCTAAATGAGGGTCTGTCATTGCTCACCATTAAAGGCACGGAAGGAACAAATCAAGATGATAGTCTCTGGGCAAAAATAAATAAATAAATAAAAATTAAATACAAATAAAAAAACTTTTATTCCTGGGAATATCAATAGTAAATAAGCCATAGATTGGGAAATGTATGTTCTTTGTGAGAAGTAGAAAATTTCACAGGTTGCAGACTAGACAAATTAACAGCTCTCCTTCTGTCAGCACTTAAAATCTATACCATGGCTTCTCTCTATGGTATGAGGTGAAACGTGCCAACAAATTGGCTTAGATGCTCTCTCTGAAAATGTGGAAGAAATTATAGATTGGAGAGAAAGGGGGAAATTCTTATATATTAAGAAGTGTTGACAACCTCACCACAGCATAGCAAAAAAAAAAAAAAAATCCTTAAAGACAAAACACTTGGATTTCAGAAACCACCACTGTTACAGTGTTCTATGCTATATGCAGCAAAAGTTGCATTCTTTTGAAAGAAAATTGACATCAAAGTTGCCTAAACCAATAGCCCTTGTGGCAGCTGTGTGGTGAGAACCTCATGCTTTAGGAATTTGAAAAACCTAAAATTAAAGGGGTGGGGAGTTTGCACATTGCCTAATTAGAACTTAGCAAAGTCAGTCAACAAGACTAAACCTGGCCCTCATGGGTTTTTGCAAGTCACCAAGTCACCTCAATGGCCCTTGCATCACAGTTCCAGAAAAAGGTTTCCAGGTAGAGCTGAAGGCTGCAGTGTGAGTGGTTTACTCACAAGCCCATCCTAGGTGAGTCCATAGGCTGCATGTACAGACTGTAGGGTACTCTTGCTCCTATAAAATCATCCCGAAACAGAGCCAGGACTAGCTGGTGTTGTCAATTCCCAGAGATCACTGTGTTTCTGGTGATAAGTAACTCCACTTTCCTCCTTTTTTTTTTTCCATTTGTGTGTGTGTGTGTGTGTGTGTGTGTGTGTGTGTGTGTGTGTGTGTGTGTGTGTGTGTGTGTGTGTGTGTGTGGTGTATGTGTATATGGGGGAATCATAAATGCTTGTGGAATAGCCCAGAACAGACCTCGGTGTTTCTCAAGTGCGCTGTGCCTTTGGGTAGTAAACTGCTCTTTGACAATCTCATGCATATACACTATGTGATTCAATCACTCTTTCCCAACGTCTCATTTCTCTCTCATCCCTACCACTCACACACATTCTCCTTCGAATAAGTAGCTTGTCCCTATCTACTAGTTTGGGTTTTTTAACTGTCTCATAGAATTTAATCGGGGCTGGCTCTGTGATCTTGGGTTCAGAACTAGCCATCCGAGCTTGGTGAGCTCACCAAGGGTTTCATGACTGGAAACCATACCTCCTTGGCTCCCAGAATCTGTTCATTACCAACAGATCAGCAGTTTATCTCAGGCCTAATGAGTGCCTACTTACTCCATAGCTGACTATTAGGAACACAAAACTTCTGTGGACTCAATGCCAGTATGCACTATTGTTATGAGTTCAAAGCATATCTACTTTCTGGCATATGCCAGAATCAAAGATTCATAGACTTAGATATGGCTTTGTAGTTGCAGGTAAAGAATTTAAGAATGATATTTCTTGGGCTTGAATGTCTATGATGATATGTTTTCTGTGTCAGTAAGGATTCAGAACAGGAGGGCATTCAGACCCACGGGAGCTAGAAGAGAATAAAACCACTGAACAGTTCATAAGGAGATCCTTGCTGAAGTTAGTATTTACAGGCTTAAAAATAGAACCATGGCCCAGGACGAAAGGGCCATCATGTCCTTCGTCATCTCCCAAATACCCTTACTGGAAGAGGAGAGAAAACCACCACCTACTTCTTAGACCATTTGCTGCCTATAACCGAGTCCCCATGATACATTTTTCCCCTAAGTTCTGTTTTGAAGAGATTTAGGAACTGCACAACCAAAATAAATGAAAACCACAGAGAATCTTTGTAAAATCCCTGCCCCCATGTGAGCATACCATTCCCGTTGTCAACATCCCCCCCCCCCAGCAGAGTGGTTCAGTTATGATTATTAGCAGTATTTTGACATCATAATCAACCACACCCCTGCTTTATGCTAAAGTTCTCTTCTGGTATTTAGCATTCTTTAGATTTTGACAAAGGTGTAATGACACACATCTACATATGAAGTCATGCAGAGTAGCTACATTATCCAAAAATTGTACTCTCTTTGTCCGCTCCCCACCTACCCCCACCATCTCTGATAACTAATGATCTCTTTACTGTCTTTATACTTGTAACTATGAATGTTACATGGTTGGTTCTGTATAATATAGAGATATGGCTCTCAATCTTCCTATTTCTTTGACTAGTTAATACAATTCTTTATACCATGGTGACCCCCAACCATAAAATTATTTTTGTTGCTACTTCATAAGTATAATTTTGCTACTTATGAATTGTAATGTAAATATCTGTGTCTTCTAACAGTCTTAGGCGACCCCTGTGAAAAGGTCATTTGACCCCCAAGAAGCACAACCCACAGGCTGAGAACTGCTCATATGGAACCTTGTCAGGTTAACGACTGATTTAGTAACTTTATGCATTAAAGTTTTCCTGCGTTCATTCAGTGCTCGATCAGCCAAGGTTGACTAGCATTCTGTTGTGTGGCCACACAAGTTTTTAAAAACATGCACCTCCTGAAAGCCGTCTTGGTTTTAAATGCTTCCAACTTTGGACAGTCAAGAAGAAAGCTTCTGTAGACATCTATGTACACAGTGTGTAAGAGCTTTAGTTCTCAAATCCTGCAGCGGGCTCATAGGAACAAGATCACTAGATCCTATGGAGGGAAGAAGCTTAGCATTGTAAGAGACCACCAGTTCACCTTCCAGAGGGGCTGAACATTCTGCATTCCTAGTAGAGATGTGGAGAATTCTGTTGCCCCACATTCTGCCTGCTGTCTGGTGTTGTCAGGGCTCTGGATTTGGCCATTCTGTGGCTGTGCAGTGGTTTCCACTGCTGAGGATGGAACAACCTTCCATGTTTGTTTACTAACTGTGTATTCTCTTTCATTTCTGCCTGTTAACATTTGAACCCATTTTTTTTAATTGTTTCTTTTTGTGCTTGGGGAGTTCCTTATACATTTGGATATCAGATGTGTCTTTTGAAAATCTCTCCTCTCGGTACGCAGTTTCTCTTTTCAATTTCTAGACAGTGGCTTTCATGGAGCAGAAGTTTTGTGTTGTGTTTTTTTAGATGACGTCCAGCTTACCAGTTCTTTCTTTCCTGCGTTATGTCTTTGGTGTATCTAAAAAGTCAGCACCTTGTCCAAGATAATCTATGTTTTCTTCTGTTTTATCTTCTAGGAGGCTTACAGTTTTTTTTTTTTTATTTTGTATTTATGCCAATGATCCATTTTGGACTAATTTTTGTGGCAAGTGTACATTTCAGTTCATCTTTTTATATATAAGCATCCTATTGAGTCAGCACGTTTGCTTTAGAGGCTGCCTTTGTTCATTGTATTCATTTGGTCCTTTGACAAAGACCAGTTGAACGTTTTTATCATTCAGTGTCTGAGGTTTGTTTTTTTTTCCCCCATCCCATTCCATTGGCCTGCTATCTGTTCTCTTGCCGGTACTATACCGCCTCGATTACTGGAACTTTATGGTAAATTTTGAAGATGACAAGTGTCAATCCTCCATGTTCGTTCTTTCTCAATATTTTTCATGGCTATTATTCTAAGCATTTTACCTCTGTATATACATTTTTAAATCGTAATGTAACATTTAGAGTTTAATTAATATTGTTATTCAAAGCAAGAGGTTTGTACCTCTCATCGATTAAATAAGTATATGCAGGCAAACAACAAGACAGCCAGGCTAGCCTTGTTTATGCACTTGTGACGTTTAGGAAGTTATGTGCTCCACTCTAGAGACTGACCTAAATGTCAAGGGAACGAAGAAAAGACAGAAATGTGGATCTAGATACAGAAAAGCTGGTATCAGTTGATCTGGGATCTTGGATGGAGAAGCCACAATGTGTTTATGGCACACAGTAGAACAGGGAGGTAGGTTTATTAGATACAGCTGATCAAGAACACCATGTTTATGGCATACAGCTGAATCAAGGAGACAGCTTAAGCTAAGCTCAGTGAGAACAGTCTCTGTAAGGAAGCAGTCTTTGGATCATAAACATTCGGGGTAGATGACTATGGTGGACATTCTTCGCACACACTGTCCACATTTGTACTTGTGTCTGAGGAAGGCCTTGCCATCTCTCTGAGCCTCGTCAGGGAAGACTTTGCCACTCTCGCAGAGACGAAGCATTGGGTCCTAGGTGTGGCCATACCAATGTCAACAACACACATTCACTCAGGATTTCCTCCACGTCCCACAACCAAGTATCATTCATCCATAAAGATAAAGAGATGTCATCCTCAGGACCGCGCATGGAACTGGAAGCTATCGTGTTAAGTGATATAAGCCAGACTGAGAGAGACAAGGAGCACATGTTTTTTCTCATACAAGGAGATGAAAAAAATTTATTTAATAACAGAAGCAGGGTTAGGAACTCTTAGGAAATGTGAAGGAAAATAAATGGAAGTGGGGAGGAAGAATTTTTTAAAAAAAGAAAAATAGTAAACAGAATCAAAACATGGCATATCTAGAGAAACAAAACACATTCATTTGTATAATTAATATGCATGAACAACTATAAATAAAATTGAACCTTCCAAATGAGTTAAGGAAAGCATATCCGTACTCCTTACAATCATTCTGCCACATGTATAGAAAGAAGTAGTTAAATTATTGCCAAAGTAAATAGTAGAAAGTCTGTTAAATACACATGACGTATCTATGTACTTCTAGGTTAGAACAACTAATGTAAACTCGAATCATAATAGGTGATAAAAGTTGAAAACCTAATATTCATGCAGTGGTATAAGAATGGGCTCCAAAGTTCCAGGCTGACCCAGTTTATATCCAGATTCTACTGCTAAACATAATAACTGTATGTTTAACATGTAGACAATCAAAATCTGTGTAGTTCTAGCATGGATTGACATATACTCAGTTGACATATACTGTTAAATTATCTTCCTCATCCCCCTGCTTTTTCAACTCATCTCTACCAGTAAAAAGCATCAGCTTTGAAAGGGTAAGACAATATCTTTGGACTCTACGCTGTATTTATTCGTTACCTACATTTGGAGGATGGAAATGAATGTGGATGGGATGCATATCTAAGTTAAGGAAGTAACAGAAAATCTAGACTGGCACATAAGGGTAGAAAGAAACCCATGAAGCTTTTCCTGACCTTGTTTGAGCTCTCAGTGACCCAGAGGCACCTTTGCACTTTTGGTCTGAGAATTCAAATAAACAAGGTTTGGGTGTATAGTCCCCACATGGGTGGCTTTATGTCCATAGGGAAGGAAGGCCACTGTGGTTACGATCCAGCATGCATCAGCAGCCACCAAGTGACTGGTGCTTTGTCTGAATGGATGACAGTTTTAATTTCAGTCCCCGGCAGAGGTGGTACCCAGCCAGCACTACTTCAAACCAATTTTGCAAATCACATTTTGTGGCTAAAAATTGGTTTGCTGCACCCGTCCCATTTTGGAGGTCAGAATTCCCTGGTTTGTGCTGGTGTCTTTGCTGACAGAAGAACAATGATCCACTTTCTGCTAATTGAAATGACAGCATATTCTTTCACAGATTAATTTTAAATTACCCATGTTTCTCTTCTCTAATCAAGATGATAAAAACAGCACACATAATTTTCTACACTATTCTTTTAATTTTTTTCTGACTAATAACAGCCAATTGGCTCTTGACATTTATTACCACACATGGCAGTTTCATTCCAAGCATGTTAGCTTGGACAGTTTATCATTTTATTCTTAATTATTTTTAAACTTGATTTTGTATCAAAGTAAGTGAGGAATAAGGCTTAAAGCATAGCATAGATTGTGACTCCTCATTGAACTTAAAAATGATGCTATCCTAAAGAGAATTTGTCCCTGGGTTATATCTCATGCTGAAATAAGGGCCCTCTTACCGGAAGAAATATTTCTTTAAAATGAGTAGTTGCAAGATGTGCTCATCTGTGAACTTCCAACAATTAGAAATGGCTCCACACTTAAGATGCTTTAATAATGTCAGTTAAGCAGCATTTTAGCTCATTTTTATAACACATTCAGGTTTGGTGATTTATATTAAGCATTAAACATAATAAATTTAGATCTTTATTCAAGTATGAGGTAGAGCATATCTGAATCACCCATTTAGCCAAGTGCCTCAGGAGGTCCGGGCTCACGCTGCCATTCATGACTGTAATAAAACAGGTTTGTCCTCTCTCTGCTTTGACATCCATAATAATGGGAAGAGCATGTATGTTGTGGCACTGTAACAGGATGGCATTCTGACATGGCTTCATGGCTCAGACCAAGGGTCCATGACCAAAGGGCAAGTTGAGGACATGTGTCAGTGACCTCTCTCAAATTTGTCACCCAGCACTGTCTTTATTTTGGGTCACACAAAAATTCAAGAAATAAATAAAGCAAATCCCACTCTATATGACCAGCAGTTTTTAAAGACTTCATCTTAAAAAGGAGTCCATTAGGACAAAAATGGGAGCTAGAGGATGGGTCAGTGGTTAGGAGTGCTGCTGGGACTTCAGATCACACCTAGGTGTGATCCTGATCCTGCCTGCACCTGTTACAATGACACCGACAGGGTGGAGACACAAGGATCACTAGAGCTTGCTGACTGCCACCTTCACCAAATATGTAAGCTCTATGTTCAGTCAGAGACCCTACCTCAAAGGAACAAGACCGAGAATTATAGAGAAGAACCTGGTATCTTCCGGTAGCTTCTGGGCATGTCCAGGCAAGTACCACACATGCATATGCACACAGCACATGTGCCTTTTAAAAACACACAAATGGATCTCTGTTAGGAGATAAGCTCTGTCTCGTCAGAGAGATTTAAAACCTTCACTGACAGTTCTTTCATATTTCATTTTTAAATCACGGGAAGGCATAAGACACTAAAATATACTGGGAAAAAAGTATTCCCTTTGATGAAACAATAATTATAATAGCCTTCTGTACAATTATCATGACAAGTTTAATTCTGCTCTGTTTCATTCTGAAAGTGACTTGCAACAAAGTTTCAACTGCAATTTGAGTATAAAATACCTGGGTACTTGTGAGAATACATAGTGTCATTGAGAAAATAATGTTCATATTTCCAGTGTTGGGATAGAGTGGAGCATTAATTAACTCTTTCATTTAAAGATACCTTGGGCTGAAGAGGATCATGTTTGGTTCCCAGTACCCACTTCATGCCGAACACAAGAGTCTATTATTCTAGTCCAGACGATCCAACTAACAGCCTCTTGTGGTTTCCACAGGGACCCACAAACATCACACAGTCTCTCTCTCTCTCTCTCTCTCTCTCTCTCTCTCTCTCTCTCTCTCTCTCTCTCTCTCTCTCTCTCTCTCTCACACACACACACACACACACACACACACACACACACAAAAGGAAGGAAAAAAGGAGGGAGGGAGGAAAGACAAAAAGGGAAGAAAAAAAAGATGCCTATAGTCATCTCAATGATTTTATGACATTAATAGAATAAAAAAATGGTAGATGACATCGCTACCCCCCCCAACACATGAAGTAGATGGGGGTTAGAGATGGACCACAGAGCCTGGGTATGTGGCTTAGATTAACCACCACAGGTTCATCCCCATGCACTCAATCCTCGGTCTCGTAAAGATTGTTTCTCAGCCTACGTGAAGGCCAGGTGCCCTTGAAATGCACCTCTCATAGAAATGAAGATCCGCCCTGTGAGCAGTGGCCGGGCTAGCCCATTACATCACTGGCATACTATCCAGGTAACATTTCTTAACCATGTTGCCACGAGACACTGGCTAGCCTACCTGCTCCAGGGTGAGCATTCTCTACAAATAATCAATTCAGGATAATTCACACCCCCTTGCCTTGGCACCCCAGAGCCTGGTAAGAAATGAAAAGTAATGAAAGGAAACAGAAGAAGGAAGCATTACTTTTAGGAATGTCATTACAATGCTGGTAATTAAAGCAGAAAAATGTAAAATCAAATAAGTAATTCCGCGTCATCTATTTTAATAATTATGCTTGAGAAAAAACAGGTTCAATCAGAAAGATGAGGAGGTAGCTGGAAGCTGTGTTTCAGATCTGCAGTGAAACATCTGGCCTCAGTCTATCTTGATGACTTTGGTTCCTTTGGGATTTCCCTTTGCTTTAATAATTCGGGAGAGTAGCCTAGATTATTGCCTTTTCCTTGTATGTTTTTAGCTATGACACAAAAAACAAAAGGAGCTAGGAGACACAAGGGGAGGTTTCCTTAAGGTGCCTGGGAAGGCATGTGAGAGGTAGGAGGGGAGAGGGGGAGTTTAAGAAGTGGTTTGGCCTCTGATGGCATTGACCGAGGACTTCGTGCATAGAACAGAGAAAGACTGGGCATGCTCTGATCTTCTGATCACTGGTACAGGTGTGGTTCAAAGCACAAAATGATGGGAAGGGTAGTCTCGCCGACAGTCCCCTGTGATAGATAGCTGGGAAAGGGGGTACAAAACACAGGTATGACTGTGTAAATATATGTAATTCTACAGAAATTATTGTTACAAAGTATGAGAAATTGGTTGTTGGTGCTTTGTGCCTAGAAAGAAATGCCTGGCGTCTCTGCACTCTGTGGATTCCTTTTGCAGAACAAAATGTGAGCATTGCAAGGGCTTTGAGCCTGTGTGGACCCAGGCTGTAGCAAGAGCTGTGTCTTGAGCATAAAGTCGGCTTTATATGAGGGTGTGGAGGAGTCAAAGGACCCCACCTCTTGCTCCTGAGCCCCAAGCTCTCACCTATGTGAATAATTATGGTCTCTGGGAATTAGGTGGTGCTGATATTGGGAACTAACTATAAGCAAAGCAGACACTCACCTCCCTCCTCAGGGGTATGAGGGTATGGAGAGGGAGGGAGGAAAAGGAGGGGACTTCTAGAGGGGCATGAGAATGGACGTCATGATGCTAGGAGCCTGGAGGATAAGAGTAACAGGCAGTGTTCACTGACTGCTTGTTACATACAAAGCTTTATTCTAAGCGCTGCACATGCTCACCCACCTCAACCCACTAGAGAACTCTCTACATCTCTTCATTTCATGACTAAAGAAAGATGACCTTTTCTGGTTGCTGACTGAAAATTCAGTCAACCAATGCAACCAATATGAATCTGAGAAGAATATCTAAAGGCATGCTCCTTTGGATGAATTAGAATGACCACAGACCAGAGAACAGGGGATAGGTCTGTCCTGGCTGACACTTGCCACTTCTACCTGTCTTTCAGTTGCCCCTCTCCTGGTACTGTCTACACAGCAAACTCTGCTCCAGTGTGCTCCTCACAAGCCATACTAAACAGGTGCTACCCGACAAGGCACTGAAGACATTTTCTTACTGTGCCTTTAAAGCCTAACTTTTTAATATTCAAAAAGGTATTTAACAGTTAAAAGTCTAAGCATTGGAGTTACGGAGATGACCAAGCAGGTAAAGCACAGGCCTTAAGGCCAGAGGTGGAAACCCAGAACCCACATGAAGCCAGGCAGGTGTGGTAGCCCCTGCAACGCCAGTACATGGAAGGAAAAGGGACTATCTAGGGTAAGGTAGCTAGCTAGGCTGGCCAGGATTGGTGAGTTCCAGGTTTGGCAAGAAACCTTGCCTCAATAAATAAAGTAGATGGCAATCAAGGTAAGCAGACATCATCTTCAGGACCCACACATAGATATACACATATGCAAACATATACACATGCAAATATGCATTTATGCTCAAAACACACACACACACATCCTCATACAAAATAACAATAAAATCCAGGTATGCAGTTCCCTTCTAAAACAATTCTTTGAAGATCAGCACCATCCAACATGGCAGCCATAGTCACATATAGCTAGAAAGTCTATACTGTCACTAAGCCAAACTGTGACATTCTTGAAGTGTAAAATATACTTAATACCATGCTCTAAGACTCAATACCAAGAAAACTATACTGACTCCAAGTTAAAATGCCAACATTTTGGATACATCGAGTTACGTAAAGGATATTTCAGTCAGCTTCATGTGGCTTATTATTCTTTTGGATGTGACCATAGAAACATCAGGTTGAGTGTCTGGCTTGCTTTCTCTTTCCCAGCACTGCTTGGCTCTACAGCAGAGAGTTTTCAAATGTACTAACTACTTGTGGCTTCTGATGAGCCTTCCAGCTGAAACATTGAAGGGGGTGTGTTCAGCCAAATCATCTTTTTGGAGGAACACCTTTCCTCCCTTAAATTGTATATAATCCTGGGCACACCTGGATTTCTGATAATTGCACCCACAAGTGGCTACATGCAGACACAATTAGGCATTTGCAACTTGTTTGACAGCACAGGTGTCTAATCGTGCCCCCACAAATGGCCATTTGGCAGGCACCATTCACTGGGCACACAGACAATTATAGGCAGAAAATGGCACCAACCAAGGCCAGGGTGGCAGAGTCATTAAATAGGTCGGGGTAAGTCCACAGAGGCATGAAATAGGTCAGGAGTAAGGCTACAGAGGCATGGCATAGGTCAAGGGTAGGTCCACTGTCTTGATAAAAATCTTTCCAGACTCAGCTCTTTGTGTGTGAGTATGTGTGTGTGTGTGTGTGTGTGTGTGTGTGTGTGTGTGTGTGTGTGTGTGTGTGTGTGTGTGTGTGTGTGATACTCACATAGGTGTTTGTGACAGGAGATGTATTTGTGATGTAGAGGCTGGGAGATGAAAATGGATGTACATCCCCCACCTCACAAAGTAAATGTTTTCTTGGGCTTTTAAGTAAATTGGGGCACACAAAACCTACACTGTCAATCTGAATGGCTTTAGAAGTGGATTGAATCACCCTACTGGGTCTGGCTGTTTATAATGACTAAAAACGATGAAGTGTGTGTAAGAATCTCCAGGGACCCTTGGGTAAATGGTAGACTTTAAAGGGTTAATCCAATTTAATGAATCATTTAGTGAGGATGAGAAGGCCAGAGTGGTAGCCTCAGGAAGAATCACCATGAGGATTTAAACATGGAGTGCTTAGGGCAGGGGGGAGATGTGGTGGAGGTCAGTATCCCCAAGTAAGGAGTAATTGATAACCTCAGCTCAGCCTACAGCTGAAACAACAAGGCTGGACATGGAAACACGTCCTCTTACACAGATCCCAGTGTCTAGAGGAAACGTGGGCAGACACTGAGGCCCTGCCTCCTGGACTTGGGACTAAGGGCATGGAGTAAGGTATCAGCTGCTCTCTCCACTCCTGGTCCGGGTGGGGGAGACTTGAAACCAGATTTCAGTAGCTTTACCAATCAGCACCATTGATCTTAAGAATCAACTCTGAGGCCATATCAGGTTTGGTGACCATGACAATTTTTGTTTCTCAGAGCTGATGCCATGTGCCATAGTCATAGTCTGGGACATCATTTTTTTTTTTTTTTGAGCTCCAGGAAGGTTATAAATTCCTGATACCATGTTGGGAAACTCAAACCATGGCAGGTTAGTTCTTCTAGGACAAAAACTAATTTTGTTCTGTTTTCTTTTGTTTTCCTAATGAAGGATTGCTGTTAGTAGTGTGTATTTATTTGCAATATAAGTAAACACATGATTTACCAACCTTGGCAAGTCCTCTCTCTTTCTTGGAGCTTCCCACCCTTTTATGTCTGCTTTTTATTTATGATGATAGCCGCCTACTCTTGAATGGCAATGCCATTGTAATAAATCTCCATAGAAAGCCAATTTTCAGTTCAAGCTACTGCAGGCTGCAGGTGAGGAGAAGTGTCTGAAAACATATTGATTGACCTTTTTTAGAGACTCCATGACAGGCTCAGCTCGGGACTTCTTTCATTTTGACTGGACTGCAGCTCAATCTAATGTCAACTTACCATAATTCTTTTATGTGAAGGGCTATTATTCTATTATGATTTTCTCTTTTGTCACCTAATATCCACAGAGGGTTCTGCTGGCGAGAGATTACCGGAGAATTTCCTCCATCTCAGATATTCCATCTTCTTCCTTTCCTTATTTAAAGGGCAGTGGAAAATGTTCTGTTTCCTATTATTAACCTCTTTTTTTATACCTTGCCTTGAAATATACATAAAATATATGTAATTTATTTAGGAGTTTGGCATAAAGATAAAAATGATTTAGATTTCACAATTTTATAAATTCCAAATCACGATTTTCTTCTTCTTGACAAGTTGCCTAGAATTGGATGCTTATTTAGGGGAGCAATTTGGCTCTGGAAGGGACTATCATGGGCAATGGCTTTTCTATTATACACAGACAGTTGCAAATTTTCAGTCTGGGTCAAGTGAACCTGTACCTTCTTATTACTTAAAATGTTTTTAACAAGTTGTAAACCTTGATACCAAGCACATGGGGCAGTTACCCAGCTGAGCCTTTTATCTCTCAAATTCCTTGAGTCTCTTCCAAGAAGCCAACACAAGGAACTTCTTTGCCAACACATCTATTTCCATCCTTGGGTCTCAAGAGGAATCCTGACACTGTTGTATTTCAGGAGCCACATTTACAACACAGTTCCTGAGAGGGGCCCCAGATTGT
Organism: Phyllotis vaccarum; assembly: GCA_033318265.1. Classification (NCBI taxonomy): domain Eukaryota; kingdom Metazoa; phylum Chordata; class Mammalia; order Rodentia; family Cricetidae; genus Phyllotis; species Phyllotis vaccarum. The sequence goes on from JARWLC010000007.1 coordinate 13,782,441, forward strand.
CAGTTACCTGTGGAATAGATAGCTTCTAGTCTAACAGAGATCTAGACCTCAAAGACCCAGCATGGTGTTGGAATGAGCCACTGTCTACTGGAAACTCATAAACGGCATTGTTCAAAAGATAAGTACATATTCCAACTCTTTGGGATTTTTTACATTTTTTAATAAGCCACAATTATGTTTGTGGTAGAGACTTGGTTTTACTTCATGTTTTCATGAAAAAAGAAAAGAAAAAAAAAACCTACTTCAATGGGAAGGGTGCAGAACGCCTATTCTCCCAACTCCTACTGGCCACAGTACATGTCAGGGTAACTTGTACCTACATTAGACTGTCCTATTGCCTGCAGCAGCTCTGCTAAGGTTCTGTGTATGTATGTATGCTCTGTGCTCTTCTGCAAACTCATGACATCTACAAAATGCAATCGTGGCCATTCGTGGTAGTTCATTGTGTTGACCTCGACTCTACGTTCTGTCCTCACCCTTTTCCTTCCTCAGTGTGGAAAAGGGTGAGGAGACCCCCCCATGTTCAGACAAGCTCAGCTGGGGGGCTAATCTTCGTTTAGTTCATTTGTCCATCTGTCCTTGCTTGTTCTCTTTAACGCCCTCCTCACTGTGAACCTCTACCTTGACAAAGGATGAGGAAATGGAGGGAATCGTTACGATTCATGAAACAGAAAGCGGTCAGGCGGCTACTTTTTAACTCTCTTTTCTGGCCCTCTTTTCCCAGTTTCCCCTTATAGCTGTTCTCTGAAGAGAGGATGAGATGAGAAAACCGACTTTATGACCTATAAGTCAAAGGTGGTAAGGCCTTGAGAGCAAGATTTTGTCTTGTCACCCTCAATGTGGAAAACATTCAGCACATAGTATTCATCTGCATTTCAAGAAAAGTAGGCTAAAACACAGGAAGGACTATGCAAATGATGGAGAATATTCCAGCGGTTTTTACTAGGAAGATATCAGAAAGAACAGTTCTCAGTTTCCCACTATATTGAGTGGACATTCTGTTCCTGTAAGTTTTGTGGACTTTCTTGTTAAGCCGTGAAAATTCTTTCACAGAGAGCAAATTCTTTGGGGGGGGTTGTATTTTTTGTCATTTAAAAAAAGCAGCATAAAGCAACAGAATAATTGTGACTGAGATGACATGTCCAAGTTTCAATAGTTTGTATCTGTCCCAAAAAAATTTCCTTCCAAAGCTCAAGCTTCTCATTTTTGTTCTGTGTCCAGACCTGGAATTTTAAAACTACATTCAGCAATTTTTATCAAACATGAGTAACTGGAGTCTTTCCAGACAAATAATGATATTTTAATATGTTTTCTGTAGAGTTAGGAAATGCCAGTTTTAAGAGTTGGCAAAGAAAAAGGACCAAGGAGAAAGATAGAATTAACAGACACCCTTGTCCTTGATTCTGGATATTCAGATGCACACATAGAAAATCTCAGAACTAGATGTTTAAGATGCACACACCCACTGTCTCTAAGTCCTATTTGGATATTTACTATAAATTCGAATATAATAAAGGTCCATATTTTTAGGCCTGTATTTGCCAAGCCATGTTATGGTTGGGCTCAAACCCTCTGGGAAATCACCCAGTACTATGGCCCCAACTTGCTCTAGGGAAAACTCCCAGCCTCAGGGACCCCCAGGAAAGGCTTTATATCCTTTCAAAAACATAGAGCAAGGAGTGAGTCCAGGAAAGTTGGCTACTCTCTGCTGCTCCTTAGAAGCAAGTTTCCATGTTCTGAGGCAGTGGAACAGTCTGTTTGCCATTCAAATAAACATCACGAGCCTTACTGCTCTTTTTATAAAATCAGTATGCCGCAAGATGAGATTACAATCTCACACAAGTCAGGCTCCCCAGACCTCCGTTCCCACAGCAACTCCAGATCCAAACCCATCTCAAATGGGGAACATAAACAGAGAGGCAGACGGAGATGAGGAACTGATTAAGTCTCCTCCGCGGTTCTGTGACTTGAGAGATGGGTGTGAGGAGGAGGTCATGCCGCCGAACTTCCTTTGTGTTTATTTTCCTGGTGTGAGCAAGGAGGAATTTTCCTGATACGGTTTACAGTTATACACCTCATTGTGATTTACTTGCACACTCCCATTGCTATCACCTACAGAACTGCTAAAGAACTAGTGTTTAGGAACATTCCCTTCCATAGAAATAGACCACCACAGTTGCTTGTGTTAGGAAGGTAAGTCACAGGGCTCTTAGCTGTGCCCGGGGAAATGTGTCCAAGTATCCCAGCTCCACCAGGCAACATCCTAAGCATCAGGGCCTCATTACCCATCCAAGACAATTGTATCACAACAAAAAGATTTATTCTAGGCCTTTTGCTTTTCCTCTTCTCCTCCCTGGGGATGTTGGAAGCTGAGACAATATGGGATACAACAGAGCTTTTGTTCTCCCTATGTGGTTTCCAAGGTGAATGACCATCTGCTCCAAGTAGCTTATTCTATGGTACTTGTATTCAGAACATTCAATACTCTTTCCTACATACAGATAATTAGAAAGTACCGTTGGTATCTGCCTGCATTGCATGGATATTCTGATACCCCCTAATAGAGAAACGGAAATTGACTAGCAAATATAGCTTAACTAAATCCAGATCTGATTCTCTTCACATTCCAGTTTCCTAGGAACTCTTAGAAGGCCATCATCAGCCTTTGGTTTCTTCCTCACTGGTCGACTCCTTTTGTGTGTTAGCTTATAAACCAAAGCAGCTCTTCCACCCTAGTATCAATAGGGACACTCCCATCAGCACAGGGATTCTCCGACCTTACTCTACCCAGGAGCCCATGGTTGGGGACTTTTTCTTTGGCTTGTTAATACTGAGGTCTGTCCTTAACTACACACAACCACTATGCTCAAGGGGATGGAAAGTTCTGACCAGGAGGTGTGAGTCACAAGTACAGCTCTGGAGTAGAAGATGGTGTAACCCATCTGCACCACATGAACTGAAGGTAGGCATGGCCCGATTCTCAGAAGAACTGGGTGCTACCTCCGGGATTAAGTAGAGCAAAGAGGAGACAGGCAAAAAGCAGCAACTTTCTATCATCCCAACTTTGATCACATGGCAAAAGGAAATGGAGCCGCAAAGATGGAGAGGGGTAGGAGCTGCTATTCACTTAAAACCTTGTCCCTCAGTCACACAAAATACGACAGCTGTCAATCTACCCGAACCCCGTCAGACCAGCAGACCATACCCTTCTCTATTTCCAGGTCTGATTGTCATATCAACAGCATGCTTCCTCACTGTTTCATCCATCCAGATAATTCCATATGAAAGGGGAGACAGGAAAGACAGGGGATGTTATGTCTCTCCCTAGACCATGCTTACTGGTCTTTTGGCTGCTGGCCAGCTTCCTTTGTGTTTAGATGCATGAGCCCATAACTCACTGCAGAGATGTGTAGAGGGTCTGGTCTTTTTTCCGTGACTCTGAACAATTGTAAACTCCAGTTCATCAGCAGTTCTGTGAGCAGTGATATCAATGGGGACCCAGACATAAGAAGCAATTTAAAATATACAATGTAAGTTAGGGGAAAAAGAGCAACTGTTTAGAAAATACTCTGTAGTGTATTTTGTATACATTTCTTAAATGAACATAGTCCATAAATTTTGGGAAAGTGGTGATAACTTGCCTCGTTTCCATCTGGAGGAAACAGATTTTTTAAAGAAGAAACAGACTTCAGAACATATGAAAATATTTGTAAGACTGGGAAAAGCACGTAAGAACTTATGGAATAACAAATAAGTAAATAAAAAGTAGAACATGGAGAATGATAATAAAAATGACATAGCCTTATTGATTACTTATCATGCCCAGCCACTGTGCTAAGTGCTTTTCACAATTCTCATGTAGCCCTGCCGATGGCTCAGTAAAAGCAGACAATCTCACTACCCTGATTTTATAAATGAAAAAACTGAGATACGCTGTGAGGATAAGGAACTCTCCAAAAGTCAAAGGTTCACTACACGGAAACCCAGAGCCATTTACCCCTAATTCATTACTTCATCTTTCAATTATCAGAGCAGGGTCTGTGTTGGCAGACGGGGCTACTCAGCTCTGCTCAAGGTGTGCTGAGTCTGGGATGAAAACATGGAAGCATGATCAGGAGAGACACCTGGGGACCAGATTTTTAAAAGTCTGGCGGTTTAAGTCCTGAGAGAAAATAAAATCTAGGCAGTTTGGAAGAAAATCTAAGGTCTCAACTGTCAGAGAGCAGTGTATTCTGAGTGGGTCTTTAAGGGACAGAGGTAGTTTTCTGTTGCCCTCTGAACATCAAGCAGAAAGTTAGGTCACCTTGCTATGGACTTAAGACCCCATGACTTAGGTGACGTTGGTGTATAGGATGGGATCTCAGAAAGCGGAGGGGTAGTTTATAATTGGATAGGACTTGGTTGGCAACACTGTACTAATTTTCTAGTTAGCATTTTTCTAATTTTATCTCCCCAAAACCTAGTGAACCGAACACACTAATCCATACTTCACTACTCTCTTGTTGTTCAAGCTCTCACTTTATTTTGTCTTAGCATCTTACTTCTTTAGGCGGAATCTGACTGTGTAGCCAAGGATAGGCTGGGACTCCCTGAGATAGGAACTTTAGCCCTAGACACCACACAGGATGAGAAGGGGAAAGGAAGGTTCACATCTGAAACACAATGAACTTTCAGTTCAAAGAAAAGAGAAACTCCTTCCACAAGAGAACAATGCAGATAATGTCTATTACTAGATATTATGCCGAGTCTCGAACCAGTCCTGCGTGGGTAACAGAGACTCAATAGAAGCCCTTGCCATCATGAACCATTCATATTTCTGATATCACACAAGGAAAGAGATAAATATGACTAGTCACCCCATAGAGGCAGACCTTTTTATTGAGTCTGTACAATGCAGAGTTTGTGTGACCTCATCTGATCATACCATAGAGATTTAAACTGAGCATGATTTAACTTTCCAGCTACTACAGGACTGAAACTCACCAAAAGGGTGTCTGATTTGGAGAGCAAAAGATCCAATGATATTAGGTTTGACAAAACCAAGAACACTTCATTTGACCTTTGACCTTGTTCTCCAGTATGGCATTTTAATTTCATACTCAAGATTCCCTTTCTCTGCTTGCTGAACACCATTATAGGAAGCCCAATGTCTACACCAGGTGATATTTGGGGATTGGTCTATCACTTCACTATCCAGTCAGTAAAATGGCCTTCTAAAGCAGGTGACACTGGGAGACCCATCAGTTCATATTTAGAACCATAGGGGACAGATAAGGGGAATGTTTTTAAGGAACGTTTGACATCTAAAAGCAATTCTAACCAACCATCCCTGCCAAGTGAAAGGGAAGACTGAAGCACACCAAATATAGATTTACATTTAGTTGTTTTTCCTCAACTTGATTTTCCCTGTTTGTTTGTTTTTTTTTTAATATTTGAGTAGTGCTGATATTTTTTAACCTCAATTAAATAAATCAACATACAGCTTTAAGATTGCTAAAATGTGAGTGGCTGTTTTTAAGCTTCTGGTTTTACTAAGTTGTACTTCACCAAACTAATCTTCTATTAATCAGCTAGGTAGAGAATTCCCCAACGAGATGTTAGTGAACTGTATGTTGTAAATAAAACAATTAAAGGGCTACTTCACACCTCATCAAATTGCTTAACAACCTGATAACAGTTACCTCCATACATTCCTCATAAAATCATGGAACAAGGAGGTAACTTAGAGCCTACCATCTCAGAAGTGGGGCACCTTTGCCTTTTAGCAAAGGTCTGCTTTTACCCTGCCCCCTCGCAAAAAAAAAAAAAAATCTACACTAGTACCTGTTGTTCATGGAGATCATCTGCATGAGGCCTCTAAGTAGGGACTGCAGATTCTGACCTGTTCATCCCATTAGGTAAGGCAGGATTTCCTTCATAATTATTACACAAGAGTAATATAAGATCTCGGATTCATCTTATCCCAACTTTCCTCCGATATGCTTCTATCTATATCATTTCATTTGTTCTCCTAAGAAGAAAAGCACATATTACTTTACAGATGGTGAGACCAAAGTACAGATAAGTAAAGAGGTCCAGTCAGAGTTGAGTTTGCCCAGGTCAGGCTGAAAGGCAGTAACATGAGCTGGGGTCATCTTGCACTAGCTCCCGCGTGGTTCCTGTTGGGGTCATGAGATGGTAACCTCCCCCAACTCAATGGAGGCGGTCTATTCTGTCACCTCTACTTACAGAGCTGAAGATACTGAGAAAATAAAATGTCTTGTATGAAGCTTTCCAAATATGAACCACTCTTTGGAGTCATTAATTGAAGACTAGATGAAAAAGTATATTTCTAGTTATTTAAAGCAGACTGGGTAAAGTGGAAATTGCAATGTACCTCCCAGAAGCCTCACTCTTTAAATGAGAGAACATAGGCAGCATACGCCTGCAAACGGAAGATGCAAACTGGATTTGATGGTGTAGGAACATAGAGAGTGAGATTTTACCACAGGAAGCAGAGACCGTGCACCTAAGCTGCAGTAGAGGTTTGTGGGAAATACTGTGAAAAGCAAGAAAAAACAGTCTGGAAAAGACAAATGCCTTGGGAGAGAATAACTCCAGCTGATTTTGGCATGTCTTGAATTTTTTAAAAAAGTAGAAAGGCTGAATTTTTACATGAAAGACCTTAACTCTCAATGTGAAATCACTTGAATTTCAAATATTAGGAGCCAGCTGAAAAAAATAAATAAATCAAGCACCGCGCATGCAGTGCGCATGTGTCTGTTGATATAAAACAGATCTACAGGTTGCATCCCTGCTTCTCTACGTGGTGTGCGGAAGACACAGAAGGTCTACACCACTCAGCTATAAGGGTAAGATTTGTCTGTACTTTATCCTAAGTCTTTGGTCAATACCATTTGACTATGAGTCATAAATACAATTTGACTTCAAAATAAAAAGGGCTGTGAACTCAGATTTATACGGGACTGAGCACCTCAGTAAGAACATTCCTTCTCTTTGCTTCTCTGCATCAGGTACCATCATTGTAGGAAGGGAAAAAAGAATTCTCAAGGAATAGGATACTGAGGCTCAAAACAGCTAAGCCCTCTGAATCATACTCGACACTGGTAACTAGCAACCTTCCTAATGCTGTGACCCAGCAATACGGTTCCTCCTGTTATGGTGACCCTGGGGCCATAAAATTACTTTTGTTACAACTTCATAACTGTCATGTTGTTACTCTTATGAATCATAATAAATATCTGTGTTTTGTGATGGTCTTAGGTGACCCCCCTGAAAGGGTCACTCAACCCCCCCCAAAGGGGTCATGACCCACAGAATGGGAACCATTGCTCTGTACAGTACCTGTGACTTCTGCCTTTCCTGCTCCCCACTGCCACCCCCACCAGGCACTGATGGATAAATCCTGAAGTTTCTCAAACAGGCTAAGAGTTCTTACACACACAACAAGGCCAAAGAGAGCCAGTGAGTCAGTGGGTTTAGAAGTCTGGAGAAAAAGAAGATCATTGTCTCTCTTAGACCCCCCAAAATGAGCTAGCATGGTACATGGGAAATAACATTTTATTTGGTAATGGTTCTTTAGTTTTAAATTACTTCAGCATTTACTTTTAATTAATTTCTTTAAATTAGATAACTCCTACTTGTAAATATTTGCTTTCCTGTGATAAGCTTTTATTTAAATTATTAAAGCCACAGGTTCATGACTGATTTTAAGAATGGAGGTTGCCGCTGCACAGACAGAATGCATGCAGTACAAAAATAGGGGAATAGTTGCCTGTCTCATGCTAGTACCCATTCCCACACATAACATGGCCGAGAACAAAGCAGCATTCAAAGCGATAGGGGATGGGGTGGGTTTTCAGTTTTCTCTGAATTGTCTGAGGAATAAATCAATAAACCAAGGCATGAGAGAATAAAAAGAGAATGGCATAACATCTGAAGGAACCCCTTCACAACAAAAACTTGTCTTACTGTCTCCGTGAAATGTGCTCATCAGTAGCTCTAGACCTATACTGAAATGTTGCTGTGGCTGTTTAGGGACTAGAGGTGGGGATGCGGAAGCCTTGAGACAGTAAGTACCTATACCAGAACATTGGAAATGGGTAAGGAGGTGGAAAAGAAAATAGTGATGAGTCCAGGGTGGTTTCACAGTCCACCCATCAGTTTGGGGGATGATAAGTCTTAGTTTGCTAGCTGCTACAAAGCGAGGATAGGACACAAAGCTAGACTGATGGGCAATATTCAGCAGAAGGAGGCATGGAAACAATGCATCTCATTTTAATAAAGGGTAAATTGAAAGCTGAAGGTTAGTAATGACATTAATATCCACTCTTACCAGCCATGCAAAGATCAATCAGGGGATTTAGAAACCTTACCAGGATGGGGAGCCCAGCATGACTCACTAGTACCTATGAATCCCTTAATTATTTTGTGTTGCTGGGTCCTAACGGTTCCCTTGAGGGGGGGGTAAAAAAGATGCAGAGTCAACAATACAGACCCCAGAATAAAGTTGAAAACAAACTTTGGACTCCTTTATTCAACAATGGGGAGAGCCTTATATACCCTCCTTCCAGTATCTAGGCTGTGTCCTGGTCGGTTGGCATGATCAGGACTTCTGATAGCACCTATTGCTAGGCCCTCAGGTTGGCTTATTAGGAAGTATGTTATGTGCATGCTTTGGCAACAGGTTTGAGCCAATTTTCTCTACCCTGTGGGTCTGTCTTTCTACAACCTTGACTATTTATTAAAAATTTTCATCATCCCCAAAATGCCCTTTCCTAAGCACTACATTAAAATAATGGGATGGATGGGATCAGAAACTGAACCACAAGTGCACATACAGAACCCAGCCAGGCACCTCAGAACCTGCTTAGTGCAGATAGGAAATGAAGGATGAGAATTGTCCTCTGTGTCATGGTGAAAAGCATCATGAGATATTGAGGATCTATATAAAAATTAGTACAGAGAGGCTAACATACTTCTACTTACGTCATCTAGTGAAAACTTGAGGTGGGGTGGGGTGGGGGTGTACACTGCCTTTGTTGGGCACCAGGGCAACTGTTTAATTAATAATCCTAAAATTCTCCCAGCCATGTTTATGGGAGAATAAGTTTCACAACCCACATTTCTCCCAGGTGACACTCTTGAGTCCAGACAATGCTGCCCCCAAAACCATGCTTGACCCACACTTGAGGGTGGTACCAAGAAGCTCAGGCTACTTTTGAGAGAAGGATACTGCAAGCTACTTTCTGGAGAAGAAAAGTAGATGGAGGAAGTACTGAGAGTCACCTAATAGCAAACCCTTGCTCCCCACTCCCATAGGTCCCTGGGTCCACCTGCCTTTTAGTGACCTTGTTCCCATTAAACTATTAGCATTTGCATTTATTAGAACAGAAGGTGAGCCTAGAAGTTTACAAAAAATGGTTATAAACTTTATTTAATCTAATATTACTAGATGTAAAAGTAGGAGGTTCTCAGGCATTTTACAGATTGAAGCACACATGAAAATTGACAAGACTTCAAGTCCGAGAGTATCACACCCAAGCACTTGCAACTATTCATGCAACCCCTCCAAAAGGTCAAAGTTACCTGCATTGGAAGTCATACCATGACCTCATCTGAGAGTTCAGTATGCTCAGAATTGCTTCAGAGCTGGTGACAGCTATCCAGCTGTTCTTTAGACCCACAGGGACACATTTTACAGTGTTGGGCTGTCCAATTGCACTTTCTGAAACAGACTACAACTTGTTCTGCTTGTCTGCGTCCACATTTACTAGTACTGTTGTAACGGTCCAGTTGAAAGGAGATTTGAGCTCAAATAAAACCCCAGCAGCAAGCACAGACAGCCATAGATATGAGGACATTTGCTCAAGCAGGATGGCTTGGCTGGGGTGGGAGTGAGAGAGTCGTCTGGATTTCTCATGGTCCACTAGGTTATCATGTCATTCTCCAGAAAGGCCATTGCAGGTGGTCCAGCCACAGTGGATTTCCTTCAGTGCCCTATCTATTCTGCATCAGTACACATAGGACCAATGGGAGAAATGGTATTTCTTAGCCCATCATGTCTGTATGGATTTGGGAGAAAGGTGTTCGCTGAGTAAGTGTACCTTTAGGTATTGACACCAATATTCAATATATTGGACCTTGAATGGAGGGTCTTGCAGATAATGCCATACAGATATCTGTCCTGGCTCTCCTAAAAGGGACCAGAAAAATCTACCATCCTACCCTGTTGGCAGCAGCTCAGAGTATCTGAATGGGGCTTCCAACTTGGAATTCTGGGTGTTTCTTTGGCATCCTACCAGCACCTCCAGAATGTCTAGCTTCAAGTTTCCCAAAGCCAAAACACTTATTAGAAAGCTCTCTTTTGCCTTTTTTCCCCATTAGATTCATTTCTAAAATGTGTTTCTAAGTGTAAAGTTTTTTTTCCCCAGCACCAGGACATTTTATGCTGGCATGAAGCACATGAGGGCAGAATTGGCAGTCAGGCAAGAGGCGTCTGGGTCTGCCTTCCTGGGTAGACCCTGGGCCTTTCCACAGCCCCCACTGCCTATGGGCTTTCAATCAAATCACTTAACATCTTTGTTCTGCCTTTCCTGGTCTCAAGCCATGGATAATAATGATGTCTACCCTATCACACTATTATGAGGAATAAGGAGGTTAACTTGGAAAAAATGCTTAGGATGGGGTTTGGTTTGCCTTAGGCACTTGCAAAGGAACTATTCTGCTTTGAATCTCTGCAATTCTAAATCGCTGTCTGATGCTGGTTACAGAGCCCAAGGAGCACCATGGCGCTGGGCCCAGCACTTAACATTTCTGCTTCTGGATTTCAGAATAAGATATTTTCAGTGCCAGAATCTTCCCATGTTCTAATAAACCTGTAAGGTGGAAGCCCTCCCCACATATGATGCTGGTTCACTGCACATCTCACCCAGGGTGAGAAGGGATTGTAATGATTATAGGTGATTTACATCAAAATCCTCAGGCTTTTGAAATTGATGGGAGGAGGGAAAAGGTAACATGACTCACTTAACTTATATTAACTTAGATATCAGTTAAGGAATAAAAAGGTAGATGTGAATATCTTCTCCAAGAACTGTATTATTACATTACCGTAAGTGTATATATAACCTAATCATAGAGCAGGGAAAGGCAGCTTTTGTGAATCTGTGTTTTATTTCAGGAATATCCTATCTACAAGAAGTAACCTTGGATTAGAGTTATACAGTGCCTCTCCAGAGGGGCAGAAGAAGCAGCTTTTAGAATTCAGGCCCTTACAGGCCTCAACCTGCAGTCCCCTTAAGTCTGTCCTTGGACAGGAACCATACTCTCCTGTGTGACAAGAAGACGAAATCCTTAATGTTTAGATATTGTGAGTCCAGAATTCCTGAGACAATAGAAATAGAGAAAGATGACTTTCTGGCTTGGTTGGTCAAGTTATGATTCCTTTCTTGGGTCACCATTTTCTTAACATAAACCCCCCTCTCTGGCTCAAGGGTGATTCAGAGACACTAGTGTGTCTCTGAAACGGATTCCATTCATAACAGCTCGCGATTTCCACAAGAATTCCTCCACCTATGTCCTTTCTAAGTGTCCTTGACACAATACTTTAGAAAACCCTCACCCCCTCATAAAAGAGGTAATTTAAGCAGGACCACCCTTAGGGAGGCCTCCCCACCATCTGACAGGATGAAGTACTCTTAAGGACCATTTTCCATATCTGTCTGCCAGACTGATACAGAGGCTGAGACTCCCCGTACGTGTCATTTATTCATAAATGAATTCTACTAGTGGTGGTTGATGAAAAACACCAACAGAGAAATCAAATGGGGGTTATCAAAGCGGTGCTTGTCTTCTGAGAACTCGGTCATTGCCAGCTCTCTTCCCTTTCCTCTGGAAACATTCCCCTGGTGTTAAAAGGGGACCAGAAGCCTCTGTGGTGACACCCCTTCTCTTTCCAGTTCTCTGTAAAGAACAGCAAGGGCCCTCTCTTCATAATGCAATGGGAAATGTGAGTGATGAAAGCAGGCATCTTTTTCCACAATCATTTCTGTATCGTAGGTCATCAAATGGTCATTATATTTTATGGCTTGGTAAAATCTGCTGAAATCAAAGCTATGTAATATACTTTGCAGAGGACTCTGCTAATCCAGGCCAACCACATTCGTGCCTGGACCACGGATGAAGGCTTGGTAACTGGAAACCTGACCCTGAAGGAATTCCAAACACAGACTAAAAGCGTCTCTGTCCACATAACACAGGCAGCTTAAGAGCATATTAGTTTGCACTGTCTTCTTTTTTTTTTTTTTTTTTTTTTTAAGCTTCGCAATGCTTTACAAATACTGGGGGAGGGGCCCACACTGTGTGGCACATTTGAGAAGCTTTACCTGTGTTCACATCTTCCCAACAAGGACAAGCATATTCATCACACAGCACCAGGAGCTTTGAACCATATGGCTTGATTCCATTCTAGCCCCAAATTTGGTTATAATTAGTTACTACAAAAAATAAAATAAAATAAACCCCATAAGGCAGTGGTTCTCAAACTTTCTGATGCTGCAGCCCTTTAATACAGATCCTCATGCTATGGTGACCCCAACCATAGTTATTTTTATTGCTATTTCATAACTGTAATTTTGTTGCTGTTAAAGATTTCAATGTAAATAGCTTTGGACATAGAGGTTTTCCAGGGCGTGGCAACCCATAGGTTGAGAACCACTGTCATAAAAGGAACCTGGGGGGGGGGGCGCTTTTATTTGGCTTTGTTTTTTGTGGGATTTTTTTTGTCTTGTTTTGTTTCTTAACTGTTTTTTATTTAGGCAACTAACACACAGTATCTTATAGACATTAAGAGAGACAAGAATTTGCCTTTTGGAAATTTATCCAAAACTTGGGAAAAAAAAATCTAGTATGTATGTCTAAGGTGGACATTGTTCTTGCTTATAAATTCCTTGTGGTCCCACACTTTGTTCTGCAAGCCTTATTTTTTTACCATTGAACTCACCTCTTCTCAAAACAGTCTTTACACTGGCCTATGCCTCAGTGGCTCCTCTCCCACCCCTATCCTTAGCTATTCAGCTTCGGGGAACTTTCTTCATCCTGCAAGGAGCTCATTGGATGAGATACAGACATGGTCCTCAACCCCAGACCCGAGAGTGTACATCATGGCCAGCAAGCCTGGTTGGTGTCATCGGAAGGAGACAAATATTTCCATTTCCTCTCAACAGGGTAGGTCCTGATCATAGCAGCTCCTCTGTCCTGTCCTCACTGGAAGAAAAGGGCATTGAGTGGTAGACAGGTTTGCATAACCCTACTTTCTGTCTCTCTTGGGCATATGTGGTTGATATGAAAGTCATCCATTATGTATGCTTTTGTGGAAAAAAGCTGGGGCTGAGGGGCACTGGACATCACCTCCACCTCTGGTTTATGTTCAATTCTCAACCTTGAAAATTGGTGCTTGAAACCTTGCTGATTGCACGTGAGTTCAGAAGTCTCCTCCACTCCCTTATCTGGAGCCTTATCCTGAACATGAATCAAGTTGTTCTTACATTACTGATTTTATGAAATAAATAAACATTACTGCCAGACTATTGTGAAAGTATTCCTTAATTGATTCTTGAATAAATGCATGTAACCTGTACCTGGTAAACCCAGACATTTAAAACAATATTAAATTAAACCAGTTCATTTAAAATGGTATTTTAAGTAAGTTGCTGAGAATTTCATATATTTGAATAAACACACCCCACAAACTCTTCTCATGAACCATCCCTTCCCACCCAGGTTGAACTTTTTTTTTCCTTTTATCATCAAGTCCAGTCTCTTTTGCCCCAACTGCTGTTGGAAATGGGTCCTGCCCTGACATACAGCTGACCTACTAAGGGTCCAAATGGGTCCTACCCTGGCATATGGCTATGGGTCCTGTCTTAGCATATAGCTGACCTACTAAGGGTCCAAATGGGTCCTGCCCTGGCATATGGCTAAGCTACCAAGGGTCCAAATGAGCCCTGCCCTGGCATATAGCTGACCTACCAAGGGTCCAAATGGGTCCTGCCCTGGCATTTATCTGACCTACCAAAGGTCCAAATGGGTCCTGCCCTGGCATATGGCTAAGCTACCAAAGGCCCTATCATTAAAGAAAACTGACTCTCCCTCGTCCAGTAGTAATAATGCTTATAGTCTCTTAGCTAGTGATGGGATTTCATGTCCACCTTGCCTCCTCTATGCTGAAGGTTTGGCTGGCAGAAGCTTGCACTGGTCTTATGTATGTTGTGACAGTCACTATGAGTTCCTATGTGCACCTGCCCTGTTGTGCCTGGAAAACTCTAATAAACTTTACAGTCTTTTTTTTTTAAGTAAATTTTTTTCATTTAAAAAGATTTTTTCCATATGTAGTAGATTATGTTGTTCCATTGTAAATAATTTTCCCACTTACTTGTTTAATAAAAATGCAGATTGGCCAAACACAGACAGGAAGTGTGGGCGGGGCTACCAGACTAAGAAAATTCTGAGAACAGGAAAAACAGGGCAGAGTTACTAGAGAAGCCAGCAGATTCAGAGGACAACTATGCTGCTCTGAGAAAAGGTACCAAGCCTCATGGCTGAACAGGATAAGAATAATGGGTTAGATTAAGAGCAAGAGCTATCAAGTTATATGCCTGGGCCCCAGGTCAATCAGTGTACAATAAATACAAGTGTCTGTGTGTTTCAGTGGGACTATGGGACTCTGAGTCTGAAAGTCTGGGCTACCAGGCTAAGTTGGAAAGTCCCGGCCAGAAACCCCATACAACAAATGGTGCCCAATGTGAGTAAAATATACCCACATAAAGCTATAGAAAGCTTAAAAACAGTCTAGAGCACAGAAACAGCCAAAAGCAGCTTCCGAGTTGTCTCTCAGGTAGGCCATGGTAAAGAGACTGAGTGGTTAAATTACAAAATGGCATGTTTGCTGAATGCAACTTAAGCTGAACAAGGCCAGTTCCTGAGCCTCAGTGTAAGCAAGGAGCTGTAAATAGTGGATTTAAGGTTTCTGTTAATAAGGACAAAAAGGGAACAGAGTCAAAGACTGCTTCTTAGTAGCAGCAGCATTTTCTTGGGTGAGCTCTGTTAGGACAAAAAGGGAACAGAGTCAAAGACTGCTTCTTAGTAGCAGCAGCATTTTCTTGGGTGAGCTCTGTTTGCTGGAGGCAAGCAGAGGCGAGGCTCTTTTAAGAGAGCCTTCCTGATTCAGCCTACTTAGAGGCAAAAACACTTGTGAGTCTTTAAAGAGGCCCTGCTGCCAAATACTTAAATGGAGTTAATGAGCAGCAAATGGCAGTGTTTTACTTGGTGATTATATGGACCCTAAAATTCCCCAGAGTGGTAATTGTGGGTTCTACCAGTACCTCTGCTAAAATAATAAATCCTATGAAGGTAGACTAGGAGCTGGGTGGAGCCAGTCAGGGATCCTAGCCAAGTCTTTAATTCTTAGCCACACCTTAAGAATTAAAGGTGTGGACAGAAACAGAAAGAAACAGAGGAAGCTGGGTGGAGTCAATCACCCTAGCCAAGCAAAGGTGTGGTCAGAAACAGAATAAGGTAAGAAATAAGAGATGTACAGTAAAGACAAATTCAAAAAGCTCTAAGTGTGTTTAAAAAAACATATATGTAGGGGTGAGAGAGAAAAGAAAAAGGGAAAAGGTAGAGAAAGTCCTTTAAGAAATAGAGTAAAAATTAATAATAAGCCACGTAAAGATGGAAAATACAAAGAGTGTCCGGATACTGTATGCTATTGTCTTGTCTTCAAGTTTCTTAGCTGGAAATAAAGTAGTAAAAGCTGCTAAAAGATAGTTGATTATAAATGCTGATGGATTAATCCAACCTATATATTTTGTAAATGAGTTGACTTTAAAATAAAAATCAAAAGTTATGCTACTTTGGAGAAGAGGTTTTCTTTTTATTTCCATAGAAAATGAGAGGCTGTGGATTTATTCCTGGTTAAACAAAATAAGGTTTGATCAAGGAATACCCCCTGAAAACTCTCCAATAGAAATGGATGGCCCAGATGATTCGGCATTTCAGAGCATCTCTGTTACAGTTTCCTCTGGAGTTCTGCATCCAAAACAGCATCAAGGAGACTGGCTGAGATGACCCAGCCTTACAGACTACTCCACTAAAGACTTGTCTGTAACCCTAAATTTTTCTATGGGTCCCCATAGGATTGCCAGCACCCCAATTCAACAGGAAATAGCCTAGAGCATGATTCCCACATTCCCAAAAATGGATTATGGATGTTTGTCTTTGTTTACAGTGTTGGTTACAAGTTGTTATAGGTAATAGTGTGTGGGGGTGGGAAGGATATTAGATTTGTTTGTTATAAGAAGAGAAAAGGGAATATGTAGTAGAATTATGTTGTTCCATTGTAAATAATTGTCCTGCCCGCTGGTTTAATAAAAACTCTAATTGGCCAAAGGCAGACAGGAAGTATGGATGGGGCTACCAAACTAAGAAAACTCTGGAAACAGGAAAAACAGAGCAGAAATGCTACAGAGAAGGCAGAAGCAGCAAATGCACAGGACACCTATGCTGCTCTGAGAAAAGTTACCAGGCCACATGGCTGAACAGGATAAGAATCATCGGTTAGTTTAAGGGTAAAGAGTTAGCAAGTTGTATGCCTGGACCCCAGGTCAATCAACATACAATTAATATAAGCGTCTGTGTGTTTCAGTGGGACTGTGGGACTATGTATGGGCTAGAAACTTCATACAACACCCATACCCCCCACTGCTCCCCTTTCTCCCCCTTCCCTGTCCTCCTTCAGCCACCCCTACGGTCTTCCTGTGTTGGGTCCAATCCTTCTCTATTTCCACCCTACCTTCTTTCCTCTGGAAACATTATAAATCACTCTTACTTCAACCATCATCAATCTCTGGCTCCAAGTGAAGTGGCTTTTTCTTCTTATTTTTCGGTTCTTCCCCAGCCCCTAAAGCTCATCTAACCATATCTAAAACTCTCTCCTGACTGTGTACACTTGTGCATCTTCCCTGAAGAAAACACAACATACATTTATAAAGCACCTATGAGACACAAAGCCCTGTGCTGAGCCCCAAGGGGGATTGCCAGAGGCTTAAGAGTCATGCCAGCTTTCCAGACATCCACTGGATCGGTATCACAAGGCCAAGTGAAAGACAGCACAGGCTCTCTTTTCCAGGTCTCTTTCACAAAAGGTCCTCTGGGAAAGGAGGAAATCTATTTGTTAATTTACATGTAAATAATCTGTAGCTTTGTCGTGTTTGGGTAAAATCATTAACATTCTTTATTAGCACTATTGTGTGATTTAAAGCATACCTGAAACCATTCCTGTGAGCTTCCAAGCTAATCTTAACTCTCTGGATTCCAGAAATGAGCCTACTTAGAAAGAAACCAGGAATTTGAAGGGAATTTTCTCAGAAGTCTACTTAATGTTACAAGAAAAACAAATATAGTCATGTTTGAATTTCCTATAGTAAATGCAGTAGTGTGTAAGATTTTTAAATTGGGGAGATTCTCCTTTATTTTAAAGAAATTACTAATATGTACAAAAAGACTCCATGAAAACTTGGTACCAGAGTCCCGAGGTGCTGACATACTTGCAGTCAGGGTCTTGGTTTTAATCAGTCTCCTGAGGAAGCTGCCCGGGATTTCTCAGGATTAGCCCAAAGCAGGTTCTGTCTGTCCCACTGATAAGCCTTCTCCAGGACAGACTGAGTTTCTGCTCTCCTCACCAACACTAAATCTCACACAGAGAGACACTATGAAAGAAGACAATTAAAATGAACAACACATCAATATCTCAGCTCTTTCTTCCTCCCATATTCAGCTCTGTGGTTTTATGGTTTGAACCTATGACTTTGTCATGTTTCGGCAAACCAATTAACATTCATCATTTTCATAGTCTCATGCATCGGTGTGAGCTGGAACATACCTGAAATCATCCCTAGGAGTTTCCAAGCAAAGCCTACATGCCCTGGCTTCCAGTAATGAGCCTACTCAGTGGTAAAATGGAAACTTAATGGGAATGTTAAGATCATTGGTTTGGATATTTGGCGCCCAGCTAATGGCACTGTTTGGGAAAGTTGTGGAATCTTTGGTCCATGTGACCTGTCTAAAGGAAAAGGGGTGCCCTGGAATAGGCCTTGAGGTAATATCCACTCCTGGTTCCCATTAGCTTATGGATCCCCACATCCCCATAAGGAGCTTAGCCACACCCTCCAGCTCATGCGGCTGCTCTGCCTGTCTTCTCCATCAGGATGGTGTTCCTTTTGAAACTGTGAGCCAAAATGAACTCCCTCCCCACCACTGAAGCTGCTTCTAGCCCACATCTTGTCTGTGTGAAGAAAAGTAACTCATAGGAGGCTTCTTTTTTTCTACTTAAAATTTGTTACTTTTTAATTGTCTGTAATGAGTGTGTGTGTGTGTGTGTGTGTGTGTGTGTGTGTGTGTGTGTGTGTGTGTGTGTGTGTGTGTGTGTGTACATGAGGGTAGCTTAAATCCCATGGAGTTACAAAGGACATTAGTTACCCCATGTGGGTTCTAGGAATACAACTCTGGTCCTCTGCAAGAGTACCCTTAACCTCTGAGCCATCTCCCTAGGCCCCAGAAATGGTTCTTTTAAATGTTTATTTGAACATGTACCTGTGATAATGTTCTCAGTAGTTCAGAAGTTGTTCTGGTGAAAATCTGTAGAAAATGTAGACTTTAAAGGAAAAAGAAAAATGTTATAAACAGCAGCCTGGGAGGAAAGTGCTCCCAGAAGTCTTTGAACTTTTGATCGTGTTTTTACAGAGCAACTCATTGTTTTTCTTCTCCCTGAAAAATGACAAACAGTCTCTGCTCTGATGGGTTCTTCAGAAAAAGACAATGTCCATGCCACCACCGCTTGACAAAGAGCAGCATCTTACTTGGTGTCTGCCGCATGTAAGCAAATTCCCCAGCATCTAACCCTCCTACAGAGAAGGCCTCTGGGACCATGGTGCTGTCTTGGGATTGCCTTCTCTGCCCTCAGAACCCTCCCTCCTCCAGCGATTGCCGGACAGTCACAGGGTGAGGTGCAAGAGGAGACAATTCCTTCCTAGCCCCACATGCACACTGTGGAGTCACTCAGGGTGGCTTCCATTCTGTCACCATTGCTCTGGATTGTCTCTCCACAACTTAAAAAAGAGAGAGAAAGAAAGAAAGAAAAAATCCCAAGGCATTCTGTCTTTTATAATGTTCTGTTTCAAAAGAAAGAAATCTTTAGAGAGAGACCAGTTTCCCCCCTCCCCCCAAAATAAAAAGAACGAAGGCCTGGAATTTCTCCCTTCTCTCTTTCCATTTTAAACAGGAAACATTCCCACTAAGAGAGTGCAGGGGGAGTGTTGGTTGTGTGTTCATTTGAAGGCAGATAATGTTTGTGTGTTGCAAACGTCAGTGATTTATCCTAAGGACTTAAATGAGTACAGGGAAACCACATGTTCTACTTCATGCAGAGAAATACCTCCGGTAGCTTTTGAAAGGAAACATAGGTTAGGACTTTTTTTTAAAATGCTTCTGCAATCTCCAGCTTGAGCCAAAGGAAATTGAAATGAGCATGGTGGTTGAGAGAAGAGGTCTTTATTTATTTAATTTTTTTGAACAATAAAGAGATACAATGAGTGCTGGAAATTTTCAAAATAAAAAATGAAATTGTCAAGGAAAGGGATGGCGAAAACTGGGCCCTTTATTTTGCAGGGCCATAGTGAGATGACTATCAGTGTACGCCTGCTCTATTCGTCATGGGCAATTTAGCATAGAGCAAAGCGGCCCGAACTGAGTAATAACAGCTGAGGCTATAAATAATGTGAACGCAAACAATTTAATTTTTTATCTGAAAACTCTCACTAACTGAATTACCCCACATTCGTGGATCTATCATTCATTATTATACATAGTGAAATTAGGACACACCTACACAGATAAATGTAGATGGAAGACTGGATCGTTCATTCTTGGGGCTACATTCACAGGCAGCTTTCCACGTGCTTCCTGAGCTCAGAGTTTGTCAAATCTTCATGAATTTAGGGTACAGGGCTGTTTTAACATCCAATGCCACAGATTACAGGATGATTCTGACCCTCACTGGCAGGGCCTGATTAACTACAGGCATGGTATTCTTACAGCCCTGTCATTTCTTTCAAGTGTCCAGGCAGTCTGGACTCTGACATTGGCAAGCTTTACAGTAATCATTATTGTTTCTGTTTCTCTTAAAAAAAAAATCATGAAGAGGAATAAGAAATGGAGGGATCTGGTGACATGGTAAATAGTACTGTTGAATATGTACACAGAAGGTTTATTGGGATTTTAAGGGCTGCAAACAGAAGTCATGTGTCTCACCCCAGGCTAGCCAAGATGCCTTCATCTGCACATTGTCTAGAGACGTATTGTTTCTGTTATTGTGAGCAGATCAGATGATACTTGTCTTCAGTAGAAAGTTCCAACAGCCTTGTTTCCCATTAGTGAGTGTTCTTGCCCTGGACCTTTGTGTATGCTGCCCATTATGTGGGTAACTTAGTCTTTGCTACTGATCTTGTGATAGACTTGTTTATTTTTATCACAGTTCCAGGTGGGTAATTTCCCAGCCTGGACTTGACAGGGGTGTGACAGCAGCCACCCAGACTTAGCCAAGGCCCCACAGGCCATTTCAATGACCACCTCTGCCACCCAGCAAGGAAATGAGTATGGTTTATGAGGACTCTGATCCAGAGTATTAGTGCTATCATATCTCATACAGACCTGAGCTCTAGCAGACACAGGCTTAACAGAGCCAAACCTCACTCTGTAGAGAAAGCTAGTTTGATTGCTGTAATGGAAGTGAATATAAAAGGCCGTAAGCAATACAGGAATGTATTTCTTCTCATGTTACCAATGTGAGTGTAAGCTGTCCGAGGAGACAGTAGCATGTGGTGTCGGGCCACGAGTTCTTCCATGCTTGTTACTCTGCCTTCCTTGGTCCATGGTTTTTACTTTGAAGCCTAACCTGACAAAAAAAAAAAAAAAAAAAGAGGGTTTCCTTTCCTGTCATTTAAGGATACACATCACATTTGCTCATATACCCTTGCCCAGGCCTGTGGTCACAACTAACTGTAGTAAAGGCGGAAGCACAGTCTTCAGCTAGAAGCAGCTCTATAGCTCCTGACATGCCTCTATGCTTTTTTTTTTTTTTTTTTCTAGGAGAGGCTCAGCAGATCCTGTAGACTACTTGATGGCAGCACCCCGAGGGCGCTTCAATGAAAGAGAGCTTCCATACTACCCAGGGCCTCATCCTGTACACCCCCCAAGAGGGGGCTATCCCCATACCCCAGATCTGAGGGTGGCAGATCTCCGATATCCACAGTACTACCCACGCCCACCAGCCCATCAGCACAAAGGACCCTTCAGACAAGATGTTCCACCCTCCCCACCTCAGCACCAGAGAGTTCCCATCTATCAGGAGATGAGCAGAGCAGGGCCCCGAGGGGGCAGCCCTGACCAGCACCCTTATCGTAACCAGGATCCCAGGCAGAAGAACCCCATGACTGCAGCTGTATAGCTGAACATCCCAGAGATCTTCCAAGCAAGAAAGACATCCAACCTCACCTTTGCGGCTGCTGGACCTACAGCCTTCTGTGGGTTAAGGCATTCCAGGTACAGAGTGGCTCTTGCCCCTTGAGGATTCGACACTTGACTGCTAATCGGAAGAGAAAATAAAAGGACAGGGGTTTGGGGGTGTGTATTGAAAAGAAAGAAGGGAGGGGGGCCATAAAAACCAGTACTTCCTGATACTTGAAAGGCCTGAAGAACTTTCGTGGAGAGTGGCTATTGATTAACAATCAATGAAGCTACAAATAGTATATACCCTGGCTAGAAAACCAGTACTGGTTATAGCCTCCCACCCCATCACCACACACAGTAGAGGGACCACTACAGAGGTGACTATCTCAGCCAGGCCTAGGCATGAATTTAGAGACCACGCTCAACCCTATACTTGAGAAAGAGAGGCTGCAAATAAAGGCATCTTCACAAGCACAGTGTACCTTCATAAGCACAGTGCACCTTCATAAGCATGGTGTTTTCACTGAGAACAAAGGAACAGTAAACATGGACAGTGATCCCTGTGAGACATTCAACCCAAAGGAAGACTGAATTTCTTATTTATAGTCTACCTTGGGTTCCCGGTACAACTTGTTTGGTACAAAGCTTTCACATTTTCTTGCTGCTGATATAAAAGCCAGTAGAACCTGACTGCAGTATTAGTGTCCCGGGAGGGTGGACAAAGCTGTCAGAGCTTCTGGAAGGAACTCCTTCCAACCAAGAAGCACAGTGAGCAGGTGACGAGGGTTGGCTGCTCCACAGCCTTGCTTTCCCCTCTCCCGGGCCTGGCTGGCACGCTTGCTTGGAGAGAGTTGATTTCAGAGTCTTCCCCAAATGCCCATGATTATTTTAACTGAGACCTCTACTTTTGGACTTCCCCTTAAGGGGCAACCAATACATGCGAGTAGGTTGGGGAAAGAAGAGAGAGCCTGCTGGTCAGGCCACACAGAAAGCAATATCCTAGGGATGTCGATTCCAGACTCAGTGCCAAGCAGTTCCCGTCTGTCCCTGGCTCAGTGAGGAAACTGGTCACCAGAAAGGAGTAGATGAAAGTAAGTGTGTGTGTGTGTGTGTGTGTGTGTGTGTGTGTGTGTGTGTGTGTGTGTGTGTGTGTGTGTGTGTGTGCGCGTGTGCGTGTGCATGTGCGTGCGCGCGCGTGCGCGTGTGTGTTTTCAAACACACATGATTACCAGTATGGAGAATAGAAGAGAAAATTGCCTTGGGAAGTTTGATGAAGAAATCAGAGGAGGTAAAGGGAGAAGATGAAATCAGTCTGCATCTGCTATATCTCGTTAACAAATGTCAGGGCAAAGCCAAGGTCTCCTCCACCTGATACAAAAGACAAACCCAAAAGAAAAAGTATTCTGGCTTAAGTTGCTGCGAGGCCACTCTTGCCTTTTGAGCTTCTCTGCTCAACAGAGCACCGGAAGCTTCCAATCCGATCCAAACGGGAGCACATGAAAAGACTGAGCACCCGCAAACACAGCTGGAACTATGAATTTTTCAGGAACTGCTACGTACTTTAAGCTGTTCACATTCCCTCTTCACGCCCCCCCCCCAAAGGTCTTTAGTTCAATATAGACATATTTGGGCTGAGAGTAGAATACCACTGACCAACAGAATTTACTGAATTATAGTATTCTAAAATACATAGAGTAGCCATCTAGCCCAATTTAGCTTTTTTTTTTTTTTTTTTAATAGTTTTGTTACCAAGAATGATGCAATTGCTGGTTTGGGACATAAATAGTGTCATTTTCTGGACTTTGAGAGAGATTGTTATCTATGCTGCCATTACTGTGGCCCTCTGAAAAATGAACTGTCAATTTGCTATTTTTGTGTTCTGCATCTCTCAGCCAGCACCCTTACATCATCCAAAATGTGTTCAGTGGGGTGACTCTGCCCCACAACATATTATGGCTACACCTTAGGGTCCCTGGCCACCATGCTGAAAACAACCTTTCCTTTGAGCCAAGGAATCCTGGAAAAAAAAAAATGATGCAATGAAGGAAATGCAACCTTTTTTTTCAGGATCTAGATCAACTCTTAAGCCAGGCATGGTACCATATGCTTAGAATCCCAGCAGTCAGGAAAGCAAGGCAAGCAGACTGCAAGGTGGAAGCTAGCCTGCAGGGTAAGTTTAACACCAGCCTAGACTATATAACAAGACCCTGTGGGGGGCTTACGGGGGGGTGGTTTTGCTTTAAGATTACTCTTCAGTGTGTTCTGTATTTTACTCAAATTTCTGTAAAACACTGGTCTGATTCTATCTAATGCTGAAGTTTCCCCTTCTGGGAAGGCTGGACCACTTACAGGTGAGCCACAGGTAGGCAACAATGGCATGCTATAGAGAAGTAGCACATGAGAATGCCTGTTCATGTTTCCAGCTTCAGCACTGACACCTTGGGCACACAGTACCCTATATGCAGGCTTCAAAGAAGTTGCTCCAGACCTTGGCTTTGTGCTGTGTACACAGTCCATCCAATAGTTGCTAATCCTAAGAGGCCCTCGTAGGTTCAAAGGGAACAAAAAAAGGATGATAATAGCTTCCTTTTCTTGCTTAAAAGTATAACACTCTCTGCATTTGACCCTGCCCTAAAGAACTAACATTATATTTATGACAAAGGCTCCATCAAGCCAAGCAATGGTTAAGAACAGCTCTGGCAATGAGCATTATAAATGCTTGAGCACCATCCCACTTCTCTCCACAGCTCCAGGACCATTTTCTAGTGCTCTAGGAGAACAGGTAGTTGTCCGGAAGTCCAGGCTATGATTAGCAGATTCCCAGAAGGAAATAGCTCCCAATATAGTTAAAACCTTGGGGAAACTCACTTGAGTATCTCTCTGTTATAGTGGGATTATGTGTTGTTACACTGTAAATAATTGGCCAGCCTATTGATTTAATAATGCTGATTGGCCAAAGGCAGACAGGAAGTGTGGGCGGGGCTACCAGACTCCGGGAACAAGAAGAACAGAGCAGAAATGCCAGAGTTGCCAGACAAGCCAGAAGATGCAGCTGTTCTGAGAAAAGGTACCGAGCCTCATGGCTGAACAGGATAAAAATCATGCGTTAGTTTAAGAGCAAGAGCTAGCAAGTTATATGCCTGGGCCCAGGTCAATCAGTATACAATTAATATAAGCATCTGTGTGTTACTGTAGGACTGTGGGTCTGCAGGCCCGGGCTATGAGGCTAGGCCCGAAAGTCCTGGCCAGGAGACTAGGCTGGAAAGTCCGAGTCAGAAACATAATAACACTCTGTAGCTGGGAACAGAGAGTAAGGTTTATCAAGACCTACAAACCTGCTCCTAGGCCGTTCAGCTTCACAGGTCCTCTTTCCTCCCTTCTTCTATGATTAGAAGAAGAAGAGAGAGAGAGACCACTGAAAACCTTTAATCCCTATAGAATTCAGTCCTCCACAAGAGAGAGAAACACAGCTCATTGGTCCATCACACTCCTGGGCTGAGGCGCCATACCTCTTGGCTTAATACTTTTCCCTCTAGAGTCTAACCAGTGGACAAATAAACATTTTCTTAAGTCACGATTTCATAGCAAGCAAATCTAAAACTCATTTTCAGACCATCTATGGGTGAACCCACAGGACCTCACGGAGCAAAAGTCTGTTTGTTCAATAGCGTCATAGAGAAACAGAGCCTTAGAGGCTTTATTGGAGCCTTATTTCTGCTGCTGACAGAATAAAATTAAAACAAGATCCACTGCCTTGAATGTTTTTAAGCTAAACCTACCTTGTGAAGAAAATCCTCCTGCAACTTCAGGACCAGAGAGCTGATTCCTCTGTTCCCTGGTCCACAGAGGGACCAAGGCTATAAGAATAATTATTGTTCCCTTCAGTGAAAAACAACAGCATTTGGTTTTGTTTGCTTGCTATTTCGTGTCTGATCAGTGTTACAGAATGTCAGGCCTGTGGAAGGAATTGAAAAGTGATTGATAAAGAAATATGTCTCTATAAAATCCCCATCAGCGTTAAACACAGAGGTCGTCCCCTGTGAGCAGCTTTCAGATTGTTAAGTTGGGGGTAGACATCTCCGTGCTTCCCCAGTCTACGTGAACAGAGAGTCCAAGTTTCACACAATTAGGCAGGAGGACGTTCCATTCAGAAAAGTCCCTAATAGTGTTTCTCTGCTCTCAGTTCACACCAACTTTGGGTAGAAACACGGCTACGGGGAAATGAGAAAGGGAATTTCTTCATAAGATATTCCGTTCAAAGACATCTTTCTGATAAAAGAGGGGGCAAAAAAGCTAGAAATCTAAAAATAAGCCAGGACTCTCACGTGGAACTATGGCTCCTGCGTGTAACTCTTTCTCACTTCTTGCCTTAAGTAGGCAGGCAATCTCCCATAGCCTGCCTTTGAAGTTGGGTTTGGCTACTAAGCTTTGCGTGGGAAGGGAACCACTCCCAGAGACTTTGAGACCATCTCCTGATTAACTTGCCCTCAGAAAGTGTTCCGTTTTATCCACAATGCTATTTACTACTGGAGCATAAGACAAAACCTGTTGTTTATACCCTCACTTTTTCTAGCCTTTCCTGTTCTTTAATGATTACCAAGTCGTCTGTTCATATATTCTAAAGATAAATTATGGGAAATCATATTTTGGCATATGGGGATGGAGAGTGAATTCTTTACAACCTTTTTAATATGATCCCATTTATATCACTGAAGACATTTTGGATGTTATTGTATATGAGTATATAAATTTTTCATGTTTTATTTTGCATTAAAATAAAGCTTTATTCAGTCAGTGAGATATCTGTGTCTTGATCCGTTTGGGGAATCTGATGAACAATTAGGTGGACCTGTGCCTGCTCACTCTGTACCAGCAATGTCTAATACAGTGGTTCCCATCCTTCCTGATGCTGTGACCCTTTAATACAGTTTCTCAAGTTGTTGTGATCCCAATCATAAAATCATTTTCATTGATACTTTATAATGGTAATTTTGATACAATTATGAATTGTTACATAAATATTTTGGGGTGTTTGCCGAAGAAGTTGAGACCCACATATTGAGAACCATTGATCTAATAGTTGAGTATATTCATAGGAACACCCAAGAACAGCAGCAGAGCAAAGGGGCATCTGCTACATGCAGCCAAGGTTGGACAGAGAGAGAAGCTGAGCTGCAGTGGACTCAGTACTACCACCAATCAAGTCCACAGGAAACTCTGGAGAACACTGGACACTCAAAGCTTCCTCAAGGGAGCATGAGAGAGCAGGACTTTATGCCACATAGCTACCCTCAAAAGAGGGGGGAAAAAAACTAGGTTCATGTAGTTTTCTTAGGCTGAGGCACCCCCCAAAGAGTCCTAACAGCTGGGTTAATTTTTGGTTGGTTCTCATAACAACTGAGAAAGTATTTCTTTTATGGTGGGAGATGGAAGCCTCCCATCATAGAAGCCACAAAATCATTCAACACTGATTATCTCTTTCATTCTGGAATCATCCTCACTTCACCTATAGAAGGTCATCTTCAACAGCATCACTGTCACTTTCAAGGTCCCTCACTTATTTTCAGCCCTTTTCATATTTATAGCAAGACCATCTAGTTGACAAGTTCAGACAAGGTTTCATTAATCTCCCAGCTCTATCTGGGCTGGCTGCTTTAACTCACATCTTATTCTGGACATTCCTAACTTGTTTTCTGGACATCCAGATGGTAATGAGCCCACAAGCCATTTAATCTTCATAGAGCAAGCTTTCTCCCAAACTACCGGTTCTCACAATTCTGTGTGTGGACAGTAGCACCACCACATCCAGTCACAAGGCAGAGAGATCTGGAAGTTGCCCTCCACCCACACCCATGAGCCATATACACTCTGTAGACACTGTACGTCAGTCCTCAAATATGCCCACATTTCCTGGCGATGTGGCACAGCCAGGCCCAACCTAGTCACCTTCCTCAACCTCTTCCACAGCCATCTAGGGCACCCCATTTATCTCTGAGCTTACTCGCCCCACCCCCACCTTCTACCCCCCCCCACCCCAGTTCTCTAAGGCCTGCAACCTGCTTTTGCAAATACATCTTCCCAGAATGTCTCCATGCCCACTCATCTCTGTAGTGGTAGAATGCTCTCACATTACATTGTCCACACTCATTTCTAATTCTCTATTCTTAGTGGGGGCGGGGCTTGCTGAAACAGAAAATTGGACAGACTACCCAGATACGGCAGCAAAGTCTTTAAGAAAAAAATATTGAAAATTGGTAGACATGAATTTAAAACATTGATTAGGTGCTAGTCACGAATTCACTGCATAACCTTGGGCAAAACACTTCTCTCTCTGGCGTTTCTCATGGTAGTTTCAGATGGACCAACTTGGTTCAAACCACAGGAAATGGATGTTAAGTGACACACTTGAGCATCTTCCATCCTGGAGAACAAGGTATCAACAATGTATCAGTTCACTGTGGTAATAGCCAACAGGAGAGGCTGGCAAGATGAGTGGATAAAAGCACTTTCCCAGCATGCCTGATGACCTGATGAGCAGAGTTCAATCCCTGGAATCCGCAGTGGAAAAAGAAAATAAACTCCCAATGTTATCATCAGACTTCCCTAAGTGTGCTGTGGCATGTACATGAGCATGCGCGCACACACATACACACACACATACACACACATACATACACATACATACACACACTCACAAACACACATACACATACACACACAAACACACACATACACAAACACACATACACACACATATACACACAAATACACACATACATACACACACAAACACACACACATACACACACATATACATAGACACACATACACGCACATACACACACTCACAAACACACACATACACACAAACACACACACACACAAACACACACATACACAAACACATACACACACATACAAACACATACACACACATAAGCACACACATATACACACATACACAAACACATACACACACACAAACACACATACACAAGCACAGAGTTAATTTTTTAAAAAATTAATAATCACCGAAGATACTAATCTCTGTCCTGCTCATATACACAGGTGTGCACACACACACTTCCATCTTCAAACCTCTCTGGGTTTCTCGACCACTTGCGAGTTTAAATTGTAAATCCTGAGCCTTTCAAAATCATCCTCACCTTTCCTTATCAGTTTCTATCTGTGCTACTATTATTCCAATGTCCTAAATTTAATCTGAATACACTGTGCCAGGGCTGTGGCAATAGAAGCACAGCTGTCCCTCCTGAAATGCCCTATAATGGACCCTTCTTGGGCCCTGAGTCCAAGACCAGGCAGCTGTTTCTCCAAAAGTCTGGACGTTATAGGTGAGAGAATGGCTTTCTGACCAAATATCGCCTTCAAGATCAAATATTCCTACTCACTAGAGGACCCGATGCTGAAGACCAATCGTTTCATAACTTGGCTTCTACACAGGACCCAAAGAGCCACTGGGCTTTGCTGCAGGAGCAAGACTGTGGTGATTATTCATTGGATAGCATGGATCCCACCTGAGGGGAAGTGATTCATTCCTGCACATTGCACATGGGAGCCTCTGACTCTCTGATCCTCCCATGAGCAGTAACCCCCATAAGGCAATAGATCTGTTACTGTGAACTTGTTCCTGGAAGTGATACACAGGGGTACAAGAAGCTCAGTTGTCTGCCATTGAACAGACCAGGACATGGTCCATGCCTCTCCTCTCAGCACAGAATTGGTAATTCCACACTGTATGTTACTGAGATACCATCTGCAGATCCCCAATAAAACTTTTATGACCCGTATTACAGTGATTACTTTCCAAGCCTGTGTGGCCATGTAAGGTGTGCCGTATTTGTAACACATTGCCTGGCTCTGGCTTTATGCTCTAGAAATATTTGTCGAATTCATTTGAATGAAGAAATGAGGTGTGAGGGTTCTTTACCTGAATTGCTGGGATGTTGACATGTCTCCTTGACGTCCAGACCATAAATCTCCAAGTCCTGTTGTTAAAGTTTGCCTGGCAGTATTCTTGAAGCAAAGGGTGTTAACTCACATGGACATGCCGGAGCCTAATTTAAAACACACACATACACACACACACAAAAAAAGCAGGCCAGGAGATTGTTAATGCAGGGAGCAATGCATTATTTAGTGGGCAAAAAGAGCCTTAAGTAAAGAGAAAGTGTATTACTTACAAGGGACTAAGATGGAAATACTTTTAGTCACACATGATTACTATTATTATTGTATAATTCCTGGATTTTAGGAAGCTCTTTACAATCACTTGCATTACTTGTTCCTTTCAATGCTGGATGGTGAGTTGGAACAACTCTCTGACTTTCCGCAAAGAGGCTGAGTCTTGCATACAATGGCACTAAAATAAAGATTTAATGAGAGCTGCTCTGACATGTCCAAAGAAACCACAGGTTACTTTGTGTCTCTGCAATTGAAATTCTCTCTTAGTGGCCATGTTTTTCCTGACTAATTATTGTTTGCATCTCATGCTGCATATTTCAAGATCACAGTCATTTTGGCTTCTCGTGTAGACAAAGCATATGAGGTCCTAACTTATTTTACACAGCAGGAGACTGAGGTTTCAGAAGTCAGTATCTCATTACCTGGGACTGAAGGGGGGCTAAATTCACTCTATCCTATCCCTTTATGAGAGTGTCCTATGTTGCAGACACCCACTAGGCTCTCTCCTTTGCAGCATTAGTGGGCGCTCCACCTCTGTAGCATGGGCCAACGGTGCTTCATATGTGTGCTTTCCTCAGCATTGGACTCCCAGAGGCCACTGGTCATGGTAAAAATTGCCTCTGCTGTTGCCATCTCAAAGACTGTTGTGTTAGTAATTCTTGCTGCTGTGACAAAAGCAACTTAAAGAAAGGATTTTGCTTTGGTCATTTTGATGGTCAGTTTCCTATGTTTATGTCTCCTCGCTGTTTAAAGGGGTAACAGTTCATCATGGCGTAGAAGGTGGTGGGACCGTGGGGAAGCTAATTGGAGAGAAATGAATGCTGGTCCTTAGCTGTCTTCCTGCTTTTCCCATGTTATTCCAGACCGTGTGATGGTGTTCTCCATATGTTCAGAGTCCATCTTTGTTCCTTCAGTAAACCTTTCTGGAGATACCCTTCTGGGCATACCCAGAAATATATTAAAAATGATCCCAAGCCAAGTCTACAGGAAGACTCACTATCACACCATTTTAAATAGCATCCTTTGAACTTGCACCTTGAGATGCTTCAAAGCAACCCTCAAGTGCAAATACTCAAGTTTGCTGAATAATTACAAATGTATGACATCCTTTGTTTTAACTGAACCCTGTCGAGCCTTGCCTAAATTTTTAGCTCTTCTGCCTATTCGGTTTAATGAGAAATACAACAATAAGATGGCAATGATAGACCAGCAGATGCCACCACAGAAAGCCTTGAGATGAGAAAGCCATGTTCCTAAAGAACTGAGACAAGGCTGGAGGTAAAGTGCCTTTGAGGGAGCCACACTGCCCAGAAGGCAGGGAGGGGAGATCTACTTTGACCACAGAGTTGGGAAGTTCCTATGAAGATACATCTGTGCAATCGCCTTAAAAGACAGGAAGAATAGAAACCAGGACAACATAAAGAGACACTGTCTTTCCAGATAAAGGACAGAATGGAAGGGTCTAGGTGGAGCCAGGGAGCTCCCAAATAGATGTGAGTAGGAGGCAGGTTTATAGGTTGTTGGTAGTAGCCAATAGCTTCCAGTACTGAATCAGAGCCAGAGATCAGCCTAAATTTTTTTTTTTCCCCTAACTTACTCATCAGAGCCACAAATGAGGGCAACTTACCTTTAGGATTTAAGATCCAACAAAAACAAGCTATTGAGTTTCTTGAAAGAATCCCTCACACAAATGGAGTCTTAAATATGGAAGGGCCTTGTAAAAGCACTGAGTCTACAGACCTGGAAAAACTCTAAAGTCAGTTTGTCCTAGGAAGACAAAGGAGCCAGATCATTCAGTGTACAACATTGATGCTAGTTTCCATACTCATTAGGTGCAGGGTCACATGACTTTCAAATTCAGCTGTGACCTACACCCTGTATTCTCAATGCAGGATGGACAATGGGAATTAAAGGCAAATCCCACCATCCTTTCTTTTAATTGTTCACATCTTCCATGGTGATCACCATTTGAGGTGTGTGCAATGTTCAAGGTAATTCTGGACCTGTAAATGCAGGTTTTGACATTTTTGTCTCGGCACCAGTCGGCCTTTGGTTAGTCCCCCTATCTATTGAATTAAAATCTGTATAGACAGCAGTTTTGAACAGTATCCGGGCAAGTAAGTTGTACTTCTAGTTGAAGTCAGGCAGGTAGATGAAATTTTGATGACTTAATCCCTCCAGCGATTAAAGGTATAAGCAGACCCGGGCCCTGTGCTGGAAAAAGGCTGCCAGAAAATTTATTAAGAGCCATAAAGTGCAGGGCCATAATTTCAACAGGTTATCTGCTTCCACAGCTAATTGTTTTCCAAGGCTTCCCAGCTCAGAACCATTCAACATTCTTATCACCTGGGAAATGCACGCTCCTTGGGATATTTTCCAGCGGACAGGCCACCTCTGTCCCTGCAATCATAGCTGTATTTTTGCTCAAAGAGTTGTGGATTAGATTTAAGGGCCGTCCCAGCCACAATACATAGCCTTGCTGATCTTCAGTGAGAGCTGTGGCGTCGCCCTTTGATTTATGGAGAGCGCTGCTCAAACCCAGCCCTCTGCTTTATTAAAGGCAGCTTTTAGTCAGCATTAAGCCTCCCCAGCTTCAAGGCTCCCCAGAGCTCCACCACCCCCGCAGTCCAAGTCCCTTTGATAATCAGCATTCTGGGTGATTGCAAACTCCGACTTTGCTTTGGGTCCCGCCCATAGTCTTGCCTCCCTTGACCTCCCAGGTGTGAGTTGGGGGGGGGGGGGAGGTTGGGCACTGAGGGGTGCTAAGCACAGGCCCAGCCTTCCTGCCAAGTGGCCTTTCATATCCGTTTTCTGACCCCATCTTGACCCTCTCAGTATGGCAGTGTTTGGCCTGAGGCTACACCTCTTCACGGTGGATTTCTTTTTTTTTTTTTCTCTCTGTTGCCCATTCAGGCTTTAAAGGGGAAGCCTTAGAGAGAAGAATACACATGGCTTGGGGACTTGCTTTCAAAGGCACTTGTTCTCTGAGCTGTGTTTTGAAAAACCGAGTGAAAGAACGGAGGACCTCCCGCCCCCAGTAAAGGGTACTGATAGATCAAAGAGCATTTACATGTCCGTCGGTGAACAGTCATTTGAGGGTCCCAAGTGTACAAACCATGCTATGAGCATGGATCTTCACTCTTACAGTTATCTAAGCTCTTCCCAAGCACACACCGCCTGCGCCTGCGCAGGGAAGGCTGAGAAGGGACAGTATGCACCAGAGATGACAGCCAGGCTCAGTGCCCCTAGCTTTCACCAAATGCTTCCCCGGGATGCCCCTTATTTGTCATTCCAAGAAACACCTTGAAGCAGAGTAGAAAAACATAGACAGCTTGGGCAGCCTCCTCCTCGCCCCCCCGCCCCCCCCCCACCCCCGCAATTGAGGGAGAGCTAAGAAGGGCACATTGCTAAATGGGTCTGCAAGGGACTCTGGCACGCAAAAATTGGGTGACACAGCTAGTGACTGACCATCTCCAACTTCAGAGACCTACTACCTGTCTGTAGAGTGCCGACAGTCACAGCGATCTTAGGGATCCAGTGAGGACAACCAGAAGCATTTCACACCTCAGTCAAGCAGGACTCCATCCATCTGTGACTTACCATCACACCCAGCCTTGGTTTTCGCAGCAAATCTGATTGAGAATGCAGCTAGCCTGCAATTAGCAGGAGAAAGCTAGTTCCTTTCAATAGTCTGCTTACAGCAGCATGATAAACACTAATCAGCCCAAATAATCTGGCCCTACCACCATCTCGATCGATCGGATGCCACAGTGTCTTCGGCATCCATCTCCATGCAGCTGGTAGCTTCTTCTACATTGGTGAGCAGGCCTATGACTTCTGCAGACTCCATTTTTGCATTACTTTGTTACGGGTGGTCCTGGTCTCTGTCTACTGTTTCTAGTTCTTGGCCTCTTCAAGGAGTTGTAATAAAGGTTTGCAGCATTTGCAAAGAAAAAAGGAAATTTGATTCAGAAGCAAAGCAAAGCTTGGGGGGGGGGGGGGGGCAACTGACAGATCAGGACAATGTGCTCTTAAAAGCACAGTGAGTGGATGGGCCACAGGAGTTAAAGTACCCAAGGACCCTGATTATTGTTGATGCTTCCTTTGATGAAGTTCAAGAGAAGGGGAGTTTGGTTGCCACAGGGCATACAAAGCACAGTGGCCTTTTGTTTTGTTCACAGGCTTGAACTAAGCCTTTGCTCCCTACACATCAATATGTGGCCTTTCCTATCATATACACACCTGAGTATGCATAATCATAAAATGACAACTAAGAGATTATCTCTAAAGATTCACTGGAAGATACAGATGATCTTATTGTGCACACTGCACATCTTACTGTCTCCTTGTTCTCCTACTGGTTCTAACTGGGAATATGTTTGAATAAAAAAACTGTCTAGGAAACAGTTTTTGACAGTTCCTTAGGGGGAAAGAGACCTTGTTTCATTGTTGGAAAGGAGTGTCCATGCATATGATGCATATGAAGAATCTCAGGTTGCTATCTGTATTGTCCGGGAAGGAGTATGTGTGCATAGTGCCTGTAAGTGATGGCCCTAGATAGCCCAGTGCATTGTTAGAAAAGAGATGTTTGTAGCCTGAGCCAATCAGCATCCCCAGTTTCTTTGCCTCAGTTTTATTTTCTATGTGTGTTAACTATATTATTCCCCTCCTTAGAACAAAATGATCTTGACTTTTTTCCTCCCAGTTACTGTAATAAATTTTCATTAAAAATAGAATATATATAGGTAAATATTAAGAGAATGCCCATACAAACTAACACAGTAATAATGACAGTGTGGTCTCAGTGTTTAGAAATGCATGCTGAGTCATAAGGCCATATCTGAAAGTCTTTGGGGCTTCTAACAGGTGGAGTCACTTCTGAGAAATACTTGTTGTCTGACTGAATGCTAGAATTCCAAGCACAGCTAAGGCAGAGATAGGCCGGTGTGTGGAGCAGCGTCAGAACGTTCTCAGTCTGACATGGCGATGTTCTAAGAGTTTGTTCTGCAAGGAGACCTTATTTGGTGCCAGTTCCCACCTACCCATCGCTCCTTGGCGCTGACTCCGGAGCAGCAGGTGACCACTGATTTTTCTGGGACACACCAAGGGCAGACCAGACTGTATACAAAAGGAAGGGTAGTAAAGGTGATCCTTCCCAGTGTTCCCCTCCCAGAGCCTGAGAAATGCATTAGCATCAGAACAGATCTTAAAGTTCATCTCTTTCAGTGTCTTTCAAGTAGATTTTGACCTTGGCCCAGACTAAAATATACAAGTTACATCCCAACCTATTACATATGTACATTTATGCATTAAAAATAAGGCTCATAAAATAGTCCTGACTTATGTCATCCTATATTCTGTTTCACTTTCATCAAAAAATATTCTTGTGACCCGTATGAATTAAAGCTCAGAATTTTAAAAAAGTAAGACACCCCAAAATGACATGATTTGTGATATCAGCTAATTGGTATCACAATCATCAGGAGTTACCATAACAAAATGCCAAATACTAGAAAACCTTGAGCCAAACAATATACTGGTCCACACTCATGATGCTAGAAGATGAAAGTTGGATGTCAATAGTTATGATTCCTTCTCCAGGACCTTATTGGGGAATCTGGTTCATGTATCTCTCTTACATTTGATGTTCCTTGACATTTCTTGGTCTTAAAATACTCCACTCCAATCCCTACCTCTACCAACAAGTGAAATTCTGTCTCTGTGTCCAAAAATCCCCCTTTTATAAAGCTGAGAGTCAGCAGGGACATTGGGAGGGAGAGGCAAAGGAATGGGAGTTTAAGATCAGCTTTGCTATGTAGTGAGATCAAATCCAGCTTAGGCTATCCAAGACGCTATTTCAGTCCCTCCCCACAACCCCAAAATAGTTAGGTTTTAG
The DNA here is from genome assembly GCA_033318265.1 of Phyllotis vaccarum. Taxonomy (NCBI): domain Eukaryota; kingdom Metazoa; phylum Chordata; class Mammalia; order Rodentia; family Cricetidae; genus Phyllotis; species Phyllotis vaccarum. The sequence continues at coordinate 13,818,103 of JARWLC010000007.1, forward strand.
ATTTGAGCCTGCCCCCAAATCCAATATAACTTTATTTTAACTGGATTATATTGGCAAAGGCCCCATTTATAAGTGAAGTTACACTTACAAATGCCAGTAGTTAGGACTTAAAAATAACCTTTGGAACAAAACAGAATAAACCAATACAGTAGCCAATATAGAGAATCACCCCAGTGTATGTATCTTGCAGGAGCCCCTCGGCCAAAGCCATTGCCTAGGGTACAGCAAGATGAACTTCCAGTGACTTATTCACAGAAATCATTGGTGTCTTCTCAAGATCATTAGTGGGGGTGCTGGAGAGAATCACAAAGAAAAGGGGCACAATGTGTGCCTCCCCTTTCCAAACCCTTCCTCATGGAGAAACAACATTTGTTCTCCCTTCCAGACAACATGAAAAGATGAGAAGTGGCTGAGGGTTTCTGGGAAGTGTTTGATTTCCTGGTGCAGGAGCACACCTATATAGTCTCCATGAGATTGCTAGAGGTACAGCAACCACCTGCGTGCATAGATAACAAAGATCCAAGGTCAAGCCTAGCACACTAAGTATGATGAAGCAAAAAATAAAATTTAAAATAGACAATGCTGGGGCTGGAAAAATGACTCCATGAGTAGAGAACCTGATGCAGAAGATTGAAGCCTGAATTCTTATCCTCAGCAGCTACATGAAAGGGCTGTACGTAGCAGCACACCGCTTTGATGCCATGTCAAGGAAGGCAGAAGCAGGAAGACAGTGATGAGGAATGACTCAGTGTCAACCTGTAGTCTCCAAAAACAAATCTATACATGTGAGTGTATAGGCTTGCGTGTGTGTGTGCGCATACGCGCACGCACACACACACACACATGCATGCACACACATGCGCATACACACATACACATGCATGCACACAAACACATGCACACAAACACACACATACATATACACATGCACGCACACGTGTGACACACATGCACACACACATAAAAATAAATTAATTAAATAGTCAATAATAAACATGTGATATGCAACAGGTAGAGTTATAGGCACAGGGAATGTATTAACTGTATCGGCTAAATACAGTACTATACCCATTTGTGCCTACGAATCCAAATAATAAAACTGAGATGAACCATGCTTTCAAGGTTCATGCTATTTAAACCACAGAGGTTCTCAACCTTTAATACAGTTCCTCATGTGGTAATGACCCCCAACCATAAAATTATTTTTGTAATTCTGCCCTAGAGAAAGACGTTTTGGGCCCAGTGACGCAATTTAAATATTAGATGGTTCATTTTCATTTGGTTGGTCCCAATATTTGCAGCTGATTTCATTCTTGGCTGGATAAAGATATTACCTTATAGGGTCATCAAGGGGAACTGATGAAATAATATGGGTGGAGGAAAAGAAACAATCACTTAGGAACATCTAAACTATGATTCTCCGTGGATACCCGAGTTTAGTGTTTAACCAGTTCAAGAAGCACATCAATTAAATGAAGAACATGGTAGGCAGAACAGCATTATCACAAAAATATTCACAACCTAGGAACCTGTGAATGTGTCACTGATACTGGGTAAAGGGGACCCTGTAGCTATGACTAAATTTATTGACCTCAAGATAGAGAATTGAGCTTGGATTAATCATGTGAGCATATTCCGATCACAGAGGTCCTGAAAACCAGGAACGCACACACACACATACACACTCCTCCCCCATTACCCCCCAACTCCAAGGAGAGTCAATGGCAGTCACTCAGCAAGATGATAGCAAAAGAAGCCTTCAGAGTTCTGCTGCTGATCCTAAGCTGTAGTTGGGAGGTTGAGTATAGAACAAGAAAGGCCTCAGGAACAGCAACCAACAAGAAAATGGAGTGTGCCCTGCCTTCAGTGCCTGGAGCTGAGTTCTGCTAACACCCGACTAACAGAAGGAACTAACCTTGCTAGAGCCCAAGGAACAGGCAAGCCCTGACTGAACCTCAACAGAGCCAGCCTGGACTTCTGACCAGCAAAACTGTGATATGGCGTTTCCATTATTTAAGCCTTTAAGTTTGTGGTGGTATGTTACGGCTACAATATAAAAAATCTGTCACCAATAAAACCTGATCCAGAAATTAAGCAACTGTTTTGGAAGCTAAAGCCATAGTTTAGTATAAAGCAACAAAGAGTTGGGCTGATATTGTGGCTCATCTTGCTTTAAGGCCAACTGCCCGGTTCTCCTAACATCGTCCCAGTCACCTCATCCCAGAGGAACCACACATGACATCGGGTCGGAAACAAGGCCTGTTCCATTGGAGAAAAGAAGACAGGAGACTCCCTGGGCATCGCTGGCCAGCCAGACCAGCCCAGTTGTGAGTACTGCAGGAGACAGGGGCATTGCTGGTAGCAGGGATACAGGGTACAGTGGGATTGTTAGCCAGAGTTGGGAGGGCCAGGGTTAAACTGGGCAAATGTCTGAGCAGGTGTTCACAGTAGCCTCTCTGAAAGCACTCGACTTGCAGCCCAGTGATGCTGGTATTTGATAATGAGTACAAAATGCCACCGTCTAATGTCAGAAACTCCATTTAAAAAGAGAAGAAAAAGGAAGCTCTGTGTGGTTCTCTCTCCCACTCAACCTCTGCAGTGAGTAAGCTGGGGTCACCGTGGACCTTGGGAGGCCCAGTTGCTGTCTCTGTCAAGGCTAATGAGCCTACACTTTTCAGCAAGCCAGTCAGGTTTCAGTCTGAAGGTTAAATTGAGGACAAAAGTTGACTTTGAGGTGACAAGGGTCTGCCTGTATTTTGTATCAAAATTTGATAACAGAAGTATCCCAGATCTCAAGAGAAATGCCTGTCCATGGCTAACATGCTTCTTAGGGAGAGCATCCTCCTAATTAGAGATTTGGAACGCTATGGATGCTGTGACCTGCAGGAATACAGATTACAGAGCTGGTTTGTCAGACACAGCTACATTTGATGACAAGAAGCCAGTTATGTAAAGATGCAAGAAATGGAAATACCACACCAATTTTCCAGAACAAAATCCACCTCTAAAAAGGTGTAACTTCATGCAAAATCTGCTTCATCATTTGAATCACAAAATAAGATATGCAAAAAAATAAATAAATAAGACTCCTCAAAGAGAATTTGCATTCAGGTCACAGTGATTACAAGCGGGGGGGGGGGGGGGGGTTGTGAAGATTTCTGGTGCTGTATTCAAATGTTTTGTGAAGAAAAGAAAGCATTTTAGAAATGGAGCTGAGATAATACCAGGGACTTTGCTTCTGTGACTATCAAGGAAATTCCCAGGCAGCTTTTTCTGTTTCTTATAAATTCCTGGAGGTAATGGCAAAAGCAGGCATTAAAATTCATTAGATGAAAAGTAAACCTCTGTTGCAACTGATGGCGCTCGCCTCCAAACCGTTAGTCCCGTTACCAAGACACCTCTTGTCTGCCAAACTCTATCTCTAGTGTCTGTTTCTTTCCAAACAGATCTCCTGCTCTTTAATCTTAGGAATGTTCTTTCGGTATAAACGTTCCTTCACGCACCACATATCACCCTCCCGGGGCATTCCAGGAACTAACCTCAAGATACTTCTCAGGTTTTACA